>CM034154.1:45190323-48056131 GCA_019776745.2 Taxus chinensis | reverse complement strand
AATAAACTTCGACAGGCGCTGTACTGTATTCTCTCCAACTGTTTGTTTTTGATCTTCAAATATTTGTCTTCTAATGTTGTGCAGCTGCGGATTCCCGAAAAGCACAGTCGGAACTTGGAACATGTCCGACACCCCTCAAAACCCGATTGCTGCTTTGATGCTTTCGGATCCTGAAATCCCGAGATCACTGCTGCCGGGGGTAGGACCATGCAATGCATCCCCCGAAACCCGAAACACTACTGCTTCTACTTTGATGCTCTCGGATCCCAAAATCCCGAAATCACTAGATACCCGAAATTTTGAAAGTCAAAATCTCAAAAAACTAAGAATACCCTTTTGAAGATTACAGTTAGATCTACCAACTGGTGAAATTTTGACTCGTTTTGAGTAAGTTAAGCCCTTGAAAATTGATTTCGAGGTTCAGGCTGGGAGGTGCAAAATCTGAAATTTGTAAAAACTTGCAAATTTTTAGTGCAAATTTCATGAAAACTCCTTCAATTTTTTCTGGAATGACCTCTTGGTCCCACCGGGCGTGCCAAAACTGTTGATGCAAAATCACAGCACCCCTGGGACTCTGCAACTCGATGGGTTGAGAATCTCAGTGTGACTGCACAACATGGAGCTTTTCCCAAGTGTGGGACCTTGCGAAATCGGAAAAGCTCTCCAGATGAAGGCCGGCTCCTATTCCTCTATTCAGATGCACCAATGAAACGCAGAGGTTTACCCAAAAAACCTAATCTAACTACCAAGGAGACAGGGAGAGAGAAATGCATAAAAACAAACCTAAGCTAAGGGGGTGATGCACCGAGGAATGAAGAACATATGTTTTGCCAAATTAAACACAGACCATACAGATGTAACACAACACCATGCACAGGTAGCCAAAATACAACAATGAATACATGAGAGGATTTAAGTTCAATCAAAGACACATATATTGCTCAAGGGTCGATACAGTACATCACAAAGGCCAAGAGGCAAAAATGGCATTACAGTCCATGTGGGAGGCTTGAGCTCCACAACTCTACCTGCCAAAGAGAAGAAGGGAGGAGGCACAAAACAAAAATGTTCGACCTTTTAAAAAAACAGCCCCCTCCTTACATTTTATATGAGGAAAAAGGGAGGGAGAAGAGAATGATTCGGATCTACCCCAACCACCTCCAAGACTGTACTTAACTCCTCCTCATGGTGGTAGGTAAGAACCCCAACCACCCAGAAAAAATGGCGAACTATAATTTTTGAATCGGGTTTGAAAGAAGTCCCGTCATATGCTTGCTGTTCGTGTATTCCCGACTTCCGCTTCCGCTGCATTTTAGAAGTTTTCCCTTGTTTTCGGGTTCGGAGGTATGACTCGCATGTGCATCGGGTTTGGGCGGTGGCGCATCATGTTCCCTCTTCATGCTATTCCGATGTGTTTTCCCGATCCGGAAACCCGAATTCCCTTGCTGTCAGGTTTTGAAGATCCCCCGACATGTATTCGTTGCACCATGTTGTTCTGCCCTCGAAACCCGATTTCCTCTGTGCGTCGGGTTTTCTACCCCTTGCGACATGTCTTTTGGTGTCGGGCTTTGAAAGCCACCCGACATGTTTTCCTTCCTTGTTTTCCCGACTTGTTTTTCTGCCTCGGAAACCCGATTTCCTTGTGCGTCGGATTTTGACGACCCGATGACATATCCCTTTGTGTCGGGTTTTGAAAGCCACCCGACATGTTTTCCTTCCTTGTTTTCCCGACTTGTTTTTCCACCTCAGAAACCCGATTTCCTTGCATCGACGCCGAGACCGATGGTGAGGACACGTGGCGACGTTTTATTGGCTCGCGGGCCATGCGGGCCAATCCTTCCATTTTGACCTTTTTGACCAAAACTTGGCCAAAAATCTGATATTTTCCCCCGACACCCGCCGTTCCCCTTGGGACACGTGGAAGCACCTCATTGGTTGCGGGCCAAAATTGCAAAAAATCTCCCATGCGCCAACACTTAGCGAATTTTTTACCCTGCTCCCCCTGACATGTGGCGCATTCTGATTCGCCGGCGGGGCCACGGGCCAAAAATTTTCCTTTTGCAAATTTGTCCAAAACTTGGAATTTTTTCAAGTTTTCCTCCGCTCTCCGCCACTTTCAAGGACACGTGGCGGCTTCCGATTGGCTGCGGGCCTGCTAGGGGAAAATTTCCCACAAAAACTCCGCCAAGCCGTAACTTGAAAAATATGAGGAGTTAGGGAGAAAATTTTACCTTTCTGGAAAGCTGATAAAAATCTCTATCCAATGGTGCAACTTCCAGAAAATTTTGAGTGCCTGAAAATTGAAAAATGGAGACTGAGGTACAAGATAAGGGGAACAAAGGAGTTGGCCATAAATATGAGCGTGGGGGCATATTTTTGTCAACAGATCCTTTTTTTGGAATGGTTTTGGAAAATGCAGGGATATTTTGTTGAAAGGTAGTAAATGGTTAATTAGAAATGGTACAAAAATTCACTTTTGGGAAGATTGGTGGTTATCTGAGGCTTCTTTAGTTAATCAAGTTCACTAAAGAGAGGTGTCGGTTCACTTCCAGTTGGCTATGGGAAATTGGTTTAAAGATTATTGGGAGAGATTTGATTGGGACCGTGTTTGAAAAGAACTGGAATGGGAAGGGGGGATGAAGAATTTTAGGAAAGAATAAGAATTCTAAATGCTAATCTTAGACGATTAAATATATCTATTTTCCAGAAAGAGGATGAGTTGATATGGTCTTTGACAAAGGATGGCATGTATTCGGTTAAAATTGTGTATGGTATAAAAATAAATTGTCCTCCTTCTCAACCGTTTTGGAAAAAATTACGGGATAAGAATCTCACGCCAAAGGTTAATTTGTTTCTATGGCATGTTGTCTAGAATAAAATTTTAACCATTGATAATTTACAGGTGAAAGGAATGATGATCCCTAACTGGCGTGTTCTGTGTAAAAATGATATTGAATTGGTTCAGCACCTCTTTCTTTATCATCATTTTTATAGAAGGGTTATGTTTCATATTATGAAAGTATTACATACTTTATGGATCTTTCCAAAGACTTTTTCTGACTGGTATGGGCAATGAACAAGTCCTTTTGTTTCTTTAAGTCTTTCTAAGGCTTGGAGTTTTATGGTGCCTCACTTTTTATGGGGGATTTGGCTTGAAAGGAATGGTTGAATTTTTAGGGATAAATAGAAAAAATATTTGAGGGTGGGGAGTGGTATATTAGGTGCTCTGAGAAATAATCTTTCTATTGTGAAGATTAAAGAGAAAAGTGGTTTTCCTAGACATGAGCAAGAGATTATTCAAGCCTTAGGAATCACTAAGTCTGTAAAACAAGCTCCTTTGGTGAAGGATATGGGTAGAAGAAGTGCTAAATGGGAAATTCCAATTGAAGGATGGATGAAATTTAATTTTGACGGAGCAACAAAAGGAAGTACTGGTTTAGCTATAGTTGGTGGTATTATCAGAGATGAAGTGGGTGCCTTGGTTTTAGCTTATGTTGAACCTATTAGAAATAATTCAAATAACTATGCCAAGGCTTATGCTCTTTTATTTGAGTTACAATGGGCTAATTATTTGCAAATTAATAAAATTTAGGTGGAGGGAGATTCCTTATACATTATTAATGTGATGAAAGGCCTTTCTAAGGATCATATTAATGTAGATTCTATTATAATAGATGCAAAGACTGCTTATAAATCTTGATATTTTTCTTTTTAATCATGTGTTTTGGGAAGCTAATATGTGTGCTGACATGTTGGCTAATATTGGAGGTTAGGTTCATCATAGAATGTGGTGGCAGGATGAGATGGAGTTTCCCCAAAGTACAAAGGTCATGCTTAATGTAGAAAGATAGATTTGGGTGTGAGAAAAGGATATGTGACATCTTGGAAATAAATTCACCATGGGTGAGATTTATTTTCAAAATCATTAGAGTGTATGTATTGGTTTGGAGTGGTTATTCAAAGGTTTGGTTCATGCTTTTATGTAGGTTTTTGCAAGTTCGTTTCAATAATCAGATTATGATGGGTGGGACTAGGGTTAGGGTTGAGCATTCTTTGTCGGCAAGCTTGGAAAGGGATTATTTTCTTTGGGATCTTTGTAAGGATGGTGTTATTTCATATTTTATTCATATTTTAAGGGGGGCTGATGAAATTATCTCGAGGGAATTTGCTATGGCTTAGGATAGTGGGTTTGTTTCTATGAGGGGTGTGAGTTTCCAGGTTTCTGAGGATTTCATTGGTAATGTGACCAAGATGGACCATGGGGGATGTAAATTGTTACAGGATAGGTCTTAGATTCAAGAGGAAGTGCATATTTTTCTAGATAGTGATGAGAAGATTTGTTTCATGGAGGATGGTATTGCTTGAAAATCTCTCTCGAGCAAGTGGGCTGAAGTCTATTTCTACATCATGAAGTATATTACCTTCGATGGGAAGTACCAAAAGTTGCATTCTCAACATTTAATTCTCTTGAACCATTTTTGTAGAGGAAGGAGGATGATTATTCCTTTTTATTTCTTTAACTCTCTAGAATTGTCGGTTAAAATTATAAAGAGGATAAAACGGATTTCCTTCTTCATGAAGGTTTAATTCTATTGTTGGTTAAATCAGGTAAGCTGAATTTGTAGACTAGGGGGCGGTTATTCATTTTGGGGATGATTAGGAAGACCATATTTCTCTAGCCGATAGGATTAAGCTTAAGAAAATGAAGGAGAAAGCAGTGAAGGAGGTGGATGCGGTGACTGCTTTACAAAACCTTGCTAGAGAAGCTAAAAAGTACATGCCTAAGGATGGTCTGGTGGAAAGAATCATGGTTTTTTACTTCCTTTCCAGTCATATTGAAGCCCTCGAGGACATGGTTGGTCAGGTTAAAGCTCATATTTGGAATTTTTTGCAGGGTTTATAGAGGAGGAATGTTGAGTTGAAAGTTTTAGAGAACATGGTAGAGACCCTCCAGGGTATGGTTGCTGGGGCTAAAGGTAAAAAGAGGTAGCTGGATATCATTTATTCTAATAAGGATGATTTCCATGTGGATGGTGTTCATCCCAGCTCACAGACTAGGGAAAAGTGTGTCTAAGGCCAGAATGATGAATTTTTGCTTACTCATGTAGTGTTTTCATGGCCGTTGTTTTTAGTCTATGTGGGGCTCTGTTTGGGTCAATGTCTCTTTGACTCCTACCAGTTTTGTGGGTTTTTTATAGATAGTTTTTGTTCCAGTGGATCCTTATTGTAATATCTCTTTTATAATAAGCCCTTGGAGCCTTTTTTCCAATTATTATCTATCAAAACAAAAACAACATAATTATAAATCACGAACGAATAAGTTATTTCAATGTTAGACAAGTATAAACAAAATTAGTGTGAATCTCGTAATGAACGAAGTTGAAACCATGACAATAAATGATTTTACCTCTCTTGTTATATTAAACAATAAACATATGCATAATGGTTATAACTTAAGTCACATGCTACAGTATTTTGGACCTCTCACTAGTTGTATGAATTTTTTTTGAACCATACATATAAGGATTTTATCACCTTGTAGAATGGATAGTTGCTATGTCCATATGGGTATACCCTACGTTTATCTTTTCAAAGGTGGCGGTTACTAGAAACTTCTAATCTATTCTCCTACCATGGATAATGGAGTACCGTATTGATATTGATGTGTTTTGGTCATCCTTTCTCCCTTAACATTAATGTAAGTAATTTTTCCCTTATTGGAACATTTCAAACTGTTGTGCCCTTTTTCCTTAGAGCTCGAAATGTATATGATTTTTGGTCATTAGGAGTGAGTCTACTACGTCTCTAGTTCTTAGGGATGTACCCTTTTTGTGTTGCAATAGGTCATTGGTTACCTAGGCTTATTGACAAGTTTAGGAAATATATGTTAAGGATATGGAGGAAATTTGGAGTCTTCCTTCCTTTTGGGGAATCATGCAGTTGTCCCCCTTGTCCTTTGTGAAGAGAAGGTGCAGGTTGTTTCATAGGATTCCTACAATGATGGTTGTTGTGATGCTCTAGTAATTTTCTAGTTATACCTCTCTTGTTGTGTAGTTCTCCTAACTCATTTGAGTGTTCCTATGGATTATAATATTAAGCTTGTGAATGATTTAAGATTATTTTGAGCTACAATGGGATTAAAATTAAGAAATTTTGTTGTTATATAGAGTGAATGGTACCTCTTGTGTGGATATAATAGTAGGAGCAAAGATTTTCTATCACAAAAAAATATAAATGTTTTCTAATTGATTGGGTTTCTAAATCAAGATTTGTGGTTGTGTGTTACGATTTTTCGATAAAAATTCAAGTTATGGAAACCTTGTGGTAAAGATTATGGTTAGTGTTACTATCAAAATTTAAGTGAGTTTTTCTGAATTATATAAATTAGTTCCAATAAATAATTTGCATCCTTATAAATGCTTTTGTTAAATTTAGGTGTTTTCCTTGTTGTTAAACCTCGTCTTGTATGGTCTTGACTTTGTTAGACCTATGAGTAGGTGTGGTTCTCATGAAAAATTGAAGGCCATGATTAGTAGTTGTTAATATTGTTGAAAATAATGAACATTGAAGTATAATTCAACCTGAGTGGAAGTCCCATAGTTCTTTTTTATCTTGTGTTGTATCCATGCGTGGCTACGTGGACACCTTATGTATATGAATTTTTCATATTCTTCTTGGAACTTTTTGTCATTCATTGAGATTTTGTTGACCATTTTCCTGTTTAAATGCTTTTTTTTGTATATTTATTAACCTCGTAGATGTTATTTGAAATTTTGTATGATTTTTTTTCCCTACCTCTTTCTGTGAATGCTAGGAGGAAGTCAATTCTAGGGGGATGTAGATGTATTTCCCAATCCTCTTCGACATTTATCTTACTATAATTTTTTTAACTAGGGAATAGAGACATGGATCTTGTTATCATATTTTATTAGTAGACATGGATAGATGGACTATATTATATTTCATTAGTATTTTATTATTAGGGGTAAATAGTTTTGAAGGGACTGTACCCTGATACAAAAGTGCTCACAAACTAGATAAAGCATCAATAAGTAAACCATAGTTTTGAAGGGACTATACCCTATTACAAGAAGGCTCAAAATCCAGATAGTGCAGAAAAAACATCAAAAAAGTATCAGAATCCTTGATAAGCATGAGGAACAACTATAGCTTAAACAAAACTATAAATATGAAATAAAAAGTATCACATTTACAACTAAGCAGCCTAAAAGTAGCATCCTTACAACATCAAAATTAGATTTTGAAACCACTAAAATTATACATTACTTGAATAATTTATCAATTTTAGTTTCTATCTTCTGAAGAGAGGTGAATAATGCCAAGGAAATGACATGGGAGCGATCAATTTTATCCAGGTGTGAAAGAACCAGGTCCCTTATTAAATCTGACTCCCAGATGGCAGCAGGAATATCACTGAGAATGCAAACACTTTTAACATGTTGCTTCATGAAGTTGTACATTTTCTTGAGAACTACCATGGTAAATTCATGCCTTCCTTTTGTAAAACTAAGTCTATTGTCCATAGAGTTAAGTATTTTATAGATTTACATAGTTTTCTCATTATATGTATCCAGGTCATTATTCATCTTTCTTTTTCCTTCTCTCTTTCCATTCTATTTGAGTTCTTCTTTTAGGTCTCCAACTTCCTTTTCCAACTAATCAATTCTAATAAGTAGCCCTTCCTCCTTTTCATTAGAAAAATTGATAGTAGGGTTGCTAATATGGAGCAGATTTTTTGTCGATTTAATCTTGTTATTGTTGCGAAGGACCCTTTGGGAGGGGAGTGGTTAATTGATGGAGTAAAATGGATTTTTAGTCCTAATTTTCCTATGCTCACATGCAATGGTGGGCGTAGTGGAGATAGGGTGAGGGGGCCAGGGGCAGCTAGTATAGCCTAAAGCATGGAAAGACAATGTCGTTGCATAAGTAGAATGAGACCTTAATGGAGGGGGGTGGCATGGGTGTGATTTTGAAACTCAAGAATAGAATGTTCTAAGGAATTTAAAATATAATGCGAAAAGATAACATGTAGATTCCTTCTAAAGTTATTCAGGAAAACCATATGTTTAAGAGGAACCGTCGCATATCTGTCTTCCAAAGTTACATACTTGATAATCATCCTTGTAATTTCATCAAAGGGCTCAGGAATGGAGGCCACTTTTATTCCTGCCATAACTAATTCCATATTTTATCCATCTTTAAGGAATTTCTTGGTTTTAGCATTTATGTTAACCCTTTTACTAAAAAATCTAGCCCCTTCTAGACTCAGCCCCGTGATGTCTGGAATGAGTTCTTCAGTAGTTTTGATGCAGATTTCCCCATATTAAACCATAATTTTCTTCCACCTAGCTGGAAATTGAATAGAGACATCTTGATCATATCCATGTATTTTCTCCATGAGATTAGAAACCCCACCCATTTTCAGACAAGTCCATAAGATCACATCCTCCTTCCAGACTGGGTCAAAAATAGGTTTCATTTTGCATGAAGGCCCACCCATCTTCCTATTATTTTTCTTTTATTTCCAACTGTAATTCTTCTTCCCCAAAACCACTTCTCAACACCTTCTTCGCATACTCAAAAATCATGTAAAATGATAGTGATCTTAATTACCCTACGTGTGAAGAATATAATCACTTTCAAATCAGCGGGGGGGATTCATTATCGATGATTTTTAATATCATATTTATCCTTAATGATGTCATCATGTAATTTGCTAGGGATAATTTCATCACTAAACCATTTTTTCATGTTATTACTAGCACCATAATTAGCAAGACTATGCACCACTTTGTTTCCTTCACAGTATGTATGAATGATTTGAAAGTTCACAGAGGATTTACAAATCTCAATAGATTCATATATGAAATCCCTAATAGTCCAACTAGGGGTTTGAACTAGATTTAGGATATTGATAATGTTCAAAGAGTCCCCTTCAATTATAATATTGGAAATGTTGCAATAACTTACCAGTCTTATCCCCCATAATGTTGTCAGTGCTTCAGAGTAGTGATTTGTTTGGTGGCCCATTTTACCTACAAAAGTAGCAACAAGACAGTCTCTGTGATCCCTGATTACTCCACCTCGTCTTGAGGCCCCAAGATTTCCGTTGGAATCTCCATCAAAATTAAGTTTGTACCATAAAGTAGGTGGTTGAATCCAATGAACTGCTGACTTGTCAATTATATTTGGATCATTACTATGATGATTTATAGTGTCAATCTTCCAGGCAACAAGTATATGCTCTTCTGCCTTTGGATAAAGTTTTTTTAAGAGGCCTAAATCTTTTAATGTTATCCTTGACAACAATAGCAATTTCCTTAAATACCTTGTTACATACCTGTCTGTTGTTCCTGAAAATTATATAATTTATGGTTTTGCAACACCCACAAATTTACTCGCACAAAACCCAAGACAAACATAGGTTAAACTAGAAAAGTTATGGAATAGTTTTTTTTGTTGTAAAACCTACTCACAACACAAAGCTAAAATTTATAGTAACACTGTTATCACCGAATCACAGCACCCCTGTGTTTATAAAAGTGCATATACTTGAACTCACGGTGTGATTTGATAACATGGGTACTATCTCCAAGTTGTGGGACTTGGTACTTGAGATAGACCTCCAGAGAAAGCTAGTTCTTGCTCCTAAACTACCTGCCACAATCTACTCTAATGCAGGATAAGCTAACTGTTCTAATCTAAATTTCCAAGGGACCAGGGAGAGAGAATGCATAAAATGAAAGCCTACACTAACGCAGTGATACACTAGAAAAGGAGGGTGGGAGAGTAGTCTCCAAATGTGTGAAATACAGAGGCAAAGTGCACACTAGAAGAGGTGATGACAGTTCACCATAATCTAGCAAAATGCATTCAAAACAATATTCCAAGCATACACAATGATAATGAATCCCTGCAAGAACATAATAAATAGACACAATATTCTTATAGAAAGATTAAAGGGGCAAGAAGAATGCAAGAAAACACAGCAGGGGAAGATACATCCACAAACTGGTATTTTATTGCTTCATGATATGCACAGTTCAATCTATTACAAGATAAGGGCCTGGATCACCATGCAAGGAGTCCACTACAAGGGACTACAAAACACTGGCTTCACAAAGCAATTTTGGCAGAGCTTTGCTACCCAAAAACTCTCTGCTTTACAATGAGCCCAACACTCCAATTTATAGAAAAAATGAGAAGAGAGAGAGAGGGGAAAATGGAAATCCTGAAATCTGTCCTTCAACCACCTGTAAGAGGAATTAAATTGAGTGAAATGATTATACATTACTTGCAAAAGGCTCCCTATATTGTCCCATGTGCTCTAGCAGAGAAAGAATGATGACCATGCCTCTTAAATGCACTCCCAGCTACCAAATAAAACACTGTTATGAACCTGACCACGTTTTCTTAAAAAACTCAATAAATCTCTCATAAAATCCTGAATTTATTGATTGTTGTGTGTCAGGCTCGGAGCCATGATTCCAACGGTACCAATTTTGTGTGATTTCGTTGAGAAATGCAAAAGTTATGGCCTTATGAGTGCGGGCAGCTATTTTGGGTCTGGCAGGCGTTTTCTGTCATTTGACGGGAATGAGCATCAACTGAATGGAGCCGAATATGTTTCCTTTAATTAAATATATCTATTCTCATTAAAAATAAGAAATCGTACTTGTTCCAGAAAGTCCAATTTTATGAAAATCGGAGCTCGGAGTCAAAAGTTATGGCCGTTTGAAGTTTCACAGGTCAAATGTTGACTTTTCTCCTTTTCCTTCGGCCGCTTCGGCTTTTCACGTCCCTCACGTCCCCGGCGTACTTTTTCTGAATTTTCCCATTTCGGCCGAACCGGCCGTTTCGCGTCCTTCGCGTCCCCGCGGCCCAGATGTCCCACTTGCTTAATACGAGAATTCTCCATTTCGCAATATCCTGGCCTTAGCTTTCTTGTCAAAACTCTTTTTGACCAATGCTTTATCCTTTTCTATGGTCTGTATTGCGTGCTCTCTTGTCTCTTCTAATTCCATCAGCTATGCATACCTGATTTCCATAGGTTCAAACTCAGCTAGTTCCAACTGTTTCATGAGTTCCAATGCTGGCAACTCGAGTGATATGGGTAGAACTGCTTCCTTCCCGTACACAAGCTTGTATGGAGAGCTTCCTGTAGACCTCTTGGGTGTGATCCGATCGGCCCATAGGGCTGATTTGAGCTTTGCATGCCAAGTTCTTTGATTTTCATCCAGAGTCCTGATGATTCTTAGTAGGTTCTTGTTTGTAGACTAAGCTTGGCCATTACCTTGAGGGTAATAGTTTGATGAAGTGCTGAGATACACACAATTCTTGATAGCCCATTCAGTGATCTTTGTGCCAAGGAATGCCAATGCGTTGTCAGATATGATAGTGGCAGGGGCACCAAACCTCGTGACTATCCCTTCATAGAAATCTAAGATATTAGATTCATTTGCCTCCTTGAGTGCCACTACTTCGGTCCACTTGGTGAAATAGTCTGTTGCTGTTAGTATCCACTTGTGGCCCTGACTTGAATTGGGATTGATAACCCCAATGAATTCTAATCCCCATTGCATGAATGGCCGATTTACTAAAATTGGATGAAGGGGCAGCGCTGCTAACCTTTCTTTCCCTATGAAGAATGCACATCTCTTGCATTTTTTGACCCATGAGTAGCAATCATTGAACACAGTAGGCCAATAGTAACCAGCTTTCATGATTTTGAGAGCTGTCACTCACGGAGCAAAGTGGCCTCCTGCTTCCCCGTCATGGAACTCGTGCAAGATCTTCTCAACTTGACCTGTTCCAATGCATCTCAATAGAACTCCATTGATGTCCTTTTTAAACAAAACTCCATCAACAAGCACATATGGAATGGCTTGTAATCTGAAGTATCTTCTCTTTTCCTTGCTCATCTCTGGAGGGCATAGGCCTGTTTGGAGGTAATGCACCAAGTCTTGAGTCCAACATGGAATGAGCGCATCATCAGGTGGTTGTTCTTGATCGTTCTGTAGTAGCAGGGCAGCATCCTCTTCACTTTTTGACCCATCTGGTTGTTTGGAGGCGAGCTGCTCACAAAAACCTTTGCCATGAACTAGCTTGGTCACTTTGATTTCAATATCATATTCCATCACCCGAGTGATCCAACCTGCTCTCTTCTCGTTTAAATCCTTGTTTAGGAGAAAGTCCTTAACACCAGCATGAGACACTAGCAGTCGAATCTTATTGTTTGAGAGCAAGTGTCTGAACTTTTTCAAAATTCTAATGACAGCAAGGACATGCTTTTCTACGAAAGAATACTTTATTTCGTAATCTTCCAAGGTTTGGCTAAAGAATGCTATGGGCTGTTCTGAACCTTCTCTGTTTAGCTATGTCAAGATAGCTGAGATTGTATCTGATCCTCCAAAAGCATACAACATGAAGTCCTTTGAAAAGTCTGGGTTGATAAGAGTTGGAGCTTGTGATATTGCATGCTTGATGCTTTCAAAACTCTCTTTGCCTTCTGCTTTCCATTTGAATGCCAGACTCTTCTTCAACATCATTGTTATAGGCTTCACAAGAGTGGCAAAATTAGGCACAAATCTGCGGACAAAGTTTATCCTTCCTAAGAAGCTTTGGAGAGATTTCTTGTGGTTTGGTAATGGAAGTGTTTGGATGGCTTCAACCCTTTCAGGATAAATTGTTAGCCCTTCCCTAGAGACAATGTGGCCCAACAATTTACCTTCGTGTGCCAAGAATATACACTTCTTTGGATTCAAAGACACTCCGAACCTTCTACACCTCTGAAACACTTGCCTAAGGTGAAAGAGAGTTTTTGGGTAGCAAAGCTCTGCCAAAATTGCTTTCTGAAGCCAGTGTGTTGCAGGCCCTTGTAGTGGACTCCTTGCATGGTGATCCAGGCCCTTATCTTGTAATAGATTGAACTGTGCATATCATGAAGCAATAAAATACCAATTTGTGGATGTATCTTCCCCTGCTGTGTTTCCTTGCATTCTTCTTGCCCCTTTAATCTTTCTATAAGAATATTGTGTCTATTTATTATGTTCTTGTAGGGATTCATTATCATTGTGTGTGCTTGGAATATTGTTTTGAATGCATTTTGCTAGATTATGGTGAACTGTCATCACCTCTTCTAGTGTGCACTTTGCCTCTGTATTTCACACATTTGGAGACTACTCTCCCACCCTCCTTTTCTAGTGTATCACCGCTTTAGTGTAGGCTTTCATTTTATGCATTCTCTCTCCCTGGTCCCTTGGAAATTTAGATTAGAACAGTTAGCTTATCCTGCATTAGAGTAGATTGTGGCAGGTAGTTTAGGAGCAAGAACCAGCTTTCTCTAGAGGTCTATCTCAAGTAGCAAGTCCCACAACTTGGAGATAGTACCCATGTTATCAAATCACACCGTGAGTTCAAGTATATGCACTTGTATAAACACAGGGGTGCTGTTATTCGGTGATAACAAACACTTTTTCATTTTAAAATTATATTAAATTAATATTATTAATTTTCGAATGAGGGTCCACAATCCCCTTAGCTCCCTTTAAATAATTTAATAAAATACTCTCAATACCATTAAATAAATTAATTATTCTAAAGAAAGAATTATATTCCCCTACCATTTGTTTTAATACAATTTAATTCCACCTTAATTAAACTTTCTCAAATTAATATCAAGGGTATTTTGGTCTAGTCATTTAATTTTTAAAGTTTTACTACACCCACAAAGTGGGGTCAATGTTTGCATTAATTAAAAGTCTCCAATAAAACATTTGGGTTAAAAAGGTAAAATAATTCACCCCATACACCACTTAAATGACCCCAATTAGATCCTACCCATGAATTTTGAATTTGGGAATTTATCTCATCTACTTCCCACCTACTTTTTGTAGCGATAAATCTCATCCATTGAATGGATTCATTTGGAGCCCTTAGATTTAGGGGTCCCTATAACCCTAAACTTAGTTATGAAAGGCTCTTTTTCATTTAATTTGAATTATTGTTTCTTCTTTTTATTTTACAGATTGGTGGAGGAAGGAGGTGGAAGCCATGATAGGTAAGCTCAAGATCAAGAAGGAACAAATATAATCTTTTATTGGGGATTTCATTCACACCCTCTCCTAGGGTTTGCACATATTTTATTATTTGTTTCACTTATGCTTTTTGTATTTGTCCGAATGGGCATGTGGGTATTTGCCCTATTTTAGTGAAATAGGTAGAATAGTGTATATATACACTTGGGTAATATATATATATATATATATATATATATATATATATAGTTTCATTTTTCCCTGGTCACGGGAAGGGATCGACTATGATTTCTTTTGTGCCGCAAATGATGCAAAAGTGGCCATTTAAACAATGTGCGGGATTATAATGGGGTTGGGTTTTTTTTTGTGGGGGGGAGGTCACCAACCCCACCCCCATCCCATAGTATATGGGGTGAGGAGTGGGTTCAACGACCTCCCCACCCCCCCTCCTGCCCCCCCACCATTCTCACTCAACAAAATTTACAGGTCGCGGCCTTATCGATTGCAACAAACTTCTCTTTTTATTTGTTTAAGGTTTTATTTAATACCCTCTTTGTTTTATTTGATATTATTTATTAATATCATATATATATATATATATATATATATATATATGTATGTATGTATGTATGTATGTATGTATGTATGTATGTATGTATGTATGTATGTATGTATGTATGTATGTATGTATGTATGTATGTATGTATGTATGTATGTATGTATGTATGTATGTATGTATGTATGTATGTAATATTATTACTATTACTATTTTAATATAAATACAATTGTTAATATTTTAATATTACTATTATTATTAATAATAGTAATAATATTATATATATATGTTCTTCAATTTAAAATTCATTTTATAATTCGATAAAAATTTATAAGATGTTTAAATCAATCTAATTTCCACTTATTGTTACATTATCTAATATTGGGTTTCTATATAAATCTATAACAACTTAATAATAAATTTATATAATCCAATAAAGCTGTGGTCTAAGTTGTAACCATGCATTTTATAACTCTACTAGATCAAAAGAGAATCAAGACATTTATTGACAAGGTAAATAACCAATGAAATGTTTAAGACTTTTCCATCAACACATATAATGTTAAATAATGGAAAACTTTTGGGACTTTCTTTCAACAATAGAAAGCAAAACAACTTTTCAACCATATGCCTTTCATATAATACAATAGTAATAAATACTTCATTCTTTTACAAAATACAAGTTTGCAACCATTCCCACAAACAATTTATAACAAGATTTCCCCATAGTTTTAAAATAAGAACAACACACCTATTGAAGATAATAAATCAACTAAAATGAGAACAAGGTTGTTTCCTTTTCAATTATATTTCAATGAACTTGATTAAACTTAACAATGTTATAGTCTCTCATTCCAACAAGTAATGAAATGATTTCCAAAAAATTCTTTCATTTACAATATCTACTAATATTAAATTTTGATAATAAAACAACTAAAAACTTCATTTTAAACAAATACAAGTCTACAAGCCCTCCATATATAATGGAAACAACATGATAAAATATAACAACAGAGTTTTGATTATTTCTCCAAATGCTAAAAGAAACATGACTCCTCCTTTGAGATCCACCTTCTTCCAAGATCAAACACACATCCAAAAATGGGAGAGTAGGCAACACTCTCCACCCAATCATTACTCCAATGAGGAAGTGAAGCCTACTTCCTCATTTTCCCCTGAGCCCCAACAATGAGACAATATATAATATTTGACAACCGTGACAAAAAATACAAGGCTTCCACACTTAATTTCACACAAGAAAATAACCACAAAATATTTTTTTTTAACACATAAACTTCCCAACACATTCTTTTTTAATGCATAAACTTCCCAACACATTCTCTCTAAAACAAGCCAAGTAGAGAAACAAATATGGGGATACCCTTGTGCCTCCCAAGGGTTTAGATGCCCACCTCAAAACCTCAAAACAAAATCAACCCCAAAAATCTCTTATGCCTTTGTACAAATAAAAATATCTCTTATACCTCCGTCACTCTTATGCCTCCCTCTATCTTATGTATCCCACAAAGAACAAAATAACAATATGAGAACAATGCGGGGCACCCAACCAACTCCCTCCTAAATACCCAAGACCATCTCTTATTCCTCCCAACAAAATTAATCCCCATTTCACTTTCTCATACACATCCTAAAGCCATTTCACTACCCAACAACATCACACAATAACACATTCATTCAACACATAAACATACAAGAAAAGAGAAGAAACCAAGGGTGAAGACCCTACCTATCCATAACAAGAATCCACTCCATAAGAAATTTCTAAAAATCCTCCAAGCTCAAGCAATTCCAACAAGCACTCCAAAAAGTAGGCATTCCAAAATGAGAGAGCCAAAACCAAGCAACCCCCAAAACTTCACAAAAATTCTAATAAATAGAAAAGAGGGAGAGGGAGATTATGTGGCTCCATGTAGGATGCCACATCATTTCTTCTCCACCCTACATCACTAAGGTCAAACCTAAACCCCAAAGTATAATAAATTATTGGTTGAGGAAATTACCGCCCTCTTACACACTCAACCCAACCCACACCCCTCAGGGACAAAATTAATTACCCATGTAATAAAAGTGTAATCAATTGCCTCATTTCCTTCATTAAAAGACAAAATAATACCTAAAATAAATTCCTCACATCATAGGCTAGGTGGGTGGGTGACTTTAATAGGTGCGATACAAGCTTAGCTTGTCCCACAAGTCTCCAAAATAGCCTAGAAGGTCAGAATCCGAATTTCACAAGGAATATTGAGTACAAACTACCCCAAAACAATTTAAATTCATTCCAAGACAACACACATTAAGGCTACCAAATTCACATTTATTCCCCCCCTTTTGTCACATCCTAATTAGCACTGGATAAACACTTTTAAATTAACTTAAGATGGGTGCAAAACACAATTAATAAAAGTGAATCCACATGCTAATAAAAATACAATAATTCACAATTAAATAAAAACAACAAGACAAAATTACAAACATTCCCAGGGTAACTTTTGAGGTCACCTCCCAAAGGGGACCTCCTAACAAACTACAACAATAAACAACATACAAATACCTTTTTGGTCATGGTGACCTATTACCAATACTCCATATTTTCTCATTGTTAGTCTCATATCCCCATTTGGTTTATTGTGTCACGAACACCTGTAAAATTCAATACAATACCTTTCTAGTCTCGTGGCCATATTAACAACATCAAAATAATAAAAATACATGCATATACATATAATCAATTATTGCAACTTAAGCCAAGACAAGTAATTTATTATTGTTCACCATTACAATTATTCCAATATCATTACTTTATCAGCTAGCAAAAAGATCACGACATCAAATACATCATATACCATCATATAATTATCTAAATAAATGCATTAGTCCAATATAATCTCAAAATCCATAATTGGATATATCCAAATATGCATATAATCCATCCCGTAAATATGTCATTAGTCTAACATCCATATTGTCTATAAATTAACTAATCAAAATAACAATGTCAATATGTCAATATCTAAACTATGATAGAAAATTCCATTTTTTTTTTACAGTCTAGTAATATGGTAAACAACATCATACTCTCATATAAATTGAATTCAAGAGGAGTGGGAACTACAAGATCCTTATAAAATGGAGTATGGTATGAGGTAGACTTCAAATTGATAGCTTAGCCCTTATCATATTACATTTATTTTATAATGGTGGATCATATTGCTAAAAGTCTATATCAAAGTAAATAAAAGTGAAGGATGGATATTCTGTAAAAATAAGGTGTAAATACCTTGAAGATACCTTCACAATTTACACATTCAAATGATGTCTCTCTTGATTGTATATCAACTTATCTTTTTTACACACTATCTATTACCTTGCATAATGAGATTCCATTTTACATTATATTAGTGCTCTATTGTGTAAAAATCTTTCTACTTCCTAGCCACATAAAATAATTCACTTTAGGAAATGAACTTTGAGGCATCCAAATAGTCTGCGTCCAGTCATTTATGAAGCCCATTTACATTGCTACACACAACAAAGTACATCCTGATTTGACTACACATAGTCACACACATCAACACACAATCAACACCAGAGGAGCTCATCTCTTACATCCTTTTGGTTAATGAGTGAACTGAGTAGAAATTTGTTGTCTACAACTAGGATACATCAAGCTGATATCATCATTCAACTTACAACCTTATTAACCAAATTCTCTTATTCGGTAATATGCAATGTAAAAAAACAACAACTTAAACTTCACCATATTTCTGTCATAATTGTCTTATACATTCCAAGATTCATTCGAGCCAAATTGTTATCAATCATCTTGAAGATGCAATCCAATTATCTTTAAAAAAGTATATCCTTGACCATTTCTTAAGATTTGCATATACTTCATTATGAAAAAAAAATCTTGATTATGATCTAAGTTATTCGAAGTTCAAATCCAAGCCATTGCAAAATGAACAATGGGTTTCCAATAAAGGAATTAATTCACATACTACTAATTGAGCCATCAATTCCATCTAATGAGTTCATTCCAAGCACTGTCTTCTTCTTGAGCAATTTCCAACTTATAGTTGTTTGTCAATAACCAACATAAATCTTTCTGATATACATGATTTTAGCCTTCATCAATCGGTTTTCCACTAAATCACGTAAATTGATTTTTGACACTAAATGGTATCTAAATATGATCTTCAGTCTGTTCCCCATTAAAGTTTTAGACATGTCTTTCAATCTCATTCCATAATTGTTGCTGGAATGTTGTACATTTACATGATATATATGGGAAAATTCTTAAGTTTGCTTTTGATTAGTAAACATTTTACAGTGCTAGAGAAAATGACACCTTTCCATCCAGCCAATTTCTTGTGAAATCTATCTAAGAGGGAATTCCAAGAAGCATTAGATACTTTACCCACATACCTACAGGTATATTGTAAATAGGTAGTGGGTAAAGAACTAATTTTGTGTCACTTTCCAAAATAAGTGCAATTCCAACCTATCAAAAGTCACAGTATTGAAAATAATATACAATGAGATTTCTATCACAATTGACTTTAAAAACTACAAGAATGCTGTCATGAATCTGATTACAAAAAAGCATTTTCAATCTTATACAAAATGATGCATAAAAGGTTAAGGATTGTTCCAATCAAGAAATCCCCAAACCATGCATCCCTCAGAATGAAGCACAAAATAATTAATGGAAGTGGTCTAAAACCTTTACAAAAGAAATATCATTAGAACACAAAACGAGGAGTTATAACTTGAAGTTTATCTAAGAGAAACAATCAGCCAAATTGATTAAAAATTAAGGGGGTCATGGAAGTCCGCTTGTACTTATACCCTACTACTGGCAAATAATCCCACCATTATTACCATTTACAACCATACTAGAATAGTTATGCAAGACTAATGTTTTCCTTTCAAAAAACTTGGAAACCAAATTCTTGAAAGGACTTTATCTAAAAATTTCCAAGATACTCTATCATAGGCCTTATCCATGCCAATTTTATTGCCATACCTCCTTTTTTCCATGGATAATGGTCAAATTGAAGAATCATGATTACCCCATTGGCCTATATAATTGGTCACCTTCTATGAAGAATCTTTTTTGTTTAAAATAATTATTTCAGCTCGAATAAGATTTTTTTCAAGTCCTAGTAGCATGACATTTTGGATTTATGTAAACAAGCATTAACAAAGGATAATAGGTCAAAAATCCTTGAAGATAACAATAAAGCATTATTTAAAACCTTTAATAGATTTCTAATTCTATAAAATTCATTTAAAAATTTCAACAGATCTTCTGAACATATATCCCAGTAGTTTTGAAAGAAGTTAGTGGAAAAACCATCAAGCCCTGGTGCCTTGTCTTCGAGATTCATTGTAAAAAAAAATTAACCACAAAATTCCTCAATACGAAACACCTGTTGTAATATAAGTTGAATTAAATCATCTAGGATAATATTATTTGGGATGGATTTAAGAAGGAAAGAAGTCACTTCTTCGTTACAGGTTATAAAAGCTTGGACATGTGACCAAATTGGTCACCTAAATGATTTCATGAGCCCTTCTTAATTTACTGTCTATTTAGAGATGAAATCTTTGGAAACAATTACCATTTCCTTTGGACATGTCAAAAGTAATTCTTGGATTAAAGGAGACTGCTTGGATAAGGGTGGTCATATGAATATCTTAGGGCACATTATGTAGTGCCCATCTCCATCTTTGACATAAATCTTACTATGAATTTCATCTTACAAAAGGTTTATTCTCTATTTGTCATCATATTATGCAAATCAGTAGACAGTTTCTTTTCCAGCTAAAAATCATTATTTGATTAGTATTTTGATAGACAATATAAAAAATTTACTATGGATATGTGGTGACTCGTATTGTGGATTATATGCATGTACATATACTTCAGTACTGATAATGATCTAGTGCTATTATTTTATATGTATGTGATGCACCTTGGTTTAGATGACATAGATTTTGTTGGATGAATCTAGTTAGTCTTGTGATCTCATTATTGTTGATGAAATAGGTAGAATTGAAATATTTGGAAAATTATGAAAAATTGGTAACATTACTTGATTTTATGATGATTTAATTGTGATTGATTGATGATTATTGAATTTATAAGCATATGTATTTTATTGTTTTTATGTCATTTGATATGGCCATGAGGCCAAGAAAGGTATTCGTTTGATTTTTGCAGGAAATTATATCACAAAAATACAAGAGGGTCATATGAGACCAACCATGAAAGAATATTGGGCATGGATGCAACTAAGGTCACCATGGCAACTTCTATGTTTTGTTATATTGTTATGTTATTGCTATGAATTTTTTAGGAGGTCACCATGGAGGGATGACCTCAAAATGTGACCATGGGCTATGTGTGTTTTTCCATTTGCCTTTGTAATTATTTATGAAGTATGTGATTTATTATTGTAATGTGTTTCACTTTATTATTGATAATTAATGTGCTCTTATTTAATTAGATTAATCATGTTAATTTTATTAAATTTGAGATGTGACTTTTTGGGCATTAAATGGCTTAGATAGTCCTTATTGTTTTCTTAATTTGAATTAGATTTCAATTTATTTTATAAATGTATGTGTCCTCGTCCCTCAAATCCTAAAATTTGATTTTAGAGCCATTTTTGGTGGCTTATGAGAGAAGTTAAGTTTGTCCCACAACTCTTAAATTCATCTACCAACTATACATATGGGGTAAGGGGTCAAAAGGTGAAATTTATTGCACTTTCTTACATGAGATTTTATTTTTGTCTCTTTTGGTTTGAATTGAGAGTTTTGTATGGAAGGAAACTTGTTACTTCCTCACCCACCAATTTATTAGCCTTGGTTTTCATGTTTGACTTGGTGATGTGGAGCTAAGGAGAAGTGCTCTAACACCCTACATAGAGCCACGTCACCCTCCTCTCCTCTTTTTCTATTTATACAAGTTATTTTGATATGGAGGGAGTTACTTGATTTAGTCGTGCACTTACATTTTGGTGATTTTCGCTTGAATTGCTTGTTTGGAGTCTTAAAGCTTGTTGGATTTGGGCTTGAGTTTGGAAGGAGCTTAGAGTTATGATTTTGGATCAAATATTCTTGCAATGGCAAGGTAGGGACTTAAACCTTACAATTTTATTTTATTATATGTATATTGTAAGTAAAATGACTATTTATGTTTGTATGTTTGGGACTTGGGTAGTAGGCCCTTAATGATGGTGTAGGAGAAGGAATGTAAGGATATTTTGAAGGAGGCATAAGAGTATTTTTTGCACATTTTGGAGGGAAATTGGGTCGAGTATCCCACCTTTTAAGATAAGATATTATTACTTATTTTTGTATGATAATATTTGAGGGAGCGATAAGAGTATGAGGGAGTGACAATAGTTTGTTTGAGGAAGGTATAAGAGTTTCGTTGTTATAGGGATGAAGATTTTTGGAGGATTTTAAGGTGGACACTTAATCCATCAGGAAGCATAATTGATTTCCACATATTTCCTTTCTCCCTTGGATTAGTAGTTTTAGGTCTTCTTTTGGAAAAGTTAAATTTTATTGATATTGTTGTTTTGTATGTGTGTGTGTGTAAAAAGATTATTGACATGTGTGTTATAATGTGGAAGCATTTCTGAAATTTTTCATTGGTTGTATCCATTCCTTATTGCTCTATGTTTGGGGCTTGAGGGCCAATGAGGAGGATAACTTCTTCTCGTCATTATAATATTGGTTGGGCAGAGATTGTTGCCTATTCCCCCTTCCTTGTATTGTGATCCGAAATCGAAGAGAAGATGGAGTTCAAGTTGATGTTTTGGAAGAGTTTACATGCATTGAAGATAAGAATATTTTTCCGTTTATGAATTTTATCCCATTGTTTCAAGTGAAAAATTGGTAATCTGTGCAATGAATTCTTGTAAAATTGTATTGTAAAGAGCTCTATTGGGTTGTATATTGGATTATGAATATTTGAGAGAAGTAAGGAATGCAAAAGTTGTTTGGAAATAAATTTATGAATGTTGTAAAATGATATCTTTTATTCTTGTTGTAAATGTTATTTTATTTGAAATCTATAACCCATTGGAGAGATTGAAGTAATTATAAATCTGCTTCAAATTTGTATGCAAAAATATTCGAATTTCAGCGTAGGAATCAAATTACAGTGACTTTAGAAAAAAATATTAATCCTAAAATATCTTCTGCGCATTCCCAAAATTTAGACGGTTTACTTATAACATAAGAATCTAAAAACCCTTTAAATTCATACCAACTCAACTTGTTAATCTCAAGATACGCCACAATCATCAGAGTGGTTTTAATCTGGAAATGTCTGTGTAAGAATAAAACTACATACATTTTAGAAAAAACATTTCTCCTAAAACATCTTCTGGGTTTTCCTAAAAGTTGAATGGTTTACTTATAAAATATGAATTTAAAAACCCTTTAAATATAATAACAACCCAACATGTAAATCACAAGATAAGTCATGATCTTCAGAGGGGTTTTATTCATGGGCCATGGTGAGTTTAAATTATTATGTGACATTTGTGGGTTAACTATGGGTCAAATAAGTAAATGTGTAACACATGTATATTAGAATTATTTTACTTAGGGTGATAAGTAATAATAATAATAATAACAAAATGGTATGGGTATTTTATTTTACTATGACGAACTGTCTTAAAGGTAGATTTAAACTGTTGGGTAAAGTGAATTTTTAAATGACAAAAATTATTTAATCACTTAGATAAAACTACTTACAGAAGGAAAGTCGGGAAAATAAGTGAATGAGTTTTAATGAACATAATTAATGTAGAAAAAAATGAGGATGAAATATTAAGTAACTGTCTAGCAACCTGCAGCCATTGCTTAACGCTTACAACAAATTCCTATCAACCTCCAGCCACTTCCCAACACCTACAACAACTTATCAACAACCTACAGCCACTGCCAAACACCTGGAGTAACACCAACAACCTGCAATGATTGCCCAACACCTGCAATAACTGTCCAACAACCTATAACCATTGCCAAGTGCCTGCAGCAACTACACATGAGCAGCCTGTAACAACTGCCTAGCATCCCGTAGTAGCAACTTAGCAACCTTCAACAAAGTGTAATAATGAGCAAGTGAGATTTTAGTAAACGAAACTAATGTATTTTAAAATTTGATTTATGTATAAATTAAAAATAATAATTCCAATAATTTCCTATGTAATGTCATGTAGGTTTTGTGGGTTAACGTGTTGTAATCTATGGGTTACAATAATTAAATGTGGATGTATAACTTTATTTAAATAAATGAGACTTGGTTATTATGGTCTTTTGGAAAATGAACCAAGAACAACTTAGGAGATGTCTTTCATTAAAAATTTGAATGAAACTAAGTGGATTATATAATGGAATATATTTGGAAAATGTTTGCCTAAGGGAACTTAATGGAAGGTTTTTAAATCTTAAAATATTTTAGTAACTAAATTAATAATATTTAATTATTAATTTCAATTTGATTACATTACAAAGGTGAAGAAATTATTCACAAGATCTTAATAGTTAGCAACTAATGTTTATAATCTTTTAAAAATAAAATTAAAAAATTCACGTAATTTTCCTAAATAATTATGAGGATTAATGTGGTTTTTGGTGCATCAATTGTGTGGGAATTACAATTAATTACCTTTGTATATAGTGATTCCATATAAATATTTTCTATTTTATTTTACATATATGGATATCATATATCTCAATGTTTGGTTGTTGACAACTCATAAATAGTTATATGGCATGATGGAGTATTGTGCTCGAAATCCCTAAAGTTGAGTAGCTACTTTTGATTTATTGGGAAATTTTTTATTTAATTTCAATTATGTTTTGGATTTTAATGTTTCTCTAATGGTAACGTAAATTTAAGAGAAACACCTGAGGATCATTTATTGATTGATTTCACCATACAATGAGAACTAATAGTCATATAGTTATAACTATTGTTCATGCTTAGGTTTATTGTTATCATCTAACCATGAATTGTATCCATAATGTATAAATATATCATAGGTTAGGTCTAAAGGATTAAATATTCTAGGTATTTAATAAACTATCACAACCACCTAGGGAAAGTGCAAACATGTCATATTCAAGATTTTAGTCTTATATTAAAACCCATAACATTATGATATTTTCCATTACAAGCTAGTTTTCCTCCATTATTGACCATCACCGCAAATTTTATACATATACACATAACACGCTACATATTTTTTATGATCAAGTTAACAAAGAAATGATTGTTTCCCATGTCAATAAGTATGTCAAGAGATTTCTTTTAAAATATATGATTGATTTCCATTCGAATTTACCCCAGTTCGTGTTTCGGTGACGTTGTTTCTAGGCGTTGAACGTTTGTGTGAGTTTTTCGCTGGTCATTAGTTGCCTTCGACATTGTTACAGAGAAGGATTAATATCCTCCCTATTTGTCTTTCCTTCTCGTGTCGTTGTTGATGCTTCTAGTTGCAGGCCTCCGTAGCGTCCTTTATCCTATTAAAGGAAAATTGTGTTATCATTTTGTCGAGAATTCCTATTGGTCGTTGTTAATATGATTAATAATTATTTAAGTTGTAAAAACAATAATGATAATGATAATAATCATATTATTATTTAATTTTCGATTAATGATTATTTTATTTTAGCGTCGATTTTCATGAATGTTATTATTAATTACCTTTAAGCTTTTTATTATTATTATTTTATTCTTGATTCCTCTCGTGCTCAAGCCTCAGCTCGCGCAAAGAAGAGGATCCCATGTTATGTCATTTTGGTTGGTCATTGTCCTATGTTCTTTTTTGAAACTTCTACCACTAGTTTTCCCCCTTGGTCAACCAGACCTACTTGTGTACTTATTCTATTTGTCTAATTAAAGCTGAATTGATATTACTACCACCTTGGCCTGCCAACTCTCCTCTTGTACCTTATTTTATAACTAATTTAATGATAAAATTTGGATCCTTTCACCCACATTGGCCACTTTATTGACGTCCCACCATTTTATGGAAATGCATTTTGTTTTGAAATCTTATCACCACCTTTCCCTTATTTATTGTTCACCACATTTTGCTCTGACTATTATGGTGGATCTGCAAATGACAACTTATACCTGGCCATTTTCTATGTATTAACTATTTTCTTTTTTTATTCATTTCTTCTCTTTCCTTATCGATTCTCCCTCTTTTTATTTCATTCCTCCCTGGGCTCCTACAACTTGAAATTTGGTAAAGACTTGTCTAGAAGAAGCTTAGACATTGGGTCTGATTATTTTCTTCTTGATGCTCAAGTGGATGCCCTTTCCTGTTCTAAAGTTCTATTGTCTTTGGTTGGGTGATTTTCTATCATAGGTGATTCGAGCAGGCCATTTTATAGATCCATGTTTGTACTTATCCTGAAATCACAAAGTTTCCTAGAATCCACATCTCTTTTAGGCACTTGTTAGTAGTTTTCATGCCTTGTGTATACCTCGACATTTGCATTCACGTTCCCCCTCTGGTTCCTGTGACTTCTGCTGTCAAATATTTGTATGTTTGTGCTTTTATGGATGTCCATGTTCTTGCTCTAGCATCCCCTTTTTGACGTAGGCTGGGACGATGGTTACAAGGTTGTGGGGTTTGGTTTTTTTTCCCCTACCTCTTATGTTTTTTAGGAGTAGGAACCCCTATCTTTCAACCCAGAGCTTTGTATTTATACTCCAATCTTGGAAGATGCCTTTTAATGGGGCCACAACCTTAGGTTTCTTCTTAGAAAATTCTAAATCATGGGTTGGAGTAGAGATCTGTGCTCTTTAACGTGAGCCGGTGGTCTGTTATTCAGGACGTAGATCAAGCCGATTGAAGGAACCTCTCTTTCAAATGTATCTTTAATGAGGACTGGTCAAAAAATCTATATTTTTCAGAGAGTCTTCGATCGGGTAAAAACAATACAATAATGGATATCTCATCTGTCCACCATAGCTAATATTCATATTCATCATCATGAAGAGGAATTTTCATTTACTCATTGAAGTAACCTACTTGCTTGTAGATCCAATCACTTCTATCAATAGTTCACCTTGCTATCTTGTTCACATCTTCTGAAATTATTTCTTCTTAACTTTTCTCTCATCTGACTGAGTCCCACATTTTTCCTTCATGGGAGGGGATTCCTGGCTAGAGTAAGTTCTACTAATGGTGGAGGACCAATTATCTATTTTTCTAGAAATTCTTTCTTGGAATGTACCTTGTATGCCAATGGAAGTTTGGATTGCTAACCCCTGCTCATACTATGATGCTATTAAATTAACATCATTAGAATAAGGGTTTTGCACTAATGAGTTTGTGGATGTAGATACTGAGAACTGAGAAAATTTTTCCTTACTCTAGACCCCTAGCTTGATCTTCCATGAGTACATATATATATAGTCTGGATCTATTCTTCATTTTATGAAATATTATGTGGTTAAAATGGTGAATTTATGATGAAGACTGATCAATCCTTTGGATTCAGATAATGGGTTACATGTTTTTAGTTTTCAACTTGTGTATCTTCTTTTAAGGTCTTGATTAGAATAGACCTAATTTTTACTCCTAGAAACGTTGGTTTTCTAACCCTTGTGGAGGACCATTTTTTCGACTTAAATCCTTTTTCAGAAAACTCTCAAAAGTGTTTTGAATACTAGAAAATTTTATTGGATCCTTAAGGAAGGAATATACATTAGGAATATTGGTTCTTGAGACTTGGCTTGCTTGGGTTTTGTAATAAACCCATTAGGCCGCATGTTTCGAATGTTGTTTTTCCCGTTTAATGTTATTATTGGAGGTATAAGACATAATTATTGTTGATACCCATTTATCTACGCAATAGGTTGGTTTTCCTAGCTTGTAGGTGACTCCTTTTACACCATTTGTTTGGCTTGTTGTTGGATTTACACTGTTAGTTAAGTCTAAATCGGTTTTGGAAAACTCGTATGTTAATATTGGCCTATTTTAGGGGTTTATACAATCACTTCATGTTGAATATTTCATTTGAATAAACTGCTTATTGGAATTTAGTTTAGTGTTTGACTGAAATAGAAAAATAACAATATATCAATAGTCTAAATCTAGGATCATTTTGTGAAGGTTGTGAATCTATGTGTGTAAACGTGACTAAGGAAAGTTTCACCTTGTTTAAGACTTTGGTTATTTATTATATTCCTGATTGAGATATGGAGGTACCTAGGAGTGGCGAGATAAAAGAATATGCTATTATTCAAAATAAATAAGATAGAGGGTTTTAATTGTTTAATATATGGATTTGTGTTTCAGTTGTTTAAGTTACTTGTCTCAAACGAGGGTGTTGGAATAGATTAAGGAAGCTTAGGATTTTTGGTTATCTGATGGGGGAGATATGACTAAGTGAAATTCATGTAACTTCACCACACTGGTTCCTTTGGGATGGTTTGCTTAAATTTTATTGATATAGGTGTTATCCAAAATTCACCCCCCAGGGTAATTTTGACAACACACATCAGATTCTCAAGTCCCAAGAAAATTGATTAATTCAGGGCCAAAAATCATGTTGCTAGAGTCCCCTCAAATTTTTTCTAAGTTCCCTGTCTGAGAGGAAAAGAGAAAGCTCTGAGAAAAGGTGAAAAGGCTGCAAAAACAATCTTGGGCCAGGAAAAATCACGAAAAATGGCTAAGTCCTAGTCCTAGGGATAGTAGGGACATTTGGGACAAAAAGACTCGAACCGGCCGAATCGGCCGAAACAAGGAACTTCAGTCCGAAACAATTTGGGAAATCTGGGACAAAAAGGCGCGGATTGGCCGAAAAGCCTCCAGGCGACCCGCTAAGCATTTGGGACAAGTGGGACAGAAGTACGCGGCGGGCGTGAGAAGCCGATCCGGCCGAAAAAGGAAGAAAAATGACTAACTGCTGAGCAGGGACAGTTCGGGACAAGGGTATGCAAAAAGGCCCGAACCGGCCGGTTCGGCCGAAATGAGAACAGACAATCCGAAACGAAAATGGGACATTTGGGCCACGAGTGCGAACCGGCCGAACCGGCTGAAATGAGAACAAGACGGTCCGAAAGCAAATGGGAAATTTGGGCCAAAAGTGCGCGAACCGGCCGAACCAGGTGAAATGAGAACAGACGGCCCGAAAGCAAATGGGAAATATGGGACAAAAGTACCCGAACCGGCCGAATCGGCCGAAATGAGCACAAAGAGTCCAAAAGTAAATGGGACATTTGGGACGAAAAGACGCGAAGGGCGCGAAGGAGCCGAAAGACCCGTCGACCAATCAATGCACACCACGTGTCACAAGGGAAAAGGTCACAAAGTCAAAGGGTGAGTTTTGAAGGGTCAGCCCGAGCCAATGAGAAATTGCCATGTGTCTTCACCGTGGGGCGTTGGCAGAGGAAGAAAGGAAAATTTGCTAAGTGTTAAAGAAAAGTGTTGGAGGGGTTGGAAAACCCGACACAAAGGAAAATCAGGTTTCGGAGGTGGAAAAGCAAGTTGCAGAAGCATGTTGGAGGAGCGGATAAACCCGACATCAAAGACATGTTGCAAGGGATGGAAAACCCGACACAAAGGGAAATCAGGTTTCAGAGGCGGAAAAGCAAGTCAGGGAAACAAGTCGGAAAAGCATGGGAGGAAAACATGTCGAGCCACCTCCCAAACCGGATGCAAATGCAGAGGAGAATCCTGAACCTGATAGGTTTTGGTGCTCGATCCAATCAAAATGCGTGACACGTGTCATCCAGGTGGTGAAGCGTGGGAAAAGCGACCTTTCAAAATCCGTTTTGGTCTGTTCCGTGCCCTAAATCTTCAGATCATCATATCTTTTGCTCCAGAGCTCAGATTTGCACGTTCCCTTACATCAACGGAAAGATTGTGAAATACTCTACATGATTCCGGGATTCAATCCTCCAGTTTTGGTGCAAAGTCTGGAGAGAGAAAATTCAAGAAACGGCATCTGACACGTGTTCATGACCAGAAGTGACGTTTAAGCGATCAGCTTTAATACAACAGACAGCTCGCACGTTTTCTGCCAGCCCACCATTTTGCTAGGGTTCTCACCTGCCACAATGATGGAGATGAATTGAATGTAACCTGGAGGTGGTTAAGGTAGATCTGAATTTCCCTCTCTTTTTCCTCTCTCATTCTTCCTATATATTGTAAAGAGGGGCAAAAGATAAAAAGTTGTTCATATCTTTCGGCTCTGCCCTCCCTTCTTTTCTTCTCTAGGGTTGAAAATGGAGTTCGAACCTCCTCCCTTGCTCTGTAATGGCATTTTTGCCTTTTACTAATGGAATGATGTTCTGTGCAAACTTCTGGAGCAACAAAACATGTTTTGTGATGCATCTGTCCATCCTTTCTCATTTTTGCTTGTTCTCTTCTTGCCTCTCTTCATTGCAGGTATTTGTGCATGTTTGAATGTTCATTGCAGGTTTGGAGCTGTGTTCATGGAGTTTTGGGACATTTTCTGTGTGAAATCTATCCTTGGGCCTGTGATGCATCTGTCCATCCTTCCCATTGCTCACCTCTCTTTGTCCCATGGCAGTTTTGATAGATGTTCAACATTCCTCCTTCTCTGGTGTATCACCCGTTTTAGTGTAGGCTTTTGCCTCTTTTTTCCCTTTCTCTCTCTCTCTCTCTGTCTCCTTGGCATGGTTAGATTAGGATTAGATTAGCTTTCCTGCACTGGAATAGCTTGTGGCAGGTAGTTTAGGAGCAGGAACCAGCCTTCTCTGGAGATTCCTCTCTCGGTTTCACAAGTCCCACGCTTGGAGAGAGGTTTCCATGTTGTGCAATCACACTGGATGCCTGAGTGATCAACCTAGAAGCCTGATCTGCATCCAGGGGTGCTGTGATTTTGCACCAACAGTTTTGGCATGCCCGGTGGGACCTTAGAGGTCTTCCACTTCATCTTTTGCAGGTTGATGTGTTCCTGTGAAGATTTCAGCCTTTGGAGGCACTTGCAAACACATCTGGCGACTCCATCTGGTCAACAACCCATCTCTGAGCTTGCAGACCTTCGTTTCCATCCATTTTCATCCATCTTTCTTTCCATCCCTTTCATTCTTTTCCATTCCATGAAGTTGTGCAATCATGACTTCATTTCCATCATGGAATTCACATCAACAACAGCAGTATATTCCACCTCCAACACGTTTTACCAAATCCTCCAAATCAGCATTTTGAGCAGATTCAAGATCAGTATGCATACCCATATGAACAGCAGTGCCAAAGTCAGTTTGGCTATGGAGCTTTCCAAGAGCAAGAGTATGCATACAATGAAGACAATCAGATCCAAGATGCTGGTCTGTTGGAGAAAATCCAAAAGATGGAGGTAAACATAGTGCAGTCCAGGGCTCAGGCACAAATGAAAGCTTTTGGAATCGGTTATGGAGCACCCTGTCCATGGGTGGGACCTTTTCCAAGGCATTACAGCCCTCAGGAGAAGCTTGACTTCATGATTGCAACGCTGCCTTTGCTTGCAAAGTGGATTGAAGAAATAGAGGTGTATGAGAGAGTATTCAGCAACCTTGTCAATGGGTAAGCACATCATCTCATGCCTTTTCTTTTCCTCTTTCCCAATCTGTTTCATTTCAGCAGTGTCAAGTTTCAAAACCTCCATCTGTTGTCCCAAATGTTGAATCCATTTCTCCACCCCCCAGTCTTCCACCTCATCTCGATTCTTCTTTCCTTTTCCCTTCCAAATAGTCATCCCCTCCACAAGAGCTAACAGAAATACCCCCTCCTCCAAAGAAACAAGAGGTTTCACTGCCTCCACCACCACAAAAAATTGTCAAATCAGTTGAGTTTCAACCTATCCCTCCTCTTGCATCCCCAATTTCATGTGGGGAAGAAGAAATTGAAAAAATCAGTCATCAAGGACAGCAAGAAGAGGAGCCCAAAAGAAAAGAAATGACAGACAACCCTGAAGGTTTGGGCTGCCAAGATTTGGGATGACAAAGATCCCCTTGATGGTTAAGCCTACAGAAGAGGCTAAGGGTTGAACAAGTGGTGGTTAGGACTGATTTTGTTGCAGCAGAAGAAGAAAATCTTGCAGTCCCAACTTGTCCTCTAGAGCAGCAGAATTGAAGAGTTTGACTTGACAAACTTCATGCTGGAGGAAGAGTTCAATCAAGAGCAAGATTGCCTTCAAACATTAGAGGAAGGAGAAGCTGCTCCAAATCCAAAAGAAGAGGAGCACAATCTAGCTGTGGAGGAGAAAAGTGCAGATCCAAAGGGTTTGAGCACAAAGCAGGTTACAGGAGAACCTTCAGTTCTTCTTTCTACTTCACCTCTCTCAAGTTCCAGTGCTGAAGAGGAGTTTGATCTCTCAAACTCAATATTGGAGAGTGAAGGAAACCATGGTGGTCAAGTTGCAGATCAAGAGGACACCATGGAGGAAGTTGAACACGAGCAGACAGGACAACAATGAGGCAGTTTACCTGTCAGATTTGGAGGACTGTTTTGATGGAGAAGATCCGGTTGAGTTTTCACCATTCTCTCTTTCATCATCCACATTCCAAACACCAGAGTCTGCTGTCATGAAGGAGAACTTTCATTTGCAGCAGCCTGCATCTTACAACAGCTCTTTGGAATCAATATTGGAAGATTTTAATCTTCCATGCTCTTCATTGGAGGAAGAAAAAGGACAGAAGGATTCCACCATTTCTTCCACACCATCCATTCAAGAGGGTCTACAAGAGAACTCCATTCTTGGAGTTGAAAATAAGAGCTATGGGCATATCAAACGGATCAGACCTTGCCCAATCAGGTATTTGGCTTCATTGGAGCCAAAGGAGAAGCCACAACCAGTCATGCTTGCTTCTGAGCATGAGGATGAGCTACAAAGTACCAAGGATCAGCTGCCATACCTCTCCAATCCAAATGCAGAGCAACTAAAAGAGGTTTTGGATTTGTTTTCAGCTGATACCTTGATGATTTGGGTGGAAGACCAGCTTCTTGTTGATTTTCCACTCATCCTAACAGCCATGATCAGCTCCAAATCAATTGCATGGCTGCCAATTTTGAAGAAAGGAAGCTATTTCTCACAACCAGTTGTAGGGTTTGTTTAGATTGCCTTTGCTTCCAGTTACAGTAGAGTAGTTAGGTTTGATTTCAGTAGAAAAAGTGCTTGTGCACACTCTGCATGTTCCATTTGGGGCATGTATGATTTTCAGTTTTGTACATAGTTTTTGGTGTTGCTGGTTTTGCTCTTGCACAGTTCATTTCAGTGGCATTTTCGGTGAGAACAACTCCATGCCTAGTGGGTTTCCAAGTGGCTCAGAGGGGAGTTTTCCAAAGTTCAGATTAGTTTTCAGGCTACTACTTATGACTCCATGCCCAATGGATTGCTTCAGGCTACTGATCATTTCATCTAGCAAGCAGATGACCCCATTGAGTCACCAAACTGTTGTCAAAAATTCACCCCCCCAGGGTAATTTTGATAACATACATCAGATTCTCAAGTCCCAGGAAAATTGATTAATTCAGGGCCAAAAATCATGTTGCTAGAGTCCCCTCAAATTTTTTCTAAGTTCCCTGTCTGAGAGGAAAAGAGAAAGCTCTGAGAAAAGGTGAAAAGGCTGCAAAAAACAATCTTGGGCCAGGGAAAAATCACAAAAAATGGCTAAGTCCTAGTCCTAGGGACAGTAGGGACATTTGGGACAAAAAGACCCGAACCGGCCGAATCGGCCGAAACAAGGAACTTCAGTTCGAAACAATTTGGGACATCTGGGACAAAAAGGCGCGGATCGGCCGAAAAGCCTCCAAGTGACCCGCTAAGCATTTGGGACAAGTGGGACAGAAGTACGCGGCGGGCGCGAGAAGCTGATCCGGCCGAAAAAGGAAGAAAAACGACTAAATGCTGAGCGGGACAGTTCGGGACAAGAGTACGCGAAGGGCCCGAATCGGCCGGTTCGGCAGAAATGAGAACAGACGGTCCGAAAGAAAATGGGACATTTGGGCCACGAGTGCGCGAACTGGCCGAACCAGGTGAAATGAGAACAGACGGTCCGAAAGAAAATGGGACATTTGGGCCACGAGTGCGCGAACCGGCCGAACCAGGCGAAATGAGAACAGACGACCCGAAAGCAAATGGGACACATGGGACAAAAGTACCCGAACCAGCCGAATTGGCCGAAATGAGCACAAAGAGTCCAAAAGCAAATGGGACATTTGGGACGAAAAGACGCGAAGGGCGTGAAGGAGCCGAAAGACCCGTCGACCAATCAACGCACGCCACGTGTCACAAGGGAAAAGGTCAAAAAATCAAAGGGCGAGTTTTGAAGGGTCAGCCTGAGCCAATGAGAAATTGCCACGTGTCTTCACCGTGGGGCGTCGGCGGAGGAAGAAAGGAAAATTTGCTAAGTGTCAAAGAAAAGTGTCGGAGGGGTTGGAAAACCCAACACAAAGGCAAATCGGGTTTCGGAGGCGGAAAAGCAAGTCGCAGAAGCATGTCGGAGGAGCGGATAAACTCGACATCAAAGACATGTCGCAAGGGTTGGAAAACCCGACATAAAGGGAAATCGGGTTTCAGAGGCGGAAAAGCAAGTCGGGGAAACAAGTCGGAAAAGCATGGGAGGAAAACATGTCGAGCCACCTCCCAAACCCAATGCAAATGTAGAGGAGAATCCCGAACCCGACAGGCTGAAGACCTTGCTCATCCAATCAACACATGACACGTGTCATCTAGGTGGCGAAGCACGGGAAAAGCTTTTCAAATCCATTTTTGCCTGTTTTCTTCAAATCGTCATATCTTTTGATCCAGAGCTCGGATTTTCATTCTCCTTATATCAATGGAAAGCTTGTGAGATGATCTACATGATTCCAGGCTCAATCTCGAGTTTTGGTGTAGTATAGAGAGATAAAATCGAGAAATGGCTCTGACGCGTGTTCATGGCCAGAAGTGATGTTTCAGCAAACAGCTTTAATACAACAGACAACTCGCCGTTTCTGCTAGACAGCCTGCCATTTTTCCAGGGTTCTCATCTACCACAATAATGGAATGAATTGAATGCAACCTGGAGGTGGTTGGGGTAGATCTGAATTCCCTCTCTTTTCCCTCTCTCATTCTTCCTATATATTGTAAAGAGGGGCAAAGAGATAAAAAGTTTGTTCATTCTTTCGGCTCTACCCTCCCTTCTTTTCTTCTTTAGGGTTGAAAATGGAGCTCGAACCTCCTCCCTGCTCTGTAATGGCATTTTTTCCTTTTACTAATGAAATGATGTTCTGTACAAACTTCTGGAGCAACAAAACATGTTTTGTGATGCATCTGTCCATCCTTGCTCGTTTTTGCTTGTTTTCTTCTTGCCTCTCTTCATTGCAGGTATTTGTGCATGTTTGAACGTTCATTGCAGATCTGGAGCTGTGTTCATGGAGTTTTGGGACATTTTCTGTGTGAAATCTATCTTTGGGCCTGTGATGCATCTGTCCATCCTTCCCATTGCTCACCTCTTCTTGTCCCATGGCAGTTTTGATAGATGTTCAACATTCCTCCTTCTCTGGTGTATCACCGTTTTAGTGTAGGCTTTTTCTGTTTTTCCCTTCTCTCTCTCTCTGTCTCCTTGGCATGGTTAGATTAGCTTGCATGCACTGGAATAGCTTGTGGCAGGTAGTTTAGGAGCAGGAACCAGCCTTCTCTGGAGATTCCTCTCTCAGATTCACAAGTCCCCATGCTTGGAGAGAGGTTTCCATGTTGTGCAATCACACTGGATGCCTGAGTGATCAACCTAGAAGCCTGATCTGCATCCAGGGGTGCTGTGATTCAGCAACAACAATAGGTTCAAGGGAAGTTAAATTGATTGGTCTATAATTTAAATCTTGATAAGATGGTGGCATTAGAATTATTTTAATTATTTGATTTACTAAATACGTGTTATTCCTTTTATCATACTTTTGATTGTTGTACATAGCATTGTAATATGATCTTATGTTGACTTTTTCTTTTAGAACTTACTCTGTATGTTCCTTTTAAGAAATTAGGTGTAGGCATGTTGTGGGATAAATTTTCTTTGGAAGGGGAAACTAGTGGGTAGTATGTGATGTTGAAGCTCTAACTTTAAATCTATTAGATCATATGGCTTATTTAAGGAAAAGTTGATTGATGTTTGAGTATTGGGGTTTCAATCATGTAATTCATACGATTACATGAATGACATCCCAATACACTCACCACTATGTTTCAAACTCATTGGGTCATTGACCCCTACTATAATGATGGATAGACTTCTGGTTGTTTTAGGAACAATGTTCATAACATTTTTTCATGGCTTCATTCTTGTGGGAAAATACTAAATCTTCTGGCATGATTAAAGAAGTTGTAGAGGTTTAGAGCTTAGCATTATTTCATTAAAAATAAGGTTCATTTTATGATATTGTTAATGGAAACATACTATTCCTATTAGCAAAATTTATTATGCTCAGTTCTTGTGAACTAACTTAGGCTATAAATGTGTCGATCGCCTTCGTGAGTAGAAAAGGGAGAGTTGCATCGGTGTTGCTTCAAAGATCATTTGTTCGTGTGTGCTTTATTCTTTTGATAGACTCTAATTTCTTTGTTTGTTTGGAAAGTTTTAAGGGTCTAGTTTGTACTATGGGTAATGTTGTCACATGTCTCTGAAAATGAACTTGTAAATAATATAATCAGATCACAACTTTGTTTAAGTAATTAATTTTACTATAACAAATTTGAAAGATAGATTAGCTTTGATATGACCAATATTGTTAAATTTTTGTTTTCAATTAAAATTTCATTAGAATCCTTCACCACCTTTGGGCTTGTATATCATGTTGGATAAAATATGTAACCATGTATAGTTTCAAAAAAAGGGTAATGGTAAACATATCTTTGAGTTAAAAATTTTGTGTAGTAACTCCCTCTAGGCCATGGCATAATTGTAAACCTTTAGGTGGGTTAGTAATCCTTATAAAAGTATTTTAAAAAAGGGAAAATGTGGTGGTGTGGTGGTGACCTACTTGATAACATTTTAGCCATAAAGTGATCAAAGAAGAAACTTTCTTTTGTAAAGAAAAATGTTATACCTTACTAACCCTAGTTAAACTAATGAACATTATTCTCTTTCTTGGTGAGTTCTTAAAAACCATTTAGAAACATTATAAAAACTCATTATGACTATTTAGAAACCATTCAATCTAGCTCACCCTTGAAAACATAATTTGTACATACGTATTTTAATCTCATCAAGAGAAGCCTAAATGAAACCTTTAATCATTATGGATAGATCCTTAGCCAATAAAAATCCAAACTAGTAACTAATGAGTCCTTAAATATGAATCCAATTCGATCTCCTTCCTTTATCTTCTTCCAAAGAGATTTTTAATCTCCTCTTTTTTTTTGTTTAAACGTTTGATCCTTGTAAGGAGATGGTAGTTCCGAAACTAAGCAGTACCTTCCCTCAAATAGAGCTTTTTTGTCACCCGTGTTATGGAGGTGTGGATTAAGTTTCAGTGGCTTGATTATGATTAATTAGCCTTGTGAGGAATGGAAAATGTCTTTTATAATCAACGAATTAAGTAAGTTATCAACATATTATAGAAGGTCCTCTTTTAGAAAGCTTGGTCTTAAGATAATAAGGCAATAGTGTAAAAGAAATAAGTCTTTAGTTGATAAAAAACCTTCAAGAATTTTACTTTGTGGGATTTCCTTAACTGTAAGTATCTATTGAGGATGGTTTTTTACGTTGTGCCTTGTCGAAGAGAAATTTGAATTGTTCATGTTAGGTGATGTATGTTTCCTTGTTGCCTATGTGGTCAACGTTGTGTCAAGGTTATTGAGAGTTTGTCGTAGCCCTTCTGGTCACTTGTGTTGACATGTAAACTCGTAATAAGTAAAAAAAACGTTATCTGAGTTTTTCAATGTTGTATTTATGTGTGAAATAGTGGGTGTTACAATGATGCTTGTGGATGTCTTGCTTGTGATGGTTTATATGGCTAGTATTGGGTTGTACATTTATTTCTAATGGCTTGCAAGCTACGGGATAACCCCTCACTCCATAGAATCAGGTAAAATTAAAATTTGATTATCCCATAACCAAGAAAAATTGATACTCTAATTTTATGTGCCTAAATAGTTTTCCTTATGGAACCATCTTTGGTTACCAATAATAAAACACATCAAATTTGTTTTGGGGGTCAAGTAGCTTCCCCGCTATTATACTAGCAATCGTACGTGAAATGTAATATAGAAATGCCGAAGGGGATCTTTTGAAGGAGTCAAATTTGAGAGAGAAAGAGAAAATAGTAGAGAAAGAGAGATGGAGAAGAAGGGGTTAGAGGGTGGAGAAATGAGAGGGTGGCGAAAATGGAAAGGGGAAACAATTTGAAACTTTACCATCCAATAGTGACACGACAAATATATATTATTATATCATTCTACCGAACAAAAATTCTTGTTTCGTGTCATTTAAGAAAAGTGTCTTTAACCAATATAGGCCTTCAAAATCCCAAAATAACTTACAAAACAATATGTAAGGATTTCTTGCAATATTTTATCTCGAATTTCATACTTTACATAGAGTACTAAATGACCCAGATAACACAAACAACTACTATTAAAAGTATGTTCCTTCTTAGTTTTGGATCAAATTTGAGCCATTAAACCAATTCATCTTATTTCACTTCTTTTAATAATTCTTATATCTATTCACGAGTAGCTATGGATAAGGCACACAACGTTCTATGTTCTTAAAATTGACGTGAAAAGGATTCATTATAAAAAAATATTGTTTTTCCTTCTTATACATAATTTCAATTCAATATCCAAAAATTTTAATTTCCCAGTTTTTTTTCTTAGGAAATGATACACATTGTATTCAAGGGAATACTACTGGTTTTGATGTTACCTCAACATATATGGTCTTCAATTATTTGATGCATCAATAATGTATAACATTTTCTTTTCGAGTGAATCTGGCAAAATTATTTGATACCAATGCCTTACTAGTGAATGTCAAATATCATTCATCTTGCATCAAGGCATCTTCAATTCCTCTCCCCGATGCATGAATTTCAATAATGGTTAGGTTTTATAAATCCAGATTTTTAAGGAACAATATTATACACATGACTTGTTTGTAAAAATCTAAGGCACATTGTGCTAGTGTAAAAAATGTGAAGAATGTTTTACATAACATGTTGGTACAGACATTTTTATTCTTTCCATTGGTTTTAATGAATTTCAATTAATGTCTCATAAGATCTTGAAAAACTTATAGACTTTTGATGGTTGTATGTTTACGCTATCTTTTTATATCTTAAATTTCTTCTTATGATCTACTTTCACCCTTTTTATGGATGCAAGGTGACCAAGATATCCTCTTACAGAAAAATTATCTAATGGTTCTTGGATTCCATGTTGATCTTAGAAGAGATACAAGTAACATGCTTCTCATCTAATACTTCATCAGTTACTAGAATTGATATTTCATCTAGGATAATCTGTTTTTTTAATTTTTAAAACCGGCATATAAGTACAACAACCCATATCTCTTGCAAACAAGTATTGTTGGATAATAATATGAGATCATGTGTGTTAATGTTATCTATATATAGTGATTCCATATAAATATTTTTAATTTTATTTTTTATATATGGCTATCATATATCTCAATGTTTGGTTTTTGACAACTAATAAATAGGTGTATGGCATGATCAAGGAGTATAGTTGTCAAAATACTTATTGTTGAGTAAATACTTTTGAATTATTGGGAAAATTCTGTTTTAATTTCGAGTGTGTTGTGGATTTTAATGTTTCTATCATAACCATATAGTTATAACTACCCTTCATGCTTAGGTGTATTGTTATCACGCAACCATAAATTATATCCATAATGTATAAAAGTACCATAGGTTAAGTCAAAAGGATAAAATATGGTAGGCATTTAATACACTATCACAACCACTTACAGAAAGTAAAAAAATGTCATATTCAAGAATTTAGTCTTATATTAAAACCCATAACATTATGATATTTTCCATTACAAACTATTTTCCCTCCATTATCTACCATCACCACAAATTTTGTATATATACATATAACAAGGTACATATTTTTCCACGATCAAGTTAACAAAGTAATGACTATTTCCCATGTCAATGAGTATGTTAAGAGATGTCCTTTAAAATATATGATTGCTTTCTTTATTTTTTGCTTGTAATACCTACTAGGGCATAGAACAAAATTCAAGGAAAAAGTCATCATTCCATATTCATCTATTAGGTTTCTCATCTTCTTAGATGCCACTGAGTCAAATAATATGTCATGTGGAAGGTGTGTCGACTTAGTCCTTAAATTTATTACCCAATTTATATTTTTCATCATGATTAGAGCACTCATGTGTCCTACATTTAACAATAGGTTGTTTGATGCCTAGATTAGGATTTAGCCATAATGGTGGTTGATATTTTTCTTGTGGTGGTTTATATGGCTAGTATTGGGTTGTATATTTGTCTTTAGCTAATATTTCCAACACAACTTCCTTTGATTCATTAATGAAATAACTTTTGGAAAAATCGTGGCCCAACACTATTATTCTAATGGTCAACTGTTCCAACATAGTCTTGTAATCATGAACTAGGTTCGTTGTCCACAATTTAGTTAATGCATTGATGATGTCCTCATATTCACTATGAGAAAATATTTCAAGTAAATGTTTTATGAGATATATCCGTGTGAACGCAATGTATGCTTTTTCACACCATTGGATTCATTGAATGAAACTATAGGAATTTTATGATCTATGAATATGTAATAGAGTGAAAAAGGTTGGTGTAGTGCTTTGTAGATCTATCTTGCAAGGTCATTACTAATTTTTTTTGTAAAATCAAATTGAAAAGTTGGGGTTCTCAAATATTTGGTGGGTGTTCGAACTATAGGTTCCTATGCTAGAGTTGAATCTGCTACAAGTTGTAGTCATACTGGGCATCTAAAACATACAATCTATTGTCCAAATAATTTATGAGATGTAATTTTTTAGGTTTTTATAATTTATGCACTATGAAAGAGTTCCAATTTGGATACCTTCCATGGCATCCACAAATACGTCCATTTCTCTCAACAAAGTCACTAACATCATATAAGATACCTATTTGTTTTAAGATAAAATGATGAAGATGAAGAGAACATTATTTATGCATAAGTGGGAATAACTCTAAGTGTTATCAGTCTAGACTATTTTTATTATTATATTTATGAATTGATTGGTTATCCAAATAGATAAGCCATTGCATGTTTTCTGTCCTTAACCAATCCTCTGTAGAGACTGCTCACTCCATGAACGTTACTTTCTAATGCCTTGAAAATTGGGGGGTAACCCTCACTCAATAGAAGAAGGTGAAATAGAATTTTGATTATCCCATAACCAAATAAAATTGATACTCTAATTTTGCGTGGCTAAATAGTTTTCTTCATTGACCCATCTTTGGTTAACAATAACAAAACACACCAAATTTGCTTTGGGGGTCAAGTAGTTTGCTTGCTATTATATACTAGCAAGCGTACGTGAAATGTATGATGGAAATGCCAAAGGGGATCTTTTGAAGGAGTCAAATTTGAGGGAGAGAAACAATAACAGAGGAAGAGGGGTGAAGAAAAATGGGTTAGAGGGTGGAGAGGTGAGAGGGTGGTGAAAATGGAAAGAGGAAACAATTTGAAACTTTACCGTCTAACAATGACGCGACAAATATGTCAAAGCGTAACTACTAAGTAAATTTTATCTTGTAATCAAGCTATTGTATATCATTATTTAGTGACATCAAATTTTTTGAATAGATTATATTTGTCAATCAAATTTGATATTATTTCATTTCGTAGTACTAAGAATTCTTATATGATCATTTTTGCCGATTTTTTTTTATCATTTTTGGTGGGGCCCATGGAATCTATATCTCACCTCGCATATGGGTAGCAAGGGGGCTCTTATGCCGCCCTGCAATGAAGCCAAGAGTAGCACACCACTTCGCACCTCTGTATCGGCGAATAACTGGAAGAGTCGGTGGAACCGGTGAACCACACATGAGTTGCTGGTTGCGTGGGACAGAGGGCTCGTAGTACCCAAACTATTGATCACCTTTTCTGAATAGCACTCTATTAATTGGGAGAGGGTCCTAGATAGACTCGAGAGCCATATATAGATAGGGGGCCCCTCTCTATTTAACTCTAGATTTATTAGATTGTGAGAAAAAATTTGTTTTGGGATCAAGTAGCTTCCCCGCTATTATATTACTAATCTAGGTTTGTGAGGATCTTCAATACATATTAAATATGTGCAATGGTGTGCCCTCGAGAATCTAGAAGATGTTCTCATTTAATTATCTTTTGTTTTTATATCCCAATAATATTTGTCCTATTTAGCAGCAAAATTGAATCTCTATGCGGGTCTCCCTTGATAAGTGGCGGTGTCGACACAGTCTGGAGAATCTCTTACTCAAAAGCTTTTGTGGCCAAGACGTTTTCGTTGTGACACAAGTGGAGTACGGCACTTATGTTAAAACATGTGAGATAAATCTCTTGGTTTACTCGGTCTATTATTTGGAGAATGGCAGGTTATAATACTCGACTTACAGAGCCAGACCTGCTGCTCACACGTGCTGTTGATATTTTTTTGTCTTCCCTCCCCAACAAACTTTGTAAAACGGATTACACATTCAATTGATTTACAGGTTCAGTACAATTGTAAGTACATTTGAATCCCTTTGATATTTATAAGAAGCGGAGTTGACAGACTCTGGAGAATGGTAAGTTGGAATCCAAGTGACACAAGGGGCAGTTTTGGTTGAAACGTGTGCGATAAGTCTCGCCGTTTGTGGTCTTTGGAGACGGGTAGGTTGGAATGCTCGACTTCCAGGTTTCCAGCCTCGGTATTTATATCCTCCCTCCGCAACAAACTTTGTAAAACGCATCACACATTCAATAGATCTTACAGGAGACATACGTTCTGTTCACTACAATTGCAAGTACATTTGAGAATATGGCTCTCTCTCAATTAGCCATCGGCAATTGGAAGGAGGCTGAATATTATTTATCAGCTAAGATGGAGAACATTAATGAAGATGCAAAGTCGAAAACCCAAATCCGACATGGTGATATATGGCGAGAAATCCATGGTGCCAACGATTGGAAGGGTTTGATTGATCCCATTAACCCACTTCTGAAAGCAGAAATACTGAGATATGGTGATTTTGCACAGCAATGTTACGATTCCTTTGACAACAACCGCTCTTCCAAATATTATGGGAATTGTAAACGCAGCAAAAGCTCACTTTCCCACAGATTGGATTTGGCTAAATGTGGAAGAGGGTACCGAGTCACAAAATATATCTACGCCAACACTCGTGTTTTGGATTCTTTCTTCAGAGAGGAAACAAACAATTCTGGCGCTTGGATTGGATTTATTGCTGTTTGCACTGACCCAAATGAGATAAGTAGACTGGGCAGGCGGGACATAGTTGTTGCGTGGAGAGGCACTGAAACTCCCCATGAATGGAAGCAGAACCTGAGAGACATATTAGTCCCTGCCACCACATCCCACGCTACAGCATGCTCCAACATCCAAACCCTTTCAAAGCCAGATGCCAGGGTAGAGAAGGGGTTTCTGGGATGTTATACTTCCACCGACGAGGACTCTGTGAGATGCAGATTCAGTGCTAGAGAAATAGTTGTGGGTGAGATTACAAGGTTGTTGAATGAATACAAAGATGAACAACAAAATCTGAGTGTAACATTCACAGGACACAGCTTGGGAGCCGCTCTGGCAACGCTGAGTGCCTATGATGTCAGACAAGTGATGGTGAATTCAGAAAATTGTATGAGCTCAATACCTGTGACAGTGTTTGCCTTCGCCTCTCCGCGCGTGGGAAACCTGTCATTTGACCAACATATGGAAGAGATTGGCGTCAAAGTTTTGCGCTTGGTAAACAGCGGGGACTTGGTTCCAAAAGTCCCTGGGGTTTTTGTGAAAGAGAATCTGGGATGGCTAAGTAAAATTCTGCGTTGGCTTCCGTGGGCATATGTTCATATGGGTGTAGACATTACCTTCGACAGCAACATTTCTCCTGTGTTGAAGCCAACGCATAATCCTGCTTCCTTCCATAACTTAGAAGTTTATTTACACGTGCTGGATGGGTTTCAAGGGAACAAGAAGTTGCCTTTCAAATCATTCGGGAGAGACGTAGCTCTAGTTAATAAAAGCTCAGACTTGTTGATTCAAAGTCTTCAAATCCCTTCTTACTGGTGGGAGAGGAGAAATAACGAAATAGTCAAACGCGTGGATGGGATATTTGTATACTCTCCTACAACTCCCACTCCCATTCCTCTTTCTCTTCCTCTTCTTAGCCCGCACTAATCTCTTCATTTCATTGTAATCTCAGCCTACAATACAATTATTCACATATGTTTGTGGATATGTTTTTGAGTGGTTATTTTCTGTTCTTGTTCTATGTAGTATTTCTCTATTGGTATATTCTGATAAGGTCTTATTTGTGAACACTCATTATTATCTTCATATTAAGATAATTTAGGTTTGATGTTCACATATATGCTTTTAATTATTGAAATTTGATGAATTAGTTTTACTACTATTTTAGTCAAATGAAATTCTAATGTAGGATTAGTCATTTTTTCAAAAGTCACTCTTGTAAACATTAGGACAACAATGCTTCCTTAATCTACAAAAGTCAAAGACATCAGTAATAATTTTCATAATAAGTCTTAGCCACCTACCAACATGAAAAGTGATCCTTTCATGGGAAGATGACGAAACTATCAGTTTACATAGTATAGTGCCCAGTTAAAAAAAGGGGGGCGGGGGGCGGGGGGTGAAGAAACAAAAACAAAAACAAAATAAATAAATAAAAAGAGAGGTACATTTAGTGGGATTTGATTGAGAGTTAGTTGGAGGATTGCATGTAGCAAAGGGAAGCACATGGACAACTTGACAAGGCACTTGGGCAGCCCAAGGGACTATCGAACCAGCCATTTCCCTTGCTTATCAATCCAAAAAAATTAATTTGAGATCCGGAGGCATGGACCATGCAAAAACCCAAGGAAATGTTATAAATTTAACAGTTTAGATAGTTGCAGCGATGGCAAAATGCAGGGGGGCATGGGTTTCCTCACGGACGGTTAGATTATTTCATGTATACAACAAACATGTCTCCAACTTGATCTGTTTACTCTTCCATGCACTCCTAGTTGTGTCGATATGCGAGCCTTGGAATAGGGTATACATGTCCATCAAAGCAATAAATATATAGGAATTTCGCTAGACCCTGCAGTTGCAAGTGCTCTCGTAGGTATTAATACAAAATGTGGAAGCATGTGATTGGCTATGAATCGTTTGAATATGCCTGAAATGTCAACTTGTGGACTACAATGGATGCTAGATATGCACAAAGTGGGTTTGTTGGAAAGGCTTAGAAACTTTCAAGAAAACGCTACTAGCAGGTGCAAAACCAGGATTCACAGCGTTTGCTAGCATTCCTCCTAGCCTGTGTAAAGATGGGACCTCTGGAACAAGGTATGGGCATCCAACATATGTAAAAGATAAAGGAATATTATCCAATATTGCTATTGCAATGGCCTTGGTAAACACAAAAATATTTTGGGTGTAGGATGGCACACAAACAAAAGCAAGATTCAAATTTCAACCAAAGAGAAAATGAATAAAGCGTATACCAAAAAATCTATACTGCCCACTTCCCTTTGTCATTTATTAATGTTGATTTCTAAACTGTTGACTATGCTTATGGACATTTTTTATTATTCTGACTTATCATGATATTAGATGTTAGAGATACTGAGACTATTGTTGGTTTTCAATTTTTAGTATGATGTGTGTGGACTTTTAGAGACATTTTTTATATTGATGATGATATGCTATTGACATGGTTACAGATATATCTAACATGTGATTTTTTCATCACATTGAGTAGACCTTGATAATTGAACTAATTTTGTGAGCATATTGATATTGATGAAATGTAGAATTGAGATGTTGTTAGAAATTGTAAATGATATCACAACTACCTAGATGATGATTTGATACATATGTAGATGATTGTGGATTTATATTGCATATTTTACCTTGAGATTTTTAGATGCGGCCACGAGGCCGAAGGATGTATTGTGTTTTGCAGGTAAACATATATTCACAACAAACAACGGGGGGATTGAGACCAACCACATTGGAATGCTAGGTGAATTCAACAAGGGTCACCATGGCAACATGTATTTTTATATATGTGTTTGAATTGTTGTTAGGGGCTTCCCATGGGGGGGATCACCTCCAATTGTGACCAAGGGGTTATGTTTTGTCTTTAATTTAGTTTCCTTTATTTTATTTTAGTATGTGAATTTATAGTGATGTATGCTTTTTTTTAATCACTTAATTTATGTCTACATTAGTAAATTAATTAGTTTACTAAATTAATTAAGAATGGGTTTAAAGGAATTCATTTATTAGAGTAAATGACTTGGGATTATGTGTTCCTAAGCTGAGTGACATGTGATCTTGAGTGTAACGTACAAACTACCCCTTCACAAGCAAGAAATTCGAATTTGGCCTTAAGGGTTAATTTTGAAGGCTTGTGAACAAGTTAAACTTGTCAGAAACCTAAAAAATTGCTATACCAACCCTACCTATGGATTGGGGAGTCAAAAATAAACCTCATGTGTTTGGGAATAGAAAAAGGTAAAATATTATTGCACTTTATTGCTTAAAATTAAAGTTTGTCCTTAAGGGGTGTGGGCTTGGATTGTGTGTGTAAGTAAATTTTCATTCCTTTTTATCTCCAGAAAAACTTCCAATAGTTCCCCTTGGGTATCCATTGCCGGTCAGTTAGGATCAGTGAGGAAAAGAAAATGGAGCCCACAAAAATGCTTTGATTCGGCTGGCCCTGATTTTTCTATCATAAAACTCAATCTCATTTCCTGATTGCACCATTTGGAGCAGTTTCTCCATTGGTTTGGGAGATACTTGTTTCTGGTATTTGCACCAAGTTGAAGAAGCCGATTCATAAGTAGAACTATCATCCTCCCCTGTTTCAGTAGAAGCAACACTATCATCCTCATTTTTTCACCTGGGGCTGAAGAGTAATGAGATGTAACCAGCTCAAGTAATTAGGCCCACAAAAGAAGCAAGGGAATCGAGGACAACCAAGACTATCTCAGCTTCCAAACACACAGGCCTTTTAGTAACCAACACCCCAGTTGTAGCCATCTATTTATTAAGTACAGGTCAAAGGTAGCATCAAGAGGTGGACTTTGCTATTTTTTTTCTTCAAACAATGGGCCTATGCAAAGGCAGACCTATGGCCCACAAACCTACACTTTACACATAAAATAAGGGAATGTTCGTATTGGATCACCTGATTCCCCATGGCTTGAGTGGAGACGTTAGATGCCGGAAGCTTTGTCTAAGGGGAAAATTTTACACATTTTGCTAAATTAATTTTGAATGAATCAAAAGGAATGCATTTATTAGATTGGATGGCTCTTGGATTATGTGTTGTAAGTTGAGTGCTTGTGATTTTGAGTGTTTACCTCCATACCCCTTCATAGAAATTCAAATTTGGCCTTAAGGGCCAATTTTGGAGGCTTATGAACAAGTATCCGAACTTGTCCCACATGGTTAGGATGGTATAAACCCTACTTATACATTGGGACAAAAACAGACCCCATTATGTGTTTTGGGACAGATAAACAATGTAAAATTTTATTGCACTTTCTTTTTGTAATTAAAGTTTGTCCTTATGGGGTGTGGGCTTGGATTGTGTATGTAAGTAACTCGTCATTCATCCCCTCACCCGATCAATTTATGGTGCATTGCGGTTGAGGTTTAACTTGAGGTGAAGTTGAGGATGAGTGATGTGGCATCCACATGGAGCCACCTCACCCTCCTCTCCCCCTTTTCTATTTATTCAAGTTCTTTTGCTTGTTTGGGGGTTACTTCATTCTTTTGTGCTCTTACATTTTTGGAGTTAGAGGATTTTGGAGTGCTTGTGGTCTTTTTTGGAGCTTGTTGGTGATTTCTTAGGTTGAAAGAAGCTTGGAGATTGACTCTTGGAACAATCTCTACCATGGAAAGGTAGGAGCTTTACTCTTGCTTAGTATTCTTTTTATTTTATGCGTATGTGCTTATTTTTTGGGTTTTTTGGAATGCTTGTTGGGTGTTTGGGTAGAATACCTAAGTGTTGTGTAGGAGGGGAATATGGGGAGTTTTCATGTAGGGAGGTATAATATTTTATTTCATGTTTTGGAGGGAGTTTGGGTTTTGTGCCCCACCTTGGACAAGGAATGCTTGCATTTCTTACTTGTTTCTTTTATGAGGGAGACATACGAGAATGAGGGAGGCATAAGAGTACATGGGAGGCATACGAGTGTGTAGGGGTTTTGAGATATGTATTGGAGGTTTTAAGGTGGGCACCCATGTCCCATTGGGAGACATAAGTGACCTCCCCATAGGTTCTTGCTCCTTTGACTCTTCATTTAGAAGCCTTGTATATTTTGTTGTTTTTCCTTCTTATGTTTGTAGTTAAGTTGGTTGTATTTTTTGAATGGTTGTGAAATACTTGGTTTGTGATGTGGAAGCTTGTTTGTTGCCTGTGTTGTATCCACCTTTCATTATAATGTGGTTGGGGCTCGGGGGCCAATGAGGAGGATGGCTTCACCTCCTCATTGGATATTTTGGTTGGGTGGAGAGTGTTGCCTCTCCCCCTCATTTTTTTTAAGGATCAAGAAAATCATGAAGGAGCTCTCTTGTTGGTGATGTGAAGCTTGGATATTTTATTGGAGTCCTTAATAAATCCCTTCTTGTGAGAAGCCTTATTGTTGTTCACACTTAGGGTGGAGGAACTTGTAACATTGTATTTATTTTTAGCTTACATTATTGTATTATTTCCCACTTTAAGTGGAAGAAATTGTAATAATCTCGTGAATAAAAGTTGCATTCAATTATTGGTTATGATAGTTGTATTGTATATTGAAAAAGAGAAAGAAAGATTTGTGTTGTAAAGCTAGTCTTGTGAAATAGAAAAGAAAGTTTATTATCTTTATTTGAAGTTTTAGTTTGTATTGTGAGAAAAGAAGTTCTTTGTTTTAAAAGAAATGAGCTATGCTCAATGGGAAAAGAAAGTTTACTTTCATTGTGAAATTGTATTATTGTAAATGAGAAAGAAGAAATGTAGAAGTTGTAAGATGTTAAAAATGTATGCATAGTAAACTTGAATATAGAGCAAAGTTGTTATAGTTATTTTGAACATATAAGTTGTAGTGAAAATGGAAAGAGACAAAAAATTTAAGTGTAGTGTTATATTGATATGTTGCATTTTGTAGTAAGGAAAAATAACAATATTAGAAGTAGATTTAGATCCTTTTTTTTACTTTTGGACTTGTAAGAAAATTTATTGAACAAAATGAAAATGATCTTGTAGTAGTTGTTGCTATTATTAGAATAGATAATGCTTTAAAATGAGTAGTTTTAACTAAGGAATGAATAAATGGAACTAAATCTTACAACTAGAAACTTTAGGCATATAAAATTAAGCTCAAAATGAATTTTAGAACACTTTAGTAACTTTTATTTTTTGAGAAATATCAGATTTTAAGGTTTTGTTTCTAAGAAATAGGACCACCGCCCTGTGCAGAGTGGTAGTTTCATAACTGCCGCTAACAAGGTGGCGCCGCTGCCGCTCAGGCAAGGTGGCAGTCTTAGAACTGCCGCTTTGGAAAGTGATGGTTCGTGAATTGTCACCCAGGTGGGGCGGCGGTCCCAGGACCGCCGGCCTGCTCTGGGTAGAGGTTTTATCACTTACAGCACGGAAAATCACAGATCCGCGCCTGTGAAAGATTTAACTTGTAATAACTAAATTTTTAAGCATGTAAAAAAATTACAAGGAAACCTCCAGAAAACAAATAATGGCTAAATCTCATTGTTTAAAGCAATAAAATCTTCAAATGGGCATGGATTCAAAGTACTTAAACTTGTATATATTAATGGGTTGGGAGGGTTTTCCCCAAATGGAGAACTCCAAATACAAATAGTTTTTTAATAAAATCAAGATTGGTAAAAGGAAATCCCTTTAATCCTTGCATGGGAGAAATTACAATAATAAACCTACAATCTAAACTAATCTAAGCTTGATTTCTTTGTAGAATCCTCCATAGTTCTTCCTTTCTTGTTCCCATGGCTTCCTTTGCTCCAACCTACAAATCAAACAAGAGAAAAATAGACCAAATGAGGAGAGTAGAATAAAGGAAAGGTTTTAATAAGAATTCATAAGGAATTTTAGGGCTAGTTTGGAACCCTAGGATCTAGTGGCCACAATTGAATTGATCTAAGGGTGGAGGATCAACCCTACATTTTTTTGTAGGAATGTATATTTTATAGATGTTTTAAATAAATAAATAAATTAAAGATATGTGTAGATGGGTGAATGGAGCCATTTAATTACCTTGGTGTGCAAAGTCTTTAATCTAGTTCCTAACATGTTTTTAAAAAACAATGCAATATACACTTAAGTTATTTAATAATGGACTTTTGTTAGCTAAATATAAGGTAAATTTATAGGGTGTGAATGTTAGTTGTGTAGGAATAAAACATTAAACCAAGTAAATTAAATTACAACACTTTCCTAGTTGAATGTTAATAAATTGACCTTAGAGATAAATTAAGAATATTTATTCATTTAACTTAGACTTGGTTCATCCCTTGTAAATGAAATATTATTGGTGAAAATAAATTTAATGCACACTAAATATTGTCAACCGTTAGTGTGCATTAAAATTATTCTCACCAATAATCTTGACTTTACAAGGGATGAACCAAGTCTAAGTTAAATGATTAAATATTCTTAATTTATATCTAAGGTCAATTTATTAGTATTCAACTACGAAGGTGTCGTAATTTAATTTACTTGGTTTAGTGTTTTATTCCTCCACAACCAACATTCACACCCTAGAACTTTACCTTATATTTAGCTACTAAAACTCCATTATTAAATAACTTAAGTGTTTATTGCATTATTTTTCTAAAACATGATAAGAACTAGATTAGAGCCTTTGCACACCAAGGTAATGGAATGGCCCCGTTCACCAATCTACACATACCTTTAAATTTATTTTAAACATATATAATATATGCCTCCCAAACAAAATTAGGGTTGATCCTCAACCCTAGGATCAATTCAATTATGGCCACTAGATCCTAGGGTTCCATGATAACCCTAAATATCCTTATGAATTTTTATTTAATATCTTTCTTTACCCAAGTCTCCTCATTTGGTCACTTTTCCTTTGCTTAATTTGCAGGTTGAAGAGAAGGAAGCCATGGGAGCAAGGAAGGAAGAACTATGGAGGAGTCTACAAGGAAATCAAGCTTAGATTAGTTTAGATTGTAGATTTATCATTTTAATGCCTTACTTGCAAGGATTGAAGGGATTTCTTTTTTAAATCTAGTTTTATTTCGAATTATTTGTATTTGGAGTTCTCCATTTGGGAAAAACCCTAATCCCATTTAAATACAAGTTTGAGTACTTTGAATCCATCATTTGAATATTTTATTGCTTAAAACCATGAGATTTAGCCATTGTTTGGTTGCTGGTAGTTTCCTAGTTAAATTTACAATCTTAAAATTTAGTTATTATAAGTTAAATTTTGCACAAGCGCGGACTTGTGATTTTCTATCGTAAGTGACAGAACCACTACCCAGAGTAGGCTGATAGTCCTGAGACCGCCACCCCACCTAGTTGACAATTCACAAACCATCGCCTTACCGAAATGGCAGTTCAGAGACCGTTGGCTTGCCTGAGTGGCAGTTACGAGACCTACTCTCTACACAGGGTGATGGTCATGTTCCTTAGAAATAGAACCTTAAAATCAAAGATTTCTCAAAAAACAAAAGTCACTAAATTTTTTTAAAATACATTCTGTAATAGATTTTATATACCTAAATTTTCCAGTTGTAGGATTTGATTCCATCTATTCATTTCCTCATTAAAATTACTCATTTTAAATCATTTCTTGTTTCAATAGTAACAACAACAATGAATCATTTTAACAAAATAATCTACTTAACATTTATCACAACTATATACTTCAAATTTGTGGCTTATTTCCATTTCCACTAAAACTTATTAGTTCAAACAACTACTAACAACTTGTTTCTACATTCAAGTTTTCCAAGCATACTCCATACTCATTTCTACGATTTCTAGATTCTTTCTTTTCTTCACAATACTAAAACTTCAAATAAAGGTAAGAAACTTTCTTTTCTATTTCAAAAAATCACTAGCTTTTTAAAACAAATATTTCTTTCTCTTTTTCAATATACAATACAACTTTCATATCCAATAATTGAATGCAAATTTTCTTCACAATATTATTACAATGTCTTCCACTTAAAGTGGGAAATAATACAAGAATGTAAGCTAAAAAGAAATACAAGGTTACAAGTTCCTCCACCCTAAGTGTGAACAACAATAAGGCTTCTTACAAGAAGGGATTTCTCAAGGACTCCAACAAAATCTCCAAGCTTCACATCACCAACAAGAGAGCTCCTTCATGATTTTATTGATCCACAACAAAAATGGGGGGAGAGGAAACACTCTCCACCCAACCAAAATATCTAATGAGGAGGAGAAGCCATCCTCCTCATTGGCCCCCGAGCCCCAACTACATAGTAATGAAAGGTGGATTCAACACATGGAAACAAAAAAGCTTCCACAACACAAAACCAAGTATTTCACCACCATTCCAAAACACAACCAAAATCAAACTACAAACACAAGAAGGAAAAAACAATAAAATATACAAGGCTTCAAAATGAAAAGCCAAAGAAGCAAGAACCTATGAGGAGGTCACTTATGCCTCCCAATGGGAAATGGGTGCCCACCTTAAAAACCTCCAATACATATCTCAAAACCCCTACATACTCTTATGCCTCCCTCAAGTACCTCTTATGCCTCCCACATAATCTTATGTCTCCCTCATTCTCTTATGCCTCCCTCATTCTCTTATGCCTCCCTCATAAAAGAAACAAGTAAGAAATGCAAGCATTCCTTGTCCAAGGTGGGGCACCCAACCCAAACTCCCTCCAAAACATGAAATAAACTCTTATGCCTCCCTACATGAAATCTCCCCATAGTCCCCTCCTATACCACACTTAGGCAATCTACCCAAGCACCCAACAAGCATTCTAAAACACTCAAAAAACTAGCACATATACACAAAATAAAAGAAGAACATTAAGAAAGAGTAAATCTCCTACCTTTCCATGGTAGAGATTTTCCAAGAGTAAATATCCAAGCTTCTTCAAACCCAAGAAACCACAAAAAATCTCCAACAAATACCACAAGAACTTCAAAATCCTCTAACTCCAAAAAATAAAGAGCACAAAAGAATCAAGTAACCCCTAAACAAGCAAATGAACTTGAAAAATAGAAAAGGGAGAGATGAGGGTGAGGTGGCTCCATGTAGGATGCCACATCACTCATCCTCAACTCCACCTCACAACTCAAACCTCAACCCCAATGCACAATAAATTGGTGGGTGAGAGGAATGAAAAATTACTTACACACACAATCCAAGCCCACACCCCCTAAGGACAAACTTTAAAGACCCATGGTAAGAAAAGTGCAAGAAATGTCACTTTTTGACTTACAAAACACATAATGGGTGTCTATTTTTGACCCCCCAATCCATAGGTAGGGTTGGCAATATCAATTTAAGAGGTGTGGGACAAGTTTAACTCATCCCATAAGCCTTCCAAAATTACCTAGTAAGGCCAAATTCGAATTTTCATGAAGGGGTAGAGTGTTCAACACTCAAGATCCCAAGCACTCAACTTACAACACAAAACCCAAGAGCCATCTAATCTAATAAATGAATTATTTTTAGTCACATCCATAATTAGTTTAGAACATGATCAAATTAACTTAAATAAGACACTTAAATCCATTAATAATAAAGGGAAAAATTACACCAAATTCAAAATAATTAATACAAAAAAATTACATCACTAAAAATCACATACTAACATTAAATAAAGGAAACTAAATAAAAGACAACACATAACCCCTTGGTCATAATTAGAGGTAATCCCCCCATGGGAACCCCCTAACAACAATTCAAACACACACACACACACACACACACACACACACACACACACACACACACACACACACACACACACACACCAAAATACATGTTTCCATGGTGACCCTTGTTGAATTCATCCAGAATTCCAATGTGGTTGGTCTCTAATCCCCCGTGTTGTTTGTTGTGAATATATTTACTTGCAAAACACATAATACCTCCTTCAGCCTCGTGGCTGCATAAAAAAATCCAAGATAAAATATGTAATATAAATCCACAATCATCTACATATGCATCAAATTATCATCTAGGAAATTATGATATCATTTACAATTTCTAACAACATCTCGATTCTACATTTCATCCAGTATCAATAGGATCACAAAATTAGTTCAATTATCAAGGTCTACTCAATGTGACGAAAATATCACATGTCAGAAAATATATATAACCATGTCAACAACATATCATTATCAATATAAAAATGTCTTTAAAAGTCCACACACATCATACTAAGAATCAAAAACCAACAATAGTCTCATTATCTCTAACATCTACATCATGCTAAGTTAGAATAATACAAAATGTCCATAAGTAGAGTCAATAGTATAGAAATAAACATTAATATGTGTCAAATGGAAATGGGTGCTACATCCCCCTCCCCTTAGACTTGACTTCCTCTTGGAAGTCACTGGAAAAGGTGTGGAAATTGAACTCATAGTAGTGTAGCATCCTCCCATATAGTAATAGTCTCATCATACACGTCCCACTGGACCCAAACCTGGTCAATCTCTCTGCCTCAAAGGCCCAGGGTCATGCATTCTATAATACGGATGGGATCCACCATCACCTACCCCTGATCCTGCACCTACAATGTGGTCCAATCTAATACGTGAGAAGGATCAGTAATATATATCCTAAGTATAAAAACATGAAACACATCATGGACATGAGACAAGCTAGATGGAAATGCTAGATGATAGGCCAAGGGACCGATGCTCTCCAAAATCTCAAAGGAACCCACAAACCTAGGAGCAAGCTTAGAACCTTTTCTGTAATGGATAGGGATCTTATGCGGCCTAACATGAGGAAACAGCTTCGTGCCCACCTCATAACTATGATTTTTCCTATGTTGATCCGCATAATTCTTTTTCCAGTCCTACGCCTCCTGTAATATTTGTCTGATCATAACAACCTTCTGCTCCATGTCCTATAGTAAAGTTGGCCCAAGAGAAACCCTGTCCTCTAACCTGTCTCAACTAAGAGGTGTCTTGCACTCTCTACCATACAATTCCTGAAAAGGAGCCATGCCTATCAAACTCTGGAAACTATTATTGTAGGAAAACTCCACCAAGTAAATATACTCCTCTCATTTTGACTGATGATCCATAACGTACATCCTAAGCATGTCCTCTAAGATTATGATTCATCTACTTCATCTTCCCATCTATCTCAGGGTGATACGTTGTGCTGAAATTGATCCTCATCCCAAGAGCATGTTACATGGTGGTCCAGAAGTGGGAAGTGTACAAAGGATCACGGTCGTAAATGATCTTCTACGGAATTCCATGTAATCTGACAATATCATCCAGATACACTCTTGCCAATGCACTAGCTATGAAGGTGGTCTTCACTAGAGAAAAATGAGCCACTTTATTCAATTTATCCACTGTGACCATTTTGGCGTCGTGGTGGTACCTCGACGTCAGTAACCCAACTATGAAGTCCATGGAAATGGTGTCCCATTTCCACTTCTGGTATAGTGATGAGGAAAGAGAAGGCCAGCTGGATGTTGATGCTCGGCCTTCACCCTCTGATACTCTAAACAATGTGACACAAATTGAGCCACATCTCTTTGAATTCCTTTCCAATGGTACAATTGTCTTAAGGTGTGCATCTTCTTCACCCTGGGATGTGCAAAATAAGGTGCATGATGAGCCTCTATCAAAAAGTCCTGTCTCAAGACTCCATCTCTAGGAACATAAATTTGACCTCTTATGTCTTAGAAGACCATCCGCCTCTAGTGAAAATCCATAAAATATCTCCTCAAGGGGTCTCTGAAACTCAATCTCTACTCTGGCTGTAAGGTAGAAACTATCATGAGGAAGCTGCTGCAAAATCTTGCTCCACAAATCTGTACCCATTAAAGTAGCCATAACCACATGTCTCCATATACTCAGGGCATCTACAACCACGTTCTCCTTCCCCTTCACATGCTTTATCTCCATATTGTACTCACAAAGAAACTCCATCCAACACCGCTAACGAGCATTGAGATTGGGCTACGTGAAGAGGTGGCAAAGACTCAAGTGATCAATCCTGAGTATAAATCTCTAGAAAAAAGGAAGTGTCTCCACCGCACCAAGGCATGCAAAAATGATATAAGCTCAAGATCATGAGTCAGATAATTGATCTCACAATCCTTGAGTTTTCAAGACTCAAGCAACTACTCTGCCCACCTACATCAACACACCTCCAAGTCTTGCCAAAGATGCATCTGTGCAAACGAAGAACTCACTGTGAGGATCTGACACTGCAAGAATAGGAACTATCATGAGGCATTCCTTCAGTGTCCTGAAGGCTTGGTCACATCTATCTGACCATACAAACTTCTTCCCTTTCTGATGAAGGGAAGTGATGGGGATGCACAATCCATGAAAAGTCCTGAACAAATATCATGTAATATCCTGTCAAACCCATGAAGCTACACACCTCAGGTCACACTCGTGAGTGCTGGCCAATCCATGATAACTCAAATATTGGAAGGAATGAATGTGATACCTTCCCTAGAAATGATGTGGCACAAATACTGTACCTCTGTCTAAAAGAATACACACTTCTCTAAGTTCCCATATAGTTACTGCTCACAAAGACACAAAAGAACCTGATGAAGGTGCTCCTCATGCTCCTCACGTGTACATTAGCATATCAGAATGTCATCAAGGAAGATGAGCATGAAGTGATCCAAAAATTTCCTAAATACCCCATTCATCAAACTCATGAACACTATGAGGGCATTCGTCAGATCAAAAGGCACAATTGTGAACTCGTACTGTCCATATCTCGTACGGAAGTTGGTCTTATGAATATCTACCTCCGTGATCCTCAGCTAATGATATCTTGACTTAAGGTCTATCTTGGAAAAAATTGTACATCCCCTTTCATCTGATCAAGTAAATAATTAATGCGTGGAAGGGAGGTAACAATTTTTTTATCATTACTTTGTTTAGCTGGCGGTAATCAATACAAAACCACAGGGATCCATCCTTCTTGTTTAGAAAAATCACTGGTGCACCCCAAGGGGATACATTAGGATGGATTAGGCCTTTCTCTATAAGTCCCTTAAGCTCCAACTTGGGCTCACATAGCTTACAAGTAGTCATCCGATAAGGTGCTCGTGAGATAGGCTCTACACCCGAAACTAAATCTATGTGGAAATCTATCTCATGTGGGGGAGGTAACCCTGAATAGCTACCCTTGGAAAAACATCAACAAACTCTCTCAAGAAATGATGGTCATTAAGGGATGGTCCACTAGACTCATCCTCAGATCTATCACTAACCATAACAACATACATCTTACAACCTCATCACACACACTTCTTAAGCTGCATAGTGGAGATGGTGTGAATGGAAACGGGCCTCCTAATTCCCACTATCACTAACTCAACTCCTAGGTCATATGTACAAGCAAAGGTCATATGGTAACAGTCCACTCTGGCCCTTTGTGTAGACAACCTGTCCATGCCAAAGATGACTCCATATGAACCCAATGGAAGGATTCACTGATCTGAGGTAGTGGTGAAGGGTCTCAAATCCACTACACACTTCTTAACATAAGGAGTCTACAGAAATTTTTTCTCCAGAAGCCATCTCAACGTCCAAACTAAGACCTTGCCTAACTACCACCAGCCTGCAATGCTCTACTAAGGATGGTGCAATAAAAGAATCAGATGAACTAGAATTAAAACAATATAGAGGCGGAAATACCACCAATACTACATGTCATCTCTAGCATGATACTCTGGTACTCATGCTTAGTGGTTCTCAACTGGTACTGTAGATCTGATGGCTCCATCCCATGTCGCCAATAATAGGCTCTGAGATCTACATCTTACCCTTGTTACTATGGTTCTGTGGGCACTCTCTCCAATGATGTCCAAAAACACCACAACCATAGCAGATTCCTAGTCCTCTCTAGTGAGATGTACTCTCAGCATGGTACTCTAGAGATCTATGTTGTGGATCCTGACGATCTAGCTATGGATTGCTGAGGTCTCTACTGATGAGCTCCTGTTGACTGAGCTCTCGGTGCACCATGTGTCTTGATGGGACCCCTAGGAGGAGGCCCCATACTCCACCCCCTCTATGCACTGAATCTTTGATGAGGTCTATAAGGTGGGTGATTCTGCTACTGTTGCTACTGAGGTGGCTGCTGTGGTGTCCTGAATGAAGACTTTCCTGTAACCCTATCCACCATGAGGAGGAGGAACTGACCCTCTCAATCTGCCATCCTACATCTACTGGATGCGGCTCTGAAATCTGTCTCTAGTCCTGTTGTGTCTTTCCCCATGTCTCCTCTACAATATAGGCCTTCTCCACAACTTCTGCTAATGTCTGTGGGAAATGAATGCATACCGCCCACTCAAATCCAAGTTCAGGCCCCTGATGAACCTATGAATCTATACCTGCTCATCCTACATATAGTTGACATACTAGAGTAGGTCTAGAAATTGACTCTCATACTCGGCTATAGTCATAGATGCCTAATGGAGGTCGTGGAAATCGTCTATCCATTGCTGAATAAACCTCCTGGGTAAATACCTTCTCCTGAACCACTCCTCAAATAGCTCCTAGGTAAGTGTCTCTAAGTCAACATGGAGCTTTAGCTCCTCGGTCATCCACCAAATTCCTGCTCCATCCCTCAGAAGATGGAGTGTAACATGATATTTTGTGTTGCTAGTACAAGGGAAAAGCTTGAAGCATCTGCTCAAGCTCACCAACCAGGCCTTCGCCTAAAACCCACTTGTATCTCCAGAATAGTGATATGGTTGTAACTTCAGGATCTCCCTGATGTGGTCTATCACTTGACAACTAACAAACCCTAGGTCTCTCTACATGCTCCTCCCTTTTCCTAGGGCTCTGATATCTATCCATGTCCTGAAATCCTATCTCCAAGCCCTCTCTGTGGTGACTCTTCTCTAGCCAACTCTGCATGGAATTTCTTTGCCCTATTCTCCTCATTGTGTCGAGGAGATGCATGAGCCTCTACCGATGGCTCCATATCACTTTCTAGCAAGTCTCGTCCTTCTAAGCACCCTCCCCGTACAGTGGCATTGACATCCTGAAGCATCTATACATTTTTGAGTTAGAATGGCTGCTACTGCCATAATCTGGAGGTGGTAAATCTAGCTCTATGTGAAATGACCCCTCGTCTGGTACAGCGCCTCCTGCACATAGACCTACGTGAGAGTTAGTTCATCATTTCTACGTTTCATTTCAGTTTTTTGGGTTTTCTATACTGGACAATTATTAGACAGTGTAGTTTTCTAGGTCTATAAAAAATTATTATATGTTTGTGCTAGGTTAAAATGTTCATGTCTTATGTTTTCTAGGTGTGCCGAAGGGACCAACCTTTTAACCCATGACTCTGATACCAATTGTAATAAACACTTAAAAAATGACATTCTAGGAACATGTTAAAACCCTAAACACTTAAGCGGAAAGATGTAGACAATTTTTTTTGTTTAAGTTAAAAGGTTACAAGGGTGGTCAACCCTTAGTGTGCATTAAATTTACTTTCACCAATAACCTTTACTTTATAAGGGGGTGAACCAAGTCTAAGTTAAATGATTAAATATTCTTAATTTATCTCTAAGGTCAATTTATTAACATTCAACTAGGAAGGTGTCATAATTTAATTTCCTTGGTTTAATGTTTTATTCCTCCACAACTAACATTCACATCCTATAACTTTACCTTATGTTTAGCTACTAAAACTCCATTATTAAAAAACTTAAGTGTCCATTGCATTGTTTTTCTAAAACATGTTAGGAACTAGATTAGAGACTTTGCACACCAAGGTAATTAAATGGCCCCATTCACCAATCTACACATACCTTTAATTTAATTTTATTTATTTAAAAATTTTATAAAATATATTCCTACCAAAAAAAATTAGGGTTGATCCTCAACCCTTAGATCAATTCAATTGTGGCCACTAGATCCTAGGGTTCCAAACTAACCCTAAATATCCTTATGAATTTTTATTTAATCTCTTTCTTTACCCAAGTCTCCTCATTTGGTCACTTTTCCTTTGTTTAATTTGCAGGTTGAAGAGAAGGAAGCCATGGGAGAAAGGAAGGAATAACTATGGAGGATTATATAAGGAAATCAATCTTAGATTAGTTTAGATTGTAGGTTTATCATTGTAATGTATTTACATTCAAGGATTGAAGGGGTTTATTTTTTAAATCTGGTTTTATTTCAAAACTATTTGTATTTGGAGTTCTCCATTTGGGGAAAACCCTACTCCCATTAAAATATAGAAGTTTGAGTAATTTTGAATGCACCATTTGAAGTTTTATTGCTTTAAAACAAGGAGATTTAGCCATTATTTATTTGCTGGTAGTTTCTAAGTTATTCATATGCTTAAAATTTTAGTTATTGACAAGTTAAATTTTACGCAAGCACAGGTTCCGTGATTTTTCTGCTAAAAGTGACAGAACCGCCACTCCTAGAGTAGGTCGACGGTCTTGGGACCGCTGCCTCACTTGGGTGATGTTTCACGAACTGACCGCCTTTCCGAAGCAGTGGTTCTGAGACCGCTACCATTTTCTGAAGCGGTAGTTATGAGACCAGCCACTCTGCACATAGGCGTGCGGTCATATTACTTAGAAACAAAATTAGAATTTGATATTTCTCAAAAAACAAAAGTCACTAAAATGTTTAAAAATACATTCTGAACTATATTTTATATGCCTAGATTTTCCATTTGTAGGATTGTATTCCATCTATTCATTTCCTAGTTAAAATTACTCATTTTAAAGCATTTCTTGTTTCAATATTAACAATAACAATGAATCATTTTAACAAAATAATCTACTTAACATTTATCACAACTATATACTTCAAATTTGTGGCTTATTTCCATTTCCACTACAACTTATTAGTTCAAACAACTACTAACAACTTGGTTCTACATTCAAGTTTTCCAAGCATACACCATACTATTTTTTTTACAATTTTTAGATTCTTTCTTTTCTCTTCACAATACTAATACTTCAAATAAAGATAATAAACCTTCCTTTCTATTTCACAAGGCTAGTTTTACAAAACAAATATTTCTTCCTCCTTTTCAATATATAAAATAAACTTTCATATCCAATAATTGAGTGTAACTTTTCTTCACAAGATTATTACAATTTCTTCCACTTAAAGTGGGAAATAATACAAGAATGTAAGCTAAAAAGAAATACAAGGTTATGAGTTTATCCACCCTAAGTGTGAACAAAAATATGGATTCTCAAAAGAAAGGATTTCTTAAAGACTCCAACAAAATCTCTAAGCTTCACATCACTATCAAGAGAGCTCCTTCATGATTTTCTTGATCCAAAACAAAAATGGGAAGAGAGGCAAAAATCTTCTACACAACGAAAGTATCCAATGAGGAGGAGAAGTCATCATCCCCATTGGCCCCCAAGCCCCCAACCAAATTACAATGAAAGATGGATCCAATACATGGTAACAAACAAGATTCCACATCACAAAACCAAGTATTTCACAACCAAATCTAAAGCGCATTCAACTCAAACTATAAATATATGAAAGAAAACAACAAAATATAAAAGGCTTCAAATATGATAAGCCAAAGGAGCAAGAACCTATGGGGAAGTCACTTGTGCCTCCCAATGCGAAATGAGTTCCCACCTTAAAACCTCCAAAACATATCTCGGGAACCCTGTACACACTCTTATTCCTTCCTCAAGCACCTCTTATGCCTCCCACACACTCTGTATGCCTCCCTCTTTCTCATATGTCTCCCTCATAAAATAAACAAGTAATAAATGCACGCATTCCTTGTTTGATACCCAACCTAAAATCCCTCCAAAACATGATATAACCTCTCCCCATGGTTCCCCATAGCCCCTCCTACACCACACTTAGGCAATCTACCCAATCACCCAACAATCATATCAAAACATTCAAAACAAGCACATATACACAAAATAAAAGAAGAACATTAAGAAAGAGTATAGCTCTTACCTTTCCATGGTAGAGCTTGTTCTAAGATTCAATCTCCAAGATCATTCAAACCCAAGCAATCACCAAAAATCTCTAACAAAGAAAACAAGCACTCCAAAATCCTCTAACTCTAAAAAATGCAAGAGCTCAAAAGAATGAAGTAACCCCCAAACAAGCCAAAAGAACTTGAATAAATAGAAAAGGGAGAGAGGAGGGTGAGGTGGCTCCATGTAGGATGCCACATCACGCATCCTCAACTCCACCTCACAAGTAAAAACCTCAACCCCAATGCACCATAAATTGGTGGGTGAAAGGAATGACAATTTACTTACACACACAAATCTAAGCCCACACCCCCTAAGGACAAAATTTAAAATTACATGAAAGAAAAGTGCAATAAAATTTCACCTTTTTGACTTATAAAACACTTAATGGGGTTTATTTTTTACCCCCCAATCCATAGGTACGGTTGGCATAACAATTTAAGAGGTGTGGGACAAGTTTAACTTGTCCCACAAACCTTAAAAATTGGCCCTTAAGGCCAAGTTTGAATTTCCATGAAGGGGTAGAGTGTACAACACTCAAGATCCCAAACACACAACTTACAACAAAAAAACAAGGAGCCATATAGTCTAATAAATGAAAACGTTTGTCCCATCCATAATTAGTTTAGAACAAGATTAATTACTTGAAATATACACTTAAACCCATTAATGATAAAGGGGAAAAAATACACCAATTCTAAATAATTAATAAAATAAATAACATCACTAAAATCACATACTAACATTGAATAAAAGAAACTAAATAAAATACAACACATAACCCCTTGGTCACAATTAGAGGTAATCCCCTCATGGGAACCCCCTAACAATATTTCAAACACACATACACAAAAATACATGTTGCCATGGTGACCCTTGTTGAATTCACTTAGCATTCCAATGTGGTTGGTGTCCAATCCCCCCGTTGTTTGTTGTGAATATATTTACCTGCAAAACACATAATACCTCCTTCAGCCTCGTGGCCACATCGAAACATCCAAGATAAAATATTCAATTTAAATCTACAATCATTTACATATGAATCAAATCATCATATAGGCAATTATGATATCATCTACAATTCCTAACAACATCTCTATTCTACATTTCATTCATGTAAAAATGATCAAAACATTAGTTCAATTATGAAGACCTACTCAGTGTGATGAAATTATCACATGTCAGACATATATATAACCATGTCAATAGCATATCATCATCCATATCAAAATGTCTCTAAAAGTCCACACACATCATACTAAGAATCTAAAATCAACAATAGTCTCTCTATCTCGAACATCTAATATCATGCTAAGTCAAAATAATACAAAATGTCCATAAGTGTAGTCAATAGTATAGAAATCAACAGTAATAAATGTCGAAGGTAATTGGGCATTACAACTTTGGCTCATTTCTTATCTCGTAGGTCCACTTTAGTGTGATCTACTAGTCAAGGCTGCATATATAATTAATTTTAATTCACCATTTGAAAACATGCGGAAAAATGAAGATACACTATTGTAGATACTTTTCTAAAGAACTTCAAAACACTCCTCTTTCCATCTACAAAAACAACACATCATTAGGAGAAGTACATACATCAGTTCCAAAACACTTGACCATGTCAAGGAGTGAATCTATTCTCTCCATAAGTAATTTCATAGTCAAGGGCAAGCCAAGGTTGTAATTCTATAGATAAAAAAGGGTCAAAGAAAATTCAATCTGTGTATATACAATTTTCCACTTCTTGCAAATCAATACACGAAGCGTCGAATTTGTGTGAACCCTAATATGATACATTAAAGAACATTTTCATACCATTGATGAGGACACAATTTTTTATAGCCTTAGTAATAATGGTTACAAAACCATAAATAAAGGTACCATACCTACTCCTCTATAGTCCTATCCATTTTGAATTATAGGAACAAAGCATTTCTTCATCTTCACTAGTCTCCACAATCAAAGTGTGCATTTACATTGTCTTATATACCTTTGTATCAACCAACTAGAATCCCTTCTTATAATTTAAGAATTCATGTCTCATCCCTTACATTTTTTATTGCTTGAAGTTATATGCTAATTTGCATAATGATTATCTAATTAATAAATTTGGATAAGCAACTTCTTACAAACCGCCATGAATATATTTAATGAATTTTAATTTTTGTTAAATCACAATAGAGGGGGAAAGTTTTATAGATTAATATTTTTCAACTATAGAATAATTGAAATGGGTCAATGAGAAAAAATGTCCATATTTCACGAGGTGGTCAACCACACAAAGGAAAACAAATTTCACCCTCACTTAGATAAACCCTAAACTAAATTCATGGATTCATGAGTAGTTGTGGGATGCCATGAAAATAAAGAGTCTCTTATTTTTCACATTGACTAGTGTGTGTGTGTGTGTGTGTGTGTGTGTGTGTGTGTGTGTGTGTGTGTGTGTGTGTGTGTGAGTGTGTGTGTGTGTGTGAGTGTGTGTGTGTGTGTGTGTGTGTGAGAGAGAGAGAGAGAGAGAGAGAGAGAGAGAGAGAGAGAGAGAGAGAGAGAGACTCTGCCAAAACAAAATATTTCATGTTTCATTCCATTCAACAAAAGTATTGTTTAACCAATATAGGCCTTCAAAAGCCCAAAAATACCTTACAAAACAATATGTAAGGATTTCTTGCAATAGTTATATCAAATTTCATATTGTACAGAGAGTACAAAATGACCCAGATAACATTAAAAACTACTATTTAAAGTGTATTCCTTCTTAGTTTTAGATCAAATTTGAGCTATCAAATGAATTCATCTTATTTCACTTCTTTTTATAATTATTATATCTATTCATGGGTAAGTAAGTATAAGCTACACAATGTTCTATGTTCTTAAAATTGACATGAAAAGGATTCAGTACAATTTTTTTAAAATTCTTATACTTAATTTAAATTCAATATCCCAAAATTTTAGTTAATGAATTATTTTGCTTAGGAAATGATACACATAGTATTCAAAGAAATACTATTGGTTTTGATGTTAACTCAACATATATGGTCTTCAATTATTTAATGCATCAATAATGTATAAAATTTCCTTTTCAAGTGAATTTGGCCAAATTCTTTGATACCAAGGCCTTACCAGTGAATGTCAAATCTCATTCAACTTACATCAAGAAATCTCCAATTCCTATCCCCAATGTGTGAATTTCAATTATGCTTAGTTTTTTATAAATCTAGATTTGTAAGGAACAATATCATGCACATGGCTTGTTTGTGAAAATCTAAGGTACATTGTGCTAATGTAAAACATGTGAAGAATGTTTTAAATAACATTTTGGTCAAAATATTTGTATTCTTTCCATTCATTTTAAAGAATTTCAATGAATATCTCATAATATCTTGAAAAACATAAAGGCTCTTGATGGATTTAGGTTGGTGTTATCTTTTTATATCTTAAATTTCTTCGTATGATCTACTTTCACCCTTTGCAAGGTGCCCAAGTTATCCTCGTATAGAAAAATTATGTAATGGTGCTTGGATTCCATATCTATCTTAGAAGAATTACAAGTAACATGCAACTCATCTAATACTTCATCAGTTACTAGAATTGGTATTTCATCTAGGATAAAAAAATTTTTAATTTTAAAAACCCACATATAAGAACAACAACCCATATCTCGAGCAAATAAGTATTGTTGGAGAAAAATATGAGATCAAATGTGTATTAATGTAGTGCCCACTCCTCTTCAACATTTATATTACTATGATATTGCTTACTATGGACTAGAGACATATAATTTATTATCATATTTGATTAGTAGACATTGATAAATGGACTATATTATATTTGATTACTATTTTGATAGAAATTATACATATTTTGACTATGGAGAGGTGGTGACTCATAGTGTGGATTATATGCATGGACAAATATTTTAGTATTGGTGATGATCTAGTGTTGTTATTTTACATATACTAACACCTTGGATTTTTGACGTATTGATTTTGTTAGATAATCGAGTTAGTCTTTTGATCTCATAATTGTTGATGAAATGGTAGAATTCGATTGTTTAGAAAATTATTAATGATTGATAGCATTTATTAGCTTTGATGATGATTTAATTACATGGTATGATGATGTTTATTGACAGAAGCACATGTATTTTATTGTTGATGTCTTTGATGTGTCATGAGGCCGAAGAGGTTTTGTTTGATTTTTACAAGTTATTGTATCGCAACAAAAAAGAGGGGGATACGATACTAAGAAAAGGGGAATTTCGGATGCTTGCAATAAAGGTCACCATGGCATCTCTATGTTCAGTTATATTATTGTGATTTGATATATTTTTAGGGGGTTCCCATTGGGAGGATGACCTCAATATAAGACCATGGGCTATGTGTGCTTTATCCCTTGCCTTTCTAATTACTTCCGTAGCATGTGATTTATTATTGTAATTTGTTTTACTTTATTATTTCTAATTATTCTGTTCTTATTTAAGCTGATTAATCATGTTAATTTAGTTAAACTTGAGATGTGACCTTTTGGGCATTAAATGGGATATACAGTCCTTGTCGCTTTCTCAATTTTGATTATATTTAAATTTATTTTGTAGGTGTACTTTTCATCATCCATCAAATCCAAAAATTTCACTTTAGAGCCATTTTTGGTGGCTTATGGGACAAGTTAAGCTTGTCTCACTCACTTAATTTCATCTACCAACTATACCTATGAGGTAAGGGGTCAAAATTGGACCTCATTATGTTATTTAGATAGCTAAAAGGCAAAATTTACTATATTTTCTTATATGTGATTTTTTTTTTTTCGTTTGTGGTTGGAAGTGAGAGTTTTGTGCAAAAGAAAACTTGTCACTTCCTCACCCACCAATTTATTAGCCTTTCTTTTGATGTTTGACTTGGTGATGTGGAGTTGAGGAAAAGTGATGTTGCATCCTACATAAATCCACCTCACCATCCTCTCATCTTTTTCTATTTATACAAGTTATTTTGATGTGGAGGGGGTTACTTGATTTAGTTATGCACTTACATTTTGGGGATTTTGGATTGAGTTTATTGCTTGGAGTCTTGGAGCTTGTAAGATTTGGGCTTGAGCTTAGAAGGAGCTTAGAGTTGTAATATTGGATCAAATATTCTTACAATGGAAAGGTAGGAACTCATACCTTTTAGTTTTATTTTATTATATGTATGTTGTATGTAAAATTAATGTTTGTGTGTGCATGTTTGAGACTTGGGTAGTATGGCCTTAAGGATGGTGTAGGAGAAGGAATATGGGGATATTTTGAGGGATGGATAAGAGTATTGTTTGCATATTTTGGAGGGAGTTTGGCTTGACTGTCCCACCTTTTTAAGATAATAGATTCTTACTTATCTTTGTATGAAAATACTTGAGGAAGTGATAAAAGTATGAGGGAGTGATAAAAGTTTGTTTGAGGGAGAGATAAGAGTTTGGAGGGAGTGATAAAAGTTTGTTTGAGGGAGAGATAAGAGTTTGGTTGTTGTGTGGATGAATATTTTTGGAGGTTTTTAAGGTGGACACTTAACACATTGGAAGGTATAAGTGATTTCCCCATATTTCCTTTCCCTCTTGGCTTAGAGTTTTCAGGCCTTGTTTTGGAAAAGTTGCATTTTATTGATATTGTTGTTTTGTACTTGTATGTGTGTAAAAATATTTGTTGGCATGTATATTGTAATGTGAAAGCATTTGTAACAGTTTCCATTGGTTGAATCCATTCTTTATTTCTCTATGGTTGGGGCTTGGAGGCCAATAAGGATCATAATTTATTCTCCTCATTAGAATATTGGTTGGGTGGAGAGTGTTGGCTATTACCCCTTTCCTTGTATTGTGATCCGAAATTGAGGAGAAGATGGAGTTCAAGTTGATGTTTTGGAGGATTTTACATATGTTAAAGACAAGATGATTTTTCAATTTATGAATTTTATCTCATTGTTTTAAGTGGAAATTGTGTAATCCATGCAATGAATTCTCGTAAAATTGTATTGTATAGAGCTCTATTAGGTTCTATATTGGATTATGAATATTTGAGAAAAGTAAGGAATGTAAAAGTTGTTTGTAAATGAATTTATGAATGTAGGAAAATGATATCTTTTATTCTTGTTGTAAATATTGATTTATTTAAAATCTATAAATCATTGGAAAGATGGAAGTAATTTTAAATCTGCTTCAAATTTGTATGCAAAAATACAGAAATTTCAACGTAGGAATAAAATTATAGCAATTTTTGAAAAATTATTGCTCATAAAATATCTTTTGGGTTTTCCCAAATTTTTGACAATTTACTTATAATATAAGAATCTAAAAAACATTTAAATATCATTAATACCCAGATTATAAATCTCAAGATACGTCACAATCTTCAGAGCAATTTTAATGTGGAAATGTCTATGTAAGAATCAAATTACAATGATTTTAGAAAATTTACTGATCCTAAAATATCTTCTGGGTTTTCCTAAAAGTTGGATAGTTTACTTATAACATATCAATCTAAAAACGCTTTAAATCTCATAATAATCCAGCATGTAAATCTCAATATAAGTCGCAGTCTTCAGAGGGGTTTTATTCATGAGCCATGGTGAGTTTAGATTATTATGTGACATTTTTGTTCTAATTATGGGTCAAATAAGTAAATATGTAGCACATATATATTGGAATTATTTTACTTAGGGTGATAAAAAATAATAATAAAAAAAATAAAATGGTATGCTTATTTTATTTTAGTATGACGTTGTCTTAAGGGTATTTTAATTAGGCTAAACTTAGATTCTTCTGAGTAGATTTAAACTACTAGGAAAAGTAAATTTTTAAATGACCAAAATTATTTAATCATTTAGCCATAATATTTCCAAGTAAGATTAACATGCTAGTAAAATAAATTAAAATGGTTAAATTTATTATTTAACTTACTAGGATAAATTAAATAATTAAATTAAATTTAGTTACTTTAACGTAAGAAGTTAATTAAAATTATATGGTTTAGATTTATATAATTAATTTAACTCGTGATGGTTTTGAGAGAATAGAAGAAAACTATTTAGGGAAGGGAAGCGTGCAAAATAAGTGAATGATTTTTAATGAGCGTATCTAATGTAGGAAAAAAAATTGAGGATGAAATATTAAAATTAAAAAATGATTGCATCAACTATCCAACAACCTACAGCCACTGCCTAGTGCCTGCAGCAACTGTCCAACAACCTGCAGCCATTGTCCAATACTTTAAACAACTTTATAGCAAACTAGATCCACTCCCCAGCACCTGTAGTAACTATCCAACAACCTACAACAACTCCCCATTGCCTGCAGTAACTATCCAACAATCTACATCAACTACCCAATGCCTGCAACAACTTTCCAACAACCTCTAGCCTTGGCCCAATGCCTACATCAAATATCAATAAATGTTCAACCACTGCCCAACGCCTACAACAACCGTGCAACGCCTGAAAAATTGTCTAGTAGCTACACAACATCTGCAGCCACTTATTAGCCCAAAAGTGGAGTTGCAGTGCAACTTTAAACTGAAATTAATGTATTTTAAAATTTGATTAATGTATACTTTTTTAAAAAAAAATTATTCCCGTAATTTCATATGTAATGTGATGTAGTTTTAATGGGTTAATGTGTCATAGCTTATGCGCGTTACATTAATTAAAAGTGGGTGTATAGTTATTTAAATAAATGAGAATTGTTTATTATGGTCTTTTGGAAAATGAACTAAGGACAACTTAGGAGATTTCTTTCAATAAAAATTTAAAGGGAACTAAGTGGATTAAACAATATAATTGATTTGGAAAATGTTTTCATAAGTAAAGGAACTTAATGGAATATTTTTAAATCGTAAAATATTTTGCGAACTAAATTAATAATATTTAAATATTAATTTGAATTCGATTACATTAAGAAAGTGAAGAAATTATTCATGACATGCTTAATAGCTTGCAAAACAAATGTTTATAACCTTTAAAACAAAAACAATTTCATGTAATTTTCCTAAATAATTATGTGGATTAATGTGGTTTTTAGTGCGTTGATTTTCATGGGTCCGTTACACTTGGGGATCAGAGCTCGTGGGTTCAACGTTTGGACCCTGGGTAGACATGGGAACACAACAACCATTTAGTGGAAAATAAACCCAGGACACTTAAAACTCTGGAATAAAAATAATAGTAACACTGATGAAATGTGTTTAGATTCTTTTATTCGATCTTAGTGGGCGTCTTGTTGAACCCGATTATTGGGAAATGTTAAATCGAGTTTGATATTCTTATGAGCTTCATCAGTATTAGAAATTTGGTTACTTGACGAAGTTTTTGGTTATTGGGACTCCTAAATTTTAGTTCTGGTCGTGTGTGGGTGTTGACTCCTGTAGAGACCATTCCTTATGTGGATTGCTATTGTTTGGTGCTAGTCTTGGGAATTAGTGCTTGGGGTATCGTTTAGGGGCCGTTATGGAGGAAATTTTAGGATTGATTAGCTATTTAGAACTTCCTTTTTTTAGTATATAAGAAAGTTGGGCTTGGTTTATCAATGGTCACATACCTTGGTGTTGATTCGTCACTTGAAGACATAATCTCCAATATGGGAAAGTAGATATCAGGTTATGATGTCATTGTAGATCAAGTTTTTATGTTTGTTCTAAGATGCGGGCTTGGATATTGAGTACCCCTACCAGATGGCCCACAAAGGGATATGAAGTGATTGTAATGTTGATATTTCCTATGTTTTATAGTTGTAAACTTAAATTTGTTTATCATGGACCAACATGCTATTTTGATAGTTTGTTTAGAAGCTCTGACGCTCTCTTTTTTTTTTTTCTTATTTTTTTCTTATTGCGATATTTTTTTAGGGTTGAAATCTACGATAATTAGCCATTTCTTTGGATTGCTGATGTTTTCTTGAATTTTAATTCTGGTAAATAACTCAGAGCTTGTTTTCCTCGCTGCCCGTTTGGCTAAATGTCGTCAAGAATCTTATGTTATTTTATTCTAATATGTTGACATGTTTCTTCTATCATGTTGTGTTATGTTCTCTCGTTGTATGGGGGTATTCCCTAGGGTGTCTTGATTATTATCTTAGGTGTTTTAGAGTCATGCCTTTTGTTTTGGACTGATGGAAATTTGTTTTCCTAGCACCTTGGAGTGAACCCTTTCATTACTCGGCTTTTCCTAGGGAGAGGGATCTACTGTGTCATTCCTTGATAGTTATTAGATTTGTTAGTGATTATGTCCCTTATTGCACCCTAGTATGAGTTTTATTCCTTGTCAAAATAGATGTGATACTCAGTGTGAATTTAGGGATTTTTATCTGGGATGGATTAACTCTTGGATAATTATAGGTTTCTAAATTCCTAACTCAGTTTTTGTGCTAATTAAGAAAAGATTGGCATTTTGAATTATTAATACCCCGATTGAATAGGGTTATAACATGACCTCCTTTGAACTTTTTTCTTAAATAAGTTTGATTGTTTTTATCTTGAGGACCCATAGATAGGTTTACCCTTGTCTTAATCTGTTAAATTGTTTAGCTTATATCATTCTATGATCCTTTAGAATTGAGTTGTGCTTAGGTAGATATGGGTACATTTCACTTATTTGGCCCTTTTGCTTAGAGGATTTTCATTTTGTAAGTCTTAAGTTTCCAACCTTGGTTGTGTTTATGTTATGCGCTTTCATCCAAAGACTATAACTCTTGACCTTAGAGGCTATGTTAAGTAAATCATTTGGATTACCCTATTGTTATTTGATGTCCTCTTGGTGAGGGAGCGTGGTGTCATTTTGGGGTCATTTCTCCCCCTTATCACTCTTGATTGTCTGCGTTGATGGTTTCTTGTGAGAGGTACAAGTTATTTTTGGGAACTCTCCCTCGTCTTACATAGTGAACCTATTTTGAGAATTAGCCGTAAACATTATTTTCTCCCCCACACTGATCCAAACCTCTTAAACTCGTAAGAGAAAATGTAAAAATTCTTAATGTACCTCTTCATCATATATTTTATTGATACTTATGGAGACTCATTTTGAATGCATCGGTAATGCAAGTACTTTGGGAAAAATTTGGTAAACTAGGCATATTTTGTTTTGGTTAATGACCTCTTGTTTTATAAACTTAATAATGTGATAAACATGGCTTTTCTCTATTATTTAAAATTCATTTGGTAATTGTGACAAAGATGAGAATATTAGAACTCTAATTAGGAGGTTGGGATGTTTGAAACTTAATAAGTAATGTGGACATTAAGGAAAATGGTTCCTCACTCTAACCTTGTAGTTTAAATGAAGAAATGAAAAATATGAGAAAAATAACAAGAATCCCCATATACTTCCCTAGAAGTAGAATGGATAAATTTTTCTGCCAATATTTTAGGGCAATAAATCATGTCAACATTGGTGATGATCCTTAATGAAATGATAATTGGGATATCATAATATAACGAATGCATTTATTAAAAGCTTATAAGAAATTTTCTTGGCGAACGTAAGTATGACTGGTGTTTTATAAATTTCATTAGGGAATGGATAAATTTATGGGATTTAACACAAGAAGAATGATTAAATAAATGAGCGTTGATTGTATAAAATTTCTATTTCATTCCCTGAAAATTTATCAAAGGATATTATCTGAATGATACAACTAATTGAAAAGTTCCCTTAAGCTACGGTATGAGTATCTAATCCCAAATGTGCCCTAAGGTGTTAATATGTTGCAAATAATGTTGAAACATTAGATAAATGTATCGAATATACATATAGCCTTAACATAACATGTATTATGTTATTAATATAAAGTCATCTTGATCTTTTACGGAAATTAGTACACGATATAATACCATAATTATAAATCCTATAGCTTTGCAACAATTTTTGGATGATACTTTCCTTTTGGGTAAGGAAACTCAAGCAGAAGATGTGGTTTTTAAGGAGGTATTGTAGGATTTTGAGGAGGTTATAGGTCATCTCATTAACTTTAGGAAAATCTTTGTTCTCTTTTTTAATGTAGATGTTGAAATTCAAAATAGAATTGATGCAGTTTTGGAGTGTCCTATTTAGGTTTTTCCATGATCTTATCTTGGAATGCCTTTGTTTAAAGGAAGGATACAGTTGGAAAGATGGAACCCATTGACTATGTGGTTTCAAAAAAAATTGGCAACTTGGAAAGGAACTTTGTTATGTCAGGCAGGTAAACTCCAATTACTTCAAAGTTGTCTTTAGAGTATGGTGGTGTATTTGATGTCCCTGTTAAAAATGCAAGATAAATTAAGACAGATTATTACTTAGATTCAACGAAGGTTCTTATGGTCAGGAACATAATCAAAAGATAGAATTCCATTGGTGGCATGGGAAAAAGTTACTCTTCCAAAGTATGCTGGTGGGTTGGGATTAAAAGATAGCAAAAGTATGAACTTAGCCCTTATGGCTAAAATTGGTTGGCGTTTGGAGCATAAAGATGGCTTATGGGTTAGAATTCTAACAGTTAAGTATTTATATTTTCATCAGGAATCTTTTTTCTGTAGTGGTGCTCTTCCAGATGGATCCTTTTTTTGGAATGGTTTAGGAAAATGCAGTGATATTTTGTTGAAAGGTAGTAAATGATTAATTAGAATTGGTACAAAAATTAAATTTTGGGAAGATTTTGTTATCTGTGGCTCCTTTAGTTAACCAAGTTCCCTGGAGAGAGGGGGCAGTTCACTTTCAGTTGTCTATGGGAAATTGGATTAGAGATTATTGGGAGAGATCTGATTGGGGTTGGGTTTGGAAAGAATTAGACTGGGAAAGGGGGATAAAGAATTTTAGGAAAGAATTAAAATTATAAATGCTAATCTTAGAGGATTACATATACCTATTGTCTAGAAAGAGGATGAGTTGATATGGTCTTTGACAAAGGATGGTATGTATTCGGTTAAAAATGGGTATGGTATAGCAAGAAATTGTCCTCCTTCTCAACCATTTTGGAAAAATTTATGGATAAGAATCTCACACCAAAGGTTAATTTATTTCTATGGCATGTTGTCCAGAATAATTTTAACCATTGATAATTTACAGGTGAAAGGAATGATGATCCCTAACTGGTGTGTCTTGTGAAAAAATGATACTGAATCAGTTCAGCACCTCTTTCTTCATTTTATTTTTTATGTAAGGGTTATGTTTCATATTATGAAATTATTACAGACTTTTTAGGTCTTTCCGGAGACTTTTACTGAATGTTATGGGCAATGGACAAGTCCTTTTGTTTCTTTAAGTCTTTCTAAGGCTTGGACTTTTGTGGTGCCTCACTTTTTATGGGGGATTTGGCTTGAAAGGAATGGTCAATTTTTTAGGGATAAACATAAAAAATCTTTGAGGGTGGGGAGTGGTATATTAGGTGCTCTGAGAAATAATCTTTCTATTGTGAAGATTAAAGAGAAAATTAGTTTTCCTAGACATGAGCAGGAGATTATTCAAGCCTTAGGAATCACTAAGTTTGTAAAACAAGCTCCTCTGGTGAAGGATATGGGTAGAAGAAGTGCTAAATGGGAAATGCCTACTGAAGGATGGATGAAATTGAATTTTGACGGAGCAATAAAAGGAAATACTGGTTTAGCTGCAGTTGGTGGTATTATTAGAGAATATACTATGTAAGAGAGTATAAATTAAAAGATATAATACACTTATATTGTTTATTGTATTGACACTGATTGGATGAAAACTATTTAACCCAATTGACAGTTTCTTCAAATAAATATGTGGCGGTTAAACATGTTTAAAAAATATGCAAAAATCTGAAAATCGTTAGTGAGAGGCATCAAATTTCGCCAGTGGCTAATCTCCACTCAATATACCCCTGGTCAATGCCGATCAACGCATCATGACCGTCCATTCAAATGGATGGTCATAATGCATTGATCGGCATTGACCATGTGCATATTGAGTCGAGGGTATCCTCTTCCTCAAATTTCAGCTCTGCCAAGTAATATCATATTGATATGTAGTTATTTGTGCCCGTGAGGATCTTCAATCCATATTACATCTGTGCAATGACATGCATTTGTTCTCTTTGAATAAGATTTTATTTTTATATGCTATTAATATTGTCTTATTAAGCAGCGAAGTTGAATCCCTTGATATTTATAAGAAGTGGTGTTGATAGAATCTGGTGAATGGTAAGTTGGAATCCAAGTGACACAAGTGGAGTTGGGAAGTTTTGGTTAAAATGTGTACGATAAGTCTCGTTATTTACTTGGTCTGGTCTTTGGAGACGGATAGGTTGAAATACTCAACTGCCAGGCTGCTAGCCTCAGTATTTATATCTTCCCTCCCCAACAAACTTTGTAAAACGCATCACACATTCAATAGATTTTATAGGAGACAACGTGTTGTTCAGTAAAATTGGAAGTACATTTGAGAATATGGCTCTCTCTAAATTAGCCATCAGAAATTAGAAGGAGGCTAAGTATTATTTATCAACTAAGATGGACAACATTAATGAAGATGCAAATTCGAAAACCCAAATCTGACATGGGGATATAGGAACACCTTATCTTTTCAGTACATTCTATTATTTTATGACGTGGCATGTGGGCCCCTCATTATGGTCAAAACGCTTTATGAATACGTTCGTTAGGCGAGAGGACCCGGTTGTGGTGCACCCTATCTTTGCACAGTCACCACGCCACGTCACTGCCACCTGGGTGAGTAAAAACACCACCAATGGATGTAAGACCAAATTCTTGACCTCCAGCATTGCACTGCCACCTCAGCGCCACGTGGACGATCCGCGTTTGTGGAGATGTCAAAAAAGTTCATTTTTTTGCATGGGACCAAGTGTTGTCCACTCGCCGCGCCAGTTGTTGTCCGGGCTACTGTCATGCATTGAATGCTCGCCCACCAGCCGTTAATGCGTGTGGGGTAGGTTTATGAAGCCTGCCACCACCAAAACGCGCCATGGGATTTCATGGGAAATGGAGAGGGAGCTCGTTCAGTCTAGTTTTTTGCGGGTTTGGTTGCAGAGCTCGAGCGACCATTTCGTGGGATCTTGCAGACCGGTGGGTGCATGCATTTTCTCCACTCCTGACCGACTTCGTCCTTGGCATTGGTTCAGCCTGCTACAAAGATGAGAAGAAAAGGCAGAGATGAGAGGGTTCTCACTCAGGCAATGATCCTTAATGTTTTTAAACTCTGCACTACTATGGAAAGTTTTTTGTTTGCCATTCAGCAAAATAAATTTGTTTTTTCACCCGTCTTATTTTACAAATCCAAGCTTAAAATCATTGGTGTATTTGTCTTGTTTATGAGTGCCAGTCTTGGGTTTATGGGTGCCATGCGAGCTCATGTTTACTTGCTTATTACTGTTAATGGGATTACTGTAACTTTTAATGCATTTATGCAATACTAGTTATGTGGTGTTGGGGGACAGCGAAAAAGATACAATACTAGTTCTGGTACTGTGTGTTTAGTTCTGGTACTGTGTGTTGTGATATCTAGATAGTAAAGTGACAATTTTCAGTGTTTGCAGCAACAAATGTAATTTGTTTTCTGTTTTGGGTAGAAAAAATTATATGTTTTAGGTGGCAAAAATTATATGTTTTGGGATCTGAATGCATGGGGGAGATTCAAAGGCTACGTGATTTACATGCTTAAGTGGGGAAAGGAATTTGGGTGGCAATTTTTTTTTATGTTTTGATCTTGCTACAGTGTTTTGTTATCGAATTGTGGTTGATGAAGTATTTGGAGGGGTCAATTAGGCTGATTGAAGTGAAATAACCAATTCTCTCTGGTTTTTCTTTTGTGGGTTGTGAATGGATAGTGTTGGGCATGGTATGGATGTCTAGGGTGCCTGATTTCTTCAGAAAGCTTGTAAAAAGGTATAGTCTTGAGGTCTGTGAGGGTTGGTTTCTTAACTATAGGTTTCAGTGTTATACGAGTCCTGTTATAGATTTTTGTTGGTGTTTATAGGATCAGAATTAAGAGTTGTTGTAGCCCCTTAGGTGTTCAGATTGGAAAATTTTGGTCTTCCATTTGTTGTAGTCCTTTATACTAACTAATTATAAACAGATTTTTGTGGACATAACCGATTTAGATAATAGGAATAAATATTGCAAGTTGTTGAGGGTTGGCATAAAAGCTCACCACCAGAGATAATATCTTGGTTGCTGTAAAGATTCCTATGAATTGTTTTTATAAAATATTGAACAATAGTCATCCCGAATTGATTCATTTTTAATGTAACACAATATATTGGAATTATAATGATAATTTCTAATCTATTAATTTGTACTGCACACAAAAATGGATCCTTCTATGTCACAAAATTTGGTTCATGCTCGTATAATTAACATGGGTTCTGTAGGACCTGTGACTCCTGAGAGATATATCAAACCTCCTCAACTAAAAAAGGCAACATGCTCTCATTAGTGATTAACTACAAAAATCTTCTGAATACTCTGAATACCTCTACTAATTCTGATTTCCATGTTTCCTATGTTTTTTTGGGTGAAATTTTAGTGTTTGATTTTATTGGACTTTACCAAGCCTTGGGCACATGTGCGGGAACATTTATTCAAGGTCTCTATGCTTTAATCTCCTTCATAGGTTGAGTTCCTGGAGTTAAAACACAACTCTTCTAACTTGCAGACTGGAAGGCCTTTGTCTATGCTAACGACAGTCTCTATGCCAATGGGTAGGCTTGTCATTTGCACTTGTGCCTAGCATGACGAATACTATCTTTCAATCAAAATTCATCCAACTCACTCGTTTGGAAAGTTTTCTTTTTTGAGTATCGCTAGTCCATTTGATTATACACCATTTCAAGTCTGTGCTAGCCTAGTCGTATATCATGTGTGAAAACTATTTGTTAGCACCAGGACCATTCATCCATTTTCAAGAGTTCTTGGAATCTATAATTCTTCCTTGTTTTACCCCATCCGTTACTGCATTCAGCATTCCCTTTGAGAGAGATTCTATCCCTAGAGTACTTACAACACAGTCATTTGGTTCACATTCAAGGGAGAATATTAGATGTGCTGTGATTTGTGATTTATCATCAAGGTTTTGTTGTTTGAGTTCAGACTCTTCTGTTGTTTAAGTTCTCATGCTGTGATTTCTTGTAAATTATTGAGTATTGAAATCCTTTGATTGATTTATGAGTCATGGAGTGGTTGTTCTGATTTGTCTCGTTATGCAAGTTCAACTTCAGGATTTTACACTCTCAGGGTAGTGAGCTCATGCTTGTGCAGGGAGATAAGTGTTGGTTTCATGTTTTGCATCTAGATTCTTGCACAATTTGAGTCTTTTGATGGTTTTGGGATTTACTTGATTGTCGAATTTAACACTAGTTTTCTATGGGTTTGTTGTAAGTTCATTGTTGCATGATTCATTCAATATCCATTAGTTGTCACCAATTGTTGCATTGTTGGGTTTGGAATGTCACGTTTGTGATTCTCATGATTTGAAAGAGTAGATCCAATTGAATTTTATTTTATGTTTGGGGGGTCCGTGTGTATATTCATGTTCGTGATTCTCATGATTTTGAAAGAGAAGATTCAATTGAATTTTATTTTATGTTTGTAAGGTGAGTGTGTATATTCTGGTTTCATGTTATAGCATCTGTCATAGCTTTTTTTTATGTTGTATATGATTGCATTTGCTGTAAGCTTGTCAATAAGCATATGGTATAGTCATTACCACTCTTTGTTACTATCAATAAGCATATGGTATAGTCATTACCCCTTTAACCAATTTCTAGGTCTAATTATAGGCATTACCACTCTCTGTTACTGCCATTTACATTGTTTTCTGTTGTAATTACTCACTTCTGTATTAGCGTTCTCTCGATCTTGAGTCTAAATGTTTGAAGTGTCTTCCATGGTTCATATATACATGTTGCTCCCACGGGCTACATTACTGTAATGCATTGAACCGGTTGTGGTGCACCCTATCTTTGCATAGTCACTGCAACACGTCACTGCCACCTGGTCGAGTAAAAACACCACGCCATTCACCGCGCCTGTTGTTGTCCGGGCTACCGCCATGCATTGAATGCTCACCCACCAGTCGTTAATGCGCGTGGGTAGGTTTATGGACCCTTCCACCACCAAAATGCGCCATGGGATTTCATGGGAAATGGAAACGGAGCTCGTTCAGTCTGGTTTTTGGCGTGTTCGGTTGTAGAGCTCGAGCGACCATTTCGTGGGATCTTGCAGACCGGTGGGTGTGTGCATTTTCTCCACTCCTGACTGACTTCGTCCTCGGCATTGGCTCGGCCTGCTACGAAGATGAGAAGAAAAGGCAGAGATGAGAGGGTTCTCACTCCGGCAATGATCCTTAATGTTTTTAAACACTGCACTATTAAAATAGTGAGCATAATAATACTGATATATTAACATAAGTTTAATTGTATACATAGAACGATGGAAAGTATTCTGATTACATACACAAAATTAATATGAGTATTCTGATTACACCGCCAAATAGGGTGTAAAATATAGAGCATCATCATATTGATATATTAACATAAGTTCAATTGTATACATGGACGCTTGGAAAGTATTCTGATTACATACGCAAAATTAATATGAGTATTCTGATTACACCGCCAAATAGGGTGTAAAATATAGAGCATCATCATACTGATATATTAACATAAGTTTAATTATATACATGGATGGATGGAAAGTATTCTGATTACATACGCAAAATTTATATTGCACTATATAAATTTAGAGACTACATAGGAAGGCTTCGATGAATACATCTAGCAAAATTGTATCACCAACAAAATTACTACCATCATCATATGGGGTAATAAGCATTGTTTACGGGAACATGTTCAATATCTTAGTTAGTATAAGTAATATTGCCCTCTTTCTATACTGCTTTTGGATTTCTTTTCCTGCCGATACAGTGTTCGATTGGCCAACTGAAAAGGGATTTAGAATCCCTTTTGACAGAGCATTTGGTTTCCCAACTGATAAAGGATCTGGTCCCCCTGCTGAAAAATGATTTGGTTGTTCACTTGAAAAGGGATTTGCACCTGTTGTTGACAGAGGAGTTGGTTGCCCTGCTGAAGCTTGCATCCATGGTGGCATTGCAAATGAACTATTAGGACTGCTTGAACTTGTACAAAGTAAATGAGGTGATACATACCAAGATGGAATTGTACAAGAGTTATTCATAAGTGATGGAGGTGTTCCAATTTGAGCATAACCTGGAATTTGAATATTTAACATATCTTGAAAAAATCCTTCAATTTTCATGATCAGTTGCAGAACTTACACACACATCCTCTTTTCGTATTCCCTTAATTTATTTGCAGTTCCCTCTCCCTCTTCTCTTGCTCTTTCCATTTTTGCTTGTGTGCCTTCTCAATCTCTTTCTGTTGCTCCTTAGCCTGCTTTCTCCCTTTCTCTTTCAAGCTTCTCCTACAATCTTTTTTCTTTTGCTGCAAGTCTAGCAACCTTTTTTTCTTGTGCCACTTCTTTTTTCCGTAACTTTAGTTTTGCTTGTTCCTCCTTTTTTCTTTCCACATCAACCAATAGCTCCATGTACTCCGGTGCAGTCAAAATCTATGAATGCCTACTCAGTCTAATACAACTATCTGATTCGTTTATGATCTCCCTTGGAAGTCGTAGAAAATGGGAAAGTAACGTACCGCATCCATCTTGGTTTTTAGTCTCTTCAGGGTTGTTGAGGTTCATGTTACATAACTTCTAAGTTAATTTCATTTTCTTGAGCATCCTCTTGAAATTCGACTTCATCTTGTTCATCCTCATCTCCAACATCTGCATAGTAATGAATTATTGCTTCTTGTTCTAGTCCTTCAGGAAAGGAAGGCAGATTTAAGCTTTGATCTTCTGTGTTGGATGGTAGCTTGTAACCCAAGTTTTTCATGGCATCCTCTAACCATTGTGGTGGGTTAACTTGACTTGGCAAGGACAAATCATTGTTACTTACAAAATCTGAAGACCCCTCCTTATTGTTGATGATGTTACTTGGGTTTCCAAGAGCACCATTTAGCTCCACTCCATGTGTTGCAGTTGCTTCCATATCATCTCTAGAGTCAACATTTTGCATGAATTGAGTTTCAGGTACCACCTCTTCACTGTCATTTAATTCAATATTTATTCGTTGAGATAGGCTCAAATGTTTTTGTTAACATCACTCTTCCTTCCCCTTGCATGTCAAATGTGGCTGCCTGATGTCATTTCGGAGACTCATAATGAGGTGATACATACCAAGATGGAATTGTACAAGAGTTATTCATAAGTGATGGAGGTGTTCCAATTTGAGCATAACCTGGAATTTGAATATTTAACATATCTTGAAAAATCCTTCAATTTTCATGATCAGTTGCAGAACTTACACACATCCTCTTTTCGTATTCCCTTAATTTATTTGCAAGTTCCCTCTCCCTCTTCTCTTGCTCTTTCCATTTTTGCTTGTGTGCCTTCTCAATCTCTTTCTGTTGCTCCTTAGCCTGCTTCTCCCTTTCTCTTTCAAGCTTCTCCTACAATCTTTTTTCTTTTGCTGCAAGTCTAGCAACCTTTTTTTCTTGTGCCACTTCTTTTTTCCGTAACTTTAGTTTTGCTTGTTCCTCCTTTTTTCTTTCCACATCAACCAATAGCTCCATGTACTCAGGTGCAGTCAAAATCTATGAATGCCTACTCAGTCTAATACAACTATCTGATTCGTTTATGATCTCCCTTGGAAGTCGTAGAAAATGGGAAAGTAACGTACCGCATCCATCTTGGTTTTTAGTCTCTTCAGGGTGTTGAGGTTCATGTTACATAACTTCTAAGTTAATTTCATTTTCTTGAGCATCCTCTTGAAATTCGACTTCATCTTGTTCATCCTCATCTCCAACATCTGCATAGTAATGAATTATTGCTTCTTGTTCTAGTCCTTCAGGAAAGGAAGGCAGATTTAAGCTTTGATCTTCTGTGTTGGATGGTAGCTTGTAACCCAAGTTTTTCATGGCATCCTCTAACCATTGTGGTGGGTTAACTTGACTTGGCAAGGACAAATCATTGTTACTTACAAAATCTGAAGACCCCTCCTTATTGTTGATGATGTTACTTGGGTTTCCAAGAGCACCATTTAGCTCCACTCCATGTGTTGCAGTTGCTTCCATATCATCTCTAGAGTCAACATTTTGCATGAATTGAGTTTCAGGTACCACCTCTTCACTGTCATTTAATTCAATATTTATTCGTTGAGATAGGCTCAAAATGTTTGTGACAGCATCAACATCTTCCTCACCTTGCATGTCAAATGCCTGGCTGCATGCCATGTCATTTAGGAGAGCATCATAATTCAATGGCCAAATACCAGTTCTTTTGAAACCTGCAATTATGTTAGATGGTGTTTGTGCCCTTTTTAAGGCTCTACTTGCAAGCTCAGCAATGTCACTCCTTTTCACATCTGCACATTTGTTATCTGCCATCCATTTGGACCTCTCATCTCTAAAATATGTCTTAAAAGGGCTGAATACACTCACGTCAAGGGTTTGCAACTTATGACTAGTATGTGCCGGTAGTGTTATCAAATCAATGCCCAATTTGTTTGCCTCCTCCACAGTTTGTAATGCTACATGGCTGCCATGGCCATCAAATATCAATAGGTGTCTATTATTTGGAGAAACACCGCGTGGTAGTGAACGTGTAAAATGACATAGCCAATTTAAAAAAAATTCCTTTGTCATCCATGCATTTGGATGTGCAGCCATACATGCTCCAGGTTCACAATTTTTAATATAATTCTTTATCATTCTCTTTCCCTTGAACAAATAAAATCCTGGGATTGACATACCTGCTGCATTGACATAACACAATATAGTGATCCACTCCCTACTCTTTGGTATTAACTTTGGGACATTACGACTGCCCCTCTTTGAAATTACATGAACTCCACAATTTCTTCCAGCCTGCAAACCAGTCTCATCACAATTCCAGATTTTATGAGCACCGTATGAATAGGTTCCATAGCTTTTGGCCAAATTATCATAAAATTTGGTTACTATTGCAGGGCGCAAGTTTAAAGCTCTATCCCTGTCAAGTCCCTCAGCGGTTCAGATTGCAAGGTTTGGATGACGTTTTCTGAATCCATCCCACCATGATTTACTAGGAAACCCATCTCTGAAGGGGTTTTGTCTTGTTTCACAAATCTGAGCAACATTTGCCTTTAGCTGCATTAACTCCAAGCCATGACCCATATTAGCCATTTCTTTGTACCATTCAACAATTTCCTCTTCTTCTTCTTCAGTTAGAACTGTTGGAGGACCCCTCCTCTTTGTGTGGGTGAGATCATTTAGCCAATAGTGTAATGATGTGGGTGGAATGGAATACTTGTTTGCTATTGCTCTAACTGAGAACCCATTAAACTCAACATCATCTATCACCTTTTCCATATCTTCTTTTGTCCAACCTCGGATGACACTAAGCTTCTTTGTTGCAGATGTTCTTTGAACTGAGACAGTGGGTGGGTTTCTACATTTTGGTTCATTACCAGTTGGTGCTGAATTATCCTCTTCATCACTTAAATTATGTGATAATTGTACACCTCTCACTTTTGGCCTCCTTGATCTTCTAGTAATAGCACCTTTTCTCATGGTGTAAATGAAATACCTGATTCACAACATGAAAGATGATTGTTGGAAAAGAAACTATAAATATACCAAAAATGAATGCTAGAATATGCTAGAATATGAATGATTTTGTTTCATTTTTAGGAATTAATTGACTTGTAGTTTTCATTATGACAATGAAACTTGTATGGAATATGTTGAATACAGAAATTGTTTGGATAGATAGTCTATATTTGACTAAATGAGCACAATGTTGTATAGTTCAACAATGTTGTATATTGCATTTAAGAATTCACTATATTGTTCGTTAGAAATATGGAAGGGAAAATTTATAATGAAAACATTAATCGCTGGCGGGTGAGCATTCAATGCATGGCGGTAGCCCGGACAACAATTGGCGCGGAAAGTGGACAACACTTGGTCCCATGCAAAAAAAAAAACTTTTTTGACATCTCCACAAACGCGGATCGTCCACGTGGTGCTGAGGTGGCAGTGAGGTGGCGGTGCAATGTTGGAGGTCAAGAATTTGGTGCTGCATCCATTGGTGGTGTTTTTACTCTATAAATTTTCCCTTCCATATTTCTAACGATTGGTAACAACTTAGCTTTAAACTCTATAAATTTTCCCTTCCATATTTCTAACGAAAATTCAGCAAAGGATTGGTTTCATCAAGTCACATTACATTTTTTTGAAAAGGATTTGTCGAGAGGATTGGTAACAACTTAGGTTTAAACTCTATAAATTTTCCCTTCCATATTTCTAACGACAATTCAGCAAAGGATTGGTTTCATCAAGTCACATTACTATTACCTATATCTATAGAGTACATACCTATATCTATATTTTTTTTACTCGCCCAGGTGGGGGTGACGTGGTGCGGTGACTGTGCAAAGATAGGGTGCACCACAACCGGGTCCTCTACCCTAGTTGTTAAAGCTAAGTTGTCGTTAGAAATATGGAAGGGAAAATTTATAATGAAAACATTAACAGCTGGTGGGTGAGCATTGCTAGGGGATAGGCACCGGTTGTGGTGCAGGGTCTAATAATGGAGATAGTGGGTGAAAGACATTGACTGTATTGTATTGTATTATTATTATGTAAACATGGAAGCATGAAATGTTGAATAAGAAATTTTTTAAATTGGTCAATATTATCTTATTCATTGATAGAACTAAAAATTTTCCTTCCATATTTCTAATGAAAACTTGACAAACTACTGTATTCGTCGGACTCTTCCTATGTAGTTTTTAAAGTTATGTTTTCAATATAAAATTTTCACATATGATCATAATACTTTCCAAATTTCTATGTATACAATAAAAATTATGCTAATATCAAAGTGATGATTGGAATAAATACTTTTCAACTAGAGAATGAGATATCTGGAAAAAATGAACAATACTGTGAATTCAGAAATGCAATATACAACACTGCTGGACTATAGAACGCTGTTGTGGTCATATTCCAACGGAGTTGTATATTCCAGTAGTGTTGTATTTAAAGTTATGTTTTCAATATAAATTTTGCACATGTAATTAGAATAATTTCCATCTTTTTATGTATACAATTAAACTTGTGCCTATATAGCAGTGATGACTATACACTAGAGAAGAAGAATATATGTTCCCAAAGAAGTGTATTTGTTGTTTACATGCACTGTCATGGCATATGATTTTGCAATGTACAGAGGATATGGGTATCCTGATTAGGCAGTCCCACTGTTTCGCTGGGAACAACAAACTGGTCCCTAACCCGATCAGTTTACATTTGACACCCTTACTTCAACAATAAAAGTATTCAAGACATTAAGAAAAATGAATACAATATGATTTTCCTGGACTGGCATTTTGTTAATGTGTTGAATACGTTTACTGTTTATGTAAGGGTAAAGGTAAATGTCATTTTTTTTTATTTCATAGTGCACAATGTCTAGGTACACAAGTGGTTTGAGTGCATAACGGACCTTCCTAGCACGGGGACACTTCTACCATGACTCCTCCAGTTTTGACCTCATGACCTGATCTCATGTTTGTGTAATGATCGTTGTTTTCATAAATAAGCCACCTAGATAATCTAACCTTATGTTTGTGTAGCCATGGTCTTTTTCAAAAATAGGTCAACCAGATGGAGAAGATATATAAGTTAACTGAGTTTTCAATTATGCCTTGTATTGTAGGTATGCTCCACTTATGAGAGAATTCTGAATGGACAGAAATAAGCCAAGGTTTCAGGTTGGAGTTTCCTTAACTGTAGGATATGCAGAAAATGCTTTTGTTGGAAACGTAGGTGTGCTGTTTGATAGAATTCCTCAAATAAATGTGGTCTCATAGAATGCCATGATGGCAAGATATGCACAAATTAGATTTGTTGAAAAGACTTCAAAATTTTTAAAGCAAATGCAATTGGCATATACAACTCTGCTGCAATATGCAAACACTGAAAAAATAAATAGAGGGCTTGAATTATGAAATAGTTTGTAATTCATAAGTGTCTTACCTGAACTACACTGCTCCTCACTTCTTCAACTTTGAGAGATGAAAACTGCATGAACAAATGGAATTGTAATCCATCCTTAAGCTTTTATTCTATCATCCTAAATTATGATTGGTTGATGTTAGTTGACATGGATTCACTATGATAGTTCAATAAACTGGTTGAGATTTATTGGGATTTAATCCAATGGCTAATATTTTAGTTGGTCATTTTTATTATTTTATGCAGTTGGTTACACAATTTATTGTTCATATGGTACTGAGTTTTTAAACACTGTGAAAGGTGACCCTGACCATAATTTCATTTATTGTTATGCAGGTGTTTACTTGGGATTGAAGACTCTTACATCAAAAATAGTGCATTATATTTGAGATCTGGTTTGGAAAGTCTTGAGAAATGACTTGTTGAAGTGACTGTAATAGATATGATGTACATGCAATGAAAATATTACTTAATGAATAGTTGACTGTATAGACTTTGTTTTTGTACACTTGTATATAAATTAATATATATTTTTAGTTCTATCAATGAATAAGAGAATATTGACCAATTTAAAAACTATCTTATTCAACATTTCATGCTTCCATGTTTAAATAATAATGATACAATACAATACAGTTGGGTAATATTAATTTCACGTATCATTCAAAATATGTTATTTAAAAGGTGAATGTATTTTCACCTACTATCTCCACTAATAGACCCTGCACCACAACCGGGTCCTCTCCCCTAGTTACATCATGTTGTTGTTAATCACTTATCCTTGTTGTATTCTATCTGGGATGCCCTATCCCAGCCAGGCCTGGAATTTCAAATTATCTGTGCCTGTAGAAAGAAAAATTTGTTGATGGTTTACCTTTTTCACATGGCTATAATTTCAAGAAATTTTTATAGATATATGTATAATATTTTCATATTTATATAAATAGGCATTATGTTTTTAAATAAATCCTTTAAAAAAATTGATGGTTTTCAAAATTTTCAAGCTATGGTTAAAATCACAAAAAACAGCCTACAACCTGTCAATTTCCAGGCCCGATTCCCAGCCATCCTTATTTTTTGTGCCTTGTGTCCCATAATGTGACTGAAAAATTAATTAATTTTCTAAACATACGGTCTGCATGTCCAATCGCAAAATTTATGAAGAGTGTCTCCCTCTTAACCACGCCATTAACAAGTTAGGGTTTTAGATTGCAGTTCCCGCAGGTATGGAACATGTGAAATTGATTTTTTTTTAAATGTATATAAAACAAAACAATACAATGAAATTAGTTTGATTCTTCCACGCTAAAATCATGTTTTTTCTCAATGAATTGTATCCAAAAGTAGGTATTCCATTTTATAAGATTTAAAAATTTTGTGGCAAGACTTGAGTTGTACACTTGGAGTTCATGCAAGAGATAAAATCTAATTATCATTCATATGTCCAATCCCTGGAAAGACTCAATCATCATTGATTGTTCTTGTAGGCGAGGGTTAAATTTGACGGCCATTCAGATTTTTTTGTGATTTTAGACGTAAAATACTTGTAAATATCTTATTTAACCATCACACGCGACATGCATATTTAAAACGTAGTTATCAATTTTTATATAGATTTGTATAAATATTATAAAAATATATGTAAATATATATTTAAAAAGATATACTAAATATAAAATAATGAGTAAAAATAACATTTTTTTTGTGTTTTTAAAGGGCAATATTAAAAAATTGCCGTCATCAGAATTTTTTTTGACAGGCATAGGTGGCCATCAAACTTAACCCCTGCTTGTAGGGCTTGTTTTCCTATAATTACTCAAGCTTGTAACTAAAAATGGGGGTTAAAAAGTGCTAAAAAAAAGTAAGCATTGTGGTTGGGTTTCTAACTTGGAACCTATTAGATTTTAAGTCTTTTACTTTGGCCCCTTTAAGCATAAATTTTACTCTGTGTTAATAATATTAGTGAGATTTGCGAAGAAAAAGTGGCGCACCTATAGCATATATTATTTGGGTAGGAAAAATTTGAATTGTGGAATAGGTGTGGGATATGGAGGTATTTAATTCCCATATTTTTATTTTCAACTCGTCATTCTTTTCTTCATCTTATCAAAAAAATAAAACATCGTCCAATTGAAAACCTTAAGGTGGTAAAGAATAAAATAAAAAAATAAGGTCATTTTTCTCATATTTTCTAAAAAAACATTGTTTCTTATCATTATATAAGGGATGGGACTAGTTGTTGGCACCTTACAAGAAACAGATAAGTTCACGGTGTTAACTGAGTGACCCCTCCATATTTCTTAAAAAAGATGCAGTACAACACTATTTATATGATCCATACTATTTTTTATTAAGTGAACTCATATTGCTCAATACTTATTTCACTGTACCATATTCACCCCTGAAATATTCTCCCCTTGTTTCATCTTTAATACAGAAAATGTTTGAATCAAAACTTCTAGATATATATCAAATATCTTCCCTAATTTGTTACTGATCATAAATTACAAAAATATAAAAATAAACCATTCCATCAATGTTAGAATATTAGATGCGTAATTGTTCTACCTATGTAGGAAATAACTAACCATTTTTAAATGATGGAGAGGCCATCCTATCCATCCACATATAAATAATTGTCTTTTGAAGAAAATAAAAATATATTTTTCAGCTTTGGGTATTCATATTCAATTAAGAAAATGAATATTTATGATGTCTAAGCTTACTCGAGAATGAATTTCATGCCAAACAGACATGTTTAACTCCAATATAAAAAATGGTTAACACAAATGAAAAAATGGTAAAATAATAATAATTTTTGACACATATTCTAAGAGTCGTGTATCAAAATCACTTCTATGTTTCGTATAAATAGGAAAAGTTACCAAAAAGAAACTTGTAATAAATTACTTCCTTGTTGAAAAAATATTGTAAACAAGGTGCTCAAAATGAAAAATCTTCTTCACAAGGTTCAATGATTGAGTTTCCAACACACATCAGGATATTCTTATCATAATTTCATGTGAAAAACATTGGGTGGTAAGTGGTGCAATGGGGAAAAGGGTAGAGATAGTTTGTTACTTCAACAGTTGAAAGTTGAATTAGCAACCGTTTCATGGTATGATTATTTGTGTCTTCTTATTTTTGGTGGTTGGGTTGTTACTTATGCATTATAGTGGGAATTTTGGTGATTGATTCGAAGGTGCATTTTGGGCCAAATGTCTCTTTTTTTAGGAACACCGACTTAGGGCATGTACATCTACAACTCCAACAATAATATTGATTTATTTTGTTAATGCTTTACTATATATTAATGGAGAAGATAAGTTGACTGAAAAAATGAGCTAGAGAGCATGAAAAGAAAGGGAAAAAGTGTAATTGACTCAGACATATGCAAGATTCCTATTTGCAAGAGGTGGTGAAGGAAACTTTGCGAGTCCTTTTAGGGAAGAGAGAATGTGGATGTCAGGGTCAATGTCTCGAGTCTTTCCCCCTTATTCATGGGTCAAGAGGGTCCCTTGATAGCCTACAAGATCTCAGATTTAGAATCAGATAAGTCATTTTGATCATCTTTCCTCCTCTACTAAGCATGTGTATTGTGTGAATAATTATGATTTCCAATAGGAATGTTCGTGAGCCCACTCAAAACATCCAAAGGACTTAATTGAGGTCTTCCAATTGTCTTATGAGATAACATTACTCTTTTTTATATATCGTTGTTGGAATTTAAGAATATTTTCATTAATAGCCATATACTACCCATCTTCAAAATCAAGTCAAAATATTGAAGTATGAAAGTGTTAAGGTTCCTAGGATTGCATTTCCACATATCTTCCGAGTAGGCTGGATCTTGTGCTACAATTATGGCTTCCATTACACCATCATCAATGTTGAGAGCGTATACTTTACCACTACTGCTTGAACAATACTAAATCCACATGGGATTTTTCCATTAGCTCTTGTAACAATGCATGTCTTCTCAGCTCAAATATGTGAAGCAATTTAATTGTTTATTTTATTTTAATAAAATTTTGTGGAAGAAATTTATGAATTCTAGATCAAGAAAATCTACAAAAACACTTATCAGAGAGGTTCAAAAAATGGACATCTGCAATCTTTCCTATATATATGGTGTTGGTGAAGGAATTTCTATGATTGCATCCATTTGGTTCCCTTCTATCGTTAGCTCATCTCTCCACCCAAGACACCAATGTGGCTAATGGAATGTTCTTGGTCTCTCCACCATTCATGTTTTTCCTTCTAAATATTTTGATGATTTTGAAGATTTAATTTTGTAATTATTACTTTAGGATTAAGTCATTCGCTATAGCCAGAGAAATGTTTTCATTAATGGTGTTTTAGGAGTTAATGTTCCCTACGTTCCAATGTAAAAGGCATGTTTTTTTATCAGTAATATTTACGTTAGATCAAATTTACATTTGAATATGATGATTAATGGTGGTGGACACACAAAATATATCGAATGGTTGATTTTTATAAGGTGGTAGGTATAATAACTTCCTGATGAAAGAGGAGGAAATTAAACTCAAATTCTCATCACAACAAGGTCTCATGCAGTGGATAACTTCCCTCCTCCTTCATTTGTGATCCTAGTGTTGAGTTATCATCATGTCAACAACTAAATCACCCTTTTTATTTTTAAGTCCTTGATAAGAAGGTGTCAAAGGGGTGATAACTCCCCCACTACCTCCTTCATACCATTCTTTAATTCTCACATAAGACAATAATTTTACGCATTGGCCTAACCTCCTATGAGATCTCACTTTCACAAAAATTCCATCTTGCCTTTCCTCTGCTTGCAGGTATTAAGGCCTCGGATAAGTGAGATTTTCCTGCATGTCCTTCTTGATTCCATTTAAGAAGGTTACATCCAAAATAGACAAAACCAAATCTATGAGTGATTATTTGTAATGCCCCGCTGGGCATCAGCTTCCTTTTCTGCTACCTGCCTCCACTGCCACCTTGGCCTCCTCCCAACCATCCAACCTGCCATCTATTAAGACTGTCATGTCTGTCCTTGCGTGAGGAGTCGGTGGAGTCATTTATCTTCACCATGATCTTTTTTGTTGATTTCCTTCTTGAATGCGTTGAGGTGGAGTGTTGGGTGCATTTTTTCCTTGGACTGCGTGTGATGGTTGAGAGGTGTCTTTCCTGGTTGCGTGGGTAGAGAGCCCATGAAAACCTATTCTGTTCTGCTTACAGTCGGTTCTTTTCTACGGGTCTATTGGGTTTGAGAGAGGATTTGACCTGTCTAACTCTCCCTTCAAGAGCGCGTGGGATCAAAACGTGGGAAGGACGTCGCTGTTCCAGTCGCAGGCTCTCTTCTCCCTCTGTCGCTTCGTCTTCCCCATGCTCTGTGATGATTGACACCCCATGGCATGTCACGGCTCCTCCTCGGATGGAAAATTCTGTTGTGACGGTGGGTGTGGGTTCTCAAAATCGTGCTGCACAGGCAGTTTCAGTGGAGCGTAGAACCGAAATTCTCCTAGGAAATTTCCGTGAGGAAGTGATTGGCTATATGCAGCAGCTATAGGGTAGAGAAGTAAACTTAACCCAGAGAATCAGTGGCCTCCAGAGAGAGTTAAGTGTGACAGCTGCTGCAGGGTGATCCCAAGGAATTGTTGGTGTTGATCCTGATGTTCTAGTTGCACGCGACCACAATCGTGATCAGTTGTTACAAAATCTTGCAGTTGTAATAGAAGAAAGAGATAAAGTTTTAGTTGAGTTGTCTTGCCTTTTCATTTTGGAAAGTCGTTTCCGTCCAGGTGGAGACTGGTTCCTTAAGGAGGGGGGCGTGGAAACAAGCTAGGGATGTACGCATGTTACCTCCACTTTCATTGGGTGCTATAAGGTGTGTTCTTGTTGGGGATCCACAGCAACTGCCTGCAACAGTAAAAAGCCAGGCAACAGGCATGCTACAGTTTGGTAGAAGCCTTTGTGAGTTCCTCCAATAGGCAGGAGATCTGATGGAAATTATTACAAAGATCCTTTACTGAGACCTTGCTTGCTCTACGATATAACCCATGGAAGAGGATCTCATAGAGGCGGATCTGTTTAGTGTAGTGGGTTGTGTTATTGAGATGCTGAGAATGATCAGCGTGTTTTCTTCTGTTGGGGGTTTTTGAATGGTGTTAAAGTTATAGAATCGGCATAGTTCATAGTGTTTGGACAGCCACCTGTTGCATTCTTCTGGCCGTGCCTTCAAAAAGGGAATCCTGGTGTGGTATATTGCAAGAAAAGACCAGTGAAGCAGAGGATAAAGCGGAGGGTGTGTAGCTGTAGCAGTCCCTGCTAGATGTACACGACTGGTGGATGTGTTAAAACAGGCAAGATAAAATAACCATCTCAACAATACGCTATAATCTAACAAGCTGTTGAAATGATACATTTTTTTTTTCCTTCTTGAAAATGGTATTAGGTTGTGATTTTGTGGATTGTGTTAGTCTTGATTAACATCACTATATATTGGGCCTTGGTGCACACGCAATCTCTCAAGTTACTCTAATTTCAGAGGCGGTAGAGGAATGTTTGCATTTAATTTTAGATATCTAAATTTGTTAAATCTCATCTGGATATGTCCATTAACTTTCGTGCGCCTTCCCAAAGTGAGAACTCTTGGTGAATTCCTCATTGAATCCAAGTGCCCGTCCGCAAACCTCTTATTCGGATCTACCCTTGCCCAATGAAATCCCTTTGATTCCCTCAGCAGTTCTGCATAGAAGTTCAAAAAAAAAAGTAAGAGAAGACAGTTTCATGAGTTATTACGTTAAGAAGTAATTCATTACCTTATCTTCTGCAACTTCAGTGAAGGATTGCAAATCCATAAATCTAGTGGATTTCGAATAACGTCATAAACAATTAACTTCTCTTCTAAGACATCTGTAAACATGTCAATTTTCTACAACTTACATTGGCAAGAGCGTAGTGAGAAAAGCTGCCTCTTGAAGTGATTTAAATTGCTATGATCCCGCAATATACTATACACACCGATGTTTCCATTCGGGCACCTGCATATCATTTTTCTTTTTATGGGCTAACCCGAGTTGAAGTGCATCCTTGATTTTTGTTAAGAGTTTAGGAATTGGCAATTTGTTTATTGTGCACTATAAACAAAAATTGAGAACCTTGGGGTCAATTATTTTGGTTTAGACTCTATCTTTTCAATTTAGTTGTCAGGTTCCGAACGGGACGGAATCTTAGATTTTTTTTTTTGTGTTATAAAAGGGCATAAATTATTGATAGAACCCCATTTGATTCTACTCTTCTTATGAGTAAAATTTGATAAAATTAATGACCTTTATGGTGTTAAGATATGGTGTGTTGATGATTCCTTGTGTGATCGATTTAATTATGTATAAACATAATGCCTTGATGGAGTAAGGTAATATCTTTCATGGTTCGTGAAAGTTAAGGTTTTCATCAACTGCTTAAGGTAACATGAAGTTCCTTAATTTAGTATAACTTGTTTTGTACTTCCTTCTTGATGAGTGACCTTTCATTACAAATTTAGAATGATTGTGATGGAAGGTCGTAAATATATTGTGTTGTTTAAAAAGGGAAAAGAAGCTATGGAATAGTTTGTATATGTATCGAACGTAATAATTGTGATTATATCGTTATAGAAGTTCATTATTGGAGGATATCTATCTTCAATGGTATATTATGTGTTTAATCATTGCATAGGTTACCATAAACTTAGTGATCGGATGTAAATTAAGGAGAGTTGAGAGACTTTTTTTTCTTTGTATACATCGTTTATGATATTAGAAAATGAGTTGACGTCGGAAAATTTCAACCAAGTCTAGATTCATGGCTATGTTCCTCTAGAACGGGAGGGTTATAAATCTAAAGTGTTATGAAAATTTCAAGGATGTGTTTAGAATGCTAGATTGCTTAATCAAATTGGGTATTTATGAGGCTTGTCTCTATTCCGGTCTTGGTTATGTCTAGTAGGTAGGCTGCTAGGCAATACCTATTCCAGACATTGATTTTCTTTGTTTTTCATCCTTTCCACTCATCCTTATTAAGCTATGAAGTCACTTGTTAGATAAGAAATAATGGTTTGAGTTTGAATATAATATTTTCAGCCATTTAACCTTTTGTTTACATGATGGAACTCTCTTCTTACCCTCGTGGTTTAATTCTAACCTATTAGGCCTATGGCCTTCTAGAATGATTGTTGAACTATTGTTTGTTTTTTGGTGACTAAGATCGTGACTAGTTTTCATCTTTCGACTTCACCTAGAGAATGTTGATTGATGGGCAGCATATTAGATTTCGATCACGTATTCTACTGGATTACATGATTGAAATCCTAATACTCTCAACTCTTTGTTCTAACATTATAAATTCCATAGTATTGCATATTTTGGTTGTCAACCTTTTGTGGTTTTCGAGATATTGTTCATAATTAAAACATAGGGCTCTCTTCTTAGTTGGTATGGTGAAAATTATATCTTGTTTCAAAAGGTTGTTAGAGGTTAGAACTTTGATCCATTTCTTGAAATAGAATGTTTCCTTTCATGGTATTGTTAGCTAGTAGCTTATTGGTGCTATGTATAGTCTTATCTTGCTTAGTTCTCGCGAACTGACTCAGGTTATTAATTGTTGCAGATGGCTTACGTGGTTAGATTATGGAAAGACTTGTAGATTATTGCATCAATCTTGGTTATGATGTTCCTTTGTACAAATGAGTATTATGTTATAAAAATCTGGAAAGGGCCTTTGGACATTTTAGAAGGAGGGTCAGTGCCTTAGTAAATGCATTATAGAGTATTGTTGTTGTAACTGTTGAAACTTTGGTTTGTTTGGTTATCACGTGAAAGATGAAATTTCATTACCGCTTGGTTACGGGATATTCTAGTGTATTTTAATCCTTAGAATAGTAGCGTGGCATGTCCCATGTTATTACTCTCTTGCTCCCTAGTCATGGTTCAATAGAGATGGTATGTCCCTTTGGTTTATGCATCATGTTGGAATGAATTGATGTAATCTTGTTTTGTTTCGTGAACGAGTACTGCTAAACTTTTCTCTTGAGTTAAAATGTTGACTTATAAATCCTTCTAAGGCATAGTAGCAATGAGTTTGTAAGCACTATGAAGTGAGCTGGATAGTCCTTATAAAAGTTAAACTAAAATATATATATATATATGAATATATTAATGTAGATGTGATCTGCTTGATAACCTTTGAGACCTGGAACAATCAAAAGGAAACTATCTTCTGTAACGAAATATGATTACTTATTTTTTTTCCGAGCCAAACCAATAAACACTATCCTTTTATGGTAAAACCTTAAATGATCTCATGGTGAAATCAATGGTTAGATTTTAGAAGATGATAGGATTTAATAAGTAGGAGGGAAATTGATTAATAAAACCTTAAATATCTCTCTATCGTTTGAAATGTTCTCCTTTGTAAAACTTAATTAAGTAAAGTCTAGATGGAACATTTAACCAATCTTGATAAACTCTTAACCTCAATAAAAGACTGATAGTAAACAATGTGACCCTGAAGCTAAATTATGTTGTCCTGTTCTGTTAACCCTTGCCTTGATTCATGGTGATATTTCTTAAGCAAGGTCTAAATTTGATCCTTAAACAAGAAGGTTATTGTTATTAACACTAAGCGGTACTTTCCACTCAATCGGAGCTTATGCCTTCACCTGTGCAATAGAGGTGTGGAACATGTGTTAGTGGCTTGAGTAAGTTTAATTAACCTTGTAAGAAATGGAAAATGTTCTAAAATCAAATGAATAAAAATCCTCGGACATAAAATTGATGATCCTAGTTTAGAAATTTTGGTCTTAAGCTATTAAGTCAATAGTTGAAAAGAAAGAAGTTCTCCCTTGTGAAAAGAATTGTGTGAATCATTACATGAAATTTTATAAGAACGTAAGTTAAGAATTAAGAGACATTTTAGTAAACAAGAAAATTTAACAAGAATTTCCTCATGGGATGCCCTAAATGTAAGTGTGTCAAGTGGTTGGACATTCATGTTGTCTTGTCAAAAAGAAGAAACAAAAAAATATATATGTATTGTCCTTGATAGGTGTGAACATCTCTGTGCTACCTTTATGGCCATCCTTGTATCAAGTTGTTCACAGTGTTAGTGGTATCCTTGGTGATGACATGTTCCGTCATGTTATGTGTCAAGCAAGTCAAAAAAAAAATTAATCATGTATTTCACTGTGTTGTTCGTGTGTGTGGTTATTTGGGTCGTTACATTATTGTGGCTTCATGCTAATGTTTTTTTGGTTTTGTCTTGTCTTTTAGAGTGATGATGAAAATGGAAAAAATAAAACCTATGTTTGATTATACTATTTACATTTGATTCACCTTATTTTATGATAATAAAACTTATTTTTTGAAGGTATGCTCTTTATAGCCCTCTACTCTACTAATATTTATTATAAGTATTTTCGGAACTATCAACATTGGAGATGAGAGATTACATTAAAAAATTTCTCAAAAGTATTAAGTCACAACCATCTATATATACAATCAAATTCTTAATTGAAAAGGTATTCTAAGACACGTCCAAGATGTCTCATATGGCCTCCTTCCACCTATAGAAAAATTAGGAGCAATCACCTCTTCAGGTTTGCATCCCTTCTATTTTTTTTCAAAATTTTATGTCTATAATTTGTTGCTTCCTCCTTTTACCTTCACATAATAGAAATTTATCTTTTTCATGTGCTTGCTTCTTTCTCCAAAATTAATAATTAATCTTCCCTCATTTTTAAAATAATGTTACATTTCACTCCCTTCTATATCTTCACCTTTTTACTCTAAAGGTTCCATTTCCATCAAAAGTTTGGCTTTAACATCCTTATGTGCACATGAAATAATTAGTTTTGTTATACGTATTAAAATTTCCATTGTACCCCTTTAGTACTATTGCTAGTTATATAACTAAGACAATAATTAATTAGGTGATTGTCATAATTGTTCTTCTAGTTTATGTTTTTTGTGGTACATCTTACACCAATTTAATATTATTTTCCTTTATTTATACATTTTTAACTTTATTATTATTAAATATCTTTGCTACTGTCAACCGCATCATCCAACTCCTAAGGGGGTTTATTGTTTAAACTTGATTTAAATTTTTAAATATGGCGCAAAATTGTTTTGTCTAATTATTGTTAAAAAGCGATGGTGTGTCTAGGTATGGTTCTAGAGAATTATGTAATTATTGATATACTGAGTGATGATATCTTAAACACATATATTTGAAATATGTAAAACATATGTCAACTTAAAACATATATCTTATATTTTTAGTATAATATAATAATCAATTTTATTTGATGAAATAGTTTCTATATTATTAATAATAAAATAGTACAACTTCACAAAAAAGACAAATTGTATGGAAATACACTTTATCTTCAAACTTTCCCTAAATCAAAAAAGACCATATAAAAAATGAGTCCATAGGAAACAAGCCAATGCACAAACAAAATCAAGTAGATTCCAACAAGGTCATATTTTCAAAATTAGTTCAAGTCAAACAAGCCCGGGAAGAAACCACCAATGATTATGCATTTAACCTTAAGAATTTAATATTTTTTTGAATTTTATATCCACCAAAGAATATTGAGCTTCATATTTATTAATAGTATACTAAGAATTCCTATAGAAAACTAGATATAGTATTTATTTGTCTTTCAATTAATGTTTTCATACAATTAACAACATTAAATATAGATGATACATACATGGATAGGTGATACACTTAAGGAAAAAATATACCATGTAGCATGAAGAACTCACACAACATAGACTTACTAACATCCTAGCAAATGAATTAAAAATTAAGAAAATATCACTTTATTCAATTTCATTAAGCAAACATAATTTTTACATGTAATAGACTAGTTTCAAGATGATACATTCTCCAAAAATATCTAATAATGTGCATCTAAACTAACCATATGATTAAGTCAACCATCCATTAATTTTCCAACTTCTAATATCAACTAATCCCTCTAATAAGAAGACCTCTTTCAAGCATAAACATGTATTTATACAAGAACATGATTCACCTACTTACAAGATTGCTCTCAGCTACATCCCAATTGTATAACATTAAATGGATCCTTTGACCCATGCCCCTGTTAATAAATGTGTATGATTATTAAATTCAAGATAGCGACCAAATTCTTCATAATGCATAACAAGCATTATTCAACACAAAGAAACATAAGTCAACTCAATAACCACGATATTGAGTTGGGTAAACTCTCTATGTTGGATCTCTATCATTATATTCCTAAACTATTTATCAAACTAATTTCTCATATAGTGTCCTCTATATTTGTTAAATTATCCAATACATTTATTTTAGGATGAAATAACATGTTGTTGATATTTTTCCATTCATCTAATTTCCATATTCACATTAAATGAGTCAAAATTAATGTTAGGAAAGGAATATTGGCTCAAAAAACTAGTATTTAGAGATTTACATGGACCTTGAGAGGGTTACAATGTTAAAATTATTAGCAAGTGTCTTGCGAGAAGGAAGAGGATTCAATTATTAGGTTGAACTAAAACATTAACTCACAAAAGCTGGATTTTTTTTGAAATTTTAAGAACAAAGGAAATTTTTTATTTGTGTCATAGGGGTATTGTAGTGCCCCCCTCCTAGTTAGCCATCAACATTGGAGATAATAAATTTGGTCTCAAGGATTGGTACTATCATCAGCAATCCGGCACTATGATAATTCTTCACCGGGAACTCCTCGTGCTATGATTATTTACTAATGCACAGCCTTTAGTTTGGTGGATGTAATCTGGAAACAAATCAACAACATAACACAAGAATACCATTGACTATGATAAGACAGAATGACGAAAAATCTGAAATATCAAAATAAATTATAATATTAACATGAAACTGTTACAATCTCACCCATGAGATTCTTCAACAAGACTATGGGAGAAACTTTACAATTACACCTCTCGATGGCTTCTTCAACACACCTTTAACTGATGGCTTCCTTCACACACTTCCTACAATATTTCTCACTACTTCTTTCTATGCTAAATGAGGGGGGTGGCCTCTCTATTTATAGAACTTCCAGGCTTATCCATCCTATCTCTAAGATAGGAAAAGAAATCCACTCTGACGAATCATATTCCATACCTTAACTCTTATCTGTACATGTAAGCTTATCTGTTAAGATAAGATAAACCTTATCATTTTACATGGGTTCCACATTTTTAGAATTTTTACAAATAAAATACACAAAATATTTATGACCTCACTCCTTGTCCTTATTACCAATATAATATTTCTAATTCCTAATCATGTAGACCCTACTTCTCTAATTACCCAAACTTTGACATTTTAACATTACCGGACCACTTACGACAAATATTTACTTTTTACAACATTCCTATTGTACTTTGACTGTTACCGTACTCCACATTATTGGCGGCACCATACTGACGGCACCGTTATCTTCTATCGGACGCTACTACTAATTACACTTAACAACATCCTATTCATAATACATATATTAATGAAATGGAAAGTTTGGAGGAAAATTTTAGTGTCGACATCTTCCCCCTTCCTAGCTTCTACTCTGTCCTCGGAGTAGACTATTCTGGTGCTTGGAAAATCTTCAACTTGTCGTGGTTGACCCATTTCGTAATGGGAGTGCCATCCAATTCCTCCAGTCGGTACGTACCATTTTCATGCACAGCTGCTATTTTGTAGGGCCCCATCCATTTTGGAAGAAATTTTCTCTGTCTTCTTTTTTTGTATCTGGAATCATATACTAGAACCAAGTCATTTACTTGAAATGGAGACCACCAGATCTTTTGATCAAAGTACTCCTTCTGCTTCATTTTCTTCTTATGGCTTGTATCCTTTGCTATTTCCCTCATTTCCTCTAGCAAATGAAGATGTACCAACCTTTCTTTTACTGAATCACTTTCATCCATCCTTTCATTTTTCATAACTCTCACAGTGGGAATATCAAACTCAATAGGAAGAACTGGATCAATTCCATAGGCCAACTGAAATGGGGAGTATCCTGTTGCTGACTTTGATGTTGCCCTATATGCCCACAATGCTGCATGAATCCTTTTATCCCATTTATGTACCTGCAAGGCTGCATCTTTTGCTAGAATTTGACACAGCACAAAATTTGTTCGTTCCACCTGTCCATTTGTGCTTGGCTTGTATGTTGTTGCCTTCCTGTGCTTGATAGAAAACTTATTGACTAGGGCTTCTACCACCTCATTAATGAAGTGGCTTCCTTGATCTGTTACAATTTCTAATGGACAATCAAATCTGGTGACAATGCGTTCATATATGAACCTTGCCACTTCATCCATGGAAGCTGCTTTCAATGGCCTAGCTTCAACCCACTTGGTTAAATAATCTGTGGCAACTACAATATACTTATTTTGACGTGATGTAGTTGGAAGTGGACCTACAATGTCTATTCCCCATTTTTCAAAGGGACCAAGGGGAAGAATAGGACATAATGGAGCTGATGAAGTCTTACGGTTACCATGTGTTTGACAAATATCACATGTCTTACAATAATTATAACAGTCTTTAAAAAGAGTGGGCCAGTGATAACCTGCATCCAAGATCCTTCTTGCTGTAAGTTGTCCAGAGAAGTGCCCTCCACATGTACCATTGTGGAATTCTTCTAGAAGCTCTTTTCCTTGATCACGTCCAACTGCCCTCTTGTACTGTCCATCAGGTCCTATTCGAAATAATGCTCCATGCAAAATAGAGTATGGACGACTGGCTTGAGTAATCTTTCTCTTAGTCTTTGCATTGGCACCATCAGGAAACTTGAATTCATTCAGATAATTCCAAATATCTATGTATTCACTAGGGATTGTGTCAAGGGAGAACAATGCTACATCGGGAAAATCATCATCATCACAAGATGATCCTAAACCATCATAGGCTCGAGAGAGTGCATCTGCATTGACATGCTTCTTTCCTGGCCTATCTATAATATCAAATTCAAATTCTTGTAGCAAAATTATCCATCTTGCTATCCTCCCTGATGGGTTAGGCTTATTGACAATATATTTCAGAGCCTGATGATCCGTTACAACTATAAATTTCTGCCCTAGCAAGTAATTTCTAAACTTCTTTACAGCAAAAATGATAGTCAGAGCCTCTTTTTCAGTTACAGTATAGTTTACCTCAGCACTGCTCATTTGTCTGCTCCCAAAGTAAATTGGATGTTCATTCCCATTTTCATCCTTTTGGCTCAAAGTACTACCTAGTGCTGCATCTGAGGCATCAGTGTACACAATGAATGGCTTGCTCCAATCTGGATTCTTCAAAACAGGTGAAGACACTAGGGCTTCCTTCAGTTGTCCAAAAGCTTCATGCGCCTTGTTTCCTGGTTCATAAGCAACATCCTTCTTTAAGAACTGGGTTAGTGGCTGTGCAATCTTTGAGAAATTCTTGATGAACCTTCTATAGTAACCCACATGGCCTAAAAATGATCTCAACTTACTTCTATTTATAGGAAATGGTAAATCTTTGATTTTTGAAACTTTATCAGGATCAGTACCAATACCATCTCTGGATACAACATGCCCTAACAAAACGCCTTTAGAACATCCAAAGACACACTTTGTAGGGTTTAGTGAGGCTTGTGCTTCATCTAACCTTTGAAATGTTGTCTCCATCTGGTGCAGGTGGTCCAACTTGCTCCCATAGATGCAAAAATCATCCAGAAATACTCTGATGAAGGTCCCAATGTAGGGTTCGAACACCCTATTCATTAAACGCTGGAATGTTGCTGGAGCATTACACAACCCAAAAGGCATAACTCTATAAGCAAACGTTCCCCAAGGAGTGGTGAACGTGGTCTTCAGCTGATCTTTCTCTGCTATACGAACTTGGTTGTAGCCACTATATCCATCAGCAAAACTATAGCACTCCTGGCCAGCTACTTCGTCCAAGATCTGATCTGAAAATGGAAGAGGGTAATGATCCTTCTTTGTTGCCTTATTGAGCTTCCTATAATCAACACAAATGCGTAGCTTCCCATTCTTTTTTATTGAGATCACAATGGGAGAAACCCATTCTGAATTCTCCACAGCAAATATGAATCCTGCATCAAGCAACTTATCTATTTCTTCTTTTACAGTCTTGGAAAAATTAGGATTCATTCTATATGGCATTTGCTTTATGGGCTTAGCACCATCTACCAGCTCAATACAATGTTCTACCCAACTTACTTGGCGGAGTTCCTTGTAATCAAAAGTGAATAGGTGTATGTACCTTCGAAAGAGCTGGAGGTAGGATTCCTTCTCACTCTCCATCACAGCATCACCAATCTTTATTTGTTGGAGACGATCATCAACTTCTTCTTCAGATAATTTTATGGGGTCATGAGTTGGTGTGACTGGCAGGATATCCATGACTGAAACATCCACCTCGCTTTCTTCATCTTCAGTGTCCACTTCACTGGTACTAGAGTAATCAGAGGATGTCCAATCATCAGTTTCATCACTTGAATCCACAGGTTCTACTTTATGATGTCGAGGGATCACGTTTATCTTCACCCTCTCTCTACCACGTCCAAGTGTCATGAAACCTTCATTCCAGTAGTTTCTTGCATGAACTCTCCTTAGCCATGGTCTTCCCAGCAGCATTGGGTACGCAACAGTACCATTTTTCATCACCTGAAAGTCTACCACACATACCACACCCATAACAGATATTGCCACATTTGAAATTACACCTTCTGGTTTAGTTTTTCCCTTATTTAATGACCTTAACATAAGTGTTGAAGGGCGATCAATTTTTAACCCCAACATATTCATTACAGACTCAGTCATTACATTAACTGCAGCACCTCCATCAACTAAGACATCATGAATTGAAATACCATTACATAATACCTCAGCTTGTGGAGCATAGGGATCTGCCTCTGCCTCCAAAACAGGGACCTCAACCTCCTTCCTTCTTCGAGCATTGAGTCCACCTCGCAACTCCCCTCCCGCCTCTTCTCAGAAGACATAGCCAAGAGTTGACCATATGTAATATTTGCAGGCCTTTTGGACAGATCTTCCAAGATGGAGTATGGTCCTTGCCCCTGTGAAATCAGAAAATCCTGCACACCCAACTTTCTTCTCCTATGTTTCTTACTAGTTTCTTCTTTCATCTTCTTAGGATCATTTCCATCTTGATTATCTTTTTCTTTCTTTCTTTTTGTTACAAACACATCTACTTCATTATTTCTGCTCTTATCTACTACATCAAAAGAATTCACAGGTGCTTTTCCTTTATCATTATCTCCCTTACCAGATGTAGAAGCTCTATCTGGACAATTATACTTATAATGACCCTTTTTATAACAACCATAACAAACAACTTCAGAAATATTTCTCTTTGGACCTCTATCTCCTCCCTGAGAACTAAATTCCTTTCCTTGAATAAGATTAATAGTTAACTGACCCATCTTTTTGAGCAGATCTTCATACTCAGTAGATGTACTATGAGAAATATTTGTGCTCACCGGGAGTGGTTGTAGATTTAGGACCAAAGGTGCTGGTGTAAGCTCTACTTTAGCAACAATTTCTTTGGGCTCCTCTTCCATGCTTTCCTTCTTGCCTTCTTGCAATCTCCTTTGCTTGTTCAATGGTGGCTCTGGGCGGTCATACTTCAATCGTTGTCTGATCTCTGGCTTCATCCCAAGAATGAAGTGCTTACAGAGGAGATTATCCACGCCATTCATCAAATCCATCCGCTAGTCCTTCCTTCCGGATCTGGGCATCGAGCTTCCTCCTTAGCTCTAGAACACGAGCATGATAATCCCTTATCTTCTCCTTCTCTCCTTGGGATAGCTTTGTGATCTCGATCATGAGATCTGCATATTTCTGTTGTTCACCAAATTCTTCAAGAAAACTTTCAGTTAATAAATCCCATGAATTTTTCACATTATCACCTAGTGTGGTTCAAACCACCTAAGTGGTGAACCATCCAAAAATGTAGGAAAAAATTCAGTCCATTGTTCCCTTCTTATAAGGCCATTACAAATACAAGATCGTTTAAACTCATGAATGAAAGAAGAAGCATCTTCATTAGATTGAGCTGAAAAAACAGGAATCTTTCCCATTTTCAAAAGTAACCACCGTGAAATACCAACCCACAAGTACAATTAACAAGACTTATGTGCACAAATAATTGGAATCACTATACTAGAAAGTGACTTTACACCTTTCTACAGTAAAATAGAAATGACCACGGTAAACTATGGTAAAACTTGACTTACTATGGTAAAAAACTAACTTTACTGTGGTAAACACTATTCACAGTAAAAAGTGAAGTTACTGCGGTAAATACTATTCATGGTAAAAAGTGACCTTACTGCGGTAATTACTATTCCCAGCAAAAAGGGACTTTACCAGGGTAACTACTATTCATGGCAAAAATGCCTTTAACATGGTAAACTACTATTCACGGTAAAAATGACTTTACCATGGTAACTACTATGCACAGTAAAAACAAGGTTACCCTCCAATTGATTTTTGACTTAGTGGGAATATCTCTCCAGAAAATCCACCAACGAGGAATGGTCCCCGGCAACGGAACCAAAATGTCATCAGCAATCCGGCACTATGATAATTCTTCACCGGGAACTCCTCGTGCTATGATTATTTACTAATGCACAGCGTTTAGTTTGGTGGACGTAATCTGGAAACAAAACAACAACATAACACAAGAATACCATTGACCATGATAAGACAGAATGACGACAAATCTGAAATATCAAAATAAATTATAATATTAACATGAAACTGTTACAATCTCACCCATGAGATTCTTCAACAAGACTATGGGAGAAACTTTACAATTATAACCGCTCGATGGCTTCTTCAACACACCTTTAACTGATGGCTTCCTTCGCACACTTCCTACAATATTTCTCACTACTTCTTTCTATCCTAAATGAGGGGGGTGGCGTCTCTATTTATAAAACTTCCAGGCTTATCCATCCTATCTCTAAGATAGGATAAGAAATCCACTATGACGAATCATATTCCATACCTTAACTCTTATCTGTACATGTAAGCTTATATGTTAAGATAAGATAAACCTTATCATTTTACATGGGTTCCACATTTTTAGACTTTTTACAAATAAAATACACAAAATATTTATGACCTCACTCCTTGTCCTTATTACCATTATAATATTTCCTAATTCCTAATCATGTAGGACCCTACTTCTCTAATTACCCAAACTTTGACATTTTAAACATTTACCGGACCACTTACGACAAATATTTACTATTTACAACATTCCTATTGTACTTTGACTGTTACCCGTACTCCACATTATTGGCGGCACCGTACTGACGGCGCCGTTATCTTCTATCAGATGCTACTACTAATTACACTTAACAACATCCTATTCCTAATACATATATTAATGAAATGGAAATTTTGGAGGAAAATTTTAGTGTCGACAGTACATTTACAGGGTATGAAAATAAAAAATTTGTTGAAAAGGTGTTTGAAAATTTGAAGAAAACTCAATATGAAGGTGTGGAGCCATACCTCACAACCTTTGCCAACATACTCCTAGCTAGTGCTTAAATGGGAGATTTAGCTAGAAAGAGGATTCTTGTCAAATGTTGTCATTATAAATTCCCTTCTAGATATGTATGCATATTGTTAATTCGTACACAAGGCATGAGGAATGTATGAAAAAATTACTAATAGTTATTTTTCTTCCCTCATCTGTTGTCACAAAAAACACATATTGGTTGGTCGGTTTGGTCCATAGTAGCATATAAACCCCAATGTATCACAATGCTTATGCCACTAGAGGTGAGGCAAAAATAGAAGTGCCCTATCACTAACATAATGGTTGATTGGTTGTGAGATAAGTATGATTTTTCCTCGCTTTTAAGGTTATATACACCTATCAAAAAATAATCTCGAATTAGTTGGTCAGTCTAGTCCATAATAACATAGATACCCTGATATATCATGCCTTAAATACCAATGAATTCGTAATGGAAGTGCCCTCTCACTAACATAATAGTTGTTTGGTTCATAAATAAGCATGTTTCCTTTCTTCCAAGGTTAGAATTCCTCTCAAAAAATAAATCCCACAATGGTTGGGTGGCCTCGTTTGTGATAACATAGATACCCTAATATATCACAATTGTTATAAGTGGCCCTCTCACTAATGTAATGGCTGATTAGTTTTGGGACAAGTATGCTTGTTGCCTTGTTATTCAAGTCTAATATATGCATATACATAGTGCATCTTGGAATTGCTTCGCCAAATTTAATTTTTTCCCCATATTTTGGCATCAATGTAACTATTACATCTCCTTTAAGTGTAAGTGTACCATTGATAATGTGTATACAAATGGTATGGTTGTAATCGCAATGTCCAACACACTTCCCTAAAGTTACAATATAACTCAAAATTCGATAATAACACTCCACCTCTATTTTTTTGGTTGGTTAGTTGGTTGGCTTGGCCCGTAATAACATATAAACATCTATATATCATTATTCTTATACCACTAGCAGTAAGACCACAATGGAAGGGGCACCTTCAACATCCTCCACAATTATCTCTTGATACATGCCTTAGTACCCAATTTATATATGCCTCTTTAATAAATCTTCAAAATTACATTAACAACTCTTAAAATTCACGTATTTTAATATCAATGTAACAATTGCAACTTTCTTCAATGAAAAGCTTGTAATAAGCTAGTTAACAAGTTAACAATGTTGTCATATAATTGTATGTAAAGTTGTCATATAATTGTTCGTACATTTAATTTTACTTAATAAATTAAGAATTATGCTTTATTACTTTAAACAAAATAACATATAGTCCATTAAATAGTATGTTTTGGATTTATTTTCCATTCCCATGTCTCATATTTATAATGCATATCTATATTTTGTGTTAGACGTTACATCATAATGCCAAGTGTTATGTATCTTATTTTAATGACCCATGGGAGATTAATTTGTCATAAATTACTAGCTTATTATGAAGGAATTTCAGTAATGTCTAAGATTTGATAGATGTATCAGCTTAAAACAATGGAACTATTACATTTACTTGATGTTTTAAATATTTATTAATTAAAGATTTGCTATAAACGCCATGCAAAGTGAAAATGACAGCTAATCTTGTTGGAGAAAACACATAAATAACACATGTGAAAAATATGTGAAAGATACAAACCCATCTTTCATACATTTCAATTGACAAGCAGGAAAATTTATTCCAAACTCTAATTTACAAGTAGTGCATATTATATGCAAGAAGAAAAATCTTATTAGAAAAAACAAATTATGTTATTTCGTCTAATGAATGCTACCACACGTTCTTTAGCAGCCATTCCAATCTCTGAATATAAACACCTTTTTGAAATTTAGCATTAAAAAGATCAAATTAATACCATAGTTCATTATTTAGTTAGTGTATTTTCCTTTAACACCTTCGCTACCACCCTTTTCACATTTATGCTAAACATCCTCATTAACGGGCATATAATAAAGGCAATTTATGATCAACATTGCTTAGAACTGTAATTTGGAAAAACAAATGGTATTAGTTGAATAGAATTTCCTCCATTGGCCTACTAAATAAATGTTTACCATGTATTTGATCGTCTTCTTAACCTATACATCTCTCATCTTTAGCAGATGTTAAAATGTCCCTGTAATGAAATATCCAAATTTGTTACAGACTTGCACTGTCTATAACAATGCAACACTGACAGTAACAAAAATACCAATAACAAGTGAGTACCACAAAACACAAAACTGACAAGCAACAAAAATAGAAAAATAAAACCTGAGAAAAATAATTCAATCCAAAGAAAGAAAACAAATAACAAAAAGAAATTGAATTAACATTACCATTTCAAAAAGCCAAAATCCTTGAACAATGTAGCAATGTCAGCATAAAACAATTATATATTTCAATGTATTAGGCTAAATGTGATGGTAAGTATGCACTCTAAGGGACTTCAGGGGATAAAATAAAACTTCCAGAAAAAAATAACTCTACCTAGAAGGTAAGGAAAGCTTCCTACCAGTACACACAAAACACTACTCACAAGGTCAGGGGAAAATTTCTTACAAAAGACCACAAAATAAGTAAAGATCCTTTTACACGAAACACCTAAAAAAGAAGAAAATCTACCTAGAATGTAGGAAAAGATTCCAAAGACAACACAAATCACAACCCGCAAACCTGGAATTTCAAATTATCAATGCCTGTCAAACCAAAATTTATTGACAGCTTAGCGCTTTTCCGTAGCTGTAAATTCCAATATTTTTATATAGTTTGTTTAGATAAATAAAAATAAGTCTTATATTGTTACATATTATATATATATATTTATTAGTAATTGTATAAAAAATTATACAGCTTTCATGTAATTGTTTACTGTTTCTTAAATTTTTTACCTGTGAAATACAGTTAAAATCACAAAAAAACGGCCCACACCCTATCAATTTCCATGCCTTCACAAGGAATAGAGAGTTTCCTAATACAAATCAAACTGAAAAAATCTTGAAGTAAATAGTTACAGTTCAGAACATTAATTGACTCGACCAACATAAGGAGATAAACTATTCCACGAAGTTTAGGAAAAACTATTTGTGCACACATCTGACTTTATGAGGTTATTCAACCTACAATGCAAAGACGATTTTTCGACAGAGCATAAACCCACCCCCAAAAAAGGAATTTTTTCTTTTTTGCAGTCCGTGGATGTAGTTTAAGGCATTACCAAGATGTTGTTTTATACCAGTTCGGTTATAGAAAAAAATTGTGTGGATGGACGTACCCATGTTGAACACATTATCCGTGTAACCGTTATAAATTCCACCATAGCTCTGTGGGTCGAATCTCTCGGGTATCATGTATGCACATGTGCCCACATACGAATTGCACCAGAACCTATGGGTTATGACATGATTCTGCTCACCCCAAAGTCTGCAATCTTGACTCTATGTAAATTCTTGCCAATCAACAGATTGGAGGGCTTTATGTCTCTGTGAAAAATCCTCTACCTATGAAGGTATTTCAGTCCCTCCAACACTTGGCTGGAAATCTTAGCCAGGAAGGATTTTCTCATCCACTTCTTGTGATTCAATAAATCGGTAAGGGACCCTTCATCCATGTATTCCAGAACAAAATTTAGATTCCCTCTCTTCTTGAAGACCCCTGACATTTGATTGACGTAATGAGAAACAATCTTCTTGATTATATCCATATCTCTCATGATCTATGTTGTGAGGGAGGGATAACATTCAAGGCATATGAATTTGAGGGCATAGTAAGAGGAGGATTTGTGGTGGAGGACCTTATACACTTTGCTTCCGCTACCATGTCCTAGAATTCCCATTCTTTCCAAATCAGATTCAACAATGTGTCTGACATGTGTGTGGGGCATCATTGGGAGGGGAAGAGGCAGATGAAGAGGCATTGTTTGTTGGTGTGGAGGAGTGATTGTAGGTAGCTTCAAACCCAAACAATTTTTGAACATTATGTAAATCGATCAAGACTACTCAGAAGATGATGTTTCTACTTGTTAACAGGGAAAAGGATTGTGTTTAGGAAGAGGCAAATAACAATACAAATGGGTAGAATCCATTCCATCCCACCTTGGTATCCTTCTTTTGAAGTCTCCAGCAAGTGCCATGAAGGTGACCCCAGCATAAAGGAATGTGCGGGATTTTAGTTGTGTTTGAATTTTGAATTTTTAATCCAAAATTCAAATTTTTAATCCAATTCATCACACCCGTATATTTTTGAATAGCTAGCAATCACCTCATCTGTTTTCCTGTCCTTTTATGTCATCTATCAGGCTTTTTTTTTAAGTTGGTGCAGCATGATCGGAAAAACTAGCTAGAATTACTTGCTAACAGACCGTGCGATGGCGTTAACGACAAGGTTAATGAAACGACAGACCGGTGCATGTCAATTGGCCATGCTGGCGGTCAACCTCGGAACGTACCGGGAAGATAAGCTTAGCGGGTGATAAATGGCGAGAAATCCATGGTTCCAATGATTGGAAGGGTTTGATTGATCCCATTAACCCACTTTTGAAAGAATAAATACTCAAATATGGTGATTTTACATAGCAATGTTACAATTCCTTTTAAAACAACCACTCTTCCAAATATTATGGGATTTGTAAACACAACAAAAGCTCACTTTCCCACATATTGGATTTGGATAAATGTGAAAGTGGGGACCGAGTCACAAAATATATCTATGCCAACACTCGTGTTTTGGATTCTTTCTTCGAAGAGGAAACAAACAATTCTGGCGCTTAGATTGGATTTATTGTTGTTTGCACTGAACCAGATGAGATAAGTGTTAGAAAAAGAGTAATTTTTCCCCCAAAAAAACAAAAAACAGTTTGTTTTTTACATTCATTCAATATTAGATGATTTAATTTTAGATTCTTAATTTAGGAAAACCTATTAAAGCAAATACATCAAAAGCTTTATATTGCACAAAAGCATGTCCTTTTTAGTTCTATTTTTAGGAGAGTTGAGTTTTTTATTGTTTAATGAAGTCATCTATTTATTAGAGGCAATTATAAGTGTTTTCATATCAAACACATTCAGAGAGATTGTATTAAGCCGAAGCTCTAAGAAGGAAGGAGAAATATATGTACAGAAGTGATGATCTGAGTTTGCAATAATATTTTTTATTTGTAATTTTTTATTTTATTTCTATTAGTTGTTATTTTATGTGCCTAATTTCTACAAATTGGTATCAGAACATGGATTTTTTTAGTAGGTTTCTAATTGACAACAAGTTATGGCTTCTATATCCGGTCTCCAGACACCACAATTTACAGGAAATAATTATGAGTATCGGTCATTAACCATGAATGCACTATTCAGATCCCAAGATTTGTGGGAAATCATAGAAAATGGGTACAGAGAGCCCACAGATGTAGCAACATATAACACACTCTCATAGAGGAGAGAAAACACTTGAAGAAATTTTTTGTGTTTTTTGGGTTTTTTTTTATGTTTGTTTGTTGTTTTTGTGTTGTTAAACAAAAAAAAAACAAACCCAAAAAAACAAAACCAACACAAAAAAACCAACGCAAAAAAAAAAAAAACAACAACCAAAAAAACAACAAAACAGCCAAAAAAAAAAAAAAAAAAAAAAACAAAACACCAACTTTTTTTTTTTTTATTCTTTTTTCCCCCCCCCCCCCCCCCCCCCCCCCCCACCCCCCCCACCCCCCCCCCCCCCCCTCCCCCCCCCCTCCCCCCCCGCGCCCCCCACCCCCCCCGCCCCCTTGTTCTTCCAAAACAAACACCCCACACACCCCCAAGAAACACCCCCTACCACCCCCCCCCCCCACCACGCCTCTTATGTCTTTTTTGTTTTGTTTTTTTTTTTTTCTTTTTGTTTTGTTTTCTTTAGGTTTGTGTTCCCCCACACCCCACCCCACCCCCCCCCCAACCCCCCCCCCCCACCTCCCCGAACAAAACACCCCCCAAAACACAAAAAAACCCAAAACAAAAAACCACCCCCCCCCCCCCCCCCCCCCCCCCCCCCCCCCCCCCCCCCCACCCACCCCCCCCCCACCCCCCCGCCCCCCCCCCCCCCCCCCCCCACCCCCCCCTACCCCCCCCCCCCAAAAAAAAAAAAAAAAAAATACAAAAAAAATTTGTTGTTTAAACAAAACCCAACCAAAAAAAACAAAAAAAAAAAAAAACAAAAAACAAACACACACCACAACCAAACTAAGTTTTTGTTCAGAAAACTTTTTTTTTTTAAAGCAAATTATAAACAAACCAAAACACACACAACAACAAAAAAAAAAAAAACTATCCCCAACTGTTTTTTTTTTTTTGTTTTTTTTTTTTTGGTGTCTTTTTTTTTTTTTTGTTATGTTTTGGTTTTTTTTGTTTTTTTGTTTTTTTTATGTTTGTGATGTTTTGGGTTTATGTGTCTTGTTTGTGTTTGTTTTTGTTTTTGCTTTGTTGGTGTTGTTGGGTTTGTGGTTCTTTTGGTTATTGTGTGTGTTTTTTTATTTTTTTTGTTGTTTTCTTTTTTTATGTGGGAGTATGTGGGGTATTATTTGTTTGGTGTGTTTGTTTTTGTTTTTGTGATTTTTGTTTGTGTGGGTTATGGTTGTCTGAGGTTGTTTTTTTTGGTTCTGTTTTCTTATTGGTTTTGTTTGAGTAGGGGTGTGGTTTGTGTTTTGTCGTTTTTGTTTGTTGTTTTTTTGTTCGTGGTATTTTTAATTGTTGAGGGGGTGCTTAGAGATTTATTGAAGGTTTATTTTGTTTTGTGCTGTGTAGTTTGTTTGGTGTGTGGTTTTGTTGTTGTTGTTGTTTGTTTTGTGGTAGACTTGGTGGTTGTGTTGATGAAGGGTGTTATTTGGGGAGGTTGTTGGTTTGTATTTTTTTTTTGTGTTAGTGGGTGTTTTTTTTTGGTTGAGGTGTTTGTTTGTTGTTGGTAATGGGTTGGTTGGTTGTATATGGGGTGTTTTGTGGTGTTTGTGGTGTTGTTGTTGGAGTGTTTAGTTATTGGACCCGCCCCCCCCTCACCTCCCCACCACAGCAGCCACCCCGACCCCCCGCCCCAGCCCCCCCACCGGACCTTCCCCCCCGCTACCCCCCATCCCCCGCCCCGCCCACCCTCGGCCATCCCCCCCAGTTCTCCCTCCCTCAACCCCACCCCCCCCCCCTCAGCCTAGCCCCCCGCCCGTCCCCACGCCAAGCATCCGGTCACCCCCCCCAGCTCCCCGCTCCTGGCCCCCCCCCCGCCGGCCGCCCGTCCCCCCCCATCCACCACCCCCACCCATACCCCGCCCCACCCACACCCACGCCGCCTCCCATCCCTCCCCCCCCTCCACCCACCCACCCCCCCTCCCCCCCCCCACCCCCCCACCCACACCACCACCACCCGCCCAATCCAGCACCCCCCTCCCGCCCCCACCCGCCCACTTTGAAGAATTAAGAAATAAATAAGACAGAAAATATATTTCTTCATTCATCAAGCCATGCATGAAATCATCCTACCTAGAGCCGGTTGGTAGGTAGCAACAGTTAAAGTACAAATTGTGTGGGAGACTCTCCAAGTTGTGTATTAAGGTAAAAAGAAAGTAAAAACTGCCCAAGCTACAATTACTTTGTAGATGTTTTGCAAATATGTCCAATGAAGATTTAGATTCCGTTAGAATCATTCCTTTCTTTTGTAGTTGGTTTGGTCAGTCAAATTAAATCTCATGGTGAAAATATTGAGGACAAAAGAATTATTAAAAATTTACTTAGAATTTTTCCTGTAAAATTTGATCCTTTGGTAGTTGTTATTGAAGAAATGTAATGCCCCGCTGGGCATGGGATTCCTTTTCTGCTACCTGCCCCCCCCCACTGCCATCTTGGCCTCCTCCCAACCACCCAACCTGCCATCCTTTATGGCCATCTATATGACCTGCCTGGTGTAAGGGAGAAGATGTTCCACGAATTATTGTTGTTTTGTCCTTTTGGCAAGTGGTGTGTGGTTGGGTGCCTCCACCAACTATCTTCATTGTTTGACAGGCCTACTGGTTCACCAATCTACCATAATTTATAACCCTGTCACCTCATTTTGACCTGCTCATGCAAAGAAACTTTGGTGGCCGTGTAGCTTGCTTTGGTGTGTTCTGGATAGTGGATTCATTGATGGTGAAATGAAGGTCTGTCGCCCTGATGTTGCGTGGGTGGGTGTGGATTCTCAAAATCATGTTGTACAGGCAGTTTCAGTGGAGCGTAGAACTGAAATTCTCCTGAAAGTGCCGTGAGGAAGTGATTGGATATATGCAGTAGCTACAGGGTAGAGAAGTAAACTTATTCCAGAAAATCAGTGGCCTCCAGAGAGAGTTAAGTGTGACAGCTACTGCAGGGTGATCCCAAGGAACTGTTGGTGTTGATCCTGATGTTTTGGTTGCACGCGACCACAGTCGTGATCAGTTGTGGCAAAATCTTGCAGCTATAGTAGAAGAACACAGAGGCCAGTGGAAGAGCACTGCAACATAGGCTGCGAGAGGAGCATATTAGAGAAACGCCTGGAGGAGCTCTGCATAGAGATATGGTCAAAATGGGAGAGCGGGAAATGCAAACTGTACTGGGAATGGCATGTTGACCAGCAGGTTTACATTGTGAAGGGAAGCGTGAGGGTGGTTCCAAATGGCTGCAAAAATGACGCTGCATGGTTCTATGTAGGTGACCTTGTGTGATATCCCAAGTGGCTCGAGGCCTCTCTGTGTTTCCAGGGTCCTTACGAGGAATGCTATCGCTTTCTAGCCTACGGGGACGACTAACAAAAGATCAGGCTTAGGTTGAGTTGAAGGTGGGAAAATGCAAGGAATGGCATTTTGGGGCTGAGCCATTTATCACACAGCTTATGATGTGAAGCATTATTGGGATGAAGAAAGTTATGATTTGGGCCACTTCGTTGGATTCTTTGTAGTCTTATTGGCTGGATTTGGATATTTAGGTAAAGGATCGGTAAGGTCAGAAGTGGATTGATTGACATCCAAAGGAATTTTTTGTATATGAGAGATGCAAACCTTGCTTGGATATCCACGAGGAGTAGCCTGAGTAATGGCAAAGATGTTACCTTCTATAAACTCATCTATGGCAGAACTTTCTTAGGTTGGTAAGTGGGATACCACACACAATGACATTGGGAATTAAATTAGCATTGCTCTTATTTTTGCTTAGCTTCTATGATTAGAAAACTATGAAGATTATAACCACCGGGTCCATAAGCAATAGATACTAGGATGTTTCAACCAGTGTTAGGGCAAAGTCAAGCTGTATGGCCACACTGAATGTGGATGTAACACTGGAAATGTTTAGTTGGCTGCTATTGCTCGGTACTTGTTGCTATTGTGGTATTTGCTGCAGCAGATGCATCAATGGCCAAAACAAGGGTCGAGGGTACAGATCTCTGAATTACATTCACATAGCAACTCCTTGGTACAACATAGTTATTTCTGCATTTGAATAAATATAGTTCAAGTGACAATTGACATAGCCTTGACATAGCCTTGACTTCAGGTATGGTTGTTGAAGCAATAGATATGCAGATAATAACATTGCAGAACTGGAAGCTGTGGCTATTGGGTTATGGAGATTTTGGGGAAATTAAAGAATTCTACAGAAATAATGGTAATGGTTATAGAATTTGGGAAATTTGAGAGATAACAGATTGTCCAGAGATTCTCTACTGAGACCTTGCTTGTTCTTCGATGTAACTCATGGAAGAAGATCTTATAGGGGTGGATCTGTTTCATATCAGAATATTCATGAAGCACTTTTTGCTTTGCAATGATATGGGCTTCTTCAACGAGTCACTGAGTTGGCAGGCATAAAGGTCTCTGTTGGAATTATCATACCTTACAAGCTACAGTTGTAATGTTTGCACCAAGAGTTTGATGCTGTCCCCAAATCTGATGAAGGAAAAGGTTTATGTATCAATACGGTAGATTCCTTTCAGAGCCAGGAGCGATGTAATCATTATGTCTTGTGTCTGAGCTTCAAACCATGGTTGGTGTTTAGCTTTCTAGCGCAAGTGCTCTCGGACTGAGTGGTAAGCAGTTCGACTCTCACCCCCAAAGCAGCTGCATTGAAGCAATCTAGTGTTTGGACAGCCACCTATTGCATTCTTCTAATCGTTCCTTCAAAAGGGAATCTTGGTGTGGTTTATTGCAAGAAAAGACCAGTGAAGCAGAGGATAAAGCGGAGGGCGTGTGGCTATAGCAATCCCTACTGGATGTTCACAACTGGTGGATGCGTTAAAACAGGCAATATAGACTAACCATATACATAATATGCTAGAAGCTAACAGATCTCTTAAAATGAAACTTTCTCTTTCTAGAAATTGGTATAAAATTTGTGATTTTGTGGATTTGTGTTCAGTATATGGGTAATAGTTTGTTATTTCTAGATTTTCCTCCATTGGTTGTTCTTATTGAAGTGATCAAACCGATTTATATATAAAAAAAAATGTTCTCGGTGTTTATGCTTCGATTAATTATATGGATATATATATATATATATATATATATATATATATATAATGGTACTGTAAGGATAAGAATACCCTATGCTAGAAATTGATTCTTTTGGGTACGTTGGTTTTAACAACTTGTCGGCTTATATATATATATATATATATATATATATATATATATATATATAATCTTAAGTTACTTCCTTCTACAAAAATGTCGCTGTTTCTTTTGTGAACCTGGTTATGTAATCGCCCCTGGAAAGTTGCAGCTTTGACTAGTATTGGGTTCCTATTATGTTATTGCCCTAGAGGAAAATATACAATTAAATTATTATTATTTTTATGATAAGCTTGATTATGCACTTCGTGTATTGTGCAAATTATTAGGGTATTTGGAAATTAGAAGATCAATATAGATGTTGTTAAGAAGGAAGTTTTGGACTGAAAATATGTCCTGGGTTGATAGAAGGCATATCTTTGATCTTGCTTTAGATATTTTTAAACCTCCTGGGTTGTATGGCTTCATATTGATTGTTTTTGGTAGGCCGACTTTCACTCAATGAGCCTTAAGGTTTTAATCACCGTTAATCGGGTATATGTGTATCATTTCGTTGTCTTGGTGGGCTAAGCCGAGTTGAAGTGCAAGTTTGATTTTTGTTACGAGTTTAGAAATTGGCAATTTTGTATAAACCCAAACTGAGAACTTTGGGGTCAATTATATATATATTTTTTGGTTTAGACCTCTGTGTTTTTTATTATGTTGTTAGGTCCTGAATGGGATGAACGCTTAGATTGTTATTATTGTTTTAAAAGGGCATGATTTTGATAGAATCCCCACTTGACCCTACTCTCCTTAAGAGTAAAATTTGATAATATTATGGCCTTATAGTGTTATGAAAATTGAATGGATGTGTTTAGAATTCTAGCTTACTTAATGGACTTGGTTAGTCAAGGGGCTTGTCTATATTCCGGTCTTGGTTATGTCTAGTAGGTAGGCTGCTAGGAAATACCTATTCCAGACATTGATATCCTTTGTTTTTCATCCTTACCACTCATCCTTATTAAGCTATGAAGTCACTTGTTAGATAAGAAATAATGGTTGTGGGTTTGAATATAAGATTTTCATCCTTTAAACCTTTTATGATTACATGATGGAACTTTGTTTTTACGCTCGTTGTTCATTTATGAGCCTATTAGGCATATGGCCTTCTACGGAACGATTCCAAAACTATTGTTTGTTTTTAGTGAGCTAAGATCGGGTCTAGTTTTTATCTTTTGACTTCACCTTGAGAATGTGGATTGATGGGTTACACTATTAGATTTCAATCACGTAATCTACGGGATTATATGATTGAAATCCTAATACTCTCAACTCTTTGTGTCTAATCATTATAAATTTCATAGTCTTGTGTATTTTGGTTGTCAAACTTTTGTAGTTTTAGAGAGTATTGTTCATAACTAAAACTTATGGATTTTCTTCTTAGTTGATATGTTGAAAATTATATCTTGTTCCAAAAGGTTGTTAGAGGTTAGAAATTTGATCCATTTCTTGAAATAGAATGCTTCCTTTCATGGTTTTGTTAGCTAGTAGCTTATTGTTGCTATGTATAGTCTTATCTTGCTCAGTTCTCGCGAACTGACTCAGTTTATTAATTGTTGCAGATGGCTTACGCGGTTAGATGATGGAAAGACTTGTAGATTATTGCATCAATCTTGGTTATGATGTTCCTTTGTACGAATGAGTATTATGTTATAAAAATTTGGAAAGGGCCTTTGGACATTTTAGAAGAAGGGTCAGTGCCTAGTAAATGTATTGTAGAGTATTGTTGTTGTAACTGTTGAAACTTTGGCTTGTTTGGTTATCATGTGAAAGATGAAATTTGATTACCGCTTGGTTACGGGATATTCTAGTGAATTTTAATCCTTAGAATAGTAGCGGGGCATGTCCCATGTTATTGCTCTCTTGCTCCGTAGTCATGGTTCAATAGAGATGGTATGTCCCTTTGATTTGTGCATCATGTTGGAATGAATTGATATAACCTTGTTTTGTTTCCAAAAAGGAGTACTGTTAAACTTTGCTCTTGAGTTATAATGTTGAGTTGTAAACCCTCCTAAGGCATAGTAGCAATGAGTTTGTAAGCCCTATAAAGTGAGACTGGATATTCCTTATACAAGTTAAACGAAAATTTATGTATATGAGCATATTAATGTAGATGTGATCTCACTTGATAACCTTTGAGACCTGGAACAATCAAGAGGAAACTATCTTTTGTAACGAAATATGACTACTTATTTCTTTCCCGAGCCAACCAATAAACACTATCCTTTTATGGTGAAACCTTAAATGATCTCATGGTGAAATCAATGGTTAGATTTTAGAAGATGATAGGATTTAATAAGTAGGAGGGAAATTGATTAATAAAACCTTAAATATCTCTCTATCGTTTGAAATGTTCTCCTTTGTCAAACTTAATTAAGTAAAGTCTAGATGGAACATTTAACCAATCTTGATAAACTCTTAACCTCAATAAAAGACTGATAGTAAACAATGTGACCCTGAAGCTAAATTCTGTTGTCCTGTTCTGTTAACCCTTGCCTTGATTCATGGTGATATTTCTTAAGCAAGGTCAAAATTTGATCCTTAAACAAGAAGGTTATTGTTATGAACCCTAAGCAGTACTTTCCACTCAATCGGAGCTTATGCCTTCACCTGTGCAATAGAGGTGTGGAACATGTGTTAGTGGCTTGAGTAAGATTAATTAACCTTGTAAGAAATGGAAAATGTTCTAAAATCAAACGAATAAAAAGCTTTGGACATAAAATTGATGATCCTAGTTTAGAAAGCTTGGCCTTAAGCTATTTAGTCAATAGTTGAAAAGAAAGAAGTTCTCCCTTGTGAAAAGAATTGTGTGAATCATTACATGAAATTTTATAAGAACGTAAGTTAAGAATTAAGAGACATTTTAGTAAACAAGAAAATTTAACAAGAATTTCCTCGTGGGATGCCCTAAATGTAAGTGTGTCATGTGGTTGGACTTCCATGTTGTCTTGTCAAAAAGAAGAAAATATATATATATATATATATATATATTATATATATATATATATATATATATATATATATATATATATATATATATATATAATATATATGTATGTATTGTACTTGATAGGTGTGAACGTTTCCGTGCGGACCTTGTGGTCTCCCCCGTAACAAGTGGTTCCTAGTGTTGGTTGTAACCTTGTGACGACATGTTGTGTCGTGTTGTGTCAAATCAAGTCAAAAAAAAAGTTATCCTGTATTTCACTGTGTTGTTCTGTATGTCATGGTTTTTGGGTCGTTACAAGATCGAAGGTATTTGACATCTTTTTTGCAATTGAATCACAGTGTCACGCATCACTCAGTAAATTCATTTTCGTAAAGGATGAATCAGATTCAAGAAAGATATTTGTTTACAAGTTGGGCTTTCATACAGGTATCAAGATTTGAATTGTGGAATGGTCGGAAGAGTGCAATTTCAGATCAAAGCAGTTCAAAGGAAAAATTTAAGCAGAAGGTTTAACAGCAATTTTATTACATGTTGCAAGTGGAAGCATTGTCATCTTCACAGAGCAAAATGATAACATCATTTATTGGGTCAAAAAGGATATTAATTACATTTAAGAAACATATTCTAAATATTGTAAGAGATATGGATAAATGCTTGTGACATGCAGGTGTTAATAGTAATAGTGAAGCTATGAACAAGTAGCAATCTTCTTAAATTGTCAAGATCTATCCAAGCTCCATGTTTATTCGGAGTTCATACTACAAAGGTTCCCAGTCTGGAGCTAACCCGTATTGAGTGTAATCAACTTTTCAATCAGTAGGAAATTAATAGTGATGATATCGTGGACTATATGACATTCTTAGGTTTGTAGTAATTTAATGACAACCTGGTAAGCTTGAATTTATTTTCAATTTGGATGAGTCAAAATTCGTGAAAGGTTTGTCCCTTTATTCAGAAAATAATAGAGTCATGTGAAGGTTTTAGCATTAGGAAGCAACACATGAGAGTCATATCAACAGTTCGCAAAATAAAAAGGTGCACCAATGTGAAGATTGATCAGGCACAATGATTTATGTTAATGTTGCTATAACAGGGGAGGATTTGAAGGTTGCTCATTATTTTATGACCATTTAGCCTTCAGTTGATAGACTATACAAGGAAGATATGGTATTACCTTTTGAGTGCACTCAAATCATTATGCTTGAGGAAGAGGGAAGATCAGGCAATAAATGAGGAGAAAGATGCAATTGTATAAGTGTGTGAAAAACAGAATTCGGTAGTACTATGACTATGTTTTAAGGGTAGACAAAGGAGGAACCAACAACCTATTTCCATAATTCTATTTCTAGAAATGAACAAGGGATGCAAATCCAATCATGGTAATTGTTCCTATTATTTCCTAAGGTAGTTGTAGCCCCCAAGAATACACCACAGTAGAATACCTGTTTGATTAACAGAAACCAATGATGTACATAGGTGGTTCTTACTTCATGGAGATGTTGAGACAGTATGATGAAGGAAATACCCTTGTTGTCAAATGAGTATTAGGCAAAAGCAATTTCACATACTTCTGTATTACATCATAAAATAGGATGACACCCGGCTATGCAAACATTACTTTGGAACATAGGTTCCTCAACAAGTTTGAACTGAGGAAACATCAACGTTTCTCATTAGTAGACATCTTTGGTTGTGTGTCAGAAGTAGACAATGTTCCTGACCAACTAAGGAGCATGTCAAGGTCCATTATAATCAAAGAAGAGTGTTTTGTTATGTATATATTCGCAGGCAATAAAAAAACCTCTATCAAGAGTGTTAGACATCAATTTTTTCAGATGGATGATAATAAGCATTCTTGCAATGGTTTTATTGAATCCAAAACTTCATGAGAATCAGCTAGAAGGACTAGAAAATGTCAGGTGATGAATGAAATTTTATATACATGTTTACAATTAGTGAGTTTATGGTTAACAAGCAAATGAATTTTTCTTGAATTTTGTTGATTCGAAGATCAATTTGCAGATCATCTGCTTCCAAAAGCTTTGGGAAATTTAACAATGTTTGAGTATTTGACAACTTGTTTTGGGAGTTTGTGATCTGGAATATGTCAGATATGGAAGTGTCATACTTAGCACATATTTAAAATATCAATCATTGAATTTTATTTAAAATTATATTAATCTTAGAATAGCAGTACATATTTCCCCTATTTAAGAAAAATGTAGTTTGCTTGTGTACATACTTTGAATAGTACCATTTTTGCTAGTTTTAGAAGTGCAAGTCTTAGGAAAATCTACCTGTCATCCAAAATAACATTTGACAAAAGCTTTGTATTCCCATCAAATTTAAAGCTTGTTCTTGTTACTCCTTACAATTTTTAGGAAATTAATAAAATGATATAAGGACTATATGAAAACCCTAAACAAAAGAAAGACAACCTATTTAGCTAAAGGAAATTCAATGGAATTTTTTGTCCCCTAAGAAAATAAAATCACATCTAACATTCTAGCATTAGGGCTCATATTATCATATGAGCTATTAATCACACCAAAGAGGTGCAATGGAGAACGCTGATAGGAAAATAAGTAATTGATCTGATTTTGCTATAATATGGGAGGATTTGACAATTGAATTATTTGATGGAAATTTAGTCTTTAGTGTAGTGGACCTGAAGATATATATTAAGGACACTGGGCAATCAGGAACCTTATTGTAGAGGAAGAGGGACATTGATCAACTCAATACGAATGGAGGCAGAACCTAAGAGAGCAATTATTAAAGTGCGTGAAAAAGAGAAATTTCAATGATTTAGAAGGCTCCAGACATCCAGGAACCCTTTCAAATCTAGATGTCAGGGTAGAGAAGGGTATTTCAAGAAATGTTATACTACCAGGGATGCAGGACTTTGTGAAGATGGTGGTTCAGTTCCTAGATAAATCATTCCTAAGGTGGGATGTATAAGGTTTTTGAATACATACAAATACGACCAAAACATTTTGATCAAAGAAATTCAATGATATACAGCTTGGGAGCTGCGATGGTTACCCTGACTTGCCTATGAATGTCTGAGACATCATGGTGAATGTAAGACCCTTGTATGTTCTTTATCTCCAATTTCAATATTTTTTACTTATATCATAAAATAAGGTGAATGGGATGCAAATCATTATCTCAATTAGATGTAAGAGTTTTGTTTTATCATTTTCATTGTGGCCAAGATAGATGAGAAAAGACAAAAAACACAAACATGAATTCCATTATAGGTCACTTGAGGGTTTTTGTTAACGAGAATCTATTTTGGCTAAGCACCCATATTGAAGCTGGAATCAATGGGCATATGTTCATGTGAGGTGTAGATCTTTCCCCTATGATGCCTGCAACATTTCTAATAGTGTATAGGGAAAGGGACGCATGAATCTAAGCATGCTTCCATAACTTAGTAAGAATATTTACATGTTCTGGATGGGTTTCAATTGTTAACAAGATAGTTGCCTTTCGCATCATCTCGGGAGTAGATGCAACTCTAGTCAATAGTTAGCTGAGATTTGTTGATTGGAAAATCGAGTTGGGAGTCCCTTCTTATTATTTATGAGAGAATTGTAATTCATCATTCAAGTAGTCAAACGAAGAAGATGGGATATTTCTTTGAGTTCATCCTATATACTCCCACTCCCATATCCTGTGTGTGTGTCCTGTTACAGTTTGGCTACATTAATCTCTTCAATGTCATTGTAAGGTGATTTAACAATAGAATTAGATGGATCACATGCATGTGTGTAGGAGATGTTCTTGTTACCGGTTATTTTCTCTTCTATAGATCTAAGTAGACCTTTAAAAAGTAGGTATATTTATGGTAGAAGAGAAATTATTTGTGTAAGACTCATTAAAATCATACAAATATTAACAAAGTAAATTTAGGGGTCGATGGGTGTCAGAAAAACCTAATGCTTTGTAATTATTGAAACATTGCATGAATTAGTTTTACTACTATTTTAGTCAAATGAAATTTGGTTATAGCAAGGGTACAAGGTCATGGTAGACTAAGTGTCAGCCTCATAAACAAGGTATAAGATACAACACGAAAGAGATTCTTGACTTGGTAAGGCCTTAATATTTTCTATGAGGGTTATTAGAGGTCGAATAATATACAAATTTCATCTGTAATAATTTTCACAATAAGTCTTAGCCACCTACGAACATGAAAAGTGGTCCTTTCATGGGAAGACGATGAAACCATCAGTTTACATAGTGTAGTGCCCAATTTTTTTAAAAATAGGAAAAAGAAACAAAAAAACAAAAAAATGAGGTACCTTTGGTGGAATTTGATTGAGAGTTGGGTCGAGGATTTCGTGCAAAAAAGGGAAGCACATGGACAACCTGACGGGGCATGTGGGCAGCCCAAAGGAGTGTCAGACCTGTCATTTCCCTTTCTTAGCATTCCAAAAAATTAATTTGAGATTCAGAGGCATGTACCATGAAAAAACCCAAGAAAACGTTATAAATTTAGCAGTTTGGATAGTTGCAACGATGGCGGAATGCAAGGGGGTATGGGTTTCCTCACGGACAGTTATATTGTTTCATGTACGCAATAAACAGGTCTCCAACCTGATCTGTTTACTCTACAACGCACTCCTAGTCGTGTCAATATGTGAGCGTTGGAATAGGGTATAAAAGTCCATCAAAGTCAAAAAAATATATTGGAATTTCATCAGACGTTGTAGTGTAGGTATGTATGCAGAATGTGGAAGCATGTGATTGGATATGAACTGTTTGACTATGCCTGAAACGCCACCTCGTGCACTGTAATGGCTGCTATATATGCACAAAGTGGGTTTTTTGAAAAGGCTTAAAAGTTTTCAAGAAAATGCTACTGGCAGGTGCAAAACCAGGATTCATAGCCTTTGTCAGCATTCCTCCTAGCCTATGTAAAAATGGGACCTTTGGAACGAGGTATGGGCATCCATCATAGCGTAAAATATAACGGAATATTATCCAATATTTTTGTTGCAATCACCTTGGTAAACACGTATGAAAAATGTTGAAGCATAAGGCACATGAACTGCATGACAAAATACCTAAAAAAACAATGTCCCGTAGAATTTCTTAATTACAGGATATGCATGGTTTTGATTAAGGAAGCAGTCGGCGTTCAAGTTTAATCTCTACTGTAAGGACGAAGTATTATCTGCAGAAGTTCAAAGAACTCGGCTATTCATTTGTTACCATGCACTGTATTTTGATTGTTACAAGGGTTCAACGGTAATTGTGGAAATGTTTGGGGAACTTGAGTTCAGACATGCTAGCTTATGGTGTATCTAATGGAGTATTAGTAGTTTACAGAGTCTTAGATCCACCCTCTTTACTGCACCACCTAGAAGAGCATTCAAAGGATGTTATTGGTGGGGATGCTAGCCCAAAATATAATGTTTGTTTTTCAATTATGAAATAGATAAATAATATATATAATTGAAGACTAGAGTACCTATGTCATACGGATATGCACAAAATGGGTTCATTAAAAAGGCATTGGAAACCTTGAATCAAATGTCATTGGAAGGTGTAAAGTGAGACTCCAAAACCTTCGCCAGCACACTCCCTTTCTGTGTGAAAATGGGGTCTTCAAGGAAAGGGTGAGATGCCTCAAAGAGATGTAATCTCATGATTTGTGTTGGTGGCAAGACGTGCCCAAAGTGGAGTTTTGAAAAGAAAAGGGAATTTGGAAATCAAAGTGCATCTAGAAAGTGTATCACCAAACTCTGCGGCGGTGAACACTAATATTTTTTCAGGCATGGTTCATCTCTTCGTATCTTTTATAATTCTTTTTCTTTAGTTTTAATGGGGTCTTCAAGGAAAGGGTGAGATGCCTCAAAGAGATGTAATCTCATGATTTGTGTTGGTGGCAAGACGTGCCCAAAGTGGAGTTTTGAAAAGAAAAGGGAATTTGGAAATCAAAGTGCATCTAGAAACTGTATCACCAAACTCTGCAGTGGTGAACACTAATATTTTTTCAGGCATGGTTCATCTCTTCGTATCTTTTATAATTCTTTTTCTTTAGTTTTCATTTGCAACGAAATAAATCTAAAACTTTGAAATATCTCACATTCGATTATTTTTATATAAACTCATTTTGTCAAACAATAAAACAAAATATGGCACTTAGGTAACCCAAATAAAACTTGGTAACTGAGCATAAACATAAACCCCTCCTTCAAACACAATATGGAAAACTTCGTAACCAAACTATTAGAGTGAAACAACAAAACTCCTCCTTATGTTTTACATTACCGACTTGTAGTTTGATCATCATCTGTGGCTACAACCACAACCTTCTATGCTGCTAGACCCTGGGTGTCAAACTTAGGTGTTCGTGTCCTTTGGTACTGGCGAGAACTAGAATTTTCACCAACTAAAACACACCTTTTCGTCTACCTTGCAAAGTTAGAAAATGTAATTTTCAGAGACTTTAAAAAAAATACTCTGAGCCCCGTAAATGATATGACGAGCATCGTATATGTTCATTGTTATGTAGCTCCAAAGATCTCATTGCCATTTGCAACCTATTTACCAGTTCTCAATCCCGTCGACTCTATTGAATTCCCCATATATAGGGGGACTTGTAGAAAATTTCTCACTACACATTCGTCCATCGAGCATTAGCTTTGTATGTGGTTTTCTAAGCCCTTGAGCTAACTTTTGATCATTTGCAACTAGGCTAGTTATGACCGATGGCCTTAGAAAACTGGCCGCCAATCATAAACCATTCAACAGTTCTAAACTCCTTCAGTTCCTATGAATTCTTGGTGTATAGGAGGATACATATAAATTAATCCGTGGTTTTTTTTGTCATTGGATGACAACATTTGAAATTGGTTTCTTCACCTCTGAGCCTTAATTGAATGTTTTTGCAACTAGCAGGAAAACATAAATATAAATTTGTAGGACCTCCAATGGGTAACCAAACCATCATTGAAACTTGTTGACACTTTTAAATAACTATTTCAAGAAGCTCCTTTCACTTGATGCCAGGCTGGGCAATGCCAAGGGGCGTCAGGATTGCATCCTCTCTACTCTGAAAGGTGTCTATAATTTTATGGAACAACACGTGAGAAGTGTGTGCAGCCTTAGTGGCATTCATGATAACATCTAGGATTCTAATGAGACCCGTGACCTTGCACTTGCTCAGGTGGACATGAACGATCCTTCTCATGCCACAGCCATTCCACTCTTCACCTCTCTCCAAAAAATTAAGGTCAAGATTGACAGGGTAATCAAATGATGTGGTGCACAGATGCTGCTTTGTTGCTGTGAAGTTGTTGTTTTCCGGTGGTTTTGATGTTGTTTTCTTGCTGGGATGCCCTTTTTTGGATCCCTCTTTTCTATTTTTTGGACCTTTTTCTCTTCTCCAGACCACTATCTAGATTGATATTTTTGTACTTTCTTTACTGATATATCTAGCTTTTGAGTCACCATGTTTAATGCGTTTAGCCTTTCTTGGATGGGTTTTCTCCTTCTAGTATCTGGCCTTTTGAGCCTTTTTGTACATAGGGTATAGTCCCTTCAAAACTATTTATCCATAATAAAAAAAACTATTTGAAAATATATCATGTGACTTGTTGGGTGAAATTGAACTTTTGGCAAAATAGTGTTTATCTCTCTTCTTTATCTCTTTCTCTCTCCTTGGTTACAAAATAAGGTGAAACGAAATGAAATAAATATGTGTCTCTAACCTTATCCTTTCAAATGCCAATTATTAATATTATGTAAATGGAAAACTAAAAACATTAATTATGTTAGACCTAGGTGGATGCCATGCCAACAATTTGTCATTGATTTCATGCTCACCTAGTTTTGCAGGATGCAAGAAAGATGGTGAAAAGGCGTGATGTAATTCATTGTTTATTATTGTAATTTATATAGATCATTGTAAAATGTATATATGTATAATGTATTTCCGTATTACAGAAAAGTTATATTTGAAATTCAGCATCAGAGCGATGGTTTATGCTCTCAAACCTCTAGTATGGATTGGAGTTGTGATGATTTTGCATGGTGGTGGTAGAGATTGGAAGAGTAATGTGATATATGTTGTTATGTGACCAATGTTTTAATTTTAATATTATGAACGTACATGTTGTGCATGTCACTTAGTGCGTATTTGTTATCCTATTGATATGTATGTGTGGAGAGAGGAGGCGTGGACTAGGTTTTCATAATCTTGAACCGAGTACGACTGAGGAAGTGGAGTCTTATATAGACTTAAAACCCACTTTTATCTATTTAGTATACTTTTAGATATCTCAATATATTGTGGATGTGCACCACCTTAGGCTCAACTTATGCAAACTAGCATTCATTGATCTTTCCTATTGGGTTGTCCAACAAAAAATCCTATGTGATTTTCACTATGTTGAGCCTTGTGGGAGTATGTAGGGATGATTTAGATAGAGATGATTACAAGCGTATTAACTTAAATGTTATTTCATGAGTTGAGGCTCGATGTTCAAGTGTGAACAACTTGTTGAGTACCCGTTTGGTGGCTGTATAATGCCACATAATTATTGTAATGTGTTAATTCTCTACACGTATTTTATTCGTAAACTAAACATTTTCCTTTTTCTTGCTAAGAACCAATAGTTTTCTTGAGTGATGTGTTCTTATATTTTGGTAATTTTATTTGGTTGTTGCCCTAACATGCAGATTTCTACACTAAGTATGGTTATTTGGCCATTTTCTTTACATAGATTTAAACTTGTTGTTCATGTTTAAAGGTTTTATAGCCTAGCCCAAGGCTTTGGATTTTTTCCACTTATCATTTGAAACATATTGTTATGCAGGTTCTAATGTCGTAATGTGTAGAATAGGGTGATGGGATGCATCATGGAGTGGTTAAACCTATGGACCCACTTTGTTGTATGGGGGTACACCCCAAGGAGTTATATATAACTAGCTGGTTGTTGAGCCATGAGTTATTATGTCACATGGGTTAGGGGTGGCTTCACTCTATGTGCCTAGGGCCATATGGTGACCAACCCCTTTGAGGGAGACATAAGAGACTTGAGGGAGGCATAAGAGACTTGTGTGTGTGTGATTAGTGCACTTGCATTTTTATTTTTATGTTTTTGATGCTTTGGGAGGCATATGTAGATGTTGGTGATGCTTTGGGAGGTATATGGAGTGTTTTGTGATGTTTTTGGGAGGTGTATGGTGCTGGTGTTTATTATTTATGTGTACTCTTGCAAGTCCGGTTTTGTTTTGTGATGTTGAGGATTGGTGCTCATCAATGTTGGTATGATGTTGTTTCCATCTTGACCCTATATAGCTACAGCTATGGTTTTGATTTGTGTGAAACCTTTATACGTGTACCTATTGGGATTTCCATGTTGCAGTAGTCTTCTTATGTTATTGGTACTATTGTGTCGAGGGCATGTGTGAAAAGCACTTTCATAAAAAAAATTGTTATAAAGTGAGGCCAATAAGAGACCTAAGAAACAATGTAAATGAGATGAAAAAAAAGAGTATATGTGATAATGGTATAGGAAAAAAAATTCACTTCAAGTCCTTATGGTTGATTTAAACATTGACTTTTGTTAATAATGGATACAAATTGTTTTTGGTCAGACTAGACATTTGAGCCGATATAGAGTAGACTAAAAATATAGTAAAAATAAAAATTATGATGTGTAAATGCTTAATTGACTCAAACTATATTTGAAACTAAAACAACCATAGTATGAGAACAAACGTTCTTCTAATGGAAGGAAGTTTATAGGAAAGGGAAACTTGAACCTTCGCCTCCTTTGAATCGTAATATTTGTTTCCCCCGTTAACTTCAAATTGGTTCCCTTGCTTAATGAGGCTAAAATTAAACGTCAAATAAGCATGTTTTGAGAAACAAACCTTTAACATAAGAATGAGTTATTGGGAGAAACATAGTTGCTTTAAATTGAATTTTAATTAATAAAATGATGTATGGATAATTAATGGGATTTTGATAAAGGAATAAATTGTGCATTCTTCATTAAAGACTATTTCCCTGCAAAGTAAAGTAATTGAAGATTGTAAAGTAAGAAATTTTAAAACTTATGTATTTAATTCTCTTTAAAAATATCAGGTCATACAATGGAAACCTAAATTTAATGAATATGTAAACCATAAAAGGTCATGTCGTGGAGTATGCCTACCTAGCATTTTTTTACTGTAAATGGGTCAATGTCCTGGTTCATGTCATTGAGAATGACATTGATGGGTACCTATGTTAACCTATTGTATTAGTGGGTTCATGTTTATGTAAGCGTATTGTGCATTGTTGATTTTCTATACCTGGAGCCCTTGTTGTGTTGTGTAGTGAGAAATGTAAGTAAAAAAAATTAATCTCCTATTTTTATTGTTGTATTTGTGTGGGTAAAATGTTGGGCGTTACACATAAGTGTCATTTTTGTAATCGCTAACTTATTCATTAAAGTGTATATTCATGAGAAGTGTTTGTGCAAGTTAATTAATATCTTATATATTAATAATTTTTAGTTTGAGTGTCTCCAAAAGGTTTGGGAATCTAAAAAGCCATTGAAGATTCTAAGATAAGGTAAGAAATCTTAAACGGGATGAATTTGAAAAAAAATAGTTGAATAAGGAGTTCAAATGTCATTAATAAGAAATAGATATAAATATTTTTTATTAGATTAGGTAAAAAATGGATTTTGAAGGGAACCAGAAACGCTGTACAAACAAAGGATAAAGCATCGAAGTGCAAAAATGAAACAAAAAAAGAAACAGGTCCAAAGGACCAAAGAAACACAAACCTAAGAGACAAAAGCAAAAAGGAAGGAAGCACAAGAGGTGAGAACAGGAACCCACAATGTTCAATGACACTTGACCAAAGAGCAATCCTAACCTCCAAGAACTCCACCCCGAGGAGATCATTGAGATATGTTAGACGACAGATGACCATATTTTCTTTTCTTCTTATTAGTCACATATGACCTCTTTATCTTAGATATTCAATTATTTGACCTCTTTGTTTTAGATATTCAATCAAATCACTTTCATGAAAAGAATAGATCTCCCCTTTTCTCACACAAATGCCATGTACTTGAATTTCTTTTTAGATATCATGGTTTTTCCTAATTTTTAATTGTTATTTTGGTTTTTCTTACCTCTTTGCTAGATTTTCATATACAATACTCCCTTTCCCACAACTTTTGCATTCTACAAATTGGGATGTGGTCCTTCAAACAAGGAGATGATTTTTTATCTTCTGTTTCAATTTGAAGGTATTTGATTTTTTTTTTTAAAGTAGTGTAAATGTTTTTAGAATATTTTATTACAAACACATCTTTGGTTAGTAGAAGCTCAAACTTGTTATTTTAAATTCTTGAAATCCCTTATTACTGGTGGGAGAGGAGAAATTAATAAGTGGGTCAAACACACAGATGGGATATTTTGTACACTCTCCTACATCTCCCAACCTACTCCTCTTCTTCTTATCCCACTCTTATATATTTATTTCATCATAATCTCGTATTCATTTATACAATTGCTACCATGTGTTTTTTAATTTATAATAACTCGTATGTTTTTTGGTGGTTATTTTATCTTCTCGTTCTATGTACTTCTTTTCCATTGGTATATAATTCTGATATGGTCTTTTTTGTGCACACTATGTATTATAAGTCATTATTATCATTGCATTAATATAGTTTATGTTTGATGTTTACATAGGGGTTTACATTATAGTCTTTAGATGATGTATCACTCACATCAGAAGATCTTATAATAATTTTGGATCTTTTGTGTTTATTTATAATCATACATAGCTTTCTACCACCTTTACAGTCAAAATCAATCTTTAGATTATGCTCCAATATCTAACTAAGGATATTAGATTCTTTGTCAAATTAGGAACATATAAGACACCAATAACTTTACAAGTATGTGTTCTATAAGGTAAAAAAATTATTACCAATACCTTAGACACAATAAGAGATATTGTCACATAACACAACATGATTTTTTTGGTGTTTCATTCAAAGTGAAGAACCAGTCCTTCCATCTAGTCATGTATTAAGTTACACCCGAATTGACATATAATTAAGATATCATTGTGTAAAGTGGAATCTTCATGTGATTGAGTAACATATGTAGGAAGTCTCCATCATTAGAGTGTTTTAACTATTCACCAATATTTCATTTTTTTGGGAGTTCATTTCCATCTTCCCCTTATTCTAAAATTATTCCTTGTTTTTTATCCCTAAGATGATTGTTGGCTATAAAACTTCTTGCCGCTAAATGATCCCTATTTTAAGAAATTTTACTTATAACATTTTTCGTTCGTGGCCCTTCCAACCAAAAATATTACACTATTTTTAGTATTTGTTCCCATTATTATTTTGGTTACTACCTTAGTTATAGGGTTACTTGGGTGATTTCATATATTTCATCCTTTTTTGGTGTGAAGCAAGAGTGTGTTCCTCGAATTCCATTGTGTGCGTGGAATTTTCCTATTGCATCATATTCACTAACGTATCATAGGTAATTTTCTATCATGTGATATTCAAAGTGATCAAAAAGATCCCATAAGAGGGGAAAAGTGCTCTCAAGATAATGGGGACGAGATTAATCCACCACTTCCTCTTCCAATGCTTAGAGTGATACTCCGAAAGTTACAAAAAGTTGTAAAAAAGATCCAATTTTCTCACCACATTTTTACTGGAGACAATGTAGCTGGATTTACAAGTGTGTAATTGTAATTGTAGTTTTATCCTTATATACAGTACTCAATTTGTCCCAAACTTTTGTTCTTTTTCACATCTTAAATGTGTGGCTGCACCTGATTTAAGACTACAAATAAGATGATCAAATTTTCTTTATGATTTAATCTTACAAATTTCATTTAATCATTAACACCATCAACAAGTTGAATGAGAGTTACATGAACAAAATTCCATATGTCTTAATTTTCTAAATGAGTTATGAATTTACTCTTCCATGTATCATAGTTGTCTACTCTTAGGAGTTGGGACTCCGGAAAAATATCTTTTCAACCATTCACAACCATAATGGATATTGTATGTGGCATAATTTATCCGTATTCATGCAAGTTAATGCAATGATGTACAAAGTATAAGAAAATACGATGCTCCCACCAGTGAAAATTGAAAAATTTGTAATTTATTTTAATTTTGGGCATTTTAGTCTCTCTTCTAGCGTTCTCTTACAAATGAGAAATTTGAAAAATATATATATAAATTTTAAAATAAATATAAGAAAGTGAGAAAATATGCTCTATGGCCTCTTTTTTACTATAATATACACTTAAATTTTGAAATTTATAAAAATAATAATTTTTTTTAAACTTCAATTTGGGTTTTTAACTTTGAAGATGTTTTTAGGCCTTATAAATTTCCTCCCCAACATTTTCATTTTTCAAACATCATAGAATCTATACAAAATTATTTTTTCATGTCTAAAAAAAGGGCAACATGGAAATCGAATTCTTATAATCCATAAATAAATGATAGGGAGGTAAAGAAAGTATGTCTTGTTACTTTCTCAATAATGATTTTAGTTCTCTAATTTGGAGCATCCTTATTATTAACAACAGAAAATATCTTTGAAATTTCCCTCAAATTTAATGTAAGATAAGTTATAATTGAAATCCATCTTCATAACTTTTAATTGGGACCAATCTTCAACAATGTTGTTGGTAGCACAATAAATGTTCTTTATAAATAATTTAACAAACTAAGCTTCAATATTTTTAATGATGCCACATAGTCTATAATGGATCAGATTTCCTAGGATGGTTTGAAATAGATTTGTATTTATTTAAACATTAACATATTCGTAGATGATGTCTACATTCCAGTATTAATGTTAATTTGATATTAATTTAGTAATATTTAGTGGATATGGAATATTTGGAGTTTTCATCTCTCCTTGCTTTGTTAGGGGTGAATAACTTTGTAATGCTCTTTAATTGATGTCTAATACATTGATTCGCCTCTATTCTTGGGTTTCTAAAATAAACATTTGTATTATGGTCTAGAATCATGTAATATATTTGTTAGGTTTTCAACTTGTTCATAGTTTTAAAAAATGTTACTAGAAATGAAAAAATAGTAAACAAATATGAAAAAATAAATCCCATTTCTAAGATTAATTAAGATGAAATAATAACTTAAATTTGACCATCATTATGTTAGTAAAAGGTTACACATGTTTTCAAAATTAGACATATACAAAGGTTTTATAATTTTCAATGTCCATATTTATAAATGATAGATAATTTTACACAATCCTTTATTTTGTGTGTGTGTGTGTGTAATCCTAGAAAGAAATTAGTTGTTACTGTAATACCCACTCCTCTTCGAGATTGATATTACTATAATTTTTATTACTCTGGATTGGAGCCATATTTGATCTTAAGACATTGATAGATGGATATTATTATATTTGATTAGCCTATTTATTAGACATTATGGATATCTTAGATTTTTGACATGATGCGACTTATATGATGGATTACATGCATGGATTGACATATCAATATTTGATGATGATCTAGATTTACTACTAATATATGTATTGACTCATTGGATTTTGGTATACAGATTTTGCTAGATGATTTAGTTATTATTGGGATCTTAATGCTAAGTGATGAATTGATACAATCAAAATATTTGAAATTGTGAACAATTTGTAAATTACTTGATTTTAGTGATGGTTTAGATATGATATTTGATAATGTGAATTGATATGTATATTTGTATTTATTGTCTCGCTTTCATTAATATGGCGAATATTCTAGAAAGGTATTATTTTGATGTCGTTAATATGTGTTTATTATTTTGATGTCGTATATTTTTGAATAGCTAGCAATCACCTCATCTATTTTCCTGTCCTTTTATGTCAGCTATCAGGCTTTTTTTTTAAGTTGGTGCAGCATGATCGGAAAAACTAGCTAGAATTACTTGCTAACAAACCGTGCGATGGGGATAACGACAAGGTTAATGAAACGACAGAGCGGTGCATGTCAAATGGCCATGCTGGCGGTCAACCTCGGAACGTACCGGGAAGATAAGCTCAACGGGTGATAAATGGCGAGAAATCCATGGTTCCAACGATTGGAAGGGTTTGATTGATCCCATTAACCCACTTTTGAAAGAATAAATACTCAAATATGGTGATTTTACACAGCAATGTTATAATTCCTTTTAAAACAACCACTCTTCCAAATATTATGGGATTTGTAAACACAACAAAAGCTCACTTTCCCACATATTGGATTTGGATAAATGTGAAAGTGGGGACCGAGTCACAAAATATATCTATGCCAACACTCGTGTTTTGGATTCTTTCTTCGAAGAGGAAACAAACAATTCTAGCGCTTGGATTGGATTTATTGTCATTTGCACTGAACCAGATGAGATAAGTGTTAGAAAAAGAGTAATTTTTCCCCAAAAAAAACAAAAAACAATTTGTTTTTTACATTCATTCAATATTAGATGATTTAATTTTAGATTCTTAATTTAGGAAAAGCTATTAAAGCAAATACATCAAAAGCTTTATATTGCACAAAAGCATGTCCTTTTTAGTTCTATTTTTAGGAGAGTTGAGTTTTTTATTGTTTGATGAAGTCATCTATTTATTAGAGGCAATTATAAGTGTTTTCATATCAAACACATTCAGAGAGATTGTATTAAGCCGAAGCTCTAAGAAGGAAGGAGAAATATATGTACAGAAGTGATGATCTAAGTTTGCAATAATATTTTTTATTTGTAATTTTTTATTTTATTTCTATTAGTTGTTATTTTATGTGCCTAATTTCTACAAATTGGTATCAGAACATGGATTTTTTTAGTAGGTTTCTAATTGACAACAAGTTATGGCTTCTATATCCGGTCTCCAGACACCACAATTTACAGGAAATAATTATGAGTATTGGTCATTAACCATGAATGCACTATTCAGATCCCAACATTTGTGGGAAATCATAGAAAATGGGTACATAGAGCCCACAGATGTAGCAGCATATAACACACTCTCATAGGCGGAGAAAGACACTTTGAAGAAATTAAGAAATAAAGACAGAAAATATATTTTCTTCATTCATCAAGCCATGCATGAAATCATCCTACCTAGAGTGGCAGCAACCAGTAAAGTACAAATTGCGTGGGAGACTCTCCAAGTTGTGTATTAAGGTAAAAAGAAAGTAAAAACTGCCAAGCTACAATTACTTCGTAGATATTTTGCAAATATGTCAATGAAAGATTTAGATTCCGTAGAATCATTCCTTTCTTTTGTAGTTGGTTTGGTCAATCAAATTAAATCTCATCGTGAAAATATTGAGGACAAAAGAATTATTAAAAATTTACTTAGAATTTTTCCTGTAAAATTTGATCCTTTGGTAGTTGCTATTGAAGAAACTAAGGATCTAAGTTAGTTTTCAATTGATGAGTTACACGCATCACTAGTAAATCATGAACAAAGGATGAATATATCACATGCATTTTTAGATCAAGTTTTTTCATCACAGGTATCAAGAAATTGTGGAAGAGGAAGAGGAAATTTCAGCCCTAGAGGCAGAGGAAAAATTTCATCTAGAGGACATAACAGCGGTCCATAAAACTCAAGTGGAAGAGGACATACTCAAGAGCACAATGATAATCATTTATTAGGTCAAAGACAGGATAAATTACATGTGTAGTGTCACTATTGCAAGAGATATGGGAACTATGCTTTTGAATGCAAGAAAAAGCAATATGATCATAACTAAAAAGGGGGAGCAGAAGATTATGCAGGATGTTTGTTATGTTGCAGGTTTGAAGCACAATATTTTGACCATTGTTCAATTGATACAAAAGGGATGCAAAGTTTACATTGAAGAAAATGAATGTGTGATCATTGATAAAGCTCCAAGTACATAGGTGATTGTTAAAGTGAATATGAAAAACAAAAAAATGTTTTCTTTGAAGATTATACTAACCACTTCCGAAGATCATACTACAGATCAGTCTGGAGCTAAGGATATTGAATCAACTTTTTTAGTCAATTGAAAAAGATGAATTCTGGCTATGGCATCCCAGGTTTGGTCATTTAAACTTTAGTGGTTTGAATTTATTACACAAAAAAATATGGTGAATTTTTTTCCTTTGAATCAGAAACTAGATAGTTTTTGTTAAGGTTGTATCTTAGGGAAGAAACACAAAGAATCTTTCCCATCTGGTAAAACAAGAATAACAAGTGCGCCACTTAAAATTGTTCACTCAGATTTATGTGGACCAATGCAAACAAATTCTATTGGAGGTTGTTCATATTTTATGACATTCATTGATGACTATACAAGGAATACATGGGTGTACTTTTTGAGAGATAAATCAGATGATTTTGATATATTTCAAGAGTTCAAGGTTTTAGTGGAAAAGAAAAGTGGGTACTACATCAAAGTTCTGAGGAAAGACAGAGGAGGTGAGTATATTTCCAATGATTTTCTGAATTTTTGTAAATATCATGGTATACACAAGCAGTTTACTTCCAGGTATACTCCACCCCAGAATGGTGTGGTAGAGAGAAAGAATAGAACCATCATGGAGATGGTAAGAAGTATGATGAAGGAAAAACATCTTTCAAATGAGTACTGAGCAGAAGCAGTAGCAACGACCATTTACATCATAAACAGGTGTCCAACGAAAATTGTTCGAAACATGGTTCCTCAATAAGCTTGAACTAAGAGGAAACAAAGTGTTTCTCATTTTAGAATTTTTTTTTTGTGGCATACGCACATGTTCCTGATGATATAAGGAAGAATTTAGACAAAAAAGGAGAAAAATGCATATTTGTTGGATATTCAGATAATAAAAAAGCTTACAAGTTGTTCAATCCAGTTACTAGAAAGGTCATATTCAACAAATATGTACAGCTTGTTGAAACTGAGGCATGGGATGGAAGTATTGAGAAAACAGTCAGTGTAGCAGCATCTATTCCTCATGATGATATAGCATATGAAAGCATTGAGTAGCAAGGTATTGTATCTTCTTCGAATCTTGGACATGCACCACAAGTTGTAGCATAAGCTACACCTCCATCTACATCTAGGAGGTCTCCAAGATTTCAATCATATTCAACTATTCAACAAACACCACAAAGAACACCAGAAGATACTCCTTCAGTACAAAACAGTCCATCATCAGATAGCCCTTTCCAGCAGAAAACAAGGAGTCTTAGTGAGATAAATGATGTTGATACAACTAATGCTTTGTCATTTTTTGTATTGTTTTCTCAAGATACAGATCCAGTATACTTTGAAGACGCTATAAAAAATAAATTTTTGGTTTAAGCCATGGATGATGAGATAGATGCCATAGAGAAGAATCAGACATGGGTATTGGTAGATCTTCTAGAAGGAAATGACGTGATAGGAGTGAAGTGGGTCTACAAGACCAAATATATTGTTGATGGTAAAGTATAGAAACATAAAGAAAGGTTGGTTGCAAGAGTCTTTTCATAGAAATATGGAGTAGATTACAATGAGATATTTACACATGTATCACGTTGGACACGGTAAGAATGGTTTTAGCCATTGTAGCTCAAAATAAATGGAAAATTTATCATATGGATGTAAAATCATAATTCTTGAATGGTTTTCTTAAAGAATAAGTTTATGAGAATCAGTCAGAAGGTTATATTATTTAAGGTCATGAAGAAAATTTATACAGGTTAAAAAAGTGCTCTATGGTCTCAAGCAAGCACCTAGAGCTTGGTACAACATGATTGATTCTTATTTGATACAGAATGGTTTCAGTAGGAGCAGCAGTGAACCTACCTTATAAATCAAGATCAATGAGCAAGGTAAAATTTTGATTGTTTGTTTATATGTGCATGATTTAATCATCACTAGAAATTCATCTAAAGATTCATTCAAATCCGCTATGAAGAAATAATTTGATATGGCATATCTAGGCCTCATGCACTATTTTTTGGGCATAGAAGTTCAACAATCAGAATATGTGGTTTTTATTTCATAAGAAAAGTATGCAAATGATGTTTTGAAGATATCTAACATGTTGAATTGCAAGCTAGTGCCAACACCAGTTGCAGTAGGTTTGAAGTTAAGCAAAGATAACAATGGATCATTTGTAAATCCAACATTGTTCAAATACTAGTTGGAAGTCTCATGTATTTAACGGCCACAAGGCTGGATATTATGTATGGTGTGAGCCTCATCTCAAGGTTCATGGAATCTCCAAAAGATTCACATTGGCAGGTTGGAAAAAGGATTTTTAAGTATGTATGTGGAACTAAGAATCATCGAATTTTGTATTTAACATCAGATGAGTTCAAACTCATAGGTTACACAGACAGTGATAGTGTTGGATGTAATGATGACAGAAAGAGAACACCTGGCTATGCTTTTTACTTTGGAATAGGCATAGTTTCATGGGCATCGAAGAAGAATCTCATAGTCACAATATCTTCAGCAGAAGCAGAGTATGTAGCAACAATAGGAGGAGCATGTCAGGGTATTTAGATGAGAAGAATGTTGAAATATTTGAGGCAGAATCAAGAGGATGGTACACAATTTAGCAATAACATTGTCCAGAAATCGTGTTTTTCACAAGAGGAGAAAACACATAGACATGAGGTATCACTTCATTAGGGAGTTGGTTAACAACAAATAATTTTTTCTTGAATTTTGTTGATCCGAAGATTAATTTTCAGATATCTTTACAAAAGCTTTGCGAAATAAATTTTTTGAGTATTTGAGAACTTGTTTGGGAGTTTGTGATCTGGAATATGTCAGATATGGAAGTGCATACTTAGCTCAAGAAAAATAAAATCTTGAAGGTAAAAATTAAGGAGTGTTAGAAAAGGAGTAATTTTTCCCCTAGAAAAGAAAAAAGTAGTTTGCTTTTTACATACTTTGAATATTAGATGATTTAGTTTTAGATTCCTAGTTTAGGAAAATCTATTAAAGAAAATAAATCAAAAGCTTTGTATTACAAAAAAGCATGTTCTTTTTATTTCTATTTTTAGGAGAGTTGAGTGTTTTATTTTTTGATGAAGTCATCTATTTATTAGAGGCAATTGTAAGTGTTTTTATATCAAACACATTCAGAGATATTGTATTGAGCTGAAGCTCTGAGAAGGAAGGAGAAATATATGCACATAGGTGTTGATCTTATTTTGTAATAATATGTTTTATTTATAATTCTTTATTTTATTTCTATTATTTTTTATTTTATGTGCCTAATTTCTATAATAAGGAGACTGGGCAGGCAGGAAATAATTGTTGCGTAGAGAGACATTGAAACTCCCCTCGAATGGATGAAGAACCTAAGAGACAAACTAGTCCCTACCACCACATCCCATGCTATAGCATGCTCCAACATCCAAACCCTTTCAAATTTAGATGTCAGGGTAGAGAAGGTTTTTCTGAGATGTTATACTACCACCGATGAGGACTCTGTGAGATGGAGATTCAGTGCTAGAGAAATCATTATGGGTGAGATTATAAGGTTTTTAAATGAATACAAATACGAACAAAACAATATGAGCGTAACATTCATGGGACACAGCTTGGGAGCTGCGATGGAAACCTTGATTACCTATGATGTCAGATAAATCATGGTGATTTCAGAAAATTGTATGAGCTCAATCCATGTGACAGTTTCTACTTTTGCCTCTCCGCGCATGGGAAACCTATCATTTTCTCAACATATGGAAGAGATTGGTGTCAAAGTTTTGCATTTAGTAAACAACAACGATCTAGTTCCAAAGGTTCTTGGGGTTTTTGTGAATGAGAATCTGGGATGGCTAAGTAAAATTTTATGCTGGTTTCCATGGGCATATGTTCATGTGGGTGTAGACATTACCTTCGACAACAACATTTCTCATGTGTTGAAGTAACGCATAATCTTGCTTGCTTCCATAACTTAGAAGTTTATTTACACGTACTGGATGGGTTTCAAGGTAACAAGAAGTTGCCTTTCACATCATTCGGGAGAGATGCAACTCTAGTTAATAAAAGCTCAGACTTGTTATGACCGATTCAATTTTCTCACCGCATTTTTATTGGAGACAATGTAGCTGGATTTACAAGTGTGTAATTGTAATTGTAGTTTTATCCTTATATACAATACAAAATTTGTCCCAAACTTTTGTTCTTTTTCACATCTTGAATGTGTGGCTGCACCTGATTTAAGACTACAAATAAGATGATCAAATTTTCTTTATGATTTAATCTTACAAATTTCATTTAATCATTAACACCATCAACAAGTTGAATGAGAGTTACATGAACAAAATTCCATATGTCTTAATTTTCTAAATGAGTTATGACTTTACTCTTCCATGTATCATAGTTGTCTACTCTTAGGAGTTGGGACTTCGGAAAAATATCTTTTCAACCATTCACAACCATAATGGATATTGTATGTGGCATAATTTATCCTTATTCATGCAAGTTAATGCAATGATGTACAAAGTATAAGAAAATGCGATGCTCCCACCAGTGAAAATTGAAAAATTTGTAATTTATTTTAATTTTGGGCATTTTAGTCTCTCTTCTAGCGTTCTCTTACAAATGAGAAATTTGAAAAATATATATATAAATTTTAAAATAAATATAAGAAAGTGAGAAAATATGCTCTATGGCCTCTTTTTTACTATAATATACACTTAAATTTTGAAATTTATAAAAATAATAATTTTTTTTAAACTTCAATTTGGGTTTTTAACTTTGAAGATGTTTTTAGGCCTTATAAATTTCCTCCCCAACATTTTCATTTTTCAAACATCATAGAATCTATACAAAATTATTTTTTCATGTCTAAAAAAAGGGCAACATGGAAATCGAATTCTTATAATCCATAAATAAATGATAGGGAGGTAAAGAAAGTATGTCTTGTTACTTTCTCAATAATGATTTTAGTTCTCTAATTTGGAGCATCCTTATTATTAACAACAGAGAATATCTTTGAAATTTCCCTCAAATTTAATGTAAGATAAGTTATAATTGAAATCCATCTTCATAACTTTTAATTGGGACCAATCTTCAACAATGTTGTTGGTAGCACAATAAATGTTCTTTATAAATAATTTAACAAACTAAGCTTCAATATTTCTAATGATGCCACATAGTCTATAATAGATCGGATTTCCTAGGATGGTTTGAAATAGATTTGTATTTATTTAAACATTAACATATTCGTAGATGATGTCTACATTCCAATATTAATGTTAATTTGATATTAATTTAGTAATATTTAGTGGATATGGAATATTTGGAGTTTTCATCTCTCCTTGCTTTGTTAGGGGTGAATAACTTTGTAATGCTCTTTAATTGATGTCTAATACATTGATTCGCCTATATTCTTGGGTTTCTAAAAAAAACATTTGTATTATGGTCTAGAATCATGTAATATATTTGTTAGGTTTTCAACTTGTTCATAGTTTTAAAAAATGTTACTAGAAATGAAAAAATAGTAAACAAATATGAAAAAATAAATCCCATTTCTAAGATTAATTAAGATGAAATAATAACTTAAATTTGACCATCATTATGTTAGTAAAAGGTTACACATGTTTCTAAAATTAGACATATACAAAGGTTTTATAATTTTCAATGTCCATATTTATAAATGATAGATAATTTTACACAATCCTTTATTTTGTGTGTGTGTGTGTAATCCTAGAAAGAAATTAGTTGTTACTGTAATACCCACTCCTCTTCGACATTGATATTACTATGATTTTTATTACTCTGGATTGGAGCCATATTTGATCTTTAGACATTGATAGATGGATATTATTATATTTGATTAGCCTATTTATTAGACATTATGGATATTTTAGATTTTTGACATGATGTGACTTATATGATGGATTACATACATGGATTGACAGATCAATATTTGATGATGATCTATATTTACTACTAATATATGTATTGACTCATTGGATTTTGGTATATAGATTTTTCTAGATGATTTAGTTATTATTGGGATCTTAATTCTAAGTGATGAATTGATACAATCAAAATATTTGAAATTGTGAACAATTGGTAAATTACTTGATTTTAGTGATGGTTTAGATATGATATTTGATAATGTGAATTGATATGTATATTTGTATTTATTGTCTCGCTTTCGTTAATATGGCGAATATGCTAGAAAGGTATTATTTTGATGTCGTTAATATGTGTTTATTGTCTCGATGTCGTTAATATCGTGTCTTCAAATCCCTTCTTACTAGTGGGAGAGGAGAAATAAGGAAGTGGTCAAACACGTGGATGGGATATTTATATACTCTCATACAACTCCCACTCCCATTCCTCTTCCTCTTCCTCTTCTTAGCCCGCACTAATCTCTTCATTTCATTGAAATCTCAACCAACAATACAATTATTCACATATGTTTGTGGATATGTTTTTGAGTGGTTATTTTCTCTTCTTGTTTTATGTAGTGTTTCTTTATTGGCATATTCCGATAAGGTATTATTTGTGAACACTTATTATTATCTTAATATTATGATAATTTAGGTATGATCTTCACATACATGTTTTTAATTATTGAAATTTGATGAATTATTTTTACTGTTGTTTTAGTAAAATGAAATTCTAATGTAGGTATTAGTCATTTTTTCTAAGGTCACACATAAACATTGGTACAACAAAGTTTCCTTAATCCACAAAAGTCAAAGACATCAGTAATAGTTTTCATAATAAGTCTTAGCCACCTACCAACATGAAAATTTATCCTTTCATGGGAAGATGACGAAACTATTAGTTTACATAGGCGTCATTTTTGAAATAATTAAAGTGTATATTAATGAGAAGTGTGTATGTAAGTGAATTAATATCTTATAAATTAATAATTTTTAGTTTGAGTGTCTCCAAAAGGTTTGGGAATCTAAGAAGCCGTTGAAGATTTTAACATAATATAAGAAAGCTTGAAAGGGATAAATTGGAGAAATTTTTAGTTGAATAAAGAGGTCAAATGTCATTAATAAGAAATAGATAGAAATATAGTTGATTTATTTATCTTAGATACTCAATCATTTGACCACTTTATTTCAGATATTGAATCAAATCACTTTCATAAAATATAAATGATTTCCATTTTTCTCACATAAATGCCATGTACTTGAATTTATTTTTTGGACATCATGGGTTTTTCTAGTTTTTAATTTACACCTCATTGCTTGATTTTCTTATAAAATACTCCCTTTTCCACAACTTTTGCATTCTACAAATTGGGATGTGGTCCTTCAAACAAGGAGATGATTTTTTTTTAATTATGTTTTTAATTTCAAGGTATTTGTATTTTATTGAAAGTAGTCTCAATTTTGTTAGAATATTTTATTATAAACATGTATTTCGTTAGTAAAATCTCAAACTTGTTAATTGAAATTCTTGAAATACCTTCTTAATTGTGGGAGAGGAGAAATCAATAAGTGGTCAAACACATGGATGGGATATTTGTATACTCTTCTACATCTCCCAATGTTCTCCTCTCTCTCTTCTTATCCCACTCTAATATCTTTATTTTATCGTAATCTCATATTCATTAATACAATTACTATAATATGTTTTTTATATATAAGAACTCGTATGTTTTTTGCTAGTTATTTTCTCTTCTCGGTCTATGTACTAATTTTCCATTGGTATATTCTTATATGGTCTTTTTTGTGAACATTGTACTATAACTCATTATTAAATTTACATTAATATAGTTTATCTAAAGTTTACATAAGGGATAAAATTATTGACTCAAGATGATGTATAACCCACATTAGAGGATCTTATAATCATTTTGGATCTTTTGTGTTTATCTCTAATCAGACACATCTTTCTACCACCTTTACAGTCAAAATTAATCTTAAGATTATACTCCGATATCTAACTAAGTGATAGTAAATTATTTGTCAAATTAGGGACCTTTGACAAAATAGGAGATATTGTCACATAACACAACATGTTTTTTTGTTGTTTCATTCAATGTGAAGAACGAGTCCTTTCATTTATTCATGTGTTGGGTTACACCTGAAATGACATAACAAATATCATTGTGTTAAGTGGAAACATTTTAGGAAGTCTCCATCATTGGAGTTCTTTTCCTATTCACCAACATTGCATTCTTGTTGGGAATTCATTTTCATCTTCCCCTTATTATGACATTATTCCTTATTTTTTTGTCCCTAATATGATTGTTGGTTATAAAAATTCTTACCACTAAATGATCCCTAATTTAATTAATTGTACTTATAACATTTTCATTCATGGCCCTTACGAACAAAAATAATAACACTTTTGTTTGTATTTATTCCCATTCTGGTCATTTAAGTGACTACCTTACTTCTAGGGTTTCTTGGATGATTTCATATATTTCTTCTATTTTTGTTGTGAAGCAAGAGTGTGTTTCTCAAATTCCATTGTGTGCATGAAATTTTCCTATTACATCATATTCACTAACTTATCATAGGTAATTTTCTATCATGTGATATTCAAAGTGGTCACAAAGTTCCCAAAAGAGGGGAAAAGCTCTCTCAAGATAATGGGGACAAGAGATTCATCCAACATTTCCTCTTCCAATGCTTAGAGTGATGCTTAGAGAGATTCATTCGCTATAGCTAGAGAAATGTTTTCATTAATGGTGTTTTAGGAGTTAATGTTCCCTACGTTCCAATGTACAAGGCATGTTTTTTTATCAGTAATATTTACGTTAGATCAAATTTACATTTGAATATGATGATTAATGGTGGTGGACACACAAAATATATCGAATGGTTGATTTTTATAAGGTGGTAGGTATAATAACTTCCTGATGAAAGAGGAGGAAATTAAACTCAAATTCTCATCACAACAAGGTCTCATGCAGTGGATAACTTCCCTCTTCCTTCATTTGTGATCCCGGTGGTTGAGTTATCATCATGTCAACAACTAAATCACCCTATTTTATTTTTAAGTCTGATAAGAAGGTGTCAAAGGGGTGATAACTCCCCCACTACCTCCTTCATACCATTCTTCAATTCTCACATAAGACAATAATTTTACGCATTGGCCTGACCTCCTATGAGATCTCACTTTCACAAAAATTCCATCTTGCCTTTCCTCTGCTTGCAGGTATTAAGGCCTCGGATAAGTGAGATTTTCCCGCATGTCCTTCTTGATTCCATTTAAGAAGGTTACATCCAAAATAGACAAAACCAAATCTATGAGTGATTATTGTGGCTTCATGCTAATGTTTTTTGGGTTTTGTCTTGTCTTTTAGGGTGATGATGAAAATGGAAAAAATAAAACCTATGTTTGATTATACTATTTACATTTGATTCACCTTATTTTATGATAATAAAACTTATTTTTTGAAGGTATGCTCTTTATAGCCCTCTACTCTACTAATATTTATTATAAGTATTTGCGGAACTATCAACATTGGAGATGAGAGATTACATTAAAAAATTTCTCAAAAGTATTAAATCACAACCATCTATATATATCATCAAATTCTTAATTGAAAAGGTATTCTAAGACACGTCAAAGATGTCTCATATGGCCTCCTTCCACCTCTAGAAAAATTAGGAGCAATCACCTCTTCAAGTTTGCATCCCTTCTATTTTTTTTCAAAATTTTATGTCTATAAGTTGTTGCTTCCTCCTTTTACCTTCACATAATAGAAATTTATCTTTTTCATGTGCTTCAACAATTGCTTCTTTCTCCAAAATTAATAATTAATCTTCCCTCATTTTTAAAATAATGTTACATTTCACTCCCTTCTATATCTTCACCTTTTTACTCTAAAGGTTCCATTTCCATGAAACGTTTGGCTTTAACATCCTTATGTGCACATGAAATAATTAGTTTTGTTATACGTATTAAAATTTCCATTGTACCCCTTTAGTACTATTGCTAGTTATATAACTAAGACAATAATTAATTAGGTGATTGTCATAATCGTTCTTCTAGTTTATGTTTTTTGTGGTACATCTTACACCAATTTAATATTGTTTTCCTTTATTTATACATTTTTAACTGTATTATTATTAAATATCTTTGCTACTATCAACTGCATCATCCAACTCCTAAGGGGGTTTATTGTTTAAACTTGATTTAAATTTTTAAATATGGCACAAAATTGTTTCGTCTAATTATTGTTAAAAAGCGATGGTGTGTCTAGGTATGGTTCTAGAGAATTATGTAATTATTGATATACTGAGTGATGATATCTTAAACACATATATTTGAAATATGTAAAACATATGTCAACTTAAAACATATATCTTATACTTTTAGTATAATATAATAATCAATTTTATTTGATGAAATAGTTTCTATATTATTAATAATAAAATAGTACAACTTCACAAAAAAGACAAATTGTTTTGAAATACACTTTATCTTCAAACTTTCCCTAAATCAAAAAAGACCATATAAAAAATGAGTCCACAGGAAACAAGCCAATGCACAAACAGAATCAAGTAGATTCCAACAAGGTCATATTTTCACAATTAGTTCAAGTCAAACAAGCCCCGGGAAGAAACCACCAATGATTATGCATTTAACCTTAAGAATTTAATATTTTTTTGAATTTTATATCCACCAAAGAATATTGAGCTTCATATTTATTAATAGTATACTAAGAATTCCTATAGAAAACTAGATTATTAGTATTTATTTGTCTTTCAATTAACGTTTTCATACAATTAACAACATTGACTATAGATGATACATACATGGATAGGTGATACACTTAAGGAAAAAATATACCATGTAGCATGAAGAACTCACACAACATAGACTTACTAACATCCTAGCAAATGAATTAAAAATTAAGAAAATATCACTTTATTCAATTTCATTAAGCAAACATAATTTTTACATGTAATAGACTAGTTTCAAGATGATACATTCTCCAAAAATATCTAATAATGTGCATCTAAACTAACCATATGATTAAGTCAACCATCCATTAATTTTCCAACTTCTAATATCAACTAATCCCTCTAATAAGAAGACCTCTTTCAAGCATAAACATGTATTTATACAAGAACATGATTCACCTACTTACAAGATTGCTCTCAGCTACATCCCAAATGTATAACATTAAATGGATCCTTTGACCCATGCCCCTATTAATAAATGTGTACGATTATTAAATTCAAGATAACGACCAAATTCTTCATAATGCATAACAAGCATTATTCAACTCAAAGAAACATAAGTCAACTCAATAACCACGATATTGAGTTGGGTAAACTCTCTATGTTGGATCTCTATCATTATATTCCTAAACTATTTATCAAACTAATTTCTCATATAGTGTCCCCTATATTTGTTAAACTATCCAATACATTTATTTTAGGATGAAATAACATGTTGTTGATATTTTTCCATTCATCTAATTTCCATATTCACATTAAATGAGTCAAAATTAATGTTAGGAAAGGAATATTGGCTCAAAAAACTAGTATTTAGAGATTTACATGGACCTTGACAGGGTTACAATGTTAAAATTATTAGCAAGTGTCTTGCGAGAAGGAAAGAGGATTCAATTATTAGGTTTGAACTAAAACATTAACTCACAAAAGCTGGATTTTTTTTGAAATTTTAAGAACAAAGGAAATTTTTTATTTGTGTCATAGGGGTATTGTAGTGCCCCCCTCCTCGTTAGCCATCAACATTAGAGATAATAAATTTGGTCTCAAGGACTGGTACATTTATAGGGTATGCAGAAAAAAAAATAGTTGAAAAGGTGTTTGAAAATTTGAAGAAAACTCAATATAAAGGTGTGGAGCCATACCTCACAACCTTTGCCAACATACTCCTAGCTAGTGCTTAAATGGGAGATTTAGCTAGAAAGAGGATTCTTGTCAAATGTTGTCATTATAAATTCCCTTCTAGATATGTATGCATATTGTTAATTCGTACACAAGGCATGAGGAATGTATGAAAAAATTACTAATAGTTATTTTTCTTCCCTCATCTGTTGTCACAAAAAACACATATTGGTTGGTCGGTTTGGTCCATAGTAGCATATAAACCCCAATGTATCACAATGCTTATGCCACTAGAGGTGAGGCAAAAATAGAAGTGCCCTATCACTAACATAATGGTTGATTGGTTGTGAGATAAGTATGATTTTTCCTCGCTTTTAAGGTTATATACACCTATCAAAAAATAATCTCAAATTAGTTGGTCAATCTAGTCCATAATAACATAGATACCTTGATATATCATGCCTTAAATACCAATGAATTCGTAATGGAAGTGCCCTCTCACTAACATAATAGTTTTTTGGTTCATAAATAAGCATGTTTCCTTTCTTCCAAGGTTAGAATTCCTCTCAAAAAATAAATCCCACAATGGTTGGGTGGCCTCGTTTGTGATAACATAGATACCCTAATATATCACAATTGTTATAAGTGGCCCTCTCACTAATGTAATGGCTGATTAGTTTTGGGACAAGTATGCTTTTTGCCTTGTTATTCAAGTCTAATATGCATATGTAGTGCATCTTGGAATTGCTTCACCAAATCTAATTTTTTCCCCATATTTTGGCATCAATGTAACTATTACATCTCCTTTAAGTGTAAGTGTACCATTGATAATGTGTATACAAATGGTATGGTTGTAATCCCAATGTCCAACACACTTCCCTAAAGTTACAGTATAACTCAAAATTCGATAATAACACTCCACCTCTAGTTTTTTGGTTGGTCAGTTGGTTGGCTTGGCCCCTAATAACATATAAACATCTATATATCATTATTCTTATACCACTAGTGGTAAGACCACAATGGAAGGGGCACCTTCAACATCCTCCACAATTATCTCTTGATACATGCCTTAGTACCCAATTTATATATGCCTCTTTAATAAATCTTCAAAATTACATTAACAACTCTTAAAATTCAAGTATTTTAATATCAATGTAACTATTGCAACTTTCTTCAATGAAAAGCTTGTAATAAGCTAGTTAACAAGTTAACAATGTTGTCATATAATTGTATGTAAAGTTGTCATATAATTGTTCATACATTTAATTTTAATTAATAAATTAAGAATTATGCTTTATTACTTTAAACAAAATAACATATAGTCCATTAAATTGTATGTTTTGGATTTATTTTCCATTCCCATGTCTCATATTTATAATGCATATCTATATTTTGTCTTAGACGTTACATCATAATGCCAAGTGTTATGTATCTTATTTTAATGACCCATGGGAGATTAATTTGTCATAACTTACTAGCTTATTATGAAGGAATTTCAGTAATGTCTAAGATTTGATAGATGTATCAGCTTAAAACAATGGAACTATTACATTTACTTGATGTTTAAAATATTTATTAATTAAAGAGTTGCTATAAACGCCATGCAAAGTGAAAATGACAGCTAATCTTGTTGGAGAAAACACGTAAATAACACATGTGAAAAATATGTGAAAGATACAAACCCATCTTTCATACATTTCAATTGACAAGCAAGAAAATTTATTCCAAACTCTAATTTACAAGTAGTGCATATTATATGCAAGAAGAAAAATCTTATTAGAAAAAACAAATTATGTTATTTCGTCTAATGAATGCTACCACACGTTCTTTAGCAGCCATTCCAATCTCTGTATATAAACACCTTTTTGAAATTTAGCATTAAAAAGATCAAATTAATACCATAGTTCATTATTTAGTTAGTGTATTTTCCTTTAACACCTTTGCTACCACCCTTTTCACATTTATGCTAAACATCCTCATTAACGGGCATATAATAAAGGCAATTTATGATCAACATTGCTTAGAACTGTAATTTGGAAAAACAAATGGTATTAGTTGAATACAATTTCCTCCATTGGCCTACTAAATAAATGTTTACCATGTATTTGATCGTCTTCTTAACCTATACATCTCTCATCTTTAGCAGATGTTAAAATGTCCATGTAATGAAATATCCAAATTTGTTACAGACTTGCACTATCTATAGCAATGCAACATTGACAGTAACAAAAATACCAATAACAAGTGAGTACCACAAAACACAAAACTGACAAGCAACAAAAATAGAAAAATAAAACCTGAGAAAAATAATTCAATCCAAAAAAAAAAAACAAATAACAAAAAGAAATTGAATTAACATTACCATTTCAAAAAGCCAAAATCCTTGAACAATGTAGCAACGTCAACATAAAACAATTATATATTTCAATGTATTAGGCTAAATGTGATGGTAAGTATGCACTCTAAGGGACTTCAGGGGATAAAATAAAACTTCCAGAAAAAAATAACTCTACCTAGAAGGTAAGGAAAGCTTCCTACCAGTACACACAAAACACTACTCACAAGGTCAGGGGAAAATTTCTTACAAAAGACCACAAAATAAGTAAAGATCCTTTTACACGAAACACCTAAAAAAGAAGAAAATCTACCTAGAATGTAGGAAAAGATTCCAAAGACAACACAAATCACAACCCACAAACCTGGAATTTCAAATTATCAATGCCTGTCAAACCAAAATTTATTGACAGCTTAGCGCTTTTCCGTAGCTGTAAATTCCAATATTTTTATATAGTTTGTTCAGATAAATAAAAATAAGTCTTATACTGTTTTATATATATATATATATATATATATATATATATATATTAGTAATTGTATAAAAAATTATACAGCTTTCATGTATTGTTTACTGTTTCTTAAATTTTTTACCTGTAAAATACGGTTAAAATCACAAAAAAACGGTCCACACCCTATCAATTTCCATGCCTTCACAAGGCATAGAGAGTTTCCTAATACAAATCAAACTGAAAAAATCTTGAAGTAAATAGTTACAGTTCAGAACATTAATTGACTCGACCAACATAAGGAGATAAACTATTCCACGAAGTTTAGGAAAAACTATTTGTGCACACATCTGACTTTATGAGGTTATTCAACCTACAATGCAAAGACGATTTTTCGACAGAGCATAAACCCACCCCCAAAAAAGGAATTTTTTCTTTTTTGCAGTCCGTGGATGTAGTTTAAGGCATTACCAAGATGTTGTTTTATACCAGTTCGGTTATAGAAAAAAATTGTGTGGATGGACGTACCCATGTTGAACACATTATCCGCGTAACCGTTATAAATTCCACCATAGCTCTGTGGGTCGAATCTCTCGGGGATCATGTATGCACATGTGCCCACATACGAATTGCACCAGAACCTATGGCTTATGACATGATTCTGCTCACCCCAAAGTCTGCAATCTTGACTCTATGTAAATTCTTGCCAATCAACAGATTGGAGGGCTTTATGTCTCTGTGAAAAATCCTCTACCTATGAAGGCATTTCAGTCCCTCCAACACTTGGCTGGCAATCTTAGCCAGGAAGGATTTTCTCATCCACTTCTTGTGATTCAATAAATCGGTAAGGGACCCTTCATCCATGTATTCCAGAACAAAATTTATATTCCCTCTCTTCTTGAAGACCCCTGACATTTGATTGACGTAATGAGAAACAATCTTCTTGATTATATCCATATCTCTCATGATCTATGTTGTGAGGGAGGGATAACATTCAAGGCATATGAATTTGAGTGCATAGTAAGAGGAGGATTTGTGGTGGAGGACCTTATACACTTTGCTTCCGCTACCAAGTCCTAGAATTCCCATTCTTTCCAAATCAGATTCAACAATGTGTCTGACATGTGTGTGGGGCATCATTGGGAGGGGAAGAGGCAGATGAAGAGGCATTGTTTGTTGGTGTGGAGGAGTGATTGCAGGTAGCTTCAAACCCAAACAATTTTTGAACATTATTGTAAATCAATCAAGACTGCTCAGCAGATGATGTTTCTACTTGTTGACAGGGAAAAGGATTGTGCTTAGGAAGAGGCAAATAACAATACAAATGGGTAGAATCCATTCCATCCCACCTTGGTATCCTTCTTTTAAAGTCTCCAGCAAGTGCCATGAAGGTGACCCCAGCATAAAGGAATGTGCGGGATTTTAGTTGTGTTTGAATTTTGAATTTTTAATCCAAAATTCAAATTTTTAATCCAATTCATCACACCCGTATATATTTGAATAGCTAGCAATCACCTAATCTATTTTCCTGTCCTTTTATGTCAGCTATCAGGCTTTTTTTTAAAAGTTGGTGCAGCATGATCGGAAAAACTAGCTAGAATTACTTGCTAACAGACCGTGCGATTGCGTTAACGACAAGGTTAATGAAACGACAAACCGGTGCATGTCAAATGGCCATGCTGGCGGTCAACCTCGGAACGTATCGGGAAGATAAGCTCAGCGGGTGATAAATGGCGAGAAATCCATGGTTCCAACGATTGGAAGGGTTTGATTGATCCCATTAACCCACTTTTGAAAGAATAAATACTCAAATATGGTGATTTTACACAGCAATGTTACAATTCCTTTTAAAACAACCACTCTTCCAAATATTATGGGATTTGTAAACACAACAAAAGCTCACTTTCCCACATATTGGATTTGGATAAATGTGAAAGTGGGGACGAGTCACAAATATATCTATGCCAACACTCGTGTTTTGGATTCTTTCTTCGAAGAGGAAACAAACAATTCTGGCGCTTGGATTGGATTTATTGTTGTTTGCACTGAACCAGATGAGATAAGTGTTAGAAAAAGAGTAATTTTTCCCCGAAAAAAACAAAAAACAGTTTGTTTTTTACATTCATTCAATATTAGATGATTTAATTTTAGATTCCTAGTTTTTGGAAAAACTATATAAAGCAAATAAATCAAAATCTTTGTATTGCACAAAAGCATGTCCTTTTCTAGTTCTATTTTTAGGAGTGTTGAGTGTTTTATTGTTAGATAAGGCCATCTATTTATTAGAGGCAATTGTAAGTGTTTTCATAACAAACATATTCAGAGAAATTGTATTGAGAAGAAGCTCTGACAAGGAAGAAGAAATATATGCACAGAAGTTTTGATTTCGAGTTTGCAATAACATGGTTTATTTACAATTATTTACTTTATTTATGTTAGTGGTTATTTTATGTACATAATTTCTACGGATTGGTATGAGAGCGTGGATTTTTTCAGTAGGTTTCTAATTACAAATAGGTTATGGCTTCCATATCCGGTTTACAGACACCAAAATTTACAGGAAATAATTATTAGTATTGGTCATTAACCATGAAGGAACTATTTAGATCTAGGATGTGTGAGAAATCATAGAGAATGGGTATACAGAGCCTGCAGATGCAGCAACATATAACGCACTCTCACATGTAGAGAAAGACACTTAGAAGGAATTAAGCAAGAAAGATGGAAAATATCTTTTGCTCATTCATCAAGCCATGCATGAAAGCATCCTACCTAGAGTGGCATCAACCAGTGAAGCACAAATTGTGTGGGAAACTCTTAAAGTTGCGTATCAAGGGAAAGAGAAAGTAAAAACCACCAAGCTACATTTACTTCGTAGAGATTTTGAAAATTTGTCAATGAAATATTTAGATTCCCGTAGAATCATTATTTTATTTTGTAGTTGGTTTAGTCAATAAATTCAAATCTCATGCTGAAACTATTGAAGATAGAAGGATTATTGAAATAGTTTCTTAAGAGTTTTTTCAGCAAAATTTGATCCTTTGGTAGTTTCTATTGAAGAAACTAAGGATCTAAGTCAGTTTTCAATTGATGAGTTGCATGCATCATTAATAAATCATGAAAAAAGGTTGAATAGATCAAATTGCCCACTTCTGTAGACTTCAATATGTTTTCATGTTTTCGAGGTATCATGATTATCGTTGAAGATGGATTATTAGGAAATCTTCAGCCTTAGCAGGCAGAGGAAGAATTTCATCTGAGATGACGCAACAGTGATCCATCAAATCTCAAGTGGAAGAAGACATATGGTCAAAAGGTGGACAATTGATAATCATATTTGTCAGGTACTTTTGAGAGGGATATTTACCTTACATTCTGACAATGGGACACTATTTCAATGATATATGAGTAGCATTATGCTAATTTGAATGAAAGAAAAAATCAATATGATATAGAATGAAATGTGGAATCAAGAATCCGTGTTGGAAAGCTCTACTCTAAGCTCCATATTTTTACTTGCATTATTTTATTAGTGAATCATGATGTAAATTTAAAAATACAAAAATATTGATATATATTGGCATTTATTTACTTTAATGAAGCCAACAGGCCGATATTAAGTAAATTTTTTATGAGGGCGCCCACTCAAACTATTGCGTAGGGTGCTCCCAACCTTTAATTCGGCCCTGCATACAAGGATAAAATCACGGAGCTTCTGCTAGTGTTAGGATCATAAAAGGGAGAATGCCTATCCTACGAAAATATTTTTGATCTAAATTTTCACCAACCTCTACACAAAAAAGATTATTCATAAACAAAAAAACGGTAATTATAGATGTTTTGTTAATCTACTAGTTCTGAATTAAATATGAGTAACATGACTCTCAGTGGTAACAAGTTGTAACATGAGTTCCAGTTGTAATACAACTATGGTAGCTAATGCAAACTTTATACACTTGTAACAATAAAAATGACATTTGACTAGGATTTGATTTACTTGGGATTTTGTGTGGATTGTTGTGTGTTGAGTTTGAGTGTAGCACACTCTACCCCACATGGGAAACTCGAATTTGGCCTTGGATGCCAAATTTCAAAGCTTGTGGGACAAAGTCAAACTTGTCCCACACCTCTTAAAACCCCATGCCAACCCTACCTATGGGTTGGAAGGCCAAATTTAGGGTCTTTTAGGTGTTTTGGGGGGATAAAAGAGTAAAAATATTAATTGCACTTTCTTTCAAATTTAATTTTGTCCTTTGAGGGAGTGGGCTTAGTTGGAGTGTGCAAGTTGCTTGCCTTTCTTTCAACCACTTATTAATGGTGCATTGGAATTTGATGTTGACCAAATGATGTGGAGTGGAGGGAAAAGGAGGTGGAATCCTACTTGGAGCCACATCATCCCTCCCTCTCTTTTCTCTATTTATTTGAGCCTCTTGTTTGTTTTGGGGGTTGGAAGTTTTCATGTTTTAGTCTTTTTGTATTTTGGAGAGGAGAGGATTTGGAAGGAGCTTGTGAATTTTTGAGCTTGTGGATACTTGTGATAACTTTGTTGGAGCTTGTGGATGCTTGCTTGATCCTTGGAGGGATTTGAGACTTCATATTTGGAGCAAGCTCTACCATGGAAAGGTAGGAGCTTCCCCTTTGTTGCATTATGTTTCTTTTGTCATATGAATGTATTTTTATGTTGTGTTGAATGTTGTTGTTTGAAATGCTTGTTGGGAATGGGTAGAATGCCTAAGTTGGGAGTGAGAGGAGACTATGGGGAGCTCTTGATTGAGGGAGGCATAAGAGATCATGTGCTTGAGGAGGGAGCTTGGGTTGGGTGTCCACCTTGTAAGAGAAATGCTTGCATTTATTCTTGTTTTACTTTGAGGGAGCCATAAGAGTTGAAGGAGGCATAAGAGTGAATGGAGGGATAAGGGGTACCTGAGGGAGGCATAAGAGTTGTTAAGGGTATTGTGTTTGCATTGGAGGCTTTTAGGTGGATCAACTCATGCATCAAATGTCAAAATTCAAATCCATATGGATATATTGTTGGGTAAAGCTGATGAATTCATGATTTGACTTAATCAATGAAGCTGAAAAAAATACAAATTATTTGTTACCAACGCTACTAAAAGTTGAATTACATACATCATGTAAATCTAAGCATGAAGGAGGTGCAATGTTATTGATTGGTGAATGGATTTACAAATTGAATTAAAATTAGCCTTGTAAGCACTACAACTAAGTGTGAGACTTGAAATGAGAAAATGTGTGTGTGTGCGCGCGTGCGCAACGGATGTCCTAGAATTAACGAAGCAATAATAAAAAGCCACCTATAATAATATAATAGAACATTGGAACCTTATATTGTTGAACAATGTACAACCATCTTGTACGTTACCTCACCTTGATTAGAGGATTCTAAAGGAGTATTCATTGCCATTGTATTCATTTAGCATCCATTATTGCATAACAATGATGACCATCGTCATATTGGACAATACTTGTAAATCTAGTTTTGAAGGATAAGATGTATACGCATATGTTGGTAATTCAAATTCTACGCCTTAGATGGAAATATCGCAGGACTCTTTTGTGGAATGTCAGGGAAGATTTATAATATTTTTGTATGCACATGAAAGATTTCATTTAAATGCAATTGCTCAACTAAGGATAATGTATTGTACAGTGAGAATATTAGTCTTAGAAGAGTTGTGGTATTGTCTGATGGAATGAATTAGTGTCATTTAACTAGATCCCACCTTATGCCAATTAAGTAAATTAGACCCTAACATCTATCATGTTCGTTCTTAATAAATAATACGACGATTCCTTAAAAGACCAAATTGCAAATTCTCCAAAGGGAAATATAACTTTTTTTTATTCGAAAACATATGCTATGTTATATTGAAGTGTGATAAAAAAAAAATACTATTGCAATTTGGCTATGCAAAATAACGTTGGAGATTATCACACCCCAAAATATTTCACACGAGGCATCTACATATTTTAAGTATTAGGTCCATGATTCATAGCTTACACTATGTAATACATAATAGATAACTATTATAGGATTTCACAAAAATAAACAGCATATTCCACAAGACTGTCTATCTCATATTAATGAAGTATTACTATCAAAAGCTACTTAATCAATACCATAATAGTCAAGGATCATTAATATATCTAAACTAAAGACATAAAATATTTCACATATATTTGGTATCTAGAAGATGCCATGCAAGCTGGTAATTTCCTTACGAACAAGTTTCTGATCTGATACGAACCCACCTCTAGGAGGATCCTATGCTTGTAAGTCCGTGATCTCTCCACAGTGTTGTACATCAAAATAGGTCGGATCGAACTAGTGTTGGTTTGTAGTAAATTTCATTGGATGTTTCTCATCTAACAAGTTTCTCTATCCCTCATTCAAGTTGATAAAATAACTATGATATATGACGGTTGCTCCACATCTGAAACTGAATATCGATAGATTAGTAAAAGAATAACAACATAGTTGGTAACTTGCTCGTATCAATAACGCCCAGAGGGTATACGGTTGCTTTCACATGTGCCATGAATATCATAGATCCGTAAAAGAATCAAAAATTAAAGTACTTATTATCAATAATCCTGGAACCAGTTTAATCAGGACTTTTGTTTTGAGATCACTCAAACTAGGATACAAACAGTTTGTACTGAAATCTCAAGGCATATGCAAGTTGAGTACATTATGTTGGATAATAAAAAAATAATAATCTGACAAATTAAATTGTTGGATAATGCCAATACAATAATTAAATTATTGAAAAAACTAGAATCTTTCTTGATTAGTAATTGGTCAATATTCCGCTGATATGTAATGGATAGGCCCTTACATCGTATTAATCAAAAGGACTTCTCTAATCTATTCAGAGCTGATATGTAAGACTTAGTATCATAAATACATTTTGAAATGCTTTTTACAAATGCAATACACCAACCATTGGGCTTCTTTGAATCAGAAAAATACCAAACCCATCCACGAGCAATAAGATTTTTGCCTGAAACCGTGATCTGTTAGAAAAAGAGTAATTTTGCCTCAAGGAAAAACCGTGGTAAAATATCGGTTCAGGACGCTTTTTACATGCTTTCTAATATCCTCAGATCGATTTGAAGTTTTAGCATTCCTAGTTTTTGGAAAAACTTATAAAGCAACATAAATCAAAATCTGCTTGTATTAGTGCTCAGAAAAGCAAAGTGGGACTTGTTCTAGTTGCTATCGCTTAGCCGAGTGCTGTGGCAGTGTTTTGATTGTTAGATACCATGTGCCATGCTATTTATTAGAGGCATAGTGGTCGTAACACGCTGTTCCTTGCATAACAAACATCGTCACCTGTCCCACTCGCCGTAACTCCATCTGTCATTGACCGTAATGAAGCTCATGGGGCAAGGACAGACACCCAAAGCAACATGCACAGAAGTTTGAGGATTCAAGTTTTGCAATAATCTGAGTGTTTTAATTGTACAATTATTTAAACTTTATTTATGTTCAGTTGTTATTTTATGTGGCATAATTTCTACGGATAAGGTATGAAGAGCGTGGATTTGTTTCAGTAGGTTTCTAATTGAAAATAGGTTATGGCTTCCATATCCGGTCTGCAAACACCATAAAATTTACAGGAAATAATTGATGAGCTAGACTTGGACATTAGACTCATGTCTTTTGGTTTTCCTATTTAGATCTAGGATGTGTGATCCTATCATAGAGAACTACGTAGGTATACTTAGAGCCTATTAGATGCAACAACATTATAATAGCACTCTGACACATGTAGCAGAAAGACACTTAGAAGGAATTATAGCTAAATGTAAAGATAGTGAAAATATCTTATCGCTCATTACATCAAGCCATGCATTGAAATCATCCTACCTAGAGTGGCCAAGTCAACATCTTAGTGTATAATTATTATACATATGTGTATATATTATAATGTCTTAAAGTTGCGATATACGTAAGGTATAACTGGAGAATAAAATAAAAACCACCAAGCTACAGTGGTTACTTTGTAGAGATTTCATGATAAATTATGTCATACCCTGAAATATTTAGATTCTGTAGAATCATTATTTTATTTTGATAGTTACCAGACATTAGTCTAATAAAATCGTAAGATCTCATCCTAGAAATCTATGTGAAACGATAGAATGAGATTAATTGAAAAAGTTTCTTAGATTTTTTTCAGCAAAATCGTGATCCTTTGGTAGTTTCTAGCTTGTATACGGGCACACCCTTCAAAAAAAAATTCACATTTTTGGGTTGCATGGTTGTGGTGCGTCATCATTGTCGTCGTCGTGCGCGTCGCCGTTCCTGCGTCGTTACATAGATCACATCCATTTGTAGATCAAGTTTTTTCATCACAGGTATCTTGAAATCGTTGAAGAGGAAGAGGAAATTTCAGCCTTAGAGGCAGAGGAAGAATTTTATCTAGAGGACGCAACAGTGATCCATAATTCTCAAGTGGAAGAGGACATAGTCAAAAGCACAATCATAATCATTTTTCAGGTCAAAGAGAGGATAAACCACATGTGCAATGTCACTATTTCAAGATATATGGGCATTATGCTTTTGAATGAAAGAAAAAACAATATGATCAGAACAAACAAAATCAAAATCTGGTTGGAAGCTCTACTCTAAGCTCCATATTTGTTGCATGAAAAAATATTTTTGAAGCATCACCTATTTAGTGTAATATATCCCAAGAGAGTCCTACTGATGTGTGGTATTTGGATTCTGGTTGAAGTAATCACATGTCAGATAACTCAGATTGATTTTCTAATTTAGATGAGTCAGTAAAGTCAGAAGTTACCTCTGGGAATAATAATATACTAACTGTAAAATGAAAAGGAACAATTAACATTCTAACTAAAAAGGGGGGAGAAGAAGATTAAACAGGATGTTTATTATGTCGCGGGTTTGAATCACAATCTTATGAGCATTGGTCAATTGGTATAAAAGGGATATAAAGTTTACATTGAAGACAATGAATGCGTGATTGTCGATAAAGATCCAAGTACACAGGTGATTGCTAAAGTGAAGATGACAAACAAACAAAATGTTTCCTTTGAAGATTATACCAGCCACATCCGAAGGATCACAGTGCAGATCAGTCTGAAGCTAAGGAGATTGAATCAACTCTTTTTAGTCAGTTAAAAAAGATGAATTGTGGCTATGGCATCTCATGTTTGTTCATTTAAATTTTGGTGGTTTGAATTTATTACACAAAAAAAAAATGGAAAAAGGTTTTCCTTTGATTCAGAAACCAGATAGTGTTTTTTAAGGTTGTATTTTAGGGAAGCAACATAGAGAATCTTTCCTAGTTGGCAAAATAAGAACAACAAGTGCAAGCCACTTGAAATTTTTCACTCAGATTTATGTCGACCGATGTAAACAATTTATATTGGAGGTTTCTCATAATTTATGACATTCATTGATAACTATATAAGTAAGGCATGGGTGTCATTTTTGAGACACAAATCACATGTTTTTGATTTATTTCAGCAGTTCAAGGATTTAGTGGAAAACTAAAGTGTATACTACATCAAATTTCTAAGGAAAGACATAGGAGGTGAGTATGTATCTGATGCTTTTCTAAATTTTTACAAATATCATGGTATACACAAGCATTTTACTTGCAGGTATACACCACATCAGAACAGTGTGGCAGAGAGAAAGAATAGAACCATCATGGAGATGAAAAGAAGTATGATGAAGGTAAAACATATTTCAAATGATTATTGAGTAAGAAGCATTAGCAATTTTTTTTTACATCATAAAAAAGTGTCCAATGAAAATTGTTCAAAACATGGTTCCTCAACAAGCTTGGACTAAGAGGAAACACAATGTTTATCATTTTAGAATCTTGGGTTGTGTCACATACGCCCATGTACTTGATGAGCTAAGGAAGAACTTAGACAAAAAAGGAGAAAAATGCATATTTTTTGGATATTCAGAGAATAAAAAAGATTACAACTTGCTCAATCCAGTTACTAGAAAGGTCATAATCAGCAAATATGTACAATTTTTTGAAATTGAGGCATGGGATGGAAGTATTGAGAAAAGAGTCATTGTATCAGTAGATATTCCTCATGATGATATGACAGATGAAAGCATTGAGCAACAAGGTATTGTATCTTCTTCGAATCTTGGACATGGACCAAAATTTGTAGCACAAGCTACACCTCCATATACATTTAGGAGGTCTCCAAGATTTCATTCATCTTCAACTACTGCAGCAGACACCACAAAGAACACTAGAAGTTACTCCTTCAGTAAAAAACTATCTATCATCAGATATCCCTTTCCAGTAGAAAAAAAGGAGTCTTAGTGAGATTTATAATGTTGATACAAATAATATTTTTTCAGTTTTTTCATTTTTCTCTCAAGTTGCAGATCCCGTATACTTTGAAGAGGGTATAGAAAATAAAGTTTGAATTCAAGCCATGGATGATGAGATAAATTCCATAGATAAGAATCATACATGGAAATTGGTAGATCTTCTAGAAGGAAAGGACGTGATAGGAGTGAAGTGGGTCTATAAGACCAAATATACTTATGATGGTAAAGTACAGAAACATAAAGCAAGGTTGGTTTCTAGAGGTTTTTTCAAAGCAATATAGAGTATATTACAATGAGACGTTTGCACCTATAACACGTTTGGACATGGTAAAAATGGTTTTAGTAATTGCAGCTCAAAATAAATGGCCTATTCATCATATGGATGTAAAATCATACATTCTTGAATGATTTTCTTGAAGAAGAAGTTTATGTAGAATCAGCCAGAAAGTAATGATTATTGATGGTCATGAAGAAAATTTATACATGTTTTAAAAAGAGATATATGGTCTCAAGCAAGCATCTAGAGCTTAGTACAACACAATTGATTCTTATTTGATACATAATGGTTTCAGTAAAAGCGGCAATGATCCTACCTTATACATCAAGATCAATGAACATGGTAAAATTTTGATTTTTTTTTTATATTTGGATGATTTAATCATCACTGGAAATCTATCTACAGATTCATTTAAATCATCTATGAAGAAATAATTTGAGACGACAGATCTAGGCCTCATGCACTACTTTTTGGGTATAGAAGTTTAGCAATCAGAAGTTGGAGTTTTTATTTCACAAGAAAGATATGTCAATGGTTTTTTGAAGAGATTTAACATGTTGAATTGAAAACCAACACCAACACTAGTTGCAATAGGTTTGAATTTAAGAAAAGATGAGAACGGATTAATTGTAGATCTAACATTTTTCAAAAGACTAGTTGGAAGTCTCATGTATTTGACGACCACGAGGTTGGGTATTATGTATGGTGTTATCCTCATCTCAAGGTTCATGGAATCACCAAAAGATTCACATTGGCAACTTGGAAAAATGATTTTTAGGTATGTATGTGGAACTAAGGATCATGGAATTTTTTATTCAACGTCAGATGAGTTCAAACTCATAGGTTACACAGACAGTGATGGTGTTGGATGTAATGATGACAGAAAGAGAACACCTGGCTATGCTTTTTACTTTGGAATAGGCATAGTTTCATGGGCATCGAAGAAGAATATCATAGTCACACTATTTTCAGCAGAAGTAGAGTATGTAGCAATAATAGGAGGAGCATGTCATGGTATTTAGATGAGAAGAGTGTTGAAATATTTGAGGCAGAATCAAGAGGATGGTACACAATTTTTTTGTGACAACAATTTAGCAATAACATTGTCCAAAAATCATGTTTTTCACAAGAGGAGAAAACACATAGACACGAGGTATCACTTCATTAGGGAGTTGGTTAACAACAAATAAATTTGTCTTGAATTTTGTTGATCCGAAGATTAATTTGCAGATATCTTTACAAAAGCTTTGGGAAATAAATTTTTTGAGTATTTGAGAACTTGTTTGGGAGTTTATGATCTGGAATATGTCAGATATGGAAGTGCATACTTAGCTCAAGAAAAATAAAATCTTGAAGGTAAAAATTAAGGAGTGTTAGAAAAGGAGTAATTTTTCCCCTAGAAAAGAAAAAAGTAGTTTGCTTTTTACATACTTTGAATATTAGATGATTTAGTTTTAGATTCCTAGTTTAGGAAAATCTATTAAAGAAAATAAATCAAAAGCTTTGTATTACAAAAAAGCATGTTCTTTTTATTTCTATTTTTAGGAGAGTTGAGTGTTGTATTGTTTGATGAAGTCACCTATTTATTAGAGGCAATTGTAAGTGTTTTTATATCAAACACATTCAGAGATATTGTATTGAGCTGAAGCTCTGAGAAGGAAGGAGAAATATATGCACATAAGTGTTGATCTGATTTTGCAATAATATGTTTTATTTACAATTCTTTATTTTATTTCTATTATTTTTTATTTTATGTGCCTAATTTCTATAATAAGGAGACTGGGCAGGCAGGAAATAATTGTTGCGTAGAGAGACATTGAAACTCCCCACGAATGGATGCAGAACCTAAGAGACAAATTAGTCCCTTCCACCACATCCCATGCTATAGCATGTTCCAACATCCAAACCCTTTCAAATCTAGATGTCAGGGTAGAGAAGGGTTTTCTGAGATGTTATACTACCACCGATGAGGACTCTGTGAGATGGAGATTCGGTGCTAGAGAAATCATTGTGGGTGAGATTATAAGGTTTTTGAATGAATACAAATACGAACAAAACAATATGAGCGTAACATTCATGGGACACAGCTTGGGAGCTGCGATGGAAACCCTAATTGCCTATGATGTCAGATAAATCATGGTGATTTCAAAAAATTGTATGAGCTCAATCCATGTGATAGTTTCTACTTTTGCCTCTCCGCGCATGGGAAACCTATCATTTTCTCAACATATGGAAGAGATTGGTGTCAAAGTTTTGTGTTTAATAAACAACAACGACTTAGTTCCAAAGGTTCTTGGGGTTTTTGTGAACGAGAATCTGGGATGGCTAAGTAAAATTTTATGCTGGTTTCCATGGGCATATGTTCATGTGGGTGTAGACATTACCTTCGACAACAACATTTCTTCTGTGTTGAAGTAACGCATAATCTTGCTTGCTTCCATAACTTAGAAGTTTATTTACACGTACTGGATGGGTTTCAAGGTAACAAGAAGTTGCCTTTCACATCATTCGGGAGAGATGCAACTCTAGTTAATAAAAGCTCAGACTTGTTGATTCAAAGTCTTTAAATCCCTTCTTACTGGTGGGAGAGGAGAAATAAAGAAGTAGTCAAACGCGTGGATGGGATATTTGTATACTCTCCTACAACTCCCACTCCCATTCCTCTTTCTCTCCTCTTCTTAGCCCGCACTAATCTCTTCATTTCATTGTAATCTCAGGCGCCCACAATACAATTATTCACATATGTTTGTGGATATGTTTTTGAGTGGTTATTTTCTCTTCTTGTTCTATGTAGTGTTTCTCTATTGGTATATTTTGATAAGGTATTATTTGTGAACACTCATTATTATCTTCATATTAATATTTAGGTTCGATGTTCACATACATGCTTTTAATTATTGAAATTTGATGAATTAGTTTTTACTCCTGTTTCTACGAATGTGAACAAAGAGCGAAGGAGAAGGCAGAAGTAATAAGAAAGGTAGAAGAGAAAGATTAGGCACTTAAAGGACGGAAAGGGGAACAAGGCAGCAGGGAGGGGGGGAGAGGGGATTTATAAGAGAGAGCTGCTAAGCTTTTTGGGATACCAAAAAAAAGGAAAAACGAGAAGGAAAAAAAAAGGAAAGGCGGTAACCACACCCTTGAAGCGCCAAAGGACGAAAAGCGCGGTACGAGCCAAACAGGCGCCAGAGAAGGAAAGACCGGGGGAAAAGGGCAAGAGAGCAGGAAGGAAAAGCCAAGGTATAAAAAGGAGCAACGCTGGCGAAGTAAGACACAGAGGCAAAAACAAGAACAATTCGGTCTAGTGTAGTAAACGGTGGAAGCAAATCGAAATTGCCAAAGATGAGAGTGAACAACAAAAGACGATAGAGAAGGAGGGGAAAAACCATGTCCATGGCATACTGGGAGAAGGAAGAAGGAATGACTCAACTGAAGGCGAGAGACAGATAACAGGAAAGGGCGGAAGTGGGACGGAACAGTCAAGGGAAATAGGAAGTCATGTAAGACGGTGTTTTCACACAGGCAGAATAAAGAGACGATACGAGATAGCAGCCGCTTGTGGAGTGCAGACCATGATAGGAGGGTACGGTAGGAGCACAGGAGACAAAGCAAAGATGAAAAAGGAATGCACCGGAAGGGGGCGGGGAAGCGAGGGGACCCAGGCTGGCAACAACATATGTGTAGGCAGGCGGAGTGAGGAGAAACAAGCGGAAAAGCGAACGCCGTCGAAGAAGAGACTGTTATGGAGGGCCACCGAAGCAAATGCAGAGGACAAAGAAGGAAGAAACATAACTAAAGAACAAGGGGAAAAAAGGAGGGGTAAGGAGTTGCAACATAAAAGTTGTGTAAAGAGTCGAGCAGCCACAGCGAAGGAAGATATGTGTATGTGCAGACGAGCAGGAGTGGTAAGTAGGATGAAGAACAAGACAAAAATGGGAGTAGCCGAAAGAAAAGAACCAGAAAGATTGAAACAAACGCGAGAATAGCACCAGACAACTAGTCAGCAACCAGGGGGAAAAGACGCAGAGACAAGAGGGGACGCGAACGAGAAACAAACGTACAAAAGAAGAAAGGCAAGAACAAACAGAATACGCTTAAAAAAAGGAGCCAAAATGAGAAAAAAAGGGAAAGGGGTGGTGGGAAGCCGGAGAGGCGAGGGGGAGTGAGAGAGGGAGGGGGCAGGATGTAGTGAAGAAAAACAGAAGGAGGAAGGACGAAGGAAAAGGGAAGAAAGGGAAAAAAAGTAGAAAGAAGTGAAGGCGGAGAAAGAAAAAATGACGGCGGCATTGTGGGGCAGCACAAAGGAGTGTCAGACCTGTAATTCCCTTTCTTAGCAATCCAAAAAAATTAATTTGAGGATTCAGAGGCATGTACCATGAAAAACACCCAAGAAAACGTTTATAAATTTAGAAGTTTGGATAGTTGCGCAACGATGGCGGAATGCAGGGGGGTATGGGTTTCCTCCCGGAACAGTTATACTTGTTTCATGTACGCAATAACACAGGTCTCCAAACCTGATCTGTTATCTAAAACGCACTCCGAGTCTAGTCGGTACGAATATGGAGCTGGGAGCGTTGGGCAGGGAATTAGAGGTATAAAACGTCCATCAAAGTAAAAAAAATATATAGGAATTTCCTCCAGACGTCGTAGTGTAGGTATGTATAAGAATGTGGGAAGCATTGGATTGGATAGGAACTGTGCTTTGGCCTATGCCGCGTCAAGTGATAGGAGAATGAGAAAAAGGAGGAGTAAAAAGCCTGACAAGATGGACAGGAAGAGCGGATTTCCAGGGGCTGAGGCAACCGCCACCTCGGAGGGACTGTAATGGATACGGCGGGGAATAATAGCACCAAGTAGAAGAGTGGGAGAGGTGTGTTCTGGCGATAAAGCGATTGGCTACCGAGGCGAGGAGAGAGGTTAGATGAAAGTTAACCGTAACTAGTATTCAAAAGGAAAGATACATGAGAAGCATTAACTGGACAAGGAGAGGGTGAGGGGGATAGGTGCAGGACAGACGAGAAGAGAACCGAGAGAGGAAAACTTCATGAAGAGCTCGGTGTGTCGCCGCTCGCATACTAGCTCAGAGACTTAGTCGCTAATGGACTAAAAAGCCTGCAGGAACGTTGTGGTATTAAGGATACCATCAAACACGTAGAGATGGGAGAGAAGTAAAGGCCTTACACAGAGATGGAGGACGGCCAAGCACAATTGTCAATAGCGTAAAATATAACGAATATTATCCAATATTTTTGTTGCACTCACCTTGGGTAAAACGTGGCTGACGACAGAAGATAAGCAGACAGAGAAAGTACACTGAGATATAACAAACGGGCGAGCAAGGACAAAGCCCGAACGAGCGGATCACAATGCAGTAGTTATTATAAGTGGTAGAAGGCGAATACGGCACGAAGGTGAAATGCATGACACCAATACCAAAAAACCACCCCCCCCCAATGTCCCGTAAATTTCTTAATTACAGATATGCATGAGTTTTGTTAAGGAAAGCCGTCGGCGTTACACAGTTTAAATTCTACTGTAAGGACGAAGTATTATCTGCAAGCAGTTCAAAGAACTGGGCTATTCATTTGTTAAGCATGCACGGATTTTTGATTGTACAAGGGTTCAACGGTAACGGAAATGTTTGGGGAAATTGAGTTCAGACATGCTAGCTTAGGGGTATCTAAATGGAGTCATTAGTAGTTTACAGAGTCTTAGATCCACCATCTTTACTGCACCACCTAGAAGAGCATTCAAAGGATGTTATTGGTGGGGAAAAAGGATGCAAGCCCACGAAAATATCAATGTTTGTTTTTCAATTATGAAATAGATAAATAATTATATATAAATTGAAAGACTAGAGAGTACATTGTTCATAGGATATGCCCACAAAAGGGTTCATTACAAAGGCATTGGAAACATTGATGAATCCAATATGTCATTGGGAAGGTTGGTGAAAGTGAGGACTCCAAAACCTTCGCCAGCACACTCCCTTTCTGTGTGAAAATGGGGTCTTCAAGGAAAGGGGAGATGCCTCAAAGAGATGTAATCTCATGATTTGGTTGGTCGACAAGAAGTGAACAAGTGGAGTTTTGAAAGAAACGGGAATTTGGAAACAAAGTGATCTAGGAAGGTATCACCAAACTCTGCGGCGGGCAACACAATATTTAGCATGTCATCTCTTCGGCTTTTATAATTTTTCTTCTTCTCTACGTTCAGCCAATGGGTCGTACACACCCGGCGCCACTGGTTTTTTACTTTTTATCTCCTGCTCAACGAGATGTAATTTCGGAGACCTTTTGTTTGGTGTGTGACGCAAGAGTGTGCCCAACAGTGGAAGTTTTTTCACAGAAAAGGGGAATTGGAAATCAAAAGTGCATCGAGAAAGTGTATCACCAAACTTTTCAGTGGTGAACACTAATATTTTTTCAGGCCAGGTTCATCTTTCGTATCTTTTAAATTCTTTTTTTTAGTTTTCATTTGCAACGAAATAAATCTAAAAAACTTGAAAATCTCAATTCGATATTTTTATATAAACTTAATTTTGTCAAACAATATCAAAAATAGGCCTTTAGGTAACCCAAATAAAAATTGGTAACTTGAGCAGAAAAACATAAACCCCTCTGCCACAATATGGAAAATAGTAACAAGTAACCAAATATTGCGTGAAACAACCAATCCTCCTTTGGTTGGTTTTGCCTTCCGATTTGTAGTTTGATCCGTCATGTGGCTGCCCACCCCCCCCCCATTTTATCCACCCTTTATTCAACCACTCCCCCCTCCATTACATACTCTCCGATTTTGCATGCACGCTGTAGGATGCGCTACCATGATCCAGTTTAGCGTTCCTTTCTTCTGCAGGATTCCCCACCATCTTGATCCCGCCAAACTTAGGCCTCTTGTTCGTCTTGTCATTTGCTCCTCGGTCTCGTTCCTCTCTCCTCCCCCTCTCCCCCTCCTTTTTTGCACCCAGGAAGCTCCCTATCCAGCACGCACACTAGAATTTTCCCGCAACTACAACCTTAACTTCTTTTATTTATACTCTTTTTTGCGTCTCCCACCTCCTCTGCCCAAGTCTCACCGAAAAATGCAAGTTCCGGGCCCCTCTTTCTCCTTCAATAATACTACATCATACATCTGAGAACCCCCTGCCCCGCGCGACGACTACTTTCTATGATGAGCATCGTATGTGTTCATTGTTATGGTGAAGTCCAAGATCTAATAAAAACCCACCCTCTGATGTCTTGACGATAACTTGAGAACCTTAGCTCCGTTTTGCAAACCGAAAGATGCGTCATAAATATGAATTCAAGAAGTTTTAAGTGGTGTAGAGAATTGAACATGATTCACCACGAATAATTGGTGAGTGAGTCAATCTTTAGTAATTTTTTGAAATTTCGAGTGATTTTTGTAAAATCATACAAACCAAATGTAGACATGTTATCCTGTAAAATTGACAAGGGAAATTTTACCGATAACCATACCGAAATTTTGTTCCGATCCCTTGTTAGGGATCCCTTGCGTTCGAAACGTTGTAAAATCCCTTCCCGGGAAATCTGGTTTTTCGAACTTAGTCTTTTGAGCCTTTTTTGGCTGGGCGCATGAAATTACTATGTAACACCAACTTTTGGTGCGCCCCCTTTAAAACCTTTGGCGTGTGATTTTCAGTGTCAACACACCTTTTGGTGCACCAAAGTATGTTGAGCCTTCTCTGCGTGCGCCAAGGCGCATGCGCCTTCGTGTTAACACAACGTTTGTTGCGCCAAAGGGCACACATAATTTTGGTGCGCCAAAGGGCACACATAATCTCATGTCGACATAACTTTTGGTGCGCCAAAGGCGCGCTTAATTTCATGCTGGCAAACGTGATTTCGGTGCGCCAAAGGGCGCATGATTTTCTATGTCGACAGTAACTTTCATGCGCCCTTTACAAAGTGGGTGGCACATTTATGACTAGCTCACCTATATATATGTGTTTTTGCGCACCCAAATGTCATTTTCACTAGTCGCAGAGCACGTGATTTCTTTTATCAGAGCCTGTCAGCCCCTGCCTCGTCGTTTTCAACATGTTGTGGACCCGTTCTAAAGATTTTCACTATTTATCCGGGTAAGAGGTTCTTTTCTCTCCATGTGTGTTTGTTTTCTGGTTCTTCTTGTGCTTGGTGGTTGGTTTTGGTTGAAATATTGCATGTTGTTGAGTCTAGCCCTTTCCCCCCCCTTCCTTTTTGCTGTCTGTCTTTCCCTATCTCCTCTTCTTTCCAGAACTGCTGGTCTAGAGAGGATGTTTGTCTTGAAGCAATGAATCTCCCAAACCCTTTGATCTAGGACCATTGAAGTATCTGCCCATGGAAACACAACCTTTCAAAATAGGAAAGGAGGAGAAGAAGCGCGTCGTGAACCATGTAAAAACCCTTTGAAGAGTGATGTTCACTGTTTCCCTCTCTTTCCTTCGGCGCATCTGACCACCTTGCAACATGGACAAAACCTGCGCCAATGGCGCACCCATCATGCTTGTTGCATCAAGTTTTCATGCGCCCTTAAGGCGCACCTCCTTCACATGCTGCAAGTGCTAAACTTGCGCTCCTTGGTGCACCAACCTTCCCTGTTGCATCACATTTCCATGCGCCAAGGGTGGACCCAACATCCATTCAACACTGGCTTTATTTGCGCCAAGTATGAAGTTATAAAGGCGCAGGCGCATCCATCCTTACAAAAACATCATGTTGTGTAAACCCTTCGTGCACCGCGCCATATTTCCCTTTGGCGCACGAAAAGTTCATGTTACACAAACCTTCCATGCGCCAAAGGGCGCACCAAATCCCCCTGCAACATGAAAAATCTATGCGCCAAATGGCGCATTCTTTCACTATGTAACACGAAGTTTTCATGCGCCCTTTATAAAATGCAATCTGCAGTATGCATGCGCCATGCGCCTTTGGTGCCAGTTTAATCCTTGCAACATCCTCTTCCTATGCGCCTTACCTATTAAGCCCTGTAAACTACAATTTTCATGCACCCTGCGCCGTGAGCCTCAAAAATAGCTAACTCTTTCTTCTGTTAGCACTTCAATGGGAAATCAAATGACTGATGCAACCTTTCTACGTTGGGTTTCGCTTCTTCTTCATGCAGATCAGCAAATAAACTTGGAAGAACATATGTCAACATCCAGCAAGAGACCTATGAAATCGAAAGGAAAGGCTAAGCCTACAGAGGAAGAAATGAAATACAAATATCAGAGGGTCAGGATGCCCGAGTCCCAGGCCGAGTGCAGCATGGATGTCAGAGACTCAGAATTGGGTCATATTGACATGGAGGAATTATGGGCCAGAACTCAGAAAGTTACAAGGAGTCCATGGATGGACAAATTGATCGGCAGTGCCCTGCACTTCGCCGGAGGAATCCCCGTCAGCGCCGTCAACAATGAATTTATGATGGTGGTTGCCCAGTGTTACAACAAAGACACAAGATGTGTCGAAAACAGCAAGGGCGAGGTAGTCATTAACCTCACTGCCCGTCATTTTGAGATAATACTCAGCATCCCTCACCACCGGCACTTTGTGGCCGTCAGTCAAGCAGAGTGCATCAAGGCCTGGGAAGACAATGAGGACCAATGTATGCAACTAATGAATGAAGTATATCTGAAAAACAAGAAGGTAGTAACCTGGTGGCCCCAAATCATCCACCGCAGTGACTTCTCAGAAGAGCTCAGCGATACCATTACCTTCCTGAGCAGGGTCTTCGGGCTTTCTGATGCCCATTACTTCCATAAATGGATGCTAAGGTACTTGGAAACAATGAACAAGAATGTGCCTGATCAGCGCTTTTGCTGGGGGGAAATTATAAGCAGCACTATCTCCGAGCAGCTACAACAATTCAGCACAACGGGGGTATTCCATATGAACTCCTGTGTGGTTTACGCTGCAGCATCAGAGAGGGATTATCCAGGCCTGACGTGGAGTGGAGTTTGGCCTCAGGTCAAAATATATGAGTATTATCCAGAGTTGAGGCTGGAGAATAGCATCGCCCAATTCACCAAAATCAACGATGCATTCTTTTACCACGTCATCTGCCTGTTGAGGCCGAATATGACTTATAGTCGTATGACCAAAAGCATAGTGGCAGCCATGGAGAAATGGGGGGCCATGTTCACCCAGTTTCCCACATTTACCTATCTAAGGGCTGCCAACTTTTTGGGAGAGCCAACCAGGCTACCAAGGTATGCTGGGCCTAAACTGATTCTGCTGGAGCTATCAAGGTAGCTAGTCACATACCACGAAAAATTCCTTAAAAGAAAGAAGGGTGGAACTCCTTTCCCCCTCACAGTGGGCCAATATACATGCTCTACCCACCACAAGGTGAAGGAAATGTTTACAGAGCTGGAGTTACTCAATTTGAAACATGATTTCCCAGCCAGGCCTACCTTCGACCCAAGGGGCTGCTTGCCAAGAGTGAAGCTTGATCCAATCCATGTTCCTCAGATTGAGGATATTTATATTGACGTCCTCCATGAGGTAGAGCTCAAAAGAAAGGATCATTCTCGCCTAGCATTGGTAGAAATCATCCAATACGGGATAGCCATTGTCCCCAAAGGATTCCAAACTACGGAAGATGAAATAAATAAGGTATATACTGACACAGATGAGGACAATTGGCCCTTCCCGGCCATTGAAAGAACTAAGGCCCCTCAAAAAATTGAGGAGAGGGTTAAGGAGACTCTGCGGAGGACAGAGCATTGGTGCCGAATGAACGGGCTAATATACCTTGGGGTAGATTTCACAACCTCCCCATTAGGCAACGCACCTCCACGATCCAAAAAGGAGCTTAAGGGCAAAGGTGTAGAAGGTGAATCCAGCACCATTCAGGAAGAAGCCCCTGAAAGTCCTCCTTCCACGGTGCCATAACAAGTCATAATTCTGGAGGAAGAAATAACAGAGGATATTCCCATAGGCCCATCCACTCAGGATGTTGGCATTGTTACAACAATTGAAGTCCCTTCCATCCCTTCTTCTTCTCTTTCCTTCCCCTCCTCGTGTGACTCAGAGCAACCATCCCTATGGTCGTGTCTTCTGTCCCTTCTTCTACTCTTTCCCCCGCTTCTTCGTCTATCTTCTCCTCCCTCGCTGATCTGTCTTCCTCCATTTCTTCCCTCATCTCCGGGCTCCCTTCCCTTCCTATGACTTCCGCAGCTGTAGTTTTCCTTCCTCCCGTGGACACTTCTTCGGCTATTCTCTCAATTCTGCTGCCACGTGTCTCCACGTTTTTCCCCTCTTCTACTGTGGCTACCTCCTCCTCTGTCTCTGGTTCTTCTTCCATAGGACCAGCCTGGATCTCTCAGCAGCTGAGCCAACAAAAGAGGAAATTTCCCATCACTCCGATGGACTTTTCAGTGAACCCATCTAAGGGAGTGAAGAAGCAGAAGCCTGTTACACGCTTCTCTAAAAGTGCTGTAAGAGAGAGAGTTATGGAAATAGCGTACCCCGATCCCCTCAAAGAGAAAAAAGGATCTGTCTCCGATAGATTTCACCGTGACCCAACTCACGATGGGTACATCTTCTGAAAGTCTTCAGGGGGAGGCTCTTTCCGCAGTTGATGCCCTCTGCAAAAAGATTCAAGAGACCAAAGAAGAGAAAAGGCAATTGAAGGAGTAAAACAAATATCTGCTCCAAGCCTTACAGAAGATGGGTAGTGCGCCTTCCATAATTGCTGCCGAGACTTCTGAGCTTCTCAGCCAGGGAGAAAATAAATGAATATGCAAAGATCAGTGAGCAGGGAATGGTCGTTTCTGCTTGGAGGAGTCAAATCCTTAAAGACAGCAAAAAAGTGATCGCCGAGTTCTCCGACTTATACTTGAATATCAGAAAGGCGAACAAGGAGCTCCAAGCATTGGCAGGGCCCATATCAGAAGAGTTGGGACATGCCATACTGCAACACGAGACCTTCCAACAAATGTTCGAATGTTCAGTCGAAGATCTGGTCAAGTTCGGCGTCTTCGGCCATCCAAGGGCCCTCAAAAAAATCATGTCCACTCTGGACTATCAGGTGGATCAGCTTGAATTTGTTCTGGAAAAAATCGACAAGGTAAAGGAAGAGGCCCTAGATGCAATGCATCAAATGGAGCGAATCGTTCTCAACATGTCTCTAGGGTTTCTCACTCCTTCCTTTACCTTAAGGTCAGCTGATGAAACCATTCGGATCTTCAAGGAGATCGCTTCTCAAGGAACAGGACCAGAGGTCACATTTGACACAGAATCTATTAACAACCTGCTGGCCTGTAGGGACTTCATCGGGTTCCTCATGGAGGTGGAAAAGGATTATTCCAAACTTCCTAAAAAGCTCATAGAGGAGCGGGAGACTTGTGAGGCGATCAGCGAGTGGCACAAGGATCCATCCCAGGATCAATTTGTGCCAATGATCAACAAGTTTTTGGAATACCACGCTCAGTTCCACATTTCGTCACCTGAGCAGCAACAAATGCAGGCTACTCCCTTTCGGCCGCAGGATGACGACGACGACTAGCTGATTCTTCTTCTTCTTCTTCTTCTTCTTCTTCTCTCTCTTCTCCGACTTTATTGTTGGAAATGTCTAAAGTATGTTGGCACAAATGATGACATCATTCATGTTGCATCATGGGATGATGTCATCCATCAAGTTGTCAAAAGTCAACATGACTTTTAGATATTTTGTAAATATCTTTGTAAATAGGTGGTTGGCTCCATTTTGCCTTCTTTCCTTCTCCTCTCCTATATATATTGGAATACTTGTTGTATTCAGGATGGACATTTTTTAGATGAAAATAGAAATGAGGAGAGAAAGACTTTGAGCTTTCTTGTAACAGAAGAAAACAGTAATACAAATATTAAGACTTTGTGCTCAATAGCTGTGTTATGCATCAGACCTTTCTTATGTTAGATCTGTATGTGTGTAATCTGTTAGATTCATATCTACTTTTCTGTCATTTGCTCATCAGTATGGCTTTGTTTATTTATGCAAGTAGGTTTGGCTCTATTTACTACCAATCCCAAAAACATAAATCTTCTGACCTTTCCGCTTTGGAATTCATTTCTTTTCTCCCTTCGGACCTGTTCTTTCTTTCTCCTCTCTTTCATTCCTTTCTCTTCGCATCTGGGAATAAATCTACTGGGATGAAATCCCAACCCCCGAAGGTAGAATACTGTGAGATTTGCACAAGATTCCTGCTGGTAGAATAGCAGTAAACCAGTTTCGCTTTGCTGACTCAAAGAAGGGCTATGCCCTGCACACTGTTGGCTCGTCTATCCATAGATCTGTCCAGGCGACAGATTTTCGGACCAACAATATTTACTAGAAAATTTATTACAACCTTCATTTTGGGGGAAATAATCTTCTAGATAGTTTGGAAAGGGAATTTTCTAGGCCTTGAATCATTGTTTGACTAAGTTAGATTGGCTCAACTACGACCAGTAGCTCCAAAGATCTCATTGCCATTTGCAACCTATTTACCAGTTCTCAGTCCCGTCGACTCTATTGAATTCCCCATATATAGGGGGACTTGTAGGAAATTTCTCACTGCACATTCGTCCATCGAGCATTAGCTTTGGATGTGGTTTTCTAAGCCCTTGAGCTAACTTTTGATCGTTTGCAACTAGGCTAGTTATGATCGATGGCCTCAGAAAACTGGCCGCCAATCATAAACCATTCAACAGTTCTAAACTCCTTCAGTTCCTATGAATTCTTGGTGTATATGAGGATACATATAAATTAATCAATGGTGTTTTTTCTCATTGGATGACAACATTTGAAATTGGTTTCTTCACCTCTGAGCCTTAATTGAATGTTTTTGCAACTAGCAGGAAAACATAAATATAAATTTGTAGGACCTCCAATGGGTAACCAAACCATCATTGAAACTTGTTGACACTTTTAAATAACTATTTCAAGAAGCTCCTTTCACTTGATGCCAGGCTGGGTAATGCCAAGGGGCGTCAGGATTGCATCCTCTTTGCTCTGAAAGGTGTCTATAATTTTATGGAACAACACGTGAGAAGTGTGTGCAGCCTTAGTGGCATTCATGATAACATCTGGGATTCTAATGAGACCCGTGACCTTGCACTTGCTCAGGTGGACATGAACGATCCTTCTCATGCCACGGCCATTGCACTCTTCACCTCTCTCCAAAAAATTAAGGTCAAGATTGACAGGGTAATCAAATGATGTGGTGCCCAGATGCTGCTTTGTTGCTGTGAAGTTGTTGTTTTTCGGTGGTTTTGATGTTGTTTTCTTGCTGGGATGCCCTTTTTTGGATCCCTCTTTTCTATTTTTTGGACCTTTTTCTCTTCTCCAGACCACTATCTAGATTGATCTTTTTGTACTTTCTTTACTGATATATCTGGCTTTTGAGTCTCCATGTTTAAGGCGTTTAGCCTTTCTTGGACGGGTTTTCTCCTTCTAGTATCTGGCCTTTTGAGCCTTTTTGTACATAGGGTATAGTCCCTTCAAAACTATTTATCCATAATAAAAAAAACTATTTGAAAATATATAATGTGACTTGTTGGGTGAAATTAAACTTTTGGCAAAATAGTGTTTATCTCTCTTCCCTATCTCTTTCTCTCTCCTTGGTTACAAACTAAGGTGAAATGAAATGAAATAAATATGTGTCTCTAACCTTATCCTTTCAAATGCCAATTATTAATATTATGTAAATGGAAAACTAAAAACATTAATTATGTTAGACCTAGGTGGATGCCATGCCAACAATTTGTCGTTGATTTCATGCTCACCTAGTTTTGCAGGATGTAAGAAAGATGGTGAAAAGGCGTGGTGTAATTCATTGTTTATTATTGTAATTTATATAGATCATTGTAAAATGTATATATGTATAATGTATTTCCGTATTACAGAAAAGTTATATTTGAAATTCGGCATCAGAGCGAAGGTTTATGCTCTCAAACCTCTAGTATGGATTGGAGTTGTGATGATTCTGCATGGTGGTGGTAGAGATTGGAAGAGTAATGTGATATATGTTGTTATGTGACCAATGTTTTAATTTTAATATTATGAACGTACATGTTGTTCATGTCACTTAGTGCGTATTTTTTATCCTATTGATATGTATGTGTGGAGAGAGGAGGCATGGACTAGGTTTTCATAATCTTGAACCGAGTACGACTGAGGAAGTGGAGTCTTATATAGACTTAAAACCCACTTTTATCTGTTTAGTATACTTTTAGATTTCTCAATATATTGTGGATGTGCACCACCTTAGGCTCAACTTATGCAAACTAGCATTCATTGCTCTTTCCTATTGGGTTGTCCAACAAACAATCCTATGTGATTTTGACTATGTTGAGCCTTGTGGGAGTATGTAGGGATGATTCAGATAGAGATGATTACAGTCGTATTAATTTAAATGTTATTTCATGAGTTGAGGCTCGATGTTCAAGTGTGAACAACTCGTTGAGTACCCGTTTGGTGGCTGTATAATGCCACATAATTATTGTGATGTGTTAATTCTCTACACGTATTTTATTCGTAAACTAAATATTTTCCTTTTTCTTGCTAAGAACCAATAGTTTTCTTGAGTGATGTGTTCTTATATTTTGGTAATTTTATTTGGTTGTTGCCCTAAGATGCAGATTTCTACACTAAGTATGGTTAATTGGCCATTTTCTTTACATAGATTTAAACTTGCTTTTCATGTTTAAAGGTTTTATAGCCTAGCCCAAGGCTTTGGATTTTTTCCACTTATCATTTGAAACATATTGTTATGCAGGTTCTAGTGTCGTAATGTGTAGAATAGGGTCATGGGATGCATCATGGAGTGGTTAAACCTATGGACCCACTTTGTTGTATGGGGGTACACCCCAAGGAGTTATAGATAACTAGCTGGTTGTTGAGCCATGAGTTATTATGTCACATGGGTTAGGGGTGGCTTCACTCTATGTGCCTAGGGCAATATGGTGACCAACCCCTTTGAGGGAGACATAAGAGACTTGAGGGAGGCATAAGAGACTTGTGTGTGTGTGATTAGTGCACTTGGAGTTTCATTTTTATGTTTTTGATGCTTTGGGAGGCATATGTAGATGTTGGTGATGCTTTGGGAGGTATATGGAGTTTTTTGTGATGTTTTGGGAGGTGTATGGTGCTGGTGTTATTATTTATGTGTACTCTTGCAAGTCCGGTTTTGTTTTGTGATGTTGAGGATTGGTGCTCATCAGTGTTGGTATGATGTTGTTTCCATCTTGACCCTATATAGCTACAGTTATGGTTTTGATTTGTGTGAAACCTTTATACGTGTACCTATTGGGATTTCCATGTTGAAGTAGTCTTCTTATGTTATGGGTACTATTGTGTCGGGGGCATGTGTGAAAAGCACTTTCATAAAAAAAATTGTTATAAAGTGAGGCCAATAAGAGACCTAAGAAACAATGTAAACGAGATGAAAAAAAAGAGTATATGTGATAATGGTATAGGAAAAAAAATTCACTTGAAGTCCTTATGGTTGATTTAAACATTGACTCTTGTTAATAATGGATACAAATTGTTTTTGGTCAGACTAGACATTTGAGCCGATATAGAGTAGACTAAAAATATAGTAAAAATAAAAATTATGATGTGTAAATGCTTAATTGACTCAAACTATATTTGAAACTAAAACAACCATAGTATGAGAACAAACGTTCTTCTAATGGAAGGAAGTTTATAGGAAAGGGAAACTTGAACCTTCGCCTCCTTTGAATTGTAATATTTGTTTCCCCCGTTAACTTCAAATTGGTTCCCTTGCTTAATGAGGCTAAAATTAAACGTCAAATAAGCATGTTTTGAGAAACAAACCTTTAACATAAGAATGAGTTATTAGGAGAAACATAGTTGCTTAAAATTGAATTTAATTAATAAATGATGTATGGATAATTAAGGGGATTTGATAAACGAATAAATTGTGCATTCTCCTCTAAAGAATATTTCCCTGCAAAGTAAAGTAATTGAAGATTGTAAAGTAAGAAATTTTAAAACTTATGTGTTTAATTCTCTTTAAAAATATCAGGTCATACAATGGAAACCTAAATTTAATGAATATGTAAACCATAAAAGGTCATGTCGTGGAGTATGCCTACCCAGCGTTTTTTTACTATAAATGGGTCAATGTCCTGGTTCATGTCATTGAGAATGACATTGATGGGTACCTATGTTAACCTATTGTATTAGTGGGTTCATGTTTATGTAAGCGTATTGTGCATTGTTGATTTTCTCTACCTAGAGCCCTTGTTGTGTTGTGTAGTGAGAAATGTAAGTAAAAAAAATTAATCTCCTATTTTTATTGTTGTATTTGTGTGTGTAGAATGTGGGCGTTACACATAAGTGTCATTTTTGTAATCGCTAACTTATTCATTAAAGTGTATATTCATGAGAAGTGTTTGTGCAAGTTAATCAATATCTTATATATTAATAATTTTTAGTTTGAGTGTCTCCAAAAGGTTTGGGAATCTAAAAAGCCATTGAAGATTCTAAGATAAGGTAAGAAATCTTAAAGGGGATGAATTTGAAAAAAAATAATTGAATAAGGAGTTCAAATGTCATTAATAAGAAATAGATATAAATATTTTTTATTAGATTAGGTAAAAAATGGATTTCGAAGGGAACCAGAAACCCTGTACAAATAAAGGATAAAGCATCCAAGCACAAAAATGAAACAAAAAAAGAAACAGGTCCAAAGGACCAAAGAAACACAAACCTAAGAGACAAAAGCAAAAAGGAAGGAAGCACAAGAGGTGAGAACAGGAACCCACAATGTTCAATGACACTTGACCAAAGAGCAATCCTAACCTCCAAGAACTCCACCCCGAGGAGATCATGAGATATGTTAGACGACAGATGACCATATTTTCTTTTCTTCTTATTAGTCACATATGACCTCTTTATCTTAGATATTCAATTATTTGACCTCTTTGTTTTAGATATTCAATCAAATCGCTTTCATAAAAAGAATAGATCTCCCCTTTTCTCACACAAATGCCATGTACTTGAATTTCTTTTTAGATATCATGGTTTTTTCTAGTTTTTAACTGTTATTTTGGTTTTTCTTACCTCTTTGCTTGATTTTCATATACAATACTCCCTTTCCCACAACTTTTGCATTCTACAAATTGGGACGTGGTCCTTCAAACAAGGAGATGATTTTTTATCTTCTGTTTCAATTTGAAGGTATTTGCTTTTTTTTTTAAAGTAGTGTAAATGTTTTTAGAATATTTTATTACAAACACATCTTTGGTTAGTAGAAGCTCAAACTTGTTATTTTAAATTCTTGAAATCCCTTATTACTGGTGGGAGAGGAGAAATTAATAAGTGGTCAAACACACAGATGGGATATTTGTATACTCTCCTACATCTCCCAACCTACTCCTCTTCTTCTTATCCCACTCTTATATATTTATTTCATCATAATCTCGTATTCATTTATACAATTGTTACCATATGTTTTTTAATTTATAATAACTCGTATGTTTTTTGGTGGTTATTTTCTCTTCTCATTCTATGTACTTCTTTTCCATTGGTATATAATTCTGATATGGTCCTTTTTGTGCACACTATGTATTATAAGTCATTATTATCATTGCATTAATATAGTTTATGTTTGATGTTTACATAGGGGTTTACATTATAGACTTTAGATGATGTATCACTCACATCAGAAGATCTTATAATAATTTTGGATCTTTTGTGTTTATTTATAATCATATATATCTTTCTACCACCTTTACAGTCAAAATCAATCTTTAGATTATGCTCCAATATCTAACTAAGGATATTAGATTCTTTGTCAAATTAGGAACATATAAGACACCAATAACTTTACAAGTATGTGTTCTATAAGGTAAAAAAATTATTACCAATACCTTAGACACAATAAGAGATATTGTCACATAACACAACATGATTTTTTTGGTGTTTCATTCAAAGTGAAGAACCAGTCCTTCCATATAGTCATGTATTAAGTTACACCCGAATTGACATATAAGATATCATTGTGTAAAGTGGAATCTTCATGTGATTGAGTAACATATCTAGGAAGTCTCCATCATTAGAGTGCTTTTACTATTCACCAATATTTCATTTTTTTGGGAGTTCATTTCCATCTTCCCCTTATTCTAAAATTATTCCTTGTTTTTTATCCCTAAGATGATTATTGGCTATAAAACTTCTTGCCGCTAAATGATCCCTATTTTAAGAAATTTTACTTATAACATTTTTCGTTCGTGGCCCTTGCAACCAAAAATATTACACTATTTTTAGTATTTGTTCCCATTATTATTTTGGTTACTACCTTAGTTATAGGGTTACTTGGGTGATTTCATATATTTCATCCTTTTTTTGTGTGAAGCAAGAGTTTGTTCCTCGAATTCCATTGTGTGCGTGGAATTTTCGTATTGCATCATATTCACTAACATATCATAGGTAATTTTCTATCATGTGATATTCAAAGTGATAAAAAAGATCCCATAAGAGGGGCAAAGTGCTCTCAAGATAATGGGGACGAGATTAATCCACCACTTCCTCTTCCAATGCTTAGAGTGATACTCCGAAAGTTACAAAAAGTTGTAAAAAAGATCCAATTTTCTCACCACATTTTTACTGGAGACAATGTAGCTGGATTTACAAGTGTGTAATTGTAATTGTAGTTTTATCCTTATATACAATACTCAATTTGTCCCACACTTTTGTTCTTTTTCACATCTTAAATGTGTGGCTGCACCTGATTTAAGACTACAAATAAGATGATCAAATTTTCTTTATGATTTAATCTTACAAATTTCATTTAATCATTAACACCATCAACAAGTTGAATGAGAGTTACATGAACAAAATTCCATATGTCTTAATTTTCTAAATGAGTTATGAATTTACTCTTCCATGTATCATAGTTGTCTACTCTTAGGAGTTGGGACTCCGGAAAAATATCTTTGCAACCATTCACAACCATAATGGATATTGTATGTGGCATAATTTGTCCTTATTCATGCAAGTTAATGCAATGATGTACAAAGTATAAGAAAATACGATGCTCCCACCAGTGAAAATTGAAAAATTTGTAATTTATTTTAATTTTGGGCATTTTAGTCTCTCTTCTAACGTTCTCTTACAAATGAGAAATTTGAAAAAAATATATATAAATTTTCAAATAAATATAAGAAAGTGAGAAAATATCTATGGCCTCTTTTTTACTATAATATACACTTAAATTTTGAAATTTATAAAAATAATAAAAAAATTTAAACTTCAATTTGGGTTTTTAACTTTGAAGATGTTTTTAGGCCTTACAAATTTCCTCCCCAACATTTTCATTTTTCAAACATCATAGAATCTATACAAAATTATTTTTTCATGTCTAAAAAAAGGGCAACATGGAAATCGAATTCTTATAATCCATAAATAAATGATAGGGAGGTAAAGAAAGTATGTCTAGTTACTTTCTCAATAATGATTTTAGTTCTCTAATTTGGAGCATCTTATTATTAACAACAGAGAATATCTTTGAAATTTCCCTCAAATTTAATGTAAGATAAGTTATAATTGAAATCCATCTTCATAACTTTTAATTGGGACCAATCTTCAACAATGTTGTTGGTAGCACAATAAATGTTCTTTATAAATAATTTAACAAACTAAGCTTCAATATTTCTAATGATGCCACATAGTCTATAATGGATCGGATTTCCTAGGATGGTTTGAAATAGATTTGTATTTATTTAAACGTTAACATATTCGTAGATGATGTCTACATTCCAGTATTAATGTTAATTTGATATTAATTTAGTAATATTTAGTGGATATGGAATATTTGGAGTTTTGATCTCTCCTTGCTTTGTTAGGGGTGAATAACTTTGTAATGCTCTTTAATTGATGTCTAATACATTGATTCGCCTATATTCTTGGGTTTCTAAAAAAAACATTTGTATTATGGTCTAGAATCATGTAATATATTTGTTAGGTTTTCAACTTGTTCATAGTTTTAAAAAATGTTACTAGAAATGAAAAAATAGTAAACAGATATGAAAAAATAAATCCCATTTCTAAGATTAATTAAGATGAAATAATAACTTAAATTTGACCATCATTATGTTAGTAAAAGGTTACACATGTTTCTAAAATTAGACATATACAAAGGTTTTATAATTTTCAATGTCCATATTTATAAATGATAGATAATTTTACACAATCCTTTATTTTGTGTGTGTGTGTGTGTGTAATCCTAGAAAGAAATTAGTTGTTACTGTAATACCCACTCCTCTTCGACATTGATATTACTATGATTTTTATTACTCTGGATTGGAGCCATATTTGATCTTTAGACATTGATAGATGGATATTATTATATTTGATTAGCCTATTTATTAGACATTATGGATATTTTAGATTTTTGACATGATGCGACTTATATGATGGATTACATGCATGGATTGACAGATCAATATTTGATGATGATCTATATTTACTACTAATATATGTATTGACTCATTGGATTTTGGTATACAGATTTTGCTAGATGATTTAGTTATTATTGGGATCTTAATGCTAAGTGATGAATTGATACAATCAAAATATTTGAAATTGTGAACAATTGGTAAATTAATTGATTTTAGTGATGGTTTAGATATGATATTTGATAATGTGAATTGATATGTATATTTGTATTTATTGTCTCGGTTTTGTTAATATGGAGAATATGCTAGAAAGGTATTATTTTGATTTCGTTAATATGTGTTTATTGTCTCGATGTCGTTAATATCGTGTCTTCAAATCCCTTCTTACTAGTGGGAGAGGAGAAATAAGGAAGTGGTCAAACACAGTGGATGGGATATTTTATATACTCTCATACAACTCCCACTCCCATTCCTCTTCCTCTTCCTCTTCTTAGCCCGCACTAATCTCTTCATTTCATTGAAATCTCAACCAACAATACAATTATTCACATATGTTTGTGTATATGTTTTTGAGTGGTTATTTTCTCTTCTTGTTTTATGTAGTGTTTCTTTATTGGCATATTCCGATAAGGTCTTATTTGTGAACACTTATTATTATCTTAATATTATGATAATTTAGGTATGATCTTCACATACATGTTTTTAATTATTGAAATTTGATGAATTATTTTTACTGTTGTTTTAGTAAAATGAAATTCTAATGTAGGTATTAGTCATTTTTTCTAAGGTCACACATAAACATTGGTACAACAAAGTTTCCTTAATCCACAAAAGTCAAAGACATCAGTAATAGTTTTCATAATAAGTCTTAGCCACCTACCAACATGAAAATTTATCCTTTCATGGGAAGATGACGAAACTATTAGTTTACATAGGCGTCATTTTTGAAATAATTAAATTGTATATTAATGAGAAGTGTGTATGTAAGTGTATTAATATCTTATAAATTAATAATTTTTAGTTTGAGTGTCTCCAAAAGGTTTGGGAATCTAAGAAGCCGTTGAAGATTTTAACATAATATAAGAAAGCTTGAAAGGGATAAATTGGAGAAAGTTTTAGTTGAATAAAGAGGTCAAATGTCATTAATAAGAAATAGATAGAAATATAGTTGATTTATTTATCTTAGATACTCAATCATTTGACCACTTTATTTCAGATATTGAATCAAATCACTTTCATAAAATATAAATGATTTCCATTTTTCTCACATAAATGCCATGTACTTGAATTTATTTTTTGGACATCATGGGTTTTTCTAGTTTTTAATTTACACCTCATTGCTTGATTTTCTTATAAAATACTCCCTTTTCCACAACTTTTGCATTCTACAAATTGGGATGTGGTCCTTCAAACAAGGAGATGATTTTTTTTTAATTATGTTTTTAATTTCAAGGTATTTGTATTTTATTGAAAGTAGTCTCAATTTTGTTAGAATATTTTATTATAAACATGTATTTCGTTAGTAAAATCTCAAACTTGTTAATTGAAATTCTTGAAATACCTTCTTAAATTGTGGGAGAGGAGAAATCAATAAGTGGTCAAACACATGGATGGGATATTTGTATACTCTTCTACATCTCCCAATGTTCTCCTCTCTCTCTTCTTATCCCACTCTAATATCTTTATTTTATCGTAATCTCATATTCATTAATACAATTACTATAATATGTTTTTTTATATATAAGAACTCGTATGTTTTTTGCTAGTTATTTTCTCTTCTCGGTCTATGTACACTAATTTTCCATTGGTATATTCTTATATGGTCTTTTTTGTGAACATTGTACTATAACTCATTATTAATTTTACATTAATATAGTTTATCTAAAGTTTACATAAGGGTTAAAATTATAGACTCAAGATGATGTATAACCCACATCAGAGGATCTTATAATCATTTTGGATCTTTTGTGTTTATCTCTAATCAGACACATCTTTCTACCACCTTTACAGTCAAAATTAATCTTTAGATTATACTCCGATATCTAACTAAGTGATAGTAAATTATTTGTCAAATTAGGGACCTTTGACACAATAGGAGATATTGTCACATAACACAACATGTTTTTTTGTTGTTTCATTCAATGTGAAGAACCAGTCCTTTCATTTATTCATGTGTTGGATTACACCTGCAATGACATAACAAATATCATTGTGTGAAGTGGAAACATTGGAGGAAGTCTCCATCATTGGAGTTCTTTTCCTATTCACCAACATTGCATTCTTGTTGGGAATATCATTTTCATCTTCCCCTTATTATGACATTATTCCTTATTTTTTTGTCCCTAATATGATTGTTGGTTATAAAAATTCTTACCACTAAATGATCCCTATTTTAATTAATTGTACTTATAACATTTTCATTCATGGCCCTTATGAACAAAAATAATAACACTTTTGTTTGTATTTATTCCCATTCTGGTCATTTAAGTGACTACCTTACTTCTAGGGTTTCTTGGATGATTTCATATATTTCTTCTATTTTTGTTGTGAAGCAAGAGTGTGTTTCTCAAATTCCATTGTGTGCATGAAATTTTCCTATTACATCATATTCACTAACTTATCATAGGTAATTTTCTATCATGTGATATTCAAAGTGGTCATAAAGATCTCATAAGAGGGGAAAATTTCTCTCAAGATAATGGGGACAAGAGATTCATCCACCACTTCCTCTTCCAATGCTTAGAGTGATGCTTAGAGAGATTCATTCGCTATAGCCAGAGAAATGTTTTCATTAATGGTGTTTTAGGAGTTAATGTTCCCTACGTTCCAATGTACAAGGCATGTTTTTTTATCAGTAATATTTACGTTAGATCAAATTTACATTTGAATATGATGATTAATGGTGGTGGACACACAAAATATATCGAATGGTTGATTTTTATAAGGTGGTAGGTATAATAACTTCCTGATGAAAGAGGAGGAAATTAAACTCAAATTCTCATCACAACAAGGTCTCATGCAGTGGATAACTTCCCTCCTCCTTCATTTGTGATCCCGGTGTTGAGTTATCATCATGTCAACAACTAAATCACCCTATTTTATTTTTAAGTCTAATAAGAAGGTGTCAAAGGGGTGATAACTCCCCCACTACCTCCTTCATACCATTCTTCAATTCTCACATAAGACAATAATTTTACGCATTGGCCTGACCTCCTATGAGATCTCACTTTCACAAAAATTCCATCTTGCCTTTCCTCTGCTTGCAGGTATTAAGGCCTCGGATAAGTGAGATTTTCCCGCATGTCCTTCTTGATTCCATTTAAGAAGGTTACATCCAAAATAGACAAAACCAAATCTATGAGTGATTATTGTGGCTTCATGCTAATGTTTTTTTGGTTTTGTCTTGTCTTTTAGGGTTATGATGAAAATGGAAAAAATAAAACTTATGTTTGATTATACTATTTACATTTGATTCACCTTATTTTATGATAATAAAACCTATTTTTTGAAGGTATGCTCTTTATAGCCCTCTACTCTACTAATATTTATTATAAGTATTTGTGGAACTATCAACATTGGAGATGAGAGATTACATTAAAAATTTTCTCAAAATTATTAAGTCACAACCATCTATATATATCATCAAATTCTTAATTGAAAAGGTATTCTAAGACACGTCCAAGATGTCTCATATGGCCTCCTTCCACCTCTAGAAAAATTAGGAGCAATCACCTCTTCAGGTTTGCATCCCTTCTATTTTTTTTCAAAATTTTATGTCTATAAGTTGTTGCTTTCCTCCTTTTTACCTTCACATAATAGAAATTTATCTTTTTCATGTGCTTCAACAATTGCTTCTTTCTCCAAAATTAATAATTAATCTTCCCTCATTTTTAAAATAATGTTACATTTCACTCCCTTCTATATCTTCACCTTTTTACTCTAAAGGTTCCATTTCCATCAAACGTTTGGCTTTAACATCCTTATGTGCACATGAAATAATTAGTTTTGTTATACGTATTAAAATTTCCATTGTACCCCTTTAGTACTATTGCTAGTTATATAACTAAGACAATAATTAATTAGGTGATTGTCATAATTGTTCTTCTAGTTTATGTTTTTTGTGGTACATCTTACACCAATTTAATATTATTTTCCTTTATTTATACATTTTTTAACTGTATTATTATTAAATATCTTTGCTACTGTCAACCGCATCATCCAACTCCTAAGGGGGTTTATTGTTTAAACTTGATTTAAATTTTTAAATATGGCACAAAATTGTTTCGTCTAATTATTGTTAAAAAGCGATGGTGTGTCTAGGTATGGTTCTAGAGAATGATGTAATTATTGATATACTGAGTGATGATATCTTAAACACATATATTTGAAATATGTAAAACATATGTCAACTTAAAACATATATCTTATATTTTTAGTATAATATAATAATCAATTTTATTTGATGAAATAGTTTCTATATTATTAATAATAAAATAGTAAAACTTCACAAAAAAGACAAATTGTATGGAAATACACTTTATCTTCAAACTTTCCCTAAATCAAAAAAGACCATATAAAAAATGAGTCCACAGGAAACAAGCCAATGCACAAATAGAATCAAGTAGATTCCAACAAGGTCATATTTTCACAATTAGTTCAAGTCAAACAAGCCCGGGAAGAAACCACCAATGATTATGCATTTAACCTTAAGAATTTAATATTTTTTTGAATTTTATATCCACCAAAGAATATTGAGCTTCATATTTATTAATAGTATACTAAGAATTCCTATAGAAAACTAGATATAGTATTTATTTGTCTTTCAATTAACGTTTTCATACAATTAACAACATTAAATATAGATGATACATACATGGATAGGTGATACACTTAAGGAAAAAATATACCATGTAGCATGAAGAACTCACACAACATAGACTTACTAACATCCTAGCAAATGAATTAAAAATTAAGAAAATATCACTTTATTCAATTTCATTAAGCAAACATAATTTTTACATGTAATAGACTAGTTTCAAGATTATACATTCTCAAAAAATATCTAATAATGTGCATCTAAACTAACCATATGATTAAGTCAACCATCCATTAATTTTCCAACTTCTAATATCAACTAATCCCTCTAATAAAAAGACCTCTTTCAAGCATAAACATGTATTTATACAAGAACATGATTCACCTACTTACAAGATTGCTCTCAGCTACATCCCAATTGTATAACATTAAATGGATCCTTTGACCCATGCCCTTGTTAATAAATGTGTACGATTATTAAATTCAAGATAACGACCAAATTCTTCATAATGCATAACAAGCATTATTCAACTCAAAGAAACATAAGTCAACTCAATAACCACGATATTGAGTTGGGTAAACTCTCTATGTTGGATCTCTATCATTATATTCCTAAACTATTTATCAAAATAATTTCTCATATAGTGTCCTCTATGTTTGTTAAATTATCCAATACATTTATTTTAGGATGAAATAACATGTTGTTGATATTTTTCCATTCATCTAATTTCCATATTCACATTAAATGAGTCAAAATTAATGTTAGGAAAGGAACATTGGCTCAAAAAACTAGTATTTAGAGATTTACATGGACCTTGAAAGGGTTACAATGTTAAAATTATTAGCAAGTGTCTTGCGAGAAGGAAGAGGATTCAATTATTAGGTTGAACTAAAACATTAACTCACAAAAGTTGGAATTTTTTTGACATTTGAAGAACAAAGGACATTTTTATTTCTGTCATAGGGATATTGTAGTGCCCCCCTCCTAGTTAGCCATCAACATTGGAGATAATAAATTTGGTCTCAAGGACTGGTACATTTACAGGGTATGCAAAAAAAAAATTGTGGAAAAGGTGTTTGAAAATTTGAAGAAAACTCAATATGAAGGTGTAGAGCCATACCTCACAACCTTTGCCAACATACTCCTAGCCAGTGCTTAAATGGGAGATTTAGCTAGAAAGAGGACTTCTTGTCAAATGTTGTCATTATAAATTCCCTTCTAGATATGTATGCATATTGTTAATTCGTACACAAGGCATGAGGAATGTATGAAAAAATTACTAATAGTTATTTTTCTTCCCTCATCTGTTGTCACAAAAAACACATATTGGTTGGTCGGTTTGGTCCATAGTAGCATATAAACCCCAATGTATCACAATGCTTATGCCACTAGAGGTGAGGCAAAAATAGAAGTGCCCTATCACTAACATAATGGTTGATTGGTTGTGAGATAAGTATGATTTTTCCTCGCTTTTAAGGTTATATACACCTATCAAAAAAATAATCTCGAATTAGTTGGTCAGTCTAGTCCATAATAACATAGATACCCTGATATATCATGCCTTAAATACCAATGAATTCGTAATGGAAGTGCCCTCTCACTAACATAATAGTTTTTTGGTTCATAAATAAGCATGTTTCCTTTCTTCCAAGGTTAGAATTCCTCTCAAAAAATAAATCCCACAATGGTTGGGTGGCCTCGTTTGTGATAACATAGATACCCTAATATATCACAATTGTTATAAGTGGCCCTCTCACTAATGTAATGGCTGATTAGTTTTGGGACAAGTATGCTTGTTGCCCTGTTATTCAAGTCTAATATGAATATGTAGTGCATCTTGGAATTGCTTCGCCAAATCTAATTATTTCCCCATATTTTGGCATCAATGTAACTATTACATCTCCTTTAAGTGTAAGTGTACCATTGATAATGTGTATACAAATGGTATGGTTGTAATCCCAATGTCCAACACACTTCCCTAAAGTTACAGTATAACTCAAAATTCGATAATAACACTCCACCTCTATTTTTTTGGTTGGTCAGTTGGTTGGCTTGGCTCATAATAACATACAAACATCTATATATCATTATTCTTATACCACTAGCAGTAAGACCACAATGGAAGGGGCACCTTCAACATCCTCCACAATTATCTCTTGATACATGCCTTAGTACCCAATTTATATATGCCTCTTTAATAAATCTTCAAAATTACATTAACAACTCTTAAAATTCACGTATTTTAATATCAATGTAACTATTGCAACTTTCTTCAATGAAAAGCTTGTAATAAGCTAGTTAACAAGTTAACACTGTTGTCATATAATTGTATGTAAAGTTGTCATATAATTGTTCGTACATTTAATTTTACTTAATAAATTAAGAATTATGCTTTATTACTTTAAACAAAATAACATATAGTCCATTAAATTGTATGTTTTGGATTTATTTTCCATTCCCATGTCTCATATTTATAATGCATATCTATATTTTGTGTTAGACGTTACATCATAATGTCAAGTGTTATGTATCTTATTTTAATGACCCATGGGAGATTAATTTGTCATAACTTACTAGCTTATTATGAAGGAATTTCAGTAATGTCTAAGATTTGATAGATGTATCAGCTTAAAACAATGGAACTATTACATTTACTTGATGTTTAAAATATTTATTAATTAAAGAGTTGCTATAAACGCCATGCAAAGTGAAAATGACAGCTAATCTTGTTGGAGAAGACACGTAAATAACACATGTGAAAAATATGTGAAAGATACAAACCCATCTTTCATACATTTCAATTGACAAGCAGGAAAATTTATTCCAAACTCTAATTTACAAGTAGTGCATATTATATGCAAGAAGAAAAATCTTATTAGAAAAAACAAATTATGTTATTTCGTCTAATGAATGCTACCACACGTTCTTTAGCAGCCATTCCAATCTCTGTATATAAACACCTTTTTGAAATTTAGCATTAAAAAGATCAAATTAATACCATAGTTCATTATTTAGTTAGTGTATTTTCCTTTAACACCTTCGCTACCACCCTTTTCACATTTATGCTATACATCCTCATTAACGGGCATATAATAAAGGCAATTTATGACCAACATTGCTTAGAACTGTAATTTGGAAAAACAAATGGTATTAGTTGAATACAATTTCCTCCATTGGCCTACTAAATAAATGTTTACCATGTATTTGATCGTCTTCTTAACCTATACATCTCTCATCTTTAGCAGATGTTAAAATGTCCCTGTAATGAAATATCCAAATTTGTTACAGACTTGCACTGTCTATAACAATGCAACACTGACAGTAACAAAAATACCAATAACAAGTGAGTACCACAAAACACAAAACTGACAAGCAACAAAAATAGAAAAATAAAACCTGAGAAAAATAATTCAATCCAAAGAAAAAAAACAAATAACAAAAAGAAATTGAATTAACATTACCATTTCAAAAAGCCAAAATCCTTGAACAATGTAGCAACGTCAACATAAAACAATTATATATTTCAATGTATTAGGCTAAATGTGATGGTAAGTATGCACTCTAAGGGACTTCAGGGGATAAAATAAAACTTCCAGAAAAAAATAATTCTACCTAGAAGGTAAGGAAAGCTTCCTACCAGTACACACAAAAACACTACTCACAAGGTCAGGGGAAAATTTCTTACAAAAGACCACAAAATAAGTAAAGATCCTTTTACACGAAACACCTAAAAAAGAAGAAAATCTACCTAGAATGTAGGAAAAGATTCCAAAGACAACACAAATCACAACCCGCAAACCTGGAATTTCAAATTATCAATGCCTGTCAAACCAAAATTTATTGACAGCTTAGCGCTTTTCCGTAGCTGTAAATTCCAATATTTTTATATAGTTTGTTCAGATAAATAAAAATAAGTCTTATATTGTTATATATATATATATATATATATATACTATATAATATACTATATATATATATATATATATTAATAATTGTATAAAAAATTATACAGCTTTCATGTAATTGTTTACTGTTTCTTAATTTTTTTACCTGTAAAATACGGTTAAAATCATAAAAAAACGGCCCACACCCTATCAATTTCCATGCCTTCACAAGGCATAGAGAGTTTCCTAATACAAATCAAACTGAAAAAATCTTGAAGTAAATAGTTACAGTTCAGAACATTAATTGACTCGACCAACATAAGGAGATAAACTATTCCACGAAGTTTAGGAAAAACTATTTGTGCACACATCTGACTTTATGAGGTTACTCAACCTACAATGCAAAGACGATTTTTCGACAGAGCATAAACCCACCCCCAAAAAAGGAATTTTTTCTTTTTTGCAGTCCGTGGATGTAGTTTAAGGCATTACCAAGATGTTGTTTTATACCAGTTCGGTTATAGAAAAAAATTGTGTGGATGGACGTACCCATGTTGAACACATTATCCGCGTAACCGTTATAAATTCCACCATAGCTCTGTGGGTCGAATCTCTCGGGGATCATGTATGCACATGTGCCCACATACGAATTGCACCAGAACCTATGGGTTATGACATGATTCTACTCACCCCAAAGTCTGCAATCTTGACTCTATGTAAATTCTTGCCAATCAACAGATTGGAGGGCTTTATGTCTCTGTGAAAAATCCTCTACCTATGAAGGCATTTCAGTCCCTCCAACACTTGGCTGGCAATCTTAGCCAGGAAGGATTTTCTCATCCACTTCTTGTGATTCAATAAATCGGTAAGGGACCCTTCATCCATGTATTTCAGAACAAAATTTATATTCCCTCTCTTCTTGAAGACCCCTGACATTTGATTGGCGTAATGAGAAACAATCTTCTTGATTATATCCATATCTCTCATGATCTATGTTGTGAGGGAGGGATAACATTCAAGGCATATGAATTTGAGGGCATAGTAAGAGGAGGATTTGTGGTGGAGGACCTTATACACTTTTCTTCCGCTACCATGTCCTAGAATTCCCATTCTTTCCAAATCAGATTCAACAATGTGTCTGACATGTGTGTGGGGCATCATTGGGAGGGGAAGAGGCAGATGAAGAGGCATTGTTTGTTGGTGTGGAGGAGTGATTGCAGGTAGCTTCAAACCCAAACAATTTTTGAACATTATTGTAAATCAATCAAGACTGCTCAGCAGATGATGTTTCTACTTGTTGACAGGGAAAAGGATTGTGTTTAGGAAGAGGCAAATAACAATACAAATGGGTAGAATCCATTCCATCCCACCTTGGTATCCTTCTTTTAAAGTCTCCAGCAAGTGCCATGAAGGTGACCACAGCATAAAGGAATGTGCGGGATTTTAGTTGTGTTTGAATTTTGAATTTTTAATCCAAAATTCAAATTTTTAATCCAATTCATCACACCCGTATATTTTTGAATAGCTAGCAATCACCTCATCTATTTTCTTGTCCTTTTATGTCAGCTATCAAGCTTTTCTTTTAAGTTGGTGCAGCATGATCGGAAAAACTAGCTAGAATTACTTGCTAACAGACCGTGCGATGGTGTTAACGACAAGGTTAATGAAACGACAGACCAGTGCATGTCAAATGGCCATGCTGGCCGTCAACCTCGGAATGTACCGGGAAGATAAGCTCAGCGGGTGATAAATGGTGAGAAATCCATGGTTCTAACGATTGGAAGGGTTTGATTGATCCCATTAACCCACTTTTGAAAGAATAAATACTCAAATATGGTGATTTTACACAGCAATGTTACAATTCCTTTTAAAACAACCACTCTTCCAAATATTATGGGATTTGTAAACACAACAAAAGATCACTTTCCCACATATTGGATTTGGATAAATGTGAAAGTGGGGACCGAGTCAAAAAATATATCTATGCCAACACTCGTGTTTTGGATTCTTTCTTCGAAGAGGAAACAAACAATTATGGCGCTTGGATTGGATTTATTGTTGTTTGCACTGAACCAGATGAGATAAGTGTTAGAAAAAGAGTAATTTTCCCCAAAAAAAACAAAAAACATTTTTTTTTTTACATTCATTCAATATTAGATGATTTAATTTTAGATTCTTAATTTAGGAAAAGCTATTAAAGAAAATACATCAAAAGCTTTATATTGCACAAAAGCATGTCCTTTTTAGTTCTATTTTTAGGAGAGTTGAGTTTTTTATTGTTTGATGAAGTCATCTATTTATTAGAGGCAATTTGTAATTTTTTTGACATATCAAAGACATTCAGAGAGATTGCATTGAGCCAAAAATCTTGAACTAGAAGAAGAAACATATGCACAAAAGTGTTGATCTGATTTTGCAGTAATATGTTTTATTTGCAGTTTTTTATTTTATTTCTGTTAGTTGTTATTTTATGTGCCTAATTTCTACAAATTGGGATCAAAGTGTGGATTTTTTTGGCAAGTTTCAATTGATAACAAGTTATGGATTCTATATTCAATCTACAGAAACCACAATTCATAGGAAATAATTATGAGTATTGGTCGTTAAACATGAAGGCACTATTCATATCCTAGGATGTGTGGGAAATTGTAGAGAATGGGTACACAGAGCCTATAAATGTAAAAACATATAACACACTCTCACAAGAAAAGAAAGAAACTTGGAAGGAATTAAGAAAGATGGAAAATATCTTTTCTTCATTCATCAACCCACGCATGAAAGTATCTTACCTAGAGTGGAAGAAGCCAGTAAAAGACAAATTGTGTGGGAAAATGTCCAAGTTGTGTATCAAGGTAAAGAGAAAGTAGAAACCACCAAGATTTAGTTACTTCACAGAGATTTTGAAACTATGTCAATGAAAGATTCAAATTCTATAGAATCATTTTTTACTTTTTTAGTTGGTTTAGTCAATCAAATCAAATTTCATGGTGAAACTATTGAGGATAAAAGGTTTATTGAAAAATTGTTTAGAAGTTTTCCTACAAAATTTGATTTTTTGGTAGTTTCTATTGAAGAAACTAAGGATGCAGGTTATTTTTCAATTGAGGATTTGCATGCATCACTAATAAATCATGAACAAAGGTTTAATAGATCACATGTAGTTGTAGATCAATATTTTTCATCACATGTATCAAGAAATCGTGGAAGAGGATGAGAAAATTTCATCCCTCGAGGCAGAGGAAGAAGTTCATCTAGAGGAAGTAGCAGCGGTCCATAAAAATCAAGTGGAAGAGGACATAGAATAAATTACAATCATAATCATTTTTTAGGTTAGAGACAAGATAAATCACATGTGCAATATCACTATTGCAAGAGATATGGGCACTATGCTTTTGAATGAAGGAAAAAGTTTTATAATTAGAAGAAGAAGAATCAAAATCAGGTTGGAATCTCTACTCCAAGCTCCATGTTTATTGCATAGAAAAATATTGTTGAAGCATCTCCTATTAAGTGTCATCTATCCCAAGAGAGTCCTAATGATGTGTGGTATTTGTATTCTTGTTGCACTAATCACATGTCATATAAGTTAGATTTATTTTATACTTTAGATGAGTCAGTAAAGACAAAATTTACCCTTGGGAATAATAATACAGTGAATGTAAAAGGCAAAGGAACAATCAACATTATAACTAAAAAGGGGGAGAAAAAGATTATGCAGGATGTTTATTATGTTGCAGGTTTGAAGCACAATCTTATGACCATTGGTCAATTGGTACAAAAGAGATACAAAGTTTACATTCAATACAATGAATGTGTGATCATGAATAAATCTCCAAGTGCCCAGGTGATTGCTAAAGTGAAGATGACAAGAAAGAAAATGTTTCCTTTGAATATTATACCAGCCACATCCGTAGCTCATACTGCAGATCAGTCTAGAGCCAAGGAAATTGAACCATCTTTTTAGTCAGTTGAAAAAGATGAATCGTGGCAATGGATTCTCAAGTTTGGTCATTTAAACTTTGGTTGTTTGAATTTATTGCACATAAATAATATGGTGAAAGGTTTACCTTTGATTAAGAAACCAGATAGAGTTTATGAAGGTTGTATTTTGGGGAAGCAACATAGAGAGTCCTTCCCAGTTGGAAAAACAAGAAGAACAAGGGCACCACTTGAAATTGTCCACTTAGATTTATGTGGACCAATGAAAACAAATTCCATTGGATGTTGTTCATATTTTATGACATTCATTGATGACTATCTACGCAATACATGGGTGTACTTTTTGAGAGATGAATTAGATGCTTTCGATATATTTCAGCAGTTCAAGGCTTTAGTGGAAAATAAAAGTGGGTATTACATCAAATTCTGAGGAAAAATAAAGGAGGTGACTATGTTTCCAATGCTTTTAGGAATTTTTGCAAATATCATTGTATACAAAAGAAGTTGACTACCGGGAATACACCACAACATAATGGTTTGATAGAGAGAAAGAATAGAACAATCGTGGATATGGTAAGAAGTATGATAAAGGCAAAGCATCTTTCAAATTAGTATTGGGTAGAAGCAGTAGAAACTGTTGTTTACATCATAAATAGGTGTCTAACGAATATTGTTCAAAACATGGTTCCTCAACAAGCCTAGACTAAGATGAAACACAATGTTTCTCATAGTAGAGTTTTTGGTTCTGTGGCATACGCACATGTTCCTAATGAACTAAGGAAGAAGTTAGACAACAAAGGAGAAAAATGCATATTTTTTGGATATTCAGAGAATATAAAAGCTTACAAGTTGTTCAATCCAGTTACCAGAAAGTTCATAATCAGTAGAAATGTATAGTTTGTTGAAAATGAGGAATGTGATAAAAGTATTGAGAAAATAGTCAGTGTAGTAGTAGCTATTCCTCACGATGATATGGTAGATGAAATCATAGAGCTACAAGCTACTGTATATTCTTCGAATCTTGGAAATGCACCATAAGTTGTAGCACGAGGTACACCTCCATTTATATCTAGGATATCTCCAAAATTTCAATCATCTTCAACCATCCTATAAACACCACAAAGAACACCAAAAGCCACTCTTCTAGTACAAAATAGTCGATCATCAGATAGCCCTTTGCATCCGAAAATAAGGAGTCTTAGTGAGATTTATAATGTTGATACTATTGGTACCAAAATTTAATATCCTTCAAAGGCCAAGAAGCATCACGGATTTGATGGGAGACTCAGAAGAAGATAGATGATTATGTATGGCATCTTATATCTAAGGAAATAGTCTATCTGACCTTTTAGGACTCAGGCCTTGTAAGGAGTGGGTAACACCTTAAAAGGGTGTGATCTTATCCTAACTATTTTAGGTTGTGCCTTTCAACCGAGGTAGGAGAACCTATTTTTTAACCTATGTTATTGAAGAATGCTAGTAAATCTTTCTTTTGCACAAATTTTGTATAGAAGACCTTGGGAAAATTTGATCAACACTCCAAAATTGACTCTCACGAGTTGTCACTTCTAGATTATGGAGATATTTTCAAAAAAAAGGCAAAGGATACTAAAGACATTGGGAATCCTAGTTGTTTTTGCATGTTTTAGTGGTAGAAACTATGCATTTGCACACACACAGGACAAACAGGGGTAGTACAGGTAGGATTGGTTGTTCTTAAATGAATTTTTTGGTGGGATGTAAGGTTGAATGAGCTTGATTTGCTATATATTTGAGAGTTTTTTACAAAATGGGGAACTTACACAATATAATGCTTTAAGATAGCTAAAATGTTCCTTTAACCAGAATGTGTGCTTTAATGGAAGCCCAAATCAGCACGTTTTCACACAAACTATGAGATTGTAGCATGAAGGATTGATTTAGAAGACTCAATAAAACATCAAAATCCAAGATCAATAACACCTGAGCTACACCTAGAGGCTTACAAACAATCTTTGTCAACAGATGAAAGGAAAGTGATTTTAAATCGTTTATTTCATTTCCAGATGAAAGCTCTTCTAAAAATGAAATTATAGATACCACTAAACTATCACAAGGATTGAAATCTATGTGATTGAGAGGGATTTCGATAAAATATTGTAATGGGAACAAGAAAGACCATTTACGGGCATTTAGAAATGAAGCAGATGGAATTTTTCCCTAAGTGAACAAAAAATAACTAAAATATGATTAAACTTATTAGCAAGGGAAAGTTTCTAGAATAATCTCAAAGCTTGTCAATGGTTATACACTCACAACCACCTTGACATAATCAAGTTTAACACAAAAGAGATATACAGGTTTCTCAAACAGTCCCTCAGAGAGACGGGCTCTCTCAAGCTTTTCTCTTAGAAAATTAGTTCTGACCCCTTACATTCCAACCATTTGCATGATAAATTCATGCAATTTATAACTTTTGACAACAGATCTTTCCCCCCAAAAACCCAAACATTGAGTGTACTAGTGCTCGCTATGATCTCGATTGTGATTCCCAGAATCAGATCTGTTAAAATTTATCAGGTGCTCAGGGGGTAGATCTCTTCGAACAACTCTTGCATTCAAATCCTTCCTCTGGCAGATCACTCTCCCTGTTAATCGCTAACGACTTCCACCCCTAATCTATCAAATATGGTTCTTTGCATACCTGGGAAGGAAAAATGGAAGATCAGATGGAACCCAAAGGTCAGATATCATCTTAATGGTAAAAGACATCCCCAGATCTTCCCATCAAACCAAGATATCAATAGGTATTTTGTGTGCCACGAAAAGAAAAATTAGGTTGAATCCGACAGTCAGATTGCATATTTAATGGTGAGATATGTTTACAGACCTTCCCCACCAAACTAGGCTACAAGATTAATGTTCCTCTTTATTTGGCATGTAGGAGACTCCAAAAAATGATTAAAAACCATAAGAATATGCATCTCTAGGAGCTATGGAGTTAAAATGGCAGAAAAATCAGATACAAATGCATAGTTGTCATTGATTTCTATTTTGAATATGGAGCATCCATGTGGGAGATCCATTTTAAAATGGGCTTGCTAGTTCTCTTGTTCCTTTTGCAACTTTTTGGGAAAATGTAAAATTTTCACATTTTTCTCTACACCTTTGCCCTTGAGAAATGAGCTTGACACATTTCCTAAGGTGCGTCCCAAAGGAACCACGACCAAATTCTACTATTTCACCTCTTTGGAAAAGGGAAATTTTTCCAAGTTTCACCCATAGCTCCTCCTTTCTGCTTCTAGTTTCTTACGTGGGTCCCAGTGGAACCACACTTCATTTTGTGCTTTTAACTCCTTTCTCCACAAAATGAAAATTTCCAAATTTCCCCCAAAAGTCTGCACCTCTGCCATTGACCAGGGAATTTTTTTTTACTATTCTCTCTCAGGCCTGCGAGCCATTTTGATATTTTAATACTTTTGATGATAAGAAGTAAAAATCCAAGTTACCTCTGATGGTCCGCTTCCCCACCCCTTTGATTTTTTGAATCAGAAACTTTGACCTCCCTTTTTCAGGCTTCCAAGCCATTTGATATTTTAATCGTTAAGAGGAAAAGAAACCAAGAATTTCCCCTGGTAAAACAATGAATCTGCTCCACCACCTTTTGAATTGTTCACTCTATTTATGTGGACATAATGGCTCAAATTCTATGAGGTTGTTCCCAAATTTTATGACCTTGATTGAGCATGGGCTATACCACGTGAATAGCCTGGAAAAACTTTTTTGAAGGCTTAAGCTCAGCGGAAGGACCATGTTTCAGGGTTCAAGGAAATATTTAGTGGCTATTGAAAAGTGGGTACCAATAAAAATTCTGAGGAAAGACAGAACGGAGGCCTCCAGTAGTGTTTCCAATGGCGTTTCTTTAAAATAAATTGTCAAGGGCATGGTATCAAACATGCGTAGTCCCTCCATGTGTACTCAAGCCTCTCAAAATTTTGAAAAAGGAATAAGTATGAGAAACCCAATACAAGCCTCTACGGAGTCTGGTTGAATAACTGAAGAAGGAAAAAGCAAATCCTTCAAATGAGTATCGTTCTTCCATGTAGAACAGGTTTTTTAAGTCATGAAAGGTGATCTACAACAAAATTGTTGAAACATGGTTCCTCAAGCCAGCGTCCAACTAAAAGAGGCCACAGTTTCTTTTTGAATGCATGGATGTAAATTTGACTGAGAGAAACTCCCGTCAGATACCATAAAATGTAGAAAAACAAATTTGAGCTTGGAGATGAAATTTTCTCCATATTCAAAGAATTTAAAATATTAAAAGTTGCTCAAATACAGTTCCTAGAAAGGTCATATTCAACATACGTATTTGTTGAAACTTCATGGGATGGAAGTTTCAGGAAAACATGTCAAGGTAGCAACATCTATTCCTGATGATGGATATACGCAAATGAAAGCCCTTGAGTTTACACAAGGTATTGTATCTTCTTCAATGAATGGACATGCAAACAAGTTGTAGCATAAGCTACACCTCCATCCTACATCTAGGAAAGGTCTCCAAGATTTCAAACATAAGGAAGGTGGAACTTTTCAAGCATACACCACAAAGAAGACCAAAGAACTCCTTCAGTACAAAACCGTCCATCATCAGATAGCCCTTTAATGGAAAAATGGGGGAGTCTTATTGAGATCAATGATGTTGATACAACTAATGCTTTTTTCAGTTTTTGTCATTGTTTTCTCAAGCTTCAGATCCATTATACATTGAATAGGCTATAAAAAATGAATTTTGGGTTCAAGCCATGGATGATGAGATAAATGCCATAGAGAAGAATCAGACATGGAAATTGGTAGATCTTCTAGAAGGAAAGGACGTGATAGGAGTGAAGTGGGTCTATAAGACCAAATATATTGTTGATGGTAAAGTACCAGAAACATAAAGCAAGGTTGGTTCAGAGGTTTTTTCACAGTAATATGGAGTAGATTACAATGAGAATTTGCACCAGTAGCACGTTGGACATGGTAAGAATGGTTTTAGCCATTGTAGCTCAAAACAAATGGCCTATTTATCATATGGATGTAAAATCAACAATTCTTGAGTGGTTTTCTTAAAGAAGAATTTTATGTGAATTAGCTAGAAGGTTATGAGATTGAAGGTCATGAAGGAAAGATATATAGGTTGAAAAAGTGTTCTACGGTCTCAAGTAGGCACCTAGAGGTTGGTATAACATGATTGATTCTTATTTGATACAGAATGGTTTCAATAGGTGCAACAATGATCGTACTTTATTCATCAAGATCAATGAGAAAGGTAAAATATTGTTTGTTTGTTTATATGTGAATGCTTTAAACATCATAGGAAATGTATCTACAGATTCATTCAAATCAACTATGAAAAAAGAATTTGAGATGACAGATTTAAGCCTCATGCACTATTTCTTGGGCATAGAAGTTCAAAAATCAAAAGTTGGAGTTTTTATTTCATAAGCAAGATGCTAATGATGTTTTAAAGATAGTTAACATGTTTAATTGCAAGCCAGTACCAACACCTATTACCGTAGGTTTGAAGATAAGAAAAGATGGCAGTGGATCATTTGTAGATCCAATATTATTCAAAAGGCTACTTGTAAGTCTCATGTATTTGACAACGACAAGGTTTGATATTATGTATGGTGTGAACCTCATCTCAAGGTTCATGGAATATCTAAAAGATTCACATGGGCAAGTTGGAAAAAGGTTTTTGAGGTATGTATGTAGAACTAAGGACCATGGAATTTTGTATTCAACCTCAATTGAGTTCAAACTCATAGGTTACATAGATTGTGACAGTGTCCAAAAGTATTGATGACAGAAAAAGCACATCTGACTATGATTTTCACTTTTGAACATGTGTAGTTTCATGAGCATCGAAGATGTAGCCCATAGTCACACTATCTTCAGCAGAAACAAATTATGTAGTAGCAACATGAGTAGTATGTTAGTCTGTTTAGATGAGAAGAGTGAGGAAAGATTTGAGGCAAAATCAACAGGATGCTACATAATTTTTTTGTGACAAAAATTCAGGAATAGAATTGTCCAAAAATCATGTTTTTCACAAGAGGAGCAAGCACATAGACATAACGTATCACTTCATCAGGGAGTTGGTTAACAATAAGGAAATTTGTCTTGAATTTTACAGATCCGAAGATCAGTTTGCTGATATCTTTACAAAAGCTTTGGGAAATGAATATTTTGAGTATTTGAGAAGTTGTTTGGGAGTTTGTGATCATGAATATGTCATATCTGGAAGTGCACACTTATCTCTAGAAGAATAAAAGTTTTAAGGTCAAAATTAAGGGGGAGTGTTAAAAAAAATAAAAATTTTTCCCCATGATAAGTAAAACCCAGTTTTTTTTTACATGCCGAATACTTTTCATGTAGTTAGCTTTTAGATTCCTAGTTTTAGGAAAATATAATAAAGAAAATAAATCAAAAGCTTTGTATTGCACAAAAGCATGTTATTTTTGGCTCTATTTTTAGGAGTTGAGTGTTTTATTGTTAGATGAAGTCATCTATTTATTAGAGGCAATTGTAAGTGTTTTCATATTAAACACATTCAGAGAGATTGTATTGATATGAAGCTCTGACAAGGAAGAATAAATATATGCACAGATCAAGTGTTGATCTGAGTTTGCAATAATATGTTTTATTTACAATTCTTTATTTTATTTCAATTATTTTTTATTTTATGTACCTAATTTCTATAATAAGGACACTGGGCAGGCAGGAAATAATTGTTGCGTAGAGAGACATTGAAACTCCCCACGAATGGATGCAGAACCTAAGAGACAAATTAGTCCCTACCACCACATCCCATGCTATAGCATGCTCCAACATCCAAACCCTTTCAAATCTAGATGTCAGGGTAGAGAAGGGTTTTCTGAGATGTTATACTACCATCGATGAGGACTTTGTGAGATGGAGATTCAGTGCTAGAGAAATCATTGTGGGTGGGATTATAAGGTTTTTGAATAAATACAAATACGAACAAAACAATATGAGCATAACATTCATGGGACACAGCTTGGGAGCTGCGATGGAAACCCTGATTGCCTATGATGTCTGATAAATCATGGTGATTTCAGAAAATTGTATGAGCTCAATCCATGTGACAGTTTCTACTTTTTCCTCTCCGCGCATGGGAAACCTATCATTTTCTCAACATATGGAAGAGATTGGTGTCAAAGTTTTGTGTTTAGTAAACAACAACGACTTAATTCCAAAGGTTCTTGGGGTTTTTGTGAACGAGAATCTAGGATGGCTAAGTAAAATTTTACGCTGGTTTCCATGGGCATATGTTCATGTGGGTGTAGACATTACCTTCAACAACAACATTTCTCATGTGTTGAAGTAACGCATAATCTTGCTTGCTTCCATAACTTAGAAGTTTATTTACACGTACTGGATGGGTTTCAAGGTAACAAGAAGTTGCCTTTCACATCATTCGGGAGAGATGCAACTCTAGTTAATAAAAGCTCAGACTTGTTGATTCAAAGTCTTCAAATCCCTTCTTACTAGTGGGAGAGGAGAAATAAAGAAGTAGTCAAACGTGTGGATGGGATATTTGTATATTCTCCTACAACTCCCACTCCCATTCCTCTTTCTCTCCTCTTCTTAGCCCACACTAATCTCTTCATTTCATTGTAATCTCAGCCCACAATACAATTATTCACATATGTTTGTGGATATGTTTTTGAGTGGTTATTTTCTCTTCTTGTTCTATGTAGTGTTTCTCTATTGGTATATTTTGATAAGGTATTATTTGTGAACACTCATTATTATCTTCATATTAATATTTAGGTTCGATGTTCACATACATGCTTTTAATTATTGAAATTTGATGAATTAGTTTTACTACTGTTTTAGTCAAATGAAATTCTAATGCAGGATTAGTCATTTTTTATAAGGTCACCCTTATAAACATTAGGACAACAACGCTTCCTTAATCTACAAAAGTCGAAGACATCAGTAATAATTTTCACAATAAGTCTTAGCCACCTACGAACATGAAAAGTGGTCCTTTCATGGGAAGACGATGAAACCATCAGTTTACATAGTGTGGTGCCCAATTTTTTTAAAAATAGCAAAAGAAACAAAAAAACAAAAAAATGAGGTACCTTCGGTGGAATTTGATTGAGAGTTGGGTCGAGGATTTCGTGCAAAAAAAGGGAAGCACATGGACAACCTGACGGGGCATGTGGGCAGCCCAAAGGAGTGTCAGACCTGTCATTTCCCTTTCTTAGCAATCCAAAAAATTAATTTGAGATTCAGAGGCATGTACCATGAAAAAACCCAAGAAAACGTTATAAATTTAGCAGTTTGGATAGTTGCAACGATGGCGGAATGCAAGGGGGTATGGGTTTCCTCACGGACAGTTATATTGTTTTCATGTACGCAATAAACAGGTCTCCAACCTGATCTGTTTACTCTACAACGCACTCTTAGTCGTGTCAATATGTGAGCGTTGGAATAGGGTATAAAACGTCCATCAAAGTAAAAAAAATATATTGGAATTTCATCAGACGTTGTAGTGTAGGTATGTATGCAGAATGTGGAAGCATGTGATTGGATATGAACTGTTTGACTATGCCTGAAACGCCACCTCGTGGACTGTAATGGCTGCTATATATGCACAAAGTGGGTTTTTTGAAAAGGCTTAAAAGTTTTCAAGAAAATGCTACTGGCAGGTGCAAAACCAGGATTCATAGCCTTTGTCAGCATTCCTCCTAGCCTATGTAAAAATGGGACCTTTGGAACGAGGTATGGGCATCCATCATAGCGTAAAATATAACGGAATATTATCCAATATTTTTGTTGCAATCACCTTGGTAAACACGTATGAAAAATGTTGAAGCATAAGGCACATGAACTGCATGACAAAATACCTAAAAAAAACAATGTTCCCGTAGAATTTCTTAATTACAGGATATGCATGGTTTTGATTAAGGAAGCAGTCGGCGTTCAAGTTTAATCTCTACTGTAAGGACGAAGTATTATCTGCAGAAGTTCAAAGAACTGGGCTATTCATTTGTTAGCATGCACTGTATTTTGATTGTTACAAGGGTTCAACGGTAATCGTGGAAATGTTTGGGGAACTTGAGTTCAGACATGCTAGCTTATGGTGTATCTAATGGAGTATTAGTAGTTTACAGAGTCTTAGATCCACCCTCTTTACTGCACCACCTAGAAGAGCATTCAAAGGATGTTATTGGTGGGGATGCTAGCCCAGAATATAATGTTTGTTTTTCAATTATGAAATAGATAAATAATATATATAATTGAAGACTAGAGTACCTATGTCATACGGATATGCACAAAATGGGTTCATTAAAAAGGCATTGGAAACCTTGAATCAAATGTCATTGGAAGTTGTAAAGTGAGACTCCAAAACCTTCGCCAGCACACTCCCTTTCTGTGTGAAAATGGGGTCTTCAAGGAAAGGGTGAGATGCCTCAAAGAGATGTAATCTCATGATTTGTGTTGGTGGCAAGACGTGCCCAAAGTGGAGTTTTGAAAAGAAAAGGGAATTTGGAAATCAAAGTGCATCTAGAAAGTGTATCACCAAACTCTGCGGCGGTGAACACTAATATTTTTTCAGGCATGGTTCATCTCTTCGTATCTTTTATAATTCTTTTTCTTTAGTTTTAATGGGGTCTTCAAGGAAAGGGTGAGATGCCTCAAAGAGATGTAATCTCATGATTTGTGTTGGTGCCAAGACGTGCCCAAAGTGGAGTTTTGAAAAGAAAAGGGAATTTGGAAATCAAAGTGCATCTAGAAACTGTATCACCAAACTCTGCAGTGGTGAACACTAATATTTTTTCAGGCATGGTTCATCTCTTCGTATCTTTTATAATTCTTTTTCTTTAGTTTTCATTTGCAACGAAATAAATCTAAAACTTTGAAATATCTCACATTCGATTATTTTTATATAAACTCATTTCGTCAAACAATAAAACAAAATATGGCTCTTAGGTAACCCAAATAAAACTTGGTAACTGAGCATAAACATAAACCCCTCCTTCAAACACAATATGGAAAACTTCGTAACCAAACTATTAGCATGAAACAACAAAACTCCTCCTTATGTTTTGCATTACCGACTTGTAGTTTGATCGTCATCTGTGGCTACAACCACAACCTTCTATGCTGCTAGACCCTGGGTGTCAAACTTAGGTGTTCGTGTCCTTTGGTACTGGCGAGAACTAGAATTTTCACCAACTAAAACAAACCTTTTTGTCTATGACCTTGCAAAGTTAGAAAATGTAATTTTCAGAGACTTTAAAAAAAATACTCTGAGCCCCCGTAAATGATATGACGAGCATCGTATATGTTCATTGTTATGTAGCTCCAAAGATCTCATTGCCATTTGCAACCTATTTACCAGTTCTCAGTGCCGTCAACTCTGTTGAATTCTTTATATATAGGTGGATTTGTAGGAAATTTCTCACTACACATTCTTCCATCGAGCATTAGCTTTGTATGTGGTTTTCTAAGCCCTCGACATAACTTTTGATCATTTGCAACTAGGCCAGTTACGACCGATGACCTTAGAAAAATGGTCATCAATCATAAACCATTCAACAGTTCTAAACTCCTTCAGTTCCTATGAATTCTTGGTGTATAGGAGGATACATATAAATTAATCCGTGGTTTTTTTTGTCATTGGATGACAACATTTGAAATTGGTTTCTTCACCTCTGAGCCTTAATTGAATGTTTTTGCAACTAGCAGGAAAACATAAATATAAATTTGTAGGACCTCCAATGGGTAACCAAACCATCATTGAAACTTGTTGACACTTTTAAATAACTATTTCAAGAAGCTCCTTTCACTTGATGCCAGGCTGGGCAATGCCAAGGGGCGTCAGGATTGCATCCTCTCTACTCTGAAAGGTGTCTATAATTTTATGGAACAACACGTGAGAAGTGTGTGCAGCCTTAGTGGCATTCATGATAACATCTAGGATTCTAATGAGACCCGTGACCTTGCACTTGCTCAGGTGGACATGAACGATCCTTCTCATGCCACGGCCATTCCACTCTTCACCTCTCTCCAAAAAATTAAGGTCAAGATTGACAGGGAAATCAAATGATGTGGTGCACAGATGCTGCTTTGTTGCTGTGAAGTTGTTGTTTTCCCAGTGGTTTTGATGTTGTTTTCTTGCTGGGATGCCCTTTTTTGGATCCCTCTTTTCTATTTTTTGGACCTTTTGCTCTTCTCCAGACCACTATCTAGATTGATATTTTTGTACTTTCTTTACTGATATATCTAGCTTTTGAGTCACCATGTTTAACGCGTTTAGCCTTTCTTGGATGGGTTTTCTCCTTCTAGTATCTGGCCTTTTGAGCCTTTTTGTACATAGGGTATAGTCCCTTCAAAACTATTTGAAAATATATCATGTGACTTGTTGGGTGAAATTGAACTTTTGGCAAAATAGTGTTTATCTCTCTTCCCTATCTCTTTCTCTCTCCTTGGTTACAAAATAAGGTGAAATGAAATGAAATAAATATGTGTCTCTAACCTTATCCTTTCAAATGCCAATTATTAATATTATGTAAATGGAAAACTAAAAACATTAATTATGTTAGACCTAGGTGGATGCCATGCCAACAATTTGTCATTGATTTCATGCTCACCTAGTTTTGCAGGATGCAAGAAAGATGGTGAAAAGGCGTGATGTAATTCATTGTTTATTATTGTAATTTATATAGATCATTGTAAAATGTATATATGTATAATGTATTTCCGTATTACAGAAAAGTTATATTTGAAATTCAGCATCAGAGCGATGGTTTATGCTCTCAAACCTCTAGTATGGATTGGAGTTGTGATGATTTTGCATGGTGGTGGTAGAGATTGGAAGAGTAATGTGATATATGTTGTTATGTGACCAATGTTTTAATTTTAATATTATGAACGTACATGTTGTGCATGTCACTTAGTGCGTATTTGTTATCCTATTGATATGTATGTGTGGAGAGAGGAGGCGTGGACTAGGTTTTCATAATCTTGAACCGAGTACGACTGAGGAAGTGGAGTCTTATATAGACTTAAAACCCACTTTTATCTGTTTAGTATACTTTTAGATTTCTCAATATATTGTGGATGTGCACCACCTTAGGCTCAACTTATGCAAACTAGCATTCATTGCTCTTTCCTAGTGGGTTGTCCAACAAACAATCCTATGTGATTTTGACTATGTTGAGCCTTGTGGGAGTATGTAGGGATGATTCAGATAGATATGATTATAGTCATATTAATTTAAATGTTATTTCATGAGTTGAGGCTCGATGTTCAAGTGTGAACAACTCGTTGAGTACCCGTTTGGTGGCTGTATAATGCCACATAATTATTGTGATGTGTTAATTCTCTACACGTATTTTATTCGTAAACTAAACGTTTTCCTTTTTCTTGCTAAGAACCAATAGTTTTCTTGAGTGATGTGTTCTTATATTTTGGTAATTTTATTTGGTTGTTGCCCTAACATGCACATTTCTACACTAAGTATGGTTATTTGACCATTTTCTTTACATAGATTTAAACTTGCTTTTCATGTTTAAAGGTTTTATAGCCTAGCCCAAGGCTTTGGATTTTTTCCACTTATCATTTGAAACATATTGTTATGCAGGTTCTAATGTCGTAATGTGTAGAATAGGGTCATGGGATGCATCATGGAGTGGTTAAACCTATGGACCCACTTTGTTGTATGGGGGTACACCCCAAGGAGTTACAGATAACTAGCTGGTTGTTGAGCCATGAGTTATTATGTCACATGGGTTAGGGGTGGCTTCACTCTATGTGCCTAGGGCCATATGGTGACCAACCCCTTTGAGGGAGACATAAGAGACTTGAGGGAGGCATAAGAGACTTGTGTGTGTGTGATTAGTGCACTTGGAGTTTTATTTTTATGTTTTTGATGCTTTGGGAGGCATATGTAGATGTTGGTGATGCTTTGGGAGGTATATGGAATTTTTTGTGATGTTTTGGGAGGTGTATGGTGCTGGTGTTGTTATTTATGTGTACTCTTGCAAGTCCGGTTTTGTTTTGTGATGTTGAGGATTGGTGCTCATCAGTGTTGGTATGATGTTGTTTCCATCTTGACCCTATACAGCTACAGTTATGGTTTTGATTTGTGTGAAACCTTTATACGTGTACCTATTGGGATTTCCATGTTGAAGTAGTCTTCTTATGTTATGGGTACTATTGTGTCGGGGGCATGTGTGAAAAGCACTTTCATAAAAAAAATTGTTATAAAGTGAGGCCAATAAGAGACCTAAGAAACAATGTAAACGAGATGAAAAAAAAGAGTATATGTGATAATGGTATAGGAAAAAAAAATTCACTTGAAGTCCTTATGGTTGATTTAAACATTGACTCTTGTTAATAATGGATACAAATTGTTTTTGGTCAGACTAGACATTTGAGCCGATATAGAGTAGACTAAAAATATAGTAAAAATAAAAATTATGATGTGTAAATGCTTAATTGACTCAAACTATATTTGAAACTAAAACAACCATAGTATGAGAACAAACATTCTTCTAATGGAAGGAAGTTTATAGGAAAGGGAAACTTGAACCTTCGCCTCCTTTGAATCGTAATATTTGTTTCCCCCGTTAACTTCAAATTGGTTCCCTTGCTTAATGAGGCTAAAATTAAACGTCAAATAAGCATGTTTTGAGAAACAAACCTTTAACATAAGAATGAGTTATTGGGAGAAACATAGTTGCTTAAAATTGAATTTAATTAATAAATGATGTATGGATAATTAATGGGATTTGATAAAGGAATAAATTGTGCATTCTCCTTTAAAGACTATTTCCCTGCAAAGTAAAGTAATTGAAGATTGTAAAGTAAGAAATTTTAAAACTTATGTGTTTAATTCTCTTTAAAAATATTAGTTCATACAATGGAAACCTAAATTTAATGAATATGTAAACCATAAAAGGTCATGTCGTGGAGTATGCCTACCCAACGTTTTTTTACTGTAAATGGGTCAATGTCCTGGTTCATGTCATTGAGAATGACATTGATGGGTACCTATGTTAACCTATTGTATTAGTGGGTTCATGTTTATGTAAGCGTATTGTGCATTGTTGATTTTCTCTACCTGGAGCCCTTGTTGTGTTGTGTAGTGAGAAATGTAAGTAAAAAAAATTAATCTCCTATTTTTATTGTTGTATTTGTGTGTGTAGAATGTGGGCGTTACACATAAGTGTCATTTTTGTAATCGCTAACTTATTCATTAAAGTGTATATTCATGAGAAGTGTTTGTGCAAGTTAATTAATATCTTATATATTAATAATTTTTTGTTTGAGTGTCTCCAAAAGGTTTGGGAATCTAAAAAGCCTTGAAGATTCTAAGATAAGGTAAGAAATCTTAAAGGGGATGAATTTGAAAAAAAATAATTGAATAAGGAGTTCAAATGTCATTAATAAGAAATAGATATAAATATTTTTTATTAGATTAGGTAAAAAATGGATTTCGAAGGGAACCAGAAACCCTGTAAAAACAAAGGATAAAGCATCGAAGCGCAAAAATGAAACAAAAAAAGAAACAGGTCCAAAGGACCAAAGAAACACAAACCTAAGAGACAAAAGCAAAAAGGAAGGAAGCACAAGAGGTGAGAACAGGAACCCACAATGTTCAATGACACTTGACCAAAGAGCAATCCTAACCTCCAAGAACTCCACCCCGAGGAGATCGTTGAGATATGTTAGACGACAGATGACCATATTTTCTTTTCTTCTTATTAGTCACATATGACCTCTTTATATTAGATATTCAATTATTTGACCTCTTTGTTTTAGATATTCAATCAAATCGCTTTCATAAAAAGAATAGATCTCCCCTTTTCTCACACAAATGCCATGTACTTGAATTTCTTTTTAGATATCATGGTTTTTTCTAGTTTTTAACTGTTATTTTGGTTTTTTTTCTTACCTCTTTGCTTGATTTTCATATCAATACTCCCTTTCCCACAACTTTTGCATTCTACAAATTGGGACGTGGTCCTTCAAACAAGGAGATGATTTTTTATCTTCTGTTTCAATTTGAAGGTATTTGCTTTTTTTTTTAAAGTAGTGTAAATGTTTTTAGAATATTTTATTACAAACACATCTTTGGTTAGTAGAAGCTCAAACTTGTTATTTTAAATTCTTGAAATCCCTTATTACTGGTGGGAGAGGAGAAATTAATAAGTGGTCAAAACACACAGATGGGATATTTGTATACTCTCCTACATCTCCCAACCTACTCCTCTTCTTCTTATCCCACTCTTATATATTTATTTCATCATAATCTCGTATTCATTTATACAATTGTTACCATATGTTTTTTAATTTATAATAACTCGTATGTTTTTTGGTGTTTATTTTCTCTTCTCATTCTATGTACTTGTTTTCCCTTGGTATATAATTCTGATATGGTCTTTTTTGTGCACACTATGTATTATAAGTCATTATTATCATTGCATTAATATAGTTTATGTTTGATGTTTACATAGGGGTTTACATTATAGACTTTAGATGATGTATCACACACATCAGAAGATCTTATAATAATTTTGGATCTTTTGTGTTTATTTATAATCATACATATCTTTCTACCACCTTTACAGTCAAAATCAATCTTTAGATTATGCTCCAATATCTAACTAAGGATATTAGATTCTTTGTCAAATTAGGAACATATAAGACACCAATAACTTTACATGTGTTCTATAAGGTAAAAAAATTATTACCAATACCTTAGACACAATAAGAGATATTGTCACATAACACAACATGATTTTTTTGGTGTTTCATTCAAAGTGAAGAACCAGTCCTTCCATCTAGTCATGTATTAAGTTACACCCGAATTGACACATAAGATATCATTGTGTAAAGTGGAATCTTCATGTGATTAAGTAACATATGTAGGAAGTCTCCATCATTAGAGTGCTTTTACTATTCACCAATATTTCATTTTTTTTGGGAGTTCATTTCCATCTTCCCCTTATTCTAAAATTATTCCTTATTTTTTATCCCTAAGATGATTGTTGGCTATAAAACTTCTTGCCGCCAAATGATCCCTATTTTAAGAAATTTTACTTATAACATTTTTCGTTCGTGGCCCTTGCAACCAAAAATATTATACTATTTTTAGTATTTGTTCCCATTATTATTTTGGTTACTACCTTAGTTATAGGGTTACTTGGGTGATTTCATATATTTCTTCCTTTTTTGGTGTGAAGCAAGAGTGTGTTCCTCGAATTCCATTGTGTGCGTGGAATTTTCCTATTGCATCATATTCACTAACGTATCATAGGTAATTTTCTATCATGTGATATTCAAAGTGATCAAAAAGATCCCATAAGAGGGGGAAAGTGCTCTCAAGATAATGGGGACAAGATTAATCCACCACTTCCTCTTCCAATGCTTAGAGTGATACTCCGAAAGTTACAAAAAGTTGTAAAAAAGATCCAATTTTCTCACCACATTTTTACTGGAGACAATGTAGCTGGATTTACAAGTGTGTAATTGTAATTGTAGTTTTTATCCTTATATACAGTACTCAATTTGTCCCACACTTTTGTTCTTTTTCACATCTTAAATGTGTGGCTGCACCTGATTTAAGACTACAAATAAGATGATCAAATTTTCTTTATGATTTAATCTTACAAATTTCATTTAATCATTAACACCATCAACAAGTTGAATGAGAGTTACATGAACAAAATTCCATATGTCTTAATTTTCTAAATGAGTTATGAATTTACTCTTCCATGTATCATAGTTGTCTACTCTTAGGAGTTGGGACTCCGGAAAAATATCTTTTCAACCATTCACAACCATAATGGATATTGTATGTGGCATAATTTGTCCTTATTCATGCAAGTTAATGCAATGATGTACAAAGTATAAGAAAATACGATGCTCCCACCAGTGAAAATTGAAAAAAAATTAATTTATTTTAATTTTGGAAATTTTAGTCTCTCTTCTAGCGTTCTCTTACAAATGAGAAATTTGAAAAATATATATATATATTTTAAAATTAATATAAGAAAGTGAGAAAATATCTATGGCCTCTTTTTTACTATAATATACACTTAAATTTTGAAATTTATAAAAATAATAAAAAAATTTAAAATTCAATTTGGGTTTTTAACTTTGAAGATGTTTTTAGGCCTTATAAATTTCCTCCCCAACATTTTCATTTTTCAAACATCATAGAATCTATACAAAATTATTTTTTCATGTCTAAAAAAAGGGCAACATGGAAATCGAATTCTTATAATCCATAAATAAATGATAGGGAGGTAAAGAAAGTATGTCTAGTTACTTTCTCAATAATGATTTTAGTTCTCTAATTTGGAGCATCCTTATTATTAACAACAGAGAATATCTTTGAAATTTCCCTCAAATTTAATGTAAGATAAGTTATAATTGAAATCCATCTTCATAACTTTTAATTGGGACCAATCTTCAACAATGTTGTTGGTAGCACAATAAATGTTCTTTATAAATAATTTAACAAACTAAGCTTCAATATTTCTAATGATGCCACATAGTCTATAATGGATCATATTTCCTAGGATGGTTTGAAATAGATTTTTATTTATTTAAACATTAACATATTCCTAGATGATGTCTACATTCAAGTATTAATGTTAATTTGATATTAATTTAGTAATATTTAGTGGATATGGAATATTTGGAGTTTTCATCTCTCCTTGCTTTGTTAGGGGTGAATAACTTTGTAATGCTCTTTAATTGATGTCTAATACATTGATTCGCCTATATTCTTGGGTTTCTAAAAAAAATATTTGTATTATGGTCTAGAATCATGTAATATATTTGTTAGGTTTTCAACTTGTTCATAGTTTTAAAAAATGTTACTAGAAATGAAAAAAGAGTAAACAGATATGAAAAAATAAATCCCATTTCTAAGATTAATTAAGATGAAATAATAACTTAAATTTGACCATCATTATGTTAGTAAAAGGTTACACATGTTTCTAAAATTAGACATAGACAAAGGTTTTATAATTTTCAATGTCCATATTTATAAATGATAGATAATTTTACACAATCCTTTATTTTGTGTGTGTGTGTGTGTAATCCTAGAAAGAAATTAGTTGTTACTGTAATACCCACTCCTCTTCGACATTGATATTACTATGATTTTTATTACTCTGGATTGGAGCCATATTTGATCTTTAGACATTGATAGATGGATATTAGTATATTTGATTAGCCTATTTATTAGACATTATGGATATTTTAGATTTTTGACATGATGCGACTTATATGATGGATTACATGCATGGATTGACATATCAATATTTGATGATGATCTATATTTACTACTAATATATGTATTGACTCATTGGATTTTGGTATACAGATTTTGCTAGATGATTTAGTTACTATTGGGATATTAATGCTAAGTGATGAATTGATACAATCAAAATATTTGAAATTGTGAACAATTGGTAAATTACTTGATTTTAGTGATGGTTTAGATATGATATTTGATAATGTGAATTGATATGTATATTTGTATTTATTGTCTCTCTTTCGTTAATATGGCGAATATGCTAGAAAGGTATTATTTTGATGTCGTTAATATGTGTTTATTGTCTCGATGTCGTTAATATCGTGTCTTCAAATCCCTTCTTACTAGTGGGAGAGGAGAAATAAGGAAGTGGTCAAACACGTGGATGGGATATTTATATACTCTCATACAACTCCCACTCCCATTCCTCTTCCTCTTCCTCTTCTTAGCCCGCACTAATCTCTTCATTTCATTGAAATCTCAACCAACAATACAATTATTCACATACGTTTGTGGATATGTTTTTGAGTGGTTATTTTCTCTTCTTGTTTTATGTAGTGTTTCTTTATTGGCATATTCCGATAAGGTCTTATTTGTGAACACTTATTATTATCTTAATATTATGATAATTTAGGTATGATCTTCACATACATGTTTTTAATTATTGAAATTTGATGAATTATTTTTACTGTTGTTTTAGTAAAATGAAATTCTAATGTAGGTATTAGTCATTTTTTCTAAGGTCACACATAAACATTGGTACAAAAAAATTTCCTTAATCCACAAAAGTCAAAGACACCAGTAATAGTTTTCATAATAAGTCTTAGCCACCTACCAACATGAAAATTTATCCTTTCATGGGAAGTAATGTAGCCAAATTAAGAACAACCAGATATACTGCAATAAAATGAACTCCAAAAGAAAATAGATCTCCTTCTTCATTATCAAATAATGAATTACAATGTTTCCCAAATAGGAAAAAAACTCCCAACTCGAGTTTCCAAGTAAAATCTAGCTAACTCTGACTAAATCTACTCTAGGTGGCGGAAATTACTATTTTTAGAAGTTTACTAGAACCTGCTATTCTTAGTAAGTTTGCATGCTTATTCCTACGGGACGTGGTTTCAAAAAAAAAACGGACTCAAACGGACACCCGGAGCTCAAGTTATGACCTTGTCAAATTCCTGCTGATTCGGGCGCATCATTCTCCCCTGCTTGAAAAAAACGCAGCTCCTGCAAGTTGTCTTCTTCAAACTGCTTCCATTTATCTGCATCCAACTTTTGAATCTCTGACTCTGTGACCCAAGTATTGTCCTCTTGTTCCAGTCCTCTCCAATGTACCAAATATTTGTTGTATTTCCCATGTCGCGTGTCCATTGTTTTCTTATCTAGAATCTGATCCACTTCTTCTTTCTTCTTCACCGGAACCTGCTGCCGCCAATCTACTACTTCATCAGCATCATCCCTTTCTGCACCATCCCCATGAAAAGAATACAAATCTGAAACATTAAACACTGGAGAAATATCAAAATTCTCTGGCAATTCTACCTCATAAGCATTATCGTTTATTTTTTTCACGATTTTGCAGGGTCCAATCTTCTTGTACTTCAGCTTGTTATAGGTTCCTCTTGGAAACCTTTCCTTCCGCAGATATACCATAACCAACTCACCAACTGTAAATACCTTTCTCCGTCTGTGCACATCTGCTATTTCCTTATACTTGTCATTACTATTTTGCAGCTTCTTCCGCACTTCTTCCTGCAATTGTTGTATATGTTCGGCAAATGCTTCGGCATCATCACTGACTCTGCCATCAACGGGTAGCTGTACCAAATCTAATACCCCATTTGGATTACTCCCATACACAATTGAAAATGGAGACTTTCCCGTGGATCTGTTTATGGAACTGTTATATGCAAACTCAGCTTGCGGTAATGCTAAGTCCCATTGTTTCGGCTTTTCCCCAACAATGCACCTTAACAGGTTTCCCAAACTCCTATTTACCACCTCTGTTTGCCCATCAGTCTGTGGATGATAAGCACTACTGAACTGTAGTTGAGTACCAAATTTCTTCCATAAAGTCCGCCAGAAGTGACTTAAGAACCTTGTGTCCCTATCTGAAGTAATGGTTTTTGGAACACCATGCAATAGATAGTTGCCGCTGCGTTCGTCTCATCGAAACACGTGGTTTCAAAAAAAAAACGGACTCAAACGGACACCCGGAGCTCAAGTTATGACCTTGTCAAATTCCTGCTGATTCGGGCGCATCATTCTCCCCTGCTTGAAAAAAACGCAGCTCCTGCAAGTTGTCTTCTTCAAACTGCTTCCATTTATCTGCATCCAACTTTTGAATCTCTGACTCTGTGACCCAAGTATTGTCCTCTTGTTCCAGTCCTCTCCAATGTACCAAATATTTGTTGTATTTCCCATGTCGCGTGTCCATTGTTTTCTTATCTAGAATCTGATCCACTTCTTCTTTCTTCTTCACCGGAACCTGCTGCCGCCAATCTACTACTTCATCAGCATCATCCCTTTCTGCACCATCCCCATGAAAAGAATACAAATCTGAAACATTAAACACTGGAGAAATATCAAAATTCTCTGGCAATTCTACCTCATAAGCATTATCGTTTATTTTTTTCACGATTTTGCAGGGTCCAATCTTCTTGTACTTCAGCTTGTTATAGGTTCCTCTTGGAAACCTTTCCTTCCGCAGATATACCATAACCAACTCACCAACTGTAAATACCTTTCTCCGTCTGTGCACATCTGCTATTTCCTTATACTTGTCATTACTATTTTGCAGCTTCTTCCGCACTTCTTCCTGCAATTGTTGTATATGTTCGGCAAATGCTTCGGCATCATCACTGACTCTGCCATCAACGGGTAGCTGTACCAAATCTAATACCCCATTTGGATTACTCCCATACACAATTGAAAATGGAGACTTTCCCGTGGATCTGTTTATGGAACTGTTATATGCAAACTCAGCTTGCGGTAATGCTAAGTCCCATTGTTTCGGCTTTTCCCCAACAATGCACCTTAACAGGTTTCCCAAACTCCTATTTACCACCTCTGTTTGCCCATCAGTCTGTGGATGATAAGCACTACTGAACTGTAGTTGAGTACCAAATTTCTTCCATAAAGTCCGCCAGAAGTGACTTAAGAACCTTGTGTCCCTATCTGAAGTAATGGTTTTTGGAACACCATGCAATAGATAGATCGCTTGTTTTCTTGCAGTTGCCGCTGCGTTCGTCTCATCGAAACACGTGGTTTCAAAAAAAAAACGGACTCAAACGGACACCCGGAGCTCAAGTTATGACCTTGTCAAATTCCTGCTGATTCGGGCGCATCATTCTCCCCTGCTTGAAAAAAACGCAGCTCCTGCAAGTTGTCTTCTTCAAACTGCTTCCATTTATCTGCATCCAACTTTTGAATCTCTGACTCTGTGACCCAAGTATTGTCCTCTTGTTCCAGTCCTCTCCAATGTACCAAATATTTGTTGTATTTCCCATGTCGCGTGTCCATTGTTTTCTTATCTAGAATCTGATCCACTTCTTCTTTCTTCTTCACCGGAACCTGCTGCCGCCAATCTACTACTTCATCAGCATCATCCCTTTCTGCACCATCCCCATGAAAAGAATACAAATCTGAAACATTAAACACTGGAGAAATATCAAAATTCTCTGGCAATTCTACCTCATAAGCATTATCGTTTATTTTTTTCACGATTTTGCAGGGTCCAATCTTCTTGTACTTCAGCTTGTTATAGGTTCCTCTTGGAAACCTTTCCTTCCGCAGATATACCATAACCAACTCACCAACTGTAAATACCTTTCTCCGTCTGTGCACATCTGCTATTTCCTTATACTTGTCATTACTATTTTGCAGCTTCTTCCGCACTTCTTCCTGCAATTGTTGTATATGTTCGGCAAATGCTTCGGCATCATCACTGACTCTGCCATCAACGGGTAGCTGTACCAAATCTAATACCCCATTTGGATTACTCCCATACACAATTGAAAATGGAGACTTTCCCGTGGATCTGTTTATGGAACTGTTATATGCAAACTCAGCTTGCGGTAATGCTAAGTCCCATTGTTTCGGCTTTTCCCCAACAATGCACCTTAACAGGTTTCCCAAACTCCTATTTACCACCTCTGTTTTCCCATCAGTCTGTGGATGATAAGCACTACTGAACTGTAGTTGAGTACCAAATTTCTTCCATAAAGTCCGCCAGAAGTGACTTAAGAACCTTGTGTCCCTATCTGAAGTAATGGTTTTTGGAACACCATGCAATAGATAGTTGCCGCTGCGTTCGTCTCATCGAAACACGTGGTTTCAAAAAAAAAACGGACTCAAACGGACACCCGGAGCTCAAGTTATGACCTTGTCAAATTCCTGCTAATTCGGGCGCATCATTCTCCCCTGCTTGAAAAAAACGCAGCTCCTGCAAGTTGTCTTCTTCAAACTGCTTCCATTTATCTGCATCCAACTTTTGAATCTCTGACTCTGTGACCCAAGTATTGTCCTCTTGTTCCAGTCCTCTCCAATGTACCAAATATTTGTTGTATTTCCCATGTCGCGTGTCCATTGTTTTCTTATCTAGAATCTGATCCACTTCTTCTTTCTTCTTCACCGGAACCTGCTGCCGCCAATCTACTACTTCATCAGCATCATCCCTTTCTGCACCATCCCCATGAAAAGAATACAAATCTGAAACATTAAACACTGGAGAAATATCAAAATTCTCTGGCAATTCTACCTCATAAGCATTATCGTTTATTTTTTTCACGATTTTGCAGGGTCCAATCTTCTTGTACTTCAGCTTGTTATAGGTTCCTCTTGGAAACCTTTCCTTCCGCAGATATACCATAACCAACTCACCAACTGTAAATACCTTTCTCCGTCTGTGCACATCTGCTATTTCCTTATACTTGTCATTACTATTTTGCAGCTTCTTCCGCACTTCTTCCTGCAATTGTTGTATATGTTCGGCAAATGCTTCGGCATCATCACTGACTCTGCCATCAACGGGTAGCTGTACCAAATCTAATACCCCATTTGGATTACTCCCATACACAATTGAAAATGGAGACTTTCCCGTGGATCTGTTTATGGAACTGTTATATGCAAACTCAGCTTGCGGTAATGCTAAGTCCCATTGTTTCGGCTTTTCCCCAACAATGCACCTTAACAGGTTTCCCAAACTCCTATTTACCACCTCTGTTTGCCCATCAGTCTGTGGATGATAAGCACTACTGAACTGTAGTTGAGTACCAAATTTCTTCCATAAAGTCCGCCAGAAGTGACTTAAGAACCTTGTGTCCCTATCTGAAGTAATGGTTTTTGGAACACCATGCAATAGATAGTTGCCGCTGCGTTCGTCTCATCGAAACACGTGGTTTCAAAAAAAAACGGACTCAAACGGACACCCGGAGCTCAAGTTATGACCTTGTCAAATTCCTGCTAATTCGGGCGCATCATTCTCCCCTGCTTGAAAAAAACGCAGCTCCTGCAAGTTGTCTTCTTCAAACTGCTTCCATTTATCTGCATCCAACTTTTGAATCTCTGACTCTGTGACCCAAGTATTGTCCTCTTGTTCCAGTCCTCTCCAATGTACCAAATATTTGTTGTATTTCCCATGTCGCGTGTCCATTGTTTTCTTATCTAGAATCTGATCCACTTCTTCTTTCTTCTTCACCGGAACCTGCTGCCGCCAATCTACTACTTCATCAGCATCATCCCTTTCTGCACCATCCCCATGAAAAGAATACAAATCTGAAACATTAAACACTGGAGAAATATCAAAATTCTCTGGCAATTCTACCTCATAAGCATTATCGTTTATTTTTTTCACGATTTTGCAGGGTCCAATCTTCTTGTACTTCAGCTTGTTATAGGTTCCTCTTGGAAACCTTTCCTTCCGCAGATATACCATAACCAACTCACCAACTGTAAATACCTTTCTCCGTCTGTGCACATCTGCTATTTCCTTATACTTGTCATTACTATTTTGCAGCTTCTTCCGCACTTCTTCCTGCAATTGTTGTATATGTTCGGCAAATGCTTCGGCATCATCACTGACTCTGCCATCAACGGGTAGCTGTACCAAATCTAATACCCCATTTGGATTACTCCCATACACAATTGAAAATGGAGACTTTCCCGTGGATCTGTTTATGGAACTGTTATATGCAAACTCAGCTTGCGGTAATGCTAAGTCCCATTGTTTCGGCTTTTCCCCAACAATGCACCTTAACAGGTTTCCCAAACTCCTATTTACCACCTCTGTTTTCCCATCAGTCTGTGGATGATAAGCACTACTGAACTGTAGTTGAGTACCAAATTTCTTCCATAAAGTCCGCCAGAAGTGACTTAAGAACCTTGTGTCCCTATCTGAAGTAATGGTTTTTGGAACACCATGCAATAGATAGTTTCCGCTGCGTTCGTCTCATCGAAACACGTGGTTTCAAAAAAAAAACGGACTCAAACGGACACCCGGAGCTCAAGTTATGACCTTGTCAAATTCCTGCTAATTCGGGCGCATCATTCTCCCCTGCTTGAAAAAAACGCAGCTCCTGCAAGTTGTCTTCTTCAAACTGCTTCCATTTATCTGCATCCAACTTTTGAATCTCTGACTCTGTGACCCAAGTATTGTCCTCTTGTTCCAGTCCTCTCCAATGTACCAAATATTTGTTGTATTTCCCATGTCGCGTGTCCATTGTTTTCTTATCTAGAATCTGATCCACTTCTTCTTTCTTCTTCACCGGAACCTGCTGCCGCCAATCTACTACTTCATCAGCATCATCCCTTTCTGCACCATCCCCATGAAAAGAATACAAATCTGAAACATTAAACACTGGAGAAATATCAAAATTCTCTGGCAATTCTACCTCATAAGCATTATCGTTTATTTTTTTCACGATTTTGCAGGGTCCAATCTTCTTGTACTTCAGCTTGTTATAGGTTCCTCTTGGAAACCTTTCCTTCCGCAGATATACCATAACCAACTCACCAACTGTAAATACCTTTCTCCGTCTGTGCACATCTGCTATTTCCTTATACTTGTCATTACTATTTTGCAGCTTCTTCCGCACTTCTTCCTGCAATTGTTGTATATGTTCGGCAAATGCTTCGGCATCATCACTGACTCTGCCATCAACGGGTAGCTGTACCAAATCTAATACCCCATTTGGATTACTCCCATACACAATTGAAAATGGAGACTTTCCCGTGGATCTGTTTATGGAACTGTTATATGCAAACTCAGCTTGCGGTAATGCTAAGTCCCATTGTTTCGGCTTTTCCCCAACAATGCACCTTAACAGGTTTCCCAAACTCCTATTTACCACCTCTGTTTGCCCATCAGTCTGTGGATGATAAGCACTACTGAACTGTAGTTGAGTACCAAATTTCTTCCATAAAGTCCGCCAGAAGTGACTTAAGAACCTTGTGTCCCTATCTGAAGTAATGGTTTTTGGAACACCATGCAATAGATAGTTTGCCGCTGCGTTCGTCTCATCGAAACACGTGGTTTCAAAAAAAAAACGGACTCAAACGGACACCCGGAGCTCAAGTTATGACCTTGTCAAATTCCTGCTAATTCGGGCGAGTGTCTCCAAAAGGTTTGGGAATCTAAGAAGCCATTGAAGATTTTAACATAATATAAGAAAGCTTGAAAGGGATAAATTGGAGAAAGTTTTAGTTGAATAAAGAGGTCAAATGTCATTAATAAGAAATAGATAGAAATATAGTTGATTTATTTATCTTAGATACTCAATCATTTGACCACTTTATTTCAAATATTGAATCAAATCACTTTCATAAAATATAAATGATTTCCATTTTTCTCACATAAATGCCATGTACTTGAATTTCTTTTTTGGACATCATGGGTTTTTCTAGTTTTTAATTGACACCTCATTGCTTGATTTTCTTATAAAATACTCCCTTTTCCACAACTTTTGCATTCTACAAATTGGGATGTGGTCCTTCAAACAAGGAGATGATTTTTTTTAATTATGTTTTTAATTTCAAGGTATTTGTATTTTATTGAAAGTAGTCTCAATTTTGTTAGAATATTTTATTATAAACATGTATTTCATTAGTAAAATCTCAAACTTGTTAATCGAAATTCTTGAAATACCTTCTTAATTGTGGGAGAGGAGAAATCAATAAGTGGTCAAACACATGGATGGGATATTTGTATACTCTTCTACATCTCCCAATGTTCTCCTCTCTCTCTTCTTATCCCACTCTAATATCTTTATTTTATCGTAATCTCATATTCATTAATACAATTACTATAATATGTTTTTTATATATAAGAACTCGTATGTTTTTTGCTAGTTATTTTCTCTTCTCGGTCTATGTACTAATTTTCCATTGGTATATTCTTATATGGTCTTTTTTGTGAACATTGTACTATAACTCATTATTAAATTTACATTAATATAGTTTATCTAATGTTTACATAAGGGTTAAAATTATAGACTCAAGATGATGTATAACCCACATCAGAGGATCTTATAATCATTTTGGATCTTTTGTGTTTATCTCTAATCAGACACATCTTTCTACCACCTTTACAGTCAAAATTAATCTTTATATTATACTCCGATATCTAACTAAGTGATAGTAAATTATTTGTCAAATTAGGGACCTTTGACACAATAGGAGATATTGTCACATAACACAACATGTTTTTTTGTTGTTTCATTCAATGTGAAGAACCAGTCCTTTCATTTATTCATGTGTTGGGTTACACCTGAAATGACATAACAAATATCATTGTGTGAAGTAGAAACATTGTAGGAAGTCTCCATAATTGGAGTTCTTTTCCTATTCACCAACATTGCATTCTTGTTGGGAATTCATTTTCATCTTCCCCTTATTATGACATTATTCCTTATTTTTTTGTCCCTAATATGATTTTTGGTTATAAAAATTCTTACCACTAAATGATCCCTATTTTAATTAATTGTACTTATAACATTTTCATTCATGGCCCTTACGAACAAAAATAATAACACTTTTGTTTGTATTTATTCCCATTCTGGTCATTTAAGTGACTACCTTACTTCTAGGGTTTCTTGGATGATTTCATATATTTCTTCTGTTTTTGTTGTGAAGCAAGAGTGTGTTTCTCAAATTCCATTGTGTGCATGAAAATTTCCTATTACATCATATTCACTAACTTATCATAGGTAATTTTCTATCATGTGATATTCAAAGTGGTCACAAAGATCCCATAAGAGGGGAAAAGTTCTCTCAAGATGATGGGGACAAGAGATTCATCCACCACTTCCTCTTCCAATGCTTAGAGTGATGCTTAGAGAGATTCATTCGCTATAGCCAGAGAAATTTTTTCATTAATGGTGTTTTAGGAGTTAATGTTCCCTACGTTCCAATGTACAAGGCATGTTTTTTATCAGTAATATTTACGTTAGATCAAATTTACATTTGAATATGATGATTAATGGTGGTGGACACACAAAATATATCAAATGGTTGATTTTTATAAGGTGGTAGGTATAATAACTTCCTGATGAAAGAGGAGGAAATTAAACTCAAATTTTCATCACAACAAGGTCTCATGCAGTGGATAACTTCCCTCCTCCTTCATTTGTGATCCCGGTGTTGAGTTATCATCATGTCAACAACTAAATCACCCTATTTTATTTTTAAGTCTGATAAGAAGGTGTCAAAGGGGTGATAACTCCCCCACTACCTCCTTCATACCATTCTTCAATTCTCACATAAGACAATAATTTTACGCATTGGCCTGACCTCCTATGAGATCTTACTTTTACAAAAATTACATCTTGCCTTTCCTCTGCTTGCAGGTATCAAGGCCTCGGATAAGTGAGATTTTCCCGCATGTCCTTCTTGATTCCATTTAAGAAGGTTACATCCAAAATAGACAAAACCAAATCTATGAGTGACTATTGTGGCTTCATGCTAATGTTTTTTTGGTTTTGTCTTGTTTTTTATGGTGATGATGAAAATGGAAAAAATAAAACCTATGTTTGATTATACTATTTACATTTGATTCACCTTATTTTATGATAATAAAACTTATTTTTTGAAGGTATGCTCTTTATAGCCCTCTACTCTACTAATTTTGCGGAACTATCAACATTGGAGATGAGAGATTACATTAAAAATTTTCTCAAAAGTATTAAGTCACAACCATATATATATATCATCAAATTCTTAATTGAAAAGGTATTCTAAGACACGTCCAAGATGTCTCATATGGCTTCCTTCCACCTCTAGAAAAATTAGGAGCAATCACCTCTTCAGGTTTGCATCCCTTCTATTTTTTTTCAAAATTTTATGTCTATAAGTTGTTGCTTCCTCCTTTTACCTTCACATAATAGAAATTTATCTTTTTCATGTGCTTCAACAATTGCTTCTTTCTCCAAAATTGATAATTAATCTTCCCTCATTTTTAAAATAATGTTACATTTCACTCCCTTCTATATCTTCACCTTTTTACTCTAAAGGTTCCATTTCCATCAAACGTTTGGCTTTAACATCCTTATGTGCACATGAAATAATTAGTTTTGTTATACGTATTAAAATTTCCATTGTACCCCTTTAGTACTATTGCTAGTTATATAACTAAGACAATAATTAATTAGGTGATTGTCATAATTGTTCTTCTAGTTTATGTTTTTTGTGGTACATCTTACACCAAATAGAACCTTATCAACACCTCCACCTAGTAGACCTTTTACTCAATCAACTAGAGTTCTCCAACTAATCATGATGGTGCAACCCAATCCCTATGTCAAATTCACTAGTAGCAGCCCACTTGTTCTCAACGCACAAAATCTAGTTCTAGTTGCAACCTTGAAGAACATTCCATATTTCACTTGAGAGAACCAAACAACTCCGATTGTCGATATATAGGACTTCGCAAATGTATGTGAAATTCATGAAATTACTGAAATGGACATTATTGTTAATTTGTTGGCATCTTCCTTTAAAGGTAAAGCTTTGCAATGGTTCAGAAGTCTAACAATAGGGTCTATCTAGAATTGGGACCATTTATGCACAACCCTCCATAATCAATTTGGGGAAAAGGGAGATAATTTATCTTTATTAGAACAATTGACAATGATTAAGAGGGCCCCTAATGAACAGATGATCGATTTGAACTTTACACTCCAGCGGACATGGGATAGAATTTCGTTGGCCATGAGACCAACATCTAAAGTTGCTTTCCTATACTTCCTTAAAGATTTAAATTCTTATATTGTTATGATGATTCAATCCATGGGAGGTATAACTTTACCTTCAACCTATAACATCGCTATTAGAGCTGAAAAGTGTTTGATTCAAGATGGTAAAATTACACCTAGGCCACCTATGCCTCTCTATCAAGAAATAGGAGCTCCAAGCACTAGTCAAGAACCTACGTTAGCTCTCATTCCTGCTCCAAGAAAATAGAATTCGACTGAAGCTTATACCTCATCTTCTAGCACCTCAAGTGAGATCCAACAATTCATGAAGTAACTGCAAAACTTGGGTAATGATTTGGTGATACTTAAGAGGAAAAAACTCAAAATTATAGGTCATATCAGTCTCAACCCCAACTTAGTAGACCTCCATATCAGCCAAATAGTCCACCCATTCAAACTGTGAATCAAAACCAATTCAAACCTCCTGTTAATAGGATATTCCATCTTTATAATCCTAATGTTGCGTCCACATATAGAGCCTTAGTACTAGTACAAAATAACATGGCTCAAGAATATAACTAGTGCTTACCATGCAATCAACCTCATAACCAGTCAATGTGTTTCAATGGTGCTTTGAATCAAACCTTTATGGTGACAACAATAGGTGTGGAACAAGAGACAGGCCAAGAAGGGAATAAATAGTAGGAAGCCACTCAGCAAGAGGCACCTCCAAATGAGACCACACTTTTCAATTGACAGGCTTAAGATTTTTGTCGTATAAATCAAACCCCTTCTCAAAGTGTAGCAGCCAATACATGGTCCAAGAAAAGTAATATTAGATAGGGACATTCATCTAATTTAAACTATCTATATACCTCTATCACTCAACAAGGTAGTGGTAATCAAAGTAGAGATCCCAATGTGCAAGGTCAGCTCAAGCCACCTTCTAGACTAGCTCAAGTATCGGTTGTAATAGCCCATGAGAAAGAGAAGAATGTGCAATTCAAAGGGCATCAGAGAGATGGTTCATCTCCATTCAACATCATTGAGCTGATGAAGAAAACAAATGTAAACATATCAATGTGGGAGTCATTAGCTATCCCAGGGAAAAGGGACCTATTGCAAGCTTCTATGGCGAATTGGTCAACATCGAATCAGTCATCCAATCATCAAGAAAAAGGTGCTTACCAATATAGATCAGTAGGGATGAAATCAAGGAGGCCACCAAGGTAAACAACTGAAGCCCCCACCATTCTCATCGGAGATAAGTTGGTGCATAATTGCATGATTTATTCGGGAGCAAGTAGCTCAGTCATGCCGAAACAAATAGCTGATCAATTGGGGCTCCAATATGAAGTCATTTCTAAGGGTGTGGTGTAATTTGATGGAACATCGGTAACAACGGTTGGAGAAATTAAATATTTGAGCCTCACATTGTATGTATTTCCCAATGTAACGGTGTTACAAGATGTATTAGTTATAAAATTTCCACCACTCTTTGCATTATGTTTTTCAAGAGAATACACCACTAAAATTAGAGGTTATTTTTCTTCTGATTGGTCACATATGTTATTCAAGAAAAGGTATGGAGCTAAGGCTACAATTATATCTAATCCTATTGAAAATTTTCATATTGAGCCTCATACATCGAGTTCAATCAATGTGAATAGTTAAACATTTGATCAAGAGGATTATTCAAGCACCCATGAAGTGGATACCAAAGTTGGATGCACTCCAGACTTGACTCTTGATGAATGGGAAAATAAGAGGAATGATTTTGACCCTTACAAGGAAATGAAAGAATCTGAATTAGGAGTATATTGTTTTCATGAAGAGAACCATCCTATCCCTAGCATCACCAAGCCAAATCAAAATGATTATAATGAAGTATGGCAGTTATTCTTTAATGGTTCAAGGAGTAGGAAAGACACCAGAGGAGGATCCATGCTTGTTTCACTAGAAGGTACAAAATATTACTCATCTTTTTGTTTCCCGTTTTCTTTCTCAAACAACACAGCTGAGTATGAATCCTTAATTCAAGGATTCCATTGGGTAAGAAAGAGAGGCATTAAGAACTTACAAGTCTTTGGAGATAGTGATCTAATTGTGAACCGAGTAAAATGACAAAATGCTGCAAAGAATGATCTATTGAAGAACTACAAAAACTGGGTATGGGATCTCATTGAAGATTTCCAAGATTTTAGCACCAATTTCATTCTGAGAATCAAGAATGAGGCAGCAGACAAACTAACAGAGATTGGGGCATCATTTGACATTGTGGAAAATATCAAAATTCAGAAATCTTAGCCTCACATCAAAGAGGTTATAAGGTTAGCCATGCCAGATAACAACACAAGTTTACAAGTCTTTGAGAATGATCAAAAAACTGTCAATTTTCTACAAGAAGAAGTTGAGTTCTCCACTAGAAACCAAAACAAGTTGGAGCAGCAGTATGGTAGCCAAGTGGTGCAGCTAAGAACTAAAAAATTACAAAAATTTCTTGTAACTTTGGAGTTAATATTCAACCCAAATGATCAATTCCAAAAGGAAATGGTGAATATTCAGGTAAAGGGTGAAGATTCAGAGCCTATTTTAGTAGGTGAAGGCAAGATATTGCAAATTGGCAATGTAAATACTCGACAAGAGAAATCTGAATTTGTGCAACTTTGTCAAGAATTTTCTGATATCTTCACTTGGACTTATAATGATTTAAGAGGTTTCAACCCAAATATTTCACAACATACTATTGATCTAGATCTAGAATCCAATCCTATCAGACAGAAGCAAAGCCTAGTGAACCCTCACATTGAACACTCGTGAGAAAATATTTGAACAAGATGATTGAAGTTGGCATCATCTTTCCTATCAAACATTCAAGTTGGGTTACAATTTTGATGCCAGTGAGAAAAAGAAATGGAGAAATTAGATTGTGTGTAGACTTCCGTGATCTAAATAGAGCATCACTTAAAGATCATTACCCACTTCCATCGATGAAGAAAATCTTGTAGGTTGTACTTGGTTCTGAAAGGTTTTCATTGAAGACAACCAAATAATGAAGAAAATCTTGCAGGTTGTAGTTGTAGGATACTCAAGCTATAACCAAATAATGGTGAAGGAATAAGATCAGTTGAAGAAAACCTTCACTATGAAATGGGGCATATATGCTTACAAGAAGATGCCATTTATACCGTCAAACGTCGGAGAAACATTTCAACGAGCTATGGATATGGTGTTCAAGTGGCTAATCAAAGAAATAGTGTTTGTATATCTAGATGATATCAATGTCTTCTCAAAGATTTCAGCAGACCATCTCTTTCACCTCATACAAGTATTTCAAAGGTGTAGAAGATTCAGAGTGTCTTTGAATCTGAAAAAATGTGTATTTTTGGCACACGAGGGAAAATTTTTGGGCCACATTTTTTCAAGAAAAGGGTTAACAATTGATCCTGAAAGAGTTGAAGCCATCCGAACACTTCCATTTCCACACCACAAGAAATATCTCCAAAGCTTCTTAGGAAGGATAAACTTTTTCCACATATTTTTGCCCAATTTTTCCACTCTTGTGAAGCCATTAACAATGATGTTGAAGAAGATTCTTGAATTCAAATGGAAAACATAAGAGAAAGAGAGTTTTGAGGCCATCAAGCACACAATATCACAAGCTCCAACTCTTATCAACCCATACTGTTCAAGGGGCTTCATATTGTATGCTTTTGGGGGATCAAACACAATCTCAGCTATCTTTATACAACTCAATAGAGAAGTTTCATAACAGCCCATAACATTCTTCAGTCAAATCTTGGAAGATTATGAAGTAAAGTATTCTTTCATTGAAAATCATGTCCTTGTTGTTATTAGGAGTTTGAAAAAATTCAGACACTTGGTCTCGAACAAAAAGATCCAACTGCTAGTTTCCCATGTGGGAGTCAAGGATTTCCTTCTGAACAAGGGTTTCAGAGAGAAACATGTAGGATGGATCACTCGTGTCATGGAACATGACATTGAAATTAAAGTCAATAAGTTGGTTTGTGGCAAAGGTTTGTGTGAGCATATCGCTTCCAAATAACAAACTAAGTCAAAAGGGGAAGAAGAGGTTATCTTGCTAATGCAAAATGATCAAGGACAACCAGCTAATGATGCACCCATTCTATGTTGGACTCAAGACTTAGTACATTATCTCCAAATAGGTTTGTGCTCTTTAGAAAGGAAAAAACTAAAAGGAGATAGTTTAGAGGGTAATCCATCCCATATGTGCTCATTGATGGCATCATATTCAAGATGGATGTGAACGGGGTGTTATTGAGGTGTAGCCTAACAAGTCAAGTTGAGAAGATATTACATGAGTTCCATGACAAGGAAGCAGGAGGCTGTAGACACCTGTAGTTTAGATATTGCACTATTACGACTAATATTGCGCTAGTTGTGCTTCTCCCTGCAAACTAAAAATACACCGCCAGTTTGACCTATCTAACTCTCTTCCTATGACATCCCTTTTTTTTCCTCTTGTAAACCATTTAAACAAGTGATGATAGCTTCGTTCTAACTACATTAGCTTCTTATTTTCTTCTAGTTCACTTCTACCACCTTCCTGACCTATCAATCCATTTCATTGGATTGATCCAGCCCTTCAAAACTCTCTCCAAACCCTAATCAACTCTTAAACATGTTTAACTAAGCTTAAACATGGGTTGTCTCTCCCTAAACCTAATCAAAGTAAGTTTTGACTTGCTAAAAGTGCTTTTTGGAATTTAGTATTTGTCCCACATGCACCCAAGTTCCCCTTTTTTCCAAATGGAAAACTATATATAGGGATAGACCCCCTCTCTCATTTTCAAGAATTCTTCCCTTCTTCCTAAGCATAGATTATAGTATTTTGCATCTAGGTTCTAGTTTTCATTTCTAGATTTCATTTCTAGTTTAGATATTGAGCTATTTACTTCACTTTTTCATTGTCAATCCACTTTGTAGAGTAAAAGAGAAGAACCATTGGCTCAAAAGGCCTATAATGGGGAGATCTCTTTCTCCTAATCACTAAAACTGATTTCTTAGGACTTATTAGGTTGATTATTTTACAGGTTTCAAAGAATAGAGATAGTCTAATTAGCTTAAATTTGAATGTTTACTTCATAATGCATGCTAGTTAGAAGATATTGTTCATTTCTTATCGGATGGTCTACTAATTTGTTGCTTGAAGCCTTTAGGGATTCTTTATGAATTCTTACCCCAAATCCATGGCTCTCTACAACTTTTATTTGAACACATTTGGCACGCCTTGTGGGACACTTATGTCCATCCTCCATTAATGGAGGTCCTTGGAGTTCTTCAAATTCATTTTTCAAGTTTTTAGTGTAAATCACTTGTTATTTTTCTTATTTCTATTTTAAACCTTGGATTAATGAACTCTATTTACACACATTTGTGGGTTTAGCATAGAAATAGGAAGCTTTGACTAACCAAAAACCTGTTTGCTTTTGAAATTTTGAAAATCAATGTTTTTTGCAGGTGTTTTACAGGGCACGCATTGGTGTTTTAGGGTAGCACGTACGCATTGAGATATGCACGTCTCCGTCGAAAAGGCCACGTATCCATCAGGGTGTCCTCTGTGCTTTTGAAACTTTCTCTATAAGGACGCGTCCACGTCTCTATTGACCTGTCTGCGTCTCCACCCCTCTAGACGCGTTTGTGTAATTAATATCACTGTGTAAAATTTTACAGACTTATTTTTTCTTGGGCCGCATATCCTTCAGTAGGAGCGCGTACGCATTGAAACCCTAGCATACTTGTTGGATCAGGGCGCGTAGGTGTTGCTGATTGATTTAAATTTTAACATACCCACGTAGGTGTTGGTTTAGGTGCGTACCCGTTGGCTGGGGTGCGTACATGTCAGTTTGGGTGCGCAGGTGTTACTGTCAAATTTTAAAAAATTACGGTCTATTTTAGATATTTTTCTGACATTTTTGTGCAAGTTTCTAAAAAGATTGACAGGTTTTAAAATAGGACTAACTCTTTAAAAATTTTGGTTTGCATGATTTAAGTGCTTTCAATTCCTTAGCTTAAAATTAAGGTTTGTGAAATGTGCATATGCTCTCTCCTTACACTTTCCAAAGTGATCTTAGAGATCAAAAGCACTTACAGAAAATCTATTTTTACATGTTAAAAACACTTGCTTCTTAAGGATAAAGTAACATTTTTATGTGCTTTTTAGGATTTCCACTTTGTGTATGCTCTTCCTTCACGCCTTTGGGCAATCTTAGGAATCAAAAGCAAGTGTGAGTTCTCTTTTACCTAAATCAGCAAAATGGGAAAACTACTAACCAACTTGTCATCTATAGGACCTAACGTTGGCCAAAGAAAGGTGTTTAGAACAAATCGAAAACTTCTAATACACGTGTGTTTGAAGATTGCCAAAAGGTGTGCCACTTTTGAAACCACATTAAGATTAAAAAAGATTAAAAACACACCACATTAAACACACTGTATTGCAGGTTTCATAAAAGGGCAAGTCCCTCTCCACTTAACTAGAATGTAACCCCTTTGGCATAACGCCTTAAGCTATAACAATGGGGGTGGTTCCAAGAACCCCAAAGTAGTCCACCACTGAGTAACCTCATGGACGAAATGGGAAGCACCTCGCTTACCTACTTAACTAGTAAACCTTGTGAGATAGTGTTACCGGTTGTCTGTTTGGCGACCCCAATGATAGTACACATAGATGCACTAGTTTCCTACTATTCTTGAAGGGGGTAAAGTAAAGCCGAGATACTCCCAAACTAGTCAGTACGACTTTTGGGGTAAATCGCGCTCGCTTAAGACAATCTTATAACACCTAGTTGAGAGAGCTTATTAAGGAGACCATTTTGTCTGGAGGCCAACTTTACTAGTCCATTCACATCGTTTGCCATCACGAAGTAATAAATTGTTTGGATTCAACACCTTGTTTGTCAAATATGGTAATGAACCCATTCTAAGTTAGATCTAAGTGTTTTTCATCATGAATTTGGACAAATGTATTACTTAGCTTAGCTTCCTTCTCATTTTTTTTGACGAGGCAAAGCTCTACCCAAGTGAAACTAAGTCTATTTTCACATGTTCTTGATCTACACCCATACATTCGTACTATCCATGTTGGAAGTCGAATAGAGGCATACTTTACGTGTCATGTCAGAGATAGTGCTAGCTACTTTTTTGTACATTTACACTCATCCATATTTGTGACTGGGGTGTTAAACGACTAAATCAAGCAAGTACTTTTTACGTCGTTGGCAGTCCTATGATATTGGTTTTAGGATCTTCTTCATTGTTACGGGTCGGTTTTGTCATTCTATCTCTCCCTAGTTTGTTGACTTTTGCTTGCATTTTAGTCATTTAGTATTGGCATTTATGTTACGTCTCCCATTCTTTGGGCACGTATGTATAGATCCCTCTATTACATGGTTACGTTGCTTGCATCATCGCAGACTTCTTGTTATACCCTCTACTTGGTTTTAGTTTTGACATCATCTAGATTTTTTATTTTGACGAGTGTTGATAACGCATTATATATATCATCATGATGTTGTCTTGCTATCGACGCCTTACTTGCTTGGTTGAGATATCTTGATAGTGTTGTTGCGCTATATCTAATTGTGACTTCCACTTTTCAAATACACTTGGCTTGTTGTTAGTACTTGAGTCAGTTCTAGGTGTACCTTGTTAGGGGACTTTGACAGTATTGTGCTGATATTCAAGCCTTGTTAGATTTCTAACTTTGGCCCACATGTCTGGTACAACATTTTCATTCATCTTGGTCTTTTAAGTATAGATTTGACATAACAGAACTTAGGTGGGTGATACATTTTCATCTTTCCATATCGGTATCCTTTGAAAACTAGTAAACATAGTGTTGCATCTAAATATTGGCTAGTAATGCCTAGACTTTTCAAAATGGCAACAAAATCCAGTGAGCTTAATGAAGGAGCTAATCCCTTCGATGATTTCCCCTTCAATGGTAACAATTTAGGACCACTCGTCTCTCAAGTCAAAGATACGGAAACGTTAATCAATCATAGTGGAGAAGAGTCAGACTCTTCGGGAGAACAACAAAGGTTAGACCTAAACAGATTTGACGAGCTCTTATATTATAAAAAATATCAAGTACTCACAAGAGTCTTGGCGTTAGGGACTAAACTTCTACACGAGCATGAAGAAGAAAACAAGTTCGTTGACCCTAACTTAGGAGAGCGAAAAATCATCTTAGACACAGATAATCCTTTCAATGTGGGATATGCATCCCCTTTTGGGCAACATAAGGTCGCTGTTGAGGGTGAAACATCACGTAAACCTCACTTTAAAGCTTCACGTAAAGTAAAAACCAAGCGGAAGGCCTCCCCTCCCTGAAATTCGATAAAGAAGAATATCCCTTGGTTGAGGAGGAGACCCTCCAAAAACAGATCTGGAAGTTGAGTTAGAAACTATCAAACCTAGGTACTTCAAAAAGAAACATAGGTAAAGACAAAGACAAAGGTAAACTTCACAAGTTTCAATTTGATCCGCATACAGATTATACCTTTAAGGAAACTCAGGCTCACAGGTCGATATCGCCTACTAAGGAGCAACTCATTCAGGATGAATTGAAATCTATGAAAGACATGATCACAACCTTACAGCAGGGAAATATAGGCCAAAATAGAAAGTATCTCTATAAAGAACTATGTCCTTATCCCTTCGATAAAGACATGTTATTGCAGCCCTTTCCTAAACATTTCACTATTCCAAAGCTCGACAAGTACAAAGGAAAAGGTGATCCCCATGATCATGTCAAAGACTTTTACATGGCTTGTCAAGAGGTCACCTACAATGATAATTTTCTAATACGACTCTTTCCCCACAGTTTGGGAGCTTTGGCGATTGAATGGTTTTGTAGCATACCTAAAGGATCTATAGCAACATGGCCGGCACTAGCAGAAAAATTTATGTGGCACTATTCTTTCAATATCAAAAATGGTGTCACGATGAATGACCTTTGCAATGAAAAGCAAAATCCTAATGAAACCTTCGCGGGTTTCTTACAATGATGGAGAGCACTGGCTAGTCGCTTCCCCTGTGCTTTACCTGAAAAACAATTAGTGAGCATTTTTGTTCCTAATTTAAATGCAGAGACAACCTTCCATCTTCAGATGCATTTTGGATCTAACTTCAAAGAAGTTATAGAGAAAGGTAGCCAAATTGAAAAGGCCCTTATTACTAAAGGAACACTTAAACCCTTTGTCAAAAACAAACACGCGGTCAAATCTGTAGAGAAACCTAAGTTCTTTAATAAGAATAAGCACATTGTCGGTGATGGAATTACTAACTCTAAAAGGGTCCAAGCTATGCAGACAGGTCCGCTTTTGAAGCTTTCGCAAGGGCCTCATCCCAAGGCACCTACAAAATGTACATTCACAGTGTTGAGTGAACCCTTGACTATCATATTAAAATAATTAGATGATGTTAAAATGGTAGAGTATTTAAGCACCACAGTAACGTTCCCAGAAAATGCTCCAAAACCTGGTTGGTATAAAGATCATGAATATTGTGACTTTCATCGTGTCAAAGGACACAAAACAGATAGATGTCTACGACTGAAGCATTTCATACAAGACCTCATTGAAGAGGGCAAGATTGCCATAGAATTTCCTCCTGATTCAGGACAAGGTCCTAATGAAAAAATGGGCATATACAAAGAACCTTTTCCCAATCACCCAGATAACAAGAAAAGGAAACCAGATCACAAGCAAGCCTCTAATGACTATTGCACTACTACGTATGTTTACCCTAGTAATAACAGTCCATTCGACTCCCTTATAGGTTGTATATGGTCACCTAATGACCCAGTAAACACAATTCGAATTCTCGAAAAGAGTTTTGCAGTTGGAACGCGACACGCTCGCTTAATCATACCTGATCTAATACCAGCTACTCAAAGCCAGTATAATTTACTAGACCAGCTAGAGAAAACACGAGCTAAAATATCTCTACTACTCACAAGGATATATTGTTGTACAAAACATTACAAAATTCTGGAGTCTCTACTAAGGTAGATCCCACATGCTTGCAAGCTATGATCGCCCACCTTGAACCCATTGATCATATCACTTTTGATCGCAACGCTATCCCACATAACAACCCTGAGCATAATTTTCCGCTCTATTTAGAAGTGTTCATTACCCATTGTAAGATTAAAAGAGTTCTTGTGGACGGGGGATCTGGTCTAAACATATGCACATTGAAGTTGGTTAGGTAGCTAGGCCTTTCAGAAATGGATCTGGGAGCTAAGACCATCACCATCATAGCATATGATAATGAGGAAAGAGAATCCACAGGTGCTATTATAGTGCCCATGGAAGTAGGTCCAACTCTTCATGATACGACCTTCCATGTCTTGGATTTAGATCTCCCATATAACATGCTCTTGGGGCATCCATGGATTCATGCCATGCAGGCTATCCTTTCGAATTTTCATCAATGTATCAAGTTGTGCCATGAAGGGTGTATAGTCACTATCTCAGGTGATCCTGAGCCATTCACTCATTATTGGGCGTTGCATAGTTTCTCTCATGCATCCTATGAGTTCCCTTCCACCGATGTTGTCATCCCTCTTAAAATGGAAGCTATGAAGAATCGGGTGGACTTAGAGTTTCTCACACCTTACAATCAGGACTTTCCTTCTTTGGTTAATCCTTTTACATCTTGGGAGGCTACATCAGCAAAATATGGACTAGGAGAGCCCTTTACTCTTGAACAAGCATTATTAATTTCAGATTTATCAGTGTCACCTAGGACATAGGGAAAGCCCTATTTTCAATTCAAAATTACACGAGGACCATGTTCAAAACCATTGAATAAATTTTTCCATAGTAGCCTCCTATCTGAAGAAAAGATGCTAGAGGATCCCATTAGTAAGGTACTAGAAGGAACCATGGCCTCATGCCATCAAGCACCTCAGTATACTAAAGCACACCGCATGATGTTTGTCATGGGTTATAAAGAATACAAATGCGGAGCCAACGTACAAGGTCATCTAGAACTTGTTCCTACTCACCATTTCAAATCTGACAAGCATGGTCTTGGGTTATAATCCCAGGATGCTCAACCCGTCGAGGTTAATGCTACCTCTTTTGAGTGTGAGGACGTTTTGTATAATGTGGATAGCAATACAAGTTCCCAATGTAGCCTCTACGAAGATTTGGCTTCCACAAACCTATTTCCTGAATCAGCCATCCTTACGCTATCTGAATCCATTCTTTCAACCGATTATCAAGTCACCCTAGTTTATCATGAACTTGTAGATTGGTACTAACAATTTTATGTACCACTTGATATCTTCGAGAATGATGAAGCGTTCACGGAATTCTTGGGACTCGGGGATTTTCTTCCTGCTGGGGACCGCAAGAAAGGATTCCAAATTTAATTAAACACATGTGCATACTTCAGAGAAGAGGCAGAGATGTGTGGCCGCTTGGGTAAGAATGTTGTGAATAAAAGTAAAAATACTTCAAAGCAGCCTAGTACAAGGAATAAACAGAAATCTCATAATGAAAAAATCTTTGAAATACTTATAGAAGAAAAAAATGCAAAGCACATGGATAAAATAACTTTTCCATTTGAAGATGATAAAGAGTTTCCTCGGGAGGTTGATCTCACCCTCCCTCCTGATCCTATTAGAATGGAGGATGCATCTAAAATGCTCATTGAGGAAACCATCAGTGTTAACATTGGTTCAGAGGATTTACCCAAGATGATCAAGTTGGGGGCTTTGCTCTCAGCTCAGGAACGTAAAACCTTTGTGGAAATCTTAAGAGAATACGTTGATGTTTTCACATGGACATATTCAGACATGTCTGGCTTAGATCCAGCATTAGTTGTGCACAACCTTGTTGTGCACCCAGACGCTAAGCCCATTAAACAGAAACTACGGAAGAAGCATCCTATAGTTGAACTTCTTATCAAAGAAGAATTGGAGAAACTCTTGGATGTAGATTTTATCAAACCTATTGATTACTCAGATTGGATCTACAATATAGTTCCAGTACAAAAGAAACTCGTTGGCATTAGGATCTGTACTGACTTCCATGACATCAATAAATCATGTCCTAAAGATGATTTTCCTTTTCCGAACATAGATATGATCATAGAATCTACCGCTGGCTATGAAATGTTATCCTTAATGGATGGCTTCTCGGGGTATAATCAGATAAGGATAGCAGAAGAGGATCAGCACAAAAATGCCTTCATCACCCCATGGGGAACCTTTTGTTACAAATTCATGCCGTTCGGACTCAAAAATGTCGGGGCCACTTATTAGCGTGCTATGACTGTCATTTTTCATGATATGATGAATGATATTATGGAGGACTATTTGGATGACATATTAGCTAAATCAAAGAGCAGACAAGAGCACCCAGAAGTGCTTAGACGTATCTTTCAACACGTCAGGGACTACAAGGTTTGTCTTAACCCTAAGAAGTGTGTCTTCGGTGTATTATCAGGAAAAATCTTGGGATTCATAGTATCATAGAGAGGGATAGATTTGGATCCCCCCAAATTCACTACTATTACAGACATGCCTCCACCCACCACTCTTAAAAAACTCAGAAGTCTGCAAGGAAAGATCCAGGCTATTCGTCATTTTATTTCTCAGCTTGTGGATAAATGTCACCCATTTACACATCTTTTGAAGAAAGATGTTGGTTTCAAGTGGGGGCCCGAATGTCAGAAGGCATTTACTCCACTCAAGAAATACCTTGTAAATCCACCTGTGTTGATGCCACCTACTCCTGGAGAACCTCTCCTTTTATATATTTTTGCTACCCAATTCGCTATTGGTGCACTGCTTGCCCAATATGATCTTAACCATAAAGAGAGAGCTATTTATTACCTTAGTCGTACATTGATTTCCTATGAATTGAACTATCCACAGATTGAAAAGGCCTTCTTGGCATTCGTCTTTACATTCCAAAAAATTCACCATTACCTCCTTAACAATAGAACTAAACTTATTTCCAAGGTTGACCCTCTTAAGTACCTCTTATCCAAACCCGCCTTAACAGGCCGAATGGCTAATTGGATCATTCTTTTGAGTAAATTTGAGATAGATTTTGTAAATCAGAAGTCCTTAAAAGGACAGGTATTGGTAGATCAATTGGCAGAAGCACCTTTACCAGGAATAGAGCCTTTGTGTCTGGATCTCCCAAATGCATCTATGATGTATATCGAAGAATTGGCAGAATGGCAGATCCATTTCGATGGATCATTTACTTTTCATGGATTAGGAGCAGGAGTATTGCTTATTACTCCCACAGGAGATATTATACCAAGGGCATCTAGGTTGGGGTTTCCCTATACCAATAACATTGTATAGTATGAGGCACTCATTTCTGGCCTCAAGCTAGCTATCACTTGGAACATCAAACAGCTGCGAGTTGTTGGAGATTCTCAGCTTATCATTAAGCAGGTCAATGATGAGTACAAAGTCAAAGATGAAAAACTTATTCCCTATAAGAGGATGGTTGAAACCCTGAAGGAATATTTTTCACATGTCATATTCAAACAAAAACCCATATCTCATAATAGATCTGCGGATGCCATGGCTACCATAGGCTCTCTCTCGCACATCCTGCCAGAGGAGAGTAAGATGCCTTTATTTGTGGAATACTTATAGATGCCGGGATATGGTATGCCTGAATCATATTTAGCATGTGAAGTTGTTGGTCCCCTATCCCCATGGTATGACCCTATTTACCAATACCTCCAGGATGGCACCTTCCCACCTAACATTACCCATTTAGAGAAAAAATCCCTTATCTGCCACATTGCCCATTACACCCTCCTAGGAGGCACACTTTATCGTTGTGGCTATGATGGAAACTTGCTTCGCTATCTAAATGTTACTGATTTAGTTCACGCGATTAAAGAGGTACATAGTGGTATCTGTGGGACACACACTAGTGGAATGGTGCTAGCAAAGAAACTATTGAGAGTAGGCTACTATTGGCCTACTATGGAATCCAATTGCTGCAACTTCGTAAAGAAATGTGAACTTTGTCAAAAGTATGGTAATCTCATACATGCACCGGCACAAGCTTTGCAGCCTATTGCCATGCCTTGGCCTTTTTCAAAGTGGGGTTTAGATCTCATATGGAAGCTCCATCCTTCTTCATCAGATGGTCATACACACATCATCACTGCCACCGAGTATTTCACTAAATGGGTGGAGGCTATTCCTCTTACCTATGTCACCGGTGCACAAATATCCAAGTTTATCATGAACCATCTTATATGCCGTTATGGTATCCCCTCGGCCATTGTCACTGATAATGGTAAATATTTCAAAAACAAGATGGTAAAAGCCTTGTGTCAATGCTTTCATATCCAACTTAAATGGTCTACCCCCTATTACCCTCAAGGTAATGGGCAAGCCGAGGCTACAAATAAAAATCTTGTGCGCATTATGGAGAAAATGGTCAGTAAAACTAGTCGTAATTGGCACTTACAAATCCATCCCACCCTCTGGGCTTATCGAACCTCCATCTGCACCCCTACTGGTGCAACCCCGTATTCACTTGTCTATGGCACTGAAGCCATCATACCTTTGGAAGTGGAGCTTCCCTCCCTGAGAATATCTCTCAGGGACTACCTCGACAAAGATGAAGACTACAGAATTGGTCGCCTAGCAGAGTTGGAACTATTAGATGAACAATGTATCAGAGCACTTAATCACCTTAAATTATATCAAAATAGAATATCCAGATGATACAACAAATTCATCATTCGTAGGGAATTTGATGTGGGTGATCTTGTACTGAAAGAAAACCATAAGAATACCACCAAATACAGGGAAAAGAAAGGTAAATATGAGGCCAATTGGCTTGGTCCCTATATGGTGACCACTAAATATGGATCAGGGGCATATAGACTTGCCTATTCAGATGGTGAAGAGCTTCCAGAGCCCATGAACGCCATTCACCTCAAGTGCTTCTATGCTTAGGCATGGCTGGAATATTGAGATAAGAAACTAAAAAGTGGAAAACAAAGAAAAAAACAAGCAAAAAAATGAAAAATTGAGAAAAAGTAAAGAAAAAATAGGTCATCCTCGTGTGAAAACCACACAATTGTGGAGCAGTGGGCATGTCCTTTTGTGAAAACCGGTTTCTGATGCTCAAGGAAGGTTTCTCGTACACAAGTAACTCTTGCGAAAGGATGGGTAACTCTTACCACTTGCTAAATTTCGTAGTACACTGGCTAGGTCTAGGAATCCGACCTCGAGCTCCCTTGTAGGGCTTGTGATCTAGTTTACTTACGCTATATCTGTGTGATGGATGTGGCCTATTTGTATATTCCCACATCACGCTAGGGGCACATTCACATTCCACTTCATTGTACACTAACACGTGGTATTTGACCCTTTATATATTCCCACATCACGTTGGGGGCATTCCACATTTCTTTAAAAGCTTGTACATTGCTTTCAAAACATGACTTCGAGAATACAAAAACATTTAAAAAGGGTACACAAAAATCTAAACATCTAGAAAATGTCCCCTTTTTAGGGATAAAGCTACATTCGTCTCACCATCTCATCTTAGGGAAACCTAGACAACAATTACGAACACAGCTACAAAAACTTATCCTTCGTGATAAACTCAAAAACATTAGAAAATATGTCAATACTATCCCACAAAAACAAGGTGGCAGTTAGATTGCTTTTAGTTGTTGGTTTGTATAGTTTTGATGTACTTAGCTTGTTGTGTTGTTTGTTCTTTGAATGATTATTTTCTTACATTATATTAGATCTTTTTAGGTTTAATTGTGTGTTGCATTGCGTTCCTTATCAGGACTATTATGCTTGTAATTAATTGTTGTATGTTTCTTTGATTGCTATGTACACTTGTTAGAACTCATTTTTACTTGCTTAGATTAAAGTGTTAGATTAATCTTCTCATTTTAGTTGCATTACATTGTGTTGCATGTGTATATTTGTTTACTTTTATTAACTTTTGCTTTGTGTGTTTGTTTAGCACAATTTGTTTGTTATCACATCTATCATCTATCATTTCATCACATTTATCACATCATTTACTACATCATATATAAATAAAATGCTAAGTATTACATCATGCATGTATGCTAACCTAATCATCACATATCATATCATCAATGGGGGCAAGAGGGGTTGCACATAATAACTAATTTACCCCCCCCCCACCCCCCCGCACCAATATCATCTAGTATCATCCCAAAATGCTAGCCATGTAGAATCAAACATCTCATAAATTAAAATACATGATATCAAATACACGAGTATATCATCGCTATGAAAGGAAAACATGTACATCACTACATCTAACAGTATGTCCCATACATGAAAAGGAAAAGATACAACATGATATCAATGAAATGTAACTACCATGATAATAAATCAATACATGAAAAAGATATACAAGAAAGTGTCCATATGATACATGTATAATCAATATCTCAGTGTCAAAGTCCACTATATACAAAATGCTCTGTCCATCTGCCATATAAAAGGGGTAGGGATCAAATACTAAGCCTTCATACAGAGGCATGGTGGTACATCAAAAGTACATACATCGATCAAAATCGAGCCTTCATCTAGAGGCATCAACAAAAGAATCAAAAGAATATATACATAGGCAAGATCCGCCTTCATAAGAGGAATATACAAATGAATGCATATACAAATGGCATGAGTAGGAGACTCAGCTGTAACTCTCACCCTCACCAGGGCTGTTGGGACCATGTCCTTGGGGACGAAATAATGGAGGCTATGATGGGCCTGCCCCTGAAGAACCTACCAACTGTGAGGAGGGACCCTATGTGCCCCTCTGCTATGTACTCGGCTGGGTGGTCGGCTGTTGTACTGACCTCGCCGACCTCCATGATCTAGAGCCTATGTGGCTCACATCGAGTTGGGCATATGGCGTCACTTGCTCCTCCACTGGAACTGCTCGAAAAGAGGTTGTCCTATAATAGAGAGCCTCGCTTGTGGCCCTGATGGTGTCATGTATCAAGTCCTCATCTCTTATGGCCAAAGCTACATGTAGGGCGGTATCACGCTCGCCTATCAATCGACCTTTGTCTGCATCATCCTACCTAGCAGAGGTGGCCTCTCGATCTCTCTCTAGTGTAATAGTCTGTAAATCGTTGCGGGCCTGATCTCTCTCTATCAAATAGCCCTGTCCCTCGGCTTCCACCTGGTCATGCTGGACCATGACACTATGTAATTGGCTCTGTGCCTGGCCTAAGGTACCCACTAACTGAGTGCCCTGCACTGCCAACTGAGCAATCTGATTCCGCCATATGGCCCTGCCACTATCCTGTGACTGAGACCTGGCCTGGTCTCTCTCTGCAGTCAAAACTTGAATTTTTGATCTAGCCTGATCTCTCTCGGTGGCCACCTAAAGTTATACATCTATAGCGGCATATAGCTGCTGCTGTAATACATCAAGTCATCCATCATCACCACCCCCTGGAGCCTGCGGAGATGGAGCCTGCTATGGTAAAACCTACTGTAGTGGGACATAAATACCCACTGGAATTACTACTGGAGGCAACTAACCAGCTGGAGCCTGGCATACCTATCTAGGAATAGGCCTAGGGCCCTGAGCCTGTACTTGTACCTGTGTAAAGCTAGCCCAGGCTCTGTCATAGGCTATCTAGGGCCCCATATCAAAATACTCGCGCGCCCTCTTCGTGTACCACATGTCAAGCCCGGGAATATCCTGTGTGGTGCCAAACTATCGCTGGAACCTATCCACTCTATAAAACTCCCGCATATAGTTACGGCTGCCCATGATAAAATGATCAACTCCGGCTATAGATAGCTCCCGGGCATCCTCCGGCCACTAGAAATGTCGATATGGCCTCCATACTACTGCCACCTGCTGTAAGTCATCGAGCTCTCAACGATAGGATAAAATTCATCCCTATAAGGTCGAACATCATCCTCAAATGGGACCCAACCCATGGTACATGGATCCTCTGGAGCCCAAACTCTCAGAGTGCCTAAGGGGCGCCCGATAGCAATGTGATCCCAGACCCATATCATGAGGAGCCTGGCTGGACCTACCGTCTTCTGACGGTAGTAGATAATAAGATGAAGATCCTAATAAAGATGCGCCAGAATGCACTAGCCCCAGCTATATGTCTCTCCCTGTATCAATCCAAGAATGACTCCAAGTAGTCCAAGAGGGAATGAGGAGCCAATCTTTTCAGGGAGAAAAACTCCATTGATAAAGGCCATCATATAAACCACAACCCGATCTAGAGATAGGTCGTCGATGCAACGTGATAATCTCACTGTCATCCCGCGATGAGGTATCATCAGGAATTTGAAAAGCTATGCAATGCATCCATCCAATGCTACTCTGTCACTCATGTATTGAATAGGCTGGCCAAAAATGGGAACACGCATGATGTGCCAGACATCCTCCAATGTAATGGTGATCTCCCATGTAGGCAGCCGAAAACACAGGCTCTCATTGTGCCATCTCTCTGCTATGGCCATAAGAAGGCCATGGTCCAAGGTGATCTGGGGCATGTCAGCCAAACAGGCTAACCCTGTGACATAAAAGAGGATATCTAATATCCTCCTATCTCCATCCTCGAACTGTGCCTATATCGTCTCGAGGCGGTTGTATCTCTCTCACGTCTAGAGTGTAGGTAATTTGTGCTGCAAGATCAAAAACAAGTGTTAGGCACTTATCTAACTTCTAGCTATTTTTATAAGGAAAAATAGTCTGTAGAGTCCTTAACGCTTACTAATTTCTCTTTTTCTGCTAAAATTCTTCTAATTTTCTCCTCTACACTTTGCTATTTTTTTTGCTAAAGTGTGTTTTTATTCTTCCCGATGCATGCGCACCCTTTTCGACACACACGCACCCTTCTCGACGTCTACGCACCCCCTACTTTTCCCTCTTTTTGTGTGTATGCCACACAGGACACTAATGCACCCAGTGTGATTCCTACGCATTCCTCCCAGCACATATACGTGCGTGCATCCGATCCCAAAAAATTCAATTTTTTCCCCCCAGTGCCTACGCGCTTAGTTCAACATGCACGTGCATCCCTGTTTTCCCCCTTTTGATGGATATGCATGCGCGTATACATTTCTCAACACATACGCTTGCACGTATTCACTTTTCCAATGCGTGCGCCTCCACGTGTTTTCGACACATGCACGTGCGCATGCATCTTTTTCAGCCTAACCTACCCTAGAAATGACCTAAAAGTGCCATAAATGTGAAATTTAAAGGAGAAGGGATCGACTACTCATGAAGGGTCCATCCGCGGGGTCTCGCTGGTACTCCCGGATCTAATCTGCCCACCTCCATCTCGTCGGTAACCTCTGTATTGTGCTCCATGCTCTCTCACTAACACGTTGCAGTAAAAAGTCGCAAGGGCTCTGGTACAAATGAGTTGATCGTGATTGTTTTACCCCCCCTGGGTGGGTATATAAACTCACCGTGATGCCCCTGGGGCATGTTTTCTCCATCGTGGTCATTATAATCTTCTTATATCCGCCATGATAATTATTTTTATTATTAAAATAATTATTTTTATTAATTTTCACACGTTGGGGCACTTTGTGTTACCTTGCGGACACTTCCTCTTAACCCTGGAATTGTTTATGGACCTTACAAGAATTTTCCTCTATTTTGATTCCTCTTTTTCATCTATCTACCTCCCATCGTGAAAAATAATTATTTAAAATAAATAAGTAGTATCACCTGGTCTTTCTTTCCAAGGGGATACCCTTTTGACTCTTTATCAGCCTTACCTTCCCCCATTCGCCTCCGTGCGCACCTTTTCGAAGATCTTTGATCTTTTGAATTCTTCTAACTAATCAAAAAAATTAAAAAATTGTAAAATTTATTTAGAAAAATCAAAAACAGTATAAAACTTTGAAAAATGAACTAAAATCGGTAACCAGCTCATTTTTCGGCTGAAATCTGTGTCTTTTGCATAACGCTCATCCTATATCCTATTAGTATTTTCACATGTTTTGAAACTACGAGTTGTGAATCACCTTGATCTACAATCATTTACAAAATATCATTTCTTACTTCGTCTATACTCTGGGGCACATTAGTTTCCTGGTATTGTTTCATCGTGCACGTTGCTTTTTCATCAGAACCCAGTGTCCTCCGCCATTTCCCTTGCATATGCATATTTCTTGGGGCATCGTTCTTACCCTTATCATTTATCAAAACATTTGGGAATCTAGCTTGATAAAAAAATATTTGTGCAACCTTCTTAAATGTTGTTGGTTTAAGTGTGTGTGACTATACTTATTTCCCTATTACATGAGTTTGTTTACTTCTCGTATTGCATTACATGTCTGTATGTTGCATGGAGTTGGCCTTTTAGCAATAGACAGTTGCTTTGTATCTTGGCTTTCCATGTCACTATACGCTTCTGTTGTATGCTCACATTTTAATAAGGACCGATGAGGAAGTTTGTAAGCAAAATGATGATTTAAATAGTGTATACAATTAATTTGTGGATAGCTCAATATCTATTTTCTTGTTTCTCATTCTCTTTGCATCCTGCCCCTTCCCCATTCTTCTGCTTATATCTCAACTTCTTCGAGCATCGATCGACTTCTTTCATCATCCCATCGACACTCGAGGGGGCATTCTTCATCCTATTAATTTTTCTTCTATCCCTCCAAAATTTTCTTCTCTTTTATATTTGTCTACTTTCTTCGAAGTGATGCAACTTACATCACCTCAAAGAGGGGAAAATGTAGACACCTATAGTTTAGATATTGCACTATTATGACTAATATTGCGCTAGTTGTGCTTCTCCCTACAAACCGACAATACACCACCGGTTCGACCTATCTAACTCTCTTTCTACGACATCCCTTTTTTCGTTTTTCCTCTTGTAAACCATTTAAACAAGTTATCATAGCTTCGTTCTAACTACATTAGCTTTATTACTTTCTTCTAGTCCACTTCTACCACCTTCCTGACCTATCAATCCATTTCATTGGATTGATCCAGACCTTCAAAACTCTCTCCAAACTCTAATCACCTCTTAAACATGGTTTGTCTCTCCCTAAACCTAGTCAAAGTAAGTTTTGACTTGCTAAAAGTGATTTTTGGAATTTAGTATTTATCCCACATGCACCCAAGTTCCCCTTTTTTCCAAATGGAAAACTATATATAGGGATAGACCCCCTCTCTCATTTTCAAGAATTCCTCCCTTCTTCCTAAGCATAGATTATAGTATTTTTCATCTAGGTTCTAGTTTTCATTTCTAGATTTCATTTCTAGTTTAGATATTGAGCTATTTACTTCACTTTTGCATTGTCAATCCACTTTGTAGAGTAAAAAAAAAGAACCATTGTCTCAAAAGGCATATAATGGGGAGATCTCTTTCTCCTAATCACTAAAACTAATTGCTTAGGACTTATTAGGTTCATTATTTTAAAGCTTTCAAAGAATAGAGATAGTCTAATTAGCTTAAATTTGAATGTTTACTTCATAAATGCATGCTAGTTAGAAGATCTTGTTCATTTCTTATCGGATGGTACACTAATTTTTTACTTGAAGCCTTTGGGGATTCTTTAGGAATTCTTACCCCAAATCCATGGCTCTCTACAACTTTTCTTTGAACACAGAGGCCACTTATCTCCATAAGTAAAAGCTCTCAAAATCATGAAGGTTGGTTACTATTGGCCTATGTTGTTTAGTGATTACTACTCATGGATAAAATAATGCAAAAAATGTGTGTTATTCATAGGGAAGGAAAGGTTAGTAGTGTTATCCCTTTGTCCAATTTTATTATATCAACCATTCATGCAATGGGGATTGGGCTTCATTGGAGTTATCGATCAAAATTCAAGTCAAGGCCATAAGTGGATACTTACAAAAATAGACTATTTCACAAAGTTTATGGAAGCATTGGCACTTAAGGAGGCGAATGAAGCCAACATCTCGGATTTCTATGAAGGGATAGTCACAAGGTTTGGTATCCCTACCACTATCATATCAGATAATGCATTGGAATTCCTTGGCACCAAAATCACTAAATGGGATGTCAATAATGGTGTGTACATCAGCACTTCATCAAACTATTACCCTCAGGGTAATGGCCAAGATGATTCCATAAACATAAAATTACTGAGAATCATCAGAAGGACTCTTGATGAGAATTAGAGAAAATGGAACATGAAGCTCAAATCAGCTCTATGGGCAGATAGAGTTACACCCAAGAGGTCTACAGGAAGATCTCCATACAATATTGTATACGGAAAGGAAGTAGAGCTACCTATATCACTTGAGTTGTCAGCATTAGAACTCATGAAATAGTTGGAACTAGCTGAGTTTGAGCCCATGGAAATCAGGTATGCAGAGCTAATGGAATTAGAAGAGGCAAGAGAACATGTAGTAAAGACCATGGAAAAGGATCGAGCATTGATCAAGAGGAGCTTCGATAAAAATCTAAAGCTAGGACATTCCAAGAAGGATACTTGGTACTGAAATGGGATGTTGATCATGCAAAACAAGGAAATAATTCCAAGTTCAATGCCATATGGAGTGGTCCATATATGATCACTGAATGCAAAATTATCAATGCCTTCTGGCTGGCTAAGATGGATAGTGAATAATTGCATATTCTAGTCAATGGAATTTATCTCAAACATTGCTACTACAAAGGAGAATTTATCACCCTTGTATATACTAGTCTAGGATTTCCAACTCCTCCAAGTGCTCTTGCACATTGTTTTTGTTGTTAGAATAGGTTTAAATTTCCCTAAGTGTTGGTGCACATGTTCTATTTATTCTAGTGTATGCTTGTATACAGTTCATCACGCTTCAGGTAGGAGGAACTGCTACAGGTTGAAGCTCATAGTTGTTTGCAATAGTTGCATATTTAAAATTCAAACAAATGTAGAGAAACTAAAATTAGATGTTGAGGTAACATTCACAGGTACACATCATTCATCCTTGTGGATCACAGTTGCGGGAATAGGTGAATTCTAGGATTCAGGAAATTTTCTATTCTCACAAACCTTGACTTCAAGTCTCTCTTATGAAAGATGAGAGTACATGCAATAGAGAGCGGTTCTAGGTTCAAGAAGTAGTGTTTCAATGACTCATGGATGTTGGTCTTCAAGTTCCAGATCTGATTTAAGATTACCAGGTAGACTCCATGCCCAATGGATACTTTAAGGCCACTAGTCACTTCACCTAGCAGACAAGTGACCTCGCTAAGTAGCCAAATTGTTATCCAAAATTCACCCCCCAGGTAATTTGATAACTTGCACAAATTCTTTAGACTTGGAGGGGAAGAAATGGTGAAAGAACAAAAATATTTATTTTGGAGACCCTTTTTCTTTTCCCTAACTTCCTTGTCCTATAAAAATCCAAGGAGTTTGTGATTATTTGCAAAAATCTAAAAAAATGAAGTCAAGGGTCTATTTCATTGCATTATGGGTCTGGGGGTTGCAGATGGAATCAATGCGGATGGTAAAAAGGTTTTTTGTACCAATTTTGGTGCTGAAATGGTAAGGTAATAGTCATTTGTGGAAAAATCAGATCGGTGCCTCACAGGCTGCACAATTACAATCGGGGCCAAAAAAGCCAAAATAGCCGCAACCAGGAGAAATGTGGCAAAAGAGGATAAAAATGTCACACTCAGTCCATGGGCTAGTTGGGAAAAAAGTATCCATGAGTACCCAAAATATGAAATGGCCGCAAGCCATTAGATTGCAGAGATAATGGAGAAAAATGTTTTGGACAACCGGGACATGCGGACCCAAAAAGACCGAAATGCCCACGGGAGTGTGTTGTGGAAAATTTGAAGGTCAACAGCCCTCACAGCTCTGTAAACATAGTGTATGGAAATCAATGTAGACACGATGGAGGTTAGGAGCCCAAGCTATGGCAAAGGCAGAAAAAAATTAGCCCACCTATCCCGTGGCAAACTTGTGCAGCCTAGACCCAAATCACTGAAACACCCGCAGGCAAGTTGAATGCGGATATGTCGGGTATCAACAACCCACCCAGCCTAGTCAACGATGGATGTATGGGATATAAAATCCCAAATAAGACAATGTGGAGAAAGGAGGCATGAACAATCTCAGTTCCCTATGGACACGAGTTCCCTGAAAACTTGCAATACCCATAATCCAAAGGGAAAGTAGAATACTCGACCCCCAAACATCAAACGGTCATAAATTTTGACTCAGAGCTCCATTTTTCAAAAAAAATGACTTTTTAGAAAGGGCACGACATCCTCTTCATCACAAAAATTAGATTTTAAATTATGAAATAAATCAATTCTTCCATGATTGTAAATTCCTTTTCCTTAAAATGGATGACCCTAACATTCCATTTCCTTACAAAAACTAAGGAGATATGGACATCATTGTCATTAATCCTCTACATAAAGCCAGTGAAACCATCAAAGATCAAGGTATTTCTTATTTTTAATGAGGGTAGGTGTGGGAAAAGAAAGAAACATCTCCAGCTCCAAAAATTTAAATTCCAAGTCCCAAAAAAGCAAGAAACCCTTGGAAAACTCAAAATAGTTGCCCACACACAGAAGACCATAACTTCTGCAATTCTAAAATAAATCTCACAAAATTGGTATCATTAGAATCATGAATCCAATTCCAATGCAAAAATATAAAGAAATTTGTAATTTAATGAAGACCTGATTGTTATTTTAAATAAAATGTTTCCAAGTTCAAAACAATGATTTTATTAGTGGTTGGGAGGACATTTACTGAAGCATGGGAAAACACTTTTAACTACTGAAAGTTATGGGACAGCATAGGGAGCCTTTTTCAAGAAACATACCATCATTTAACTCTATTTATGACATCTTGTAAGTGGTAAGAAGGCAGATTTCAAGGTTTTCATTTTTCCCTCTCTCTCTCTCCTCTCAGAACTTTATAAATTAGAATGCTAGGCTCATTGTAAAGGGAGATATTATTTGAGTAGAAAAACTCTCTTATTTTAGTTTTGTGAAGCCAATGTGTTACAGGCCCTTATAGTGGACTCCTTGCATGGTGATCTAGGCCCTTATTTTGTAAAAAATTGAAGTGTGCATATCAATGAAGTAATAGATGCAAGTTTTTGGATGTATCTTCCCTTGTTGTGTTTGTTTGAATTCTTCTTTCCCCTTCCACCTCATTCCAAATATATTGTGTCTATTTTATGATCTTGGAGGGATTCATTATCATTGTGTGTGTATGAAACATTGTTGTGAATGTAATTACTAGACTCTAGAGAACTATTATCACCCTCTCTAGTATGCACTTTGCTTCCATTTTTCACACATTAGGGAGTTATTCTCATACCCACATTTTCTAGTGTATCACCATTTTAGTGTATGCCTTATATTCATGCACTTTGTCTCCCTGGTTCCTTGGAAAGTTAGATTAGGAAAAGATAGTGTTTCCTACATCAAAGTAGATTATGGCAAGTAGTTCAAAGGAAAGAACTAGATTTCTGGGGATTTCTATCTCAAGTAGCAAGGCCCACAACTTGGAGATAGTACCCATGTTACCTAGTCACACCATGAGCTCAAGTACACACACTTGTGCAAACCGGAGGGTGCTATGATTTGGGGAAAACATTTAATTTGATATTAAAATAGTAATATTTATTAGATATGGAATATGTGGAGTTTTCATCTCTCCTTGCTTTGTTAAGGATGAATAACTTTTTAATGTTCTGTAATTGATGTATTTTACATTTATCCACCTATATTCTAAGGTTTCTCGAAAAAATCATATACGTTATGGTCTAGAATCACACGTTGTATTTTTTAGTTTTTCAAATTGTTCATAGCTTAAAAAAATATTAAAAATGAGAAAATACCAAACGGATATGAACAAAAAATTCCATTTATAAGATTAATTAAGATGATATAATAAATAAAACTTGACGATCATTATGTTAGTACAATATTAAACATGTTTCTAAAATTATACATGTAGAAAAGTTTTATAATTTTCAATGTTCATATTTATAAATGATAGATAATGTTACACAATCCTTTATTGTGTGTGTGTGTGTGTGTAACTGAAACATAAAAGTGTGAGATGAGGAGAATCCTAGAAGGAAATTAGTTGATATATAGAGATTCCCTCTTTATAAGAATCCTTTCAATCAATTGATGAGATAAGGTTGATGAACTCTTCCTAGATTTTAGTACTACTTAAATTTCCTTATGATGGTCAAGTCAAACAAAAGGAGGTTGTTTAAACCCTAAAAATATATATTTCATTTTATTACATGATGATGTAAGATATGTTAGACATTGAATATTATAAATATATTAATTAAAATTAATATTTAAATCCATGACAAAGTTTTTAATAATCAACACATTGTCTAAATAATATAACCATTTTCTAAAATTGATAATAGGATAGTAAATTAGTTAATAGAATTGTACAAGTGCTATGGGTGTTTAAACAATCTGAAAGTAATTATGTGACTGTGAAAATGCTTCATCTTTGAAATTGAGCGAGATGCAATACGATTACGGCCTTCTTTTTATAATTCTTCACCGGGAACTCCTCGTGCTATGATTATTTACTAATGCACAACCTTTAGTTTGGTGGATGTAATCTGGAAACACAAAAACAAACATAACACAAGAATACCATCGACTATGATAAGACAGAATGATGACAAATCTGAAATACCAAAGTAAATTATAATATTAACATGAAATTGTTACAATCTCACCCATGAGGCACTTCGAGTGTTATTGACTTCACTTGCCTTTCACCAAGACTATGGGAGAAACTTTACAATTACACCTCTTAATGGCTTCTTCAACACACCTTTAACTGATGGCTTCCTTCGCACACTTCCTACAATATTTCTCACTACTTCTTTCTATGCTAAATGAGGGGGGTGGCCTCTCTATTTATAGAACTTACAGGCTTATCCATCTTATCTCTAAGATAGGATAAGAAATCCATTCTGACGAATCATATTCCATACCTTAACTCTTATCTGTACATGTAAGCTTATCTTTTAAGATAAGATAAACCTTATCATTTTACATGGGTTCCACATTTTTAGACTTTTTACAAATAAAATACACAAAATATTTATGACCTCACTCCTTGTCCTTATTACTAATATAATATTTCTAATTCCTAATCATGTAGACCTTACTTCTCTAATTACCCAAACTTTGACATTTTAACATTACCGGACTACTTACGACAAATATTTATTTTTTACAACATTCCTATTGTACTTTGACTTTTACCGTACTCCACATTATTAGCGGGCACTGTACTGACGGCGCCGTTATCTTCTATCAGACGCTACTACTAATTATACTTAACAACATCATATTCCTAATACATACATTAATGAAATAGAAATTACGGAGGAAAATTTTAGTGTCGACATCTTCCCCCTTCCTAGCTTCTACTCCGTCCTCGGAGTAGACTATTCTGGTGCTTGGAAAATCTTCAACTTGTCGTGGTTGACCCATTTCGTAATGGGAGTGCCATCCAATTCCTCCAGTCGGTACATACCATTTTCATGCACAGCTGCTATTTTGTAGGGCCCCATCCATTTTGGAAGAAATTTTCTCTGTCTTCTTTTTTTGTATCTGGAATCATATACTAGAACCAAGTCATTCACATGAAATGGAGACCACTGGATCTTTTGATCAAAGTATTCCTTTTGCTTCATTTTCTTCTTATAGCTTGTATCCTTAGCTATTTCCCTCATTTCCTCTAATAAATGAAGATGTACCAACCTTTCTTTTACTGAATCACTTTCATCCATCCTTTCATTTTTCATAACTCTCACAGTGGGAATATCAAACTCAATAGGAAGAACTGGATCAATGCCATAGGCCAACTGAAATGGAGAGTATCATGTTGCTGACTTTGATGTTGCCCTATATGCCCACAATGCTGCATGAATCCTTTTATCCCATTTATGCACCTGCAAGGCTGCATCTTTTGCTAGAATTTGACACAACACAAAATTTGTTCATTCCACCTGTCCATTTGTGCTTGGCTTGTATGTTGTTGCCTTCCTGTGCTTAATAGAAAACTTATTGACTAGGGCTTCTACCACCTCATTAATGAAGTGGCTTCCTTGATCTGTTACAATTTCTAATGGACAACCAAATCTGGTGACAATGCGTTCATATATGAACCTTGCCACTTCATCCATGGAAGTTGTTTTCAATGGCCTAGCTTCAACCCACTTGGTTAAATAATCTGTGGCAACTACAATATACTTATTTTGGTGTGAGGTAGTTGGAAGTGGACCTACAATGTCTATTCCCCACTTTTCAAAGGGACCAAGTGGAAGAATAGGGCATAATGGAGCTGATGAAGTCTTACGGTTACCATGTGTTTGACAAATATCACATGCCTTACAATAATTATAACAATCTTTAAAAAGAGTAGGCCAGTGATAACCTGCATCCAAGATCCTTCTTGTTGTAAGTTGTCCAGAGAAGTGCCCTCCACATGTACCGTTGTGGAATTCTTCTAGCAGTTCCTTCCCTTGATCACGTCCAACTGCCCTCTTGTACTGTCCATCAGGTCCTATTCGAAATAATACTCCATGCAGAATAGAATATGGACGACTGGCTTGAGTAATCTTTCTCTTAGTCTTTGCATTGGCACCATCAGGAAACTTGAATTCATTCAGATAATTCCAAATATCTATGTATTCACTAGGGATTGTGTCAAGGGATAACAATGTTGCATCGGGGAAATCATCATCATCACAAGATGATCCTAAACCATCATAGGCTCGAGAGAGTGCATCTGCATTGACATGCTTCTTTCCTGGCCTATCTATAATATCAAATTCAAATTCTTGTAGCAAAATTATCCATCTTTCTATCCTCCCTGATGGGTTAGGCTTATTTACAATATATTTTAGAGCCTGATGATCTGTTACAACTAGAAATTTTTTCCCTAGCAAGTAATTTCTAAACTTCTTTACAGCAAAAATGATAGCCAGAGCCTCTTTTTCAGTTACAGTATAATTTACCTCAGCACTGCTCATTTGTCTGCTCCCAAAGTAAATTGGATGTTCATTCCCATTTTCATCCTTTTGGCTCAAAGTACTTCCTAGTGCTGCATCTGAGGCATCATTGTACACAATGAATGGCTTGCTCCAATCTGGATTCTTCAAAGCAGGTGAAGACACCAGGGCTTCCTTCAGTTGTCCAAAAGCTTCATGCACCTTATTTCCTGGTTCATAAGTAACATCCTTCTTCAAGAACTGGGTTAGTGGCTGTGCAATCTTTGAGAAATTTTTGATGAACCTTCTATAGTAACCCACATGGCCTAAAAATGATCTCAACTTACTTCTATTCATAGGAAATGGTAAATCTTTGATTTTTGAAACTTTATCAGGATCAGTACCAATACCATCTCTGGATACAACATGCCCTAACAAAACACCTTTAAAACATCCAAAGAAACACTTTGTAGGGTTTAGTGAGGCTTGTGTTTCATCTAACCTTTGAAATGTTGTCTCCATCTGGTGCAGGTGGTCCAAATTGCTCCCATAGATGTAAAAATCATCCAGAAATACTCTGATGAAGGTCCCAATGTAGGGTTCGAACACCCTATTCATCAAACGCTGGAATTTTGCTGGAGCATTACACAACCCAAAAGGCATAACTCTATAAGAAAACGTTCCCCAAGGAGTGGTGAACGTGGTCTTTAGCTGATCTTTCTCTGCTATATGAACTTGGTTGTAGCCGCTATATCCATCAGCAAAACTATAGCACTCCTGGCCAGCTACTTCGTCCAAGATCTGATCTGAAAATGGAAGAGGGTAATGATCCTTCTTTGTTGCCTTATTGAGCTTCCTGTAATCAACACAAATGCGTAGCTTCCCATTCTTTTTTATTGAGATCACAATGGGAGAAACCCATTCTGAATTCTCCACAGCAAATATGAATCCTGCATTAAGCAACTTATCTATTTCTTATTTTACAGTCTTGGAAAAATTAGGATTCATTCTATACGGCATTTGCTTTATGGGCTTAGCACCATCTACCAGCTCAATACAATGTTCTACCCAACTAACTTGGCGGAGTTCCTTGTAATCAAAAGTGAATAGGTGTATGTACCTTCGAAAGAGCTAGAGGTAGGATTCCTTCTCACTCTCCATCACAGCATCACCAATCTTTATTTGTTGGAGACGATCATTAACTTCTTCTTCAGATAATTTTATGGGGTCATGAGTTGGTGTGACTGGAAGGATATCTATGACTAAAACATCAACCTCACTTTCTTCATCTTCAGTGTCCACTTCACTGGTACTAGAGTAATCAGAGGATGTCCAATCACCAGTTTCATCACTTGAATCAACAAGTTCTGCCTTATGATGCCGAGGGATCACGTTTATTTTCACCCTCTCTCTACCATGTCCAAGTGTCATGAAGCCTTCATTCCAGTATTTTCTTGCATGAACTCTCCTTAGCCATGGTCTTCCCAGCAGCATTGGGTACACAACAGTACCATTTTTCATCACCTGAAAGTCTACCACACATACAACACCCATAACAGATATTGCCACATTTAAAACTACACCTTCTAGTTTAGTTTTTCCTTTATTTAATGACCTTAACATAAGTGTTAAAGGGCGATCAATTTTTAAACCCAACATATTCATTACAGACTCGGTCATTACATTAACTGTAGCACCTCCATCAACTAAGACATCATGAATTGAAATACCATTACATAATACCTCAGCTTGTGGAGCATAGGGATCTGCCTTTGCCTCCAAAACAGGGACCTCAACCTCCTTTCTTCGTCGAGCATTGAGTCCACTTCGCAACTCCCGCCTCTTCTCAGAAGACATAGCCAAGAGTTGACCATATGTAATATTTGTAGGCCTTTTGGATAGATCTTCCAAGATAGAGTATGGTCCTTGCCCCTGTGAAATCAGAAAATCCTGCACACCCAACTTTCTTCTCCTATGTTTCTTACTAGTTTCTCTTTTCATCTTCTTAAGGTCATTTCCATCTTGATTATCTTTTTCTTTCTTTCTTTTTGTTACAAACACATCTACTTCATTATTTCTGCTCTTATCTACTACATCAAAAGAATTCACAGGTGCTTTTCCTTTATCATTATCTTTTGTACCAGATGTAGAAGCTCTATCTGGACAATTATACTTATAATGACCTTTTTTATAACAACCATAACAAACAACTTCAGAAATATTTCTTTTTGGACCTCTATCTCCTCCCTGAGAACTAAATTCCTTTCCTTGAAGAATATTAATAGTTAACTGACCCATCTTTTTGAGCAGATCTTCATACTCATTAGATGTACTAGGAGAAATATTTGTGCTCACCGGGAGTGATTGTGGATTCTGGACCAAAGGTGCTGGTGTAGGCTCTACTTTAACAACAATTTCTTTGGGCTCCTCTTCCATGCTTTCTTCTTGCCTTCTTGCAATCTCCTTTGCTTGTTCAATGGTAGCTGGGCGGTCATACTTCACTCGTTGTCTGATATTTGGCTTCATCCCAAGAATGAAGTGCTTACATAGGAGATTATCCATGCCATTCATCAACCCATCCGCTAATCCTTCCTTCCGGATCTGGGCGTCGAGCTTCCTCCTTAGCTCTAGAACACGAGCATGATAATCCCTTATCTTCTCCTTCTCTCCTTGGGTTAGCTTTGTGATATCGATCATGAGATCTGCATATCTCTTTTGTTCACCAAATTCTTCAAGAAAACTTTCAGTTAATAAATCCCATAAATTTTTCACATTATCACCTAGTGTTTCAAACCACCTAAGTGCTGAACCATCCAAAAAGGTAGGAAAAAATTCAGTCCATTGTTCCCTTCTTATGAGGCCATTACAAATACAAGATCGTTTAAACTCTTGAATAAAAGAAGAAGCATCTTCATTAGATTGAGCTGAAAAAATAGGAATCTTTCCCATTTTCAAAAGTAACCACCGTGAAATACCAACCCACAAGTACTATCAACAAGACTTATGTGCACAAATAATTGGAATCACTATAATAGAAAGTGACTTTACACCTTTCTACAGTAAAATAGAAATGACCACGGTAAACTATGGTAAAACTTGACTTACTGCGGTAAAAACTGACTTTACTGTGGTAAACATTATTCACGGTAAAAAGTGACTTTACTGTGGTAAATACTATTCACGGTAAAACATGACTTTACTGTGGTAAATACTATTCCCAGTAAAAATGACTTTACCATGGTAACTACTATTCACGGCAAAAATGACTTTAGCATGGTAACTACTATGCACAGTAAAAACAAGGTTACCCTCCAATTGATTTTTGACTAAGTGGGAATATCTCTCCAGAAAATCCACCAACGAGGAATGGTCCCGGCAACGGAACCAAAATGTCATCACCAATCCGGCACTATGATAATTCTTCACCGGGAACTCCTCGTGCTATGATTATTTACTAATGCACAGCCTTTAGTTTGGTGGATGTAATCTGGAAACACAACAAACATAACACAAGAATACCATCGACTATGATAAGACAGAATGATGACAAATCTGAAATACCAAAGTAAATTATAATATTAACATGAAATTGTTACAATCTCACCCATGAGGCACTTCGAGTGTTATTGACTTCACTTGCCTTTCACCAAGACTATGGGAGAAACTTTACAATTACACCTCTTAATGGCTTCTTCAACACACCTTTAACTGATGGCTTCCTTCGCACACTTCCTACAATATTTCTCACTACTTCTTTCTATGCTAAATGAGGGGGGTGGCCTCTCTATTTATAGAACTTACAGGCTTATCCATCTTATCTCTAAGATAGGATAAGAAATCCATTCTGACGAATCATATTTCATACCTTAACTCTTATCTGTACATGTAAGCTTATCTTTTAAGATAAGATAAACCTTATCATTTTACATGGGTTCCACATTTTTAGAATTTTTACAAATAAAATACACAAAATATTTATGACCTCACTCCTTGTCCTTATTACTAATATAATATTTCTAATTCCTAATCATGTAGACCCTACTTCTCTAATTACCCAAACTTTGACATTTTAACATTACCGGACCACTTACGACAAATATTTACTTTTTACAACATTCCTATTGTACTTTGACTATTACCGTACTCCACATTATTGGCGGCACCGTACATTATCTTCTATCAGACGCTACTACTAATTATACTTAACAACATCATATTCCTAATACATACATTAATGAAATAGAAATTACGGAGGAAAATTTTAGTGTCGACAGTTCCACAACATTTATTTATCATTGTTTGCTTGACTTTGGTTTTCACTATCTTTTGTTAGGGTCACAAAACATAAAAACCACTTGTACTAATGTACAAAAAAATTGTAGATATGTGTAGTAAAATTTATGAAGTTATTAGATAACAAAGGGAGAAATCCATTTGTTGGTAAGATTAGAGTATCCCTAGCATTCAACTACTATTGAACGAATCAAGGTGTTGCACTACATTCCCTTGAGTAGGTTAAAGCCTCATGTAGGTTTCCTAGTATTGGTGCAAGTGGTGTACGAAATTTAAGCCAACCCCTATGTGTGTCATCATGTATATTCACATAAAGATATGAGAATTTTCATACATTAGAATATGCAAACAACATATTAGTATGTGATGTGGTATGCTTTATATATTAGGAGTGCTATATTTTATCTATTGAAGTCATTTTTCAATACTCAACGTGAATTTCTCTTGTTATAATATATATGTAGGACTTGTGCATCCTTGAAAATGGAGGAAGCTATACTCTTCACTATAGTTTGAGTGTTGTATACATGTTTAGTGACTTATATCACTACTAGAAATGAGACCCTTTACCTACAATGGCATCCACAATAAAAAGATATTGTTAAATAATTGTGCATATTCCACAATTTTCAGTTATTCGAAGAAAATAAAACGTGGATTTTCAACAACACCATGATAATAACATAGCAAATTATGAATTATCCATAGTACAAACTATTTATTATAGAAAAGTTATTAAAAATGTATTTTTCCACATTCAATGAAGTTGAACTAATTTTGTAAAGTATAGATGAAACATTCATAAAACAAATTTAGACGTAAACCTAGAAATTAATTGTATAATTTTAACACTATCATTAAATTTTACCAATAAAAGAAGTTAAATTTAGAGTACAATGCGACCATTCAAACTCTTATTATTTGAAACTTTAAAGTTATGGATAATCTACATTACTTAATCTAAGATTGCAGATGATTAAAATATTATAAGTATAGTTAACATGTATACATTTTTAATACAATTAATTTAATATAGAGACCTTTGTTTTCTATTTAAAAAAATGATTATGAAATTTTTATCATAAGTAAAAATAAATATTTATACTATATAAATATAAGTTTAATATTTTCCTTAATGTTGTTTACTACTTTGAAGAAGTCAGTGGTGATTATAACTATGAGACAAATTTTACTATATATGGAACTTATGCTTCATATATATATATATATATATATATTATCACTAAAAATTAATCCACATTAATCTTGAGGTTTATTTATGTTTGGTGAGAATATATTTGTTTTTTTTTTTTTTTGCTATTGGTAAATGGTTTTGGAAAGACCATACCCTGTAGTACAAAAAGGGCTATAAATCTAGATGAAACAATATCATCAAAGTGGATCTTTTGAAACATGGGGGCCACACCCCAACAAAAAGCCAAATAGATAAATAAGCATATAGTAAAATAAGACAGGTGCCCACTGCTTACAAGAAACCCAGAACCAAGACAAAACAACAAAACAAGATCATAAAAACAACTAAATAATAGCACAAAATCAACAAACTAGTCTAACCTAGGGATTTGTCATAAACTTTGAGAGAAATATTTAGACTTTTGTAGAGGTTAGTAGAAATTTGCATGACGGGATCCTCGTTTCCTTCCATGAGAGCCTTCTTCTTAAGCTTATCCTTCTTCCAATCAATCTCTAGAATTCCACTCGCATCATAGACCTATTTGACATTGACCTGAATATAATCCAACACTATCCCGAGTATGGAAAGATGGTTAGATTTCATTTATTCTAAGTGGGCGACTCTATCTTTGATTTCTAGTAGGTTATTGGAGAGCTTCTCCATGTTCTTCTCCAGTTTAGAGAGAATAGAAGAATCTGTATTGGTTTTAAGGCTTTCCTTAATCAGCACGTCCACATTTTCTTCCTTTTCTTTAAGAGTGTCAACATGGTGTTTGACCTGCGTTGATAGACCAGAGCTAGAAGGGAGTGATGAGGGTCTTGTATAAACTTTATCAGGATCTTCGCACCTAAATTTTCTTTTCCTTTAGCACTACTATGAAGAATGCATTTAGCCAGGGAGATTAGAAATATGTTCACGGACATTAAGGATCTTGGACCTAATTCTTGGTTACTAAGGGGAAGGGGGGCAAAGAGGGAGTTGGGTTGGAAGCAACAACATCAATGAAATAGTGATGGAACAAGAAAATAACCCATTGGTGTAAGGGAAGGACACGAGTAAGAGATTGAACTTCCTTAATATACTTTTCAAGAGAGTACATAACGTAAAAGGGAAAGATCACCTTGTATGCATGACAAAAATGATTCAACTAGACAAGATGATGTAGGGGAAAGGTTGAGAATATTCCTTCCATGGTGATATAGCGGAACACCATCTTCGTAACTTCATTATATGGCTGAGAGATGGATGAACACATGATTCCTGATTTTCCAATTTGCAGGGTCTCATCTCCAATCAGGAATATTTGTTCTTCGACATATTTGTTGAATATATTCCTGAAAAACTTTAGTCCATCCATGCTCATGCCAGTTATGAAATAAATTAATTCTTCAATGATGGTAAATTCCTTTACCTTAAAATGGATGACCCTAACATTCCATTTCCTTGCAAACGCTGGGGAGATATACACATCGTTGCCCTTAATCCTCTGCATAAATTCAATGAAACCTTTAAAGCTCAAGGTATTTATTATTTTTAATGAGGTAGGTGTGGGAAAAGAAAGAAAAATCTCCAGCTCAAAAAAATTAAATTCCCAGTCCCGTAAAAAGGAAGAAACCCCTGGCAAACTCAAAATTGTTGACCACACTTAGAAGGCCATAACTTCTACAATTCTCAACGAAATTGCTCAACATTGGTACCATTGGAATCATGGATCTGAGCCTAATACACAAAGATCAATAAATATGGAATTTTATGAATACCTGATGGTTATTTTTCTGAAAATGTGGCCAAGTTAAGTGTTGTATATATCTCCCCCCGAGTAAATATATACAAATAGGAGAATATGGAATATAGAAAAAATGTCGACATGCGAAAATATTGCATGGTTGAAAACCTGATATTTATTGTGCGCATCAATAGCCTATGGCATAGGTAAGAAGATGTCGACATGCAAAAAGTCATGCCCATGGCACAGGTTAGAGGCGCACAACACAAAGTGTTGACATGTAAAATTCGCGCCCATGGCACAGGTAAAGGGCGCACAACACAAAGTGTCGACATGCAAAAATTTGCACCCATGGCGCAAGGTTAAGGGTGCACAGGTAAAGTGTCGACATGTAAAAAAAATGTTCCCATGACACAGCGCACAAGTAAGGAGTGTCAACATGTGAAAAAATTCATCGCCCATGGCGCAGGCTGGGAAGCGCACAACACAAAGTGTCGACATGCAAAAATTTGCGCCCAAGGTGCAGGTTGGAGGCGCACAACACAGAGTGTCGACATAGAATTTTCAGTGCCTATGGCACACTTAAGAGTATGTTGACATGAGGATGGATGCGCCGAGGTGCATCTTCAGGAGGTGCAACATTTTGAGCGTTGACACCCCGACAGAAAGCAAACCCTGACGCAGATATTCAAATGGCCATAACTTTTCACAGGGAGCTCGGATTCACACAAGGTTGGAATTTTCGGAAAGCTTACGAGGTCCTCTATCCAACTACTCTTGGATATATTTAATTAGGTGAGAAAAAGTTCTTCAAAAATTCAAAATACAATTCACCATTTTTGGGTTTACCTAGGGTTCTCACCTACCACCATAATGAGATGAATTAAATGCAACCTGGAGGTGGTTGGGGTAGATTTGGAATTCCTCTCTTTTCTCTCTCATTATTCCTATAAATTGTAAGGAGGGGCTTCTTTCTAAAGGTTGGACATTCTTGTTTTTCCCCTCCCTTCTTCTCTTTGGCAGGTGAATTTGTGGAGTTCAAACCTCCCATCTAAAACTGTAATGCAACTTTGCCTCTTGGCATTTTGTAGTGTATTGTATCAATATTTGGAGAGAAAAATGCGTGTCTGTGGATGATTCTCAACCCTCTCTGTGTTCATTTGCATCCTTCTGATCTTTCACTGCAAATTTTGTTATCTGTGCATGATCTTGCATTGCATTTTAATGGTTTGTGTTTATTGGCAAGACAGGTGTTCTTCATTCCTCGGTGCATCACCTTTGTTAGTTTAGGTTTATTTTATGCATCTTCTTACCTTGCCTCCTTGGAAAGTTAGTTTAGGTTTTTGAGTAAACCCTCTACATTTTTATGTGTGCATCTGAACAGAGGAATAGGAACCGGCCTTCATCCGGAGAGATTTTCCAATTTCGCAAGGTCCCACACTTGGGAAAAGCTCCATGTTATGCAATCGCACTGAGAGTCTCAACCCATCGAGTTGCAGACATTCAGTGGTGCTGTGATTCACCATCAACAGTTTTGGCACGCCCGGTGGGACCAAGAGGTCATTCCACAAGATTTGAAGGAATTTTCAAGAAATTTGGACTTAGAAATTGTAGGTTTTACAATTTCATTTTTTTTTTTCACCTTCCAGGCTGAACTTTGAAATCAATTTTGAAGGGCTTAACTTGCTCAAAACAAATCAAAATTTCATTATTCGATAGATCGAGGGATAATCTTCAAAAGGGTATTCTTATATTTTTGAGATTTTGACTTTCAAAGTTTCATGGTTTTTAGTATTTCGGGTTTTCCCAGGTGTTGAGCATGTCCCAAGTTCCGACACAGTGTGATTCAGGTTTTGTAAGTTACCTTACATGACCTGAGTTTCACCTATACCTTTTAGGGATTAGTAGCTACACAACAAGACCTGATAACTGAATTGAAGAACTGTATCTTTCAGGTCCTTCAAAGTTTTAAATTCTATTTTTAATTTTGTTAGGTTTGGTGTGTAACTTGGCAGAATCTAGCCTTTTGAGGCTCATTATCTAACACATCTGGTGACTCCAAAGGGATAGAAGTCAGTGGTATAGTAGTACAAGTTTCCTAGGTACATGAGAAGAATTCGAACCAGGTCTGATACTCAAGAAGAAGGGTCATTTTTCTACTTGCAACTATCACCAGGCAGAGGAAGGAGAGGAAGAAGACCACAAATGATCACCATCTCCACCTAATAGGACTTTATCAACCCCTCCAACTGGTATACCTTTCATTCAATCAACAAGGATTCTCAGGCCAATCAGAATGGCACAACAAAACCCTTTTGTCAACTTCACTGGTAGCAGCCCACTTGCCCTCAATGCACAGAATCCAGTTCCAATTGTAGCATTGAATAACATTCCATTTTTCATTGGAGAAAATCATACCACTCCCGGTGATCATGTCAAAGACATTGCTAACATTTGTGTAATCTATGAGATAAATGAAATGGATGTTGCTGTCAAATTGTTGGCATCTTCATTCAAAGGGAAGGCATTGCAATGCTTTAGGAGCCTTGGAGCTGGTTCTATCCAAAATTGGAATCAGTTATGCATAGTTCTCCATGAGTAGTTTGGAGAAAAGGGAGATAATTTGTCTCTACTTGAACAATTGACAACTATCAAGAGATCTCCCAATGAGCAGCTGACTAACTTCAAGTTCAGATTTCCAAGGTCTTGGGATAGGATTCTAGTGGCCATTAGGCCAACAACTGAAGGTGCTTTTCTATATTATCTTAAATCTTTGAATTCTGATATTTCTATGTTAATTCAATCTATGGGAGGCACAACCTTACCTATTGCTTATAGCATTGCCATTAGGGCTGAAAACTGTCTTATTCAAGCTAGTAAGCTGGCTCCTAGGCCTCCCATGCCCTTGTATCCAAACTTAGAAAATCCAAGCACTAGTCAAGCACCCACTTTGGCTCCTATTCCCACTCCTAGAAATCAAAGTTCAAATGAAACTTCTACTTCATCCTCTAGTGCTTCAAATGAACTCCAAGAGGTCATGAAACAATTACAAAATTTGGGAAATGAGCTGGTTACACTCAAGAGGCAGCAAGCCCAAAGCTTTAGACCTTCTTATCAGCCTCAATCTCAACCTAATAGGCAACCATACCAGCCCAATAGGCCACCCAATCCAGCTGCAAATCAAAGCCAAGTAAGACCTCCTGCCAATAGACCATTTCAGCCCTATAAACCCAATGTTGCATCTGCTTCTAAAGCATTAGTGCCAGTGCAAAACAACATAGCTCAAGAGTATGATTGGTGTTTCCCATGCAATGAACCTCACAACCAATCTATGTGCTTCAATGGTGCTTTGAACCAAGCCTTGATGGTGATAACTACTGGCGTAGAGGGTGAAGTGAGTCAAGAAACAAATCAGCAACAAGGGACATCTCAGCAAAACACAGCTCCAAATGATACCGCACTTGTGAATTGGCAAGCTGAGGATTTTTGTGGCATGAATCAAACAATTTCTCAGAGTGTAGCAGCTAACACAAGATCAAAGAAGAGGAATATTGGTGAAGGGAATTCATTGGCTCCAAGTGATCTACAACCTTCCATCACTCCACAAGGTGTTGGTAAGCAAAATATAGTTCCAAACACGCAAGGACAGCCCAAACCACCTTCTAAACCAACTCAAATGCCAGTTATTGCTGCCCATGTGCAAGAAAGGAATGTACAGGCTAAAGGACAACAAAGAGATCTTTCATCCCCATTTAGCATCATTGATCAAATGAAGAAGAAAAATGTGAATATATCAATGTGGGAATCTTTATCCATCCTAGGACAAAGAGATCTTCTACAAGCTGCCATGAAGAATTGGTCAACTTCAAACCAGCAGGTCCATATGCAAGAGAATGTCCTCACAAATGCTGCTCAGCCTGAAGGGAATCATGGAGGACAACAAGGTAAAGTTTTGAAACCCCCTCCATTCTATGTTTCATTAATCATTGGGGATAAACTAGTACACAATTACATGATTGATTCTGGGGCAAGTAGTTCTGTCATGCCCAAGCAAATAGCTGATCAACTGGGTCTCCAATATGAAGTCATATCAAAGGGGGTAGTGCAATTGGATGGGACAACAGTAGTAATGGTGGGAGTGATTAAAGGTTTGAATCTTACCTTGCATGCATGCCCCAATGTTACCGTTTTGCAAGATGTGTCAGTGATAGATTTTCCACCACTCTTTTCCCTATGCTTATCAAGGGATTTCACAGCTAGAATTGGAGGCTACTTATCTGCTGACTGGTCACACATGTTGTTCAGAACAAGATATGGTACTAAGGTCACAATCAGATCTGAACCAATTTGCAAACTTTCACATTGAGCCTCATACTCCAAGCCAAATCAATGCCAACTGTTCAGCATTTGATCAAGAAGATTATCCAAGCACAGATGAAGCTGACACCAAAGTTGGAAGCATCCCAGATTTGACTCTTGATGAATGGGCAAGCAAGGTACATGCTTTTGATCCCTACCAAGAAGTAGAAGAATCTGAGCTAGGATTCTATTGCATACATGAAGAAAACCAGTCTATTCCTAGCATCACCAAACCAGACCATAAGGATGACAATGAGGTATGGCAGTTATTTTTCGATGGATCAAGGAGTAGGTAAGGTGCAGGAGGAGGAGTTATGCTTGTTTCACCTCAAGGCATCAAATATTATTCAGCTTTCCGTTTCCAGTTTTCCTGTTCAAACAACACAGCTGAATATGAAGCATTGATTCATGGACTTCATTGGGCTAGGAAAAAGGGCATAAAGAACGTGCAGGTGTTTGGAGATAGCGAGCTAATCGTCAACCAAGTCAGGGGACAACATGCTACAAAGAATGACCTACTGAGGAACTACAAGAACAGGATATGGGACCTCATTGAGGATTTCAGAAGCTTTCAACATTGTATCCATACCCAGGAAGAAAAATGAAGCCGCAGATAGGCTCACAGTAGTTGGAGCAACGTTTGATGTGGTTGACAACATCAGAAGGGGAAAAACACAACCACATATGCATGTGATTGTGAGGCCAGCAGTTCTAGATAATAACACAAGCTGGTAGGTGTTTGAGAATGATCAACAGATCGTCAATTTTTTACAAGAAGAGGCTGAATTCTCAGCTAGGAATCAGGACAGACTAGAGCAGCAGTATGGGGATCAAGTAGTGCAGCTGCGGAAAAACAAGCTTCCCAAAGGTTTAGTAACATTGGAGTCTATCTTCAACCCTAATGACCAGTTCCATAAGGAAAAGGCTAACATACAGGTCAGGAGAGAAGATTCAGAGCCAATTCTAGTTAGGGAAGGCAAAACACTTCAAATTGGTAAAGTGGCCACTGAGCAGAGAAATCAGATTTCATACAGCTTTGCCAAGAATTTCCAGATGTCTTCGCTTGGAGCTATGAAGACTTGAGAGGATTCAATCCGAAGTTGGCACAACATACCATAGAATTGGATCCAGATGCTAAGCCCATCAGGAAGAAGCAGAGACCAGTCAACCCTCACATTGAGCCTCTAATGAAGAAAGAGTTAAACAAGCTAATAGAGGCAAGCATTATATTCCCGATCAAGCACTCAAGCTGGGTTGCAAACTTAGTTCCAGTCAGGAAGAAGAGCGAAGAAATCAGGTTGTGTGTGGACTTCTAAGACCTAAACAGGGCATCTCTCAAAGACCATTACCCACTTCCTTCAATGGAACAAATATTGCAAGTGGTATCCGGTTCGGAGAGATTCTCTCTCCTAGATGGCTACTCAGGGTATAATCAAGTAATGGTGAAAGAAGATGACCAGTTCAAGATGGCTTTCACCACCAAATGGGGCACCTATGCCTACAAGAAGATGCCATTTGGGCTATCAAATGTTGGAGCCACTTTCCAAAGGGCAATGGATATGGCATTCAAGGGGTTGATCAATAAAATAGTTCTGATATATCTTGATGACATCACTGTATTCTCCAAAAATGCAGCGGATCACCTCTTTCATTTGAGGCAGGTATTTCAGAGGTGTAGAAGATTTGGGGTATCATTGAATCCCAAAAAATGCATATTCTTGGCTCACGAAGGAAAACTTCTAGGCCATATTGTTTCAAAGGAGGGGTTGACGATTGACCCAGAAAGAGTTGAAGCAATTCGAGCGTTGCCATTGCCAAGTCACAAGAAGGCTCTTCAAAGCTTCTTAGGAAGGATCAATTTTGTCCATAGGTTTGTTCCAAACTTTGCAGCTCTCGTAAAGCCAATAACACTGATGTTAAAAAAGAGCATGGCATTTAAGTGGACATCTGAAGGCAAGGCAAGTTTTGAGGCAATAAAAGAGGCTATATCTCAAGCTCCGACTCTCGTCAATCCAGACTTCTCTAAGGACTTCATGTTATATGCCTTCGGTGGTGGAGACACCATTTCTGCAATCCTGGTACAACAAAACAAAGAAGGATTAGAACAACCAGTTGCTTTCTTCAGTCAAGGCTTGGAGGAATACGAAACTAGGTACTCTTTCATTGAAAAGCATGTCCTTGCAGTGATCAGGAGCTTAAAGAAATTCAAGCACCTAGTCTCAAACAACAAGATCCAATTATTGGTCTCTCATGCGGGAGTCAAGGACTTCCTTCTAAACAAGGATCTAAATGAGAAGCGTGCAGGATGGATCACTCGTGTCATGGAATATGACATCGAAATTAAGGTCACTAAACTAGTACGTGGAAAAGGACTATGTGAACAACTAGCTTTGAGTCGGAAAGTTGAAGCAGGTGATGAAAAAGAGACTGTCTTGGTACTACAGGATGGTCAAGAACAAGAAAATGATGATGTGCCCACTCCTTGTTGGACTCAGAATATGATACACTTCCTACAAGCAGGCCTATGCCCTCCAGAAGTGAGTCAAAGCAAAAAGGAGATACTTTAGTTACAAGCCATCCCATATGTGCTTGTTGATGGTGTTTTGTTCAAGAAAGACATCAATGGAGTTCTATTGAGGTGCATTGGGACAGGTCAAATTGAGAGAGTGTTACGATATTTTCACGATGGAGATTCTGGAGGACATTTTTCCCCATGAGTAACAGCTCTCAAGATAATGAAGGTAGGGTATTATTGGCCCACAGTGTTCAGTGACTGCTATACATGGATAAGAAAGTGCAAGAAATGTGCACTCTTCACAGGCAAAGAAAGACTAGCAGCACTTCCATTGCACCCAATTTTGGTTGACAAACCATTTATGCAATGGGGATTGGACTTCATCGGGGTCATCAATCCAAACTCAAGCCAAGGCCACAAGTGGATTCTCACAGCAACAGACTATTTCACCAAGTGGACCGAAGCAGTAGCGCTCAAAGAAGTAAATGAGTCTAACATACTAGACTTTTATGAAGGAATAGTGACCAGGTTCGGTGTGCCGGCCACTATCATATCAAACAATGCATTGGCATTCATAGATTCCAAGATTACAGAATGGGCTATCAATAATGGAATCTATTTGAGGACCTCTTCAAATTATTACCCGCAGGGTAATGTACAGGCAGAGTCCACGAACAAGAATTCACTAAGGATCATCAGAAGGACTCTAGATGAAAACCAAAGAACATGGCATACCAAGCTAAAATCAGCATTATGGGCTAATAAGATAACTCCAAAGAGGTCTACAGGTAATTCTCCCTACAAGTTGGTCTATGCGAAAGAGGCAGTATTGCCTATATCATTAGAATTGCCAACATTGGAGCTCATGAAGCAGTTGGAGTTGTCTGAGTTTGAACCAATGGAGGCCAAATATGCAGAGTTGATGGAATTGGAAGAAATAAGAGAACATGCAGTTCAGATGATTGAGAAGGATCAGGCCTTAGTAAAAAGATGGTTTGATAAGAAGGCAAGAGCTAAGAACTTCCAGGAAGGGGACCTAGTTCTGAAATGGGATGTAGATCGGGCAAAACCAGGAAGGCATTCCAAGTTTGATGTCATTTGGAGTGGCCCCTACGATGCTCATGGGATGTAAGAGTAGTAATGCCTTCCAATTGTCTACATTGGATGGAGAAGAACCCCTGATTCTGGTTAACAGAATCTACCTTAAACATTGCTGACTAAAAGGAAAGGTTTACCCTTGTAAATATTAGCCTAGTTTTTCAATTCCTCTAAGTGCAGGTGCACATTGTCTTGTTATAGTTAGGTTTCAGTTTCCCAAAGTGCTTTGGCAAAGGTTTTTTTGCTCTCAGGTTGAATTTCTATAGTTCAGCATGCTCTCGGAGAAGGAGTTGCGATACCAAGATCGGGATCAAAGATCAAGTTGGTTTTAGGTTATTGCTTATGACTCCATGCCCAATGGATTTCTAAAAGGCCACCGATCTTCTACCTAACAGGAAAGTGACCCCATTGAGTCACCAAATTGTTGTATATATCTCCCCCCCCGGTAAATAAGAGGCGCACAACACAAAGTGTCGACATGTAAAAATTCGCGCCCATGGCGCAGGTAAGAGGCGCACAACACAAAGTGTCAACATGTAAAATTCGTACCCATGGCGCAGGTAAGAGGTGCACAACACAAAGTGTCGACATGTAAAAATTTGTGCCCATGGCGCAGGTAATAGGCGCACAACACAAAGTGTCGACATGCAAAAATTCACGCCCATTGGCGCAGATAAGAGGCGCACAACACAAAGTGTCGACATGCAAAAATTTGCACCCATGGCGCAAGTAAGAGGCCCATAACACAAAGTGTCGACATGCAAAAATTCGCACCCATGGCGTAGGTAAGATGTGCACAACACAAAGTGTCGACATGCAAAAATTCGCACCCATGGCGCAGGTAAGAGGCTCACAACACAAAGTGTTGACACTAAATTTTCAGCGCCTATGGTGCACTTAACAGTATGTTGACATGAGGATGGATGCACCGAGGCGCATCTTCAAGAGGCACAACATTTTGAGCATCGACACCTCGACAGAAAGCAAACCCTGGTGTAGATATTCAAATGGCCATAACTTTTCACAGGGAGCTCGAATTCACGCAAGGTTGGACTTTTGGAAATCTTATGAGGTCCTCTGTCCAACTACAACTAGATATCTTTAATTAGGTGAGAAAAATTTCTTTAAAAATGCAAAAGACAATTCGCCATTTTTGGGTTTGCTAGGGTTCTCACCTACCACCATAATGAGATGAATTAAATACAATCTGGAGGTGGTTGGGGTAGATTTGGAATTCCTCTCTCTTCCCTCTCTCATTCTTCCTATAAATTGTAAGGAGGGGCTTCTTTCTAAAGGTTGGACATTCTTGTTTTGCCCCTCCCTTTTTCTCTTTGGCAGGTGGATTTGTGGAGTTCAAACCTCCCATCTAAACTGTAATGCAACTTTGCCTCTTGGCATTTTGTAGTGTATTGTATCAATATTTGGAGCAAATAATGCATGTCTGTGGATGATTATCAACCCTCTCTGTGTTTATTTGCATCCTCTTGATATTTCACTGCAATTTTTTTTATCTGTGCATGATCTTGCATTTCATTTAATGGTTTTGTGTTTATTGGCAAGACAGGTGTTTCTTCATTCCTCGGTGCATCACCTTTGTTATTTAGGTTTTATTTTATGCATTTTCTTACCCTGCCTCCTTGGAAAGTTAGTTTAGGTTTTTGAGTAAACCCTCTGCATTTTTATGTGTGCATTTGAAGAGAGGACTAGGAACTGGCCTTCATCCGGAGAGTTTTTCCGATTTCGCAAGGACCCACACTTGGGAAAAGCTCCATGTTACGCAATCGCACTGAGAGTCTCAACCCATCGAGTTGTAGACATTTTGGGGTGCTGTGATTCGCCATCAACATTAAGACTGATGATTTTATTAGTCGTTGGGAGGACATTTAATGAAGCATGGGTAAACACTTTTCACTGCTGCAAGTTCTGGGACAAACATGGGGATCTTTTTGCAAGTAACATTCCATCATTTCACTCTATTTATGACATCTTGCAAGTGGTGAGAAGGTAGATTTGGTATTTCCATTTTTCCCTCTTTCTCTCTCCTCTCATAACTCTATAAATTAGAATGATAGGCTTAATGTAAAGGGAGATATTTTTGAGTAGAAAAACTATGTTATTTTGGTTTTGTGAAGCCAATGTGCTGCAGGCCCTTGTAGTGGACTCCTTTCATGGAAATATAGGCCCCTATTTTGTAAAATATTGAACTGTGCATATCAATGAAGTAATAAATGCAAGTTTATGGATGTATTTTCCCTTGTTGTGTTTGTTGCATTCTTATTTCCCCTTAAACCTCATTGTAAATATATTGTGTCTATTTTATGATCTTGCAGGGATTCATTATCATTATGTGTGTATGAAATATTGTTGTGAATGTAGTTGCTATACTGTGAAGAATTTTTATCACCCTCTCTAGGATGCACTATGGTTCCATTTTTCACACATTGGGGAGATATTCTTATGCCCTCCTTTTTTGTATCACCGCTTTAGTGTATGACGTGTTGTCATGATCTCTTTCTCCTTCGTCCTTGGAAAGTTAGATTAGGACAAGATAGTTTTCCCTGCATCAAATTATATTGTGGCGGGTAGTTTAGGGGAAAGAACCAGCTTCTCTAGAGTTCTATATCAAGTATCAAGTCCCACAACTTGGGAGATAGTTACCGCCATGTGAACCCCATCACACAACCGTGAGCTCAAGCACACGCACTGGTGTAAAATCGAGGGTGTTGTATTCGGGGATAATATAATTTGATTTAAAATAGTAATTATTTCAGCGTTTCCGTCCATTTTTCCTATTCAAACAACACAGCTGAATACGAAGCATTGATTCATGGACTTCATTGGGCCAGGAAAAAGGGCATAAAGAATGTGCAGGTGTTTGGAGATAGCGAGCTAATCGTCAACCAAGTTAAGGGACAACATGCTACAAAGAATGACCTACTGAGGAACTACAAGAACAGGATATGGGACCTCATTGAGGATTTCAGAGCTTTCAACATCGTATCCATACCCAGGAAGAAAAATGAAACCACAGATAGGCTCGCAGTAGTTGGAGCAAAGTTTGATGTGGTTGACAACATCATAAGGGAGAAAACACAACCACATATCCATGTGATTGTGAGGCCAGCAGTTCTAGATAATATAACAAGCTGGTAGGTGTTTGAGAATGATCAATAGATCGTCAATTTTTTACAAGAAGAGGATGAATTCTCAGCTAGGAATCAGGACAGACTAGAGCAGCAGTATGGGGATCAAGTAGTGCAGCTGTGGAAAAAACAAGCTTCCCAAGGGTTTAGTAACATTGGAGTCTATCTCAACCCTACTGACCAGTTCCTAAGGAAAACGGCTAACATACAGGTCATGGAGAGACGATTCAAAGCCAATTCTAGTTAGGGAAGGCAAAACACTTCAAATTGGTAAGTGGCCACTGAGCAAGAGAACTCAGATTTCATACAGCTTTGCCAAGAATTCCAGATGTCTTCGCTTTGGAGCTATGAAGACCTTGATAGGATTCAATCCGAAGTTGGCACAACATACAATAGAATGGATCCAGATGCTAAGCCCATTAGGCAGAAGCAGAGACCAGTCAACCCTCACATTGAGCCTCTAATGAAGAAAGAGTTAAACAAGCTAATAGAGGCAGGCATTATATTCCCGATCAAGCACTCAAGCTGGGTTGCAAACTTGGTTCCAGTAAGGAATAAGAGCGAAGAAATCAGGTTGTGTGTGGACTTCTGAGACCTCAACAGGGCATCTCTGAAAGACCATTACCCACTTCCTTCAATGGAACAAATATTGCAAGTGGTATCCGGTTCGGAGAGATTCTCTCTCCTAGATGGCTACTCAGGGTATAATCAAGTAATGGTGAAAGAAGATGACCAGTTCAAGACGGCTTTCACCACCAAATGGGGCACCTATGCCTACAATAAGATGCCATTTGAGCTATCAAATGTTGGAGCCACTTTCCAAAGGGCAATGGATATGGCATTCAAGGGGTTGATCAATAAAATAGTTCTGATATATCTTGATGATATCACTGTATTCTCTAAAAATGCAGCGGATCACCTCTTTCATTTGAGGTAGGTATTTCAGAGGTGTAGAAGATTTGGGGTATCATTGAATCCCAAAAAATGCATATTCTTGGCTCACGAAGGAAAACTTCTAGGCCATATTGTTTCAAAGGAGGGGTTGATGATTGATCCAGAGAGAGTTGAAGCAATTCGAGCGTTGCCATTGCCAAGTCACAAGAAGGCTCTTCAAAGCTTCTTAGGAAGGATCAATTTTGTCCATAGGTTTGTTCCAAACTTTGCAGCTCTCGTAAATCCAATAACACTGATGTTAAAGAAGAGCATGGCATTTAAGTGGACATCTGAAGGCAAGGCAAGCTTTGAGGCAATAAAAGAGGCTATATCTCAAGCTCCGACTCTCTTCAATCCACACTTCTCTAAGGATTTCATGTTATATGCCTTTGGTGGTGGGGACATGATTTCTACAATCCTAATACAACAAAACAAAGAGGGATCAGAACAACCAGTTGCTTTCTTCAGTCAAGGCTTGGAGGAATACAAAACTAGGTACTCTTTCATCGAAAAGCATGTCCTTGCAGTGATCAGGAGTTTAAAGAAATTCAAGCACCTAGTCTCAAACAACAAGATCCAATTATTGGTCTCTCATGTGGGAGTCAAGGACTTCCTTCTAAACAAGGATCTAAATGAGAAGCGTGCAGGATGGATCACTCGTGTCATGGAATATGACATCGAAATTAAGGTCACAAAACTAGTACGTGGAAAAGGACTATGTGAACATCTAGCTTTGAGTCGGAAAGTTGAAGCAGGTGATGAAAAAGAGATTGTCTTGGTACTACAAGATGGTCAAGAACAAGAAAATGATGATGTTCCCACTCCTTGTTGGACTTAGAATATGATACACTTCCTACAAGCAGGCCTATGCCCTCCAGAAGTGATCAAATCAAAAAGGAGATACTTTAGTTATAAGCCATTCCATATGTGCTTGTTAATGGTGTTTTGTTCAAAAAAGACATCAATGGAGTTCTATTGAGGTGCATTGGGACAGGTCAAACTGAGAGAGTGTTACGATACTTTCACGATGGAGATTCTAGAGGACATTTTTCCCCATGAGTAACAGCTCTCAAGATAATGAAGGTAGGGTATTATTGGCCCACAGTGTTTAGTGACTACTATACATGGATAAGAAAATGCAAGAAATGTGCACTCTTCACAGGAAAAGAAAGACTAGCAGCACTTCCATTGTACCCAATTTTGGTTGACCAACCATTTATGCAATGGGGATTGGACTTCATTGGGGTCATCAATCCAAACTCAAGCCAAGGACACAAGTGGATTCTCACATCAACGGACTATTTCACCAAATGGACTGAAGCAGTAACGCTCAAAGAAGTAAATGAGTCTAACATACTAGAATTTTATGAAGGAATAGTGACCAGGTTCGGTGTGCCGGCCACTATCATATCAGACAATGCATTGGCATTCATAGATTCCAAGATTACAGAATGGGCTATCAAGAATGGAATCTATTTGAGCACCTCTTCAAATTATTACCCACAGGGTAATGTACAGGCAGAGTCCATGAACAAGAATTCGCTAAGGATCATCAGAAGGACTCTAGATGAAAACCAAAGAACATGGCATACCAAGCTAAAATCAGCATTATGGGCTAATAAGATAACTCCAAAGAGGTCTACAGGTAATTCTCCCTACAAGTTGGTCTATGCGAAAGAGGTAGTATTGCCTATATCATTAGAATTGCCAACATTGGAGCTCATGAAGCAGTTGGAGTTGTCTGAGTTTGAACCAATGGAGGCCAAATATGCAGAGTTGATGGAATTGGAAGAAATAAGAGAACATGCAGTTCAGATGATTGAGAAGGATCAGGCCTTAGTAAAAAGATGGTTTGATAAGAAGGCAAGAGCTAAGAACTTCCAGGAAGGGGACCTAGTTCTGAAATGGGATGTAGATCAGGAAAAACCAGGAAGGCATTCCAAGTTTTATGCCATTTGGAGTGGCCCCTACGAGGTCACAGGATGTAAAAGTAGTAATGCCTTCCAATTGTCTACATTGGATGGAGAAGAACTTCCGATTCCAGTTAACGGAATCTATCTTAAACATTGTTACTAAAAGGAAAAGGTTTACCCTTGTAAATATTAGCCTAGATTTTAATTCCTCTAAGTGCTGATACACATTGTCTTGTTGTAGTTAGGTTTCAGTTTCCCTAAGTGCTTTGGAACAGGTTTTGTTGCTCTCAGGTTGAATTTCTATAGTTCAGCATGCTCTTGGAGAAGGAGTTATGGTACCAAGATCGGGATCAAAGATCAAGTTGGTTTTAGGTTATTGCTTATGACTCCATGCCCAATGGATTTCTAAAAGGCCACCGATCTTCTACCTAACAGGAAAGTGACCCCATTGAGTCACCAAATTGTTGTATATATCTCCCCCCCGGTAAATAAGAGGCGCACAACACAAAGTGTCGACATGTAAAAATTCGCGCCCATGGCGCAGGTAAGAGGCGCACAACACAAAGTGTCAACATGTAAAAATTCGTACCCATGGCGCAGGTAAGAGGTGCACAACACAAAGTGTCGACATGAAAAAATTTGTGCCCATGGCGCAAGTAAGAGGCGCACAACACAAAGTGTCGACATGCAAAAATTCACGCCCATGGCGCAGATAAGAGGCGCACAACACAAAGTGTCGACATGCAAAAATTTGCACCCATGGCGCAAGTAAGAGGCCCATAACACAAAGTGTCGACATGCAAAAATTCGCACCCATGGCGTAGGTAAGATGTGCACAACACAAAGTGTCGACATGCAAAAATTCGCACCCATGGCGCAGGTAAGAGGCTCACAACACAAAGTGTTGACACTAAATTTTCAGCGCCTATGGTGCACTTAACAGTATGTTGACATGAGGATGGATGCACCGAGGCGCATCTTCAAGAGGCACAACATTTTGAGCATCGACACCTCGACAGAAAGCAAACCCTGGTGTAGATATTCAAATGGCCATAACTTTTCACAGGGAGCTCGAATTCACGCAAGGTTGGACTTTTTGGAAATCTTATGAGGTCCTCTGTCCAACTACAACTAGATATCTTTAATTAGGTGAGAAAAATTTCTTTAAAAATGCAAAAGACAATTCGCCATTTTTGGGTTTGCTAGGGTTCTCACCTACCACCATAATGAGATGAATTAAATACAATCTGGAGGTGGTTGGGGTAGATTTGGAATTCCTCTCTCTTCCCTCTCTCATTCTTCCTATAAATTGTAAGGAGGGGCTTCTTTCTAAAGGTTGGACATTCTTGTTTTGCCCCTCCCTTTTTCTCTTTGGCAGGTGGATTTGTGGAGTTCAAACCTCCCATCTAAAACTGTAATGCAACTTTGCCTCTTGGCATTTTGTAGTGTATTGTATCAATATTTGGAGCAAATAATGCATGTCTGTGGATGATTATCAACCCTCTCTGTGTTTATTTGCATCCTCTTGATATTTCACTGCAATTTTTTTTATCTGTGCATGATCTTGCATTTCATTTTAATGGTTTTGTGTTTATTGGCAAGACAGGTGTTTCTTCATTCCTCGGTGCATCACCTTTGTTATTTTAGGTTTTATTTTATGCATTTTCTTACCCTGCCTCCTTGGAAAGTTAGTTTAGGTTTTTGAGTAAACCCTCTGCATTTTTATGTGTGCATTTGAAGAGAGGACTAGGAACTGGCCTTCATCCGGAGAGTTTTTCCGATTTCGCAAGGACCCACACTTGGGAAAAGCTCCATGTTACGCAATCGCACTGAGAGTCTCAACCCATCGAGTTGTAGACATTTTGGGGTGCTGTGATTCGCCATCAACATTAAGACTGATGATTTTATTAGTCGTTGGGAGGACATTTAATGAAGCATGGGTAAACACTTTTCACTGCTGCAAGTTCTGGGACAACATGGGGATCTTTTTGCAAGTAACATTCCATCATTTCACTCTATTTATGACATCTTGCAAGTGGTGAGAAGGTAGATTTTGGTATTTCCATTTTTCCCTCTTTCTCTCTCCTCTCATAACTCTATAAATTAGAATGATAGGCTTAATGTAAAGGGAGATATTTTTGAGTAGAAAAACTATGTTATTTTGGTTTTGTGAAGCCAATGTGCTGCAGGCCCTTGTAGTGGACTCCTTTCATGGAAATATAGGCCCCTATTTTGTAAAATATTGAACTGTGCATATCAATGAAGTAATAAATGCAAGTTTATGGATGTATTTTCCCTTGTTGTGTTTGTTTGCATTCTTATTTCCCCTTAAACCTCATTGTAAATATATTGTGTCTATTTTATGATCTTGCAGGGATTCATTATCATTATGTGTGTATGAAATATTGTTGTGAATGTAGTTGCTATACTGTGAAGAATTTTTATCACCCTCTCTAGGATGCACTATGGTTCCATTTTTCACACATTGGGGAGATATTCTTATGCCCTCCTTTTTTTGTATCACCGCTTTAGTGTATGACGTGTTTTCATGATCTCTTTCTCCTTCGTCCCTTGGAAAGTTAGATTAGGACAAGATAGTTTTCCCTGCATCAAATTATATTGTGGCGGGTAGTTTAGGGGAAAGAACCAGCTTTCTCTAGAGTTCTATATCAAGTATCAAGTCCCACAACTTGGAGATAGTACCCATGTTACCCAATCACACCGTGAGCTCAAGCACACGCACTTGTGTAAAACGGAGGGTGTTGTGATTCGGTGATAATATTTAATTTGATATTAAAATAGTAATATTTATTAGATATGGAATATTTGGAGTTTTCATCTCTTCTTTCTTTGTTAGAGATGAATAAATTTGTAATGTTCTGTAATTGATGTATTTTACATTTATCTACCTATATTCTCAGGTTTCTCAAAAAAATCATATACGTTATGGTCTAGAATCATCCAATATATTTTTTAGGATTTCAAATTGTTCATAGTTTAAAAAAATGTTACTAAAAATAGAAAATAGCGAATGGATATGAACATAAAAATTCCATTTATAAGATTAATGAAGATGAGATACTAAATAAAATTTGATGATCATTATGTTTGTAAAATATTACACATGTTTCTAAAATTATACATGTACAAAGGTTTTATAGTTTTCAATGTTCATATTTATTAATGATAGCTAATGTTACACAATCCTTGATTGTGTGTGTGTGTGTGTGTGTGTGTGTGTGTGTGTGTGTGTGTGTGTGTGTGTGTGTGTGTGTGTGTGTGTGTGTGTGTGTGTGTGTGTGTGTGTGTGTGTGTGTGTAACTAACACATAAAAGTGTGAGAGGAGGAGAATCCTATAAGGAAATTAGTTTATATAGAGAGATTCCCTCTTTATAATAATCCTTTCAATCAATTGATGAGATAAGGTTGATGAGCTCTTCCTAGATTTTACTACTACTTAAATTTCCTTATGATGGTCAAATTAAACAAAAGGAGGTTGTTTAAACCCTACGTTGTATGAAATTTAAAACTTCATGTAGTTCTGGTTCCATGTGTGTGTGTGTGAAGAATCATGCCCTATGTGGCTCTTGTGTGATTCACACTTGATAGTGAGAAATAACTAGATGTCGAAAATGTATACATATGTGTGCATGGAAAAATGAACTTCCCTTCTTATGAAGTGTATGTAGGAAAATGCATTCCCTTGCCATTGTATGGATACTTGAATGCTCTTATAAATGCCTTTGGATACAACCTTAGGTGGAGATACTAGATCTTTAGTGTTTGGTCCTTTATTATGATCACATAGATTTGAATTTATATGATTCCCTTGGTTTAATTTCATAATTAACCACTAAAATTTTTACTAGTAAGAAAATAATATGCCCAAATGATTATAAAATACTCAAAAGACATGAGCCAACTACAAAGAGGTCAGGGGCACTTGGGTGTTGGTTTCCTAGTTTGGCACTAGTGTCCAAAGTCAGAAATGTCAAAGTATGAAAAGACATACTAGGAAAGGAGTGTAAGACCAAGAGAAAAAATACAAAGTAAGTAAAGAGGCCAAACATGGTGGTCAATTAGTATTTTTCTCGCTTAAGAATCATAAGAATTGTGGTATGTGATTAGGACTAGAAATATATCCAAAGTGTGTGATTTAGTGTCTACATTTTCCCCCACTTTATGTTTTTGAGTGAATGATTGATAACATAAAGTAGATAAGAGATGCATAGCTGATAGCCATGTAGATCGATGGTGAAAATCATACTGAGGAGACAAGAAAAAACATGGCATGACAAAAAGTGAAGCGTGGAAGCTAGAGAAAAGGAAGTGAAAATTGATGATGACACTAGGGGTGAAAGCGTATGTGTAGATGTTGCATTTTACTTGTTTTTGATGTCGATATATGCTTGATTGATGTATGATTGATGTCACTACTGCTTCCCATAAGGACGGATCCATAAAAGAGAAGAACGGACAAGTAGTCAAATACATGTATATGAAAAATTTGATCAAAAAGCGTAAAAAGTATGTATCGAAGTATGTGAAAATGTGAAAAAATAAACATGTGCACCCGATCTATGATGAGTGAAAGAGATAGAAATTATCCTTAAGATGTTGTACAAGAATGAGTTTTTTAGACGATCTCATCCCATTTACACTTAGTGCAAGATTTTTGGGCAATCTCACACCAAGTGCAGAAGAAGTGTAGGGAGAAAGTTCTAATGTTATTATCTAACCTTTGACTGCTTCCCAAAGTATAAACACCACTACAGATGGTGTTTAAAAATTTGATCCATTTTGATCTAGTCTTATCCAACATTAAAGTAGAAAAGAAGGTATAATACATGCATGTCGAGTGCTAAAAGATTGTATGTTCTATAAAATTTGTTGTGTGAACTGTTGTAAACTATGCCAAACTAAGAAAAACTATGTAGTTTCCCTCTGGTCACAGGTGCCCAAGAAGGGTCAAGGGAACCCAGGCGTTATTGTCTATGTTTGGGCACTAGTGTCTGTGATGTGTTGAGGACCCAAGTCAGATTCAAGGTCATTGTTGATAATGAAAACTACTATATATTGGTATTGAACTATTACTGAAAATCATTGTATGGTGTGACTTATTCACCCAATGTATGCCCCCATCATTTGGGGTGCATGCGAGATCACAAGGAGTATGCATCCCAAAGAAGGACCCAACTTTGTGTTAAAATTGATTCCCTGCAGGGGGAGGGAGTATGCTTGGTACAAACCAAGGCACACGTAAACAAAGTGGCTAGAAAATAAGCGTTATTGCAAGAAAGATAAATACTCGTGTAGAAGACAAAAAATGCATGCTAAGAAACAAGAAGACAATGTAGACAAGCAATAAGGTAAACAGATTAGACCACAAAAATAGGTTTCAAACATGAGATGTCACTCACATTGTTGCAAGATAATCAATGCCGACGTAGCCAAAATCATACAAAGTGCACACAATGAAAAAGGGAAAATCTTGAAAACAATGGCATACAATGACAAGTAATAGCATATAGTGGAAAGCAATATATCAAACAACCATAATAGCCTAGATTTTTTTCAAGACAAATGTTGTGCATGAAGAACCCATTAGCATGTTAGAAAGATAGATAGTATATAAAAATGTGCAAGATCTGATATAATACTATGCTAGTATGAATGTAGCATAAAATTAAATACTATCACCTGCTATGTGTATAAAAGTGGATGCCGTTAGGAGCCTGTTGCGGGACTGGTAAGAGATACAATGTCAATCATCCATGTTATGTGTAATGATTTGTGTAAATTCTACGATCACAACTAGAAGGCAAGTGAATACACATGTGCATATAGAAAACATAATGACATACAATGTATCTAGCTAACATACTAAGAAAAATGTATCATGCGAGTATAAGTAAGAAAGAATAATGTGCAACCAAGATATGCAGTATGTTGTGGATGAGTGAGATGGAATGGAATGCAAAGTGAGTGTGATAGGATTTTCGTTCCCCCTGAGAGAATGTGAATGATTATGCATGAGATGAGGTTCATTTATAAATTCCATCTCAGTAGTCGAGAATGAACCATATAAGACAAGTGTGTCATCGAGAAGTGCTAGAAAGATATGATCATCAAAGCGTACAACGAAAAGAATGAGTGAGTGAGTGTGTTGAGGTTCATTTTATATTTAGAGCCTCATCGGTTGAGTATGAACCATGGAACTAGAGTGTGTCATAGGGTAATGTTTTATTTTGAATGTATGTGAGAAAGATGTGTCATGAATGCGCTGAGTGTATAGTGTGTAATGTGATGATGTGAGGTTCATGAATGTAGTGATCCCTCAATATTCAAGTGTGAACCTTAGCACAAGAGTGTGTTATCAATTAATGAAGATATAAAGTGTATCAGTTGTTTGTGATTATGCTTAGAGAATATTAGTCACCAAGCCTGAACTGTCAAGTGCATGAGATGATAGAAACATTTAATAACAATGCAAGGAGTGGAGAATATGAGTGACGCCCCCCAAGTGTGTCAATGATGAAAATCTATATGGGTTCGCAAGAGGTACCATGTCATTGTGAGAGAACATCATTTTAATCATGATAAGTAAGAGTTCCAACACAATGGTAAGAAAAAGCAATAGTAGGACCATCGCATGGTGGATAAGTTTGAAATGGGTCTTGAGGATCAAAGTAAGGAATAGTTTCTTTGACAAAATGATTGGCTTCTGAAGTGTTGAATTATTGGGTAACATTGTAGCAGAATTAGTAGAAGCAGGTATTGAACTAATTTTTAGATTTGTTTAGGTTGAATTGATAGTGATGTAGATGACTTGAGAGGAAGAAAAGTGAGACTAATTTTGAGATGTGGTTGCTTAGTTTGAGTGGATTGTATAGGTAATTCTTGAGTGAAGGAAGAAGAAACATTAGAATTAATGGCATGATGCTTATTAGACATAAATGAATCAGATTTAGGAACACATTGAGATATAACAAGTGGAGATGACCATGTAATAGAACGTTGTGCAGTAAATGAGATAAAACATTCACGCTCAATATTTTTTATTCTTCACTATAAAACATAAAAATCATTATCATTATCACCTGCTATGTGTATAAAAGTGGATGCCGTTAGGAGCCTGTTGCGGGACTGGTAAGAGATACAATGTCAATCATCCATGTTATGTGTAATGATTTGTGTAAATTCTACGATCACAACTAGAAGGCAAGTGAATACACATGTGCATATAGAAAACATAATGACATACAATGTATCTAGCTAACATACTAAGAAAAATGTATCATGCGAGTATAAGTAAGAAAGAATAATGTGCAACCAAGATATGCAGTATGTTGTGGATGAGTGAGATGGAATGGAATGCAAAGTGAGTGTGATAGGATTTCATTCCCCCTGAGAGAATGTGAATGATTATGCATGAGATGAGGTTCATTTATAAATTCCATCTCAGTAGTCGAGAATGAACCATATAAGACAAGTGTGTCATCGAGAAGTGCTAGAAAGATATGATCATCAAAGCGTACAACGAAAAGAATGAGTGAGTGAGTGTGTTGAGGTTCATTTTATATTTAGAGCCTCATCGGTTGAGTATGAACCATGGAACTAGAGTGTGTCATAGGGTAATGTTTTATTTTGAATGTATGTGAGAAAGATGTGTCATGAATGCGCTGAGTGTATAGTGTGTAATGTGATGATGTGAGGTTCATGAATGTAGTGATCCCTCAATATTCAAGTGTGAACCTTAGCACAAGAGTGTGTTATCAATTAATGAAGATATAAAGTGTATCAAGTTGTTTGTGATTATGCTTAGAGAATATTAGTCACCAAGCCTGAACTGTCAAGTGCATGAGATGATAGAAACATTTAATAACAATGCAAGGAGTGGAGAATATGAGTGACGCCCCCCAAGTGTGTCAATGATGAAAATCTATATGGGTTCGCAAGAGGTACCATGTCATTGTGAGAGAACATCATTTTAATCATGATAAGTAAGAGTTCCAACACAATGGTAAGAAAAAGCAATAGTAGGACCATCGCATGGTGGATAAGTTTGAAATGGGTCTTGAGGATCAAAGTAAGGAATAGTTTCTTTGACAAAATGATTGGCTTCTGAAGTGTTGAATTATTGGGTAACATTGTAGCAGAATTAGTAGAAGCAGGTATTGAACTAATTTTTAGATTTGTTTAGGTTGAATTGATAGTGATGTAGATGACTTGAGAGGAAGAAAAGTGAGACTAATTTTGAGATGTGGTTGCTTAGTTTGAGTGGATTGTATAGGTAATTCTTGAGTGAAGGAAGAAGAAACATTAGAATTAATGGCATGATGCTTATTAGACATAAATGAATCAGATTTAGGAACACATTGAGATATAACAAGTGGAGATGACCATGTAATAGAACGTTGTGCAGTAAATGAGATAAAACATTCACGCTCAATATTTTTTATTCTTCACTATAAAACATAAAAATCATTATCATTATGTCCATTAATTTGATGATAGTTGTAATATGGATGACCTTGATATTTTGTAAGCCGATAAGGATGATAGAAATGAGTAGATGATAAGTTGATTGATTGATGAGTTATGAGTTGCAGAATAATATCTTGTTGTTTATCATTGAGCGCAAAATTAAGAGGAGAGGGGATCGATAAGATTTGAGGTTCACTAATATGAGCACATGTAGAAGACATAGAATGAGGATGAGATGTAGAAGGAGAACAAACATTGATGTAGGAACATCATCTAGATGCTTAAGGATAAGAACAAGTTATAAGAAACCTTCTCAAGGAATTAGGACTATCTAATAGGTGTTGTCAAGTTTCCCTCCAAGTTTCAAGTGTGAACATTTCATATTGTGATGCAAAGGTTCTTTACCATGAGTGTAAAAGTATAAAATGCATGTACGGTACATGTAAAATTTGGTGTGAGTGTGCTATGTTGATAAGAGGTTGCACAATTTGTGTAATTCAAAGTGATCTATTCAAGGTTGTCTCTAAGTTGGCAAAATTGATCCCTTGTTTCAAGCATGTATGGTTGAGAGAAAATATCACGTAATTTAGGAGTTCTAGGCTAAAAAGGAGCATAACAGCTAAGAAAATTTCATTAAAGGAAGAGAGATCAAGTTCAATCAATCAAGATATGATGAAGAATACTACTTACATGAAAAGGTGGATATGTGTCGTTGGAATGTAAGAATTGAGTGAGAATGGTATTGTATAATTTTTCTTACCTTTGAATGAAAATGGTTTTGAATTCCATGAGCTCTAAGTAATCTTAAATCATCATTTTTTGCATGTATTTAGTGGATTATAATGTAATCATGCCTGATCCATAAGCTAGAAGCTCTATTTTTTTATATTTTGTATGGTTTAGATGGACTGCACACAAGGGTTTAGACAGATCAGTGAGCCAAAAACCCTCAATCTATTAAAAAATACCCAACACTCTTGACTTTCACAATGAAAATTTGAAGAGGTTGATTTCAAACCCATACAAATTTATTAGAACTCTTGAAACTAAGTTGTAAGGTTTTTATAGTCATTTCTCTCTTCACAACCTAAAACTAGCGTAAGGTGTAAAAATGTTTCTAATTGACAAATCTGCATGAAATGTTCATGAGATATCTATCTCAGATGGTTGAATAAGCCCCCAAATTTTTAATTTTTTTAATCTTATACAATCAAAGTTATTGATGCCGTAATTTTCCAATATGTGAAGTGGTGATAGTGAACATGAGACAGTAGAAATTGGTGCAATTTTAGTAATTTCTCATGTTTCAAATCTTGAGAATTAAATGGATGATATGTTAAGGTATAATTGAAGGTTTTTATAATGTCTCAAGGAAATTTGGAAGTTATTTTGGGTTAGTTTTCACCCATTAGCTCTTAATCTATGCCTAAGACAAGACTGGATAATCTTGTTTCTTCGAATTGTTGTCAAAGGAACCTTTTAGAAGTTATAAAGGCTTTGAGTCTCAAAAAAGGATGCTTGAAATGATGGTTAGATTCCCATGATCACAGTCCTAATAAATGAAGAATCCAAAGAGCTAAACCTAAATACCTATTAGACCAAAGGAGGTAACCTACACTAAGACAATCTTGTTGGATATAATGCATACAAATTATTTCATTGTGTGAAATGATGGAGGCATGAATGTAAATATGATATTTAGAAAATTTATTGAATGCAGGTGACAGAACTATGAGATATCAAGTTTAACATGGGTGTAGAGAGATAAAGGTGATCTTTATCAAGGAAACGATCATGAAAATTTGAGAGTAAAATCTCTTGAATCCTAATAAGTTGAGGGAATGGCTAATTGACTCAAATTAAGGGATATCTTCTTAGGGAGCACATGATCTAATGGGAGGTTGATATTTCTTCCACTTCATATTATACCATTTTTCCATATGAAGGTTGTAACTTCTCAAATTGGTTGTTTTGGACCTATTCTTATTAGTATGATTTTTCAACACAAATACAGAAATCTAATAATATTTCACCGGGAAATCTTTGTGCTATGATTATTTTAGTAATGCACAGCTTTTATCTTGGTGGTAGTAATCTGGAAACACAAAAATAGACATAACACAAGAATACCACATGCTATGACATAAAAGAGTGATGACAAAATTGAAATACAACTATAAAATATATTATTAACGTGAAATTATTACAATCTCACCCGTGAATTAATCCAAGTGTTACCAACTCCTCTTGTTTTCCAACAATAGGTATGGGAGAAAATTCACAATTACTCATCTTGATGGATTCCTTAACACACCTTCACAATGAATCCTTTATTCATAAAATAATTACTATAATTTTATTCCATACTAAATGAGAAGGGGTGGCCTCTCTATTTATAGAAATTCAATCTTATCCACCCTATCTCTAAGATATGATAGGAAATATCTTCCAGCCAATCATATTCCATGCCTCAACTCTTGTCTTTACATGTAGGCTTATCTTCTAAGATAAGATAAACCTTATCATCTCACATGGGTTCCACCTTTATAGATATTACACAAATTTAATATAAAAAATAATAATTTTATGGACAAATAGGGAGGATGCCTTACAAATCTATTGATATGTACAAATATAGATTATAGAGAAATATAAATCATGTAGACCCTAGTTATCAATTTACCCTAACTTTGACATTTTAACATTACCAAGACCACTTACGACAAATATTTACTTTTTACCACAACATTCCTATTGTACTTTGACTGTTACCGTACTCTACTTTATTAGTGGTGTCGTACTAGCAGAGTTGTCATCTTATATCGGAGGCCACTACTAATTATACTTAACAACATCATATTCCTAATACATGCATTAATGAAATATAAATTACATAGGAAAATTTTAGTTTTGACATCTTTCTCCTCCCCAACTTCTATTCCGTCCTCAAAGAAGACTATTATGGACATTCTGAAGTTGGTTCCTAGAAAATATTTAACTTTTCCTAGTTGACCCATTTTGTAATGGGAGTACCATCCAATTCCTCTAGTCGATATGTACCATTCTCATGCACAACTACTATTATGTAGGGTCCCATCCATTTTGGAAGAAATTTTCTCCACCTCTTTTTGGAAGAAATAGAACCAACACTTGTATATGTCCCAACCCAATCAAAGATACAAAATTCTCTCTTAAATATATAATCAATTCCTATAATGAATCATTCTTTTGACACAATGTTGGAGGATAGTTGAGTCAGTGACGAAGGCATGTTGTGAGGCATAGTGTTAAGCTATGATCCTGGTGCTACATCTTTGGTTCAACTCTAACCATGGTTTACCAAAACCCTTTTGAACTCAAGGTCTTGGGCTATTGGTGAGTTACAAGTAGTTTGTAATCATCAACCCAAGTTTCATTCCCATTGAGTTCATTGGATACTTTCAATAGGTAGCCATGGGGACACCTTAAGGTAGGGGTCAAACTTCTCCATATGTACCAAGCGGAACATAGTGGGGCACTCTGAATGTAGATTGCTCAGCAGACATTTAGGCTCCAACCCACCCCATGTCCCACTTAGAAAATGCTCCTCCACCACTCCAGTTCATAGCTCTAGTATAATAAAAGTGTTTACCATCCAGATTTTTTTAACAAAAGTGACCCTAAAAAGAAAGTTTTTGGAATTACGCACTCCAAAAACCTTAGTTGTGGCTCTTCTCCACAAAACCTCTCTAAGAATCCTATTGGTTCCAATTCTAGAAATGGCGTCTCTTCTAGTGGCATCTTCTTGGACACGCAAATCCCTGGTTCTTATACAGTGGTCTCTTGCATGGCAGTACGGGGTCTATTGTTCAATTTTTGAGCCATTGATTAAGAGGGTGGGTTTTCCCGAGGCTCATCCCATCTTGGTGAAGCTCTCTTTTCTGCATGTTATAACTTTAACTTTTCAGTCTTATAAAATGCTCTATGCTGCTAAATCCTCTCCCTCAGTCTCCTTTGGGGAGTCAGTGTTAGAGTTTGAAGATTTTTCTCCAACCAAGGTTTGATCTGTCACTTCAACAGCCTCCAACCTAGACTGCCACTTCTTTAATCATGGAATTCTTCAAACTAGTGTCCTCTCTTGTGTAGTAAGGTGTACATTTACCCATGTGCAAGGGGGTTTTATTGTGGTTTTCAATTCTATTAAAGATAGGGATTCTATCCTCTCCAAACTGTGGGAACTGCAGAAAACTATGGCTTCCGACATTCAATCCCCTCAATGTTACTTTCAATGTTAAACATGTTTGGGTTCACTTACCTTGTCTCTTGCTACAGTTCTAGGGAGATGAGTGTTTGATTGACATTGGAAATGATTTGGGCAAGTTCTTATCCATTGATTCCAAAACAGAATTCTACACTTACACCACTTATGCATGAATCTTAGTGGATCTGGACACTTCTCTTGATCTTCCAAATTCCATTGATCTCAAAGTTTTATATAGGGTTTGGTCACATCCTCTTGAATACGAAGGCTTTCCCTTCAGGTGCAGGAAATGTTTTTCCCTTGAACATCTAGCTACATCTTGTAGGAAAGTCAAGCAAAAGTTTAAGAAATAAAATTCTTGGTGGAAGGATTCCCATCCCAACATGTTGGTTGTTGGGTATGAACTAGATTATTTTTCAGAAGATTCGGCAGGGGATCATGAAGATCATGATTTAAATGAAAACAAATCAGCTCTTACTTGAGACTCAATTTTCCCTTGAGATGATTGAGTTGGGAAAGGTGGAACAGGTGGTGAAATTCCATCCAGGGGCGGAGCCAATTGTAAAAACCAAATATGTTCTTGATATTTGGATTCCATTACATCCAGATGAAAACTTGAATCTTAATCGAAGTGATGAATGGACAGTCATAAATCAAAAAAATAAAGGTATTCCTCTCCAAAAAATGAGATTATGATTTTGTGATTGGGATCCTCTGGAGTAAATTGTTTGTGTTGCAGCTGAGGGTAATTCAACTTTAACTTATCATTTTTACCTCTTCTCTTTCTTCATTTTTGTGCCTTAGTGGCCGTATATCTTATGTTTCTTGTGGGCTTCCTTTCTGTATTACTTCAATGATTTATCTTGTCTTAAGGTTCTTTGTACCTTTCAACACCTGCAATTTTACCCTTTTCTAAAAAAAATCCTTCTTTTGACACACAAATATGGAAACAAAAACAGATATAACAAGGGAAGCATTCTTAACCAATGATTAATATGCTTGAATTCTCTTGGAAGTGTCATTGTATTACTCTATAAAGATATGAGAATTTGTAGTGGTGTAGAGATGTGTAGAGATATTCTAAATGACTTTGGGGTATATATTTATATAGGCATCTCTAATATTATTTCCACAAAAATCAACCCAAAATTTGAGTGTAAGTTGAACATCAAAACATGACCAAATGGAATAATAATTTTTCAAAGGTAGGCATCAAGAAAGAACATTATTAGTGGTCAAGGCCACTAGCAAACATCACAAGCTATCAAGTGTCTTTGTCTAGTAGTGGTGATCTTAATACTCATAATTATTTAAGGAATAAGTTTTCAAATGTGTGATCGATGTTTTAGGAAAACTATAAGTGAAACTAAGAGTGACTATGAGCAATTGATGGATGCAAAAATAGTGTGGGATCAAATGTAATGGGGGAAACATATGTCAAATGGATCATAGTGTGCTCTAGCATCGAAAGAGGTGTTATATGTGTTGTTATCACATTCATTTTACATTACAAGGTGACAGTAAAAAACAACATAACACTTTAGGATAATAGTTATAATTTTTAGTTGCATTCAAATGTATCAATATTGAGTAGCCATCAAAATGTATCTTCAAAAATTTTATATTTCAATCTATGTTAGACATAAATGGGGAACTAAACCCACTTATATGGGAAAACATGAGAATGATTCTACTAATCAAATATGATCATGGAACAAAAAAATCCAATTTTCAATAACAAGTAGGGGTAGAAAATAGCATGTTTCTAGTTTTACCACTCATTACTTTTTGTCTATAACAAGGGAGGAAAAAGGGGGCAGTCCGATAGAGAAAAAATCCATACTTCTATAACTATGTATTGTAGTAAGAAGAATTAATGTAGATTGATTTTGGAAACCATTGTAGCATGTCCTAACATGGAAAGAAGGTTCTAACATGAATGTTTGAATTGAAAAAGGGGTTGTATAAATATCAATATTTTCTTACTATTCATGAGTAGGAAGAAAACGATAAGGGAAACCACGTAGTAAAAACTATTTATAACATCCATGATCATGAACTTCTAAATATCGTTCCTTATTTTTAAGATTTAACAACTATTAACATATGGTTTTTCATGCATGCAAATGACATGCAACAGTGTGGGAACGAAGTCCCTCCTTAATGAAGGTGAGGTTGCCTTTATTGAAAGCCAAAATTGTATTTACACTTGTACATTCAAAATTGTATGTGGGGGTTTTTTGGAACATTAATGGAAAGAAAAGTGAATGAGGGAGATGGAATGGAATGAAGGAAAGGAGTGGAATGGAATGAATTGAAAAAACATGCAAGATTTAGGTAAAAGTAGAGCCTAATATTGCATGAAGAAGAAAGATGAATAACTAACACAAAGAAAATGGAATTTGAGTTAACTAAACAAGAATGTGTAAAAGGGAACACACATGAGCAAGTAGATAATCAGAGCTTGATCACTGTGAACTAGAACAACAGATTAATAATGTTGAAAATAAGATCAAAGAAAATTTTTGCATGCAAGATTCAAACACTTAACATATAATGAACATAAGAACATCAAATGCTATAAGAGACAATGAATGAGACACAAAGTTCATATTTTATTAACTCCAAAATGTCTTCTCAAAAGAACAAAAAGTTTCTTTCTTTGAAGTAAAGCTTGCATACAAAAGTATTTTCTTCTCCTCTCTCAAAGTCACCCTTTACAAATGAGCCCCTCACTTCCTTTTATAACCCAAAAGTTGGTTACAAAGTAGTTAGGGTTTTACATGAACATTAAATAGGGAACTTAAGTGACCTTTGAATTTTTCAACCAACTTTATTAAAAGAAACTAAAAATAGAAATCACTTAAGTCATCCACATTTTACCAAAAGAAAACTCAATAACAACATCATTTTCTTAAAATCCCACTTTTAAAACATACAATAATAACCAACACCTTATCCATTGAAATGGGATTCACCTATCTCAAATGTATGAGAAATGGACTCTCCCACTTCGTTAGATACCAAGAAAACTATCTCTTTAAACCATCAGTGAAATTAGGATATGTCGCTTTCTCCAATTGAAAGGATTTGAACCTTACCATTGTTTCAAACATCTTTTATTCTTCTGGAGGTTTATTTTGGTTGAAGAATAGCCTCACAAAATACCTACAATTCCAAAATCCTACTTGACATATCATTTATATTAACCATATTTGATTGAGAATTCTCAAAAAAGTTCTTTAATTTGATGAACCACTCCATTGAAATTAAGGATAAATTATTGGCGGGAGTATATATGTCTTTAAATAATTATGAAAATTTCTCCTCCACATGTTTCAATGAACACCTCTGATTATGCTCATTTACGAGGTTGCAAGGGATATCAGCTATGAATTCTTGAATCAAGGCAAGTGAAGTGAAGGATTCATTACATACTCTCTCATAACGGATCATATAATCCTCGAGAAACATCTTCCTTTATTTGATATGCAGACACCAAAGAAAATGTGTCCCTTGATGTTCAAACTCGAGAATTCCTTCAATGGCCAAAACTGAGGATTCCATACTCTTCATCTCCTGTAGACTGGGAAATATCTTGTCCAAATTTGATATGTTAGAAATAAAATTTTCCTTGAAAGAAAGAATTGGATCAAGATACGCACTCACATCTTCATGGAGCTTAACCATTGTTTTGATTGTCCCTTGGGCTAAAACGAGAATCTCTGTAAGCTAATTTTTAGTGACATGGCCCAACATGTTTATTTATTTTTATAAATTGAGAGTTTCTTCATCAGGGGCAGCCACTGCATCAGGTACTGGGAAATTGGATGATATGGGATTTATCATATGTTGAACATATTCCACCAATTGATTCTTTTCAGCCTTGAGCTGAGAGTTTTGAGACTTATATTTCTCAAGTCTCTTTAGCATGATATCAATTGAATCTCAAGCCATCACCATGTCACTTTCCAATGTGGACCTCCCAAGTCCAAGTCTGGAAACTTCATAATCAGTAGATGTCATGGCATCACACTCCTTGTTAACTTGTGGGATGGCAAGATCCACAAATCTGTTTCTATCACTATCCACCATTATTCGAGAAAGAACTTTAGGCTTCTTATGAATGACATCATTTGAAATTTTGAAAAGGGCATCAAAATTAATGTCTATTGCCTTGATAACCCTCTTCCTTTTCTTGACCTCGCAATCAACCCAGAAAGGAGTCACTATTTCTGCATACAAAATCCTAGAGCTCGAAGAAACATTCTCATTGTTCTCGACATCATGAGATTCTACAAGAATCCTTTCCACGACCTCAATTTGAGGAGAAATAACCTCAATATCCACCTCCTGATCATTCAAGAGTTTTGGGAAATATCTTTGTGAACTTTAGGTTCTGAAGTGTTCGATATTTGGACTACCTGCACCTGAGTGGACGCTTATGCAAGGCATGGATGAGGATCATTTGTCACGAGCTTATGAGAACTATTAACAATGTGAGTAGAAGAATCTCTACTTGAAGTAGAAAATCTTGATACACGCTCTCTTCCTTCACTGGGGCTAGGACCCTAAGATTTTTATCCTCGTGACACATTATTCGGCGAAGTGGATTTTGGATACCACTCCTTTCTTGCTTGTTGCTTATAATTGGATGGCACGGAGGTCAATTGAGAAGGGGCTTTGGTTGAATGGAGACCTCCTCGAGTTGGAAATTTTTGTGATCCTAAAGTATGATCTAAATTTGATTATAACTTATCAAGTTCTCTTTCGTACCAAGATATGTTTCTTTTAAAGATCGGTTGATTCTTGTTATCAAGAGAAAAATCATTTCTTTTGGTCCAATCAATTCGGGGAAACGAGGTAAAAGCAACTACGACATATGAAGGATCAATAACATCTTCATCATCATTTATGAATGAATCTAGATGGTTCTTGATGTGAAATGCCTAGATCTGAGTAAGGGTTAGGTGAGAAAACTCTCGGCTTTTCACTTTATGCTCGTTTGAACAGGCAGCCCATAAATCTTCCATGCTAGGGTTATGTTGATACTTTGCTCCAAGAATCTTCTGCATATATCCATTGATATCAAAGTTGGCTTCCTCGATCTTCCTACAGATTTATTAGACTTTTTTGCCATTATAAATTTTACAGAAAAATGACTCGGGCACGCAAAACAATGCAAACAGGATCAGGTCTCAGTCTCTGAAACCCCCGCCAATGCAAGAAAAAAATGACTTGTTTTAATAATAATATTATTATTATTTTAAAAATAATAATAACAATTATTGACCCTGAATTACAATTTTTTTTAAAATGCCGAAAAAAATATCAAGGCTAAGCTCAAGTTCCAAATTTGGCAATAACAACGATATTTATTTATTTTAATTAAAATCTCCCGATTTTAATATTTCACGCGGATCAATTTAATATTTTTTTTCTTAATTCGCCTTACTTTTCTGCATGCCTGATATCTTTTGATTGATGCGTGGAAGATCGTATCTTTATACAAATGTCCCATTGGAAGCACCAGAAAATAATCATTTCATCCTTGTCCCTTGTGGACTACATGGTGTATTCACTCGGAAGGACTCCTCATGTATAAATGCGATTTCGCATACCTTTCTTACATCCTAATTGCACAGATGTTTGGATGGTTCTTGCTCTATGACTCATTGGTTATGGCCTGGCTTGCATCCATACTATAGTAACTCCCTTTGGCACCCACTCACTGGTCCTGTAGAACATGTGTTGTCTGTCTCCATTGAGACAAATGTGTGGGAATTTGTCCCCTATCAAATTGTGATATTGGAGTTACCACAAAACATATTTCTTCATTATTGTTCTCGATGCTTCCCCCACGTGTGGAAAGGCATCTTGCCTTGGTAATAATTTGGACCCATCCTTTCTTTCCCACCCACCCTTCATCATCTTCTTTTTTCAAATGCATCATCAATTCCTCCCTTCTCCCACGTCATGGGAATCCCCCATTTGCAGGGGATGAGCTCCTTTACTTTATCCGTTTGTCAATCCTTATCTAACTCTCATCGTCTTTCTGTCCTTAGTGGCTTGGGACTAGCTTCAAACCAATCAACAAAAAGGATGGATGAATGTTATGAGGACCTAAATTAGGATATTTATACCCTCATCTCTCGCGTGTGTAGATTTATCTTGATCATCCCCCTTGCCTTTAATTAAATTCCCTAGGTCAATCCTCATTAATTAATGTAGGGGGAAGTGATGTTAATTAATTAATCATTTAATATCTTACATGCCCAAGGTGGGCTGGATCCCATCCACATTGATCTTTATTCCTCGTTAATTAATTAATTCATATTAATTAATTAATCTTCATCCATTCCCCTAACCATCCTTCTATTTATATTGTTTTTATCGGTGGACACACACATCCCACTTTTATTTTCTATCTTTTATCTATTTTTATTCCAGGAACTACCCTTAATCTCGAGTCCCTTGCCCGCCTAATTGATTTAAAGCATCCCCGGCATTCTTTAAGCGGAAGCCGTAAATTTCCGTCCAACAAGCACAAAAAAATCTTGCCCATTGGGGAAACTTTCCCCGCAATCGGCAGAAATCCAACTTGGTTAAAAACCACCGACCCTATAAAACTAATTGCTTTATTTCTATTCAAAGAGTCGTAAATGCATGTAATATTTAACGCATTCCTTGCAAGACTAAGCGGGAGGACTTCCCTGCACCTGAACATGGATTAAAAATCTTACATATCTTCTGGACATATTTTCAGTGTGCTTGAGATCCCTCACAATCATCCATCGTGAGCGATTTATCATTGTCATTGTGTTGTTTTGATTCAACTTTTATCATAGTATTTGGGTCATTTCGTGTATCTAATCTCTGTGCATGTTCAAACCATCAACTAGTAGCAGCTGAGATTCTAATTAGGAACAAGCCACCTCTCTCATGTTATTTTTTTACAGGTTACTTTTCATACCAGAATATTCCTGAACATTATGGCCATATTTGAATTTGATATAGTTTTCATCTGATACAATACTGGAGTCGTCGTCGACCCAGAGCCTAGTTTGAAACAATCCAGACTTCCTCCCTTTCCATTTTTGGTACAGTTTTTGGGAAAAACCCGTTTTAAATCTTTGGTTCTTTCCTGTAGACTACTTTCACAACTATAGGGCACAGTCTCCTGTCAGTCCTCCAGTTAGGCATTCATACCAAGTAATCAGGTCTTCATATTCATCTTACAGTTCTATATTTTCCAAGGACCAAGTCACAGCGAATCAAACTACCCATGCTTTCATAATATGGATCGTGTCTCTTATCCCAACCTAAGAACTAGGTAGCATTCAATTTGGACAGTTATTGCTATCTAATTAGCTTTCCTGTCGATCAACCTCTTCACTTTGGAATCATCTTCCTAGATCTTAGTAATATTTTTGTTTGACTACATTGCTTCTTCGCAGCTTTCATCTATTAACATGATCGCTTTTATTCTTGTAAATATGGGTGATTGACATCCAATAAAAGGAAGCTAATCAATTGCTTAGAACTGGATTAATCGGGAAACCCCAGTATATATCTAATATACATCCATCTTTAGTTCCATGTTTTCCTAGGAAGTATTGAGTTGTAACAAGAATCATCCATCTAACGCCCATATCAATATCCCAAGGTATCTGTAAACCATCCAGTTGTGCATTTCTAATTGTTTTGCTACATTTATTTAGTAGTTAGTGCATTAACTTCATTATAAACAATAAATTACTAGACAAGCAGGGACCCAAACCACTCCTAAGTGTTCACACTATGAACAATATTTTTGTAACATTCACCCCCTTAGTGTGAACATGGGGAAAGCTATCTCATGTACCCGCTCATGATCTACAAAGAAATGAAGGTTTTCAATGAGTACCAACAACTCAAACAATATAAGGTTTTCAAAGAGAACCTCCAACTCAGAAAATGGTTTTCTAGTGGAACCAACCACTACATAGCAATGTACATTATTTTGCTCACATCATTATTTCTAACTTAGAGGGATTACAAAACATAAATTATGCTCACGTAGGAGATTTGAACAGGAATATTACTTCTATTCATTATTACAGTGGAAAGCAAACACACCACACAACTAAAACAAAAGGTCACCAATACAATGAAGCAATCTCTTTGTTGGTGAATAACAAGAGATGCCAATTTGCCTCCATCCTCCATCAGACACTACTTAGTATAGGTAGTCATCTTCATCCTCATTCTGTCCAGGTTCATCTTCTTCTTCCTTCTCTAACTCTTCTTTAACAGTTGTATTAGCTTCATCCATTTTTAGCTTTCCTTTTATGATGTCTTTGGCAGAAGCAATACAAAAAGAAGATTTATGTCCTTTTTTCTTACAATAAAAGAATTCTAGTTCCTCTTTGTTTTTGGAAAAAATAGTATGTTTCCTTTTAATATAAAGAGTAGTTTCTTTCTCAATATCTTATTTTGTTATTTTTCCTTCAGCTAGTAATGCAAAAATTATACCTTCAAGTGAATGAGAAGGCATTTGATCAAGAGTAAAAACTACATTATTGTATTTTAGAGGTAAACTATTTAATAAAATATATTTTGTGTCTTCTTCATCTACTTGAGCACTTACTTCTGTCAGTTGTCCTAGAAGAGATCTAAGATCGTTAATATGACTTGACATAGTTGCACCCTAATTCAGTTTCAACATGAATAACTACAACTTAAGTGAGAATCTAGCATTCACAGCCTTTGCACCAAATGTCTGACTTAGAAAATCTCATATATCTTTAGATTTTTTTTCTAAGTATATAATGCAACTCAGTATCTGATAAAGCAAGCCCAATAATGGATTTTTCTTTGTCATCCAGTTTGCCATTCAAGAAATTTTGCAGCATCTATTGGTTCTGGTTCTTTTCCACGCACAATTCCCTAAATGTTCTTATTCATTAATTGCATTTGTATTTTCACCTTCCATGTGTGAAAATTTAATCCATTAAATTTATCTAATGGAATTTCCATAATAGGTGTCGAACTCAATCGAAAATGCACCCTTACAATAAACTTTAAACACTGAAAGTAAAATTTTCTAACATTTGCCAAAAAAGGAAAAAGTAATTTTTTTGTCCAGCAATAGAAAACACAGGATCTATGTGTAGAGATCGAAAAAATACACATTCTTAAAAAAAATGGCACATTAATCTGAGTTACCAGGTGAAAGTTTTGACACTTTTAAGTTATAACTCCAACATCTTCCCGGACCCTTTCCAAATTTAGCAAAAAAAAAATCTATACTTCTATTTTTTTCATTTGCATCCAAAAAAGGAAAGAAATGCAATACCTCTGTCACTACGGATCTGGATATTGCAAGAAGTCACGTCGCAGCCAAGTATGGATTCGTCTGAGTGAAGCGTCACCACTGTTGGTAGACAAACACGTAGGTCACGGATTTGACTCCAATGAAACACACAGGTCACAGACTTGACTCCAATGAAACACACGGATTGTAGATTTGATTCCAATGAAACAAATTTGATCCATATATAAATGCCTCACAAACTCCTACAGGTTATCACTGCGGTCTAACCCGCTCTAATACCAAATCTTGTAAATATCCATGATTTAATCAAATAAAAAACAAAACATTGCACCGTAAAATAATAAAACTAGAGATATTGTAATTCATTCAGGACAAATTCCCAATGGAGAGATTACATATAAATAGCTCAATGAACTCCTATAAGTAAGGAGTCAAGGCTAATCTCTAATTCCTCTCAATATCCCAAATATCTCTCAACTATGAGTTGTGCATTACAACTGTTTTGCACACTCATATATTATTTTATAATTATTAAAAACCTATTACTACCAAATAACCCAAACCACTCATAAGTGTTCACACTATGAAAAATATTTCTATAACATTTATCTAGCGCATTGGCAAAGCATTCATCATCAACTACTTGAGCCAATTGTAATGCTGGTAACTCCAATGTGATGGGAATTTAAGCATCAGTTCCATACAAGATTTGAAATGGAGACATCTTGATTGCCCTTTTTGGAGTTATGCGGTCAGCCCACAATGCATCATATAAATTTTTGTGTCAATTCTTTTATTTTCTTCTACTAACTTGTGCACAATAGTAATGATGTTTTTGTTACTGGATTTTTCCTGACCATTTCCTTTCGGGTAATAATCTGACGAATGAGACAAAGATATCCCATACCCATAACAAAAACCTATCATCTCTATAGAATAAAAATTGGAGGCATTTTCTGTCACAATCTTGTTTGGGATTCCATAACAAACCAATATATTCTCTTTAATGAAGTCACATATTACCACAGGAGATGTTTGTTTCACCGGAATAGCTTATGCCCACTTCGTAAAGTAGTCAGCTGCAGTGAGCATGTGAGTATGACCAGAACTAGAGTTTAGATTCAAAACTCTGATGAAATCTAAACCCCATTGTTAAAAGGGTTCTTCAATGACAACTGGCTTCAAAGGCAAAGTTGTCAATTTTGGTCTTCCAACAAATTGCTGACAAGCTTCGCATTTTGTTACCCATTTCTGAGCATCAAAAAACATAGTGGGCCGATAATAATGTGCTCGCAAAATTTTATTAGTTGTCACCAAGCCAGAGAAATGACCACTGCAAGCATGATTGTGAAAGGCTTCCAACAACCTAGGTTGTTTTTCTTTATCAACACATCTGAGGAACATGTCATCAATTCCTTTCTTGAACAAAGTGTTATCTCAAATGACGTACTTGGCAGCTCTTTGTTTGATAGATCATTTTTCCTTAGTTGTAAAATTCTCTGGACACTCACCATATGTGATAAATTAGACTATATAAGAATACCATTCATATGTGGTATTGACAAAAACCACCAGCAGTAAATTTTCCTCAAATGGTCTTCTTCAAAGTCATCTCATGGTTCATTCTCTGCGATGAGTTGGTAAAGTCTTCTTCCTCAAACCAACTTGGTAGGCTTGATATCCAAATCATATTCTTGGATCTTGGAGACCCAATTACCTCTTTTAGATCCCGGTTCTTGTTGTGTTAGCATCAATTTAACTGCAGTGTCTAGTACTAAGACTTTAGTGTGAAAATTCTATACATAATACCTGATATGTTTCAAACCTCTCACCACTGCGTACGCATGCCTCTCAAGAGGAGTGTAATTGAGTTCATGTTTCTTAAATCCAAAACTCGTGAATGAAATAGGAAATTTGATTCCCTCTTGATTGTGTTGATTCAAGATGGCAGAGATTGTGTGCGGTGAAGCATACTAATAGATTATAAAATCCTTTTTAAAATCAGGGAACACTAATGTAGGAGCTTTCGCAATATCACCCTTGATTTTATCAAATGCTTCTCTACCTTCCTTCGACAATTTGAAGGATTATTTTCCTTTCATCATATCAGAAATTTCTTTGGTTAGCTCAGAAAAATTTGGCACAAACCTTCTCAAAAAATTCACATTTCCAAAGAATGAGTGGACTCCAGGATTACTTGTAGGCAAGGAAAGACTCTTGATAGCTTGAACCAAATCAGGATCGATCTTAGTTCCCTTTTTAAAAACAATATGTCCCAGGAGTTTCCCTTTCGTAACTTCGAATACGAAATTTTTGGATTCAGATAGATCTTATGAAGTCTACACCTTTGCGATATTTTCTCCAAATATCTTAAGGTGATCTTCTCATTTCTTTGAGAACATTGTCAAGTCATTTAGGTATATCATGATGATCTTGTCTTTATAATCTAGGAATGCCATATCCATAGCCCTTTCAAAAGTTTTGCTGGCATTGATCAAACCAAAAGTCATTCTTCTATACGTGAATGTACCCCAGGGGGTGGTGAACACGATTTTATGTTGATATTCTCTAGCAACTTCGGTCTGATTATAACCAGATAAACCATCTAGCATAAATAGCATTTCTGATCCAGTTACTGCCTATAGAATATGGTCCATGACTGGAAGTGGATAGTTATCCTTCAAGGATGCTTGATTAAGATTTCAGAAATCCACACAAATCCTAATTTCTCCATTTTTCTTGTGAACTGGTACAATATTAGATATCCAAGTCAAATGTTGAATAGGAAACATTATCCATGCATATAACATCTTTTGAACCTCATGAAATATTGTTCCTGCAATCTTGGGATTATATTGTCTTTGCTTCTGCATGAATGGAACTGCCCCAGGTTTTAATAGTATGGCATGCTCCATTTCCCTAGGTTGGAAAAACTTCAAGTCTTCATATGAGTAAGCCAAGACGTCAAAATATTTGGTAAGGAGACTTATGAATTTCTTGCACTCCTTAGGTGAAAAACACTTACCGATGTTGACCAGGCGAGGTTTTTCCTTGGTATCTGTTATCTCTCTAAAGTGCACCCTGTAAAGAGATGCCTGAAGGTTTTCTAGGCTTGCACAACTGATCCCTCTCTTTTGTAGATACAATGGAAACACCTCAGGTCTGTGGGTATACCTATTTTGAGGTGAGTCTTCAGTATCAAGGTCGGTTCCTTATTGGTGTATCCTAAACTAATTTCTGGGAGTTTAAGAGTAAAAGATGACTGTAAAATGATTAAAACTAAGGTGATGCACCAAATTTGTATGAGGGCTTTAACTGAGTATATGCAAAACTTATTTGGGAAGGATTCTTGATGCACGAACCAATATTTTTTCTGTAGAATGTCTAAGGGAAAAACACTTGATTGTACTAAGGGAGAATCACAAGAGTACTAATAAGTTAACATGCACATTAAAATTAAGCAGAAAAGACTGAATTTGCAATAGAGTAAGGTGATTGATCAAGGAATTTGCATTCACAAAATTAATATAAAAATACACAATACTGTAAAATAACTTGGAAAGACATGGAATACTTCACACTCAGAGGGCAAAACTAGTAAAATTTGCTTCAGTACTCATATATCCAAAAGTCCTCCAATCATTCCTCCTTTGTTCTTTACAAAGGCACACAATATATAGAAAAAATAAGTTCACCCTCTCCCTAAAAATAGCCTAAGGCTTGTACTCACCCATGCATCTTATTTTTATCCTTTATTGAATAATAGATAAATGAAAAAAATAGAGCATGCAATTACAAATAGGAATTATTAGCCTTACTTACATTACAGTCAAACTGGAGTTGACTATTCTATTTTTAAGAAAAGAAGGATAAATAATTTGCTAAAAATAAGGTTGCTTGCTAGGCAAGTCTCCTTCCATGAACATGCAACTCTGTCTTCTTCTCTATTTTGTCCTGTTGTGAAGGCATGAAAAATATAACTCCCTGTATGTGAGCAAAATAATTACAATACTTAGCAATATTTGCAAAATAATTCCTCTTGTGGGGACAACCTACTATGTGCACATGTTCTAATATTGACATCTCCTTTGGCCATGGCATAGGCATCATAATACATTCGACCACCCCTTTGATTTGTTTGGGCATAACTAAGGAATAATCATAGTTTTAATAATTAAGCCCCTTTGCATAACTCATGGTGTATTATATAGTATGCCACCTTTGATTATGTCAGCCTTGGCGCATTATAATATTCACCTTTTCAGTGATCATGATATATGATTTGGTCGCCCTTTTAAAATTATTTGAAGCATGCACTTGGGTTAAACCTGAAAGTCATTTGCAATGATTAATTCAGAGGGCACGTGGGTTGTCCCCTTCCATGGTGACTCACCCCTTAGCAACTTGGTCGGTGGCATCAACTCTGGTCAGGTTAACTATTACCCTTGTGGTTTATTTTGAAATTTCATGCCTTGTTCTTTTTCATTGATATTTGTACCTTGTCTGATCGCAGACCGTCGATTCATGACCTGTGGTTAGGGTTCTGGCTGGCATTTAATATGGGTGGTGGCAAACTGACCGTGGTTAGCATTGGTTATTACGATGATTGGAGGGCATTGATCTTGTGTCCTTGGTGTTTTGATTTCGTCGATATCTGACTATGGTTGAGTTGGAGTTAACCCACTTCTTGGGTCCGGGCGGTAAAAAGAAATTGACCCTAAAGCACATTCATTTTGGATTTTTAAGTTGTATGGAAAAATCCTTAGAAAAATCTTCTCTCGACACCATTATTTTGTTCTGTTGAGCTTGTCTTACACTGTACTTTTGAGCTCCTTCTCTACAAAGACTCTATGTCATAATGGGTTTCACGGTTTCTATGTAGTGGTCGTGCTTTGGTCATTTTCGAGCTTTTCCTATAAATCCATTTTTCTTTCTACCATGGCTGCTACTTTGAGCTCAGTTTGTTTTGTTTGGTATTTAGTGGTGAAGCCTACGAGATCTGATTTTGCTTTGTGAGTTGAAAATTTGATATCTTTGCCATTTCTTTCTTTCGATCTAGAATCTGAGATAGCTCTGAGAGATGGTTTCTTACAACGGCCTCCATGGTGAGTTTTTGAGGCTCAATTCATCTTTGTTCTTTGTGATCTCCTTGGTATATCGGCCACCATAGCCGTTTATAGGTGAGATAATATCTCTTGCATACGTACTCTTCTGTTTTCTTTTCTTCTTCAAATGTATCACTGAACTCTTGGAAATATTTGTGGGTTTTGTGATTTGTTTCTCCTGATTGGCTCCTGAGTTCGAAACTTTACATGGGCCTATGGACCTCTCGCTTCATCATCCGGTTGCTCGAAAGTTCTGACCATTTGATTATCTAAGGTGAGTGTTTTCTTGGGCCTAATCTGCATCATGAATTATAGATATGTATTTTCTGAGTTCTCTTGTATCTGTCATGTTCGGCCATTGCTGAAATGAACTTCAAAAAGAGTCTGTGATTATGTGTTTGTTGTTATGAAACTCTGATTTACTTTGTACCTTCCTTTGTTTTACTGTGATGGACCTAGAGTATTTTCTTCTTTCTGGATATTCATACACCATCCTCTTCTATGTATGAGTTCTTTGTGCTTTTACTTCAGGAAAACTGTTATCTCATCATTTGTTGAGAATATTATAGAAGATGGTTATGATTTTATGCAAATATAGTACTGTACATTACTTCAGGTCCATTCTGAAATCTTCGGCTCATTTTTTATTTTAGATAATTCATTTGTTACAATTCATTGTTTCAAGATCAACTTGATTCTTTGAAATCATGTGGCACCCTTTGAGAATACTTGCTTTAATCCTTTTCAAACTAAAATCACTTGAACATTGAAATTCTCCATGAGATGAGTGTTTGAAATGCAATTTTTTTCTGAAAATCATATCTATCGAATGCTTGACTGTAACAATATTCTTGAATTTCTTAAAATAATGTATACTGTTTTATGAAACTATGCATAACATATTATTTTTGAAACTATATTTACAACTCCTACACATTTGGACAATTCAAGCTTTTTCAAAAATGTAGTTCTATTTTCTTTTGTGCTTCAATGTTGTACTTGAGCTTCACTTGTAGCAACTAGCTTTGATTTTTGTCTTTTCCGACAGTAACTATCATTTGAAATTGATCCTTTCCCATAGTAACTAGCTTTTCCCGTAGCAACTGAAAATTTATCCACCCGTAGCAATTGAAAATTTATCTACCCATAGCAATTGAAAAGTAAAAAAAAAAATGAGAAACCTATCTTCATTCCTTTCAAATGTGACCTTCTCTTTTAGACAAACATCAACTTTCAAATTCTACTTTTTCCTTTAATTACAAACTAAAGCATGTGCTTCTATTGCCAGTATTTCTTCTACACTGTAAATTATTCCATTTCAAAACAGTTTATTGGAATTTGAGTTACATTCTTCCTTTTATTGCATGAACTTATGACTTGTCTATTTTTCTCTTTGGCTGCAACCTATACCTATACACTTAGGAAAATAGTTAGAAAATAACTAGGCTTTTTGGCCTCTCTTATGTCCATGTTTTCTTCTTTCTTTTCTCTTTCTTCTTTCTGAGTGAATAAAGCATGCATGTAGTTTTCTCTTTAAGTAGAATACATCTCTTACCAGGAGAAGATTCATATGCACGAAGTGGGATAGTGTAGGAATATGAATTTATCCCAGAGCTCGTAACTGATAGTTAATTCTTTTCTTCCTTTTCAGGCACAATCGCTTCTACAATGAAGATGAAGGAGGACGAAAGGTGGAGATGAAGATGCTTCAATCGAAGAACAGAAACCCCAAGGAAATGATGGGTTCACTCATACTCCTTTGCTTTCTCTTTCATGCATGTGTACCTTTCTTTTCAGTAGTTGTACTTTATTTTTCAGTTACATCCCATGGCTTGTGTGGGAAAAATTTGACTCTTCTTGTGAATAAAACATTGAATTTCGTAAATGAGTTGTATATTTCCTTGTGCATTCTAGCTTTTCTGTATGGATTGTATAATGAACTAAACAACTCAGTAACATAATTGAATGTCTTAATCATGAAGGAAAGAACATTGATGAGAACTTGTAACATTCAGTAATGAACTCTGATTTTCTGTAATCTGCATTTCTGTTTGCTGCTTCAAAACTCAAGCACTTCACCTAATTTGTAATTCATCGTCTTCATCAAGACAACACAGTTTTCCTTCGGGACTTTGTGTTCTTTTGTTCAAGATGGCATGAAATTACAGACTATGTGATCTGTTCTGTTTTGAAATAACACACATAACTGCAGATTTCATTTAATCTTGGAACTAATACAATAGTAACAAATAACAAAAAAAAATCCTTATCTTAGGTATACTTCACCCAAGACTTTTCATCAAAACGATGAAGTTTCGAGTTGCACATATTTACACAAGTGCAAAAATTGTCAAAAATATTGGCAATCCTACGGGGAAAACTACCTGCTAGCTTAAATACTAGTGCCTTGATCTTGTCCATTGGGCATAGAGTCTAAGCATGTAGCCAAAATTTTCCTTTTCTAAAAGGTCCGACCCTTCCCAAACAAACTAAAGTTGGGAAAGGATCTGATAAACAAATCACGTGCATGAATGCACTTATTGAATTGAAAAACATTGCAATGTACATGAAATACACTTATTGAAGGGAAATCCTACTCTAACAATCACTGTAAGATTTTCAATAACAGTGTTTGAGAAACATACCATTCACAGGAATGGGAATTTCCTCTCCATTTAGCTTTGAAATCTGAAAAGCATTATGTTCCTTGCAAGCTGAAATCATGTAAGGACCACTCCAGAGTGTATCAAACTTTGATTGTCTTCCTGGCTTCGCACTATCAGCATCCTACTTTAACACAATATCTCCTTAATTGAAGACTCTGAATTTGGCTTTTTTATCGAAAGTCTTCTTCATTTGTTTTTGATTCTTCTCCATATTCAAATGGGCTTTATCTCTTACCTCTTGTAATTCCATTAACTCTGCATAAAAAACCTGTAATGGTTCATTCTCAAGCAGATCCATTTGGTGTAGCAAATTTAATGCAGGTAACTCAACTGAAATAGGCATTCTCGCTTCCTTTCCATACACAAGTTTGTATGGTGAATTGCCAACTGATCTTTTAGGAGTCACTCTGTCAGCCCAAATCACTGAATTCAACATCAGATGCCAAGCTCTTTGATTATCCTTGAGCATTCTTATGATGATCCTTAATAGATTCTTGTTAGTACTCTCAGCTAAGCCATTACCTTGTGGGTAATAATTAGATGAAGAAATTAGATATATTCCATGTTTGACAGCCCAATCTGTTATCTTTGCACCAAGGAAAGCTAAAGCATTATCTAGAACACCAAATCTGTAAACTATTCCTTCATAAAAGGATAGTATTGAAGCTTCATTAGCATCCTTTAAGGCTATTGCTTCAATCCATCATGTGTAAATAATCTCTAGCAGTTAAGATCCACTTGTGTCCTTGTGATGATGGTGGATTTATCATGCCAATAAAGTCAAGACCACACTGCATAAAAGGTTGATTAGCTGAAATAGGTTGCAAGTGCCACGAAGTTAAACATTATTTTCCAACAAAGAAAGCACATTTGTTACACTTTCTAATCCATTCAAAACAATATATGAATATGTTAGGCCAATAGTAGTCAGCTTTCATAATTTTTAAGGTTGTAGTACGTGCTGAGAAGTGACCTCCTACAGGGCCTTCATGGAATTCTGATAGTATTTTCTAAACTTTATCATAATCAACACACCGCAGCAAGATTCCATTTATATCCTTTTTGAATAACACATTATCAATGAAGATATAAGGTACAACTTGTAATCTGAAATACCTTCGTTTATTTTTTTCCATACCTTTCAGATAGGTGCCCTGCTATAGATAATTAACCAAAACAGTCATCCATCTTGATTCCTGGATCTCGTGAGTGAGCTCAAGTTGCTGATTTTCTGACTGAACCATAATTTCTAATTGTTGATATGCAATTTCAGCATGCTATTTTGAATCATCTAGTTCTGCAGCTTGCTATTTTTCCATATCAGCAATTAGATGCTCACATAAACCTTTCCCTTGAACTGTCTTAGCAACCTAAATATCAACATCATATTCCATGACCTTTGTTATCTAGTTTGCTCTTTTCTCATTCAATTCCTTATTTAGTAAGAATGCTTTCACACTTGGATGAGAAACAAGAACATGGATTTTATTGTTCGAAAGCATATACTTGAAATTCTTTAGTCCTCTGACTACTGAAAGTACTTTCTTTTCAAGAAATGTGTACCTTGTTTCATAATCATGCAAGCTCTATCCAAAGAAAGCAATAGGCTACTCAATATTTTTGTCTTTGATTTGAGTTAATATAGCTGAGATTGTTTCAGCTCCTGTAAGTGCATAAATTAAAAAATATTTATCAAAATTTGGATTTACAAGAATAGGAGCCTAAGAGATAGTTTCTTTGATTACTTTGAATCCTTCTCTTCCTTCGCTGGTTGAAGAGAAAAATTTCTCTTTCTTCAGCATAGTTGTGAGTGGTTTAACCAATGCTGCAAAATCTGGAACAAATCTCCTAACAAAGTTGATTTTTCCAAGAAAACTTTGTAATGCCTTCTTATGATGAGGCAATGATAGCTGTGATATGGCTTCAATCCTGAAAGGATCAATTGATAAACCCTTCTTAGAAACAATATGACCAAGTAGCTTGCCTTGATGTACTAAAAAGATAGACTTCAGTGGATTCAAAGATATTCCAAATTTCCTACACAACTGAAAAGTCTTCCTTAAGTGCATTAGATGTTCTTCAGAATCTTTTGAAAATACAGTAACATCATCTAAATAAACCAAGGATGCATTTATTTAATAAGCTGTGAAAATCCATGTCCATTACACGTTGAAACGTTGCACCGACATTTGAAAGACCAAAAGACATCCTTTTGTAAGCATAAGTACCCCACTTGGTGGTAAAAGTTGTTTTGTATCTATCTTCTTCTCAAACTAAAATTTGATTATATCCACTGTAACCGTCTAGAAGAGATAGTCTATCTGAACCTGAGACTGTTCTTAGAATCTGATCCATATTTGGGAGTGGGTAATGATCTTTTAATGAAGCCTTATTAAGATCTCTGAAATCTACACATAGTCTGATTTCACTGTTCTTCTTCCTAACAGGAAAAAGATTGGCTACCAAACTTGAATGCTTAACTGGAAAGATAATACCCGATTCAATCAAATTGGATAATTCTTTCCTCATCAGAGGCTCTATTTTGGGATTCACAGGCCTCTTTTTTTTCCTAACATGTTTAGAATTTGGCTGCAACTCAATTGTATGTTGTGCTAGATTGGGATCAAATCCTTTTAGAGCTTGGTATTTCCGAGAAAAACCATCTTTAAACTCTTTGCAAATATTAATAAATGATTACTTTTCAGTTAAGGAACATACCTTCCCAAGAAATAGCTTTTTTCCTTCATCAACCAAGATCTCTTCGTAATTGTCAACATGAGTTGACATTTTAGTCTTGACCTTTCTTAACTGATCATCAGTGTTGAAGATGTCTTCTAATGTGACTAGACCACGAGGTAGTTTATTTGTCTTGAAATGAACAATCTGGTCACCATATAAGTGTTGTAATTTATCCTGATTAAATGCAGAAAACTCAGCTTCTTGCTGCAAAAACCTACAGATTTGATCATCACTTTCAAAAACTTGCCAATTTGAATCATTATCAGGTATTGAGGGCCTGACAATTAACTTTATATGAGGCTGGATTTTGCTATTTTCAATCTATTCTAGCACTTCAAAACTAGCCCCAACTACTGCAAGTCTGTCTGCATGCTTATTTTCAACTCTAGGAATAGACTGAATGTTAATAGCATCGAAATCTTCCATTAAGTCTGAAACTCTGTGTCTGTAAGACTTCATTAATGGATTCTTACAAACATTGAAATTTTTTACTTGATTAATAACCAACTCAGAGTCACCAAAAATCTGTAGAATGTTGATACCTTTCTTTCTGGCCCAAAGTAAGCCATGAATTAAAGCTTCGTATTCAACTATGTTACAAGTACATGAAAATTGGAGATTCAAAGCTGAGAAATACCTCTCATTCATTGGGGAAGTGAGCATCAAACATGCTCCCTATATCTTCTCATTCTTAGTTCCATCAAAATAAAGCTTCCAAATCCCTTCTAGCTGAATTCTTTTGTTTTGGATAGCAAGGGAAGTGGTGTATTCTCTTCATGTATACAATACACACCAAACAAGTGTTCTTCAACTTCCTTAAAAGGATCATGAGCATGTTCTTCCACTATATTTTCATCCATAAACATGTTAGAAACACCATCCAATGCTGAAACATGAGCTACCTCATCAAAATCAGACTGATCTAAGGCTAAATAATTAGCCACTGCATTTGAAGAGTGAGGCTCAATGTGAAATCTAGCCAATGGCTCTGAATTGATAGTAACTTTAGTACCATAATGAGTAGTGAAAAATAAGGGACCAATATGAAGAGAGATAACCTCCTATTTTTGCTGTGAAATCTCTAGATAAGCATAAAGTAAAATATGGGGGTAAGTCTACAACAGTAACATCTTGCAGAATAGAAACATTTGGGCAAGCATGTAATGTCACTTCTAAATTTTTTATTATACCAACCGTATTAGTTGCAGTTCCATCAAGCTATAAGACACTCCTTTCTGTAGGCTCATACTGCAAACCTAATTTTTCTACAATCACTTTTGGCATAACTGTGCTACTTGCACCACTGTCCACCATGCAATTATGAACTAGATTTTCACCAATAATCAGTGATAAATAAAATGGTGGTGGTTTCTTGATTTCATGAGCATTCAGAACTTTCTGAACCATCCATTTAACTTCTTTAATGTGGTCTTTCTCAAATGTTCCAAGGACCATGTCTGTCTTCTAAACTTCCTTTTCTACTGTATTTGAAGAAATCTACAGCTTAGCTAGTTCATGAGAAAGTAAATCTTGTTGTCCAGGAATACTTAGAGCATCCCACATTGAGATGTTAACATTATGATTTTTCATTACATCAACAATGTTAAAAGAAGCAATTGTTTTAGAGACAGAATCAACTGTCTTAGAGTAGGCCTTAGCAAAAACGGATTCTACTTCAGCAACTTTGGATATCTAAGGTATAAACAGTCTTCTTAGATCTAGTTGTAGCTATCTTTGATGGCCTTTATCAACTGGAACACTTGCTGGTTTTTGAGAAACAGCAGGGTTGTTAGTTGAATTTGGAGCTGTAGATGTTGTCTTATCAGTGACATTAGGCAGGATAGGCCTATTTTGTTGCTTTTGGCTTTCAAAAGCCTTCCCTTGAGCCCTAGTAGTGACTAAAATGAAATCCTCCTCATTAAAATTGAATAAATTCTATTCAGGTGCTTTCTGAACATGACTTTCTTGCTGCCCACCCTCCATTTGAGGCATGAACAATGTTTCAGATTGAGGATTTAATTGCAACAAGATTCAGATTCAAAAAAGCATTTGGGCAAGTTGCAGTTAAATGAGGTTGATTACAAGGTTGACACCACTCTTCTATAGCCATATTAACTGAGACTAAAGAATTAGATGAACTAGGAGGAATTCCTTTGGGTCAAACTGATCTTTGTAGGTCACTTTAGGCTATGGAACATGCTACAATACTGGTTTGAAATCAGCTTTGCGAAGTTTCCAAAAGATCCTAGAATCTGATAGAGCTGATAAGGACCCTAATAGGGTCTACTCGGGAAAGTGACTTTTAATTTTCAATTGTAGTCAATTGCTATAGATCATAGTGTGCAAAGCTTTAATTCGCATGCAGATCTGATGGAGCTTGTCCCTTTCGGGTCTATGCCAAAGTAATAGTTATCTTAGGAATTAAGGTCGCATAGTAGCTAACAAGATTTGTTGCATTTAAGTGGAACACCTTTGGAAAATGAAAAATGTAACTTCTAATGTCTGAATGAGACGTGAAAAAAATTGTTCAACTCTCGAAAGTGCACCCTATCATAGAGAGATGGCTGCAGAAGTGTCTCTCCAAGCATTGACTGAATCATAGTTGAGATCTCATTGTCTAATGCTCGTAAGATAATAGTGGAAAGCATGATCAGGTCTATGAGGCTTGACACCTATTTTGGAGGTGAGTCTCCCGAGTATCAAGAAAAATCGGTTCCTTATTGGTGTGTCTTAGAAATGATTTCATAGGGAGATATTTTAAGAGTAAATAATTTTTTAACTGAGAGATAAATGATCTAAATTATCCTGGAGGTGATTTAATAAAATTTATCACCTGAGGGCTTATGACTGAGTTCTTATCCTTCAACAGATTTGGGAAGGATTCTATGATGCATTGCAAGGCCAATAGTTTTTCTACAGAATATCTAAGGCCAAAATTCTTAATTCTACATCTTCATGAGTGAAATTATGGACTACACAGTAGGGCTTGTAATAAGTTTAACATGTTTAGGTGGTGTACCTTGATTAAGACCCGTAAATGATTGCAAAATTTGTCATGGCAGGGTAAGGTAGGAATGATCAGGATAATTTGGGATTCACTAATGGATTGCCATTAGTAAAAGTACACAAGACTACAAAATAACTTGAAAAGGCATTTGAAAAAATGGGATATTCACTCTCAAAGGGTAAAACGTGGTGAAAAAATATTAGCTTCAGAGTTACTCATAACCAAGTCTATTATAAGGTCCTCTAGTACTAACTCTTGTGCCTTCTAGCAGAGGCATTCACAAGGTATATAGCAACAAACTCACAATTAACCCTCTCTCTAAAAATAGACTCAGGCTTGTCACTTTAGCCCATGCATCTTATTTTGCAATCCTTTAGTTTAATTAATTAGATTTAAAGGGAAAAATAGAGCATGTAAAGATCTTAGAATCTTTAGAATTAATTAGCCTGTACTTAAATTGCAGTCAAACTAAAAGTTGACTGTTCTAATTTGTTAAGAAAATAAGGGCGAATAATTTTCTAAAAATAAGATATGCTTGCTAGGAAAGTCTCTTAATTCGCATGCAACTCTCTGATTCGTTCTCCCATTCTTTCCTGTTGTGCCAAGGCATTGTGATCTCTTGACAATTGCACCTATATGTAGAGCAAAATAACTACAACACTTAGCAATAAGCTTGCACAATTAATTCCTCTCTGTGGTAGATACACGTGCTATGTGCACAAGGTTCTGATGGGTGATATCTCTTTTGGCTAGGTGCATAGGCATCATAGTATCAAGGTCGACCACCTCTATAGGTTTATTTGGGCATAAAATAAGTAATAATCTGGGAGTTTAAAAGTAATTAAGCTGACTTTGCATAACACATGGTGTATCATAACTAAGTCTGCCACACCAAATTGGTTTTGTCGGCCTTGGCATATTGATTATGTTCACAACTGATTTGGGAAGAATTCATGATGCACGAACCAATAGTTTGGTCTACAAAATGTCTATTTGAAACATGCGCTTGGGTTAGTACTGAGGAAGTCATTTACAATGAGTACTAATTCAGTGGACACGTAGGTTGTTCCCTTAAGCACGAAAAGATTCACCCCTTGCAGTGGGATAAAGTGATGGCGGAATCAAGTTAATTATACACTCTCACAAGATTAATATGAAAATACATGCCTTGTTCTCTGTCATTGATAACTTGGAACCCTGGCATGGAATACTTCACACGTCAGATTTTCGTAACTGTGCAAAATTAGGGCTTTAGCTACTCATATATTGTGGGTAGTGGCTCCCTGACTGTGGTTAGCCTCTTGTTCTTTGCAGAAGATCACATGAATATATAGCAAAAATAAAGTTGCGTCCCTGATGTTCTAATGTTCATTGATCCTAAGGCTTGTACTGTTGACCCATGCATCTAACCCACTATCCTTGAGTTTAATAATAGATAAAGGGAACTTAAAAATAAAGCACATGCAATTACATATTTTTGGTTGTATTGGCGAAGCCATTATTAGCCTCTCAATGCCATTACAGTCAAACTAGAGTTTGAGCTCGACTTGCTACTATATTTAAGAGATCCTTTTCTAGAAGGATATTCTCTATCATTTCAGTTTCAAATAAGGTTGTTTGCTAGGCAAGTCTTCTGAGGGAGGTGAACATGCAACTGTGGGCTGTCATTATTCTTTCTTTACACTCAGATCTGTCCTGTTGTCAAGGCTTGCACTAAATACAACTGCCCATGTATATTTTGAAAAATGAGGCTTACAATACTTGGCTGCCATAGTCGTTGCAAAGGTAATAATTCCTCCTATGGGGACCACCTGTGGTTGAACTTGTCTTCATTGGGCTTGGTCACTTTTTTGAACTGTAGCATATACTAATGTTTTGGGAATCGTAAGTGGGTTCTGTGATTTGTTTCAACTTGATTGACTCGACCAGTGTTTGATTATGTCAGCCTTGGCATATGGACCTCTCTATTCACCTTTTCCGGTTGATCATGATATATGATTCTAGTTACCCCTTTGATTTGAAGCATACACTTGGGTTTAGAATTTCGGCCCAATCATTTATCAATGAGTAATAGATCGGTGGATTTTCGTGGGTTGTCCCCTTCCATCTATCATGTTTGAGCCATTTCTGAAAACGAGCTTCGAAAAAGAATCTATGATCATGTGTTTCCTGTTATGAAACCCTAATTTACTTTTTGCTTTCCTTTGTTTTACTGTGGTGAACATAGAGTACTTTCCTCTTTCTAAGATATTCGTACTTTCAGCTTATTCTTTGTATGAGCTTTTTATGCTTTAAACTCCGGACAACTATTACCTCACCATTTGTTGATAATGTTGTAGAAGATGGTTATTACACTTCTACAAATATAGGTTTTGTACATTAATTTAAGTCCATTCTGAAATCTTTGGTTCAATTTTTGTATTTTGGGGAATCCATTTGTTACAATTCATTATCTAAAGATCAACTTGATTTTTTTTTGAAATTCTAAAGTGCCTTTTGAGAATACTTGCTATAATCCTTTTCAACATTGGGATCACTTTAACATTGAATTTATCCATGAGATGAGTGTTCAAAATGTAATTGTTTTCTAAAAATCACATCTATTGAATGCTTAACTGTATTAATATTCCTGACTTTCTGAAAATAATGTGTAATGTTTTATTAACCTACGCGTAACATATTATTTCTGGAACACTATTTACAACTCCTGCATGCTAGAACAATTCAAGTTTTGTCAAAAAAATGTAGTTCCATCTTATTTTGTTCTTCAATGTTGTACTTGAGCTTTACTTGTAGCTGCATCTGTATTTGATCAATCCCTTGCATAGATAGTTATAATTTTTTGATATGGTAGCATCTCTATATTCATTCTAAATGACTTCTATTTTTGTAACTGCAAATCATGCATTCAACTTTATCTCTGAGACTATTGTCGTGTTTTGCAGTCTTATGCGTATCTCAACATTGTATAATAATCTGATGGACAAATTATTTCTTATAAATATGAAAAATTTTCCTTTCCCGTAGCAACTAACTTTGAGTTTATTCTTTTCCCGTAGCAAATAACTTTACCTGTAGTAACTAGCTTTGAAATTCTAAATTATATCTGGTCCCGTAGCAACTAAAAATCTCAAACAACTAGTTTAACCTTAGCAGAACTTTTCTTATAGCAACTGTTTGCCTTCATTCCTTTCAACTATGACCATTCTCTTAAATAGCCAGATACATCAGCTTTCAAATTCTACTTTTTCCTTCTAGTTGCAAACTGGAAGCATGTGCTTCTATTGCTAGTCTTTCTTCTAAACTGTAACTTCTTCCATTTCAGAACAATTTATTGGAATTTGAGTTACATTCTTCCTTTTATTGCATGAACTTATGACTTGTCTATTTTCCTCTTTCGCTGCAGCTTATACTTGCACACTTAGGAAAATAGTTAGAAAATAATTAGGCTTTTTGGCCTCTCTTATGTCCATGTTTTTTCTTTCTTTTCTCATTCTTCTTTCTGAGTGAATAAAGCATGCATGCATTTTATTCTTCAAGTAGAATACATCTCCTGTTAGGAGAAGATTCATATGCACAAAGTAGGATAGTGTAGAAATATGAATTGATCCCTGAGCTCATATCTGACAGTTAATTATTTTCTTCTTTTTCAGGAATAATGGCTTCTACAATGAAGATGAAGGAGAACAAAAGGTGGAGATGAAGATGTTTCAATCGAAGAATAGAAACCCCAAGGAAATGATGGGTTCACTCATACTCCGTTTGCTTTCTCTTTCATGCATGTCGTACCTTTCTTTTCAGTAGCTTGTACTTTACTTTTCAGTTACATCCCACGACTTGTGTGGGAAACATTTGACTCTCCTTGTGAATAAAACATTGAATTCTGTAAAATGAGATGTGTATTTCCTTGTGCATTCTATCTTTTATGTATGGATTGTATAATGAACTAAACAACTTAGTAACATAATTGAATGTCTTAATCATGAAGGAAAGAACGTTGATAGGAACTTGTAACATTCAGTAATGAACTCTAATTTTCTGTAATCTACATTTCTGTTTGCTGCTTCAAAACTAGAGCACTTCACCTAATTTGTAATTTGTCATCTTCATCAAGACAACACAGTTGTCCTTCAGGGATTTGTGTTCTTTTGCTGAAGATGGCATGAAATTACAGACTATGTGATCTGTTTTGTTTTGAAACAACACACATAACTGTAGATTTCATTTAATCTTGGAACTAATTTAGTAGTAACAAATAACATAAAAACTTCCTTAGCTTAGGTATACTTCACCCAAGACTTTTCATCATAACGATGAAGTTTCGAGTTGCCCATTTTTGCACAAGTGAAAAAAATTTCAACAGTATCAATGTTAACTTGCTCATAGTCAAAAGAATCCGCAGGTCCTTCCTACTCTTTCCCTTTGATAAACTTGTCATGTTTATCAAAAAGTTCTTCAAGTGAAACCAATCCTTTCGGAATTTTATTTCCTTTAAGTTGAATGATGCCACCACAAAGATCTTCATTCTAAACTCCTTGAATGGGTGAGGTTGTCGATTCGTGAAATGCAGAATCACTTCCTTAAAATTATAATTTTTCAAAATTATCCCTTTTTTCCAAGAAGGAAATATTTTTTTGATCATCATTGAATACTTGCCAATTTTTTGCATTGTCAGGAACACTTGGCCTGAAAACCATTTCGATGGTATAATTGTCTTGATCAAAATTTGAATGAGGAATCATTAATGAAGCTGAGACTACTATAGAATTTGCTTTGTCATTCTTTTCATGAGGGACAAGTTTTATGGAAAAAGCATCGAAGGTTTCTATCGCATCCCACACTTTATTTTTGTAGTGTCTCAAACGATCATTCTTTACTTGGAACTGATTACTAACATGTTTCACGATCAAATCCGCATCTCCAAAGACTTTCAAATTTTTTATCCCTTTCTCTTCTGCAACTTGGAGGCCAAGGATTAATGTCGCGTATTCTACAGTGTTGTTAGTATTTGAAAATTAGAGTTTGTAAGAAAAATAAAGTATTTTACCATTCGGAGATATGAGCACCACTCCTGCGCTAGAACCTATTGAGCAATAACTTCCATCGAACTCAAGATTCCATATCTCATTAGATTCTTAGAAAGTGACCTCAGGTGCATGAACCTCTGTAGTCATCATATAACTACCCATACTTGAGTTTTGAAACAAGACATGTGCACAAGGATCATCAGTTTTTGTCACCGTGAATTTTTCCTGAGTTTCTGGCATTAGCTTCTTCATTTCTCCACTGATAGGGATCATAGAATGAGATTATTCCATTTGAATCTTGCAACCCAGATCTCTACAAAATTTCTTTCTCAACAACATATCATATGAAGCAGGAATGTCAGCAACTAGAATGGTTACCTTAACTTGCTTCTAAGGAAATTGGGCTAAAACCATCTGAGCGTCTTTAATCTTCCCAAACAAAGGAACTTGTCTTGTCTCCATGGAGTAACAAGATCCGAATGTTCTTGTACAAGTCAACCTAAGAGCATGTGCTACTTTCGCAGGCATCACATTATCCAAGGCTCCAGAATCGATAATGCAATTACTTAATTTGCATCCATTGATCAGAAAGGACACAAAGAAAGCTTCAATATTTTCATTCAAAGTTGTAGTGGCCACCACAATATTTTGAGTATTCCCATCTTTGGGATTTTTCAAAATTCCTTTGGAGGAATGAACAGTAGATTCGTCTTTGATAAATTGGACCAATTTATCGAGGTGATTCTTATTGGACTTCAAGTACTCTACCTATGACATGGAAATTTTTGTTTTATTGATATGATCAATGATATCAAATTTGGGAAAAGTAACCGTACTTGATGTTTCATATACTAGTTCTTTTGAACTTGATGATGACACACTTTGACCTTTGCTTCGGGCTTGGTTGATACTGATGTGGGAGAAGAAACTTTCTTTGTAGATGATTTATCAACTGATTGACTTGATAAAGGCCCTCCTTTATTTAAGATAGTTTTGACCTTGGAAACCTCAGTCGCCTTGGACTCTTTAGGAGTCTCATTTGTCTTGGATTCTTTGGAAGTTTCCTTAGTCTTAGGTTCTTTAGGAACTTCCTTGGAGCTCTTTTTATCTTCCACCTTAGTGGTAATCTTCTCCTTTTTCTGAGAGCATGTGAAGACATCGAAGGATTGACTATTCATATCTTCTATAATTTCTTCGTATTCATCATCTTCTTTTGAAAGGTACTTGAAGAAGTGATTATTACTTTCACCTTCAATCTCTTCAACTTCAAGTTCAAATGTTCCAGAGTCTTGTTCTTATTCGTCAACCTCGATGACCTCAACTTCATCATCACTCTCTTCAACGACATCACACTTTGAGTTAGTCATGGGAGATGCTATAATAGCAAGCCTCGTCGGAGCACTTGCAATCCTTGGTTTGTTGGGAACATAGCATTTTCTTGGGATGTCTTTGTAAGGAACAAGTTTACTACCTTGAGCAACTTGCTTTTTCAAAAGCACATCATTAGCCAACTTAGTGAGTATAGCTTTTGAAGCATTGGGGTTTTCTTGAATTTTTCCCTTAAGGGAAGTTTTCATGAATTTTCCTTCCATGATTAAGTCATCCTCAATTTATATGGCCAAGGATTGAGCAAGTTCCAAAGTAGCCACTCTAGCCCTTCTTAGCTGATAGCACACTTCTCATTATTTTGCGTTAATAAAGAAACATTTTTTGTCTGCCGGGCTTTGGACGAATCCCGACAGGAACTTTGTTCACCATTTTGTTGAACTTAGCCACAAAATTCCTCATTGTTTCTATTGGCTCTTTCTTCGCCTGAGATAGTTGGGCAAGAAGAGCATGTTCATATTTTTTCATCTTGAATAGATCTTCAAACTTATTTTTCATATCATTCTAGTTTGTAATGCATCCATTTGGCAGATGATGAAACCAATTTGCGGCAACTTCATGTAATGTTTCAATGAAGAGGCGATTAGCAACATCCTCATATTCCACTAACAAAACTACACATGCAGCAAAGAAAGCAGAAATGTGGTCATCTAGTGACGTCTTCCCATCTTCGTCGAGCTTGGGAAGAATCTTTCTTGATCCTCATGGGAGGTCATGTCGAGCTGGTAAGGCCAATGGGCCTATGGCATTTCCCCATGGTACGTTAACTGCCATCTTGGGAAAGGTAGTGCACAAAGGCAAAACGACGTGAGTAAGGACAATTTCTTGACTTGTAGTGATTCCTTCCTTTCTTTCTCTTTCATGACTTGATGCAAGGCTTACAGATCTATGAGGCATGTTCTTCTTTGGAGGAGATAACTTGAAACCAAACTTTTTGTGGAAATCAAAAATGGGATCAAATCAACCTTTAGATTTTTCTCCTAATGTAAACCTCTTTCTTGCCAGTTTGAAATATTTACTATGAAGGGATCACCAACATGTTTTGATCGGCTCTAGCCTTTTCTCTTCGCTCTCTTTCTTGAGCTATTTGCGCCTGAATAACTCTAGAAAATCTCATGGATTGATCTTCTTTGTTATCTAGTACTGATGCAGTGAGATGAAAATGATATTTTCTCGTGCGTTTTTCCCAAATAGCTTGTCTAAAATCTGATGATATGTCTTCTTGAGTATCTGCAACAAGAATATTCAATTGCAAGATAGGTGGGTTTGTCGACACTAAAATTTTCCTCCGTAATTTCTATTTCATTAATGTATGTATTAGGAATAGGATGTTGTTAAGTATAATTAGTAGTAACATCTGATAGAAGATAATGGCACTGCCAGTACGACATCGTCAATAATGTATAGTACGGTAATAGTCAAAAGTACAATAGGAATGTTGTGGTAAAAAGTAAATATTTGTCGTAAGTGGTCCGGTAATGTTAAAATGTCAAAGTTGGGGTAAGTAGAGAAGTAGGGTCTATATGATTAGGAATTAGAAATATTATATTGGTAATAAGGACAAGGAGTGAGGTCATAAATATTTTGTGTATTTTATTTGTAAAAAGTCTAAAAATGTGGAACCCATATGAAATGATAAGGTCTATCTTATCTTAAAAAATAAGTTTACATGTACATATAAGAGTAAAGGTATGGAATATGATTTGTCAGAGTGAATTTCTTATCCTATCTTAGACATAAGATGGATAAGCCTGGAAGTTCTATAAATAAAGAGGTCACCCCCCCTCATTTAGCATAGAAGGAAGTAGTGAGAAATATTGTATGAGTAAGTGTGTAAAAGAATCCATCATTTTTAAGGTGTGTTAAAGAAGTCATTAAGAGGTGTAATTGTGAAAGATTCTCCCATAGTATTGGTGGAAGGAAAGTGAAGTCAGTAACACTTGAAGTACCTCATGGGTGAGATTGTAACAATTTCATGTTAATTTTATAATTTGCTCTGATATTTCATATTTATCATCATTCCTTCTTATCATAGTCTATGGTATTCTTGTGTTATGTTTATTGTTTTGTTTCCAGATTACATACACCAAACTAAAAGTTGTGCATTATTTAATAATCATAGCACGAGGAGTTTCTGGTGAAGAATTATCATAGTGCCGGATTGGTGATGACATTTTGGTTCCGTTGCTGGGACCATTCCTCGTTGGTGGATTTTCTGGAGAGATATTCCCACTTAGTCAAAAATCATTTGGAGGGTAACCTTGTTTTTTACTGTGCATAGCGGTGACCATGGTAAAGTCACTTTTTACCGTGAATAGTATTTACCGCAGTAACTTCACTTTTTATTGTGAATAGTGTTTACCGCAGTAAAGTCAGTTTTTACTGTGAATAGTATTTACCACAGTAAAGGCAGTTTTTATCGCAGTAAGTCAAGTTTTACTGTGGTAATTTCTATTTTCTATTATAGTGATTCCAATTATTTGTGCACATAAGTCTTGTTGATTGTACTTGTGGGTTGGTATTTTACTGTGGTTACTTTTGGAAATGGGGAAGATTCCTATTTTTTCAGCCCAATCTAAGGAAGATGCTTCCTCTTTCATTCAAGAGTTTAAACAATCTTGTATTTATAATGGCCTTATAAGAAGGGAACAATGGACTGAATTTTTTCCTACCTTTTTGGATGGTTCAACCCTTAGGTGGTTTGAAACACTAGGTGATAATGTGAAAAACTCATGGGATTTATTAACCGAAAGTTTTCTTGAAGAATTTGGTGAACAACATAAATATGCAGATCTCATGATCAATATCACAAAGCTATCCCAAGGAGAGAAGGAGAAGATAAGGGATTATCATGTTCGTGTTCTAGAGCTAAGGAGGAAGCTCGATGCCTAGATCCGGAAGGAAGGATTAGCAGATGGGTTGATGAATGGCATGGATAATCTCCTCTTTAAGCACTTCATTCTTGGGATGAAGCCAGAGATCAAACAACGAGTGAATTATGACCATCCTAGCTACCATTGAAAAAGTAAAGGAGATTACAAGAAGGCAAGAAGAAAGCACGAAAGAGGAGCCCAAATAAATTGCTGCTAAAGTAGAGCCTACACCAGCACCTTTGGTTCAGAATCCACAACCACTCTCGGTCAGCAACAAATATTTCTCCTAGTACATGTACTGAGTATGAAGATCTGCTCAAGAAGATGGGCCAGTTAACTATTAATCTTATTCAAGGAAAATAATTTAGTTATCAGGGAGGAGATAGAGGTCCAAAAAGAAATATTTTTGAAGTTGTATGTTATGGTTGTTATAAAAAGGGTCATTATAAGTATAATTGTCCAGATAGAGCTTCTACATCTGGTATAAGAGATAATGATAAAGGAAAAGAACCTGTGAAGTCTTTTGATGTAGTAGATAAGAGCATAAATGATGAAGTAGATGTGTTTGTAACAAAAAAGAAAGAAAGAGAAAGATAATCAAGATGGAAATTATCCTAAGAAGATGAAAGGAGAAACTAGTAAGAAACATAGGAGAAGAAAGTTGGGTGTGAAGAATTTTCTGATTTCACAGGGACAAGGACCATACTCCATCTTATAAGATCTATTCAAAAGGCCTACAAATATTACATATGGTCAACTCTTGGCTATGTCTTCTGAGAAGATGGGGGAGCTGCGAAGTGGACTCAATGCTCGAAGAAGTAAGGAGGTTGAGGTCCTTGTTTGGGAGGCATAGGTAGATCCTTATGCTCCACAAGTTGAGGTATTATGTAATGGTATTTCAATTCATGATTGTCTTAGTTGATGGAGGTACTGCAATTAATGTAATGACTGAGTCTGTAATGAATATGTTGGGTTTAAAAATTGATCACCCCTCAACACTTATGTTAAGGTCATTAAATAAGGGAAAAATTAAACCAGAAGGTGTAGTTTCAAATGTGGCAATATCTGTTATGGGTGTTGTATGTGTGGTAGACTTTCAGGTGATGAAAAATGGTACTGTTGCGTACCCAATGTTGTTGGGAAGATCCATGGCTAAGGAGAGTTCATGCAAGAAACTACTGGAATGAAGGCTTCATGACACTTGGACATGGTAGAGAGAGGGTGAAGATAAACGTGATCCATTAACATCATAAGGCAGAACCTGTGGATTCAAGTGATGAAACTGATGATTGGACATCCTCTGATTACTCTAGTACCAATGAAGTGAACACCGAATATCAAGAAATTGAGGATGATGTTTCAGTCATGGATATCCTTACTAGTCACACTGACTCATGACCCAATAAAATTATCTAAAGAAGAAATTAATGATCGTCTCCAACAAATAAAGATTGGTGATGTTGTGATGGAGAAGTGAGAAGGAATGCTACCTCTAGCTCTTTCAAAGGTACATACCCCTATTCACTTTTGATTACAAGGAACTCTATCAAGTAAGTTGGGTAGAACATTCTATTGAGCTGGTAGATGGTGCTAAGCCCATAAAGATAAATGACCATATAGAATGAATCCTATTTTTTCCAAGACTTTAAAAGAAGAAATAGATAAGTTGCTTAATGCAGGATTCATATTTATCTATGGAGAATTCAGAATGGGTTTCTCCCATTGTGATTTCAATAAAAAAGAATGGGAAACTACACATTTGTGTTGATTATAGGAAGCTCGACAAGGCAACAAAGAAGGATCATTACCATCTTCCATTCTCAGATCAGATTGTGAACGAAGTAGCTGGCCAGGAGTGCTATAGTTTTGTTGATGGATATAGTGGATACAACCAAGTTTATATAGTAGAGAAAGATCAGCTAAAGACCATGTTCACCACTCCTTGGGAAATGTTTGCTTATAGAGTTATGCCTTTTGGGTTGTGTAATGCTCCAGCAACATTCCAGCGTTTGATGAATAGGGTGTTCGAACCCTACATTGGGAACTTCATCAGAGTATTTCTGGATGATTTTTGCATCTATGGGAGCAAGATGGACCACCTGCACCAAATGGAGACAACATTTCAAAGGTTAGATGAAGCACAAGCCTCACTAAACCCTACAAAGTGTGTCTTTGCATGTTCTAAAGGTATTTTGTTAGGGCATGTTGTATCCAAAGATGGTATTGGTACTGATCCTGATAAAGTTTCAAAAATCAAAGAGTTACCATTTCCTATGAATAAAAGTAAGTTGAGATCATTTTTAGGCCATGTGGGTTACTATAGAAGGTTCATCAAGAATTTCTCAAAGATTGCATAGCAATTAACCCAATTCTTGAAGAAGAATGTTACTTATGAACTAGGAAATAAGGCGCATGAAGCTTTTGAACAACTGAAGGAAGCCTTGGTGTCTTAACCTGTTCTAAAGAATCCAGATTAGACCAAGCCATTCATTGTGTACACTAATGCCTCAGACGCAGCACTAGGAAGTACTCTGAGCCAAAAGGATGAAAATGGGAATGAAGATTCAGTTTACTTTGGGAGTAGACAAATGAGCAGTGCTAAGGTAAATTATACTGTAACTGAGAAAAGAGGCTCTAGCTATCATTTTTGTTGTAAAGAAGTTTAGAAATTACTTGCTTTGGTAGAAATTTATAGTTGTAATAGATCATCAGGCTCTAAAATATATTGTCAATAAGCCTAACCCATCAAGGAGGATATTAAGATGGATAATTTTGCTACAAGAATTTGAATTTGATATTATAGATAGGCCAGGAAAGAAGTATGTCAATGCAGATGCAATCTCTCGAGCCTATGATGGTGTTAGGTTCATCTTGTGATGATGATGATTTCCCATATGCAACATTGTTATCCCTTGACACAATCCCTAGTGAATACATAGATATTTTTAATTATCTGAATGAATTTAAATTTCCTAATGGTGCCAATGCAAAGACTAAGAGGAAGATTACTCAAGTCATTCGTCCATATTCTATTTTGCATGGAGTAGTATTTCGAATAGGACCTAATGGATAGTACAAAAGAGTAGTTAGACGTGATCAAGGGAAAAAACTGATAGAAGAATTCTACAATGGTACATGTGGAGGGCACTTCTTTGGACAAATTACAATAAGAAGGATCTTGGATGCAGGTTATCACTGGCCCACTCTTTTTAAAAATTGTTATAATTATTGTAAGACATGCGATATTTGTCAAACACATGGTAACTGCAAGACTTCATCAGCTCCATTATGTCCCTATTATTCCACTTGTTCCCTTTGAAAAGTGGGTAATAGACATTATAGGTCCACTTCTAACTACCCCATGCCAAAATAAGTATATTGTAGTTGCCACAGATTATTTAACCAAGTGGGTTGAAGCTAGGACATTGAAAACAACTTCTATGGATGAAGTGGCAAGGTTCATATATGAACGCATTGTCACCAGAATTTGGTTGTCCCATTAGAAATTGTAACAAATCAAGGAAGCCACTTCATTAATGAGGTGGTAGAAGCCCTAGTCAACAAATTTTCTATCAAGCACATGAAGGCAACAACATACAAGCCAAGCACAAATGGACAGGTGGAACTAACAAATTTTGTGTTGTGTCAAATTCTAGCAAAAGATGCAACCTTGCAGGTACATAAATGGGATAAAAAGGATTCATGCAACATTGTGGGCATATAGAGGCAACATCAAATTCAGCAACATGATACTCTCCATTTCAGTTGGCTTATGGCGTTGATCCAATTCTTCCTATTGAGTTTGATATTTCCACTGTGAGAGTTATGAAAAATGATAGGATGGATGAAAGTGATTTAGTAAAAGAAAGGTTGGTACATCTTCATTTGCTAGAGGAAATGAGGGAAATAGCGAACGATACAAGCTTATAAGAAGAAAATGAAGCAGAATGAATACTTTGATCAAAAGATCTATTAGTCTCTATTTCATGTGAATGAATTGGTTCTAGTATATGATTCCAGATACAAAAAAAGAAGACAGAGAAAATTTCTTCCAAAATGGATGGGGGCTCTCCAAAATAGCTAGATATGCATGAAAATGGTACGTACCAACTTGAGGAATTAGATGGCACTCTCCATTACAAAATGGGTCAACCACGACAAGTTGAATATTTTCCAAGCACCAGAATAGTCTACTCCGAGGACGAAGTAGAAGCTAGGAAGGGGGAAGATGTCGACACTAAAATTTTCCTCCATAATTTCTTATTTCATTAATTTATGTATTAGGAATAGGATGTTGTTAAGTATAATTAGTAGTAGCGTTCGATAGAAGATAATGGCACTGCTAGTACGATGCCGCCAATAATGTACAGTACGGTAATAGTCAAAAGTACAATAGGAATGTTGTGGTAAAAAGTAAATATTTGTCGTAAGTGGTCCGGTAATGTTAAAATGTCAAAGTTGGGGTAAGTAGAGAAGTAGGGTCTACATTATTAGGAATTAGAAATATTATATTGGTAATAGAGGACAGGGAGTGAGGTCATAAATATTTTGTGTATTTTATTTGTAAAAACTCTAAAAATGTAGACCCATGTGAAATGATAAGGTTTATCTTATCTTAAAAGATAAGCTTACATGTATAGATAAGAGTTAAGGTATGGAATATGATTCATCAGAGTGGATTTATTATCCTATCTTAGAGATAAGATGGATAATCCTGAAAGTTCTATAAATAAAGAGGCCACCCCCGTCATTTAGCATAGAAGGAAGTAGTGAGAAATATTGTATGAGTAAGTGTGTAAAAGAATCCATCATTTTGAAGGTGTGTTAAAGAAGTCATTAAGAAGGTGTAATTGTGAAAGATTCTCCCATAGTATTGGTGGAAGGCAAGTGAATTCAGTAACAATTGAAGTACCTCATGGGTGAGATTGTAACAATTTCATGTTAATATTATAATTTACTATGATATTTTAGATTTCTCATCATTCCTTCTTATCATAGTCCATAGTATTCTTGTGTTATGTTTGTTGTCGTGTTTCCAGATTACATCCACCAAACTAAAAGTTGCGCATTAGTTAATAATCATAGCACGAGGAGTTCCCGGTGAAGGATTATCATAGTGCCAGATTGGTGATGACAGGTTACCTGTAATTGTTATACAAATTATTACCTTGGTTCAAGAGGGTCGCGTTGGTGAACAACGATCAACACGTGTCCAGGAGGTCTTCTGGCCACAAGTGTGGGTGCTCTTCCTTTAAGGTCTTCAATGTAGATTTCCTTATCAATGGCTCTATCAATATCCACAAATTGCTACAAGGCTTTCATGGTTTTCCCAAGCTACTATTTTAAGGTTGGAAGCAAGGTCTCCTATGAAAATCTTCATCGAGCACAAGGTTTGGTTGAAGAATGGAGTTTGTGCAGAGGGGATAGTCATAAAGATTTAACCAAGCACTGGTTAACAATTCTAGAATCCCTTGTAGAGTCACCAAAAATTATTAGCATATGGATTTTCACACATGCAAATGAAATGCAACAGTGGTGGGAACAAATTCACTCCTCAATGAAGGTGAGGTTTCCTTTAATGAAATCCAAAACTACATTTACACTTGTACATTCAAAATTGTATCTGGGGGGTGTTTTGGAACATCAATGGAAAGAAAAGTGAATGAGGGAGATGGAATGGAATGAAGGAAATGAGTGGAATGGAATGAATTGAAAGAAAATGCAAGAGTTAGGTACAAGCAGAGCCTAAATATGGCACGAAGAAGAAAGATGAATAACTAACACACACAAAACAAATTTGAGTTAACTAAACAATAATGTGTAAAAGGGAACACACATGAGCAAGCAGATAATCATATCTTGATAACTATGAACTAGAACAACAGATTAATAATGTTGACGAATAAGATCAAAAAAAATATTTACAATGCAAGATTCAAACACGAACATCTACTGAACATAAGAACTCAAATGCTATTAAGAAAAACAATGGAATGGGACACAAGTTTCAGATTTTTTGACTCCAAATGTCTTCTCAATAGAACACAAAGGTCTTTCCTTTGAGGTAAATCTTGCATACAAGTATTTTTCTTACTCCTCTCTCAAGTCCCTTTACAACTGAATACCCTCACTTTCGGGATAACCAAACCAAAATTGGTACAAAGTATAGGGTGTTTACATGAACATTAAATAGGAACTTAAAGTTGAACTTTTGAATTTTTCAACCACTTTATTCAAAGCAATTAAACATTGAAATCACTTAAGCAATCCAATTTTTCCAAAGACTGTAACAGAGTACATAGATAAGTTATTGATCAGATTTATATTTATTGTGGATATTCAGAATGGTTTTTTCTCTGGGAGGTGTGTTGGTCAAGATGAGATAAGGAAAGAGGTTTAGGGAAACATCATTGTGATCTCATAAAAACGAATGGAAGCTGATGGCGTATTTGTGTTGTATTAAGCAAGTATGCTCAATAAGGCAACAAAGAAGGCTCATTACCCCTCTTCCATTGCTCAGATCAGAATATTGGACGAAGTAAGCTTGCCAGGCGAGGTGTATAGGTTTTGCTGATGGATATAGCGGATACAACCAAGCTCATATAGTAGAGAAAGATCAGCTGAAGACCACATTCACCACTCCTTGGGAAACGTTTTCTTATAGAGTTATGCCTTTTGAGTTGTGTAATGCTCTGGCAACGTTCCAGCACTTGATGAATAGGGTGTTCAAACCCTACATTGGGAACTTCATCAGAGTATTTTTGGATGATTTTTACATCTATGGGAGCAAGAAGGACCACCTACACCAGATAGAGACAGCATTTCAAAGGTCAGATGAAGCACAAGCCTCACTAAACCCTACAAAGTGTGTCTTTGGATGTTCTAAAGGCATTTTGTTATGGCATGTTGTATCCAAAGATGGTATTGGTACTGATCCTGATAAATTTTCAAAAATCAAAGAGTTAGCATTTCCTATTAATAGAAGTAAGTTGAGATCATTTTTAGGCCATATGGGTTACTATAGAAGGTTCATCAAGAATTTCTCAAAGATTGCACAACCACTAACCTAGTTCTTGAAGAAGAATGTTACTTATGAACTAGGAAATAAGGCGCATGAAGCTTTTGAACAACTGAAGGAAGCCCTGGTGTCTTCACCTATTCTAAAGAATCCAGATTGGAGCAAGCCATTCATTATGTACACTGATGCCTCAGATGCAACACTAAGAAGTACTCTGAGCCAAAAAGATGAAAATGGGAATGAACATCCATTTTACTTTGGGAGCAGACAAATGAGTAGTGCTAATGTAAATTATCCTATAACTGAAAAAGAGGCTCTAGCTATCATTTTTGTTGTAAAGAAGTTTAGGAATTACTTGCTAGGGAAAAAATTTATAGTTGTAACAGATCATCAAGCTCTAAAATATATTGTAAATAAGCCTAACCCATCAGGGAGGATAGTAAGATGGATAATTTTTCTACAAGAATTTAAATTTGATATTATAGATAGGCCAGGAAAGAAGCATGTCAATGCAAATGCACTCTCTCGAGCCTATGATGGTTTAGGTTCATCTTGTGATGACGATGATTTCCCAGATGCAACATTGTTATCCCTTGACACAATCCCTAGTAAATACAAAGATATTTAGAATTATCTAAATGAATTCAAGTTTCTTGATAGTGTCAATACAAAGACTAAGAGGAAGATTACTCAAGCCAGTTGTCCATATTCTATTTTGCATGGATTATTATTTCGAATAGGACTTGATGGATAGTATAAGAGGGCAGAGGGACGTGATCAAGGGAAGGAGCTGATAGAATAATTCCACAATGGTACATGTGGAGGGCACTTCTCTGGACAACTTACAGCAAGAAGGATCTTGGATGCAAGTTATCACTGGCCCACTCTTTTTAGAGATTGTTATAATTATTGTAAGACATGTGATATTTTTCAAACACATGGTAACCGTAAGACTTCATCAGCTCCATTATGCCCTATTCTTCCACTTGGTCCCTTTGAAAAATGGGGAATAGACATTGTAGGTTCACTTCCAACTACCCCATTCCAAAATAAGTATATTGTAGTTGCCACAGATTATTTAACCAAGTGGGTTAAAGCTAGGCCATTGAAAACAACTTCCATGGATGAAGTGGCAAGGTTCATATATGAACGCATTGTCATCAAATTTGGTTGTCCATTAGAAATTGTAACAAATCAAGGAAGCCACTTCATTAATGAGGTGGTAGAAGCCATAGTCAATAATTTTTTTATCAAGCACAGGAAGGCAACAACATACAAGCCAAACACAAATGGACAGGTGGAACGAACAAATTTTGTGTTGTGTTAAATTCTAGCAAAAGATGCAGCCTTGCAGGTACATAAGTGGGATAAAAAGATTCATACAACATTGTGGGCATATAGAGCAACATCAAAGTCAACAACAGGATACTCCCCATTTCAGTTGGCTTATGGCATTGATCCAGTTCTTCCTATTGAGTTTGATATTCCCACTGTGACAGTTATGAAAAATGAAAGGATGGATGAAAGTGATATAGTAAAAGAAAGGTTGGTATATCTTCATTTGCTAGAGGAAATGAGGTAAATAGTGAAGGATACAAGCTATAGGAAGAAAATGCAGAAGGAATACTTTGATCAAAAGATCCGTTGGTCTCCATTTCATGTGAATGACTTGGTTCTAGTATATGATTCCAAATATAAAAAAGAAGACAAAGAAAATTTCTTCTAAAATGGATGGGGGCCTACAAAATAGCTGTTGTGCATGAAAATGGTATGTACCGACTGGAGGAATTGGATGGCACTCCCATTACGAAATGGGTCAACCACGATAAGTTGAAGATTTTCCAAGCACCAGAATAGTCTACTCCGAGGATGGAGTAGAATCTAGGAAGGGAGAAGATGTCGACACTAAAATTTTTCTCTGTAGTTTTTATTTCATTAATGGATGTATTAGGAATAGGATGTTGTTAAGTATAATTAGTAGTAACGTCTAATAGAAGATAACGGCACTACCAGTACGACACCGCCAATAATGTATAATACAGTAATAGTCAAAAGTACAATATGAATGTTGTTTTAAAAAGTAAATATTTGTTGTAAGTTGTCCAGAAATGTTAAAATGTTAAAGTTGGGGTAAGTAGAAAAGTAGGGTCTACATGATTAGGAATTAGAAACATTATATTGGTAATAGAGACAAGGAGTGAGGTCATAAATATTTTGTGTATTTTATTTGTAAAAAGTCTAAAAATGTGGAACCCATGTGAAATGATAATGTTTATCTTATCTTAAAAGATAAGCTTACATGTACAGATAAGAGTTAAGGTATGGAATATGATTCGTCAGAGTGGATTTTTTATCATATCTTAGAGATAAAATGGATAAGCCTGGAAGTTCTATAAATAAAAAGGTCACCCCCCTCATTTAGCATATAAGGAAGTAGTGAGAAATATTATATGAGTGTGTAAAGGAAGCCATCATTTTGAAGGTGTGTTAAAGAAGCCATTAAGAAGTGTAATTGTGAAAGTTTCTCCCATAGTATTGGTGGAAGGCAAGTGAAGTCAGTAACACTTGAAGTACCTCATGGGTGAGATTGTAACAATTTCATGTTAATATTATAATTTACTCTGATATTTCAGATTTATCATTATTCCTTCTTATCATAGTCTATAGTATTCTTGTGTTATGTTTGTTGTCGTGTTTCCAGATTACATCCACCAAACTAAAAGTTGCGCATTAGTTAATAATCATAGCACGAGGAGTTCCCGGTGAAGGATTATCATAGTGCCAGATTGGTGATGACAGGTTACCTGTAATTGTTATACAAATTATTACCTTGGTTCAAGAGGGTCGCGTTGGTGAACAACGATCAACACGTGTCCAGGAGGTCTTCTGGCCACAAGTGTGGGTGCTCTTCCTTTAAGGTCTTCAATGTAGATTTCCTTATCAATGGCTCTATCAATATCCACAAATTGCTACAAGCTTTCATGGTTTTCCCAAGCTACTATTTTAAGGTTGGAAGCAATGTCTCCTTGAAAATCTTCATCGAGCACAAGGTTTGGTTGAAGAAATGGAGTTTGTGCAGAGGGGATAGTCATAAAGATTTAACCAAGCACTGGTTAACAATTCTAGAATCCCTTGTAGAGTCACCAAAAATTATTAGCATATGGATTTTCACACATGCAAATGAAATGCAACAGTGTGGGAACAAATTCACTCCTCAATGAAGGTGAGGTTTCCTTTAATGAAATCCAAAACTACATTTACACTTGTACATTCAAAATTGTATCTGGGGGGTGTTTTGGAACATCAATGGAAAGAAAAGTGAATGAGGGAGATGGAATGGAATGAAGGAAATGAGTGGAATGGAATGAATTGAAAGAAAATGCAAGAGTTAGGTAAAAGCAGAGCCTAATATTGCACGAAGAAGAAAGATGAATAACTAACACACACAAAACAGAATTTGAGTTAACTAAACAATAATGTGTAAAAGGGAACACACATGAGCAAGCAGATAATCATATCTTGATAACTATGAACTAGAACAACAGATTAATAATGTTGACAATAAGATCAAAAAAAATATTTACATGCAAGATTCAAACACTAACATCTAATGAACATAAGAACATCAAATGCTATAAGAAACAATGAATGGGACACAAAGTTCATATTTTATTAACTCCAAAATGTCTTCTCAAAAGAACACAAAGTTTCTTTCTTTGAAGTAAATCTTGCATACAAAGTATTTTCTTCTCCTCTCTCAAAGTCACCCTTTACAAATGATCCCCTCACTTCCTTTTATAACCCAAAAATTGGTTACAAAGTAGTTAGGGTTTTACATGAACATTAAATAGGGAACTTAAGTGACCTTTGAATTTTTCAACCAACTTTATTAAAAGCAATTAAAAATTGAAATCACTTAAGTCATCCACAGTTTTCCGCAAGTAAACTCAATAACAACATCCTTTTCTTAAAATCCCACTTTTAAAACATACAATAATAACTAGTGCCCTCTATTGAAATGGGGTCCACCTATCTCAAACGTAGGATAAATGGACTCTCCCACTTCGTTAGATACCAAGAAAACTATCTCCTTGAACCATCAATTAAATTAGGGTATGTCTCTTACGCCAATTGAAAGGATCCGAACCTTCCCAATTTTTCAAACATTTTTTCTTCTTCTGGAGATTCATTTGGTCGAAGAATAGCCTCCCAAAATACCTGCAATTCCAAAATCCTATTTGACATATCATTTAGATTAACCATCTTTGATTGAGCATTCCCAAACAAGTTCTTTAATTTGATGCAACACTCCATTGAAGTTGAAGATAAATTATTAGCGAGAGTATACATGTCCTTAAAAAATTGTAAAAATTACTTTCCACATGTTCTGATGAACACCTTTGATTATTCTCATTTTTGAGGTTGCAAGGGACCTCAACTACGAATTCTTGAATCAAGGCGAGTGAAGTGAAGGCTTCATTTCATACACTCTCATAATGGATTATAGAATCCTAGAGAAGCGTCTTCCTTTAATTGAGATGCAGACACCAAATAAAACATGTCCCTCGATGTTCAAACTTGAGGATTCCTTCAATGGCCAAAACTAAGAATTCCATACTTGTCATCTCGTGTAGACTGGGAAATATCTCATCTAAATTTGATATGTTAGAAACAAAGATTTCCTTGAAAGAAAGAATTGGATCAAGATACGCACTCACATCTTCATGGAGCTTAACCGTTGTTTTGATCGTCCCTTGGCCTAAAACGAGAATCTCTGAAAGCCAAGTTTTAGTGACATGGCCCAACGTGTTTATTTCTTTTAAACAATTGAGAGTTTCTTCATCAGGGGAAGCCACTGCATAAAGTACTGGGAAAGTGGATGATATGGGATTTATCATATGTTAAACATATTCTGCCAATTAATTCTTTTCAGCCTTGAGCTAAGAGTTATGAGACTTATATTTCTCAAGTCACTTTAGCACAATGTAGACACCAAAATTGGGTCACACTCCCCTTGGTCCCTCAATAAATAAATACCTTGGACACATCCACCTAGCCATGGCCCCCTTCACCCTATTATAATATTAATTTAATTATTTAAATTAAATTAATTCAATATCCTCACAATATTTATTATTTAAGTACCATAATTAGGATAATGCCCACATATCCACCTCACCTAGACACCTCATCTAGCCACCTCACCCTAAGACCTATTCTTAGTAAGTTGCCATAACGAACTAAGACTTACCCAAACCCTAAAAATCAATGCCTACATTCCCTCTAACCACATTCCCGACCGTTAGAAGGAAGCTTCCATGCTAATCTGTGGGGTTAAAACAAAATGAGATCCCAGAAAATCAAGGGGATATGCCTAGTTTAGTAAACCTAGGAAATCCTACCCTAACTGATGCCGGTTATCCTTAACCGCCACTGGTTAATCCAGAACCACCGTCGGTTACCATTTAATCCTAAAAACAACCTTATTTCAGGTGGGCACATTTTTGTGAGTGATAATCACATCTTTTGAGGACAAGTGAAGAAACCAGAGCTGCATGCAAGTAGAATCCATGTTAGTATACACATCAGAACATCCATAACCAGTCCCTGAAGCAATCACACAGCCATCTGCCTTCACAGGAGCATCCATGGAAGCACCAGCACTACACCAAGTTCATTCCATTTGATCACCCACCATTACCAACCAAGCATCAAGCTCGTACAAATAGTAAGTTTTCTTGACCAACACTTATCCATTTATCATTTGGTAGATCCTTTTACATCTGTTACTAGTTTCTACTCTCATTTTCCATCCCCCCATCATTTACCTCCATGAAAACTTGACCATCTTTTTATCCACACCCTTACATTGCCCATACTTGGACCTTAATCATTCCTGTGCATACCTCATATCCATACGAATCTTGTCATTTCCCTTCCATCTTCATCTAACCTCAGATCTATCACCCAGCCAAGTTTTATTGAGTTTCATGTACCCCGACCATACCAACATCGGTTACCCAAAACCGTTGTTGGTTATCCTAAACCGATACCGGTCATACCATACCGATGTCACTCTATAAGTCTTTTACCAGAAACTAAGAACAGAGCTCCTAAACTTCCACCAAATACTCAAAATCGCCCAGAATTTCACCCTGACCAAGACATTGACCTTCAGATGCAATGTCATAGCTTAGCCTGTTGTGAATGAATGTTCTTACTGTACGCAAATGAGATACCTAAATCATTTTAACTACAGTAGGATTTCCTTTATTTCTCACATTGATTTGTTTTAAACAGTGGATTGACATTTGTCTAGGAAGTATCACACTTCTTGGATCTAGCATACACTAGGCAGTCCACTGCATATATTGTTTAACTATTATTTGATGGTATTGATTTCCATTCCAGGTAGTTCCTCCAAAAAAAAAGGAAGCTCTCTAGATCAGCTGTGGATTCAGAAGTCATACGCACGCAGCAACCTACAACTAACATTTTAATAGGTATTCCTCCTAACCCATTACCCTTATTTGTTTCGTCAACATTCAAAGAAATGCTCTAGAATCAGGTGAAACACACAATATCAATTGAATCTTGAGCCATCGCCATGTCACTTTCCAATGTGGACCTCCTAAGTCCATGTCTAGAAACTTCATAATCAGCAGATGTCATGGCATCACGCTCCTTGTCAACTTGTGGGATGGAAAGATCCGCAAATCTATTTCTGTCACTATCCACCATTATTCGAGAAAGCACTTAGCCTTCTTGGGAATGACATCATTTGAAAGTTTGAAAAGGTCATCAAAATCAATGTTTATTGCCTTGACAACCCTCTTCCTTTTCTTGACCTCGCAATCAAACCAGAAAGGAGTATCATTCACTATTTCTGCATACAAAAGCTTAGAGCTCGAAGCAACATTCTCATTTTTCTTGACATCATGAGATTTTGCAAAAATAATTTTCACGACCTCAATTTGAGGAGAAATAACCTCAATATCCACCTCCTGGTCATTCAGGAGATTTCAGGAAATCTCTTCATGAACTGTAAGTTCCGAAGTGTTTGATATTTGGACTACCTACACCTGAGTGAACGCTTGTGCAAGGCATGGATGAGGATCGTTTGTCACGAGCTTCTAAGAACTATTAACAATGTGAGTAGAAGAATCTCTACTTGAAGTAGAAAATCTCGATACACGCTCACTTCCTTCACTAGGGCTAGGACCCTTAGATTTTTCTCCTCGTGACACATTTTTCGGGGAAGCAGAATTTGGCAACCACTCCTTTCTTTCTTGTTGTGTATGATTGGATGGCACGGAGGTCAATTGAGAAGTGGCTTTGGTTGAATGGAGACCTCCTCGAGTTAGAAATTTTTGTGATCCTGAAGTATGATCTTGAATTGATTATAACTCTACAAGTTCTCTTTCGTACCAAGATATGCTTCTTTCAAGGATCGATTGATTCTTGCTATCAAGAGAAAATTCATCTCTTTTAGTCCAATCAATTCAAGGCAACAGGGTAAAATCAACTGCATCATATAAAGGATCAATAATGTAACACCTGCTAAAACAACCCACTTGAGACCCAAGAACAACCTAGGATTAGTCAAAAAAAAATTATGGGATAATATTTTTTGTTTAAAAGTGTCTGCTACCAGGTTACGAAACAATAGTTGTTTCAAGCAAGGTTTAGAGGCCAAATAAAAAGCTTAGCTCGTAGTAATCCCATTACAATGAATATTAAACTTTATAGGGTCAAAAATTAGGCTTAGAATAATCATTAAGATTAAGAGGGAAATTTCTCACTCTCCCACCCTTTGACAAGATTAAGAGATTCAACCTAATTTTTCTCACTCTCCCATTTGATAGGAAATTTTCTGACATTTCCAGTGATGTAAAGAAGTCCTCTTAACCCCCTGTATTTCAAAATTTATGGGTCGGAAGACCTTGGGAGGGAATTTTTCCCAAAGCGGGTCGGCGGGTCTAGGGGAGAAAATTTTCCCCAGGGGCGGGTCTGCGGGCCACGGAGAGAAATTTTTTCTTGGAGGAGGAGTCAAGTCGACCGGATATATGAAATTAATTCCCAATCCAATCTAACATATGAAGTTGGTTTACAATTCAAGTATTCAACATCCAAAGTACAGTTTTGATTTCTAAATCATGCATTTCAAAAGAACATAGCAGTATAACATTTCTTCATGCGTATTTACTTTTCAATTTTCCAACCAGAGCTTTTATACTATATTTCAAACGCAAATTTCCAATGAAAACAAAATCATTTGAACAAGGTACACAACTTCCATTAATCAAATGAATCTTTTACGACTTCTTTCCCATTTATTTTCAGAATATAACATACAGAATACATATCTTTCTTTTTTGTTCACAGAACTGAATACAAGATATATTCTTCCATAATCACAACTTTCATAAATTTAACAGAGTAGCCTTTCCATCACAGATAATATACAATGTCATCCACTTAAAAGTGGGAAAAGGTTATAATCAGAAATAATCTCAACAAGGACTGTCATATTTGTCTTTTTCCTCTGATCCATTACAACAACATGAAGATCCTCCATTTTCAAGTTTGATCACAACAAAAGCAAGGAGAAAGGCAACTCTCTCCACCCAACCAAGACATCCAATGAAAATGAGAAGCCATCCTTCTTCATTGGCCCCCGAGCCTCAACCACAATACAATAAGAAATGTGTTTCAACTCATGGCAACAATATGCTTCCACAACACACATACAAATTCATATTTAAAACACAGTCCAGAACAAAACTGTAGTTTGCAACCATAGATAAAAGACAACAAACAACACTTAAGCTTCGTCATGTAAGCCAAAGGAGCAAGAAACTATGGGGGATGTTGCTTATGCCTCCCAAGGGGAAATTGGTATCACCACCCGAGAACAAATTGCCAAAATATATCATTTCAAAACCTTGACATGTCCTTATGCCTCCCCCAAGTACCCCTTATTCCTCCCATTTCCTTATGCCTCCCCAACCTCTTATGGTACCCCATAACGAGTAACAAAATGCAAGCTATTTCATTTCCAAGGTGGAACCCAAATCCCAACTCCCTTCACACATATACTTCCCCATAACACTTATGTCTCCCCATAAGAATCCCCATAATCTTCTCCTACACCTTTCTTATGCCATCTACCCAAACAGCCAACGAATAAAAAAATACATTACCACACTCAACCATTCACATAAGCATAAAAATGAAAGAAGAGCATAACAAGAGCCAAGATCTTACCTTTCCATGATGGAGTTGTTCTAAGTTCAAAAATAGAAAGCTTTATTCCAATGCAAGCAATCCAAAATATCCTCCAAGCACAAGCATTCAACAATCTTCAAACCCCTCCAAAGCAAGAGCTCTCAAACAACAAAAAAATTATCCAAAAAAATGAAGCATTCCAAGGTGAAGGAACCCAAAAACAAGCATGGGAATTTGAATATATTGAAGAAGGAAGAGAAGAGGATGAGGTGGATCTATGTAGGATGCCACATTACACATCCTCAACTCCAACACCAAAGTCAACTTCATTCTCCAAGGCATATTAAATAGGTGGGTGAATAATATGACAGATTACTTACACACTCCAAAACAAGCCCACACTCCAAAGGACTAAAATTTAAACATGTAAGAAAAGTGCAATTAATACTTACAACTTGACTTAAAAAAAAGCATAATGAAAGTCTAAATTCAACTCTCCAACCATATGTATGGTTGGTAAATAAATTTAAGAGGTATGGGACAAGTTTAACTTGTCCCACAAGCCTCTAAAATCAGCCTCCAAGGAAAAAATTGAATTTCCAAGAAGGTGGAGTGTTTCATCCTCTAAAATCAATTTACACATCTCTTACAACACTTAAACTAAGACCAACAACCCTATTAATTACGTTCTCATGACATAATTTAATTAAATAACTTATCAACATGATTACTCACATTATAAATCACAATTTAATTAAATAATGAAAAGGGAAAACACATCACTTATAAAACACATACAACATTAACAAAAGACCAAATAAAAGAAAAACATAAAGTCCCTTGGTCACATTCGAAGGTGATTCCCCCCTATGGAAATCCCTAACAAAATCCAACACGCACAAACAAATACAAGTTGCCATGGTGACCTTGTTGAATTCATATAGAATTTCAATGTGGTTAATCTCTAATCCCTCGATGTTTGTTGTGATATTTTTAACCTGCAAAATTTAAATACCCCCTTCGGCGTCATGTCCGCATCAGAACATCCAAAATGAATATAAATATAATTCCAAAACCATATATACATATGAAGCACAACATCATCAAGGGAAACAACAATATCATTTGCAGTTTTATCCATAACTATATGATCATTAAATTAATTCCACTTTCTAGGTCTACTCAAAATATCCAAATATCACATGTCCAAACAACATCTATAATATAACCATGTCAAACAATATATCAACATCAGTATATAAAAAGTTTCAAATAATCATCATGCACCATATATGAATCAAAGTCCACCATAAACCATGATCTAACATCTAACATCATACTAAATCAAACTATAACAATGTCCATAATATAGTCAGCAGTATCAGGATCAATATCATAAGGTGTCGAAGGGAAGCGGTGTTGGCTATATTTTCTGCATAGCACAAAACCTAGGCAGTCATGAGATAAATATCCCTCATTTACCAATGAGGCTCCCGTGTCAGATTTTTCAATAAAATATGCTAGTATCTATATGGGGGTTTCACTTTAACTACTCAGTTCATGAACCATAATTGAACAGTTCTGCAGCAAGTAAGCAACTGTTTAAAGAAAGGAAAAGTTATAGAAGAAGTTAATTACATAAACACATAAGAAATGGGGAAGATGTGCATCCCAATCAGTAGATGTACAGAGTTGATTAGAATGCACATAGAAAAATCCAATAGATATAAACACATAATCCTAAAACAAAGGCAGCTCTAGATCTAGATCTAAAATAACACAAAGTTTATTAAAAGATCTAAGATTAAAAGCAAGAAACACAGTACACCATGACACTAAGTTCTCCGGAAACCTTCTCCTTTGTATAATCCTCTCCAAGTGGCTCTCAGGGGTTTAGCAAAAAGTCTAGAACACAAGATTAATGCTTATAAATTATGATCATTAACCTAAAGGTTTCATTCCTCTACTTATAGAATGTAGAGGGGCAATTACAAGTTGGAAGCTTTTAGTTGAACTGGCACATCATGGAAGTCGGAGGAAAGAAACAACTGGGAATCTCCATCCTAGAATTCCTCTTTGCATAACATGTATGATTTGCAACTGAAAATAGAACCTTCTATTTTGCACGTCCTACCACCTATCTCTAAGTAGTTGACTTCTTCAAGTAATGGCTTTTAAACCAATCACTTAAGTTATATAATTTAATTGATTTCAATTACTTTGTCGGAGGAAAAAAGAAGGAAAGGATAGCTTACAGTCTTGTCCTTTTTCATGTCTGCATGTCACATGCTTTCAAGGGTGATTCAAAAGTAGACATCATTTTCATCGGAAGCAGTTGGGTCTGGAATGTGCAGGTACAACTATGGATCTGGAAATAGCTGGAAGTAATCGAGTGGATCTTGCCAAGTACAACCTTTTCAGGCTCTTTTATCCTTGAAGCTTTTGAACAGTTCTTCTCCAGTATATGCATCGGGTAGTAAAGGAAAACCTAGTACTCAAAGATATACTCTTGTTAATTGCATGAAATGAACAATTAAAAATTTGGAAAGCACTCCAGGTGAATTCAACTTCAATGAAGGCTTCAACTGGAAGATTCAAGGTGAAGCACCAGCACAGATCTTGAAGGAATTTTACAATGCACTGACTTCTTCATGGGCTGCATTCAAACAAGAGGATGAAGCCTTTGCAATTATGGATTTTCAGAATGGATTTACATCTAAATCTGGATATGGATCTACACCTGCGTAAAAAACTCTAGATTCAATTGAGTTGTGGATGGAAAAGTTGCAGCTCGAATAATTCCACTGCTTTTAATCTGCACGCATGAGTGAAGTCGAAGAGTGAATTTTTTCCTGCTCTGGATCTGTCTATCAATTCAGCAAGAGGTTCCGAGCCTAGATCTGTGTCTCATAATATCTATGGAAGATTTAAAAGTGATGCATGACTCACATTTTGCTTTCTTTTTCATCTTTCTTCATCCATGGCTTTGTCTATCTTTGTCTGAACAATTCTTTTTCTTCTTAGTTGACTATAATTCTTCAAAACGGGTGCAGATCTGGATAATCCTTCAGATTCAGAGGAAATATTCAATGTATTGGACATTGATATAAGTTTTGTTTTTATAAAATCACCTGTATCTAAATGTTGCAATTAATTCAGACAAAGATGGCAACCGGAGCATCCACAGTGAATTTTAATTGCAAAAAATTTCATAATTCAAGCCTGCTGCCCCAAAATTTGACGTTTTATTTGCATGCAAAGCAAGCATGAATTTTACCAACATCACCTGAACACCTGTATCACTTCTATGCAAACAATTATGCAAACACAAATCAACCTCCTTCAATGTATGTGCCAAAATAGGAAGCTTTTAGCATCTTGATTGGATCTTCTTTTAAGCAAAATCCTATATCAAAATGGGGCACTACTTTTCCTCTGGGCTGCCCTTCTTCACCTGTGAATTAATTAATTCAGGTTTCCTTATGGCAGCCCATGCTTATATATGCCCTCATAATTCTTCTAATTAATAATTCCCCTTCTATTCTTAGTAATTAATTAATTAAAAATCATGCTTTTCTCTTTAACTGATGTGCTAAAATTGCACAGTCTTAAGGATTGGCATCCAAAAATTAAATTTAATCAAATTTAAACATCCACTCTTCACTTCAATTAAGCTTCACAGTGTGCTTTGAACAAAAGCCACTATAAATAGAATTTAATTTAATCAATTAATATTTTAAAAAGTATTATTTCCTTCTCAAAAGGGGCTACATTGAATAAATTAAATTTATTTAATTTTGGAAGTCTATTTTTAAATTCCTTTTGTCCACTTCCCTTTGTTGACTTTTCCACAAGCCTGGGTGTCAAAATTGGGTGAATAAAGATTAAAAAAAAAAATTATTTAATGCATTATTATTCACACAAGGTGGGTCGCACTTTTTAGCATAATAGAATACTATTTTTAAAAACACATGGCAATGAAAGAATTTTTACCCTGCAAGGCAGCCCCAGAAATCTCATGATCCACTTAAGTGATTTGACTTTGACAATGAGATTATTTACCCTGCATGGCAGACAATAAAATCCCATTATTTCACTAAGTCACTTTTCTTTTATTTCACCATGGGAATTTTTACCCTGCAAGGCAGGCAATAAATTTTTGATAGAGTCTGCTGCCTCGAATTTTCCCACTGCAACTTAAGTGACTTTTCCATCATGGGAAAAAGTACCTTGCAAGGTAGGCAATAAAATCCCACCTGCCCAAATTTTCGTGTTTGGGAGAAAATGCAAATCATTTGGTAATTAGAAAGAAACATAACTCACCTTCCTTCAAAATGATGTCCAAAATCAGAGAAATCCAGAAGTTTTTCCTTCTCACTGGTGATTGTTGAAGCACAAAACAAGCAAAATGTAGGCCATACACTTTCACAGCCCAAAATCCTCAAGGCAGAGCTATAGGTAGAGGACAATGGCGTCCAATACAAAATACAATTACCCAGAACCAATCAAAAGTTTCAAAATAGAAAAGAAAATATTTTCCTTCCAATGGCTGCCAAATCTAAAAATACGACCCACAGATTCTTAGACAAACAACGAGAATTGACCCAGAGACCAATTTCAAAGAGTTTCAAAACGAGAAAAGACAAATATTTTCACTTCCAAATGGCTGCAAAAGTCTAACAAATAAAGACCCACAATTCTTGGATTCAACGAGAATAAACAAAGTGACCCAGGTAGAGTGATGGAATAATGACAAGATCGATCAGAAAATAGAAATTCAAAATTACTTTTAATCTTACATAACTGAGGTGTCCATAAGAGGAAGAAAAACAAAATACAATGCATGAGGAACAGATTTGTATTATATTTCACAAATCTGATACACTGAGACAAAAACGATTGTATTTGCCAAAGGACAGAGCTGCCTGTGCTCTTGTTTACACGCCTTCCTTCTTCTTTTAAAAACAGAGTATTCCTTCTTGTTACAATGCAAAAAGAAACAGAGTTTTTATCATTTAAAACACAGAAGCTTCCGGATTAGAAAAAGGAAGTGTCTAGATGCACGAAGGAAGTTAGGTGAAGGAATTTAAATGCAGTGGGTGGAGTGTTTTGTCAGCAAAGGGCAGGGGAGATTAGGTAAGCATACATGGATATCCATGTCTACCAACACGCCCCTTTAATCTTCACTGCCATATATGTCTGCTATTCCAATTTCTTCCCGGAGATGCTCAAATACATGCTTTGCAAGTGGTTTTGTGAAGATGTCTGCTAGTTTCTCTTTGGACCTGCAAAACTCAAGATGCATGTCACCATTGTTCACCAATTATCAAATAAAATGATACCTTGTGTCAATATGCTTGCTATGTTTATGGAAGACATGATTTTTAGATAAAGCAATTGCAGAATTATTATCACAATAAATTTCTGTAGGTTCTTCCTGTGGATGCTTCAAATCTGAAAGTACTCTTCTCATCCATACTACTTGGCAAGCTGCTGATGTGGCTGCAACATATTCCACTTCAGCTGATGAGAGTGTCACAATTGGTTGTTTCTTTGATGCCCAAGAGATAGCACATGATCCAAGATGGAAAATGTTACCGGAAGTACTCTTCCTATCATCCAAGCTACCTCCCCAATCACTATCCATATATCCAATCAGCTTGTAGTCATCTGAAGCTGTATACAAAATCCCAAAGTTCTTTGTTCCAGCTATATACCTTAAAATTCTTTTTCCAGCCTTTCAATGTGATTCCTTAGGTTTGTCCATGAATCTAGAAATAAGACTAACCCCATGCATGATATCCGGTCTTGTGGTGGTTAGATATATAAGGCTACCAACTAATCTTTTAAATAAAGTTGTATTAACACTAGGACTTTTGTCGTCCTTACTAAGTTTTAAACCCAGTGCAACTGGTGTAGGGGCTGCATTGACATTTGTCATCTTGAATCTTTTCAGAAGTCACTAGCATATTTGCTTTGACATATAAAAATGCCTTGATCACTTTGACTTACCTCTATTCCAAGAAAGTATCTCATGATCCCCAAATCAGTCATATCAAATTCACTTTCCATGGCTGCCTTGAATGATTTAATTGACATGTTACCTGTGAATATCATATCATCTACATACAAGCAAACTATCAAGATTTCTCCTTCATCATCCACTTTGACATATAAAGTTGGTTCATTGCCACTCTTGCTAAACCCATTGTTCACAAAGTAAGAGTCTATCATGCAGTACCAAGCTCTAGGAGCTTCTTCAAACCATATAGTGTCTTTTTCAGTTTGTATACTTTATGTTCTTCTCCCAAAACTTGATAACCAGGTGGTTGTTTTATATACACTTCTTCTTCTAAAATGCCATTCAAGAATGCTGATTTGACGTCCATTTGGTAAACCTTCCAATTATTTTGCTGCTGCTATGGATAAAACCATTCTAATGGTATCCAATCTTGCCACTAGTGCAAATGTTTCATTGTAGTCTATGCCAGGTAGTTGTGTGAAGCCTTTAGCTACCAGTCTTTCCTTGTGTTTCTCTACTTTTCCATCAGCATTATACTTTGTCTTGTAAACCCACTTAACTCCAATCACATGCTTTCCTTTAGGAAGCTCTACTAGATCCCAAGTTTGATTTTTCTCAGTTGATTGAATTTCTTCATTCATGGCTGCAATCCAATTGTCATCTTTAATCTTTTGTCAATAAAAGCCGCCAGAACAGCTTGTGCATATTTGATTTGTTTGATTAAAGGGACTTGTCTCTCCATAGAATAACACCTTTTTATGGTCTTTGTCAAGGTAATCCCAAGAGCATCTACAACTTTAGCTAGCATGACATTTTCAGACGCACCTGAATCTAAAATGTAGTTGTTTAACTTCAAACTATTAAGCAATAGGGAAACATAAAATGGTTCCACTCTTTCAGAGGATGGTGAGGATTTAACAACTGCAGTGTCGTTCTGGGGAGGAGTATCCTTGAGCTTAGGCAAAAGGCCTTTTTATGTACTGGATTGTCCTGGTGATTGCACATATTTAACTAGCTTATTTAACTGCTCAGGAAAGGCTCTTAAGTATTCAGCTTCTAACATTTGAATCCTAGTTTCCTTGACATGATCAACAATGTCGAAGGAAGGTATAGATTCAGATACCTGAGCTACTTTCTGTGGTTGAGATGAAGAACTCACATTCTTATCTCTGGGAGCTAAAGAAGAAGGTAAAGGGATGCCCATTCTTTGTTCGTCAGTTAATGCTTCAGCTTGGTGAGTTTGTGATCTTGTAAGTACTGCATATGCATGACATGATTGTCTTCAAGAAGCTCCTCATACTCATGTTCATATTTGTAGTTTAGGTAATTAATATTGGAGTCACCAGTAGGACCTATAAAATCATCATCCTCAAGCTGATCAGCGTCAGTTTCCAGGTTTTCTTCATTCATCTCCACGTTATTTCTGGGAGCAGCTTCAATTGCTAATCTTTGGGAACCAACAATGCAGTTCCGGTTGTTGAAATTCTGAGCAGGGGCAGTGTTGTTTCCCTAAGCCATTTGAGCCATTTGCTTCTTCATCTGCATCATCTCATTTGCTAATTTTTGCAATAGTGAATCAGAAGTAGTAGCAGAGGATGAACTTTTAGCTCTAAAAGTGTTGCCCTTTATCTTTCCAGCCATGATGAGGTTGTCTTCAATTTCAACTGCCATGTTTTGGGTTGCTAACAAGTCAGCAGGGCGTGCTCTTCGCAGTTGATAGCTTACTTCAGGAAGTAAAGCGTTGATGAAGAACACCTTTTGATTCTCATCATTCAGAGAAGCAGAAGCTGGAATTTTATACAGTAATCTTTGGAATTTTGCAATAAAATCCCGCATGTGCTCATGTGGCTCCTTCTTCAACTGAGTAAACTTAGTAATCAATGTACTGGAATCTTCAGCTGGTTTGAATCTTTTCAGGAACGCATCCCGCATAGTAGCCAAGTTGGTTATGGTGTCAGGAGCTAGCCGGTAGAACCATTCTCCAGCCAAGTCATGCAGAGTCTCTATGAAGATTCTGACAGATACATCTTCATGTTCAACTGCAAGCACTCCACAAGATATGAAAAACACAGTCAAGTGGTCATCTGGATTTCGCTTGCCATCTCCAAAGAATTTCAGAAAATTCCTTCTTGTCCCTTTAGGTAGATCATGCTTAGGAGGAGTCAGATTCAGTGGCCCAAAAGCTGCTCCCCATGGTACATGTACTATCTGGTTCTGATTCGCCATGATGAATGGGGCACGTCTTCTCCTTGTGTAGACTTGAAGAATAATTCTAGCCTCCGGATTATGTTGAAGATGATCTGGATCTGGATGAGCATGCACTCTCCTTCCTGGTGAGAGACTAAATCTGCGGCTTCTAACTTGAGGAGGATGATTGAAATTGAATTGCTCTTGCAGTTTGAAGAAATGATCAGTCCTTCCTTGTGCCTTCACGGATCAGGTGAATGGACATTTAGCTAGGTTGAGATTTGTATGGAAAACACTCCAATCTTCGAGAGATGAGCTTTGATCTGCAAATATAGTTGTTCCCTAGTGGAGTCGCCAAAACCTGTTGGCTACATTTTCTGCATAGCACAAAACCTAGGCAGTCATGAGATAAATCTCCCTCATTTATCGGTGAGGCTCCTATGTCATATTTGTCAATAAAATATGCTAGTATCTATATGGGGGTTTCACTTTAACTACTCAGTTCATGAACCATAACTGAACAGTTCTACAACAAGTAAGTAGTTGTTTAAATAAATGAAAAGTTATAGAAGAAGGTAATTACATAAACACATAGAAGAAATGGGGAAGATGTGCATCCCAATCAGTAGATGACAGAGCTAATTGCATGCACATAGAAGAATCCAATAGATATAAACAAAGAATCCTAAAACAAAGGCAGCACTAGATCCAGATCTAAAATAACACAAAGTTTATTAAAAGATCTAAGATTAAAAGCAAGGAACACAATACACCGTGACACAAAGTTCTCCGAAAACCTGCTCCTTTGTATTCCTTTGCTCCAAGTGGCTCTCAGGGGTTCAACACAAAGTCTAGAACACAAGATTGCTATTTAAAAATTCTTATCATTAACCCGAAGGTTCTTCCTCTAATTATAGAATGTAGAGGGGAAATTACAAGTTGGAAGCTTTTAGTTGAACTGGCACATGTGGAAGTCAGAAAAGAAACAACTGGCAATTTCCCTCCTGGAATTCCTCTTTCATAACATGCAGGGTTTGCAACTGAAGATAGAACCTTCTATTTTGCACTCCTACCACCTATCTCCAAGTAGTTGACTTCTTTAAATAATTGATTTTAAACAAATCACTTAAGCTGTATAATTTAATTGATCGCTCAATTACTTTGTCTGCAGTCTTGTCCTTTTTCATGTCTGCATGCAGCTGATTCTTTTGCCTTTGATTCTCACCAAACTGGGCCTGGGAGTAGTTGGATATGGAAGCAAGCTGGATCTGGAAACAAGTTGGATCTTCTCAACAAGCTGGATCTGGAAACAAGCTGGATCTGGGAACATCTAGAAGCAACTGACCGTGATTTGCTTGCAGGTACTACCTTTGACATGTCTTCGTTCTTATCCTTAAAGCTTTTGCAGTTCTTCTCTAGTACTTGCATCAGTGCAATATTCGTCGTAAATAACTCATCATTTTTATTTTTATTTGCATATGAGCAATTAAAAATTTTGGAAAGCACTCCGAGTGAATGCAACTTCAATGAAGGCTTCAACTGAAAGATTGGAAGCACCTACACAAGATCCTGGAAGGAATTTTCCACGCACTGACTTCTTCACGGGCTGCATTCGAAACAAGAGGATGAAGCTTTTGTGTCGGAAGCTTTTGTAACTATGAGATTTGGATCTGGATCTGCATCTGCATATGGATCTGCATCTAGATATGGATCTACACCTGTATAACAAAATTTGGCAACTGGGTTGTGGATGAAAAGCTGCAACTCTAATAATTCCACTGCTTTTAATCTGCACGCATGAGTCAAGTCTTTCCTGCACGCATGAGTGAAGTCTTTCCTGCTCTGGATCTGTCTATCAATGCAGCAAGAGGTTTTGAGCCTAGATTTTTGTCTCTAATATCTACAAATTTAGAAGTGATGCATGACTCCGTTGTTCTTTGTTTTTCATCCCTCTTTGTCATGGTTTTGTCTATCTTTGTCTTAACGATTCTTTTTCTTCTTATTTGACTAGAATTCTTCAAAACTAGTGCAGATCTGGATAATCCTTCAGATTCGGAGGAAATATTCAATGTATTGGACATTGATATAAGTTCCTTTTCTTTATAAAATCACTTGTATCTAACTCCTACAATTAATTCAAACAAAGATGGCAACCGGAGCATGCACGGTAAATTTTAATCACAAAAATCTGCATAATTCAAGCCTGCTGCCCCAAAAATTGACGTTTTATTTACATGCAAATCAAGCATGAATTTTACTAACATCACATGAGCACCTGTATCACTTCTACAAACAATTATGCAGACACAAATCAACCTTCTTCAAAGCATGCGCCAAAACTAGAAGCTTTTAGCATCAAATCCACCTTCCTCTAAGCAAAATCCTTCTCCAAATAGGGCGCACTTTTCCTCTGGGCTACACTTCCTCACCTATGAATTAATTAATTCATCCTTATGGCAGCCCATGCTTATATAGCCCTCATAATTATTTAATTAATAATTGCCCCTTCTATCCCTGGCAATTAATTAATAAAAAATCATGCTTTTCTTTTTAATTGATGTGTTAAAATAACATGTTTAAGGACAACCATCCAATTAATTAAATTAATCCAATTTAAACATCCACTCTTCACTCAACTGAAGCTTCATAGTGTGCCTTGACCTTAGCCACTGAAAATAGAAATTAATTTAATCATTAAATACTTTTAAAAGTATTTTTCTTCTCCCAAATGGGGCGCACTTTTTGGCTAAAGAGAATTCTATTTTTAAAAACACATGGCAATGGGAATTTTTACTCTGCAAGGCAGCCCCAGAAATCCCATGATCCACTTAAGTGATTGGACTTTGACAATGGGATTATTTACCCTGCAAGGCAGGCAATAAATTCCCGCCTGCCTGCTGCCTGTAATTTTCCCACTGCAACTTAAGTGACTTTTTCATAATGGGAAAAATTACCCTGTAAGGCAGGCAATAAAATCTCACCTGCCTGTTGCTTCTATTTTTCCCATGATCCACTTAAATCCTTTGTTCTCCAAAAATGCATCCAACCCCGCAGGGGCTTTTTAGCGCACGACTTCACTTTTTCCCAAAGAACCAGACCTCCGATGGTGACTTCCTTCTAGCATAATGTGCGTATGTGATCTCTGAATAATCCAGGCCAAGAATCAGGCTAACCCGGCAAAGGAATTTATTTAGAGAAATTTCACAAAAAATGAAACGGGGAAACACAAAAAACAAAAAATTGCCAAAAGTCACAAATAAAGCCCAAAACTTATTCCCATTTAAAACCCTTATGGTATATAGGAATAATGATATGTTCGATCACAACAGGGTTAAAACGGAGTGCAAATTGCCTCAAACGGGGCTCAAAATAATTAAATACAAATTTCCCGCAGACAAATCCCGACGACAGAATATAACAATTTTGGTCGTATGGGTATTTGGTGAAAAAGGATAATATGGCTCTTTGGGAATATCTTGACGCAATACAAGAACTTTCAGGCAATAAAAACACAAAACGACCCATTATTTTAAAAGTACAAAAAAAATTCAGATAGGGTAGTCACAGATTTCAGGATGAAATCTCGAGACACCAAGTAGACAGTACAAATAACATCATCATCATTTACGAAGGAATCTAGATGGTTCTTGATGCGAAAGGCCTTGATCTGAGCAAGATTTAGGTGTGAAAACTCTCATCTTCTCACTTCATGCTCGTCTAAACAGGCAGCCCATAAATCTTCCATGGAAGGGTTATGTTGATACTTTGCTCCAAGAATCTTTTGCATATATCCATTGATATCAAATTGGGCTCTCTTCACATATGGATGAATTGTGATGAGGTCAAACTCTCTTTCCATGAGTTGTGCATTGAAGAGATTTGGACATTGGTATTCCCTGATTTGGATTAGGAAATGAATTCATGGGCGATGCTTGTCACTGAGAAGACATTGAACTTGGAATAGTTGTCACCCAAGCTCCATCAATGCTCATTTATCACTAACGTACTTAGGAAGTTTCCATGGAATACCTGCAAAGCCACTTACGCGAATGTAGGAAAAGGATGAGAATTGAATAAACCAGGTTCCCCATTGGGAAATGACATCCATGGCTTCTTTAGAAAATCTTTCCTCTGTATTCCGATTCAGGTTCCGAATCACGCGGAAGGTGAATGCATCATTGACTCTTTTGAAATGGTGAGAGTTATTTTTAAAACTTAGTTGCGGATAGTAATGGAAGACACTATTTGATGGACCCATGACTCTTCTTGTTTCGAGTACCAAAAATAGCTTTCTTCTTGCCACTGCGTAAGTCAAATACAATGTCATGTAGAAGCATCTAGTCATCTTTACTTCAATCAATTGTTTGTGAACGGTATCACCGATGATGGTGGCCCAATCCATAAACTCTCTTTTGGCAAGGATGATAAAGATAAACTGATACATCCATGGGTGGAAAAATCTTTGCAGAGGGTAAACCGAAAATTAGACTAATGAGAGTAATCATGTCCCCGATTTCTTCCACGAACTCAATGTGGTATAGTTCTTTAGGAAGCCGGTCAATTTGAGGCCTCTTAGTCATGAACCAGTTGTTATTAACCATCTTGCTCCACCTGATTGGTTCTTCATCCCAAAATTATTGTGTTGATTGTTGAGTGATATCCGCATTCTCAGGGAAGTTAGGTATGCTCAACAATTCCTCAATGTGCTCTGGTGTGATTAAGAGAAAAGACTTGTGATTATCTTTAAAAATTCCTCATCTCTCAAGATCATAATGCTCCACGCAAGCAATAACTAACTCTGGACACTGCACCAAGACAGGAAATGTTGCTGCTTGGGGTAGACCACTATAGTAAAGCCTATCCGAGAATATGGTTTTGCTTTCAGCTTTCACCCGATCGTAGAATTGTTGCACATTGATGTGACCCATATTTGTATCAGTGATATCATCATATGCCAAATCGATGGAACTGGGAGGGATGATTCCTTTGAATTCGTACTTGAGCACATATTTGTTTGATTTCTCCACTAGCTTCCTCGATCTTCTTGCAGATTTATTAGATTTTTCAGCCATTATAAATTTTACAGAAAAATGACTTAGGCATGCAAAAAAATGCAAACGGGGCTAGGTCTTAGTCTCCGAAACCCCCGTCAATGCAAGCAAAATATGACTTGTTTTAATATTATTATTATTATTATTAAAATAATAATAACAATTATTGACCCCAAATTACAAAATTTTTTTAAATGCCAAAAAAAAATTCGAGACTAAGCTCGAGTTCCAAATTTGGCAATAACAACGATATTTATTTATTTTAATTAAAATCTCTCAATTTCAATATTTCACGTGGATCAACTTAATATTTTTTTCTTAATTCGCCTTGCTTCTCTAAGTTCCTAATATCTTTTGATTGATGCGTGGAAGATTGTATCTTTATACAAATGCATGGAAGAGTCAGTAAATAATATTTCTTCCTTGTTGTATGAACTACTGGTGTTTTGCATTCGAAGACTCCTGATTTTGTGAATGCGTGGAAGATCTTTCTTAATCCTTTGGCTATGTTTGGATTGTTCTTCTCTTGACCAATGTGTGGCCTTCTTCAAAAGCTTTTAAAACTACCTTTGGCATGGATATTGCTCCTTTAACTGCATGGACTATTGTTTAAGACAAATGTGTGGGAATTTGTATCTTGTTAAATTGTTTTCTTTCCTTTAAAACAAAACAAATCTCTTCTGATTGTTCTCCTTCCTTCCTCCACACATGGAAAGGATTCTTGGTTGTGTGGATTGTTTTCTAAGAAAAAACAAATCTCCTTTTTGCAGCGATCTTCCTCCCTTCTCCCATGCCTGGGAATCAAACTTGTAAAGTATGAAAGTTTTTATTTTATTTTTTGTGTCTCCTTTTTCCCACGTGGTATTTCTTTCCTTGGTTGTGGGGACTATTTCTTTGCTTCTGTTTTTGGACAATTCTCTTGAAAAATGTGTGGCCTTTCATTGGCTTTTAACTAACTTCCTTAAACTTTATGTTGTCCCAATGCGTGAGAGTCCAAAAACATTTTCCTTTGGACTGTTCTTTGGAAAATGTGTGGAGGATTTTTTTTGGTATATGTTGGCCTTTGGATTTATCTAACTTGGCCTGTGCGTGGCCTTTTTATGGCTACCAATGCATTTAAACTTTCTTTATTTGTCTTCCTGTTGCGTGGAAATTGTATTCTTCCTCCTATGCATGCGTGAATATACTTGCAAATGCGTGGAGACTCCTTTTTTCGCTGTTATTCTTTTTCAACGTGATTTCTCTTTGATTTCTTTGTTGGACTATATTCCTTCTAAAAACTTGAATTTATGCAATCTTATTACTAGTATCCTTTATTTATTTCAAAACCTGTGATGAATACACCCAGAGGAAATAATAAGAAGTTTGCAAAAACTAAAAATCCTCCAAGTTGCTTATTTACTTCGGACGACTTTTTCAGAGTTTGACAGAAGGATTTTATGAGGAATTAGGAAGCTTCCTCACAATCGTTTCTTATTCCTCCTGTCAAAACAACTTCCCTCTTTCTTGAGTAGTGGCATTAATTGTTAGGGGGAATTGGGGAATTAAATAGCTATTTGCTAGCGGAAATGGCAAGGTGAGCTGGCAATCCCCATTTTATTTCCCCATGTGGGAAATTGGGAGAGTTTTTTCCTGTTTTCCAATTCATTGATTTGGAAATCGGTGGAAGAAATCCCACAAGCAGGGAATTAAAATAAATTTGCCAGGAATGGGGAAATCCGAGTCCAGAAGCCAATTTGGCATCCCTAGCAATGGGAAGCGGAAGCTTATTTTTCCCTCGGCAATTAAAATAAATCTTGTCGAATGAATTTTAATTAATATTCATTTAATTAAAAACCCCAAAGTTATAAAAATTTGTTTTTATCAAACAAAGAGTAATTAATTAATTAAATAATATTTAACGCAGTTTAAGACCTGGCGGGAGGAGTTCTCACCCGAAATGGACGAAAGGAAGATCGGAACGATCACAAAAATGAGACGATCGCAATGAGAGCGATAAATCACACAAATTTACAGTTTTGCACAATTTCAAAATTTCCATTTTTATTAAGTTTACGCAGTCAAAATTAGTTGATAACAACACATACATGCATCCTCAGGTCCCCCTTTTAGACTACAAGCCCTATTTTTATTATTTTATCAATATAAATAATATTAGAAATAAATGTTATCCATTGTATCATTTTGGTGTCACACAGATTTCACCTTGAAATCTGCAACTACCCTATCCAAAAAAAATTCGTACTTTTAAAATAGTGGGTTGTTTTGTGTTTTTATTGCCTAAAAGTTCTTGTATTGCGTCAAGATAATTCTAAAGAGCCATATTAGCCTTTTTCGCCAAATACCCAGATGCCCAAAGTTGTTATATTTTGTCTGCAGAAAATTTGTATTTAATTATTTTGAGCACCGTAGGAGGCTATTCACGCTCTGTTTTAACTTTTTTATGATCGAATATGTCATTACTCTTATGTACCAGAAGGGTTTTAACTTGGAATAAGTTTTGGGCTTTATTTGTAACTTTTGACAATTTTTCGTGTTTTTGTGTTGTCTCGTTTCGTTTTCTGTGAAATTTCTCTAAAACAATTTCTTTGCCGGGTAAGCCTAATTTTTGGCTTGGAGCAGCTAGAAAACATATACGCACATTATGCCCAGAGGAAGTCACCATCGGAGGTATGGATCACTGGGAAAAAGCGAAGTCGTGCACGAGAAAGCCCCTGCGAGGATGGGCGCTGTTGATGCAGAATCACAGCACCCCTGGACGCACATCAGGCTTCTAGGTTGATGTTCAGGCATCCAGTGTGATTGCACAACATGGAAACCTCTCTCCAGGTGTGGGACCTGTGAAACTGAGAGAGAAATCTCCAGAGAAGGTTGGTTCCTGCTCCTAAACTACCTGCCACAAGCTATTCCAGTGCAGGCAAGCTAATCTAATCCTAATCTAACAATGCCAAGGAGACAGAGAGAGAGAGAAAGGAAAAGAACAAAAGCCTACACTAAAACGGTGATACACCAGAGAAGGAGAATGTTGGACATCTATCAAAACTGCCATGGAACAAAGAGAGGTGAGCAATGGGAAGGATGGACAGATGCATCATCGGCCCAAGGATAGATTTCACATAGAAAATGTCCCAAAACTCCATGAACATAGCTCCAAACCTGCAATGAACATTCAAACATGCACAAATACCTGCAAATGAAGAGACGCAAGAAGAGAACAAGCAAAAAACGAGAAAGGATGGACAGATGCATCACAAAACACGTTTTGTTGCTCCAGAAGTTTGCACAGAACATCATTCCATTAGTAAAAGGCAAAAAATGCCATTACAGAGCAAGGGAGGAGGTTCGAACTCCATTTTCAACCCTAGAGAAGAAAAGAAGGGAGGGAAGAGCAGAAAAGATGAACAACTTGTTATATCTTTAAAATGAGCCAAATCTGGCTTTATACAATGCATGGGTCGAGCCCAGGAGAGAGAAAACATAGGAAAACATGTAAGCAGCCCAACCATTGACCAAAACGCATTCTTCATTAAAATCGGTGGTTGAGACATCACTTCTGGCCATGCTGAAGAAGAATGCGACCCATGTGCATTAAAACTGGTTGTTGAAACGTCGCTTCTGGCCATGATCACGCGTCAGAGCCATGTTTCTCAATTTTATCTCTCCAGACTGCACCAAAATTCGAAGATTGATCCCAGAATCATGTAGATAATTTCATAAGCTTTCCGTTGATATAAAGAACGTGCAAATCCGAGCTCTGGATCGAAAGTTATGGAGATCTGAAGTTTTAGGGCACAAAACAGACCAAAACGGATTTTGAAATCTTTCCCGCGCTCTGCCACCTAGATGACACATGGCACGCATTGATTCGCTGAGTAATTATCTCTCCTCTACCTTTTGGCGGGCTTTCCTTTGAAATTTCGACCTTTTTAAGTGTTTAGACCCATTTTTTCCCCCGTGCCCCCGCCACTTGGGACACGTGGCACGCATTGATTGGTTGACAGAGGTGCGCGGGGCATGACTTTTACCTTTTAGTTTTTTCGCCAAAACTTCAAAACTCTTGCCAAATTCTCTCCCTTCCCAAGCTGTTGGCATTCCAACTGTCTCCTTAGGACACACATCCTCTTTTTAATAGCTAGGACACGTGGCACTCCTTCCCATTGGTTCGGGCCAGTGCCCTGAAACACTTAGCCCTTTGACTTTTTGACCTTTTCCCTTGTGACACGTGTCATCATTCTGATTGGTTCTCGGCCCTTTCGGCTCCTTCGCGCCCTTCGCGTCTTTTTGTCCCAGGATGTCCCAAACTGCTTGGACAAAATCTTCTCGATCCGCCCGAAATGGGCTTCCTTGTCCCTCATTTGGGTCGATGACACGTGGCATTTGCATTGATTGGCTTTCGGCTCCTTCGGCGATCCGCGTCCCGCGCGTCCCTTCTGGCCCGGATGTCCCAGTATGAACTTTCTCTGTTTCAGCCGAACCGGCCGGTTCGCGTCCTCACGGCCCAAATGTCCCAATTGCTTTCGGACTGTTTGTTCTCATTTCGGCCGATCCGGCCGGTTCGCGTACTTCGCGTACTCTTGTCCCGAACTGTCCCAACTCAGCAATTAGGCAGTTTTTCTTGCTCTTTCGGCCGGATCGGCTTCTCGCGTCCCGCCGCATACTTTTGGCCCGATGTCCCAAATGCTTAGCGGGCCGCCTGGAGGCTTTTCGGCCGATCCACGCCTTTCTGTCCCACACTGTCCCAACTGTTGCCTAGGACTAGGACTTGGTCATTTTTTATGATTTTTCCTGGCCTGAGCCTGTCTTCTGCAACTTTTTCACATTTTCTCAGAGCTTGCTCTTTCCTTCTTTGGCCAGGAGAGTTAGAAAAAATCTGAGGGAACCCCAGAAACATGATGTTTGCTCTGAATCAATCAATGTGCCTGGGACTTGAATATTCTGATGCATGTTATCAAAATTACCCTGGGGGGGTGAATTTTGGATAACAATTTGGCGACTCAGCGGGGTCATCTGCCTGCTAGATGAATGATCAGTAGCCTGAAGCAATCCATTGGGCATGGAGTCATGAGTAGCCTGAAAACTGATCTGAACTTTGAAAACTTCCCTCTGAGCCACTTGAAACCCACCGGACATGGAGTTGTTCTTACCAAAATGCCACTGGAACGAACTGTGCAAGAGCAAAACCAGCAACACCAAAAACTATGTACAGAACTGAAAATCATACATGCCCCAAATGGAACATGCAGAGTGTGCACAAGCACTTCTTCTACTGAAAGCAAACCTACCTACTCTACTTTAACTGGAAGCAAAGGCAAGCTAAACAAACCCTGCAACTGGTTGTGCAAAATAGCTTCCTTTCTTCAAAATTGGCAGCCATGCAATTGATTTGGCACTGATCATGGCTGTTTGGATGGATGGAAAATCAACAAGAAGCTGGTCTTCCATCCAAATCATCAAGGTATCAACTGAAAACAAATCCAATACCTCTTTTAGTTGCTCTGCATTTGGATTGAAGAGGTATGGCAGCTGTTCCTTGGTACTTTGTAGCTCTTCCTCATGCCCAGAAGTGAGCATGACTGGTTGTGGCTTCTCCTTTGGCTCCAATGAAGCCAAATACCTGATTGGGCAAGGTCTGATCCGTTTGATATGCCCATAACTCTGATTTTCTACTCCAAGAATGGAGTTCTCTTGTAGACCCACCTGAATGGATGATGTGGAAGAAATGGTGAAATTCCTCTCTCCTTTCTCTTCCTCCAATGAAGAACATGAAAGACTTAAATCTTCCAATCTTGATTCCGAAGAGCTATTATAAGATGCAGGCTGCTGCAAATGAATGTTCTCCTTCATGATAGCAGACTCTTGTGTTTGGAATGTGGATGATGAAAGAGAGAATGGTGAAAACTCAACCGGCTCTTCTCCATCAAAACAGTCCTCCAAATCAGACAGGTAAACTGCCTCATTGTTGTCCCGCTGTTCGTGTTCAACTTCCTCCATGGTGTCCTCTTGATCTGCAACTTGATCACCATGATTTCCTTCACTCTCCAATATTGAGTTTGAGAGATCAAACTCCTCTTCAGTACTGGAACTTGAGAGAGGTGAAATAGAAAGAAGAACTGAAGGTTCTCCTGTAGCCTACTTTGTGCTCAGAGCTCTTGGATCTGCACTTTTCTCCCCCACAGCTGGAATGTGCTCCTCTTCTTTTGGATTTGGAGCAGCTTCTCCTTCCTCCAATGTTTGAAGACAATCTTGCTCTTGATTGAACTCTTCCTCCAGCATGAAGTTTGTCAAGTCAAACTCTTCAATCTGCTGCTCTAGAGGACAAGTTGGGACTGCAAGATCTTCTTCTTCTGCTGCAACAAAATCAGTCCTAACCACCACCTGTTCTCCAACCCTAGCCTCTTCTGTAGGTTTAACCATCAAGGGGATCTTTGTTATCCCAAATTTGGCAGCCCAAACCTTCAAGTTGTCTATCATTTCTTTTCTTTTTGGCTCTTCCTCTTGTTGTCCTTGATGACTGATTTTTTCAATTTCTTCTTCCCTACATGGAATTGGGGATGCAAGAGGAGGGATAGGTTGAAACTCAACTGATTTGACAATTTTTTGTGGTGGTGGAGGAGGTGAAACCTCTTGTTTCTTTGGAGGACGGGGTATTTCTGTTAGCTCTTGTGGAGGGAATGACTGTTTGGAAGGAAAAAGGAAAGAAGAATTGAGGTGGGGTGGAAGACTAGGGGATGGAGGGATGGATTCAACACTTGGGACAGCAGATGGAGAGTTTAAAGCTTGACACTGCTGAGATGAAACAGATTGGGAAAGAGGAAAAGAAAAGGCGTGAGAAGGTGTGCTTACCCATTGACAAGGTTGTTGAATACTCCTCTCATACACCTCTATTTCTTCAATCCACTTAGCAAGCAAAGGCAGCGTTGCAATCATGAAGTCAAGCTTCTCCTGAGGGCTGTAATGCCTTGGAAAAGGTCCCACCCATGGACAAGGTGCTCCACAACCGATTCCAAATGCTCTCATATGTGCCTGAGCCCTGGACTGCACTATGTTTACCTCCATCTTTTGGATTTTCTCCAATAGACCAGCATCTTGGATCTGATGGTCTTCATTGTATGCATACTCTTGCTCTTGGAAAGCTCCATAGCCAAACTGACTTTGGCACTGCTGCTCATATGGGTATGCATACTGATCTTGAATCTGCTCAAAATGCTGATTTGGAGGATTTGTAAAACATGTTGGAGGTGGAATATACTGCTGTTGTTGATGTGAATTCCATGATGGAAATGAAGCCATGATTGCACAACTTCATGGAATGGAAAAAAATGAAAGGGATGGAAAGAAAGATGGATGAAAATGGATGGAAACGGGTCTGCAAGCTCAGAGAAATGGGTTGTTGATCAAATGGAGTCGCCAGATGTGTTTGCAAGTGCCTCCAAAGGCTAAAATCTTCACAGGAACAAACCAACCTGCAAAAGATGAAGTGGAAGACCTCTAAGGTCCCACCGGGCATGCCAAAACTTTTGATGTAGAATCACAGCACCCCTAAATGCACATCAGGCTTCTAGGTTGATGTTCAAGCATCCAGTGTGATTGCACAACATGGAAACCTCTCTCTAGGTGTGGGACCTGTGAAACCAAGAGAGGAATCTCCAGAGAAGGCTGGTTCCTGCTCCTAAACTACCTGCCATAAGCTATTCCAGTGCAGGCAAGCTAATCTAATCCTAATCTAACAATGCCAAAGAGATAGAGAGAGAGAGAGAGAGAAAGGAAAAGAACAAAAGCCTACACTAAAACGGTGATACACCAGAGAAGGAGGATGTTGGACATCTATCAAAACTACCATGGGACAAAGAGAGGTGAGTGATGGGAAGGATGGACAGATGCATCACAGGCCCAAGGATAGATTTCACACAGAAAATGTCCCAAAATTCCATGAACACAGCTCCAGAGCCTGCAATGAACATTCAAACATGCACAGATACCTGCAAATGAAGAGAGGCAAGAAGGGAACAAGCAAAAAACGAGAAAGGATGGACAGATGCATCACAAAACACGTTTTGTTGCTCCAGAAGTTTGCACAGAACATCATTTCAATAGTAAAAGGCAAAAAACGCCATTACAGAGAAAGGGAGGAGGTTCGAACTCCATTTTCAACCCTAGAGAAGAAAAGAAGGGAGGACAGAGCAGAAAAGATGAACAACTTGTTATATCCTTTTAAAATGAGCCAAAACTGGCTTTATACAATGCATGGGTCGAGCCCAGGAGATAGAAAACATAGGAAAACGTGTAAGCAGCCCAACCATTGACCAAAATGCATTCTTCATTACAATCGGTGGTTGAGACATCACTTCTGGCCATGCTGAAGAAGAATGCGACCCATGTGCATTAAAACTGGTTGTTGAAACGTCGCTTCTGGCCATTATCACGCATCAGATCCGTTTCTCAATTTTCTCTCTCCAGACTGCACCAAAATTTGAGATTGATCCCAGAATCATGCAGAGAATTTCATAATCTTTTCGTTGATATAAAGAACGTGCAAATCCGAGCTCTGGATCGAAAGTTATGGAGGTCTGAAGTTTTAGGGCACAAAACAGGCGAAAACGTGTTTTGAAATCTTTCCCGCGCTCTGCCACCTGGATGACACGTGGCACGCATTGATTGGTCGCATGATTCTCTCTCCTCTACCTTTTGGCGGGCTTTCTTTGTTTCGGGTTCGGAAGTGTGACTTGCATTTGCATCGGGTTTGGGAGGTGGCTCGACATGTTTTCCTCCCATGCTTTTCCGACTTGTTTCCCCGACTCCAAGACCCGATTTCCTTTGTGTTGGGCTTTCCAACCTCTCCGACACATTTTTTTCTTTGTGGGCCCTAGCTTGCACACGTGGCACTATCCCATTGGTTCGGGTCAGTGCCTGAGACCTCGCCCTTTGACCTTTTGACTTTTCCCTTGTGATACGTGTCATCATCTGGTTGGTTCTCGGCCCTTTCGACTCCTTCGTGTCCTTCGCGTCTTTATGTCCCAGGTGTCCCAAACTGCTTGGGCCAAAAACTTCCGATCCGCCTGAAATGGGCTTCCTTGTCCCTCATTTGGCCGATGACACGTGGCGTTGTTTGATTGGCTTTCGGCTCCTTCGGTGATCCGCGTCCCGCGCGTCCCTTCGTCCCGGATGTCCCAGTACGAACTTTCTCTGTTTCGGGCGAACCGGCCGGTTCGCGTCATCACGGCCCAAATGTCCCAATTGCTTCCAGACTGTTTGTTCTCATTTTAGCCGATCCGGCCGGTTCGCGTACTTCGCGTACTCTTGTCCCGAACTGTCCCGCTCAGCAGTTAGTCGTTTTTCTTCCTCTTTCGGCCGGATCGGCTTCTCACGCCCGCCGCGTACTTCTGGCCCGACTGTCCCAAATGCTTAGCGGGCCGCCTGGAGGCTTTTCGGCCGATCCGCGTCTTTCTGTCCCACACGTCCCTACTGTTGCAAGGACTAGGACTTAGTCATTTTTTATGATTTTTCCTGGCCTGAGCCTGTCTTCTGCAACTTTTTCGCATTTTCTCAGAGCTTGCTCTTTCCTTCTTTGGCCAAGAGAGTTAGAAAAAATCTGAGGGAACCCCAGAAACATGATGTTTGCTCTGAATCAATCAATGTGCCTGGGACTTGAATATTCTGATGCATGTTATCAAAATTACCCTGGGGGGTGAATTTTGGATAACAGGCGCATTTTTGGAAAACAAAGGATTTAAGCTGCAATGGCAAAAATAGAAGCCGTAGGCAGGGTGGGAATTTTATACCTGCCTAGCAGGGTACTTTTTCACGTGTTATAAAATTCACTTAAGCTGCAGTGGGAAAGTTAGAGGCTGCAAGCATGTAGGAATTTATTTGGAGTAGCCAGGAAGACAATCTCCCAGGAGTACGCACATGTGCCTTCATTAGAAGATTTCTAGATGAAGTGCAAAAGTGAGTACGAGGTTAGAAAGAGAGATTTCAGTAGGCTATCAGCAAAGCAAGTGTTCGACTTTAGACTAGCGCCGATACCTGTGGATCTTAAAGATGATGGGAATGTGGTACTTGACACTTACCATCAAATGGGAGGAGATAAAGCCATATTGCAGAATAACATAGGAGGCTACAACACAATTCAAGAAAGGTCGGGTGTTGTGTTGGTGAATACTTCAAACTGGTTGCTGACGAAGGGTTATTGCCTTGATGAAGCATTGATGAATCAAGTCACGGGAAACTTCAGCGCATGAGATTCCCTTAAGCGAAAGCACGGAGGAGAAAGCAACAGGAAAGTCGAGAAGTTGAAAGTGCATAGAAAATATCAATCCAAGGAGAGGATCACTTCTATGACCATGACTTTAACTCCAGTTTCTCCAGTACCCAGTACTTCACCAACTATTGCACAGCAGCAGCAGGACGTTTCCATGCCTCCACTAAATCCAATGACATTCATCTTCTCCCCTCGGCCACTTCGTTTAGCGCTTGTTCAAGAGGATACGTTGAAGCTGCAGATGGCGGAATTCGAAAGGGCTTTGTCCTTAGATGACTCAGAAGATGGCAGCCACAACACTGTGGCACTTTCTGATGGAGAGGATGCAGAGCGGAAAATGGTAGCACACTCAGCGACTTCAGCGACTTCTCATTCTCCGAGAAGTAATTTCTCGGAATGGTTGGCTTCGCAGTTGGTTCCAGAAGCGAGAATGGAGATGAACTTAGAGGAGAACAACTTGCAACTACTCCAGAATCTGAGCGGAAGAGACAGAAGGCCTAAAGTTGCAAAAGCAACTTCTAGGTTGATCATTGAAGATTCGGGAGAGAAGTTTGCTAAGATATCAATTCTGGCAGAAGGAAAGATAGAGGAGGAGCTCACGGCAGATGATGTGACAGTAACCAAAGTACCCGTCAGTCAAGCTACCACTGAAGGCTTGAAGCAAGATATGCATACATTGATGGATGCTTTATTCCGTAGGCTTGACAGTTAAAAAGCAGAGAAAGAAGAGCTACAGAAGCAAGTATCTCAATTATGTGAGATCATAGCCAAGGTTGTTAAACCTTTCATTCAGCCCATTTCAGAGCAGGTGAGTGATCATCTTATGCAGGAAATGGAGGATGCAAGCAATCAAGTAAAGGCTATTGACGAATGGAAGGATTTGATCATTCGTCAAGCTTTTATACAACTTGGAGAAGTGTCAGCCTGCCTAAAGGTTATGGATGATACAGCAAATCAACTAAAGTAACTGATAGCAAACATAGAAGGCATGAATACAGTTGCAGAGAGTAACCTGAGTATTTTGGCCGAGATTAACAAACTGCCAGGAGATGTATTGATTACGGAACAGATCGTACCGGACGGATCAGACGAGAAGGGGAAGCAACTAGAGTTTGCAGTATCTTTCCGTTTGGAAATCTGCAGAGTTTTGCTGAAGAGGATGCAGGAACTTGAGAGTAAGACATTAGACTTACCAGACAGTGTCATTTCTTTCACTGAGGAGAGAGTGGACGAGAATGTCACTTCATACGTGCAGATCATCTCAACTAAGGTGCCTAATTCCCTGGAAGGATCTCTTCTGATGATACAAAAGAGAATTGATAAAGCTACCAAGCCTTTCAAGATGAATTCTATCAGTAGACTGGTGGCGCTGCAGGCGGATATTGCAAGGTTTGGGCCGAGTTTGGAAGATGTGGAAGCGTGCATCAAAGTGTTGAATGAAGGGTTGCTGCAGTTCAGGACAGAGAAAGAAGCAGTGGCTAAAACAGATGGAAGGATGCTGAATTACATGTTCGACAAGTATATCCGATATCAGAACAAGAAAAAGACATAAACATTACAGCTGGCATGACTTCTTCTATTGTTTCTTCTTCTATTTTCTATGTTCTCGGATGAAATTGTAAAACTTCTAAGTTATTGGTTTTGCAACCATTACTTAGAGTCATGTGGAACCATCCTATTAGTTAAGTGATACACGTGTCACTTAAGGAGAAGTTAATTGAGGATAATTGTCAAATGTCATCTTTACTTGTTTATGTTTCAGTTCAGTTTGAGTTTTCCATTTGTACTTTCCCTCCTACATTCTATAAGTAGAAGAAGAACCTCCGGGTTATTGATCGATCAGAATTTGTAAGCAACAATCTTTTGTTCTAGACTTTATGCTGAACCCCTGAGAGCCACTTGGAGCAAAGGAATACAAAGGAGAAGGTTTCCGGAGAACTTAGTGTCATAGTGTACTTTGTTTCTTTTTTTTAATCTTAGATCTCTTAATAAACTGTGTTATTTTAGATCTGGATCTAGAGCTGCCTTTGTTTTATAATTCTGTGTTCATGTCTATTAAGTTTCTTCTATGTGCATACAATTAGCTCTGCTATCTACTAATTGGGATGCACATCTTCCCCATTTCTTCTTTGTATTTCCTTTAATTCCTTTTTCTATAAAATACTTCCTTTCTCGAACAGCTGCTTACTTGCTGCAGAACTTCTTAGTTATGGTTCATGAACTAAGTGGTTAAAGTAAAACCCCTGATAGATAATAACACATTTTTATTGACAAATCTGACATGGGAGCCTCATCGGTTAAATGAGGGAGATTTATCTCATGACTGCCTAGGTTTGATGCTATGCTGAAAATCTAACCAACAGTTTTTGGCGACTCCGCTAGGGAACAACTATCTTTGCAGATCAAGGTTTATCTATTGAAGATCAAAGTGTTTTTCATACAAATCTCAACCTGGCTGAACATCCATTCACCCGATCCGTGAAGGCGCAAGGAAGGACTGATCATTTCTTCCAACTGTAGGAGTAATTCAATTTCAATCATCCTCCTCAAGTTAGAAGCCACAAATCTAGTCTCTCACCAGGAAGGAGAGTGCACATCCATCCAGATCCGGATCGTATTCAGCATAATCCGACGGCTGGAATTATCCATCAAGTCTATCAAGTCTACACAAGGAGGAGACGTGCTCAAGTCAACATGGGGCATCAGCTAGTACCTGTTCCATGGGGAGTAGCTTTTGGACCTCTGAACTTGGCTCCACCTATGCACGAGCTGCCAAAGGGATCCAGAAAGAATTTTCTAAAATTCTTTGGAGATGGAAAGCAAAACCCGGATGATCATTTGGTGGCCTTCTTTCATCTCTTGTGGTGTGCTTGCAGTGGAGCATGAAGATGTCTCAGTCAGGACTCTTCATTGAGACTCTACATGACTTGGCTAGAGAATGGTTCTATTGGCTAGCTCCCGGCACCATAACCAACTGGGCATCTATGTGAGAGCAATTTTTGAAAAGATTCAAGCCCGCAGAGGATGCTAGTACGTTGATCACGCAACTGACACAGTTGAAGAAGGAGCCAAGCGAGAACATACAGGACTTTATTGCAAGGTTTCAAAGGATTTTATACAAAATACCCACTTCTGTCATATTGAGTGACGAAAATCAAAAGACGTTTTTAATAAACGCTCTATTGCCTGAAGTTGGATATCAACTAAGAAGGGTAAGACCTATAAATCTGCTTGAAGCACAAAATGCTGCCATGGAGGTTGAGGATGACTTGATCATGGCTAGAAAACTCAAACAACCATCTCACAAAGGTGATGGTGCTTCTTCTAGTACTTCAGATCCTTTGTTGCAGAAATTGTCTAATGACATGCTGCAGATCAAGAAGCAGATCTCTCAAGCAGGGAGTGCAACCCCCTCAAGAATAGTTCCTACCCGGACCTTCAATGGTCAAAATCGAAACAGACTTGCTGCTGCACCACAACGGTTGGCAATAGAAGCTGCTCCAAGGAATAACTTGGAAACTAATGAAGAGGATCTCGGCATTGATGAATCATTCGATGATGAAGAGTTTATAGATCCCGTTGGCAACTCCAATATTGGTTACCTAGACTACGAATATGACGATGGCTATTATGAATCTTTTGAAGATTTTGATGGTCACACTTTTGCGGTGTTTACAAGGTCTCAGATGCGCCAAAATGCCGAAGCATCCACAAGTGGCCGAAAAGAGAGAGAAGATACTGGCCCGGACGTTACTATCTTGAAAAGAGGTAGCACTCTTCCTTCTTTGTTAGCGCCTAAGGATAAATATTCAAATTCTTTCAATTCGCAGCAAAGAGCCAACACACATCCTGCCGAAGCAAGTCAAGCTTTCGACATAATTGATCACATCAAGAGGAACAAGGTCCAAATGTCAGAAGCTGAGTATTTGAGAGCATTTCCTGATCAACTGAATAGATTGGTCAAATATGTGCAAAGTAATGGTCCTAGCCCAACAAATAATACTTCACGGGGTATCTTGTCAAGCCCAAAGAATACTCCCCCTTTAAATAATGTGGCTGCAAGTTCTTCTCCCTCTACCGCTTCTCCTACTACATCAAAAAGGATTGAGCCATTTTATGTATCTTTGCTCATCAACGGACATAAATTGAGCAATTGCATTTTGGATTCTGGAGCTTCTGATAATGTCATGCCTGCCAAAGTTGTTGATGCCTTGGGTCTCACATTGACGAAAACCATCGGGAGATGTTATTCAATGGAAAGGCAAGTCCCTCTTGTGGGGCAAATCAAGGATGCGCAGACAGTACTTGCTTCTTTTCCAGATAAAAGACTGAAAATGACTATCCTTGTAGCAGACATTCCAGTCTCTTATGGCATGTTGTTAAGTAAAATTTTTTGCAAAGCGCTGGGTGGGGAAGTCAAGATGGATTGGTCTTGCGCGCACATACCAATCAAAGGAGTAAATCGGAAGTTGGAACCTGAGAAGAAATCTAAGTACACAGTATCAAAGTCTGAGGATCCTAGATCTCATATCTTGTTTCAGGAATCGGATCACGGAGTCTATTATCTAGAAATGGATGAAGAAGACGTTCAACCTGTGATTCAAGAACCGTATCAACTTAATAACAAGATTTGGACTCTAGAATTTGATGGCAATTGTTGTTCATTTGGATCCGGCGCAGGCGTTGTTCTTATCTCTCATGAAGGGAAGGTGCATCCACACTCCTTCAAATTGATGTTCGAAAATACTAACAATACAGCTGAGTATGAAGCATTGTTGTTAGGCATGGAGCAGGCAAGAACAATGGGAATCAAAGTATTACACGTAAAGGGAGATGCTGAGTTGATTGTGAAGCAAATAAGAGGCCTCCACCAAGTCAAAAAAGACAAACTGCGGCACTATAGAGATTAGGTCTACTCTGCTATCCTGAATTTTTCAACTTTCTCAGTATCTTACATTCCGAGAGAACAAAATTCAAGAGCGGATTCGCTTGCAGTAACTGCAGCCTTGTTGAATCTGGATCAGCCTCTTGCATTCTTTAGAAAGGGAGACTACAAGGTGGAGATGATCTTTCGCCCAAAGGTTCTTGACAATGTCCAGCAATGGCAGGTTTTCAATGATGACACGCAGATTGTTGCGTTTCTCCAACAGAAGGATAACTTTGAAGAGATCTACTATGAGGGAAGCAATTCACCTTCGAGGAAGACTACTATCAGAGAAATGGATGTGGACATCTCAGAAAGTCAGGAGATTATCCAACTAAAGGGAAATAAAATTCCAAAGGCTTGGTATCTCTTGAGGAAATGTTTGATAAGCATGATCAGATACTTAAGAAAAATGAAGAAAGTGGGGAAGGTTCTTCCTCCAACACACAATTATTAAATTTGGGAGCTGACAATGATCCCAAATTAGTAAATCTGGGTAAGTGTTGCTTAGAGGCCGAAAGAGAAGCTTTTACTGAGCTTCTTAAGAAATATACGGATGTTTTTGCCTGGTCTTACCAGGATCTAAAAACATATCAGCCTGCGGAAGTTCAACACTACATCCCACTTAAACCAGAACAGAAGCCTTTCAAGCAGAAGCTGCGGCGGCACAACCCTACCATTTCGGGAACCATCTTTGCAGAAATCCAGAAGTTGTTAGACGCAAAGATTATCTATCCCATACATCATTCAGAATGGTTGGCCAACATAGTCCCTGTAAGAAAGAAGAGCGGTGAGATTAGGCTATGCGTGGATTTCTGCAACCTTAATCAAGCTTCACTGAAAGACAACTACCCCATACCCCATCATGGATCACACTCTGTAGGTGGTCACTAGATCTGAGATGCTTTCCATGCTTGATGGCTTCTCAGGCTACAATCAAGTCAAGGTGGCTGAGGAAGATCAATACAAAACGGCGTTCATCACACCTTGGGGAACCTTCGCATACCAGAAAATGCCGTTCGGCCTGATTAATGCTGGTGCTACATTTCAAAGAGCTATGGATCTAGCCTTTGCTCATCTCAAAGATATAAGCATAGTGGTGTATTTGGATGATCTGATAGTCTTTTCCAAAGATAGAAGCACACACATTTCAAACTTGGAAGAGGTTTTCATATAGTGTTGCAAGCATGGTATTTCTTTAAATCCCAAGAAATCTATCTTTGCCATAACCGAAGGAAAGCTGCTAGGGCACATTGTTTCTAAAGAAGGAACAAAGATAGATCCAGAGCGTGTCAAATCCATTCAGACATTGCCTTTGCCCACATCCAAAAAAGGAGTTCACTCTTTCTTTGGAAAAGTTAATTTTCTCAGGAGATTCATTCCTGACTTTGCTGAGCTAACCCGTCATATTTCGAATATGATGAAGAAGACACAAGATTTTAAATGGAGCAGTGAAGGGAAGGAAGCTTTCGAGAAAATTAAAGAGGCCCTGTCGAAAGCTCCAGTCTTGGTTTCACCCGACTTCAGTAAAGAATTTATTCTTTACTGTTATTCCTCTGAACACACCATGTCAGCAATATTGATGCAGAAAAATCAAGAGGATGCAGAAGCTCCTATTGCTTTCATGAGTACGCCTCTTAAAGCCTATGAGTTGAAATACACTCCCATGGAAAAGCACGCATATGCAGTGGTGAAGGCGTGCAAAGCATTCAGGTATTATATTCTTTCCTCGCACACTGTGGTTTTGGTTCCAGATACTGCAGTTAAATCCATCCTTACTCAGCAAGAGTTAGGATTATTGAGAGGCACATGGGTGACAAAGGTTCAAGAATATGACCTGGATATTAAACCAACAAAGCTGGTTCGAGGAAGAGGTCTGTGTGAATTAATGACGGAGATGAAAACATCAGTGCCTGAAGCTGATCAAGATGAGATAGATGAAGATTTGCCTGCAGTACTTTTTATAGATCTGGTAGAGGAGTGGTACAGTAACATTGCTTACTTTCTGACATATGGAGAATGCCCAGATCAACTTTCTAGAAAAGAGAAATGAACCATCAAACTGAAATCCAAAGATTTTGTTCTTTGGAATAATGGTTTGTACAAGAGGGGAATTGATGGCGTATTTCTCAGATGCGTCGATAAAGCTCAACAGGATCAGCTACTACAACAGTTCCATGACATGGCTTGCGGTGGTCATTTCTCAGCCCGAGTTACTGCACACAAGATCCTTAGAGTAAGGTATTACTGGCCCACCCTTTTTCAAGATACTGCAGATTGGGTAGCTAAGTGCCAAGCATGCCAACATTTTGTTGGGCGTGTGAAATTGTCTGCATTACCTCTAAAACCCATTGTGATTGAAGAACCTTTCCAACAGTGGGGAATGGATTTTATTGGTATGCTTAACCTGGCTTCCAGTGCCGGTCACCATTATATTCTAACAGCTACTGATTATTTCAGTAAGTGGGTAGAAGCTATTCCTGTGAAGAATGCCACTTCCGCCGAGGTGTGTAGTTTTATAAAAGAAAATATTATTGTCAGGTTTGGCGTGCCCAGCAAAATTGTAGCAGACAACGCTCTGAATCTTTCTTCTGAGGAGCTGGTGGAATTCTGCTACACTTATGGGATCCAGCTGGTTCATTCCTCAAACTACTATCCACAAGGGAATGGTCAAGCTGAATCTAGTAATAAAAACTTGGTAACTATCGTGCACAAGCTTGTAACGGAAAATCAAAGGACTTGGCATAAAAAGTTGTTTGATGCATTATGGGCCGATAGAATCACACCAAAGAGGGCGATAGGCATGTCCCCATTTCAGCTGTTGTACGGTAGAGACACGGAGCTGCCTCTTACCTTGGAACTGCCTGCCCTGCAACTTTCTAAGGCCCTGGAAGATTCCACTTTCACGGATGCTATTGATAAAAGAATTATGTACCTGACTGAATTGAGGGAAGTACAAACTCAAGTTGCAGATAGGTTGACAGAGCATCAAAGGAAGGTGAAAGTCATCTTCGACAAAAATGCCAGGGAAAGAAAGTTTGAAGTCAATGACTGGGTCCTTCTATGGGACAAAAGAAGAGAAACAAAAGGCATGCATGGAAAGTTTGATTCACTATGGAAAGGGCCTTTTGTGATTAAGAGGATCGCCGGAGCAGATAGCTTCATTCTTGCTCATCAGGATGGAGTTGAATTGCTGTTGCCTTTCAATGGCAACACTTGAAGTTGTTCCGGACATGAGAAGCAGGGTAAAACCTGTATGCACATAAATAAATCTTTGTTTGTTTTTCCTTGTTTTATCTTGTTTTGTTATGTTGTGTTGTGTTTGTTTGCCTAACCCCGTGCCCAAAGGACAAGATACAAAACCAGAGATGCTGGGATCTCATCTTTTCCCTTTGTCATTCTGACAGAGAAAAAGATGTCCACAGACGGAGCCGACTGGTGTCACCCAGATTTCACCCTGAAATCTGCGACTACCCTATCCGAAAAAAAAATCGTACTTTTAAAATAATGGGTTGTTTTGTGTTTTTATTGCCTGAAAGTTCTTGTATTGCGTCAAGATAATCCCAAAGAACCATATTAGCCTTTTTCGCCAAATACCCAGATGCCCAAAGTTGTTATATTCTGTCGTCGGGATTTGTCTGCGGGAAATTTGTATTTAATTATTTTGAGCCTCGTATGAGGCTATTTGCGCCCCGTTTTAACTCTGTTATGATCGAATATGTCATTACCCTTATGTACCAGAAGGGTTTTAACTTGGAATAAGTTTTGGGCTTTATTTGTAACTTTTGGCAATTTTTCGTGTTTTTGTGTTGTCCCGTTTCGTTTTCTGTGAAATTTCTCTAGAACAATTCCTTTGCCGGGTAAGCCCGATTTTTGGCCTGGAGTAGCTAGAAAACATATACGCACATTATGCCCAGAGGAAGTCACCATCGGAGGTCTGGATCACTGGGAAAAAGCGAAGTCGTGCACGGAAAAGCCCCTGCGGGGATGGGCGCATTTTTGGAAAACAAAGGATTTAAGCTGCAATGGGAAAAATAGAAGCCGCAGGCAGGGTGGGAATTTTATACCTGCCTAGCAGGGTACTTTTTCTCGTGTTATAAAATTCACTTAAGTTGCAATGGGAAAAATAGAGGTTGCAGGCAGGTGGGAATTTATTGCCTACCTTGCAGGGTAAAAATTCCCATGATAAAATAAAAGGAAAGTGACTTAAGTGAAATCATGGGATTTTAGTGCCTGCCTTGCAGGGTAAATAATCTCATTGTCAAAGTCAAATCACTTAAGTGGATCATGGGATTTTGGTGCCTGCCTTGCAGGGTAAAGAATCCCATTGTGAAAAAATTCTTAAAAATAGAATTATATGTCCAAAAAAGTGTGCCCTCTTTGGTGAGATGATGGAAGACATAAAGTGATTATTTTAATTAATCTATTCTTTCAAAAAGTGCGCCCAAGCTTGGAGGAAGTCAACAAGTCAAAAAGGGAATAAAAGAAATGAATTAAATACATTAAATTTTATTTATTTAGTGGCTGCCCCCTTCCTCTCAAAAAGTGCGCCCCATTTGGGAGTTATTTAATGTTTTAAAGCATTAAAACATTAAATTAATTTCTATTTTTAGTGGCTATGGTCAAGGCACACTGTGAAGCTTCAGTGAAGTGATGTGTGAAGGATTAAATTGGATTAATTTAATTTATTGGATGGCTGTCCTTAAACATGCTATTTTTAAAAGAGAAGAGCATGATTTTTAATTAATTAATTGTCTTTAATTGTTAGGGCAATTATTAATTATAGAATTGTGAAGGTTATATAAGCATGGGCAGCCATATGGGTGAATTATTTGATTCACAGGTAAAGAATTGCAGTCAGGAGGAAAAGTGCGCCCCCATTTGAAAAACGATTTTGCTCGGCAAGGTGACAACAAGGCTAAAAGCTTCCAGATTTGGCGCATGCTTTGAAGGAGGTTGATCTTTGTCTGCATAATTGTTTGCACAGGTGTTACAGGAGCTCAGGTGTTGTTGAAAGGATTCATGCTCTCTTTATGTGCAAATTAAACACCAATTTTTGGGGCAGCAGGCTTGAAAAGTGTAGATTTTTACAATTAAAATTCACTATTCATGCTCCGGTGGCCATTTTTGTCTGAATAAATTGTAAGAATTCATTACAGGTGCTTTACAAAGGAAAAGGAGCTTTTATCAATGTCCAATACATTGCATATATCCTCCGAATCTGAATAATTGTCCAGATCTGCACGAGTATTGAAGAAATCCGGCCAAGTAAGAAGAAAAAGAATTATTCAGACGAAGATAGACAAAGCCATGGCGAAAAGAGATGAAAAAGAAAGCACGATGGAGTCATGCATTGCTTCCAAACTTGCAGACATAGGAGACACAGATCTAGGCCCGGAACCTCTTTCCAATTTGATTGATAGATCCAGAGCGGGAAAGACTTCACTCATGCGTGCGGTCAAAAACAGTGGAATTATCCGAGCTGCAGCTTTTCCATGTACAACCCAGTTGCCAGAGTTTGTTATGGAGTGCGCTAGATCTTACCATCCTTCATCCAGATCAGTGCGTGATGCTTCGGGAAAGACAATAATTTGTTTGGACGCAGAGTTCATCAATTATTGTTTGAAGATTCCAGTGCGAAAGGTGGTGACTTCCATTAGCATTCAAGATGCTGACAGTAGATGGGAGAAGCATAGAGCTGATTGCGTGAGCATAATGAATAGCCGATACATGAAGAAGCCTAGATCTCCTTCAAAGTTCCCGAGAACTCTTCCACGGTCCAATTTGGTGCAGGAGGTAGATGATGTCGTCAAATTGCTATGCAGGATGAATGGCGAAGCGAATGCCTACACTTTCCGTACATAGATGTATGCTTTCATCAGGACCATTGAAATCAACAAGGTTGATTCTATAATCAATTGGTCGGAAATTATTAGCAACAACATTGGTGAGCAACTCCGGAACATGAAGCATACTTTCAGCTTCAAGATGACTTCATACTTGGTGTATGCTGCAGCTTCACAAGGCATCTTTTCCAAGCTGGATAGATGTGGTGTTCTTTCTAAGGACCCCATTTTCGAGTGCTACCCATAGCTTACTGTACCTACGTGCGAGAAAGATTTCAAAGTCGTCAATGATGAATTCTTCTATGATTTCATCTGCAAGGCTAGACAAAGACTTGAAGGCCAACAGGGCAAGCAAGGAAGCGTGGGCAAGCCGTGTGCAAGATTGGCAGTCTATTCATTCAATTTGAAGATTTCACATACCTCAGGGTTACGGGCTTTTCTGGAGAACCAATAAAGATGCCCAGGTATCCGAATGATAGATTGATCGCCATGGAGCTAAGCAGGCAACTTGTGGAGTTACACGACCTTCAGTCAAAGTGGCACAAGTCTACGGGCTTCTTCCCAATCACTGTGGGATATTACAGCTGCATTAGCATTCATAGAGCTCGGGGAATGGAGGCGCAAATGTTATCCGAGTATGAGCAAGAGTTCTTCCCTGCACGGCTGAACTTCGATCCATTTGGAGTAGCCAGGAAGACAATCTCCCAGGAGTACGCACATGTGCCTTCATTAGAAGATTTCTGGATGAAGTGCAAAAGTGAGTACGAGGTTAGAAAGAGAGATTTCAGTAGGCTATCAGCAAAGCAAGTGTTCGACTTTGGACTAGCGCGGATACCTGCGGATCTTAAAGATGATGGGAATGTGGTACTTGACACTTACCATCAAATGGGAGGAGATAAAGCCATACTGCAGAATAACATAGGAGGCTGCAACACAATTGAAGAAAGGTCGGGTGTTGTGTTGGTGAATACTTCAAACTGGTTGCTGACGAAGGGTTATTGCCTTGATGAAGCATTGATGAATCAAGTCACGGGAAACTTCGGCGCAGGAGATTCCCTCAAGCGAAAGCACGGAGGAGAAAGCAGTAGGAAAGTCGAGAAGTTGAAAGTGCATAGAAGATCTCAATCCAAGGAGAGGATCACTTCTACGACCATGACTTTAACTCCAGTTTCTCCAGTACCCAGTACTTCACCAACTATTGCACCGCAGCAGCAGGACGCTTCCATGCCTCCACTGAATCCAACGACATTCATCTTCTCCCCTCAGCCACTTCGTTCAGCGCCTGTTCAAGAGGATACGTTGAAGCTACAGATGGCGGAATTCGAAAGGGCTTTGTCCTTAGATGACTCAGAAGATGGCAGCCACAACACTGTGGCACTTTCTGACAGAGAGGATGCAGAGCGGAAGATGGTAGTGCACTCAGCGACTTCTCATTCTCCGAGAAGTAACTTCTCGGAATGGTTGGCTTCGCAGTTGGTTCCAGAAGCGAGAATGGAGATGAACTTAGAGGAGCACGACTTGCAGCTACTCCAGAATCTGAGCGGAAGAGACAGAAGGCCTAAAGTTGCCAAAGCAACTTCTAGGTTGATCATTGAAGATTCGGGAGAGAAGTTTGCTAAGATATCAATTCTGGAAGAAGGAAAGATAGAGGAGGAGCTCACGGCAGAGGATGTGACAGTAACCAAAGTACCCGTCGGTCAAGATACCACTGAAGGATTGAAGCAGGACACATAGACATTGATGGATGCTTTATTCCTTAGGCTTGATAGTGAAAAGGCGGAGAAAGAAGAGCTACAGAAGCAAGTATCTCAATTATGTGAGATCATAGCCAAGGTTGCTAAACCTTCCATTCAGCCCATTTCAGAGCAGGTGAGTGATCATCTTATGCAGGAAATGGAGGATGCAAGCAATCAAGTAAAGGCTATTGACGAATGGAAGGATTTGATTATTCGTCAAGCTTCTGTACAACTTGGAGAAGTGTCAGCCTGCCTAAAGGTTATGGATGATGCAACAAATCAACTAAAGCAACTGATGGCAAACATAGAAGGCATGAATACAGTTGCAGAGAGTAACCTGAGTATTTTGGCCGAGATTAACAAACTGCCCGAAGATGTATTGATTACGGAACAGATTGTACCGGACGGATCAGTCGAGAAGGGGAAGCAGCTAGAGTTTGCAGTATCTTTCCATTTGGAAATCTGCAGAGTTTTGCTGAAGAGGATGCAGGCACTTGAGAGTAGGACATCAGATTTACCAGACAGTGTCATTTCTTTCACTGAGGAGAGAGTGGACGGGAATGTCACTTCATACGTGCGGATCGTCTCAACTAAGGTGCCTAATTCCCTGGAAGGATCTCTTCTGATGATACAAAAGAGAATTGATAAAGCTACCAAGCCTTTCATGATGAATTCTATCAGTAGACTGGTGGCGCTGCAGGCGGACATTGCAAGGTTTGGGCCGAGTTTGGAAGATGTGGAAGCGTGCATCAAAGTGTTGAATGAAGGGTTGCTGCAATTTAGGACAGAGAAAGAAGCAGTGGCTAAAACAGATGGAAGGATGTTGAATTACATGTTCGACAAGTATATCCGATATCAGAACAAGAAAAAGACATAAACATTACAGCTGGCATGACTTCTTCTATTATTTCTTCTTCTATTTTCTATGTTCCCGGATGAAATTGTAAAACTTCTAAGTTATTGGTTTTGCAACCATTACTTAAAGTCATGTGGAACCATTCTATTAGTTAAGTGATACATGTGTCACTTAAGGAGAAGTTAGTTGAGGATAATTGCAAAATGTCATCTTTACTTGTTGTTTATGATTCAGTTCAGTTTGAGTTTTCCATTTGTACTTTCCCTCCTACATTCTATAAGTAGGAGAAGAACCTCCGGGTTAATGATCGATCAGAATTTGTAAGCAGCAATCTTGTGTTCTAGACTTTGTGCTGAACCCCTGAGAGCAACTTGGAGCAAAGGAATACAAAGGAGCAGGTTTCTGGAGAACTTTGTGTCACGGTGTACTTTGTTTCTTGCTTTTAATCTTAGATCTCTTAATAAACTTTGTGTTATTTTAGATCTGGATCTAGAGCTGCCTTTGTTTTATAATTCTGTGTGTTCATATCTATTAAGTTTCTTCTATGTGCATGCAATTAGCTCTGCTATCTACTAATTGGGATGCACATCTTCCCCATTTCTTCTCTGTATTTCCTTTACTTCCTTCTTCTATAAAATACTTCCTTTCTTGAACAATTGCTTACTTGCTGCAGAACTTCTTAGTTATGGTTCATGAACTAAGTGGTTAAAGTAAAACCCCTGATAGATAATAACACATTTTTATTGACAAATCTGACACGGGAGCCTCAAAGATGTCATAACGGTATATCCATGATAAGACACCACTAAGGAAGAATCGTGATGGGACCACAATACAATTCAAGTTGCTCTAAAAAAGGTTGTAACAAAAACACTATTATTAAAAAATATATTCCCTTTTTTATGTTGCACGAGTTAGAATTGACTACCACTCTTTCATAGGAGGATGAAGGTGATATACTTTTAGGTATTTATAAAAAAAATTGAGGATGTACATGACACTGGGAATCTTCCTTGTAAAAGGAAAAAGCTTGTTATACTATCTTCTATGTTGGATATTTTGCATTGGGATGAGAAGCCACCACAGAGTGACCTGCTCTTGTTTTCTATCTTCCTCCATTTCCAGGCACTCAAAGGTCCTAGAACCATGTATTAATAAGAGCAAGTCACTCCAAGCATTGTCAAAGATCTTCAAGGCAAGAAAGGGGTAGTCTAAGCATCTTAAGCACACCACATCACACTACTACCATGTTTGGTACATTCTTTACTCTATAGTTAGTCCATTATCTTTGTGTCAAGAGACATGAGGGAACTCATTGGAGCTTGGCATGGATATACATGTACATTTTCACCTACACTAGGACTACACAAGGCTTGCTCCAACTCGAAGGGATGTAGTGTAGTACTTGGATTGGTTTAGTGAGGGTTGATTTCCAAGGGTAGTCCAACCTCACTCACACACTAATTTCTCCTTTTGGCTATCTAATGATTTCATGAAGTTTGTATGTATTTAAGGTTTATACTTGTTCCAAGTTGTTACAAGTGATGTTGAAGTTGTGTGATCCCTGGCGATAGACAATGCCACTTAGCCCTAGGAAATCGATGGGAAGGCTATGTGTAGGTCCAAGATCATACAAAAGAAGTTAAGACCATATAGAACCAATAAAGGTCATACAATAGTTGTATGATCCTGCACCAAGGCAGTTTCTAGTTCTAGTTTCAAAGACGAAGCATTTCTTAATTCAAAAGTCATTTCATTCAGTCTGCACACCCATATCAACTTTGTACTACCCTGCATAACTAAGTTCTTATCCCTTTATATGTTTCAAACAATCGTCATATCGGTCTGGCATAGTTGCAAGTATTAATGTTTTATTTTGAATGTGCATGGTTAATGTTTATTAATTAATTCATAATAATCATCATGTAACATTTTTAGCTTATTCTTCATTCATTACTTTCGCCAACTAATTAGGAACTGGTTAAAAACATCGGTGAATCCGAAGTGAATCGACCGCTAGTACATGACATACACAAATTGATACATGATGACAGGAGTCTCTTCCTAGTGACGTTGATCTTTTGGGGGCATCTTCTACACTATACGGATGTTATTGTTTCATTTCAATTATTTCCACTTCCTCATTATGCTCAATTACTTTTATCGTGTATATGTTATCTTTTGGGATGACATGGATAACACGTGTCTTATGCAGCGTTAATTTAACTTGTTCCATGTGTTATTTCACTATTGTTTGTTATACTTGATTGCTAGATTGTTTTCTTACTTGCTTACATGGCTACTTGCTTAGTCAATATTTACAGCCTAAGTGCTTTGATTGTCTTACAACATTATAAGTGTCCCATTTTTGTGGCTTTATGTCTCTCTTGTTTGTGTGTACTTCCTTCTTTATATGTGGCCTATATGCCTTTATTATGTTTGTCTTGTGACACCATGTGTGTGCCATGTTTGGGGCTTTACGTCTTGACATGAATCTTCTACATCGTATTTCTTATGTTGATTGGATTAGCTATTGCTTTTCCTTTGCATTTGTTTTAGTCTCTAATAAATTATTACTATTACTATTTTTTATTGTTGCATATTGTGTGTTGTTTTTTGCACCATGGTCTCCACCATATGCAACCCCTTTTGTAGGATCAAGATCCTAACAGTGGCCACCAGTACAATATTGTACGGTATTGCACCCTTCCATCCAACAACTATTTTACTAGTTTGAATATTTTATGTGTGTTATTTCATCATCCTAAGTTAGCCTGAATGTAAATGTTTAACCTACTAAAGCATATATAAGCAAGTTAATTGCACGTCATAACTCTCCTGGCATTCTAATAAAATCACATTGCAAAAAACAACACTAAATCACTAAAGCTTCTCCTAAATATCTCTAAAGTAGTTTCACATTAGTTAGAACATCCAACACATAGGTCTGAAGAACTCGAACCAAGTTCAAAATTTTAGCTTCATTTTCAAGATTTCAAAGGCCCTACAATTATGTCTTAGCAACAACAAGTCACTCCAAGCATTGCCAAATGTCTTCAAGAGATAAAAGGGGTAGTCTATGCATTTGAAGCACACCACATCATGCAACTATTATGTCAAGTAGATTCTTTACTCAATAATTATCCCATTATCTTTGTGCCAAGAGACACAAGGGAACTCATAGGGGGTTGGCTTAAATATGCATGCACACTTGCACCTACACTAAGAGAACTACATGAGGCTTTCTCCCGCTCGAGGAGATGTAGTGCAACACTTTGGTTGGTTTAGCGAGAGTTGATCGTCAAGGGTAGTCGTGCCTCATTCATGCACTTATTTCTTCATTTGGTTATGTAATGTTTTCATAAAGTTTGTTGTAGATGTCGAGGGTTTCTACTTGTTTGTTACATGTGATGTCAAGGTTGTGTGAGCCCTAACAATAAAATGCGACACTCAATTCCAAACAACTGAAAGACATACAAAGTTTCAGAAACCTACTATGTGCAGGTCCAAGACTGTTTTAAAGAACTCAAATCCATATATAACTAGTCAATACCATATCGTAGTTGTACAGTCCTACACCGAAGCAGTTTCCAATTCTATTTTTACAAACAAAGCATTTCTAGATTTAAAACAATCACTTCATCTAATTTGCACAACCATATAGACGTTGTACCACTTAGCACAACTAAGTTCTTATCCCTTTGTGTGTTTCAAGTAATCGTCATATCATTCTAACATAGTTGCAAGTATTAATGTTTTATTTTAGAAGTGTATGGTTAATGTTTATTAATTAATTCAGAATAAGCATCTCATAACATTCTTTAACTTGTTCCTAATTCACCACTCAACCCAAACTAATTAGGAAACGGTCAAAATTCAAAAAAAAAAAAAAAAGGACCACAATTATTTTATGAACCTAACATATTCATCAAACACAAGCAAATGTCATAATACTCGTATTGATATGAACTTAGGTTGGGTAAAATAGCTACATTAATATTTATTTCAAACAAGAAGATGACATCAAAGTAATTCTACAGGTGTATGTTCATTTAAACATAAGAAACTTTAATAAGTTTTTATAACATACCAAACTCAACCACTTATGGGCCCAACTACATGAAGTAATCTAACTAGTTGTAACTTTTAACCACTTTATAATTCTAAAGTGAAGCTACTAACTTTAAGAGGGGGGGCGGGGGGGGAAGGGGGGTGTCACACATGACATGCATGATCCACACATGGTAGTAATAAGTAACAAATGTTAAACTAAACATTGGATCACTAGACCCAATAAAGACCTTAATCCAAAGGATACCAAAAGATGATCTCGAGCAAACGACTACGAAGCTATCCAACAATACTTTTAGCAACCTACCATTCAACCCTGTGTGCTTGTGGGACTAATCAACCAGTGTCAACAACATGCATACTACTTCTCTGCAAGTTGATGTCATGTACGTATCAATCATAAAATCAGCTAAAGGTTGATTATGACCAAAACATTATATTATCTTGATTTGACAAGAGGTGAGAAGTCTATGTGGCAAAAAAACCACCAAATAATTGGTTTGTTCCTCATCAATATTATCAAAAAACTAAAATTAAAATATTGGTCATAAACACCAAATCCAACTAACAAAATTTTGAAACAATACCAAAAGCCAAAATGCCACTAAACCACATCCCTGTCATGGAGTTAGTAGCTAACTCAACATGGGTCTCTACAAGATTTTGTCAACCAAGTCGATCGTGAGGAACCTATAAACCCCAAAATGTGATGTATTGTTTTTGTTGACAACACCAATGGCATGAAAATACAGTACTACATCCATGGTGTTCAAACACGAAATTCCTATTGTCATTCAAGGCAATAAAAAATGCACCCATTCTACATTTATGTATTCAGAATTTCCCCATTTTAACAAGTTTTTCACAAAATCACAAAAGATGCCTCTTAAAAAAAATAACACTTCTAATGGACATCGTATTGGATGAGAACCGACAAAATGTGTGGTCACACACCTACCTTCATGTAAAAAACAAAATAACCTAAATAGCGTAAGTCATAGGCTTGGCACTTTAAGAAGACGAGATTCCAAAATAACGAGTTTGCTTGAAGAGCTTTGAATAATTGATTGTAGTAAGAGTTAGGAGTTGAACCTATGACGTCTTTGTTTGACAATACTTGATACAATGTTACCTACCAACTCACATATACACTCCTTCGACCTAAAGTTACAGTTTTGGTTTTTAATATAAAATGTAACTCCTTCGACCTTACCTTTGAAATTCGCAAATCCAATTGGGAAAAAGAAGTGGCAAGACATGAACTCAAGGTCTTGGGCTATTGGTGAGTTACAAGTAGTTTGTAATCATCAACCCAAGCTCCATTCTCATTGAGTTCATTGGATGCTTTCAATAATTGGCCATGGGGACACATTGACGTAGGGGTCTAACTTCTCCATATGGACCAAGCGGAACATAACAGGACACTCTGAATGTGGGTCACTCGGTGGACATTAAGGACCCAAGCCCACCCACATGTCCCACTTACAGAAAGTGATCCTCCACCACTCCAGTTCATAGATCTGGTATAATTAAAGTGTTTACCATCCAAAGTTTTGAACTCAAGGTCTTGGGCTACTAGTGAATTACGAGTAGTTTGTAATCATCAACCCAAGTTCCATTCCCATTGAGTTCATTGGATGTTTTTAACAAGTGGTCATGGGGACACCTTGAGGTAGGGGTCAAACTTCTCCATATGAACCAAGCAGAACATAGCGCGGCACTCTAAATGTAGATCGCTCGACAGACATTAAGGACCCACGCCCACCCCCATGTCCCACTTAAGGAAAGTGTTCCTCCACCACTCCAATTCATAGCTCTGGTATAATAAAAACGTTTACAATCCAAAGTTTTGAGCTCGAGTTCTTAGGCTATTGGTGAGTTACAAGTAGTTTGTAATCATCAACCCAAGTTCCATTCTCATTGAGCTTATTGGATGCTTTCAATAAGTGGCCATGGGGACACCTTGAGGTAAGGTTCGAACTTCTCCATATGAACCAAACGGAACATAGCGAGGCGCTCTAAATGCAAATCGTTCGACAGACATTAAGGACCCAAGCCCACCTTCATGTCCCACATAGAGAAATTATTCCTCCACCACTCCAGTTCATAGCTCTAGTATAATAAAAAGCATTTACCATCCAAAGGTTTGAACTCAAGGTCTTGGGTTATTGGTGAGTTACAAGTAGTTTGTAATCATCAACCCAAGTTCCATTCCCACTGAGTTCATTGGATATTTTCAATAAATGGCCATGGGGACACCTTAAGGTAAGGGTCGAACTTCTCCATATGGACCAAGCGGAACATAACGTGGCGCTCTGAATGCGGATCACTCGGCGGACATTAAGAAAAGCATTTACCATACAAACTTTTATCGACAAACGAAAGTAGTTGGAGTAACCCTATTATGAACACGATGAATATAGAGGATAAGAAGGTGGTTCCCAGGGAGCATCCTTCAACTAACATCGGAAATGGTTCCAAAAATTCTATTTCCAAGACTCCTCTGAATGAAGAAGACGGTAGGACAGCGATAGGTAGTGTTAAGCGTGGTCACGAATCGAACAAGTCCGATAAATCCAACTCTAACCACAAATTTTCACTGGATTGTCCTAACAATCTTATGATGGTGATTGCCTCCGATCAAAATATTTGGCAAGAAGTTAAAAAAAGAAAGGTAAAAAGGGTCGTTACGCAACCTACTTGATTACTACTCTTCGAACGAAGAGTGGTAATTAGCCAGGTTCTATCATTCCTCCATCATATGCACAGTATGTTGTTAGCTTAATCTACTTTTTTAGTTATGATTGCATATTTTTCTTTGTACGGGAAGGGTCCCCAGAACCCTCTGATTCATAGCTCCAGTCAAAAGTGTTCATCTTATAAAAAAAATGTGGCAAGACTTGAACACACATTCTCTTCAAGGGAGAACGCATTAAGACACTTTTATGCCAGTCCTTCTATAGTTATTCTTGAAATATTATTCCACAAAATCTATAACTACCATTTCTAAACTCATTCAAACTAACCCAAAACAATTTTTTTAATAAATGTGTACTCAAACAAACTCTATTCAAACAAAAATTCTTTTGTAATCTTTTGGCAGCACTCAAATCCATTTGGTTTTAGCCTATGTCATGCCTAATCAAGTAATTTCAGCACCAAACAACTTAAACACCAAACATGTTTTTTCAGAGCAAAACAACAATTTCAGACTTCCCACACTTTTGTCGAAAAAAATAGCATGCTTCAGGTTAATACTCTCCAATCAGCAATTTCAATGATATTCACATCTCCGGGACACAAACACACCATTTTCAACAACCATAAATATCCCCTCCTTCAAGGCCATACAAATATGTACGAAATCCATCCAATATGCTCCTATTTCACCAAAAGAAATGCTACAACTTTTGGACAACCAAAATGTAGACAGTAATTAAAATAAATCATTTTATTTCTTTGGTTCTCTCCCACTTGTTTCCTCTATAGGTTGAAATGCCCTTCCCGATCTAATTATTTTTACACATTGATTTCTCATTAAGTATATATGGTACAAAAAATTCAAAATTCTATAGGAAACAATACCATTCAGCACCCTCTCTCATAGCATGCCTCACCACAAAAAATGGAGAATTTCCTCAACTTCATTTTCAAGAAAAACAAAACAATATTCATTGAAAGTCACCAATTCCTTTCTTTGAGATGTAATTTTAAAATATTCACTATAAATATATATCAAAAAACTTGAACCCGCTTCCTCATTCTTCATCATCGCTCTGAGTTTATCTTCAACCTTCATTACCACTCTTCTCATGACCCATTTTCAATGGAGTTCAGGTACCATTGATAAGAACATAGGTAGGGTAAAGTAGCTATAGTAATATTGATTTCAAACAAGAAGATTGTAATTGTCATCGTATATGCTCATTTAAACACAAAATTTTAATTAACATATCGAACTCAACCACTTACAAGCCCAACTAACCGAACCAACGAAACTTATTGGTGCTAAAATGAATCAATTCCTAATTCTATAGTCAATCAAATAACTTTAAAATGGATGTCTCACACATGAAATGCATGCCCCATACATAACACTAACTAAAAACTGTAAACTGAACCTTGGATCACTAAACCCAACACTTAAATCATCATATGATTCTCAGTGGCAATGGTCAATCGTAGTTATTGCATACAAGACTATCAGTGAGGTGGTTGGCACTCACTAAGAAAGTATAGTGAGAAGCCAATCCTATTATTATTGGTTTGTAACTACTTGGTGACACCCAATCCAACAGAGTAGTAGTAATTTAGACGTGGCCAATTCCACCTGAAGATGTAGTGTAGTCAGTCACGTTACATGATGTTGATGTGGACAACAAGGTGTACCCCTATCTACACATGTATGAGAGTATGGACAAGTGTATGTGTCCCAATCCATTACTTGTCAACATTTCTTGTTGAACATTGTGCTTGTGTGTGTCTTCATTCATAAATCGTTTGTATTGACGAATAATGTTGTTTCGTGCATAGCAAATGTAGTGAGAATATTCCCATTGTGAATGTGTTTGTAAATATGATGAATTCTACTGTGTTCTAATTCATATACAGGTTTGATTCTCTCTCGATGGTTTGAATGATATGTAATAAGGAAGGGAATGTTAGGAAAATGGTATTACATTTAGTAGCTTGGTTTAAAGTGTTATTTAAACCTATTAGATATCAATAAGGAATATGTGTTAGTGTGTTACATATAATAGAATGTGGCTAATGGATAGTTGAGATTTAGTAAGATTGTTTGGATTGTGTATCCTAGAAGACATGATCACAAACTAATATGTGTATATATATAATCTTTCAAAAGAAATTACCCTGATAGTGTGCAAATTGCACATCTTTTGGTAGGTATTGAGCCCTACACGACCCTAGTTGTCAGATAAAGATGGTTCTTACCTTTACTCCTAACAACCAAGAGCAAGACACCAATGATGAGAAGAAAAATGGTTGATGAAAAATTGGCACAAGAGAGAACTTTGGCGCTAAAATGTTTGTGCCACAAATTTGTTCTTATGAGAAATATAAAAGAGTGTTTTCCTCCTAACACTTCCTACATATAGTGACAAGAATACATATTGTATCTAAAGGTTAGAAATTAAGAGATGTTGTATCTAAAGGTTAGAAATTAAGAGATGGTCTTATGGTCATTTAGTTGAACACCCTAGAAATCTAGTTCACCACCCACCATTCATGGGTTTATCTTTGATTTGATTTGCTTAGCTTGATTTGTGCCATCAAATTGTTTTAAAAAAATTTAAAAAATGTAAACTGGGAAAAAAATTATAAATCTTTCAGGTCGTAATTTAAATTGTCTTCACTAAGAATGAAAGCACATCTAACAAATTTAAAATTAGTTTCTTGCATATGATATTGTAGGCTTCAATGGATCATTGGCAAATGTGGAAAGTCAAGATCGGTGTGATTGAAAAAAAGTTGCTTGCTCTGTGGCTTCAAATCATTGTGGTAAGAATAAGAACAATTATGTAAATTGGAAAAAACTAATAAAAAATCAAGCCATAAGTCAGTTTGTTTTTAATAAGAATGAGAGCACTTTTAACAAATTTAAAATGTGTCTTCTCATATTGCATATGATATTTTAGGCTTCCACTAGTCATTGCCAAATGTGGAAAGTCGGGATGGGTATGATTGAAAAATAATAACAATAAATATTACAATTGGTTTCCAATAAGAATTTGTTAAGACAATGTTTTTATGATTCTTTGTGCCCCATTTAAATAGTAAATATTTAAATCCTGAATTATTTTAGTAGGCAAAAGTTGCACAAAGATGGCCACTTATTATTAAGTTATAGTTATTGAAGTAGCTTTAAAAATAAATAAGGATTGCAATACTTAATAAAGACAAGAAGTTCAAGTGCTTAACCATAACTTTGTTGTAATACAATTTTTGAATACAACAATTGATGCTTATTTTAATCATCATGAAACAATAGTGCATACATGCATGTAATTCTATGAGTTATGGTTTGCAAGCTAAGAAATGTTACAACAATATACATTAAGTTATAAAATCTAGTTTCATATCTAGTATACCATTAGATGGATCAAACATTCCCTCCAATTGAACTGACGAAGCAAAATTAGATATGCCTGCTCCATTTGGCTTATGGTTGATATTTCGCACTTTCATTGGGCGTCTCAAGAGTTTCACACCTTGCTTCCAATGAGTTTCTCCTTGACCTAACGATTCATAAAAAGACACAATAACTTACTTAGAACAAATGAAAACCATAAGGTTGAAGGGAAATTATTGAATCCTATAAATCTAAGCTAGTGCTCCTAATGTTAACTTCATAGGTGTTTTTTAATTCATCCACACAAAACTCTAGTGTGGTTATATACCTATTTAGGACCCACTATATTTATTTTAATTTCCAATTTAGGTCAATCACGAAACCAGGTCCACCAAAAGCATTAATTATGAATCCAACTTAATCACATTATTAGAAAAAAAGTTGCAAAAAGAAAATCCTAGAGCCCCCAAACCTGGTCCCGTGGAGATCACAATAGATTCTTTGGAGTCCAAAACCCAATCCATCCACAGAACAAATCCATGGCATACACCAAACTTTGAAAATGGGACCTGCGAGTCATGCCAATGAATATCATACAGAAAGGCAAAAGACAAAAAAAAAAGCTAACAATTTATGGCTTCAACCCTGTTAATACAAACTAATTTGTACTACATGAACAATTTGCAACATTTAAAAAGCAATTTCATAATGAACAAGCATGCTAAAGAGATAGGTTGTTCCTTTACCTTTCTCTTGTCTGACAAGGATTAAAGTACCTGAGTATTATTATTGTCACTACTAACTTGCATTGGTGGTCTCTGTAATAACATGTCATACAGCCATAGTTTATAGCCCAACCCATCCATATGAAATTACATACACTACACATCCATGTATACTCACAAGCTACACTCTGAAATATACCTGTTTCTCAGCATCAATCTATTTCATAGTCACTGGGAGACACCGCTACATGTAAATCTGTTTCAGTCACTAGATATGTGTGTACACAGATGGAGATCCCATACACATACCCACATCTCCTGGTGTATACGTGTGTGTATATACATAGCACGCGCACACACACACACACACACACAAAGCATCCATGTGTGCTCACAAACAATACTCTGGAGTCTGAAATATAGATATTTCCCAGCATAAATCTATTTCATAGCTGCCAGGAGACACCGATTTATGGACAGGTACCCCAACCCCATACCTGTACCCACATCTCTTGGATATATATATAGTCTCCAAGAGACACTAGTGGGTATGGGTACAGTGATGGGATATATGTACGGAATTTATTAATATACCCCTGTACCCTGCTACTTTGGAAACGGTGTCCCCATAACCACACGCCGCATCTCCTTGTGACCATCTTCTATTTGCACAATAGAACCCTAAACTTCCCTCTTATAGTTTCTGCTTACCATCAGGTATCCTTTCATACTGTAACTACTTGCACGATGTTCTCTTACTGTGCAGCATACTTTTGCAATTCTCAATTCTGCTAGCAGCTATTGTGAGTTTTAGCTGCTAAGAAAAACACCGTATTTACTGACACTGCTAAAAAATGCACATTATCATCCTGCACTCTTTTTAAAATATTGTTGATGTGTGCTGTTACTATCTATGTTTATTACATTCAAACCTCTAAAATCGAGATTAAAACTCCCAAAGTAAATTTCTCTCGCCTGTCTCACACTGCTTCCTTGAGAATTATTACTTCTTAACATGTTGTCTACTCGGAATTTGATTATTGATTAAAAATAGATTAAATTGTGTATTTTGGTTGCAAACAGTAGAGTTCATGTTTGTGTATTTTGGTTGCAAACAGTAGAGTTCATGTTATGTCGGTATCCTCATATGTAGAATCACAGAATGACATCTTCCTGTATAATCAATTCTGTTTACTTTGACAATAACATTGACAACCATGCCGACCTTGATTGTCTCTACCTTTCCCATAGTTTCAATCATGGGCCAGATAGTGACAAACTTATGCTTGAGTGGGGGAGTCACAGGCTCAATTCCTGAGAGGTGTAGAGTATGTGTGCCCCATGGTCTAAGAAAGCTCAAGCACACAGGGTGATCTTATATGTTGTAAGCTACCCTCCAATCTAAGCACAGATAGGTGCACAAGGTGTCAGGCATTGTGGACTTTAAAAAGTACCTTTCCTTTCGTTTCAATCTGAGATAACCTATTTGATATAACATGATCATAACACCCACAATGATTTGTAACACACTATTTGTGTTAGAAAAAATGAATTTGCAGCAAACAACCAAAATAAGAGAACAAAAAAAAAAAATTAAGAAAAATTTTTCCCGTCATTTTGTATTAGGTTGACATAAATATATAAACAAGAAAAGAGAGGATGCACCTACCTCCAAAAGAAAAATTGGATGCTACACACCATGTATGCAGTGTAGGATGGGTGTTTAAAAGGTGTAGCAAGGTTTAAAGTCTAAATAGATATTCTTATCCATAATTTGCACCCCTACAAAATGGACAACTAAACAAGTCTAAGCGTTGGAAGTTGATAGGCGAAGTAATGCCTCACATTTTTTACAAGGTCGCTCGCGAGTTGGTCTCTAGCTCACCGCGGCGAAGGTCCAAGCTGATAAGTTGGGAAAACAAGGCGATAAAAGCCGCCGGTAGTATTTTAAGATGCTAGCGTCCAATAGCATTTTATATGCTATTTTATGCTACCGGCCAGTAGCATATTTTATGCTACCGGCCAGTAGCATATTTTATGCTACTGGCCGGTAGTATGGATGGCGGTAGGTCGCAGGAGGAAAATGGCGCAAAGGCGTCAGTAGCACTCAAAATGCTACCGGCCAATAATAGAACATTAGCGGTGCTGGCAACAGTTTCAAATGCTATCGGCCGGTAGCAATTTTGGTGCTATTGGCCGGTTGTACAAAGACAACATAAAAGAGCAGTCGAGCGACAACAGTAGGGTCGCCGGTAGCATTTGTACGGATGCTACCGGCCGGCGGCATATTTTAAGCTACCGGCCGGTAGCAAGGAAAGCATGTTACCGGATGGTTGCATTTATGCAACCGGTCGACACCAGGAAAAAATGCTACTGTCTGGGAGCAGTAAAAAAACATGCAACCAGCCAAGTGTAGGAACAAACCAGGCATTAATGGGTGCAATACAGAGTTGTTCAACTACCAGTTTAATGAGGTATGGCACCCATGATCGCCTATGCAAGAAAAGTACCAAATTTGTATGGCCTCCCATACCTCCTTAGTGAAATTTGTCAGTAGGCGAGGCAATTTCAAGGATCTTCTTCTATATATTGTAAAATTCGTCTCATTTTGAGGGGAGACTTTCTGTAATGCAAAGGAACTCTGTCAAAATTGTTCTAGAGTTCTAAGCTAATGGCCTCAAATTTGGGCATTTTATAAAGGATTCTTGCCTTGTGCCTATTTTGTAATGGATTGTGCATGTTTTTAGCAATAAAATCAATGTTTTGTGGCTTTTCTTGCCCTAATTCAAGTTATACTGCATCTTTTGCCTCCCATTATGTTTGCAGGTATATTGTGCATGTATTTATGTCTTTACAGGTTCTTTAATTTGTTGTGCTTCATGAATATAGGGAAATGAATATTGTTTTGGACTATGGTGTCTCCACCTACCCTCTCCCACTTTGTTTACTCCTTGTCTTTCACTCACCCAAATTGTCTCACCCTTTCTTGGTGCATCACCTTCCCTTAAAGTGGGTTTACTTTTATGCATTCTTCTTTCCTTGTCCCCTTGGAAAGCAATAGGGTAGGATTATATTAGTTTGTCATTCTCTGCACTTTAGAGAAGTTGGCACTAGGTTAGGAGAAGAAGTCGGCTTTCTCTGGAGGATTATCCTAGTTGCAAGGTCCCACACTGCAGGATAATCCCATGTTATGCAGATTACACTGATTGCCTCACACACAAACCACTAGCAATCAAGGGTGTTGTAATTTTGTAGTAACAGATACTTTAAAGCGACTAATAGTCGCCGAATTTATTCAAGTAAATTGTCCCATCCCAAGTTTCAAAATCATGAAAAAAAATCTCATATAAAAAATTTATAGCAAGCAATGTTTGGACCCATGATCTCTTGATGGGTTGCAATGAATCTTCCACATGTTTTTTTCTTTGGCCAATAAGGTGGTACACACCTTTTTATACTCCAAGTTGTTGTACCCTGTAGGGGCATCATTGATTGCTCTCACCATATCATTGGTTGTTGTACCCTTTAGTATGGGGATCTAACAACATTAAAAGGGATGCCACATGCATAAACAAAACATGCAATTTGTTGGTTGGCTATGTCCTTACTTCCATTCTTGAATACTGCTTCCAACGGTTGTACATCTTTTGTTCTATTATAACTAAGAGGTAAATCATCCATCTTTGCAACCATGGAGGATGACAAAAACAGGGGTGATGGGGTCACGACATTGACATGTGGCGACATAGGTGTCTTGCTATCTTTCAATCCTTTCTTTGCCAAAGGATGCTTCAATCTTAGGGCAGTTGCTGCATTCGCATCTTCTTGCTCTTTGATGTATGCAAGAGTTTTTACACGTGACAACTCATTTTCATCCACCCCTCCACAACCTTTGATTACATGGCTAGAAACCCCACATAAATGAAATTTCACCCACTACACAAACTCCTAAATTGGAGTTTGCACTCTGAGAAAAATCAAACATAACCCCCTCCACCTGAATAATGCTCAATTGGCATGACATACTTCCAAAATGGCAAACATGTATTTCATGGTTATACCTTGATCCACGGAACTAGAGCTTACAGCCATTCTAACAATCCCAGCTCCCTAGTTAACAATTTAAAAAGAAAAAAGAAAAATCATGTTATAAATGGAATTAAATTTTATTATGTAACTAGTGTCAACCGCTACTAAAATATAAGACTTATAATTTAGTAGTTGGTTAATATTAGTCAAAGTGTTAACTAATAAATGGTTGTAACCTATGGAACTTGTGTAACCAATTTGTAACCATCTCTCACATAGTAAAATAATGGACACACAATGAACATGTGTCCATTCCGCTTTTTCTTCAGTTATTCCTTGTGCACGTTGTCTAAAATTGGTATCAAAGCAAAATCGCAAGCGACTGCAAATCACGAGAGCAGTTTATTGATTTACGGTCAACATTTCGAAACCCAATTGCATTTTTGTTTGGACGAAATATAGTCACTTAGTTTGGACAAAATACAGTCACGAAGTTTGGACGAAATACAGTCACATTTGGACAAAATACAGTCATGAAAGGGTTCCAAATAATTTACAATTGCGATTCAGTTTAGACTGTGATGGAAGTAACAAAAGAGCAGAATACAGTCGAGGTCTCAAATCTGAATATACATTGTCGCTGAAAAAGTTGCAAAAAGGGCATCGAAGGTATCAGACGAAGCTCAAAAGAGAATAATACAATTTTGCCATTTATCAGTCATTTCCAATTGCAAATTTCAGACATTACTAGTCACGAATCAGGAGAATAAATAGTTGTTTTAAATCAAACGAATTTCAAGGGAAAAACAAGGAATAAAGACACGTCATCACAAATTTTGGATCAAAATGGTATAAACACAGGAAGTGTTAATATGAAAATTCCAGACATAAACTCTTAATATTTCTGCAAGCAAAAGCAAACCCTAGTTTTTTTTAAAGAATGGAGTGCTCTTTACCAATAGACAAATATTTTAGTTTCTATTTCCGCACCTGGAAAGTTAAAATCCAGATCCAATTAATGAACAAAAAATTGTAGGGTATAGTTAATAGAAAAGAAAAACAACCCACTGATGTTGCTAAATTGTTAGAGTGGGAAAGCCACGATGATAAAGCGAAAGCTACATCGGGCTTGCTCTTTTTGACTCTAAACTCCAAATAGATTTAAACAAATTGTCCAAAGAAATATGGGATAATCTGAATAGGTTGTTTGGGGCAAAAACAATGAATGCCAAATTTTCTTTAAAGCTTCAATTGTTTCAATTCAAGATGGTTGATAATGTTACTATGTCCAGTCATATAAACAATCTAAGATCTCTTCTTAGATAGTAAGCAGAGGTTAAAGCTCTAGTAGATGACAAAGACTCTACAACCATTTTGTTAAGCAGTTTTTTTCTCTTCGTATAGCAATGTCATTTTTACTCTCAGTCAAATGCCTTTGCAAAGCCTAGAAGATATGATTTCAGCTCTCTTGGATGAAGAAAAGAGAACTATGGATGATGCAAAAGATAATTCTTTACATGAAAGTGCACCATACACCCGCATAAAAGATAATCATAGAAAATCATATGAAGACACCAAGAAAGTTGAGTGTTATTATTGCAAGAAAAGAGGTCATACAACCTGGAATTTTGGCATTTGAGCTATTGATGTTCTCAAAGGCAAACTCAAAGATAATTTGAAAGAAGTAAATGTGGCTTTTGTTGACAATCCACCAGACGTTAAGGATTTTATTGATGAAGAAAAAGATGAATATGTTCTCTAAGAAGTTAATGTTTTGAAGACAGAAAGGGAACTAGTGTAGGTAAAACTCGGCATGGATGGTGGTCCAAATAGTTTGGGAGTATGTGGATCTCAATAATTTACCCATATGAGGGTCACAAGCCAGTCTAATGGAGCATTGTGGGAGTAGCGCAGCATTGAGGGTTGTCCAACAATTCGGGAGTTTAAGGAGGTGGAATCTAGGAATTCGAGAATTCAACTCAGGAACTACACTTTTACGAGGGTTAGGGAGGCAGCTTGATAAAGTTCTACTTGGTCCAAGAACTGTTAAAAACAAAAATTTCTAAAGATTGAAATTCTATCTTCTTTCTATAGCAGAAGTCTTAAGAGGGGGTGTTAAAATATAAGACTTATAATTTAGTAGTTGGTTAACTAATAAATGGTGGTAACCTGTATAACCATTTTATAATCATCTCTCACATAATAAAGTAATGGACACAATGAAGATGTGCGCATTCCGCTTTCTCTTCAAATCTTCCTTGTGCATGTTTTCTAACAACCGCTAGAGATTGAAAGAACATTAAAAACTTTTTTAAAAAATAATGTGGAAATGTTATATTAACAAAAAGCAGACAAGCTATAAACTAGCTTTAAAAAAGTAATAAAACAAAACAACACAAACTTACCTTGAATCACCTAACCTCTTTGTTGTAAGCTCCTTAATCTACTTGACAGTTGGATTAGCCCTTGGCAATTGAAAACATGAATATGAGTGAACAAATGTACAAGGAAAGATAAGTATCCAATGTGAGATAAATGTGTTGTTTAAAAAAAATTGGAGGGTGTATATGAGGGTTAGGGTTTGTTTTTTATGTTTGAAAAGTTGTTTTGACTTTATTTTGAGTAAACTAGAGAAACAATTATGGGCAGGTACATGAGGGGAATGTGACGGGTATGGGTTTCATTACCTAGGTACGTCTAGGTACATCAACAGACATACACAGGTACTAAAACCCATACCCATCACGTTTCCCCATGTACCAAGGCATGCATTTGTCCCTAGTATGTCCCATACCCAAACCCTACAAGGTTGTACCCAACTACCTAGTTAATTTACAGATCTAAAATCAAATAGTGTGTAAAATAGATAGCAAAGTCACTATGTCTATCTACATAAACAATTTGAGGTCTCGGTAAGATCCCCTTCTTAAAAGTAGCAAGTCGAAGACCCTTAGCCTATTCTTTGTTTCCCGACAATTAAGGAGGTAGAAAATATGGGAAACAATTATCTTAATAAAATAACTTTAGTGTATAATGATTTTATTATAAGCACTTTAATTATTTATTAGTGATACAATAATAAAATAAAAGGTCACTTTATTTTTATTTTTCCCTGAGGAGAAAATGCGACCCATATGGGGAAATAAAACAAGGGGGAAAAAATATTAAATAAAATAACCTTTACCCAAGTGGAGCGAGCTAATTGGGCTTTTGTGTGGGATTATGTGCCAATTGAGATTATTAAAGTTGGTCACAAACTTGGGAGAGACATCAATTTGTATATTTTTACATCTGAATTTTGGTTGAGCTGATTAATTTCCTATTTTACATTAAACGATGAAAACCCTTTGATGTGTCTGCACTAGAGGACGAAAAACTCTCTATTGCCAAGGTTGAAGAATGAAAACTCTTCATCCTTTGTGACAGCAAGCTTTATTCAAGGGATTCTATTGAGTTTCAAGTACTAATCTAAATTTTCAGCAGTGTTTGTAAACCCTCAATTGCAGATTTATGTCATCTCCAGCTAGGGTTTGAAGGAGTGTTGTGGCTAATTTTTGGCATACATTTCCAGTTGTTTTCTAGAGCAACCCACTTGTGGGAGAAATCTAAGCGACCCACAATTGTTCCAGCTCCGATTTCTATCTTCATTGCCATATTTTTAGAGATCTTTTCCAACTTGTTTGCATGTGATTTGGGCTTGGGAAACCTCTTTTCCAGGCTTTTCTGTAAGCTGATTTTCTAAAGACTTTAAATAAAAATATGGCACTTCTTCCTAGGACAAAAATTTATTTTTTTGGTATTCATGCTTCTATGATAAATTATGATCAGTATTGGCAAAGATTTGAGTATTTTTAAATCAATTTTGATGTCCACAATATCTAGATCAAGTTGCATTTTCTAGAAGAAATTCAGATCTGCATTCTTTTTATCAAATACATCTTCTATTAGTTGTAAATCAGATTTGCAAGTGTTCCTTCTGGGTTTAGATAATATCTCATTGGGGACATTACAGTCTCTTATCAAACAACAAGCAAAAGTCAACGCTATAGTAGATGATGAATATGCCAAAGTTATTTGCTAGATAGTTTGTCTTCTAACTAAAAGGAAAATCTCAAAGGCAAACCAAATGGGTGAAAAATTTGTTGATGAAAAATACATACATTAAGAAACCTACACTTAGAAAACAGGAAGGAATCTAGTGTAGATAAAGCTCACAACATAGATGGTTGCCCAATTAGTTAGGGAGTTTGTGAATCTTGGGAAGTATACCCTTACGAGGGTCATGAGACAACTTGATGGAGCATAATGGATGGTTGTCTAATAATTCGGGAGGTCCGTAACTCGGGAGTTTGATGAGGTGGCATCCAAGAACTCAAGAATTATGCTCAAGAGCTAAACATTTGTGAAGATTACGTGGCAACTTGATAGAGTTCTACGCGGTTAAAGAACTATTTTCAAAGATAAAGGTTCTAAAGAACCCCTAGCTCTATTTGATTTTGTAGTTTTAATTTTTTTTGTGCTTGTTTTTGCTTTCTATACAATATAATGTCCCATTTTTCAAAACTAGCACCAATTGAAGACTTGTTGCCATTCCTCCTCCCGTGGCCAAGATGGAATTGCACAAGGGACGTCCTTCGGTTTCATTTTTTATTGTTATTAATGTTTTTTTGTGGTGTTTCACTCCCTAAGACAGGTCGGTTGGGATTATAATGCTCCCAACATGAAATTAAAAGATAAAGTAATGCTCATTAAGAGGTCGACAAGGTTGGAGAGTTTCCAACATGGAAATAGAAGAAAAAACAAGATTAAGAGGTTGGTCTACACCTTAGGACTCTTGGCGCCAACCAAAGGGTATAAGAGGAGTGTTAAAAGCTCATTTACACATCATCTTTTGGCATATACACTTTATACTTGGTCTCTAGGGCTGATTGCTCTAAGTCCATTCCACGATTGGGTGACAATCCATTAGTGTGGCATCCAAGGAGGACAAAACCCTTTCTTGTGGGAGATTGGAAGATGAAAACACTTCAATTTGTTGGTGTTGAAAATTCTCATTGAAGACCATCTTAATAGTTTGCATCTAGGCCATCAAAGAGGAGTGATTTCACGGGTTTTAATATTATTTGAAGCCCCTTTCCTAGGGAGCAACTTGCATAGACAATCATTTGGGTGTCTTCTAGGGCACAAAACTTCATTATTCTTTTATCATATTTCCGCCATTGTTGGGGTTTGGAGACTCTATTTTTGGTCATTCCTCTTGATTGTACTTCTGTTGTTTATGATTAAATTTCCAACTAAGTATTTCATTGGATTTTATAATGAAAAGTGTCCCAAGATATTCTTGAAGTGTTTATCTATGTTGTGGATGATTTCTATGGTAATATTTGGTTGAACTCCCACTTTTTGCAAGTTGGTATTCACTATTGTTCTAAATTTCGGTTAGTTGTACAAATTAGAATTTACTTCACTTGGGGTTTGTGTTATTTCCTTTTTTTCAGTTTCAGCCCTAGAAAGGGACATTACAGTCGTATCAGAGTTTCAGTCTTCCCAGCCTGAGGGTTACTTGTGAGGAAGAAAGATGGAGTGAACGATGAAGATGCAAAAAAGACTAGCAGACACCTTGGACTCTCTTGCCTTCACCATCCAAAACCTAGAGAGGGGAAGGACATTCAAGGAAGAGCCTAGGGTTTTAAAGGTTAACAATGTTGCAGTTAGCTTTGAGGAGTATTAAGCTCTTCTGGAAGTTATTTGTGATGCACCATCATTTTCTGAGTTTGTAGTATGAGAAAAGATAGAGTGGGCATTAGAACTTGGTCTGAGCCCCAAGTCATGCACAAGGGTCATGAGAAGGATATCCCAACCCTAGAGGAGAAGAGCCCCATCTTGTTAGCAAAGCAAGAAGAGGGAGCCAAACTCCCAAGTTCGTTATGCAAGGATGGACATGCCTATCCATCTAAGGTTAAAAAGGAAGAGGGAGCCCTTTAGAATCTTAGAAACCCCCAACACTCATGCCAAAGTGGAGCTCTTGGTTGATTTTCCAAACGGAACTATAGAAACACGAGTTAGGTGAAATAGTGGAGCACAAGCCAAGAAAGGAGAAAGAGATCAATGAGCACACAAGTTAAGTGAAAATATTTTAGTGTTTGATGATAAGTTGTTGGTGTCTAATGGTTGCATAGGTTGAATATTCGTAGAAAAAATCCGATTTGGAAAAGGAACAAGGGAATGGCATTGTTGGAGATCATAACCATAAAGAAAGGGCAATCCGGGTGCCCATAATCACTCTCATCCTGCTGCAATTATCCTAACAGCAGTTAATGTGAAGCAAATTGATGATGGTAAAAGCCACAAAGACATACCAAACACATATGAAGACAACCAAAAGTATGAAGCTAATTCCGACTTGTTTTCTACCGAGCCATCTCAGATTTGTAGTCATGAACAAACGATTGAAAAGGATGACCATGGGGCAAGTTTGATGCTTCATAATAAATCACGGCAAATGGATCATCATCATGGTGTCAAGAACGAAGAAAAAACAGATTTGCAAGCGATTCATGGGGCTATAATTCCGGGTGACCTTGTTGGGAGGCATGCCTATGGAATAAGAGTCTCTTTTAATGCTCATGTGAATCCTCAGCTTGCTGGAAATTTCAGGACAGCAACGTATAGTAAGCAATTTCATCATCTTCTAAGCAATGATTGGCTACATCACCTTCATACTATGTCTTTGCAATGTTTTGGTTATCCTAAGAAATATGCTAACAACTTTGTAAAGATGAAGAGTACCAGATGGGAAGAGGATTCCACTTCAGCCCTACAGAGTGGACTTTTTGTTGACAATTCTAAGCATGTCCCACATATTCGGGACTTATGGTTTCTCCTATGTCTCTGCCATATTTGCATCATGGAGGACATCATGGTCAATTTCATAAGAGGAAGGTCGTGTTGAGGAACAAGGGGGACATAGATTCTTCCTTGCAAATTACGGATTGTTTGCACCTAGAAGTTTGGGATCTGGGGAAACATTTTAAGGATGTTGATACAAACTTGAGGACTGTTGTCTACATCCTTATGGCAGCCACAAGAAAGTTAATAACCACAAGAAAAGGTCATTTCTCACCTACGGTGAAAGATATAGTGTTTGCAAATTTGCCATGAGACAACACAATGCTATAGCCATGGTAAGATGCTCTACCTAAATTCGCATTTTGGATGGATAGTACTCTCCTTGGACAGTTGTATGTTGACATTTATGATGAAGATTTTTGGGTTTAATATGATGTGTGCAAGGGATTTCAAGTATTACAGTTGCTGCACCCTTCGTATGCCAATAACATACAAGAATATCGAGTTAGAAATGTTATACTATGTAATATCCCTCTTTCCAAATCTGAATTATATAAACTGAAAATTCCACAAAACTGAATTCTTAAACGATGGCAACCTGTCAATACCAGCAATAATGAACAGCATACTGAAAATATCTTTTATTGGTGCTAATAATCACTTTCCAAGATACCCACAAGGCCAAAAATGGCAATTTGGGGTCTAGGAACAACATACAAGTGAAATCTTTACTTTTCTACACTAGTATGAATTTATAAAAAATAGATCAAGGCTAAAACAGTGTAGAAATTAATAGCAGTGATTATTATTAGAATTATACCAATAGAGGGCTAGAAAATGATGTTAAAATTGTTTTTATTGATGCCAAAGAGTCCCCAATCACCCCCAGATTGAACAAAAACAAAAAAAAACCTTCCAAAAGGGTCGCACCCTATGTTGCCAGGATACAGATATGGATACGGGTATGGGTTCAGGTACGGGTTTGATACGCAGATACGTCAAATTTAAAAAACCCTTGGGTACGATACGTCTTGGATACATCCATACATATATATTAAAAAATTAAAATATATATATATATATATATATACACATTTTTTAGTCCATAAAAATTTGAAATAGTAATACAATACTTGAATCAATGTTCAAAACATTCAATATACTTAAGACTTTACATTTTCATTGATCATGTGGCTGTCATACATATGATATACAGATATCCTGTCAACATGAGCACAAAGAAAACTTGAAAAATATACTAGGATCAATGTTCAAATTTAACCTTGATATTGGAATAGACTTGATAAACATGAAAAATATACTAGGAGGGGAGCTTTCATTAGAAGTTAAATGATCAACCTAAACATTTTATTGAGCCATGTTTTTTAAATATAAAACATAAAAATAGAGTGCAATCTATTCTATATTATAATGAAGAGTCATTTGAAGTGACAATGGAAAATGCAAACGAGTAGATGCATGTTCTATCATCGAACAATAGCATCATTACAAAACTAAATGTTAACAACGGGCTTAAATATAAAATGTCATAGCTTCAATACTCTCCCCCTTTTGTGCTAGCAAAAAAGGGAAGCTGACAATCCATAAGTAATTTGTATCAAGTCAATTTCTTTTTATTCACATCCAAGTGCCACATCACCATGACTGAAGAAAGAATTTTACGCCTGATCACCGTAAATTCAATGCTTATAAACAACATATTTGCATTGCAATCACCAGGCTTACAACAAAAAAGAAAGAATCGATTAATATATTGTACAACATAGTCAGTAGGTCTAGTAGCCATTCTTAGATCTCTCTTGTCAATAAAAGAATTGGCCAATTGACACTTGTAAATTATTCATCATACCACTAACTTTTAGCTTTCGTTTATATTGTTATTTGTCAAATAATCCCCTGATACTTAACCCACGTCATACTAAGGATGATATGAGATGATAATGCCCTTGTCTTGTCTTCAATCCTCCGCAATTGAACTAGCTTGACTAGCAAACAAAAACCTTGGCGTATTTAACCTTGGGTTCGTTGCGGGTACGTCACAAGTATGTCTGGATATACCCGTGGCATACACGAGAAGAACCTAGACGAACCCATCACGTATCTATACCTATACCTTGACGTATCCATACTGGATACGTATCAGGCAGGGTACGGGGGCTAGGGGAAGAACCCTGGCAACATAGGTATCACCAATCTCCTAAGGGGTCAGTTTTGTCGTAAAAGTGTCTAGATCTGTTCCTGCAACAAAATGACTCAAAAACAACCAAGATTTAGCTAATCCAAAGCTTTAAAACTCACAATTTCATATCTGTTTTGAGGCTCCACTGAGATAGATTGAAAACAACCCCAAAACATGCCCTAGATCTGAAAATCTCCCAATAACTGAAAATTTGAAGTGTAGCACAATTGTGAATCCCAGGTGGATCCACCTCACAAAGTTGAGGAGTTTTCTGAAATGGCACTTTCTCCAAAATAACATGTCGAAGACCTTAGCCCAACTATGCTTCCCGATGGTTAAGGGGTGATTAAAAGGGAAGCAATAGTCTTAATAAATTATTATAAAGTGCATAAAAAGAAACTTTATAAGAAGCACATATATTAATTTATTAATGACTTAATAAAAATAAAAGAGAAAAGATAAAGTGAAATTAGAAAAAGAAAAAAGAAAATGTCACTTTATGTTTTATTTCCCCTAGGGGAAAAATGCGACCCATGTTGGGGATGTGACAAGGCCAAAAAATAATTAAATGCGGAGGAAAGAAATGATTGGTGCTTGGGGTGACTACTAAGCCGAGTTTTCCTATGAAAGCAAGTCGACTTGGCTTGGAGAGATATCTCTTTTATTTTATAAAAATTCTTAATTTTGTCTAAGCTTTGTAAGCTTGGGAATAAATTCCTACGGACGAAAACCCTTTAGAGTTAGCTCTAGAGGACGAAAACCCTTTTGATGATTAGAGAAAGAGGAACGAAAACTCTCCTTTCTTGTGAGAGAATTCTCCATTCAAGGGTTTCCACTAAAAATCAAGGATTAATTTGTGTTTTCCATTGAAGATCAAGCTTCTATTTGTGTTTTCCAACAGTGTTTGCGGGCTTTCCAAGAGGGACGAATGGGTGTTGTTGATTTCGGGTACAACTAGGGTTTCATCTACACATTACAAAATTTTCGAGTCTATTTTGGGTGTCTTCCACCCATCGGAAAATTCTGATTTTGGTATCATTGGAAAGCTTGTGATTTTATCTTTAATTTGAGCTATCATTTTTCAAAATTTGTTAGGTATTTTCTGAGTCATGAATTTCTGAAGTTTCGGTTGTTTTTCTGTAATTAAAAATCAGATTTTTAGTATTTTGCAAAAACGTAGTACTTTCAGATTTGATACTTCAAGGGCTACCTACAGACTTAATTTCATAATTTTTTAAGGTCTTTTGAGGGTGATTTGTTGTTTTTGGTTGGATTTGCGGATAATCCGTTTGAGCGAATAATTTGCCCATTTGGGGACATTACAATGGTATCAGAGCAGTGTATTCTCCTAGCCTGTGAAGGAAAGAAGAGAAATTATCAGATCTAGAAGCAAGAGATTAGAAGGATTCAATATGAAGTGGACCCAAGTTCATTTTTTTATGGTACTAATGAAATTTCTACTATATCTTAGTTGAAGGAGTTTGACACATGTTTGCGATGGAATCCTGTGTCAGGATGATGCCCTCATGCTCATCTATAAATACTTGGATGGAATAGCACATAAGTGGTGGCATCATTTGTTGAGGAGTCGAATCCATTGTCTCCCTTGAAGATTTCACCCAAAGTTTCCTAGAAAGGTTTGATGTGCACGATACAAGGGTGAGCAATGTAAAAATGTCTCATTAATTGAAAATGTTTCTTTTCCTTTTAATGATTGCATGCATGATGGTGAAGTAACAGAAAATGAAATCATGGAGTATAACCCCAAGGAGGAAGAAACTTCAGTTCTACAAGTTGGGGAAGAGAGTTTTGTGGCTAACGCCCAAATTCCGAATATGGATGTTATTATTCAATTGGATGCCTTGTTAGGAACAGCAGTACATGAGGAGGTACATGAAAAGCAAGATGATGGAAGGTAAGGAGATAACAAGCAACTTGTTGATCTAAACACAACATCTAGTGGTGAGTCATTTTGTGGTGAGCAAGATGCTTCATAATATGACACTTATAGATGGGCAACATCCTAAGGGATACTCTATCAACAACAAAGAGTCCAAGGATGATAGATATGCAAGAAAAAAAGAGAAATTAGCTTTTGATCATACTTTCAGAATTCTAATGTACAATGTTCCACTCTTGAATCGGGTACATTTTTTGACTAATGTGTGGCAAGATAGCAGTGGAAAGAAGCAAAGATGGAAGACCTCTCATAATATAAGTGTTCATGAGCACTATAAGGTATGGGATCCAAGTAAGATCTTGCATTTGTCCAAAGTTATCAATTCTGGTTTTGAAAATTTTGTGACTGATCTCATAAGGAAAAGAAGGGATTTAGAATTAACTTTTGGGATTGCAACTGTTGGTAAGGATGGTGTCTTCATTGGAGACTCCGGTGCAAGAAGGGAGAGTACCTCTCAAGGTATTAACGCTGATTTTCAGATTGCTAAAGAGGATAAGAGAATATTTAATATTCATTTTCAACTTGTTGAACTATTCGTAACAGCAGTCAAAGAGAGAGGAGAAAAGGCTTTATCAATAGAGCCCATGAATGATTTTTATATCAGCAACATGGGGGGACCTTTGGAAGGATTAGTGAGGGCACTTGGTTCTCAAAGTCTTCAAAGAAACAAGGTACAATCTGTTGTTGATAAAGAGGAGTTGAATTCAAGGAGCATTCATGACTTTGGCTTCCTAAGGTATGAAAATGGTTACCATTTTTCTAGTTTGTTGAGTTCTCCTATGTTGTTGCCATGTTTCTATCATCTGGGACAGCGTGCACATGCTTGGATGATCGAGGAAGACTATTTCATAATCAAGTCCCAAGATATGCTAGAAGGGATAAACACATCCTTCACATTGCTCTTGATTCAGCTAATGAGCATATGCTGCCAAAGAAAATAATACATCAGCCCATGATATTGAAAGGACATGAGGTATGTGGTATATTTATTGTGGTTGAGTTTGCTAGAGATAAGGTTGTTTTTCGGATACAATGGTTGCATGATTTTAAGGAAGAAGATGATGTTTGGGTTGAAAAATCTAAGGAGAATGAAGGTGTTGATTCTATATAAAAAATTCTGAGTTGCAAAGCTATGATGAGCAGCCCCAATTATGTTATTTCAAATGTGTCGTCTTCTCTCATCAAGGGAATCAATGGGTACAAAAAAACATATGAAGTTCCTTATGATAAATTTTATGGATGCATGAGTTCTAATTTTGATTTCCCTTTCTCTTGCATTCGCGATGGAATGAAAATATGAGGAAAGAGAATAAAGTATGATGAAGCAACAGCCATGTATATTCCCAACATAGAAGGAATTGGTGACTTATGTCTGTGGAAAGACAAGTCTTGCACAAAGAAGGTAACTCATTTCTTTATTGTCATTAAGAGGTGTGAAGTACTTGAATGTTTTTGTAGACTTGGGTTACTTAAAAGTTGGAATCATTCATTGGACACATTGGTTGCCATCTTTTGGGAAACTTGCATTCATTCCTCATGTGGAGAAACTGAAACTTTTTGAGGAAAACATAGAAATCAGATTTCATGGTATGCAAAGGAGATTGTATTTTTGCAGTTTATCAACTAATTGGGAAAGAGAAATCACAATTGAATTTGAAGAAGGTTTTGATTTTTTTTGTTTATCGGTTGAGTATCCTTTTTCTAGCCTCTTCATTGTTTTATTATTTGCTAGAAATATGAATTTGATAAGGTGTTTGGCAGTTGTTGAGGAAACTCTTCTAGTAGAATGCAATTGGGCACTCTTTGAGGGTCTAATCCGTCAATTTCAGTCACATCAGATCTGCCCACATTCTAGGTTCATTAGTCTTATAATCCACTCTTGTCATTTTCAGCTGATTTATGTCATGAAGGAAACTAATTTTCAGTTTGATGAGACATTTCCCAATCTGATTTTTAAGGGGGAATTATAGAAATACTATGACATCATAATCATGTAGCAGAAGCTTGGCACATCAATTGATCATTGGGCTTGAAGAAGAGCTAATGAGAGCTCTTGTTTCTTATAATATGTTTGCTTCATGTGCAAGACTGAAGATAAAACAGGAAGATGAAAAGGGATTGTTATCTTATGATGGTATTCTTGAGTGGGCAGCCTTGGAGCTTAGAGAAGCTTGTCTAGCTACGGATCCCTTATACACTGGGGAACGTATAACAGTTTAGAGCACATTCTTCATGGCTGATTACACTCATACTTGCATTGACTTGATGGAAGCAAATAAGGTTGACATATTCTCCCAAAGGCTTCATCATTTGACCGACACCGGATTAAGACTTTGGGAGCACTACATCATATTCTCTCTATTGCACATGGCACTTGGACAAATGAGTTTGCAATTGCTTAGGGGCAAGTAATTTGTCGAAGGGAGGACTGAAATGTCCCTTTCTCTAAAATAACATATTGAAAACCTTTAGCCCAATTTTGTTTTGCGAGGGCTAAGGGGTGATAAAAAGGGAAACTATAGTCTTAATAAATTATTATAAAGTGCATAAAAAAAAACTTTATAAAAATCACTTATATTAATGACTTAATAAAAATAAAAGAGAAAAGATAAAGTGAAATTAGAAAAAGAAAAAAGAAAAGGTCACTTTATGTTTTATTTCCCCTAGGGGAAAAATGTGATCCATGTTGGGGATGTGCCAAAAAAGAATTAAATGTGGGGGAAAGCATTTGGTTGGTGTTTGGGGGTGGCTACTAAGCCAAGTTTTCCTATAAAAGCAAGTAGACTTGGCTTGGAGAGATATCTCTTTTATTTTATAAAAAATTTGAATTTTGTCTAAGCTTTGTAAGCTTTGGAATAAACTCCCAAGGACAAAAACCCTTTAGACTTAGCTCTAAAGAACGAAAACCCTCTTGATGATTAGAGAAAAAGGAATGAAAAACTCTTCTTTCTTGTGAGAGGATTCTCCATTCAAAGGTTTCCGCCGAAGATCAAGGATTTATTTGTGTTTTCTATAAAAGATCAAGCTTCTATCTATGTTTTCCAGCAGTGTTTGAGGGTTTTCCAAGAGGGGCGAATGGGTGTTGTTGATTTCGGGTACAACTAGGAATTCATCTACACATTTCCATATTTTTTAGCATGTTTTGGGTGCCTTCCACCCGTCGGAAAATTCTGATTTTGGTATCATTGGAAAGCTTGTGATTTTAAACTTTATCTTAAATTTCAGCTTTAATTTATCAAAAATTGTTACAAGTTATGAATTTCTGAATTTTCGGTTGTTTTTCTAATGCAGTCACAATGTTAATCAAACTCAATTCACAATGTAGTGAGCATCAATAATTCAAACTATGTTTCCTTGAGCCTTCATGGCTAGCTTTTAACTCAAGCTCTCAGTATGCAAATTCTTGGCTTTTTAGCTTTACAACTCTCAACCAACTATTAGACCATGTTTCTACATGTTTTTCACTGCTTATTCCAGTCAATAAATCGTGCCAAGTTAGTTAAGAAGGTCGATAACTTATCTACTTGGAAAATCTAAGTTTCTAGGCTTCTTGGAAACAAGCCAACTTTGGACTCAGTGTCTCCCACCTTCTCTTAGGTAGACACCCTGCTTAGACACCTTAAAGAATGATTAGGGAATCACTAAAAAGAAATCAACCCACTATGCTTGTATTACTGCTCTCATTGGCACAAAATTGCCCTTTTCTTCTCTTCAAGACAGTGCATGTTTGGTTTATATGGGGGGATAGATTTCTAGAGATGCTTCTTAGACTCTATAAGCTCCATTAGCATCCTCTTACTACATTAGATGTGTGTCCAAAATTTGGGGTTCCAATTTCTTGTGTAACTCCCTCTACTTCTCTTTTGTAAATGAGGTTTTAAAACCCTTAACTAGGCCTTTAAGAAAGGATTGTCATGCATAATTTCAATTGTAGGCCACCTCAAGGGTAAGTATGAACATTTACAAGCATCCATTAAACCATTTAAACTTTCCTATAAGTCTCAGAGGTTAGCTCAAAACCAATCACCGAGTTCCTTTGTTAATGTCTCTTCCTCACTAGGTCTTCCACTGTGTTTGAATGTCCTTGAAGGGACTTTCATAAATATCTGGACTTTTAACCAATGAAACTTCAAGATTTCACTTAAATCATCTCAAACACCATCTCATTATCATTTCTTCCTAATTTCATGCAAAGAGAAATTGATTTGAGGCTTCAAGGATCTTACCCTAGCAATAGTTGCATTGTAGGTTACAAACTAGCTCGAGAAGACTATTTAGCTTATAACTTCCTTTGGTAATTGATTCAAAGCATGAGATTTGGAGTCTAGGTCTATTTTCAAGACCTTCACACAGATTATTTACCAATAGGGTCTAATACTTTACCAAATTTCATGTTTACTTCTAAATATGGCTGCCCTGCCTCCTAGTTCAAGGTTTCTAACAATCATAACTCACTGTGCGATATTACAAAAAGGGTTCTATGTAATGTCCCCGCTTTCCCAGTCGATCACTCAGATGATGAGATTTGCCTATTATCCATCTCCGTAGGTAAATTCAGTGGATAGGAGATGATTCTCGTGGCATGAGATGTCTTTCCGCGCCTGAGTCAGGGACAAGAATGGTTTATTTAATGAGCAAATTATATTATTTTAATTAAAGTGACTTTCTTAAGTGGGGTTACAAAGTTACTTTATAACATCATATTATTAAGTCAGAAAAAGTGACTTTATAATCTTTAATTATGATGTTAAGTGGAATTTTATTTTTTATAAGGTAGAATTAGTATAATTCCACACTTGGGCACCCCCTTTGGAATTGAAAGGCAAATAAAATAAAATTAAAAGTGGTTTGGATTCCAAGGTTTGGGTTTTTATAAAAAGGGTTCATTCTTTCATTTGGGGGGCATCATCTATCATTTTCAAAGACAATTTCATAGCAGCTCATGCTTATTATTTTCCGAGGACGAAACCCCTTGGAGGATTGTGGATTGGACGAAAACCCAATTCATATTGTGGGAGATTGATTCAGGATTTCCATTTGTGCTTCATTGAAGGATTCAATCAATTGCAATAGCTGATGTATTATTGCATCTTATTGAGAAGATTGTTGAGTTGCAACAGCTGAGGTATTGTTGCAAATATCATTTCTTTTGGCACGACAGCTGATGTATTTTTGTGATTCAATCGAAGGAAGTATTGAAGATATTTTCAGTTGTTTTTGTGGGCAATATTGAGTATCAATTTTAGTCATGGGGGACGATCTGATGATCAGAGTGTGTGAGCAATAAACAGAAGGAAATCGTGGCAGCATCATCTCAAAATCGTGGCATCCAAGCTGGTCTATCAGCTAAGAGGAGGTCGATCATTTGTTGCATATCAGGTTCTTCTATTTCATATCATTTTTATAGGCTACATTGCATTGTATTAGTCGCTGCCATATAAGGGCTGTAGTTGCATGAATATTTAGTATAGGACTTTGTAGCGGCATTCATTCGTGATTCAATGTAAGCCAAGAGTCTTGGCATTGCACTCAGATTGTAATCAGTATTTGATAAGATTGTAATAAGTCTATGCATTCAATAAAGGAGAAATAAGGTTGCACAACAAATGTTTGTCAATATGTCATTGCTGTAGTGACTTATTTCAGTTCATATTCAATCAATAGTTTACATGGCAAATGTTTGTAATAATGTCCACTAAGTTGTAGGTGCATTTCTCGTGTCATTTCAGTCATATATTGATTGCATATAGCTGTAGCATTGTGTTCCCTTTATTTTAGTCATTTAAATTACTTCTTGCAAGTCCTTTGCAATCATCAAAAAAAACCAAAACACCAAATGAAGAAACTACAACAGCAAGTACAGACTTGCAAGCCAAGTGTTTGACAATATTCCTTGGAGCTCAAATCACAAAAACAGTGTCGTATTTTCAAGGGATATTTCATTCTAAAGCCTGGATGCCAACTCCATCTTCTAACTTCCGGTTTCTTGATGGTGCATGCTTCAAATCCATCATTCACGAGCTTCCAAGTCCACTACAACATAAGACTGAGTATCCCTAGTGTAAAGATTATATAAGCTAATGTAATGTCCCCTTTCTTGGAAAAATTAGACAATGGAGAAGTACTTGCCAAGATCAAGCAAGGAATGGATAAACCCTCTTGCATCAACCTAAAATATCCCAATGTCAGTTATTTCGAACCCAAATAGGGTTGGAACTAGCGAAGGTGGTGGGATAGATTGGAAGAAAACAATTAGAATTTAAACACATTCAAATCAAATTTTTAACAGCTGAAAAATAATTAATATTCAAACCCCAACTGCTGCGATTTTCCAAAATTCATATCTTGGGCTAGAGAAGTCCAAATGAGCTAAAATTGTGGATATTGGGCCACAAAAATATGAAGAATAATATCCCAAAGTTGGTTTTTGCACAGCCAACATAAAACCCTAATTTTCCCCTAAACATTAGGTCGCTCGTCACCTTTAGGGTATCAAATTAGCTCCAAAAATTATGAAGTTAAATTCCCCTTATTCCTCCGAATTTTTACAACCAAATCCAATATTGAATTGACCCTATTCGAACCTTTTTTATATCTGATTTTATATCAGTAGATATTAAAAAAAATTCCACCCAGAATAGATGAAACATCAAAAATTAATATCTCACAAAATACTTGGAGTTTTGGCATGAAACGAATTGCACAATAAAGTAGAAATCATGAGCTTTCAAAAGAACAAACTGAATTTTCTGAACATTGAAACCCACTCAAATTTTCCCCTAAAATCTACCTCCAAGTCGCTAGGGTTAGAATAAAATATTTAAATAATTTCTAGCTCAAAAAGTCCCTTCCAAAACCCTCAAACAATCAGCCCCTTCTCAGAAATAATTGATTAGACACAGCAGAAAATATATCTAGCATAAACAACCTCAAAACATGATAGATCAAACCCCAAACCAAGTTGGTTTGCCTCTAATAATTTGCAACAATAATAACAGTCACAAAGTACGACAAAACATTCACCCACATGCAGATTTATGCTTCAAATAATTGTGTCACACCCTAGAGCAAGTCGCCAATGCTAGAATAGAAGAAATATTGCATAAATTCACTCAACACAAGAGAGCACAATGCAGATAACAATGGAGTCTTTAATATTCTTCAATAATGGATCCAAATGAGAGAGAGAGCAATGCAAGAACTAGGGCATACATCCCATTACTCCAAGCATGGAGTGAAATCAAAATGATCAATCAACATAACGCTCTAAAGGAAATGCGACCTCCTTTTATAGAACTAAGGGATGTAATATCCAATGAACGACCTTTTCCCTTTTGAAGGTAAAACATAAACTCTCATTATAATAAAATATTTAATACGAATACTATGTGCACTATATTTTTTTTCTAATTAAATAAATAAAAGTAACTAACCTATGTGCACATTAAACTAACTAAAGAGACTCTCAGTTGTAGTGCTAGGCATGCCAAGGGGTTACAATGTAAATAAAAGAAATGAACCTAGATATAAGTAATGCCCCGAAAAAGGGGACATTAGAGCTAACCATTGAAATGAATGCACAGGTTAGGCTTGAATACATCATCCTTCAACTAGTGAAATGTTTTTATCACACACACACAGGTTTACTTACTAAGATTCCCATTACTGTTACACAGATCCAAAGTTGTGTTCTCATGCACTTAATCATACAAAACAGAGGAATCAGACCACTCACCAAGAAGGATCTTCCCTGTTCCTTTACTGTATTTACTCCACCTTATTCTTGCATTCACAGCTTTGCAAGATTCCATCATAATCATAGGTCATACATTCTAATCATGCATAGATGTTCAATTGTCACAAAGTTAGCAATATACAAGAACTATCAAAATCTGTGTATCAACATTTCAGGCTCATCACAATGCTTTAGGTCATCTCTCTTGAACTCAAAGATTAAGCATGTACACTAACAAGTACAAAATCATGCTAGAAATGGTTACAAGACTGGTTCTATACACACAATCATGCAAAGCTCTCAGAAATCTGGGTTTTCCCCATTTACTCTTCACTTGAAACTTAACAAAAAGATTCAATCCAGAATGAATGAATGTATTCAGTTACATTGGAGCATTTATACCCCTCTCCTTTCAATTTCCACCGGATTTTACACCTTTACAAGGTCTTTTGGATAAAAATATGCTTTTATTTCATCTCCTAATAGTCCCTACTAGGTCTAGGACACAAAGGTCTAGGCTAATGCTCTATGATCAAATATCATAAACTTAGTAGGCTTTCCACAACCTTGTGAATGTTTTACGGACCATTACAACTCAAAACAAACCAAAAATGCCTTTGTACAAATTCAAATTGTGTTTGGAGGGAAAAGGCACATTCAAAATTTACAAAGGCTTAACCTATAAATCAACCAACTAGATGACCACACATGACTCCTAAAACCTACAGTGACACCTTCACGCCAAAATATGATGACTCAATACATATTTACATAGTGGAGTGATTCTCGTGCATCATTTTCTGCAACTAAAAATCAGATTTTTAGTATTTTGCAAAAATATATGTATTTTCAGATTTGATAATTCAAGGGCTCCTCGCACCTCTATTTATCCTTTTTCCTGTCACAAACCCCAATGACAACACCCATTTGGATCGTCTCACTTTGTATTTAATATTTTTTTATTATTTGCCATTTTTATTTCTTCATTGACTTTTACCTTTTTCCTCTTAATCACTTTAAGTGACATTATTATAAGTTGCTTTATAAAATAAACATAAGAAATGACTTTAGCAACTTAAAATAAAAGTCACCACCTTTCTCCTCTTTTTCACACGCCTTAAGCCCCCGAGAAGAGAATTGAGCTAAGGGTCTTCATAGGATTAATATCGAGAAGGGGACATTACAGTCCTCCGCTCCCGAAATTGTTTTCCCACATGCAATTGTAGATTGTGATGCTCCAAAATTTTTGCACCTTCTCGAGTGGCATCCTCCATTGGCAAATCCTTCCAACAAACTAGATACTCATTTATGCTCTTGTTTCTCAATATTTTCTCTCTTACATCAATGATAGCTTCCAGAACCAAAATGAGTTTGCCTTCATCATCCATGGGTGGCAAATCTAGAGAAGGAACTATATGTTGGCCAAGTGGTCATTTAAGGCATGAAATATGGAACACATTATGGATCTTGCTATGTTCCGGTAATTCTAGCTCAAATGTTACCTCACCAATTCTTCTTAGCACTTTGTAGGGCCCATAGCAACATGGCTTGAGCTTTTCCTTGCCACTTTGCTTAATAGAAGACGATTGCCTATAAGGTTGCATCCTTACACAAATCATGTCATCCACCTCAAAACTTCTCTCAACACATTGTTGATCTGCATAGAGTTTCTATTGATTTTGAGCGTGTTGGAGGTTCTCTTTGCACATTTGTAACACTTCTTGGCATTGTTGTACCAAATATTGTGCCCTAGGAACTCAATTATCCATTAGAACCACATCTTTGAATGACAAAACATGATACCCATAAAGAGCCTTGAAAGAAGTCATGCCCATACACATGTGATGAGTAGTGTTGTAGCAATACTCACACATATAGAGCCATTTTATTGACTGCTTCGGTTTACCCATTTGTTTGCGGATGATAGCTAACACTTGGCATCAACTCTGTACCTACCAATATGAAAATTTCTTACCAAAATTGACTCAAAAACCTGTTGTCCCTATCACTCACAATATTCTTTGGTATTGCATGTAATCTAAACACTTTTTTGAAAAATAATGCCAACCACCACTAGAGCGTCATACTTGGTTGGAAGTGGCATGAAATAAGAAAAATTTGTGAGTCTATCAACTACTACAAACAAACAACTCTTACGTTGGACTCAGGGCATCTCCGTGATGAAATCCATGGATATGCTTTCCCATTTTTTATTGGGAATGGGTAGTGGCTGCAATAAACCAGCTGGAAACACATGCTCTACCTTATTTCTTTGGCATGTAAGACACTCTCTAATATGCTGCAATACTTCATCTTTGAGGCCCTTCCAAAAATACCTCTCTTGCTTGCTTGTAGGTCTTGAAGAAGCCTTGGTGCCCCGGCAAAGGAGAATCATGGACAACCTTCAAAATTTTGTGTTTCACCTTGGAATCTTGTACTAAAAAGACTATATTCTTATACAAAATCAGCGCATCCACTACTTTGTATTTTTCATCATTCAATGTCCCTTCTCAATTATGGTGTTGTGAACTCATTCTTGGCATATTCCGCTATGATGCGAGTCTTCCAATCTGCTGTAATTTTTGTTAGAGAACACAACATGGGCTTTCTAGACAAAGCATCAACAACTATGTTGGTTTTCTCTTTAACAAACTCAATGTCAAGATCATAGGCTTGAAGCTTACTTACCCATTTTTGTTGTCTATCATTCAAATCCTTTTGCCCCAAAACATATCTCAAACTATTGTGATCAGATTTGACCACAAATCTTCCACATACCAAATATTGTCTAAATTTAGTCAAGGCATGCATGAGAGCCAACATCTCTTTGTCATAGATTGAAAATTTCCTTTCTGCCTCCTTAAGCTTTCTACTTTAAAAGCAATGGGGTGTCCCCAGCATCAAAACAGCTCCTATACCTTCTCCTGAAGCATCATACTCAAGTACAAAAGGATAGAAAAAGCTGGAACAGCAAGTACAGGACATCTGCTCATTACCTTTTTCAAGTTGTCAAATGTAGCTTGGGTTGTTTCGAACCAGCTGAAAGCTCCTTTCTTGGTTAAATAAGTCAAAGGGGCAGCAAGTTAGGAAAAACCTTTGACAAATCTCCTACAATAGCAGCATAATCCCAAGAATCCTCTTAATTATGTCATAGTGGTGGGTGGAGGCCAAACCAAGATGGCTAGGATTTTTTGTTGATCCACATGGACACCCTTGGCATTGATAACATGCCTCAAATATAACATTTCAGTCACAACAAATTCACACTTTGATTCCTTAGCATAAAGTGATTGTTGCTCCAAAATACCCAACACCATATCCAAGTGTTGGACATGCTCCTCCCATGTTTTGCTATAAACCAATATGTCATCAAAGAAGACAAGAACAATTTTCCTTAAGTGTTGACTAAACACACGATTCATACAAGATTGGAATGTAAAAGCAGTTTTATAAACATCTTCTCTTACCCAGATTTGATGGTACCTAGATCTCAAATCTATCTTGGAGAAATATGCAGCTCCATGTAGCTCATCAATGAGTTCATCAATCCTAGGTATGGGATACCTATTTTTGATGGTCCTCTTTTTCAATAAGCGGTAATTAATGCACATTCCCATAGTCCGATCCTTTTTTTTTTTTTTTACAAGAACAACCGATGATGCAACGGGACTAGAACTAGGCATTATGTGACCTATCTCCAAGAGCTCTTTGATGGCCTTCTCAATTTCTTCTTTGTAGACTCTAGGATGATGGTATGGAGTAGTAATTACCGCATTAGTTCTGGGTTCCAACTCAATAGTGTACTCAAACCATCTATCTGGTGGTAACCCGTGAGGAAGATTGTCAAAAACCTTGACATGTTTGTCAAAGATGGCCTAAATATCTTTGTTATACTGTTGTTGTTCCAAAATCTGATCTGCAGAGGTTATTAAACACTTAACTGCCCAAGCAACCTACCCTCTACGAAATGCTCTTTCCATCCTTTTAACAGTTACAACCATGGGTGCTCCATTTGCCATACCATATAACACTATCTCTAGGTCTGCTGATTTGAATTTCAGCTCCATTGTTTGATAATTTTGTGTAAATTCTCCAAGAGAGTGTAACCATTGCACACCCAAAACCAAATCGGTTTCTCCAATACCAACCACATAAAAATCATTTATCACCTTATGGTTACCAAGAGTGATTTTCTGGATGCATGGGATGGTGAAACCATCTGCTACCATAACAATAAAACCTTTGAAATCTTCTAATGGGCAGCTCCAATCTCTTAACCAAATCAACATATATGAAATTATGAGCTGCATCACTATCTATAAAAACAAGAACTCTCTTACCTTTTAATTCTCCTCTTACACGGAAGGGATGGTATCTTGGAGCTGCCGATAGTGTAGCAAGTGTACTATCCTAGTGGTCAACTTCTTCTTTTTCCTCTTGGTCTTCATCTCCATGAGTCTCTTCCTCATTTTCATCTACTTCTCCCTACCCATCTGAAATTACCTCTATGTAATATACTTGACCCTTTCCTAAGAAACGATGGTCAGAAGTCCATAGATCTTTGCATGTAATACAAAGATTTTCTCCTTAATTCATTGCTTGTATTATCAGCTTCTTTGTTGTTCCTTGACGGCTCTCTTTGTGGTGTCATACCCTGTTGAAATGGCTTCCTTCATAGTTAGCATACTCGGCGAGTACTCGCCAAAGAAAAACCCAAACGACTACTAGAAGGAAAAACTCACCATCCGAGTTTTTGCTGAGTTTTTGGACTGTACTCATTTGATACATTTTGTAGCTATATGTTGCTTAAAATTTATTGTTTTTAAAGAAATTTGCGTATTTTTAAGCTGTCGAGTATTCGCCGAGTCAATTTTTTTTGGGTCTGTCGAGTACTTGCCGAGAGGATTATGCGAACTATGGATTCTTTTCTTAGCTAATGGGGGTTGTTCATGATTTCCCTTGAAATGGAGGCTTAGGATGCCCCAATGAAGTCTCTCTTGGCTGTCCAAAGGGCAGATTTCTACTCTTAACAACTGTAAATTCCGAATTCAACAATCTCTTGATGGCATCTTGAAGAGAAGGCTCAAAACCCTTCACCAAGCCCCTAAGAGGTTTGGTCAAACCTTCTATGAACAAAACAACCAACCTTCTTTCACTAACATCCAGAACCATAACTGTAAGTTTGTAAAAATCAGCAATATACTTATATACTTAAGTTTCTTGTTTGAGTTGTGTCAATCTCTCTAAAATGCACTTCCAGATCCTTCCTATCAAACCTTTCTATTAACCTTTGACTAAACTCATCAAGAGTGGTAATACAACCATGTCCTTGTGTAATTATGCCATGATACCACCATTCGTGAGCCACAACCTCTAAATGCAAAGTAACAAATTTTGAGTGCCTCTTCTTCATACATGGGGTTTAGTGATAAATAAGTGTCGAATTTTCGCAACCAATATCTAGTTGTACATTTATCAGTACCATCATATCTAGGAAGAGTAATCTTACCCAATCTATGTTGGATATCTCTCCTTGGCTCTTGATGGCCTTGATGACTCACCTTATTTTTCTTTGGTCCTTCACTTCTCCTTAGTTGACAAAAATCTCTGAAAGAAAGCAAGTCTCTTGTGTTATTGCTCAAACATACATATTCTTCCCCATATAAATCTCATTCTTCAACAGCTCCAAGCGCTTGTGGTTGTTATAACTCCATTGTTGGTTCTTCTCTTTGTACGAAATTGGCACAGAAAAAATTAGCAGCGATCTTGCTTGAGACCCTTTCTCCATGATTGGTAGAAGAGCTTCCTTCACCATGATTACCTTGGGGGTTCAATCGGTTAGTGCTTAGCCCAAGTATTAATCGACTCAATTCAGCAATAGCTTCTACAAAGGAGTCTCTTAAATCCCTCTAAGCTTCCAAAAAACGATTTTGCAATTCTCTATTACCTCTACTAAACATTTCATTCAAATAGCTCATCTCGTTTGTTGGTGTTGGTCTTTCTCTATCACCCATACCTTCCTCTCATAGAGTTCTTCTTGAGTAGTGAAATCTAAAACCCTCTTCACCTGCGTCCATGCAAAACTGATTTTCTCCTTCACAGGCTGGGAGAATCACAGCTCTAATACCACTGTAATATCCCTCTTTTCAAATCTGAATTATATTAACTGAAAACTCCACAAAAATTGAATTCTAAAATGCTGGCAAACTGTCAATACCAACAATAATGAACAGAAGACTGAACATATCTTTTATTGGTGCAAATAATCACTTTCCAAGATACCCACAAGGCCAAAAATGGTGATTTGGGGGCTAAGAACAACTTACAAGTGAACTCTTATTTTTTCTACACTTGTATGGAAATATAAAAAATAGATCAAGGCAGAAACAATGTAGAAATTAACACCTGCGATTATTAGTAGAATTGCACCAATAGAGGGCTGGAAAATGATGTTAAATTGTCTTTATTGATGCCAAAGAGTCCCCAATCACCCATAGATTGAACAGCAGAAAAAAAAAAATCCAAAAGGCTCACACCAGTCTCCTAAGGGGTCACTTTTGGCCTAAAAGTGCCCAAATCAATTCCAGTTGCAAAATAACTCAAAAATAATCAAGATTTGGCTGATCCAAAACTCACACACTCACAAATTCAGATCTGTTTTTAAGTTCCGCTGAAATAGAGTGAAAACACCCCCAAAGCGTGCCCTAGATCTGAAAAACAACCTCCCAATAACTGAAAATATGAAGTGTAGCACAATAGTGAATCCCCGGTTGATCCACCTCACAAAGTTGACGAGTTTTCACTCCCCAACCTTCAAACCTTGGAGGTTTTTCATCCCCAAAGCTCCTTCTCCTAAAGGGTTTTCGTCCTTAAAATATTTGATGTAAGCAAATTAGCTTAACATGCAATGAAAGAAAATAGATTGGAAAAAATCCTCCCCATGGCTCCCCACACCTCTATTTATCCTTTTTCTTGTCACAAACCCGAAGGAAAACACCTATATGGGTTGCCCCACTTTGTATAAATATATTTTTATGATTTGCCACTTCTATTTCTTCATTGACTTTTACATTTTTCCTCTTAATAACTTTAAATGACATTACTATAAGTTGCTTTATAAAATAAACATAAGAAATGACTTTAACAATTTAAAATAAAAGTCACCACCTTTCTCCCCTTTTTCACACACCTTAAGCCCCCGGGAAGAGAATTGGGCTAAGGGTCCTCTTACGATTAATATCGACAAGTGGACATTAGATACTACAGCCATGATGGGTTCTCCTCTTCAAAATTATGCATGGGGTTGTCCATACCTTCCATGGACAGCGAGAAAAAGGCAGGTTTGGAGACAATCTTTCCACTTAAAATGATGGGTAAGAGGGTTTATGTAATGTCCCTTTTCCTCCTAAATTGAAGACAATTGGGATTTCTAGGCAGACCTTCTCCATGGCTAGAAAGAAGAATAAAGGGAGAAAAATATAATATGGTTTTTATTATATTTTGTATGTTTTTATAAAATAAAAATAAAACTTAGGGGTCGGTCAAAGCAAAAGAAAAATAATAATTAAGGGGTCAGCCAAAGGGGAAAAGTCATGACTCTTGCCATTTGGCGCCAAGCATGAAAAGTATTATAATTAGGGATGTTGGGTTTCATTTGTACGTGTGGATTTGAATATTGAAATTTAAAAATTGTGAGATTGTTTCTCATCAATTTCCTATTGGGACGCAAACCCCTTTAGAGGTCTTATTCATGGGACGAAAACCCCATTGAATCTGACTTTAAACATTGTAATCATTGCTTATTATTTGAATTCCGAGTATTAAATACATTCAGATTTATTCTATGAATTCCAGTCGTACGACTTGCATTAGAATTGAAATAATTAATTGTATGTGGCAAAATATTTCATAAAATCATCCAAATCTGGTCGCTTTGATAAAAGAAGACATAAATATCAGTTTGCATGCAAATCAAACCCATTTCCCAAGGCTGCAATTTCCAGAATTCCCAGCTTTATAACAGCAGTTCGATTTGGTCAAGAATCAATTCGATTTGAGTTGAAATCATTTGCTGAGTGTTTGATAATTGTTGATAATCATTTCTAAATACTTGTTGAAGATTTTGGGCTCTCTTTTCCATAAGAATCCGCTGCTGCAAATTAATTAGTCTGCTGATATTTTTATTAGAATTCTGAATTTTGCTTAAGTCCTTAAAAAGGGACATTACAGTGGTATCATAGCTTTATCCTCTAAGGCCTGGAAGAAACTAGTAGATGATATCATGTCAAGACAAACAAATTTCAAGGAAGCCTTGGATCTAGTTATTCGAAATCTAGATAATCTGAAGTGATCCTTTAGAACATCTCGAGAAACGAAATGGAATCTCACCTCCGCATCCAAAGATGAAGCCATTCCGGAAGAAGATCGCAAAGCTAGCTATAAAGAATACATAGCTTTTTCCAAGGAAATTCGTGAAGCTATATCTTTTACCAAATTCATTAAATTGAATAGTGGAAGATCTAGGCCTAAGCCTAGACACACTCAGCCACAAAGGAAGTCAAAGGAGAAGAAGTTCATTAGATTGGGAAAAAAAAAAAAAAACAATTCGAAGAAAGAGCCAGAGAGAAGAATGCATCAGCTCCTACCTCCATCAATTCTCCAAAAGTAAGTATTAATTAGTGTGGTGTCCCCAGATTTCACCCTAAAATCTAGGACTACCCATTTGAAAAAATTTCGTTCTTTTTAAAATAACAGATCTTTTTGAGTTTTTATTGCCAGAAGATGTCTCTATTATGTTAGGATATTCCCAGTGTATAATACGAGCCAATTTCGACAAATACCCAGATGCCCAAACTCGTTTTATCCCTCCGTCAAGTTTTGTCTGTGGGAAATTTTTATTTAGTTATTTATTAAATAAATAATGCCCCGTTTGAAGTAAATTGTGCTCCAGTTGAACCTTGTTGAAGTTTTGTCTGCCAGTATTCACATATATCAATAGGGTTTTCATCAGAAATGAATCCTGAGCTTTGTCTGCAACTTCTGGCAACGTTTTTTGCTTTTATTTATTTCTTTTGGGTTTTTCTTTGGTTTTCTCCTTGGTTTCTCTGTGAAATTCCCCTCAGTCAATTCTTTCGCCAATACAGTCTGTTTAATTGTCCGAAGCATCTAGAGATCATCTACCAACACAATGCCAGAAGGAATCAGCGTCAAAATGCAACCTTCTAACCAAAAATGATGAAGTCATGCACAAAAAGCCTCTCCCAGGCAAGTCGCACTTTTTGGGAATGAATAGGTTTAAGCTACAGTGGGAATTTTGGTAGCAACAGGCAGGTGGGAATTTATTACCTGCCTTACAGGGTGAAAATTCCCATGAAGATGAAGTCAAAGTCACTTAAGCTGCGATGGGAAAATTAAAGGCAATAGGTAGGCGGGAATTTCTTACCTACCTTGCAAGGTAAAAATTCTCATTATAAAATAAAGAAAAAATCACTTAAAGCACCGATGAGAATTTTCCGCCTGCCTCGCAGGCTAACTTTTCCCATCAAAAGGTTTTATTCACCCAAACAAGTCGCACTTTTTCAAAGGAGGCTAATTTTAATGCAAGTTGCACTTTTGAAAAGTCACTTAAGCTGCAGTAGGAAAATTAGAAGCAGCACACAGGTGGGAATTTATTACCTGCCTTGCAGGGTAAAAATTTCCATAATGAAAGTCAAATCACTTAAGTGGAAGAAGGGATTTTAGAGCTGCGGTGCAACATGAAAATTCCTATCGGAAGTTGACTTCTTAAATTCAGAATTCACCCATGCCAAAAAGTGCGACCCATTTGGTGCTTAAACAATGTTTTTAATGGCATTTACTAATTGATTTTATTCCTAATTTTGGCGCCATGGATAAATAGAAGGTCAATGCATAATGTTAAGTCAAAGGGAACTGAAGTTAGCATGCTAAAAATAAATAAATTTAATTTATTTAATGGCAGCTAGCAGCATGCAAAAATAGGTGCCCAATTTGGGTGAATAAACGTCATTGTTTATTAATTAATTGCCAGGAATAGGAGGGGCAATTATTAAAAATAGAATGTTGAAAGTTATATAAGCATGGCCTGCCATAATGAAGATGTAATTAATTTTTTTAGTAGAGGATTGCAGCCCAGACAGTTTTGGCACCCAAGGAAGGAAGATTTTTGCATTAAAAAAAGTGTTTTTCATTGCGGAAAAGCTTCAAAGTTTGGCGCCTAGGGTTGGAGAAGCTTGATTAAAACTTGGTTAATTATCTGCATATTGGTATAAGTGCCCAGGTGAAGTTAAAAATATTTATGCTTGCTTTGCATGCAAGCAAAGCGTCAAATTTTAGGGCAGCAGGCTTTATATGCAGATTTTTGTAATGAAAATCAAGTGTTCATGCTCTAGATTCCGTCTTTGTCTGAATTAATTATAGGTATTCATTACATGCACTTATATAAAAGAAAGGAAACTCAAATCGATGTCAGGTACATTGAATATATATTCCGAAACTGAAGAAGTTGCCAGATCTGCACAAATGGATCCAATTGCAAGGGATTCCGACAGAATTAAACAAAAAAGAGCTCAGAAAAAGATTGTTCCAGCCATGTTGAAGCATGATGAATGAGAGGGATCAGCAGAATCATGCATAGCTTCTAGATTTGCTGAAGTCAATGATACAAACATAGGCCCTGAACCTATCACCGATTTAATTGACAGATCCAGATCACATAATTGCAAAGGCTTTCTGGCAAAAAAGTCATCCTCTTGTTTCTGACACAGCCCATGTAGAAGTCATTGCATGGAGAATTCCTTCCAGGATCTTGTGCATGTGCTCCCAATCTTCCAGTTGAAGCCTTCATCGAATTTACTTTGCATGTACTGAAGAAGAATTGCAAAAGCTTCAAAGATAAGAGGGAAGACAAGGCAAAGACAATACCCGCAAGCGAATCACAATCACCTGCTTCCAGATCCAGCTTGGTGAGAATCAAAGACAAAAGAGTCAACCGCATGCAGAATATGGAAAAAGAACAAGACTGAAAGTGTTGTAGCTTTCTTCTAATTTATTTTCCTCTTTCTTCTTCTTTTCTCCGACAAAGTAATTGAGCGATCAACTAAATTATAAAACTTAAGTGATTGGTTTAAAAGTCATTACTTGAAGAGGTCATTTACTTGGAGATAGGTGGCAGACATGCAAAATAGAAGGTTCTATTTTCAGTTATAAATCATGCATGTCATGCAAAGAGGAATTCCAAGAGGGAGATTGTCAGTTGTTTCTTTTACAACTTCCACATGTGTCAGTTCAGTTATAGTTTCTTATTTGTAACTTCCTCTCCATACACTATAAATAGAGGAAGAACCTACGGGTTAAAGGATGAGAATTTGTAATCAACATTCTTGTGTTCCAGACTTTGAGCCGAAACCCTTGATAGCTTTATGCAAGCAGAGGGATAGAAAGAAGGCATATTTCCGGAGAACTTTGTGTCAACAGTGCATTTTGTTTCTGATTTCTTTCTAAGATCTATTCATAAACTTTGTGTTATTCTAGATCTAGATCTGAAAGTTTCCTTTGCTTCTAATTTTGTATGTCAAGATTTAGTTGTTCTATCTATGTGCATGCAATCAACTTTGTAATCTATCGAGCGGGTTGCAAATCTTCTCTCATTTCTTCCTGTTTTCCATTATTTTCCTTTTCTACAGATATTTCTTTTCTCTTACAGCTGCTTACTTGCTGCAAAACTGTATAGTTATGGTTCATGAGCTACATAGTTAAAGTAATACCAACAAATAGATACTAGAAAGTTTAACTGACAAAATCTTACATGGGAGCCTCACCGGTAAATGAGGGAGATTTATCTCATGACTGCCTAGGTTTTCAGCTATACAGAAAATCTAGCCAACACAGTGTCACATTAATCATGATAATGTTGCATTTGATAGATTAGAAGAAAGCATGGGGTGTGAACAAACAACAGTAACAATGGGTAAGGATGGCACCCATTTCGAAGATGAACATGATAAAAGGCAGCCTTCCGGTCCATTTGTAACAACAGACCCTGAAAAGCCTAAGACAAAGAATTAGATTGGGAGAAGAGCCACCATGAGGTTCCAAAGGTGTGTGAACAAGGAGTGAATGAAGAAGATAATAAAGAAGAAGATGAAAGATTTGTTGAAGGTCCGAGGATTGGGTAAATTTAGGATTTCTTGCTTCCTAGAATTAAAGTAGAAGATAATCTTCTCTCCAAAAACATGAATTGTATGTGAAGGTAACCAACTCCTCTCCTAATTTAGTTGGCCAGTATTTTGATATGTTTTGGAGTTGCGATAAAAATGGTTCTTTTAAGGCATGGAAAAAGGATATAATTCTTCATAAAGAGCATGAACCATATCAATCATAAAAGCTATCTTTGAGAATGCACATGTGGAATGAATACTATTTATTTGATATGGGCATAACAAATCATCTATCTCAAAAAAGAATCCCTCTTATTTCATGGGCAATAAAGATCTCCATGCAAGGTATGAGACCTTTGATATTTGTTGATGAATTGTTAACAACTAATGGAGGGTTGCATAATAATGAAAGGGAAATAATGAAGAAAAGGTCTAAGGGAGCAATGATGAAGTTCCTGAAGTATGAAGCCATTTATTCGATGGCCAAAGGAGGTGTCTCCTCCACAAGGAGTGCAAAATTAAACTCAGAAATTCTGAGTATTGAAGGCAGCCTAAGGTATGCTGTGTCTCATTTACCTTCTTTCTTCATGACGAACCTCAACAAGGGGAACTTGGGGCAGCTAGCCAAGAGAAGTAACTTGTTTAAAAAGATGAAGGGATTTATCATGGCAACCACCAAAGATATGAAGCATGGAAGAATTTGTGTTACAAGGACCATAAAGAAACCACGGAAGAAAGCAGCACCCTTGCATCATTCCATGAAGAAAGAGCAATTGGTAAGTTCGCTGATCTGTACATAGCAGCTGAACAATTGAAGCTATTTATTATGTTTTCATCTCGAGACATGAGCCCCATGAATGTCCCATATAGCTACCAATCAAGGAAATATGATTTCAAGATAAAAGATGCCTTGTTGAGGGAGAATTGCAAGAAGAAGAAGTCTGATTTTTAATCAGAAATTCGGTGGACAAGAGAGTTAATGGGCAGCCTGTGCAAATCACATGGAAGTAAAATTGATTGGGTAAGTTTCACCCACATATCTTTAGTTGTTTCATCATTCCTTTGTATACATGATGAGTATTTTTCACAATGGGGGGATTTTCAAGAAAGCATGTCAAGATAATACATACATGGCTTCAAACTAACAAGATATATGAAGGTATCAACTTTACATGTGAAATATCTTTTCTATACTTAAGGATTACAAGGATGTATGTGATGATCATTAAATTTGGCCATTATATGTTGTCCATCATCGCTAGCATGCATTACTATATTGTTGACCAAAGCATGAAGGGTCATATTGATATGGGAAACATGATAAAGAATAAGGGAAAATATGAATCTGTGTTGTTGATTAGTGATACCGTATATTCTATTTTCAGTTTGTCATCTCTTTGGGTTATTGATCAACATGCTAGGATGGATGATTGGAAAGAAGATCAAGGTCTTACAGCCTTCAAAGTGTTCTTCCTGCATACTGACATAATAATTATAAAACATGACAGTTGCTGCCATAACTTCTCAATTGTGTCCAGCTCTTTAATTTCCTCCATAATTGGGCTCTTCATCATTTGGTTAATGGATTTATGGCAAATGATTGTTTGCAAGATTGGGATGGAAAGGGCGGCCATTACTTTTCGGATTCACAGAAAAGAAATGCATGAAAAGGACAACCATCAAGTGTCTAAAGGTTGCACAAGCAAAAAGACAATGATAGGATTTCAAGGAGTTATTAAACACTCATGCTTTTATGAAGGAATTTGCTCCTTATATGGATACGCAGGCGAAGACAACAAGGATCACATGGAACCCAGGTGTTCGTGATTGCTTGAGGACAAGCAATCTTGGAGAGGGAACGTTGTAATGTCCCTTTTCCTCCAAAATTGAAGACAATTGGGATTTCTAAGCAGACCTTCTCCATGGCTAGAAAGAAGAATAAAGGGAGAAAAATATAATATGGTTTTTATTATATTTTGTATGCTTTTATAATGTTACAATGAAACTTAGGGGTTGGCCAAAGTAAAAGAAAAATAATAATTAAGGGGTTGGCCAAAGGGGAAAAGTCATGACTCTTGATATTTGGCGCCAAGCATGAAAAGTATTATAATTAGGGATGTTGGGCTTCATTTGTACGTGTGGATTTGAATATTGAAATTTAAAATTGTGAGATTGTTTCTCATCAATTTCCTATTGGGATGCAAACCCCTTTAGAGGTCTTATTCTTGGGATGAAAACCCCATTAAATCTAACTTTAAACATTGTAATCATTGCATATTATTTGAATTCCAAGTATTACATACATTCAGATTGATCTTGTGAATTCCAGTGGTACGACTTCCATTAGAATTGAAATAATTAATTGTATGTGGAAAAATATTTCATAAAATCATCCAAATCTGGTCGTTTTGATAAAAGAAGACATAAATATCAGTCTAGATGCAAGTCGAACCCATTTCCCAAGGCTACAATTTCCAGAATTCCCAGCATTACAACAGCAGTTTGATTTGGTCAAGAATCAATTCGATTTGGGTTGAAATCATTTGTGGAGTGTTTGATAATTGTTGATAATCATTTCTAAATCATTGTTGAAGATTTTGGGCTATCTTTTCCATAAGAATCCGCTGCTGCAAATTAATTACAGTCTGCTGATATTTTTATCAGAATTCTGAATTTTGCTTAAGTCCCTAAAAAGGGACATTACGGTTTACTCATGGAGATTGAGCAAAGCCAATATTCCAACATCCTTGGCGTTGCTTAAGAAGAAATTTAGAGTTGTACATGGACACTACACCCACTCATCCGCACTTCTATGGTCTAATCCAAAATGGTGAAAAAATTCAGTGGGCAGCCTCAAATCAACAATTGGAAACCCAAATCAGCAAGCTAACAATCATCCAAAAGAGGTGAGCATAATTTTTGTGTGTGTTGTTTGCATCTTATGTTGAAATGCCATGATAAAGGGAAGAAGGCAATGCTTCCAAGTGTGGCTAGCATGAAGGAGGAGGCATATCTTTAGGGCATTCAATGCCTACAGGCGAGTAAGGGTCTACTCTTGGGTAAAGTGTTTCGTGGTGAATACTACCTCCATGTGGGGAACTCTTGAGGAATTAAGAGCAAATTGGAGCTTCCTTGTTGAAAGCCATCTTCTACGCCAACTTGGGACAAGGAAGGGTTTACAAGTATCTTGAGTTAAAGGCCAATATGTTTGTTGATTTCAACCAAAGACTTGTAAATCTTCATTTTCCAACTTATGTAAGACAATTTTCAGTCCCTACACTACTCAAGAATTTACCTTTTTCCATAAGATTTCAGTTTGATGGTTGTTATACCACTGTGGATTGATACAGAAAGAAGGCTACAGATGAAAGGAAGAAACAAGTCAGATTTGATACAATTGAATTGTATAAGATTCCATGAGATTTATCGCTGTGGTGAATTGTTTCCAGCCTATCTACAATCTGTTTTCAATCTTGTGATAAGAGGAATAGCCGATCCATCTAACTATTCATCCATTCCTTGCTCTAGGACGGAAACTCCAGTAGTTTGGAAGGATTTTGACACAGCTGAGCACGCAAAACAAGGAGATGCCACTGTTGTTTTTGAAAAGGGAGATAAAGAGGATTTCAATGAAGAGAAGGGCAGCAGAGGTATGAGTTTGTTTGGGTTCAAGTTCCTTCATATGATAGGCATGGGATAAAGATTATGGGAGTACTACAGCATGTTCTTTCACCTTGACGTGATGATACTTAAACATAAGAGCTTGCAATTGCTAGAGGACAAGCAATTTTAGGAAGGGAGGATTGTAATGTCCCCCTTTTCAAAACTATCACCAATTGAAGATTTCTTGTCATTGCTCTTCTCGTGGCCAAGAAGGAATTACACAAGCTAAGTCCTTAGGTTTCGTTTCTATTTTCTTTTATTGGTATTAATGTTTTTCTTTGGTGTTGAATTCCCTAAGGGAGGTCAGCAGGGATTACAATGCTCCCAACATGAAATTGAAAGATAAAGTAAATTTCATTAAGAGTTCGACAAGGTTGGAGAGTTTTTAGCATGGAAATAGAAGATAAAGCAAGCTTAAGACTCTTGGCGCCAACCAAAGGGTATAAGAGAAGTCTTACAGGCTCATTTGCACATCATCTTTTGGCATATACACCTTATGACTCTTGACGCCAACCAAAGGGTATAAGAGGAGTCTTACGGGCATGTCATCACCAATCCGGCACTATGATAATTCTTCACCGGGAACTCTTCATGCTATGATTATTTACTAATGCACAACCTTTAGTTTGGTGGATGTAATCTGGAAAACACAACAAACATAACACAAGAATACCATAGACTATGATAAGAAGGAATGAGGATAAATCTGAAATATCAGAGTAAATTATAATATTAACATAAAATTGTTACAATCTCACCCATGAGGTACTTCAAGTGTTACTGAGTTCACTTGTCTTCCAACAATAACTATGGAGAAACTTCACAATTACACCTCTTAATGGCTTTTTTAACACACCTTCCAAATGATGGCTTCCTTTACACACTCATACAATATTTTTCACTACTTCCTTCTATACTAAATGACGGGGATGTCCTCTTTATTTATAGAACTTCCAGGCTTATCCATTTTATATCTAAGATAGGATAAGAAATCCACTCTGACGAATCATATTTCATACCTTAACTCTTATCTGTACATGTAAGCTTATCTTTTAAAATAAGATAACCTTATCATTTCACATGGGTTCCACATTTTTAGACTTTTTACAAATAAAATACAGAAAATATTTATGACCTCACTCCTTGTCCTTATTACCAATATAATATTTCTAATTCCTAATCATGTAGACCCTACTTCTCTACTTACCCCAACTTTGACATTTTAACATTACCGGACCACTTACGACAAATATTTACTTTTTACCACAACATTCCTATTGTACTTTTGACTATTACCGTACTATACATTATTGGCGGCGGCGTACTGGCAGCGCCATTATCTTCTATCGGACGCTACTACTAATTATACTTAACAACATCCTATTCCTAATACATACATTAATGAAATAGAAATTACAGAGGAAAATTTTAGTGTCGACAAGCACTTTTGCGCACATCATCTTTTGGCATATAAACTTTATACGTGGTTTCTAGGGCTGATTGCTCAAGTCCATTTCACTATGGGAGAAAATCCATTAGTGTGGCATCCAAGGAGGACGAAACCCTACCTTGTGCAAGATTGGAGGACGGAAACTCTTAAAGTTGGTGGTGTTGAAGACTCTCATTGAAGACCATCTTGTTGGTTTTCATCTTGGACATCAAGGTGTGATTTCAAGGGTTTTAATATTATTTGGAGGCCCTCTCCTAGGGAGCAACTCGCATAGAAGATCATTTGGGTGCCTTCTTGAGCACAAAACTTCATTATTCTTTTACATTCATAATTGACCTAATTTATAAGGTTGGTTTCTATCATATTTCGCCATTGTCGGGGTTTAGAGACTCCATTTTTTGTCATTCCTCTTCGCTGTACTTTTGTTTATAATTAAATTTCGAGCTGAGTATCTCATCGGATTTTATGGTGAGAAGTGTCCCAAAATATTCTTAAAGTGTTTATCTATGGTGTGGATGATTTTTATGTTGATATTTGGTTGAATTTCCATATTTTGCAAGATGTTGTTCACTGTTATTCCAAATTTCAGTCTTTTGTTATAAAAATCAAAATTTACTTCACTTAGGGTTTGTGTTATTTTCTTGTGTTAGAAGCACAGGAATACTAAGAGGGGAGGGTGAATCAGTATTCGATAATAAAAAAAAAATCTCCAACTTATTAATTTTCTTTTTCACACTTAACAAGATATTCAAATCAAAAAGTAAAATGAGAGCACACGCAAAAATCAAATGCACATAACACCAAATATACCGTGGTTCACCCAGTAAGGGCTACATCCACCAAAAGAGACTGCTTGGATCTACTGTCCAAATCCAGCCAAAAAAATAGTGTTTACAAAGTGTGAGCACCCACTCACAAAAAACACCAATCTCCAAGCCGAACACCAATTCAGCCCTTAAATGCAAACACCATTGACTGTGCAATCTCTGATTGGAAGCACCAACTTCTAGAGACACCAATCTCCAATCCGAAGCACCCACTCCAGAAAATCTGCAATACAAATCAATGATAATTTCTCCTTCTATATTCTCTCTCTCACATGCTCATACTCATTTAAGAGATTTATAGTATCAACTCACATACATATCACACTCATGCAAAATGCTCTCTTTCTCTCTCACTTTAAAATGTTCACACAACTCTTGCTTATATAGAAAGAAGGAGAGGAAAAACCACTTGTGGTTTCCCTAAAACCATGTGCCCATACCATGGGCCAATTTTGGCGCCTATATTGAAATTTAAATCTCCTACATGAAAAAATACGCCATAAGGAAGCCACATCACTTGGTGGTTACAACAATATTAAATATTTGTTCCAAATAGAAATATTCTCTTACACATGTAAGAGTAACTCCTCTTACGCGTCATAAACCTTCTTACACTTCCTTACACCTCTTTAAGTAACTCCTCCCTTACGCGTCATAAACTGTCGTAAAATCTCTTACGCGTCATAAACTGTCGTAAAATCTCTTACGCCTCATAAGTTGTCATAGAATCTCTTATGCGTCATAAACTATCATAGAATCTCTTACACATCCCACCATGTGTCCTAAGATTCATTGGTGATGTTGAATATTAAAATATTCAAATTTTTACATCACACTAATTTTGACATGGATAAATATTTTACAAACACTAATGTTGTAATGTTGAATATTAAACAAATATTCAAACCTCAATATTTCCATCAACACTAATGTTGTACCTTTGACATCAATGACAAAATACTCAACAAACTCCCGCTTTGTAATTGATGGAAAACCCCTGCTAAAAATAGACATGAAAACTTGTTTGCTCTAAAATCCAACTTTCTACCTCTGAGCTCTTTCTGTACTACTGCATTGTACCTGTTCTATGCAACTCTCCCCCATTCTACAATTCTCCCCCTTTGACATCAATGGCAAGGGGATAATTGAACCTGTCACCTGAACTTGTACTTGGAGCTGAAGATACTGTAATGTGTAGCTCCCCCAATGTCCATACTCCCCCTAAGATAGTTAATGAGTAACAGTGACATGGATCACTCCTAACTTTTGTCTGAGTGACTCAAAAGATTCCTTCAATGGGGGTTTTGTAAATATATCACCAATCTGATCCTTAGTCCCAACATATTCTAATTTCACCTGATGATTTGCAACTCTCTCTCAAAAAGTGATACTTAATGGGAATGTGCTTTGTCCTGGAATGCATGACTGGATTTTTCGAGATGTTAATAGCACTAGTATTGTCACAAAAAATGGAAATAAGATGCTCATACTCTACCTTCATGTCCTTCAATGTTTGCTTCATCCAAAGAACCTGTGTACAATATGCCATTGCTGCAATATACTCTGCCTCTGCTGTAGACAAAGAAACTGAGGCATGTTTCTTGTTGAACCATGGCACTAATCTGTCACCAAGATAAAAAGCTCCTCCACTTGTACTTTTCCTGTCATCAACACTTCCTGCCCAATCTACATCTGTGAATGCTATAATAATGAAATCATCACTCTTTGGATACCATAAACCATAATCCAACGTAGCTTTCAAATATTTGAAAATTCTTTTTACTACTGCCACATGAGTTTCCTTTGGTGCCGCCTGAAACCGTGCAACTAATCCAACAGCCTGCATAATATCTGGTCTAGATGTTGTGGTATATAGCAAGCTACCTATCATGGACCTATACAAGGTCTGATTAGCATTAGGAGACTCATCATTCTTACTCAACTTGCAACTTGTAATCATGGGTGTACTAACTGGATTGCAATCTTCCATTCTAAACTTTTTCAACATCTCCTTTATATACTTGGTTTGTGAAATAAAAATGCCTTGACTAGACTACTAAATTTGCAAACCTAGAAAATAAGACAACTCACCAAGCATAGACATCTCAAACTCCTTTTGCATCTCCTCTGCAAATTCTTTGCATAGTCTCTTGCAATCGCTTCCAAAAATAATGTCATCCACATACACCACAACTATCACTTGATGTTCTCCTTCTGTCTTGATGTACAAATTGCTATCTGCAATTCCTTTTTGAATCCTTGTTCCTGCAAGTACTTGTCCAGTCTAGAGTAGCAAGCTCTAGGAGCTTGTTTCAAACCATAAAGAGCCTTTTTTAACTTGCACACAAAATCTGAATTTTCTGATAGAATGAAACCTTCTAGTTGCTTTATATAAACTTTTTCCTCTAAGTTTCCATTCAAGAATGCTGAGTTTACATCCATTTGATAAACTTTAAAATTCTTGAAACAAGCAAATGCTAAAAGCATTCTTACCGCCTCCATACGAGCAACAAGTGCAAATGTCTCTTCGAAATCAATGCCTTCAACTTGTGAGTACCCTTTGCACACTAGTCTGGCCTTGTTTCTAACAACTTCTCCTTCTACGTTCATCTTGTTTCCAAAGACCCACTTGGTACCAATGATATTCTTGTCCTTTGGCCTTGGTACTAACTCCCATGTGTCATTCTTTTCTATCTGATTAAGTTCTTCTTCCATGGCCTTTATCCAAAACTTATCCTTGCTAGCTTCATTAAAATTACTTAGTTCAACTTTTGACAATAAGGAAAAGTTTACCTCTTGTGGTGCACTTGCTAGTCTCTTCCTTGTCTGTACTCCAATATCTTTGTTTCTAATGATTTGATCTGCTGTACGAATCTTCTGAACGAATCTAGATGCTGCCTTTGTGTTTTCTCGTTCAGATTCTTCTTCTTCTTCTTCTTCCTCTTTCTCAGATTTGATTTCTTCATCCTCTTTTTGCACCACTGAGTGTCCTATTTTCTTCTTCGGCTTCCAATCGTCAACTTTCACATTTATACTTTCCACTACTTTCTGTAGTCTCTTGTTATAGCACCTGTAAGCCTTGCTTCTCGATGAATAACCAAGGAATATGCCCTCATCTGCTCTAGAATCAGATTTACTGAGCTCATCTCCATCGTCTCTCTTAATGTAGCACTTATTTCCGAACACTTTGAAGTGTTTCACGGAAGCTGGTCTTCTCTTCCATAGTTCGTATGGTGTCTTTTCTGTGTTTACTCGAATTTGTGCTCTGTTCAGAATATACACCACTGTGTACACTGCTTCTCTCTAAAAAGCATCTGGTAACTTGGACTCATTTAGCATTGTTCTTGCCATTTCATGCACTGTTCTTATTTTCATTCAACTATACCATTTTGTTGTGGTTTTCTTGTTGTAGAAAATTGTCTTCTGATTCCATGCTCTTCACAAAAATCATCAAATTCGTTAGACATAAATTCACCTCCTCTTTGATCTCAAACACTTGATCCTAGAGTCTGTCTCATTCTCAATCAAAGCTTTAAAAATTTTGAATTGATCAAAAGCTTATGATTTGTCATTCTAGTAAAGTCATCAATTAATAACATAAAATAAGAATCACCTTGCAAGCTTTGTGTTTTTGTTGGCCCACAAAGATCAATATGAATTAGCTCTAATTGCTTCGTTGTAGAGTACTCCTTTGTCATGAATCTGACCCTTGTCTGCTTCCCATGTTGACACTGTCTACAGATAGCACTTTGCAGTTTTGTGATCTTGGGTAAATCTCTCACTGCTTGTTTTGAGCTGATTTTTACCATGTTGTCAAAATTAATGTCACCCAATCTCTTGTGCCATAACCAGCTTTCATCAATTTGACTCATGCAACACGTTTCTCCCTTCACATCACTTAGCATGTATTGGTTGTTCCTTGTTCTATTTGCATCTGTAACCCAATTACTTGTATCCTTCTTTCTAATTTCACAACCCTCAGCATAAAATGTGAGTGTATAACCTTGATCACACATTTGACTAACACTCAAAAGATTATGTTTCAGTCCTTCAACGAGTAAAACATTTTTAACTTTAGCTTGACCATTTAATTTTATGTTACCTCTTCCTGTGATCTTCGCTGTAGTGTTGTCTCCAAACTTTATTGTACCTCTACGAGCCTTTTTCAACTTCAGGAACTTGCTTTTGTCACCTGTCATATGGCTGGAACATCCACTATCAATGTACCAAGGTTGTTCTTCATCTTGTGCATGGAGCGTAGTTTGTACCAACATAGCCTCTTCCTTTTCTCCCTCCTTTATCTTTTGCCACTTTCTTATTGTTGGCTTTCTAAATGATTTGTTTTCCCTCTTTCTCTTGCTTTGGCTTTTCTGTAATCTTACTCCTACAAAATCTTGCTATGTGGCCAACTTGGTTGCATTCATAACATCTAATCGCATGCTCATTCAAATTTGAGAATGCAGCAAAAGAATTGTAGTTTCTAGCATGAAAATTCTTATTCCAACTCTAAAATCTCGATCTACATTCCTTCATATTATGACCAAAATTGTGACAGGAAAAACAATAATCGTAAAAAGAATACCTGGTCATGTAGGGTTGCCACTGATAAGATAAACTTCTGAAACTTCTTATTGGTACCTTATTCCACTTGCTCTCTTCTTTGTTTTTGTTCTATGGAGAATGATCTTCTTGTTTCTTGTTGCTTTCTCCTTTACTGGAGCCTTTTAGGATATCTACATAGTTGGCTTTCTTCTCTGGTTCTTTGGTCTCTTTCTTTTCTGCTTCATTGAATCTAATAACACCTTTGGATGATTTTGGTTTCTGTTCTCTCAGAATGTTGCTCAACACCTCATAACTTTTTTCAAACTTGAGTCTCTTGTTCAACTTTTCAGTTTCTTGTCTTAGTGCGACAATCTCTGCCTCCAATCCCTCGCATTCTTTTTCTTTTGATTTCAATTGTTTTCTGATCACTTCCTCTATTCTTTTTGCCTCTTCAACTTGAGTCTTTAGATCAACAATAGTATTCACATGTTCTTTGTCAGCATGCAGATTTTTCTTTGCTTCTTCATACTCTTAAAGTTGCACTTTTTGCTTCAGGGTCTTCTTTTTGAGTCTCTTGATCTCACCCAAGGCACAGATGAATTCTTCTAAGTTTCCCTCACCTTCTTCATCAACTGCATCTTCAACTTCCACTTTTCCACCTTCAACGGCCATAAACAAAAATTCTTCAATGTCACCTTCTGAACAATCTTCCTCTGAGCTATCATCTTCTCTGGTGCATAGACTATTCTTGTTTTGGTTCCAGTTATTCTTCTTTTCAAACTTCCTTTGCTTGAAATTCTTTTTATAGAAAGGCTTTCCTTTCTTTGCTTTGAAAGGCTCTTCATCATCACTTTCACTTTTTGCATGCGAACACTTAGTTGCAAAATGTCTAATCTCACCACAGTTAAAACATTTAAAAGTATGTTTACCTTTGTACTTGTCAGATGCTCTTTTCAGATTTTTCACCAATAGGGCTTCTTTTCCTCATCAGATTCATCCTCTGATTCAATCTTCTTCTCCTTTCCTTTTGAAGCTTTGAAAGCAGATTCTCATTTTCTTGGCTTATCTAGTTCTGTTCTCATCTCATAAGCCGTGAGTATTCATGTAACTCATCTATTTTCATTTCATCTAGATCCTTAAGTTCTTCAATAGCTGAAACTTTAGGATCAAATCTAGGAACTAGAGATCTTAATACCTTTTGTACTATTACTAGGTCTTCCATCTGTTCAACCAAGCCTTTGATCATGTTTACGGTCTCATCCACACAGAGTAGATATGTTGCGATGTTCTCTTCCTCTTTCATCTTTAGAGTTTCAAACTTTCTTCTGTGTCTGAAGCTTTGCCATCTTTACTTTTGAATCTCCTTCATATAAACTGTTGAACTTATCCCACATCTCCTTGGCAGTTTTGCAAAGCATAATCTTTACAAACTTCGAATCTGCTACACCACACAAAATAGCATTCATAGCTTTAGCATTATTTTCACATGATCTCTTACTAGCCGGATCTGTCGGTGGCATTGTCGGTGCCATATAGCCATACTCAACCGAATGCCAAATATCATGTCCAAGAGAATTCAAATAGGTTTGCATCCTTATGCTCCAAAAGGCATAGTTTGATCCATCGAACAACGGAGCTTTATTTGTGAAGAATCGTTCCTGAGCTGCCATCCTGCTTTCTGATCTACCTTCTAGCTATTAAGCTACACAGAAGGAACCTGCTCTGATACCAATTGTTAGAAGCACTGGAATACTAAGAGGGGGGTGAATTAGTATTCGACAATAAAAAAATTGTTCTCCAACTTATTAATTTTCTTTTTTCACACTTAACAAGATATTCAAATCGGAAAGTAAAATGAGAGCACACGCAAAAATCAAATGCACATAACACCAGATATATCGTGGTTCACCCAGTAAGGGCTACATCCACCAAAAGAGACTGCTTGGATCTACTGTCCAAATCCAACCGAAAAAATAGTGTTTACAAAGTGTGAGCACCCACTCACAGAAGACACCAATCTCCAAGCCGAACACCACTTTAGCCCTTGAATGCAAACACCACTAACTGTGCAATCTCTTATAGGAAGCACCAACTTCTGGAGACACCAATCCCCAATCCGAAGCACCCACTCCAGAAAACCTGCAATACAAATCAATGATAATTTCTCCTTCTATATTCTCTCTCTCACATATTCATACTCACTTCAGAAATTTATAATATCAGCTCACATACATATCACACTCATGCAAAATGCTCTCTTTCTCGCTCACATTAAATTGTTCACACAACTCTTTCTTATATAGAAAGAAGGAGAGGAAAAACCACTTGTGGTTTCCCTAAAACCATGTGCCTATACCATGGGGCAATTTTGGCGCCTATATTGAAATTTAAATCTCCTACATGAAAAAATGTGCCATAAGGAAGCCACATCACTTGGTGGTTACAACAATATTAAGTATTTGCTCCAAATAGAAATATTCTCTTACACATGTAAGAGTAGCTCCTCTTAAGCGTCATAAACCTTCTTACACTTCCTTACACCTCGTTAAGTAACTCCTCTCTTACGCATCATAAACTGTCATAAAATCTCTTACGCATCATAGAATTACGCATCATAAGTTGTCATAGAATCTCTTACACGTCATAAACTATCAAAGAATCTCTTACACATCCCGCCATGTGTCGTAAGATTCCTTGGTGATGTTGAATATTAAAATATTCAAATTTTGACATCACACTAATTTTGACATGGATAAATATTTTACAAACACTAATGGTGTAATGATGAATATTAAACAAATATTCAAACCTCAATATTTCCATCAACACTAATGTTGTACCTTTGACATCAATGACAAAATACTCAACACCTTGTTTTTCAGTTTCAGCCCTAGAAAGGGACATTACATACAATAAGCCTTAAGAGGGGGTATTAGAATATAAGGCTTACCTTTTATTACTAACTCACTATTAGTTATGTATTAACTAACGTTCAGTTGTAACCACCTCGACCATTTTTGTAACTCTCTTGCATAATAAAATGATAAACACAATCTACAATGTGTGCATTTTGCTTCACATCTTCCAACATTGTATAGCTAGGATTTCAGCTCAACACCTGAGTTGTGAATAAGAGATAGGGATTTTGTGTTCCTCGCAGTTGGAACTCTCATAAAAGGCTTTATCACTTTTTCTTTTTTGGGGACCCAAAAGTGTGAAGTTGGCAAATATGAAGTAAGCTTACAAGGAACTGAGTGAGTGCAGCTTGCAATAGGGATCGTTATGAGGCCCATAAGTCAATCTTGCATTAATTTTGAATTTGATGGCAGAGTGTAGAAGTGTGGTGTTATGTACTTCTGCCAAATAGTTGATGAATCAAGCCTTATAAGAATGTATTTCTACCAAATAGTTAATGCATCAAAGCTTTCTAAGAATGTAATGAAGAATGTCACATTTCTATTTTGAGTGTTCAAATTAATGTTTCCAATGTTTTATCTTGTACTCTGATTTGTCTTAGTGGTAATGGTTGACCATTCAACACTCTGTAATGCCATCAATATAACAAGACATAAATTCAACCAAAAAAGACAGTATTTGTTGAAATTTATTTATTTATTTTCTAAAATTGTCACCCATTATATTGATATAAATATTGAATTACATACTCTATCATGCCAAGCATGGAAGCAATTAGCCATATCCCTAGCACTAAAAACAAAAAGAACAATATAAATAATCATAGAGAAGAGTCGAGGTTTATGATTTTCCTGATTTCTTCTTGTATCTTAGTTGACCACCATAGGGGAGGAAGCCCATAACAGATGATATCCTTGTTGTCAAGTGCCCAATTAGCCAATCCATCAGCAACTTTGTGATTCTATCTAGGGATCTGGATGAACTGAATCTCCTAAAGCTGATGTTGAAGCTTTTGAATTTCACACACTTCCTTGACAATTCTCCACTGTGGCGGATTACCATTACAAGAATCCCTCAATAAATTCATCATAATTCTGGAATCCGATTGGACTCTGATCTTTTTCTATCCAACTTTAATACTTTCATGTATTCCTCTACAGATAGCTCTAATTTCAGCCATGTTATTTGTGGCAATGTCTAAACTTTCACCAAGCAAAAACTGGACCTCTCCAACTCTATAGTACCCAATAACTCCCATAGCAGCTCTTCCTGGATTGCCCCTAGAAGCTCCATCAGTATGAATTACCCCATCAAAAGTTGTTCTATCCTAACCTTGGTTGGATCGAATGGCTATCCTTTCCTTTTTCTTGTGAAAACATGGCATAGTGGCTCCCTGGAGATCCAAAGATGGCTGTTTAAAGATATGTTGCCATTCTTGAGTTGGTTGTTCAAGCATGGAAACCTTATGTTTAATGCTCCCACACATATACAGTTTTTTTGCTAGTTTGGCGAAATATTCTATAATTCCTCTCTTTCCACGTGTTCCAAAGGAGTAAAGAGATGCCACTCCATAGAGCTGGTAACAAATTTTGCCCTGTAGGAATTGCTTTCTTCCAGGTTTCATGTATCTGTACTAGAGAACCCAAACTATTCCATTGCATTTTAAATAACGAAGCCAGTTGTGTCCATAGAACAGAAACCCATGGGCATTGCAAAAGAAGATGGTCCAAAGTTTCTTCATCATGATAACAAAGAACACATCTAAAAGGTCCTCCAAATCCTTTTTTCTAGAGCCTATCACCAATTAATAATCTTCTATGAATGATAAGCCAAAGAAAGAAACTTACCTTAAGACCATATATGTGCCTGTCATATACACTGGAACAAAGATTTATGGGGATGAATGCAACTTGTAATGAGAGAGGCATATCCAGAGGCCACATCATATTTCCCTAAAGAACTACCTCCCCAACCAATTTCATCAGGTTCATATGAAAAAAGAATAGATTTATCATCCAAAATTTTAGTCAACAAGTTTAGATTCTCCTGCTCTATCCTAACTAGCCATTCCCTGAGAGGTTTCTAATGAGTTTCCATACCCCAAGCCTAAGAAGAAGTCTTAATATAATGATTTAACTTGATCCATCCTTTCTCATGCAATTGATTCTTAATGTCATGAAGGTCTGGAAAGATAGAAAGAAGTGGAGAATGACCATCCCAAGAATCCATCCAAAAATTGGCAGACTAGCCATTATGGATGATCCAAAACAACTTAATTTTAATCAATTTTTCACCACTTCTAATGAATTTTAAAGCAGAAGAGTCGTTATTAGGAAGAGCAGTCCTGGTAATTTTCTCTAGTTGATTACTTTCTGCATATTTTCCTCTGAAGTTAACAGCCCACAAATCATTTGGATGGCTTATGAGCCTCCAGTATAATTTAGCTACCAAGGCTATACTCTGTTGTGAGGAAGATCGGAATCCCAAACCTCCCTCTTGTTCTGGTTTACAAAGAGAAGACCATTTGACCAATGCCCACTTTTTCTTTTCCTGGGCTTCACTCCAAAGAAGTTTTTGACATATGGAAACAAGCTTTTTCAATATAGTAGCAAGAATATTCAAAACAAAGGCCACATAAATAGGCGTAGCTTGAAGAACTACCTTAATAAGAGTCATCCTTCCCCCAGAAGAAAGCCATTTCTTTGTCCATCTTTGAATTTTCTGCTCAAACCTGTCAATTAACCATTTCCAATCTTTGGGTTTATTTGGCCCTAAAGGAATACCCAAGTATTTCACAGGAAGAACTCCTTTTTGGAATTGATGAATATGTAGGATTTGTTCTTCTTGTCTTTGAGAGCAATAGAAGAAATAGATATGGGATTTTTCTTTATTTATATTCTGCCTGGTAGTAGAAGAAAAGAATTGAAAAGTCTTCTGAATATGTTTAGCTTCTACTATAGTGGCACTACTCATCATTGAGGAATCGACAACAAAATGAAGAAGAGACAAAGGTTGAAGATTTCTTGCCAATTGAACTCCCTTAATGTTATTCTCCTGACACTCCTTACGACACATTCTACCCAGACATTCAACAAGAATAAGAAACAAAAAAGGAGATAACGGGTCGCATTGTCTTATTCCCCTTTAAAGACCAAAGAAATCCGATGGAGATTCACTAACTAAAACAACAAAGGAAATAGTAGAGAAGCATGCAAAGACCCATTGAATCCAATCCATAGAAAAGCCAAAACGCTCCAAAACGTTTTTAAGGAAAGTCCAATCCACCCTATCATAGGCTTTAGTCAAGTCCAACCTGATGAACATAGCTGGTTTCTTTTGAATCTCCATTGAATGTAAAATCTCCTGAGCAAAAACAATTTCATCATGAATATCTCTCCCTGGAAAAAAACCACCTCGTTCAGATGAAATAATTTTAGTAAGCAAAGGTTTCAGTCTCTCTACTATGGCTTTTGTAATTATCTTATAGACCACATTACAAAGAGCTATAGGGCGGAAACCAGATATATTTTCAACCTCTCTAGCGTTCGGGATGAGAGCTATAAAGGTTGTATTCAACTCTTTCAAAATAGTTTTAGCTGTTCTCGCCTCTTCTAACACCTATAACAAATCAGATTTTAAAATTTCCCAAAGAGTTTGAAAGAATTCAATCAGAAATCCATCAGGCACTAGAATTTTCCCTTTCTTCAAACTAAAAACAATCTTCCGCAGCTCCTCTTTAGTAACAGGTTGGGTAAGCTTCTCATTATCATGTTGGGTAATTTGTTTGGGAAGCAAATCTAGAAACTTCTGCTGAGCTCTCAAATCCAAAGATTGTGTTGTAAATAATTCCTGGAAGTATTGAGTAGCAACTTGTTTCATACCTTTCATTGAAGATTCCTTAGACCCACCTTCTCTTAACAAAGAATGAATATATTTATGAGCTCTTCTAGATAACAAAGTCTTATGAAAAAAGGAAGTATTTTTGTCCCCTTTCTTAAGCCATTAAATTCTAGATTTCTACTTGCACAAAATTTCTTCACGAACTTCCCATTCATTGAGTTCTTCCTTGAGGCTACATTCCTTCTCAAAGAGGTCCAAGGAACTACCAGTCGTTCAATGGATCTCATTTATCTTTTCCAATTCTCGACATATTTTCTCTTTTTCTTTAGCAATATCTCCAAAACCTGTCCAGTTCCATTTCTTGAGTTGGACCTTGAGATACTTGAGCTTTTTCACAAATTTAAACATGTTTGTTCCATGCCTTGGATTTCCTTCCACCCACCATTTCTTCACAAGCTCATGAAGAGAACCATGCCTAAGCCACATCAGCTGGAATCTAAAAGGATTTTTGACATGTAAGGTTTTCCCAATTTGCAAACTGGCCAATGATCTGAACACTGTTATCCATAATCCAAACTTTAGGAGCATGTCTACTTAACCACCATTCTTTAGATATAAGAAAACGATCAAGCTTTTCAAGAATACAATGTTGCCCTCGTCTTCTATTAGACCATGTCACTATCCCATTTTCAAGAGGCACATCAACTAAATTGTGAGATTGAATGAATTGATTTAATTCATTTGAACTAACATCCAGGATATTGTTACCTCTTTGTTTTTCAGAGAGATGTAGTGGTGTCCCCCAAATTTCACCCTAAAATCTGGAACTACCCATTTAAAAAAAAATCGTTATTTTAAAATAATGGGTCTTTTTGTGTTTTTATTGCCAGAAAATGTTTGTATTATGTTAGCATATTCCCAGTGAATCATATGAGCCAATTTCGACAAATACCTAGATGCCCAAACTCATTTTATCCCTCCAAGTTTTATCTACGGGAAATTTTTATTTAATTATTTATTGAATAAATAATAACCCGTTTGAAGTAAATTGTGCTCCGGTTGAATCTTGTTGCAATTTTGCATGTCAGTATTCACTCGTCTCATAAGGGTTTTTACCAGGAATAAATTTAGGGCATTATTTGCAACTTCTGGCAATGTTTTTCGCTTTTATTTATTTCTTTTGCGTTTTTCTCCTCAATTTCTCTGTATAGTCTATTCTTTCACCAGTATAGTCTATTTAATTGTCTGAAGCATCGGGAGATCATCTACCGACACAACACCAGAAGGAATCAGCCTAAAAATGCAAACTGCTAACCAAAAATGATGAAGTCATGCACAAAAAGCCTCTCCCAGGCAAGTCGCATTTTCTGGAATTAGTGAAAGCTGCAAAGGGATTTTTGGTAGCTGCAGGCAGGCGGGAATTTATTACTTGCCTTGTAGGGTGCGTGTTCCCATGAAGTCAAAGTCACTCAAGCTGCGATGAGAAAATTAGAGGCGGCAAGTAGGCAGGAATTTCTTACCTGCCTTGTAGGGTGAAAATTCTCATTATAAAATAAAGAAAAATCACTTAAAGCGCTGATGGGAATTTTCTGCCTGCCTAGCACGCTAACTTTTCCCATCGGATGGTTTTATTCACCCATACAAGTCGCACTTTTCCAAAAGAAATTATTTTTAATACAAGTCGCACTTTTTAGGAAGTCACTTAAGCTCAAGTGGAAAAATTGGAGGTGGCAGGCAGGCAGGAATTTATTACCTACCTTGCAGGGTGAAAATTCCCACGATGAAAGTCAAATCACTTAAGTGGAAGAAGGAATTTTTAGAGCTGCGGTGCAAGGTGAAAATTCCCACTGGAAGTTGACTTCTTAATTTTAGAATTCACCCATGCCAAAAAGTGCGACCCATTTGGGCATTAAATAAAGCTTTTAATGATGTTTATTAATAGCTGCTTTGCCTAATTTTGGCGCCCAGGATGGAGGAAAATTCAATGCATGAAAATAAGCCAAAGAGAACTGAAGGTAGCATGCTAAAAATAAATAAATTAAATTTATTTAATTGCAGCCAGTAGCATGCAAAAATAGGCGCCCACTTTGGGTGAATAAACATGTTTGTTTATAAATTAATTGCTAGGAATAGGATGGGCAATTATTAGAAATAGAATGTTGAGGGTTATATAAGTATGGGCTGCCATAATGAAAAAGCAATTAATTATTTTTGTTAAAGGTTGCAGTCCAGACAGTTTTGGCGCCAAAAGGAGGATTTGTGTATCTGGAGGTGTTTTTCATTGCCAGGAAGCTTCAAGGTTTGGCACCTAGGGTTGGAATAGTTTGATTTATGCTATGATAATTATCTACATGTTACTCTCAGTACCCAGGTGAATTCAAAAATATTTATGCTTACTTTGCATGCAAGCAAAGCCTCAAATTTTAGGGCAGCAAGCTTTATATGCAGATTATCGATGATGGAAATCAAATATTCATGCTCTAGACTTCATCTTTGTCTTAAATAATTGCAGGTGTTCATACAGGTGAAAGGAAGTTCAAATCAATGTCAGGTACATTGAATATATCTTCTGAATCTGAAGTAATTGATAGATATGCATGAATTGATCCAGTTATAAAGAATTCCAGCGGGATTAAAAGAAAAATAATACAAACAAAGATTGCTCAGACAAAGATTGCTCCAGCCATGATAAAGTGTGATGATAGAGAGGGATCAGCAGAATCATGCATAGCTTCCAAATTTGCTGATATCAATGACATAGACATGGGCCCAGAACCCATCTCCGAAATAATTAACAGATCCAGGGCCGGAAAGACATTTCTCATGCGGGTGATGAAAAGCAGCGGAATTATTCCAGCATCAGCATTCCCAGTCACAACTCAATTGCCCGAATTTGTCATGGAGTATGCGAGATCATATCATTCTCTTTACAGAACAATCCGGGATGCTGCGGGAAAGACAATTATTAGACTGGATGCACAGTTTATCAATTTTTGTCTAAAGATTCCGACACGAATGGTGGTGATTGCAATCAACATGCTGGATGCAGGTAACAGATGGGAGAAACACAAAGCAGATTGCGTGAGCATAATGAACAACCAATATATGAAGAAGCCCAGGTCTCCATCAAAGTTCCCGAGAACTCTTCCGCGATCCAACTTGGTGCAGGAGGTGGATGATATCACTAAATTACTTTGCAGGATAAGTGGAGAAGCCAATACTCACAACTTTAGCTCATGGATGTATATGCTTTCGTGGGGACTATCGAAATTGACAGAGTTGATTCGATAATCAATTGGGCAAAGATCATCAGTGACAACATCGGTGAGCAACTTCGGAGTGTGAGGCAGACTTACAACTTCAAAATGACTTCATACCTGGTATATGCAGCAACCTCACAAGGCATATTTTCCAAGCTAGATAGACGAGGCATACTGGCGAAAGATCCTATCTTTGATTGCTATCCACAGTTGACAATTCCTGAGTGCCACAAAGATTACAAAGCAGTCAATGATGGGTTCTTTTATGAATTCATCTGCAAACTAAATGGTGATCTGAAGACCAACAGGGTCAGCAAAGAAGCTTGGGAGGCTGTATCTCAACATGGCTGCATTTTCATCTAGTTTGCAGACTTCACATATCTCAGGGTGACTGGCTTTTCGAGAGAACCAGTAAAGTTGCCGAGATATCCAAACGACAAGTGGGTCATCATGGAGTTGTGCAGACAACTCGTGGAGATGCATGACTTACAATCAAAGCGGCACAAGTCTACAAGTTTCTTTCCAGTCACAGTAGGTTAATACAGCTACCAGAGCATCCATAAAGCTAAAGGAGTCGAAGCTAAAATGTTTTCTAAGTATGAGCCTGAGTTCTTCCCAGGATGGCTAAACTTTGACCCATATGGAGTAGCAAGGAAGACAATCTCCCAGGAATACTCACATGTGCCTTCGTTGGAGGCCTTCTGGATGAAGTGCAAAAATAAGTATGAAGTCAGAAAGAAAGACTTCAGCAGGTTATCAACGTAACAAGTGTCTGATTATGGTTTGGCATGGATACCTACAGATCTCGCCGATGATGGGCATGTGATACTTGACTCATATCATCAGATGGGAGGAGACAGAGCTGCTCTTCAGGAAAATGTTGGTGGCTACCAGACGATTGAAGAAAGATCCTCCGCAGTTCTGGTTAACACTTCGAACTAGTTGCTGACAAAGGGGTATTGCCTAGATGAAGCATCGATGAACCAGATCACAGGCAACTTTACCATGAGAAACTCCAGCAAGAGGAAGCGTGAAGGTGAAAGCAACAAAAGGCCAGAAAAGCTTAAAGTTCACAAGAAGTCTCACATACAGGAGAAGGCCAAATCCACGGCTATCGTTCCAGTTCCAGCTTCTCCAACATCAACTCATAGCACTTTAGTTGCCCCGGAACCTCAGACAGATCTTGTTGTTCCTCCTTTGAATCCAGCGTCATTTGTATTTTCTCCTTGACCACTCAGGTCTTCACCTATTCGTGTGGAGAAGTTCAAAGCACAGATGGCAAAGTTTGAAAAGGCATTATCTTTGGATAATTCAGAGGGTAGCAGTCATTACACTGTGGCAAATTCTGATAGAGCGGAGTCACAATATGACATGGTGGTGCACTCGACGATTTCTCATTCCCCAAGAAGCAACTTTTCATCATGGTTAGCTTTGCAGATGATCCCAAAATCCAGAGAAGAGATCAATCTGGAAGAACACGACTTTCAGCGGCTCCTAATTTTGGGAGGAAGAAATAGAAGACCTAAAGTCGCCAAAACAACTTCTAGGTTGATTATTGAGGAATCGGGACAGAAGTTTGCTGAGTTATTTGTTCCAGCAGAAGGAAAGCACAAGGGGGAGCTCATGGCAGCTGATATAGTAGTGACAAAAGTGCCAATAGGTCAAACTACCACAGAAGGGTTAAATCAGGATACACAGACCCTAATGAATGTTTTATTCCTTAAGCTTGACAAAGAGAAGGTTGAGAGATCCAAGCTTCAAAAGCAGGTATTCCAACTATGCGAGATCATTGCTAAGGTCGTCAAACCTTCCTCTCAGTCCATTTTAGCACATGAGCAGGTGAGTCATCATCTGATGCAGGAGGTGGAAGATGCAGCGGATCAAGTCAGGGCTATTGCCCACTGGAAGGAGAAAATCATTCACCAGGCCTCAAAGCAATTCGAACCAATACCGGCTGAATTAGAGAGCATGCACAGGGCAGTGTCTCAGCTAAAGGATTTGATGACACAGATAAAAGATGAGAACATAGTGGCTGAAAGTCATCTGAATACTTTGGCTAAGATACACTCATTGCCAAAGGATGTGCTGATTGCAGAACAGATTGTGCCTGACGGATTGGTGGAAAAAGGGAAGCAGTTAGAGATTTCAGTTTCCTTCCGTGTAGAGATCTTCAAGCTCATGCTGAAGAGTATGCAGTTGCTGGAAAGTAAGATGGGAGAAGTGTCGGGATTACCTGCTTCCCATGAGGAATTTATGCTAGTTGTGCGGAAAGAAGTTGATGACGCCGTCATACCTTTCACGATGGATTCGATTGGTAGACTCATAAAGTTTCAGAAAGATATTGAGGGATATGGGCCTAGTTTAGAGAAAGTGAAGGCTAACGATGTTGCTTTGTCCAGAGGGTTGTTACAGTTCATAACCGAAAGAGATGTTATTGTTAAAACAGATGGGAAGATGTTGAATTACATGTTTGACAAGTAGATCCAATATCAGAACAAGAATAAAGTATAATTGTTACAGCTGGCAGATCTTCTTTCTTATCTTCTTCCTTCTCTTATTTCTTATGTTCCCGGATGAAAATGTAAAATTAAAGTTATTGGTTGAAAAATCATTACTTTAAGTTATGTGGGAAAATTCTTTAAAATAGGTGACAGATGTGCACAATTTTGACTTAGACTCCTGATGCATGTCACTAAGAGAGAAATTATAGGAAGATGACTACCAAATGTTCCCTTTACTACTTCTTCATGTTCTAGTTCAGTTGTAGTTTCCCATTTGTAATTTCCCCTCTACACACTATAAGTAGAGGAAGAACCTACAGGTTAAAGGATCGGAATTTGTAATCAGCATTCTTATGTTCCAGACTTTGAGCTGAAACCCCTGATTTCTACAAGTAGAGGAATATAGAAGAGATTTCTAGAGAACTTTATGTTAACGGTGCATTTTGCTTCTTACTTTCTTTCTAGATCTGTTCATAAACTTTGTGTTATTATAGATCTAGATCTGAAAGTTTCCTTTGCTCTGAATTCTATGTTTAATGATCTATTTGTTTCAATCTATGTGCATGCAATCAACTCTGTAAACTATTGCTTGGGTTGCAAATCCTTTCTACTTTCTCTCGTTTCCTATTATTTTCCTCTTCTGTAGATTTTCTTCTCTTTTCTTTATAGCTGCTTACTTTTTGCAGAATTGTATAGCTATGGTTCAAGAGCTAAATAGTTAAAGTAATACCAACAAATAGATATTAGGACATATAACTGACAAAATCTTACACGGAAGCCTCACCGGTAAATGAGGAGATTTATCTCATGACTGCCTAGGTTTTCAGTTGTGCAAAAAATCTAACCAACATGTAGAATAGTATTAAAATCTCCTCCTAAAATGAGCGGTAAATGGGGATAGCACTGAATTATATAGTCTATACCTTTCCTCTGTTATCTCTTTTCTTCTATAGAAGTAGGAGCATACACATTACAGATCAGGAACTACTGATTGTCTTCTTTATTGAGAACATGTAAGCAAATCATACCTTTCATAGCACAAGAATTAATAACAAAAAAAACCCGTGGATCCCAAATAGAAACAAGACCTCCAAAGCACCACAGGAACTAATAGAAATGTGTTGGGATCTAGGCCACACATTATCAACCATACTAGACATGAGATGAAAGGATGTTTTAGTTTCCTGGATACAAACCATAAAAGGTTGATGATCAAGAATCATTCTTTTAATCTCTTGAAACTTTGAAGGTATTCGTTGAAAATATTTAAATATAGGGAAACTGTGTAGAAACCCTCCACCCCTGCAAGATTCTCCTTCTAGATTGAGTTCTTAAAACACTCCATCATACTAGGAATGTGGTATATCAAGGATGAAACGATAAGCAAATAGCATGAATGAGAAGAAATCGGATTACACTCTACAAACAAACCTGCTACACAAATTCAAATTGAAACTGATTTCCCTTTGTCCAAGCAGATTTCCCTCTTGCCTGCTACTGATGGCCCTCTAACTCTTGCTCCAGAGCTGGCTACCACCAGTTAGACCACTAAAAATCTTCTTTCATGGGTCTTGTATCGCAATCCTTAGTTCCTCACACAAACAGTTGCAGACAAAACTTTAATTGAAAATCGAATGCAGCCCACTCATAGATAAGGTCGTGGATTTACAAAAGGTAAAAATTTTACGTTTAATAACATAGGGTTTTCAGTTATTCTTCTTCAACCTCCACTCTAAAAGTATTCACTACACAAATAGCAACAGATACCAGCAACACAAGTTTCATCTTTTATATGCTTAATGAATGAGTGTTGACATGGCATTCATGTAAAAGGTTGGTCACATGAAGGCCAAGGGTCAGGCTCATCAATCACTTGTGATTTCGTGTTATGTAATAAAACTATTACAAATTGTTACTATTAACTAATTATAAGTATGATTGTGACATGTGACTCATACATCCCACCAGCATCTATTTAATAGATGCCCTTATGTTGTAGAAAATCCTCTATTCCTGATTATATCAATTATATTACATTATTTTATATATCCTCTCTTTTTCTCTATGTCAAGTGGTATAACTATAAGTATCACAGCACCTGTTAAACAAATTAACTTGAATACTACTAAAAGATATTTGGACCAGTTCAAAAAAAAAATCGATTGTGCTAGTAATTGCATGAAGCGACAAGCTGATCAGCACTAAACGGCACAAGAACGTCAATCATATTTGATATTTGTAATCGTACAGAAAACTTCACTGAAGCATAGTGGTCAAAACGTTGGGATACTACCCAAGTTTCATGGACCATTTGGGACTCATAAGAGGATTTGTAATGTCCCTTTATGGGGGACCTAAGGAAATGGCCAAAAGCTCTCAAATCAGCTTTACAAAGCTGCTGTTATAACCGTGCAAATCTGCAAATTAAACCCTGTTCTAGGGCAGCGACCTGACTTGGAGTTTCAACCTCACTTTTGAGCCTTCAAAACCCTTCAAATTAGCTTCACTTGAATTTCTAAAATTACGATACAACCTCAACAATCATGAAGTGCAAGAAATTTGATTTTTAATGCCCTAGATATGGAGATGAATTTCACAAAACCCTTGTTTGCAGTGTTATTTTTAAAAATTCATAACTCAACTTTGAAAGCACCAAAAATCATGAAACTTGAGATATTTGCCTTATGAAATATAGAGAATAAGATGATAATTTCAGATTTGCCAAAATGTCACTGCACATACCAAGACACCACCTCCATATAGGTCGCCCTACTTGAAATAAAATATAATTTGCACCAAACAATGCATAAAATGGAATATTTCACCTTTATAAATCATAGGGAGTCCAACCATGCAAAGAGATCACATAAAAACCAGTAATATCCTTGAAAACACACCTCCAAGCAAGACGCTTAGGGCAGAAATCTGTTATAACCAGCAATAGAGAGAAATCAACCCAAGGGTAGTGTGGGGTTTCATCCACACCACTTCTCCACAAGGGTTTTCATCCTTGGGAGTGCCTCAATGAAGGGTTTTCGTCCTTGAGAGAGAGGAAAAAGATGCTTAACAAGCAATCCTTTACCAAAAATGAGAAATCCACATAAGCTAATCCTCTAATAGCCAAGTAAACTCCCTTTTATAACCATAACGGGAGCTTATAATCTAAATGATGGTCGACCTCTTAAAAAAAGTACTTTCTAATTTTTAATTTGGTATTTTTGGAGCCTACATGCTCACCAATAGCTTTTTATTTCTAATTTAATGTTGGGTGCTAGGCTCACCAACAACTACAATGCCAATTAAGAAATGAAGCACATGATGACATTGCTAGCTTCCTCTAGCTTGTTTTCTTGGCCCCATGAGGAAAGAAAATAGACCAAGGTCTTCAATTGGAATTAGCTCAAAAAAGGGACATGACAGGATTGGTCTTGTTTATGCATTGTAATTACCAAGATCAAGTTGAATCTACAACATTTTAAACCTATCTCATCTCAAGAAGAAATCAGACACACAAGTTCAAAACTAAATCACATGTGCTCGATAACGACGGAAAACTGGTGCTTGAATCAAAAAGACTTTTTGAAACTCATACACATAATTTGAGTTCTAGATAGATCACTAATTGCATAATTAAATAAAAGAAAAAGTGACAGGGCATCTTGGGAAACCCAATCATGTGCACATCAATCGAAAAGTTACAGCATGAATTGCTTGAGGGACATAAAATTACAATCCATCTCATATCTCCATTTGAGTAAGTAATAATAGGAGAGACCAACAGAATGATACAAAAAACATAGGAATAGAAAATGTGCAAAACTCAAACATAAGAAAGATCTTCCCAAAATCAGCATAAGTTTCTTGAAAGATTGAAGTATTAGATTTGTTCATTCGTTTTTGAAAGTTAAATTTCTATCAAAAATAGATACAAAATTACAATAAATCACAACTATTGGATTGTTTGTTTCTAAACATGGAAACAAAATGAGGACAAAGCACAGTTGAATCCAGATGTACTACTCAAAATGGATAGAACATATATGTCAAATTGATTATCCACCACCTAAGTGACAAAAAAAAGATTTTACCAAAAAGAATATAATGCACAATATTACTACCGTGGGAACAATCCTACCAGAAGATTAGCAGGAGGCATTTGACATTCTTTCCATCTATGGAACAATATTAGGTCTGACGAGAGATTGCATAAATGGTATCATGTCTAAATAGCAATGCATGGGTTGAGGAAACATAACAAGATAATGTGGCATACCGTTACTCTTCCTGTACTGGTTTGTATTTCTTTTGTGAAATTAAATTCCAGAAGAGTAAAATCTTCACTGATTTCCTGAAAATGATTTGAAATAAAGCTACTAAGCATTAGCTTGCTCAAGATGCCCACTGAAGTTTAGCAATACATTATGTAATCACTAATCTGAAAACATGTGTGTACTTATTGTTGCCAAAAGAGATCTGATTAAAGATTACACTAATCCAATTTATTGCTTTGAAACTATACAAGTTAAAGTCTTCATTTCATATCGATTGTAAGATCTAAGCCTTTTACTAAAAAATTTAAAAGATAATGCTTCTTCAGAAATACAGAAGATCCATTGTGAATGCATTATCATAGACAAGATTCATGACACTATATATAATCATGGTTGCAAGGGGAGGTGTCTCCTGCTGTTAAGGATGCGTCTTGTTTGCATCTGGTATGGGAGATGGGTATGGAAACATTCCCAGAGGTATTTTTTGCAGACGTTCAATGTCTTGTCAACGCTCCTCTGAACCTAAACCCGTCACCTAAAAAATACATTAAATTTTACAAAACTGTAAAATTGCACAAGGTTATAAAAATGCATTCCACCTATCTAAAATCACACAACAATCAATATAAAAGAAAATAGAAACGATTTGATTGCATTTGTAGACGAAGTATCCCGGACTTGTCTTGCACTTTGCAGAGGACACCAGAATCATGTTTGCAGAGGGTTGATGTTGAGGTAGGAGACCTACCATTTAGAAGTTTAAAAAAAAATTAAAACTAGATAAAATAAAGAAATCTCTAAATTTTACAGGTGCAATTGTAGTCATGAAATGCCATTCAATCAACATTGTGGCAATACAATTTCCTTTGAACAGCAAATGCCATCTATAAAAAAATTTCAATAAAAATTTAACTTTTAGATTTGGGTTTTAGTTTTAAATTTCAAATTGTAGTTTTCTAAATTAATTTATGAAATTAAATGATATTCAACTGTAATAGTTCAAATTTATTAATTAGTTGTTATTTTTATTTTAATTATAAATTTATAAATTTTACTTTTAGTTTTTAATTCTTACTCTTAAGTTTTTAGATTTAATTTTAATTTTAAATTAGAGTTTATTTTTTTAAATGTAAAATAAAATATTTTATTATTATTATAATTTTATAGCTAAGTCCCCTATAATATCCCCTTCTCGATCAAAGACCCTTAACTCATTCATGTTTTTCCGATGGCTAAGGGAGGAATGCAAGGGAAACTTGTCTTAATAAATTAATCATAAAGTCCATCTTAAAATATTATTATAAACACTTTATATTAATTTATTAATGATAAAGTTAAAATAAAAGAGAAAAGATAAAGTGATAAAATAAAATGAGAAAAAAAGAAGTCACTTTATATTTGTTATTTCTCTCTATGAGAAAATGGCAACCCATGTGGGAAAGGAGACAAGGCCAAAAAAGATCTAAATGCAGGCAAAAGCAGGGGATTGGTAGTTATGGGTGGTTACTAAGCCAATAATGCTTATAAAAGCAAGTCAACTTGGCTTTGTGCCACCAGGTTGTTGATGGAATTCATCGTGAAAGGCTTAGTAGCTCCATTTATTCTCCCTTGTACCACCAGAAGAGACCCTTCCAGGGAATTAGGCACTCTGCTAGGAATGATCCGTATGTATGAAGTAACATTTCCGACCACTTCCTCATGAGTGAAAGCAATGATATTGTCGGGTAAAGACAATGTCATACTCTCAAGTGTCTGCATCCTCTGCAGCATAATTCTACAGATCTCCAAACGGAAAGATACTGCAAACTCCAGCTGCTTCCCCTTCTCAACTGATCTGTCAGGTACAATCTATTCTACAATCAACACTTCTCCCGGCAGCTTATTGATTTCGGCCAAAGTACTCAGGTTACTCTTAGCAACTGTATTCATATCTACTATGCTTGTCACCAGTTAATTCAACCGATCTGCTGCATCTTTCATAACCTTCAGGCGGGCTGGCACCTCTCCAAGTTGTACAGAAGCTTGACGAATAATCAAACTTTTCCATTCATCGATAGCTTTCACCTGGTTGCTTGCATCTTCCATCTTCTGCATCAGATGATCGCTCACCTGCTTCTGCACTGAAATGGGCTGAGTGGAAGATTTAGCAACCTTGGCAATGATCTCGCACAACTGAGATATCTGCTTCTGAAGTTCAACTTTCTCCACTTTTTCTCTGTCAAGCCTAAGGAATAGAGCATCTATCAATGTTTGCGTGTCCTGCTTCAATCCTTCTATGGTGGCTTGACCGATAGGTACTCTGGTTACTATTATGTCTTCTGCCGTGAGCTCATCCTCTTTCTTCCCTTCCACCGGAACTGACATCTCAGCAAACTTTTACCCCGACTCTTCGATGATCAACCTTGAAGTTACCTTAGCAGCTTTAGGTTTTCTGTCTTTTCCGCCTAGAATCAAGAGCAGTTGCAAGTCGTGTTCCTCCAAGTTCATTTCCACTCTATCTTCTGGAACCAACTGTGAAGTCAACCATTCTAAGAAATTACTTCTCGGAGAATGAGAAGTTGATGAGTGTACTACTATCTCCCGCTCTAATTCCTCTCCATCAGAGACCGCTACAGTGTTGTTGCTGTCATCTTCTAAATCATCCAAAGACAAAGCTCTTTCAAACTATGCCATCTGCAGCTTCAACGTTTCTTCAGGAACAGGTGTTGAACGAAGTGGCCGAGGAGAAAAGATAAATGTTGCCGGATTCAACTAAGGAATGGCAATGTCCTACTGAGGTACAATAGTGGGTGAAGTATTGGATGCTAGAGAAGCTAGAACTAATGTCATAGCTGTGGAAGTGATCTTTTCCTTTGATTGAGACCTTCTGTTGCTTTCTCCTTCGTGCTTCCTCTTGAGGGAATCTCCTGCGCCGAAGTTGCCCGTGACTTGATTCATCAATGCTTCATCAAGGTAGTATCCCTTCGTCAGCAACCAATTTGAAGTATTCACCAGAACAGTGATAGACCTTTCCTCAATCGTATGGCAGCCCCCTACGTTCTCCTAAAGTACGGCTCTATCTCCTCCCATTTGATGGTATGTGTCAAGTAACACAATCCCATCATCTTTGAGATCCGCAGGTATCCATGCTAATCCAAAGTCGAACACTTGTCGTGCTGATAGCCTGCTGAAATATTTCTTCCTAACCTCGTACTCACTTTTGCACTTCATCCAAAAATCCTCTAATGAAGGCAAATGTGCATACTCCTGGGAGATCATCTTCTTAGCTACTCCAAATGGATCGAAGTTCATTCGTGCTGGGAAGAACTCTTGCTCGTACTCAGATAACATTTCCGCTTCCAATCCTCGGGCTTTATGAATGCTCTGACAACTATAATGTCCCACAGTGATCGGGAAGAAGCCCATAGACTTGTGTCATTTCGACAAAAGGTCGTGCATCTCCACAAGTTGTCTGCTCAGCTCCATGGCGACCAATCTATCATTCGGATATCTGGGCAGCTTAACCAGCTCTCCAGAAAAACCGGTGACCCTGAGGTATGTGAAATTTGCAAACTGAATGAAGAGACTGCCAATTCTGGACACAACTTCCCATGCTTCCTTGCTCACCTTGTTGGCCATCAGATCCCTGTCTAGCCTGCAAATGAATTCGTAGAAGAATCCATCATTGAACACTTTGAAATATTTCCGGCACGCAGGTACAGTAAGCTGTGGGTAGTACTCAAAAATGGGGTCCTTGGAAAGAACACCACATCTATCCAGCTTGGAGAAGATGCCTTGTGAGGCTGTTGCGTATACCAAATAGGAAGTCATTTTGAAGCTGAAAGTACGCTTCACGTTCTGGAGTTGCTCACCAATGTTGTCGCTAATGATTTCCGACCAATTGATTATTGAATCCGCTTTGTTGATTTCAATGGTCGTGATGAAAGCATACATCCATATGGGGAAAGTGTGAGCGTTTGCTTCACCATTTATCTTGCATAACAATTTGGCAATATCATCTACCTCCTGTACCAGATTGGACAGCGGAAGAGTTCTTGGGAACTTGGAAGGAGATCTGGGCTTCCTCATGTATCTGTTGTTCATAATGTTCACGCATTCAACTCTATGCTTCTCCAACGTGCTGCCGGCATCTTGTATGCTAATAGAAGTCACCACCTTTCGTGTCGGAATCTTCAAACAATAATTGATGAATTGTGCGTCCAACCAAATTATTTGTTTCCCCGTAGCATCTCAGACTGATCTGGATGATGGATGGTAAGACCTAGCACACTCCATAACAAACTCTGGCAACTGGGCTGTGTATGGAAACGTTGCGGCTCGAATAATTCCACTGCTTTTAATTGCACGCATGAGGGAATTTTTTCCTGTTCTGGATCTGTCAATCAATTCAGAAAGAAGTTTTGGACCTAGATCTGTGTCTCCAATGTCTATGAATTTGGAAGTGATGCATGATTCCGTTGTGCTCTCTTTTTCATCCCTCTTTGCCATGGCTGTGTCTATCTTTGTCTGAACAATTCTTTTTCTTCTTACTCGGCCGGAATTCTTCAAAACTGGTGCAGATCTGAATAATTCTTCAGATTCGGAGGATATATTCAATGTATTGGACATTGATTTAAGCTCCCTTTCTCTTATAAAAGCACCTGTAATGAATTCCTGCAATTAATTCAGACAAAGATGGCAACTGGAACATGAAGAGTGGATTTTAATAATAAAAATATGCATAATTCAAGCCTGCTGCCCCAAAATTTGATGTTTTATTTGCATGCAAAGCAAGCATGGATTTTACCAACTTCACCTGAGCACCTGTATCACTTATGGAAACAATTATCCAGACACAAATCAACCTCCTTCAACCTGTGCACCAATTCTGGAAGCTTTTAGCATTAATTACACCTGAGCAAAAGTCCTCTCCAAATGGGGCGCAATTTTTGTCTGGGTTGCACTTCTTTGCTTGTGAATTAATTAACTCATCCTTATGGCAGCCCCTACTTATATAATCCTCATGATTCTATAATTAATTAATATATTTCCTATTCCTGGCAATTAATTAATTAATAAGTTTTACTCTTCAAATGGGGCACCTATTTTGTGCATGTTCATCACTGCCATTAAATAAATTAAATTTATTTAATTTTAGACTTCTGCTTCCAGTTAACTCAAGCCTCACAGTATGCTTTGACCTTAGCCACTGAAAATAGGAATTAATTAAATCATTTTATACTTTTAAAAATATTATCTCTCCCAAATGGGGCACACTTTTTGACATGAAGGGGCTGCATTAAATAAATAATATTTCTTTAATTTTAGAACTATCTATTTCCAACTTCCCTTTGTCCACTTTCCTCTGTTGACTTTTCCACAAGCCTGAGCGCCAAAATTGGAGAAGAGATTAATTAAATTAATTAATTCAAGGCTGCCTTTCTTTCCCTAAAGGGGTCGCACTTTTTGGCATAAAAGATTTCTATTTTTAAAAGTCAATTGACAATGGGATTATTTACCCTGCAAGGCAGCCCTGAGAATCCCATGATTCACTTAAGTTGTTTGACTTTCATAATGGGATTATTTACCTTGCCAGGCAGGCAATAAAATCCCATTAATGTCTTAAGTGATTTTTCTTTTATTCCACAATGGGAATTTTTACCCTGCAAGGTAGGTAAGAAATTCCCGCCTATCTGTTGCCTCTAATTTTCCCATTGTGATTTAAGTGACGTTGCTTCCATGGGAAAAAGTACCCTGCTAGGTAAGTACAAAATGCCCACCTGCCTGCTGCTTCCAAAAATTCCATGATCCGCTTCAAACCCTCTTTTTCCAAAAATGCGGCCAGCCCAAAAGAAGCTTTCTGGTGCACGACTTCGTCTTTTCCAAGAGAACCAGACCTCTGATGGCGAATTCCTTTTGGCACAACCGGCATATGTGATCTCCAAATACTCCAGGCCAAGAATCAGGCCAAACCGGCAAAGGAATTGATCCAAAAAATTTCACAGAAAACGAAACGGGAAAACACAAAAAACACAAAAAGTTGCCAGAAGTCACAAATAAAGCCCAAGATTCATTCCTGGTAAAAACCCTACTGGTATACTGGAATAATGATATGTACGATCACAACAGAGTTAAACCGGAGCACAAATTGCCTCAAACGGGGCTCAAAATAATTAAATACAAATTTCCCGCAGGCAAACCCCAGTGACAGAATAAAACAATTTTGGGCATCTGGGTATTTGGCGAAAATGGTTAATATGGCTCCTTGGGAATATCTTGACACATTACAGGAACTTTCTGGCAATAAAAACACAAAACGATCCATTATTTTAAAAGTATGAATTTTTTTTGAATAGGGTAGTCCCAGATTTCAGGGTGAAATCTAGGGACACCACAGTTTTCTGTCATAAAAATCAGGTTTTCTACATGTGGTTGTCTTCATTTCCAGCAATGTTCCATTAGGGTTTTGGGGAAAATCCAAATTATTCAAATTTGAGCCTGAAAGGGACAATACAATGTCCATGGCTCAAATCTATGTGTTCTCAAAAGAAAATTGAAGTACCTTCATATTCTTTCACAATGAGGGTACCAATCCTTTAATGAACCATCTTTTCTTCAACCCATATGTAGGTTCTTTTTCTATCTTTCCCAACATGTATTTTCTCGTACTGTAGGATTAACTATTCTCATGCTTAATCTGACAGATCTTATAGATCTCATCTACAATCTCATTGTCATCTCTCACAAGTCTAAATTTCTTCGTGAAGACTTTCCTGATTTTTTCCAAGGCTTTATCATTGACTAATGCATCTATGTACCAATCAATGGCCACTTCTCAAAGTGTGGCTGGGAAGCACCACAACCATAATTGTTCATCTATGTGCCCATTTGCTTACCATACTATAATAGATGTCCTACAGTGTCATTCTAAGACATCCCTTGTGAACTTCGACAACTTTTTCTTTTTTGGAAATGGAGTTGGGGTAACCATGGTATTGTTTATGGGTTGTTTCTGACAAGACTCTTGAAATACAATAATCCTCCTCGAGACAGTTTGTGTTACACATTCCTCTACATTCTCAGACACGTCCTCATGCTCGATTGTTCGTTTGGAAAGCATCAATTCAAACTCTTGCCCACCATTAATGTGCCTTCCATCGCTACTCTCTTCAATGTGTGGTTCAGGATGTTGCGGTGTATTTAGCTCAATATTGTCAATAAGGAGATCTAATATTCTGCGGATATTTGTTTCCTAGCGGTTCATTCTTCCTTTACAAAACATTGTTTTAGGACCAAGAACATCCCTTGAAAGGAGGGGGCTCCATCAAAGACTTGATGGCTTCTAAGGACTCTTCTCCCAACCTTACCAGCTATATTTGGTCGGAAAGATCAGCACTTCCTTCCTCTAGTATAGGAAGTAGCAAGTGCCTCACAATCTCCACCCATGGTGTACTCGTGAGTAGTGTACAGTGTTTTGGAACAGGCTGAAGCCTTTGTTTAGGCTTTGACTATGGCTTCAATTTCAAATCAAGCTTCAGCTTATGCTTCAAATTTGCAATTTGTTAGTGTCTCATACTTGCCCTTCAGGTTTTCCAAATGTGGCCACTGCTCACAGCCTCTGCCTTCACTCTTGTTGCTCCAAAAGCCTTGTAGATTTTCAGATTTCTTGGCCCACTCCCTTACCAATTACCACAATGCTTTCATCTCCTCCCTTTGTTTGGGCTCAATAGCACTATTTCTTTCGGTTCAGTATTGGTCTTAAGATCTTTCTTCTTCTTCACGGCGCCACCTTTCCTTGTACAGTTGCAGATTTTAGCTTTTATCGCAGTCTTTTGCAGTCATGTTTCACCTTGTAAAACAATATAGTACCTAGCGAAATGTTTGGATAATTTATCAAGCATTTGATCCACTTTTTTGTTACCGGTAAGTTGCCCTAAATAGTCTCTCTTGGTACATGGATTCGTTCAGATTCTTTCTCGATGTTCTCATGTAAGGATAGATCCCACAAATACTCGAAGTCCTTTGTGAGATTGTTCTCCCTTTCTTGGTTTGTTTAAACTTTAGACAGGTTCTTGGATTGGTTGACCCATAAATTCTCCATGATGTCTATTATCATCAAGGAGGATTCTCGACCGACAATTGATTTTAAAACAATTTCAATTCGACCCGGCATTTTTTGAAGGCACAGCACCAGAATGTTAACAGAGAAATTACACTACCAAGATCAGTCACATACAATATTGCATAGCATAAAAGCATAGAGGGGAAGGACAACGATAGCTTCTAAAAACCAAAATGTAGTACTCAATACAATTAGTGCAGTATAAGAAGGACCAGATTCAAGTGCTCCTACCCCTACATGCAACATGCTATATGAATGACAGGGTACAATAGTTAGCAGTTGACACATCACACATCAAGTCATTACTACCTAATGCCAACAAGTATCAACATAACAAAGTCAGAACAGCAACAACATGTATTGATAAAGATGATCTACACATATCATCACAAATTTTTTGTGTGTGGTTTGCCACAAATCTTCAAACATTTGACATGCAGGAAATGACAATATTCAATATCTGAAAATCAGATCCTCGTTATCTTTTCAAGGTTTACTTTAACTCCAAAGGCCCACTGGAGGCCACTACCTAGATCTTTTCTCAAGCTAAAATTTTGGTGGTTCCAGCCTGGGAAATTCAGGCAAATCCAGGACAAGCAGTGTGATTAAAAAAATCTTTGAAGGTAAAATATCTTCATTGCATGCTTACAACAGCTCTGGTCAATACCAATAACTTTGCCAAAGAATGGGGTCTTCTATGTGGTTTACAAACAGTGCATAGAAATAAACTTAACATCAAAGTTGAGGGGGATTCCAAACTCGTCCTCGAAACAATAACTACGCTAGACAACTTCAATCAGGTTTGAGAATTATGGAAATGCATGCATGTGGAATTCCACACAGAGGAAAAATACAACATATCTTTGAAAAACTCAACTTTCAACAATTTCATCTCATTAATGTCCATTGTGAATTAAATAAATCCCCAGAATACTCATCTCCATAACACCACCATGTTGGTATCCCATGGAATTAGATTTTATCCTGATGTTCAAATTCCCAATGCATGTCCAAAAGAACTATAAAATATTACCAAGCGTCCTTTGTTACCTGGATCACCAAATTACAAGGCTAATGTATCAATCAAGTAATATTTCTAATTGGCTTACACTGAGCTCCCACATATTTCCTACATTCAGACCCATCAAAAAACATGACCTCCTAGTATGCTTTTACTTTCCCATCACTACAGTTCCCCCTGAGTACACACCATTTCACTTTTATTATTTTTTAATCCCTCCACCTTTACTTTATGCTTTCTTTATATTTCAAATACTTGGTTCTTTATCCTCTCTGTTACACTCAGAGTTCACTTCTTCTGTGCCTATTTCTTTGCTAGAATGGACAGAATACGACTAGACAACATGGTTCTTTTTCCCTTGCATATGCATTTGCAGCACATGGAATCGATGACACTTCCTCTGAAGGATGATACGAATGGAAATAAACACGTTGATTTCTCCACAACAAGCTTTGTTCAGAAAATGTAGGGACACAAACGCAACAGTGCACCCCTTATCATGTAGCCCAGATTGCCAAGATTTTCAGCATTTAACAGGATTTTCGATGGTTCCCAACCATCGCTAGCTTCAGCATATGTGGTAGTAAAGAATCCCACAATACTCCAATCCTGAGAAACACAAACACCTACAACAGGACTGTTTAGGGCTAAAACGAGTTTTAAGCATGCAAGCTTGTCAGTTCATGTTGCATAGCCTCGCTGTCGTTAATTTAAATATCATTCACCCCTTTCCATTTCAGTTTACAAGGCCTTTTGTATAATTTTTACAATGGCAAGCATGAGTTCTTTCCAGTAAACAGAAAGAAAGGATTACCAGCTTGCGGTTTTATATTCAGTCAGCAGCACCAAGACACTAGATGTTTGATCTGCTCTTCCTTAGCTACAGAAGAAAGACCAACAAGTCCATTGCACAGATAAGAGGATAGCAGTCAACCCTACTGTGGCAGAAAGGACACTTGTAAGGATCTCCCACTGCCTAATACGATGTCATCTCTTCCTTTATTCATTGCAACGGTTGCTTCCTACTGCTCACAATATGAACTCCTTGTGTTCTTCACAAGATATATTATTTCTTTATTCTGATAGCCTTCATTCTGCAAATTTTACTCCTAGTCCTTTGATCCCCTGGTACCATTTTTCAATACTCTTTGCCATCCCAAATATTTTTGTTCCAGAGATAGTAAATTCCTTCATTCCCCATTCTTCCTTATGGTAGTTGAGCACAGACAGAAGAGGGTCTCTCATCCGGTAATAAATAGCAGTCCCTTCTCTGATCAGAGGTATCCTAATGCTTATCAGCCTCGCAAATTCAATCATGACAAGCCGTAGCACTGGAGGAGAAGGAAGAAATTTAACGGCCCTTGACAATTTATTATGACATCCCCCTACCTTCCAAGCATCCGTCCATGCTTGCACTCAAACAAGAGAGGATCCTATCTCTGGAACAGAATGTGATCAAGGATCATTATTAGACTATTGAAGAGATCCAGGTTCCTGGTAATCATCAGCTTACCTGGGATTTCTTTACTGTTTTATCACACCTGCTTGCGCTCCAAAATCCCTCTCCTCTATATTCATGGGTTCCAGGTCCACAAATGAGGAGAGCTATGCATCTGATATGGGGACATCCCATCCCACACTTGCCTCAAGGCCCTGGAAATTAGTATACCACGCCATCGAATTGCCCCTTGCTGGGAAATCTCTCTTGTTCGACCACTCCACTTGCAGAGGATGTGCTAGTTCTGAGCCATCCAATGCCAGCGATGTTAGAATTCTGGAATGGGCCCAAGATAACTGAAAACAACCTCAAGACTATAACCCATGAAGCAATATAGACACAGATATGACTAAGGTAGAATGACTACCAAATATACTAAAGTGCAGATGTGAGGAAGGCCAATGGCCCTCCTCACATGAATATTACAATGAATTCGTGCAACTGCCTTCACTCATACCCACCAGCTTCTTATATAGATAAGTGAGGAGGTTTAGGATAAGAAGAGATCCCTATATTTAGGGATAAAAGCTCAAAATAGACAACACCTATTTTGAAACAAACCACTATACATATTTATAAGTGGCTTATAAATAAGTATGAATAATGATATGCACATACATGTGTTTTATCCATAAAATGTACAATACAAGTGCATCTTAAACTATACAAAATAATGGCATAATATACACCAACAAGCAAGACCTTCCTGTTGTCCCCTACCCAGCTAGAAGATCATTCAACTGAGTTCCTGCTCACCCTTGGAAGATTTGGTGATGTAGGTACAGGGCACTTTAACCAGCTTGGCAGGTCAAATAGCAACCATCATGCTCATAACAAGACAATTCAAAAGTGACTGACAGAGAACATGGGTGCTTACAATGGTTCGGAGCACTATGATGATTGCTTTCTATCTCCTCCGCATAGGCCCTCTATACAATTATTATGTGCACCACCTCTAAGTCCTGTGCTCATTTTAGAAGGCTCTCCACCTTTGCAAAGTGGCAAAAGACCAAGCTGGCCCTCCAAATCATCCTCAAACTCAACTGATCAACAAGAGAAAGAGGCTACAAGATTACTTTGGAAGCAAGTGATAACCCCAGATCAAGCAAGACAAGCTACTGGTAGAAGGAAATGCTTCCCTTAAACAGAAATTGCTCTTCCTTTTTCAAGACTGAGCTCAGTTTCCCATGGCTTTGTTGACTATATTTACTTATTGCCTAGCTGTTTGGTTTCTTGCCTCTGGAAGGCTCGAGAGTTTAGACAATGACACCTACAGTAGTCACCTAGAATGAACAGATGCTTATTTTTATTTTATTGGCTTTTGCAGATCTGGTCTTTACCTGACTTATTCGGTTTCACATCTGCTGTGCTGTAATACTTTCACTTTTTTAATATATTGTTTTATCAACCAAAACAAGAAGTTTCAAGCATCTGTGGCAACATATAACCGTGTTAAATTTATAGTTTATAAAACCAGATTCATACACCACTCCAATGCCCAACCTATCTACTGCATGATGCAGAAAGAATGTTAACAGAAAACACACTAACAGAACATTTGAATTCACCACCTACAGTGTTAACCTACTGCTAATATGTGAAGGACAACAATCAAGGGAAGACATCACTACTGACCTCAGTATGACCACATTGCCAAATTGCATATGGCAGCAGAGGCCCTTCATGTGGATCTCGTAGGTCCCCACAAGCTCCCATAATTCCATTTACAACAGAATGGTCAAAACCCTCAACATCCTTCAGGCTACAACGGCTTTTCCACAGGTCCTAAATGCAAATCAGGAAGAACTGAATGATAATTTTTCTTTAAAACAAAGGTTTAGCATGTACATGATATGCTTTCAAAATTGAAATGTTGTTCAAAAAAAGTGCCAAATATTGAATACACAAAATTCCTGCAAGTAGATCAAAGGATAAGATCAATATATACTAACTGGTAGATACATAGCACAACCACGTAGGATCCCTTTGAATGGCACAATAACTGCAGTTTCAGACAGCAGAGGAGCCAGCACAGTTCTTTCATTCCTAGATTCATTCAATGCATTACATGTCTTTTATAAGAATATTGCAATAAGAGAAAAACCACAAAGAAAACAAGACTGCTAATTGCATAACTACTGCAAAATCTGATGCTACATTTTTAAGTCTACTGACCAGTTATCTTTGCTTTGTCATTTAATTATTTAACTAACATTGTTCAGTAAGATCAGAACACGCAAGAGCACACCTGACTTCTCGATTACAAAATCCACCTCCAGAGTAATCTGAGCGGAGTTATTTAATATACCAGTATTATTTCTAAAAAACCCCAATGATTCCTAAGAGAGACGTGTGTATTAGGAAGGATTGTTAATCGTATACTAAATGTCAAGGTTAGGTATCTCCAGTCCTCTTGTGGCGGGGAATATCCCTTACATGGGTGAATAACCTCTTGTACTAACTTGTACTAACTGGACATTGGTTGATGACAGCCATTGTGTATTAAATAGTTAAATAAGTGCTAAGCACTGACAGAAGACACATGCCATCAGAGGCTTGTAAGTTGGGAAACAAATGGGCTCTATGGTTAGTTGTTTCTGGGCCAAGTACCAGGGAAGAATCATATATCGCGGTAACTTTTCATTAGTACAGCCCTCTTGCACCTTGTATTAATGATGAACATTCATTTATATAGGTAATACCATAGTTTCAAAAATCGCGATTTATCGGCGATAAATCGTTTGCCTTCATCAAAACGATTAAACTTTTTAAAAATCGTGATTTTTGTTATCCCGATAAATCGCTGATTAATCGCGATAAAATACCCTGCAAAATCGTGGCTAAAATCGGCAAAAATCGTGGGGAAAAACGTGGCCTAGGGTTAAATACGAAAATAGACCAAATAGATTTATTTTTTAATCTTGTTTTCTCTTTCCACAAACTCGTTTTTGCTACTGCGACTTGCATTTACTCAATCCGTGTTCATTCAACGTCGATAGGAGGGCATTCGACGTCGGTAGGACAAAGGAGGGCACGCAAGTTCAGTTCGCGGCAGGTTGGTGGCAGGTTTCTGGACACTTCGTGCCCATTTTCCAACAGTTCGTGGCAATTCCGTGCCCATTTTGTGCTCATTTCCAACAGTTCGTGGCATCGTGCCCTAGCAGGTATTAATAGTAAATACTAAATACAGTAATAGTAAAACTAAAAATACAGTAATATTAAATTATTACAGTAAAAATAAAAATACTGTATATTAAGAATTAACATTAATACTGTATATTAATAGTAATACTGTATAATAGTATATTAATATTCTATATTAATGTATATTAATATTAATACTGTATAATATATATTAACATTGTTTTTACATTTAATTTAAGTATATTTTATGAATTTAAATGTTTTCAAAAGTAGCGATAAAGTTGCCGATTAATGCCGATTCCCGGTTTTCGATTCAAAATTTGGCCTGCCGATTAATCCCAATTTACGATTTTTTGAACTATGGGTAATACAACTAAAATATGTTCATTAAATTCAGGTCCATCTTGAGGGGCTGTGAGATTCAACTTTTCAAACGAGTACTAAATATCATAAACCATTGTAAGGCTCTGTATATGTTTTTAGTCACTGTTGTATGATATGTGATAATGACAGGTAGCGGAAGACTATTCAGAGCCAACAGTACAGGTTCATCTCCACCTAGTCCATGAGAGAGTAAGTCATATGTAAATTATGTTTCACACAGTCACCTGGGAACAAGGGCAAGATGGGAATGCCATTTTTCAATAAATATTGAATGGCGGTACTGGGTAACAGAAAAAGACATGAAATGAAATAAACCTAAAAATTCACATGGTTAATAAATGAAAATTCAACAATACGTTAGTATTACATGTAGAATGCACACAACTTTAAAGTGTGTTGCATCAAAGGCAAAAGAAACAAGAAATTAAAGACGTCAAGCTTCAACAAATCAATAATTATTAGAAAACAAGCTTCAAGAATAATTGCTTGGATACAAGATTAATACGACATTTTGGCCCATCAAGATGAGTGATTAGGATTACAAATATATATACAAAGGTACAATCTGTGATCCTAATCAAAGTCTCAAAAATTGCCATGATTACAAATATATATTGATTCCTAATGCTTTGATACACACTCTATTTTCAAGCCTCAAGGAAAAATAAAAAACACAATCACACAACCTACAGCAGACAGCCTATATTTTCATTATCTTTCTAGTATGTACAATAAATCATGATATCTATTTCATCATCTAATTCTTTTAATTAGCATCTAGGCTTAGATTCTAAAACATTTTTTTTGTTTTATAGGGTTTAAGCTTCGTGTTTAAGAATGGCATCGGCATCCATTCAATTGCACATTCTAAGCCTAAGTCCAATGACCCTTTTTGGAAGAATTGTGAACTGGCAAAAGAGGGTGATTGTGTTTATATGCAATTGTTGTCAGACGAAGATGAGTGGAGGTGTTTATCGCCTTAAATACTAACTACCAGGGAATGTTGTGGTTGTCTCCAGACAAGCACCACTTAAGACTCAATGTGAAATGGTTGCTTTCGTTACAACTTATGTGGAGAAAAATAAAATCTGCTGCACTTGCAACCCTAGTGAATAGGAGGGAAGCAAGGGATGACTATAACAATGAGGCGTCTTCCATTGCCCCAACTCCAGCAGGTCAAGGACGATTATGAGGCCCATCCACTGAAGGTAGTTGTTATGTGACATTTTGGGGGATTTCAAGAAAATAGCTAGGGCTGAATGAGAGATGACTGAAATTAATTTTTAGATGGTTGTAATCATACTTCTGAGGGCTAGATATGACTGAAAATGCACACTGGAACCTGCAACTTTTTCATTCCTAGGGCAGCGGCCTGTTTTGAGAACTCCCACTCACTTTTGGATGCCCTAAAACTCCCTGAAAATGTGCCCAATCAAGCTCAAAAATTCTAATTAATTACCAGCACTCAAAATATGAAGGAAAATTGATTTTTAGTTCCCCAGAAATCAAGATATGAATTTTCTATAAAACCCTATCTGCAGAATTTATACCTCACTTCAAAAATTCATAACTTTACCTAGGAAGCTCCAAAACTCGCGAAACTTGGGATTTTGGGGTTTAGGAATATGAAGAATGCAAATATCGAATCAAATTTGCCCAAACATGCCAAACATGCCTTACAAGCAAATCGCCCTTCTTGGAAATGTTGAATTAGTCGCTCAAACATGCAAAGAAATAATTGCTTTCACCTTTACGAATTAGTACAAGTCCATCCATGCAAGAATCATACCATACATCCATCAAACACCTCCAAAATGCTCATGATGCAAGTCGCCTAGGGCAAGATAGAAAGATATCAGCTCCAAATACCTTAATATATTCAATAATTCCAAATATCCTTGCTTGAGGGTTTTCGCCCTGTTGGCTAGATTTTCTGCACAGCCGAATACCTAGGCAATCATGAGATAAATCTATGCAGAAAATCTAGCCAACAAGATGATCTTCTCGTGGCTTTGGATCTATCAATTAAATCAGTGATAGGTTCAGGGCCCATGTCTGTATCATTGATTTCGGTAAGCCTGGAAACAATGCATGATTCTACTGACCCTTCTCTTTCATCACGCTTTATCATGCCTGGAAAAATCTTTGTCTGAGCTATTTTTCTTTTATTTTTGCAAGAAGCCCTTGTAATTGGATCAATTTGTGCAGATCCTGCAATTTCTTATGATTCAGAAGATATATTCAATGTATCCGACATTGATTTTGACTTCTTTTCACCAATATGAGCACCTGTGATGAATACCTGCAATTGATTCAGACAAATATGGAGTCCATGCTATGAATGCTCAATTTCTATCACCAAAATCTGCTTACAAAATCTGCTGCCCTAAAATTTGAGACTTTGTTTGCATGCTAAGCAAGCTAAAATATTATTTAATTCACCTGGGCACTTATATCAACATGCAGATGCATTGAATAATAAAAAAAATGTTTCTCCAACCCTAGGCTCCGAAATTGGAAGCTTCCCAACAATGGAAAATATTTTTTAATGCAAAACACTCCTTCCCTTGGCGCCAAAATCCTTCAAGGCAGCAAGCTACATCAAAAAGAATTAATCGCCTCCTTCTTATGGCATCCCATGCTTATATAGATAATTGCATGCTATAATTAATAATTGTTTCTTCCTACTTTTGGCAATTATTAATAATGAGCTATGTTCTTTCTCTCAATTTGGGCGCCCAAGTTTGCATGCTTTTGCTTGTTTTTTTATGCAATTCTTTTATTTATTTTTAGCATGCTTCTTTGCCTACTCTTTAGCTCATCAAGTTGCTTTGACTTTCCTTCTATTTTTGGCGCCAACCTTAGTTAGGAATAATGAAAATAAATATCATTAAATGCATGTAACTATGCCAAGGTGGGTCGCAATTTTTGGCTAAAGGATGTGCTAAAAATAAGAAGTCAAAGAAATGGGAATTTTTACCCTGTCAGACAACTCAAAAAATATCATCCTTCACTTAAGTGATTTGTCTTTAATGATGGGAAAAAACAACTTGCCATGCAGGCATAAAATTTCCACCTGCCTACCACTACCAAAATTTTCATTGACAGCTAAAATTCTTCCTTCCAAAAAGTGCGACTTGCATGAAAAATAGTTTCCTTCTTAAAAATGCGACTTGCATGGATGAATAACAATTCCTTGATGGGAATTCTTACTCTGCCATGCAGCTCCAAAATTCCCATTGGTAGTTTAAGTGATTTATCTTTCATGATGGGAAAAATTACCCTGCCAGGCAGGAACAAAATTCCCACCTGCGTGCCACCACCAAAATTCCCATTGGCAGCTTAAATGATTTGACGTTAATGATCGGAAAAAACAACCTACCATGCAGGCATAAAATTCGCACCTGCCTGCCACTACGAAAATTCTCATTGGTAGTTTAACGCCATCCTTCCAAAAAGTGCGACTAGCATGGGAGAAGCTTATTTTGCTTAAATTCTTATTTTTGGTCAAAAATTAGCACTCCATGATTTATTTCTTCCATTGTCTGAGGCCATGGATGGCTTCCAGAACTTTCAGGCGAATAAACAGGTTATACATAACGAAGAACGGATCAAGGGGAATTTAACAGACAGACTGCGAAGAAAACTGAAAACAAACGAAAAAGAAATAAATAAAAACGAAAAACGTTGTCAGAAGTTGCAAACAATTGCTTTGAAAATACCCTGTCGGATAGTTGGTTCATAAAAACTCCTCTAGTGAATACCCTATTGAGAGGCGGGAATACTGGCATGAAAATTTTCAACAGGATTCAACTGCAGCACAATTTATTTTAAACAGAACTTTATTTATTTAATAAATAATTAAATAAAATTCTCGCAGACAAAACCTGGCAGAGGAATAAAATGAGTTTTAGCATGTGGGTATTCGTCGAAATTGGCTCATATGATTCTTTGGGAATATTTTAACGTAATGGAGACAACTTCAGGTAATAAAAACACAAAATGACCCACTATTTTAAAAAGAACGAAAATTTTTAAAAGGGGTCGTCCCAGATTTCAGGGTGATTTCAGGGTGAAAATTCTTAACTTTACCTAGGAAGCTCCAAAACTCACGAAACTTGGGATTTTGGGGTTTAAAAATATGAAGAATGCAAATATCAAATCAACTTTTCCCAAACATGCCAAACCTACCTTACAAGCAAGTCGCCCTTCTTGGAAATGTTGAATTACTGACTCAAACATGCAAAGAAATAATTGTTTTCACCTTTAAAAATTAGTACAAGTCCATCCATGCAAGAATCATACCATACATCCATCAAACACCTCCAAAATGCTTATGATGCAAGTCGCCTAGGGTGAGATAGAAAGATATCAGCTCCAAATACCTTAAGATATTCAATAATTCCAAATATCCTTGCTTAAGGGTTTCTGTCCCCAAGCTAAGTTCCACTATCAAAGGTTTTCATCCTTAAAGTGGTCTCAAACAAGGGTTTTCGTCCTTGATGAGAGAGAAAGGAAAGGTACAACCTGTAACCAGAAGAAAATAGAAGATTCAACATATGACATAATGGCCAAACAACCTCCTTTTATAACATAAGGGGTGTTACATCATAACTTATGGCCGGCCTTATAATAAGTACCTTTTAATTATCTAATTTGTTTTGAGAGCCTATATGCTTAAAATACTTTATATTCTAATTGAATGAGTTCTTCTATTGGAGCACTTGGCTTCCAAATAGGAATCCATCATAATAATGAAAATATCTACTTTGAATTGTCATCCAAATCTGTTAGTAATATGAGAAGCATAGAGAAAATAGCAAGAAGATGAAACTGCACAAAACTGGACTACGTCGAATCATTCAGGCAGGGTGAATCTATTATGTGGCGAGTGGTTACATTTGGTTGTTGGCAACAACTGATTACAACCTCCTCAATTGTTTATGCACCATACAGTTCATTCTATATATTCAACAGACACCCCTTAATGACTAACCTTGAAACAGCACCAAGTTTATCTCTAAACTTAACAAACAACAAACAACAGGTTTGGTCATTACATCACCATGCTGATCCGCAGAAGGACAAAAATGTTGAGAGATTTCACCAGAATCAACCAACTGGCGAATATAATGATGATGAATTTCAATATGTTTAGTGCAGGCATCATAGACAGGATTCTTCACCATCTTTAGAACACGTTGATTATCACAAAAGAGTGATAGAGGTGTTGCAATGCCCTGGGGAAATAGAAAATCAGTCAAAATCCGACGAAGCCATATCGCTTCGTAACTGACACTAACAACAGCCTTGTATTTTGCTTCAGAAGAAGAGATGGCAACAATAGGCTGAAGTTTTCTTTACCAAGAAACAACTCCTGAACCAAAAGAGAAGATATATTATGTGGTACATTGTCGAGTATCTACAAATCCTCCCTAATCAGAGTCGGTATAGCCAATCAATCTGAAATTTGCAACTCTTTAATATAGAATGCCAAAGTCAAGAGTTCCTTTGACATGTTGTAGAACTCATATTGTTGTTCCCCAGTGAATGAGTTTCGGTTTAGATAAAAAATAAGAGAGATAGCTGATAGCAAAACACAGATCCAATCGTGTAGTTGTTATATCAAACTACCCACCAACTATCTATATAATGATTCATTGACCGGTGGTGAGAGAGTTTCAACCCAACCTCCATAGGTGTAGAAGAAGAATTACAATCATACATTTGAAAATTTGTAGCAAATTTGTTGCATACTTAACTTGAGAAATGAAAATCAAGTGATCATGTTGCCAGAATTTTACACCAAGACAATAGTGAAGGAGGCCTAAATCAGTCATGTCAAAAGCAACACATAAGTCTGATTTTACCTTATGAGTCGCAGCATCTCCACTGCCTGCCATGGCAAGGTCATCAACATAAACAATAAGAATTGCAATGTCATCATCATTGCTTTTGACATAAGGATTCGGATTAGAACAATTCCGTGTGAATCCTGAATCTCTGAGATGTTTATCTATTTTGATGTACCAGGCTCAACGAGCCTGCTTAAGTCCATACAGGGACTTAATCAATCAGCATACCAAATGCTCACGACCACGAGCCTGAAAACCTTCAAGTTGTATCATATACACTTCTTCCTCCAATTCCCCATTCAGGAAAGAACTTTTGGCATCCATTTGATATACTTTCCAACCAAATTGAGTTGCAAAAGAAAGAAGATGCCAAAACATGACCATCTTCGCAGTAGGAGCAAATGTCTCTTCATAATCTATCCCCTCTTGTTGCGAAAATCATTTCGCAACAAGTCGAGCCTTGTACTTATCCAAAGTACCATCTACTTTACACTTGATTTTATACACCCATTTACAACCAATGGGATGTTTCCCTAGAGGTAATAGCACCAACTTCTAGGTAATCAAGGCATCATACTCTAGTAAGATGAGAAGCATAGAGAAAATAGCAAGAAGATGAAACTACACAAAACTGCACTACGCCGAATTCGGGCAAGGTTACATTTGGTTACATTTGGTTATTGGTTACAACTGATTACAACCTCCTCAATTGTTTATGAACTAAACCGTACGGTTCATTCTATATATTCAACAAACTCTTCCCCTTGCTTCCTTCCTTAAACCCACAGGGAGGGAAAATGGATTAAGGTCTTCAAATCCGCTAATCTCCAAAAAGGGACATGACAGTAGTTCAACTACTGTTAATGTTCCTCAAAGTAGTCCTGAGTCACAACCTTCACTTGAAGAGATCGCTTGTAACCGAGACGTTCACAAGAAAGGAAGGATAAGCTTACTAAAACCTTTGATGAGGTTTAAGAGAATATAGGATGAACCTACCACATGGACGACCCAGAGTAACAATCAGCCAATTTCGCTCTCGTGATTAGGGTGATGGATACTCGTGATTCTCAATCCCATGTTAAGGTCAAGGGAAAAATTCAATGTGACGATGCTACAGCACACAAATACAAGGCTTTCATGAAAAATTAGATTTGGGAGTTCGCATCTTAACCTAAGGAGAAGAACATTATAAAATGCAAGTGGATCTACAAGACGAAGTTCATTTTGGATGCTTCAATTGAGAGACACAAGGCACAAAATAATGGCTTAAGGTATACTCTTAGAAGAAGCTTATTGAAAAATGGGAAATTTTGGCTCTATATTCCAAGATAGAATATGTCTATTTTTCTTTCTCTAGCAACCAAGATAGGATGGGAGGTGCACTGAATGGATGTGAAGTATGCATTTATCAATGTGATCTTTAGGAAGAGATTAACATGGAGAAGCCACCAAGTTTTGACCAACATTGTGGTTACGAGAGTGTTTGCAGGCTTAAGATGTCATTGTATAGGTTGAAGTTGCTCACATAAACCCCATCCCCCACCTTTTGCCTCCTCCTCCCCGCCCAGGCATGGTATGAGAACATAGACAGGTTTTACCAATCTTGTGACTTCACTACATGTGAGGTTGAACATACTATCTATGAGGCATGTTCATCATTATATTGTGGTGCGTTGTATAGATTATTTGATATTTTTAATGGATGGTACTTCTTTGATATAGGTTGAAGTTGCTCCCATAAACCCCACCCCCCACCTTTCGCCTCCTCCTCCCCACCCAGGCATGGTATGAGAACATAGACAGGTTTTACCAATCTTGTGACTTCACTACATGTGAGGTTGAACATACTATCTATGAGGCATGTTCATCACTATATTGTGGTGCTTTGTATAGATTATTTGACATTTTTAATGGATGGTACTTCTTTGATACATGGTTTGAAAGGGTGAATTGAAGAAAATTACTAAGATGACTAGATTAGGGTTGGTACATTCCTTTCCTAGGATACAAGCACTGTAGTTGGAGGAAGGAATATTCAACTCACAACCTATGTATACCCTTGACTTGTTAAAATAGTTCAACATTCACTAGTGCAAATTTTTCATATCAATTTGATGACTGCGTGCACTACAATTCAAGTTGACATTACTTTCTACATGCAACTTGTGGGGATTCTTTTGTACATGCCTCATACTTGACCAAACCTTTTGTACATACCTCCTACTTGACCAAACTATAATTAGGAGGGACGAAAAGTAAATACCTCCCATTATGATTTATGATGGTTCTGAAAATAAATGAAGCCCTTCTATGGGCCTTTAATATGTAATTACAAGAGGATGTTAAAGTAAATAAAACCCATCTTATCAAGCCCATTGAGTTACCGATATTGTGTTATACCTTTCGAATAAATGTCAACGATGTAGGCCATTAAGTGTTGACTCTACCAATGTCCTACTAGGACTGGGTGTATGTATAAAACATAGTTGACTCACCATTTTCCAATTGTGCCACACATCTGGGACATGTTGGGGACAAGGGCAAAACATCCTTCCCATGAAGAAAAAGGGGAATGTCCCATAAATTTTGGGGACATATCTTGGGCTTCCCCAAAATGTCACCTTTTTAGGGGCATCTTGATTTCCCCAAAAAAAATCACTTTTATTTTTTTTAAGATTTTTTTTATTTGAAACATTTTGTTACTAGTACATGTATCTTAAATTGAAAAACACCTATGTTACCAAGATACACCCTTGCCCCACCCACCCTGTTAGAAATGTTTCTGAAACAAAAATGGGGACAAAATGTCAAGGACGTTTCCGAAAACATCCAACATTTCTAGAAATGTCTCAAACATTTCTGGGACAGTTTTTTTAAAAGTTGTATAACTTTTAAAATAAATAAATGACTTGCATTTATTATACTTAAACCTAATCTACCCACCCAAACTTGCTAAAAACATCTCCTAAAAAGCTATATAATGACATCTTTGGTCCACTCTAAATCACACTCTCTTTTCTCTTGCTAAATTCAGTTTTCATTAACTAATATTTAGCATTGTGAAGAGCAAAGAGACATCAAGGAGCAGCTTGAAGGAAGAGTTTAGGAGGTGCTACTAAGAGCTAACAGCATCAAGGAGGAGTTTAAAAGCAGATTTGGAATGAGGGATCAACTTCAAGGAGGAAAAATCAAGTTTTTTCAAGGTTTTTTTTTTTAAATATTAATGCGATCAATGATCACGAATGTTGTGTGCATAATGCACACATCAGTCATGCTCATTGATCGTGATATCAATATGTAGTTTTAATTTAATAATTTATAAACTCTACATTAAAAAATAATGTGACATTTCCTTTGCATTTTTTAAATAAAAAGTACATTTTTTTTAATTAAAAATATCATCCAAACTCTGTGTATGCTCTCACCTCGCGCCTATATAGTGAACATGGTGATCAAAAGCAGAATAGGATGCATAGGGTTTCATTTTTTTGCTATTTTAAGAGTTTTTTTGTATTTTTTAAATTAAAAAATCCAAACTCTGTGTATGTTCTCACCTCGACCTATACGGTGAACTTGGTGATCAAAAGCAGAATAGAATGCATTGGGTTAAATTAATTAATTCTTTTTGTTATTTTTAAGTCTTTTTTTTTTTTTTTAAATTAAAAATGTGAACATTGTGTATGCTCTCACCTCGCGCCTATACGGTGAACTTGGTGATCAAAAGCAAAATATAAAATATTATTTCATGACAAAAATAGTTGTACAATTTTGACTATGTCAAGCATGGAAACTATTAGTCCAATCCTAAGCATTGTGAAACAAAATAAACTTAATGAACATCATGTAAGATTATCAAGTGTCACAATAGCTTGCATTTCTTTTTGATCTCGTTGAGACCACCACAAAGGGGGATCTCCATAGCTCAATGTCATGATTATCCAAAGCCCAGTTCACTAGAGCATCAGCCCCCTGATTTTTCTGTCTAGGAATATGAATGATTTGCAGTGACTAATAATTAGCCAACGAGTCTTTGACTTTCCTTTTTTCGCGTTCAATCTGCCAGTTTGAACTCCCTAAATTTTCTGAAGAAGTTAGAATCTGAACAATAATCTTGAGATCTCATTCCACTTGCACCTGAATCCAACCACACTTAATAGCCTTTAGTAAACCTCTATGGATAGCTCTGATCTCATAAACATTGTTGGTAGTAATTCTCACAAAGAAGAAGGCAGCTCTCCTATTATACTTTCTTCCAATACCCCCCATTGTTGTCTCCCATATTTCCCATGGAAGCACCATCCATATTCAATTTACCTACCTGCATAGGAGGAGGAACCCATTTTGTTGTTTATCTTCACCTTTTTTATCATGAAAGCAGGAAGGTGGGAACTAGAAGGCTGAAAACATAGCAGATTACATATGTTACTCCATTCTGGGGTAAGAGAAGAGGGAAGGGATACTTTCTGCTTGATAGTTTCTGCCATATTAATTATTGTCTTCTGCCAAATGTACCCCTGTTCTGTGATATCTTGCTTAAAAATTCTCTTATTTCATTCCTTCCATATATTCCATATTAACAAAGAGATACATATCCATAAGGCAGGAAGTAAGTTTTGTCCTTTTGGGATACCTTCTTGCCATAACTTCATCAGTTGTTCAAGACAATGAAGTCCTTGGTAATGTATACCAAACATATTCACAAGAGATTGCCATAAGGGAATAACCCACTGGCACAGGAAGAAGAGATGATGTCTAGTGTCCGCCTCATTCCAACATAGAGTACAACTGAAAGGCCCATAAAAGCCTCTCTTCGTAAGTCTATCTCTTGTGAGAACTTTGCCATGTGCCAAAAGCCAAAGAAAAAAACTAACCTTGGGCCATATAGCAAGCTTCCATATTTGTTTAAACATAGCTTGGAGGGGATGAGCATTACCTCTGGTTAGCTCTTCATATCCAAAATGTATTGTATATTCGCCTCTTGATGAATCCCCCCATCCTATTTGATCAAGTTCATTAGAAAAGGAGAGTGAATATCTTTTTAGAATTTGGTTGATCAAAGCTTGTTCTGGCTATTGTAAAGAAATGGGCCATTCATGAGGAGTTATCCAACATTTACCCATTCCTGAATGTTGAGACATTTGTTTGGTGTAATGCATAACTCTTGTCCATCCTTTTTGATGCATTTCTTCCATCATATTACTTAGATGCTACGTTGCCAAGATACGGGTACGACTACCGGTATGGGTACGATACGCGGATACGTCAATTTTTAAAAACCCTTGGATATGATACATCTTGGATATGTCCGTACATATATATTAAAAAATTAGAATATATATATATATATATTTATGTATATATATATATATATATATATATATATATATATATTTATGTACATCTACTCATTTTACTCATTTTTTAGTCCATAAAACACTGAAATAGTAATACAAAACTTGAATCAACGTTCAAAACATTCAATAAACTTAACACTTTGCATTTTTATTGATCATGTGGCTGCCATAGATATGATATACGAATATCATGTCAACATGAATACAAACAAAACTTGACACTTGAAAAATATACTAGGATCCATGTTCAAATTTTCAAAACACACAATATACCTAAGATTTTACATTTCATTGATCATGTAGTTTCCATACATATGATATAGGAATATCATCTCAACCTGAATACAAACAAATCTATCTTTTTGTGGTGATTAGGGTGTTTTATTTTATTCATTTTATTTTTAGGGTTCGGTTTTATGGATTAGAAAAGTCAAAAAATAAAAAATAAATGAATTAAAACCTTTTAAAGATGTTTTTAGGGAGGGATATGCCACGGATACGTGTGGGTACCTCCCAAGTAAGTGTGGACATACCTGTGGCGTACCCTGAAGGTACCCACATGTATCCCACATGTATTTGTATCCGTACTTGATACATATTTGTACCGGATACATATTAGGTAGGATTCGTGGGGGCGCAGGACGTATCTTGCCAACGTAGCTTAGATGGGGAAATTGATGGATTAAAGGAGGTTGAGCATCCCATGAATCCAGCCAAAATATACATAATTCCCCTTATTTACTATCCAAAATAACTTTGTTTTTATCATACTTTCTCCCATTTTTAGAATTGTCAGAATTGGAGATCCTTTTGTTGGAAGGGAACATCTAATATTATGATTCCTTGGCTGATTTTCAAAGTATTTGCCTCTAACATTAATAGCCCATAAATCATTTGGAGAAGTAATTAGCCACCAATAAAGTTTACCAGCTAGGGCTTGAGCTTGTTTAGCAGCAAATCTGAAACCAAGTCCACCTTCCTTTCTGGAGCAACAAAGAGTTTCCCAATTTACTAATGACCATTTTTTCTGATTTAATTCTTGTTATTTTTTTAAGTTTTTTTTGTTTTTTTTTAATTAAAAAAATCCGAACATTGTATATGCTCTCACCTCGCACATATATGGTGAACTTGGTGATCAAAAGCAGAATAGGATGCGTAGGATATAATTCTTCTTTTTTTAAAAGTTTATTTTGCTTTTTTTTAATTAAAAAATCCGAACACTATGTATGCTCTCACCTTGCGCCTATATGGTGAACTTGGTGATCAAAAGCAGAATAGGATGCGTAGAATTTAATTCTTGATTTTTTTAAGTTTATTTCGCTTTTTTAAATTAAAAAAATACGAACACTGTGTATGCTCTCACACCGCGCCTATACGGTGAATGTGGTGATCAAAAGCAGAATAGGATATGTAGAGTGTAATTTTATTTATTGTTATCTAAATTTTTATTTTTATTTTTCATTGTAGGTTTGAACTTTGAGGCTTTGAGATATAAAAACATAAATGGCATCCAATTCAGCTTCAGGGGGAGGGCATAGGGAAACAAGCCAAAGTGCAGGTGTGGATCCCACAAAACAAGATCTTAAAGCCCGTGTTTGAAGACTTGTGCAAGTGGTGGAATACATTGCTGGCGGTGGCTCTCGATCTTGGGCAATATGCATTTCAAGTCCTCATATACCGGACTCAAAGCTCATTTAATGGGGCAATCAGGAACGGGGATTAGAAAATGTTCCAAGGTTGAAAATGACACAAATTTTGGCATATATGAAAGAGCTTGAGGAGTTGACATACAAACTACAACAGTTAGATCTAAAAGCATTCATTTACAAAGGAGGGGTTCAGAAAAACCACCCACCCCATCAAACCATCATTTCATTCAAACTCCAACCCAACCACTTGAAGTTGAAACTCCCATAGAAGAAGAGAGATTCTCACAAAAGAGAACCAAAATTCCATTAGAGCAAGAATTTGCAAATGAGAAAAAGGGATATTGTTGATAACTTGGTTGCTCGATGCATTTATGCATGTGGGTTGCCCTTTACTGTGTTATAGTCACCATATTGGCAACAAATGGTGAGAGGTATTAATGAGGCACCACAAGGGTACAAAAGCCCTAGTTATGAGAAAGATAGAACATTATAATTGACAAAAGAAGTGGACCATATACATACTTCTTTGCAGCCAATTAGGGATTCATGGAAGGACTCGAGGGTATCTATTATTTCAGATGAATGGAAAGATGCCTGAAATAGACCCCTAATAAACATTGTTGCGGTATGGCCTAAAGGGCCAATGTTCTTAAGGGTTGTTGATTGTGGGGGTGAAGTGAAAGATGCTCAGTTTATTGTTAATATTTTGATTGAGGTTATTGAGTCAGTGGGCCCTCAAAACATTGTCCGAGTCACCACGGACAATGCCAAAAATTGTAGAGCAACAGGGTTGATTGTAAAAGGGAGATATGAGCACATATTTTGGACACCTTGTGCATTACACTCCTTGAATTTGATGTTGCAGAAGATTGGCTAAATACCATGGATATAAAAAAATTATACGGAGGCAAATGAGATTCAAATGTTTGTCACAAATCATCATATGTCCCAAGCTATCTTTAGGAGGTTCTTAAGGTTAGAGTTACTGAAGGTAAGGGAACAATTTACTAGTTTCTAATTTTTCTTTGCTAACTTTCTATGAAATTAATAAATTATCAATTGAATTTTTTTTAAATTTAATTTTATATTTTATTGACTTGTTTTAATTTATTTTAATAGGTTGTTGAAACAAGATTTGCCTCTCACACGCTCATCTTGAGACGACTTGTGAAGGTAAAATAAACCTTAAGCAGTATTGTGATTAATGATGTTTGGTCCGTGTGGAGGCAAGGAAACACATAACGAGCCATCAAAATAAAATCATTGATACTTGATGATGATTGGTGGGAAAAGGTTACATATTTGGTCAATTTACTGAGCCTATTTTATCTATGATTAGATATGCAAACAAATATCGCACTTGCATAGAGGAAATCTATGATGGCATTGACTCTATGCTTGAAAAAATTAGAGACATCATACAACAAAAACAACAAGATCCTAAAGAAATCTTCTACAATCAAATTAAAAGCGTGATCATGAGAAGCTAGAATAAAATGACCACCCCATTTCATCTCCTTGCCTATGCCCTGAATCCCAAATATTATAGCAATGAAATACTTGGGCTACCTAATAGGAAACCACCATATAATAACCAAGAAGTTGCAAATGGAACTAAGGCAGCATTTCAGAGGCTTTTTCCTGTTCCAGCTGTAGCTAGTGTGGTCCACTATGAAATGCCACCTTTGTCTCTGCGTCTAATGGTACCATGGGTGAAATGGAGGCATTATGTGATAAGTACAACATAACCACAATCATGCGGTGGTATGTACATGGCCATGATGCCAAGTACTACGACCTGTTGCGATTAAAATCCTATCACATGTATAAAACATTAAAATGAAATCAAAAGTTTTTTTGTTAATTTAAAATGTATGTTCTTAGTAAATTAATATTATGAGTATTACTAATTGGAAATTTCTGAATTTTTTTTGTAACAAGTGGCTAACAATTCTCTAGCAGAGCGGAATTGGAGTACATATACCTTGATCCACTCAGCCAAACGGAACAAGTTATCATCCAAGAAGGTTGAGGATTTAGTGTATGTACATTCCAATTTGTGCATCTTATCACACAAGACTAAAGGCTATATTAGAGGTCCCAACAAACTTTGGGATTTGATCATGAGGCTAGTGACTTTGATGCTTATGGTGCTACTCTTATCAAACTTTCACTGCTTGGTATTGATGATGAAGATCCAAGAAGTTTTGCACAAGGGATGGATAGTGGAGCTAGTGGGAGTGGAGCTGTCAATAGTATTCATGGAGATGATTATGAGGAAAATCTAGATGATATATTCTAGAATCCAAATTATAATCATGCATATATGAAATGTTGAAATTGTAACCATGTTGAATGATGAATCTTTAGAACTTCAAATTTCAATGAATACAAAATATTTTGAGTGCTTTATCAATTATCTTTTATGGTCCATGGACTAAAATTTTAAAATGCGTAATATGCATAATATATATCGAAAACGGTAAAAGGAAGAGAAGCTCGGGTACACCAGTTGGAGATCCATCAAGGTATGATCTAACCTAATCCAAATATTCCGTAAGGCACTCGATCAGATCAGCAAATGCCCTATAGATCTATATGGTGGCATTTTTAGATAACATGTGGCTAGGTCAATCTTCAGCAGAGCGGAATTCAGTACATATAGCTCGGATCGGGGTCAGCCAAACAAAACAAGTCTAAGATCTCTATATGAAGGGGTGCAGGCAATTTAGTGTAAAAGTAGCACTCCAATTTGCACATCCTCACACCTCAAGACTAAAGGCTATACGTAAAGGGGATCCTCCCCCCTCCATAGAAACTTTGGGAGCCCCACTTGATCTCTGAGAGTAGTGGCTTCTGATGCTATCTGCGGCTACTCTTAGCCAACTTTCACTAGCTTGGTACTCTGATGAAGAAGAATTGGGATCCATTGCACAAGGGATTGGAAAGTGGAGCTAGCGGGAGTGGAGCTGCTCAGTTGTCCCCCAGATCGTGGAGATAGATTCTGAGGAATAATTCTCGGGATGCCTATATTCGATAGAATCTAGATTATCTATCATGTCATATGTACAATCGTTGAAATTGTAGGGGGGGGCATGTTGAATGGGGGTGAGTCAGAGACTCCTATATAGATCCCCCTACCCTCTAATATAGATTCTATAGGTGGGAGGTACAAAATATGTATATGAGTTTCTTTGGCACTCCCCCCCCCTCTCTATATGGGAACTATAGGGTCTTGCCCCCGATGACGGCTCTATATCTTATCATATCTATATAAATTTTAATTTTAATTTTTTTATAATATATTGTACAGAAGTTATCGTAACGTTTTGTACACAAGATTTTTTTGAAAATTGGTGTTTCTGCATTTTGATATTCGTTTCCTTTTTTGTTTCCTGTGCAACATAGAGAATTGTTTACTGGGTTTGGAAATTTCCAATCATGTGGCAGGTATCATTCGAATTGATCTATTAAAAACGTTTTACCCATTGCAAGGTACCACATTGATTAACTCACAATAAACATTAATAGATCGAAAACTTGCAATTTCGTTGTCTTCAGACCTTCAAAGGACTCTGGCCTCAGCTCAGAGTTTGTCCTCCACCTTCCCGAAGCACTTGCAACAAGCTCTTTTCTTCAGTTTTATGTCAAACAATGGGCTTCCAAACGCCTTACCATACGACATCACAGGAGCGTCATCGGAATTTTGGGCAACCTTCTCCAGGTTACACTGGAAGATCCAAAAATGCCCCACTACTCAAGCTGCTCAAAAATTCAATTATGGTCCAAAACTGCCATGTTATCAAGAATACACAGTCCTTTTACATTACCCTTCCTCATAACCCAATGGTTGCCATATATAGGTTACGTGGCTGCCATGTGGTCTAACGGCTGGGCATGTTTTTTTTGGAATAATGTGGTAATAGGGGTTTGAACCACCCCAACTTTCACCTACTTCCCACGAATTGTTTTATTACCACATTAACCTCATCCCGACAGTCTATGGTGGATGTGAGTTTAATATAAGCCTTTTTAAAGGCTTAAACTACCCTATGTTTCACGTGGCTTGTCCATGCATTCACCTTTTTAACCTGCTTTGGTAACGTCCCCGTGGGACGTGGCAAGTATGTTTGGTTGGTTGGCTAAGCTTGGTATATTTGTTATGTGGTGGTTGAGTTGGCTAAGGTTGGGCATGTTTGGAAGATACACCATATACTTAGGGAATAGTATGGATAAATTTATACCAATACTTAGGACATAAGTAAAATGGGCACTGGTAATTTGAAACAATATAATTGAAGAAATAATGGGAACTAGTAGTCCCACATGCCCCATACCAATACAATCTGATGGCATTGATTAATATCATAATTGTGAGATATGTGTAATGATACAAGCTACGTAGGCAAAAGCTATGCCTAAAAGCTAAGACAATGAGAGTGTGTCATACCCTGGTCTAAGGGCACTACTCGAACCATGAGAGAATAGTGTGGCCCACTTGATGTGAACTTGAGCATCGAAGACTAATAGGCGAAAATCTATAAACACCCTTTTAAGAATTTTTTGATAGTCATTACTCATGTTGCACTAAATGCACAGATGTCGCAATCCCCATTGTAGAATTGCTACCCCTATTTTTGCATCCTTCGACTAGGTACTTCAAGATTGAAACCTGTATCTTGCTCAGGACACAGAGTCCATTTTTCAATGTTCAAATAGGCGACGAACAGCATCTGCAAAGTCCTCTACCGTACTGTGACGATTATGGGAGATTTAGGGAAACTCTAATCCACTGCATTGATCTCCGGATCACTATATGAATTCCTTCACCTGTCTAATTTCAACATTTGGTATCCTTTTGAAGCATATCCTTTTCTATAAAGGACTCTTTCTAGGGCTGAAACTGCAGCCATTAGAAATGCCAACAATTCATCATCAGAGCACAAAAGGATTTTTATAACTTGCGGACCTGGGATGTATCCTTAACTTTAGCAGCATTGATGGATAAGGACCTCTTCTCCTCTAACAACCATGTAAACATTCTTCTTCTTCGCATGTTGTACTTCTTCCTAATTGGCCCTAGGGTTCTTTGCCGATACATGTCTTTCTTCCCTCCTCAATTTGCATCAATGAAATCCGTGAGAGAACAAGTGCCTCTTGAAACTCAGCTCCGCATTGCTTGGTACTCTGACATGCCATAGTGCAGTGACAGTCATGGCCTTGAAATAAGGCTCCCATGTGGAGCGACTGCCTAAAAACATTAGGTCATGGTCTGGGTTTGTAGGGCCTTGCAAAAGAATATTTTCTCCTTCTTTGATTCAAACGAGGGTTGTAGGAAACCACTTCCCCCCAATGGCAAAATCACAACTCCTATGCATGTTTTGGATGGCTAGGGAAAGCCTGAATCCAATGGCATTCACTATTCAAAGAAATGATATCTTCATTATCTTCTCCAATTTAGTACTAGTGCTTCACAGGCTGAGAGAATGATGCCATACATCCATCAAAACAGTGTAATGTCCCTTTTTAGGGGGAACTTTGAAAAATGGCCAAAGCTGAAGATCAACAACACTTTTCAGATTATTAGTGAGCTGCTGTTAGTAACCTTGCAATAAACTGTATATTCAAACCCTTCCTAGCTGCCAGCCAACGACCCTTCCCTAGGGAGTCGACATGTTTAAACCCTTCACACCCACTTTTATGCCTTCAAACCCCTTGAAATCAGATTCGACTTGAACCTTATGCCAAAGTTATGATAGTAAATCACGCAGCAACCATATAATTCAGCTGTTAAAAGTCAGAATTAAGATGCCCTGAAAATGGAGATATGAATTGCAGAACCCTAACCAACTTGAACATGCATTGTTAGCTTGGAAAATTCATAACTCAACTTAGGAAGCACCATCAAAATTGTGACCAAATTCGAGATCTTGGCGTTAGAAATTATAGAGAACAAGATAGTAATTTCAGATTTGCCAAATTAACATCACACATACCAAATTACCACTCGAAAGTGGGTCGCTCCACTCTACAATAGAATTATATTATTGTACCAAGGAGACCACATCATGCAAAAGAAATGATCACTTTATTGCTTTTCAAATCAGCTTGCACACATCAAAACCTCATGAAGGGTTTTTCGTCCTTCACAAGTTTCCCAACCAAGGGTTTTCGTCCTTGGATGAGGTCCTCAACCCAAAGGGTTTCGTTCTTGAGAGAGAGAGTAAAAGGGGTATACACTAGCCAACTTTCACCAAAATATGAATAATCACCAAAAACATGAATCAATAATGCTCAAGTGACCTCCTTATACTAGCCTTACCAGGAGTGCTTTTTTACAATATAAACATGATGGCCGACCCCTTAAAGTATGTGCTTTTAAATGTTATAAATGGGTATTTGGAGCCTACATGCTCATAATACCTTTATTTCCTAAACTACTTGAGATCCCTCTATTGGAGCGCTAGTTCTTCCCAAAATGGATACATGATAATAAATGAAAACACTATCTAAGCAATAGATAAAATAGAATCCAGATCTTCTCCTTCCTTTTATCCTTAGACCCTCAATGAAAGAATGGGTTAAGGCCTTCAGAATTTAGCCTTCAAAAAGGGACATGACAATCCCCCCTTCCCAAGATTGCTTGTCCTCAAGCAATGACAAACTTCATTGCTCCCAATCGTTGAATCCTCGTGTGTAGCCCTCTTGTGCTCTTCATTGATTCTCATGGAGAACTGGTTTTCGTGATAAGGCATCCGTTGTTGCAATGTTTTTTCCCTTGACATATTCGATGTCAAAATCAAAAACTTGTATTTTGTTGACCCACCAACAAGATATGGCCTAAATTTGACCAAGGCATGCATAATGGTCATCATCTTCTTATCATAAATATGAAGATTCAACTCATGAGAAAAGCACTTCTCAAACCCAAGGAACCCTATGAGTTGTGAAATGGAGAAACAAGGAGGCCAACCAAGTATGGCATGTATCCTTTGTTGCTCGACATGTACACCTTGAGACTCTATGATATATCCTAGGTACAAAATTTTGCTCAAACCAAATCCACATTTGAAGTTTTTTGTGAGGATTGTTGTCCTATAGCTCCCATCATCATGTCAAGGTGTTGTAGATGCTTCAGCCATGTTTTACTATTTCTCAAGCTATCATCAAAGGAAACAAGAACAAATTCCTTTTAAGTACTTACCGAATATGAGGTCCACACATGACTGGAAGGTGGTAGAAATTGAAAATTGCTCTAGAATACCTGAGAATATGCAATCAGTTGTTCTATCCATTCTAAAATATGTAAAAAGTGTACGATCTTTCTTTGCACTGTATGCACATGATTTCTCCAATGACTATGTTTCATTTTCTCTTCATTCTTTATCCTCCTCGTATTCTTATCTAGAATCAGTCCCTTCTTGACTATTGGTAATGAAATCAAATCAGTTTTTCCTTGCTTAACATGCCTATCATTTCCATTTCTGATTTCATGAATTCTAACTTCTTCATTTTGTAAATGGAACTTCAATCCCTTCTTGTGGATTTTGAGAGTAAATTCTCCTAAAGTTTTAGAGCTCTTGATCCCCATTAACAACATGTGCCTCAATTGGACTTAAACCAAGGAATTCAATACAAAGTTCATACCTTTTCATGGGAATAGCGAGCTGTGGTATCTTTTTGTGCAAAGAGGATATGTTCCATAAGTTATGGTCACTGTGAAGCCTTTGAAACCAGCCTTGTTTGGCCCCATCCTTCCTGCCAATTCTTCTTCAATAAACTGATGTGTATTGTCATTCTCTATAAGCATTGTGGCCCTTTGGTCATGAAAAAAACGCTGCCCATCCATTCCATTCTTTCTAACCCTTCCATTATTATGGGACCATGGGTTAACCACATAAAACAGAAAATTAGAAGCACCATCATTGCCCTCCATACTAATTTTGAAATCGGGTATTCTTCCCCATGTAAATTTCAACAATCACCTATATGCCATGTGTGGAAACACCTTTGGAATTGATCCCAAGTATCTATATGCTTTTTATTACAAATGGTACTTCTCATCTCATCACACCGTGAAGTATGATGTGCATGATGATATCCAATCAGCAGTGACATAAGAGGATGCAACACACATAAGACATGAGTACTCTTCCTAACCAGTTGTCCATGGTAACAAATCTGAAATGATATATTGGCAAAATCTAAGATACCCTCATACTGCAGGCTGCCTATGACACTCTTATGACTCAGAATTTCTAAGTTCAAATCAGCACTCTTCCTTGGCATGGTTTCATCACCAGATGAGATCTTTCCCTTCCACATTTGTTGGTACTTGTCTTGGGTAAGGCTGAGTATCCCATCAACTGATCTCCTTTTGACTGCAGTCATAAACAGACCAGCAAGCTGACTGTTATCATGTCCATTTAAGAAAGGCGTTCCAACCATTCTTTTTGCTTCCCCTACTTGCTCCTCACCCTTACTTTCAGTCCTGAATTCATCACATGCTAAAATATCATCAATATTAACTAATCAATGATCATTGATTACCTCATAATGTTGACCCTTCGGAATTACACATGAGTGTAAGTGACACAACCTTAGATCTCTTGACCACCGAACCTTCTTTCTCAATGACTCCATCTTCTATTGTCATTTGAGAATGGCTTGAGCAATTCACTTCATTCTTTTGTTCCTCAAGCTTCCCTTCATCCTTCTGCTCATGCTCCCAAGTTCCCTTAGCATTTTTCCACATGCAAACGTTAGAATTCAAGGGAATATTATTAACAGAAAAAAGTTATTTACCTTCCATTTTCCTTGGTCTTCACCTAGCATTTTCTTCTTGTGCTCTCATAGGGCGGAAAGAAAAATCAGTCAAGGGTTCACCTTTGGCAATGGCAGTGGGTGCTTCAAGGGGTCCCAAAGGCTGATCCTTCACCTCAAACAGTTGTTGCAATGGTTATTCCTCTTTCGTCACCTCGGAAGGGTGGCTATAAAAGGAAGTTGCCTCTTTCATCATGATTTCTCCCTCTTGTAGCTGATCCGCTACATGCTCTTCGACTTTGGTGTCCTCAAATTTCACCCTAAAATCTGAGACTACCCCATGTTTAAAAAAGATCGTTTTTTTTTTAAATAGCGGGTCTTTTTGTGTTTTTATTGCCAGAAGATCTCTCTATTATGTTAGGATATTCCCAGTGTATCATATGAGCCAATTTCGACAAATACCCAAATGCCCAAACACGATTTATCCCTCCGCCAAGTTTTATCTGCAGTAAATTTTTATTTAATTATTTATTAAATAAATAATGCCCCGTTTGAAGTAAATTGTGCTCCAATTGAACCCTGTTGAAGTTTTGCATGCCAGTATTCACATATATCAATAGGGTTTTCATCAGAAATGAATCCTGAGCTTTGTCTGCAACTTCTGGCAACATTTTTTGCTTTTATTTATTTCTTTTGCGTTTTTCTTTGGTTTTCTCTTCGGTTTCTCTGTGAAATTCCCCTAGGTCAATTCTTTCGCCAGTATAGTTTGTTTAATTGCCCGAAGCATCTGGAGATCATCTACCAACACAACCCCAAAAGGAATCAGCCTCAAAATGCAAGCCTCTAACCAAAAATGATGAAGTCATGCACTAAAAGCCTCTCCCAGGCAAGTCGCACTTTTTGGGAATGAATAGGTTTAAGTTGCAGTGGGATTTTTGGTAGCAGAAAGCAGGTGGGAATTTATTACCTACCTTACAGAGTGAAAAATTCCATGAAGTCAAAGTCACTTAAGTTGCGATGGAAAAATTAGAGGCGGCAGGCAAGCGGGAATTTCTTACCTGCCTTGCAGAGTAAAAATTCCCATTATAAAATATAGAAAAAATCACTTAAAGTACCGATGGGAATTTTCCACTTGCCTAGGAAGCTAACTTTTCTCATCAAAAGGTTTTATTCACCCAAACAAGTCACACTTTTTCAAAGGAGGCTAATTTTAATGCAAGTCGCACTTTTTGGAAAGTCACTTAAGCTGCAATGGGAAAATTAGAAGCAGCAGGTTGGTGAGAATTTCTTACCTGCCTTGCAAGGTAAAAATTCCCATGATGAAAAGTAAATCACTTACGTGGAAAACGGGATTTTTAGAGCTACGGTGTAGGGTGAAAATTCCCACCAGAAGTTGACTTTTTAAATTTAGAATTCACCCATGTCAAAAAGTGCGACCCATTTGGTGATTAAACAATGATATTAATGGTATTTATTAATAGTTGTTTTGCCTAATTTTGGCGCCCATGATGAATAGAAAGTCAGTGCATGAGGATAAGCCAAAGTGAACTGAAGGTAGCATGCTAAAAATAAATAAATTAAATTTATTTAATGGCAGCCAACAGCATGCAAAAATAGACGCCCAATTTAATTAATTGCCAAGAATAGGGTGGACAATTATTAGAAATAGAATGTTAAGGGTTATATAAGCATGGGCTACCATAATGAAGATGTAATTAATTATTTTTGCAAAGGATTGCAGCCCGGACATTTTTGGCGCCCAAGGAAGAACGATTTTTGCATTAAAAAGTGTTTTTCATTTACATAAAGCTTCAAAGTTTGGCGCCTAGGGTTGGAATGGCTTGATTCTTGCTATGACAATTATCTGCATGTTGGAATAAGTACCCTGGTGAATTAAAGAAATATTTATGCTTGCTTTGCATGCTAGCAAAACCTCAAATTTTAGGGCAGCAGACTTTATATGCAGATTTTGCTGATAAAAATCAAGTATTCATGCCATAGACTTTATCTTTGTATGAATAAATTGCAGGTATTCATCACAGGTGCTCAAATCAATGTCAGGTACATTGAATATATCTTCCAAATCTGAAGAAATTGTCATATCTGCACAAGTTGATCCAATTGCAAGGAATTCCTGCAGAATAAAAAGAAAAAGAGCTCAGACAAAGATTGTTCCAGCCATGATGAAGCATGATGAAAAAAAAGAATCAGCAGAATCATGCATAGCTTCCAGATTTGCTGAAGTCAATGATACAGACATATGCCCTGAACTTATCAGCACTTTGATTAACAGATCCAACTCACATAATTGCAAAGGCTTCTGGCAAAAATTCATCCTCTTGTTTCTAACGCAGCCCATGTGGAAGTCATTGCATGGAGAATTTACTTGTGTTTTCCTTCACTCGGAGTGCTTTCTAGAATTTAAAATTGCTCATATGCAATTTTAAATAAAAGATGATGAGTTTTGTCTAAATTATTTACGGCAAACATAGCACTAGGCCATGTACTGAAGAAGAATTGCAAAAGCTTCAAGGATAAAAGGGGAAGACATGTCAGAGGTAGCACCTGCAGGCAAATCACAATCAGCTGCTTCTAGATCCAGTTTGGTGAGAATCAAAGGAAAGAATTCAACAACATATGGGAGTATCTCAGATCCACAGCAGAGATATCATTCAGATCATTCATTGCTAAAATAGATGAAGCAGTAGTACAATACAGGTTGGATCAGCATGCAGAGTATGGAAGAAGAACAAGACTAGGAGGGTTGCAGCTTTCTTCTTATTTCTTTTTCTCTTTCTTTTATTTTCTCCGACAAAGTAATTGAGCAATCAATTAAATTATAAAACTTAAGTGATTAGTTTAAAAGTCGTTACTTGAAGAAGTCAATTACTTGGAAATAGGTGGCAGACATGCAAAATAGAAAGTTCTATTTTTCAGTTATAAATCATGCATGTCATGCAAAGAAGAATTTCAGGAGGAAGATTGCCAGTTGTTTTCCTTTTTATAGCTTTTGCATGCGTGAATTCATTTAAAGCTTCATATTTGTAATTGCCCTTTATACACTATAAATAGAGGAAGAACCTACAAGTTAGAGGATCAGAATTTGTAATCAGCATTCTTGTGTTCCAGACATTGAGTTGAAACCCCTGATTTTTGCAAGCAGAGGAATAGAGAAGAGGTTTTTGGAGAACTTTGTGTCAATGGTGCATTCATCTCGTAATTATTTCTACATCTATTCATAAACTGTGTTATTCTAGATCTAGATTTGAAAGTTTCTTTTGCTTTGAATTTTGTATTTCATGATCTATTGGTTTTAATCTATGTGCATGGGATCAACTCTGTGAATTATTGATTGGGTTGCACATCCTCTCTCCTTTCCCCCATTTCCTATTATTTTCCTCTTCTACAGATTTTTTCTTTCTTTTACAGCTGCTTACTTGCGGCAGAACCGTATAGCTATGGTTCATGAGCTACACGGTTAAAGTAATACCCACAAATAGATATTAGGTTATATAACTGACAAAATCTTACACGATAGCCTCACCGGTAAATGAGGAAGATTTATCTCATGACTGCCTAGGTTTTCAGCTATGCAAAAAATCTAGCCAACTGACTTGCTTCTTCACATTGGAGGGTTTTCTTCCCTTAATGGATGAAACATTTTTGTCAAGGTCCTTTGATGGGGTTCTAGCATTATGCATTGTGCCAATTCTCAGTCTATGATTTTCTATTTCCACAAAATCCTCAAAGGAAAGGGCATCACACACCATCTCCGGAACAACTCCATATCGAAACATCAAAATCCTTCGAAGACTTTGGAGTGGATTCTTCCTTAGCCACGAATTGGGGTTTGTAGGGCATTGCAAAAGGAATTTTCTTCTTCTGCTTTGATTCACAGGGGCAGTAAGAAAACTCTTCCCCTTTGGCCGAACCACCACCTTGCAAGTTTTGGATAGCTAGGGTAAGCCTACTCAATACCTCCTTCATTCTTTCTTGTGTTTTCATAATCCTCTCCAATTTTTCTTCTTCGGACTTTGTTGTCATCTTCTTTTCCCTCCTCTAATAATATTGAATACTGTTGTCATCTGCCATACTTCACAGGCTGGGAGGAAAGAGATCTGATACCACTGTAGTTTCCCTTTTTGGGGGAACTTGGGAAATGACCCAAAGCTAAAGATAAACAACATTTTTCAAATTTTTAGTGAGTTGTTATTGATTGAAATAAATGTATACAAACCCTTAATTGCTACAAGCCAACACCCTTTTAGGGAAACGACCTATTTTGGGGTTTCACAACCACTTTTATGCCTCCAAACCCCTTCAAATCAAATTCACTTGAATTTCTTAAATTATGATATATCCTCAACAATCATATAATGCAAACAATCTACATTTTAATGCCCTAGATATGGAGATGAATTTCAACAAACCCTTGTCTGTAGCGATATTTTAAAAATTCATAAGTCAGCTTAGCAAGCACAAAAAATCATGAAACTTAAGATAATGGCTTTATAAATTATGGAAAACAAGCTAGTAAATCCAAATTTGCCAAATGCACAACACACATACCACATTTCCACTCCGAGATAGGTCACTCCACTCTTAATAAATATAATATTGAACTAAAAACACCACACATGCAAGAGAAAAAGTATTTATTGCTTTTCCAACTAGCTTGCTCAATCAAAACCTAATGAAGGGTTTTCATCCTTCACAAGTTTCCCAACCACGGGTTTTCGTCCTTGGAAGAGATACTCAACCCGAGGGGTTTCATCTTTGAGAAAGGGCGTAAAAAGGCTACTGAAATAACCCTTTTTAGGGTTTTATCAAATATTTTAAATGTAAATCTGAATCTGAAAATCACAGCAATAAATAGATAAAAATCAGCGACTGACTATAGCACAAAACGATGCCAAAAATACCATACATCACACCCAAACAGCTCGCTAGTATTTTTATATGCTTTTTGTGATTTTTGGAAGCAAATACCATCAATCACAATTGAAAATACATGGCTGAAAAATTAACCACTCGAAATTGCAGCAGCACAGGTTGAATCAATTTGGCCCTGAAAATGTATTAAAATGCTTGCAACGGGTGAATTAAACCTTCTTTTATAAAGGCGACCTGATTTGATGAAGAAATACGAAATTATTTGTCCACAAACAATTAAATATCTTAGTTTATGCAAGTCGCATTTCTGAAAATTCACAGCATAAATCAGATTTGTAGAAATAACTTGTATATAATAATATTCAATGAATCTCAAATGTTTTAAGTCACAAGCAAGCGGTTTTCATCTCTTGCAAAATATCTCTAAAGAGGTTTTCGGCCCATTAGGCTAGATGTGAGACTATTCTCTCGAAATCAAATGATTACAAACAAGTCCATATCCACAAATGAAGCCCATGACCCTTATTTATACTAATTCAAAGGTTGGTTCCAAAATAGAAAGATATGACCCTTCATTATGCCTTATAATTATTTAATTTGTCCTTATCTTGGCCGACTCATTTAATAGCCTTTTGATTTCTTCATAGTCGACCCATACATTTCTATATAGCTTACTAATAAACATATTAAAATATTTGATATTACTGTCTCCCTTATTTTCTTAACTCGACCAAGGAGAAGAAATTGTTGAAAGCTCAATTTTATTCTTTGAGTAGGAAAAAGGGACATTACAGTCCTCCCTCCCCGAGATTGTTTGTCCCTAAGCAATTGCAAACTCCTCATATCCGCTGCCCCAACTTCTTCCTCTTTCTTGCGGGGATCCTTCTTGTGTTCTTTCTTAATTCTTGTGGAGAGCCTGTTTTTGTGAAAAAATATCAACAGTTGCAATGTTTCTCTTCTTGACATCTTCGATGTCAAAATTGAGAGCTTGTTCCCAAGTAATTGACAATTTGTATGCCCAAGACAATTGCTCCTTCTTTGTACCAGCCTTCTTTTATTTGGATCAGCCCTCCTATTATCCCCACTCAACTGATTGGTGTCAACGCTAACAAGTGTGCAGCTGTAGCTAATCGTTTTCATCTTAAAAGAGGCACAGATCATGACTTAAATTACCTTGGTAAGGGCTAAGAATAGACCATTGTGCACGTTACTTTGAATTTTCTCCCTCCAAACTGTTATGATGTATCATTGGAATGTGTAATCAGTAGATAGGCAAGCCCAATCAGTAACTATGACATTGAAGCCCTTGAATTCTTCTACCTTCAACCTCATTTTTGACACCAATCTTCCATCAATGACGTGGTGCATGCCTCCGCAATCAATCAAAACCATTGTATTTTTCCCATGGAGAAAACCTTTTCCCTTGAAAGGATGGTACCCATGAACTCTGGAAAGTGTATCAAGGATGCTGATTTCTTCAGGATCAGATTGTGACCCATCCACTTGGATTGGTTCAGAATTGGCTGCCACGTCTTTCCCGTCAGTTCCTTCTCTCCATTCAGAATTCAACTCTTTATGCATGTCCACACCACACTTCGCTTCTTTACAATTGTTTCCAAATGAAAACATATTCAACCCATTCTTAGGAATTGGAAAGAGAATCACATCACAGCTGTAACAATGCCTTCTCTTAGCTATAAAATGATAAGGGCAAAAAACCACAATGCAACAGCGGAAATTACCTTGTTCCTGGCCCAAGAAGAAAGAGCCATTCTTCTTATGTCCTGGTGTCCCCAAATTTTCACTCTAAAATCTGAGACTACCCCATGTTCAAAACAATCGTACTTTTAAAATAGCGGGTCTTTTGTGTTTATATTGATAGAAAATGCTTGTATTGCGTCAAAATATTCCTAGTGAATCATAGGAGCCAATTTCGACAAATACCCGGATGCCGAAAATTGTTTTATCCTTTAGCCAAGTTTTTTCTGTGTGAAAATTATATTTAATTATTTAAAGCCCCATTTGAAGTAAATTGCGCCCCGGTTTAACCTTGTTGAAGTTTTGCATGTCAATATTAACATATAGCAGTAGGGTTTTCACCAGGAATGCATCCTGGGCTTTGTTTGTGACTTATGCCAACGTTTTTCGTTTTTTTTTTTTTTTTTCGCGTGTTTTTCTCTGTGAAATTCCCCTAGGTCAATTCCTTTGCCAGTACAATCTGTTTTTTTCCCTGGAGTATCTGAAGATCATCTACGGCCGCCATGCCAGAAGGAATCAACCTCAGGAAGTCAGGTTCTCTTTAAAAAGACAAAGTCATGCACAAAAAAGCCTCTTCTAGACAAGTCGCATTTTTGGGAATGGTTGGATTTAGGCTGCAGTGGGATTTTTAGTCGCAGCAAAAAGGTGGGAATTTTGTACCTGCCTTGCAGGGTACTTTTTCCCATGAAGGCAAAGTCACTTAAGTTACGATGGAAAAATTAGAGGCAGCAGGCAAGCAGAAATTTCTTACATGCCTTGCAGGGTGAAAATTCCCATTATAAAATAAAGAAAAATCACTCAAGGCATTCATGGGAATTTTTTACCTACCTTGCAAGGTAAAAATTCTCATTATGGAAGTCAAACAACTTAAGTGGATGAAGGGATTTTTGGAGCTGCAGTGCAGGGTGAATAATCCCATTAAAAATTGACTTTTAAACAAAGAAATCAGCCATGCTAAAAAATGCGACCCCTTTGGGCATTAAAGAATAACTTTAATTGCATTTATTAAATGTTTTTATTCCTAATTTTGGTGCCCGACGATAAGAAACAGTCAAAGAATGAATAGAAGTCAAAGAAGACTACAAGAAGAAGGCTAAAAAATAAATAAATTTATTTATTTAATGCAGCCCCAAAGCATGCTAAAAAGTGCGACCCATTTGGAGGAGAAATAATACTTTTTGTGAAGTATTTATTAATGGATTTAATTCCTAATTTTGGCACATGAGGTCAAAGCATGATGTTAAGTGAAAGTAGAGGGCCAAAAATAAATTAAATTAATTTATTTAATGGCAGCCATGAGCATGCAAATTTGGGCGCCCAAGTTGGAGGAATAAACATGTTTGTTTATTAATTAATTGCCAGCAATAGCATGGACAATTATTAGAAATAGAATCTTGAGGGATATATAAGCATGGGCTGCCATAAGTGAAGGTGTAATTAATTCTTTTTGCAAAGGATTGCATACCGGACAGTTTTGGCACCCAAGGAAGGAGGATTTTTGCATTGAAGTTAATTTTCCACGCTGGAAAGCTTCAAAGTTTGGCGCCTAGCGTTGGAGGAGCTTGATTTAAGCCTTGTTAATTATCTGCATGTTGGTATAAGGGCCCGGGTGAAGTTGAAAATGTTTATGCTTTCTTTGCATGAAAGCAAAGCCTCAAATTTTAGGGCAGCGGGCTCTGGAATCTGTCTTTGTCTGAATTAATTGCAGGTATTCATTACAGGTGCTCATATAAGTGAAAGAGAGTGCAAATCAATGTCACGTACATTGAATATGTCCTTCGAATCTAAAGAAATTGTCAGATCTGCACCAACTGTAAAGAATTCCGGCCGAATAAAAAGAAAAAATGTTGTTCAAACAAAGATTGCTCAAGCCATGGCAAAGCGGGATGAAAGGGTAGGCTCTGCGGAATCATGCATAGCTTCCACATTTGCTGAAGTCAATAGGCCCACAGATCTCATAATTGCAAAGGCTTCCGGCAAAAATTCATCCTCTTGTTTCTAACGCAGCCCGTGAAGAAGTCAATGCATGGAGAATTCCTTCCAGGATCTTGTGCATGTGCTCCCAATCTTCCAGTTGAAGCCTTCACAGAATTTGCATTCACCTGAAGTGCTTTCAAGAATTTTTAATTGCTCATATGCAATTAAAAATAAAAATGATGAGTTATTTACGGCAAACATTGCACTAATGCTTGTACTGGAGGACTACAAAAGCTTCAAGGATAAGAGGGAAGTCATGTCAGAGGCAACACCCGTAAGCAAAATCACAATCAGTTGTTTCCAGATCTAGTTTGGTGAGAATCAGAGGCAAAAGAATCAACTGCATGCAGAATATGAAAAAAGAACAAGACTGCAGCTTTCCTCTTTCTTCTTTTTTCTCTTATTTTCTTCGACAAAGTAATTGAGCGATCAATTAAATTATAAAACTTAGGCAATTGGTTTAAAAGTCATTACTTGAAGAAGTCAACTACTTGGAAATAGGTGGCAAACATGCAAAATAGAAGGTTCTATCTTCAATTGCAAATCATGCATGTCATGCAAAGAGGAATTCCAGGAGGGAGATTGTCAGTTGTTTCCTTTTCTAACTTCCACATGTGTCAGTTTACTAAGGGCTTCCTCTTTGTAATTTCCCCTCTATGTGCTATAAGTAGAGGAAGAACCTACGGGTTAAAACGAGCAGAATTTGTAAGCAGTATTCTAGTGTTCCAGACTTTGTGCTGAAACCCCTGATAGCTATTTGAAGCAGAGGAATAAAAAGGAGCATATTTCCGGAGAACTTTGTGTCGACGATGCATTTTGTTTCTAACTTCTTGTCTTACATCTATTCATAAACTGTGTTATCCTAGATCTAGATCTGAAAGTTCCCTCTGCTTATAATTTTGTATGTTAATATCTATTTTTTCTATTTATGTGCATGCAATCAACTTTGTAATTTATTGATTGGGTTGCATATCTTCCCTCTTTCTTTCCTATTTTCTACTATTTCCTTCTTCATCAAATATTTCCTTTCTTTAACAGCTGCTTACTTGTTGCAAAACCATACAACTATGGTTCATGAGTTGCATGGTTAAAGTAATACCCACAAATAGATACTAGCATATTTAATTGACAAATCTTACACGGGAGCCTCACCGGTAAATGAGGGAGATTTATCTCATGACTGCCTAGGTTTTTAGCTATGCAGAAAATCTAGCCAACATGTCCCAACCTATCTTTGTCACTCTGAAAGGCATGTAGTAGGGACCAAGGTTGTTGAGGATTGTAATCCAACAATGTGTAACAGTTCTTACATCACGATATTTGTCTAACTTTATTTCCCATGCATCCATTTTGAAGGTGACTTCTTCATTATCAAGCCTCTTTGCTTCCATACTTTCCTTTTAAAAACATGTGTATCAACTAGTTCATAGACCATATGAAAAAAAAGAGTTGTTACCTTCCCAAATAAACCATAGGTCCTGCCAAGAAGAAAATTCCTATTCCATGTACTATCAGTCCTTTTCAAGGATAGACAGTCCTGATTTTCATCAGACACAACTTTTATTTGGTGAGATGGCATTGACTTCAGTGAACGTCCACTAAAAAGAGCAGTAAGTTTCTTCTGCCTACGATCCTCTTTAAACTTTTTCATACTACAGGAGCTGAGAGCAGGTATGGGATGTGCAAGAAAAGCTGATAGCTCTTTCAAAGTAAGCAGTGTAGCAGTATGGTCACTCCAACTCTTCGGAACCATCTTGACAATCTCGACATCTACTACTTGATCATAGAACCCTTTACTACATGCAGCATAGTCAATTCTAAGTCCTTCATTGTTTATTCTTGCCTTGCTCTTGCATCCCAAACTGAAAGAACATCTCTTGCATCAGGATGGAAATACCAAAATAAATCCACGTACTATTTGAAAAACTCATCAATCCATGAAATCTCTTCTGGAGTGTAGACATCATGAATATTCCAGTCTTTAAATACATCCATATCTCTATGGGCAATGTTAAAATCTCCCAAAACAACTGTCTCCTTTCCCGAGTTCACAAGATCACCACATCCGTGTTTCAAAGCTTTGAGAAAACGACGCTTGAAATTTAGCCGAAGATAGCTATCTGGAGGTCCACCCGCATTTGGCACATATACATTGATTAAAACAAAGCTGCCATGATCTGTTTCCATAAGACGACCTTCTTTGCATAAATCATCATCTGAGTCACTGTCCAAATCACCCAAGAAATCTGCTTTTGCATCTAAAGGTGAAAAGTTTTCTTTAACATATGTTACCACGCCACTATATCCTTTCTTCACGGAACAAAAGGCCCAAAACAACTTGTAGCCAGGAACACAAACCATCCACTTCTCGAATTTTTCCTCTTGGATCTTTGCCTCCTTAGATTTCTCATGAAGGTGACCTTCCATCAAGGTGTCTTCCATGTGACCGAATGCAATCATAATTCCACCAAATTGACTTGTAGGCTCCCCATGATGACTACAAATCTCCCTACAAATTTGCAGATTAAGTTTCTCTTCCTTCTTATCTGCTTTCTCCATGATTCTTGGATCTTCAACAAAGCTTCCATCTACTTCTTCCTTCATACCTTGTTCATAAGTGTCTGGGGCATCTTGGTGGCTCTTTCCCATGTCTGATTCTTCATCTTTAGACTCTTTAATGTCTGTTGCTACAAATGGATCATCAGTAAGCAGCCTTTCATTTTGGAAATGAGCTTCTTTCGTTGCTGCTTCTAGTTCATCTTCCTTTCTTTCATCACTAACGCTGATAGTTATTTATCTTTTGAGGAAGGTCTTCATGCACACCTAGAATACCGAATTCCCATCTTATGAAATCTCGAAATGGCATGGCATTACGGATGTCTACTGGTAGAGCTTGGTAATTTTTGAAGAGATCTTCGAACTACGTGGTTATCGAAACACCGGCTTTTTGAGAATCCATGCTCTGATACCATTGTAATAACCCTTTTTAGGGTTTTATCAAATATTTTAAATGCAAATCTGAATCTGAAAATCGCAGCAATAAATAGATAAAAACCAGCGACTGACTATAGCTCAAAACGATTCCAAAAATACCATCAATCACACCCAAACAGCTCGCCAGTATTTTTCAATGCTTTTTGTGATTTTTAGAAGCAAATACCATCAATCACAATTGAAAATACACTGCTGAAAAATTAAATGACCACTGGAAATTGCAGCAACACAGATTGAATCGATTTGGCCCTGAAAATGTATTCAAATGATTGCAATGGGTGAATTAAACCTTCTTATATAAAGGCGACCTGATTTGATGAAGAAATACAAAGTTATTTGTCCACAAACAATTAAATATCTCAGTTTATGCAAGTCGCACTTCTGAAAATGCACAGTATAAATCAGATTTGTAGAAATTACTTGTATATAATAATATTCAATGAATCTCACATGTTTTAAGTCACAAACAAGAGGTTTTCGTCCCTTGCAAGAGACCTCTAAAGGGGGTTTTTGTCCCATTAGGCTGGATGTGAGAGTATATCCACGAATGAAGCCCATGACCCTTCTTTATACTAATTCAAAGGTTGGTGCCAAAATAGAAAGACGTGACCCTTCATTATGCCTTACAATTATTTAATTTGTCCTTACCTTGGCCGACTCCTTTAATAGTCTTTTGAATTCTTCATGGCCGACCCATACATTTCTATATAGCTTACTAATAAACATATTAAAATATTTGATCTTACTTTCTCCCTTATTTTCTTAACTAGACCAAGGAGAAGAAATTTCTGAAAGCCTAATTTTATTCTTTGAGTAGGAAAAAGGGACATTACAACAACACTAGCCAACTTTCACCAAAATAAGAATAATCTCCAAAACATGCATCATTAATGCCCAAGCGACCTCCTTAAATAGCCATAAGGAGTGTTATAAACAACCATAAACATCATGGCCGACCCCTTAAGTAGGTGCTTTTAAATATTAAAATGAGTATTTGGAGCCTACATGCTCAAAATACCTTTATTAATAAACTACTTAAGATTCAGTATTGGAGCATAGTGCTTCCAACAGGATAAATGATAATAAATGAAAACCCTATCTAAGCAATAATAAAATAGAGTCCAGATTCCCCTTGCTTTTATCATTAGACCCACCGGGAAAAATGTGTTAAGGCCTTAAGAATTTAGCCTCCAAAAAGGGACATGACAAAACAGCTCCAAAATGCTCATGATGCAAGTCACCTAAGCCTAGATAACAAGATATCAGCTCCAAATACTTTAAGATATTCAATGATTCTGAATATTCTTGATTGAGGGATTTCATCCCCAAGGCAAGTGCCACCATCAAGGGTTTTTGTCCTTGAAGGGATATCAAACAAGGGTTTCGTCCTTGATGAGAGAAAAAGGAAAGATACAACCTTTACCAAGAAGAAATAATAAGATTCAACATAACATAATAATGGCAAGAAATCTTCAGCCTTTGTCTCTTCTTCAGTTTGTGGGTGATTCTTCAATGATGAGCAGTGCTACTATAGTAGAAGCTAAACATATTCAAAAGACTTTTCAATCTTTTTCTTCTGCTACAGGGAAAAGTATAAATACAGGAAAATCAAATATTTACTTCTTCCACTGCTCTCAAAGACAATCAAAACAGATCTTACATATTTTTCAATTCCAAAAAGGAGTTCTTCCTGTGAACTACTTGGGTATTCCTTCAGCTCCAAATAAACCCAAAGAGTGGAATTGGTTAATTGACAGGTTTGAACAAAAAATTCAAAAATGGACAAACCAATGTCTATCTTCTGGGGGAAGGATGACCCTTATTAAGGCGGTTATTCAAGCTATGTCGATTTATGTGGCGTTTGTTTTGAATATTCCTGCTACTATATTCAAAAAGATAGATTCCATATGTCAAAAATTTCTTTGGAGTGGAGCTCAGGAAAAGAAAAAATGGGCATTGGTGAAATGGTCTTCTATTTGCAAACCAAAACAACATGGAGGTTTGGGATTCCGATCATCCACACAACAAGCCAAATTATATTAGAGGTTCATAAGTCATCCGGATGATCTGTGGGCTGTTAATTTCAGAGGCAAATATGCGGAAAGTAGTCGACCTAAGAGAATTATCAGGACTGCTCTCCCCAATAATGGTTCTCCTGCTTTAAACTTCATTAAAAGTGGCAAAAAATTGAATAAAAGTAAGCTCTTCTGGATTGTCCACAATGGTCAGTTTGCCAATTTCTAGATGGACTCTTGGGATGGTCATCCTACAATTCTTTCTATTTTTCCAAACCTGCACCATATTAAGGATCAATTGAATGAGAAAGGTTGGATCAAGATAAATCATTATATTTAGACTTCTTCTTAGTCTTGAGGTACGGAAACACATTGGAAACCTCTTATGGAATGGCCTGTGAGGATAAGGCAAGAGAATCTGAACTTGTTGACTAAAACATTCACAGATAGACCTCTTCTTTATTCAGTTGAACCTGATGAAATTGGGTGGGGAGATAGCTCTTCAGGGAAATATGATGTTGCTTCTGGATATGTATCCCTCATTACAAGTTGTAATCATCCCCAAAATCCTTGGTTATGTGCATATGGCAGCCACAGATATGGTCTAAGATAAGTTTCTTCCTTTGGCTTATCATTCATAGAAGATTGTTATCTGGAGATAGGCTCCAAAAAAAGGATTCAGAGGACCTTTTAGATGTGTTCTTTGTATTTAAGATGAGGAAACTTTGGACCATCTTCTCTTTCAATGCCCCTGGGTTTCTGTTTTATGGACACATTTGGCTCAATTGTTTAAACTGCAAGGGAATAGTTTGGGTTCCCTAGCACAGATAAACGAAACATGGAAGAACGCAATTCCTACAGGTCAAAATTTGTTTCCAGCCGTGTGGAGTGGTATTTGATTACTCCTTTGGAACATGTGGAAAGAGAGGAATTATAGAATATTCCGCCAAACTAACAAAGAAGTTATATTTGTGTCGGAAAAAATTAAAAGCAACTTGAGCGAGAGCCTTAAACATAAGGTTTCTATACTTGAACAACCAACTCAAGAATGGCAGCATATCTTCCAACAGCTATCTTTGGATTCCCAGGGAGCAAATATGCCATGTTTCCACAAGAAAAAGGAAACGATAGTCTTTCAGTCTAACCAAGTTCAAGATGGAACAGCTTTTGATGCGGTTATACATTCAGATCAAGCTTCTAGGGGCAATCCAGGCAGAGTAGCTCTGGGAGTAATTGGACGTTACAAAGATGGAGAGGTCCAGTTTCTACTGACTGAAAACTTAGGCATCTCTACAAACAACATGGCTGAAATTAAAGCTATGCGTAGAGGAATACAAGAGGGTATTAAAGTAGGATCGGAAAAAATCAAAGTTCGATCGGATTCTTGAATCATGATGAACTTATTAAAGGACTCTTCCAATGGTAATCCTCCACAGTTGAGAATTGCCAAGGAAGTCTGTGAAATTCGAAAACTTCAACAAAGGTTCAACAAATTTAGTTCGCCCACATTCCTAGACAAAGTAATAAGGTTGCTGATGGATTGGCCAATCGGGCACTTGACAACAAGGACATCATCTGCTATGGGTTACCTCCCATATGGTGGTCAACAAAGATACAAGAAGAAATCAGGAAAATCATAAACCTAAACTCTTCTCAATGATTATTCTTATTGTTCTTTTTCTTTATAGTGCTAGAGATATGGCTAATAGCTTCCATGTTTGGCATGACAGAGTATGTAATTCATTTTTTTATCAATATAATGGGTGACTGTTTTTTTCAAAAAAAAAATTTAATAATGGCCAAGCATCCTCCTTTTATAACATAAGCAGTGTTACATCATAACTTATGGCCCACCTTATAATATTAAAGTCTATTTCTAATTTGAGCATATATGCTCACCAACAACTAATTAACTAAGTAATTTGTTTCATCTATTGGAGTGCTAGGCATCCAATAGGAATACAATATAAAATAGTGCAATATTTCCTAAAACTAATCCAAATATCTGCAGACAACTTTCCTCTAGCTCCAAATCCTTAGTACCACAAGGTAGAATGGGATAAGGTCTTTTGTAGTGATTAGCTTGGAAATAGGGCGCATTACATTTTACTTGAAAATTTTGCGGAAAGCAACGGAAAGCATCCATTTAGTGTGTAATTCAAGCATCTCCTTAGAGATACTATTAATTTCAACCATGTAGTTATAATGGACATTCAGTACGACTCAAGGTTAAATTTACACAACAATGTTTCTAGACCTAACAATCTATACCACTACGCTACAAAAAAGCATGTCTTGTATGATGTATATGTTGTTTTCTTCTTCATTTTTGTAAAAATGGTTTCCCCAAATTTCACCCTGAAATCTGGGACTACCCATTTAAAAAACAAAACCGTTCTTTTTAAAATAGTGGGTCTTTTCATGTTTTTATTGCCAAAAGATGTCTGTATTACGTTAAGATATTCCCAGTGAATCATATGAGCCAATTTCGAAAAAATACCCAGATGCTGAAACTCATTTTATCCCTCCACCAAGTTTTGTCTACAGGAAATTTTTATTTAATTATTAATTAAATAAATAAAGCCCCGTTTGAAATAAATTGTGCTCTGGTTGAACCCTGTTGAAGTTTTACATGCCAGTATCAACACATCTCAGTAAGATTTTCACCGGGAATGAATTCAGAGCATTATCTGCAACTTCTGGCAACGTTTTTTGCTTTTATTTATTTCTTTTGCGTTTTTTCTCCGGTTTTCTCTGCGGTTTGTCTGTGAAATTATCCTGGGTCCGTTCTTTGTTCTGTATAGTCTATTTAATTGCCCGAAGCATCTGGAGATCATTTACGGCCTCAACACCAGAAGGAATCAGCCTCAGAAAGCAAACTTTTGACCAAAAAAGATGAAGTCGTGCACAAAAAGCCTCTCTTAGGAAAGTTGCACTTTTTGGAATGAATGGGTTTAAGCTGCAATGGGATTTTTGGAAGTGGTTGGCAGGCGGGAATTTCTTACCTGCCTTGCAGGGTTTTTCCCATGAAAAAAAAGTCACTTAAACTGCAATGGGAATATTAGAGGCGGCAGGTAGGCGGGAATACCTGCCTTGCAAGGTAAAATTTCCCATTATAAAATAAAGAAAAATCACTAAAAGCACCGATGGCAATTTTTTGTCTGCCTAGCAGGCTAACTTTTCCCACCACAAAGATTTATTCACCCATGCAAGTTGCACTTTATCAAATGAGGCTAATTTTAATACAAGTTGCACTTTTTGGGAGATGTTTTAATTTGCTAGTGGGAAGTTTAGCAGTGGCAGGCAGGCGGGAATTTCTTACCTGCCTTGCAGGGTAAAAATTCCCATTGTGGAAGTCAAATAACTTAAGTTGAAGAGGGGATTTTTGGAGCTGCAGCGCAGGGTACAACTTCCCATCAAAGTTGACTTCTTATTTTTAAAAATCACCCTTGCCAAAAAGTGCGACCCACCTTGGCATTAAACAATGAATTTAATGATATTTATTTATGGCTTTTTAACCTAATTTTGGTGCCATGAATGGATGAAAAGTCAAAGCAAGAAGTCAAACAAAACACAACTAAATGATGCACGCTAAAAATAAATAAAATAAATTTATTTCAAAGCAACCAGCAGCATGCATAATTGGGCGCCCAATTTAGGTGAATAAACATGATTATTTATTAATTAAATAGTCCGGAATAGGAAGGGCAATTATTAAAAATAGTATGATGAGGGTTATATAAGCATCGGCTGCCATAATACAGAAAGCAATTAATTCTTTTTGCCAAGCATTGCAGCCCAAATAGTTTTAGCGCCAAGGAAAGGAGGTTTTGTGCATCAGAAGGTGGTGTCCCCAGATTTCACACTGAAATCTGACACTACCCCATGTTAAAAAAAATTGTACTTTTAAAATAACGGGTCGTTTTGTGTTTTTATTGCCAGAAAATGTTTGTATTGCGTCAAGATATTCCTAGTGAATCATAGGAGCCAATTTCAACAAATACCCGGATGCCGAAAATTGTTTTATCCTTTTGCCAAGTTTTGTTTGCGGGAAAATTATATTTAATTATTTAAAGCCTCATTTGAAGTAAATTGTGCTCCGATTTAACCTTGTTGAAGTTTTGCATGTCAATATTCACCTATACTAGTAGGGTTTTCACCAGGAATGGATCTTGGGCTTTGTCTGTGACTTATGGCAACGTTTTTCGTTTTTCTTTGCGTGTTTTTCTCTGTGAAATTCCCCTAGGTCAATTCCTTCGCCAGTACAGTCTGTTTTCTTTCCTGAAGTATCTGAAGATCATCTACGGCCGCCATGCCAGATGGAATCAATCTCAGAAAGTCAGGTTCTCTTTAAAAAGATGAAGTCATGCACAAAAAACCCTCTACTGGACAAGTCGCATTTTAGGGAATGGATGGATTTAAGTCGCAGTGGGATTTTTCGTCACAGCAGGCAGGTGGGAATTTTGTACCTGCCTTGCAAGGTACTTTTTCCTATGAAAGCAAAGTCACTTAAGTTACAATGGGAATATTAGAAGTAGCAGGCAGGCAGGAATTTCTTACCTGCCTTGCAGGGTGAAAATTCCCATTATAAAATAAAGAAAAATCACTTAAGGCATTGATGGGAATTTTTTACCTGCCTTGCAGGGTAAATTCTCATTATGGAAATCAAATAACTTAAGTGGATGAAGGGATTTTTGGAGCTGCAATGCAGGGTGAATAATCCCAGTAAAAATGGACTTTTAAACAAAGAAATCAACCATGCTAAAAAATGCGACCCCTTTGGGCATTAAAGAATAACTTTAATTGCATTTATTAATTGTTTTTACTCCTAATTTTGACGCCCAAGGATGAAGAAAAGTAAAAGCATGAATAGAAGTCAAGGATGACTGGAAGAAGAAGGCTAAAAACTAAATAAATTTAATTTATTTAATGCAGCCCCAAAGCATCTAAAAAGTGTGACCCATTTGGAGGAGAAATAATAATTTTTGTGAAGTATTTATTACTAGATTTAATTCCTAATTTTGGCGCATGAGGTCAAAGCATGATGTTAAGTGAAAGTAGAGGGCCAAAAATAAATTAAATTAATTTATTTAATGGCAGCCATGAGCATGCAAATTTGGGCGCCCAAGTTGGAGGAATAAACATGTTTGTTTATTAATTAATTGCCAGCAATAGCATGGACAATTATTAGAAATAGAATCTTGAGGGATATATAAGCATGGGTTGTAAGTGAAGGTGTAATTAATTCTTTTTGCAAAGGATTGCATCTCGGACAGTTTTGGCGCCTAAGGAAGGAGGATTTTTGCATTGAAGTTAATTTTCCACTGCTGGAAAGCTTCAAAGTTTGGCGCCTAGCGTTGGAGGAGCTTGATTTAAGCCTTGTTAATTATCTGCATGTTGGTATAAGGGCCCGGGTGAAGTTGAAAATGTTTATGCTTTCTTTGCATGAAAGCAAAGCCTCAAATTTTAGGGCAGCGGGCTTTATATGCAGATTTTTATGATAAAAATCAAAGTGTTCATGCTCTGGAATCCGTCTTTGTCTGAATTAATTGCAGGTATTCATTACAGGTGCTCATATAAGTGAAAGAGAGTGCAAATCAATGTCACATACATTGAATATGTCCTCTGAATCTAAAGAAATTGTCAGATCTACACCAATTGTAAAGAATTCCAGCCGAATAAAAAGAAAAAATGTTGTTCAAACAAAGATTGCTCTAGCCATGGCAAAGCGGAATGAAAGCGTAGGCTCTGCGAAATCATGCATAGCTTCCATCTTTTCTGAAGTTAATAGGCCCATATCCAGATCCAGATCTCATAATTGCAAAGGCTTCCAGCAAAAATTCATCCTCTTGTTTCTGACGCAACCCGTGAAGAAGTCAGTGCATGCAGAATTCCTTCCAGGATCTTGTGCATGTGCTCCCAATCTTCCAGTTGAAGCCTTCACTGAATTTGCATTCACCCGTAGTGCTTTCCAGAATTTTTAATTGCTCATATGCAATTAAAATAAAAATGATGAGTTATTTACGGAAAACATTGCACTGATGCTTGTACTGGAGAAGGACTACAAAAACTTCAAGGATATGAGGGAAGTCAGGTCAGAGGCAACACCCATAAGCAAAATCACAATCAGCGGTTTCCAGATCCAGTTTGGTGAGAATCAAAGGCAAAAGAATCAACTGCATGCAGAATATGAAAAAAGAACAAGACTGCAGCTTTCCTCTTTCTTCTTTTTTCTCTTATTTTCTTCGACAAAGTAATTGAGCAATCAATTAAATTGTAAAACTTAGGTGATTGGTTTAAAATTCATTACTTTAAGAAATCAACTACTTGGAAATAGGTGGCAAACATGCAAAATAGAAGGTTTTATCTTCAGTTGCAAATCATGCATGTCATGTAAAGAGGAATTTCAGGAGAGAGATTGTCAGTTGTTTCCTTTTCAACTTCCACATGTGTCAGTTTACTAAGGGCCTCCTATTTGTAATTTCCCCTCTACATGCTATAAGTAAAGGAAGAACCTACGGGTTAAAACGAGCAGAATTTGTAAGCAGTATTCTAGTGTTCCAGACTTTGTGCGGAAACCCCTGATAGCTATTTGAAACAGAGGAATAGAAAGGAGCATATTTCCGGAGAACTTTGTGTCGACGATGCATTTTGTTTCTAACTTTCTGCCTTAGATCTATTCATAAACTGTGTTATGCTAGATCTAGATCTGAAAGTTCCTTTTTCTTATAATTATGTATGTTAATATATATTTGTTTCGTCTATGTGCATGCAATCAACTCTGTAATCTATTGATTGGGTTGCACATCTTCCCTCTTTCTTCCCTGTCTTTTTATTATTTTCTTCTTCATCAGATATTTTCTTTCTTTAACAGTTGCTTACTTGTTGCAAAACTATACAGTTATGGTTCATGAGCTGCATGGTTAAAGTAATACCCACAAATAAATACTAGCATATTTAATTGGCAAATCTTACACGGGAGCCTCACCAGGTAAATGGGGGAGATTTATCTCATGACTCCCTAGGTTTTCAGCTATGCAGAAAATCTAGACAACAGAAGGTGTTTTTCATTGCCGGGAATCTTTAAGGTTTGGCACCTAGGGTTGGAATAGTTTGATTTGTGCTATGATAATTATCTGCATATTGGTATAAGTGCCCAAGTGAATTTTAACATATTTATGTTTGCTTTGCTTGCAAGCAAAGCTTTAAATTTTAGGGCAGCAAGCTTTACAAGCAAATTTTTGGTGATAGAAATCAAGTATTCATGCTCTGAACTCCATCTTTGTCTGAAATAATTGCAGGTATTCATTACAGGTGTTCATACAAGTGAAAGGGAGTTCAAATCAATGACATGTACATTGAATATATCTTCCGAATCTGAAGAAATTGTTAGATCTGCATAAATTGATCCAATTGCAAAGAATTCCGGCAGGATTAAAAGAAAAAGAACACATATAAAGGTTGCTCGGACAAAGATTGCTTCAGCCATGATGAAGCGTGATGAAAGAGAAGGATCAACAGAGTCATGCATAGCTTCCAGATTTACTGATATCAATGATACAAACAGAGGCCCTGAACCTATCTCCGAAATAGTTGACAGATCTAGAGCCGGAAGGACATCTCTCATGCGGGCAATTAGAACAGCGGAATTATTCAAGCTTTAGCATTTCCAGTCATAGCTCATTTGCCTAATTTTGTTATGGAGTGTGCAAGGTCATATCAGCCTTTTTCCAGAACAATTCGAGATGCTGCGGGAAAGACAATAATCAGGTTGGATGCACAATTTATTAATTATTGTCTGAAGATTCTGACACGGCTAGTGGTGATCACAATTAGCATGCTAGACGCTGGCAATAGATGGGAAAAGCACAAAGCAGATTACGTGGGCATAATGAATAGCAGATACATGAAGAAGCCCAGAGCTCCATCAAAGTTCCCAAGGACTATTCCACGATCCAATTTGGTGCAGGAAGTTGATGATATTACTAAATTGCTTTGCAGGATAAACGGAGAAGCCAATACTCATAACTTCCGCTCATGGATGTATGCTTTCATAAGAACCATTGAGATCAACAGAGCTAATTCGATTATCAATTGGGCGGAGATCATCAGTGACAACATCGGCGAGAAGCTCCGAAGTGTGAGGCGGACATTCAGCTTCAAAATGGCTTCATACCTCGCAAACCTCGCATGGTATATTTTCTAAATTGGATAGACAAGGAGTTTTGTCAAAAGATCCTATTTTTGAGTGCTTCCCACAGTTGACAATTTCTGAGTGCAACAAAGATTACACGGTGGTCAACGATGGGTTCTTCTACGAATTCATCTGCAAATTGAATAGTGATCTAAAGACCAACAAAGTGAGCAAAGAAGCCTGGGAAGTTGTATCCCAACATGGTTGCATCTTCATCCAGTTTTCAGACATCACGTATCTCTGGGTCAGTGGCTTTTCAGGAGAACCAGTCAAGTTGGCAAGGTATCCAAGTGACAAGTGGGTCATTATGGAGTTGTGCAGGTAGCTCGTTGAAATGCATGACTTACAATCAAAGCGGCACAAGCCTACAGGTTGCTTTCCAATCACAGTGGGTTATTACAACTGCCAGAGCATCCATAAAGCTAGAGGAATCGAAGCAGAAATGTTTTTCGGATATGAGCATGAGCTCTTCCCAGCACGATTGAACTTTGATCCATATGGGATAATGCAGAAGACAATCTCCCAAGAATATTCACATGTACCTTCGTTGGAAGACTTCTGGATGAAGTGCAAAAGCGAGTATGAAGTCAAGAAGAAAGATTTTAGCAGGTTATCAGCGCGACAAGTGTCTGATTATGGTTTAACATGGATACTTGCAGATCTTGCAGATGATGGGCATGTGGTACTTGACACATACTATCAAATGAGAGGAGATAGAGCTTCTCTACATGAAAGCATAGGCGGTTGTCAGACGATTGAGGAAAGGTCTTCCGCGGTTTTGGTTAACACCTCAAACTGGTTATTAACAAAGGGGTATTGCCTGGATGAAGCTTTGATGAATCAGATCACAGGTAATTTTACTGCAGGAGACTCCGGAAAAAGGAAGCATGAAGGTGAAAGTAGCAGGGGACCAGAGAAGCTTAAAGTATACAAGAAGTCTCAAGTACTGGAAAAGGTCAAGTCTACAACCGTCGTGCCAGTACTACTTTCAAACGAAACCTCTCCAATGTCAACTCATAACACTTCAGCATCCCTGGAACTCCATGTAGATATTGTTGTTCCTCCGTTGAATCCAACATCATTTGTATTTACTCCTCAGCCACTCAGATCTTCACCTCCTCCTACAGAGAAGCTGAAAGCACAGATGGCAGAGTTTGAAAAAGCATTGTCTTTGGACAATTCAGAGGATGACAACCATAACATTGTGGTGAATTCGGATATAACAGAGTCTGAGCAAGAGAGGGTGATGCACTCAGCGACTTCCCATTCCCCGAGAGGCAAATTTTCATCATGGTTAGCTTCGCAGACAGTTTCAAAAGCCAGAGAGGAGGTCAACCTAGAAGAGCATGACTTGCAGCTACTCCAGAGTTTGGGCGGAAAAGATAGAAGACCTAAAGTTGCCAAGGTAACTTCAAGGTTGATTATTGAAGAATCAGGGAAGAAGTTCGCCGAGTTGACAGTTCCAGTAGAGGGAAAGCAGAAGGGAGAATTCATGGCGACAGACATGCCAGTAACCAAAGTGCCATTAGGTCAGACCACTATAGAAGGATTGAAGCAAGATATACAGACATTAATCAACGCTTTATTCCTCAAGCTTGACAAAGGGAAGGCAGAGAAAGCCAAACTTAAAGAGCAGATTTCCCACCTGTGTGAGATTATTGCTAAAGTTGCCAAACCTTCCTCTCAGCCAATTCTAGCACATGAGCAGGCGAGTAATCATCTGATTAAAGAGGTGGAAGATGCAGGGGACCAGGTCAAAGCTATTGCTCAATGGAAAGCAAAAATCATTCACCAAGCTTCATAACAGTTTGAAAAATACCAGCTGAATTAGAGAATATGCACAGGGCCGTATCTCAACTAAAGGAACTAATGACACAGATAGAAGATGAGAACATAGTTGCTGAAAGTCATCTAGATACTTTAGCTAAGATACATTTGTTACCAGAGGATGTGCTAATTGTAGAGCAAATTGTACTTGATGGATTGATAGAAAGGGGGAAGCAGTTAGAAATTTCAGTTTCCTTCCTCGTAGAGATCCTCAAGCTTACGCTAAAAAGGATGCAGTTGCTGGAAAATGAGATGGGAGAAGTGTCGGAGAGGCATTCCAGACGAATTACTTGCTTCCCATGAGGAATTTCTTCTGGTTGTGCAAAAAAAGATTGATAAAGCCGTCATACATTTCACTATAGATTCAATTGGCAGACTCATAAAGCTTCAGGCAAATGTTGAGAGGTATGGGCCTGGTTTAGAGAAGGTAAAGGCTAACACTGCTGCTTTGTGCAGAGGGTTGTTGCAGTTCAAGACCGAGAGAGAGGCTATTGTTAAAACAGATGGGAAAATTTTGAATTACATGTTTGACAAGTATATTCAATATCAGAACAAAAAGAAAGCATAAAGTGTTACAACTGGCAAATCTCCTTTCTTCTCTTCTTCCTTCTCTTATTTCTTATGTATCCGGATGAAATTGTAAGATTAAAGTTATTGGTTTAAAAACCATTACTTTAAGTTATTTAAAAAGATAAGTGGCAGATGTGCACAATCTTGATTTAGTCTTCAAATACATGTCACTTAGAGAGAAATTCTAGGAGAAAGATTTCCAGTTGTTTTCTTTTCAGCTTCCTCATGTTCTAGTTCAGTTGTAGTTTCCTATCTGTAATCTACCCTTCACACACTATAAATGAAGAACCTACGGGTTAAAGGATCAGAATTTGTAATCAACATTCTTGTGTTCCAGACTTTGCGCTAAAACCCTTGATATCTTTCTGAAAGCTAAGGAATAGAGGGGAGATAGATTTCTAGAGAACTTTGTGTCAACGGTGTATTTGTTTCTTATTTCTTTAGATCTTTGTAAAGAATTTGTGTTATCTTAGATCTAGAAAATTTCCTTTGCTTTGAATTCAACATTTCTAGATCTATTTGTTTCGTCTATGTGCATGCGACCAACTCTGTCAACTATTGGTTAGGTTGCACATCTTCTTTCTTTTATGCTCGCATTCAATTATTTCCCTCTGCTGCATATATACATTTCTTACAGCTGTTTACTTGCTGCAAAACTGCCTAGCTATGGTGCATGAGCTACGTGGTTAAAGTCAAACCAACAGATAGGTATTAGAAAATATAATTGACAAAATCTTACACGGGAGCCTCACCGATAAATGAGGGAGATTTATCTCATCACTGCCTAGGTTTTTGGCTGTGCAGAAAATCTAGCCAACAAAAACTTATGGAGGTGATAATCTTTGCTTGGTCCCTACTATATATGTTGTTTGAAGGTTTTCATTGGGTGTAACTTCGTTTGATAAAATCCATGTAGGTACATGGTGATTTTTTTGAGGTGGGTGTTAAGGTTGATAAGCTTGTAGAGGAAATACTTGTTGAGCCAACAAAGCTTGTTGGTGCATAACTATAGGCTGCAAGAATCAAATTTGATTTCTTTCAGGAGTTGTATTCAGATCCTATAATTTAGTTGTATTTAGGTCAATTACTGCTCTTTGGTTTATCATCTCCCTCTATCTGAAAAAAATGCCAATTGAAATACTGGTAGTAAATGATTACTTAAAGCTTTTTTGGTGAACCTTGCAAGTATGCAAGATTTTGATATAGGATTTGGAGTATGCGAAGTCAGGTTGTCTTCCTCTTCTGAATGGAAATAACAGTGGGCATCAATATGAATAAATCAATACATACTCATTGTGTAATATATAAAATAAGTATGTGGTCCTGCTGTTATTTTTCTTTATCTTCACCCCTATCGCCGTGTCCATTACACCTTGGGGTGCAATTGCTAGTTACCTAGAACTGAACTCCATTGAGGATTTACCCTTTTAGGCAAAGCAATCTTCTAAAATAAAATAAGAAATTGCAGGACAATCTATTAACAAAACATTTATATGGCTCTTATTACATAAAATCATAATGGTAAAGGCCAAATGGCAGCAAGACAAGACGAGAAAAACCAATGGACACGCTACAATCAAGCTATAAGAAAACTATTTGAATACTTCCTCACAAGGTACAAATTTTAAAATAATCAACTGGTTGTATGTGCATTGAACTTGGATGGCTGCTTATGTAGTAGAGCCATTGTGATGCAGTAAAGTTTGAGTGGCCCAAGTGAATGGGAGCCTCACCTTGCATCTTCAGAGACAACCAAAGGAGAATAACACACACAATTCATTCTATACACAGTATCTCGACCCTTAATTGTATCCGACCCTCAACAGGGCATTACAAGTCATAGCACACAAAATCTTAGCCTTAAAGGGCTTTCACAAACCTATAGTCTCAAAGGACTCTCCTAAACCTATGTGCAGAGTCTATGCACTGAACTTGAGCTCAAAACAAAGCTTCACAATATTTCTAAACACACAGAATAGTATTCCTAGACTTCTACAGTCTTCTATGTGACTCTGCAGGCCTCTTTCACTCTCGACAAGCTCTGCTATATACAATAAACCGTGTCCCAGATCACTTTGACCTATATATTAATATTTTTCTATTGAAACTATAATTTCTTCAATACAAGACCCACCTTTGTTTTGATGATGCCACTGTGTTTATAAAGCCTCTGCTATCCACAAACAAGAGACCCATGTGCCTTAACCATTCCAAAATAGTTTTCATTCCAAAATAGTTTTCTATGAGACCAGGGATGTTCTCTTTGCATTTACTTCACCACAATGAGCCCCCAATAGATAAAGGACCCTCTGTCACACCCACATGCATTTGAAATAGTTAGAAAATCGTCTTGAACTCCAAAGTGCTAGTTAGAAAAAAAAAGATCACTGAAATCACTCCCAAAATGTTGGCTTGTCCCCATTCCAAAGAGCTATCAAACTCCATGATTGACCCATCAAAACACAAGAAAATAGCTCTGCAAGTTTGTGATCTGCGTTTAAGCATTGTTTGTGTGCCCTAGCTACTGTAGTGAATAGATCTCCTGAGAGCTTGCCACATGGTGGGATCTTGTGCTTTGTCTCCTTCATGCTTTGTCCCACATAACCCCCATGTACACTTATAAAGATGACTTATCAAAACACCGGTGATTAGCGAAACGATTTTTTTGGTGATGCAGATCATAGGTGAATAAGATGCTCTTGCAAAAGATACCCATGGTAAGAAATGGTAAGAAGTGTTTTGCGTTTTTTATTTTTAGTACCTATTGCGGTAGGATACTATTGTTTTCGCCTCATGCTATTAATTTGCATGGGACTGGGTGCAAAATATACAAAAGCTAATGTTTGTGTAAAGATTTCTTTCAATTATTGGTAGTCCAAAGGTAAATGTTTTATTTGCGTCGTGGATGATTGGTGGAATGTTATTCTCTCATTGCCCGAACTCTTTCCTTTGGCACAAATATGATCTCTTTTATTAAAGTTAGATTTACCCCTTACAATTTGGCATGTGTTTCAGGTATTTTCTGCTCTTCCCACTCATGTTCCTGCATGGTGGAGACAGGTGGCTCGCTACGTGGAATAGGGTTCTTGGCAACGGATCTGGCATACAACTTCTTGTCATGACTTTTGCAGCGGCGAGAACAAAGCATAATGGATATTTGTAGCGGTGAACAAAGTTGAAAATCTCTGAGACCAAGGTTTTCTCTTGCCCTTTGCATTGCTTTTGGTTAAGTGCATATTTTAATCAGAGAAAGCGGTTTTGTGCAGATGTGTTTCATAGTAGCCGATGGTAGGCTCATGCAATTTAAATATTTACAGTCCGCAAACAATAAAATGATTGTAGTTTACAAAGTTCACACTTGAAGATCTTTTGATTTCTTTTGAGTTCCTTTCTTGGACCCAGAACCCTGTAATTCCAGGCTTCTGTAGTTCTCTCTTGCATTGTGCATGTTATGTTTTATTTTTGACTTTCTGCCCTTAAGTGTGCTTGGATTTTGTATTTCGTAATAAAGAGCGCTAATATTCCCTGCTCGAATAGCATGCATGAGTTCCAAACAGGGTCGGTGACAGGGAAAAGGGCCTGACAATCTGGCAAAATGATTCTTCCTTAGTAATGCAGTAATTTTGCTCAAATGGAGTATCAAACCTTGCTTTAACAAGTCAGCCACTTCTCCCTTTGGCGTAGACTCACATGGTTTCACTGAAATGTAAGTATCCCCTTCTAGAATTAGTTAGGACTGGATACAAATGGCATGAAACAACACACAAGATTGCTGATGGAATGAGTCATAACTCTTTTTTGTACCAGTTTCTGTTGCAAACTTCAAATAGATTCATGATCACTTGGTTGTGGAAGTTCATTGATTTTGTTTGGGCTTGGATTTTCTGTTCTTTGGACCACAAAAATATGAGGAACTATATGCAGGGAATGTGAACCGTTTCGCACAGTCAACCCGAAACCATGATTTTGAACCTAAAAAGTAGCTCGCCCAGGACTGTTTAAGGTATGAGAAACTCGGTCCATAGATTCAATGAAACCAATGTGTATCCTTATGTCTAAGAAAGGCACCCTAATTCCCTGATAATCAGATGCAAATGTTAAATCAACCTACCAAACTAGCCCTCTCAAATAAATCGCTACTTTAGCCATACCTAGTATAGGATAAAAACTATACTTGTAATGTCTGTTATTATTTCATTACTCCTTTAAAACTCACTTTTTGAATCCTGTCACGAACCCAATTCTGCAGATTGTCCTACATATTAAGGGTTTTCCAATGAGCAATTTATTGTGAAAATAATTATCTGAGCCGTAGAAGCTAAATTACAAGCACATTCCTAGAAAACTAATTTCAGGTGGCTAGGGCTTAGATTTTTTAAGTTCATACGTGAAATATATTCCAACTCCTTGGATGGCCTCCAAATACACCAAAATATTATGCTGACCTAAGTTCATGTTATTTAATCAATGATCTCATAGGTAGATTGCAAATCTATCATTTATGGCATCAAAACATAATCAAATCATCACCAACCCAAGTCGCTATGGTAAGAATATTGGCAACAATAATAGAATGATTCAAAGGAACAATATCAAATGATTTTCACACTCTAAACTTGTGATTGCCAATAAGATGCAATAACTCGAGCAACAATGGCAAATCTTCAACACAAAAGAACTCAACAAATGGAGCAAGAGAAAATACTTCAATAGATCAAAACCAGCTCACTAACTTCCCACGCAGGAGAGAGAGAGAGAGCATCAATGGGCATACATCCCAACTCCAAGCATGGAACATAAAATAAATATCATCATAACATAAGTCTAACAATGATCCTAGCACTCCTTTTATAAGAAAGGAGGCACAAAATTCGAAATCCATAGGAGAGGGAAATAATTAAATAAAAGAAATTTATTTCCCCTACGTGTGGCGTCCCCTTTTAAAAAGGGAGATTTTAATATTTAAAAGCCACCTAGGATTGAGTATGTAATTAATTCAACACGAGTTAATATTGCATTTTGGGACCATCTTAATTAAATAATTGAATACACTACTTGCTCCATAAATTATTAAATAATTAACATATATAAGGTGATTTTTAATAGGTCTTTAATGGATTCAGACTATCTTTCAAGAGGAAATTCATATTAAAAAAAATTGAGTGAGAAATATAATACATTTTTTGTCTAATATAGTAGGGTAGAAATAAAAAGGGGTAAATAAAATTGTAATTCAAAAATGGGTAAGAGTGCATGGAAAAAATAGGAGGACATTTTACACTTCGTAGCTAATCCTAACCAGGAGGGGGTATTATCAAATCTCTCGAGATAATCTAGAGTGAGAAACCTGCAAGTGAATTAAGGGTATTCTTTAATACCCTTCGAGACTTCAACAAATGCTATACCATACTTTTACTAAGTGTTACTCCATCCATGTCCCTAGAAGATGACCTTAATGGTTTCAGTTATGATACATATGGGATTATGGGACAAGAGACATCAGTTTCATACAAATCGCTATTACAAGCTGACATTCAGGCCTCTTCTGCGTTTTTGGACAGTATATTCTTTCATTCTGGGCACTGCCTAAAACATTCAGCCTTTGACTTTCATCTATTTCCTCACATTTCTTGCTTTGAGGATGGGAGGCGTTGATACCACTGTAATGTCCCCTTTTGTTGTACACTTTCTGTCAGCAATTCTCTTCTATCAATATCTGCAATCAATTCCCTGCTGCGTACACTGGTTCCTTTTAAAGTGATTGTTTTGAAGACTACAACGCTTCTATAGTGGGTTCCTGTTGTGAACTAGCGTACATTACAGCTATAAATCTGATGGCCAATTATAGTTAGAATGGATTAATGAAAGTATAACAACTTAACAATCTTGAATTCATCTGCTTGATAAAGCCAAATTATGCACTACACCTTAGGTTTACCATTGCAAACAAGGCTGAAATAAATTTATGTTGAAAGCCTAGTTTGCAAAAAATTATGGTAACTTCAAAAATCCATAACTCCCTCAAAAACGCTTCGATCCACACAAATAAACTATGTACGGATTCAAAACATTAAGGAGAACACAATGGTGTTACCCATGCACGCAAATGGCTACCATAAGTGCCCTAAACAGCCAAAAGACCAACTCGCCCCTATGGTTTTGGGCTGGAAAAGTATTGAAAATTGGCTGCTTTAATTCATAAAAATCAGATTATGATATAGCAATACAAATCTGGTCTGAAATACCTCAAAACAATTCAGATTTATTCAATAAATAGGTCGCTTCAGGCTGAAATAATGCAAGAAATACAACTGCACTCTCTTCCCTTCAAACCCTTGTACCAAATCTGTAAGATCTTCAATGCATTTAAGACTTTAGACTTCCATTTCTTCTATAGAGGGGAGGAGATTGAAATCACCAGCTCCTGTACTTATTTGAAATTTTTATTTACTGGGCCCCGCTTTAGTCTTTGGCCTGCTCTTCAACCCCGCGTCAGCAAGGGTTACGGCACTTTCGCAATCTTGGAGAGACAGTGCTTCCGCAACCACTTACAGGACATCTTGTTGACGATGTCTCTCTTGGATTCTCTTGTGCGACCCACAATTCTTTATGGTTCTAAGGTTTGGGGACGATCCTTGACTCTGATTGGGCTACAGTTGGGCAGGTCAAAATCCTCATGCTCAGACGCATCATCAGGTGCAGAGAGACAGTTCCACATAATATCATCTTGGCCGAGTTCGGAGCTCATACCTTTAGATTGGAGACTATATTTGGCTTGCTTACACTTTTAGATCGCATTCGAGGGCTTTCTGACTCTTTTGCAAGCAAGGATAGGTACCTCTACCTCGCCTACCATTCTTCTGAGGCTATTGCTCTTTCTGACCATAGAGGTCACTCTCGTTGCTAGTACATTGGAGTCTCACGTATTCTCGGCTCTCTCGGCATTCAGATGGTCCGTCTCCCACCTTACAAATACTCCCTAGATTCACCCGCCCACCTCCTTCCAGGTAAGCAAGATTTGCATAGAATTATCAAAGAAGACATACAGGCAGTTCATCCAGCATACTTAGATTACTCCTCCGGATGGTCTTCGTCCTAAGATGGCTTTTTATGCTGCTCATTTTCTTGAGAACACAGACAAGCTTATCAGTAGGCCTGTGTATATCTCTTGACACTGGCTACAGGCACTCTGCATTTCCCTAGGCCAGTTCAGAGTGGGCTCTCATAGGATTTGCGTGGACGATCACCAGTTGGGCCGCTTTGAGAGGATTTGTTAGCTCTGTTCTCTCCAGGAGATCGAGACAGAAGATCACTTCATTTTCAAGTGTCCTATCTATTATGAGATCAGAGGGAGATTTCATTGTTTATTCCGGGAGCATCCATTTTTTGCAACGTTCTTCAAGTACCGAGATGAACGATGTCTTGCTCTCTACCCACAAGAGGCTCTCAGGCTCCGGAATGAGACCCTTCAGTCTCCTCCCAGATAGATTGATATTCTACATATTACTTCTTTCTTTACGGCGCTCCCCTCAGTGAGGGGCACCAAGCGTCACCTTGATACCAGCCCGAATTCCCTAGCTAGATCTATCAGGACCCATGGGACTACCTCCCAGGTTAGAGGTACTCACGATCACACTCATTTGGGAGTCCCCTCTCAGAGGTCGCATCTATCCAAAAGAACGCAGAGGACTTATCTTGTTCACCCTTCTTCCGGACACCGGCATTCCAGTCTTCCCACGGACTCAACTACTAGACATAGGCTTATTGCCAGCTACTTTCAGTCGGCCTCGAATGCTAGGTGACACTGGCATTCCATTCTTCCCACGGCTTCAGCTACTGGATTCAGACATACTGCCAACTACTTTATGTCGGGCTCGGATACTCGGTGACCAGGTCATTGGCGGGCCTCTCCTATCGTCCTCATCTTCAACTCCATCCATTTACACTCTTCTGGCCACAGCGAAATTTGCTTCCCCTTCCTCTTTCCTCTCTTATTCTCTCTTCTTTTATTCTTTTGGATGACCCCTTCAGGTCTCCTTGTTGGCACCTCTTGCATTGTATTGTACAGTCCCATTGACTTACTTTTGTGGTCATTTGTTGGACATTGTTATAATTATCTTATCTCTATTCACTTTTGAAAATATCTAAAAATCTTTGCAAACAAAATGGATAACCCTAGATAGGAAATCCCCAAATGCTCTAAGAGGATTTTCGTCCTCTAGAGATAAATATACTAAGGGTTTTCATCCTTAGAATATTTTTGGCAAAGCTCCAAGTTTCAAACACACTTCAGAAATTATAATATGATCATAGAATACCTCTAAGCAAGTCGACTTCTCCTTTTTAAGGAGAGAAGAGACCCGAAGTGACCTTTTCATCCAATCAGCTTTTGGTATGCTTTTTCCCTCCATTTATCCTTTCTACGCCTAGTCACATTTTCTAGAGCGGACACATAGGACTCGTGACCTTTTCATATTCTTTTCTATTTTTTATTCCCCTTTGGGCTAGTCGCACTTTTCCTTTAGAAAATATAATTTTATAAGTGCTTTTGCCTTTTATGCACTTTTCAATGTCTATTTTAATATTAAGTCTATTAATTTATTATATATGCTTTTTTATAATGTTCTATTTTAATTTTTCGCACATTATAATAAAATAATAGAGCTGAAGTCTTCCTTTAAAATTATCCTTAGCCGTCAGGAAGACATAATAACCTAAGGGTCTTCGACTGGGAAGGGGATATTACACAGTTTCGAAATACAAATAGGGGAAGAACTTATAATCACATATACAAATAGGGACTATTTACAACAAGAACTTAGTAATTACTAGCAATCATCTCAAGGAAAGTATAGAAGTCTCCCATGAATTCACAAACAAATTTATAACAAATATTACATAATGTCCATATTTAACAAATTAAGGAAAACAATACTTGATCACCTATAGTGGATAGTTATAGTGAGTGCCAGAAAATATAATATGTTTGTAGAAAGTTCTATATTAAGACCAGCATTTCAAATTACCAAAATCGTAGATTTTGCCATGGTAGCATTCCCTCATTCGCAAGATAAAAGGGTTCAGCCAATAGAACATCCACCTGCAAACCAAATAGAAAATGGCTTTACAAAGCATCTCCAATTATCTTTTAAGAACAAATCAGAGCTTCATAGCACAAAGTCAATGCAGGAATAAAATCATCAAATAATGGAAGTTGTAGATGGCACAAAGTCGATGCATGAATAAAATCATTATATAATGGTAGTTGTACAAATTGATTTATACATCACTTAATCTATGAGCCAAAATTATTAAAGTATATTAGTTAATGTTTAATGAACTATTGATTATCAACTGGTTATCCACTAACTAATGTTTGGTTATGAACTTCTCCAGCTATATTGTAACCTCTTACAACATGATAAATATGAATGACACACATGCCAAATGTGTCTCATGTGTCTTTCTCATTTCTCTTCATTCTTTTTATGTTCACATCTTCTAACATTGGTATCACAGCCAGTAATGCTCGTAGTTTTCCATGTTTGGGGAAGCCATTAGAGGTACAAACGTCAAGGAGAAGAGGTCGAAGACGCGAAAGGTCACAAATCAGAGCAATTGCCGCTAGCTTTGTGAGTTGATTCACAACTCACAGCACAGAGTATAGGTTAGAAGTGTGACAAAGTCCATGCATGAAAAAAATCATTAAATAATGGAAGTTGTACAGATTGATTTATACGTCTCCTAATCTACGAGACGAAATTATTAGAATATAAGGGTTATAAATAAGCATTATGTTAAAAGTAGTTCAGTATTAACTAATAAATGGCTGTAACCACTTCAACCATTTTGTAACCGTCTCTCACATAATAAAAGAGCGAACACACAATGAATAATGAGTGCAATCTGATTATTCTTCATTTGTTCTATGTACATTTTATTCTTTCTCTCCACATTGGTATCAGAGAGAGGCAAGCGAGTAGAAAGAGAAGGGAAGAAGTTCAAACCAGTCCCATTAGGGCACGAAAGAGCAAAAGACCAATTCCAACGCTAGACGCAAGAGCAATATCGTAGGGCAGTAAGCAATAACATAGGGCAAAAACACATCATCAAAAAGGGCAGAAAACGGCCCTGTTTCAATTTGAGGGCACTTATAGCAAACATAACTACAAAACACAATTGACGCCATTACAAAAGTGCAGAAAAAAAAACCATGAAAACACCATTCGAGAGCACAATTTTGGCTGTGTTTTCAGACAAATTTTAGGGCACTTCGAAATGCTAGGGCACAAAAATAGGAATTTGCCATTTTTGAATAAGTTTTTGGGGTTGTTTGTGTAGATAAAAAACATAATTTTCGAAGTTAATGCAAAACAAAGAAAATACAACCATGCACTTCCAAAATTGCAATTTTTCGAGCGTCCTTTGCTGCTAGGGCACACACTTTGTTAATTTTCAATCACAAAAAATCGCCTAGGGGAGAAACCTGTCTGATATGGTTTTCTTTCTTTGCTTTAAAAAATTATCAGTTTTAATATCTTGCTACTTTAATTTGCAAGTCATTATATATTTTGGGAAATGGTTTTCTGAGGTATTTTTTCTGAGAATAGAAATTCCATTAGACAAATATACTTGCCTCAACTTTCATACTTGGAAAGTAAAAATCTAGCTGAAAGACAAAACAAATAAAGTTAATGTAGTTATTGTTGAAAATTCATTGGATGTTGAAAGTGATGAATTCACTAATATAGAATATGTATTTTAAAAGAAACTTCACACCTTGAAGACAGTAAGGGATCCGACGTAGGTAAAACTCAGCATGGATGGCTGCCCAGATAGTTCGGGTGTCTGTGGATCTTAGGAATTTACACTTACGAGGGTCATAAGACAACTTGATGGAGCACTGTGGAAGTAGCTCAATATGGATGGTTGTCCAACAATTCGGAAGATTTTGTAATTTGAGAGTTCGGGGAAGTGGAATCCGGAAACTCGGGAATTCAACTCGAGAACTACACCTTTATGAGGATTAGGGAGGCAGCTTGATGGAGTTCTACGTAGTCAAAGCATTGTGTTCAGAGAGAATGCTTCTGAAGAATGTGTAAGCTTATAATATAAGGGGGTATGTTCTATAGTGTAAGCCTCAAGAGGAGGTATTAAAATATAAGGCTTATAAACTAGTGGTATGTTAAAATTAGTTAAGTGTTAACTAATAAATGGTTGTAACCACTTCAACCATTTTGTACCCGTCTCTCATATAATAAAAGAACGAACACACAATAAATCATGTGTGCATTCTAGTTATTCTCCATGTGTTCTCTACACATTCTACTCTTTCTTTACTCTTTCTCTCTCCACATATTCTAACAAAAATTATTAAAGTATATTGGTTAATGTTTAATGAACTATTAGTTATCAACTAACTAATGTTTGGTTATGGACTTCTCCAACTATACCATAACCTCTTTCAACATGATAAATATGAACGATACACATGCCAATGTGTGTCGTGTGCCTTTCTCATTTTGTCTTCATTCTTTTTATGTTCACATCTTCTAATACTAGTATCAGAGCCATTAGTGCTCATAGTTTTCCGTGTCTGGGGAATCCATTAGAGGTACAAACGTCAAGGAGAAGAAGTCGAAGAAGCAAAAGGTCACCAATCAGAGCACTTCTTGCTAGCTTTGTGAGAAGACTCGCGATTCGTGAGTGAAAAACAGACACATATTTTGGGCATTTTTGAAGGGGAAATGCCATTACAGCCTCTGTTAGGGCACAGGATTCTAGAAGACATGAGTCACAAATTTCACTGAAGATTTCGAGGTGATTTTAGATACCATTATTCTTTTGAAGCAAATCACAATCTTGAGGGAAAACGCCATTAATAAAGGCACAAATTTCAATCAAAGCCATTCAAAGGGCAAACAAGACATCTGTTTTTTGAAAGTCGCGATTTTTGGTTTTTGAAGGTCAGAATTTGCATAGGAAATTCAAATGCAAATCGCAAGATTTTTCAGACCACAAGTGCAAAAATAGACTCAAACTTGTGAAAATTAGACTTCATCGAACGAAAACAGCCACTTTTTGAGACATTTTTGAAGGACACGTCTCAAACCAAACACAACACATTTTTATGGAAAACAAGAGCGAAATCAATTTTCTAAATCAGAGGTTTTGTTGTTTGAGGGCACAATTGCATTTGAAGTTTCAATATTTCAAATACGTTCGGGCAAGCGAAAATTTTTGTGGTCTTAATATTATCTTAGTTCCAGCGGGAAGGTGATGAGATTTGTAAGTTTTTCTTAAAATTCGAGCTATAATAATTCATTTCCGCTTGAATCAATTTGTAGACCAAAAATCAAAAGTAAAAAGTTACAATATAATTTCATATATTGCATCAATTTGCGGGTCCACATATACTCATATTGTAGAATATACTTTTCCTGTTGCATTGAATTCCAGGTCGAAAAATCAAGCATTGTTTGAAAAATTAAGTAATCAGAATTTTGTTCTGTCAGTGGCACAGAAATTGACTGGCCAAAATTACAATGTCTAAAATCACAAAGATTCTGATGGTCGCAGAAAATCTGGACTGCAATGAAATAATCCTCGGCACTGGAAATCATGTATTGTTTGAAAAATTAAGTATTTCAAATTTTGTTCTGCCGGAGGCACAGAAATTGACTGGCAAAAATTACAATGTCTACAGTCACAAGATGCTGATGATCACAGAATATCAGGACTGCGATGGAATAATCCTTGGCACTGAACGCAGGCCTATTGCAAATTTTTTGGCTTACGACACACATCATAAGGAGACCTTGTTGTTCAAGTTGTTGGTGTGAGATGATTTGATACCTGAGTTTCAGAACACCACCAAGAATAGTGCGCTATGGACAAGTATGAAGAATATACGCATGATTTCATAACAGAATTGGGCTTCATCCCTTAAAAAATGCTATTTTCAGCAAGATGCATCAGGATGGGTCCCTTTCAGAATAACTTCTTCGAATGAAATAAATTCAAGACCATCTTGGTTCCATCAATAAAAAGGTGGATAATGACAACTTGGTTGTGCATGTTTTGAATAGTTTGTCGGCCTCCTATGAAACAATTGTGGAGGTTCTACATTTGATGGTAGAAAGCCAAACCCTGACATTTGATTAAGGTCAGTTCCTATTTGTTGCGAAAGGAACGCAAGCAGAAACAAGCAATTGAGTCTAGTTTTGAACAAACAAAGATTGCATTGCCTGCTCATTCAAAGGGAAAGTGGAAACGAATTCCTTGTGAACATTCCATATATCAAGCGAAAATGCCATTACTGTCACAAGGTTGGGCGTCTCAAAAAGGATTGCAGAAGCAACAATATGATGTTTTCCAACCAAACAAAAAGCCTTGAATATGGGGCTCAACAACTCATGTCGTTAGTCTTCGGCAGCAGAGCAAAGGACGTTCGGCGCAAAGGTTGCAAGGGCAGATCATGATGGCTTGGAGGAGGGTGTTGGAAGCGGCTAGGCGAGGGGGAATAGAAATCTTCGCACTTGTAAAAAGTTGAGCAAAGCTCAAGGAGCTCAACAGTAAGCTTGGGACCCTATGCGAGCTTTAAGAGCTTGGTAGTCCTGTAATGGGTCGAGTTAGATTTGTGTGGGCATCAAGAGTTCAAAGAGCCCAAGTAGTCCCGAATTGGAGATAAGTTGCCCTAAGAGCTTAATGAACTCAAGAGGGGCTCTGGGAACCAATTATTGTCAAACAAGAAAAGTTCCCTGATAAACCCTAGGTGTTCTAACACATGTTGGGATGGCTTTAAGCTCCAAGAAAAAATCTTCCTTGGTGGTTGTTTTGGCTGTGCAAGGCAAGGGCGCATGAGGTGAGATAAGGGCTCCATATAAAGTTTGTAAGTCCAATCGAGCGAGACCCAAACCGGTATCATGCTAGGCATCTAAGTTCTAAGGCAACTCAGTATCTAGGGTAACCTATGTGGGGTTCATTGGGAAACTCGTGTGGGTTATGCGCACTAGTGCGAGCAAGTCTGTATAGGTCGATAGATTCCGACTTGGATTTTTTTATCCTCAAAATTTCTTATGTAAACAAAAAAAAAAACTGACAATTTGCTAGAGCAAAACTCTTATTGTAAACTGAACTTAAAATGGGAACTTTGTATGTTGGTGTAATATCCCCTTCCCAATCAAAGACCCTTAGCCTATTCTGTCTACCCGACGGCCAAGGGGTGAACATAAGGGTGACTTAAGTTCTATTATTTTACTATAAAGTGCAAAAAAAAACATTAAAAAAAGCACTTCTAATAAATTAATGGACTTAATAATAAAATAAACATAGAAAAGTGAACAAAGGATAAAAGCACTTGGTAAATTTATAATAACCATGGAAAAGTGTGACTTGCACTAGGAGGCAAAATAAATGGAAAAAGGGGAAAAATATAGAAAATACATGAGTCAAGAGTTATCCACTCTAGAAATTGCGACTTGCATGAGGAAGGCTCTTTGGGTGGAAAAAAAAAATTAAATGTTCAAGAATGGAGATTGGTTGTGTAGAAGGTCGCCTTGGGTCACTTCTTCCTTTAAAGAGGCAAATCAACTTGCCTTAGTGGCATTCTTTGATCATTTACAATTCTGAAAATTACTTGTAAAGATGAGTATTTGCACCTGTAATTTCTGAGGACAAAAATCCTCAGGAAAAGTGGAAGGAAGAACGAAAAACTCTTCCTTTGGATTCATCTTTTGGTGTGTGGAAGACTCAGAGAGAAATCTGATTATTGAATCATTGTATTTACCAGTGGGAGCGACCAGTTATGGATTGTTTTTGGCATTGATAAAGGATGTAGAAATCAGTTTTTGTACCTGCTGTTCTAAGCTGATTTTCAGATATTTTATTCTGCTATTTTGGAGCATTTTGTTGGGTTCCAAAGCCTCATTCCACTGTCGTACTTTCATATCAGATCTGCAGCTTATTATTGAATAAAATCAGCCTTGTTGGACCTCATTGTTGGTACTTTCACTCTGCTGATTTATTTAATTTATTTCAGTCCTATTTAAATCAGAAATCTGCATATTTTACCTGATTTGGGTCTTATTAAATCAGTACTTTAGTTTTGAATGAGAAAATTTAAGTGTAAGGGCTGATTTAGTTGGGATTTATACTTAACCCTAGTCGCAATTTCCATTATAAATTAAGATCTGCCAAAATAAATTTGATCTATGTGTTATAAATTGTGATTTGGGGTTGGGGTTGGCCTTAAATCCAACTTGGGGTCAAATTGTCCCATTTGGGAACATTACAGTTGGCATGCATATTTTCCTGTAAGCCTTAAATCAACCAAAAAACAAACTGCCCTTTTTTGGTTAGAGATTTTAAGCATTACAATTTGGCTTTGCACCAACTATACTAGTATTCCACCAATAGTAGAGACCGCTAAGACTTCCCAAACTTGATGTGCAGCCCTAAACAACCTTAAAGCCTTTTGCATGCTAAATGTAGACTTGCACCATAGCTTCCAGTTTTGTGTCACATGCCAAGTCTATGCAGAAATGATGTGCAAGGGTGGGGTGGCACAATGTACTATAGAGAATTTTGTAGTCCCACAAAGTTCCAACATTGCGCCAACTAAATATGGGAGTACACCAACTTTGCTTGAGTGTCCCAAAATCAGTGCAATACCGCAAATCACCTGAGTTTATTTGTAAGTGATGCAACCATCTAGACAATAATGATGCAAAATTGCATGTGAACCCAAATGCTCTTGCATCAACATTTGTAATGTCCCCTTTTTGAAGACCCTTAGCCTATCTTTCCCTGTGGGCTTTTGGCATGTTGCAAGGAGAAAACTATGCTAGTAATTGGATGATATTGCCTGGAGAATGATTATAATCATTTGTCATCATAAAGCAATATTCATTTCATTATTAGTTCTCATTTAATCATGGATGCTAAGTGGTTTCTCCACTACTTTGTATTATTGCTCACAAAAGAATATTTATTGACCAATTAGTGTAATTGATTATTTAATTTAATTCCCCAAAAATACAAAATTAAAAGAGGGTTAATTAAATAATATTAGAGTGGCTTTTAATGTCAAATAGTAAAAGGGGACGCCACACATAAGGGGGAAAAATAAAATAAAAGGGGAGATTATAAGGCATGCCTTATAATTACAAATTGTAGTTTTCCCTCCAAAATGAAGTCACTCCACCTTGGGAGAAAACTATAAATATATGTTGATGAATCTTTTGATTTCACTCCATGCTTGGAGTAATGGGAGGTATGCCCTAGCTCTCTCTCTTTCATTGTAAGCTTCACTTGGAGCCATTGTTGAAGATATTAAAGACTCTATTGTTCTCCTTATTGTGCTCTATTGTGTTGAAGTGTGTTTGATGCATTGTTTTCTCCATTCTAACATTGGCGACTTGGCTTATGTGTTGATGCATTAATTTGTTGACTTAAATCTGCATGTTGGGGTTCCATTTTAAGTGCTTTTGGAAGGATTTTATAGTGCTAATGATCTCATGTTAATAGTGCAATAAATTCCTTCTCTAGCAACTTGCATAAGTAACTATTTGGCTTGTTTTGGTGATGTCTGAAGTGGTTAATCAATCTAGTTTATTTTGGTAAATTTATTCCAGCTATGGCGACTTGATTTGGGCATTATTCTAACATGTTTCAAGGGTGAATCATCTATATTCATAATCTGATCTATGTTGGCTTGGTTTTCTGAGTTTGAGCAATTATTTGAGATGCATTGGAGGGTTACAAAGTGCTGGAAATAATTTAATAAATTTATCCTAACCCTAGCGACTGGGTTTACGATATTGGGTGTTGTTTTGGAGGGGTTACAGTCGTTCAAAAATTCAAATTGATAGCTCTTTAGAAAGCTCTTGATTTATGGAAAATTCTGCAATTTATTTGAGGGCAAAATATGGGATATTGAGCAAGTTATGAATTTTCTAAGTTTCAGTTGTTCTGGTGCATTTTTATTTAATTCAATGCTGCAATTAATTTCAGGTTTTTTGAAGTGGTTAATTTCCTAATTGGTTCTCCCATCTAACCCACTACCTTGGCTCACTCCAACCCCACTTGGTTTGTATTGAAGCTAACATTGGGTTATTTGAGGTCGAACTAGGAGGGTTTAGCCCTTTTAGCATCGATTGTATAAGTTTAATTTGCAGATTTGAATAATATCTCTAAAAGGGATATTACAACATTATTCTACAAAAACTTTTGATTTATGTTTGCGTTACAAAAACAAATCCATTAGTTAGGAACTTAATGGGTTCAAGCCCACGAGACATGATCCATTCCATGGATAGGATTGCACCAGTTGAACAAAAACAAAAATAATAAATTGCTTAACTAATTTATTCCCAAGTTCTCAAGAATCACGAAGAAAATATAACATGTGGGACTACAATCTATACAATTATGAGCAGTATATGGAGGAAGAACTTGCATGACTACAAATATTTTAACTTCCTATCTTTTGGATGTCTATGCATCTTTTGGATGTCTTACACAAGTTTATACCCATAAATGAAGGAAAATAAAAGCAGCTTAAACACGGTACTCAACCCTGTTATATTTTGAATTGCTCCCTCTACAACTGGTTTACCTCTTGGGAAAAGGGGCAGCTTAAACACGGTACTCAACCCTGTTATATTTTGAATTGCTCCCTCTACAACTGGTTTACCTCTTGGGAAAAGGGGGAATCATTTGTTCGCCTAGGCTAAAAAAACTGTTTTTTGTGATTCAAGATTTCTAGGAAAAAGCCTCTCAAAGCCTTCTTCCATATGCTAATAGCTAAATAATCTTGAATTTTAGCTGTCATGGTTTGCATATATGAATCCCTAGAAAATCAACCATGCATGTGTCCATCAACTCCAATATTGGAAGTTGCATTCCTGAGCAGGTAAGTAAATCATGTTGTTGGATAAAAATAATAAAGAACTTCCAAAAAGAGCAACTGCTAGTGCAATACATTCTATTTTAAAAGAAATGTATCCTAAACATCTAAAACATGGTTTTCCAAGACACACACACACACATATATATATATATATAAAGGGGAAGAGAGATCCTTATAAATTTATGTAGAACCGCAATTAGTATTGCAAATATACCTTGTTTCCTTCAACATCATCCATTGTTAGTTGATTTGCCTTTTTTCCCAATACTTGCACGCGGTCAAGTGAGAAACCATTTTTTTCTGCAACCTTATGCAAGTAATTGAGTCCATTTTGTCCAATGCCTGGAAGTAGTGAAATAACCCGCGAAGAAGAAGAGAGAGAAGCTGCAATAATCGAGAGAGGTAGACTGTCATCCACTACAACACATAAAGGAGAAGACCTGCCCTGCAACTGCCATTCGAACATGATTTCAGGTAAGGAAAGCAAATGATGAACCGTATATAGGGCAATAATCATAACTCAAAAGTATGATAATTAAAAATCTACAATTTTATCTTTTATTGCATAAAAAAAATTATATATATAGCAACGTAGTTTAATATGCAATCCTGTTAGGTATCATAACACTATACATGTTGAAAAACCACTGTCTATGGAAGTAAAAATAGGCCTATGAACGTTAATGATGCACAAAATTTAGAACAATCAATACCAATAGGATATGTCGTGATGGTACATATTCAACCTTTATGGTTCAAATATAGAGATAACTACAATGTTGAGCAAATTATTTAATGTAGTTAAAAGGACCATATTAATGCTCACTTCCAACCCTCCTTTCTTCTTGTATAGAAATTTTAGATTTTCATACACTTCTAAAATTGGTAAGCAAGAGTAAGCAAGAGTTGGTCTTTTGTACCTGTTATCCAAATAACTCTCCTAGTTATTTGGGTAACTTGTGTACATATTTTGGCTTTGAGCTACTCATTACAAGGTTGCGCGCTCTCAAGTCCACTTGGCACATTCCCTTGGTCGCAGTGTCCCTACGTGCCCCCTTTCTTTTCCTCACACGCTCTCACGCACTTCCCCTTCTTCCCTTCCTTTTCCTTTTCCTCTGTCTCCATCTTCCCCTTACACGCATCTCATGCGCATCTGCTTTCTTCCAAGCAATTATTTCATCCCACGCGCCTCGCACTTCCTTCAATCATTTAAGTCCCTGGCCTTCTTGCGCGCCCTTCACATTATCTTGTAATAGTTGCGCCTTGACCGTACATTATCCACTCACCAGTTTGCTTCTTTCCCACGCATGACCACATGCGCTTTCCTCGGCTTTCTTCCGTGACCACACCTTCGTGCCCCGCTTTTGCACCCTTCTGTGCCAAGTCATCTTCTGACATGCTTGAGTGCGCCGCAAGCAACCAGCCAAAGCGTGCAACAAATCAGTGAGTGAAACGTGGAAGAAATGACAAAACATTTGCACAGTTGGCCATCCTTTCAGTAAATCCGTGCGCGCCACGTGTCTTGTGTGCGCCGACGACTCTGACAAACTTCTGACAGCCGTATCTTTTGCTACAGAGCCCCGGTCGGTGCGCGCCTCGTCTCAATCGATAGTTGTTGACATGGGCTACAGTGTTGGACATTCAAATTCAAATTCTTGGCGGATCTGGTAGGTGAGAAATGGGAAAACGGATTTTTGAGCATTAATGAGCAGATCTGATTGCTCCAACCACCTGATTTAATATGATTCGCCCTCTTTCAACACGCCAAACAGGCCTGGGGAAGCGTAATTGACAAATTTCCAGGCGGATTTGTAGGCATTCAATGCTTCTTGTTGGTGGCTGCGTTTCAAATTCGGATTTTCCCTCTTCTTATTCCATGCATTCATCTATAAATGTAAGAACTGGGCTCATTTGTTATGTTGGACACTTTGGATCCTTACGCATTTTGCTAAGGACTTCATATTTTTTGTATTCTAAGTTGGAAACCTTTAGATCTAGCTCATGCATGTGAAGATCGACTTGTTTCGCCATTGTAACAGCTTTGTGCATTTCTATAAGTAATAGATGCATCATTTTGTGACTAATCTTTATCCTAACGTGTTTGCATTCCTTCTTCATGCCCTTTCTTTAGCATTGCGTGCTTGTTGTGCCACTTCATGTCCCTTGCAGTTCCTTATTTAATTGTGTTCCATGAGAATGATCTGGCAAATACGTTTTTAGTTGTGCTACTCATGCCTAGACTCCTTCCACGCATTTCCTTTTCATTACCACTCAGAACAGATAGTATTCATCCCTCTTTTATGGTGCTATCGCCTTTTAGTATAGTTTATTTTCATGTTATCTTTCTATCCCTAGTCCCTTAGCATTATCAGCTTAGTTTCCCTTTCGGCACTAGGAGTAGCAGTAGCAGTAGAAATAGATAGAGGAATCGGCCTTCTCCGGACATCCGTCTCAAGCACGCAAGGTCCCACAACTTGGAGATAGTTCCATTGTGATCTCAAACAGCTTGGTTCTCCCAGATCCGCGACGCAAATGCAAGTTAGAAGACCAACAATTTCTGGCACACCCAGTGGGACGAAGCATTGAAAGCTTAAATTTCATATTGCTAAGTTCTGGTGTGTAGACTTAGCATTTCAGCCTTTGGAGGCTCATCTCAACACATCTGGCGACTCCCAAACATTTGTAGATCTCCGTTTTAGCAGCGCTGAGTGCCTTTCATGAGAAGAGTGCACACAAGGAAAAGTGCAGCAACTGAAGATTCTTTTGAGTACCTACAGCTATCCCCGAGGAGAATTCGTTCCAGAAAGCCCGCACGCGCATCTCCATCTCCAGCGCGCCGCACCCATTCAACTCCTCAAAACAAACAACCTACGCGCCCTTCAATGGCGCATCAGCCACCCCCTCCACTCAGGAACTTTGCTAACTTCATTGGAGGAAGTCCCCTAGTTTTGGCTGTGCAAAATGATATGCCAAATGGCGCACTCAGAAGTATTCCATACTTTACTGGTGAAAATCAAGTCACCCCTGAGGAGCATTATCCAGGATGTCGCAAATGTGTGTTCACTCTATTTGATCACTCATGATGTAGGAGTAAGGCTACTTGCAGCCTCTCTCAAAGGAAAAGCACTTCAATGGTATAGAGGCTTGAGACTTGGACCTATCGCCACCTGGGATGAACTGGGAACAACTCTTTGCAATTATTTTGAACATAAGTTAGATCACCTGTCTTTGGTGGAGCAACTGACAACAACAAGGAGGGTGCCCAACGAGCAGATGACTAATTTCAATATCAGATTTAAGACCACAACCACAGATTCAAATGCACTTCTCTTTATTAAAGATTCATTGAAAAACACACACATATAGACGTAATAGGCTCATTGAAACATTACATGAAGAAGACGTATCCTTGTCTCAATCCCTCGTGGACTTGATACAACTCTAGCTACTTTGGACTCAAACCCATTCCCAATTCCAACTCTAACATTGAACTCTAAATTCCCGATCTAGATTATGGATAGTCTCTTAGCTGCTTTGCTTGCTAAAATAACTCATCCTCCAAGAATTCGACTATAACCGACATCTCTTGACATGTTGAGTGTTGTTTCAACCTCCCAAGAACTTTAGAAATGCTTAAGAGGAGAAAATGAATCATTTATGATTCTTAATTTTTACACAGGAAAAACCATTGCTTCAATCTAAAAAAACCAGCAATTGCAAAACCGCCACTCAAGGCAGACCAGAAATTTTACAACAAAGAAAAACCCTAGAACTTCAGAGAGCCATAGTTTGCATACAACCTTGAAATCAAGTGTTGTTTTTCAAAGTGTATATTTTTCAAGCAGAATCCAAATATGCAAATCACATTCTAACTTTGAGATGTTCACATGTGCTTTTTTTCTTTTTCTCGATACCTATCCAATTTAGCCCTTCAACGAATGCAGTTAGTTAGATTATTCATATTTTGTGAAACTCAACCTATTCATTTGGAACCCATGTCAATGCCTGAAATTGATGTTCTTTGATGTACTTGTTGCTCTTGAAGTCTTGGAATGTCAATGCTTCCCACAAAATCAACTTCACCATGCCAAAACAACAAAAGAACCAACTAGTTCACACAAACACAAGCCTATTATTTTTGGTTGTACTCCTTACATGTTCCTGCCTTAGTAAGCAAATGTACAAGGTCACGAGCATTTAAATTTTTTCTTACTGTTGTTTACAGATATTTGAGCCTAGCACATTTACAGAGACCAAAGTCAGCTAGAAAGGGAATCTTCCATTAAGGTTGGAGTAGGTGGTTGGGCGTGCAGATAGGGCAAAATAGTTTTGTGTGCAGTATATGTCCCAAATTTCTTCAACGATGGAGAGCATTAGGTGTCGGACATTCAAGTGATAAATGCAAGAATATCCCTTAGAGGATATAACATGGCACTAAGTTGTTTAGTCTTAGATATAATATGATAATATAGTTTATGTTGGTATTAATCACTCTAATATCAAACAATTAACACAAGACAACACTTAAAGGTACAACAAAGTGACCCCAGAATTCAGCACCACTTCTTAATTTATTTTACGGCTACAATAACTAATCACCCATGTGCTATGAAAATATGAATTGGCGACCATAGGGACACTTGGTGATATTTGTTGCATTGGAAGCAAGATTACACTTTGATTAAGTTTATATATGGACTTAATCATAATCGTATTATTGATGCAATGAATTATTATTTGGATTGTAACGGGTTTAGTTATCAAGTGAGGGTATTAGAATAATTCATTATTGTTGTCATAATGCATACAATGGTATGATAGCATTGTGTAAGTGTAGTTTTGTGTGTGCTATAGCACATAGTTGTAGGTTGATGTACGTAGTTGTTTTATTTGTTTATGCTTTTACTAGTGTTGGCTAGATTTTCTGCATAGCATCAAACCTAGGCAGTCATGAGATAAATCTCCCTCATTTAACCGGTGAGGCTCCCGTGTCAGATTTGTCAATATAAATGTGTTATTATCTATCAGGGGGTTTTACTTTAACCACTTAGTTCATGAACCATAACTAAGAAGTTTTGCAGCAAGTAAGCAGTTGTTTAAGAAAGGAAAATTATAGAAGAAAGAAGTAAAGGAAATACAGAGAAGAAATGGGGAAGATGTGCATCCCAATTAGTAGATAGCAGAGCGAATTGCATGCACATAGAAGAAACTTAATAGATATGAACACACAGAATTATAAAGCAAAGGCAGCTCTAGATCCAAATCTAAAATAACACAAAGTTTATCAAGAGATCTAAGATTCAAAGCAAGAAACAAAGTACACCGTGACACAAAGTTCTCCGGAAACCTGCTCCTTTGTATTCCTCTGCTTCAAGTTGCTCTCAAGGGTTCAGCACAAAGTCTAAAACACAAGATTGCTGCTTACAAATTCTGATCGATTATTAACTCGAAGGTTCTTCCTCTACTTATAGAATGTAGAGGGGCAATCACAAGCTGGAAGCTTTAGTTGAACTGGCACATGTGGAAGTCGGAGAAGAAACAACTAGCAATCTCCCTCCTGGAATTCCTCTTTGCATGACATGTATGATTTGCAACTGAAAATAGAACTTTCTATTTTGCACGCCTGCCACCTATCTCCAAGTAGTTGTCTTCTTCAAGTAATGGCTTTTAAACCAATCACTTTAAGTTGTATAATTTAATTGATCACTCAATTAATTTGTCGAAGGAAAGAAGAAGGAAGAGGAAAGCTGACTTTGTCTTTTTTCATGTCTGCATGCAGCTGATTCAAACTGGATCTGGAAACAAGCTGGAATTAGTTGGATCTTGAAGCGGCTGGATCTGGAAACAAGCTGGAATTGCAAGCAGTTGGAATTGGAAACAAGCTGGAATTTTGCCTTCGCATTGTCTTCTCTTTTATCCTTGAAGCTTTTGCAGTTCTTCCGTTGTACATGCATCAGTGCAAGGTTGGCCGTAGATAACTCATCATCCTTATTTTTAATTGCATATGAGCAATTAAAAATTTTGGAAAGCACTCAGGGTGAATGAAAATTCAATGAAGGCTTCAACTGGAAGATGAGAGCATATGCACAAGATCTTGGAAGGAATTTTCCACGCACTGTCTTCTTCATAGGTTGCATTCGAAACAAGAGGATGAAGCCTTTGTGCCAGAAGCTTTTGCAACTATGAGATCTGGATATGGATTTGCATCAGCATCTACATCTGGATATGGATCTGCACCTGCATAACAAACTCTGGCAACTGGGCTGTGAATGGAAAAGCTGCAACTCGAATAATTCCACTGCTTTTAATCTGCACGCATGAGTGAAGTTCTCCTGCACGCATGAGTGAAGTCTTTCCTGCTCTGGATCTGTCTATCAATTCAGCAAGAGGTTCCGAGCCTAAATCCGTGTCTCCAATATCTGTAAATTTAGAAGTGATGCATGACTCCGTTGTGCTTTCTTTTTCATCTTTCTTCGCCATAGCTTTGTCTATCTTTGTCTGAATAATTCTTTTTCTTCTTACTTTGCCGGATTTCTTCAATACTAGTGCTGATCTGGACAATTCTTCAGATTCGGAGGATATATGCAATGTATTGGACATTGATAAAAAATCTTTTTCCTTTGTAAAACACCTGTAATGAATTCGTGCAATTTATTCAGACAAAAATGGCCACCGGAGCATGAATAGTGAATTTTAATTGTAAAAATCTGCACTTTTCAAGTCTGCTGCCCCAAAAAATGGTGTTTTAATTTGCACATAAAGAGAGCATGAATCCTTTCAACAACACCTGAGCTCCTGTAACACCTGTGCAAACAATTATGCAGACAAAGATCAACCTCCTTCAAAGCATATGCCAAATTTGGAAGCTTTTAGCCTTATTTCCACCTTGCCTGAGCAAAATCCTTCTTCAAATGGGGGCGCACTTTTCCTCTTGGCTGCAATTCTTTACCTCTGAATTAAATAATTCACCCATATGGCTGCCCATGCTTATATAACCTTCACAATTCTATAATTAATAATTGCCCTAACAATTAAAAGCAATTAATTAATTAAAAATCATGCTTAAATCCCACCCTGCCTGCGGCTTCTATTTTTCCCATTGCAGCTTAAATCCTTTGTTTTCCAAAAATGCACCCATCCCCGCAGGGGCTTTTCCGTGCACGACTTCGCTTTTTCTCAGTGATCCAGACCTTCGATGGTGACTTCCTCCGGGCATAATGTGCGTATATGTTTTCCAGCTGCTCCAGCCAAAAATCGGGCTTACCCGGCAAAGGAATTGTTCTAGAGAAAGAAAACGAAACGGGACACCACAAAAACACGAAAAATTGCCAAAAGTTACAAATAAAGCCCAAAACTTATTCCAAGTTAAAACCCTTCTGGCACATAGGAATAATGACATATTTGCTCATAATAGAGTTAAAACAGAGCGCAAATAACCTCATACGGGGCTCAAAATAATTAAATACAAATTTCCCGCAGACAAATCCCAACGACAGAATATAACTTTGGGCATCTGGGTATTTGGCGAAAAAGGCTAATATGGCTCTTTGGGATTATCTTGACGCAATACAAGAACTTTCAGGAAATAAAAATACAAAACAACCCATTATTTTAAAAGTACGAAAAAATTTTGGATAGGGTAGTCACAGATTTCAGGATGAAATCTGGGTGACACCAACTAGCATACATTCAATATCCATTGTGAGGTTGTTCCACAGATGTGGGAGGTTATTACTTTTTTATATAAAGAGTCACCTTGATTAAGTTTGCATCTAGACTTAATCATAATCATACTATTGATGTAATGACTAAATTATTTGGATCGTATCCGGTTTAGTCATTAATGGAGGAGGGTATTCAAATGATTCAGTATTATAATTTATTGTAATATTGCCTACAATGGTTCGATAGCATTGTGTAAGCGTAGTTTTGTTTGTGCTATAGATAACACAAGATTGAAGGTTCTTGTACGTAGTTCTTTTATTTTTTTATGATGTTATTGGCATAGGTTCAACATTCATTGTAAGGTTGTTCCACAGATGTATGAGGTTGTTACTTTGTTATGTAATGAGTCACTCAAAAATGTAATTAACACTGCTTGTAATTCAATCTTATAATAATCCTACATCATATCTATAAATTTGAAATTCTCTATAACCTTTTTAAGTTTAGATCAGTTGTAGTGTTTTATAAAATATGGAAACTTCCATACTCCAACTAGAAACATCTCCTACTTTATTAAGATGTATTCCTTCGAAAGCTGAAAACAATTCGTGAAAATCAAACATGCATTACGAGTTACATCAGAACAAACAACTAATTCTCTGCCAGAAACAGAACTAAATATATAACAATTCCATTGGACAGTTTGTGTTATTTTCTACCCAAAAAAAAAAAAAAAAAAACTAAATAATGTTGCCAGAATCTATATGAATACAATTTTGTTTACATGCTGCCACAACTATCAGCTTGTCACATGTTTGGTTAACAGAATCAATATTTACAAAATAAAGAAAATTTGTCTATATTTTCTTATTATGCATTGATCCTCTACTCTTAAATAGTTTTCTGTAACTTCTCAATTTTAAAGTAGGTGGTCATCAAGTTTCCTTGTAGTACTCACACACTGCCTTCCAACAGCTAACATAGCTGACCTCCAGTCTTTATCACCTAATACAGCAATTCTTTCTGGTTTTAAGAACAGGTCAAGATGTGCACTGATTATACGTCTGCAACATTCTTGATTTTCTGGGGCATTCCTTATTCTCACATTGTATTGAATACTAACTGCATCATGAACTGCTTGCACAATGATTTCTTCATTTGCGGAGACGCTTAAGCCACTACCAGGAATGAACCAAACACATTGTTTCCAGTGGTTGCACCATAGTAAACCACCTATTGAAGAAAATTTAAGATCAGTTCAGCTAGTTAAACAATACAATCTCTTTCTACCCTATGTCATATAAACACACGGAAAAGAAAAATGAAAAAGCTCGAGGATGACACAGCTAAACAGCTCAATACACGATTATTATTAAAAAACATTCTCTGTTTCTATCATTTTTACTATTTATGGAATCCCGTAAAGAGCCGTTTTGTAAAACATCCAATTTCGGTTCCATACGTGATCAAGATCCCAGGAGATATTCAGCAGACAACACTCTAACTTTCTGAATTTCAAATGTGTTATACACGGAAGCAAGTTATAAATCAGAATACTGGCATAATGTTATTGATCTGAATATTATGTACATGACATTTTCACTAACGAAATAAATAATTGTCTTTCATCTCCAAATCTGTGTATGTATAAGGATATTGCAAAGGGCAAAATAACTATCATGGAAGATTTAGCACTTGATTGACTCTCTATATACACTCATTCTCCCTATCTCTGCATATACGAAACTCTATATATAGGAAACTCTTCATCTGCTTCTGTGCCATTAGATTTCAACATCCGGAACCCATAAAGGATAACTAATTAGTTAACATCCACACTAATAGTGTCAAACAAGGTGTCGGGAAAAGTTGAACATGCGACCCTCCCCTCGCAAAAAAAATGGATAAAGTACACCTCCAACATCCCACTAATGTGAAAATGCAGATTAGGACATTTAACTATTGTAAACACAGATTTTGGGGAAGTTGAATGATGAAGTGAAGCAACATGTTCTAGTAATGTAATGACCAACAACTATGAAAATTACTCAGCATTTATGACCAATTTATGACAATTTTGTGACTAGCGAATAAAGTGATCGGTACTACAACTTTAACAATCTCCTATCATCATATACATTTTGGAAATCTCTTTAAATTTACACTAGGAATGGTTTACAGTTCTTCAATGGATTTAATGTACTTGGACTATGGAATAAAACAATATGTTGTACAACTATAACAATCTCTTATTGTTATATACATGTTAAGTCTCTTTAAATGTACACTGCAATGGTTTACAGTTTTTCCATGGACTCAATGTGCTTGAACCATAAGATTTGACATCAGATGTGATATTTCCAACCAAGAATGCGAAGAATGGATAATGTGATCAGGAGAAGATCCTTGGATTGTATTTGAAGGGCTAGAATAGGGTTTCAAATAATATTTATCTTAAAATATTATCGTCTCTTAAGAAAATATTCTTATCTATTTTGAAGTAGGCTAGTGATCTCCCCCAAATAGCATATCTCTTAGTCTTAGCTTCACAAGAACTATTCTTAGAGTTGTTCTTATCATATCCTACTATCTTAACTAATTACGGAGCAATAAATATATTAATTAAACATGCTATAGAGATTTAGAAAGCTTTTGGGGAACCTGTTTTACAAATTAGTCCATTGGAGACAAACCTTTTGGGTAATCTGTTTTACAAATTAGCCCATTAGATACAAACCTTCTGGGGAATCTGTTTTACAAATTAGTCCATTGGAGACTAATTTTCTTGACCAAATGAAGCTCCCATACTGCCTTGGAGATTTTAGGTGTGAGGTGGCATGCATACCTTCTTGGGATAGTTTACTTCTCTGATGGATGGTAAAAAAACATATATTTTGTTCAGTTTTGCTTATTTCTGATTTCGGTCTAAAATATTCATATTAAATCTTTCAAGAATTTAGATTTCAAGACTTTTTCAGATTTCTGTTCAGTTTCACAGCCAGATTTTAGTTTGGTTTATGTCAGTGGTAGCAGGGAATTTGGGACACCCACAATGCATTCAATGATATACTCAGCCACTTATGAAGGGGGCAAATGGAAATTAGAAACAGCATTATCTAGGGAAAAAGCTGTCAAATTAGCTTCTTTTCTCCAACATTGGCTTCACATTTTCAATCAAAGACTAATGGAGAGGTTACACATCCCCACATTTGATGGCATAGATGGAAATTTAAATCCTAGGGCTTGATTGTTATTCAGGCTAGACCCTATGAAAATCATCACAAAATTCAGTTTTCCACATTACAACTTGAGAGACCAGCATTCGGTTGGTGGCAGATGGTTGAACATGAAATAGAGGACGAATAGGATGGTGGTGATCCAAACATAACTGTTGTCCAAAACCGTTGTCCAAGAAAAGTGGACAAAGCACCTTAGGGAGTGCCTCCAAGGCTGTGAAGGCTATGGCACCTTGGCTCCTTCGAGGTAGACCTCCAGAGACAGACAGCTCCGATCCTAAACTATCCTAATGCTGACCACACTCCTAATCTAAGCTAACATTTGCCAAGGAGAACAGAGGGAGAGGGAGAAACATAGAAACAAAAGAGGCAGTGAATGCACCAAAATCGAAGGGGGATCACTCTCTCCCTGTCTTTTTAGACAGTTGACGGCAGATGGGTCAGTTAAAACCTGAGCGATTTCAGAATACACGGGATTTTCACTTAGAAGAACGAGTACTATTTCTTCAGAGGCCTTTACAGCGTCTACAAATAAGACTATGGTGTATCCCTATGGACCTACCCTTAACTGGTTTAGCCTTAGCTCAATTCTCTCTATCTCTATACCAACTGCTCTCTATTTCCTTTCTCGAGTTTCCTTACTCGAGATTCCTCTCTCTACACTCTGCGCGCTCTCCCCATATATATGTCTTCCACCGAAATATCTCAAAATGTCAGGATGGCAGACTCCAATGGACTCTATTCCCGCTCATTCTAAATATTTGAAATTTGCTCATTAAATCCATGAGTTACCGTGTTGTTCCACTTTCTGACCTTTCTGCCTTGTCAAATTTGGTCACCTCATCTTCACTTCCTTTGGTGACATGCGTCCGTGCGTAGTTGATCTTCATTACCCCTTTTTGTCACCTTCTGACATGCTCTGTCGTTTAGACAAGTCCTCCACACAATCCCACTGCGCACAATGGTCCGAGAATTTGCACCCGACATCCTTAACAATCCTGTGCAATCCTTGCACTCAAGATTATTACGCAATACTCCTTCCACACTCTGCGCATGCTCTGTGCCTATCCATTTGCGTACTACTCTATTCATAATCCATCTGGGTCCTCTTCATGCGCTTATACTACTACTGCACACTATTTATTATTGCAAAAAAAACCCTGCGCAATGCCACACACTTGCCCAACTATTCCACTAGGTCCTCCTTATTTCCTTGGTACTTATTTGCCTCCACGCACACCCATGCCTTAGCCAAAATTCCTATCTTGCAATGCAAGATTTCTCTGGACCTTGGATGTTCCTGCATCAACAGTGCATTACAAACCTTGCAGCTATAACCCACACACGGTATAACCACATACATTGGAAGGAAAAAGGCCAATTAACACAACAATGAAGGGAAAAGGTCACAATCAGAATTATATTAACACTTATATATGCATGTTCTGTTCCAGATGGGAGAGAGGAAATAAACACATTGCAGCAGTTCAACACAGAGGACAGGGACACAAGGGAATGGTGGGAACTCAAAAGGGCATAGTTTCCCCACATCCAGAAGAGAGGACCCTTTTACAATGAAAACACTTTGCATTTTATAGCGCAGAGAAAAGAGAAGAGGGGGAAAGTTGAAACTTTAAGGCCAAAATCCCGCCCAAAATGTGGATGCAGACAATAGACACCCAGATATGACTCCTAATTGTAAAATCTTGTGCAAAAGAATGTCAAATCTGAAATCCTCTGAAAATGGGTGGTGCATTGACAAAGAACATGCTTACATGAAACATTGATGTGATGGTCTCAAGAAAAGAACTCCCTCGAGCTTTGAATCCCCTTTTGACTTGCATTAAATGAGAAAAATGGCCACCAGAGATTTGATTGCTTGTTGCTCCGAAAACACCATGGCTCAAGCTCCAAGATATACTCCATTGAAAAGTGCTCCTTGAGAGCTTTCCAACAGATCCAATTTTTCTTGATTTGGTGGCCCCGGTCAAAAGATATGGCTAAAAAACTAATGATTCGTCATTTTCCCGTGCCATTAAAAATTCGCCGTTTTCCCACATCGTGTTCCCGTTTTTCTCATCAGGCCACAGCTCTTATTGGTTTCTCATTTGGTGCCATGTGGTCGCTTCTCATTCGCTGTCTCCACTCTTCATGTTTTTCCCGTTTGGTCTTTATTCTCCCCGACTGACAGGGGGTGATGCCACATGGTAAGCCGTGATTGGTTACAAGCTCTGTGGATTGCCTCCTTCGTCATGCCACTTGACAGTTCTCATTGGCTACGAACTTCAGATCTTTTTAGTCTCTTCCACACTTGTTTCCTTTCCTCCAACACCCGAGCTTCTGAATGCGCCACATGTCAATCTTTAGATGGTTGCAGGCTCTCAGGATGGGGTGCCATGTGGCTATTCTTGGTTGGCTACAAACTTTCCGGATGGGTGCCACTTGGCAATCCATGATTGGCTACGAGCTCTCCAGATAGGTGCCATGTGGTGAAGCGTGATTGGATACAAACTCTTGTATCTTCAGCTGTTGTGCCGCCCAATCTTTGGTTTCTCAGGCTCCAACTACACAGAATTGTGACACGTGGTGCATTCCCAGCTAGTCGGGGCCTCAAGCTCTCTTTCCTGCCTTAGCCAAATTTTCTTCCTCCTGACCACATGGGCACACATGGCGCTGCGAAGTGTCTTCATCTAGAGTCTGTCATGTGGCAGAATCTCACGCTGCCTTTTGTTTCCTCCGTGCCTTAGCCAATTTCGGCATTAAACAAAAAGGGGTTAAGTGGGGCCTTTGCTCCACTCTACAATAAAATGTTTTTCTATATAAACCTTAAGGCGGCCCATTACTTGATGAATGTAGGATAAATTCCCCAAGCCAAAATACAAGACGGCTGTCATTGAAGGGCTTTGAGCGCAACTATGTTTGAACCAAAAGGAAATAGAGTTCTCTCAAAAGGCTTCCCCTCAACTGTAAGGCAATGTAGAAGCTCACAAACATCCCAAAGCTGATTGCAACTCCATGACAAGAGCTCAAAACATGACTGTGTCGAAACGAAAAAGCAACAAAATTTCCCCCAAGGCTCCAATTTGACTATAAGTGGAACACAGAGCTTCCAAACACTTAAAATCCGGCTGCATAGGCAGTGGAGGCTCACAATCCATTCAAGGCAGACAACAAGGAAGAGAAAAGCAGAATTCCACCCCAAAATAGGCTGTGAATCCGTGCAAGGCAGGAAATAGAAGAAGAATGTCAAATGAATGAAACCACTTGAAGAGAAAGGTGTTCTCATGATTCCAAACCTTCCAAAACCTCTACACCCACTGTCAAAAGCTCCTGCAAACTGAAAACCTTCAAGAGAAACCGTGAAAGCATTTAAAAACGTGAGATCAGGGAAAAAATATAGTTCAGTTGTTCCAAATGAAGCAAGAGGCTCATTTTAGCAACAATAACCAATTGGGGAAAATTTATAACTTTGTCTTTTCTCATCCACTTGTAATGAGGAAAACTAGAAGTCATAAATAGCATTATCTAGAGAGGATGCCATCAAACACTCATACCATCTGAAGAAAGTTCTTTTATTTTATGTATCGTCTAAGCATTGGTTTTTTGAATATCAGTGTCTTATTGACTTTGCTGTCATACTTTTGGCATGTTTTAAGTTTAAATATTACAGATCTCTTCTACAAAATTTCAAAATTGAATCTTAAGAGGATAAAAACAGATTTCTGTCCAGTTTCATTTTCAAATTCGAGTTTGGATCATTCAGTGATCTTAGGACATTTTGGTTCAGACCATTGGTATCAATGCACTTTCATGGCACTATTTTTGTACATCTGCGATGGCTTCAATCTCATTCACTTGTGAAAGGGAAAACTGGAAAAAACAAGTAACATTATCTGTGTGAGGAGGAAGCTATCAATTCCCCAATGGTTAGGCTAACGGAAACCATAGAGCAGATGAACGATGGAGTCAAAACCATGAACGAAACCTTAAGCACACTGGGTCTATCAATAAATGGAGAACATAAGAATTGTTTGCGGATGTAAGGAAGAAGAACCCAATGAAAACTTTGAGGAGCATAATCACATCAATCAAAATCTAGTGAAGAGGCTACCCATTCCCAGTTTGATGAGTTAGATGGCAGTACTCATATTGGGGCTTGGATCAAAAATGTTGACCATTTCTACAAGCTGTTTACCACTGGAGCTTTAACAACAACAAAAAAATCAGTTTTCCACATTACACCTAGATGGACCAGCAATTGATTGGTTGAACGTGAAATGGAGAATGAGAAAGAGGATGGTGGGCATCAAAACATAACCACGTAAGAAAAATTTCTTCCCTCATTTTTTCATAATTCTGAAGCCTATACAGAAAATTACTTCTTGGCCCTCTAAAATATTGTTATAATGCAGCAGGGCACAGTGGCATATTATTCCAGAGAACTCTGTCAAAAGATTCATTTGGTAGAAAATTTATTTCCCAATCATGTAGCTGTTATGTGCATTGACTGTCTAAAAGATCCAATCTGAGGTTTATGAAAAGGCTTTGAGGCCAAACGCATTGGAGGAAGCCATCCATTAAGCAAAAGCTTATTCACTGTTCACCTTATAGAAGGAACTATCTCTGAAATTGCTCCAACTGCCAAAGAAGAATCAAAAGGTAACGTGTAGAATAATCTCCCTCTTACTCTATGACTGGTGGGTGAGGGAAAGAATAATAAACCGGTTTGTTTCAAGAGACAAATGCAAGACCCCTTGAAGGATCCCCCTGATTGAGTTTGTAGACAAAGATCTTGAAGAGATGGAAGAGAGAAAAAATAGAGGACAAAAACACTCAAATCATGGACCAAGAACAAAATTAGCTCCCAACTGTGTTCCTTGCTACCATGTCTGGAAATCACCGTAAATATTAACCTTAAAGGCAAAGGAAAAAGTGAAGGGAAGAAATGCAGTGGCCCTCATTGATTCTAGCAATACTCAGAACTTCAAAGATACAAAGCTAGGGACATCTGTGGGCCTAAAGTTTGATCCATTACAAAATTTCCACGTGTCAGTGGCCAATGATAGTGTGATGGACTTCAAGGGGATGATCAAGGGACTCAAATTGCAGTTGGACAGCCATAGATTGAATCTTAATTTATTGTTTTAGGTGGCAGGGGTTGATGTGGTCATAGGATGATAGGTCCACAATGGTTGAAGACTTTGGACGAATTTGGTCGAGTTGTAACTAAGATATGAAAGATAGCATCAGATTACAAAGACTGCAAACCAGTGCAAACAAACTGATTTCAATAAAATACAATGTCAAAACAGCTCACTAAAAGCGAACTTCGCTTCATTGTCCTGTGTAATTCCATAGAGGGTTTATAATGTGTTGGGGTACAGTTTGCTTACACCTGATGAAGCAGCGAAGGAGAATCATTTGTACCCTCTCGACAGAGGCCTAGTCAGTAACTGGGAAAGAGGGTCACCAAGCAATAGAACCGTAGAGAACCGTGGGTCTGACGAGGGAGTCCATGAGGGACATTTAGGAGATGTTCTGAAAGCTATGTTCCACCAAGTTTCTAGGATGGGGACAACAAGGGACGGGGGGGGCATGTTTCCAAGATGAATTTTTGTGGAGGCCTTTTTCTAGGGGATGGCAGGGGACAGCTATTGAAAAATAAGTGAAAATTTAAAAAACATAGGAAATTTCAAATCTTTATATGATAACATTGATAAAGCATAAAACATTCATCACACACATTATAAAACCTTAATACATAAAATTGGAGCTGAAAAGAAGGAATGTGGATGTCCTAAAATATGAAATACAGTGTTACGCGGGGACTTTGTTGGAGACGTTTCTCCGCCGTTCCTAATTTCCAAAAAAAAAAGGGGACGTGCCCCACAAACAAGGAAGCACCCGGGATGTCCCAAGTGCAAAGGGCTATTGGGGACTTCCTTGGGGACGTCCCGGGGACGTCACGAAGTCTGCCGCATTTCCAACATTAAAAGACGTTGATTTTCAATTTTTTAATACTTTTTTTTATATTTTTTTAAACTTTTAATACATTCTAATAAAAAACAACATGCCCTAACCCTAAAAGCAACAAAAAAAACTTATAAAAAGAGCATTTCAGACTCATTCTAATCACACCAAGCAAGAGCAAAAAAAAGAGAAGGAAAGAGCAAGAGTTAAAAAGAGAAGGAAACAACAAGGAGCAAGGTGCAAGGAGCAAGAGCAAGGAGGAAGAGCAAGAGTAAGGAGGAAGAGCAAGAGCAAGAGGTATGTACATACATTACAACCATTCTTTATTTTTTTTTAAATTTCCAAATGCAAAATTGAAAGTGAAGGCATTGCATTTGCTTGTATTTTTTTTCCTATTAGCAAGTGAGGGAATGAAATAAAGCATAAAGGGAGGGAATTTTTATTGCTTGTTTTTTTATTTTTAAATGTATTCATCACTATTTTTTTTAAAAGTGTATTAATTGTTTTATTGTATTATATAGTTGTATTGTTTTGTTTTTTAATTATTGTAGCTTCAAAATGAGTTCAGCTAGTGATTATCAAGTTGAATGTGAGGTTGAAATGGGTGATGAGATGGGTGTGCAAGGAGAAGGAACACAATCCAAAGCACCAAATACTGCTAGTTCACAAGGGAGTGTGGTCAAGTTCAGTTGCCCCTCCGCTATGTTGAAAAAGTATGCTGGGGGGCCTTTTGATAAGAAAAAACCTTTGAAACAATTTTGTCAAATTATGCAAGGTCCTAGATCAAGCATTTCAGGGGGCACTAAAATATGGAAATGCAACATATGTTCATTATCTTGGTTAGGCAGCATTACTAGGTTGAATGCACATTTATTGCACATCCCGAGGAAAGGTGTAGGCATGTGTGGACAGCTATCACTTGAAGAGAGGTCATAAATGGTGAGATTGTATAATGGAAATATGGTGGAAAAAGTTTTAGAAGTTCATGGTCGTCATATTAGTGGCACTGGCACCCCTTCTAGTTCTGTGGGAATTAATATTGGTAGTGTTGCAGGTGTTTCTTATGAGGTGTCTGAATTGGATGCTTTCAGTAGTAGTCGGGGGAAGAGGAAGGTTGTGGCCTTCAATCCAGTTGTTGACATGTATTATAAAAAGGTTAGAGAAGAGGTTGATGATGCCATTAGAAATTTCCTTTTTGCTACTAGCATTCCATTTCATGTTGCTTGCTCTCCTTATTTCAAGGAGGCTATGGCTAAGGTAGTCAAAGCAAGTGTGAGTTGTGTGCCCCTAGGAGACACGAAATTGAGAACCACAATCTTGGATAGAAACTATTCAAAAGTTAATTTGTTGACGGAGGAAATGAGGTGCACATGGGTCTCTCACGGTTGCACCATCATCATTGATGGGCGAACAGATATCAGACACCACCCACTCATAAATATCATTGTTTCATGCAGAGAGGGTCCTTACATTTTTAGGGCAGTTGATTGTTCAAGAAAGAAGAAGGATGCAGAGTTCCAATTCACCATTTTGCGAGATGTCATTGAGGAGGTTGGCCCCACCAACATTATGCAAGTTGTCATAGATAAAGCTTATGTGTGCAGGGAAGCAAGAAACTTATTGAGGCTCATTACCGACATATATTTTGGACCCCATGTTGTGTGCATAACATGAACAAGGCACTAAAAGATATTGGAAAAATTGATTGGGTCATGGTGTCCCCAGATTTCATCCTGAAATCTGAGACTACCCTATTCGAAAAAATTTCATACTTTTAAAATAATGGTTTGTTTTGTCTTTTATTACCAGAAAGTTCCTGTACTCTGTCAAAATATTCCCAAGGAGCCATATTAGCCATTTTCGCCAAATACCCAGATGCCCAAAATTGTTATATTCTGTCGTAGGAATTTGCCTGCGGGAAATTTGTATTTAATTATTTTGAGCCCCGTTTGAGGCAATTTGTGCTCCAGTTTAACTCTGTTGTGATCGTACATATCGTTATTCCCATATACCAGTAGGGTTTTAACCAAGAATGAATCCTAAGCTTTATTTGTAACTTTTGGCAACGTTTTGTGTTTTCCCGTTTCGTTTCTGTGAAATTTCTCTAGATCAATCCCTTTGCCGATTTGGCCTGATTCTTGGCCTGGAGTATCTGGAGATCACATACGCACGTTGTGCCAGAAGGAATTCGCCATTGAAGATCTGGTTCTCTTGGAAAAGACGAAGTCATGCACCAAAAAGTTTCTTCTGGGCTGGCCGCATTTTTGGAAAAAGAGGGTTTGAAGTGGATCATGGGATTTTTGGAAGCAGTAGGCAGGTGGAAATTTTGTACCTACCTAGTAGGGTACTTTTTCCCATGGAAGCAACGCCACTTGAGTTACAATGGGAAAATTGGAGGCAACAGGCAGGTGGGAATTTCTTACCCTGCCTTGCAGGGTAAAAATTCTCATTGTGAAATAAAAGAAAAATCATTTAAGGCATTGATGGGATTTTCTTACCTGCCTTGCAGGGTAATAATCTCATTATGAAAGTCAAACAGCTTAAGTGGATCATGGGATTTTTGGTCGCAACAAGGAAGTGGAATTTTTATACCTGCCTTGCAGGGTACTTTTTCCCATGAAGGCAAAGTCACTTAAGTTATGATGGGAAAATTAGAGGCAGCAGGCAGGCAGGAATTTCTTTCCTGCCTTGCAGGGTAAAAACTCCCATTGTGGAATAAAAGAAAAACAACTTAAGTGAATCATGGGATTTTATTGCCTGTCTGGTAGGGTAAATAATCCCATTATGAAAGTCAAACGACTTAAGTGAATCATGGGATTTTCAGGGCTGCCTTGCAGGGTAAATAATCCCATTGTCATATGACTTTCAAAAATAGAAATTTCTTATTCCAAAAAGTGCGACCCACCTTGGGTGAATAATAATGCATTAAATAAATATTTGTTAATATTTATTCACCCAATTTTGGCGCCCAGGCTTGTGGAAAAGTCAACAAAGGGAAGTGGACAAAAAGAATTTAAAAATAGAATTCCAAAATTAAATAAATTTAATTTATTTAATGCAGCCCCATTTGGAAAAGAAATAATACTTTTTAAAGTATTAAATGATTAAATTAATTCCTATTTTTAGTGGCTAAGGTCAAAGCATACTGTGAGGCTTGAGTTAACTAGACGTAGAAGACTAAAATTAAATAAATTTAATTTATTTAATGGTAGCCATGAGCATGTACAAAATAGGCGCCCCATTTGAAGAGTAAAACTTATTAAATAATTAATTAATTGCTAGGAATAGGAAAGAGATTAATTAATTATAGAATTATGAGGATTTTATAAGCAGGGGCTGCAATAAGGATGAATTAATTAATTCAAAAGCAGAGAAGCGCAGCCCAGACAAAAAGTGTGCCCCATTTGAAGAGGAATTTTACTCAGAAGAAAGGTGTACATTAATGCTGGAAGCTTCCAAATTTGGTGCACTAGGTTTGAAGGAGCTTGATTTGTGTCTGAATAATTGTCTACATAAGTGATACAGGTGCTCAGGTGAAGTTGGTAAAATCCATGTTTATTTTGTATGCAAATAAAACATCAAATTTTGGAGCAGCAGGCTTGAATTATGCAGATTTTTATGATTAAAATCCACTGTTCATGTTCCGGTTGCCATCTTTGTCTGAATTAATTGCAGGAATTCATCACATGTACTTTTATAAGAGAAAGGGAGCTTAAATTAGTGTCCAATACATTAAACATATCCTCCGAATTTGAAGAATTATCTAGATCATGCACCGGTTGTGAAAAATTTCTGTCGAATAAAGAGGAAGAAGAATTGTTCAGAGAAAGATTGCTCCAGCCATGGCAAAGCGGGATGAAAAAGAAAGCACAACGAGAGTCATGCATCACTTCTAGAGTTTGCTGACACCAGAGACAGATCCAGATCTAGATCCAGATCTTATAATTGCAAAAGTTTCTGAGCAAAAATTCTTCCTCTTGTTTTTGATGCAGCCCGTGTAGAAGTCAGTGCATGGAAAATTTCTTCCAGGATCTTGTGCATGTGCTCCCAATCTTCTAGTTGAAGCCTTCATTGAAGTTGCATTCACTCGGAGTGCTTTCCAGAATTTTTTAATTGCTCATATGCAATTAAAAATAAAAAATGATGAGTTATTTACTGCGAGACATTGCACTAATGCATGTACTGCAGAAGAGTTGCAAAAGCTTCAAGGATAAGAGGGAAGACAAGGCAAAGGCAATACCCATAAGCGGAATTCCAGATCCAGCCGCTTCTAGAGCCGGCTGCTTCCACATCCAGTTTGCTAAGAATCAAAGGAATTCTAGATCCAACCGCTTCCAGATCCAGCCGCTTCCAGATCCAGCTGCTTCCTGATTCAGTTTTGAATCAGCTGCATGCAGAATATGAAAAAGGACAAGACTGCAGCTTTCCTCTTTCTTCTTTTTTCTCTTATTTCTCCGACAAAGTAATTGAGCGATCAATTAAATTATAAAACTTAAGTGATTGGTTTAAAAGCCATTACTTGAAGAAGTCAACTACTTGGAGATAGGTGGCAGATATGCAAAATAGAAGGTTCTATTTTTAGTTGCAAATCATCCATGTCATGCAAAGAGGAATTCCAGGAGGGAGATTGCCAGTTGTTTCCTTTCCGAACTTCCACATGTGTCAGTTCAACTAAAAGCTTCCGACTTGTAATTGCCCCTCTACATTCTATAAGTAGAGGAAGAACCTTCGGGTTAATGATCAGAATTTGTAAGCAACATCTTGTGTTCTAGACTTTGTGCTGAAACCCTGAGAGCCACTTGAAGCAAAGGAATATAAAGGAGCAGAGTTTCCGAAGAACTTTGTGTCACAGTGTATTGTGTTTCTTGATTTTTATCTTAGATCTTTTAATAGACTTTGTGTTATTTTAGATCTAGATCTAGAGTTGCCTTTGCTTATAATTTTGTGTTTATATCTATTGGTTTCTTCTATGTGCATGCAATCAACTCTGTTATCTATTGATTGGGATGCACATCTTCCCCATTTCTTCTCTATGTTTATACTAATTCCCTTCTTCTATAAATATTTCCTTTCTTTAAACAGTTGCTTACTTGCTGCAGAATTATACAACTATGGTTCATGAGCTGAATAGTTAAAGTAAAACCCCATATAGATACTAGCATATTTTTATTGACAAATCTGACATGGGAGCCTCACCGGTAAATGAGGGAGATTTATCTCATGATTGCCTAGGTTTTGTAGCTATGCAGAAAATCTAGCCAACAATGTCAAAAATGTAGTGGCTGATGCTAGAGATGTGCAGATGTTCATCTGCAACCACCATACGTCATTGGCACTCTTCCGTAGCTTTTCGAGAAAGGAATTCCTCAAGCCAGTGGACACACATTTTGCATCATATTTTATTTTGCTAGATAGGATGGCTGAGTTGCAGGAATCATTATAGTGCATGGTCATGACATCAGAGTGGTCTAGGTGGGATGGGTCGAAGACAGAGCAGGGGAAGAAGGTGAAAGCAATTGTGGTGAATGAAACATTTTGGATAGATGTGAGATATATCACATCCATAATATCTCCAGTTTTCAGTGTGATAAAATATGGGGATTCTGAGAGCCCTAACCTTGGTGAGATATACGAATGTATTGATAGTATGCTTGGCCAGATGAAGGCTGTTGTTCGAGCAAGGGACCCCACCTTGGCATTCTACCATCAGCATATTCAGCCTATCATTGAGCGGAGATGGGAGAAGTTGAACACTCCTTTACACATGGCTGCATATGCACTAAATCCGACGTGGTATGTTGAGAGGCCTGGCAGAGTTCTCCCAGTAGATGATGAGGAGGTGAGGAAGGGTTTCTTGAAAGCCCTAAAAAAAATGTATAATGCAGAGGATGCTTCACGAGTCAGAACTGATTGGCTCAAGTTCGCTTATCTGGATGGCTACAAAAAAATATCAAAGATAGACAGGACCACATTGGCTTACATGAGAGTCCAGTTAGTTGGTGGCGATTGTATGGACATGCAGGATTGCTACGAACACTTGTTATTCGTCTTCTTTCTCAGGTTTCTAGTTCCTCTGCTTCTGAGAGGAATTGGTCAACATATGGGTGGATCCACTCTCTTAAGAGGAACAGACTTACCTCTAAGAGAGCAGAGAAACTTGTTGCTGTACATAGTGCCTTGCGTCTCATGGATCGCAAGACACCTACGTACAAGGAGAGCCCAGCATTGCGGTGGGATGTGGATTTTGAGGATGCAAGGCAGGTTGATGAAGATCAGGAGCAGCGAGGACTGGTTGATATCTCCTTTGCAGATGCAGCTGACATTGATACAGATACTCCTAGTGAGGAGGAGCGGTTTGCAACAGTTCCTTCGGAGGGCTCTGATAGTGATTTTTGAGTTGTACTTGTCACTTGTAGTTGTCATTTTGGTTATGTAATGTCATTTTGGTTATGAGCCACATGACATAATATTTCGTAGCATAATGTAGATGTCATTTTGGTTATGAGACATGACATAATATTTCGTAGCATATGTAATGTGGGTGTAGTTGTACTCTTCTCATGTTGATTATTGAAGCGTAAGCCTAAGACTTGTTTTAAATTTTCAGCTTTACTATTTAGTATTTACTATTTAGTCTTTCATTGTCATGTTGAAGTTTTGAACATTGAATATAATATATATAGCTGTAGCATTTTGGTCCTTGGCTTATGTGATGAATAATTGGATTAATCATTAGTGGTTACTGGTTACAATCTTCAAACTTTCTTGTATTAATCATTAGGTTATTGAATTATTCTTTATTCATGTTATATTTGTAAAATAAATAAAAAAAAAAAAAAATTTATTAGCCGTCCCCTTGCCGTCCCCCTGCCATCCCGAAATTTTCAAAAAAAATTGCCGTCCTGGAAACCCCGTCCCTACGTCCCGACGTCCCGCCGTCCCGGAGTCTTAGGATAACTATGTTGTATCCAGATTTGACAGTGTATTCCCCATCGCATGAGTTGTTCCAAAGAAGTTCATCCTTAACTTCAATTTGATTCAAGGGTATGTTATCCAGCTACACTTGAAGTGAGAAGATTATGAGATTTAAGCTCCATCCCTTTCCACCTTAAGTTGCTTCCATCTTTTTCTATTACCCTCCATTTCAATGTAGTCTTTAACTATATTCCATACTTTTGCTCTAAAATATTTTTGACAAAACCAAATTTATCATTTAAACTGAAGCTAATCCAATTATCACTCCAAAATTGAATATCTCTATCATTTCCCACTTTCCATTTACAGCCTTGTTTGATGAAATTCCTTATTTGTATCAAATTGATTCCAAAAAATAGAACCTTGAGGTAGTTGGCCATCATGAAGGAAAGAAGTTACTGTTTGTTTGAGCTAGATATTTAGCCTTAATTAAATCAATCCAAGGTTGCTCCTCAATAAGCATTCTCCAAACCATTTTTGCAATCAAGGCCATATTCATTTTTCTAATATCCTTTATGCCTAGCCCACCGATTCTTTTAGGAGTACATACTTGATCCCAAGCCACCAAGTGGTATCTAAACTTTCCTCCATTCCCCGCCATAAGAAGTGCTTCTGAATCCTTTCAATTTTGTCCCTAAAGACAGCAGGAATGTTGCATAGAGACATAATGTAAATAGGTAGATTTTGTGGAGTGCTTTTGATTAGCAGACATTTTCCAGCACTAAAAAGTATGGCCCCTTTCCAACCAGCCATTTTCTTTTGAAATCTTTCAAGTAAACCATTCCAAACTGTGGTAGAATTTTTTTTGGTTCCAAGAGGAAGACCCAGGTAAGTAGTGGGTAAGGAATTAATTTTGCACCCCAGAATTTAAGCAATTCTTTTTTGTCTTTCCAAAGGAGTATTAAAAAATTAAGATGGAACTCTTATCAAAATTTAGAATCTCTTGCTCGGAGGCAACCTCATAAAATTTCATGAATAGACTTAATAGCCTTATAGCTTCAAGGATAGAGGCCATCAACAGAAGAATTGTATCATCCGCAAATTGCTGATGTGAAGCTATTTGATTTGTAGAAGTAGGCCTAATTCACTTTATAGAATCCCTTCTAGTTAACGGCATTTGGTAATGAATCTGCTAAGACTATCCGCCATTATTAGGTGAAAAGCAAAGGGGATATAGGATCACCATGTCTTAATCCCCTAATACTAGCAAAGAATTTCTCCATTTTCTCACCATTAACCTAGAAATGGAAATTACTAGCTGGTATCAAAGCAAGCTTTCTTCCATCCTTGTGAATTTATTATGCAAACCATACATTTAGCCAGAGGTTTGAGGACCATTGCTCAAAGAAAATCAAGAAGCCAAGATAGATAAGATAAGATAAGATAAATATATTAATGTCCAACGAATGACCACAAAAGTAGGTCAATGGGACTGTAGCCCAAACAATATACAAAGTGCGAGCGGGGACAACTCAAAACGAGTTCCCAAAAACAGAAAAGAAGAGAAAAGACAGCAGAAAGGAAACCCGAAGCCAATACCCCCACAGGCGGGGGCAATGGAGCAAGTGGGGGAGAAAAACGACGGAAGCAAAGAAGAGAATGAAAGGGGGGGCAAATGAGGACCAAAGGTCTAATCAGGAATGGTAGCCACACCCCTCCTAACATTAGAGGCCGACGAAAAGAAGCTCCTGATGGACTGGCAACCCGAAAAGGGGGGTGAAAACCTCCTCCCCAGCTGAGATCTGAGACTGACGCGGCGACCAGGGGACGAATGGAGTTGGATTGCCCTCTGGTACGTGTGTGCATCTGATGTTGTTGACGGTGATCGAGGGAGGTGTGAAGGTCCAATCGGGGACGAACTGATCTATGCACTGTATCTGGGTCAGCAAGGCTCTGTCGTTTAGTTTCTCTACCAATGGGTAGAACCAGAAAGAAGGTTGTAATTCATCTCGTGGGGACGACTCTGCGGAAGGGGACTGAAGAATCTGGTCTCGTAACAGCAAAGACTCACGGATGTAGAGGGCAAGACACCGCTGGTCGATATATCTGAAGAAGACCGGGAGAGTCTGAATCCCTCTGAAGAGACAGTGAAAGCGTCCTCGGATCTCATAGTAAATGGGGCAGCGGAAGATGAAATGAGTCTCAGTCTCAGTCTCCACCTCATGAAGGCTACAGAGCCTACAAAGTCTATCCATCCGATCAATGTGGTGATCAGTCTCGCACCGAGAGTCTGTGGGAGCCGACTCAAAACTGACCAAAGGTATACGGAGGGCATGCACCCAGTGACGAGAGGTGTACTGAGGGCGGATGATGAGCCCATCTCTGATTTCAAGAAAGTGCTCTGCATAAAAAGACATCTTAGGGCGCAAACCCCCAGGGGGTTCACCCAAGTAGTCTAAATGAAGCTCCTGTAGATATCCTCCTGGATGGACCTGTTCAACACTTGTTTGGTGGGCAAGAGATGACTGGGAGCATTCAGAGAATACTGGAAGGGGGGAGACGATCAATCTGGATACCAACTGAGTCCAACAAGGCAGAAGTCTCGGCAAACCAACAACGGCCCCCAGCCTGGGCAATACTCACAGAGGAACAATAGGCGAGATATGGATACCTGTCCTGCTCATCGGAAAGATCACCAAACCTCCTGATACGGTGAAGAAAGGATGATATGTCAAATATAGTCTCTAGATGGAAAGGTCGAGCTCCGAACTCTGCCAAAATAATATGCTGGGGGACCGTCTGTTTGCATCTGATGAAATGACAAAGGAGGAGAGTCTGAATCCTCTCAGCTGAAGCCCAATCTGTGTCCAAAAGGGAGGGCCCCCAGACGACAGACCCATAGAGAACAGTGGGGCGGATGAGGGAGTTCATAAGAAACATCTTGGAGGAGACATCCTGGAAGTGGTGCCGAAAACACTGTCTCTCGAGAATGGCAAGAGACCCATACCCTTTATTCACCCTCGGCTAAAGAGCGTGTCTCATATTGAATCTAGGCCTTGAGAACTAAAGAGTGTATTGCTCCTTTGGTGACACACTTGGCTAGATCTAGCTTGTTGAGACATGAGGAGGTGGATGTGAGACTTTTGGTCATCACATGCATTAGTGAGATCACACGGATAGTAACCCCAAATTTTTCATATGATGATACTACTATGGAGGATGTCTATGAGCTCGTGATTGGAAGCTTTCAAAAGCTTTGGGACATCACCAACCCTCACTTTGATAAAAAGGTTAAGATCTTGAAGAACATGGCTAAGGTAAGGTCTTGCATTCCAATGTTAGATCTTGATTGTAATGACCTCATTTTGCACATGTTTGAGGTTTTCTTTGATGTTATACATGAGGAACATTCACATGAAGTAATGGATGCTATGCAAACAGTGATGTCCTTAATGTTGAATGAGTATGAGGAACCTCCACAACCTTTGCTATCCATACGTGTAGAAGGATTGGAACAAAAGGAGTCATGCATTGCTCACTCCTTAGCAAGAAGAATTGTAAATCAATGTGCAAACAAAGTAAAGACATGCATCCAAGATATGAGCACTCTTGTTTTTAATGGTACATTATTGGCATCTAATGATTACATGGGTTTGAATATATGCCAGAAGAAATCAGATTTCACTCAAGAGGAAGTGAAGGAAGAAGAATCATTAGATGAACATAAGTAAGGTAAACATTTATTGTTGATTGAAGAGGTTCCTTTAAATTTTTGTGATTGCATGCATAGCGATAAAGTAATCATGGAAGAATATGAAGATGAGTCAAAAAAGAAATAGGAATCTGATTTGCAAGCTTGCATGGACAAGTAAAATAAGGGCAGCCAAAAGGTAATCAACGATGATTATTTGGTTGATACTAAGACTACTTGTGTGGGTCATGAATGCAAGTTGCGTGCTAAGAAAACATAGGTGTTTTTGGGTGTTTTAGACGATTCTCAACTCGCTGGTCTACGCATAACAGCAGATATTAGAGGACAAAAAGCTGCCCTCATTCGCTCAAAGATGAAGCCTAAGGAGGCCTCACACCAAGTACAAGCAAGGATGCATGATTCCAAGGTAGAAGGAAATGTGTGGGTTGAAAATCCCAGGGAATATGAGGGTACTACATGGCACAAAGGTATGATGGGCAGCTCCAAGCATTTTGTTTCAATTATGTTGCTTCCTTACATAAGGAAAATCCATGAGCTCAATGAATGGTACGATTTCCCTTGCATTTCTGATTTTTCTTTTCTATATGTTAATGATGAGGTGGAGATAAGGTGGTGTAATCAAGCACATGCTATCATATGGTATAAAGATGTAAGTAACCAATTGTTTGCGTTGGCTAGTGCTTATGAGATGATTAAGATGGATATTCTATTCATCCTGTATCATGATACAATTCAGTTTTTTATTGTTGAGATCACAAGGTGAAGGTATGAGCATCATATATTCATGTTTGAATGGGCAACCAAGAGGAATATGTGTATGCTTAATATTCACACTACTATAATGTACATTTTTGGTTTGTTTGAAGACATATTAGCATGCTTACAAAAGGATTTAGTCACATGGTACGCTGATTTTCAGTTAGGAGCATCATAGAAGCCATAGTAGAATGAATGTATGTTTTGTAAATGTTTTTAGGATCAGTTTTGGTTTTAAATAAGGGAACCTCCCCATCAAAGAGGAGGTACTATTGTCCCCTAAACTGTTGATGTTTGCCTCCTTGCCAAGAGGATTATTTTTCTCTATGACTCTAAGCTCTGTTCAAGTGTACCCAGATTACACACGTGCGCTCTGTTGGAGGATGCATTCTGAAGTACCGTACTCTAAGAATATATTAGATGACGTAATAATAGAAGAGTCTACTTTCTTAGATGTATTTATTTTTTATTTAGTCTATAATATTCAGATTTTTGTTTCAATAAATTTAGCTTTCAAGACTTTTGTTCAATTTTATTTTCAAATTTCAGTTTGGATTATATCATAACATTTTGGACATAGCACTCATCTATTTGGTTGACCATAGTATAAACCTATAATGCCCCTTTTCCGAGATGAAACTGAAAAACCAAAGAACTTGCACAATTCAAATAGTAAACTGAAGAAAACTGAAATTAAATTCCAAACCCTAGCATTAGGCTGTAAATATATTTATTTTGTAATAGAAATCAGCCACAAATTTGTTGGAAATAATTTAGAAACCCTTAAAAAGAATATTCTTCAAATCTAGAAATGATTGCAAGAGAAAAGCACCTGAAAATATATTTTTTTACCAATTTAATATCAATTGGAAATTAATTAATCAACAGTAGTGAATACCCTTATAAATATGGCAGGAATTGAAGGTTTCCAAGCCCCAAAATGAAGTACAAATGAAGATTCCAACTAAAAATAGGAGAAACACAATGAAAGACCCCCAATGGATCCTTGGAGCAAATATAATTTTTTCCCACTCAACACTAGCAAAATACAATGGAAAAATATATACTTCAAAAGCTAGGGCAAATGGGATTGATTTCAACCAAATCGACTAGGGTTTTATATGCAAACACAACCAAAATCAGCATGCAATAATTATTTTTTCTCCCAAACCCTTGGAACAACCCTCAAAGTTAAGGCCAAAACAGTCCCAAAACAAATCAATCCAATAGAAGATGAACTGCTGTAATTTTTATTCACCAAAAACTTTCAAAACACTGTTGGAAATGCTCAAAAATCTTACTACAACCAATGGAATTTTCTGAGTGAAAATCCCTCTCAACTCTTGGGGTTTTCGTCCACAAGAGATTAAATTCCTAAGGGTTTTCTCTTTGGAATTTATTTGCACAAGCTCAGAGCTCACATGCAAGATAAAATATCATATTAAAAATTTGGAATGCCTCTACATAGGTCGACCTCTTTTTTATGTAGGAAAAAGGACCCAAAGTGACCTTTGGACTTCCAATGAAAATGACCTTTGGCCTTCCAAAACACATTTTCCCTTAGGAAGTACAATTTAATTAGGTGCTTTTATTTTATTGCACTTTCCTAAGTTCTAATTTAAAGTTAAGTCTATTAATTTATTATATGTGCTTCTTATAATGTTATATTTTAATTTTAGCACAATATAATAAAGTTAATAAACTTAAGCCACCCTTGAGCTCACTCTTTGGATGTCAGGTAGACAAAATAGGCCAAAGGTCTTCATTCAAAGTTACTCGGAAAGGAGGGACAATACACACAATGATGGTTGAATTTGAAGTTGTCATGCCCTATAAGACCCCAAACTCCAACACATGGCAAGTCGCCACCCTTGGGAAGGGCTGGAAATGCCTTCAAAATTGAATACAAACTCCTTGTGTGATCACCCTTTTGCAAACTTGTGGGCTTTCGTCCTCAAACCAGCCCACAATTGAAAGGTTTCGTTGTCAATAGGTCTTCCAATAGGGTTCTCGTCCTCAATGGATAAGAGAGAAAGCAAACATGCTCCCAACTCCAAGAGAATAAATTCCAAAAGCAAGCATATCCATCTTCTAAGTCAAGTGACCCCTTTAAATAGCTAGAGGTGACACCAAAAACCAAATAGAATCCTCCTAAGGAGGACCGACCTCCTTACTGACATAATACTTCCTTTTTCTTTTCTTTTTCTATTGGCTTTCACCTTTTTCCCAACTGACCTAACTCTACTTCGAAAATTACTTAAAATTAATGCAAAGCTCACAAAAAAACTGAAAGTCATGACATTAACTTTCCTTGTTCATTCCCTTTTAGCCCACGCGAAGTGGAATGGACCCAAGGTCCTCAAAGAGAACTCGCATTTGCAAGTACTCCCCTCCCAAAATCAATTGGCCTCAAGCAATTGCAAGTTCACATGCCCCAATATCATCATACTATAATAACAATAACATCTAAATCCCATAGATGTCAAGTCGAACAACCTCTGCAGACAATTATCATGGAGTCTACTCCATCTGTCATCCACATCTATATGCTCTCCCTTAATGAAGCCTTCTACCCAAAGCATGAGAACATCTTTCATACACTCCCTTAAGGCAAAAGGCTGCCCCAAGTGCTCGCTACCATCTTCCCGAGGTAACCATTTGGTTTTCTCTTGTGATGAAGAATCACATACACTTGCTTCATGACTAGAGCCTTGAGCTTCAATGGGTCCCATAATGTTACCATAGGTTGATCCCTCCACACCATGGCACAACACAACTTACATGTAAGCTGGAAACAAATCATAACAGCCACAAGTCACTTGGAATTCCATCTAAATCAGCATTAGGATGGATGGGAGGATTGTCTTCAATAGTGGAGCCCCTCCACTAACATTACCATGCAAGGAAACCCTCTTAAATTGGACAATTGTACAGTTGTTCATGACTGAAAATCTTATGACCAGCAATTTAGAAATGATATAAATATGGCAAACCCATGCAAGATTCAGTAATGTGAGTGATGCAGAAGTGGCAAGCAACCATACAAGGGCAGAAAACTCTCCATCTTCAACTGCAATCTCATATACTTCCTTATTTACTTGAGCTGATAACAAACTCAACTGCTCTATCACATCCTTGTCTTCTTTCTCCTTCATACTCTCTACCTCCCTTCTAGGCCGTTTACACTTCTCTTTTTTCTCCATTCCGAGGCCTGCATATAGAACAAACATATTAAAGAAAACAAGAGCTCTCAACATTACTTCTTCATGCCTCATAGATATGTGGACTAGCTTTCTTCCTTTGCTTACATTCTCCTCAAAATTCCCCTTCATATGATGGACTCTCAAAGGTCCATTCACGCTGCCCCAAACATGGTTGTAGTTGTACCATAGCTATTTCTAGCTCAGAATGGGCATTGTGGTGGTAGGAAAAAAATCCTTCCAACTTGGGATTGAAACACTTTTGTGACTGTCATAGAAAGGGTTATGTCATCACCAATCCGGCACTATGATAATTCTTCACCGAGAACTCCTTGTGCTATGATTATTTACTAATGTACAGCCTTTAGTTTGGTGGATGTAATCTGGAAACACAACAAACATAACACAAGAATACCATAGACTATAATAAGAAGGAATGATGATAAATCTGAAATATCAGAGTAAATTATAATATTAACATGAAATTGTTACAATCTCACCCATGAGGTACTTCAAGTGTTACTGACTTCACTTGCCTTCCAACAATAACTATGGAAGAAACTTCACAATTACACCTCTTAGTAGCTTCTTTAACACACCTTCCAAATGATGGCTTCCTTTACACACTTACTCATACAATATTTCTCACTACTTTCTTATATGATAAATGAGGGGGGTGGCCTCTTTATTTATAGAACTTCTAGGCTTATCCATTTTATCTCTAAGATAGGATAAGAAATCCACTCTGACGAATCATATTCCATACCTTAAGTCTTATCTGTACATGTAAACTTATCTTTTAAGATAAGATAAACCTTATCATTTCACATGGGTTCCACATTTTTAGACTTTTTACAAATAAAATACACAAAATATTTATGACCTCACTCCTTGTCGTTATTACCAATATAATATTTCTAATTCCTAATCATGTAGACCCTACTTCTCTACTTACCCCAACTTTGACATTTTAACATTACCGGACCACTTACGACAAATATTTATTTTTTACCACAACATTCCTATTGTACTTTTGACTATTACCGTACTATACATTATTGGCGGCGTCGTACTGGCAGCGCCGTTATCTTCTATCGGACGCTACTACTAATTATACTTAACAACATCTTATTCCTAATACATACATTAATGAAATAGAAATTACGGACGAAAAATTTAGTGTCGACAATTAAGGGGCTGGATTTGATGCGGACGGTAGCAAAAAGAATAGGATAACAGCTGGCATACTTCAAATTTTTCACAAAAATTAAAAATGACAGTGACATAGGGGTTAGAACAACCATATGGGGACTGAAGTCTGAAAATGCTTCAACAAAATCAACAAAACTAAAATTACTCCCATGTATGGCTGAGACTAATTGTATGGCTGCACGTACAATGTTGGGGAAGCTAAAAATATGAATGACAGCAATTCGACAACTTGGAATACTGAATCCCATTTGAAGAAACACATCCTTTTTGAGTCCTCCACCCATCCAATGGTGGTCACCCCATATGTAGTTTGACTCCATCAAAATCATACTAAAACGTTGAACATCATCTATTATGCTTATCACCTTTCCACATCAAGCATCTTGTTGCCTCGACAATGGTGACTATCTTCGTAGCTTTGTCCTCAATTGTAGGACTCGGTTTCAAGGAATGTTCTATGGATCGTGAGCATTGATTCTCCACATCGTCCTTAGAATATGACATACTTTACAATCTCCTTGGAAACCTCTTTTCTAGCCACATACACGAGATAAAGAATTTCTCAAAAATAGTGAAATTGAACTACTCGAAGACCTTACCCTTCTTGTATCTCAAAAGATCACCCAGATCCCAAACTCTCATGTTTACACAACTTGGAACTTGTATGAACGGATCTATGTGCCCTTCACCACACGAAGTGTTCTACACTCTATCACCATTACAACTATGTTGTCCATGATGACCACACATCTGAAATGACTTAGTAAGAAGCAACAAATCCACAACACTTTCATACCTTTGGCTATCAACGATTTGCTCACCTTCCTTTGTCAAATGAAGAATGATTGAGATATCTTCCACACCTCCATCCTTGTACACTCTTCATTCTCCTTCCTTTTACACTCTTCACATTCAACAAGTGAAGCCCTTTCCGCCTTAACTTCATCCATACTTTGTTGACACATATATGGAGCATCTTCCTAGTTCTTGCTAGAGTCATGAACACCATTAATTTGCTTCTTATACGTTGTTCTAAAATTTTCAACCGGCTAAAAAATCAACATTATTAGGACTTCAACTCAAAATCCTCCAGTAAATCTGATTTTTTTTCCGGTTCGTGCCCTATGATTTCTTCATTGACCTCTTGAAGTGTTGATGTATATGCTACCTTTGTTGTTTTTTTCGTCTTTCAAGAGAAACCCTTTTGGATTTGGCTCCTTGGCATATTCTTATGGTCTATGCTGTAACCCTAGCATCTTCATCCATGCATTGGTTCTCCCCTTGTTGGAACCATCAAATGCAGGGAGTGTCACTTTCCCCAAGGCATGTTAAGGATCCCTCTGTGGTGCTTGAGGTCTAGGCTCGGGCTTTGACCTATGCTTGCTTACTCCTATGAACTGCGCAAGTGAAATGGCATCACAAATCTCATTTGGAAGAGCCTTATACTCCTCATAGTTGGCCACAATGTTGTTACCCACTAAATGTTGTGTTTCAACCTCTAAAACGATTTCTTATTTCTTTGGTAAGAACTTAGGTCGCCAATCCATGTTCTCTCTCCTAAGTTCCCTTTCACTCATGTATCCATTGCAAATGTTAACTTTCAACCCTGCAAACTAGGAAAATTGATGCTCTGATACCACTGTAATGCTCCTTTTCCGGGCAGAAACTGAAAACCAAAGAACTTGCACAATCCAAATAGTAAACTAAAGCAAACTGAAATTAAATTCCAAACCCTAGTAGCAGGGTGTAAATACAGTTATTTTATGATAGAAATCAGCCACAAACTTGTTGGAAATAATTTTAAAACCCTTCAAAATAGTATTCTTCAAATCTAGATACTATTGCAAGACAAAAGCACCGGAAAATATATCATTTTATCAATTTAATATCAGCTGGAAATTAATGAATCAACAGTGGCGAATACCCTTACAAACATGGCTGGAAATGAAGGTATTCAAGCCCCAAAATGAAATACAAATGAAGATTCCTACTAAAAACTTTACGAAGCTTCTTGTACTTTGATTGACTTTTTCCTTCCTTTTATGCGTGCAGAGGAAGAAAACATCACTAAAACAAAAAGTCTAAGTGATAATATGACTCCTTCGTTACCTTTATCGCATATATCAACTAATATGAAGAGAATTGTTTCGACCAAATGTATATTGACCAATTACACTTCTCGACTTGTAGAAGAAACACAATAATGGCTAAATTTGAAGTTGTCGTGCCCTAGAAGTCCCCAAACTAACCTTACAGAAAGCCCTCACCCTTGGGAGGGGCTGGAAATGTCTTCAAAACTGAATACAAACTCCTTATGTAATCATCCTTTTGCAAGCTTGAAAGGCTTCAACCTCAAACCAGCCCACTATTGAGAGGTTTCGTCCTAAATGGATGAGAGAGAAAGCAAACATGCTCCCAACTCCAAGAGAATAAAGTCCAAAAGCAAGCATATCGATCTTCCAAGCCAAGGGACCCCTTTAAATAGCTAGAGGTGTCACCAAAAACCAAATAGAATCCTTCTAAGGAGGAACGACCTCCTTGGAGACCCAATAGTTCTTTTTTCTTTTATTTTTCCATTGGCTTTCACCTTTTTCCCATCCGACCTAATTATACTAAGAAAATTACTTAAAATTAATGCAAAGCTCGCAAAAACAACAAAAAATAATGACATTAACTTGCCTTGCTCATTCCCCTTTAGCCCACAGGAAGTGGAATCGGCCTAAGGTCTTCAAAGAGAACTAGCATTGAGAAGGGGAAATTACAAATCCTGTGATTTTTTTCATCTTGTCCATTTTGAGGAACCAAATGGCTCCTTATTTCGTCTTTAATGTCTCACCCCAATATTCTTATCCCTTCCATTAGACAATGGCCTTTTGAATTCCTTGTGCTTCAATTTAAACTTTGCCAAATTATTTGATCAATTCCCTCAACACCTTTATCAAGTGAGAAGAGATGACTTTTAATGTCCTTTAGCCAAAAGCAATCTAGAAGACCTATCAAAAGTGTGTTTACTTGTTTAGAAGCTTGTTCTACAACTGCTTACTTTTAGAATAAGTTCCTTAAGTATTGTTTGATTTTCTTGGTTTATGATTTCATAAACTAGGCTATGGTTGCAGATGCGTGTAATTATGCCTAATATCAATAGTGGACATCTTAGAGGAATATGTGTATCGTCTTCCACCTCTTTCAAGCTACACACCTTATAGATTATTTCTTCCCAAGGTGTCTTTGGAAGGATCTATCTACCAATTTTACTAATTAGTTCATAAGATTGTATCTTTGCAATCATGATTTAGTATTTAGAGTGGTAATGTTGTGAGGCTAGGTGGGCTATTCTAGTTAGGGAATTATTGTATATTTATAACACATTTTTTCTCATTTTCAAATTTTTCATTGTTCCAAAGGTTGTTAGTAATTTTAACTTGAATGTAGGACTTTAAGTTTTTCAGGCCTATAAATGTTAGTTGTCACATTTCCACCCAAATCTGTTAGGAGACACCATTACATCTCTCCTTTGCCTAAAATTTTCCACTGTTCTACACTCTTGAATAAAAACAAAGGTTTGCTGGGAACAAAGCAATTTCTGAAATATTTAAATGCACTTGTGCATTTTACATTTTTTTGATTGCTTACAAGATTGGACATTTTGGACCTGCCTTACCTCCTTAAAACCTTCTAGATGTTCAACTTTATTTAAACTCTCCCCCCTTCCCTATAACATTCAGTAGAAAATAATCTTTTGAATTTCTAATGCATAGATTCAAAGATTACCAAATTAACTGATCAATGTCCTCAACCTCTTCATCAGGTAATTTTCGTCAAAACTGTCATGCCTCACCTAGGAGTGTTTATACCAATATTTTGGGAAGAATTACCCTAAGCACCCAATCCTTTCATAACAATTTTCTAATATTTTTAAGAGATATCCCTCAAATATTTGCATTGAAATGAGTTTCATAAATCCTAGAAGTGGTAGGGGTATATAAGAAGCAAATATGAGTTAAGGAGTTGCATGTGTGCATAAGAGACTTGTAGACCGTTGGATACAGAGTGGGTCAATTAGACCTTGTTGGTGAGGTAAAACACATTTCAAGAATTATTCTAAGTAAGACTGGCAGTGCATGTTTGAGAACCTCCAAGGAAGAGAGGCAAAAGATGAGTATTAAACTCAAGCTCCTGAATTGCATTCTAGAATCCACCTTCAAGCATCTCATCATCTAAATGCATTGGCGGTTGATGTTATGAACATAATTATGATATTAATTGCGAAGGCCTGTGTCCTACAGACAGGCCCCTCCAAAGAATTACATAATGATGGGTCATGTCCTCTCGCGTGTGACTCCCTATTGATGTGTGTGTGTGTGTGTTATATTTTTTTTATGTTATTATTTTATATCTCAGATTCTAATATTATATATTTCAATATGTAAATATATCTTATAGCTATTATGTGTACCTAGTAAGTACCTTAATAGTGATTTCAGAACCATGTTCTAACCTGTAGTTCATAAGATGGTTACTTTTTGCCCTTGAATTTCAGACTTGTGGTTCAATTTATTTCTTGGTCAATGATCAGAAAAAAAAGAATCTCCTTGGCTTGTGGCCAAACTTCAAAAAGTGAAAATAAATAAATATATACTGTATTGGAAACATAAAAAAATTAAAAAGTCAAGGAAAAAATTGGAATTGATAGAAACCTAAAACTAAAAAAATATATACTATATTGGAAACATACAAAAATTAAAAGCCAAGGAAAAAATTGGAAGTGATAGAAATCTAAAACTAAAATAAATAAATAAAAGAAAAAGTCACCCCTCGCGTACCCTATCATTCCCCCCCACTTTACATTAAATAACTTCAAACTCTTCAACTCCTCTCTAACAATTTTTTTCCCACCACCAACCAACATACCCGCTGCCTAGAAGGTCGTGTTTCACATCCTTAATCCAAAGTAACTTTATTACATAAAAAACAATAACAACCTTTGATAACCGAAATTCCATAAAACAAAATTGGTATTCTTTGAAAAAGGACACAACAGTAACAAATTGATGAAATTAACAAATTATTTTTGAAAATTACAAGTTCATGAGAACAAAAAGGCCACATTGTGTAAGGCCAAAAATGCATTTAGTGTAGTGTCACCCAAAATTTAAAGAGGCGAACCAAAAACAAACGAATTATTAGTATATGTACTTCAATTCAAAAGTCCTTTTACAAAAAAGCTTACCAAAAGTGTCCTTCCAAATAACAAACAATAAAAATGTCATATATTTTTAACACCCTATGTCTCTTTGAACAATATAACTATTATTCATAGTATTTGTCTTTAGTCAACATATAAGTGCCGTGTAAACAATATATACTCTATTCAACTCTGACGAAAATTCCTCCATAAACCTTCTTGGTATTGAATTGCTTTAATTCAAAAAATGTTTTGAGATATTATTAATCCTTTTCCTATTTTTACAAAAAACAAAGATTCTGAATCTTGGTAGCAAATTTATAAACAGAGAGCCACTTTTCCAACTAGAATGTTTTCTTATTTGAATATCAAGGCCCAAGAATGGTGGTATAGAATCGATTTTGAAATTAAAACTAATTTAACATGGAAACAACTTGAGATAATATTTTTGAAATGATGGTCAAAGGAAGAGAAACTTAAACATGAAATTATGGTGTTAAATTGTAAATTGAAAGATCAAAATGAAGAAATATTTAAATTTAGAATACTGGTAGCAAATTTATAAACAGAGAGCCACTTTTCCAACTAGAATGTTTTCTTATTTGAATATCAAGGCCCAAGAATGGTGGTATAGAATCGATTTTGAAATTAAAACTAATTTAACATGGAAACAACTTGAGATAATATTTTTGAAATGATGGTCAAAGGAAGAGAAACTTAAACATGAAATTATGGTGTTAAATTGTAAATTGAAAGATCAAAATGAAGAAATATTTAAATTTAGAATACTGATAAAAAAAACTTTTCAGCTATATTTGATAAGAATGCAAAGATTTCTCGTCTTTGTAACCATAATCAAAGTCTTCTTATGGAAATTAAGAGTTTTATAGAAGCCAAAAAGGTATTAATATAGAAAGAACATCATGATCCTAATAAACAAACATCTATTCTCGTAACAGATTCCAATTCAAGTGATAACAACATACAAGTTGATAATACAAAAATAGCATTTAATGATATAGTAACTGTGCCACCTAATGAAAATATTGTAACTATCAATCAATATGAAACTACAAAACCTTATCAGCATCTTCATTATTGTCGAGGCATTCATTTCCATCATCAAAGTTCTATAAATTTCAATCATAGTTTGAAATGAAACACATGATGTTCTCACCCAAACAGTGAAATTTCTCCACATCGAAATCGTACTTTACAACAGTATTCAATGCTAATCAAAGTTGATTTTATTTAAATTTAAAATGCTAATATAAAAAACTTCAACTATATTTGATAAGAATGCAAAGATTTTACGTCTTCGTAACCATAATCAAAGTCTTCTTAAAGAAATAAAGAAATTTATAGAAGCCAAAAAGGTATTAATATAGACAGAACATCATGATCCCAATAAACAAACTTCTATTCTCGTAACAGATTCCAATTCAAGTGATAAAGAAATACAAGTAGATAATATAAAAATAACATTTAACGATATAGTAACTGTGCTATCTAATGAAAATATTGTAACTATCGATCAAGTTAGACTACGAAACCTTATCAACATCTTTCATTTCCATCCTCAAAGTTCTATACGTTTTAATCATAGTTTGAAACGAAACGCTTGGAATTCTCATCCAAACAGTGAAATTTCTCCACGTCGGAATCTTACGTTACAACAGTATTCAATGCCGATCAAAGTTGATTTTGGTTTGGATTGATATGGATTCTACACCATGCAAATGTGGTGATCATTCACACTCATATCAATAAATGTCTTCTAAATGTGCTTCAAGAACAATGCATTTCAAAATCCGGAGGGCATGTTATGGACCTAATTATGTTGTTAATTATGAAAGGCTACATCCTAGAGACTAACCCCTCATAATAGTTATGTAACGATGGGTCACGCCTCTCACACGTGACCCAATATATCTGTGTGTGTGTGTTATGTGTATGCATGTATATGTATGTGAATAATACACATGCATATATGTGTGTATGTGTATATTGTATATGTATGTATGTGTAGATATGAATATATGTACATAAATGTACGCATATATGTGCATGTCCATGTGTATGAGGATGTATTTATACACATACATGTATGTGTCCATGTGTGTGCATATATATACATGTATGTATATATATAGACACGTTTATATCTATACATATATATGTATGTACATATTCATGTGTTCATATTTCATATTTCAAATTCTATTATCTTATCATATATATCGATATGTAAATATATCCTATATTTAGCATGTGTACCTGATGGGTATCTTAACAGTTGATCATTGACATCTGTCAAGTGTGTCTCATAGCTTTCAGCTGTGGATTGTGAGACATGATGCTTAGAGAATCAGCCTTTCTTCAATAAACGCACGAGTGTTTAATTTCTCCGAAAAAACATGTGCAATTTCTTTATTTTCTTCCCCTTTTTCATAGATTTTTTAAGTAGCCTTGGACTTCTTCTGAGATTCATTGCTTGATGACAAGGCAGCAACACTTGAGTATTGTTCTTGTGATGTGATCTATTTTGGATTTACAGAGATTATAAATTTTTTGAGGCATCGTGGACTTTAATTTGAATCAATGGAATATCTGTACAGGTGCCTTGATCGATTTCAATTTGTGCTTTAGCAGTGGCAGGTGGGAGCCACTTCAAGCGTTTGTAATTTGCACTGTACCAGGATACGGGGATTGGTATTGGTATAGGCAATGGGACAAGCACCAATACATCATTTTTTTGAAATATGGGAGACATCAGAAAAAATAAATTAAAATGACAATATATATGTGAACTTTTTAATTAATATAGGAATCAAAATAGTCTGACAAAGTGTACTCAATATATAATTAAAGTAAAAGATATTTGGAAGTAAACAAGACAAAAGTTATGACATGCAAATAAGATCGGCATGCAAAAATGGTCTTGCATGAGACTAACCATTCCCATGCACATAAGGCCTTGCATGAGATCTATCATTCATATTGCGGAAGAGGGTCTCAAGACTCTCAACCAAATTATGGTTCCTTATTATTTATTGTTTCTTTCTATTCTTTAGGTATCAAACAAAACCTCCATGTACCTATGAATATCCTAATGACCAAGGGCCCCATGGGAATTTTAATTCGCCAAAAGTACTAGAAAAGGAACCGAGTAGGCAGAAGAGCCCAACAATGACCATCGTTGTGGATAAGAAAAATTGGAGTGATCACCTGAAGGGACATATCAGACCAGAACTCATATGGGTGTACTCTGGTCCTTAAGTCATTCCAAACATTACATGGAGGTCCTGATTCTTTGCCATAAATGCATGACCTAGTTGTCCAGCTAAACACTTGACTCAGACCTGTTTCCAAAGCTGTAGATTCTTAAGCCTTCACCCTTGTCATGTGTGACTATGTTAGAAGGGGTCTATTTAAGACTATTGTGTGGGGAAGGACACAGTACATTACTTGTAAGCCATAGTCATATATCCAATTTGTACATTTCATCTAAGAAAAAAATAAAATATCTTTTTTGGAAATTTGTTCAAAAAATACAAAGCTACAGCATATAATGCAATCACAATCAAACAGAACTATTAAATCATAAAAACCAAATGATAGAACACACTTACCATAAAACTCTCCAGGCCCTTCTAAATTTTTGATCCACTTGGGAGCCGTAGAATAGAAGATGGTTCCGTCTTTATCAAGTTGAAGCACCCACCTGTAAAATGTAAATCAAAAAGCATTCTATGTGAATGAACATAAGAAGGCTATATCAATATGACTTGCAAATTGACAATACTTCAAAAAGAGATCTACCATGAAATGATAGCTTGGATTTTGCCTTCAGCAGTTATTTTGACTATGGATTCTACATTTCGATGATCATCTGGTCTTCTCCAAAAGTCAAAATCAAAAACTTTGAAGGGTTTTGATAGCTGAGAAAGATATGAAATATGTCATAAATAAGAAAAAGTTACAAAGAACTCTAAGTAGCTTTTTTAAAGAGAAATTTGAACCAAAGCCTACCGTCTGTAAGCGTGAGGAAAAGCTGTCACAATGCATTGCATGCTGTGAAGGTTTTAAACATAAGTAAACCTCAGATCCACCAGGAGAAAGGAATAGCCCATCTGATGCAAGAATATCATTGCCATGCAGGTCCTGCATCTTAGACAAAAAAGTACTCTGGACCAGCTGCAAAAATACAAACAAGAACAATGAAAATCTTGACAACATAAACTATTTTTAATATCATACGGTCCAAACAGACACAGAGAATTTTAATTTAGAACCTTGGATCCACCATGGCCCATACAAGAGAAGGTTTGTCTCACGATGGGAATCCTACCAGCCATTCTAATCTTGTACAACTTCAGTTTTTTTTTTAATAACAAATAAGCTAGCATAATTGAATATTTCAAGTCACAAAGATTCAATATTCACATGATAACAGCTTTAACGGAGTCATGCATTAAAAGCCTTTCAGTACACAACCTAGTAGACTTGTTTAAAAAAAACAGTCACCCATTATATTGATAAAAATATTGAATTACATACTCTATCATGCCAAGGATGCAAGCTATTAGCCATATCTCTAGCACTATAGACAAAAAGAACAATATAAATCATCATTGAGAAGAGTCAAGGTTTATGATTTTCCTGATTTCTTCTTGTATCTTAGTTTACCACCATAGGGGAGGTAGCCCATAACAGATGATGTCCTTGTTGTCAAGTGCCCAGTTAGCCAATCCATCAGCAACCTTATTATTGTGCCTAGGGATGTGGCTGAACTGAATCTCCTGGAGCTGATGCTAAAGCTTTCGAATTTCACACACTTCCTTGGCAATTCTCCACTGTGGCAGATTAGCATTACAAGAATCCCTCAATAAGTTCATCATGATTCTTGAATCCGATTGGACATTGATCTTTTTCCATCCAACTTTAATACTCAACTTTAAATCTGGTTTTGATGGAATATATGTTGGCACACATTTTGAAGATCCTAATGATAATGAGTATGCAGTATAACACTGATGTAATATTCATTTCCAGTCTGATTTTTTCATTGCTAGCTGCCCCACAAACAAGGATAAATGTGGAAGAAGGGCCTTCAAGTTGCTAACACATTTGAGGATTGTTTTGAGGTGTTGGGGGCATTGTTCCCAATAATGAAGAGTGGCTGGTCACACTTGAATGCAATTGTGCATGGTCATATGGGTACACCAAAGAAGGTAAGCTACAAACTATTTTGAATGAGTATGTTCATGTATTTGTTGTGCTACTCAATGAGCTACTTCCGGATAGCAGTTTTGAGTATAGTATGGGGCAAAGTTTTGAATATGTTCATGTATTTGTTGTGCTACACTATGAGCTACTTCCGGATAGCAATTTTGAGTATAGTATGGGGCAAAACTTTGATCATATTCATGAGGAAGAGGAAAGAGGTCAAGAGGTTGATGATGCATGGAAAGAATATGACAAAAAACATTTTATGGGGATGTTAATGCTTGCTAGTCCGTACATTTTCAGATTGCTTTTATATGGTTCCACATTGTTATGGAGTTATGTTAACAAAAGGAAGGGGCAAATTTTGAGCATGATTATTTTAGGAAGGTTTGAGGTACATAGAAATGCATGTCCAGCAGTAATATACTTCTGTTGGGGGTCAAAAAACACATACTACAGCCAAGCACATGATTGTGGGTTCAAAGAAGATAAAATTTCAGGGCTTGTAGAGATTAAAGTGATGAACTTCAACATGTGGGGCAGCCACCTGAGATTCCATCGTGAGAATGAATCTCATTAGTTGTTCATGTCATTATGGCATGAAAGAAGCTCCAATAAAGTGTTACTAAACACTCATGTTTTTCTAACTTGTTTGCTTCATTTGCAGATTTGAAAAAAAAATTGCAACTGAAGACACTCTTAACTTTCGAGAGAAATAAGCATCACAAGTTATTGCAAATGCTTCACCACTTGATTGGCATGGGATCCCGGCTTTGGGAGTGCTACATCTTTGCACTCAGATTCATGAGTTTGTTATTGCTTGAGGTCAAGCAATATTGGGAAGGGAGGACTATAATGTCCCCTTCTTGGGACATTGTTGAAATTGAAAACTTGAAGACCCTCAACCCATCCTCTCTTCTCATGGGTTTGAGGATTGATCTTAAAGATGGTCCTCAGATGTTTGTTGTCTATTTTGTAACCCCTTGGCATGCCTTGCACTGCAAGGAGGGCTCTCTTAGTTAGTTTAAATGTGCACATATAATAGTTGCTTTTATTATTTAATTAAAAAATAATAAAGTGCACATAGTCTTAGTTTATTTGAGACTTTATTATAATAAGACTTTATGTTTTCCCTCCAAAAGGCAAAGGTTGGTCTTTTTGAATGTTGCACGCCTTAACTCTATAAAAGGAGGTCGCATTTCCTTTAGTGGGTTATGTCGATTGAACTTTTAAATTTACTCCATGCTTGGAGAAAAGGGGCGAATGCCCTATATTGTTAATTGCTCTCTCTTCAATTGTTGAAGATCTTATTTGCAAATTCATTGTTGTTGGTTTTGAATATATATGTGCATGATTAAACCCTCCTAAGCTTGACGATTTGATATAGTATGGCGCATTTATTTATGGGAGAAATTTGCATGTTTGTTGCTCATTTTGAAGTAATCCTTGAAGGGTTTGGACTCTTTTTAGGACTGTTGTTACTGCTATAATTTATTTAGCGGCTAGCCATAGCAACTTGGATTGGGGTTATTTATCATGATTGAATGTCATATGTGCTAGATCTATAATTTGTTGTGGGTGATTAATTATTTCTGAGCAAGGGCTGATATTTTGGGTATGTTGGAAGGCTAGAAGTGAGCTGGAATTAATTTATGTAATTTATTCTAACCCCAGCGATTTGGTTTCAGATTTCGGGGGTTGTTTTGAGGGGGTTTTAATGTTTAGAAAATTCATATCTATAGTGCATTAGAAAGTTCTTAATTTCTAGTTTATTGTGCACTTTATTTCATGCAAAAATACGGAGTATTGAATGAGTTATGAATTTTACAAGATTTCAATTGTCTGCAAGCTATCTGACTATTATTAATTAATATTTATTTCAGATCTGCAGTTTGGGGTCAGTTTAATATTGGATTTGGTTTTAGAAATTAGGAGGAATAAGGAGAAAGTAATTTCATAATTTTTGGAGTTGATTTGATGCCCTAAATGTGCTGAGCGACCTACGTTTTAGAGCAAAATAAGGGTTTCGTGTTGGTTGGTCGAAATCTGATTTTGGAATGTTATTCTTCATAATTTTGTGGCCCAAGATACAAAATTTCAACTCATTTGGACTTTTCTAGCCAAAGATATGAATTTTTTTAAATTGCAGCAGTTCAGGGTTTGAATATTAATTAATTTTCAACTCTGTAAAATCTGGTTTTGAATGTGTTTGAATTTCAATTGTTTTCTTCCAATCTATCCCACCACCTTGGCTAGTTCCAACCCCATTTGGGTTCGAAATAGCTAACATTGGCATGTTTTAGGTTGATACAAAAGGGTTTATCCATTCTTTTAATCTTTGACAAGTATCTCTCCATTTTCTAACTTGTCCCAAAAGGGGACATTACAATTTCAAACAAAGAAATTCAGCCAGTGGAGAGACATCTACCAAGACTTCAAGTAGTGGACAGCTAGGGCACGATTTGCAACCATAGCTAGGGTTATCTACACCCTTTGGGATTTCAGGCCAGCATTTAAGGTATCATCCATGGACAGATTTCTTTGATTCCAAGTTGCATATTCTTCATGCCATTTGGGGTGTCATTTATCAAAAAAATTGTTGTAATCCTACACGGGTATTTTCTTGATTTTTGGGTGTGAAAAATTAAATAAATAAAAAATCATATCTTCGTTGGAAAAAATATTTTCTTCGATATTTCTAATCCAAGAGAATTTCTAAATGCTTTGAGCTTTCTGGGTATTTTTGCTTTGTCAATATTTGTTGAATAAAGGAAAAATTTCAAAATTTCATTAATTCTGCCCAAAAGGATTATTATAGCCATAAGGGTTGGGTATAAATTCAAATATCAGGAATTTATATTCTTTCTTTAAGGGTTTTTCTTGGAAGATTTCAGTTTGTAATTATATTATTGAAAAGGGTTTGCTAGAAAAGTCCAAATTAATCTTATTTGTCCAAGAAAGGGACATTACAGTTTGATGAGGGTTTTTTTTATATTTTTGGCATAAGAATCGAAGTGTTAACAAGGTTTAACCCACATTTGAAGGGTTTAACATTTCCAAGGAGGTCGCTTGTAATGTCCCCATTCCTACGCAAGAAGCTTAGGAGGCTTAACTCAGTCTTAGTCGTGGTCATACCCAAGAGGCTAGAGACGTTGGAGGCTATTGGGTATGGGTTTTTGTCACCATCTTCACCTTATGTTATATTTCGTCATTGACGTAGGTGATGGGTGAATATGTGGTACTTTATGTTATATTTCATCATTGGGATAAGTCAATTTTTTTAACATGTGCACAATAAAATCACTTAAGTTATAATTTTTGCACATGGGAAATTCCCCAAAGGGGGCATTAGGGCTTCTTTTGCCTTTTTAGAGTTAATAAAGGCTTCTTTTATGGTTAGCATTGGATTTTCCCTAATTTGGATCAGATCTATGTTGGAGATTATAACATCTTTTTGGAATATGATTATATATTTCCCCTTGAGGTTGTTTGAGGGAGAACCATCTACTTCTATTTTATGAGTTATGAATTTTACAAGATTTCAATTGTCTGCAAGCTATCTGACTATTATTAATTAATATTTATTTCAGATCTGCAGTTTGGGGTCAGTTTAATATTGGATTTGGTTTTAGAAATTAGGAGGAATAAGGAGAAAGTAATTTCATAATTTTTGGAGTTGATTTGATGCCCTAAATGTGCTGAGCGACCTACGTTTTAGAGCAAAATAAGGGTTTCGTGTTGGTTGGTCGAAATCTGATTTTGGAATGTTATTCTTCATAATTTTGTGGCCCAAGATACAAAATTTCAACTCATTTGGACTTTTCTAGCCAAAGATATGAATTTTTTTAAATTGCAGCAGTTCAGGGTTTGAATATTAATTAATTTTCAACTCTGTAAAATCTGGTTTTGAATGTGTTTGAATTTCAATTGTTTTCTTCCAATCTATCCCACCACCTTGGCTAGTTCCAACCCCATTTGGGTTCGAAATAGCTAACATTGGCATGTTTTAGGTTGATACAAAAGGGTTTATCCATTCTTTTAATCTTTGACAAGTATCTCTCCATTTTCTAACTTGTCCCAAAAGGGGACATTACAATTTCAAACAAAGAAATTCAGCCAGTGGAGAGACATCTACCAAGACTTCAAGTAGTGGACAGCTAGGGCACGATTTGCAACCATAGCTAGGGTTATCTACACCCTTTGGGATTTCAGGCCAGCATTTAAGGTATCATCCATGGACAGATTTCTTTGATTCCAAGTTGCATATTCTTCATGCCATTTGGGGTGTCATTTATCAAAAAAATTGTTGTAATCCTACACGGGTATTTTCTTGATTTTTGGGTGTGAAAAATTAAATAAATAAAAAATCATATCTTCGTTGGAAAAAATATTTTCTTCGATATTTCTAATCCAAGAGAATTTCTAAATGCTTTGAGCTTTCTGGGTATTTTTGCTTTGTCAATATTTGTTGAATAAAGGAAAAATTTCAAAATTTCATTAATTCTGCCCAAAAGGATTATTATAGCCATAAGGGTTGGGTATAAATTCAAATATCAGGAATTTATATTCTTTCTTTAAGGGTTTTTCTTGGAAGATTTCAGTTTGTAATTATATTATTGAAAAGGGTTTGCTAGAAAAGTCCAAATTAATCTTATTTGTCCAAGAAAGGGACATTACAGTTTGATGAGGGTTTTTTTATATTTTTGGCATAAGAATCGAAGTGTTAACAAGGTTTAACCCACATTTGAAGGGTTTAACATTTCCAAGGAGGTCGCTTGTAATGTCCCCATTCCTACGCAAGAAGCTTAGGAGGCTTAACTCAGTCTTAGTCGTGGTCATACCCAAGAGGCTAGAGACGTTGGAGGCTATTGGGTATGGGTTTTTGTCACCATCTTCACCTTATGTTATATTTCGTCATTGACGTAGGTGATGGGTGAATATGTGGTACTTTATGTTATATTTCATCATTGGGATAAGTCAATTTTTTTAACATGTGCACAATAAAATCACTTAAGTTATAATTTTTGCACATGGGAAATTCCCCAAAGGGGGCATTAGGGCTTCTTTTGCCTTTTTAGAGTTAATAAAGGCTTCTTTTATGGTTAGCATTGGATTTTCCCTAATTTGGATCAGATCTATGTTGGAGATTATAACATCTTTTTGGAATATGATTATATATTTCCCCTTGAGGTTGTTTGAGGGAGAACCATCTACTTCTATTTTCATATTTTGGTCGTGCAAACCCTAGAGCTGCATGTTTTGGGAGTTCTCTTGCTTGTGAGGTCAGATTCTACAGGATCCCTAGCTTTTGTGGTGAGAGACCCATTCCTAACTGGTAGAACATTCTTCGGTGAGGGTTTTAGATCCATATCCCTAGTTTACTATTCGTATTTGGGGATATTTCATATTTCCAACCTTCTACATTCACATTTGGAACAGTTATTTTCTAGGGTTTTGTCTACTCAGTCCCAGATTTGAGGAGCAGTTTCGGGTCCCTTCCACCCATTGGAAAATTGTGCTTGAATACAGATAAATATTGGATTTATCTATCACCTAAGCTATCATTTGTAATCAGATTCCAAGTATTTCCAAAGTTACTAATTTTGAAAGTTTCAGCTATATTTTCATCACTAAAAATTCAATTATCAGAATTTCGAAACTCTGATTGGAAATTCTTTTTATATATTATTTTAGCAATCTTGGGTATTAATTTCATCAAATTTGGGTAGCTGGAAGTGATAGATCTCAATTTTGCCCTATGCGTTGGGGTTAGGGTGTTTTTAGATTTGGTTCACTGCTGTCATAAAAATCAGAATTTCAGTCTACAGTGATTTTTAAGATTTATCTCGAAAAGGGGATATTTCATCACTGCCCTAAGAAAGCCATAATTTACAAGTTACAGAGTTGATATCAGCATAGTTACCATATTTGGGCGAATTCGGTCCATATTCGGTTCGGACCGAATTTTTTTGCAAAACCGAACTTGTTCGGTATGTTCGTTGCGGCCTTTATTAGTTACCATATTTGGGCGAATTCGGTCCATATTCGGTTCGGACCGAATTTTTTTGCAAAACCGAACTTGTTTGGTATGTTCGCTGCGGCCTTTATTAAAAAAACGATTTATTGCTCAACCCTAAACCGAAGCGTTGAAAAGTAAAAGGGAAAAACGTTGAAAGAGACATTAAAACCCGCGATTTGAGAGGTAAAAACATTGAAAGAAGACGTGGGAGAAAAACCCCAACAGCGGCACAGCCAGACGTGAGAGGAAAACTACCTTGCGAGCTGTTACCAGTTTGCCATTGCGAATTGTTTTGCAGTCTACCATTGCTTTGGTTGCTCGAGCCAATAGTCACTGCCGCGCCAGCCTGCCAGGTATGTTTCAATATGCAATGCATTGTTTTAACTTTTAGGTTTAACTTTATTTTAGTATGGTTTAGCAATAAAACTTAGTTTTGTTTTATTTTAGGTTTCCATTTAAGTTTTCAACTATGTTTTAGTTAGTTTTAGATTTAATTTAATAATTAAATTTCCTACAAATTGGTAATAGTAAAGTGTAAACTACGATTTAAGTTCTTAGTTATTAAATCATTTAACATTTCTTTGTATTTATTTTGGGATCATTTAGTTTTATTATTATTTTAATTTTAATTTTAAAATGATACTTAATAAGTATTTAATATTTATTGTAATTCATATAATAGGTTTTTTATGATTTAAGTTGTGAATTATATACTAGGTTTTATTTTTTTCAGAATGAATATTATAAATTATTGTTTATTTATTTGTTTGTATGTAAAAAATATTAAGTAAACCGTAATATTTATTTATTAATTAAACTATAATTGTTATTTATTAATTTGTTAGTAAGTAAAAAAAATGTAAAATGTTGTCCTAATATTTGAATTTTGCAGGTTCAAAGGGTAATTGCAAGGTAAAGGGAAAGACAAGTGTATCAAGATGTCTAGCAGCAATCGTTCCTTGGAGATGAAATACATCGTCCAAAGAGATGACGATAAACTACATTTGAGATGCACCTTGTGCAATGGGAATATTACAGGTAGTATAACTAGAGTTCGGTATCATTACTTGGGAGGATCTAAAGATGTCAAGCAGTGTCCAATAGCAAATGTGAATTCAGAGGAAGCTGAATACAAAGATTTCATACATCGAGTTCAAGCTAAATTTAATGTGAGTCGTGTTGGATCATTAGCTTCAGAAGCAAAGAAAGCTAAAATCCAACACTCTATCTCACAAATGGGCTCCTTCAACAGTTCAAATCGCTCTCCATCACCATTTTCAGAAGGAAGTGAAAGTGCAAGCAAAGTGGAAAAGTCACAAGGTTCATTGAAGTCCATGTGGAGGCCACAACACAAACATGAGGTAGACAGGTTGGCAGCTAGATTGTTTTATGCAGAGGCCATCCCTTTTAATGTCATTCGTTCCCCACATTTCAAGTCTTTCATAGATGCAGCAATTGAGTTTGGGAAGGGTTACACATTGCCTTGTTATGAAAGACTAAGAACCAGTCTTCTTGAGGAGGAGGTGTCATCCATATCCAGTGAGCTAGATGAAATGAAAAAAGTTGGAAAAGAACAGGCTGCACAATAGTAAGTGATGGATGGTCAGATTCAAGGCGAAGGCCACTCTTAAATCTTTTGGCAATATCTCCTCAAGGTGCAATGTTTATAAAGTCTATTGATACCAGTAATGAGCAAAAAACTTCTCTTTTCATTTCCAAATGCATTGAATCAGCCATTTTGGAGATAGGAGAAGATAATGTTGTTCAAGTTATTACGGATAATGCAGCCAATTGCAAAGGAGCGGGAGAGATACTCATGGATACATTTCCTCATATCTTTAGGACACCTTGTGCAGCCCATGTGTTGGATCTTTTGCTTGAAGATATATCAAAAATAGAATGGGTAAGTAATATTGTGATTGAAGGAAAACAAATCTCTAAGTTTATCCTCAATCACTGGTTGACATTGAACTTGTATCGTTCTTTTGCAAAACGTGAGCTTCTTTCACCTGCCGAAACAAGATTTGCCACCAACTTCATTACTTTGCAAAGGGAGGTAGAGAAGAGGACGGCATTAAAAAAAGCGATGGTTACAGATGAATGGGTAGAGTCAAAGCTTTCCAAGGAAACCCATTCAAAAGAAATTGAAAAAATTATCTTAGGGGACACATTTTGGGATGGTGCTAAGAAGGTTGTAAATGTATTTGAGCCACTTGTTCGAATTTTGAGAATGGTTGATGGAAATCAGCCATGCATGGGTTTTGTATATGAGGGCATGGATAGAGCAAAGGAAGAAATCCAAAAGATACTAGCAGATGATGTTGAAGAAGTCAAGCGTATTTGGGAAATCGTGGACAAACTATGGTTCATGCTACACCGTCCTCTACATGCAGCAGCCTGTTATTTAGATCCTAAATTAGTAGAGGTGGATCATGATGCAGATGAGGAGATAAAGAGAGGTATACTTGCAACCATAGACAGGTTGATACATGATGAGGATGGGAAGGAAAAAGCAAGAGAACAACTTACTATTTTCAAGAACCAACTCAAAATGTTTGGTGAAAAGGAAGCGAGGGCAAGTAGGATGACATGGGAACCATCTAAATGGTGGCAGACTTATGGGTCTTCTACTCCACATTTGCATAAGCTTGCCGTGAGAATTTTCAGCCAATGTTCTAGTGCTTCTGCTTGTGAAAGAAATTGGAGTACACATGATTTAATCCACACAAACAAGAGGAATCGATTAGGGGCTCAAAAACTCTCTGATCTTGTTTTTGTGCATAGCAATTTACGATTGCTTACTCACTCTCTTGCAAATGAAGATGACAACTCTCGCCTGGGAGAAGCATGTTTTGGAGATGAAGAAAATGTTGCTGATAATAACCCTACTGCTGCAGTATTAGATGAAGATGCTAGAGATAGTTTTGATGTAGAAGCAAGATTTGATGTTGCAAATGTTTAAAATTGCATTTTAATTTTTGGTTAATACTCAAAACTTTGAAGTTTGAGCAATGGATAATTCTCATCGCTATATTATATATCAATATGTATTAAAATTTAACTATGAAGAATGAAGTATGAACTATGAACTATGAATTTTCATTGTCTGTCATAAATATAACTTGTAAGTCTTAAGTTTACCATGGATTTTGCTATACATTTATATGTTTTAAGACTTTACTCTTTAGTATACTTGTACTCTAAAACAGTTTTATATTTTTTGAAAATTTATATTTTTTTGAACCATACCGAACCGAACCGAATTTTCGCAAAACTCCGAACTTCCGAACTTTTTTCCATGTCCGAACAACCCGAACTTTTCAAACATGGTAACTATGGATATCAGTCATCTACATCAGTTCTTTAATCTAATTTTTAAGTTTTTAAGTTTTACATCTCGGCTCCTTGATCGTTTCCTGAGTCCCCCTAAAAAGGGACATTACAAAGAACCTACACTCAATCTCTAAAGAGATAAGAGCGTGAAGGGCCTTAATAGGCTTGGGGTGTCATTAGAAGCTGAATTAGAGCTTCAAAAATTAAAAGTGAGGTGGCACTAGGCAGTAAGCGAGATCAATAAAGAGGTAAAAATGACACCAAGAAATAAGCAAGAGCTATGGGTAACGGTAATGTAAAATATACAAATAAGCAAGAGCTATAGGAACTTCCTCATAGGCTTGTTGCCCTTTCTTCAATCAACATACATGTACTACTTGTGCAACCAATATCCACTATACACATGTAGGAGGTTGAAATGTCTAATGTGCAAGTGGATGAAATACCTCGCTTACAAGATGCGCAAGAAGCACATGGTGAGATGGCAAGAAAATAGACCTGAAGAAATGTGGAGGGTGACTCCACTATCCAAGATACATAAGAAGCGAATGGTGAGATGGCAGGAAAAGCCACTCAAAGAAAGGCATTGGCACATAGGACTGAAAATAAGGTTGTTAATCCAGCAAAGCATATTCATGTTTTTCTCACATCTGATCTTCAGCACATGTATTGCAGCAATATTCTGAAGCAAAAGACATACCTGAGAGGGAGACTGCCATGCACGCAAAATATGACACCTTGTTGAAGAATTGTACCAGCTAATTAGTGGAAATACCGCCAAGTGAGTTGGTGGAATTACCCATTGGATACAATCAAACACAAAACCAATGGTATTTTGGACAAGTACGAGGCATATCTTGTTGTGAAAGGCTTTTCACAACATGAGGGAAAAGATTATGAGTTCTTTGCTCCTGCAAATACTGCAAAGATGGTCACATTTCGGTTGTTTCTCTCTGGAGATTTGGACGAGGATGTTTACTTGGTGCATCCTACAGGTTTTCAGGTACATGGTCATGATCATTTGGTTTGCAAATTAATTAAGTCCTTATACAGACTTAGGCAAGCTCCACAAGCCTAGTATTTTTACATTGATGGGAATCTCCATAATTCTAAATTCAGAACTATGGAGGTTGGACTGAAGTTATCAGCCCATGATGATTTATCATAGGTCAATGAATCACCCTACAGACAATTGCTGGGCATCTTGATACATCTCATGCCTACACAATTGGATTTGCGTGTTGTTAGCGATCTATCATGGATCTTGTCTCAATCAAAGCCCACACACTGGACAGCAGCAAAGCATCAGAGGACTGCATACTATAAATTAACATCGAAGGAGCAACCTACTGATTTAATGACTAAATCCTTTTGTCCCATTGTGTTTGTAACATTTCAGGACAGACTTGAAGTAGTTTTTGGATGAGTCAATAAGGTCGGAAGGAGAGGGGAAGGGTGGATGGCTGGGTGGCTGGGTGGCTGGGTGGCTGGGTGAGTATTAAAGTTATTAAGTCGTTATGTTAACATCAATCTATATGTAATTACTTAGTGTATTTCAGTTATATAGCATACAACTACCTCATCTGAATGTAACTACTTTATGTTTAACAAAAGACGGACACACGACAGATGTTAGTATGTCATGTGCCTTCCAATCTCTCTTCATCCTCTCTCATATTTACCAACAGGTATACGTAAATAAATATGTAAGATATTGTATAATATCTGAATAAAACGATATAGAATATGAAATTTGTGAAATGATGAATATATGATCAGGTATATATACAAGTCAAAGGGCACGTATGATAAAACATGTCCCGATCAAGTGAGAGGATGCATCTCTTCATAGCAACCCTTGATAACTAATGATGCTTGTTATTTGTAGCAAAAAAGGATTTTATTTTTTAAGAAGCAAATACAAAGAAAATCTAATAAAAAAGAAGCAAATAAATGAGGAAATGAAAATACCTGTCCATAAATAGTTGCTTTGTATGGAATTGTTTCTACATCCGGGATCAACAAATTATCGTGTGCATGTTGAAGCGTTGGTATAAGGCCCTCACCAAGGAGCTCTGAATCTAATATCTCACTCACCTAAAGAACATACAAAAATTAACATATTACAATCAGCTATAAATAAATTTTGCTTCTAGGCAGAAATACATGTTTACAAATTTTTAAAATTGCTTTTTACAAAAATCCCTACCCTTGTGATCAAACAATTCAACTGTTTACAAGTAGAAAGTATATTCTAGAGTATTAGTGAAAACCGGATATGAAATCAGAATTCAAAAGTACTGCTCGCATTGCTCCCGTGGATTACAACCATCACAAGCAAATTAAAAAATCTACTATCAAGTACTGCCTTTCATGCAGGATGGTACAGGACACAATGCACTGTCTGTGATGAAACAGGGCAATGCAAGAACATGAAATTTAATTTGTTGATTGTAATTTGACATGAACATAGATCCATCTGCTACATGAATTGTGTTCGTACAATTTACTTCGTTGCAATTGTACAGACTATGGTCATGTATTACCAATGGATACTCTCATGTATCGACAGTGTTGACAATGAATACACTCAGGTATCAATAATTAAAAGGATCAAGATACCTGCACAGAGCTTATGTAAGTATTTCTTGTTACATTCATCACTTGAAGTTTCCATTCATTACACTCTCTCCTTTTCTATACCACTTCTTCTTGAACAAGATCTAAACTCAAAAAAGAGAAGCAAATGGTCTCTTCTTCTCACTTTCCTAAGTCTTTTGAAGCAGTAGTCTCACAAGATTCACTAAAGATTTCCAGAAATGAATGTTGCAATTTTTTCAGCAACGTGCTCAAAAATCAGTGGTCCGCCATATAGAAGTCTAGAGTCTCTCATTCCAAAAAGTAATAAAAGTTGAAGCATGTGCATAGCCAGTATCCAATAGTGCATCTTGACAATATATTTGAGCAACAAGGAGTAAAATTCTTCTCAAACATAAAATCAAGATGTCATTAAGAACTAGCGCATGCTTCAATATAAGCATAGGATTTATATGGCCATTTATTGTATTAACAAAATTGAACAGACAAGTGCTGCTAATGCCATATTTACAGAGTAAGTCACAAGGTTCAAGTTCGAGTTCGAGTTCGAGTTCGACAAGAATAAAATTTGGTTCAAATTTGTCCAATGGATAAAGTTCGAAAAAAAATCGCCATTAAGTTTAACGTAATATTTAATTTTTTATTTAATCTCAATCATTTTAAAATATTTTAGAGTTTTTAAGTTAATATTTTAAAAATTATAGAGATTTTAATGTAATATTTGATTTTTTATTCGATGTCAATTATTTAAATATGTTTTAGAGTTTTTAACTTTAATAGTTTCAAATTTATAAATATTAAATTAAAAACTTTAGAATATTTCAAAAGTAAATAATATAAAATATAATAGCATACCAAATATAATTTGAAAAGATAAAAAATTAAAAATATATAAAGAAAAAATCATCAAAACATAAAATTAAACCTAAACTAAAACATAGCATAAAAACCCTCGACAACTTCCTCCTCAACGGCACAACCTCTCCTCGTCTCACGCAGGTTTACCAGAGCACCACAACCACGACCTTGGCTGTTCTCACATCCAAGCAGTCAGGTGCACAAATGCCCCGGCGGTAGTCAAATTTCAGCTGCCATTTCACACACAGCCACATCCAGAAGACTCTGTGCCCTCCACTCACCGTTGAATAGCATTTTCAGTCATAGAAAAATCTTACGTAGTGCCCTACACTCACAGTCCTCTGCTCACAATTAAATCACATTTTTTGGCTGCCGAACACCTTGAATATTCATGAATTTTTTGGCGACATCAGAAGTTCCGCAGATCTCAAATTTCATGCCAGAAATTCACCGAACCTTGTGACATAGTTTATAGGACAAATCCACATGTAAGGCATATGATAGGGTTAGCATACAATTCCGTCTTGTAATCAGATTACACTACAGTTGTAAGAACTGCTCACCCACTTGTCCACTCTATGCTTTCCATATTTGAATTTCAGGGATTCCTATATAAGCATGGAGGTAGGAGTATGCAGAAGATATTGATTTTGGAAAGCATAGGCCTCAAAAGAAGCCATTAAAATTTTTTATTTTGATCTATAGCAATTATTTTGTTTCATGTTCATAAATTTGTGTGTAGTGCAAGCATAGGGCAATTTGATTTGGGAACTCCCTAGAGATCCATCAGTCTGGGACATTCTCCAAGAGGTATTCTCCAACGTGAACTTGGTGATAACTTTTCAGTTCTTAACTCCCATGACAGAGTATTAGTTCCGTCCTTTCTCACACTACTGGGGGGTAACAACATGTCTTCTTTATATCTTTTATATCTTTGATCACCCTTCACCCTACTCTTTTGGCTGGGACATTTTTTAAACCCCCTTTCTGCTTTTGTATCTTTTGCATTGTATTTCATTTATAGTGTGTATTTCGTTTCATGACAGTAAATGTGCGGAGTGTTGACCATAAGGCAACTTAATTTGAGAACTCCCTAGGGGTCCATCGGCCTAGGCCACTCTCCAAGAAGCATTCTCCAAAATGAACTTGGTAATAACTTTTCAGTTCTTAGCTCCCACGACAAATAGTGTTAGCTATGTCCTTTCTCACACTATTGGGGGTAACAAAATGTCTTCCTTCTTTATGTCTTTTGTATCATCGTATAATCCTTGGCCCTACTTTTTGGATGGGGCATTATTTACACCCTTTTCTACTTTTGTATCTTTTGTACAACCTTTCATTTTGTTGAAGTTGTCCCAATCATGCTGCCCTCCCTCCCCCTCTGAACACCCCAGCTAAGCTATTTCTGATCATTGCACTCTACTTCCATTGATCTGTTTTGATCATTTGTGGACATTAATATGGAGTTTTAGTTTTAGTTTAATATTAATAATGGAAGTGTACAACTTTATATACCTCTGAGGTAGGCTAGCACATCATTAATGTTCATTATTCTACACTATCCACATCAGTCAAACTGGGCATACAAACCAAAATACTAGACTCAACATCAACACATGTTTCAAACAAAGTATCACATAACTGATCGACAGAGCTGGTCAATGTCTAAACTCTAATAATCATGCTCAGAGTCTTTTCCATAAAAATCTTCCATTTTTATAATTCTTCTTCATGGATTTGGTCCCATGGTCTTCAACAGCATGACCACCATCTTGTTCTTCATTCCTATCAAATTTAATAATGATTGCGACCAGATTGGAAAGGACATTATGATGACTAATCTTCTTTTCTCTGTATCTCTGCAATCATGTGTTTTCCCAATATTAAATTTGTTGTTCAACTCATTAAACTCCAGCACAAATAACAGAACTATTGCCATGTTGAGAAACATGAAAGTCAGTTGACAGAATGCAATTAAAATGAGAAACAGGAATGTTTCCAGCAGGCTAGTACAAGGGAAAAATTTATCCATAGAAATAGCATGATACACTTCTTCGATCTTGAACAGCCAATCGGATGTCTTTTCTTATTCTCAGTCTTGTTTAACTCGTGCATTATAATTTTCTGCTGATGTTTCACATAATTTTTTCCTGTTCCTAATTCAAGTGATCATCTTTCATCTGCTCCTAACAGATAGCCCCTGCTGAATTAGCTTGGATCTCACTTGATGTTTAAAATTAAAGCTTTCTAGCTGCTCTTGAGGTTCCATTATAACAATGGGAATGAAAATCTTCTCCCCATGTCCTATTCAAGGCTTCATTAATTAACACAGTATTGCCATCTCTGTCTACCCACTTTCTACTGCCCAGTGGCATAGATTCGAGAAATTCTAAGTTACTATAGTTCCAGAAATCTGGTCTGAAGCACTTAGCAATATACATCTGGCACTTATCTTGACATTAATCGCATTTATACAAATGACCAATTTGTAGTACCCAAAATTTGGTCCTGGGGCACTTGGTAATATCACTTTGGCATTTATTCTAACATTATTCCATTTACCTATTTATTGACCAACTTAAAGAACCACTACACATTTTACAAAGTATATCCATAGACTATCTCCAGGCCACCTCCTATCTCAGAACTGATTCCAGCTTTAGTCTGGACAGGTTTGTGGGCCCGGTACAGGTTAGGACAACGAACTTGTCCACACGCTACAAACCCATCCCTTGTACTTGCAACGCTCATCTTTTCAAATGGACAAGTTAACTTGCTCAACCTACGAGTTACTTTTGGGTCGGTTGAGCACGAAAACATTTGAATGGTCACCTATATAAACATATCCATCCTATGCCATTACAGGTATCTAGGGAACCCATATCAAAGGCACACTCTAAGAAGGACATTGAGAGGGCATTGAAGCACCTTTTCCTCAGAACACCACTGTAACAAAACTACTCAAATTCTATATACATCTCTATTGCTGCCCTAGATAACAAATTCAAGCATTCCAACCAAGCCAAGTGTTAATTGCCAAGTGTGAGGGTCAAATTGAGGGCTTCATCTTGTTTACTTTCTCTATTACTCTCCATCTCATCATAAGATTAGGAGAACTACACGTGTCTTGATCCCTCTTTGAAGTATTGGTACGTAGTGCAACACTCACCATATCAATGGGAGTATGGTGAACTCAATCCAACACAAATGATGACTCATTTTGTTTTAGGTCAATACGTGGGGAGAAGCAATATATAGGTACAACACTATCATCACAAATATCCATATATAGAAAGCAAATCTCAAGACATGAGCAAAACAGATCCTAACATCACATTGCCACTCATATCCCCAAAGGACATATTCATAGATCCCTGAACAGGTTCAACCACGAACCTTTCCCCTGTCTGACGAACCTATCCTAGGACATTCCATGGTTCGCTGATTTTACAAACAGCTTGACAATAGTCTGCAAAACTTTCGCATCCAGTTTCAGCCCACTGTCACACATTTTGAGCTTGTGCATGGTGACTTCTTTCTAAACCATAAACCCTAATTGTACTTTCACTACCATATCTATAGCATATTGAGTGATTTGATATCCTTTAATTTAGGATTGTCTGATTTATTATTTTATCGTTCTAAATAATATCATGCAACAAGTAATATCTTTTGGACCCTAAAACACTAATTTGATATTACATTTTGGTGAACCCGTTTTTATTTCGATCTATGCAACCTAGGGTTCGTTCCTCACCCTTAGGGTTTTAGATTTTCAACTTGATTTTCAACAGCATAGTTGAACCTAGGGTTTTCTCAAAACCATTATTTGCTTGTGTGTGTGTTCGCATTACCAAAATGACAAGGATTACTCCTTTTAAGCTTAGAGCCCAATTACAAAAGGAACTATGGGTAATTATCTTCGTTGATCCTCTTAATATTCCACAGGATAATGCAATTTATTAACTTGAGCAAATTCATACCTTAGACCTCGAAGAGAGTGCCTCAACCATGGCCACACATATGCATCCACAAGCCTCTGAATCGATCACGCCATCAAAACATCCCCTAAAACCTTCAAGCAGACAATGGACACCCTATGGAGAAACCCCTACTATGATACTTCATAAGCTCCTCACACTCAATCCCGTAGTTCTACCTACCCCTACAACCATTGACATGACCCAGCCGTAACATCCTAAGTTTGACACTCATTCATGTTGTGATTATCATCAATACATAGGGCATATAAGTAAACGATGCCAAAAGCTACAACATAAAATCCAAGATCTCATTGGCGATGGCACTATAGTTATGGCAGAATTTGATATCCCTCCTGATGAGGCACTACCTTCGGCTGATTGCCCAAATGTCCAGGACACTTGCATGCACCTTGATGTAGACACTCAAATTTGGTAACTTATCCTTTGGCAATGACAAGTTTGGCTATGTTCCCTTGTTAAGTCGAATACTCCCATTAAAAGTCCAATCAACGCATCTCTCATGCCCTCTTTTAACTCTACTCTGTTGTTTAGTCGAGAAATATTAATTAACCAAAGCAGAAAACAACCTTCAAGAATCATCCCAAAACTCTTGATTTCACGTCACTGTAAGATTGGGCAAAACTATACAGTTTGGTTCATAGTGGACTACGGTCTTGGCCGGCCAGTAAGGTCATACCCGCTTTTATCTTGTGACCCTATTTTCAATTTGAATATCTTAATTGTGTCGTTAAGTCTTCCTAGGGTCAGTCTTAGCATAATATTTCACCTACAGAAGTCTAGATAAGCAAGTCAATACCACTTCATTACTCACTTGACACTAAGCTCCTATTGCAAATATCAATACAAAAGCACCCAAGACTCTCATAAATCTTCCAAAAGCAGTTGAACGTCATTTAGAGCAGCCACTACATCAAGTCTGAAGCACTCAACCAGGTCAAAGAGTCTAGCTTCCTCCATTTCCAAACATGCAAAGGTCCTAGAGCCATGTCTTAACAAGAGCAAGTCACTCCAAGCATTGTCAAAGGTCTTCAAGGGACAAAAGGGTTTAATCTAGCAACTAAAGCACACCACATCATACTACTGCCGCATTGGGTACATTTTCTACTCCATAATTATCCCACTATCTTTGTGTCAAGAGACATGAGGGCATGCATAGGGGGTTGGCTTAGATCACATTCACACTTGCACCTACACCTTGGAGAACTACGGGAGGCTTGATCTCGCTCGAGGGTGTCTAGTGCAACACTTATACTGGTTTGGCAGCGGTTGACCACCAAGGGTAGTCCAGACTCACCACATACTAAAGTCTCCTTTTGTTATCTCATGCTTTGATGAAGGATATCACTAGTATCTAGGGTTTCCACTTGTTGGAAGTTATTACAGGTTTTGTCAAGGCTGAGCAAACAAGAGTGACATACATCAAAGCATATTTCTAGACAAGCGAAGGGCACAAAAAGATACAAAACCTCACTCTGCTAGAAGGTCCAAGATTGTACAATATAAGCCAAGACTATACACAAAAAGGGTAAGACCGTATAGTAGTTGAACAGTCCTACACTAAAGCACTTTCCATATGCAGTCTCAAAAACAAAGCATCTTCAATCTCAAATCAGTCTACTTGTCCTATCTGCATATCCAGATCTCCTCTTCTCCACCTTATACAACTAAGTCATCATCTCCTCTTGTGTATTTGAGCTATCGTTCTATTGTTTATCACTATTGCAAGTATTAATGCATTTTTTTATTATGCATGATTAATTGTAAATTAATTAATTCAAAATAACCTTCAGTAACGAACCTTACATCCTATACATTGATTTGCACATTGCATTTACACGTTATATTTTTAGGGTGTAAACATTTGGTGAACCCAACTCTTGAATCGAATCTATTGCTTAAACCCTAGTGGCCCTAGGGTTTCTCTTTCTTTTTTTGTGTCTAATCCTCTTATTAGCTCTAGGCTTTGTCTTTTTTTGTGTATCATCATGAATCCTCACCTTTTTTGTAATCTTTGCCTCACGCCTAAAGGGTTCCCGCCTTACCCTAATATGAGCTATTATCCCTTTAATCAAGTCCATGCTCCTATTCATGAGGGAGGGGGCCCCTATGATAAGTCTACTTGTGTTGTTACAAAATCTGCCACTATGCTTTCTAATGCTTGTAAGCACACATATTCTGCTACTGATATCTTTGTTCATTCTATCTTCATTGTTTTTACTGACAACATTCAATACGAGGATTCCCATACCGAATCTAATAATTGTGATCTACCCGAAGATGAGGCACAACATTTTGCGTGTTTTTTACAAGAAAATCCATATAATATTGATGGTATTGTCTATGACGATCAGGACCAACTTAAGCATATTGTCTCATCCTCAACATTTGGTCCCAATCCTACATCATCTAATGTGCATACATCTACTATTCATGCAGCTACAGTGCCTATTTCATCAAGGCAACCTAATCTTCCACTTCACAGTATTGTTATGTCTATTTCTATAACCATTACTATTCCTAGATCTCCTATCTTTACCCCAAGTGTTCGCATTCTTCTCCTTCTAACACACAGGATCTTGAAACCCTTGTTCATACTTTCAAGCTCAAATCTTACAATTATAAGGTGCATTTGCTTCTTCTCATGCTATAGATTCTACTCAATTGCTTCATAATCCACTTACACTAGAAGTGGTTTCTTATTCCTTGCCTATTGGTTTCGTTGCTCCTAAGCTCTCTATTTATAATGTCAAGGGTGATCCTGAAGAACGCATTCATACACTCCATGTTGCTTGTTTCGATTATGCTTACAATAATACATTACTTACCAAGCTCTTTCCTAGAAGTCTTCACGATTTTTCTTTACAATGGTTCTATGATCTCCCCATGCATTTTGTACAGACTTTCACTCATTTAGCTAATCAATTTCTTGCACAATTCTCTATCAATATTTGGGAAAACGTTTCCTGTGCTCAAACGTCTAAAATGTGACAAAGCTCGAGCACATCAATGAATATGTTCTACACTACAAAACTGCACTTACCAAGATGAACAATATTTTAGCTAGTAGTGAACTTCAAGATCTCTTTACACAAATTCTTATTACTCTTTTGCAAGAATCAATTATCTTCGACAAGTTTTATTCATTCAATCATCTATGCCATGCAATGAAAGAGTGTGAAGATAAGCTCCTCAACATGAATAAGCTCAAATATGTTGTTAATGCTCCTAACACATCTAATTATGAGTTTCAATGCAAATCTACTTTCAAAATCAAGCCTAATAATGATAATGTTGAGTATTTTGTCATCGATGTCAAAGGTACAACATTAGTGTTGATGGAAATATTGAGGTTTGAATATTTGTTTAATATTCAACTTTACAACATTAGTGTTTGCAAAATATTTATCCATGTCAAAATTAGTGTGATGTCAAAATTTGAATATTTAAATATTCAACATCACCAAGGAATCTTACGACACGTGGCGGGATGTGTAAGAGATTCTATGACAGCTTATGACGCGTAAGAGATTCTACGACGCGTAAGAGATTTTATGACAATGTATGACGCGTAAGAGATTCTATGATGCGTAAGAGGAATTACTTAAAGAGGTGTAAGGAAGTGTAAGAAGGTTTATGACGCGTAAGAGGAGTTACTCTTACATGTGTAAGAGAATATTTCTATTTGGAGCAAATATTTAATATTGTTGTAACCACCAAGTGATGTGGCTTCCTTATGGCGCATTTTTTCATGTAGGAGATTTAAATTTCAATATAGGCGCCAAAATTGGCCCATGGTATGGGCACATGGTTTTAGGGAAACCACAAGTGGTTTTTCCTCTCCTTCTTTCTATATAAGCAAGAGTTGTGTGAACATTTTAAAGTGAGAGAGAAAGAGAGCATTTTGCATGAGTGTGATATGTATGTGAGCTGATATTATAAATCTCTTAAGTGAGTATGAGCATGTGAGAGAGAGAATATAGAAGGAGAAATTATCATTGATTTATATTGCAGATTTTCTGGAGTGGGTGCTTCGGATTGGAGATTGGTGTCTCCAGAAGTTGGTGCTTCCAATCAGAGATTGCACAGTCAGTGGTGTTTGCATTTAAGGGCTGAATTCGTGTTCGGCTTGGAGATTGGTGTCTTCTGTGAGTGGGTGCTAACACTTTGTAAACACTATTTTTTCAGCTAGATTTGGACAGTACATCCAAGCAGTCTCTTTTGGTGGATGTAGCCCACACTGGGTGAACCACAGTATATCTGGTGTTATGTGCATTTGATTTTTGTGTGTGCTCTCATTTTACTTTCAGATTTGAATACCTTGTTAACTGTGAAAAAGAAAATTAATAAGTTGGAGAAAAAGTTTTTATTGTCAAATACTGATTCACCCCCACTCTCAGTATTCCCGTGCTTCTAACAGATAAAACCACCATCAACATTGTATCTCAACCCACAAAGCTATAATTGCAATCTCCTCGGCGGCAATTCACATGCCTACCTTGTGCACCACATCTAGTGCTTAAACAAATCCTTAAGCGCAACCTTATATGTCTCCCTCCGCCGCTTGAGATCAATACAAGTGCATCTTGTAGTAAGAGTTTTGATATTAATGTCCATTGTCATTACCATAGATGTATTGGTCACTTTCATAATACTAATCAATGTGTTAAGCTTCGCCATGTTATACAAGACCTTACCGATGCTCGTGCTATTGAATGGGATGTCCCCATTGAATCTAAGCCTAATAATGATTATACAAAGCTCAAAATCTTTAATGACCCACTTCCAAATCATAACACTAATAAATCTACTTCAGACATGCACCGTGCTCATCATGTTGTACCGCCTCCACCTTCTTATAATCCCCCATTGGATGTTATGATTGGTATTATTACTCATTCAATTATTACTTCTGATGATACTGATATGGCTCACAATCTTGTTTCGGATACACTTTACATTCGTGCTTTGGTTGACCAACATTCTATACATAGTGTTTTGGTTGATAGCAATGTTAAACATAATATATGTATGCACTCTCAACTTGCTTCGATCTCTTGGATATACTAGAAAGCAAGTAACATTTGATACTAAGGCAAAACTAGGGCATATTGTTCCCCATCTCATAGTTGGCTTTGTTGTTATTTCTATTCCATTTTGGGTTGTATCTTCCATTCGCTCATCTGACATGTTTAGGTTGCCCTTGGCTATATTTTTTTGCGACTATCTCATTTTTATTACGTCTATGTGCGTTTGCAGCTATCTCATCTTTATTACACCAATGTGTTAAGTTTATTCATAATCAGCAAGTGGTTACAATTAGGGGTATACCATTTGAGGATCCTATACCTAACCAGATTGGCCAAACAAATACAATTATTACTCCCACTCCTAGTGCATGTACGCATAGATCTTCTCGTTCACATGCTACTTCTAGTGTGTCACTCTCTTCTAGGCCTTCTGTTTTGTCTTCTAGTTCACGTGTTATGCTTAGTGGGTCACTCCCTCCTCAACCTCCTACTAGGCCTTCTAGTTCATATGCTACTTTTTATAGGTCTGTCTCTCCTCAACCTTCTACCAAGTCTTCTAGTCACATGTTACTTCTAGTGGGTCAGTCCCTCCCAGGCCTCTTGTTAGGCCCTTTATCGCACATTTTATTCTTAGTAGGTCTTTCCACACTAGATTTCCTACGGCGCATACTATGGTTTCTACATAGCTTATACAAGAAAATCCTCTTCTTATGACACTTATGAGGCCTAAGCATCCTTCACCTTCTAAGTTTGTCTTGCCTCCTGATGAGGCTCTTATTGGGTAGCTCATGTGTTACCACCTTTCCAACATAGTTATTTCCAAACAATACAAAAACATTCAAATAATCACATAATACAAAACATTCACATATTGGCAAAAATACAAAATCAAAACATGTTCATGATTTGATTTACTAGCTCATTAATTATATATGTTGTTTGTCATATTGGTTTGATGGATAGCATACTTTTCTATATATTTTTTACACATGTGTTGACGAGGTATATTGACCTTGATGCAGGACACACAATAAACGACAACAAGTGTTAGCTTAGTCCCTTCCCATTAACAATAATCATTGGGGGCGTCTACTACACTATAAAGGTGCTTTTGTTTTATTCCAATTACTTTACACTTACTCATTCCTCTTGATTACATATATTGTGTATATGTTATCTTTTGAGCTAACAAGATTAACATGTGTCTTGTACGGCTCTAACCTATCTTTTTCCATGTGTTTTTTGACTACTTTTAAAGTTGTTTATTACATTGTTTATTCACTTGCTTATGTGGACTACTTGATTGCTCGACTACTCAATTTTTTATTGTATATGGTTTGAGTGCCTTGATTGTCTTGTGACATTGTGGGTGTCCCATGTTTGTGGCTCTATGGCTATCTTGTATGCACTTGCTTCTTTGTATGCAGCCTAAGTTGCCTTTTATGTGATTGTCTTGTGAAACTGTGGGTGTTCCGTGTTTGCGGCTCAATGCCTTCATATGGCTATTTTTTATGCTATTGCATATGTTAGCTTGATTGACTATTTATTCACCGGCATTCTTACTTCTATACACTACTCTTGTTTGTTGTGTGTTGCATGTTGTTTTCGTTGTGTGCCATGGTCTCCACCGTGTGCAACCCCTTTTGCAAGAACAAGTTCCCAATGATGAACACCACTACAGTCTTCTATGTGATCCAACGCATATTATCAAACTTATCCAACATGGGTACACATTTTTTCTTTGGAGTCGCTCACTCAAATGCTTTATCACACGCACTTCAAAATAGGGGGCATTCATCAAGATATATTATACATCTACAACCAATATAAGCCAAGCGTGCCAACATTTTGTTGGGTGTAAAAAATTGTCTGCATTGCATTTAAAGCCAGTTGTAATTGAAGAACCTTTCCAACAATGGGGCATGGATTTTATTGGTATGCTCAACCCGGCTTCTAGTGCCGACAATCATTACATTTTAACAGCTACTGATTATTTCAGGAACTGGGTAGAAACCATTCCTGTTAAAAATGTCACTTCTGCGGAGGTGTGTAATTTTATAAAGGAAAATATTGTCATAAGATTTGGCGTACCCAATCAAATAGTAGCAGACAATGCTCCTAATTTTTCTTCTGGAGAGTTGGTTGAATTTTGCTACACGCATGGAATTCAGTTGATGCATTCCTCCAATTACTACTTGCAAGGGAATGGCCAAGCTAAATCAAGTAATAAAAATCTGGTAACAATCATGCGAAAATTGGTAACAGAAAATCAAAGAACTTGACATAAGAAGTTGTTTGATGCACTATGGGCAGACAGGATCACAACGAAGAAAGCTATAGGCATGTCCCCTTTTCAGTTGTTGTATGAAAGAGACGCAGAGTTGCCTCTTACATTGGAATTGCCTACTTTACGACTTTCCAAAGCTCTGGAAGATGCTATGTTCATGGATGTTGTTGTCAAAAGAATAATGTATCTGACTAAATTGCGTGAAGTATAGGTTCAGGAGGCAGATAGGCTATCAGAACACCAGAGGAAAGTAAAGGTGATTTTTGATAAAAGGGCCCGAGAAAGAAAGTTTGAGATTGGTGATTGGGTCCTCTTATGGGATAAAAGACATGAACCCAAAGGCATGCACGGCAAATTTGATTCACTATGGAAAGGGCCTTTCATAATCAAAAGGACTGTTGGAACGGATAGCTTCATACTAGCTCATCAGGATAGAATTGAACTGATGTTGCCCTTCAAAGGGCAACATTTAAAGCTTTTCCGAGATTGAAAAAGCAGGGTAAAACCTGTATGTATATAAATAAAACTTTGTTTGTTTTTCGGTGTTATGTCGTTTTTTGTTGCTTGACCCTAAACCCAATGGACAAAATACGAAACCAGAGATGCTAGGATCTCATCTTTACTCCTGTCATTTTGAGAGAGGTTAGGATGTCCACAAACGGAGCCGACTGGTGTCCCCAAGATTTCACCCTGAAATCTAGGACTACCCCTTTTTAAAATTTTCGTTCTTTTCAAAGTAACAAGTCCTTTTGTGTTTTTATTGCCTGCAGTTGTCTCAATTACGTTAAAGTATTCCTAGAGAATCATATAAGCCAATTTCGACAAATACCCACATCCTAAAACTCGTTTTATTTCTCCATCGGGTTTTGTCTACGAGAATTTTAATTAATTATTTATTAAATAAATAAAGTTCTGTTTGAATAAATAGTGCTACAGTTGAACCCTGTTGAAGATTTTCATGCCAGTATTCCCACCTCTCAGTAGGGTATTCACCAAGGAAGAGTTTTTACGAACCAGCGATCCGGCAGGTTATTTTCAAAGCAATTGTCTACAACTTCTGGCAGCGTTTTTCGTTTTTATTTTTTTCTTGTGTTTGTTTTCGGTTTTCTTCGCAGTCTGTCTGTTAATTCCCCTTGATCCGTTCATTCGTTCTATATAGCCTGTTTATTTGTTGGGAATTGTTGGAAGTCATCCATGGCCTCAGACAAAGGAAGAAATTAATCATGGAGTGTTAATTTTTGACAAAGAGGGAAGGATGAAAGTGAAATAAGCTTCTTCCATGCTAGTCGCATTTTTTGGAAGGAAGGTTTTAAGCTGCCAATGGGAATTTTGGTGGTGGAAGGAAGATGGGAATTTTAAGCCTTCATAGAAGGTTGTTTTTTCCCATCATTAAAGTCAAATCAATTAAGTGTCAATGGGAATTTTTGTGGCGGAAGGAAGGTGGAAATTTGGAGCCTTCCTGGAACATGGTTTTTTCCCGTTATGAAAGATAAATCACTTAAAGTACCAATGGGAATTTTGGGGCTGTCAGGAAGGGTAAGAATTCCCATCAAGGAAATTTTATTCACCCATGCAAGTCACATTTTAAGAAAGGAGCTCTTTTTTATGCAAGTCGCACTTTTTGGAATGAAGGTTTTAAGCTACCAATGGGAATTTTGGAGGTGGAAAGAAGATGGGAATTTTGAGCCTTCTTGGAAAGTTGTTTTTTCCCATCATTAAACTCAAATCACTCAAGTGAAAGATGGAATTTATGGAGCTGCCTGGAAGGGTAAAAATTCTCATTACTTTGCCTTTTTATTTTTAGCATGACTTCTAGCCAAAAAGTGCGACCCACCTTGGCATAAGTGCATGCATTTAATTATGTTTATTTTTATTATTCCTAGCTAAGGTTGGAGCCAAAAATAGAAGGAAAGTCAAAGCAGCTTGATGAACTAAAGAGAAGGCAAAGAAGCATGCTAAAAAAAATAAAAGAATTGCGTAAGAAAGAAAGCAAAAGCATGCAAACTTGGGCACCCAAATTGAGAGAAAGAACATAACTTATTATTAATGATTGCCAAAAATAAGAAGAGGCAATTATTAAATTTAGCATTCAGTTATCTATATAAGCATCGGACGCCATAAGGAGGAGACAATTAATTCTTTTTGGTGGAGCATGCCGCCCTAGAGAGTTTTGGCCCCAAGGGAAGGAGTGATTTGCATTAAAAATTGTTTTTTATTGCCGAGAAGCTTCCAGTTTTGGCGCCTAGGGTTGAAGAAGCTTTCTTTTTATTATTCAGAGCATCTACATGTTGATATAAGTGCGCAGGTGAATTAAATAATATTTTAGCTTGCTTGGCATGCAAGCAAAGTCTCAAATTTTATGGCAGCAGGCTTTATAAGCAGATTTTGGTGATAGAAATTAAGCATTCATGTCATGGACTCCATATTTGTCTAAATCATTTGCAAGTATTCATCACAGGTGCTCATTTTGGTGAAAATAAGTCAAAATCAATGTCAGATACATTGAATATATCTTCTGAATTAGAAGGAATTCCAAGTTCGGCATAAATTGATCCAATTACAAGGTCTTCTAGAAAACATACAAGAAAAAGAGCTCTGACAAAGATTATTCCAGGCATGATGAAGCATGATGAAAGAGAAGGATCAGCAAAATCATGCATTGTTTCCAGGTTTACCGAAATCAATGATATAGACATGGGTCGTGAACCTATGACTGATTTAATTGACAGATCCAAAGCCACCAAAAGATCATCTCTTATGCGGGCAATAAAAAGTAGCGGGATATTCAAGCTTCAACGTTTTCGGTCACAGCCCAATTGCCAAAGTTTGTTATGGAGTGTGCAAGGTCTTATCATCCTCTTTCTATGACAGTCCCTGATGTTGCAGGAAAGACAGTAATCAGGTTGGATGCACAATTCATTAATTATTGCCTTAAGCTTCCGACATGGCCAATGGTGATTGCAATTAGCATGTAGAATGCTGGTAATAGATGGGAAAAGCATAAAGCAGATTGCGTGGGTATAATGAACAACAGATACATGAAGAAGCCCAAAGCACCATCGAAATTCCCGAGGACTCTTCCACGATCCAATCTTGTGCAGGAAGTTGATCATATCACCAAATTGCTTTGCAGGATAAATGGGGAAGCTAATACCAATAACTTTCGCTCATGGATGTATGCCTTTGTAAGATCATCACTAAGGTTGCCAAACCCTCCTCTCAGCCAATTTCGGTACATAAGTAGGTGAGTAGTCATCTGATCGAAGAGGTTCAAAATGCAGGTAATCAAGTCAAAGCTATTAATCAGTGGAAAAGCCAAATCATCTGCCAAGCCTCAAAACAGCTCAAGGAAGTACCAGCTAGCCTGGGAGTTATGGAAAGCGCGTTATCTTAGCTAAAGCAATTGATGACAAACATAGTAGATGAGAATATAGTGCTTGAAAGTAATCTGGATATCTTGGTTAAGATAAATTCACTGCCAAATGATGTTTTGATTGCAGAAAAGTTTGTGCCTGATGGATTGGTGGAAAAGGGTAAGCGGTTGGAGATTGCGGTTTCTTTCCGCATGGAGATTCTTAAGCTTATGCTGAAAAGAATGCAGTTGCTCGAGGATAAAATCTTTTCATTGCCAAATAAAGTAGTAGTTTTCACTGAGGAAGAGGTAGTTGATGATATTCCCCACTTTACGAGAATCATTCCAAACAAAGTGCTTGCTTCTCTTGAAGAATTGTTTTTAATTGTTCAGAAGACGATAGATGAAACCATCATGCCTTTCACGTTGGATTCAATTAGCAAATTGGTGAGATTTCAAGCAGACATCAAAGAATTTGGGCCTAGTTTGGAGGAAGTGGAGGCAAGCATTGATACTTTGTCCAGATGATTGTTGCAACTCAAGACCGAGAAAGAGACTATTGTTAAAACAGATGGGAAAACACCGAATTACATGTTCAATAAGTATATTCAATATCAGAACAAAAGGAAAGCGTAAGGTGTTACAGCTGGCATATTTTCTTTCTTCTCTTCTTACTTCTCTCATTTCTTATGTTCTTGTATGAAATTGTAAAATTAAAGTAATTGGTTTAAAAGCCATTACTTTAAGTTATTTGAAAAGGTTCTTTAGATAAGTGCAGATGTGCACAACTTTGATTTAGTCTTCAGATGCATGTCACTTAGAGAGGAATTCCAGGGGAAAGATTGTTAGTTGTTTCCTTTACAAATTCCATATGTACGAGTTCAGTTATAGTTTCCTATTTGTAATTTCCCCCTCCATACACTATAAATGGAGGAAGAACCTACAGGTTGAGGGGATTAGAATTTATACAGCATTCTTGAGTTCCAGACTTTGTGTTGTAACCTTTGATGTCTTTTCTGTGAAAGCTAAGGAATTGAATAGAAGTGGATTTTCAGAGAACTTTGTGTCAACGGTGCGTTGCTTCTTACTTTTGTGTGGATTTTTAGATAAACTTTGGGTTATCTAAGATTAATATTAGAAGTTTTTCCTTTCCTTTTCCTTTACTTTTGTATTGTGAGTTCTATTTGTTTTCTCTGTGTATGAGACCAACTCTGTAAACTATTGATTGGATCACACATCTTCATTTCTTCTTTCCCAAATTCTATTATTTCCCCCTTGGTTGAAAATACTTCATTAATAGTTGCTTACTTGTTGCAAAATTGTTTAGCTATGGTTCATGAGCTTTGCAATTAAAATAAAACCCACAGATAGTTATTAGGATCCATAATTGACAGAAATCTTACACGGGAGCCTCATTGGTAAATGAGGGAGATTTATCTCATGACTAACTAGGTTTTTGGCTATGCAAAAAATCTAGCCAACAATGCTTTAAGTAGAAAAAGAACTTTTTGTAATGTTGTGTCCATAAAAAGAAGTCATTTTGAGGAAGTTGTAAAAGAAGTGTTACCCACTGATAAATATTTTTGTGATATATATGTTGGCTTGAAAAATGGGACTCAAAATGTGCATTTATAGAACAAAATCTCTCATTATTTGCTTAATAATAGTGGATTGTTGTATTATAAAAATAGAATGTGTATCCCTAATCTTGTTGATCTAAAACAACAAATTTTGAAAATTCTCATGACATACCTATAGTTGGTCATCCTGGGTTTCATAAAACTTACTCCTTTGTTAAAAAAAATTATTTTTGGCCAAAGATGAAAAAGGACATTCGTGAATATGTGCGTAAATGTATGACTTGTCAAAAGGTAAAAACTAAGCAATGTAGTAAACCTAGTTTGTTACAACCTTTACCTGTACCTGACTGGAAATGGGAATCTGTTAGAATGGATTTTATTACTAGTTTGCCTAAGACTAGAAATGGACATGATACTATTCTTGTTGTTGTTGATAGGTTAACTAAGATGGCTCATTTTCTACCTACTAAAATTAAGTCATCTGCTTCTGATGTAGTTCATTTATTTTCCAAAGAGACATTTCGTTTGCATGGAATTCCTAAAAATCTTGTAACTGATAAAGATCCTAGATTTAGTTCTTTTTGGAGATCTTTGTTTGATGAATGGGGTACTAGCTTAAACTTTAGCACTGCATATCACCCTAAGTCTGACGGCCAAACTGAAAGAATTAATAGAATTTTAGAAGACATGCTTAGGACGTATACTAGGGATAAGCCCAGAAATTGGGAGCAATATTTACACTTGATTTTCTTACAATCAAGGTTATCTAACTTCTACTAGGATGACTCCTTTCGAGGTTGTTTATGGTAGAAACTGTGCTACCCCTATTTCCTGGTCTAATCTCGAGCATAGATCCTGGCATGGTAATGACAATGTAAAAGAAATGGAAGAAATGGAAGAAATCATAACTAGGGTAAAACATAATATGAAAGATGCTGAGGATAGACATAAACAGTTTGTTGATTCTAAGAGGTTTGTTAGAGAATTTGTTGTATGTGATAAAGTGTTTTTGAAAGTTAAACCAAAAAGGAGTTCTTTGAAGTTGGGAAAATATGCTAAGTTAGCTCCTCGCTATTGTGGACCTTTTGAAATTATTGAAAGAATAGGAAACCTTGCTTACAGACTTGCTTTACCTCATGAGTTATCTAGAATTCATAATGTTATTCATGTGAGTTTGTTGAAAAGATATGTTTTTGATAATAAACATGTTGTGGATTGGAAGAACATAACTATAGAACCTACTTGTGAGTTTCAAATTGAACCAGAAATAATTTTGGAAACTAGTACTAAGAAACTTAGGAACAGTGAAATTAAAGAAATAAAAGTAAAATAGTCTTCTTGTGATGTGGATAGCATTACTTGGGATAAAGAAGATCATCTTAACAATATCCTAATCTGTTTGACTAATGACTTATGTTTTGTTCTGTGATTTTTAGAGTAGATTTGACACTACTGAGGATAGTAGCTGATTCAAGGGGGGAGAAATGTTATGTGACTAAATCCCCGAATCATTATAAGTAATGAAGAATTGTCGAAATTCTAAAGACAAGTTTGGTTGAGGCTTGTTAATACCAGTTTAAGACAATATTATTTATAAAGACATTGTAATTAAGCTATTTACTAACTAAAGGGATGAATATCTCAAGCATTTGATTAAAGATGCTTAATTTGACTTATGAAAAGGTGTGAGAAACCATTGTGTTGGTTTGTAACCACCTATGATATATTATAAAAGAGATGTAAATATTAAAAACAAGGTATATAGGTGAATAGAAAGGAATGGAGGAAAGAAGGAAGAGAGACAAGGAATTGTGCTTAAAATCCAGAGAAGGAGAACAACTGTGAAAAGAGTCTTAGGGACTTTGTGATTTTTTTTAGTCTGTGGAAGTAATTCCAAGGTTGACCAGGTTACAGACAGGTGGTGGGCAAGAGAGAGGGGCACCAGTGGTGTCCTAACTAGGGGTACAAAGTACAACCCTGCATGGTTCCTGGCTAGGGCAATGTGAATATACACTCAGTGTATAGTATTTTCCTCTCATGAGCGGCCATAGTCTGGTGTCTATAATCCTGTGGATGCATTGGAATTTGGTATAAAGAATTCTTGAAATTGTGTTCTCTGTGTTGGAATTTTGGAATTAAAATTCCTGATCCTTGTCTTCTCTCAACACTGGGATTTCATATCCGTTGATACAGATAAATATTCTTTCTATTAAACTATATAAATCTCTACAACTATGTAAATTTTGTTGGAAAAGTTTATGGAACCAAGTTATTCTTCCGTTTATTCTGTTAAAAGAGCAAAATGGATGTATTTTATCAATTTTGTTATGTATAATGTTAAAATACGTGGTTGTTTAAGAAAAACAGTGAATTTGCATAATTAGGTTAATAAAATACGTGATTTTAGATATCTCTGGCTGTTATTTTCAAAGATTTTATACGATTTAATATAGATAAGCTTGTATGGATGTATTTTATCATAATTAAAGAACAATCTTGTAAATTTAATGGTATTCTAGGCTAAATATTTGTATTTTGTATTTTTCAAGTCGTGTTGCTAGGCTTTCTGTCTAGTTACAGTTGTATTTCTTGTTTGTAATTTTGGACCCGAAAGTTCCCTTAAAATGGGTAATTCTATATTTTAAATCCACCCAACATAATGCAATATATAATTGCAAACGTTGAGCCAATTAAAATGCTCCACATGTCATTCGTTGATGTTGGAGTTTGCCTTTGCAAAGCTTCAACCAATCAGAGAAGTTCGTGTGTCGTTGTCTTGTTAGACATACTGACATTTACAAAGCTTTAGCCAATAAGATATTGACAATTAGCTTCGCAAATGTCAAGCCCGTGTCAGCCTTTTCTAAGTGTTGCAAAGGGCGAACCAATCATAGCCTTCCACGTTCTCCGCGGATTTCGGACTTATTTAGCCGCCTCTGCCAAATGCGAAACCCGAACAAATGAGATCTCACCAAGTCATTTCGCGATGCCCGACTTTGTCAGTTGCGATGTTATTAACCAATCATATTAAACCATCGATTTCGTGGTGTCAGTCCCTTGTCAGGTTTGTTGGAATGCGATCCAATAGAATTCGTCCATGTTTCTTTCACATATGTAAGTACCTTGTCAGTTTGCGAAAAGCGAGCCATTTAGATGACTCCACGTATGTTCTTTTGTTAGTTATTCCGCATTGCGAAATGCGATCGAATAACGAGCCACGTATATTCAGTTTTCGCAATGGCTTGTTTTGCGAAATGCGAACTAGTTAAAAGGTTCCACGTGTTTTCTTTTTTGCAGTGTCAGATTTATGTACCTTTGTCAATCAATTATTAACACCTATCTTTAGTCTTTGCTTTATTCCACAGCTTTTCCTATATTTCCTTTGTACCGCAGATTGTCTTTCTCCTTAATGCGGAATTTTCTTTGTTACGCGGGTATTGTTTTCCTTCTGCGTAATTTTTTTTCTTTGTTTTTGCAGTTATGTTTTCACCCACGGATCTGGGAATTCATCTTAGATTTATATATTGTTATATAAATATTAATTATCTATGGCTAAAATCGATTTTGCTGGATTATCTATTGAAAAATGTATCAGACTTCCACAATTCGAATTTTGGTCAATATTTAGCATTTTTTGGTCGAGTTAAAGTTTGTATTTAGTTGATCTGAGTCGGATTTTAATCTGGGAAAAAGTCTCATTTCATCGACATCATATGCATAGTACACCCATGGATACAGGGGCCCTGTACAAGCATTTGCTTGACAATATATTGATATAATAAGAATTTTGCTAACACATACCCTTGTACATAGTATTTCCAAAGCATGTATGATTGTTCTACTCAGCTAACAAAGGCATTTACTCATGACACAATACTCATCCTTCTTACACCTACTCTATAGTACACCCATGGATACAAGAGCCCTGTACAAGCATTTGCTTGACAATATATTAATATAACAAGCATTTTGCTAACACATACCCTTGTACATAGTATTTCCAAAGCATGTATGCTTGTTCTACTCAACCAACAAAGGCATTTTACTCATGACACAATACTCATGCTTCGTACACCTACTCTATAGTTTGCAACTGAGCATAACCCAGTGATGTAGCACATTTTAGGGGTTTGATGTGAATGTTGAGAGAATAATCAATAGCTAGGACACCATCCCTTTTTTTATTGTTTACAACCTATGGACCAAGGCCCTTAGTACATTACAAGTCGGCACTTTACAAAATCTCTTTTATGGCAAAAATACAAAGCCAACACTCGCTACTTATAGTACACATAAGACAGTTATGAATACCTATAGTCCATGGATATTAATACACATACTTTGTGGCTTTAAAGTCCTATACCCTGGGGGCAACCCAACACATTGAAGGTATGCCTACACTAAGGGCATCTTACATATATAGCTAATTAAAGATTATATCTTTTATAATATAGTTTACTGGTGATACAAAGCTTCTATTGCTTGTCTTGCACTACCTTAAATTTAATGACATGTGATGTATTGTGCTTCATTCAATGATTACACTATTTACTATTGTATATTGATTTGACATGCTCCATGTTCACTTGTTGTTGATCTTGATGCACATGCATGTTGCTTTATTACTCATTCGTTACTTTCTTCTATGCTTGTTTAATTGCTACTGAACCTAGGTTCTTGTTCATACTTTTACATGTTGTCTGCTATATGTTGTCTAATACATTACTTGCTTTACAGACACCTTGTTTGCTACCTTTTCACATTGCACACACTTTTTCTGAAACATTACTTGTTGGGAACACATATTGACTACCACATTATGTGCTTTATTCATATACTTGTTTGTTACACATGGTGCCTGGCACACATAAGATTATGACACATTGTTTGAAACACATTGCTTGAGAGGCGTTGCTTATGACACACTGCTTAAGACACATTTCTTATGACACATTGCTTGATACACCTATTGTTTGGGACATATTGCTTTCGACACGTTGCTGAAGACATATTACTTGAGACACTTTGTTTGAGACGTATGGCTTGAGACACATTGCGGAACACACATGTAATGTCCCCTTTTTTGGGACATTTCTAAACAGGTATTGAAGACCTTTACCATTTCAAGGACAATTTGGGGCATTTCTAAACAAAATCATTACCATTCTTATACATTTATCTACTGACCCTACTGTTTTGAACATTAATTCAATGAAACCCATTCTATCCCATCATGTGCTTATTCAAAATCACATTTTGCTATGTTACCTTTGAAAAGTCCATACCTTCCCAACTGGTTATCAAATTGTCCAAGATGTATCTTTCTTCTAAAAAGCATGTCTAAAGACTGGGGGAGGACTTATAAGACACATCTAGGTGCGATATAGGTCTCCAATCCTTCACTTGATGCCTATCTCTTTCTTTTGGGATCAATTTTACAATGCCCTTATTAATCTATTCTTCTAAGGTGTCTATATCAGGATCCTTGTTGGAAAGAGTTGGCAGTTCATCCATGATTCACTCTTTGTTGGATTTGTAGAGCTCTACTGCAAATCTATCACATCCTGGGGACTTATCATCTTTGATTGTCCTCATAGCCATTTTTTCTTCATCTCTTGAGATGTTGTTCTTTTCTAGCTCCATGGCCTGGTTCAAAATCTTTGTTTGTACCACTTTCTCACAAATCATTCCTATCAGTATCTACAATCATTCCATCAGAGGAGGAGAGATTTTTATAGTCAAAAAACAATTTACAAATTCCCTCATCCTTTGTGATCAATTGGTTTTCAACATCTGCAGCTTCTATCTTCTCTCTGGTATGTTTGGCCTTGAAAATTCCAAAAATATATTTCAATCCTATGTCTTCTCTTAACCAGGTCATCCTAGTTCTTATTTTGGCTCCTTGTGCCTTTTAGGTTGAAAAAGCTCTCACCTCATTCTCATCCCCCATATATTCATTTAAGATATTTTTGTCAGCAGTGTCATTCTACAATCTTTTTTTAGCAACAACCATTTCTCTTGAGCTCTTCTAAAGGCTATTTTCCTAGCATGTGCTTTCTCCTTGCCATAGGATCTGATAAAACTTTGAAACTGCTTTTTTACTTCATCCCGTTTCTGAATTGCAGATTATGAACTTGAGGTAGCCATGGAAATTTTTCGAATGGTTTAAATTGCCTCAATGCAAATGTGAGACAATCAACTTATACAACCCACCAAACATTATGTCCTGCTGCTGACCTTTTTGTTCATTTCGAATTCCATCTCAATGGGATGGTGGTTTGACAGGGTAAATGAGAAAACTCTTACAACATTATCCAGCCCATTGTCTATGACTCTAATTCGGTCTCTCAAGCACATGAATTTTTATGTTTAGAATAGATTATATCATTTCCCTGTTTGTTATTACACCAAGTGTACCAAATCCATTTGCTCCACTGCTTAGTTTTATGAACTTGAGGTAGCCATGGAAATTTTTCGAATGGTTTAAATTGCCTCAATGCAAATGTGAGACAATCAACTTATACAACCCACCAAACATTATGTCCTGCTGCTGACCTTTTTGTTCATTTCGAATTCCATCTCAATGGGATGGTGGTTTGACAGGGTAAATGAGAAAACTCTTACAACATTATCCAGCCCATTGTCTAAGACTCTAATTCGGTCTCTCAAGCACATGAATTTTTATGTTTAGAATAGATTATATCATTTCCCTGTTTGTTATTACACCAAGTGTACCAAATCCATTTGCTCCACTGCTTAGTTTTTTGAAGGGGGGCAAGGATAATCATTTTCCTCTTCATTTTGAACCAATACTACAGTCACAATTAAGGATAGCTTTGACTAAAGTTGCAGCTCCAAGAAAGCACATTTTAGAGCAGTCTCAATCTCACTTCACATAACTACATGTGATGGCACAGGTACAGATCCAAAATATTCTTGAAGGTAAACTAGAAAAAGCAGGGTTTGGGGAGGAGGGACAAACTTCCCACCAAATTGTTGATATTGCAAGTTCTAATACTTTATGACAACCTTATATTGAAATATCCCTTATAGGACAGATCTATAAAATTCTAGTTTTCTCTTAAAACCCTTATGACAAAAACACCGAAACCCGATTTTTAATTCACAACCACGATATATCAATTTGTTAAAATAGAAAACACCTTGATAAATATATGGAAATGGATATTTCACTTAACCCAAGTACAATGAATCCACAAACAACAATTATGGAATAAGCAACAATTACAGCTGACCATATGGGCAAAAATATAGCAACTGAATGGCTCCAGCTTATTGCAAATGATGCCCTAAGACAGATCATGACTTGGTGCAAACCCTAGCACCCCCCACTGCACTCCAGATTGTAGTTGTAATGGCTTCCAAAGGGGATCGTCCAAGTCCTCAAGGTGTTCGCCCAACCCTAGGAGAGCACCAAAATTCTCCAACCACCCAAATGAAGTCCCAACTGATTGATGGCTGCCCTAGCTATAGAAAGTCTGAAAACTGCCCTGAAGTGTGTCCTAGATGGTAAACCAGATCTGCAAATGAAGATCCTTGATTGAAGCACAAATGTAACCCCTGTAATGGAGTCACCTCTAAAGATTTGGAAGGTTTTCGTCCTCAAATCTGCAGATTAGGAGGGTTTTCATCCTCTAACCTTGTTGCAATAGAGGGTTTCCGTCCTCAATAGCTGAAAGTAGAAGCAAGAGAGGGTTTTCGTCCTCAATAGTTAAAAGTAGAAGCAACAATGCTCAATTCATAAAAATCAAATGATAGATGTATATTCCATCTTTACAAATGAACCCCTTCATCCTCCTTTATACTTTTCCTGTCACAATCTCCAAAGTGGGTACTCCAAAAGGGGGAGTTTCACTATAATTAATAAAGTGCTTTTAATTTTTATTTAAGCTTTGAGTTACTTAAAATAGAAAGTCAGCTTTTTAGTTTAATAACAAAACATAAGTGCTTTTAATTAACGTTACTTTTGCACTTCAGTAAAATGATTAATCTATTCAATTTTATTTGAAAAGGGGACATGACAATTTGCCCTTCCCAAAAAATGCTTGTCCTCGAGAAATGCTATTCCAATTCTTATCCTTCCATTCTAAACCTCCCTGTAAATACTAGAATCTCAAATCCATCTTGGGAATTTGCAATTCCCAACCTTAAAAATTTGTTGGCTTCTGTTGAACCTCTGTGATATGACTAGGAAACCATGCACCATGTGAAGCTCTTTCAACAACCTCAACAAGAGAATCCGAAGTAGTTGAATAATGTATCAACTGGGATCTAGAAAGAGTGTTAGCATTTGTGATACCCTCCATTCTGCTTCCTGAAACTGATGTTCAAACTTTGTTAGTCCTATGGAGTACTACCTCATTCCCATCTGATTTAAACTTCAGCTCCATACTATGAATGTTTTGGACAAATTCTCCCAACAATTGCAGCCATTGTTAGTCTCTTTCACACCAACAACACAAAAGTCATCACTCATTTGATGGTCATCCAATGTGAAAAGTTGTTCAACCTTTTTCTAGCAACGCATGGTAAACCCATAAACTACAATGACACAAACCTTTTACGTCCTTTGTCTCCAACACTCTCCTATTCACCAATCCTTCATCTCTGAAATTGTGGGTTGCCCCATTATCAATCAACACTATAATGGTTTGCCTAAGGACTCCATTAACCTTAAAGGATTGATATTGTGGCAAACCTGTAAGTGTAGCAAGAGTGCTTCCTAAAACCTTTGGCTCTTCTTTTTAAGCTTCATTCGATATTACCTCTATATAGAGGATTTGTACTTTTCCAAGACAACAGTGACCTGGAGTCCATGGATCCTTACATGAAAAGCATAGGTTCTTTCTCCTGGATTAATTTTGGGTCTCTTCTCCCTTTGTCCTTAGCTACTCAAAAGGTGTTGTCCCTAGCTGCCCCAAAGCTGATGTTCTTGACTGCTCGGAGGGTGTTGTCCTTAGCTGCCCCAAAGGTGTTGTTTCTAAATCCAAAGGCTTTTTAATAGATCTTGGAGAGAACAAGGGTTGAATGCTTTGACCAAACCCTTGAGTGGGTCAGCCAACCCTTCAACAAACAACATCACAAGCCTCCTTTTGGATACATTGGGTACTATCACCGAAACTATCTGAAATTCAGCCACATAATCGTCCACAAAAGTATTTTGTTTCAGTTGCGCTAACTCTCTAAAATGGATCACTGGATCTGCCCTATCAAACCTCTCAATTAAACTCCTGTTGAACTCGTCATAAGAGTTGATGAGGCTGTACCCTTGTGTTGTCCCTAGCTGCCCCAAAGATGGTGTTCTTGGCTGCTCGGAGGGTGTTGTCATTAGCTTCCCCAAAGGTGTTTCTAAATCAAAAGGCTTTTTGATGGCTTCTTGGAGAGAACAAGGGTTGAATGCCTTGACCAAACCCTTGAGTGGGTCAGCCAACCCTTCAACAAACAAGATCATAAGCCTCCTTTTGGATACATCCGGTACCATCACCGAAACTATCTAAAATTCAGCCACATAATCATCCACATAAGTATTTTGTTTCAGTTGCGCTAACTCCCTAAAATGGATCTCCGGATCAGCCCTATCAAATCTCTCAATCAAACTCCTGTTGAACTCATCATAAGAGTTGATGAGGTTGTACCCTTGTGTGACCAATCCATGGTACCACCACTCGTGGGTCGTACCCTTAAGATGTAAGGTTGCAAACTTGATGGCTTCATCTTCCATCATAGGCTAGAGAGAAAGATATGTACCCACCTTTTGGATCCAAGCTCGAGCTATGCTCTTGGTAGATCCATCAAATGTAAGCGTTAGCTTTCTCAATAATTGTTGAAGGTCCCTCTAATTATTCTGAGGTCTAGGATCAACTCTAGGTCCCTCTTTGTTCCTCTTTAGCTGTATGAAGTTGGTGAGGGATATTTCTCCTTTGATTTCTGGTGGAAAAGTCCTATACTCTGCATAACTAGCAGCATTATCATCCATCACTGAATGTTGCACCTCCACATCATGAATCACTTCCTCTTTACGATAAAAATTAGGCTGAAAAGGCCTGGCTGCAAATCCAACAACCGTTCTCTATGTAAGAGGAGGGTTGTTGTTGTCTCCTGAAGTACTTCCCTAACCATTAGGAGGTTGGGATGCATTCATCCCTTGCATGGTGCGAACCATCTCAGCCATCATATCTGTCATACACTTGATTTTGAGCAAATCTCTCAAATCTAACACAATATGCATCTGGGTCATCCATATTATTGTGCCCTACTTTCTCAAATCCTTCTATTTGCTTCTCTGGACCTTTTCTTCTCTCAGGAAATACCTAAGCTTTTTGTCACTACCCTGCATGTAAAAGAACATGCAGACAACTCAATCCCTACAGCGGCCAAGGAGATTGCTCTGATACCACTGAAATATCTCTTATAGGACAAATCTATTAAATTTTGGTTTTCTCTAGAAACCCTTATGAAAAAAACACTAAAAAGTAAAAACTGATTTTTAATTTGTTAGAATATGCGGAGAGAGAAAGAATAGGAAATATTAGAATGTACAAAGAACAGACGAAGAGAATTGCACACATTATTCATTGTGTCCGTTCTTTTATTATGTGAGAGATGGTTACAAAATGGTTGAAGTAGTTTCAACCGTTTATTAGTTAATATTTCACTAATATTAAACTAACTCTAATAAATAAGCCTTATATATTAATACTCACTCTTCAGGCTTACCAAAGAGAGCATATTGACAGAAGATTAAAATAACAAAACCAACCAAGACCACGCGTTCTTCAGAAGCTTACTCTTTTGAAAACAATGCTTTGACCAAGTAAAACTCTATCAAGTTGCCTCCCTGACCCTGGTAAAGGTGTAGTTCCCAAGTTGAATTCCCGAGTTCCCGAATTCCACTTCCTTGAACTCCCAAATTACAGAATCTCCCAAATTGTTGGACAACCATCCATATTGAGCTACTCCCACAATGCTCCATCAAGTTGTCTCACGACTCTTAAGGCTTACCAAAGAGAGCATATTGACAAAAGATTAAAATAACAAAACCAACCAAGACCACGCATTCTTCAGAAGCTTACTCTTTTGAAAACAATGCTTTGACCAAGTAAAACTCTATCAAGTTGCCTCCCTGACCCTGGTAAAGGTGTAGTTCCCGAGTTGAATTCCCGAGTTCCCGGATTCCACTTCCCCGAACTCCCGAATTACAGAATCTCCCAAATTGTTGGACAACCATCCATATTGAGCTACTCCCACAGTGCTCCATCAAGTTGTCTTATGACCCTTATGAGGGTAAATTCCCGAGATTCACATGCTCCCAAACTATTTGGACAACCATCCATACCAAGTTTCACCTACACTAGATTCCTTCATGTCTTCAAAGTGTTGGGATTCTTTTAGAGTCTGCATTCTCTATCAATGAAATCATCAACCCTTTCAGCATCCGATTGATTTTCGACAATGGCTATAGCCATCATTGCTTTCATGCCAAGTATTATTTTATTACAATCTCGAGGTTTTGAATGTTTGTTATTTTTCACACCAATATAACTTTCTAACTTGCAACTTGTTACCACAAAATGAAAGTTACAATCTATATTTTGAGTATTTGACTTCAGGCAACAACAAAAATAATAATAATTCTCTATTCTCGAAGTGTACTTGCAATAATAATAATTCTCTATTCTCAAATTGTCCTTGTGCCCTCAACAAAGATTCATGACTATTAGCAATTCACAATGTCCTTCGCCTTTTGTGATTGGTAGAAACCTTGAAATTTCGATACTTTACTTGGCATTACCCATGCCCTAGTTTGTGATTCGCGGCAGTGTATTAATGTCCTTTTAAAACCGAAATTTGTCTTGTTTTGCCCTTGCACCACTGTATTTTGAGTTGTTTTGCCCTTGTGCCACTGTATATCGTGTTTACTATCAAGACTAAGTCTAGAAACGAGTCTTCTCCTGAGTCACGACTGGCAATGATGCATTTTCCTGCTTCGTCTGACACTCTCTATGCCCTTGTTCACGTTTTAGTGATGATTGTGTTTGCAACAGGATGTGCTCGAAACTTGTTCACTTTTAAAATGGTGCTTTGTCTTTTTACGTCATTGTAAACTATCTTCGATTTACTAAATTCACTCCTGAAATTCGCAATTTGTGACTCTGAATTAATGGTAATTGTATTTTCATATGGCAATAGCAAAAATGAAGGCTTTGACTATATTTTCACGTGCCCTAATTTGTGACTTTAATGGCCTTTCAAACCTACGAAGCTTGACTGAGCCTTCCAGATTTCACCCTAAAATCTGGGACTACCCCTTTTTAAAATTTTCATTCTTTTTAAAATAGCGGGTAGTTTTGTGTTTTTATTGCCTGAAGTTGTCTCCACTACGTTAAAATATTCCCAAAGAATCATATGAAGCCAATTTCGACGAATACCCACATGCTAAAACTCGTTTTATTCCTCCGTCTAGGTTTTGTCTGCGAGAATTTTATTTAATTATTTATTAAATAAATAAAATTCTGTTAAAAATAAATTGTGCTAAAGTTGAACCTTGTTGAAGATTTTCATGCCAGTATTCCCGCCTCTCAATAGGGTATTCACCAGGGAAGAGTTTTTACGAACCAACTATCCGACAGGTTATTTTCAAAGCAATTGTCTGCAACTTCTGGCAACGTTTTTCGTTTTTATTTATTTCTTTTGCGTTTGTTTTCGGTTTTCTCCGCAGTCTGTCTGTTAAATTCCCCTTGATCCATTCATTCGTTCTCTATAGCCTGTAAGTTCTAGAAATCATCAATGGCCTCAGACAAAGGAAGAAATTAATCATGGAGTGCTAATTTCTGACAAAGAAGGATGTAGGACGTAAGTGAAATAAGCTTCTTCTATGCTAGTTGCACTTTTTGGAAGGAAGGTTTTAAGCTGCCAATGGGAATTTTGGAGGTGAAAAGGTGGGAATTTTGTGCCTTCCTGGAAGGTTGTTTTTTCCCATCATTAAAGTCAAATCACTTAAGTGCCAATGGGAATTTTGGAGGTGGAAGGAAGGTGGGAATTTTAAGCTTGCCTGGAAGGTTGTTTTTTCCCATTATGAAAGATAAATCACTTAAAGTACCAATGGGAATTTTGGAGCTGTCAGGAAGGGTAAGAATTCCCATCAAGGAAGTTTTATTCACCCATGCAAGTCGCATTTTTAAGAAAGAAGCTCTTTTTATGCAAGTCGCACTTTTTGAAAGGAAGGTTTTAAGCTGCCAATGGGAATCTTGGTGGTGGAAGGCAGGTGGGAATTTTATTCCTGCCTGGAAGGTTGTTTTTTCCCATCATTAAAGACAAATCACTTAAGTGAAGAATTAGATGAGATTTTTGGAGCTGCCTGGCAGGGTAAAAATTCCCATTGCTTTGACTTCTTATTTTTAGCATATATTCTAGCCAAAAAGTGCGACCCACCTTGGCATAATGGCATGCATTTAATGATATTTATTTTTATTATTCCTAGCTAAAGTTGGCGCCAAAAATAGATGGAAAGTCAAAGCAACTTGATGAGCTAAAGAGAAGGCAAAGAAGCGTGCTAAAAATAAATAAAAGAATTGCATAAAAAAGCAAGCTAAAGCATGCAAACTTGGGCACCCAAATTGAGAGAAAGAGCATAAGTTATTATTAATAATTGCCAAAAATAGGAAGAAGCAATTATTAAATATAGCATGCAGTTATCTATATAAGCATGGGATGCCATAAGGAGGAGACAATTAATTCTTTTTGATGGAGCATGCTGCCCTTGGAGAGTTTTGGCGCCAAGGGAAGGAGTGATTTGCATTAAAAAATATTTTTTATTGCCGGGAAGCTTCCAATTTTGGCGCCTGGGGTTGGAGAAGTTTTCTTTTTATTATTCAGGCATCTGCATGTTGGTATAAGTGCCTAGGTGAATTAAATAATATTTTAGCTTGCTTGGCATGCAAGAAAGTCTCAAATTTTAGGGCAGCAGGCTTTATAAGCAGATTTTGGTGATAGAAATTAAGCATTCATGCCATGGACTCCATATTTGTCTGAATCATTTGCAAGTATTCATCACAGGTGCTCATTATTGGTGAAAATAAGTCAAAATCAATGTCAGATACATTGAATATATCTTCTGAATCAGAAGGAATTGCAAGTTCGACACAAATTGATCCAATTGCAAGGTCTTCTGGCAAAAATAAAAGAAAAAGAGCTCAGACAAAAATTATTCCAGGCATGATAAAGTGATGAAAGAGAAGGGTCGGCAGAATCATGTATTGTTTCTAGGCCTACTGAAATCAGTGATATAGACATGGGCCCTGAACCTATCACTAATTTAATTGATACATCCAAAGTTGGAAGATCATCTCTTATGCGGGCAATAAAAATTAGCAGGATTATTCAAGCCTCAACGTTTCCGGTCACATCTCAATTGCCTGAGTTTGTTATGGAGTGTGCAAGGTCTTATCATCCTCTTTCTAGGACAGTCCGAGATGCTGCAGGGAAGACAATAATCAGGTTGGATGCACAATTCATTAATTATTGCCTTAAGCTTCCGGCACGGCCAGTGGTGATTGCAATTAGCATGCAGGATGTTGGCAATAGATGGGAAAAGCATAAAGCGGATTGCGTGGGTATAATGAACAACAGATACATGAGAAGCCCAGATCACCATCGAAATTCCCGAGGACTCTTACACGATCCAATCTTGTGCAGGAAGTTGATATCACGAAATTGCTTTGCAGGATAAATTGGGAAGCTAATACCAATAACTTCCGCTCATGGATGTATGCCTTTGTGAGAACCATTGAGATCAACAGAGCTGATTCATAATTAATTGGGCGGAGATCATCAATGACAACATCAACGAGCAACTCTGAAGTGTGAGGCAGACATTCAACTTCAAAATGACTTCATACCTTGTATATGCAGTAGCCTCTCAGGGGATAGTTTTCCAAACTGGATAGACGAGGCATATTGTCAAAAGATCCTATTTATGAGTGCTTCCTGCAGTTGACAGTTCCTGAATGCTACAAAGATTACAGGGTGGTCAACAATGGATTCTTCTACGGATTCATTTGCAAATTAAATAGTGATCTGAAGATAAATAGAGTGAGCAAAGAAGCTTAGGAAGTTGTATCCCAGCATGGTTGTATCTTCATCTAGTTTGCGGACTACACATATCTCAGGGTTAGTGGTTTTTCAGGAGAACCAATTAAGTTGCCGAAGTACCCAAGCAACAACTGGGTCATCATGGAGTTATGCAGGCAGCTCGTGGAGATGCATGACTTGCAGTGAAAAAGACACAAATCTACAGGTAGCTTTCCAGTTACAGTGGGTCATTATAGTTGCCAGAGCATCCATTAAGCCAGAGGAATTGAAATATAAATGTTTTTTGGGTATGAGCATGAGTTCTTCCCGACACGAATGAACTTTGACCCACATGGGATAGCGAAGAGGACAGTCTCCCAGGAATATTCGCATGTACCTTCATTGGAAGACTTTTGGATGAAGTGCAGAAGCGAATACGAAGTCAGAAAGAGAGATTTTAGCAGGTTATCAGCGCAACAGGTTTTTGACTATGGTTTAGCACGGATACCTGCAAATCTCGCAGATGATGGGCATGTGGTACTTGACACATACCATCAAATGGGAGGAGATAGAGTTGCTCTTCAGGAAAGTGTAGGCGGTTGTCAGACAATTGAGGAGAGGTCTTCCGCAGTTCTGGTTAACACCTCAAATTGGTTGTTAACAAAGGGATATTGCATGGACGAGGCTTTGATGAACCAGATCACAGGGAATTTCATTGCAGGGGATTCCAGCAAAAGAAAGCATGAAGATGAAAGTAGCAGAAGACCGAAGAAGCTCAAGGTGTACAAGAAGTCTCAGGTACTGGAGAAGGACAAGTCTACATCTATTATATCAGTACCACTTTCAAATGAGACTTCTTCAGCGTCAACTCATAGTACTTCGGCAGCCCCAGGACCCCAGGCAGATACTATCATTCCACCATTGAATCCAACATCGTTCGTATTTGCCTCTCAGCCACCCAGATCTTAACCTCTCCTTGCGGAGAAGATGAAAGCACAAATGGCAGAGTTTGAAAGAGCTTTGTCTTTGGACAATTCAAAGGATGGCAACCATAACATTGTGGTAAATTCAGATGCAACAGAGTCTGAGCATGAGATGGTGGTACATTCAGTGACTTCTCATTCCCCGAAGAGCAATTTCTCATCCTGGTTGGCTTTGCAAATAGTCCCAGAAGCTAGAGAAGAGATCAACTTGGAAGAACACGACTTGCAGCTGCTCATGAGTTTAGGCGGAAAAGATAGAAAACCTAAAGTTGCCAAGGTAACTTCAAGGTTGATTATTGAAGAATCAGGGCAGAAGTTCGCTGAGTTGTCAGTTCTAGCCGAAGGGAAGCAAAAGGGAGAGCTAACGGAAGAAGACATATCAGTAACCAAAGTGCCATTAGGTCAAATCACCACAGAAGGATTAAAGCAAGATACACAGACATTAATAGACACTTTATTCCTCAAGCTTGACAAGGAGAAGGTAGAGAAAGCCAGACTTCAAGAGCAGATTTCCCAGTTGTGTGAGATCATCACTAAGGTTGCCAAACCTTCCTCTCAGCCAATTTTAGTACATGAGTAGGTGAGTAGTCATCTGATTGAAGAGGTTGAAGATGCAGGTAATCAGGTCAAAGCTATCAATGAGTGGAAAAGCCAAATCATCCACCAAGCTTCGAAACAACTCAAAGAAGTACCAGCTAGTCTGGAAGTTATGGAAAGGGCATTATCTCAGCTAAAGCAATTGATGACAAACATAATGGATGAGAATATAGTGGCTGAGAGTAATTTGGATATCTTGGTTAAGATAAATTCACTGCCAGAGGATGTTTTGATTGCAGAACAACTTGTGCCTGATGGATTGGTGGAAAAGGGTAAGCAACTAGAGATTGCAATTTCTTTCCTCATGGAGATTCTTAAGCTTATGCTGAAAAGAATGCAGTTGCTCGAGGATAAGATCTTTTCATTGCCAGATAATGTAGTTGCTTTCACTGAGGAAGAGGTAGTTAATGGTATTCCCCGCTATACGAGAATCATTCCAAACAAATTGTCTGCTTCTCTTGAAGAATTGTTTTTAATGGTTCAGAAGAAGATTGATAAAGTTGTCATTCCTTTCACGTTGGATTCAATTAACAAACTGGTGAGACTTCAATCAGACATCAAAGAATTTGGGCCTAGTTTGGAGGAAGCGGAAGCAAGCATTGATACTTTGTCCAGAGGATTGCTGTAGTTCAAGACCGAGAAAGAGGCTATTGTTAAAACAGATGGGAAAACACTGAATTACATGTTCGAGAAGTATATTCAATATTAGAACAAAAGTAAAGTGTAAGGTGTTACAGTTGGCATATTTCCTTTCTTCTCTTCTTTCTTCTCTCATTTCTTATGTTCTCGGATGAAATTGTAAAATTAAAGTTATTGGTTTAAAAGCCATTACTTTAAGTTATTTGAAAAAGGTTCTTTAAGATAAGTGGCAGATGTGCACAACTTTGACTTAGTCTCCAAATGCATGTCAGTTAGAGAGGAATTCTAGGAAAAAGATTGTCAGTTGTTTCCTTTACAACTTCCACATGTTCTAGTTCAGTTATAGTTTCCTGTTTGTAATTTCCCCTCCATATACTATAAATGGAGGAAGAACCTACGGGTTGAGGAGATCGCAAATTATAATCAGCATTCTTGAGTTCCAGACTTTGTGCTGTAACCTTTGATGTCTTTTCTGTGAAAGCTGAGGAATTGAATAGAAGTGGATTTCCGGAGAACTTTGTGTCAACGGTGCATTGCTTCTTACTTTTGTGTGGATTTTTAGATAAACTTTGTGTTATCTAAGATTTATATTAGAAGCTTTTCCTTTCCTTTTCCTTTACTTCTGTATTGTGAGATCTATTTGTTTTGTCTATGTGTATGAGACCAACTCTGTAAACTATTGGTTGGATTACACATCTTTTTTTCTTCTTTCCCAAATTTTATTATTTCCCCCCTTGGTTGAAAATACTTAATTAACAGCTACAGAATTGCTTAGCTATGGTTCATGAGCTTTGCAATCAATGTAAAACCCACAGATAGTTATTAAGATCCACAATTGACAGAAATCTTACACGGGAGCCTCACCGGTAAATACCCTAGATTGTAGTTGTAATGGCTTCCAAAGGGGGTCGTCCATCTCCTCAAGGTGTTCCCCAGCCCTAAGAGTTCTCCAAAATTCTCCAACAACCCACCTAAATGAATTCCCGACTAATTGATGGCTGCCCTAGCTATAGAAATTTTGAAAACTGCCCTAAAATGTGCCCTTGTTAATGCCCTAGCTGCTAAATCAAGTCTGAAAATGAAGATCCTTGATTGAAACACAAATGTAACCTCGGTAATGGAGTCACCTCTAAAGATTTGGAGGGCTTTCGTCCTCAAATCTGCAAATTATGAGTATTTTCATCCTCTAACCTTGATGCAATGGAGGGTTTCCATCCTCAATAGCTGAAAGTAGAAGCAAGAGTGCTCAACTCATAAAAATCAGATGATAGTATTAAAATTGAAGGCATAATATAAGGCTTATTTGTGAACGTTATATTAATATTAGTTAAGTGTGTTAACTAATAAAAGGTTGAAACTACTTCAACCACTTTGTAACCATCTTTTAGATAATAAAAGGACGGACACACAATGAATAATGTGTGCATTCCGGTTTCTCTTCATTCGTTCTTTGTACATTCTAATCTTTCTTTATTCTTTCTCTCTCTACATATTCTAACATTGGTATCAGAGTGGGACAAGCAAGGAGAAAGAGAAAGGAAGAATCTCATATCGGTCCCATTGGGGCACAATCATCAAAAACGTTGCATTTTTTAAATACCAAGGGCACGAACAAAGTGAGGGCACAGTCATCAAAAATGAGGGCAAAATCAAAGTGAATCAAGGGCCTACAAATTGATTTATAGCAAACATCTCAGAAATTACCAATCGTAGGGAAGAATACAAATCTTAGAAATTAGATAGAAGGGCATTTGTTGTTCCTTTTACAGTAGCGAATTGCAAATAAATATAGTCGTTTTTCAGCACAAATACAAACATAATCTAGGGCACGAAAAATTCGCAAAAGGGTTTTGTAGATTTTTGAAAATTTTCATGAGACACAAAATGCAATCAAAAAAGCGCAAACGTACAGTCATATAGGCCATGCATAGAAATCTTATCTACTGTTGCAAATCACAAACTAGGGATTTTTATTTGGCCATGAATGAGCTATGTTACTCTTGGAGCCAATGATAAAGAATTGTGAATAAATTTTATATTATCAAGTTATTGAATGAAATATTTTTCAAGAGATGGATAAGATCGTAAAGAAAATGATGAAGGGAAAATTCCAACACAAACCAAATGAAGACAGTGTTGAAAATCCACCGGATACTGAAATTAATGAACTCACTGATAGAAAATGCGTATTTTAAAAGAATCCCAACACTTTGAAGACATGAAGGAATCCAGTGTAGGTAAAACTCCATATGGATGGTTGTCCAGATAGTTTGGGAGTCTATGAATCTTGGGAATTTACCCTCACAAGGGTCATGAGACAACTTGATGGAGCTTGTGGATGGCTCATTATGAATGGTTATCTAACAATTCGGGAGATTTTGTAATTCGGGAGTTCGGGGAGGTCGAATCTGGGAACTCGGAAATTCAGCTCGGGAACTACACCTTTACGAGGGTCAGGGAGGCAACTTGATGTAGTTCTCCCTGGTCAAACCATTGTTTTCAAAGGGGAAAGCTTCTGAAGAATGCATGGTCTTGGTTGGTTCTATTATTTTAATCTTCTGTCAGTATGTTCTATAGAGTAAGCCTTAAGAGAGGGTATTAAAATCTAAGGCTTAATATAAGATTCATTTATCAACGTTATATTAATATTAGTTAAGTGTTAACTAATAAATGATTGAAAATACTTCAACCACTTTGTAAACAGCTTTCACGTAATAAAAGGACGGACACACAATGAATAATGTGTGCATTCCAGTTTCTCTTTGTCCGTTCTTTGTACATTCTAATCTTTCTTTATTCTTTCTCTCTCCGCATATTCTGAAAGATAAATGTATATTCCATCTTTACAAATGAACCCCTTCATCCTCCTTTATACTTTTCCTGTCACAATCTCCAAAGTGGGGCGCTACAAATGGGGGTATTTCACTTTAATTAATAAAGTGACTTTTACTTTCTATTTAAGTGTTGTGTTACTTAAAATAGAAAGTCCCCTTTTTAGTTTAATAATAAAACATAAGTGCACGTTACTATTGTACTTAAGTTAAATTATTAATCTATTAAACTTTATTTAAAAAGGGGACATGACATATATCCATTTTTAAAGTGTCTCTTTTAGTCTTGATCAAAGATTTTAATAGACTAGATTGAAAATAGTGTTTGTATATAAAATAGTATTACGTAAGCTTAATTATATTTAGCAGCTGAACAGTTAAATATATTCGTTATGTATGAGTTTATTTTTCGTTTTAATTTTATGTGGACAATCTGAAGTAAAGAAGGCATCCCATTTTGGCAATTCATAGCTATTATTTTCTTATTTCTGTTATCAGTTATTCCTGTTATATTTTTGCCGCATAAGTGTACCTAAAATTCATCTGGCCGCATAAGTGTACCTTGAATTCATCTCACCGCATAATTGTGCCTTGAATTCATCTCACCACTGTTTAAGGAACATATTTGACCCAGATTGATGTTATCAAACAGCTTGCAATTTAGTCCAAATATTAGTTTTAAAATTGGTGCCACACAGTATGACATGTTTAGCTTTTTGTGCCCTCTAGAACAAAGAGAAAAATCAATATTTCTCTTTTCTATACATCCCCAACCTGATAGATTTTTATAGTTCAATCATAAGAACGTCTTCATAACAATTTTTTACTTTATGAACAGAGAGTGTTCAATTCAAACTTATAGTAATCAAAGATTGCAGATCCTTCATCCTCAAATAACATCAATGCCATGTAACTCTAACATGCCTAGAAAATTCAAAGAAAGCAATTTATTGTTTGAAAATGCCTTACTAGAACATCCGCACGAGAAGGCAAGTCAAGACCAATTTGTAACTCATCAGACCGTCTGTGGATAAGGTGTATTCCATCCTCCAATCCATTTAGCTGCAAAACCTTCCGAGCTAGCTTTACCATCGGAAGATAAGACTCGCAAGCCGTGACCAGACCCTCTTTTGTGTGATTTTCAGGTGGAAGTGCAATTTCTCTCATGGCACGTAAGGACATCATGGACAACAAGCCACTGCCTGCACTGTGAGATGAGTTACATAAGACAAAAAAATACAATGCATAAAATACACTCATGAAAATTAGCCAATTCCTAAGTTTTCAGAAAACTGATCGCAGTTTCAGCTTCATAACATTTCAAAGGAATAAATATCAAGAAAGAATCAGTTTGGCATTTCTCACTTTTCCTAGAGTTCAATGTCATGGAATCTGAAGATTACATGTTTCAGTGATGGTTATTGCCATATCGGTATTTTGAGTTGGTCATTAAGAATTTCAACAATCCCCCATATTTTCTATTTGTTAAAGTATTTTATGTTAGTCAATTGTTTACTTTTCTGCTAGTCAACATAGTTCTATGTAAAGTCTAGTAATGCCATGTGCAAAAGACGAGCTAAAAAGGATCAGGTATAAATGGGCTCTTAGCCATGGGCGTTAGGTAGGATTGATTTTGTGCACAATTTAGGTGTATAAAGACTGTGTTTTAACCAAGTACAGGAGCTGTATTGCTATTGGAGACTATTTGCCCGAGTCCATGCCCATGCCTTCTCATGTGCTCATCGTTTTCTATATATCGCCTGGACTGATATTTCAATAAATACTAAAGTTCATTTTTTTTCCATTTTTTAGCAATCTAAGTATTATTTGTGGTGTTGACCCAATAAGTAGATCGATCACATTTTTTTCTTTAGTTTGAATCTAGATTAGTTTTAAGACATAGGGTTTCCAAGAGTTATAGCAGCAGGTTTGCACTTGGGCTCATATGAGTGGTGTTAGGTGCACTGAATTCTTAGGCTAAGCTGCTAAGGATTGAGGAGTATCCATTCTGCTAAATTTTCCCAGAGCATAATCCTGGCCTTATCCGACACATTGAAATTGGTAGATCCGACACACAAAATGAAGTTTTGGTCACCATGGAACCTTCTCAACCTCTCCTATTAATTGTTCCTTGACAATAAGGTGTACATGTCATTAATGTGAACACGCACCTTACCACTTTAGCTTTACAAAGGCACCATAATGTTGTATACGTGGTATGACTCAAGGTAACCAACGTCAATCATAAGAGTTCGCTATCAACATATATATATAATGAACCTTTGTAACTTATTAATGTTAGCACAAGTGAAAGGCCCCGATCATTATTTCCTCGTATGCCCTATTGAATCAAAGATATAAACTTTGGAAGTGTAAACCACACATCTTCATGTACGCTTTACAGTCACAATGAAAGACATGAATGGAAAGAATCCAAACATATCACCAAGTTCGGCACCGACTTCTCTAATACCTTGTGAAACAATTTAATCATTCATCAAGTGATCAATGTTAACCATAGCTTAAAAGTACCCGCACAATTAGAAGTCTTCGATGTTAACACATGTTCACTAACCAATAATCCATACAACTCCAAGAAGATCCCCTAATAAACTCTTTTTGTAAGAGCATATGCCCAAAAAATGGTGTAGATAAAACATGGTCCTCTTGGGTTTGCAATTATATCAATGGAATGATGAAAAAAAATGAAGTGATTTTAATTACATCCATTGGATCTAACACCCAAGCACGATAACTCAATGTAATTAGTCTCAAGTCTCAGTTCTAAACAATGCCCAAAATGTCACAAAACATTTTAGGCTATAATTGGGGTAATAATCATGGATCCAGAAGAGAATAGTCCACACTCGTATTAAAGGCGTACGATTCCAAAGCCTATGTCTAAGATAAGGGGTGGGGTCTTACAAGAATCCTAAATATGATAAGAGTGGAGATAGTAAACAAAAGCTTAACTAAGCTCAGGGTTGTAATGCCATTTGGTGGTAAGCATGGGCTATGAAGAAATAATGTAATAGACAAAGATATGCTACACTATCCTAGTCTAATACATGATACATCAAGATAACCGGTCATGCCAACATAAAGGAAAGTGAAGGGTTGGGGTGTTTATTGTTGTAAAGACACTGTCGACGCAATAACCCCCTCTAGGGTTTGTAGCACCTAGTGAGAGAGTCATCGTGGGTGGATCACAAGATTGATAAGTAGGAGACCTTAGTAGATCAAAGTTGACGGCTCTAAAGACCAAGGTAGGCCTTACTAGTACAACTCATATTCTTTTTGCTCCTGACCTCCAAGTATAAGCTCCACTAATACCCTAAACCTCTTAAACCTTTTAGGGCAGATTTGCAAGTGCAAACAGAGTAGACTATGCAATGATATCTTAAAGAATGACAACAATGACACCTATTTATAGAAAAACATAACCTGAAGTCACTATTTCTCTAAGTCGATAGTCAATGCAATTGACTAGAAAAAGGGTTCTACTCCGTTGACCACAAATAGTCCACAAAAGGTAAAAGTAGGAGAAAGAATGGAGTTAGAGCATACACTTGGAGCAGGTATGAAGGTGATTTGAAAGTGATCTGAAGGTGTTATAGGAAGAGGATGTGAAGGTGGTCATACTAAGGGTTTCAAGTGATCGTAAAGTGGTAGTAAGAAGGTAGTAGGAAGTGACGCTAGGGGAAGCTAGGGCTAGTGCCACGACAACTCTCTCACTAGGTACTGCAAACCAGCCCAACCACGCTCCCGGTACACCCTGTAAGGCACAAACTCAAGGAGATTAATGCACCAACAACTTGCAAAGAGAAATCATTAGTAAGTGTGAAAAATAAGGTGTATACCTACCATATATTGATATTTGAATTCACTTTTTGGCCATCAATTATGAACTTCAAAACCTCAATATACTTGTATAGGGCCCAATTACAACCTCTTGAGGCAATTAATGAAGGAAGTATCGTGAAACCATGGCTCCAGAGGTTTTATCATGAGTGATGTGAAGAAACTTGTTGATGCATGAGAAAGATGAGAAGCTTAATATGATCGATATAGACCTTGGAGAATTACACCTTCATGTCTCTTATGAGTTGTTTTTTCAACCCATGGTCGTATAAAAAATTTCAAAAAGCTCTTCTATAAGCCAAGTAAGGCCACCCAACATGATATTCATGCAGTTGAGGAGGTTGTGCCTTTCAATAAAGAAATTCTTTATCCTTCTGAGGAGATCATTCCACTTCGAAATAGTTGCCCAAGAAGGATACGGATATGCTCAATTTGAAACACATTAATCAAAACATAATATTGTGGAATTAATAAATGCTCATTCATATGAGAAGTTGTATCTATATGATAATTCTAACCATGTTCTTGCTCTTTGTGAAAAGTGTGATGAGCATATTTGGAATTGTTGAATTGATATTAAGGGTTGTGTATTGAGAATTTCTCTCAAAATAAAATAAATCAGAGAGAAAGAAGGAATGCTTGAGCAATTGTAGGAGGATATAGCAGGAAGATAACACCACTTCATCACAGGATGTTGTTGGCTCTTCCGATGGTGGTGCTCTATCTAGTGATGAAAGTGGCCCAAGCTTACCTGCAATGTTAAAGGCAGCCTATAAATAATCTAACCTACTATATTTTTCAATAGGTCACAAAAAAATAGTCTCAGTAAGGATTTACCGAGTAAAAAAAGAAAACTGAACATTTTTTTTTTGAGGAAACTAAAAAATCAACCACTCAATATTGTAAATATTTATTTCAACATGATTTCTAGCCTTCTAAAAACGTGAGATAGGTAAGGTTTTCCTTGCTTTCAATGAATGCAAGTTTCATGGTATTTTGTAAAAAATCACAAAGAAATGATAAAAAAACATCTTCTAAGGAATGGAATTTTTGTTTTCAAGCCAAAAATGGTAAGCAAATCTTTCAGAGCAAAAAAGTCAACGAGTAATACAAATATATTAAAACTTGTATATTTTAGCTATTTGGGAGGGGAGAAACATAGGATTTACCATGTGTACACTTATATAAAAAAAAGTTTCTGGGTAGGCGTAATACTATTGCAGGGCTATACGGAAATTTTTTTGAATCATTTCAATGGATTAGGCAAGCCTTAAATCAGTGATTACTTCATATACATTTTGAAGAGTCTATTAAATTTATCTAAACTTCATATGAAAACTTGAGTATTATTACTTTAACATTTTATTACAACATTGGAAAGATTGAGAAAAAAGGCCAGTTGGCCAAAACTAACCATTTAAAAAAACCCTACTTTCGGATCACAGTTAGTGACCCGTCATCAACGGCTCACAAAGTATGATACGAAACGTAAATTTTCTTATACATTTCTGCTCAGAAGAAATCCAGAACTATTTGCTTACAATTGATGGATTGCGGTTTTTTAACCTAATGAAAAGCAAGCAGGTCGAGGGTTCGAACCTCAAAGAAGCGAAACGGCCAGGAATCAAAATTCAAAAACTTTGAACACAATATGGATGCAGAGTAGGAAACAGGATGGATACCCTATATCGAGAACATGGCAGGGGCGTCGTATTGTCTTCCGAATGGCGAGGTCATAGGCTCGATTCCTGTCGCCGTCATTCAGCATGTCCAAATAAGATGTCTGCGACATCACGTCCTTCAATGGCTCTTCGTCTTCTTCAGAAAGGTTTTGTTCCATCACCACCCATTCGGACTGTCCCGTCAAGGGATTCAACTTCAGCTGAAATGCACGTTGCTCGGTCACGCCCATTTTAGCCTCTCTAATACACGACAGATCAGATGAAGATGAATGTGCCTTCTTCTGCCTCGCAAAGCAAATGTCTCTCAGAAGAAAATGGCGCAGATTAAGCGCAAACCCCATTCATTCAATCAATGATACTCCCAAACGTCTGCGATTTACATTTCGATTACATCATACGGGCGCTTCTAGTGTAACATTTTTTTGCCATCCCCTCCGACATTTGAAAAACAGAACGGAAAAAAGCACTAATACCAATCACGTAATCCCAGAAAAGGAAAAAGCTACAAGTGCATTAACCACAACAAAGGGATGCCCTGTTCGTATTCACGACCCAATACCATGTAAGTAAAAACAGGGTACAACGGCTACATAAGGAAAGTAGACCTGCTCACTCATCATTGCCATCGAAGATGATTTCCATTTTCCATGTAGTCCTCGTTAGAGGAAAGTAGATCTACCGGGCACTTTGAAAGTAGCTTTACTTACTTTAAAATAGTTGCACAAAAGTTGAGCTATGGGATTGGAAAACTAAGGTTGGGGATCCAGAGGATATTACTAGCTAGAGGCTTATCACCATGTTAAATGTCTCATACAAAATTCTATTTAAGGCTCTGGCTCTTCGCATTGTTGATCTTTTACCCAAAATTGTTCGCCATGAGCAGATGGGTTTTGTCAAAGGCCGATACATTCAGGATAATCTTATCTAGCAGTCTGGGAAGGAATGGAATGGGCTTGTCTGTCTCTGCAACAACTGTTGTTCCTGAAAATTGACTTTAAAAAGGCTTATGATTGTATTGAATGGCCATTTATTTTGGCTATGCTCACAGCCTTAAGATTTGGAGAATTTTTCGCCTCGGCGGTCTGAACTTTATTCTCCAATGCGTCTGTTTGCCTAACCATGAACGGGCATAAGTCTACTGCGAATGGCCTCTTCCGTTCTATCAGAGAGGGGTGCCCTCTAGCTCCTGCCTTGTTTGTTTTAGTCGTTGACGCCTTAGGCTATGTTATTGCTCGTAGTGTTGATCAAGGTCACATTCAGGGAATTTTCCTTCCATATCACACGACTCAACTTATTAATGGTCATTTTACCGATGACTCCTTTCTTACACTTGTTGAGTTTGAGCAGAATGTGGTTATTGTTTTTTATTGCCTTGATACGTTTTGCCTTGCTTCAGGTTCCATCATTTAGGTGGTTAAGACTTTGGGCTATCGACAAAATTGTTGGCGTATGCCAGACTGGTTGAAAGCTTACCCATGGAAGTGGATTGGAAGAGGCGAACAATTTAAGTTCTTGGGAATTCCTTTTGCCTTTGATAGTGATTTTGCCACTCTATGGCAGTATGTGATTGATAGAGTTGAACATAAAGTTTCTTGGTGGTCTTCTAAACCCCTTTCCTTGGCTAGTAAATTCCAAGTGTGTACTAAGATTCTTGCAGCCATGTTTATTAGTTTGTGTGTTGGTGCCCTTCCCATTCCTCCTTCACAAAGCTTGCTAAGTTGCTTCGAGACTACCTTTGGTGTAAAAATTTTGGTTCGGGTGGCCTAGGAAGTCTGTTGTTTTCCTCACGATTAAGGTGGAATGGGAATTATTGATGTTTACAGGCAAAGTGTGGCTCTATGTTATAAATGGGTTGTGCGTTGCCTTACGGGCAATCAAGCTTAGAAATTTTTGCTTCAGCATTGCATTGCTTTTGATGCTCCTTATGGAAAAAAAAATTGGAACAATATTGGGTTGCACACTTTAATTATCACTAAGGTCCCGGTCAAGATTTATGGCACCTTCGTTGCCAAAAGCATATGGAAAGCTTTTGAATTGGTGAAACCCCTGTTTAAGGGACAATGAATATTTAGTTGGCTTTTGATTTTATTCTAGAAGGTGATTGTACGTGAATATTTTGCTTCCACCTTTGTAGGGTTCTAGAGCTTGAGTGGAGTGAGTTAGTTCAACTTGAGCAAGTTGGATGGTAAAGTGGAGATGAGTGAAGGGTGAGTGGATAATTAGCTATTTATTTATTTAAATAACTAATTAAATTAGCCAAGGGGTGTGAGTGTATGTTTAACGTATGATAGAATTAATTAAGTTAATTCTAAAGGGATGTGGGTGAATTCTAATGGAATGCGATCTAGACAACAATCCAAGAAGCAATTCTAGTAGGGCGACTTTCGAGAGTCATAACCTTTGCATCGTAGCTCTATTTGACTTCGTTTAAAATACATCAGAAATCTTGGAACACATAGAATATGGTGAAGAGATGTTGAACATTTTTCAGCAAAGTTCAACCCTCGAAATCCACTCCTAAAGGCCTCAGAATGCAATTTTTGTAGTATTGTCTAAAAATAATAATTTATAAAAATAGTAATTTCGCGATATTTTTGCATATGTAATTCATGGAAGATTTGAACCACCACGTATCCCTCGAGATTGGTGACCTTCCACAATCTTCTAAATGTCCCTTAATATTTATATAATTAGGTATATAATTATATATAACCTGAAAGGGAAGAACACATCTCCTTGCAGAGATAGATATTGTAATCACAATCTTATGAGCAATATACATATCTTTTCAGAGATAGTTTTACTGTTTACATCTGGCACAATTGTGTATTCTATCCTTTAATCCCAAAACCCATAAGTTTTGGATCAGTGGTATCATAATGAAGTTGTCTTGAGAGCGTATGATTCCCAAAACGAGGTCAGGATATAAGAAGCTTGGGTGGTCCACATAAGATCCTTCAGAATACTTGACTACTCTTTGCAGGATACCTCAAATGGTGGACAACACTAGGACAAATGATCCTCTCAAGAAAATGGTGAATGAAGCTGTCATGAAGCAAAAGGAGCATATGTTACAACAATTCACCAAGATCCTTCAACAACTATAAATGGGAAATCCTTCCTCCTCCTTTGCGATCCAACCCTTCAGTGCCCTGACACCCTTCAAGGTTTAAGTAAATTTTGATATTCCTATTTTTGAGGGTAAAATAAATTTTGATATAGTAGAAAATTTGTTGGACCAATTATTCTCCTAATTTTTTGTCAATAAATTCACTGATAAAGAGAAGATAACATTTTCTCTCTTGAAATCGTCACTTTCTGTCAAAAATTGGTGGGGGTGTACAATAACAGACTCAATAGGGACGAACTAAGCATCACAGAGGAACCCACATGGGATGATTTTGTGGATACCATAAAGGGAGAATACTACCCTGTAAGAGCTTATGATGATCTATACATACAATGGCAACAACTCCACCAAGGTAAGGATTAGTCAGGTTAAGATTATAGTAATAATTTTCATTCTCTATCTGTAAGATTGGGCATTCAAGACACAGAGCAGTACAATATCCTCAAATATCATAGTGGCCTACAATGGTACATATGAGAGGACATGGACCTCTTTCAATTTCATACCCTCGGTGAGGCATACAAGTTCGTGATCAAGATTGAACTAAAATGTAGAAAGAGAAATACAAAGAACCAACCTCTGCTGGGGAAAAGATAAGAAAGGTCAAACCCGAGGCAAGGGTTGGAAACATAAGGATTTGCAAGGAAATAAAAAATAGAAGGATAAGAACAGGAAGTGGTGCAACCTCCACAAGACTAATCGGCATTCCAAGGAATAATGTTGAGCCATCAAGTCCTTACTAACCGCGTCATGATATCTTAGCACCCTCTTCTCCACTTGTGACAACCCTTGAGGTTCCAGAGATGAAGAACATAAAATTATAGACGTTAAACCGGATGTAATCATTGCCACCTCACGATTCAAGAATATGGATGAGAAAGGAAGGTTATTTCACTCTAAGCTTTTGGTAAAGGGTAAGCAGGGTCATGTAATTTATTCTTGATAGTTAAAGTCAAAAGAACTTAATTTATCCTAATATTGTGAAAATTTGAACCTACCTATAAAGCCACATCCCTAGCCATATATTATTGGGTGGTTGGAGACCAAAGAAGTGATGTCCATGTCACACAATAATGTATCATCCCATATGCAATCAAATCGTTCCTTGATGAAGTCTTGTGTGATGTTGTTCCATTGGATGTTTATGATGTGCTCTTGGGCCAACATTCATGTGGGAGAGACATGAAATCTATGAGTCACGACCTCAAATGTCACCATTAGCATTTGGAGTTCAGTGTTATCAGATATTTGAGGTCATCCCCTCCAATTCATCGCATTTCCCTCATCAATTTAAGCAATGTAAGAAGTTGGTGGAGAAAACAAAGCAGTTTGTCATCTTGATGGTCAAGCCAAAAATAACCAAGAAAGTTTTTATAGCCACCTTGACCACACATTTAGTGTAAAAAAATAAGTAGATGGGCCAAATCATATATGAGTATGATGATCTATTCTAGTCACCCAAAAGGGTGTCACTTCAACGTGAGGTAAAACATGTTATTGATTTGGTCTTGGGATCTCCTTTACCTAACAAAATTGGACCATATTGACATATTTTGTCAAGTCCTTTGAAAATGATGGATCAAATGTGATTCCAAGAACTTGATTCAAAAGGGACACATATAGGTCGGGTATCTCTTCATCATCGGTGGAAGTCCAATTGTCTTGGCACCAAAGAAATATGGAATATTTAGACTTTGTATTGCAATCTTTGTTGGCCATTGTGTATATGGTAGTTTTCATGGAAAAAAGGTCATTGATATTATGAAAAGGGATTTTAATTGTCAAACCCATGTGTAAGATCCATGAGGTCAGTCATTCATAGTCAAGCATGAAGGTTGAATTGGATAGTGTTCAATCATGGTGTATTTGGTGTTGTTAGCCATAAGTGTCAATTGGAGTAAAGACTTGAGAATGTTTGGTCATAATTTAGTACTCCTAAAGTGGTATGAAGTCTTCATGAGGTCTATCATGGAGTAAATATGAATATAATAGGTGCTCCTTAAGTATTTGTAAGTGGTCATCATTAGTCAGTTCAACTAACTCTGCAGTGTATGTGTTGAAGTTGTCATTCTAGGGCTATTCCTAGAACCTACATGCATGGTACATGAGTGAGTAACATGAGAAATGGAAATATATGAATAGGCTCTAGAGAAGGGTCATTCTAGAATGTATGATGAGGTTTTACATCATCTATTAAAGGATATCAAATCATTTCAGTTAATTGTAGTGCATTTATGAGGTCCTAGCAGAAGCACGATAAGTGAGAACAAGGCATATAAACATAAGTAAGTCTCAATGGTAAAGGAGTTTCATAGGTGTGACGACAAAAGTGAGATTCTTTATATACAGCTTTTAAGGAAGAAGTCTAACTTCTAGTGCTTCATGTCAATTTTTAGTGTATGAAGACTTTGAAGGAATTGCAAGAAATGATATTTTTGGTCATATCGAGTTTTTAGAAGTGCTTTTTCTAGCAATCGAAGTCATGTTCTGAGTTCATCATTTGCTCATAAAATATTTACATGGGATCCTAATCTTGATTCACCATAGTGTTAAGCATAGAAAGTAAGAAATGTTTTAGAGTTGGAATTTAGTTAAATGATTTCTTGGTGTTTAATTATGAACAATCATTAACAAGTTAAGGTGGTTTGAAACCCTGCAGTTAAATCTTCATTTTAGAATGATATGGAATATTTACATTGTATGGTCTTCAAAGAAAGTTAGACAAGAAAACATGAAGCCATTAAGGTCACTCCATAGAGGATTCTCCAAGGCTCATTTTACCGGTGGTGGAAGTTTGATGTTCTATATGTGTGAAAATCCTTGAACCAAGAAATGAAAGCAACATCCAACCCCTTCGTTTTGTGGAAATTTACCATTTTAGAGCTTAGATGGAAGTCTTCCAGGATGAAAAGTGTCCATCCATAATCTTTGGATGCTTGTGATGTAGCCTTTAAAATTTTTAGGTAGCATTCATGTGGGAGAAACATGAAATCTACAGTGTCCTTCAAGGGTCACCATTAGCATTGGGATTGGCGTTATGCTAAATACCCGAGGTCTTCCCCTGACAACTGAGATTTGTAATCAGTGCCAAATAATCATTTGAATATGAGTAATATTAGCAAAGGCTTTGTCAGTGGATTTTCAGGCCAAAAACCACCAAGAAAGTTGTTTCCCACCTTGACATTTTGTGTTCATGTGTCTTCAAAAGAAGTTTGTTTCCAAATGTAGCTTATGATGAATGTTGATACACACCATAGGGATCTCGCATGGAGGTAAAATGTTAAGTGATTTGGTCGGGATCTCCTTTACCTGAACCCTGTGTATCGTAGGTCAATCATTGAAAATATGAGATCAAGAGGCAGCTCCAAGAGTTGATTCAAAAGGGACACATTAGGATTCGACCTCTTCACCTTTGTGGAAGCCCAATTGTCTTGGCACCCAAAGAAAGATGGAACATGGAGAACATTGACTATTAGGGCTTAAACAAAATTACTATGAAGAATCGCTACCCCCTTCCGAGGATCGATGATTTATTGACCAACTCCGTGGTGCAAAGTTCTTCACCAAAATTGATCTCAAGTCTGGATATCACCAAATTCCCATCAAGCCCACATATGTCTGAGAGACTCCATTTAAGTTTCGAGAAGGCCTATTTGAATGGTTGGTCATGCCTTTCAGCTTAACTAATGCTCCTGCGACATTCATGAGGATGATGGATGACATCCTACAACCCTACACCAACTCCTTCATGGTTGTCTACTTAGATGATATACTCATCTATAGTCAGACGTGGGAGAAACATCTACAACATGTTCGAGAAGTACTTCAAACCCTTTGAAAGCACATGTTATATGCAAATCTAGAAAAATGCACATTTGGGATGAGGAAGGTTCAGTACCTAGGATATGTTGTGGATGAAAGAGGAGTCCATGTTGACCCAGAGAAGATCCAGTTTATTCAGAAATGGTCTACTCTAAAGACTCTTACAGAGCTCCATAGCTTCTTGGGTCTTTCCAACTTCTATCATCGGTTTGTCCTAGGATTTTCACACATTTCTTAGCCAATGAACCAAGTGGCTAAATGAGGAAACAAGGCTACATTCTGATGGGGGGAGGTGCAATGGAGAGCATTAAAATTTTTGAAAGGAAGATTATGATCTTGGCCCCTATGTTCTCTCCTTACCTTACATGCATCAACCTTTTGAATTGATGAAAGATGCATCTGAGTATGCCATGGGAGCTGTTATCATGCAACATGGTCACCCTGTTGCATATCATAGTGAAACATTCAAAAACATAGTCAGGAAGTACCCAACATATGCTAAGGAGATTTATGCCATCATTCAAGCCTGCAATAAATAGAAATACTACATTCTAGAGAAGGAGAAAGTCATCCGCACAAACCACAGTTCATTGAAGTTCCTTCAGACACAAGATCAAGCTAAGGAATGAGAGACACTAGAAGTGGGCCACAAACCTATCATAGTTCCACCTGATAATAAAACATAATAAGGGAAGTGTCAATTTAGTAATAGATTACCTAAGCCTCCCTCCAATTGTATCCCTCACAACTATCCTTGACCTTTATGGACATGAGAATTCTAGTTATTGCACTTTGTGTGAGACAAATCCTAACTTTTCAAATACATATCAGGCTCTCGAGGGGGCATGCATGTACCTAATTTTTATCTATAGGATAACCTCCTCTTACCACATGGGACACATTTGTGTTCCAATTGTTAACATGATAGAAGGTGATATGGGAGGCACACTTTAATTAGGACAGCTGGACACTTTGGCATGGACAAAACATTAGTAGTACTCCAAGAGCACTTTTATTGGCCCAAATTACAGAATGTTGTGGTTAAGTACATCAATTCTTACACCCCATGTGTAATTTCCAAACCAACTAATTAGAAAAAAGGATTGTATACACCATTTCCAAAACCAACCAAGCCTTGGGCCTCTATCTCAATGGACTTCATCTCAAGTTTGCCAACTTCGAAACATGGAAATGATTGTGTTTTTGTTGTAGTTGATTGATTTTCTAAAATGGCTATAATGATTGCATGTAAGAAAAATATTTCTGCTAAAGAAACTACTAAACTCTATTTTAGTCATGTATGGATCACTTTTGGGCTACCCAAGTCTATCGTTTCTGATAGAGATAGCAGGTTGTTGAGCATCTTCTGGTCCACCTTATGGGAAATGATGGACACTAAGTTGATGAAGTCCACAACCTTCCACCCATAGACTGACAGACAGAGGTGGTGAACAACCTGATTGTCCACATGCTTCACATGTATCACTCCAAACACCCATGTACATGGGATGAGGCCCTCCCTTACATATAACATGGATATAATCGGGCCCTGCATAGCTCCACCATGCATAGTCCATTTCAAGTTTGTTATGGGCTCCGACCTATGACACCCATTGATGTGTGCATTCTAGTGCATACAATGGAATACACACCTCATGGAAGAACTGAAGTAGAAAAGGAAACAAGGTTCATTGAACAAATTCAATATACTTAGCAACAGGTCCATGATATTTTACAAAAGATGAACATAAAGTATAAACAATACCATGTTCAACACAGGGTTACACATCATTTTCAGGTAAGAGATAAGGTTTGGTTACGGCTTCAGAAGGAAAGACTTGCAGGTCCACATGGGAAATTTTGACTTATATGGTATGGTCCCTACACTATCATTTAGAAAGTGGGAGAAAATGCTTTCGAGTTGAATCTTCCACCCTACCCTGGTCTGCATACTATATTCAATGTGGACCTCCTCAAACCATATCATACACCTCACTTAGACACCTTGGTTGTAGCAGAATATTTGAACATATCTGAACTCAACCTAGAAAGCTTTTCTCCAGTTGAAGAAAACTAGATTGTGGACACTTGTACCAAGACCACCAGAGGACATCCTATTCAACTATATCAGGTGATCAAGAAAGGAAAGTTTAGTCATCAAGGTGAATGGATCACCGAATACTAGATCAATAAATATTTCCCACACTTGATTGGATTCCTTGGCGTAGTGGGGACCATTGCTTTTGAAGGAGGAAGGAATGATCTAGACAACAATCCAGGAAGCAATTTTAGTAGGGCAACTTCTAGAAGTCATAAATTTTGCACCGTAGCTCCGATTGACTCCGTTAAAATGCATCGAAAATTTTAGAACATGTAGAATATGGTAAAGAGGTGCCAAAATTTGTTTGAAAAAGTTTGACCCCCAAAATCTACTCCTAAAGGCCTCAAAATGCAATTTTTGTAGTGTTGTCTAAAAATAGTAATTTCATGAAATTTCTTGCATATATAATTCATGGAAGATGAACCACCTCGTCTCCCTCGAGGTTGGTGACCTTCCACATTCTTCTATATGTCTCTTCATATATCTATAATTAGGTATATATGTATATGTAACCCAAAAGGGAAGGATAAACATTTCCTTAAAAAAATAGTTATTATAATCATAGTCTTCTGAGCAATATACATCTTTTTTAGAGATAGTTTTACTATTTACATCTGACGTAATTTTTATTTTGACCTTTAATCCTGAAACCCCTAAGTTTGGGATCAGAATGTGAGAGGGTAGTGATCTAGAATGCTTTCTAGAACTGATTTATCACATTGTACATGTGATAAGGATGACTAAGAATAGATGTGTATTTTTAGGGTGTCTACATTTACCCCTCTCTAAAGTGTTATTATAAAGTAATAACATTTTAAAGATAGTAGATTCATGTAGATCAATGAGTTGATGATGGGAAGTGCGGTGGGCCTACTTGACTTGCCCTAGTGAAGCATTTTGGATGCCCCAACAAGTATGGATGCTAAGGGATTGCCCCCTTAAGCAGGTGGGTGATGCAACAAAGTGGTGGACATCCACTTGATAGGAGGAAGGAAAAGGAAGATGATTCAAGAGGGAGTAGAAGGATGATGGGAGGGATTTTTCTCATAACATGAGCTTCCATTCAGATAGTGAAATCTAGAGCAACCTTATTTTGATGTTGCACAAAGAGAGTTGACACCATGATTATGAAATAATTATGATTTTTAACCCATTATGTGTGTAAACAAACACACACACATAAAACAAAAAGAAACAAATTGAAACAAACCTGATGTACATAGTAGATGTATGCACAAAGGATATAAATGAACCAAGATGATAACAAAATAATTGTAATTGGTCAATAAATAATAGTAACAATGCAACACAACTATAAATAAAGACATTTAATTATGCCCCTAATGTGTTCCACGGTGATGATTAACCAAATTTGGATGTCCCCAAACAAGGATTGATGTAAGGGGATGGATTAGACCGAAAGAGGGGTCAAGTGACACTCTTTGTTGGATCCACATTGAAGAGTAATCTGAGATTGAATGGGTCATTTCCCCCAAGCAAGGATGCATGCAAGGGAGAAAATGAGATCTGAGATTTCCCCAAGAGAGGATACATATAAGGGATAAAATTGATTTGGCTTGCCCCCACGCAAGGATACATGTGAGGGGGTAAGATGGTTTGGTTTTGATAGTCACAAGATAGTTGGAATGCTGGTCAGTGGAAATTACTAAGTGTTAGCCTAACGTATAGACCATGCACAAAAAGGAACACATGGATAATAAAGAGTTATGTAAATAGTAGGAGTACGCAAAGGAACACACAAGGTATACAAAGATTCACATAGGTTTGAAGAACCACACAGAATCACACATGCAAGGAGATAAGAGAAGCAAAACAATGCGCAGAGGTGCATGCCATACAGGGAAACAAGCCAACGCATGAGGGTTCACGCATAAGAAAACAAAATTGAGGACTTAACCATTTTTAGAGATGGGGCTAAAAATAGGCAAAAACATGATGACGTGGCACACAAAAAAGGGTTATAAATAGGATGAAGCACATGCAAACAAAGGAAAATACAACGCTTGGTGACTTCCTAATTATAGGTATTAAAGCATGATTAAAGCAAGCTATTTATATCTTGATCTATTGTTAAGACAAGTTGAAAAAACATGTAGGTTATTATTAGAGCATGCCTATTATTAGGAATTCATGTAAATGGTGAAGGAAAAGTCCCCAATCGTGTATATATATGGGTGACGTGTCTTTGTATTTACTTGTTTTTAGTTCTTGGTTCTAATTTTTAAGTAGTATGTGGATTTTGGAGTCTGTATGAGCACTATGTTGAGTCTTGTATGCATGGTATAACACATGGAAAAAGGTATTTATTGTAATCAAATTCTATATTATGTAATGAATTATAGTTGTAATGGATAACTATTTATGGATTGCTAAGGTGACTATGTTTAAACATGGGTATTCAAATCTTATAAGTCGTTATCTATGAATCATTTCCTTATTATACGTGTTGTCATAATTGTTATGTTATGGTGTATCTTCTTGAATGAATGGTTATGATCATTATGCATGTCTAACATCTTGATAAGAAAACAAAGCAGGGACCTGGTGGTTACGCGTGCTTTAGGTGAGCTTCCAGTCTGGTCTGGATGAAGCGTCAGCGTTCCTAGCTCAGTTTGGTAAAATAAAAGACTACATTTTTGGTTTCGTTGTTGGGACCTCTTTTTCAATTTTTTCATTAGGATGTTGCATGCACATGGTGTTCCAATTATCTTTGGAGAATTTTGAGATCTAGGTGTATGACGGCCAGGATGCGTTTACTCAAAGATATAACACTAGATATGACTTTAATGCATGTAAGTGGGTGGAAGAAAACCTCTATGATTTCTTGTATGAGATGTTCTTCATCTTCTTTCTCGTAGATTTGTACCAGTGGTTGGCAGCTTATGTAGTAGAACAAGGTTTTCAGGCTTGGAAGAAAGCAAGTATAGAGATGGAAGACTACCAAGCACTCTCTGATTTGGACGCGCCTTGGACTAGAGTTGTAGATCAGTTGGTGGGAAGGTGTGTTGCGCAGTTATACCTTAGAGTAAGTAATTTTGACATATTTATGCCTAGAGGAAAAAGAGTAATAGATTTTAAACAAGCCAAGAGGATTAGATTTGCACACAACACCTTTAGTTATATGGATCTTGATGATTGAGATCGGGATAGAGAACTTACCAATGACAAGATAAAACCCCACCGCGTGCAGGGGTAAGAGACGGGTTTGGGAAGGATGGCATTGGTCTAAGCGGGAGAGAGAGAGAGAGAGAGAGATGACTCAGATATAACGATGTGTAAAAGTAGGGAAGTTGAGGAGGATGACTGAGAAGGTGAGGGACAACGTAGGATCATGTCCTCTCTACATTGGGAAAGTGCAGTAGGAAATCCCCTTGAGCATCTGATGAGAATGATTATGAGAAGCGAATGAGAACTGATGACATGCATATGATCCTCGCCTAGACCCCTAGCCCTTTGTACAAGGTGCTTGGAATCTAGAAGTTTATTGTGGAAGATCATCATAGTGAAGGTGAGACAGGAAGGTAATCAGGTATCACCATGTTGGGTAGGAGATACATAGGTAGGCATATATTGGTATCATCTCAGGAAGCGTAGAAAATTAAGGATGTGCATATGGCAACACAGTAGGTGCCCTGTGTTTGGATAGAGTTTTTTTGGGACCAATTTGGTGGGCGCGTTGTCAGGACAAAGCACTGACGCACTACTAGTTATTAGTAGTACTCTTGGTAACATCATAAGACAGACAATTGGTGTGTAGTTTAGCACGACCAAAGGTACATAAGGTAGTTCTTTGACAGACCCCTAGGTCACGGTGGGAGGCTCAGGAGGTTCAAGATAGCCATCTTGCAAAGGAAATCCTAGTGGAGGATTAGGTCCAGGGTCTGGTCCCACTCCAAGACAAGGGCCACAGTAGCCATCACAACAACCTCAACAACCACAACAACAAACCCCTCAGATCTTATTTGAGATGTATCTTCACTCTCCAAAGTATAGAGGTGTGGAAGATGTAGCTGAACATGTGCATAAGTGTGAGTTATTATGGAGAGCTAAGGGAATAACAGACTCTTGACATGAAGGAAGTTAGTTTGCCACCACACTTCAAGGGAGCATGCATAGTTGGTACAAGAAATATGATCCACATCAAACTACAGTTGATTATGATGCATTACGCACTACCTTCTTAGTTGAGTTTCATATCCATGAGTTCGAGCAACAAGTATCACTGCATTGAAGGATATCAAGCAAGGCCTATCTAAAAGTCTTAGGGAGTATGATGTGCATTTTAAAATGTTGTTTTCTACTCTCCTATGATATCCATGAAAGAAAACATGCACATTGGTTTGTAGGAGGCTTGTTGACACCATTCTAGAAAGCGCTTTCACATAAGAAATTCACTTATCCACATGAGGCCTTGGAAGCATCTCTATGCGCTGAAGTAGTTATAAGTGTTGATACATAGGGGTAAGTCCATTTTCCTTGAAGCTCAAATTAGTGGCAATGGCCTTTCAGATGGGAAAGATTTATGCTAATTCAACTCATGAGATGTGTAGTGGGTTATCATGTATTGATTGTGAGGTCAAAGGATATACAAAGGATAACTTCCTACATAGGATTGTGCACATGTTAACATCTTGTGAGATTTGTCATAAGAATAATGATGTTGTCCACTTTTATAGCATGTGACACATAAGAATGTCTCCATGTATTACAAGATTTGTGATGCACATACCCATGAAACTGTTGAATATCACTTGATTGATCGTATTCATGAGGCATGTGAGATAGGGTTACGCCAGACCAGTGTGGCAAGAAGCTCATGGGAGAAAGAAGGAAAAACTAGTGAGGTGCGCAACAATGGAGATAGAGGCTTCAGAGGTGAATTCAGGAGGAGATGTTGTGGCGGCCATGAAAGGTTTATGTGAGGGACATGTTACATGTGTGGATCACCTGTTCATTATTAACACAAATGTATTAAGAATCAGGTATGCATGTATTGTGGAAAGACACACAAGGTTGAGGATTGTCTAGATCTGTATACTCATATGTGCAAAAATAACAAGGAGGAAAAAGGTGCGGATATGATTAAGGTGGAGTGCATGAAGAATGAATAGTGGCACCTAAGAAGATGTTGAGCTGAAATTCATCCTATATTAGTAACTATGCACATGTAGAAGTGAGTGCACGTGTGAAAAAGGAAAGGGCAAGGCCTCTTATCAGCAAGGAGGAAGTTGTACATGCAAAATATCTAGATGTGGCTCGGCAAAAGGAAGTGTATCAGGAAACTATGGGCGTTGTTATAGAATTATAAGGTGAGATCTAAAACCTGAAGGAAAAAACGTGCGAGAGAGAATGTGCTAAGGGTACTGAGCTTCCTTAGGAGGATATTTATGATCTTAAGGAAGTATGCAAAATGTTGAAAAAAGAGAACATCATCCCCTTGCTAGGAGAATGGTTGCAAGAAAAGGTATTGTGCACATGAGTATTGAAAGAGAGCACTAGATTCTTCATGTAATTTTTCCACCACAGGACCATGAATATGACAAGGAGATCACACTGGATGTGGTAATAAATGGTTGGTTGGTGAGTAACATTCTCATTGATATAGGCGCAGAAGTTAATGTTCTAACACTAGATGCTTGGAACTAGATGACAAAGCCACAATTGTAGCCATCTTCAAATGTGTTTATATGACAAATAAAATAAGGGCCATGCCCATTGGATTACTCAAAGATGCCTTTATCACTATTCAAGGTGGTAGATTTACACGTGATTTTGAGGTGCTTGAGCTTGTAGAGGTTGATAACTTCCTAACACTTTTAGGTCATCCATGGTGTTATGCTAACAATGTTTATTTGTGCTTTAACAAGCATTATATGAGTTTTGAGAATAAGGAGGAACACGATGTCATACCCTTGGATGATGCAAAGTTTGCGCCTTATACAGAGCCTATCAATGAGTAGGATCTCAAAGAATATATACACACATAGTGCGTGACCTAGAAAACATGGAACCATCAAAAGAAGGAGTACTTCATTGGGAAGACATGCAATTTATCAGTGATACTACCAGTGTTGCTTATGAAAATTGGGCCCATGACACCTATGAGATGGTAGGTCGCGAGGTCAAGGGAAGAGTTTCTAGGATGATTAGGTTACACATGATTAGGTGTTTAGACAAGGATAAATTACCAAGGTATACTAGAGAAGAGAAACTAGACTCTTTTTTGCATGTGATGGAAGACTAGTGACAAAACAAGGGGGATATACAAAACATGATGGTCTACACATTATGTGGGACAATAACACGTTAGTGGGTGACACATAGAGACAATCTTTTGGGTTGGCGCGAGATCAGGGTAGCCTTTTTGACAAGGTTTGAAAGGAATAATCTTTCTCCGTTAGTGCATGATTATGATGGCAAGACCCCTGCTTTGGTACATATCCACAATTTTGAGAGACATTGGGCATAAGGGCAATAAGCTATACAACTCTCTCTTTGGGTACATAATTTTTACTCCACTTTGTGAGGTTGCGCATGTGCTTGGTATGTGCATGCTAAGCTAAAGCAAGAGACAATAAGTTGGCATGACATGACAAAAGGTATTGTTCATACGTTTAATTATTTTTATAATAAGCCACTAATGCATGACGCCTTGCTAATCATGAAGTGCATAACATTGGGAGACAACGTAAAGGTAGAAGAACTTATGATTCAACTATTAGGAGAACCTGACACTGAGGTGCACGAGGATGTGGTGGAAATAGAAGAAACATTATTAGGGCACGCCTGGAAAGAGAAATAAAAATGGAAGTTGGTCTACCTTATTAACGATGAAGAAGTTAAAGATCTAGACATTAAGCACACAGAGGGTGAGCTCGAAGTGTTAGACCCCATAGATGAGCATGCACACATGCACCATGTGCTTATGAATATTAAGAAGGTGAATAATACAGAAAGAATACAAATATGCATGTCATATAAACTAATCAGGAGGTTTACCAACCATAACATCACCGACTCTCAACAAAAGAGGATCATACCAAGCCTATAATGACTTAAAACTGGTATATTTGATTAGATCTTGCACAAACTAACACAATGTCACTAAAATTGCCTTCTTGTCACCATAATTTGTCTCTAAACTGAGAATTCAATGTAAAATGACTCCTTAAATAATTTCCATCTCGAGAAACTTCATATACACTTACCATCACCTTGTTCTTCTTCTTACTTCACTAGCTATTTGCTCAAGAATGAAATTTTTGGGATTTTTTATTCTTCAATGCTTCCTAGGAATTCTCCATTATTTCATCACTCAAAACACATGTTAATTAACCTTCAACATGATCCAAAATGATTCAAGATTTCATATTTATATAAACTTGCTATATCCTATAATTTATACCCTTAAGCCAAGCTTGCTTGGAACATTCATGTTTGGAGATAGCTATAATAACCCACAATTTTTTTTCAACTCCTTCTTAGACCCATTACCATCTACAAGGTGGGTGCAAAATTTTAGAACTCAATTCCCTAATTGGCTCTTCCTATCTCACTTTCCCTCTTTAGCTTGTTAAGACACTACTAGGTCTGAGATAGTCTTTCTTCCCTTATAACTTTATTTGCAGTTAGCTTCAAGACACAATATGCATGTTTATAGATACCCATTTCAAAGTTCTTGATGCCTGTGATGTTTCATTATCACACTCCAACCCTATCTCACACTTATTTTGTAAAGCTCCCTTCACAATTAGGCTTCCAAACTGTGCATACAGTCATCTGGAGGACTGGTAAAGATATCTTGGCATTCCACCCTTATTTTTTCAATATTCTTTCAAAATCTGTCACAAAACTCCCTCAAGAGTATTTATACAAAGTTTCAAGGTGACTTTCAATAGTTAAGGGTTCCAAAACCCTAACCCTAACAATAACTTACATGAAGGTCACAATACAACCCGAGAACCTTCTTTTTACTATAACTTCCACTAAACTCGTTTTCAAGGTTCTAAATTTCTCCCTAGGGTATATTTTGACATGATGCATATGATTTTCAAGACGATTATGGAGAATTATGTGTTTAAACTCATAAATACTTCAATATCTACCTACTAAGACTATAATGGCAGTGATATATGCAAGAATAGCTCATCTACTTAATGAATCCTTTTGCTTCACCCTCCTTAATGTGTCTCAGAGTCTCAATACATCATTGGCATCCCTAATGGTTATCACACCAAGCAGATATAGGTGGTTGCTCATGGAAATTCCTAACTGTGTTGTGGAGGTTCTTGACTCAGGGTTTCAAAACAATCTTTTGACAAATAAACAGAGCATCTAGTATTCACTACTATAGAATATGTATTTGAATATATCATTTACACTAGTCTCTAGGTATAACATCAACATTTGGCATGAGATATTATCACAAATATTCTTAAACCTATCACTAAAGTACCATTATAAACCTGTAATGCACATTTCTAAGCAAATATAGACTCAATTAAACCTTTCTCAGTCACATGAAACAAAGTTAGTACTACACCTCAAGAAGCTTGGCCCAATCTTCCATCTCTCTCCCTGCAAGAATTCCATGCAACTTTTCCAAAAGCAAATAAAGAGGAAATCAAAAGTTCCCAACATAAAACTTAGAGTTACTCAAACAAGATAGGGTTATCATCCAAAAAAGATATTTTAATTGATATTCACTATGATTCTTACAAATTTTATGCTTCATTCTTTCACTCCTTCCTCCTACCATGAGGAATGATCTCTAACTCACCCCTCTCTCCTAAATTTGAATTGCCTTCATGCATGCACTTACTTCTTGATTCATAACTACCCTTTTATGACTCTTGGTCTTCCCATATGCCTTATTGATTCACAACTGCCATTTTTACACTATTTTAAGAATTTCAATGACTCATCTCCTCATGAAGACTCATTAACAAACCCTTAGTACTCTTTGATATGCCTTTATAAATGATTACACTTTTTGGAGGGAAAAACCCCAATTTGAAAATTCAAGTTCTTCAACATATAAAAAAACCTCTTATGCCTTTCTCATGCTCTCACACACTTGTTTTTGAGCCTACATCTATGATGATTGTCCATTTGAAGGTTCTTAAAGATGCCCCTACATCATACTCCCAAGGTGGATAAAAAGTGTCCATACACTTTGGTTGGTTGAGCTTATCTTCATCTTCCTTACTAATCCTTAGTCTTCTTTCCTTGCTTTCATTATGCTTTCTTGAGTTATATCCACCTGGGTCCCATAATTTGTCTTATGTCCTTCCATTTTATTTCACTTTTCTCTCTTTCCTTTTGAGTTCCATCCTTGCTTTCATCATCTTCATGTCTTCTCTCTTGATATCTACATACAAAAACATAAAAATAACAAAATTGCATTATACTTCATCTCTTATCATCTCCTTAATCCATATACAGTCCATATCCATCATGTTTTCATCTTTCTCATTGCCAAAATTTGTATTTGTTTGTCTCTTTTCTTAATCATTCACTTTTTCCTTCACACTAAACTACTCTAACTTAGTATTTTCATCTTCATTGTGGTAATTTTGACCATTACATGCCCATGAAACCAATTTTTTCTCTACTGCACCTATTTCTTTCCTTCCTTCATCCATTTCATCTAGTAAACTTTGCAAAAGAACACCCATATCATCCATAAAAACTTGTTTATCACCATGCTTATCATCTTCAAATGCATAATTGAAATCATTTTAGTCAATTTTAAGGAATTCAATCACTCCATATTCAATATCAATCAATAATGAATCAACCTTGCTTTCCTTGCATTCATCCTTTCCTTGTTTTTCCTGTTTAATCTCTAAAAGATTCTTTTTTGTTATGAGCTCATCCTCTTTTTTCTGCATTTCATCTTCTTTTTCCTGCTCCATGTTTGTGTTCTTTCTTTTCCATACCATCTTTTATTGCTTGTGCATTGTTTGTGTCTTCAAATCACTTGCCCCTTCATCCTTTTTCTTTGGCTTGTCTTCTTTACTCTCATTGTGTCTTTGTTCTCTTGGCTTCTCATTCTCTTGTTTTATCCTATCAACTTCACTCTTTGCTACTGGATTTCTCAACCACATAGGTACTACGTATCCATGGTTTGGATCTAGTCTTAAGATATTTTCTTTACTTTCCTCTTCATTCTTCTTCTTATTAACCTTATCCTCTTTATTTTCTTCTTGTCTCAACTTTTGCTCTTCACTCTGGATCCTCTCTTTCAACTAAAATTTTTGATCTCTTATCTGAATTTGCAGTAATGGAAATTTTATCTTCTTCTTCATCACAAACTCAATCCCATACCATAGTTTCATCATCAGATATGTTAACCTCTCTATATCAGCTCTTAAATTTTTCATCTCTCCTTCCATCCATCTCTCTTTCCTTCTCTTCTATTCTTTCTTCTTGGCTTCATCTCTCTTATTTTTCTCTAGCTCTTCTTGTCTTCTTTTGTGGCTAAACAAATTCCACAACTCTCTTATTGCCAATTTTTGGTCCATCCTCTCTCTACCAAGTCTTTTTCACCTTGCATTTTCTTCTCACACCTCACCTTGTCCTCACCAAGTATTTTGGTTTCTTCACTCTCTCTTCTTTCACTCCTCACACCTTCACTTCTTCTCTTTACCTGTCACTTTCTTCACACACTTACACACAACATTGTTAGCCAAAAAATCCATTCATTCAAATCTCAAAAAACAAATCACAATAAGATCCATGCTATGATACCAAATGATGCATAGAGAATACAAACATGCATGTCATACAAACTAATCAGCAGGTTTACCAGCCATAACATAACCAACTCTCTACAAAAGAGGATCATACCAAAGCTAGAATGGCTTAAAATTGCTATATTTGATCAAATCTTGCACAAACTAACACGATATCACTAAAATGGCATTCTTATCACCATACTTTGTCTCTAAACTAAGCATTCAATGTAAAATGACTCCATAAATAGTTTCTATCTCGAGCAACTTCATATAAACTTAGCATCACCTTGCTCTTCTTCTTACTTCACTAGCTATTTGCTCAAGAATGCAATTTTTGGGATTTTTAATTCTTCAATGCTTCCTAGGAATCCTCCCCTATTTCATCACTCAAAACACATGTTAATTAATCTTCAACATGATCCGAAATGATTCAAGATTTCATCTTTATATAAACTTGCTCTATCCTATAATTTGTACCCTTGAGATAAGCTTGCTTGGAACATTCATGTTTGGAGATAGCTATAGCAACCCACAAACTTTTTTCAACTCCTTCTTAGACCCCTTACCATTAATAAGGTGGGTGAAAAATTTTAGAACTCAATTCCCTGATTGGCTCTTCCTATCTCGCTTTCCCTCTTTAGCTTGTTAAGACACTATTAGGTCTAGGACAATCTTTCTTCCCTTATAACTTTCTTTGCAGTTAGCTTCAAGACACAATCTATACCTTTATAAATACCTATTTCAAGTTTCTTGATACCTGTGAAGTTTCACCATCACACTCCAACCCTATCTCACACTTCCTTTGTAAAGCTCCTTTCACAATTAGGCTTCCAAATTGTGCATACAGTCATCTAGAGGACTAGTAAAGATATCTTGGCATTCCACCCTTAGTTTTTCAATATTATTTAAAAATCCATCAAAAAAATCCCTCAAGATTATTTTTACAAAGTTTGAAGGTGACTTTCAATAGTTAAGGGTTCCAAAACCCTAGCCCTCGTAATACCCTGCATGTAGGTCACATTACAACCCGAGAACCTTCTTTTTACTATAACTTCCACTAAACTTGTTTTCAAGGTTCTAAATTTCTCCTAGGGTCTGTTTTGACATGATGCATATGATTTTCAAGACAGTTATGGAGAATAACATGCTTAAAATCAGAAATACTTCAAGATCTACCTATTCATACTGTAATGGCAGTGATATATGCAAGAATAACTCATCTAGTTAATGAATCCTTTTGTTTCACCCTCCTTAATGTGTCTGAGAGGCTCAATACATTGATAGAATCCCTAATGGTTATCACACCAAGAAAATATAGTTGGTTGCTCATGCAAATTCGTAACTGTGCTGCGGAGGTTTTTTACTCAGGGTTTCCAAACAATCTTTTGATAAAGAAACAGAGCATCTAGTATTCACTGCTATAGACTATGCATTTGAATATATCATTTACACCAGTCTCTAAGTATAAAATCAACATTTAACACAAGATATTATCATAAATATTCTTAAACCTATCACCAAATGACCATTCTAAACCTACAATGCACAGTTCCAAGAAAATATAGACTCAATTAAACCTTTCTCAGTCACATGCAACAAAGTTAGAACTACACCTCAAGAAGCTTGGCCCAATATTCCATCCCACTCCCTGGAAGAATTCCATGCAACTTTTCCAAATGAAAATAGAGAGGAAATCATCAAGTTCCCAACATAAAATTCAGAGTTACTCAAACAAGACAGGGTTATCATCTAAAATAGATATTTTCATTGATAGTCACTATGCTTCTTACAAATTTTATGCTTCATTCCTTCACTCCTTCCTCCTACCATGAGGAATGATTTCTAACTTTACCCCTCTCTCTCCTATATTCAAATTACCTTCATGCATGCACTTGTTTCTTGATTCATAACTGCCATTTTTACACTATTTTAAGCATTTCAATGACTCATATCCTCATGAAGACTCATTACACATCCTACAACCTAATAAGACACTTAAAAAATCCTAACAAACCCCTAGTACTCTTTGATATGCCTTTATAACTGAATTACACCTTTTGGAGGGAAAAGCCCCAATTTGAAAATTCAAATTCTTCAACATCTAAAAATCCCTCTTATTGCTTTCTCATGCTCCCACACACTTGTTTTTAGCCTACATCTATGATGATTATCCATTTGAATATTCTCGAATATGCCACTGCATCAGTGAACATTAGGACTGAGGATGCACCTAAAGAGGTGATTATTGGTGATTATTGGTCAGAACCAGAAGTTGCAAAGATTATTGAGATGTTGCTTGAATTCCAATATTTATTCCCAAGGGCTTATCACGAGTTAAAGGGAATACATCCATCATTGGGAGAGATGAAGATCAAGTTCAAGGAAGATTTGTGACCAGTTAGGAAAATACCTTACAGGATGAATCCAAACCTGTGCATAAAGGTAAAAGAGGAAATTGATAAGATGCTCAAGTCAAGCATCATTTAGCCTATTGAGGAATCTGAATGGATAAGCCCCATGGTGATCATAATCAAGAAGGATGACTGAATAAGAATTTGTGTGGACTACATGGTTCTCAATTCATCATGTGTCATAAATCCTTCTCCTATTCCATTTACTAAAGAGATCTTGGAAGGGGTAGCAAGGAATGAAATCTATTCATTTACAAATGGGTTTTTAAGTTAACATCATGTGAGGATTACACACAAAGATCAAGAGAAGACAACTATTACAATTGAATGGGGTGGTTTTGCATACACTATCATGCCCTTTGGATTGAAGAATGCACCAATAGTATTCTCGTGCATAGTTGTCCAAGATTTCCAAGACTTTATCCATACATTTTTGCAAGTATACTTGGATGATTGGAAAGTGTATGGGCTAGTGAAAGATCATTGTGACAACCTGAAGAAGTGCACTTAGTTGAATAAAAAGATAAATATGTAATCTAGGAGTACATAGTGATTTTACAAACTATAAATGACCTAGAAGTACTTCATTTTAGGACTGCAACTACAATTTGAGCTAGTATGGAACCATAATGCCTATTCTAGAATGTGGTATGGACTGGTCCCAATATGTATGGTTTCCAACAAGGATATGTTGATGTTATGCAACCTCTTCAACAACTATGACACTATAGGATGACCTTCATACTGAAATCCTAGGTGTCACACATTTACAAAACCTGATGTGTGATGTGATACACTTGCAAACCCTATCCATGGATGGGATACCTATATAAAAAGGTTATTTTTTAGGTTGAAGTGCTCATATGTCACCTATGTCTGCACTACTCCAAAGATACGTGAAACCACACATAGTTCTCCACTAAGCATGTGATATTTATATGGATGAAACTACTTTAGCAACTTGAACATTTGACAATGAGAAATAATGGCTTAATGCACTTAAGCTTAGCTTGGATTAACTTTGAGGGTATGTAGAATGAGAAACATGACTCTTGAACGTATTTTGGATAGATTTATACCTATGTATAGGTTACTCCTAGACCATGTTGTCATTTTTAAGGATTTTAGGAAAGATTAGACAACTTTTGGGATGTATTTTTACAATAAGTTCTCTTAAAAGTGCTAATTGAGGTAAATAGGTGAGTTAGAGTTTCTTTTATAGGCGTTCGTAAGTTTGATTTTTCATTAATGAAAACATATGGGATATGAAATAACCCATAAAAAGATATAAATTAGAAAAGTGACCTTTGGGTGGTGGGAGAAGACAATTTGGCCTGGGACCAAACTATGGGATGGGTTGGTTCCATCCAAACAGTCTTGTATAGGCAGCTCATGGGAATTCGTAACTTTTTAGGACTGGTTCTTGTATATATTATACTTATTTGGATTTATGTGATTGGTTTTGTGAGAAACTAAGCAATGTGAATAAATAAACAAGTCTTTCAAAGGAGACAAAGATAGGTCACATAAGCTTAAAATATATACAAAAGTCATGTTTTAGGTACAAAGCTAGAGTTTTCATTTTCAGATGATAAATTTCTAATTTTAAGTGTCTACTTTTTCCCCCACTTTAAGTATGAAATAAAATTAAAGTCATACATGAAAATATACCTTAGTGTGTACACACGCTTTGTCTTCGCTCAAAATTTACAATTCTACTTGAGTGTTGGCACACTCTATGATAAAACTTGTAAGTATAGGGTTTTTGTATTCAATGACCATAAATGCTATTAAATTGCTACTCAGATTTATAAATATATTTGTAACTTTTAGAGTTGAATTTTTAGGTAGTAAAGTGAAGAGATAAACATGTGGAAGGAATGCACTTGTTTTATTTGTTGAAGGATAAGCTCTTGAATTTGTTCCTAGTGTAGTTTTTGATTTGAATTGAGTTCGTGAAGGATTGGAGGTGATTAGTCCCAACTTTGTTGAAGGAGATGTTGGAGTTATAAAGGAATTGATTATTTCTTGACCTAAAAATGAAAGGTGTAATAGAAATTTTGTACCAAAAACCACAAAAGAAGGAAGGTTGTCACATGGTTTTCTAGTCACCTTGATATCTTCCAATAAAAGTGAGAAGAAGTTATCATAAGCTTGTCTAGTCATCTTGATCTCTTTAAACTCCACAAACCACACCAATGTGGATGGATCTAGGCCCAAGTGTAAAATATGACAAAGTCAAAAGGGAATGACTTGTTTCATGACCCCGCCGTGTGATGTCCTGTGAGTATCATATGTAAAGTTTTGAATGTATAAAAAGGAGAATAAGGCCCATGCCCATAGGCCCTATATTTATATTTATCATGCATTGTGTAATACTAAAAAGTAATAAATTACTTAAACCCCCATATATATACTACAATGCAGTAAACCCTATTTTGAATTGTGTAATTTGTTCCTGAAATTGTATCATATATATGTAATTGTTTATGACAATCAAATATTTATGCAATCTACTAAAAATCTACCCCAAGATGAAAATGTCCATCCTAGATAATAGTGACAAATGGTTTCATCCCTAATGGATGCTTCTATACCTGTGTATAATGTGTTCCTATTATGAATTTTATTTTATTCTTGAGTATTTGTAGATTATATCATTCAATTTTTGAATTATGTATTTTGTTTGTGTCACATATATCTATGTAATAATCCCAATGAATTTCCCCTCTATTGAGTCAAGTGATATGTGTAAATAAAATGCTCAACTTAAAGAAATGATATGTATCCATGTAAAATGTATTTGATAGTTAGTGTTGGATCACAAAAGGATTTTTGGTGGTGCCCATCATTGAGATCATGTTCCTGGAAGGGTGTGCATGTTATAAACCATGACACATAAAGACATTAAACAAACAAACAAGTAAACACCCTTATTAAATCTATGTTATAGAAATTACACAACAATAAAGAGGATGTAAGAGTTTATAATTTAGGATTATTCTAATCTAATTTATTTATAATTAATCATTCATAACCATACTAATGCATTAATACTTACTATGATCGATAAAAAGATTAAAAAATAGCTCAAGTACATAAGGAGAGGAGGATAGTTAATTGTATAGTTTATGTTGAATTTTCAAATCCCCTTGCCAAATTACCTTCTTTTTGAAAGACTTCCTAGCAAAAAAATTCCTTTTTACCAAAGTTTCATTTTTCACAAAATTATTTGAGAAAATTGCTTGAGTGTCAAAATTTACATTATATTTTGAATTTCAGGTTTCAGGAATCAATTTGCAATTTACATGCAAATTGCTTCTCAAAACCTAAAAATTGAAATACAAAGGAAGTTAATGTATTTCGGGGATTAGGGGTTGACTTGCAATTTGCAAGTTAAGTCCCGAAACCCAAACCCCAAGTGTATTTCGGGTTTCAAAACCTGATTGCAACTTTACATGTAAAGTTGTAACCAACTTCTGAAACCTGACTTCTGATTACGCAAGACCATTTTGGGTTTCAGAACCCGATTTCAAATTTTCATGTAAATTGCAAGTCGACTTCCGAAACCAAAAATACAAAGGAATCAAGACCATTTTAGGTTTCAAATTTGATAATTCATATTACATGTAATATGTATATTGACTTCTAAAACCCGAAACATGACGGAGTTGCAAAAGGAGAGCCAAGTTCTAACACCTAATTATCGCATTAAATGCTACCTACCCACACTTGTCACCTATGTGGTAATTAATTCACCCTTTTCTATTTAAGGTCAAATTTTTACACATCATTTTCATCTAACATTTTGTACGTCGACTTGCTGACACTCCCTTAAGTTCTGACCATATCTCTTATGTGGCTTTTTGAGCAATTTTCATGATTTTCTCTTCAACCCACTTGATATTTTAGTAATTTTTGATGTTTTAATTGTCTTTACAGGATTTGTGTTGTTATTTTGGGCATTCCTTATCCATATTTTGCCTGACATGATGGTTTTTCTTGATAGGTTGGTTTTTAGCTTGTTTTTAGGGTTTCTTTCCTTGTATTATTGGTTTATTATCACCTTTTTCTATTTTCCTTCACTTGTGTTTTTGGTGAAGATTAGGATTCAAAATATCATTATTAATCGACAAGTGGAAGGATTTTTGATCGCTAAGCATCGTATCAGGAGTTTTGAGTTACAAAGTAGGAAACGATTCCCGCCAGAGACCAACTCAGAAGTACAAAGCTGCAAAACAATCCAAAATTTCTGCCGCAGTTCATATCGGAAGTCAGAAGTTGAAAAACAAGTCTTAACATCCACCGCAATTCATATCAAAATTCAGGGGTTGTAAAACACGTAGCAACTTCTGCCCTGTGTATTTAGGAAGTTAAAGGTTGTTTTACAAGTTCCTACTTCTGCCTTTAGTTTAAGAGGCCTTCTTAGAGTTTTCAGAGATTCTTCCCGAAGTAAATGTCTGAGTCATCATCAAAAGGTAAAGGGAGAATGAAATACAATTTTCAAGGAGTGTCTACCCCTTCTAACATCACATTAGATATTGACAACATTGGAGACACTGATCTTGGCCACATTGATTTATAATTTTTGGGGTAGAGTTTGAGCCCCATCCAAGACTTCCTAGATCAAAAGTATTTATGTAGTGGAATTGACCTAATTTCTAATCTTCCACCATAAATGCAATGTCTTAAATTTGTACTCACAGTCCCAACACATTATGCTGCAGACTCCTAAACAATGAAAGATGATGATGGGACAATTTTGATCAAGATAGATATTGAGTACTTAGAATATTTTGCTAAAAATTCCTAATGTCAAAGGCTACACTTCAATCTCTCCCAAATCTACTCTCAAACATTGGCAAGAAAACTTAGATGCTTGTGTTAAGGTCCTTAACAAGAGCTATCTAGTGAAACCTAGGACTTCATTAACTAGATTTCCAAAGACCATCCCATGATCAGATTTCTTTCAGGAAATAAATGATATAATCACATTGTTGAGCAGATTACATGGATCCCGTCTTCAAAATATTTTTCAGGAAGGGATGTATTTGTACATTTCCATTATTCGTAAAAATGATGATCTCATTCGATGGGAAGAGCACGTCAGTGATGTCATACACACTTAGAAGTGAGAATTCCAAACCAAAAACAACTTTTATATGACTTCTTATCTGGTGTATGTCGCAACAGGAATGAGAAATTATCCATGATTGACATCTGTTGGGGCAAGGAATGCATCACATATTTATCACTTATATCCTCAAATAATAATGAAAGAAGGATCAAGTCACTTGAGGAGGGTAAATGATGCCTTTCTCTCTGCCCTCTTACATGTCTTTGATAAAGAACTCTACAATCAGGGAATATAAGACAATGTTTGGAATGTAGTAAGGACTTGGGGGTGCATATTCGTACAATTCCCAACTTTTCCATATCTCAGAGTGGGAGGATTTTCAGGCGCTCCTTAGAAACTACCAAGGTTTCCCACAGATAAGTGGGTATTGATGGAGTTAGTTTGACAATTGCTACACCTCCACAAGATTCAATAAATCAGGCATAAGGAAGGAGTCCAGTTTCCTATAACATTGGGTTGAACATTTGTGCATCCTCATACAAAGCTAAGAATGTTGAGGGCGAGAAGAAACAAATGACATTAAAAACTTAACACTTGTGAGTTAGCTATGTTTATTGGGGTGTGGTCGATGGGATTGGATCGACTGGTGTCCACATACCATAGTTGGAGGATATTTGGATAATTTATAGAGATCAGATAATGGTACGGGAAAGTGAATATAACAGGTTGAGTCTTGATGAAGTAGCCAATTATGAAATTGTAGATGTACCCGAAGGACTCCATGATGAAGGATAAGTCTTATATTTACTCTATGAGAAAACAAACGTAAATGATCAACCGATGTCATTGATAATTAGTCACTTTAGGAGTGCACTAGTTCTAGAGAGCGTGTAACCCATATTCTCAATTGGAATCACCAATGGTTGATTTCAAAAACTGTCAGAGTAGGTCCCTATTGAAACAAGACAGTTATAACCAGTGATGGGCCACCCCACTTCTACAAAAGGAGGGAAACCCACTCCCAAACCTCATAACTGAATTTCCTCGAGCGCCTTTCTATCCAGCAACTCCCAATCCTCATCCAGCATAGTTGTAGGTTTCTTTGCTTTTCCAGCCATAGGAACATGGAGGTCCTTATGATATAAGTAATCCTCCATTTGCATCTTCCGTAAACTAAAGTTCTACTGATTGAACTTCTCAACCCTCGATCTTCCCTCATCCACCATAGCTCCCACTCAAGCTAAGCTTTCCTTGTGATTTACAACTTCAGCAAAAACCCACCAAATCTCTGATACCAGTTGTTAGGAATTAGAGAATAGATATGTGGGAACAATTCCTCAAATCACAACAGTAGGAAACTATATAGCAAAATTATACTTGCAGAAATATAACAACATAAATAAATAATGCACAAAAGAATACAAGGCAAGATTTAACGCGGTTCACCCAATGTGGTCTATGTCCACCAAGAACTTTCTTAGATTTTATTATCAACAAGAGTAAAACAACTCTCACAGTCTTCTCTTAGCTATAAACTCACAACAAAATTCCAAAGATGCTAAACCACATCTAAACCACAACTGACACCCAATTGCTTAACCTTAATCACTCTTGATCACCTCTTGATCACTAAGACTTAAGACATCTTGAACACTCAAGATATATTCAAGATGCCCTAACACATCTATTTATAGGATTACAATCCTTTTAAGAAGTCCTAAAGCCGACCCTAGAATTTTGATAGTCACGATCTTTCATCTCCCCATGGCTAGAAAAACTGTCACGACATTGACAGCTAATTAACAACAAATTAACAACGACACAACAACGTCACAACAGACGACTGCAGAATGCTCCTGAAGTTTCCAAAATTAACCGTTCGAATTCCAACACTTCAATACAGATTAGAGAAGACCAAAAACATGCTCCACACCCCAACAGGAAACCCACTCCCAAGCCTTATAAAATCACCATTATGTGAAGGGGGCCTGGTTCTTCTTCAAAGGTTCCTTCCACATAAGTCATTGATATGAGTATTTTCCCATCATCAACCATCCAAGCATTGTAGTCACCTCTTCCACCTCCTCTTCCTTCTTCCCCATTTTCATCCCCTCCATCTCCTCCACCTATCACTTTACCTTTACCTCCCATATCTTCCATTTCTTCTCCTCCCACTCCCACCACCTAATCTCCCACCATGGCTCAATTATTTTCCTCTCTTCCCTCTCTCTCATCTGGGAATATTTTTGCTTTGGGTTCTCCTATAGGAAATCCCCTTCCTCAACAATTCCATCCCACCTCCTATCACATCACCCTTCTCACTTCATTCATCCCCGCAACTATCCTTTCCACCTCTTCCTCACTTGTCACCACTTCGTTACCACCTATGACTTCTAGAACTTCCCTTTCGTTACCCATCCATCCTAATATCATGATGTCCTTGACCTTTTCATCCTTTGAAAATTTGATTTATTCTTCTTCTACAACTGCATGGTTGAGTAAACAAACCCCCAAGTAGAATAAAAAGATACCTATCAGAGATGTGTTGGCTAGATTTTCTGCATAGATAAAAATCTAGGCAATCATGAGATAAATCTCCCTCATTTAATGGTAAGGCTCCTATGTAAGATATTTATCAATCTGGTAAGTATGAATCTTTAATAACTATTTGCAAGGGGTTTTAATTTAATTACAAATCTCATGAACCATAGCTAAGCAATTTTGCAGCAAGTAACTAATTGTTTATGAAGTATTTTCAGAAGAGGGAAATAATGGAATTTTGGAAAGAAGAAAGGAAGATATGTAATTCAACCAATAGTTTACAGAGTTGGTCTCATACACATAGATTAAATAAACAAGTAGATCTCCCAATATTCAAAAGTAAAGGAAAAGAAAAGCTTCTAAACTAAATCTCAGATAACATAAAGTTTATTTAAAGATCCACATAGAAGTAAGAAGTAAATGCACCATGGAAACAAAGTTCTCCAGAAATCTGCCTTTATTCAATTCCTCAACTTTCACAGGAATGACATCAAGTGCTGTGACACAAAGTATGGAACTCAAGAATGTTGATTAAAAAATTGTGATGATCATCCTTTAACCCGTAGGCTCTTCCTCTAGACACACTTCTTAATGTCGAGGGATATTCTCAAATGTCGACACCTTTCAAACATTAGTCTCAAGTTATCACAATGGTCCTTGACGAGACCATATACAGTCCAATAATCCAAATAGACCTAAAGAAATTTGTGGATGAAGTCTTGGAAGGCTTGCACTACAATGTGCGAGAACACAACATGCACATTATTCAACCCAAAATGCATGACCGTGTAGGCAAAACTTCCCCATTCATTGGAAAAATTTGTCTTTCTCTGGTCTTCCTTTGCAATCTATACTTGGTGGTACCCTGATAACCCATCTGTGAAGGAGTAGGCTTCGTGCCCAACCACTCTCTCTAAGATTTCTTCAATAAATTGGGTAGGCAAAGAATCAATGACACATACTGCATTCAGGTCCCTGTAGTCAACACAGACCCTGATCCTCACGTACTTCTTGATGCTGATGACCATTGGGCTTATCTATTCTGGCTCTTCAACCACCTCAATGATACATGATGCTATCATTGTTTCTATCTCTTCCTTAACCCGTATGCGCAAATTTGGATTCATCTGACAAGGTCTCTTCTGAATTGGGCATGCACCTTCTTTTAACTTGATGTTCATTTCTCCCAAGGAATGGTGGACGCCTTTGAGTTCATAGTACCCGCGAGGGAATAAATATTGGAATTCATGCAACAAATAGGCAATTTTTAATGAATTGCCACATGTGGAAGCTATGAAAAAGGGAAGCAATTGGAAATCTTCCTCATGGAATATCTCTTTACATGACATGCATGATTTATAACTGAAAATAGAACCTTCTATTTAGCATGTTTACCACCTATTTCCAAGTAATTGACTTCTTCCATTAACTTGAAGTAATGATTTTTTAAAGCCAATTGCCTAAATTTTACAATTTAATTAATTACTCAATTACTTTGTTAGAGAAAATAAGAGAAAGAAAAAGAAGTTATTCTAGTTGCAACACTCTCCATTTTGTCCTTCCTCCATACTCTGCATGGTGATCTAATATGCATTGTACTTCTGCTTCACCTATTTTAGTAATGAATGATCTGAATGATATCTTTGCCTTGAATCTGAGATGCTTTTTTCTCCCATATGTTGTTGAATCTTTTCCTTTGATTCTCACCAAACTGGTTCTAGAAGCGGATGACTGATATTTTCTTACGGGTGCTGCCTCTGACCTGTCTTCTCCTCTTATCCTTAAAGCTTTTGTAGTTCATCTCTAGCACGTGTATTTTTAAAATGCTTTCTGTAAAAAATTCAAACAAAACCCATCACCTTTTATTTTTAATTACATATGAGCATTTTTAAATTCTGGAAAAAACTCCATGTGAAGGCAAATACAAGTAAATTCAATGAAGGCTTCAACTGGAAGATTGGGAGTACCTGCACAAGCTCCTGAAAGGAATTTGCCATGCAATGACTTCCACATGGGTTGCGTTAGAAACAAGAGGATGATTTTTTGTCAGAAGCCTTTGCAACTATGAGAGATGGATCTATTTCTTCCTCTTATTCTGAAGATATATTCAATGTATCAGACATTGACTTCTGCTTTATTCACCAATATGGGCATAAATGAAGTATTCTTGCAAATAATTCAGACAAGTATGCAGTCCATAACATTAATATCTAATCTCTTCACCAAGATCTGATTACAAAGCCTACTGCCCTCTATTTTAAGACTTTACTTGCATGCCAAACAAGCTAAAATATTATTTTATTCACCTGTGCACTCACATTTTTTGAAATTTTGACAATTTTGGAATTTTTGACAAGTTTAACCATAGAGGGGGAAAATTTTCAATGGGATTGTCATATAAAATGCAATGACATTTCATATTCCAACACAAGGTTTCCCCAATCATGTGCAAAGGAAAATTGGATGACGTGTATGTACAAAAGTGGATACAAGTTAAATTTTGATGGTGGCTCTAATGAAAACCCTAGATATGAGGGTGGTGGAGGATTAATTAGAAATTATCTAGGTCATCCCCTTATTTACTTTGCATGCCCCATGGGTACTCAATCAAATCATTGCGCTGAGGCACTCACTACTCTCTGGGGTATCAGAACTACCAAATAACACATGGTTAATAATTTAATTGTTGAGGGTGATTCTCTTAACATTATAAATAATATCAAAGGCACCCGTTCGCATTGCTAGAACATAAAATACTTTATCAATGAGGCCAAGAACATTTGTAAAGAGTTTACCAATGTTAATATTTTCCATATGTATCACGAAGGGAAAGTGCTACTGACGCTTTAGATAATGAAGGTGTCATCATTAAACAATTTAAATTATGACATGATTACAATGAAATCTCTCACATAACTAAGGCTATCATTACTAAGGATGCCAAGGCCACCTGTCCATTTCAATAACACCTGTCGATAGAAAAGACATGTGAGGAGTAATTATAATATGTACCCTAAACATTTGAGAATTATTTCCCTCAAACAGTTCCTTTATATCTTCTTTTTTCGTTTATACTTTAGAAATCATGCTGTTGGGAAGCTAAATTTTAGCCGTGTTTAGTTTTTGAAGGCTCTGCATGTGACAATTCTCTCCATAATGGGTGGTCCCCCTTGCCGTGTTGAGCCTATCTGTGACCCATCATGGAAACAAAACGAATCATTATAGAAGGCACTTGATGTGGATGACTTCATGGAATTCATGCAGAGGATTAAAGGGCATGAATGAGTTGAATTATACGGTCCAACTTGGGAAAAAATCCTTCAAAGTAGAATATTTCATTATCACACTTCTCAATTATTTCATCAATTTCATTAAGCCTATTCTTGAGCTCTTCATACTTTGTCTTGGCTTATTCAATTACTTATTTTGAGTTTTATTAAAAAAGATCGCTTGAGGCTGTGTCCATAGCCTAAACCTTCTTATCAGGGTCATTAATCTGTTGTGCAATTCGCCATCTTAGGGGGTATTGGTCAGAGGTAGTTCTCTTGCATGCTTACACTGAAAAAATAAACATTCCCAATCTAATCTGTTTGCAGACTAGAACTCAAATCATTAACATAGTTCTTTCAAGATTTTTAGTTATCCTCATGCTCATTAAGTAGAGCAACAAGTCACTTGATTTCACTTTGTTAATACTGCGGATTTTGCTTCATGTGATAATTAAGCCATTTCACAAAAGCAATAAGAATGAACATTGTAGTCATCCGCCGTTATACTTTTGATCATGATTGATTGGGACATGAGGGATTTCCTCTTCTAAAGTCATCAGATCCCATTTAAACAATATGAGTCTTGAGTAAGTACTATAGCTCTTTTAGAGGTCCTCACTCGCTTTGGAAAAGTTAAACCCATAGTGAGTGCTTTCACCAACCTCCAAACAAGGATAATTTATTTAGGGATTGTTTGAGGTCAAGTCTGCCAAAAAAATCCCTGTCCAAGAACTGCCGCCTGGATTTTATTTCGTCTCCAATTCATGTTGGGGTTTCTTGGGGACAACCTGCTCAACTGGTACAATTTGCATATCCAAATTAGATCTATTCAAATCTAAATCAATGTAATTACTAACCTGTTGAAGAGGCAAATCAGCCACAAAACCAGCCTCTCAGGTAGGCATTTCTCACTCTATACTGTCACTTCCCCTAAAACCATCAGGAACATCTTCTTGCATTTTGAGTATTATCTGAAGACCAATGTCAATTATAACTGACATCAATACATTGGAAAATCTGATTTGTTGCTAGTTTATGAACTGGAAAACAGAACTGAAAAGACCATAGCTTTTTCCTTGGGAGTTTCTTGAACTCAACATCTCTTACAGCATAGATCTCCTTTTCCTTGTAGACATGTCCACCTCCTTTGGAGTTTGCAGGCTTTACACATTATCATCACCATAGCTCAACAAATATCTCAAAAAACCAATTTCATGGTGGACTTTTTGATTCCAATTGTACTGGTTCAAATATGATCTGAACCATGAGCATATGCAGTACAACCAAACTATTTTTAAAGAGACTGTATCCTTAACTGTTTTTGCAGCTGGATGCAAGCCTCCTATTGATTTGATCTCATCTATAGAATTCCCAGTGGGACGATGGCTCACTATCGGTTAGAGGCCATGACATCATGCAAAGCCTATGTTTACTGCCTTTTCGAAAAAAAATCCAGTAGGCATACACCTGTTATCACTTTAGCAGACTTTGGGTCCTATCTGACTTTGAAGCCACTTGATTCCTCCTCTCCATAACGTTTGATGCTTGACTGCAGATGTGTAGTGGTTGTAATATGAGTAACTGTTTTTGCATTCACTCATTTGCAGAAATCACATACAGTAAATGCTCTGTTTTTTCATCAGTATTAGATATGTTCGAAATTTAGCATGCGAATGTGGAAAGAATGTCTGAATCCTTATGCAACGATCCAGCTCGTCCTGCGACTATGGCACCAAGGGGCATGGTATCGACGGCTCATGGTTGTTTAAATTCAGTGTCATAGTCTCCCATTGTGAACTGGAGAATTGATGACCTCAAATGGTTTTCGTTCTTGCTTGTTCGAAGAAGGCATTGTCTACTATCTATTGGATTAGATAAGACATTACCTTGAGTTGTTTGTTCTTGAGTGTTCCCCCTTAATTGTCACTCCCTATGAAGATAAAGGTGAAGATAAAGGTGAAAATAAAGGCACTAGTTTCCCAACCTGTGGTATTTATGCTACATGTCATACCTGGAAAACATCAATTCTTTCATGTTCTGGGGGATTAATCACTACATCCCTATGCTTATGTTTCATGTGTGTATGAGAACCTTCTCTTACCAGAATTGGCTCATACACAATTTTGTGTCTCTTATGTGCCCTTTCAAACTTCTTAAGGTCTTGTGTTGCTCTTTTTCCTTTTCCATGTGTCTTAGATTGTGAATGGCCACTTTCTATGGCCCCACTCATCAACTTATCAACATTGTGGGGTTTTGGAAAAACATATTAAGGAGTCCTATGAGTATCCATATCCTTCCCTTTTGCTTGAAGTGGTTATCCATATATTTCAGAAGCATTTCCTCAATATTTGGTCTTAGAGAAGACATAGAAGCACCAGTCCCACTGGTACTAGAATTTCATTCATATATAAGTTCTGAAGTAAGCCTTTTTAAAGGTAATTGAGGCAATTTTCCTCCCAAGGGATCTATTCTATCAGCTCCTTCTTTCAGGGGAAGAAGTTCATCTTTCAATTTTCCCAAATCTCTAAAGTTATTAAGAACTCTTGTGCTTTGAATTGATAAATTAATGTTCTTTTGGGCTAACTAATTCAATGTTCTCCTCATTACATCAGTTATCCGTGCATATGAATCATTTAATTCCTCTTCATTCCAGTTCAAAGGCACTATGAATTATATAATTTAGGTAAGGGTCATTCTTGAGAAGTCTCTTAGCCTGGCCTCTTCCTCATCTCTATAATTCATCCACTAATCCTCAAATTGAGGCTCACGTTCAAAAGTGTTTTCAAGATTTTTGAATACCCACCTGATGTCATAGTTGACTCTTTCCTCAAACCTTTCTATCTCAAACCTTTTCATCTCATCTTCCATTAATTTGGCCTTTATAATTGAAGGGTAGGAGTCCTTTCCAACCTTGATGGGAAACTTAATGTTTGTCATGTGTTTTCCAGTAATTAATTTGTGAACTAGTGTTAACTGTTTTTCCAATTCACACAAGGCCATTTTGCCATCTTAGTGCTTAGGAAATTTACATGGTTGACCTTCAAATCCACTAACCCTCATGTATGTAAACTTCTTCTATTGAATGAAATAGCATCCATATTCCATGATTACTTTTCTAGCCTCCTCAAAAATCATGTGTTGTTCCCATCCTGGCCTGAATAAACATATGATTGGTGCAAAGAAGGAATCATTAACCAATCTCACATTCCTTTTCCAATTAACCAAATGTAATTGGAAAAGACAACTGCATAAATCACCCTCATGGTGTTACTCAATTCCTCTCCACATTACAAGATGCCCTTACCTGTGCCTTACATGAATCATGTGCTCATAAAGATATTTATCAACAATAACTACAAACCATGATTTCCAATATTTCATTAAAAATTCCTATTATATCCTCCAGCCCTCAAGACTAAAAAGTTGCCAATCCAAAAAACCCAATATTTGTACATTGAGGCCCTTATTACCCATCATATAATCAAGCGAGTACTCATGGATAATAGAATCATGCTAAATATAGGCTCAATGAAACTATTATGATGCCTTGGCTATACTAAAGAGATTCTTGGTACTAATGTCATAACTATTCAAGGGTATGATAATCATGAGAGACAATTTGCAAGAACAATCAAACTATCACTCAAAATTGGACCATTAACCTTAGAAACCTTTTGTCACATTGTAGACTTGGAGTTTCCTTACAACATCCTCCTTGGTCGCCCATGGATCCATGTCAAGCAGGTTGTACCATCCACATAACATCAATGTATTAAATTACCCTATCTAGGTAAAGAAGTCACGTTGCATGTTGACACCAAACCTTTTGAGTACTATAGAATTTTTTAGGGAAGGTATAGACAAGAAAACTATTACCCATCCATAGAAAAATCTACTCCACCTTGTATCATGCCATTTACTAAAACCATGCATATTGATTATGATACACTTTCAAGGATTCTTTCAAAAAATGACACAAATAATCTTAATAGTGAATCCATACCTTCTACATCCACTAATATACCTTCTACATCCACCAATCCACCTTATACTTTATATAATACATATACTAATTCATCTGAGCAAATATCCACGTTAAAAATCATTGATAAATGATGTGGTGAGTACCGATTTAAAACTATTGAAAATTATTTTCACATTGGAACCCTACCTTTATCACCACAAAACTATGGAAAATCAATTGCTTCCCATATATAAATAGCTCCCATTTATAAACTTGGAAAATTCATTTTTCAACGATTTAGATACTTAGAAGATGAGAGAATTCAAGGTTCTAAGAGCTCTTGTAGAAAGATTTCTTTCCTTTATCCCGATTATATTTCTTCTAGTAATTATTTCCTTTATCTTAAATATAAATATTTTTCATAATATGGGGCAAACCCTTTTGATCAGAAGGATATTTAATATCTAGGGAGGACCTATATGATATATCTATATGGTCAAGGTCCTATCTAATTGATATATTATATATGGCTCAGAATCCTAGAGAAAAATGGATGGTCAACACATATAGAGGGGTAGGGTAGAGAGTCCCCAAAATCTATATAGATATATCCTCTCAGGAATAACTAGAACTATAGATAAATATCCCTAGGATTCCTAAAATTAGTTGCATATGAAATATCTCATCGAGAGATTAATGATGCCTTTTGAATGAGGTAAAATGGATACCGTATGTGGAAGATATAGTCCATTGAAATTTCTCTCTAACTAGAAAAATTAAGTACATGTTGCACAAAAATTATGTGGCATGTTGAGAATTTGAAAAAGTGGACAAGTGGGGTGGCAACAAGTGGAAAAGTGTGGTGGTGACAAGTGTTAAAGTAATCCTAAGCAAAAATTTGGTTTTTAGCCTTAGGTCTTCGACGGTCAAGGGGGGTCTCACACGGTATGTCAGCTGGGGGCCTACAGCTGGTGGGGTCCACTCTTTTTTTAGGAGGGGGACCTTACCACCTATTTTCATATTGAATTATAAGAATGATTACTTATTAAGCTAATATAAGAACAATCTACCATCAATACGAGATAATTCCAATGATATTACCAATGCTTCCCAAACAACTCAACAAGGTAGAGAGTGAGATGAAGGAGAACCGAGTGTTAATTTTTTTGTACGATATTAGTGGTTAATCCACTTTACCTCTCAGGGCCAATTAAAATGACAACTCATGGTGCCAGCTCGTACATAACTCACTGTAACCACTTGTAGACAGAGATTGAGATCAAGTTAACCATTAAACCTAAGAATCAAAGGAACCAACTCATCACATTGCCTGAAATCAATGCACATCCAATTCATGTGGCAAGCCCATTGGTGATGTCAATAGCCAACCAAGGACCAAGTTCATTGCGACCTCTGTGAGCTACAAGTCACATTCATAGGTCCCTAAAACAAAACAATCCTACGATTTGGTCGTATCCACACAAACTACTATGTCCACTATACTTTTAAAGCCCAATTAAAACCATGAAGCAACCAAATGGGATAATGTGTATCCCTGTTACCCCATTTGGAACCTTATTAGGGAATATCATATGCAAAGAAGGCTTACTAGTAGATCCCGCCAAAGTTGCAGTCATTGTGGGTTCGAGGAGCCTACTAGTGTTTCACCTAATTCTAGAGTGTTTCTTTGAATGTTGACGAAACAAATAAGGGTAAAGGGCTAGGAGGAATACCTGTTGAAATGTTGGTTGTAGGTTGTTGCACACGTATGACTTCTTGATCCACAACTGATCGTGAGAGCTTCCTTTTTGCTGGGAGGAACTACCTGAAATGGAAAACAAGACCACCAAATAAAAGTTAAACAGTATATGCAGTGGACTACCTAGCGTATGCTAGATCTGGGAAGTGTGATACTCCCTAGACAGCTGTCAATCCACTGTTTAAAACAACTTAATGCTAACAATAAAGGAAATCCTACTGTAGTTAAAATGATTTAGGTATCTCATTCATCTACAATAAGCAAATTCATTCACAACAGGCTAAGCTATGATTGAATCTGAAGGTCAAGGTCTCTGTCAGGGTACTGGTACTGGTCAGGGTCAGGTTTTGGGCTATTTTGGGTATTTGGTAGGGGTTTTAAGCTCTGTTCTTGGTCTAAGGGTAAAAACACAGAGATTGACATCGGTCTGGTATGACCGATGTCAGTTTAGGTGAACTGGGGGTGATAGTTGTGGGTGACCGGCGATGGTATGGTCGGGTACAGGAAAACTCAATAAAAACTTGAGGTGAAGGTAGATCTAAGGCTAAATGGGAGTGTAAAGTGCAATGACAAGGTTTGTGTAGGTCTTAGGTATACTCATGGGTAATTAAAATATGGGTTTGGACAGTTCAATGGTGTGGGTGAAGGAATGGTCAAGTTTGCATGGAGGTAAATGGTGGGGGAATGGGAATGGGAGTAGAAACTAATAACAGAAGTAAAAGAGTCTACTAAAATGACAATGGACAAGTGTTGGTTAACAAAACACTTACTGTTGTACGAGCTTGATGTCTGGTTGGCAATGGTGGGTGATCAAATGGAAGGAACTTGGTGTGGTGCTGGCACTTTCCCAAATGCTCCCGTGAAGGTAGATGGCTCTGTGGGTGCTTCTGGTGCTAACTGTGGGTGCTCTGATGTGTGTATGAATGCTAGTTCTACTTGCATGCAGCTCTAGTTTCGTCTCTTGCTCTTAGAAGATGTGCCAACCTCTCAGAAATGTGCCAACCTCGAAATAAGGTTGTTTTGGGGATTAAATGGTAACCGATGGCGGTTCTGGGTTGACCGGTGGTGGTTTAGGGTAACTGGCATCGGTTAGGGTGGGATTTCCTAGGTTTACTAAACTGGGCAGATCCCCTTGATTTTCTGGGATCTCGATCGTTTTCCCTGAGGATTAGAATGGAAGCTTCCTTTTCAACATGCGGGAATGTGGTTAGAGGGAATGTAGGCTTTGATTTTTAGGGTTTGGGTAGGTCTTAGTTAGTTATGGAAACATACTAAGAATAGGTCTTAGGGTGAGGTGGCTAGATGAGGTGTATAGGTGAGGTGGATATGTGGGCATTATCCAATTAGGATATTTAAATAATAAATATTGTGAGGATAATGAATTAATTTAATTAAATTAATATTAGAGTGGGGTGAAAGGGGCCATGGTTAGGTGAGTGTGTTTGAGTTGGTTATTTGTCGAGGGACCAAGGGGAGTGTGACCCAATTTTGGTGTCTACATTTTGCCCCTTTTTGTTGCGTAGCTTGTATTGGTAAGCGACGCTGACAAAAATAAGATGTGGTTGCCCCATGTGTGGGTGAAGGTGATCCCCCTCAAACCAGGAACTGATGAGGCAAAAGGAAGAATCGGTGAGTGGTTTGATAAAAGGTGAATGTGATGAAGAGGAAGGTGGGTAATGACGGGAAACAAGTAAAAAGGGAAAAAGGTCTACTCGGGTAATCCAGGTAATGGGTTAGGGTCAAAGGTAGTAACAGTCAAATGCACGCACACATGTATAAACTATAGCACAGTACCAGGTTGAAGAGCAGGCAAACTCTACATTGTCTAAGGTCAATAGGTTTATCCAAACAAGGTTGAGGTGATTCCAGTATCCAAGGTATAGGATATGGTCAGGAAACACAATGTAGGTCAGGTGCAGGAACATTTAGGTATGTTCTGGTACACCAAAGGTTGGGTCAGGATAAATGGTCACGACAAGAGGCAAGGTAAGGTCAGTATGTCCATCAACACAGGTAACAGTGCCACAAGGTATAGCAAACACATGAGGTCATAGGTCACTAGCGATGTTCCAGGTCCAAGTATCTAGGTCATAGCATGGGTAGGGCCAAGGTATGGGTAAAATAATGAGTCCCCGAATGAGGATGAGGTGAGGGGGTAAATGATAAGGTCAAGAAGATAAAGTGAAGTGTCCAAGTGAGGTGTGGGTGAGGTAAAAAAAAAAGGATTCAGGTCAAAAATTGGGGGTAGGGGGTAGGAAAAAGACTAAGCAGGTAAACCGATGATGGTTTGAAGGAACCGATGCCGGTCAAGATGGACCGACCATGGTAAGCTAGGGCACAGGACCGATGTCGGTCAAGGTAAAACCATCGCCGGTCAAGTCGGGTAGGTTATAAAAAGAAAAATTTCCTGTATTTTTCAAATCATTTTTCTTTTATCGAATTGGGGAAAACGACAAAAGAGAGAGGAAAAGGTGGAAAGTGACAGAGTGAGATGGAGGACTGAGTTGGTGAGCCATGTGGCTGGTGATAGTTGGTCGATAGGTGGATCCACGAGCTGGGTTGGATTGATTTTGATTGGTTAGAGAGTGAGAGGTCATTTGGTGATGGTAGAGGTAGGAGAGGGATCAGGTGGACCTCCGATGTAGCGTCCTGATGTGCCACCACACAGACGACAGTGCGATGAGATAGGATTCAATCCTACTCTTTGTTTTGTTTATTAGATTGAATTAGAGGTCAGGTGGGTGAAAACGGGTTTTGAGGGGGGGGAAAATGAATTTTGAATTGTGGGAGGGCAAATCAGTTAAAATAGGAATGAGGAGAGAGATGATTGGGTGAAGGAGGGGTGGGGAAGGGTAGAGGGGGAATTTGGGTAAGATTAGGTGGGTAGAAGGGAGAAAAAGAGAGTTTTTAGGAAGAAGGGGGGTTTGGGCATTGTGGTTTTTGACGCGACAGTGACCGGTGTCGGTTGAAGGTTAGCCGACATGTCGGTGGTAGAGAACTGGTATCGGTCACAAAATAGGTGACCGATGCGGGTTTAAGGGGGGCCGGGGTCAGTTAGGGGTAACCGGTACTGGTCATAATTTGGGGAAAAAGGGGCCAAAAGTGCCTAGGTTGGGTGGGTGAGGTAGGTAGGGGTAAGAGAAGTGGTTTTGGTGAAAATCATAACATAGGTAAGGGGTAAAAATAGGTAAGGGTGAATGATAGTGGATTAGGGTTGGGTTGGGTAGATAGAAGATGTGATACAAAGGTAAGGAGGTCTAGGGAAAGAGAGGTAGGGTGGTAGGTATAGGTGAGGTGCTGAGTGAGATCGTGGTTATGAGTAAGTTATATTAATATGATGTTTTTGTTGGATGCAGGTGAGAGATCAGTTGCGGATGTGAGACAGGGTGCCACCCCTGCTCATGATAGTTCATGGGGCAGTGACAGTCGAGGAGTGGAGGCATGTCATAGATGTTGGCCTGAGTGGGGTCAAGCGCTACCGACATGTAGTCTGGTAGCTGAGTCTGATGGTCACTCTCATCGATAGATGGGATTCTGCAACCAACACATTCCACCTACCGATGGGGGAGATGACCATCACCCTGGAGGACGTGTATAAGATCCTACAATTACCCATATTGGGGACGTAGGTATATTTGATCTCCTCAGAGGCATCTGAGGAGTTGATGCTGACAGTATTTGGTGAGGGACTGCCAGAGCTAACATTCCACGGTGCTAGCCTAAGTTATGGAGAGATGTACCTAGCCCGTCCAGAGGAGATGAGGCTAGTAGTATTACTGATGGAGGCAGTTTTCTATTTTGCACTACCGGATGCAGAAAGTGGGAGATTCCCATGATCATTGATGGGGGTATTACATGATATGATGATGGACAGGACCTGCTTTGCATGGGTGCCAACATTCCTGGTGTAGCTATATAGAGAGCTATGGGCATATGGGCGGCTCCGCAGGTTCAATCTATGCTATAAATTTATTCTTCATTGTTGGGCATATGAGCACATTATTTGTGTTCATCTGATTGGTATGCCCCAGGCAAGATGCATTTGAGCCTAGTTTTGTTCGGTGGGGTATAGGCGATGGGTGCCAGTGATAGGAGAGTGCCAAGCAGGCAGGGTTAGATATGATGTGGCCTATTACAGGTAGTTACTGGAGGGATTGTTTGGCATGGACATTATTTGGAGACCGTATGTGGGCTATCCCTCATACAGACAGATGGCCGATGAGTTAGATGGCCTGTAGATACTCAGATGGATTGAGGGGTGTCATGCAGGGGAGCATGAGATGATCCCAGTAGACAGATTCAGACGATAGTTTGGGCTGCCATAGGATATACCCCCACCCTTCCCACAATATAGGAGGGATGATGTGGAGAGGCCGTTGCCTCTGCCACAACTGATAGTGCCAACGGGGTAGGAGGAGTAGGTTATAGACCAACGTATTGATGATGCTGGAGTGACAGATAGATACAGACAGTGGTGGGTGGCTCATTTACGAGTAGTACCACCCAGGCTGGGGTAGCCAGATTTAGCCACCATCACTGTGCAGAGAGACACCCTACAGGGGTAGGTGGCGACCCTGATTACACAGTTGGGGATGGTATAGGGGTAGTTAGTAGCTTCAGAGGTGGAGGTGGCCACATTACATGCGTAGGTGGCCAGTCTATAGGCCCAGATGGCCCAGTGTGGAGATGGAGAGGGTGATGATGAGCAGGTGGCCACCCTACAGGTGTAGGTTATAGGTTTACAGGGCCAGTTGGCCACTGCACAGGTGTAGATTCAGGCACTACAGGCTCAGGTACAGGCACACGGTCTGAGGCTGATGGCACCTCCACAGGCACCAGACATGGTCCCAGTTCACAGGAAGGGGTGAGGCAGGGTATCACAGGACAGGTACATGGGCCGAGGTTGATGGGGCCACCACAGACAGTACCGATATCTAGGTTACAGGATGCCCTAGGTGAGGCCAGATATTACCAGGATCAGCTGATGGTAGTGGGGATAGATTTTCTATCCTATGGAGAGTACAGGGCACAACAGGCCTTGAGTGAGAGGACCAGATCCTATACCCATAGTGTGGAGAGCATAGGGGGCCATCGAGCTTTGAGACAGGATCAGGGTGAGGCCACCAGTTTATGGAGGCCAGCTCCAGGTGATGTACCCGCAGGGGAGTGACCACGACCTATGACGGGCAGTGAGATGTTATCAGGCTACTAGACAAGAGCCGAGGAGGAGACATGAGAGACTGATATGGAGGATATCTGACAGGATGATGCCTGATGCACATCCCTCCATTTTTGATGTATTTGATTCATTATTGATATATACTAGCTTGCGTGTTGAAGAGAGTGAGGATGTACAAGATATTTCTATATTTTTTTGATCATATACCAACCTACATGCCGAAGATGGTGAGGCTGTATATGAGAGTTTCAAGAGATTTGGTTATATACATTGGCCTACGTGCTGAAGATATTTGAGAGTTATGTATATGAATACACATGTTTGGATGTGTCTATTTATAAAGATGATGATGGTTATGGTCATTATGTGTATACATGGTTGTGGTTATTTTGCTATTTTAATTTGTATATGTGATGGAAATCAAGTAGTGTAGGCATAATAGAGTCAGGTCATAGGCATGGATCGAGTTAGGTTGTGGTCTAGCCATGGATTGAGTTAGGTTGTAGTTTAGGCATGGATTGAGTTAGGTATGTGGTATGGAAAGTCATGAGTAGTGTAGGCATGATAGAGTCAGGTCATAGGCATGGATGGAGTTAGGTTGTGGTCTAGGCATGGATTGAGTTAGGTCCCAGGCATGGTGGAGTTAGGTTGTGGTTTAGGCATGGATTGAGTTAGGTTTTAGGCATGGTGGAGTTGGGTTGTGGGCTAGGCATGGATTGAGTTAGGTTTTTAGGCATGGTTGAGTCGAAATTGGTTGAGCTTGTAATTCATTAATTTGTGCAATGAATGATGATATGGGTCATGTTTGAGATGTTTTATAGTAACATGCATGATAATAGTAAATAAATGGTAGACATAATGAAATGTATGGATGATGATGATAAAAATGTGAAACAATCTGTTGTTTGTTGGGTTTTAATTTCCAATTATTGATATAAAAAGAAATCTAACTAGGGTAGATTGTGATTTAGGAAAATGAAAGGTGAATTGGTTAGGGTAGAGAGTGGCCAAGCTAACCTCCAAGGGCCCCATGCCCTCGGAGTGCTGCCTACATAGTCCTGACGAAAAGGGACCTCAGGCCGATGTAGTTCTCCCATAAGCTAGGGAAGAATGTGAGGAGGTATGAGAATGAGTTGGTAGGTTATAGACATGATTGGGTCTAGGGTTTTTTTTAGGTATGCGTAAATTGTTGGCATATTGGTATGGGTGATTTTGAGTTGATTGTGGTGAAAGAGAAAAATTACCCAACGATAAGCATCAAGGATCGAGTCCTATATAAGGTAATCAATATGTAATGAAGAAGGTTAGAAGATAAGAGGAGGCAAAAAAGCCACCTGATTGGTAAGGATCACAACGGGTGTATCATACCTTGGATAGGTGAATGAACGTAAGATCCTAAAAACATTGCATGATTGATTATTATAAAGGTGAAAAGTAGTCACATGATCACCAAATGTCACGGTTCCATGAGGTCCCTTTAGGCGGTAGGAAATGAAAATGTGAATGGTGAGTGTTATCCAAAATTCGCCCCTCAAGATAATTTTGATAACATGCATCAAATTCTTTAGTCCCAAGCAATTATATTGATTCAAGGCAAAAAATCATGTTTCTGGGGTCCGCTCGGGTTCTTTCTAACTCTTCTGTCCAAGAAGAAAACCCAACAAGTTTTAAAAATGTGAAAAAATTGCAAAAAACAATCTCGGGCCAGGAAAAATCATGAAAAATGGCTAAGTCCTAGTCCTCACAACAGTCGGGACATAAGGGACATCTGGGCACAAACTGGCCGAAAGGCCGCCAGGCAGTCTGCGCAGCATTTGGGACATCCGGGCCAAAGGAACACGCGGGACGCGGAAATCCGAACTGGCCGAAAAGTGGAGAAAATTGACTAACTGTTGAAACAGGCAGTCTGGGACATCTGGGAAATTAGTACGCGGAGGACACAAGTCGGCTGAAAAGACTTAAGGCATCTCGGAATAGTTGGGCCGAAGGTACGTGAAGTACGCGAACCGGCCGAATCGGAAAAATTTTTCCCAGACAGTCCAGAAGCAAGCAGGACAAGAGTACACGAAGGGTGCGAACCAGCCAGATCGGCCGAAATGAGGACTTTCGTACTGGGACATCTGGACAAAAGGGATGCGTGAGACGCGAAAAGCCGAAGCGGCCGACAGCAAGGAAGAAAAGTCAACGTTTGGTCCGGAAACTTCAAACGACCATAACTTTTGACTCCGATCTCCGATTTTCACAAAATTAGACTTTCTGGAATGAGCACGACGTCCTCTACGCCACAAAAACTTGATTTATTATTTTTAATGAAGGTAGATATATTTAAATAAAAGAAACATATTCAGCTCCATTCAGTCAATGCTCATTCCCGTCAAATGACAGAAAACGCCTGCCAGACCCAAAATAGCTGCCCTCACTCAGAAGGCCATAACTTTTGCATTTCTCAACAAAATTGCACAAAGTTGACCGTTGGAATCGTGTCTCCGAGCGCGATGCACAAAAATCAAGAAATTCCAGATTTGATGAGAGATTGATCGAGATTTTTAACAAAACGTGGCCGGGTTCAGAACAGTGTTTTATTTGGTAGCTGGGAGTGCAATTAAGAGGCATGGTCATCATTCTTTCTCTACTACAGCACATGGGACAGTATGGGGAGCCTTTTACAAGTAATATATAATCATTTCACTCAATTTAATGCCTCTTACAGGTGGTTGAAGGACAGATTTCAGGATTTCCATTTTCCCTTCTCTTCCCCTTCTCATTTTTTCTATAAATTGGAGTGTTGGGCTCATTGTAAAAGGGGGGAAGTTTTCAGATAGCAAAGCTCTGTCAAAATTGCTTTGTGAAGCCAATGTGTTGCAGGCCCTTGTAGTGGACTCCTTGCATGGTGATCCAGGCCCTTATCTTGTAATAGATTGAATTGTGCATATCATGAAGCAATAAAATACCAGTTTGTGGATGTATCTTCCCCTGCTGTGTTTTCTTGCATTCTTCTTGCCCCTTTAATCTTTCTACAAGAATATTGTGTCTATTTTTATGTTCTTGCAGGGATCCATTATCATTGTGTATGCTTGGAATATCATTGTGAATGCATTTTGCTAGATTATGGAGAACTGTCATCACCTCTTCTAGTGTGCACTTTGTTTCTGTATTTCACGCATTTGGAGAATACTCTCACACCCTCCCTTTCTGGTGTATCACCGCTTTAATGTAGGCTTTCATTTTGTGCATTCTCTCTCCCTGGTCCCTTGGAATTTTAGATTAGAACAGTTAGCTTATCCTGCATTAGAGTAGATTGTGGCAGGTAGTTTAGGAGCAAGAACCAGCTTTCTCTGGAGATCTATCTCAAGTAGCAAGTCCCACAACTTGGAGATAGTACCCATGTTATCCAATCACACCGTGAGTTCAAGTATATGCACTTGTATAAACACAGGGGTGCTGTGATTCGGTGATAATAGTGAGAGGGTGAAAAGTGGTAGTTTATTGGTATTAGGTAGCATGCCTTTTGGCAAGAGATATAAGGTCACGATGGGCAAGTCAATGACGAAAAAGTTTTTATTTGTTTTGACTGATATTTTAGATAGACTGATTGATGCGGGAATTCTATATGGGATGAGAAAATTAACTCCTTTAGGTCTTCGTGAAGCTGATCGATGCGGGAAGCTTCAGATTCTTTTTTTTTGAAAGAGCTTTATATAGGTATCCATCGAGGGAGCAGTCTATTTATAGCAGCGATGTAGAGAGAAAGATGTCCTTTTGAGGGAGTCATCTTTTTGTTGGAAGTTTGACTTAACGAGTTTGATCCCGCATGTGAGGTACTTTTAAGTCATGGACAAGACTAAGGTGAATAATCAGATTCTTGTTCAAAAAGAAAGGTGAAACGATCATGGGATCTCATCTAAAATTAGATGAAAAGTATCCATGAGAATCATGCCATGTGTAGTGCCGTGGTACACATATTTAAGAGAAGATAAAAGAGTGATGGGTACATGATTCTTTTTTAATCACTGGTGAAGGTATAGGAAGTGGATAGCGCTCAAGGGACAAGCATGGAAAGAGGTAGAAGGCAAGGTGGGACTAAAAATTCAACAATAGAATGGTTGAAGATGTAAGGCATTGATGGGCTCAAGTTTGGGTTTACCGTCTAGTGAAGATAAATGATAAGCACCTGATCTATAAGTATGAGTCACGATGTATGGTCCAAGCCAATAAGGAGAAAATTTTCCTCATTTACTTCTTTCTACTTTAGTTACATGTTGATTTTCTTTCAGAACAAGATCACTAACTTAGAAGGTTTGTTCATGGACACGTTTGTCATAGGCACATTTGATACATTTTTGTAAACTTGAAGATGGCCAAGAGTGTTAATACGATGCTCATCTAATAACTCAAGTTGTGCTAAATGGCCTTGATGAAAGTCATCATCATTGAGCATGTCATGGAGAGAAATGCAGAGTGAGGGAATCTAGACTTCGAGAGGAAGAACAACCTCTATACCATAGACCAGAGAAAAAGGTGTGGTAGTAGTGGAAGTGAAAAAACTAGTGTGGTATTCCCACAAGGTGAAAGGAATGTGCGTATGTGAGTCCTTTCCAGTATCGTTAACCACTTTCATGAGAATTTTGATTAAGGTTTTATTAGTGGATTCTAGTTGGCCATTTGTTTGTGGGTAATAAGGTGACGAGAATCTTAACTGAATGCCGAAGGCGTCACAAATTTTTCACAAGGTTTTATTTTTGAATTGTTTTCTGTTATCAATTATGAGGTGATGTGGGATACCGAAGTGACAGATGATGTGATGATTGATGAGCTCACATATTTTCTCAACTTTCATGTAGATGATAGGTATGGCTTCAACCCATTTGGTTTAATATTTGGTAGCGGTAATGATCCATTGATGTCATTGGGAAGAATGGGGATTGATCTCTGCGATAAGATCTAAACCCCATTGAGAGAATGACCAAAGGTCACAGGTGACCTGTAAGGCATGACTGGGTCTATGATGAAGGTTGGCATGTTGTTGGCATTTTACACAACGCTTAACATAGTCACAATAATAATGGTTAAGGGTCAGCCAATATTAGCCTAGGCGAAGAATACACTTAGTAACAGCAAGGCCACTGAAGTGGCCTCCAAATATGCCAGCATGAACTTCCTTAATGGTATAAGGAGTTTCAGAACTCGTAAGGCATCATAAGAGAATACCATCGAAGACAAGATTATAGAGGAGGCCACCCATGATGACATAACAAGAGGCATTTTTAAGAAAAGGCATGTTGTCTATTACGAGTGAGGTCGGGAGGAAAGATGGAGAGGGAAAGATAGTCCGAGTATTTTTTATACCAAAGGTCACTCAGGTCTGGGGCAGCAGTTCCGATAGAGTAAACTTCATGAGGTAAATAAGAGGGTGATTGGAGTCTTTGTACGGGGACAAAGATTTTTGAATTGGCGGGCGAAGTGGGTATTTGAGAGGCTGAGCAGACCATAGTATCTACAAATTTGTTGGTTGAGTGGGGGATGGTTTGAAGTTCATAATGGTCAAAGGTCATCAAAAGTATGTCCACATGATGTTTATACTTTTGAAGTGTCTCATTACGACATTGGTATATACCATTGACTTGGTTTACAACTAATTGAGAATCACCAAATTATGTTGATGGACTTGACATCCAAGGCATAGGTAGCTTGGAGACCTAATACGAGCATTTTGTATTCGACAATATTGTTTGTACAATCAAAATCAATTTTGAAAGACAAAGGCATGGGTTCACTGTCAAGTGAAATGAGGATAACACCTGCCCCATCCCCACACTGACACTTAGAACCGTCGAAGAAGAGTGTCATGTGGTATATGGGCTCATCCACGGAAAGGGTAACAATTGACTCATCTGGAAAGTCAAAATTAGAGGGTTGATCCCTAGAAATAGGTGCGTCGACCAATTGGTCGGTGATACCTGGGCCCTTGATGGACTTTTGATGGATGAAATCAAGGTCAAGGTTGGCCAAAAGCATAAGCCAACGTGTGGTACGTTGATTTTGGTAATGTTTGGCACACATGAAGTGTAAAGAGTCGATGTTGGTCACAACATAGGTTTTGTGGTTGAGTAGGTAATGACAGAGTTTTTTGGCAACAAAAAGTAAGGCTAAGCAAAGTTTTTTGGCATGGGTGTAGCGGGTTTCATAGTCCAAAAGAGTATGACTTATGTAATAAACCACCTGCTCCTTGTGTTGTTCATCGCGATGAGCAAGCATGGCCCCTAAGGAGTGATCGGTAGCTGAGATGTATAGGTAGAAGGGTTGATCATCTTTAAGTAGAATGAGTACGGGTGGTTAGAAAAGGTATTGTTTTAAGGCCTCAAAAGCTTTGTGGTAGTCATCATTCCATTTAAAGGAGACATCCTTCTTGAGAAGATGATGGAATGGTTGACACCGATCAAAAAATTACAAAATGAAATGACAAATAGACTGTAACTTACCTTGTAGGCTATGGAGTTACCTAAGGTTAGTGGGCAGAGACATTTCAAGAATAGCCTTGACTTTAGCAGGGTCAATTTCTATACCACATAAGGAAACGATAAATCCTAGGAGCTTTCCTAAGAGAACAACGAAGACACACTTCTTGGGCTGGAGGTGAACACAATATTTAATGAGGTGGTCAAAGATGGTCTTTAGGACGGCGAGGTGCTTAGAGCGATGTTTAGATTTGGCATGGAGGTCGTCCACGTAATCTTCCAATATATGATGCATGATGTCATGGAAGATGTAAGTCATAGCCCGTTGATAGGTGACACTAGCATTTTTAAGGCCAAATGGCATAACTCGATAGCAGAAGGTCCCCGAAGGGGTGATGAATGTGGTTTAGTGCTGATCCTTTGGGGCAAGAAATATTTGGTTATAACCCGAGAAGCCATTCATGAGTGATAACATCTTGTGACCATCGGTAAGGTCAACCAGTTGGTCAATACCAGGTAGAGGAAAGTCATCTTTTGGGTAAGCTAGGTTGAGGTCACGAAAATCTGTGCAAATGAGAAGTCCCCCTGTCACCTTAGTGACATGGACAATGTTAGAAATCCAACAAGGATAATCAATGGGTAAGATGAAGGAAACCGAAAGAAGGCACTGATGTTCTTTTTTGACCAGAAGAGCAATGCGAGGGTGCATTTTCCTCAGCTTTTGTTTTATGGGTTTAACATCAGGAATTTTTATGATATTGTGGACCACTATGGTGGGGTCAATACCAGACATGTCTGCATAAGACCAAATGAAAGCGCGGTTATGGTTTTTGAGAAAAGAAGTGATGGCTTCCTATTCAACGGTATCTAAAGATTGTCTGATCTTTAGAATGTGCGGGTCATCCTGAGTATGGATGTTGATTTCGATAGTCAATTTGTTCAAAATGGTTTTTGTCTCAGATGGTAACGACTGATGAATATACGAGTCTTCAACACTAAGGTAGGTGAGTATAGATTCATCATCATGACATTGAATGATGTTAATCGAAGGTGTATCATCATCGATCATTTCAGGATACAGGAAGGGTAGAGATGAGGGAGCCTCACCCTCGCGTTGATAAGTCAGAGGCCCCATGGAAATGGTGTTTATGAAAAATAAAGTTAGGAGGAATGGATTCTGGATCCATTGACTCTATTGACGAAGGTGGTGATGAAGGTAGAGTGGGTGAAGAAGGTGGAGAAGGACGAATGTCCTCAATGAGTTCAATGCGGGCCTTCTTTGTAGGTGGTTCAACAAATATGATACCACTACAGTCGTTATGTTTGTGGGTAGTACATGGAATAACAGTATGGTGTCCTTGCTCATAAAAGCCAAAACCAAAAGCCTTCCATGCACATCGGTGCAGGAAGGTGTGGGTGAAATGGAGATTGGTGAGTGACTGGAGGTCAGTAGAAAATAGGTGGGTTTGTGATGGTGGTTTAGGTGCGGAAGTGGTAGTATCAAATCCCCTATAGGTGAGATTGGTATGAAGGTGGGAGGACCATAAAGGAGGCACTCTCCTATACAGTGATCATAGCGAGGGTGTTGGTGAAGGCTTCTGTACTCTTGTGGAGTAAGGAATGTGTTGAAACTATATAGGTGATACTCCCCTAGAGTGAGGCATTGAAAAATTCCTTCTAAGGGATCGGTGGTTGGTATGTGGTTAGTTGGGATAGACAATGTGTCGAAGGTTAGATTGGAGGTGGAGCCAGCTGATTGGGAAGTTAACGGTTTGGTCATGGAGGTCGTGGCAGCGGTAGGAATGGAGGATGTAGGTGCGGTTGAAGTAACGGCGGAATTGGTGAGTGGAGGTGTAGGTGAAGAGGTGGTGGTCATGGAGGTAGACGCTTTAATGGGTATAAGCACGTCATTGGGTCGGTAAAGCATGTTACAAGTTTTGAAAGGTGATGGGTCAGCCAGAATTGTATAGGTGTGTCCTTCATGCACACACTTCACAAAACGATGCAAAGTGGAAGGAACACAACCCATGACATGAATCTAGGGTCTACCAAACAACATGTTATATTGAAATTCCCCCTCCAAGCTGTAAAATAACTCTAGAATAGTGTGGGGGCCCACAAGAACATGGAGGATGACAGTTCCAAGTGTAGAGGTGATAGCGTCATTGAATGATCGCAACATGACGAGATGTTTATGCATGCAATTTTTAGGTATGCACATTTGGGCGAATGTACGAGAGGAGATGATATTTATGCTAGTGCCCCCATCGATCATAACGCGTTGTACGCATATATCATCGATGTTGACAGAGATGAAGAGAGCTGGATCTGGGTCATCAGTTTGGTGTGGTGCGATCTCTTCATCTGAGAAGCTGAGTGTGGCTACTTGGTGAGTAGGCAGAGGTGTGGATGAAGGTGGTAAATTGGTGAGAGAGGCTACATCATGGGGTGTAATAATGGAGGCTATGGGTGTAGGGTCATTGGGTAAAACCTTAATAGACTAAAGAACCTCCATGAGAGCTTGACGATGGGATTATGAGGTTTGGATGAGGTCATACAGAGACATTTTGAGGGGGGATTGGTGTAGTTGTTTGAGCATCGCACGATGTGTAACCCCATTAGAAATAGGATATGTGGGGCCGCGGATAGTGATTTTAGGCGTGGGTGTAGATCGTATGTTGGGTATGGGGTTGGTTGGTGGGTTGGTTACATTTTCGTTGCTTGTATCCTTCTGGGCACAGGTAGCAACATGGATCATGTTGATCTAAGGTGGGTAGGTAGGTGAAGTAGGTGTGCCATGAAATGTATAGTGATAGGAAGGGAAAAATTCAAGTGGCAGGAAGGAACCTTGTGAGATGAGTTGGACACACCGACATCTGGGTGGAGGTTTGGCAAGTTCTCTGTTGTGAACCATGTTAATTTCAAATCTTGGGGTGGATCTAGGAGTTTTCGGGGTAGAGGTCTTGGTCGTTGAGTAGGTAATGAGGGAAGAACTGTGGGAATGGGTGATGGTGAAATGGGGTCCTCATCGAGAAGGTCATCATCGTCAAAGTTTTCTTCAGGAGGGCACAACTAGATAAGAACAGTTTTCAAAGCCTTGCAGTTCTCCACATCATGCCCTGACACACGATGGTAGGCACAAATTTTGGTGTCATCAAACCCCTTTGGTTTGGGTTTGAGTGGGTCATAAGGCCTAAGGGGCAGTAATGTGATGAGAAAAGTTCAAGGAGGTTGGTTAAGATTTTGGCATAGGATCCCACCAGTGGACCATAATGGGAAGTGAATGTGGGTTTGGGTGTAGGTGTAGCCAATTGTATAGGAAGGTTCTTTGCACGAGGGAGAGTGGGTTGAGCTACAGTTTTAGGTGCTGGTGTGGTAGATTAGGTAGGGGTATGGTAGATGAATTGACAAGAGAGTGTGTGGTTGGTTTGATTACCTTATTGGAGGGTAGCAGATTTTAGTCTTTAGGTTGCACCTTCTTGGGTAAAGGTGATGTGGGCGCATGAGATCTAGAGGGAAAAGTGTATGGTGGAAGAGGTCGAGTTACCCACGGGGATAATTGAGGTGCTGTGAAGGTAGATGGCGTAGGTCATGTAGGAGGTGTGAGGGAAAGAGACTGGAGTGTCATGGGTAGTGAAGAAGTTATCAATGGTATTGGAGGTATGGGTGGTAAAGATGTTGTAGGTGTGGGCGAAGGTCGTTTCGGGTGCTTGGGTATGTTAGAGGTCTGTGAGGGAGGAATGGGCTGCTGTGTTTTTAGTTTATTGGTGGGTGGAGGTTTCTTAACTATGTTGGAAGGGCAAGGTCCTAAGACAGACGGAAGGGGTGAAGGTGATGAAGGTGTGATCAGTGAGGTTGGGGTATGAAATCTATGGGATTGGCTCTTCTGGTTGGGTGTCAGATTAAACTTGGTGTTGGTTTTGGAGGATGTAGCTAAATCTAATTTGATGGGTGGATGAGTAAGGCTGTCGGTTGGGATGACCCCTAAGGTAAGTAATAGGTTTAGGTAAGGAAGATGATGTAGGTGCGGGTTTGGATTTAGATGCATGTTGGGTTATGGGAAGGGGTGTGAGTTGAGCCATGAGTGGTATTGTGGAAGAATTTGTGATAGTTGTGGTTGTGTTTGGTTTAATCGGCCGAAATATTTTTGGATAGATAGTGGAAGTGTCAGCAAGTGACATTTGCATTTATGTTGAGATAGGAAGCAGAAGACACCCCCAAAGTAAGGCTCTATCCACATAATCCAAGCGGTCAGCTAAGCATGAGAAAGGCTCTATTGTAGGTGAGGTTGATGAGGATCCAATGGCGATTCCCATAAAATGTGTCTTAGAAACAGGGAATTTTCTAGCTTCAACTTTTGTGGGTAAGAGAGCCAAAAGTAAGTCCGTTGGATCTTGGGTAACTGATGGAGAATGGTCACCTAGAGGTAAAGGCATTTCTACTAGATTTTCTATTGGTGGAGGAGATGATGGGTGCTCCTCTGTGGGTGGAGGAGATGATGGGTGTTTCTCTGTGGGTGGAGGAGATAAAAAAACATCTTATGTGGGTCGGAGAGGTACTACGGGTGATAGATCCCTAGGTGGAGAAGCGAAAGGTGAAATCATCTCGATGTTAACAGGAGTCTCCTTCATGGGTGAGGAAGGAGACAAAGGGTGTTCCTCTATGGGTGGAGGAATAGGTTGAGTAGTTTCAAGTGTAGGTGGAGGGCTTTGGGCCAGAATTTCATCTATGGAAAGAATATGAGGTAATTGGGAAGCAACTGGTGCATCATTGAAAATAGCATGGACCTCACGGGTATGACTATCATGAGTTGAGTTCTCCCCGGTTTGAGCAGAAGAAGGGGCATGATTAGGAAATGGCTTCTTGAAGATGTGTAGGTTTTGATTGGCAGGTGCATTAGGATTATCCAAGGTTAACTAGCCTTTCATGAGCATTTCTTGGACAATGTTTTTGAAAGTGATGCAATTTCCGTCACTATGACCTTTTACCCTATGATAGTTACAGAAGTAGCGCTCTTTATACCACGCGGGTGTGGGGCAAGCAGGATCAAAACCAGTGTGTGGTTTTACTGGAGGAAGGTTGATGGCCTTAGATTTAATGATATTTTCCAAGACAGAAGAATAAGGCTTCTCAATTAGGGTGTATTTTTGTTGTTCCCGTCTAAATTGAAAAGTTTGAACGGGTGAGAGATTAGATGAGGGGTTAGCCTGATTTGACGGATGGGCTGGGCCGGCCTTGACTACCACTGTGTTAGCGGTTCCCTTGGTTTTTGAATAATTATTCTGTGGTTTCAAAGAAGAAGAGGTATCATTTGACTTAAATGTTGAGTTCTTATTTCGTAGTTGAATTTTCTTTTCTTCGATGGCCCGAATCTCTAGCTTTCGTGCCATGTTGAATGCCTCATTGAAGGTTCAGAAAGTCTGGACCTATAGGGTCGACGAGATATTTCTAGCACAAGCCCGCATGAAGATCTTGATGAGTTTGGTTTGTGGTAGTTCGAATGTGAGTTGATTGATCAGATTACGCCAATGAGCAACTAAATATACGATAGATTCGTCGTCATATTGACGTGTAGAGTAGAGGTCAGTCATGGTAACCTTCTTAACAACATTGATTTAGAAGTGATCCAAAAAGGCTTGGGCCACCTGATTAAATGAGAAGATAGAATGTCTAGGTAACCCACTATACTAGTCAAATGTGGGCCCAGTCAGAGACATGGGAAAGGTCCTCAGAAGCAAAGCGTCATCATGGGCGATCAGATAACACCCATGTTTGAAAGACCGCAGATGCTGTTGCGGGTCTTCTTTGCTGCTAGAGCAATTAAATTTAGGCATTTCCCAATGCATGAGATATAGACGGATAGGAATGGATGTGTTTATGGGCTCATTGCAAATTTCATCGTAGATGAGAGTGTTGCGGGAGCCAGAGACCGATGCCTCCAATGTCTACATCTTTTCCATCATTAACTTGAGTAGGTCATTAGTAGGTTGTGATGGATGGGTGCCTCCTGTAGCGTAAGAGGGTTGGTGTTGGGCATATGATGGAGGTGGCATCCCAGTATATGGCGTTGCTATATAGGTAGATTGAGAAGGAGGGAGTGAAATAGGGGGTACATACCTAGAATGAATGATGGGTGAAACGAGAGGCTGTTGATAGTATGTATATGGAGGTGGAAGGGTCGTGGTGACCCTAGTAGTAATGGGGGCTAAGGACCGTGGAATAGGAAGGAAAATATTTTGAAAAAGGGTAGGGGTCACCGATACTAGGGGTGGATGTGTAGTTACAGGTATGTGTGAGACAATAGGCGCAGATGAGGTTATGTTCTGGGTGGTTGGTGAAGGTATAGTGGATGTGGCATGTGTAACAGACGTAGCAGATGCGGTGGTCATAGCAGGTATAAGGCCTAGCTGTGAAATGACATGAGGCAAGGTAGGCGAGGGTAGTGCAGAGCTAGAAGGGGCTGGCACAAACGTAGGAACGAGTGTCGAGGGGATAGATACTGACATGCCGTATATCAACTGACCTGAGGCATCTTGAGTGGACGAGTAGGAAAGATAAAATTACAAGGTAGAAGGGTTCTGGTCAAGGAGTCCTGTGAACTCCTCATTTCCGGTAGTGATAGAGATAGGTTAGATAGGCTCCATGGGTGGTGATAGAATGGATGGTGGTGAAGGACTAGGTGGGAGTGGTTGACAACTGGTGTGGAATATGAGGGCATTTGCTTGGCGACGCGTCAACACCATGTGAATAGGTACCGACGTGGTAGGACTTCTTTCTGTAAATGACACAAAAATACAACAGAGATAAGAGAAATAGGTGGTGGTAGGTGAATTAGGTACAAAATTTTAGCTGGAAAATTACACAGGCTAATCGATGTCAGTTTGGGTAAATCGACGCTAGTCATAGATAACTGTGGTCGGTCACTGTGAAATTGGACAATTTGTCAAAATAAAGCAAAAAAGTGATGATCTGCCAAGTAGATAAGATGTTGATGAATTTATCAGGTCAGTGAATATGATGAGGGTGACAGAGACCCTGAACAAAAAAGAAGGTGGAGTAGGTGTGCCTTTGGGTAGGTTAACCAAAAGAACAGTAAACCGATGCCGGTTGGGTAAAACCGATGACGGTTAGAGGGTAACTGATGATGGTCGCTGGACCGACACTGGTTACTGTGAAATTGAAACAGAGATGAAGAAAAGGTAGTTATGACTTAAAATTATATGTAGAATCAAACCCAAAATTCTGAGAATGATGAAAATAGAGTCCAGACACACTCAGATGAAGCTGGAATACACTAACTATGATGAGGAGTGTGCAAGGGGAAATAAGAAAATGAAGAACGTGACCTTTCACCTCAAAATGCAAGCCAAATAGAAACACTAAGAAAAATACGATCCTAAGAGTGCTTTTTCTATTATGTTTGTTCAGCTTATGCTATTTAAGGACTGACTCATGAACTTTAGAATAGAATTTTTGGTGAGGATGAATTCCTACGAAGAAGGAGATCTACAAGGAGAGGTTTTAGGTATGTTATGGCGGGGGCAGGCTTTTCTCTGAAGTATGACTCGACAGAAACAACGAGCTGGGTGCCCACTGTGCCATGATCGTGTGATCACCTACAACTTCTTCTGGGAGAGGTGTTGTTTAAGAATGTGCATATTTTCAATTTTGTGATGTTTGGTAAGACTCAGAGAGAGAGAAAGATAAAGGAAGTGCTTTTCTACGATTCGTTTGTCAACCATCAGCTGGGAATGACTTCCAGCGTATAGGTTACCCTCAATTAATGTGAGCTAATGCAAAAAGCATAATGAAATGAAATTATTTGTAAACCCAAATCGAAATGTTGAATTCAATAACACAAAAAGATGAACAGGAGAAGGGATGTTCTTTCACTAATGCGATACTAATGAAAGGAAAGAAATGTTTTTTTTAAAGCATCCAGATACGATTGCTTTTAGATAATAGAAGAAAAGAAGATTTCAGGGGAGAAATTTTAATGTGAGAACCTTTTAGAAAGGAAACAAACATGCAACTTTTCACCTATAAATGAAAGAATGTAAAGAATCCCGAATGGGTCCCACCGGGCATGCCAAGATGTTTCACCTAATTCTAGAGTGTTTCTTTTAATGTTGATGAAACAGATAATAAAGGGCTAGGAGGAATACCTGTATAAATGATGGTTGTAGGTTGTTGCGTGCATATGACTTCTTGATCCACAACTGATCGTGAGAGCTTCCTTTTTGCTGGGAGGAACCACCTGAAATGGAAAACTAGACCACCAAATAAAAGTTGAACACTATATGCAGTGGACTACCTAACATATGCTAGATCCGGGAAGTGTGATACTCCCTAGACAACTATCAATCCAATGTTTAAAAATAACTTAATGCTAACAAAAAAGGAAATTGTACTGTAGTTAAAATGATTTAGGTATCTCATTCATCTATAATAAGCAAATTCGTTCACAACAAGCTAAGCTATGACTGAATCTGAACGAAAAAGTCTCTATCAGGGTATTGGTATTGGTCAGGGTCTGGTTCTAGGCTATTTTAGGTATTTGGTAGGGGTTTTAAGCTATGTTCTTAGTCTGAGGGTAAAAACACAGAGACCGAAGTCAGTCTGGTATGACCGATGTTGGTTTAGGTGAATTGGTGACAGTTGTGGGTGACCGACGACGGTATGGTCGGGGTACAGGAAAAATCAATAAAAACTTGAGGTGAAGGCAAATCCAAGGCTAAATTGGAGTGTAAAGGGCAATGGTGAGGTCTTTTTAGGTCTTAGGTATACTCAGGGGTAATTAAAATCTGGGTATGGGAAGTTCAATGGTGTGGGTGAAGGAATGGTCAAGTTTGCATGGAGGTAAATGGTGGGGGAATGGGAATGGTAGTAGAAACTAATAACAGAAGTAAAAGAGTCTACAAAATGATAATGGACAAGTGCTGGTTAACAAACACTTATTGTTGTACGAGCTTGATGTCTTGTTAGCAATGGTAGGTGATCAAATGGAAGGAACTTGGTGTGGTGCTGGCACTTCCCCGGATGCTCTCGTGAAGGCAGATGGATTTGTGGGTGCTTCTAGTGTTGACTACGGGTGCTCTGATTTGTGTACGAATGCTGGTTCTGCTTGCATGTAGCTTTAGTTTCATCTCTTGCTCTCAGAAGATGTGCTAAGCTCTCAGAAACATGACAACCTTGAAATAAGGTTGTTTTGGGGATTAAATGGTAACCGACGGTGGTTTTGGGTTGACCGATGAAGGTTTAGGGTAACTGACATTGGTTAGGGTGGGATTTCCTAGGTTTACTAAATTGGGTAGATCCCCTTGATTTTCTGGGATCTCATTCGTTTGCCCAATGGATTAGAATGGAAGCTTCCTTTTCAACGTGTAGGAATGTGGTTAGAGGGAATGTAGGCTTTGATTTTTAGGGTTTGGGTAGGTCTTAGTTAGTTATGGCAACATATTAAGAATAGGTCTTAGGGTGAGGTGGCTAGATGAGGTGTATAGGTGAGGTGGATATATGGGAATTATCCAATTAGGATATTTAAATAATAAATATTGTGAGGATAATGAATTAATTTAATTTAATTAATTAAATTAATATTAGAGTGGGGTGAAAGGGGCCATGGTTAGGTGAGTGTGTTTGAGTTGGTTATTTGTCAAGGGACCAAGGGGAGTGTGACCCAATTTTGGTGTCTACAACTAGCTAAAGAGCCACGTGTAGATTCCTTGGACACACAGGATATTACAGGAAGTTCATTAAGGGGTATGCCAAAATCACCGCACCCTTAGAAGAATTGTTGAAACATAAAAGTTCCTTTCATTGGGAAGAGGCGCAGGAGAAGGCATTTGACACTTTAAAGGAAAGGCTTGTAACGACGCCCATATTACGCTTCCCTTCTCTGGATAAGCCTTCCCATGTGCACATGGATGCCTCGGGAAAAAAAATGGGGGTAGTACTAGCACAACCTGGCAAAGGAATTTTCGATCATCCCTTGAGATTTGCAAGCAAGAAATTGACACCAGCAAAGTAGAATTACACAACTACTGAGCGCGAAGCATTGTCAATGATCTACGCGCTACATAAGTTTAGGCAGTATCTGTTGGCAACACCCTTCATGTTCTACACAGATCACATGACATTAAAATACTTAGTCAACAAACCCGTTCTGCAAGGGTGCATATGTCGTTGGGTCCTTCTATTTTAGGAATTTGAATTTATGGTGGTGGTAAAGCTAGGAAAGAATAACTTAGGTCCTTACTACTTGTTAAGGATTGATTTGGGAGAGGATGCAGAAAGCATTGAGGAAACCATGCCAGATGCACAACTTTTTAGATTACGGCGTTCACTCTCATACTTGGAAGATATCGCACTGTTCTTAAAGATAGGTGTAGCACTAGAAGGGATGAGAGATGTGGAGAGAAAGTAGTTGGCTATACACGCCGCACCCTACATGCTTATTAGCAAATATCTATACAAATTAGGCCATGATGAGGTTCTGCGCCAATGCATGCTAGAACACGAGCACATTGCAATTATGGAAGAAGCGCATGGTGGGATTGCAAGAGGACACTATGTGGGAAATGAAACCACACTGAAGATTCTACTCACAGGGATTTAGTGGGAATCCATTTACCAAGATTGTATTGAGTTTCGCAAGGCCTGACCATCATCAGTGCCTTGGAAAACTTGGAAAGAGGGATGAAATGCCCTTACAACCAATAGTCAGCATGGAACCATTTGAGAAATGGGCTATCGAATTTGTAGGACCAATATCACCAGTGGCGCGAAGGTCTGGTTTGTGGTATATCATCATTGCACTGATCATTTCACACAGTGGGCAGAGGCAACACCTACAAAGAATTGCACCGCGACGACATCTACTAGATTCTTATGGGACAATTTAATCAACAGATATGGTTTCCCTTTAAGTTTAACAAGTGACAGGGGTACACACTTCCTCAATGAAACAGTTAGGATCATGTTGGCAGAATTTATGGTGGCCCATCATAAGACTACCCCGTATCACCCTCAAGCAAATGGGACTACTGAGGCATTTAACAAAATACTAAGTCATATGTTAACTAAGATCTATGACGTCAGAAGACAGGATTGGGATGATAAGGTATTAGCTGTCCAATGGGCATATATGACAACCTATAAAAGGTTAATAAGGCCACATCGTTTCAATTGGTGTTCAACGCGGAGGCTATTTTACCAGTTGAATTCATGTTACCTTCACTACGTATAACATGCGTAGGAGGTTTAACTAATTAGAAAGTGCTAGAAGAAAGAATTGATAAATTAATGTAGTTGGATGAAAGGAGATCACTTACTAGGTGGAGTCAAAAGATAGAAAAATCAAAACAAAAATCATGGCATGATTACCATATCAAGAACAAGAAGTTTGAGGTTGGGCAGTTGGTGTTATTGTATGATTCCAAGTATCTACGCCATCCTTGGAAGTTGAAAGTCCATTGGTTTGGAACTTACCTCATATCGTACATTCTTGATTTAGGTGCTTGCTAGTTACAAGCGCTGGATGGGATAAGATTACCAGGTCACTTCAATAGGAGTAGGCTGAAGCCCTACTATAAATAAGTATTCTTGGTGTTTGTAAATAAGGCCATGTCGCCAGTTAGTTTAGGTTTTCTTTTATGCAATTTCCTTTTCTGTGTTTCCCTTTCTCGTCGTTTGTTCTGTTTTTTGTTTTTCACCTTTGGTGCTGGTAACCACATTAATTTTTGAAGGTTGTGCATGCGCAAAGGACCACACATCTATTTTAGTGTGGGGTAGCGTGATGTGGAGTTTAGGCCCATAATACAAGTTGAATGGATAGTAGAAGTTGTGGTGAATGGCTCGGTTAAAGGACTAAAGGCATGTAAGGTTAATAGGCACATAGAGAAGAGATGGACGTAAATGGTTGGTGTCAAGAAAGCTTTGAAGAAACCACATACAGGAATAAGGAAGAGCGCAAGAACAACATGAGGTAAGCGAGGGAAAAAATAGAGAAATAGACAGAAGAAGTGCCTTCAGCACTAGGAATGTGCATGTAAGATGCTTCAGTCAGGTTGATTTTTGCATGCCAAAAGGTTGTAACGGGGTTTGTGCTTAAGTTGTGGCGCGTGGGAAAAAGTGCTCAAATACTGGCTTAGTGGAAAAAGCTACATTTAAGGTCGAAGTACGATGGTAGGTGAGAAAGCATTTAATGTTGGGAAAGAGAAAAACTATAAATAAAAGTTCGAGCACTTCATTATTTGCATTGCGTTTATGAAGAAAAGAAATCTCTCGTGAACTAGGGCATCTAAAGCAAGATCTTTGCGTCGAAGGAATTATTTGAGAGATATGAAGTGCATAGCTAGGGTAAAATCACAAACTAGTAGGAAAGGAGTACATAGGAGTGGAGAAGTTAAGTAAGCAAGTGCCGTCTTGTGGAAGGGTTTTTCAAGTTAGGGTTTGGCAACTAGGGCATAGAATTAGAAGGAGTTTTCTGCAAAGATTAAGCTTGGGGTTGGAAAGAGTGGTAAAGTAGAGAAAGGAAAAGACACTTGAAGTGATAACCTAACCAGAAGAATGACACCAAAGAAAGAAACCATCTCACTAAAGAAGAAGAAGGGAAAGGGTAAGGGGAAGTAAATGACTGCCGTTGCAAGCACAAATGAAGAATGGTATGAATAAATGTAGTACCCACAAGGGGTGTTGCTAGGAAAAGAATGGGAATCACACCTAAGAAATATGACTATGTGTGACTATAATCATTGCACTAGCACAATAGAGAAAGAAATGGGTTTGGAGTTGCTTCGCCCAACCAACAAGAGAACGTTAGAAGGTATGCCCATTTACAATGATGAAATAAAGGTTAAGTTGGAAAAGGCTGGGTTGCGACAACTTTATGAACTGCCATACTTTGGGAAACCTGAGTGCCTCTACCAATGGCTAATGTTGCGCATTCACAAAGACCACTTTTATTTTGTGGGGCGCAAGATACGCATAACCCCCCAGCTAATTTCCAAGTTCACGGGCCTTATCTGTGAAGGGGAAAACATTGATGATGACCTAAGCGATAAGGAGGCCATCAAGGAAATAGTTACTGCATTTGACTATAAGAAAGGATCATAATACTTTGACATCGCTGAGATCCAAGACCCTGAGATGAGGATGGCTGTGCACTTGGTATCAAAGCTCAATGATCACGAGAGATGGACTCAAGTAAAAAAGGCATGGCTGAACATGCGCTGGAAAATATCTGAGGGGACCATCTACAAATTATCCGCTTTCATCATGGATTAAATCATCAACATCGCACAAGAAGGTGAGAAGATACTATTTGGCAATGTTCTCCCCACAATTGTCTTCTCAAAAATTAGAGTGCCTGATGGGCCAGAAAGGTTTGTTTGGGAGTACCTAGAAGAGGATCCCTCACCCCTGAAATGGTTCACAAAATATACTTGTGAAACAATGCCAGCCACTCACAAGGCGCGATTAGAGAAATGGTACAAGCGCATGAGGGATGGGTTCATGGTGGAATGGTGGATTCTAGAGTAGCTACCCGTGCTCATAAAAGGATAAGCAAAATTCACCATATATCAACACTTCTGCATTGGTAGATTTAGGTTGACAGATGAAAACATGGGCCCCTAGTGCAAGCTTCCCTTCTCCTTCACCGCACAATATTTCCAAGTAGGGGTGAACAGGTTTAAAGAGGCCAAAAGACTAAGGTTCAACCTTAGTGAAGTAGATCAAGACCATAGAGAGTTGCGAAGAAAGTTGGTTTACCCCAAGAAGCGTGCATACGTGGAGAGATATGTCTCCCACAAGATAAAGATGATGAAACCAATGACTTTGCCAATTGTTGGAAGGGCTGCAACAAGAATATATCTTCGCATGAGGCCAAAATTTGAGAAGGGTGCATACTTAGAAAATGATGTATCCATCCCTGAGGACCCCACAAGTAGAAAGAAGCCCATGCCAAAGAAGAGGGAGAGACAAGAGGTGCAGAAAGACCCAAGTGTTCAGGCTACGCAAACGGTAAGCATGCCGGATTCAAGTGCTAAGCTCAATATTTACACGTGGAGGAAGAAATCCCCAGTGAAGGAAAAGACTCCAGAGGAAGAATCTCAAGAGCATGAATAACCCTTCACTCAGGAGAAGTCACCAGAGGAGGAGGAGAAGGAAGCCAAATCTCCTGCTAGGAAGAAGCAAAAGGTGACAAAGAAATATGATTCAGAGGACACAGAGAGCTTGGAGGCCTATAGAGGCGAGAGAGACGATGATGACAGAGATGAACCAGGAGGTGAGGACCATCTTATCTATGAGGTTCATGACTCAGAGGAGGAAGGAGAGGAAGAAGAAAATGAATACCTATTTTCCAGAAGGGAGGATAACAAAGAAGAAGAAGATAATCAAGATAGGGGCATAAGTGAGGAAGTTACAAAAGAACAAAGGACCCCAAGCCTCACTAAGGAAATCATAAATGAGGCCACAAATAAGGAAGTAGACAAGATCATTGAGAAGGAAGTGAAAAAATTCTAGCCGAGGTTGAGAAAAAGTCAAAGGCTATTGAGACCTTACGGGGCTCAATTAATAACCAACTGAAGGAGTTGTATTCCTAGATCACTCGAAGGATGTACGCGCTCAAGGATTTGGGAAAATAGTTGGAGGGGATCGTGGAAACATTGAATACCCAAGGAGAAGGGCTAAGCTTTGAAGAGGTGAGTGCCCTAGTCGGTGAGCTTTGTCACGGGGCACAAAGCGTGTTTGATACTTGGAATAAGTTAGAGGCCGACTTAATGAAAGATTTCCCTCTCCTCTTGTAGAAATAATCATAGTTCCTCATTCTTTCTTTCTTCCCCAAAATTATTCATTCCTTTATTCTTTCCCCAAGCCATTCAAGAAAGCTCATTCTTTATTCTTTGAGAAAATGTTCCTGTAGACGGAGAATAGGTGTAGTGTGGGGTAATGTTGGGCCCCTAAAATATTGGCCAAGTATAAAAAGGTGCGTGGGTGCACAAGGCCTATTTGAAGATGGGTGTGCAAGGATAAAGTGCATAAGGCAGAGAAAAGGTTTTGGGACTTATCCATATTTTGCGTATCAGATAGAACACATGAAAAACATGACCTGACTGTGCATGCGGAGTGGATAAGGTGCCAGCCTGGCAACTTGGTGCCCATGAAAGGAATATACCTTGCGATGGAAGATTATAGAAGGCCATCATTGTAAAGAGTGGAGAGCTCGAGCCTGAAGAAGCATGCTCCCATGGAGGACCACCTTGGACACTTGGCAATGGATCTAAAACTCCCACAAAGGCTTGAAGATGTTGAGAAAGGCTATAAATACAAGCACCCGCCAGAGGAAAAGATATAGAAAGAGAAAGAGGTGAAGCCATGCAGGAATACTGTGAGAGATCCATAGGTTGGGTTTATAGGATATGTAGGAATACGTTGTACTAAGGGGATGTGTTTGAACATTTTTCTTTGTACTATGAAGGTCCTAAGTACAGTTCTGATGCATGATATTGATCTGCATTATCATATAAATATGTGATTTCCTGACTTATTGTAATATGGTTATCAATATGCTTAATATGAATATATGTGTGGTTCTAGTTCTACTACATGGTTATATGCATATTTCATATGAGTGGGTGCAATCCCCTATGCATTTATTTTCTGTTATGATTCAGATCTATGTTCTATAACACTTTCCTTATATGAATGAATACATTGGTCTAGAAGCTGTTCTGAGCTCTAATATGAATGTATGGTTACCTTCCAATCTGTTCACTTAAGTTTCTATTGTAAATAATGCATTCTCACACAACTCGCATGAAGGAGGGACTCGACGCCTGCGCGTGCCTCAGGTGAGTGCCCAACGCCCGCAGGGTGATAGATGATGCACATGGGATTTCCTTAGTCTATGAGAAGGGCTTAAAAATGACTACATGTATGCATGGTCCTCTACTCATGAAAACACTTAGATAATAATCATCTTATGGCACGCAAGCATGCTTATTACATAAAACACTGAGCTAAATTGACAAAACATAACAACGATAAAAGGAAATACATAGAAATGGAATGCATTAAGGAAATCTAATCTAAGTGGAAATACTACTTATTACAAACACCAGGAAAACTTATTTATAGTAGGGCTTCAGCCTACTCCTGTTGAAGTAACCAGGAAACCATGTTCCATCCAATGCCTCTAACTAGAAAGTCCCAACCAATGCACCTTAAGCTTTCCAGGGTGGCACAAAAACTTTGAATCATACATAAGTGCCATTTCCTTGATGTGCTTATCATGCCATGTATTTTTCCTGGCATTTTCTTGCTTCTAATGCCATCATGCTATAACACGCCTTTCATCCAACTACATCAGTTTTTCAATACATCCTTTAAGTGTCTGTTCATCTGCTAAACCTCCTGCGCATGCAATACACAAAGATGGTAACATGAATTCCACTAGTAGAACAACCTCTGTGCCAAATACCAATTGAAAGGGTGTGGATTTATTCAACCATTTGTAGGTTGTCACGTATGCCCAAAGTACAACATATAATTTATCATCCCAGTCTTTCCTTCCAACATCACAAATCTTAGTCAAGGTATGGGTCAATATCTTGTTGAAGGCTTCAACAGTTCCATTTTCCTGAGGATGATAGGGTGTTGTTTATGGTGTGCAACCATAAACTCATCCATTCTGATGGTCTCATTAAGAAAATGAGTACCCATATCACTTATTAAACTTAAAGGGAATCCATACCTACTGATAATATTTTCCCATAAGAACCTTGCTACCATAGCTTCTATGCAATCCTTTATAGGCATCGCTTATGCACACCTTGTAAGATAACATGTACAAATTATAATATAGTGCGATCTAGTCTTGTTCGCGGGTGTGGAAATAGGACCCAAAAAGTCAAATGCCCACTTCTCAAAAGGCTCTGCACTAGAAATAGGCCTCAAAGGCATATCATCTCTATGTGCAGGGTTTCCAAGGCACTGAAAATGGTCACATGCCTTACAATATTCTTTGCAATCCCTATATAATGTTTCCCACCATAGACCATCTAATATAATCTTACGCGTGGTGGCGTCTCTTGCATAGTGTTCACCTACAATACCGCCTTGAGTCTACTCCACAATTGATTCACGCTCATGCTCAAGTACACACTGATGTAAAACTTCATCCCAACCTAATTTTTATAAGTCTCCACTGATCAACATGTAAGGCGCGACGTGGATAACAAGTTGTTTCTTCTCCAAAGCCTTCATACCTTCAAGCACCCCACTTATTCGCAAAAAGACAACAATATCCTCTAAATATGAGGGCACTCAGTTTAACCTGAATAATAGTGTATCCAAAATTGTATCCTCAATGCTCTACGCATCCTCTCCTGATTGAATCCTAGATAAATGGTTTGGACCAGAATTACTCTTGCTTAGCTTAACCACCACAATAAAGTTAAACTCTTGGAATAACAGAACCCAACGGAATATGCGCCCCTATAAAATGGGATTTTTCACCAAGTACTTTGGTGTCATGTGGTCTGTTTAAAAGATGAACGGAGTAGCCACTAAATATGTTGATAATTATAGAGTGCGTATATCATAGACAAGGCCTCACACTCTGAAGTGGTGTAATTATGTTCTGTTGGAGTCAACTTCCTACTCGCAAAAATAGGATGATTAATAATCCCTTCTCTAGGCTGAGCTAATACAATGCCAATGGCCATGCTAGAGGCATCTAAATGAACGTGACAAGGCTTGGTCCATGAAGGAAATCACATAATAAGTGTTGTAGTAACCCTTTCCTTTTGTGTCTCAAATGCATGCTGTTGTGCCTCACCCCAATAAAACTTACCTCTTCATTTTAATAAATCATCTAAGGGTACAATGATCTTAACATAACCATTGATAAACATTTTGTAGTACCCTATGTGCCCCAAGAATCCATGCACCTCACTTTGGCTAGTTGGTTCCTCTAAGCCCAAAATAACATCATCCTTAGTAGGATCCAATAGTAAACCTTCCTTACAGATGATATGTCCTAGAAAAATTCCAAAGGGTGTGGAAAAAATAGACTTCTTGATGTTTAATGAGATGCTCAACTGCTGAAATAGTTGAAACATGAGCCTTAAGTCATCACAATGATCCTTCACAAGCATATAAACAATCCAATCATCCAGATACACCTCTAAGAACTTATGAATAAAATCCTAGAATGCATGTACAACAATGCACGAAAATACTGTAGGCGCATTCTTTAATCCAAAAGGCATAACTATGTATGAAAAACTTCCCCACTTAGTGGTGAAAGTTGTCTTCTCTTGACCCTCTTTATCTGTCCTCACTTGATGATACCTAGAGAATCGATTAGTGAAGGAGTAGATCTCGCGCTCTGCAAAACCTTCCAGAATTTCCTCAGTAAATGGTGTGAGAAAGGGATCAATTACACATGCAACATTTAACTCCCTGTAATCCACACAAATTTTTATTCTTCCATCCTTCTTGATACTAATCACCATAGGGCTTACCCATTCTGACTCCTCAATGAGATCAATGATTCCAGATTTCAACATTTTGTCAATTTATTCTTTCACCTTGACATGTAGGTTTGGATTCATCCTGTAAGGCCTCTTCTGAACTGGGCACACACCTTTCTTCAACTTGATTCTCATTTCACCCAAAGATTCATGTACTCCTTTTAATTCATGACAACCTCTAGAGAACATAACCTAGAAGTCGTGCAACAACTCAATTATCTTAGCAACTTCAGAGTCAAATCAATAATCTCCAATGATGGCCTCCTTAGGTTCTGTATGCATTCCAATGTTTACTTTCTTTTTCTTCATAAACTCATGGTAGGTGTGTTCCTTTTCATCTGTAATGTCCAAGACCTCACGCGTACCCTCTATATGCTCAACATTCAGGTTCTCCACCTCTTCATCATCCACTACATGGACCATCTTACCCTTCTCTCTTTCTAGGTAGGCACACCCAAGCTATTCAACATATGTTTCTTCCTCTTTAAAGCGCGCCTCCAGATTTGACTCACCTAACAAATTTTTAAGGAGCGCTCTCCTTAGCCTTTGCACTATCCCCATAGTTAAGCACTGCATAACCTGTAACGCCTCATTCACCGGAGGTTTAGTGAAAAAATAGCCAAAGGTTTGAATCATATGTGTAGTCAATTTGTACCAATTCTAGTCTCTCTATTCAACTCTACATAGATATACCGTGCATGCACACAACCTCATAAGGTGAAATAGAGCTTGTGCACCCACAACGAAGGTGGTAAAGCTTCCTACCCCTATGTCAAGAGTCTCTCACATTGATAAATGTGATGCTAAACATGATCATTACCATGAAATGTAAATATCTGAGTAGGCACATTGCTCTATAGAAATCTAGCAGATAAAGTGATCCACACTTCTCTCCACTCTAAAATATTATCCTTGCAAACCATCTACTAGCGCGCTGCCATCCTATGTAAAGTATAAAATAGAATACTCCTTCTTTCCATGTGATATTCCCATTGAACTTCCATAGCAAGCAGGAATACCTCAGGATTCTCTTCACCAATGTATCTTGATAACCTACTCCTGCCCAAATTCCTGATACTGTGTAGCTTACTTACGCGCACAACTACACTTCTCACTTCACACCCAACCATTTCATAAGTGTCATGTGCCCAGTTGTCACATGTAACACTTGTACCATCACTCATAGACTATGCATCATCCCATCAGAGAACTCCTTCCTTTGGTGGCTCAAGAACTTCTGGATCTCAAATGGTGCACACATAAATCTTGTTCAAGTCTTCTTCACTTAAGGTCTCTACATAAGGTGCAGATTTCCCATCTGCCAAGGGGATAATGACGTGCTCCTGTTTGTTCTCAAAACTTATATACCCTTTGTTGAAGTGCAGATTAGTGTTGTTTGCATAACACTAAGGGCACCCAAGTAAAGCTGGAAAATTGTCAGCTTTTACAAGCGCTAAGACCTCAACGTCCCCCTTAAACTTGGATACATATATAGTAATTGATGCATCCTTTAAAACTCCAATAAGTGTGGATTTTTTCCTGTTGGCCATAAATAAAACATTTGAAGATGGCTGCAATAGTGATCTACCCATCTAAACCCACATGTCCAAAGTGAGTACATTTACTTCTGTGCCTATATTTATTAGAATATTACTTAGAAGCCAACCATCCACAACAACATTCAGAGTGATCTCCTTGTCATAATACAAGCTATGAGGGGGAAGGTTAGCATGCAAAATATACCTTTCATGCTCCATACCAGCGCACATATTGTTTCCCTTTAACTAGTTTTCAAGAAAAGGAATGATGTTTTCTTGGCACAACATCTTGTAAACGTCCTTTAGATCATCAAAATTTGTCTGATGGAGCTTAATTTCCTTCTTATATCCTAACTTATGTGAATGATATTTCAAACATTATATCTCACCCTGCAAATTCCAAATCACCTCCATGGTTTCTTGATAAACCTCCTTCTGATGCATAGGGTCTGGATACTTTGCATGTAGAACCTCCTCCTTAGTAACGACATGATTCTATTTCAGAACTTCCCTAGTGCATGCAACTTTAGCGCGTGTAGTCATATTCATCGGTACCAACTCAGGATTCAGTGCTAACTTTGACATCTATTGATATTCCATGGCGTGTTGCATTCTAACCACTTCACGTGCCCTTGTTCTCTTGTTTGTCTTTATTTCTCAAATGTTCATACAAGTCTGGGCACTCTTCATAGTTGTGGTTCTTTCCGTAAAAAGAACAGACAATTTTATGGGGAAACACGCTCCTGTAATGATCAGGGATCCATATGTATAACAAATTCCACAAGGAAAATCACTCCTTCAACCGCCACGACCTCATCCTCTGAATCCTCCTTGGTAACCTTGACATCTAGCACGACCTCCATCAGAGTGCCCTTCATTATGATCATGGTCATGATGCTCACTTTTCTCCTTAGAATTATTTGCAACACCAGTCTGTCATATGCCAAGATCAATGGCATCATAAATTTGATCAATCAACCTGCAATACTCAATATTATGAGTAGTAGACTTGCAAATCTTGCAGTAATAGGACATGTTCCTTCTTATCACATGTTGCAACAATGGGAATTGACTTGAACTATGGTCTAAGTGACAGATCTCATAGTCTAACAAAAGGAGCACATTGATTTATAAAAAAAAATCCTTATTGTGCCCTTCTACTTCACAATCTATGCACCAACTCCCAATGCATGTCTCATGTGTCGAATTAGTTGATAATTTATCTAACTGTTTCGCAATTGTTGTAATCTAAGCTTCCAAAAATGGGCTCACTCCCGTGTCTACACTCTCTATTGCCTCAACATGTAGAGCTGCTTCAAGTGCCTCGTGCGGATCTGTGAAAGTCTTATGTGAAAGCACTCTTCTAAAAGGTGTTATATGTCCTCTAAAAACCACTGAGCATGGTGCCTTGCATGTATGTCATTAGATAACTTGGGAAAAAGGGTCTTGAACTGAGAATCATACTCTTATACACTCTCAGTAGTGCCTTGCTTAATGTCCTTCAATGCGTGTATGCTCTTCTGATCAAACTCAGGGATATAAAATTCTTTCAAGAAAGCATCCCAAAATGTGGTATAATCTACACAATTGTGGTTAGGGTAAAAATTTCTATACCAATTATACACACGCCCTTGTAATGTAGTTGTAAACTAACTTGCTTTGCACTCTAGAGTAGTAATCCCCTTCGCGTGTCATAGTATCTCACACATATGCACGTGCTCGGCTACATCTTCAATGCCTCTATAGTATGGAAGATGAAGGGACATCTCCATATAAATTTTCTAGGGTTGGTGTGGAACATGCCCACTGCCCACGAGATCTAGTACCTATATTTCCTCACATGTTTCCTCCACCTCTAGTGCTATGAGATCCACTAGCGCATGATCCACCTGAACCTCTTGATCCTCCTCCTGAAGTAGGAAACAAACTAGAAGATGCACTTCCTTGTGTTCCAATGGTCATGCTAAACTAGACTCTCATAGTCTGCAAAGTTGTACTACTTCCAGAAATTATACCAACACTCTGCGCACCCACATTCTGTGTTGACAACGTGTTTGAAAAGATACCTCCAGCTGGACCTCTAAATAACATAGATGATGATTACGCCGTCATAGATGAATAAACTACTTGATTAAATCCCGAACTTGATTGCAAATTGAATTTATCTACTACAAATCTACTTCCCACACTAGTTGTCTTACTGTTAAATGCCATAGAATGTGTAAAGGCTAGGTCGCCAGGTAGGTTCATATGTGCACCCGTGGTCCAAAATATTTCTTCCAATGCACCTTCATCTGAATCTGAGGAGGGTTCTCTACCATGATTTCCCAAATGGGGGAGTTCTCGATGCTCTAGCTCCATGTCCTCTACATGAGCTCTAAATCCTTCACGAGTCATCTCCCTCCGCAACACCATTCTTTCTGCGATCTCTCACTACTTCATCAGATACCTCTCACGTGCTTCATTAAACTTAATCCGCCTTTCTTCTCTCTATCTTTTTACCACTAGGTCCACTATCTTTACAAAAATTTCTCCTACCTCCGTGTGTGGTGGGGTTTAGCTATCCATAAGATTCTCTTCCAAAGCTAGGGTCACAATCAAGATCTTAATTGCCAAAGGAATACCACTCAAGTAAGATCCTTTGGGCTCACGCAAGAACTGGAACTCATTAACTTCTGGGCAAGAGTAAGTAGAAACTGTGTACTCAAGAATATAGTTGTTCAAAACACCACAGAACCAAACATCCACAGAGCGCGTCCAAATCAGATCTGCATCATATAAGTCCTGTAATTCTTCATATATCCAAAAAAACATGTAAAGCCTTCGATTCCTCGTAGATGCGTAAGAAACTAATCACTCATACAACTTTATAGGAAATATGGTGAAGAAATTATCATAAAATGTGTCATACATATTCTGCTCAATCCACACGCGTGCATTAAACTCAGGTATAGTACTAAATATGTTAGCATACTCTTCCTCTAGATCATCTAACCACTCTTCAATATTGCCCAAGGTGAATTGGTATGTCTTCATCATGCAACATCCTGAAAAACAACTGAGCAAGAGGTCCCAAAAATAGAACCAATGACGTAGCCTAGATTTTACCACCAACACCCCAAGGCGTGCTGACACATCACTCAACCTAAAATAAGTGTTCACCCGAAGCTTGCAAGGGTACCAGGTCCCTCTTTAGAGAAGCTTGTCCAAGATTTTAGCATGAATGAATGTATATTTCAGATCCATAACAAATAATAACCTAAACCACAGTGCATAAACCAAATCTATGTCCAAACCATATGGAGGAATAACTAAACAATTACTATAATCAAGTTTACCATAAAATATCCATGTTCAATTACATCCAACACCAATATCCGTCCAATAAGATCCATTATATTAATACTGTAAAACATAGAAGCTTCTCACATACATCATAAAGTCACCATAGTCATGCACGCTAACATCCTCGCATCATAACACTGCAATAATATTGAACTTCCTAAATGGTGAAAATCGATAAATATTTATAGGGGTGGAAAATTTCCCTTCACCGCCCATTCACCTTCAAAAATAAGATACATGCTAATAATAGCCATGCACCCTTACATGAGAATACAAAAGCATGCAAGAACTAATAATAGATCACCTAAAAATACAACTGTAGTATAATCCTATTATTAGCTCCAAAACTCTGTATGGCGCTTGATCTCCTACTCATCCCAAAACATCTTTCCATGCTATGTAAGCATTCATATAATTGTGTACTCTGTACTCTATGTTCAACAATAGCCCCATGCTGAAAATGGATAAGTCCTGCTCCTAATCGTGCCTTGCTTTTCTACATTCTCGCGTGCACCTACACGCTCTATCTTTACTTGCCCAAACCTTATGTACCCTCCATACTTAAGCTATACTTTCTTAGCCCAACAATACTCCCAAGGTGGATAAAACATCACAATGTCCTTTACTTGCATAGCCATGTATACATTTTCTTTGTTGGTCCTTAGTCTTTTTTCTTCACTCACATTGTTCTTGTGTGCTTCATGTCCACCTAGGTCTCATATAGTGTTCTTTTTCCTTGCATTTTCCTTTACCTTGCTTCCTTTTTTCTTTATTTCCATGTTTACTTTCATCATCTTCATGCCTCTACTCTTTGTACCTGTACATATAAACATTACAATAGAAAAAATATAGTTTTTGTCATCTTCTATGTTTCTCTTCATCTCTGTACAACTATCCATCATCATGTAGTCGTATTTTCCTTATCAAAATCTGCATTTTATTTTCTATTTACTTGTTTCCTCTCATTCTTCACCATGCTAAGCTGCTCTAAATCTATATTTGTACCTTCATTGCCTTCATTTTATCCATTACATGCCCAAGATTACATCATTTCCTCAACTGTACCTACACTTCCCTCTTTTCCATTCATCTCATCTAAAAATTCTTGCAAAAGATCATCTACCTCATCCATGCAAAACTAATTTTCATTTCTTCTATTCTCATAATGTTTATGATTCCACCTCATCTAATGCTTCTCAAATGCACAATTAGAATTACCTTGTATATTTTCAAGGAATTCACTCAAAGAAGTATCAATAGCAACCAACAAATCATAAATTTTTCTTACCTTAGACTCATCTTTTTCATGCATCTCTTCTTTGACCTCTTGCATCTACTTGTATTCTATGAGATTATCATCCTTTTTCTTCATCATTTTATCCCTTTTTTCTTGTACCATGCTTTTAATTTTTCTTTTCCAAATCATCTTTGGTCCATTGTGCATTTATTTTGTCTTCAAGAAGCCTGATTTCTCTTGTCTACTCTATCCTTTTTCACTTGTTATTTCTATCACTTACTTTGGATTGTCATTGTATTTCTCTCCTACTGATTTTTGCATCTATTTAGGAACCATATACCCATGTCTTGTAGCTGGTTTCAAGAGATTCTCATGGATATTTTCCTTACTCATCCATTTGCTATTATTTTTCTCTTTCCTTTCCTCTTGTCTCATCTTCCTTTCTTCACTTCTGACCCTCTTTCTCAACTGAAATCTTTGATTTCTTCTCATACTCAGATCTATAAGCTATTTAGTTTTGTTTCTTCATCAAAAAATCAATGTTACTGTTGTCTTTCATCATCAGCTCTCTTAAAATCTCTCTATATTCTCTCAACTTTCTTAGTTCTTACTCCATTCTCTCTTCATTTTTTCTTGTTTATTTTCTCTTCTTGGCTTCTTCTTTCTTCTCTCTCTATCTCTTCTTGTCTTCTCTTGTGGCTAATCACCTTCAACAACTATCTTACCAACTCTTCTTTGTTCATATTATCTCTCTAACAAGTCTTTTTCACCTCGCCTATTCTCTCTATACCTCACTTAGGATTGTTAACTTAGTGTTTTGGTGTCTTCTCGCTCATCTTTCACTCTCACACTTCTACTTCAATCTGTCACTTTCACATACACACTCACATAACGCTTTATTAGCCATAAAAAAATTCATTAATCAATAAAAAACCTCAATAAGATTCTCATGATTTGATACCAAATGATTAAGAGAAAAACTAATTTCATCATGCATTAAATAAGTTAGGAGTAATCAAAACAACAACCTCTACCAAGCTTTGCAAATGAGGATCCTTCTTAGTAGCCTAAAATTGCTCAAAACTTGTAAAAATTGATCAAATATCTTTTTCCACTTTATAAGTCTTCAAAAAACACTATACCCTATTTTAAAACCTCCTTTAATTCTAAATACACCACCATCAATGTCTCATAATAAAAGAAACAATCAACTTACTCTTTTGTCCAAAATTCCCTTCCTCATTCTTACTAGCTTCTTGGCTCAAACAAACAAATTTTGGGATATTTAGATTTCAATGCCTCTTCCAATCTTTTTAACATGTTTTCCACCTCAAATAAATGTTATAACAATCATACAATTGATTCATAAAGATTAAAAAACATCACTATTCACTTATCTTGCTCAAACTGCCATCTTAGTGTTCTTAAGACCAAACAGTCTGCAACAAAATTATGTCATGCATATATTTTTCTACACAAGGCCAATTGTTCCAAAAATTTTATATATTTTACCAGCCCATAAAATTAACATATCTTCCAAATTTCATCCATTTTCGTTGTGGAATTTAAAATTTATGACTGTTTTCCCAGGAAGATAATATATCAAATAGTTTGCATGCATTCGCGTTATTAAAATGTCTGTCGTCAAGAAATTTGTATTGAACCCTAAATTTTCAAATATTATTCTTGAATTTATTCTATGAATGTGTCAAGATATTTTCTACAAAATTTCAAAACCTTATCCCTAGCCTAACTCACTTTTTAGTTGTTTTCTCCTCTCAACTAGACTACAAAACTGTACAGTCTTACCAAGAGACTGATATTTCATAACAAATCATGATAAACATATAACATAGAAAAATTGTTAAAAAACCCATTTTAACATAGTTATCATACTTATTCATTCAAAATTTTAGATCATTTGGAGTTGAAAAAAAATTATCATGACTGTCCCGAACTCAACTAGGCAAAGACAAAAAAAGAGTTTTTACCTTAAGGGTCGGTGCATGAAAACCATGCACAATGTTTCTGAGATCAAGTTATTTAAATGCCTTCTCATAGTGCTATAATAATTATTTAAACACATAAAATGAATCTTCCTTAATGCAAAACTTGAGAATCATAAACACTCACATAGTCTTCCATGGGCAAAAACAAATTTCTTCATATTATTTGTATTTTTCTTACAAATTTTCATACTCCATTCCTCCTTCCATCCTCATCAGCTTGAGGAATTATTTTTTCCCCTTCTCCTCACCTCCTCTATGATGATAACTCCTCTAGGATGATAACTCCCTCAACTTTTGAATTCATCTTTATTTTATCTCATTCACTCTCATATTTTTAACCCTAACTAACTTTTCTCAAGGTTCATCATGCTCATGCATGACGCTTCATATGCCCCTTAACATATTTAGGATTTTTTTAGATATTTTTCAAGCATTTATTACCCCCTCACACATTCTAGGACTTATTTTTAACATGAATAGATCCTTACATATTCCCTCAAACCATCTAGACCCTTCAACCTTATAATCACATGTTTGCAATTCGGAGGGAAACACAATAATTCAAATTTAGGAGTACTAAATCACCTACAAATTACCCTTAGGAACTAAACACATGTTATCACACCCTTTACAATCATGAATAAAGATAATTTTTAAATTTTTGGTCTTCTTGAAGATGCCCCTATATCAAGTTGTGAGCCTCATCTTTGAGGTCCATGATTTGGTGCACAAGAACAAACATATTCTTGAGATGGTTTCATGACATGAGACGATGATGCAAGTATTTCCAGGTATGGTGGAAGCATGATGAAGTATATTATTAGAAATACCTAAATCATGGTAACTATATAATATTAAAAAATAAATCTAGGAGGTTGTGAGTTATTTTATAAGATTATTTTATTCATATCTATTCATTTGACAAGGTATTGAAAGAATGTGAAAAATTTCTTATTTCCTTTTTTATTACATTTTTATTAAACTATAAAATAGAGTTTATACTTCGATTTGATGATGTCAACTATTGTACAAAATAGAAGCCATGATATTTGGATAAATTCATTTGAATTATAGACTCACGTGGCTTCAAGAAAGACATCCACAAAATAGAGGAACTTGGTGTTCCACGAAAATAAAAAAAATTAGTGTTTCGTGGAGTTACAAAACCATCGCAAAAAAGGTACTTCACCATGGGGAAATGTAAGCCATGGGACAAAATATAAGTACCGTGTGGTACTATAGGATGAATAAAAGTTAAACACATGAATGTTAGGAGAGTTCACAAGTAATAAGCCACACAAGCTGATGAACTCTAGGGAATAAATAAAATCTGCATATCAAATGAACCCATGGAACAAAGGAGTGGCTATTTATGGAACAAGGAAAATACAAATCCATAGAACAAAGAGTATTCAATATAAATAAAAATACCACATAACACAGAAGACTCTGTGGAATACTACATACTCTACAGAAGGAGGACAAATCACTTCGTGGGTGGTAAAAGTAATTGTGGAGTTAGAAATTATTTGTGGGTCAAGGTAAAGGTGAAAATAGAGCCACATATCATATAAGGTTCACCAAACAAAATAGAAAGCCACATAAGACATCATCAAGGTGGCGAAACAATAAAATTTTGCACAACAAATAAAATTCATGTCTAATTCAAATTAGGCACTCAACCACTCCAACCACAATTTAATTTTAAATGTCATCATTCTCCTACACTAGTGATCTAATGGTATGCAATTAGATCAATGTTAGGAACCCATACATGGCATATGAAATTAATGGAATTGGTGCTTGGTCCTTGGTGTTGGAAAGGTGGTTGAATTCATTCATCACTAGATGTGATATTTTCCCTCTGCCTCTCTCTAAAAATTTCAATAGAAGTATGCAGGAACATGCAAAGGATTTAATTTTATACTAAGTTTGAGAGTTCTGCCCTTTTGATATTATATATTTTTCTCATAGACCTCTGTAATGCACCTGTGAATATTTCACACACCTAGACTCTATTAGATTGTAAATTGATAAGTTCTTTATATAGTATGCAAATGTGATCTCTTTCCTTTGAATGCATTAGTGTTTAATGTGAATATTTCGATCCTCTTGCTCGCCTTCAATATTATATTGTTTATTCCTTCCAAAATTTTATGTGTTTTATCTTGAATATTTGTGTGTATTGTTATATTATGTCCATGGAGCCTGAATTGAACCATATTCTAGTTTGGTGTATCACCTTTCTTCATTTCAACATTTCTCTCTCTCAACCCTAGTCCCTTGGAATACTTAAGATAAAATTATATAACAATAATTTAGTATTAGTTAGCTAGTCATGGTGAGATAGGATAGAAGGAGCCAACCTTATCTAGTGATTGACCTAAAAAGGTGTCATTGTCCCACAATTTAGAGGTATTTCTATGTTTCACAGAGGTGTTGAATCCTGTATATTCAACAAGGGTGCAATTTTGGGCAACAACAGTGTTCAGCATGCCCAGTGGGAGGAGTTTGAGTCACTTATATCTCACTTTTAATATTCTTTCCCTAATATTGGTGTGTGTCTTAGCATATTTTAGCCTTTAGAAGCATATTTCTACACATCTGACGACTCCTAAATTCAGATCTATTGTTTTCAAGTAGTTTAATACCCATTTTCATGATAAGGATATAAAAAAGATAAAGCATAACAAGAGGAGAATCTTTCAAGTATCTATAACTTTTACCTAAAGGAAGAAGAGAAAGATAAATTCATCTCTCTTTCACCTCCCAAAATATTTTTTTCCACTCCTACACCTGATATATCCTTCTATTTCTCTACCAAAAATATAAGACCTAGTCCCTTCATGGCGCATCAAATAAATATACCCTTTGTAGCCTTTAGTGGAGCTATTCCTTTAGCCCTAACGACTTATAATGATATTCCAGTGACTACTTTAAAAGGTATCCCATTTTTCATTGGTGAAAATATTACTAACCCCATAGAACATATCCAAGATGTTGAAAATGTATGTTTAGTTCACTTTTTAACTGATGATGATGTAACAATTATAATTTTAACCTCTTCCCTCAAAAGAAAAGCATTGCAATGGTATAGAATTCTATAGCAAGGCTCAATCCATTTATGGGAAAATATTGGAGAAACACTTTTACAAAATTTTGAAGAAAAGGAAGACAATATTTCTCTGCTAGAACAACTGACAACCATCAATAGATCTCCTAATGAGCTTATGGTGGATTTTAACTTCAAATTTCAAAAAAACCTAGGATAGGATTCCAACTCTTTTGAGGCCAACCCCTCAAGGTGATTTCTTATTTTTATAATAGATCTTAATTATGATATTGTAGTAATGGTTCAATCTATGGGGTCCACAACATTACTTGATACATATACAATAGCCATTATGACTAAAAATTGTTTAATTCAAGATGGAAAATAGATCCTAGATTGCCTACACCTTTGTTCACATAATTGCCTCAAAATATTCAACCTTCTCTTGCTCATATCTCAGATCCAAATGCTTCATCATCTACCTCTACATCTTATTCCTCTCATAGGAAAGATAATAATGATAGTCTTGGTAAAAAATATATCTATTGAAATTGTCTCCCTTAAGAGGCAATATACTCAAACACCTAGAAATTACCCAAGTTTCGATCAAGGGAAATATTTAGGTCAAACACTTAATCAAGGTTATTAGCAGAAGAGATCCCAACATCCAAATTAGAGATATGACCAAAATAATCAAAAAAATATGTTCCAAGGCCATAATATGAGTTTACCTCTTCAAATAGTTGCTCCTACATAAGCGTTTTCTTCCACCAACACTAGGAAATCTCTTGTTCTAGTGTACAACAATTTTATTCAAGAAGCTGAGTGGTGTTTTCCATGCAGTCAGCCACATAATCAAAAAACATGTGAAAATGGTGTACAAGTTCATACCCCAATGGTAAAAAATTATCTCAATCAACAAGAACCATTGATGGAGGTGATGAATTCCAATGTGGAAGTAACATAACAAGTTGTCATGTAATCCAATGTCATGTTTTGTATCCTCAAAGAATTATGTACATTTAATCAATCCGTAGATAACTCAAGTAGACTACGACTTCATGTTACAAATAATACAAGACAATTGCACATTTACAAAAAAATTGCTATTGGCCTAGAATGCATGAACATGTAAACCGGTATATAAAAGGATGTGTTCTTTATGCCACGAGCAAGCCTGGTAACAAGAAATTAGGACTTTACACTCCTCTTCCTGTCCCTACACAGCCATGGGAAAGTACTTCCATGGATTTTTTAGGAGGCTTGCCCATGTCACGAAAGAAACATGACTATTTATATGTGGTTGTGGACATATTTAGAAAAATGTGTATGCTGATTATGTGTACTAAACAAATAACTGGTGAAGGGACTGCGCATTTATTCTTTCAGTTTGTATGGGTTCATTTTGGATTGCTTACTTCAATTATTTCATGATCAGGATTCTAGATTTATTCAAGAATTTTGGTCAACTTTGTGGGGTTTAATGGACACCAGTGTTCAAAATTGCACATGCTTTTCAGCCACGTTAGAGGGCTTTGAACAAGTCAAAAAGAGGATAATTTTATTTAATTACCTGTAAAATAGTTTTTTGAAAGGGACTATACCCTTGTACAAAGATGACTCAGTTTGCCATAATGTGCCCCAAGGTCGATTTTTTTGTTAAATTGATCAGGTGAAGGGGGCCATTTAAAATCTTCTAGTTGCGCAAGCAGGAACTAAAACCTAGTAAAGCCACTATCTATTCTATGTAACCCGTAAAGTTCTCCAGCAACAGAACAACAATTTAGAATTAGCGCCGATGGGAATAATAACCATCCAATTTTTTTTTTTCCCGATGCTCATCCCCCTCAATTATGTATACCTTGGAAAAAGATTCTACATGCTTGGGGTCCAGTCGTGAATCATGATTTTCTTCATCTAAAGTCGAGCAACACTACGGGTAACATAACCATCCAGGGGTCAGAATTTGACACCCCCTTGGATCTGTACATTTTCGATAAGCCCGTGAAATCTTGAAACTATAATTGTCCATCTTCCTTCTGCAATAGCTCAAATCCGCATTGAAATATGTTTGATCGTGAACTTTCATGAGGGAATTTACGTGAAATTTCGGTTCAGTGAGGGCGTGTGCAGTTTGGCAAATCTGGGTTTTATAGTAGAATCTGTTTCTGACCCAGTCTCCCATTCGGAAGACTCACTATTTACCTGGTTTGACTCGTGAACAGTTTTGAATGAGAATTTCCCGAAATATATTGCAATTCCGTAGCATCCTGTCCCACGCGTGCAGAGAGGTCGCTTATGCGAAGTCGCGATTAGAGCCATTTTGGCAATGGTAAATTCCGCTATTGTTGCAATTTAATGTGCAAAATGTGTCAGTCATGTCTGCTGCGAAGATCTGCACCTCCTCACGGCTGTTTTTCCTACCTATTTCAGCAACTGTTCATCCAACGGAGCATCGTTGAATAGTTTGGCTAACAAACATTTGACCTTCCAACATTTGGGACAGACCACACAATGGTCTTCAGGGATGATGTTCTGCACAAGACGGCCCGTGGGAGTATGAAAGAATGAGTTAATCTTTGGAAGGAGAACAGCCCCCAGGTCCATGCTAACACATAGTCATGCTCTTACAATTCTGCTAATCGGGCTTTTGTTGCAGGGGCCAAGGATGGCTTAGCTGTCCCATTAAAGTTGCTATGCCCATAAGGACTTCGTCCTCCCATAATTCCACTGGAAGAGCCGGCAGAGATATCCAAATGGGCAATTGCTTTGAATTTAAAGAGAAGAAGCACTGGTATTCCATTTGCTTGAAATGCAGGGCAGTTCTTCCAAACATCCAAGGAGCAGCGTCGAGAACCTTAATCATCTGATCGGTGTCCTTCATAAAGGTTACATTGAACAGAGAGGAGTAGTGGTCACCAAGCGTAAAGAGCGTAAGGAATATGAATCCATGCAGCACCACTGACATCTGCACCATTAGCCCACACCTTCGATATGTGACGATTTTAGTGTTGCAAAAGTTTACAATATAGTGCTTATTCATTACATGGACTTGGCCTTATGAATCATAGAATTCTGGATTACATAAATGCAGTGAAGATATCGCTTCAGTCAGACCATGATGTGATTGACATTTTTAATTTGTATAATCACTCCTGTGGATTGAGGGAATAAATTGGATCTCTCTTTATAAAAAAGTGTCCAATTTTTGTGGACATAGCCGTGATTGATTTACAATCTTTTCATATGAAGCTTAACAACCGTGGGAACAGTCGCGGAGCTTTTCCGGATTAGTCTCGAAGCAGAACAGCTGCGGATATTTTCCCTTCACAGCCATGAAATTAGGACTCGGAACAGCCTTCGGAACGGCCGCGGATCATTGATGGACACTAAACTCGGAGCAGTAAAGCACTACTTTCCTATCCACAGATCTGATGGTCAAACACAGGTTGTGAACCGTACAGTGGTACATTTGCTCAGGGGACTATTGTGGACAAACATCCTAAATTGTGGGATGAACATCTTATATTATGTGTAACATGATTATAATCTGTGTCTTACATTCTTCTACTTTGAAGTCTCCATTTGAGACTTATTATGGTTATCTACCTAAATCTCCGTTAGATTTCTCTTTTGGACATGATACTGTTATTAATGGTTTTAGTTATTATGACAAAACTAAAATATTTGTGTAGAGAATACAACAGGTTCATCAGTATGTCCGTAGAACAATTGGAGAAAAGTCAAGGCTAAGTATAAAGCAAGGCATGATAAACACATGAATTAATCACAAGTTTCAAAGTTGGTGATTCAGTATGGCTTCACATCAACAAGGAAAGGTTGACAGGTGAAGGTAAAAAGTTGAAACCTATTCGGTATGGTCCATTCGGAATAGTGGAGAAAATTGGCAATAATGATTTCTGGTTAGATTTACCTCCACATATGCAAATTTATTCAGTTGTAAATGTTGAAAACTTAAAATCATATGAACCGCCTATGATTATGGATCATGATAATGCTAACATGTAGTACCTTCCATGCTGATGATTTTGCACCTGAGTATCTCAATGAGTTGTAGGATGATATACATTCTTGGAGAGGAGGGTCAAGAACTTCGTGAAGGAGGTGATATTGAATATCTTTGTGTTGGGTTCAAAGACATGCATCTGAATAAGGCTAAGATAGATGGAATCCGGAAAGGTGAGGGAGAAGTACCCTCACCTATTTAACCAATTAAGTTGAATTTTGGGGCCCAAAAGTTTCTTAGTGGGGAGGATTGATCTAGAGGATCCTCACCAGAGAAACACTGACCTAAGACATTCTCAGAATCGGTTGCAATTAGTTCCAAGGTGTGGAGAAAAATTAGCTACGATTATGACGATATCGTGTTTGCAAGAAACAAAGCTTGATCACAAAAGTTATGGCTCGCTGAAATTTTCGGGCAACTGACAAATTTTAAGACTTTGCGCGTAAGTTGGACGTCGTGCACGCTCACCAAATGTTTCAAATGGATAGTATGACACGTGTATGAATTGTGTGAGGTAATGGAACACAAGTTGGGTTTTGGAATGTTGGTCTTGGACACTCGTTCTCGGACAAATGGACCCCGCTATTTACGGGCTGGGGGCCCTCAACCAGGTTTGACACACTCAATTATGGAGGGGTGCCTTGGCCTCCTTCTCATTTAATCATTAAACCAACTTGTGTATATAAACTCCTACAATTGCCTTTGCACCATGCATGTGGGACATTTAGGCATTAATTATTTGAATTATGCAAATTTCCCACGCCTATTTGTTATTAACTACCATTTCCACGCATTGTATATACCACTGTCCACGCATATTCATTATCCAACTAAACCACACATTATCCTTGGCTGAGTTTTAGCGCCTAAAAATCAAACCATGCGCTATCCCAAGAAATGCGCCCTCCACATAAGCATATAGGTGGCTCTTAAGCCAATTCAAACCGCCCCGCCATGCATTAATAAATGCTTACCTATTTTAACGCCCCCACAATGTGGGATAAAACACTTAAAATGCACCTAAGGAGAAGGAGGAGAAGTGGAGGGGATTGGAACAACTGACCTCCCATCCAAAAGTATAGGTGCCTAACCAATGAGCCAGCTGTTTGGAAACAATATAAAAGGAGGTATATTATATTTGTATAGTATTCGGGACTGTGTAAAATTATTGTAATGCTCATAACTTGAGCTAGGAGTGGAATTTGGAGGAGATGTAAAAATCAACCCCTATTATTATTAACAGAGGAAGACTATGAGAAGGTTAGAATTTTGTAGAATTCTTTGTAAAGAATTATGTTCAAGATTTTAATAGATCGGTCCCATTCAACCGGACCCGGAGACGTAGGCCTCAAGCGCCGAACTCCGTTATCAATTCTTGTGTCAAATTGCTGGTGAATCCTCTTCATTTCTTTCAATATTTGCACAGTACTTGTAGTTTTTATTATTTTATTAAAAATACAAAAGGATATAATGCTCAAATTTTATATCAAAAATCAATACAAAGCAAGAAAAATGTGTGTGCACAATTGCTAGTTAAATTTGGTTTTCAGATCAATCACCTCCTTTGTAAATCCCACCTCTCAAATAGTACTACAGTGGCTTAATCTAGCTGCTCCACACTTCAGACAAAAAAATTGTGATACAAAGAAATTCCACCATCCAAAGCACCACTTCCGCCAAGTGAGAAAGCATGAAGAGAATGCTCTACACCTTTGATGCATAAATCACTTACAAGAAGCTTTGGATAAATTACCGATCTAAACTGATTATGTGGAAGTCAAATTCCATAATTAATTTGTGCCAAAAAAATAATGAACAAGTAAGTAAATTAAAGAAGCCTCCACCCTTATACATGTCTTTGATTGTGGGAAAAAATATAGTACATAATTGCATAATATATTCAAGTGCTAGTACTTCTATAATTCCCAAAAAATAGCAAATATTTTAGGCATTGAGTAAATCCCAACTTTTAGGGGAGTCTTATAATCTGACAACTCAATTGTTAAAATAAGAGGAGTGATAAAATATCTTGAGTTGATGATTCATGCTTGTATGAGCTTAACCATCACTTAAGATGTATCAGTCATTGAATTGACTTATTTATTTTTCATCTTCTTATCAAGAGATTTCACATCCAAAGTGGGTGGGTATTTGTCTTCAGATTGGTTTGACATGCTCTTAAGAACTATATATGGCACAAAATTTACCATTAGAGTTGAGCCAATTTCCTATTACCATGTTAAATCCTATGGCCCTGCGCCCCTTAACTATAACTGAATTATCCAAGAAGAGGAAGAAAATGAATTAGTGTTAGTATAATAGTATACTCCTCCTTGTTTAGTCCCTAATATTTAATTATATGTGTGGGCTAAGGATCATTATGAATTTTATCCTTATGACACAACTGAACAAATTAGTTTGGGTACTTATTATATCTATTGAAAATTTTAATTGATGGATCTATAAGCAAAAATGAGGCTAGGGAAGATGTAGTTTTAGTTTCTCTAGTAGACAAGAAGTACTTATTTTCCCATAGGTTACAGTTTATATGCTCTAATAACATAACATAATATCATCCTTTGATTCATGGATTGTTATTCATAGATAAAAGGCATGTTAAGACCTTACAAGTATTTGGATATATTGAACATGTTATTCATCAAGTTAGAGGAAGATGTGCTGTCAAAAATATGCTTCTTAAAGCTTAAAAACAAAGAGTCTAGGATCTCACAGAAAGTTTTGACTCTATTAACCTACAAGTGGTGCCAAGAAATTTAAACACAGAAGTAGATCAAATGGTGGTTGTTGGATCATAATTTTCTCCAAATTAAGACCTGATGCAGGAGCATCAGTTGTATATAGTCCAATTTTTTTATGTTGATAGTATTTATGTACGTTTACGATAGTTTAGTGGTGTTACTAGTCCATCTCGGCTTATTAGCATGAAATAAAAGGTTTTGTGAGGTTCCCTCCATAACCATGTTTTTGAATATTTAAACTTGTGTTAGGGGTGTCATAGCACTAAGTTTTGTAAAAATGTTATAAATGATTTAATGAGGGTGATAAGACACCTTTTACTGCCTTAACTTAACTCTCTATACTCACCTATGCCTTAACTCATCTTGAGTTAGTCTTGTTTACTGGGGTTAGTATGGAGAACCCTAACTAATTTTTTGGATACACATAATCATTCTTGGTATTCAAATAAGGGGGAGAAGGAGAAGTTAGTTTTTGGAGAGGTGGAAGACTTTTTAGTAGAGCCTTATGGCTCATGAAGCCACGTAGCTTTCATGTTTTCATCATTAAAAGAGCTTCTTTGTATAGAAATTGTGTATAAGAATGTATCTTGTGTGTTATGCATTAAATGTTGAAGTATTTATGAATCATTTTAATGTATAAATGTGGATTAAATGTGATTACATGTATAAAATTATTGTATAGTCTCTTGAGAGATCATAAACGTGCCTTGAGGATGTGATTATGATGAAGAGAACAGTTAAGGATAATTCTTAATGAAATCAAGAATAAGACGGTAAAAGACTCATAGGGTTTTTAAATGGTTCAAGAAATTGATTTGTGTCAATTATACTCACTTGTTAGAGGGCATTTAACTAAGTTGTAAGATTGATTCTTTGGTAACTTGGTAGATCTATGTGTCAAGAGTACAAAAAGGAAGTAAGATTGTTTCAAATTTTGTGTGTAACTATTTTATATAATTTTAAGGGTTTTCATGCACTACTATGGTATGAACATGAGTCATAAATGATATAATAATGTGTCTATAAGTTAGGAAAGGAAAAAGGAAGGTTAATAAGCTCTGAAATCATGTGACAATTAGTAATAAATTTTTTACCCTACTTCAGATTGTGGAAAACCTTATTTCAAGGATTTTGGGAAGATATGTAGAATAAGAGATAAGGAGAGCCATAAAAAGTTGTTACTTCATGATTTGAAACTGTAAGAAGAGGTATTTTCTGTTGATTGGGTCATTAGAACCTGATATCCTATTTGAAAGAAGATTGCCTTGATTAAAGCTTGAATTCTTAGTCTTGTTTGTGTAATGGTAGTTTAAGAGTTAAAGATTGAAGACTAAGGTCTTAACTTGAGGAAGAAACTCAGTGTAAACCTTGTTAGTGCTCATAGGAGTTTAGAAATACATCCAAGAACTTTGAGGTATTAAAACATTAAAAATGATGGTTCTAGCTTTGTTGCAAGTAGAAATCTGCGTGATTGTCATGTGCACGGTAGAGAGGATTTATTATAGCTTGCTAAGGCTTGATCAATTTTGATGGTTTTTATATATTTTTAAGGAAGTGTGAGAAGGGTTTTAGATGTTAATGACCTCAGAGCCAAGGTAAGAACTTAGGCCAAGAACATTAAGGACCTCGAGAAAGTAAAAGCATGCAAAAAACTTACTAGAGAGAATTGTAACAGTAAATAGGTGAGAAAAGATAAAAATGGAGTGATAAGCTACAGAATGAATGAGTATTGGTGAAGTTTAAGAAATGTTTTGATAAAGAAGTTAAAATTTTTAATGGATTATAGCTAGTTTAGATTGAGTGACAAGAAGCTCAAGGTACAACCCTCTAACTTAAACTGTAATAATGAATTCTAATAAATGATAGATAAACCTCATAAGGGTTCCATGGAAAATTGTAGTTTGAAATGTTAGTAAAGATTGAGTGTGGGTAGTTGAAACTTGATAGAAAGTGATTCAAGGGTTGGTTAGACCAAAAGCTAAGAACATTAAGACTGTCTAGAAACTGCGACAATGGGAAAACTTGAGGAGCCCAAGAAAACAAGTAAGCAAATGGTGATGGGAGGCCTAATTGAAAATAAATGAAGAAGGTAAATGAGTTGGAAAAGGTAAATAAATGATTTTGGATGGAGAGTGTTAGGAATAACTCAGGGAGGTCAAAATAAAAATAATAAAAACAGAGTATAAGGATTAGGAAGTGTTGAGTAAACCAAAGAAGGATCAAGAAGCCAAATCTTGGAAATATGGTAAGATATAAGATGGTATACGTTTTTGATCATCATGAAGGTCATGAATAAGTGAATTTTAGGTGAAATAAGTGAGTAAACCCTTGAAAAATGCTTAAAACCCTAAAAGACCTAAATTGTCAAGCCTATTATCTAGTTGTTAGGTCATTATCTAGTTGTTAGGTATAGTTCTTTCCTTGATCTATGGTATTGACTAGTTATTTCCTAGATCTATGGTATTGACTAGATCCTTGATGTTTAGTTCTCTCCTATATCTATGGTCTTGACTAGTTCTTTGATGACTAGTTATTTCCTTGATTAATGGCTTGATCTACGACCTTGACTGGTTCTTATATTATTATTCCTTACCTATTTAAACAAGGCCCATTCTCAATGTATTGCATTGAGTTCCATAATAATATATGATATTGCTTCTCATTTATTTGCAAAGGTTTTATGTAACGTTATTATGGCGAATTGCTTTCATCTTATAGATCGTGGTGTTTTATTAGCATCTGTGTTCTTAGCATGGTATGATTTGGTTATCGTTCCTTTCATGGTATTAGAGTAAGAGATTGCTGTTTACATCCGTCTGTAAGTTTTATTTTACAAATAAATTCATTGTATATTCATATATTTGGGATTTGGTCATATGTTGTTGATGCATGCTTCTTTATGGAAAACAAAACAAAGGCTTCCATTGGATTTGGAAGGCGCGAAAACCCTAAGGTCAACTGTAAACTTGGCTGCTTCTGCAGACAGTCATTTTTTGTGGTTTTTATTGTTACAGAGAAGTAAACTGATTCACCTCGAGATTCATGCCCAACAGAAAAGAAATCGAGGTGTGCACGTTTAAAATCCTTAGCCCTTAGTCATATGGTATGGTCTTATGAGGGCTTAAAACTTGTGATTCCTACTAGTAGGTGCTTAACTTGATCCCCCTCTAATTTTATTTGTGTGGTGAAGGAAACAACAATTAAAAAATAAGTAACAGAGCAAATATTAAAAAGCTTGTAACTTTTGATTGTTAACTCAGTTTTGAGTGCTATTTTTTGAAAAAGTACTTGTTTTTTCGTGCTCTTTCCATTGGAGTTATTTATTTTGAGACTTGCACTATAATTATAAAGTTCCAAATATGGAGGAGTGTTGTAATCAATTATGGACGTAATTTCGGCTGAGCTCGACGTCCTAAACTTTTGAGAGTTGCAGTTTGTACCTATCATGGATTCTGAGAATGATATGCTTTTCTCTGAAGTTTGTGGAGTTCAAGAGGATATTGTAAATTTTGTGGAAGAAAATAGATCTCTCAAGAAGTGAAATTCTCTTCTACAATCACTCATTCACGATAAGGATACAATTATACATTCCCTGCAGAACAAACTTGCTAGCCTACAACATCACCATCATATTGTGGAAAACTACAACCATGCTCCTAGTCCACTTTTAGCTATTGCTCCTGAACCCATTGACATTGATATGTCAGTCTTTGAGTCTATTCTTGCTCTTGATGCTCATAAACCTGTGAGGCTTGTTACTACACGCTCTTCCATATCTGTTCCTATTATAATACCACATGTTGTGTATCCTACTTCTACTCAGCTGCATGGCCTTTTTAAGAAGCATAACACTGCATTCAGTTCTCACATGCTCTATTCTATGGGTCTCACTAGTGGAGTCATTGGAAGACATTCACAAGGTATTGTTTCCTCGATTCCACATGTTAATTGGAATTCTCGTCGTGACATTGGTTTTTGAGAAGCTACTTCATTGAGACCACACATTGACATAGCTCATTTTTTTGTACGCTCGACTATTTCTGAGGATCATGAGCAACACATGAGTTCTGCACCTTCACTCAGGCTTGAGAAACCTGAGATTTTAGCTGTCAGACATGATCAACTTGACACACATTTTGATGTTCTTTACATTGCACCCATTGTGCATTTTACACCAAGTCATATGCAGGCATCTTCTTCATCCATCCGTGTTGATTTGGGGTGGATATCTGATCACTCATGGCAGTGACATAGGAATTCATTGAGAGGACTCTACAGGCATGGGTCCTCCACCATTCAGCCTCTTGCTCCACTTTCTATACTTTCTGCATTGTGATGCTTCTTGTTTTGAGCATTTTTCTTTAGCAGGTGTAGTGTATCTCTCTTATTTGTTGAGAGATTTTGTATCTGTATTTTCAACACTTTTGGCATGTTGATAGTATCTCTTGTGGGGGATCTATTCTGGTGAAGTCCAGTGTTAGTTTTTCAGTGTTCGAGTAGTTGTTTTGGGTAGCTCATACAGATTTGTAGCGTCACTCCACCCATTTAGCAGTATGAGAGGGTGTGGTGTTGATCCTGCTTCTTCGGGTTTCGTGTCCTTGTCTTGTTACCTTGGCTTTTCTTGGATCGTGACACTCTGAAGTTTGTGTCCTTGCCTTGTTGCTTTGGTTATTGTTCTTGAATCGTGGCACACCTATTTGAAGCAATTGATAAAATTATGTTTGGTGTTTTTTTTGCACTTTTGACATCACTCCGTTGACAGTCTCCTTGTATGGAGTTATTGTTGTGGAGCCCAGTGTCAGTTGTTTTTGAGTTTTGTGATCGAGTAGTGGATTCAGACCACAGTGCACACCAAAATTCTTCAACATTGTATGAGTTTTTTAAGCCGAGCTTCTTGGGATGCCTTGGAGCAGGTTTTTAGTCTCTTTTACTTTGTTTTTACTGGTTTTGGGTGCCTTGCGGTGTCCCTTTTTTCCCAGTTATTGTACATGAGTACCTCATCATGCCTAGTTTTCGGGACTCATATTGTGGACATGCCACATCTATTTTGGCCCCTAGCTTCACTTGAGGGGGGTGTTAGAGTAGGTATTTACCTTAGCTCATGTTCACCTAGGTACTTTATTTACCTTTATTGTATTTATCCTCACCCACTTATGTGTGTGGATATTTCTTTTATTTATTTAGATATTAGGAGATATTATCTAGTTATTAGGTATAGTTCTTTCCTTGATCTATGGTATTGACTAGTTCTTTCCTAGATCTATGGTATTGACTAGATCCTTGATGTCTAGTTCTCTCCTAAATCTATGGTCTTGACTAGTTCTTTGATGACTAGTTATTTCCTTGATTAATGGTTTGATCTACGACCTTGACTAGTTCTTAGATTGTTATTCCTTGCCTATTTAAGCAAGGCCCATTCTCAATGTATTACATTGAGTTCCATAATAATATATGATATTGCTTCTCATTTATTTGCAAAGGTTTTATGTAAAGTTATTCTGGTGAATTGCTTTCATCTTATAGATCGTGGTATTTGATTAGCATCTGTGTTCTTGGCATGGTACAATCTGGTTATCGTTCCTTTCAGGTATAAAGTGTTATTTTAGTGATTTTGATATATGATTAAGTTAACTATTGTGATTGGTTGTGTTTTATGATTCTTTGCATCATTTAGTATCAAATTATGGAATTTACTCTTGAAAATAAGAAGTTTAGTTGAAGAGAAGATAAGATAGTAAAGAAAGTAAAGAAGAAACATAGCCTTGTGAAGGCTTGAAATGGAAAATCCAGAAGAAAGAAGATTGCAACAAGGTGAAAAATAATTTTTGGAGAGATAATATAAAAGAAGATAAAATAGAGATGATAAATAGAATGATCAAGGTAATGTGCCACATGAATAAAGAGAAAGAGGAAAAAGAGAGGAGGAAAGAAGAAATGATAAAGAAGTTATCAAGAGAGAGAGAGAGAGTTACAGATACAAGAAGAGATAAAAGAGCTGAAAAGAGATGTGGAATAACTGGTAGAAGTGATGGAAATCATGACAGAAGAAAAGGAACAAGTGGGAATATTTTTTAATAAGAAAGCTAAGTGGCCTATAGAGCTACTTGTGAGGAAGAGAAAAAAAGAGTAGTTGAGAGATATGGTAAGGAAGAGAGGAAGCTAAAGCAAGTAGATAAGAGAATGAGAAAACAAGAAAAATAAGTTTACAAAGAAGTGGTGTATGAGGAAGTTTAGAAATTGGATGAAGAAGAGGTGATTACAAGCTTCTTAGCTTGTCTTAAGGAAGATAATTAAAGTGATGAAGTGGAGCAGCAAAGTGAAGATGAAGAATATCTCATTGATGGAGCTTCTCACGAGGCTATAAGTCCTCCCTATTTTATTTCTAATCTTTCCTTTGCATGTGTGAATGCAGGTATTAGAGATGAAGAGATAGAAATGAAGAAAATTGCAAAGAAACTAAAAATGCAAGAAAAAATACAAGTGAAGAATATTTGACAGTTGATGAAGAAATTTTATGGAAACTAATCATGTAAGAACCTGAGAATTCAGACCTAATTGAGGATGATGAAGACTATAAGAGAGCAAGGGAAGAAGTTACGAATATAATAGATGAGGAAGAGGAAAAATGATATGAAGAATCAGATTTGAGGAAGATATGGTATGATGAAGATGAAGAGGAACCTGATTTCTTGAGTCAGCTGAAAGTGAAAGAGACAAAGAAGAATAAAAGTGAAGACAAAGATAGGGAAAATAAAGACAAATAAAGTAAGTATGGAGTGAAGAAGGTGAAGAAAAAAGAGAGAAGAATCAAGACGGAAAGATCTCAACAAATGAAGAAGAGAATGAAGTCAAAAATGCAAAGAAATTGATAGAACATGAAGAAGATAGTAAACTATGAGATCAAATTTCCCCCCTTGAGAGTATGATGTAGGAAAATTAGTTGTATAGAGTCCAAAATTTTGTTCTTTTTATTCCCATTTAGGATAGTTTAGTGGTGTTACTAGTCCATTTAGGCTTATTAGCATGAAATAAAAGGTTTTGTGAGGTTCCCTCCAAAACCATGTTTTTGAATATTTGAATTTTTGTTAGGGGTGTCATAGTACTAAGTGTTGTAAGAGTGTAATAAATGATGTAATGAAGTTGATAAAACACCTTTTACCAATTAACTCTCTCTACTCACCTAGGCCTTAACTCATCTTGAGTTAGTCTTGTTTAGTGGGGTTAGTATGGAGAAAACTAACTACTTTCTTAGATACACATACTCATCCTTGGTATTTGAATAAGGGGGAGGAGAAGAATTTAGTTTTTGGAGCGGTGGAAGTTTTTTTAGCAGATCACTATGGTTCATGAAGCCATGTAACTTTCATGTTTTCATAATTAAAAGAGCTTCTTTGTATAGAAACTGTGTATAAGAATGCATGTTGTGTGTCATGCATTTAATGTTGAAATATTTATAACTTATTTGAATGTATAAATGTGGAGTAAATGTGGCTACAGGTATAAAATTATTGTACAGTCTCCTGAGAGATCATGGAAGTGCCTTGAGGATGTGATTATGATGACGAGAACAGTCAAGGATAATGCTTAATGAAATTAAGAATAAGAGGGTAAGAGACTGATATGGTTTTTAAACGCTTCAAGAAATTGATTTGTGTTAATTATACTCACTTGTTAGAGGTCATTTAATTGAGTCATAAGATTGAAACTTTGGTAACTTGGTAGATGTGTGCAAGAGTACAAAAAGGAAGTAATATTGCTTCAAATTATGTGTGTGATTATTTTATACAGTTATAAGGGTTTTTAGGCACTACTATGGTATGAACAGGAGTCATAAATGATCTAATAATGTGTTTATAAGTTAGGAAAGGTAAAAGGAAGTTTGAAAAACTGTGAAAACGTGTGACAATTAGTAATAAAGTTATTACCCTAATCAAGAATGTGGAAAACCTTATTTCAAGGGTTTTGGGTAGATATGTTGAATAAGAGATAAGGATAGCCATACAAACTTGTTAATTCGTGATTTGAAACTATAGGAAGAGGTCTTTGCTAGTGATTTGGTCATTAGAATTTGATAGCCTATTTGAAAGATTACCTTGATTAAATCTTGAATTCTTAGTCTTGTATGTGTAATATGAGTTTAAGAGTTAAAGATTGAAGACTAAGGTCTTAACTTGAGGAAGAAAACTCAGTGTAAACATATTTGTTAGTGTTCATAGGAGTTTATAAATACATGCAAGAACTTTGAGGTCTTAAAAAATTGAAAAGGAGGGTTCTAGCTTTGTTGCAAGTAGAAATATGTGTGATTGTCTTGTGCATGGTAGTGATGAGTTATTCTAGCTTGTTAAGGCTTGATAAATTTTGATGGCATTTATAGATCATTAAGGAATTTTAAGAAGGGTTTTAGATGTTAATGACCTTAGAGCCAAGGTAAAAAATCAGACCAAGAATATTAAGGACCTCAAGAAAGTAAAATCACGCACAAACCTATTAGAGAGAACTCTGACAGTCAATAGGTGAGAAAAGATAAAAAATGGAGTGATAAACTATGAAGCAAATGAGTATTGGTGAAGTTCAAGACAAATTTTGATAAAGGAGTGGTGGGTTTGAATGGATTATAACTAATGTAGATTAATGAGTAACAAGAAGCTCAAGGTACATGCCTCTAGCTCAAACTGTAACAATGAAGTCTAATGAATGATAGATGAACCTCATAAGGGTTCCATGGAAAATTGTAGTTTGACATGTTATTAAATATTGAGTGTGTGTAGTTGAAACTTGATAGAAAGTGATTCAAGGGTTGGTTATACTAGAACCTAAGAACATTAAGACTATCTAGAAACTGTGACAGTTGGAATACTTGAGGAGCCTAAGCAAACAAGTAAGAAAATGGTGATGAGAGACCTAATTTAAACTAAACGAAGAAGGTAAATGAGTTGGAAAAGGTGAATAAATTATTTTGGATGGAGAGTGATAGGAAGAACTCAAGGAGGTCAAAATAAAAAGAACAAAAACAAAGTATAAGGATTAGGAAGTGTTGAGTAAACCAAAGAAGGAACAAGAATCCAAATCATGAAAATAGGTAAAATATAAGATGGTAGAGGTTTTTATCATCATGAAGGTCATGAATAAGTAAATTTTAGGTGAAATAAAATGTCTTAGGGAGTGAAACAATGATCAAGTGAGTAAACAATTGAAAAGTGCTTAAAACTCTAAAAGACCTCAATTGTCAAGCCTAGAAAGAGGTAACTGGTTGTTGGGTGAAGTGTATAATGAGTTGGGTTTTAAAATTTACTTGAAAGAAAGAAGTAGTAAAAGCATATCTAGATAAATCATTAGATTTGCTTGAAGTTTTGCAGATTCTTCTAGACATAGAGACTTGGATGTGAAGAGGGCTAGTTGAGTAACCTAGAGGAGAACGGTAAAAGTGGAATAATACCAAATTGGCTTGGAATTAGAGTATGAAACTTTAAAACACCTAGAGTGGGATAATAGGTATTGGAAAATATTACCAGTGAAGAAAGTTCCTTGTATTTTGTGAAATTTGTCATAAATTAAGCTTTAGGAGGGCTATAAGGATTTTGATAGGTCTAAGAAGGAAATGATGATGAAAGATGCTTTGAAACTTTGTTGAGTGGCCTAAAATGTTGGATGGATGTTATGTAACATGTTTGAGGAATTTTTAACTCTTAAATCACTCTTTTGATGCATTTTGGGTATTGGAATCCATTTCAGGCTACTTGAGAGCTAGGTATAAAGTGATATTTAAGTGATTTTGATATATGATTGAGTTAAATATTGTGATTGGTTGTGTTTGATGCATGTCTTTGCATCAAGACCTCATCTAAGGCAATGATTAAGATGTTAAGATAGAAATAAGGCCCTCCATTCCAAACAATGAGGTCAACTGGTAGGTTTTTTAGAGTGTTGAGAAAATTGTAAAATTCATACAAAATGAGGCTTGTCATACATGTAAGCTTAATTATAAGAAATATATGGCGATCAGATCATTCAGTTGAGGAAAAATATGTTACCTAAAAGAATGGTCACAATCTAAGATATATTCAACCCCGATGATGAATTTAAGAGGGAAAGGAAGCACATAATAACAAAGGAGGAAGACTAGAAGCTAGTTACCATCACACAAGGAAAAGAGTTATTACTTAAGAAGACATGTGATGAAAAATATAGGATTTTATTTCCTTGTGTCAAAAAGCATAGTGATGTTTTTTCATGGAGCTATGAAGATCTTAGAGGCTTTGATCCAAATGTTGCTCAAAATGCTATAGATATTGATCCCAATGCCACACCAATCGGACAAAAGTAAAAACTTATCAATCTTAAAATTGAGCCCATTAGGAGAAAATAATTATGTAAACTTATGCAGCCAAAATCATATTAACCATCAAGTATTCCTCTTAGGTTGCTAATTTAGTCCCTGTTAGGAAGAAAAATGGAGAAGTCAGGATGTATGTGGATTTGAGAGATTTGAATAGAGCTTCCATAAAAGATCACTATCCTTTGCCCTTCATGTAATAAATTTTACAAATAGTAGAGAGAAATGAAAGATTATATATTCTATATGGTTACTCTACCTTCAACCAAATCATATTTAAAGAGGAAGATCAACATAAGAAATCCTTCACAACCAAATGGGGATTATATGCCTATACAAAGATGTCATTTGGTTTGATTAATGTTGGTGCTACATTTTAATTTTATGGATATTACATTCAAGGGTTATACTAAAAAATTTATTCTCATTGACTTAGATGATATCATAGTTTTCTAAAAATCAGGAAAATATCACATGAGGCATCTTGAGATAGTGTTTGAAAGGTGCAGGGAGTATAGAGTATCACTCAATCAAAAGAAGTGCATCTTGACAGTTATGTAGGGAAAACTTCTGGGTCATGTTGATTCAAAATAAGGTATTTCTATCGACTCAGAAAGGATCTTAAAAATTCTTTCTCTATCACTACCAACTCACAAGAAAGCATTATAATCTTTCCTTGGCAAGATTAATTTTGTTAGGAAGTTCATTCCTAAATTTGTAGGAATTTTCAAGCCTATCACCTTAATGCTTTATCAACATAAAAACAATTGCTCAAGAACCCACTCTCATCAACCTATATTATTCAAAAGACTTAATTATATATATATCTATGAGGTTAATCTAGTATTTCCACAATGCTAACACAACAAAATGATGAAAGCTTAGAACAAAAAGTGGATTTCTTCAGTCAGATGCTAAAGGACTATGAGTTGAAATAAAGTCATGTGGAGAAACAATTTTTTCCATCATGAGAGATCTCAATAATTTCAAAGGTATGATTGCAACCAACCACATCAAGATATTGGTCTCTCATCCTATGTGAGAGAATTCATAGTGGGAGTAAAAATTAGTGAAAAGAGAGCTGGATGGGTGAAAAAAATCATAGAGTATGATGTCACTATAAAGGCCACGAATCTAGTTCAAGGTAGAGGATTGTGTGAAAAACTGGTTGTTGACACTAAAAATGAATAAGAAACCTCTTATCTCTTGGGGGAAGAGTAGGAATAATCCCCAATAGGCCCGCCTAATAACATTAGCTAGATAAATAATATGACCAAATTCTTGTTTATTGGCCAATACCCTTTTGGTTTTAGTAAGGCTAAAAGGCAGTATTTGAGGTTGCATTCTATCCCTTATACATTGATAAGTGGAGTCCTTTTTAGAAAGAACCTAAATGGAGTGTTGTTGAGATGCATTAAATAAGATAAAATGAAGACGGTTTTGGTAGAATTATGTAATGGATTCTCTGGTGTACATTTCTTAGTAAAGGCCATAACAATAAAAAGCTTGAAAGAATGACACTTTTGGCCAACGTTGTTCACATATTCACATCAATGGGTTAAGAAATGCAAATAATGTGCTCTTTTTAGTGACAATAAGAATATGGTATCCATCCCACTTCATCTAATTTAAGTGGATGAACCCTTTTATAAACGGTGACTTGATTTTATTGGCATGATCAATCCAGTGTCAAGTGTGGGTCACATATGGGGTTTGACAGTGACTGATTACTTCACAATATGGACAAATATTATAGCACTCAAGGAAACAACTGAATCATCCATCCTTGATTTCTTAGAATATATTGTAACAAGGTTTGGGGTTCCTTGAACTATCATTTTTTATAATTCTAAGGCCTTCTTGGGCTATAGAAGTTTTGACTCGGCCCTCAAGCATGGTATCTACCTAAATATTTCTTCCAATTATTACCCTCAAGGTAATTGCCTAGCTGAGTCTACCAACAAGAATCTAATAAGGATAATGAAGAGGACAATGGAGATTAACCAAAGGAAATGGTATCCAAAGATAAAAAATTCTCTTTGGGCTGACAAAATCACATCTAAAAGAGCACTAGGAAATTCCCCTTTTATCCTTGTTTATGGGAGAGAGGCCAAACTTCCACTATATCTTGAATTTATTTTATTGGAGTTGGTGCATTAGTTGGAGTTGGGGAGTGAATATAAAAGAAAAATATGAATGGTGGAGTTGGTTAAACTTGAGGAATTGAGGCAATTTACCATGTTTAAGTTAGATAAACATTAAATGTCAACCAATTGGTGGTTTGATAGGAAAGCCAAAGCACAGGTTTTTATAACATGAGATCTGATTCTGAAATGGGATGCATATAGAGATAAACCAGGGTGACACTCTAAGTTTTATGCACTTTAGAGTGGGCCATATATCATCATAGCTTGTAAGTAGGCTAATTCCTTTGATTTGTCTAAGATTGATGGGGAGGCAATTCAAATCCCATTCAATGGGATTTATCTCAAACCTTCTCCTTGAGTCTGTTTGTTTTCATCTTGTAAATAATTGTTATTTATTTTGTTTTGTTTTCCTTTTTTCTATTGGAGGGTCTCTAATTTTTTTTGTGGTGACCATTGATTGAGTTCCTTCTTCTTCAATCCTTGTGGAAATCTCCTGAATAATTGATTTGTTACACAAGTGTTGGTTCCATTTGCATTCCATAGAGGGAGGTTATGGAGTAGAGTTAAAAATTACACCATAATTTGAAAACTCACAGAATGAAGTGGAAATACATAAGAGAAATATAAGGAGAAGGGAAATACTTGATTTCACAATCAAATTTCTAAGTTATATACTAAATCCACGCCCAATGGATATACAAAGCTACTGATTGAATCATATAGCAAGAAAATGTTCCATGAAGTCGCCAAACTCTTGTCCAAAATAGTACCCATGTTATTTGAACAACTTTATTTGAGTCATATACTCACGCGACTTCAAGAAAGACATTTTTGGAATAAAGGAACTTAGTGTTCCACGGAAATCATAAAATTTAGTGTTTCGCGGAGTTGTAAAACTTGCACAAAAAAGGGACTTCATCGTGGGGAAATTAAGCCACATAACAAAGGCTAATTCAAATACGACACTGCAGGCTGAAGAAAAGTGATGCACGTCAATGTAAGGAGAGTTCCTGAGTAATAAGTCATGCAAGTTGATGAACTTTGTGGAAAAAATAAAATTTTCATATCAAAGGAACCCATAGAACGAAGGATTGGTTATCCGCAGAATAAGGAAAATACAAAATTCATGGAACAAAGAGTTAACAATAGAAGGGAAAATGCCATGGAACATAAAAGACTCCATGGAATGCAACATAATCTATAAGAGGAGGAGATATTAGGCCACATGTGGTAAATTTAATTGTGGAGTTAGGAATTATTTTTAGATCAAGGAAGGGTTGAAAATAGAGCTAAAAATCATCTAGGGTTTGCTAAACCAAAAACATCTGCAGAAGACATGATCAAAGTGGCAGAACATCAAAATTTTGTGCAAAAAATTAAGATCGCATCTAATTCAAATCAGGAGCTCAACCACTCCAACAACTAAAATTCAATTTTGAATGATGTCATCCTCTTGTACTAGTGATCTGATGGTGTGTAATTCAAGCAATGTCAGATTTCTATACTTGGCATATGAAATAAATGGTAATTGGTCCTTAGTGTTGAAAGGGGAATTCATTCATCACTAGATGTGATATTTTCCCTCTTTCTCTCTCTAAAATTTTCTATATGTTTAAGTATGAAGGCACACACAAAGGGTTCATTTTTCTGCTAAGTATGAGAACTCTTCCCTTTTAAGCCTAGATGTTTTGCTCACAGACCTCTGTAATGCACTTGTAAAGATTTCACGCACCTCAAATATGTTAAATTGTAAATAGATAAGTTATTGATATAGTATGAAAATTTGATCTCTTTCTTTTGAATTCATTAGTGTTGAATGTGAATATTTCGATCCTCTTACTTTCCTTCAGTCTTATTATGTTTATTCCTTCCAAATTTATATGTGTATTATCTTGAATCTTTAGATGTATTGTTATATATGTGTCCCTAGAGCTATAATTGAACACTATTCTAGTTTGGTGCATCACCTCTCTTCATTTCAACATTTCTCTCTCTCAACCATGGTCCCTTGGAATACTTAGGATAGGATTAGATAACAATAATTTAGTGTTGGCTAGTTATTTGCAGTGAGATAGGATATAAGGAGCCAACCTTCTCTATATATTGACCTCAAAAGGTTCCATTGTCCCACACTTTGAAGGTCTTTCCATGTTTTAATGAGGTGTTGAAGCTAGTAGTTTCAAAAAGGGTGCAATCTTAGGTGATTACATAAACCATTTTCATGTTGAAGTTATACTCAACATTGCGTCAATACCACACACTTCTCCCATGGAAACACTCTTTCCTTTGGTAGTAAAATTCCTCCAAAATATTCCCCTCTCTCATGCATGTATATATGGATACCTAATTCTGATCCAAAAGATTGATATTTAAATTTCCAACTCCACTTCCCCCTTTAAGATAGGAGAGTGATTAAATAATATTATTATTCAAGAGGAAATCTTCCAATTTCGGGATCCCTCGTAAATCCACTTACCCACCACGTTTAGTTATCCCTCATAAGCATTTATAAATATGTAATTTCAACTTCAAGTGGTAGAAACGCTCTTGATGTTTTTGTTATCACAAAAAAGTAGCACCCTATGATTTGCTTGTTATAGATCCCTACTTTTTTCTAACATGAGATTGTCTCCAAGTTGTGGGGCTTGCGAACTGAGACAAACCTCCAGAGAAGGCTAGTTCCTCTACCTAAATCTAATGAAAAATACTCCTAAAGAAGGAAATGCAACTAACTAATCATAAAATAAAAATTCCAAGAGACCAGTGAGAGAGAGAAGGTTTGTAAGGATGCATGAAAGGGAAATCCTAAGATAAAACGGTTTTAATAACACCAAAAAAATGGGTGAGAGACACTTTAATGAGGGAGAAGGGAGAAAGAAGTGGATAAGGAAGAGGCCAGACATAAGTGACACAAACCCAACATTCATTTACCATCTATTCTCACATGAAACATGATAAAATTAACTTACAAATGAGAAATACATGCACAACACAATGCATTAATTAAAGGAGAGGCAAGGTTACAGATAAACACGAGTCAGGGTTGAGAAAACACCATAAAACAAGCTTTATTGTAATAAATGTATGCACAGACCATTACAGTTGCAAAAGAAGGCACAAGAAAAAATTTCCAATCCCAAAATGAAGGTTCGAAGGCTCATAACTGCTCAGGAACCATTTTTACATAGTTCCTTTACAGATTTGAAATGTCCATCCTTTGAAATCGACATCATTTTACAATATATAATAGAATATGAAAGAAAGAGAAGAGGGAAAAAATAAGGGTATAAATTTTTAACTTTCAAACATTAAAAATCTACATTGAATTCTCCTACAAAGCACATGGGTACCTTGCAAGGCCATTCTATGTCTATTTTTTCTTGTAGAAGGAAATGGAAGCCATACTTCATTAAGTTTTGTGGTTGAGAGTGACATTTGACCATTTTCTTGCTCAGAATTGTTCTCTCTCCTTATGAAGCCATGTTTTAGCAATAACAAGTCACAAAAAGCATTGTTAAAGGTATTAAGGGATAAAGGAAACCAATTTAGCATTTGAAGCACATCACACTATATCACTATTACACATGGTGCATATCTATTCTATCTATAGTTACTCTTGCTAAAAATAGGTCATACTTTAAAAATAGTATAATATAATTGTTTTTACAATGCAATTTTTATGAAAATCTATAAAAATACAGTTTAGTGACTAAAAGTTTGATTTGACATCTCATCTCTGTAGAGCTTGAAAAAATACACACTTCAAAAAAATGGCACTTGAATCCAATGTACAGATAAAATGTGATGACCGTTTGAAGTTTTACAATAATAGGTATTGTGCTCTCAAATATAAGAAAACTAAATTTTATGGAAAAAACTAAATTTTATGGAAAATTTAGTTACAGATGAGTAATATATGAATAAACCAGTGCGTAAATCTCAGAAAAATAGTGAATTTGAAAAAAAATCAGCTTTGTAGCCTTTTGCAAACAAAAATTAGGCTCTTGGTGCTAGATTTCCTTAGTCCCCCGGTCTTATGAGGGTCCAAGATCTATGAAAATTTTGGAAAGTTTCAAAAAACTCTATTCAAAGTTAAAAGAAGAAGATTTGAACCTAAATTATTTTAGTCACTACAAGCCTCAATATGATCCAATAATTAACACCCCCAAATTTGCATGTTAATAAACAAATAAACAATGTGTATAGGCTTGGAAAAACATTATGACAAATCTAACATTTGTTCATACTAGAGAATTCATGATATGGCCAAGGGATAAGCACTAGGGGATGAGGAATATATCCTTCCAAATAAGAGATTTAAAAAAACATCTGCAACTTCGAATCTCCACCATGGGTGACTTGTTGCTCCGATCTGAGAAAACAAATAGGCATCAAAAATTTCTTGATGTGTTAAATGTATCTGCAACTTTGAATCTCCACCATGGGTGACTTGTTGCTCCGATCTGAGAAAACAAATAGGCATCAAAAATTCTTGATGTGTTAAATGTGATGATATGATTGGAGCAATGGTTATTTAAAAAAAGTTTTTTTCTTGACTTTTCAACTCATATCCACACTTTTCCTACAAATATAGATGTTCAAAAAACCATAAAAAATCACCACGAACTCATATTTTTTAGCATTATTCAATAAAAACAGTTTTAGATCTTAAAAAAATAGAATTGATAAAAAAATGGAATACTATGCAGAAAATGGCCTAAAAGTCAGATTTGGCTCAAACAAAAAAACTTAGAAGGTTTTTTTGAAAACCTTGTATTTGGGTTGGCTCAAAATTTTTCTAAGGGCTTGGGAAGTAGTGTGGGAATTATGATTTAGTTAAAATTTTAAAAATCCACACCTCACATTATGAGGTCCAAGGCTACGATACCATGAAATGTTGGTAGATTACTAAGGATTACAAATCTTATGAAACACATCACACTATATCACTACTACACATGGTACATCTCTATTTTATCTATAGTCACACTTGCTACTAGTTATGTCAACTACTACACATGGTACATCTCTATTTTATCTATAGTCACACTTGCTACTAGTTAGGGTCAAATGAAACAATGACACGATATAGGGTTGGCCTAGATTTACATACGTGACTACACCTACACTAAGAGAACTACAAGAAAATTTGACTTGATTTTGAGGGGATGTAGTGTAACACATGGATTGATTCAATAGGGGTTGATCGCATTGGCTAGTCTAAGTCCACCCACACAAAAAATTATCATTTTTTATTTAATCATATTTATGAAGTGCTGGTGTAGGTATTATAGGGTTTTATCCATTGCATGCCACTACATGAAGGCATCACACAATTGTAAACCCTAATGATAGACAATGAAATATAACTCCAAGCCGCCAATTTTTTTATAATTTATAAAACCCTAATGTTTGTTGGTAAAATATTTTACAACCCACAACTGAACCATACTACATCCTAATAATAGCTATACAATTCTGTACATGAGTAGTTTGAAAGCAATGCTATTCCATTAGATGCATACGGGTATTTCCTATAACTCATTTCCAAAGTTTGATTCTCATATTTGTACATCCCATTTGCACACTTAGATAACTTTTGCATCTATGTAATCATCTAAGTACCCACCCTTCTTTCTGTTTTAAGAAATTATTTCATGGTTCTATCATCATATATTATATTAATAACTATAATATGAGTTGTGTGGGTAATGTGGATTAATTAATTTAGAATATTCTACCTATACCATTATTACTCATATTAATGAGTAATTAAATAACTTATATCAAACCCTTATTTATTTATTTAGGGTTTAAATATTTGGTGAACCCAACATTTGATTAAATCCTAGGTGTTCCTTGGGATTCTCTTCCTTCTTTGGTGGTTGATCCTTAGTTCTTTCCTCTTTTGTGCTTTTATGGCTTAATCTATGATACATTTCTCTTATTCATATAACAATGAGCCCATGCATGAGTCTCTCACAATTGTTGTCTTATATGATGATTTTTCTCAATACGAGTATGATGAAACATGAAGATTACATTGATATGATTTATAATACTTATGACCACACATATCCTACTAATTATGTTTTTGTAAATACTATTTATAATATCATTACTATGAATTTTCAAGGAGAGGGCTCCCGTAATGAATTTGAAACTAATACACACCATCTTCAAGAGGATGATGAAATAATTTTTACACACTTTTTGTAACACAATCCTCAACACATTGATGCTCTTTTTTAAATTTCTAGAGATTAGCTCAAGCATTCCCCCGTATCATCAAGTATTAAATCTACAGTTACATCTTCACCATTACTACCTCTATTATCCTTTCCTTAATAATGTTTATATCCTTGGGGTAATCAATTCCCCCCTCATAGTTTTATTATGTCTATTACTATTACCATATCTGTCACATACACCCATGGTGGTGTTTAACCCTAAATTAAGTTTGAGATCAATTCAATTAGGTATGTAATAGATTATGGTTGATTGCATATATTACAAATATGTTACAATATGAACACTAACTTAGATATAAAATTCAAATTAATAAAAGTAATTTACACACACCAATCAACCGAACATGCAATTGAAAGCAATTAACTTATTTTAAATGATTTATGGAGAGATCTTAGACTATACAATAGTGAAATTAGGATATCTAAATCTAGCTAACCTTCACAAGTGGAACTAGAACTATATTTCTCTTGGATCAGAACCATACCATTAGGTCAAGACCATATGGTACTATCTAGCCCATTTTTTACTGTCTTGTACCTACTCTAATTCTGTACTTATAACTTTCTGGGTTGCTCACCTTCCTATGTTTTTCTGTCAGTATCAAACCCTAGTTTTTGCACATGCAATGAGGCTCTTTAAATTGACTTATCATCATCTAAAACCCTATCCATGGATGAATATTCCTACATAACAAACAATTGAATGGTTTTGGGTACCCCCACACATTATCAACATTGACACTACTCCATAGAGACCTCAAACCACACATCTTTATCCACCTAACATGTGATATCTAGATAGATCAATAAAATTTGGCAATTACTTTGCCCATGCTTAATTTGACTTTTCTCTTGCTAAAATACTTGGAGAGAGGATGTTTGAGTGCTTGTAGATGAGAGATATGGTTTCCTTGACCTATTTTGTAGTTTTATTCCTGATGTGAGTGCTTCCTTAATGACTGTAGATGTGCAATTATAAGAGTTAGGGATATTTGGATTCCTTTTACAAGTGTATGAAATCAATACTCTAGTGCACTGCCTTAGGAGTTTTAGGTTAGAAAATGAGGTAGTGTTTACTTGCTTATATAAGACTCCATATATTATTTATTCAATAAATACAAATCCAAATGATATATAAGATCTCAAATAATAGACCTCAAAAAGTGATAAGAAGTAATGAAGAAGTTATATTTGTCATAGAATGAATGCATAGTTAAATAGAGGGTTGCCAAAGCAAAAATTACCAAATTTGAGTGTCTACATTTGCCCCCCTTTAAGTATGAAATTGAAAATTCCCTTGACTCAGGACCATACCATTAGGTTTGGACCATATAGTAATATCTATCCCCTTTTGTAATGTCTTAGACCTACTCCGATTTCATGCTTGCAACTTTCTAGTTTGCTCACCTTCCTATGTTTATCTGTCACTATCAAACTCTAGTTGTCACACATGTAATGAGGCTCTCTAAATTGACTTATCATCATCTCAAACATTATCCATGGATGAAGAGTCATTCATAACAAACAATCGGAGGGTTTTGGGCACCCCCATATATTTTCGATGTTGGCACTACTCCAAAGAGGCCTCAAATAACACATCGTTCTCCACCTAACATGTGATATATAGATAGATTAATGAAATTTGGCAATTTCTTTGACCATGCTTGATTTGAATTGGATCTTGCTAAAATTCTTGGAGAGAGGATGTTTGAGTTCTTGTAGATGAGAGATATGGTTTCCTTGACCTGGTTTTTAGTTTTATTGCTGATGTGGGTACTGCCTTAATGACTGTAGATGTGTAATTTTGAGATTTAGGCAGCTTTGGATGCCTTTTGTAAGTGTATGAAATCAATACGCTAGTGCCCTTCCTTAGAAGTTCTAGGTTAGAAAATGAGGTAGTGTTTACTTGTTTATATGGGGTTGTGTAGATTATTTATTCAAGAAAGATTTACCTAGATGATGTATAAGACCTAATAAAATATTTCATTTTAAAATTTTAGTTGAAAGAAATGTCAGTCGAAGATCGTATAAGCAGGTCAGAACCAGATGTACGGTCTTAACCAAACTATATGGTCTTGACTGGGAGAAAGAAAGGTGCAAAATGAAGTTTGGAGATTATAAATTAATGTTTCTATGTTGATTTTGTGCATTGTATTTTCAGATTGTGTCGACATGCCAATGTGTAAGGATAGAAAATCTAAATAATAGACCTCAAAAAGTGATAATATTTATCATAGAAAGAGTGCATAGTTAAATCAAGGGTTGCCAAAGTGAAAATTACCAAATTTGAGTGTCTACATTTCCCCCCTTTAAGTATGAATTGAAAATTACATGCTTAAAGGAAATTGTACTTGAGTGTGTTAACAAACTTTGCCTTTTCTTGAATTTTTGTTTTGTAGATGCATTGTTATGCTTGGTGTTGACATGCTGCACAATGTACCCTATAACACATAGTGTCGTCAATGTCCATGATAGATAATTTTCTGTAACTCAAGTAAAACATGTAATAGAAAAGATTTGCACTTGCATATATGTGAAGTGAAAACATTAAGCAAGTAAAGAATACACTTGTTTGATTTTTTCTTGAAGATTTGTAACTGATAAACTTTGTTGAAGGATTGGTGGTGACTAGTCCCCGATCAGTGCTAGGGAGAAACTAGAGTGTTAGGTGCATGCAACCCAAGACAAAAATGGACAAGGGAGAGAAGAAGAAAGAGGTACAAGTGCACCCCTATGAAGGAAGAATAATGTGTATCAAATTTATTCAACAAATTTTATATTTTCTCCTTTAAGTGTAATAGGAGAGGAAATCCTACCCACAAATACCTTATCTACTTCACTACCTTCTATAACCCCACCGATAACACCATTGCAGACAAATCTAGACCCGATTTTATGAATAAAGACATACAGTACAAAAGAGAATAGGTGCCCCCAAACTCTCCCCATATGTTGAACAACTGAGTATAAGATGAATAAAATATGGTGAAATTGTGATAACAACGCTGAACTAAACAAGAGATCCATGCCCCCAAGATTCCTTAAACCAAGTGTTGATACAAAGAAGGAATGCAAACTTTCATTCCCCCTATATTGATTTGAACTCAACAATTTGGATGTGAAAATTTGTATAAAACTTGTATACATAGGTGAAAATGAAAATTTTGAAAAACCTATTGAAATTACCCTTGGTAAAAAATGTGTGGGGGGTGAGGACCATACTATACGGTCTTGACCAAAGTGTATGATTTTGACCCTGTGCTGATTTTGCCAAAATTTTGTGTATGAATGCATTTCTAGGTGTCTGTGCCTTGTTTGTACATGCATCTACCCCCATCAATTATGTCTTCTATCTACTAAAAAATGTAGAATAAACTTGAATAAATTCCCCTCTTTTGAGGCATGTGTGAAAAAACCATGTTGAGCATGTGGCTCAAAATAAATAGGTGTGTATTGTTGAAGGAGACATCTTAGAATCCGTGTAGAGTGTTGAAGAGGTGGCCACCTTGGAGAACCTATACATGTAAAAGGAAAGGTGTTTTGTGCATGGTGGAAACCATGGCATGCAACAAAAATAATGATAGTAATAGATAATGATAGTAGAAACTAAAACAACTAATAGGAAATATGCATGTAGGAGAAAACAAGAACAACATCAATGCATGCAATTGTAAACAATGACATATAAGAGCATACAAAAATATTGGGGCTTGAAAACATGGGACACCCATGGTGTCATGAGAAAATCAAGGCCTGTAGGATTGAAAATAAGAGGAAATGAGTGTAAATAAGATAGGCATGATGCCATAAATATGGGATACCCATGGTGTCATAAGAAAATCAATGCACATAGGCCATAAGAAAGAAGAACAAGCAAAACATACCATACACACACAAACAAGTATGCATGAAACAAGAGTGTCAAAACATGATAATATGATGTAGTAACCAACATGAGTGAAATATGTGAAATAATAGATGTCAACACTACATAAGACACATGTGTTGGTCTTGTTAGTCTAAAAAGTAGCAACTACACAATGTATATAATTGAGTGTAAATGAGGAAGTGATAATGAACTATAATAAAATAATAGAACTTGTAGGATGTGGAGGGATTTCCCCCAAGATGATGAGAATGTAAGGAAGTAACAGTGCTCTTATAAACATGTATTGATACGTGTGCCATGTATCCAAATCAATATACCAAGTGAACACGTGTGTAAAGAGACATAAAGCATGATATCTATCAAACCAAAGTGGAAAATAACATGTGTAATGTAAAGTGATAACAACACAAGTAAGATGCACATGTCTTGATTTTATATTTTTGAAAATATTTGAATTTTTTTGTAGTATCTTAGTGCATAACTATGTACAAAATACATAAGAGTGAATGGAAGTAAATAAGTTAATTTTAATATTGTCTTAAATGCGTAATATTCGTAGGGTTCTTCATAGGCTTTCCATAAAGTTTAGCCAAATAATAAACACCATGACCAAGTTGTGTAGTTATAGTGTATGGGCCTAGCCAATTATTCTTGGATTTTCCTATCAATGTTGTCTCAACATTTGTGTTCTTTTCATCATCTCTAAGAACCAGATCACATACTTGAAACTCACGAGACATGTACTTTTTTATCGTAAGAATTCTTAATGCATTCTTGATAGATACACAAATATTCTAATGCTTGTACTTTCTTGGAATCAAGCATTTCTAGCTCATGAAAATATTTCTCATAGTAATCGTTTTTCTTAATGATATCCTTTAGAGATATAGGAAGCAAAGATATTTCTAATTCCAATGGTAACACAGTATCGATACCATAAACGATGGAAAAGGGGTAGAATTGGTTGGTGTACGAACACTAGTATGGTAATCCCATTGAGCGTAGAGGATATGGTTATACCAGTCAAAGCCATATTTATCAATGATTTTGCAGAGAATATTGAAAATGGTTTTATAAGTAGCCTCAGGTTACCCATTTCCCTATGAGTAATAAGGAGTAGAAAACGTATGCTTGATTTGGAACTTTGAACAAAAAACATTGACAATATGATTTTTAAAAGGTCTATTATTCGTAAAAATAACAGAAGGGAGACCAAAACATGTGATAATGTGCATTAATATAAAATGAAATATATTGTTTTTAGTAGTAGAATCTAATGGAATGATCTCTACCCATTTAGTAAAATATTTTTTAGTCATGATGATAAACATGTACCCCTGTGTAGATTCAAGGTTAACCTTGCCAAATAAATCAAATCCCCATATAGAAAATAACTATGGGTGTGCAATAGGTTGCAATGCATGAGATGGGACATGATGGTGATTACTATGGAATTGATATTGATCACAATGTTTATAATATTCATGACAATCTTATTAAATAGTGAGCTGGTAATATCCTTGTTATAATAATTTCTGAGAGATAGGATTTCCACTAAAGAGGTCGTTGTATTCACTATCGTGTAATTGTGATAAAGTGAGTTGGGCATCACGAGTCCCTAAACAACACAATACGAAGCCATCAAAAGAGTGTTTAGACAAATATCCTCCTATAAGGACATATCGAGTGGCCTCATGGTGTAAGCGGTGACCTTCTTCAGAATAAGCATTGTTGAGGAGTTGTTTTCGATAGAGCTAGCTATAGATTTCAATAAACCATTCATGATTATCGACACTACGTGTGTTAGGAAAATTAATTTTCACATGATTGTGGATGATTTACCGTAGGATAAAATATAACTTAGTTATATATGTTTGTTGTAATATTGTTGTGTTTAACAACAATATAAAAACAATTTGAATATAGGAGTTTGTTATTATATTGTACGTGAGTAGAGTTGTTGAACTAACTCACGAATATAGGAGATTAGGAGATATTGTAGGATTGAGTGGTTTTAGGAGATTCCTTAATAATAAGAATTCCTCTCCCATATATATGTAAAATGTTTATAGTATTAAAATATATAAAGATTAAATATATTATTATTCATATTTACTCTCTGTAGTTCTGTCCAATTTCCATCATCTGGTATCAGAGCAATATATGTTACCGATTGAGATGCTGATTTAATTGAAAAAAGGAAATTCAGTCCTCTTGATTGCCCTGTGCATGATAGTTTTTTTTATTTCTTGTTATTTATGCACGCATACTTCTGCTAATTTTTCATTATTATGTGTACAATATACATCATCCCTGGTTCTCCACGTGATTCATTCCTCTTGTCAATTCCATGGCATACACTATAGGATCTCCTCTCTCCATTTTTCACATTCATTGTTTATGCATACAACTAAATAACCTCAAATTTAATTCAAGATACATTCCATTTGCATTTTCTGCACTCGAACGGCCAGTCAACATTTTTCTTTGAGTCACGCTCACCACTATAGTTCAACGCCATCCTCTTACAATCAAACCTGGAAATTGATGCTTCCGCATATCATAATTTTGCATGCATCCAAATGTACCAACTAAGATTGGATTGCACGTAGCCAAACACCAAAAAATATTTTCTTCAGGAAAATACAACAACGTCTGATCTGGTTCTTTCAGATTCTATTTTGAGACAAGGGTGACTGAGCTTGTAAGGGATTGGCCTCGCCAAGTAATTATTGAATTCATGTTCATATTCTTGTGCATCAACAACTATGCATTAGCCACATTGAGAGAAATTTGTATTTACATTTTCTAAGGGGACAAGCCTGATCATAACATCAACATATCAGTCTTCTCACAACTTCTAGGTATGTGTATTTCTTGTCCTTAAATAGTGAAAACTGCAGATTATATGTTTTTCGAGAACAATTCCCTCAACACTCGAGTACAACCATTCCACATTATTTGAGAACCGTGCCTTTGTTTAGAGGTTGTGTATATCGTCCATTCATGTTTCGTATATATTTTGTTCCATTAATAGTGTTATTGGGATTATCGAACTAGGTTTGGCTATTTTGAGTCGACATTGCATGAAGATCCTTTCCCTCGGCACCTCCATTGACCACATCTTCTGATCTCGCCCTTGACATTGGATTGTTTTGTAAGTATTTTCTATATTTTGTTCATTGAGTCATCGAAATATCTTATTCACATCTTATAATTTAGAGTCTTAACATAAATATGTACCTTTGTACCAATAGCACAAAGTATCATTCCAAAATTGTTGTCAAGTGTCGTTAAAAGAAGTGAGGTCACATAAAAGAGTTGAAATATTTTTTGGTATTTTCATAGTCAAAGTCGTTTTCATTTAAAAAGTAATTTTATTATTTTTTAAAACTTCTAGTCGATTCATCTTGTTTGAGTCAAAAGTTTCATAGTCAACTTTGTGAGTTGTTGTCAAAAGTCGTGTCATTATAATAATTTCGAAAAAAATTGCCTTACAGACGCATTTTTGGTGTTACCCGACAACCAGAAAATAAATAATTTCTTATTGTGGGGGGAATAATAAACAATGTAGGAATCATTGAGGTCCATATCCAAATTAGGATGAGTTAGCAACATGATACTGGAAGATGGAGACACAAGAGGTTGGAGGTCAATCAATGACCTCTCGTTAGTCACCAATGATAGGGCCGCACTTCTGACTTGTGTTTTCAGTTGTGTGGTTTGGATTTCAGTTTTTCAAATTTTTAGTGTGGTGTGAGAAATAAGAATAAAGGTTCATTATTGTTCACATGTGTATGTGGTTATTCCTACATAATTCCCTTATGTAATAACATATTGAAGAACAAATAGCACATTGAAATGCAACATCATGATACTTGATGAGGTTGAACATTAAGATGTGTTCCTGTTCGTACCTAGGTTTGTGGTTAGCCTATGGAAAACCATTGAAGACTGTTCATATGTGTTCCTGCTTGATTTCCCACAATGTTTAGGTCAGATGAGTTCCCTAGAGTGACTGATTGATAAGAAAATTATTCCTGAGCATGTTCTCGTCCTCGTTGGTCAGATGAGTTCTCGACAGTGCATGGTTGATAGAATTTGATGTGCTCATTTTTCTACCTTCAGTTCGAGTGTTGTACCAAGATCATGAGCGATCAAAGGAAAGCAAGCTGCAAAATAATTTTGATAGCTATTTACTACCATGTAAACATTAAGGGGGGAATGTTAGGAAAATTAATGTTCGCATGATTGTGGGTGATTTACCGTAGGATAAAATATATAACTTAGTTATATATGTTTGTTGTAATATTTTTGTGTTTAACAACAATATAACGATAGTTTGAATATATGAGTTTGCTATTATATTGTACATGAGTAGAGTTGTTGAACTAACTCATGAATATAGGATGTTAGGAGATAATGTAGGTTTGAGGAGATTCCTTAATAATATGAATTTCTATCCTATATATAAATAATTTTTTTGCATTATTAAAATATATTATTATTTGTGTTTACTCTCTGTAGATATGTCTAATTTCCATCAACGTGTGGTGACTAAAACATTGATAGAATTAATAATGGTAGGAGAAACAAAAGACTGATGTAGTTTTTGAATACTAAAGGTGAAAGAATCGCTAGTAATGTCCAAAGGTACCAGGGAAGAAACACTATCTATAATGCCATCATGTTATTGTATTTATGGAGTATGATAGTAATAAAATAGGATTCAAAGATTACGAGAAAACTCTTGACTAGTTTTTTTTATATGGAATTAGATGCTCCTCTTTTATGTTTTAAATATCTTGTACTTGATGGAAAATAAGTTTTGTAACTCCAAAAAATTATATATGTTGGATATTTAATGTACAAGGAGTATATAATCCCAAGATTAATGTTTTGAATTTAGTGATGTTATTGGTGCAAGAAAACCCTAATTGATATGCAAAGGAGAGAGTCTCTCCCTAGGGAGTAATAAAGATGATGATTATGTCGGCCCTAAGAGCACATCAGGATCCATCAAAGTAAATGGTCCAAAATTTAGAATCAATGATGTAGGAATTTAACTCATCTTTAAATTTGTCATTGATGTAGGAATTAAACTCATCTTTATATTCAAAAAGTGGGGCTTCGACAAGCTAATCTGTGAGGGCTTTCTCTTGAATTTATTTTAGTAACAAATTTTAGTTTGGATTTAGTTAAGAACATTACCCAACGTGTAATATGACCAGAAATGTGTGTATGTGAGAGAAAATAACGTAAAGGGTCCACCTTGGTAATGAATTGTACTTCAATATTGAGCATATAATGGTGCAAATTGCTTGTAGAAAAGACTAAAGCAAAAAAACTATTCTCGGTGGGGGTATAATTGAGCTCATATGGAAGTAGTGTGTGATTAATATAGTAGATAACATGGTCATGATTAATGTCATCATATTGTGGTAACAAAGCAACAAGGTCATATTGAGTAGAAAAAATGTTTAGCATGAATGATTTGTTGGGTATAGGTGGGATGAGCATCAAGGGATTGAGCAAATAGTGTTTAATGTATTTAAATGCTTATTGGAAAACAAAAAATGAGGTAAATGTTGTATCTTTCTTCAAAATTCACATAAAAGGTTGTGTTTTATCAACCAATTGGCCCATAAAATGCCGAATGGATTGAATTTTTCCTTGGAGGGACCGTAATTGCTTGAGGTTTGATGGTGGTGGCATATCAACAATATCTTGAATATTTTTAGGGTCAATCTATATTCCATGGCTAGAGATAATGTACCCTAGTAACTTACCCATGGTAACCTCGAAGATGAATTTGTGCGGGTTTAAGTGAACATTATACAAATGTAACCATTCAAATAAGAGACATAAATCTTAGACATGATTATGGTGATTGGTGGATTTGGCTAATAGGTTATCAACACAATCTTTAGTAATCTTGTGGATGTAGTCATGCAATATATGAGTCATGATGCATTGGTAAGTAACACCATCATTCGTTAACCTAAAAGGAATAAAGGTGTAGAAAAATGTACCACAGGGTTTGCGAAATATGTTTTTATTGATCTATAGGGTTTATTTTAATTTGGTTGTATCCAAAAAATCCTTATGTGAAAGATAACATGTCATACCCTGTGGTTGAGTTCAAAATAATATCAATATGGGGGAGTGGGAAGCTATCCTTAGGGAAAGCCTTATTTAGATCATGAAAGTTAGTGTAACAACAAATCTCACCATTAGGATTTTTGAGAGGTAATATATTAGAAACTTTTTGTCATGCTAAATTTATAACATGCAAAATTAATAAAATTAGCCATGAAAACTAAGCCCACCATTTAAAAACATATCTCCCAGTCATTGTGAACCTTTCCTCTGGTCATCCTATTATCTTGAGTAACACCTCTAGGTCTATGTTACCCTCATTCCAACTGAGAGGAATGCGCTAATAATATTTTCAAACATTTTTCATGTGCAAGGATGTATTCCTAAGGTTATGGAATAAGTCATTGATATTCAAGGAAGAACAACTATCCTTGGAGACCTAAAAGGGGATATTTTTAGCCATTTTGTAACTGGTGAACACCCTCCGAAAGTAAATAGGGAATATTAAAGACATTTATGATTTTTATAGGATATAAATGACAACATCAAAGGTATTTTGGGGATTTTTTTTGAAATATATTGATGTTGGGAATCAAGCAAGCAAGATTGGTTCATTTTGGACAATAGGAATGAAGGCTCCAACGGTGAAAGCTAACTTGTCTGGATGATTTTGGGAGTTCTGGGAGGAGTTGCAAGCTCATCAAATATTCAAAAGAAAGGTATTGGAATTACCCACATGATGGAAACGTATTTTTTCCTAAGCCTTCAATATTTTTAGTGATATCTCAAGTCATTGTTGTTGCTCCATTGTGTTGAAAGAGTAAATGTGCCAAAATTCAAATTTCAGGAAGAATTGTCTCCTTCTAATGGATGAGATGATTTCAATAGGTTATTTTGAGTCAAAATCATATAAATTTTGACCCTAAACACCATTTCATGCTCCTCTAGCAGAAAACACACTCCCGACATCAAAATTCATTTGGGGGGTGACATCAACATTACAAATAAACTTGAGATCACTTTTTCACCCATTTTGTCCCCTCACATTTTCCCCAAGGTTCAAAGGGGACACCAAATTTTGCTCCCATAATTTCATAAGGTTTCTCCACTTAAGACATAACTTGTTGTGTTAGGTGGATCATGTGAAGAGTTAAGTTGCCCAGGTTCCCTTCCCATGATAAGTAGACCCCTTAGTGCATTTCCCAGTATATTTTGTCCCCTTTAATTATCTCCAAGGTGTAAGGGGGACAACACAGACAAAAACGTGTGCTCCCCCATATTGGCTAACTCCCCGTAACTTTAAACTCACAACTTATGCACCTAGGCACTTCACACCTTGCACCTAACTTTTCCTCTTCTCATGAGCTGAGACCCATGACACGTTTTCTCACCCATGTTTCCCCTAAAATTGTCCCAAAGATGTAAAAGGACATAGGGGACACAAAATTTCACTCCCCCATGAACCACTTCTTCTCGCAACCTTCACATTACCTCTTTTTCACTTAGGAATAGCCTAAAATTGCAAACAACTTATCTCCATGCCCCCATCTCCTGAACAGATCCCCCATGGAGCATTTGAGTTGGTGGTGTCCCCTTGGATTTAAATAGTATAAAACGGGACATGGGGAATAACAATGTGCATTCCTAAACTTTCCACTCAGCCCTCAATCATGTAAAAATCCACTTTTAAGCCCCTGGAAGCCATTTTTCAGCCATGCATCTCATTCACACTGAACAAGAAGTTTCCACTTGTCACCATCTAGTGAAAAATGCACTTCTTTGTCCCTTGTGTCCCCTTACACCTCTTGCACCCTATTTTTTATGGTTTAATCCCATGACAACCCTCTTCCCACCATGGTTAAGTTGTCAGGTTAAGTGATGAGTTAAAAGTTGCAATTGAATATGACCAAGTCCTCCTCACAAACACTTAATATTTTTTTAAAAATTCAAAGTGCTATGATTTTCCCTCTGAAAATCCATTTTTGTTCAATGATGCTGCTAGAATTCTTTAGAACCATCAAGCTCAGGAAAGGAATTATGCTCATATCTCTAAAACGGTACAACTGATTTCTATCAAATTTTACTAGTGCACTTTGTATGCAAGTGAATAAACCAAGCTAAATTACTTCTTGAAAAATAACACCAGGTAGTCTCCATAACTAAGCTAGATAAGATTGATGCTGCCCACATGACAACTTTGGGAATGTTCAGATCCTGGAAGAACATCAAAACCAGCATCGAAAAAGCTGCCAAGAAGTAGTTGTAGGTGCTTTAGCTGCTCTTGTTTGTTTGTTTGCTATTTTTTTGCGGTTTCTTTGCTGCTTTTGTGCAGAGTTTTTGCTGTTTTGTCTTGTTTGGGTAGTTTTTTTTGGCTACTTTGGGCTTCATTGTCATACTTGGATTCTGATCCTTTTTTCTCTTATTTTCATTCCTATTCTGGATCCTAGGTCCTCTGTTGTACTCAAGGGTATAGTCCCTTTCAAAAAACTATTTGCCAATAATAAAAAAAAACTAAGCTAATCTATCAAAAAACCATGATAAATCTATGTATGGAAAAAACTAACTAATGCATCTAATTAAACATGAAACACTTAAGACATCCCTTGTTATTTTTTATGGTATTTCTAAAATGTAGTTTCTCCTTTTTTTGAACCGATAATGATTATGAGTGATCAAACGAAGGATATCTCCATGAAGAGGAAAGGATCGAGCACCTATATGGCTTAATTGCCATGTATGGTTCTTCCTTTACTACTCTTTGTAAATAGAGGATAGAATGGGTGCTAGATCAATAATATTTTCAAGGTAGAAATGTTCATATCATATGCATATTGTGTAAAGGTGAAACACTGGTGTAAGATTGGAAGGAAGGTACTAGGTTGTTTATATAGCTTTCAAATTTGGGAGAAACTTGCAACCTAGTGAATGTGGGATAAAGATAAAGTAGAATTAGAAATGGATAAGCATGATTAGAAGAGATTAATTAGTAATCAGCAACTCATGGGAGTAGGAGAGGATTTTTGATAAAAAAAGATCGTATATTATATTATATTTTTTAAGTTGGAGAGGATTTAATTAATCCTAGTTGAGTAATTAATAGGCCAAGATAAGCTTAAGAATCCATTTAGAGGCGATTTAGAAGGAAATTAGTAGAATTTGAAGGATTTGAAAGGGAAATTTAACTATTAAGAGGGTTTATTAGTTAAATACAAGATTTGAAGGCTTATTTAATTAATAAATTAAAATAGGATTATAACTAACAATTTTTCATTAATTGGCATCCAGGATGGGGAAAAGGTTAGTTAATTAACGGAGTGTTGTTAATTGACCGAAATGGAGGGGAATGTTATTTAATTAGTGGGAAATCAATAATTATAACAAAATGATGGGAAATAGGATAAACAGTGCAATTTTAGTAGTGAAACTAAGTAATCGGATTTAGGTGTGTACATTTTTCTCTCTTTGGTGTGGTGTAACATTAGTGACGCCATTTCAAAGATAGTAGAAAATTACAGATAATTAAATTTTGAAGGGGTAGAAGAAAAATTAGTAGAATGAAGGATGCCCCCTCAAGTGTTGATGGGGTGATAGAAGAGGTCTATGGACGCGTGAAAAGAAGAAGGAAAAAATTAAGAGTCAAACCTAGCTCAGTTGGTTGTTTTTCAATTTGAAGGAGTGGAAAAGAAATCATGTGTTTCAACAGATGGAAGAAACAAGGGGGGAGGGGGGATAAATATAATCCATATTTCTCCATGTGTTGTGGAAGAAAATGGTGATAGTGATGAAAGGAAAAATTGGAAAATTAGTGAAACTGAGCCTAGTTGGCCATTATGAGAATTGAGAAAAAATGGAAAATGATTAGCATAAAGTTAGGTAGAATGGAAAGAAGCACATACATGGAGAATTAACAGATCACAATGTAATCAAAAAACCATCTGGCTCAGGAGCAAATTTTAATTTGATATAAGCATACAACAAAAGTGTAAAATGACATGAAAAGCCATAATAATGATTTTTTTCATTGCTAAAGACTTACTCAAAGAAATATACATAAAATAATGCAGTATGAGAAAGTAAAAAGGTAGATCAACAAAGAAAGAAGCACAAACAAACAACTTTAAAGAAATTTGTACGAATTTTTTTGTTATCCAGCTTCAGTTCCCACATGTTCAAGTTATATGAAAAGGGTTAAAAATGACACCCCAAGCAAGGATACATGCAAGGTGAATAAACAGAGGACATAAAAGTCCCATGAAAAATCAATAATGCACTATGAAACTACCGCAAACAATGATATATGCAAGGGAAGATAGGCATAGCAAGTAAACCAACTTTGTTAATGAGGGAAGATCAAAATGATCTGCATGTCATGCACTAGAACAAGCAAGCACTAAAGTAAGATGTTTTGTAAGATAATTTACAATGTTTGAGAACGCCGTGTCTTGTAAATGATTTGGTTGGTTGAATGATTTTTACCATTTTTTTGGAGTTTTGAAAATTTTTACCAATTTTTTTTGGATTTTTGTTACCATTTTTTTAGATTTTTCGAATTTTACCAAATTTTTGTATTTTTTATTTTTAAGGAAGAATGTGGTATAGAAGAATGACTATATGTTTGGTACATTGACGAGGTTACAGGGAAGCAATAATATGCCCCAGTGAGATGAAAATGTTAGTTAAAATGACTATTTAAATAAATAAATAATTATGATGGAATGTCAATACGTGGAGAGAAGGAAATGTTAGTAATCCTACCCCTGTGAGGTAGTAAAAAAGAAGAAATAGAGTTGGGAGGGTATAAATAGTAAGGGGAGGGGTAAAATCCATCTTGACCCATTTGTGTTATTACACCTTCTTTACCCCTTGTGAGAGATTTAGTTCTGATTTGTGAGAGATATGACACAAATAGTGGATCCAAACATCGTACAAACAGTTTCTGAGAGTATGGGAGGACCCCAGTAGATGGTGCCCTGGTACGTAAATATATATTTTGATTTTGAGCTCATTTATTGCATTTTTATGCTAGTAGAAAATTAGATTCTAACGCTAGCGCACGTTATAGTGCGCACTAGCGTAACCTAGAAAGTGCGCTAGCGTGAATGTCACTTGCTAGAGTTAAATGAAGGGCACGAGTGTTAGCAGTGTTTGCATTCGCGTAATAACACACGTTAGTGTAAAATAAAGAGCATGAACGTGAAAGGATGTACACTAGCATGAAATGGGCTAGTGTGAAAAGAAGTGTGCTAACGTGAAATTAGTTAGCATAAAAAAGTGCGATAACGTAGAATTGATGTGTGCTAGCATGAAAGAAAGTGCGCAAGTGAAAAAAGAAGTGTGCTACTACATTCTATGACTTTTTAAGGAGAATTTAGAAGGAATTAGAAGAATGTAGAAGTGAAGAAAAGATGAAAAATGAAGAAATGATGTTAATTTTTATGTTTTGGGTGACCTACAGGAGAGACCATGATTTTTGGATGTGTGGGAGCATCACGAAAGACTGTAGGCATTCAAATGTCCTTCACTCAATGAAAATAGAGGGGCTTAGTTACAGTATTCAAGGTGACTGGATTGTCTTACATTGCAGAGTTTCCACATATCAACATAGATCATGTCCTGCTGACATCATTAGCATAATGATGAAACAACGAGATCCAGACCTTTTGGATTCCCAGTAGAGAGATGAGCATCACATTGGAGGATGTATATCAGATCTCGCAGGTTTTGATACATGGTATTTTGGTTGTATATAATGATGACACTGATTGGATATGAGGACATATCTGGAAATTTTTCCTCTAAGAGAAGATACCCTGATAGAGGATGGAAGTTCATTTATATAGATGTTTCGAGAGGAGGATAACACACCCTCCTGTATATTTGATGGATCTTATCAATGACTACTTGTTGCCTGATAAGATGGGGACCCACTTCTATCTTGGATTGATAGGAGTAGTATCCTAATTGGTGAATGGAGAGGTCTTTGCCTGGGGTCAGTGCGTACTAGGTCACCTATACAACGATTTACACTTGATTACATACAGATGGATGAGGATCCTAAGTCCTGCAACCCTTCTACGGATATGGGCATGGGATCACATTACGATCAGATGCATATTAGGTATTCTATAAATTAGATAGCCAGATGAGCTCTCATGCCAAGGATGGGAGACATTAGGTTTCATAGTTAGAGGTAACTTAGGAGACATCACCTTCTACAGGTGAAATTTTGATGATTTACAGTTATGTATGGTGACCTGGGGACCATATCGACTATACTAGTGGCGTACAGATGTAGAAACGTTAAGAGAAACAGAGGTGGACCACTATATTATAAGAAATCTTAGCCACATCTTGGATTGGTACAAAGTTGATAGTGTACAACACTAGCTTGGCATTATCTAGGGGATTCCAGGTGACGAGTGATGATATGCACGTGTAGTTTGAGATATCTTTGATTTTGGACCCGGGGTTAGACCCAAGATAACATTGTAGAGTTTTCATAGTGTGGTCCCATAGGTATGGGATGAGCATGCACAGATAGTAGATCCAGGGACCACCTCTGATTACCCATCTTGGTTCATGATAATATTGCCAAGGCGGATCACCATTCCATAGGTACCTATAACAATGGGCATAACAGTAACAATAGTAGGGTTTAGGGGATAGACACTAAAGAATAGGGCTAGATTAGGCCAGGAGGAGGCTGAGGCAATAGAGGAAGAGGCACAAGCACATACATAGGGCTGGGGACCATAGGGTCCACATGTTTAGCAGGTTTCACAAGTGTCAGTGATACATTAGGTCCCATCGAGGCCAATGATTCAATAGGTTCTTGCTCAACATGTTTTAAAGCTACAATAGCATGTTAAATAGCAGATACCATTACAGGGTCCACCATCACCACCAAGATAAGGTATTCTAGGAGGTTTAACATGTCATAGGGGTGATGGGGATGGAGTGGAGCTCACACAGGGGCCGCCACATATACCAGTGCTTGGATTTAGAGTTATACTAGTAGTAGGTGGGCCGTCAGTGGCCACTTTACATTTATAGTAGGATATGGCTATGCTATGAGGAGATGTATAATTTATCATATTCCATACCTTACAAAGGTAGGTAGAGCAGGGATCCGCAGAATAGGTTTCCCTTAGACAAAAACTAAAACAGACCATTGCATAGTGGGATCAATTCACCTCGAAGAAAACCCAACTGAGGGTCGATGTGGCCTAGATTATAGGAGAGTGAGATGTTCTATAACATGTAGTAGTGATAGATGGATATGGAGATAGTCTATGATTTTGTGGCCACTTCTAGTGAGGCTAGATATTACAGGGGTTTTTATCAGTCTATGGTTCTAGAGGGACAGAGAGCACCTCCATATAGTCAGATTACAGGAAACAAATTGAGATCATACATGTCGTCCAAATCAGCGAGATTAGTGTAGAAGCCCCCACCTGGTCATAGGCTTGGCATAGGCAAGAGTGAGGGTTGACTTTGTGATTTGATGGACTATGTATATGTATTATTTTTGGTATATGCCTCAAGATGAAGGCATATTTTTGACCTGATGTATACATATGTTTTTGTATATGCCTCGGGATAAAGGCACACATTCTTGATCGATGTCCATGATGACTTGTTTATGTATATGATTTTATAGATACACATTTGTATATGGAAATTTATGCTTTTTGACATGCATATGATGATGAATATTGATGTATATCACATTTTGATTTATGAGATATTGTGTTAGCCCATGTTTTTATTATGTTTTATGATGAGGGGGGATAAAAATAATCCCTATTTCCCCATTGATGATATGATGTGATGTGACATTAGATTACCATACATGTTGATTTTACTTTATGATGATGTAGCTTAGAATTTTATTGATGATATGTGATGATGTTATGGATAGATGTGATGATATGAATGTGAATGATGAAATGATAACACACAATGTACAAGCAAAGAACACAAGAACAAGGAACAATTAATCAAATCTAAAATATATACATATTAAACAACACAACAACTTAAAGTAAGAATTAATATAATAAATTAAACAATAGTCTAATCTGAAATCATGCAAGACAACACATTATATGTACAAACAAGCAAACAAAACTATGTGTAAACAAACAAACAAAAAAGAAAACACTACTTTATTTTTGTAGAACATTTTTCACCTGCTTTGTACTATTTTTGTATTTTTTTTGGTATTTTTTGAAATTTTTTTGAAGCTATACACAATAAATTTAAGATGCATTGATTGCCCCAACAATAAATGAGAATGTACAAGGGAAAATTCCTCACATATAAATAAGAGTAGGATCAGCCAGATCAAGGCCATGAAGGATAGGCTGAAAAGGATTTCAAACACAGGTAAAAGACTAGCTTAGGTTAAAGTGATCATGCCCCCAAGTGTGAGATTATTGTGAACAACAAACCTGTTGAACCTTGGTGTTGTCATTGGTGTCAATTACCTTCTTAGTGGTTTAATGTGCATTCAAGTTAGTTTCAGTGTGCTGCAGGCTTGGTTAGTGAGGTAAGAGCCCATTGGAAGCATGGAAATGGTTGGTATGGCTTGATCAAATTTACTACAGGTCATATATGGTGGTTTCAACATGATAACAAGATCTTACAGTGTGTTCCAGATCATTTGGAGGAAGTCTCAATTGAAACTGGCCTATTTAGGCATGTTTCTTGAGCCTGATGAGGTGTGAAAAAATGATACATGTCATGGAAAGGTAAAATAATCATGGAATAAGCATAGGAATTTTTTCTATAGCATGGATAAGCATAAACAAGGCTTAGTTTACCTCTTGGAGGAAAAATTCAAAAACTCACCAAAGTTTGCATTGAGGACTGATAGTGTAAACTAAGGTAAGTGAGATATGTTTGAAGAGTAAATGCTTATTTATGAAAAATAAACTCATGTATTATGTATAGGGGTGAGTTTTGGTACTTAATGCCAAATTTCATCAATTTTTGAAAAGTTATGAGGAAGTTATGCAAGTTTTACTAAAATTGGTCCATTGAGAAATGCAAAAGGGGATATCTTTCTTCTTAGCAATCAAACAAAATTTCCCAGCCTTCTTTGAATAGATCATAGAAGGAATTTTTTTAATATAACTCTAAGACTAAACTATTGCAAAAAACTTGAGGGAAATTGGTTGAGTAACAAAGAAGTTATGCCCATTTTTCTAGCTATGTTTCTCTCTCTCCCAAGCATATTCTTGAATCGATGGTTCAGTAGAATAAGGTTATTTTCCTCCAAAGAACCTGTATGAGTTGTTTCGAGTTTATCATGGTTTTTTAAGGATTATTCAAGGATAAAATATGTCTTCAATATATCTCAATCATAACAGCTCCTTTCAAGTCCACATGGCATATGCTAGTTGGGTAGAGTCAAGGATGTTGTTGTGAAAGGCACAGTTGTGGTAATTGGACTTAAACTCAATATTAAGACATAAGTAGTCATATAATATTTCCCACATGTCCTTTCTGAGTTGATTAATCTCTTATAATAATCTTGTGATGAATACTAATACACATTTCTCTAAAATTGCTCCATCTTGTCCTAACAAGAAGACTATACTATGCAATCTGTACACTCAAATCAGCCAGGTTAGTGAATTCACCTTACTTACAAGGTTGATTTCATCTATAAGCGAATCCATAGAACTTGAAGCAAGATTACTCTTTGCAAGTAATCACATATTTATTTTGGCACTAAGAGTGATATACACGGTATTATGAGGCATCAGATGGCGAATGAGGGTTATCTGTGGAAACCCTACCTAGACAGAGAATGAAGTTGAAATATGAAAACTCGGTGTTTCACATGAATTATAGAGCTAACATATTATAGTATCATTCTTCATAAGGATTAAAAAAATTCACATCACCACCAAGTGAACAAGAAATCTTACAATTATTAAATTTCATACTACCATGTGATATGGAGGAACACTGTCACATCTTCTATCCAAATGTCCTAAAGATGTTCAATCAAGGCATATGAAGGAAAATATACAAATAAATTAAGGGCATAGTGACTTACATGAAGTAATCTCAAGCATATTATATTGTGAAAATGATTCCTACACTCTGTAACTGACCAAAACCTTATCAAAGATCTATCAAATCAGAAGATTAACTGTTACTCAAGAAGAAAGATGAATCTGTCAGTGATTTCAAACCCAAATAAAGTAAAAAGGATTTTAAAATATTTAACTCGTACTATCAGACATAAAGGAACTTTGAAAGTACCTGAAACATTATGAAATTTTGACTGAAATGTTACAGCAATCATTATGACTCTGAAAATAGTTATACATGTAATTGTTCCACTTCCTCTGCACGTGAAAACGTTTAAATCTTTCTTGGAGGTGAAGAGTCATAGAATTTGGAGGAAAAATATCATGTGAAAGTATTTATAAGTTTGTAAATTTTCTCTCAAAAAATAATTTGAACCATGTACAAGAAAGATATATGTTACCTATTGAAGAAATATAATGCAAGTTTGAAACCAGATAAAATCAGGGTGCAAATTAGAATTGAGTAGTCATGAAAAGCAAGAAATTAATCTAAATACATGATATAATCATGATATTTTGAAAGAGTATTAAAAAATATATAAGAAAGATATAGTGCAATGAAGCATATACAAAAATTGGTGAAATCCTAAGATGAAATGAAGGGTTAAATCTCCAACTCTAGCAATTGCATGGGTGAAGAAAATTGTAGATTTAAGAAAACATACATAGTCAGATGAGAACTATAACTCTAGGTTTCCTAATTTGATGTTTTTGAGAAACCATTTGAGAATGAAAAAGTATGAAGTTGATTGTAGAGGTGTTAGAGCATAAGAAAAAATTGAACATAACATATAAATCGGTGTTCAATGAACGAAGAAATCTTGAAGAGGTGGTTTCTAGTCGATGATAAGAAAGAGACCAATACATGTGAGACAAGGCAAAGAAATATTGTTCATGTGATTGCAACAAAGTTAAGTGGTAGCATGAGGTTATTATTAAAAGAAATTTAGTCATGAAGGTTTGATCCTTGTGTGTGATTTCAAGGGCAATAAGGCTATTGAAAAGGAGCATAAATTTGATAATATACTAAGTAAAAGAGTATGATATAGGGTATGTATAATTCTGATTGATGTCCTTATTTGTATATAACAAAGAACGATTTTATTTGTTGAGAGAAGAGATAAAATGAAGTAATGAACTGGAATAAAGATCAAATTAGGTTGATGTATGCATTCAGGTGAAGAAGTGATCAAATTCCTGAATGTTCAAAGTATGAGTTACCGATGAGTTGTTTAGGGGTTGGATTCCTAACAAGTAGGTGCTTGCAGAACAATAGTCAAGTGGGTGATTGGAAAAAATTTGAAGTGGGTGCTTCATAGCAAGTGGGTGCTTACCAGATTACTCAAATGGGTGTTTGATTATATACTGGAGTGGGTTCTTCAAGGTGAATGGGTGATCACCACATTGAGAAACCATTGTAACTTCATAGGAAAATTGTCCAAGCTAGTTTTCTGGTTTCAGTAGCTTTTTGTCCCTTATGGGTTTCCCACATTAAATCTGGTCTTTTCATGTGTTCATGTGTGCTTATCTTTCTTTCTCTTTTAAATTTAAATGTGTATGCTTGGGATGGTATATTGAATAATTGCAACTTTCTTAGAAAAGTTTTAAACAACACTGATTCACCCCCCTCTTAGTACCTGAAATATCTAACAAAAACCTCCTATGGTGCCAGAAACTATTTTTCACCAAAGGACTTGTCCAAAGTGCCACAATTTCGTGGTTTTCACATTTGGACTTAAATTTATTTCTCATTACTTTTTTGTTTATTTTTTTGATTTTTTAATAGACCTCTATGCTTAGGCATATAAACTCTTGAGATACATTACATTCATGGGTTCCTGATGTTCATCACCATCAGGATAGGAAAGCTTATAAGCACCTAAACCAAATTTAGCCACCACAACATATGGCCCTAACAGTTAGTTCAAACTTTCCTTTCTTATCTTGCTATTTTGTAGTGTTGAACTGATTCTCTTTAAGAACAAGGTCTCCTACCTCAAATTCACGAGGTATGATGTGTTTTTTGTAGCTCCTATGAACTTAGTTCTGATAAACTTTGAGGTGATCTAGTGCATGGAGACACATTTCATCAAGTAATCCTAGGACCTCCTTTGCCTACCCTTCTGGATAATCAATATGATCTGCTCAAGCCAATTGAGAAGACTACTACCAAGATTTCCATCTTGTATCTTCTTAAGATATCCAATGTTCATAAATATATCCTCTATAAAAATCTTAAGGAGTCAAGGGTTTCAACAAATATTGATCCATTGCGCTTCCAAGCCTTGGTTTCACAACTTGCTTCATATGAACATATTACCTTTAGCCAACATGAGATTTCAATGGATGATCATAAGCACAATCTCCCTTTGTACATTGAAGTCATCATTACTCGTAAAAAGATTAAAAGGGTGCTTGTGGACAACAGATCTTGCCTTAATTTTTTTACCTTAAAGCTCATCATACAGTTGGGATGCACTGACACAGAACTAGAGCCTAATGTAATCACCATTAAGGCTTATGATAATGCATAGTGGCAATCAACTCAAACAACAACTTTTCATATGAAATTTGGGCCCACTATTAATGATACCTAGTTTCATGTCTTGGACTTGGAACTACCCTATAATATGCTCCTTCGACACCTATGGATTCATGTCATGTAGGTTGTTCCCTCATCTTTCCATTAATGTATCAAACTATACCATAAAGGAAAAACACTCACCATTCTTGGGGACCTGTCGACACTAAAATTTTCCTCCGTAATTTCTATTTCATTAATGTATGTATTAGGAATAGGATGTTGTTAAGTATAATTAGTAGTAGCGTCTGATAGAAGATAACGGCGCCGTCAGTACTGTGCCGCCAATAATGTGGAGTACGGTAACAGTCAACGTACAATAGGAATGTTGTAAAAAGTAAATATTTGTTGTAAGTGGTCCGGTAATGTTAAAATGTCAAAGTTTGGGTAATTAGAGAAGTAGGGTCTACATGATTAGGAATTAGAAATATTATATTGGTAATAAGGATAAGGAGTGAGGTCATAAATATTTTTTATATTTTATTTGTAAAAAGTCTAAAAATGTGGAACCCATGTAAAATGATAAGGTTTATCTTATCTTAAGAGATAAGCTTACATGTACAGATAAGAGTTAAGGTATGGAATATGATTCGTTAGAGTGGATTTCTTATCCTATTTTAGAGATAAGATGGATAAGCCTGGAAGTTCTATAAATAGAGAGGCCACCCCCCTCATTTAGCATAGAAAGAAGTAGTGAGAAATAGTAGGAAGTGTGCAAAGGAAGCCATCAGTTTAAAGGTGTGCTGAAGAAGCCATCAAGAGGTGTAATTGTAAAGTTTCTCCCATAGTCTTGTTGAAGTACCTCATGGGTGATATTGTAACAATTTCATGTTAATATTATAATTTACTTTGATATTTCAGATTTTTCATCATTCCGTCTTATCATAGTCGATGGTATTCTTGTGTTATGTTTTTTGTTTTGTTTCTAGATTACATCCACCAAACTAAAGGCTGTGCATTAGTAAATAATCATAGCACGAGGAGTTCCCGGTGAAGAATTATCATAGTGCCAGATTGGTGATGATAGACCCACAACCCTTTACACATTGCAGATATTTATCTTCTTATTCCCCACTACATATGAATGTCCTTATACTGAAATAGCTATTCAGATTCAATCTAAGGCCCTCGCCTCCCGCATTTTCCCACCGGGCATGCCATATGTATGAAAGTGAATAAACCAAGCTAAGTTAATGAAAAATAACATCAAGTAGTCTCCATAACTAAGCTAATCTATTAAAAACACCACGATAAAGCTATGTAAGGTAAAAAATAGCTAATGCATCCAATTAAACATGAAAAACTTGAGCCATCCCTTGTTATTTTTAATGGGATTTATAAAATGTAGTTGCTCCTTTTGTTGAACTGATCATGATTAAAAATGATCAAAGGAAGGATATCTCCATGAAGAGGAAATGATCTCACCAATATGGCTTAATTCGCATGTATGGTTCTTCCTTTACTACTCTTTTCAAGTAGAGGATAAAATGGGTGTTAAATCAATAAGATTTTAAAGGCAGAAATTATCTTATCATATGAAACACTGGTGTAAGATTGGAAGGAAGGTAATAGGTTGTTTATATATATTTCCAATTTGGGAGAAGGTTGTTTATCGCAACCTTCGGGTGATCCATAAACTTATACTTTTGAACTCTATGAAATCACACAATTATGTTGTTCTACTTTCAACTTTGGAAAATGACGGTTTCAATGAGGATTATAGATTTAGTGATTGATTAACTAGTGCTTATGATAGAATTATAGAGAAATCATAAAATAATTCTACACACAACACAAGAATTTTTATCCTAGAAACCCCTAATGAGGGAAAACTAGTCAGGAAGGGAAACTACTCTTTCTTCCCACTTGTATTGGCCTATTAATCAAATTTTACAAATTACAATAAGTATGAAAAGAAGCAACAATGTAAACCTTCTCTCCAATCACTTGCTTGGTTGTTTCTACACCTTGCTCCTACAATTCCACTCCAGCATCGAATAATCTCTGCTCACTTGCTCTCATATTAAACTTAATACTTTACTTCTTGATCTCTCTGGATCTTCGAATGATGAATTATCTTTCTCTTCCTTGTATTTATAGCCTTCTTCCATGTTATCTCATGCACTAGAGGATGTGAAAGGGCATGGAAGGGAAGAGACACATTCGGGCGCTTCAAATTTGCATCCATTCATGATCCATTCTTCTTTTCTATTCAGAAGTATTAGGACCACCACCCTAAGTAGACTGGCAGTTTCAGGACCGCCACCCTGGCTTGTCGGAGGTTACAGGACCATCGCCACTACATGGTGGTAGTTCTGTAACCGCTGCTCTACACAGAGCGGCGGTTCTTTCCAGAACCTCCGTATACCTCATTTTTCTTCATTTTCTTTAATTCTCCTTCTTGGTGTTGATGGAACTGATGAAGTGGTGTGTTTTTCTGGATCCCTATGGATCATACCTCCCCTACTTAGGAGGCTTTTGGTCCCACAAAATATTAGTGGGGGAGTGGTAGAGGAATCAACTCCCTCTCGTGCTCATTCAAGTACCGCTGGGTCTGCCTTGGTGTCTTCTCTCATCTAACCCGCTAAGACTCCTATGGATATCTAGTTTTTTGCTCCAGTAATAAATCCTCCCATGAGTTTCCTTAAGTACAATCGTCTTTGGAAGGTAAATTTTGTATCTTTCCTTCTTTGTCATGCATAGATGGTATTAGTGGATGCGAGCTCTTGTAACTTGCTATCATGTGCATCTACATGAAGTATGGCCTGAAGGTTTCTTCTCCAACCTGCTCAAGTATGGCAAAGGTCCCATACTGTAGTGGTTTAGTCCTTCTTGCTTGTCTTTGTCTCTTGAGATGGATTGGCTGAATCCTCTCCAAGTATGTTGCTGCTATAGTCACCATTATTCCTTGTATCTCCTCTTCTTCTTGTTGCCCCACGGTTAGGTCCAGTGAATCCATAGGTAGATACGGTGACTACATAGCGGAAGTTTGTTGCTCCTTGAATGAGCAGTTCCTATGGTGGCTTCTTCTGCAAAAAATGACAAGTGCTATCCAAATTCTCCATCCTTTGGTCAAAATATCCGTGCTCTCATGTTCATTTTGTTTTTCTTCCAATGAAAGAAAAAAACTGATGATTTTCCTGAATAAGTCTTGGTGCTTGGTTGGCACTTACCATAGCCTTCTTTGATTTTCTCTGGTGTTCTCGGATGTTGAAACTGACTCCATCCTTGACCCATCTGTACCGGTTCTCCCTCCTTGTGAACACAACATCCCTGGCATACAAGTAAGGACTTCTGAAGACAACGTCAAATGCATCAAGTGGAATAATATCAACCTCTAATACATCTATGTATTGGGTATTTATCCCAAATTGAAACTTACACTTCCTTGTAACTTGTATTTCTACACCCTTCTTCACCCATCCCAGTGGGTATGGATGTGGATGCGTGTAAGTCTCTAGACCAAGTTGTTCTACAACCACATCAGAAATCAAATTTGACTGAGAACCAGAATCTACTAAAGCGTTTACCTTAGTCTTCTTGATTTGGATTCTAATTTGAAATAACTTACTCATCTCTTCTTCTTCTGCTCCTTCGTACATGTTAGTGGTAGTGCATCCCAGCCTCTCATCTACATCTGAATCATCCTCAATCTCCACCTCTCTTTCTATCTTCACAGTGGCCATGGATTTCTTGGAATCCTTGGTTCGGTGCTTTGGGTGCAATTTCAGATGCAACTTCCAACATGTGGCGTCAGTATGTCCATTTACATCACAATTCTTACAGAAATTCTTAGGATCTTTACAAGTATGCAAAGCAGTAGTGGCATGTTTACCTTTCCATTTACCTCTGCTACTTTTCTTCCCATGTTCTTTTTCCTACTGTTCTATTGACCGGTCTCCCTTTGACTCTATGTCTCCTTGCTTCTTCTCATCATCAATGTAGTATGCTTGTATACAAGCTTCATTGAGATCCTTGGGCTTCATGGAGATTACCTTCCTCTGAAGGTGAGTGTGAAGTCCTCCCAAATACTTGGTCAGAATGTCCTCATCCTCCAAGTCCATATTAAGCAACATGGCTTGTCTCCAAAATTCCGTAGTGTAGTCTTGCATGCTTTGACCGCTGCCCTATCTAAAGTACTGCCACTTAATCATCATGTCAGTCTTATGGCCAATAGGATAGAAGTTAGCTCTAATCAATTCTTTAAAACCTTTCCAAGTACTGACAATAGGATGTTTCTTCTTCTCACAAGTGGCTAGATGGGTTTCCCACCAAACCAGAGCATGACCTTCCATTTTGAGATGTGCAAAGGTGATCCTTTGTGCCTCAGTGACATTATGCACACTAAAATAGAATTCCAACTATTTTAGCCATTTATCCAGTAATTCTGCATCTACTTGTCCTTCAAAATTCTTTATTTCCACTTTCGTTTCAACTTTAAAAGGTGTATGTGCAGATTTTACCTTCTCACTTACAATTGGCATCTCTTCATGCTCTTCCCATTCTTCCTCTTCATGGCTCTTTCCGATACTGAATTTTTTGGCTAGTGCTCGAACCATCAATTCCATGGAATCTTGTTTAATCGAAGCCATCTTTTGCAGATCTAAAAGCTCTTCTTGTTTTCTATGCAATCTATCCATCATGGTCTCTAGCATCTCGACTCTACGGACCAAGTTCTCTTCCTCCATTTGAGCTCAAATTCTTTGTTTCCACTTCTTTGTAGAAATATCTGGCTCGCAAGGTAAAAATTCTTCACCTTTGGACCTTTTCACTATCATAAAAAATCACAAGAAATAATCGAATACCATAGTCCTGGATATATAATTAGCTATGATACCAAAATGATCCATAAACTTCTACTTTGGAACTCTACGAATCACACAACTATGTTGTTCTACTTTCAACTTTGGAAAATGACAGTTTTGATTGAAAATTAGAGCTTTAGTGACTGATTATCTAGTGCTATAGGAAAAAATTGTAGAGAAATGCTAAAATAAAACTTCTACACACCACACAAGAATTTTATCCTAGAAACCTCCAATGAGAGGAAAACCAGTCGGGAAGGGAAACTGCTCTTTCTTCCCACTTGTATTGGTATAATTAGATCAAATTGTACAGATTACAATAAGTATGAAAAGAAGAAACAATGTAAACCTTCTCTCCAATCACTTGCTTGCTCTATTTTCTTACACCTTTCTCCTACAATTCCATTCCAACACTTAAGAATCTATGCTCACTTGCTCTCATATTAAACTTAATACTTTGCTTCTTGATCTCTTTGGATCTTTGAATGATGAATTATCTTTCTCCTCCTTGTATTTATAGCCTTCTCCCATATCCTCTAGTGCACTTGAGAACGGGGAATGTCAGGAAGGGAAGAGAAACAGTCGGGAACTTCAAATTCATGTCCATTCGTGCTACATTCTTCTTTTCTATTCAGAAGTGTCAAGACCGTCACCCTGAGCAGACCGATGGTCATTAGAACACTCCACCCTAGTTGGGTGGTGGTTTCAGACACAACTCCCATTGCAGGGAATATGCGTTCTCCCACTGAACCGAGTGGTGGTTCCTTCTAAAACCTTTGTTTACCTCATTTTTCTTCATTTTCTTTAATTCTCCTTCATGGTGCTGATGGAACTAATGAAGTGGTGTTTTTTTATGGATCCCTATGGATCATTATCATGGCCCTCACATCTCTGGTTGGTGTCTTGAGGCTCATTTGACAAGGTTCCTTCCTAACACACTCTAAACGACAAGGAAAAAAACACATATGCCATGGCAAACTAAGGTAATGACAAAAATGATTTTATTTCAAAATATGGACTACATATTCCATGGGGATCTATTAATAATTTGGTTAATGATTCTCACTAGTAGCGTGAGGTTGTGAAAGGAGGGAAGTGCCCTTACTCACCTATGTCTTATGCTTGGTGATTTTGAGCCCATGACCTTCTTTTAGTCACATGAGGAAAAACGCTATGGGGTCCAATCAAATAAATGGGTTTCCCTATGTTGTAAAAGTTTTTTGAATTGAATCCAATTAATGCTGTTCGAAGATCTTAAAGATTCCCAAGAGCCATGAGTTAGATGTGTAAGGTACAAAAGATTTAATTTCCCTGGAAAACTAGATGTTTGTGGAATCTGCATAAAGGGGGCTTCATCAGGTTTGGTCATCTAATGACTTATCGAACTCAGGTAAACTTGCAAGCAAATCGCATTCTGAACTAGTTAGTTGAACTTGCTTAGATTGAGTTGTAGGATTTACTAACCTTGGATCTTTTCAAAATATTGTCTATTTTTGCCATCCTCATTCATCAAAATCATACAACTGGCATGAGATCCTAAATCTATAAGTGATTAGAACCTCACATGAAATTACTTTTTGTGCTAGGGAGAACTATTGTGGCTTATGGATGCATGGTATCTCTATGATACCTCAAATTCATCAATTTTGTCTAAAATAGAAGTTCATGAAATACTTGACCTTAGAAAACCAAAAGATCTTTTCACACCATTTTGTTCTCATATGCATCATAATATCTTCCGTAAAGAATAAGAAATCAGCTTCTATCTATTCACATTCTGGTCATCATTCAACTATTGTAGGAATTCAAAAAAAGAAATCATTGATATCACAAGTCTTTGCATCATCAGGCCATGACTTGTATTCAGTCCAAAGATAACAAAGTTCTTCATGCAAATTCTAAACCATCTAAGAGTACACCGGTGAATCATGAACTACCCTATCCATGAAGCTCAACTCTTACAAGGAATGCCGAACAAGCAAAACATGTATATAGATACTAATGTCATAGTTTTTCATGTACAATATGAAAAGGGGGTTGAGTAAGTGTGGTTAGATATTTATGCTAACCAGGAGCCAAAAGATAAAATTGATTGTAAGGCTACACAAAAATGAGATTAATCAATAAAGGACATTATCCTCACTTTAAGGCAATGACCATCTCATTACAAACTTGAAGGAGTGTTCATATCATGATTGCATTTAGAACAAGAAAATTGGGGGTAAAGCCTGATTTTGTTATGTAGGAACAAAGGACTCTCACATTTTACAATTCCCGAGTTCCAAGGAGGATAGCAAGACACCAACATGAAGAAATTTGTTTAGTCCTTTCTGAAAGTAATGATACTGAGAATGAAATAGTCCTCTGAAACTTGGAGGTTACTTAAATTCAAGGAAATTAGTATAAACATAAATGAACTCTTAGAATGAGTTAAAATGAGGATATAAACATATATTGTGTGATTTTATAGCATAGAGCCCGTTGCATGTACATAGGGATTTCATGCAACGGGGCAGATATATTTCTCACCCTCGTGGATATGGTACGTAATTTTGTCATTTTGTTTCAAAGTATTTTGCTAAGCATGTTTTATATCTACACTTGATTCTCGTATTTCTTTTGCAGGTGGCAGGAAGGATGGATCTGTGTGGTTTTAACACAATTTATAGTATATATTTCTAACTCTTTTTGTGGGTTTTGTCAACTTTTTTACTTCACGCCTCCATGGCTCTTTGATGGATTTTATTTGAAATGGGTATCTTCTTTTTGAAGGGAATTATATTTTGTACCCTTGAAAAACCACACTTTTTTATTCATTGGAACAAAAATAAATGTATGGATAAAACTTATTCAAAGTTACAAATGAGGATATAGATGTTTTATATTTAATTTCCATACCTCCTTTTCAAATTTGAACCCTTCTATTTTTATCATTTTTAGATTCTCGCATTTAAGTCTTATATTTCCAGTGAGATAGATGTCTTTATAATAATGTACTTTATGTGTTTCCATGCAGGGTTGTCAAGTAATTTAGGACTTTGGGGGTTTAAACAATTAGGATGTTAGGGTTTAGTATAGATTCGGGGTTTCCTAATTGCTTGAGTTTTGTCTTATAAATTGTTAGAATTTAGCTACTTTCAAGTAACATTATTTTCTACCTTCATATGGTGTTTGTCACACCTTTGAAACTATACGATCTTAACATGATCAAATTTTTTGTGTGCAAATTTGTGATAAAATGGTTGGGAAGATGCTGCTAGTGAGTCTGAAAGAGTTTGTGATATGTGGGACTATGTAGAGCATATTTCCGATTTCGCACTAGAGTGAGATGAATAGGAAGAATGTGAGGAAGTGACACTATTTGGGCATGTTGGCTTAAGGACTCATGTCATGGACTAGAAGATCCCCTATGGCTTGGATCAATTATCTAGTTCTATGTTTTAGGGTTGGTAACTTACATGTCAAGAAGATGTTTTTCGGCCTATTTAAAGGTAAGACCCAGAAACCTTGAGATATATGTAATATTTTACCCTTTGAAGATGCAATTGTTGGTTAATACATCTCGAAGTACCAAATTTTTTTTGACAAAGCTTCCTTGGGTCTAGGAAACACCGTTATTCCTGGATAACCTTTGGGGTTCAAGACCTAACATTGATGCAAAGTAGGAAATAGCCATTCATAAATGGAAGACTAAAATCCATTTTGAGTATCACAGAGATGTCCAAAGTATTGAATTATTTGTACTCTCTTGGACAACCCATGGGTCATTTGCAAAAGATGGTCTATATATGATTAAATAGAGCCCATGTTCTAACCCTAATAAAGAAAACATTTAAGTTATTCCTCATTTGGGTATAGACTACCTAGAACTCCATTTTCAAAAGTTTGATCTATAGGATATGGATTTAACCCCGTAACCAAATCAATGAAAAGATGTTGTCTTTTGTCAAATTGTGTTAGTGCTAGTGGGAATAAGTACTTTTCTTTATAATCTATCACTCTAGCTTCTAAATATAGAAAATGGGTGCAAAATTGAATATGAAAAAGAGAAATCTATTCTGGAATGTCATTCATGTTTTAAAGACTATCATTCTAGTAAAAAATCTCCATGTTGAAGAATCATGAATTTATTGTTATTCAAAAAGGACCACTCGATATGTTCATCCATCTACATGCTACTCAAAAGGAAGTAAGTGATATAAATAGTATAAAAAGGAACAAGTTAATGCTTCAAGAGATAACTCTTTTCAGGTTGAACAACATTCAAAGGACAAGACCAATGAGATCATTCAAAAATGAAAAAAAAGGAAAATTTCAAGGCTAGATACTTTAGAAGAAGAGGAGCTCACTACATTAAAAAATGGTAAGAGGGGTCCTCATCTTTAGAAAGAGAAGACCACCTTCAAGGTGTGCCCCTTGCACCTTCAACTATTAAATATTTAAACACTATTATGAGAACTACAAATGTGCCTACTAAAATTACAAAAAGGGAGAAGGATGAGAAAATCAAATAGGAAGATCCCATGTTTTTTTATGAATAAGGAAGCTAGGTCCGAGGGGATATAAGGAAGCAAGAATGTTAAGAATGTTTGAAATGGTAAAAATACATAGAAGGATCAACAAGAGTAAGTAAAGAGCAACACGTGAGGGGGATATCCTTGTGGATCCGTCCAAAGTATAAAGTTAGTTGTTCACTTGGGCCCCCTCTTTGCATGGGGAGAGAGGGATACATGTGTTAGCTTCATGGGAGGATCCAAGGTTAAAGATCATGAATTGGAAGATTTGGAGGATATATTAAGGGTATTTAAATCTCGAGAAGATTAAATGAATATGAGGTGTTTGAGTATCCAAAGGCCTTTCCTAAAGTTGATGGATGGAATATGGTCACTCATAAAAAACCAAGCCTAAGAAGGGGCTAGGTACAATTCTTCCAAATGTTAGAATCATGAGGAGTGCTAAACTGAAGGAGATAGCTATATATCTAGATATAAAATGAAGGAGATACTCAAATAGCCTCTTCTATTCTAAAACTGGTCAATGAATTTAGTTAATTGCTTTCAAAAGATGAATGAATGAAACCACAACTTTTTTTCTAATAAGTTAACTTCTTGTTAATTGTATAGGAATGGCTGAAGGGCATTAGGGCATTCATTTCCTTATTTCCTTATAAATTTTTTTTATTGAATATCTTTCACTCTTTGATTGCTTTGTACAAGGGAGGGACCCTTTCAAAGCCTTATTTAGATACCCAATAATTATTAAAAAAAACTTCTATGTATCCTTAGAATCGTCACAACAATTTGAATTTTTTATTTGTATATTGAAGTTAGTTAGTTGTCTCTAGTCATTTAGTTTCTATCAACCGTATATGTGAAATTATAAATTCTCAAGGGCCAAAAGAACATTTTCTTTTCGAATAAATCTAACATATAATAAAAAATATATTGAGGATAATCAGAAGAACTACAAATGAAAATTAGCAAACCTGACGTATCAAGTTAAAGTCAGCCTTGTGGGATGATAGAAAAACTCACAAAAGATCAATTTCAAATTCACCTTTCAAGTTGGTTTATGGCCTTGAATCTAAGTTGCCCATTTCTCTTGAGCTTCCAACTTTAGAATTGATGCATCTGGTTGAGTTAATGGAGAATGAGCCCATGGAGGTGAGGTATGCACAACTTATGGAGCATGAAGAAACCAAAAATTAAGCTATGTTGTCTATGGAGCTGAATCAAGATCAAATTAAGAGGAAATTTGACAAGAAGGCCAAGAAAAGATTCTTTAATGAAAGTGACTTAGTGCTTAAGTGGGATGAAGACAGAGAAAAACCAAGTGCCCACACGAAGTTTGATTCGTTGTGGAGTGGACCATACATCATCATTGCATGTAAGCCACATAATGCTTTCCAACTTGCAAGGAAAGATGGAGAAGAGCTTCTGATGTCAGTCAACAGGATTCATCTGAAGTATTTTTTTCTAAATGAGATAATTTGACATTGTATTATAGTTTCCCATGCTTTCCTCTAAGTGTTTCATACACATATTTCTACATTTCCTTCTTTCAATAATGACTACCATCTTAAATGGTGTGTCTTGTAAGAGTTTATCTTTCCTCCAAGTGTAGTTGTGCACGTGTTTCTGTTGTTTTTTAGATTTTGTTAAGGATTTTCAGTCTCTTTCAGTGCTATTCATCTTAGGCCATGCATGGACAAGTTTATAGAATGGTTTCAGGTTGTTTTCATGGATGCAAGTGATATTCAGGGTTTCTAGTTGGTTCGCAGGTAACCAGGTCCAAAAATTTGCCAAATATGTTGACTATTTTTTGTCAATCATCAAAAGGGGGTACAAAAAAATTCAGCTACTCGGGATAACATGTAAGCCATGAATAGAAGAATTGTAGAGCTTCTTAGTAATAATGGGAAGTATGTAAAATTAACAAGGCATCGAATTAGATCTTTTATGTTCTTAATCAACACCATTCATTATAATTCATGAACCCAGTTGGAAGGAAAGATTTTCCAAATTCAACCCAACACAGGTCCTTTATAAAAAATTGATGAAGTCAAAAGGAATGTTATGAGTGAGAACGAGTTCCTAGAAATGACTTATATGGATGGGTTGCACAAGATGAGGACTATAATTGTGGAGTTCCTATTGGAAAAAATCTTCACTCGAGAGGGAATCCTAACAGAGAACATGGGGGTTACTTTAGAATAACTCATTTAAAATAGATTTATCCATTTAAGGGAAAAATAAATTTAAATGGTCGTCAAATTCCACCTCTCCAAAGCACTAACCATTGGCATTTAAGAACCCACAAGAGGCTCAAATAATCCATTAGCAGGTTATATTTAAAAGGTTGTGTGACATTCATTTGGCTGTCAATTTCAATGCTAAGCATCAGACAAGTACCACACTGCAAAAGACATGCATCGCCATTCCGAATCTCCTCAAAGGTTTTTGGCTCTACAGAATTCAAAAACCTGGAATAAGCCACATTCAATAATAGTTCGGTTCCTAGGATGAGCACGAAGTCAACAGGTCAGAAACAGATCCAAGGCTAAAAGATGGACACATGTTAGCTTTCTAGCACTTTTTGAGCCATTTGGGTTTGTTGGACCTCAAGTCTGCGGAATGTACCAAATTCAATAACACTTCAGATATGGATGGTCTAGCAACTCAAAGCTATACGTGGAAGCAATATTATAGAGCCAACGATGAGTCTGCCTAGATATAAGTTACGATGCGAAGGCATCAACCATTGAAAGGAAAACACAAAAGACACAATGGAAGTGTAAGAAATGTGGAGCTTTCCTATTGGCTCACATTTTTGTAATTGAAATTCAAGGTCATAAAAAGGTCTAACATTACAAGAAGTGTGGAGATTCCTTATTGGATCGTGTTTTGCAGTGGTCAGTTAAGGTTATCATTTATTATGACATGAAATAGCATGGAACTTTCTCACTGGTTCGCACTTCGCAATCTGACAAGATTTGTATAATTGAATACTGACATTGTAGTAGTGTGGGGTGTTTTTCTTGGTTTATGCTTCGCAATATGACAAGTTTCTTGTAAATGAAAGTGCATTGCAAAGTAGCGTGGAAATTTATCATTGGTTTTTGCTTCGCAATAGGTAATGGAAGTTAGCTAGAGCCTAACACTGTGAAATCCGAAGCATACATGGAATTTTATTATTGGCTCGTGTTTCATAATGGAACATACCTGTATGAAAAACCATAAAAAACAAAAAATAAATCCCAACAACAAATTAGAGGCAGCCACATGCCACTCTCATGTTCATCCCGACATGCAAAACTTCAAATGGCCATATCTTTCACTCTAGAGCTCCAAATCATGAAAATTTTATATTCTTGGAAAGGTCTCCCCAACCCTTCAATTTGACATCATTTGATTAAGATATTTATGGAGTTTGGTGGGAGAAAAAAATAAAAAAATAGGCTCATACCACGTATTCAAAGATCAACATATCTCCAACGACGGTTATAGCTATAACTCAGAGTCATTCCAAACTCAACTGTGAAGGCTAGAAATACATAATATTGTATGAAAAAAATACATAGTGCATGGGAAAAAATATTACTTTATTATTTTGCAAGGATAAGTAGAGTTGAATTATTTTTAATCAAAATTTTGTAAAATGAGTCGACTCATACTGGTAGTGTTCTTTTCTTCATGAGTGGCTATTATTGGATTTGTTTCCAAATATCCAGTTAGGCTAATATTAGCACGAGTTATTTTTGGAACTAGGTGTAGTTATTTTGTATTTATACCTTGTGGTGCGAAGGTTAAAGGGGGATTATTATTTTCTGCAGACTTGTATGCAGAACTTTGTACTTACACACCTCGTAGATGAATAAAATATTGTTTTCCTCCAATTTCAAGCTTTGTACAGTGTGTCACAACATATTAGAAGTGTGTTTCAGTGAGTAATATTATTCCTTTGCATGCTAATAATATTACAACACCTCCATTAAGTTGTTTTGTTTGCAAGTCATATACATTTATGTCAATGCCTTTGTGAGTGTAAAATCTGTCAAACAAGCAATTGTAGTGAATTCCACCAGTTCTTTTACCAGTCATTGAGTGTGCTTTTGTACAAGTTAAGTCCCAAAACATTTGGAGTATCGCCCTTTGTTTGCTTTCAGTTAATTTCCTTCTTATTTCTATCCCTCAACCCCATCAATATCAATAGTTTTAGGTTATCCACCAAGGGAACCAACTCGCTCTAGAGGTTATCCTCAGTCTAAGGCACCCATAACTTAGAGGAGATCCCATTGTACCACCCGAAGTTAGAGTCATATATCTTTTCCATCAAAAAGGTGCACTTCAGACCAATAACAACAATCGTTCATGGATTTTAGTGTCATCTCATCTCTCCATGCTAAAGATGTTACCCCAATAATCATATTTGACTCCACAATAATTAGAAAGGCTTAGGGTCATATTATACAAGGAAGAGATAATGATCAATGGGTTGACAAGATTCTTGAGAAAGGTAAAAATTTGTTTCTTGATATCCTTTCACTATTTGATTTTGTTCTTACCACTGTTGTGAAGGTAAAGATGACCAAAGACGAAATTGAGAAAGAAATTGGGACCAAGTGCTTTGTTGGTGACAAAGATAGGTAACCTTGATTCTTTTGTGTTGGTAGTCCAAAAATGTGTTCAATTTCATAACTGCGAATATGTCCCCAATTTTTTTCTCAAACATTGGTTTCCCGATATGAAATTTTGAACAATGCTCTCGAAGAACTTGATACTTTTTATGAGATCACTTCACAAATTTGAGAAAACATAAGCAATGAAGTGCATAAACTTGGAGAACATATAGTAAGTGAGAATTCATTAATGGAAGACCTTCTGAATCCATTTGAATATTTGGTCAAGAAAGAAGTAGGAGATCCCTTCTCGTTCAATGAGGACACTTTGAAATCTCTTACATAAATTAGGTGTCTAATTTCCAACACTCCTAATGATAATCAAACTTGGTTAAAGAAATGCAAAAACATCAGCATTGGCTCAATGAATTGGATCAAGGCCCTGAGCTTTGTGCACATCCCTCAAGTAGAGAAAGTGACACCTGGAGCAACACACTTCAACAAGGATTTCAAATATGAAGAGATTTTTCTATCTGCATTCCGATAGAGTTCATCAAAATATGGATATTCATTAATTGATGATTCTTCTCCATCATCCTTATCCTCTCCCCCTCTTCTTCTCTCCTTATTCCTTTCTCTCTCATGTTCTAATTCTTCATTGGGAAGGTGCTTTTCACTTTTTGTCTTATTCATTTAAATGTGACATATAGTCTAACATTGTAATGAGTTCCCTTCAATTAATAAAAAGGGACTCATATTCTTTCCTAATATTAAGAAATGTCACAAGTTGTAAGGGTAAGTGAAAATTCATGGGGGGTAGATGAAGGGTAATTTTGTAAAGCTATATATTTGGATGACTCCCTCATTCCAAAGGGTTGTCAATTGTGATTCTCTAAGTAGATAGCTATTACACTACTAAGATAAAAGCAAAATATTACATTCTTCTATTTCCTCTCTCTATGTTTCTTCTATCTCTTTGCATGATCAACTTTGTAGACTTTATAATCTTGTATAACCAAGGAATGAGTTATTTCCTTTGATCAATAAATCAATAGAAATATTTGTATGTGAGTTGTTTGTCTTATATTGTTCTTGAAGTTAAGTTATTTTAATTGAGTGTGGAACTATTATGGTTAATGTTGTGGAAATTTGTAAGTTAATATCCACGAACTTAATCCTCCTTTCCCACATTCTTACTCCCTCAACCTTCTCTCTCTCTAAGAAAATTCCTCCCTTTCACTAAGTGCAAGCAATTTTCCATAGGTCTAGTTGAGTATTCCTATGTGATACCTATCTTAAAAGCCACATGATCTTTTTTTTCTACATTCAATAATTGGGAGCCTCCCCATTACAAAGAGGAGGTACTTAGTCCCGAAACGTTGGTGAAAATCCACTAATTTTTCCTTGCGACAAATTATTTTGCCAACAATAAATTTCATACTACTCACAAAATTTTGGTCTTTATTTCTCCTTTCTACTTCTAACTTCCAGTAAGTCGGTGGAGATGGGAAAATTATATGTATCATAAAATACTTTATTTCTCTTACTTGACTTCTCCATGGTTTGTTGTCACATTTTTCTCCAGGATTCTTTTCTCTGTATTTGAACAATATTGTAGTGCATATTTCATTCAGTGTATCACACCACTCTTCCTACTGAAATGTTTCACATTCATTTCTTCAACGTTTTCCCATGCACAACATCTCATGGATTTTTCTAAATTCATAAAACTATCTTGTGTGGTGGGATCTCTACTTTATTGTGTTCCCTCGAGGGTCTCGTCTCCACACAGGACATAATTATGGTTGATGGAATGTTTTCTATTACGGTGGGAAGTGACACTACCATTGTGTTCAACCTATGGATGGTCTATATTCTTTGGGTATAACACAACATATTCTTTATTTTCTCTCTCTACTTTTCCACTTTCATTATTTTTTTCAGTAATTCATTCATGTCTAGCTACGCAAGATGGGATACTTTTTGGTCGATAATTTTAAAGTTATTGAATTTGATATCACCATTACAATAAGTGTTGAAATTTATTTATGTTATACCACGTTTTCCATTCTGAAGTGCTTTCTATTTTCACTGTATTTACAATATTTTTCTTTCATTAATTCAATGTTTGTTGTTAGACCATATGATTTTAGTTTTAATATTAGAGAGAACACATCCTATTCAAAAATACATTTGATGCCTTTACATGTGGTGGCTCTAGAGATCGAGGTTCAACACTATATGAAATGGATGAAGGATTTTAGTCAATCCCATGTACCATCTCGATGTTCATCGACCTATATGCACCCACCACACAGGTATAAGTTTATATTATATTTTATAATTTAATAACATTTTTTATATTTAAAATTATAAGTATACATCTGCATAATGATAGATATAGTACTTATAAAGAACTATAGGATATGTCTAACAAGGACTGACACATTTGTATGAGCAAACGTCCCTCAACCCTTAGGGACTCGACAATTTATTTTTGATTACAAAATTATTTGATTCCAACAAACAAATCTAATACCACTAATGTATCATAGGTCTGATTCTCATGTATATCCAATGTAGGATAACGATGGTGGAATGAGATCATGTCCTTCATCTTCTCTTATGATGTCCCCTGCACAGAGGTATAAATTTACTGTTTATTTGAGATCATGTCCTTCATCTTCTCTTATGGTGTCCCCTGCATAGAGGTATAAATTTACTATTTATTTTTTTCTTAATTGAACAATTATAATACGACTCGATTATGACAAGTTTGCATCCCATATCAACTGACATAAGGATGAAATATTTGCCTGTGTGGAGGTATAAATTCTTCATTTATTATCTAAAGTGATTTTAATTAATAATTTTATAATAAGTTAATGTTTTTTTGTAGATCCTCATTAAAGGAAAAGTCCCTCTCAACCTATTAACAATGAAGAATATTAAAAATTGAAACGACAAGAGAATACCCCAAACAGTATGAATGGCCTACTCTTGGGTGGATTAAAGGGGGTGGAAATGCACTCTTGCCCCCTATATTTATAAATGTTGATAGGGGTAGTGCATGGAAATGGGGGGGGGCAAAAGGGGGTCAAAATTGGCCACTTTTTCCCTAAAATAAGCAAAAACGAAACTTCAACTCATAATTTGGCATGCATATGTGTTGTCACCTCTTCTTGAGTTGTAAATTTTCAGCTCTATTCTTGAAATTTTTTAGGTTTGGTGACTACTAAATACCTGTGTAGAGGTCTCATAAGAAAAATCTAGTTCTAAATAGTTAGTCATTTTTCAAAATTTTGAGCTTTGATGCTTTTTTCAATCTTTTGCGAGTATTTTAGCTTTTTTTGTCCCTCATGTTCCAAGTTCATCTGGGCCGTCTGTTCCCCAATTTTCCTCTTTTTCCGATTGGTCTTGCTTTTCCTTTATTGTTGGCTATTTCAGCTTTGCGAGTCCTGGCCATCCCGATGTCCCAAGTGCGGTCTATGTTAATATTTTCTGACTTATCCAATTCCAGGGTATTGCAGTTGTTTCGGCTTTTTGTCTCCCACTTGTCCTAAGTGCTACTTTACCACCATTTCCCTGAAAACCCACATTTTCCAATTTCCATTCATTGCGGGTATTTTAGATTTGTGTGTCCCATGTGTCTTGATGTCCCTTGGGACAGTTGTGCAATATTTTTCCACTTTTTCCACAAATCAGCTATTTCGGTTTCGTGTGTCCTAGGCATCCCGATGTCCCATGGGATTATTGTGCACTTTTGATCCGCCTTACCTAATTTTCATTATTTCAAGGTCAACATAAATATTAATTACCTAATTTATTTCACCCCGCCAACCTACCTAGGTTTAAATGCTTATAAATATTTGGGTAATTGATCATTTTTTACCACCTCACTTGTGAATTGCTATTGACCATTCGAGCTTTCCTCCTCCGCACTATTCATAGCTGTGGTTGAGTCATGTTCCATTGTTTTCAAATCTGTAGGTACATGAAAGAGGTTATGAATCTTCAGATTATTCATGAAGGAATCACGAGAATTGTTCTCACAAGTGTTCTTCTTCTCTTATTTCAAATTGAAGATTAGTTTCAAAGGGCATGAGCACCTCTCTACCTTAGAGACTGTTATACTGGATATCGGTGATAGTGAAGCTCAAAATTTTGATTTGGATGATTTTTGGGCACTCCTTAACTATTAAAACCCTACTTCCATTGCCCAATTAATCAAAGATAGTGGAATTGTTGAGGCAGGGGGTTTTCCCATTTTAATCCAGTGTGCTGATACAATTCTTTCTTGTATTTCATGTTTCGATCCTGATGCGAAATAAATTATTTATCCTCAAGTTCAGGTGGTGGCTCAACTAGATGATGATTGTATTCGCACCACTTTCTTGATTCCCACAATTGAAGGGTCAAATATCCTTACCAGGGATTAGGATCAAAATATTTTTGATCAGGACAAAAAATGATACAAGAGAAAAGTAGCCAAGTCCTTGTTCAATAACCCTACGAAAGGAGCTTAAGGGTACCCAAGACCATGTTCAGGGTTGATTTTCATGAGGAATTATAAGATGTCATATCCCTCCTAGCCAATATTATGGGAATGCCCTCCACTAATGAGTTTCACTATAGGATGTGCCCCTACATCAATATCATATGTGAGGGTAAGCAAAAATTAAATTGTGCAAGAATCATTTGTGATAGCCTAACTGAGCAGTAGACAAATTTACAAAGAACCCAAACCTTCTACATGACCTCCTATTTGATGTAATCCATTGCAACTTATAGAGAGTGGTTAGGCTTCTCCCCTATCGACGAAAAGAAAGATGTCCCTATTTATATCTATCATCCATAGTTGACCCTAAAAGTCAGTAATCATCATTTTAGGAGAGTGAATGATGTATTAACTATGTACATTGTAAAATTGTTGGAGGGAGATATTGCTAAGATATTTTTAGATGAGGCAAAGCAATTTATTAATTTCTATGGTAGATTTTTCACTCAATTCAGGAATTTTTCATATATCAAATTGTCTGGATTTGAGGGGTAACCCCTAAAACTTCCCATGTATTGTAGTGATAATATGGCTTTAGTAGAAATATGCAGACAACTAGATAAATTTCATAGAACATGCATGGATAAAAATATTATAGGTATTTAGTTCCTAATCACATTGGGTAACTATACTTGTAAGACTGCCATGGATGCTCAAAACATTGATAGGACCATTTATCCTCTTACCCTTCACTATTATAAGCCAAAACTTGTTTTGAAATTAAAGGTTTCATTTCTACTAACTTCAGAATGGGCTATCAACACCTTGTTGATATCGAAGATTACTGGGCATATTTTTCTAATGATTATGATTCCATAAGAAGGTATTATGGGAGATTATCTCTGTAACAAGTTATTAATTTCAATATATTCCATGTCCTTAAAGGATTGGAGGATGATGATGAGGACCTACAATCTCTTCAGTACAAAATATCCATTAAGCACACTCTAATTGAGACCATTGATTAGTTTGTCAAGGTGAGAGATGATTTGAATGAGCTTAATAATACTGTCATAGTGAGGAATAGACTTTGGTTTGACAGAAAAATGAAAATGTTCAGGGCAGGAAAGTACAGGTCTATTTCCCTAGACACTCTTACTCCTCAAAAGGAAACACTTGTGTTATCTCCTGAGACAATTAAACAGTCTATTCCTTCTCCTCCAAAATATTCAACTCTGCTGTATACCAAAAAGGGGAGATCTAAGAAGGAGGATAATGCAGTTGATGATATTCAAGAAAATGAATCCTCTCATAGGCAAGCTGAAATAAAGGAAACAATTGTGGACCTAGTTTATGATGATGACAGTCAGGAAAAAGAACAAGAAAACCTGAAGTGAATACACCTGAAAAAGGTAATATGATGGAAGATCAATAAAAGGAAAATGGTTTCAAAATCTATATAAATATATGCCAAAGAAGTTCCCATAACCACTCAAGTTGATACCTCTATGTTGGAAGTGGCTGTTGTGCAAAACCTAAGTGCCATGAGTGCATCTACACTTGGATATATTGCTCCTTCTACTTCTAGTTCTTCATTTGCTAAGGTGCAACATTTTCTGGAGAGTAAGAAAAGAAAGGCCACTCCAAGTGTATCTGCTCCTAAGTTTTATGTAGTGGAAAATCTTCTAGGCACTACTCCTCATCTAGCTAAGAATGCCAAAGTCACCTCAAGGTTGATCTCAGATTCTCAAGGCCAACAGTTTATGGAAATTACAAAACCCAAGTTTGATAAAGATGAAAAGGACTTATCATTGGGTTATTTGGATTTATCAAGAATTCCCATTGGAGAATCAACCCTAGAAAGTAAAGTGCATAATCTGAGGGAGACTGTATCTAAGGTTATTGAGAGAGTGGAAAAAGGTAAGCAAACACAGGAGAACTTAGAAGAACATAATTTAGTCTGAGAAGCATAAAAGATATGACATGAAGCTTGAATTCAGATAGATCATGATGTGTGTCATTTTGTAGCCGGGGAGGTGATCTAACTGGAACTCAGATTTGTGGAGAGATGGATAGCACTTTGAAAGGATTTTGATCTAACCCTCACTATTTTAGGTTGTGCCTTTCAACCAAGGTAAGAGAACCTATATTGTAACCCCCAAATGGTGAAGGAGATGAATATATCCCTCAATTTATGAAAATAGTATGAAAAGGCCTTGGGAAAATATGATCAACACTCCAAATCTGACTTTCACAAGTTGTCACTCCCAGATCATGGAGATATTTTCAATGCAAGGCAAGGGTTACTGAAGACATTGTATAATCCTGATTTGCCTTGTGCATTTTTGTAGATGGGTTAGATCCTTTTGTTGACACACAATGCAATGCAGGGGTAGTATGGGTAGGATGGGTTGTTTAGAATGATTTTTTGGTGGGGTATTGATGAGACAAACTGGGATATATCAGATCTTTGACAACCTCTACAATACTTGAAACAACTATCAGATAAAATGCTTCAAATAATCAGGACATTCTTTCAACTAGAAGAGGCATAAATGGAAGCCCAGGTAGCACTCTTCACACAATATTTGAGAACTCACCACAAAATCTTGAAGTAAAGAACTCAACTAAACACAAAAATCCTTGATCAAACCATGCCTAAGGTGTCCCCAAAGGCTTACAAGAAATCTCTTTAGTCAAGGAAGGTAAAGTGATTTTAAATTTTTTTATCTCTTTATCAGATGAAGGCTCTTCTGAACATGAGATTGCAAATGCCACTAAACTATCAACAAGAAATGGAGATTCTATGTGATCTCTAAAGACTTTCGATGCAAGATTGTAACAAGAACAATGAAAACTATTTGCAGGCATTTAAAAATGATAACAGACATCATATTGCCCAAGAAAAATATGGATTAACTCAAAATCTTGTTAGATTCATCAGCAGGGGAGAGTTTCATGAACAATCTCAGAGCTATGTGATGGCTATACAATTGTAACCAACTCACATACATGAAAATCCAACACAGAAGAAATTATTCTGGTTCTTTGGTGGGTTTCTTCAGAAAAATGAGCTTTCTCTCAGAATTTTCTCATGATTTTCAACTTTTCCCCGACCCTTTACAATTTCTCCAAAATGCATTATATATCTCATGCCACATTGGAGCCTTCTTTCCCAAGAAAAGAATATTCCAAGGGATCAATTCCTGTTACAACAATTTTTCATGATCCAATGAAAATGACATCAAACAAAAAAACATTCACAGGTTGCCAGGTGTGCCCAAAAATATTAAATCATTACATATATCTTGATCATTATCCATCCTAGACGCATGTTTTTCATCATTGAGGCATGCAAACACCTTTTACTCATCATTTTCACCTTTTTACCTTTTCAAATTACCTCTGCAACTTTTGATTTTGACATTTCATGTGCTTTACTCAGGCTGGGTAAAAAAAATACTTCAAAAACATCTCAAATCAAAGAATTAAGCCATGAAAGTGATGCCAATGATCCTTAAGGTCAAGACGACACAAAATCACTATAAATTTGATGAATTTTGATTAAAAATCATGATTCCAAGCTTCTTGGAGCTCCCATGGTGGTCAAAACAAATGGATGCACAACAACCGTCGATCTTATCCATCTTTTCAATCCTAGGACCCTCCATGGAAGATGTTAGAAATAAGCTTGAGTTACCTTTTTAATTTTTTGGATAAGGCCAGACACGTGGCAAAAAATGATTGGAGACAGATTCATTTTTGACTTTTCCACATTTTTTGGAAAAATGGAAAATTTTGACTTTTTTCTCCGCCCCTCTGCCCTTGAAATTTTGGAGCTAACATGTGCATATGGTGGGTCCCATTGAATCGTGCTTCAATTATGCACATTTTGACCTTTTTTGGAAATTGGGAAAATTTTCACTTTTGCCCCGTGGGCCCGCACACTGTCTCCTTGTGATTCATCATGATTTCTCCCTCGCCAAAAAGTGTCGCTTCCTCTATCGCTAAAATTCCCATGGGCCCAATTTTCATTTTAACTCCCTTTTTTGCTAAGGGAAAATTTTTAATTTTCCTTCCACTATGCTGGCCTGCGCCTTCTGATTTGACTCCACTCGGACACGTGTCTCCTTGTGATTCGCTTAGCGGGCCAACGCTCCAAATTTTTTCATTTTAAGCCTTTTTTGAAAAAGGAAAAATTTCCCTTTAGCCTTCCACCCTGCACTTCCCTCTGACCTGTTGGACACGTGTCCACTTGTGATTCATTCATGGGGGCACGCTTAAAATTTTTTCATTTTAATCTCTTTTGCGAAAAAGGGAAAAATTCCCTTTTACCTCCGCGGCCCGCATTAACCCGCTCTGTGCCTAGCCATGCTGCCACGTGTCCTCCTCTGATTGGAGTGGGGCTAAAACTTATTTTGAAACTTTAGATAATTAGAGCTAAAAAACTCTAAGTCCCCCCTTCAGCCCACTCCTCCCCTTTTGGTTTTTTAGGACACGTGTCCACTCCGGATTGGCTACGGGGCTTCGGACCATTTTTTGACTTTAACACTTTTTGTAAAATAAGGTCTAAAAACCTTAAGGGAATCTGACCACCCACCATCCCGCCTGCCAATTAGAACATGCCACATAGGCAAATTTGGAAAAAATGGGTCCCTGGGCCTGAAAATGCCCCATTTGTCAAAAAAGGTGAAAAATGAAAAGTTACAACACTTCCCCGCTTTTCCTTAGCCAATGAAAACCTGCCACATTGCCAATACCTTCTGAGGATGAATTTGATGGGAAAATGACACCTGTCTGACCATCAAAACGTAAAAAATTCTAGGGATGCCCTAGAATTCAATTTTTTCACCAAGGATGGCAGATTTTTCGATTCTGAATCAACTGAAGCATGATTTCTGAACATTTTCAACCTTGGGATAGGATTTTCAATTGCACACAAGTATGATTTGATCAATTTAAATTTTTCCATGATCTGGCAAAGGGAAAAAATGACATAGCCCGCAAAATTGGAAAAACTAGGGCACAGAAAAGGGCAAACTTGGATTATTCCTTCAAATTAGGGAAAAACAACAAGTTTGTGAGCATTTTTAAAGCATTCAGCTGGAGGGGAAAAATTTCAGACTATCAATTCAAAGGGTAAAACACTTTTTTGAGTAGATATAGATTTGAAAATTTTAGGGCAACATGGTGCAAGCTCAAAAATGGCACCAACATCGGCTCTTGCTTGGGGATGGGCACTCCCAGTGAGTGCCACAAGGACAAAATGTAGACCAAGTGCCAAAATATCCATTGGGCAAAGGAGTCATGATGCAAAATCACCAAAAACCAGCCTGAGAACCCAACAAAAATGGCTGCCACAGAACAAGGGCAAACCACAAAACCTGACAAAACACCAAAAACAAAGAAGAAAACAAAGACTATACACTGTACAATTGTGCATACCTCAAATTTGGGGATTAATCCAAGAAATGCTTCAAATGTCTGCCATGAACAAGCAGCTCCAGCAATTCCCCATCTAAGTCCTTGAGAAAAAAGGTATGCTCACCAATTCTTATATCAATGGCATAAGGGCCCATCCATAATGCATCAAATTTGCCATGCTTGCCCTTGTCTTCATGCCTACTATCCCACAACAAAACCAGATCTCCAACATTGAAGGCTCTAGGAGTGACCTTCTTGTCAAACAATCTCTTCAATTTTTCCCTAAATCTGACATGCCTTTGATGGGATGCTCTTCTCTCCTCATCAAGCTCAATAATCTGATTGATCCTTGATTCATATGGGCCAAGCTCTTGATCTTCCAACTATTGGGAAAACTGAAATGAAGATAATTACAGGTGCAAGGGTAGCAAATCTTGAGTTCCATACACCAATTCAAATGGGCTTTTACCAGTAGCTCTTTTAGGAGTTATCCTATCAGCCCAAACTACAAATTTCAATTGTTCACCCCATTTCTTCTTGTTTTGCTCCAAGGTTCTTCTAATGATCTTCAACAAATTCTTATTGTTGGACTCAGCTTGTCCATTCCCTTGGGGGTTATAGTTTGAAGAATAAGTCAGATTGATTCCATATTCATTACACATTGCCATTAAAGGTTTGGCTCTAAAGCACATGGCATTATCAGCTACAATCTTGACTGGGACTCCAAATCTGCATATGATTTGATTCAACAAGAAGTCCATAACTATTTGGTGTGTTGCTTTCTTGGTGGGGATTGCCTCTACCCACTTTGTAAAATAATCAGTGGCTACAAGGATCCACTTATGGCCAGCACTAGAAGGATCTGAAATCTCACCAATGAAGTCCATCCCCCATTGCTTGAAAGGAGCTTCAATTGATACAGGCTGCAAAGGAAGGGAGCCTGAAGCTTTCAGTCTTCTAGAGAAACGTTGGCAACTATCACATTTTTTAACCAGCTGGGTTGCATCTTTGAAGAGAGTAGGCCACCAATAACCAGCTCTCAAAATCTTATGTGTTGTTACTCTTCCAGCAAAGTGTCCTCCACAAACTCCCCCATGGAAATCATCAACTATCTTGGGAGCTTCATCTTCAGTTATGCATTTGAAGAGGACACCTTCAGGGTTCTTCCAAGCCAGCCCAAGGTCTGTGATGATATATTTTTGAGAAGCCAGCTTGAGGGCTCTTTTCTGATTTTTATTTAAGTGACTAGGGTAACATAGGTGTCTGAGGTAGAAGATCACATCTTTGTACCACTCAAAACTTACCAAATTTGCAAGCACATCTACCCTTTCTTCCTCTAGCTGATTCACTTCCACATTCTGCAAGTTGCTCTCAGCCATGAGCTTAGCAAGGCCCAAACCTCTTACCAACTTTGTGGTTTGGATGTCCATATCATACTCTTGCAGTTTGTTCACCCACCTACATATTTTTCTTGAGATCTCCATCTCTGATAAGATGTCTTTCACCATGGTGTGGGGAACATAAGCAACAACTTTTGAACTCAATATATAAGGCCTGAAAACTTTTGTTGCTTTCACCAAGGAAAATGCTTGTTTCTCCATGATTGTATACTTCAGCTCAACTACTTGTAAAGCCTTACTAAAGAAGGCAATAGGCCTCTCAGCCCCATTCTCATCCTTTTGCAGCAAAACAGAAGCAATGGTATACTCAGAGGAAAAGGAAAAGATTTGGAAAGGCCTCTTATAGTTTGGGGCTGCTAAAATAGGTGCATGTTTAAGTGCATCCTTAATTCCTTCAAAAGCTTGAATGGCAGCCTCCTCCCATTTGATAACTTGGTCCTTCTTTAGCATGCTTGTGATTGGAAGAGTCAACTCAGCAAAGTTGGAAACAAACCTTCTAATAAAATTAATTTGACCAAAGAAATATTGGATGCCTTTCTTGGTTCTTGGGATAGGTACTTTGCTGATTGCTTCCACTCTCTCAGGGTCTATCATAACACCATATTTAGATACAATATGTCCCAACAACTTGGCATTTTGCACACCAAAATGACACTTCTTTGGATTAAGAGAAATGCCATACTCCCTACATCTGATCAACATCTTCTCCAAGTGCTGCAAATGATCACCTCTCTGCCTTGAAAACACAGTCACATCATCTTGGTAAACTACAATGAAATCATTGATGTAACCAGCAAAAGCAACATCCATTGCTCTTTGAAAATTGGCACCAACATTCATCAAACCAAAGGGCATCCTAACAAAAACATATGTTCCCCAAGGAGTAGTGAATGTTGTCTTAAGTCTTTCTGATTCTTTGACAACCACTTGATTGTATCCAGAGAAACCATCCAATGTAGAAAGCAACTCAGACCCTGTCACAAGCTGCAACATATTTTCCATATTTGGCAAGGGATAGTTGTCCTTCATGGATGCTTTGTTTATATTTCTAAAATCCACACAAAGTCTGATGTCTCCATTCTTCTTTCTGACTGGCACAAGGTTTGCAACCCAAGATGAATATCTAGTGGGCTGAATAATACCTCCATCTCTCAACTTCTTTAACTCCTCTTGCATTTTCATGGAGAGAAGTGGATTAATTGGCCTTTACCTCTATCTGAATGGCTAGTCTTGGCCTCAAGAGGGATCTCATGTTGAAACAAGTCTTCTCTATATGCTTTTAGCTCGGAATAGGACCAAGCAAGGTAGTCTTGATATTTTTCAAGAGTTGGGCATAGGACTGTTTTTCCACTTTACTTAAATTGCTGCTCAACCAAATCTTCCTTGGTTTACCATTAGTGCCCAAGTTATGCTCTTCCACATCCCTTGAGGTAGACATGTTTCTATTTATGATGCAATCAACATTGTTAAAATTTGACTCAAGTGCAACAAGACCTCTAGGAATGGTGTTTGTTTTCAATTGGATGATGTCTTTCTCAAACAAAGTTTCTCTTCCTTCAGTCATGCATACCATTGGCTCCCAATCAATATTCTAACTTAAAAACTCACCTTGATTTTGCAAGAACCTTAGCACTTGAGCATCATCATTAAAAACTTGCCAATGTTTCACATTATCAGGGACAGCTGGCCTAGTTAGCACTTCAATGTTGTATTCACAATAAGGTGAAATGGTGCAATTTCCAAATCTAGAACCCAGCACTACCAACTTTTCAGCAGCAGCATTGAGACCTCTGTCATGATACACAATGTTAAAGGAATCAAACATTTCAATTAGATCCCAAACTGCATGCTTATACTGTTTCATACGCTGATTTTTTGTAGCATACAGTTTTCTTATTTGTTTGACAACCAGCTCTGAGTCTCCTTTTGCAACAATGTCTTTTACTCCATATTTCCATGCAATTCTTAACCCTAACAACAATGCCTCATACTCAACAATGTTGTTAGTGCATTCAAAATTAAGTTTGAAAGAAAAATCAAACTCTTCCAAACTAGGAGAAAGCAGAACTATACCAGCACCATTTCCAAATTTGGAGCAAGCTCCATCAAATAGCAAGGTCCAAGGAGAACCTACCACCTCAAGGAACTTTGATTTGTCCATCTTATTTTCTTTTCCATCAGCAAAACCAATGAAATTCTCAGCATCTACATCAGCAAACAACACTTCATAGGAAGCATTGTTTGGGTCCTCAATTAGATGCAACATTTTCTTTTCTCCATAGAGCTTGACTAGGCTGCCCTCAATGGGAATGGTGGAAAAGACATATCCATTTGGACACTCCCTCCAACACTTAGAGCCCACTTTCTTGAAAAAATCATACCCCATTTGGTAGGGCAATCAACAATCACAACATCCAATTTTAAATTCCTCCCTGGATAAGATGCAAGTTGCACTACCAAACCTTTCACACAACCAACAACCGGCACTTCTCTTGAGTCCATGGAAGTACACTTTCCATAGGCTACTGTCACTTTGATGTCCAACTCATTCATGACTTCTAGAGGCATGACATTACATGATGCACTAGAATCAAACATACAATTGTGAAGTAGCTTATCCTTTATGATCAAAGTTGTGAAGAATGGATCAACATTCAATTGGGAATCAACCAAAGATGTCCCCAAATATACCTCAGGTGTCTCTCCAAGATCTTCTACTACTGGTGGTGTTTCAAGGTCAACAATGATCTGAGGTGGAGTTTCAACAACATTTACATTTCTTCCTGGAGTAACCTTCTCTTCTTTCAATCCCAAGTACTCAAATGCTCTCTTCTTATGCTCAGGAATTCTAAGCAACTCAATGATTGGAACACTCACTTTAATTTGGCTCAATACTTGGGCTATGTCATAGGGGACACTCTTTGGAAAAACAACATTGGAAGGGAGACAAGAAGATTCATTAGATGGCAGTGGATTCTTGGCAGCTTGGGCATGAGGAGGACTGTAATTTTTGTTTGGGACAACAGAACTTCTGACAGGTGCTTCTCTCCTAGGAGATTCTTTTGGAATGCTTGTGAGCAAGGGTGTTTTAGGTTTGGCTTGAGGCCCAACTCCCTTAACAACTTTTCTTCTAGTGTTATAGTCTTTCTCTTGAGCTACAACAACATTCATCAACAATTGTCTATCCTCCTCCGAAGGGATACCACCATCATACTTCTTAGTCATCAAAGCTCTTAAGTATTCAAAGTCATTGTTAGGAATTTCAAAAGCTTGCACTACATCAACTTCAAGAGCATGAGGGGGAAGAAATATTTGTACCCATTTGATGCAATCCCAAAAATTTGCAGTTGTCCTAGCACTTATTACTTTAGTAGATGTTGCTCCTCCTTGTGAGCTTGAAGAACAACCCATCATGCAAATATCATCATCAGTACCATCATCATTATTAGCTTCACCTTCTTGTTGGTCCACTTCACATGGAGGATGGGGAAGAAAACACCTATCACACCAATCAATATCAGCAACCTCTTCAACAACAGCAACCCTAGCAGTTAGAGGGATCAGGAACAATCTTCCTTCACGTGCTTGAGGTTGTCTATTTCCAGATCCCATAGGTCCTTTACCTTTATCATCTTGTCTCTTCATTCCTATGGATGATTGCCAAATCTATCTTGTGCTTGCTGCCTAGGCTGACCTTGTGAAGTCTACCCAATTCCCTTCTCAGCTCTTGCCAACTTGTATGAGATTTCTTTGACAGCCCCTGCCAAAGTTTTCACAACCTCTTCTAAATCAGCACCTTTGCTAGCTTGAGGTTTTTCAGGGTTTATCAATTTTACACCATCTCTCTTGAGAGGTTTCCCAATTGCTTTGATATTGTTCTCAATTTGAAGTGCCATGGTGAAATCTTGTCTTAGATTGGTTGGGTTCTTGTCTCTTAGGTAATAGGTTGCCTTCTTATCAAATGCATCTACATATTTGATTAGACAAGATTCATCACAAGGCCTCAAATTAATAGGCAGCCTTCTCAAAGTTTTGTTAAACCTTGTGTTGAAGTCATGGACTGATTCATTAGGGTTCTTCTTGATATTCTCAAACTCAGATAAAAGAAATCTAGGATCAGTCTTGTCACCATATTGCAACCTAAATGCATTTTTCATTTCAGTCCATGAATCAATAGAATTATCAGGTAGAGCCTTGTACCAATCCCTAGCATCCTCTTCTAGTGTATGAATAAACAATTTGACATACACATCCTCAAACTCTATCTCAAAATCTTCCATCATATTATCAAAAAGTTTGAGATGCTGATCACCAGTAATAGCATTGTTACCCTAGAATTTTGGCAACCTATTTCTGACATCTTGTGGGACAACATTTGGGTAACCATCCATTCCTCTAAAATTTATAGGACCAAAGGTGTTAACAACAAATGGAGGTCTAGGTGGAGGATGAGCCATGTTATCTTGTGGTGGTGATCTTGGAGGTGAAACAAGCTGATGAGGAGTGAGAGGTATTTGGGGAATGGGAATGAAAAATTTCAAAACAGATCTCTCTTAAGGGCTCTCCTTCTCGATGATCTCTAGAAAATTTAGAAAATACAGGAGAAGATTTAGGAGCAAGCCTTTCAAATCCACAAGAAGGTCCCTCACCTGATGGGGAATTCAAATCAGCAATAGGATTGTTTGAATCAGATCCACTTGAAGAAGAATTGCAGTCCTCAATAACAGGCTGCTCACTTTCAAACTCAACAATAGGGATCTCCTTTCTTGCAGTCAAGTCTCCAACAACCTTCCACACCTTTCTCCCCTCTAGCTCTGAGTTTCTTGAATTTGTAAACAACTTCTTAGCAGATTCCTTCATGAAGAGAGATCTTGTTCCTTCTAGTTTTGCAGATTTGAGCAATAAAAAGTAAATGACAGAAAGGTAAGACAACTGGTATTTTCAATATCAAATCAGCATGGAGTCGCCACTAAGGACTTTCACCTTAGTTGTGCAAATGCACTAAAATAATCTGTCAAATGTTTGCTAGTACTGAAAAATTTGCAAAGCCTTATAAATCAGACCTTCTTCTTCTTAGATCAATCAATCACAATGCACCCAAAGTGTATGAACTACTAGGAAATGGAAAAAGGGCAGACAAAACTTGAAACCCTTGTTTAAAACTTGCAGATCTGAAGCATAGAATGATATTTTAACAATGTAGCAGCTCAAATAGTTCAATACACAAATGCTCAAACTCTTCAAACACTTCAAAAACACCAAGAAATTCTAAGAAGTCCCCGGCAATGGTGCCAGAAGGTGTTGGTACCCAAATTTGTTCTCCTTTTCAGTCTGAGCAACATCAGAGATATGGCATGAAGCTTGAAGTCAGATAGATCATGATGTGTGTCATTTTATAGCAGGGGAGGTGATCTAACTGGCTCTCAGGTTTGTGGAGAGATGGATAGCATTTTGAAAGGATTTGATCTAACCCTCACTATTTTAGGCTGTTCCTTTTCAACCAAGGTAAGAGAACCTATATTGTAACCACCAAATGGTGAAGGAGATGAAGATATCCCTCAATTTATGCAAATAGTATGAAAAGGCCTTGGGAAAATATGATCAACACTCCAAATCTGACTTTCACAAGTTGTCACTCCCAGATCATGGAGATATTTTCAATGCAAGGCAAGGGTTACTAAAGACATTGTATAATCCTGATTTGCCTTGTGCATTTTTGTAGATGGGTTAGATCCTTTTGTTGACACACAATGCAATGTAGGGGTAGTATGGGTAGGATGGGTTGTTTAGAATGATTTTTTGGTGGGGTATTGATGAGACAAACTGGGATATATCAGATCTTTGACAACCTCTACAATACTTGAAACAACTATCAGATAAAATGCTTCAAATAATCAGGACATTCTTTCAACCAGAAGAGGCATAAATGGAAGCCCAGGTAGCAATCTTCACACAATATTTGAGAATTCACCACAAAATCTTGAAGTAAAGAACTCAATTAAACACAAAAATCCTTGATCAAACCATGCCTAAGGTACCCCCAAAGGCTTACAAGCAATCTCTGTAGTCAAGGAAGGTAAAGTGATTTTAAATTTGTTTATCTCTTTATCAGATGAAGGCTCTTCTGAACATGAGATTGCAAATGCCACTAAACTATCAACAAGAAATGGAGATTCTATGTGATTTCTAAAGACTTTCAATGTAAGATTGCAACAAGAACAATGAAAACTATTTGCAGGCATTTAAAAATGATAACAGACATCATATTGCCCAGAAAAACATAGATTAACTCAAAAGCTTGTTAGATTCATCAGCAGGGGAGAGTTTCATGAACAATCTCAGAGCTGTGTGATGGCTATACACTTGTAACCAACTCACATACATGAAGATCCAACACAGAAGAAATTATTCTGGTTCTTTGGTGGGTTTTTCAGAAAAATGAGCTTTCTCTCAGAATTTTCTCATGATTTTCAACTTTTTCCCGACCCTTTACAATTTCTCCAAAATGCATTATATACCTCATGCCACATTGGAGCCTTCTTTCCCAAGCAAAGAATATGCCATGGGATCAATTTTTTACAACAATTCTCATGATTCAATGAAAATGACATCAAACAGAAAAACATTCGCAGGTTGCCAGGTGTGCCCAAAAAGATTAAATCATTACAAATATCTAGATCATTATCCATCCTGGAGGCATGTTTTTCATCATTGAGGCATGCAAACACCTTTTACTCATCATTTTCACCTTTTTACCTTTTCAAATTACCTCTGTAACTTTTGATTTTGTCATTTCACATTTTTTCTCGGGCTGGGGCAAAAAATTACTTCAAAAACATCTCAAATCAAAGAATTAAGCCATGAAAGTGATGCCAATGATCCTGGAAGGCCAAGACGACACAAAATCACTATAAATTTGATGAATTTTGATGCAAAAATCATGATTCCAAGCTTCCTAGAGCTCCCATGGCGGTCAAAACAAATGGATGCACAACAACCATCGATCTTATCCATCTTTTAATCCTGGCCCTCCACGTGGAAGATGCAGACTTAGAAATAAGCTTGAGTTACCTTTTTAAATTTTTTGAATAAGGTCAAACACGTGGCAAAAAATGATTGGAAAAATTGGGATCATTTTTGACCTTTCCACATTTTTTGGAAAAATGAAAAAATTTGGCTTTTTTCTCTACCCCTCTTCGCCTTTGAATTTTGGAGCTGACACGTGGCACATGGTGGGTCCCATTGGGATCACACTTCAATTCTACACATTTTGACCTTTTTTAGAAAATTGGAAAATTTTCACTTTTTGCCCCGCGGGCCCACACCTCCGATTTCTCCCTCACCACGTGTCGCTTCCTCTATCGCTAAAATCCATGCGGGCCCAATTTTCATTTTAACTCCCTTTTTTGCTAAGGGAAAATTTTCAATTTTCCTTCCGCCAGCCCGCACCTCCGATTTCTCCCTCATCACGTGTCTCCTTGTGATTCGTTGCGGGCCAGCGCTCCAAATTTTTATTTTAAGCCTTTTTTGCAAAAGGGAAAAAATTCTCTCCTGCCTCCACTAGCCCGCTGACCCGCCTTGTCCTCTGCCATGTGTCGCTCATGATTCTCTAGTGGGCCAGCACTTCAAATTTTGATTTTAAGCACTTTTTACCAAAAAGGAAAAAATCCCCATTTCCCTTTGCATGCCTACACTTCCCTCTGACTCTGTTGGACACATGTCCACCTGTGATTGGCCATGGGGCCACTAGTGCTCCAAAATTTTATTTAAACTTTTACCTGAAAAAGGCCGATCCAACAACCTCTGCCATCCGATGTGCTCTGCCTGCCATGCTGCCACGTGTTCCTCCTCTGATTAGAGTCAAGGCTAAAACTTATTTTGAAACTTTAAAGAATTAGAGCTAAAAAACTCTAAGTCCCCCCTTAGCCCGCTCCTCCCTTTTTGGTTTTTTAGGACACGTGTCCACTCCGATTGGCTACGGGGCTTCGGACCAATTTTTGACTTTAAATTTTTTGCAAAATAAGGTCTAAAAACCTTAAGGGAATCTGACCACCCGCCATCCCGCCTACCAATCAGAACATGCCACATAGGAAAATTTGGAAAAAATGGGTCCCTAGGCCCGAAAATGCCCCATTTTTCAAAAAGGTGAAAAATGAAAAGTTACAACACTTCCCCACTTTTCCTCAGCCAATTAGAATCTGCCACATTGCCAATACCTTATGAGGATGAATTTGACAGGAAAATGACACCCGTCTGACCGTCAAAACGTAAAAAATTCCAGGGATGCCCTAGAATTCAATTTTTTCACCAAGGATGGCAGATTTTTTGATTCTGAATCAACTGAAGCATGATTTCCAAACATTTTCAACCTTGGGATAGGATTTTCAATTACACACAAGTATGAATTGATCAATTTTGATTTTTCCATGATCTGGCAAAGGGAAAAATGACATAGCCCACAAAATTGGAAAAACTAGGGCACAGAAAAGGGAAAACTTGGATTATTCTTTCAAATTAGGGAAAAACAACAAGTTTGTGAGCATTTTTAAAGCATTCAACTGGAGGGGAAGAATTACAGACCATCACTTCAAAAGGTAAAACATTTTTTGAGCAGATATAGATTTGAAAATTTAGGGCAACATGGTGCAAGCTCAAAAATGGCACCAACATAAAGTTTGTGTCATGTCTGCCTTCTTAGACATAAATTGCCAAATCTTCAAAGATAATTCAAGTGATAAATTTATTATTCAGGAGATCAAATCTTAGGTCAAGGGTTTTGTTAAAGAATATTTATTCAAGCAGGACACCATTTCCAAGGAAAATATGAAAGAAATTTGTACACTTCAAGCTGCCATCTCTGATGTCAACAAAGAGTTCTTAGAAAATGTAGAATTTGATAAAGACATGGAGTCATACCACTACCAATACAACAATTCCATGAGGAATGGACATAACTACAACATTGAAGTGATTCAGGAATCAAGTGCTAAAATCAAAGGGGACTACAAGTGCTTCAACTAGTGTCTCAACTTCCTAGTTTAATATTTTCCTTTCTTATTGTAAAAATATCTAAGTAAGGTGGCTTTATCCCATTTAAGTCATGTGTTATGAAAGTGAAGGATAAGTTGATGTTGTAATATTTAGTTAGATATTAATTGTTGAGCTTAAAAGAAAGGAAACTAAAAAGGGATTTTTGTAACCGTTTCTCAAGGTTATTTAAAGAAATTTTCTTGTCATTATAAGGGATGGAGAATTTTGATATCTAAATATAAAAGAGAACATTGAAATACTCAATTCAAAATAAATTTCATTCTCTCTCATGCTTCTTCTCTTTATTTTATTTGTCTGATTCATATAAGGCTATGTGTGTTTAAATCAAGAACTGTGTGTCTTTTAGTTGATAACTGTATCTGGAACTTTGTGTCTAATACATATATGTCCTATGTTTTATATGCATAGTCTAAATCATGTTATTTTATCATAGCATTATTAAGATATCATTCTGCAATCTATATATTTGAAAGTTCCCTTCTATCTTCAGTCTTTGAATATCAGTCCTAACCTTTCCTATTTTTCCTCATTATTAAAAACCTTTAATAAATGCATCTAAAGATATCAAAATCCTCACCAAAATACCTTATATATGTTTATACTGAAAATAAGGTTTTTTTATTTCAATAAGGGAACCTCTCCCATAAAGAGGAGGGACTGATGTCCCCTGACTTTTGCTTATCTTTAAAAGATCAAATTCTACAACCAAAATTGTTTGGTTCCCACCGTGGGTCACATATTGTGCAACCCACCAAAACGAATTAAATCGAACCAGAAACACTGACACCTTGACAAACAAAAGATATACATGAGGTCAAAGAGCATTTGTTGTGGTGGATCTAGATTTTCTATTTCTGAAACAACATTACTTCTCTTTAACCCCAAAGAGAAATAGAACGAGATCCACAAGTACTCCCCTTTTCAAAAATAGAACTTTAAGAAACACAGACTCACAAACCCAACCAAGCCCTAGTATTCAAGCTTTGGTATTGGGGAGAGATACAGTTGCTTTGCAAACTAATTTTCCAAGAATGGCAGCTCCTCTACCTTGGGAACAAAGGGTTGGACCTCTGGCCCTTGCTCAACCATTGTATGACCTCCCAAAAGGGAATAGGAAAATTTTCCCGGAATTAAGAGGAGATGGAAAGGTACACCCAGATGAACACATTGATGTATTCATTTTGGCATGTGGAATACTTGGAGTGGAGCATGAAGATGTTTCCGTAAGGATTTTTGTGGAAACATTACAAGATAATGCTACTGAATTGTTTTATCATCTCCCTACTTGAGCTATCACTGACTAGACCAGTATGAGAACAGAGTTTGAAGATAGGTTCAAACCCACTAAATATGTACATGCCCTCCTTGCCCAAATTTTTCAGATTAAGAAGGAACCATATGAGCCTATGAGAGATTTTGTTGCCAAATTTAACAAGTTGGTCAATAAGATTCTAGTGGCCACTCAGCCTGTGGATCAAATTCAAAAATTATTTTTCTTAAATGCATAATAACCCAAAGTAATTTATGCATTGAGAGTGGATAACTTGGTGACTTTGAATGTTGATCAACGCTTAGCTATAAGTGTTGAAGATGATTTAATAATGTATGGGAAATTAAAAAAGGAACCTGCTAAATCTAAGGCCTCTTCTTCAGGGAATAACTAAGATCAATTAGTACAAAAATTTTCAAATGATCTCATAGCTATCAAAAATCAATTGGCTTAGAATACCCCTTATAAGGATATTCCAAGAAGGAATTTTCAGCCTTGAAATCGGTTACCTCTTCTCCAACCAAAACTATCAATTGAAGGGCCACCTCTCAAAGTTCCTATCAATACAACATGTGAAGTTTAGGAACCTGAAGATGAGGATGAAGTTGAAGGCTATGAGGAACTTGAAGAGGATGCAGATGATACACTGAAGGAAGTTAGTGATTCTTAGGTTAATTTCCTCATTACTAAGGGAGCTGATGATTATGATGAAGTAATGACATTTATGAATAGTGAATCATATGTTGTCTAACCCAAGAAAAAATGAGTAAGAAAAAAAGTGGTCTAGCCAACAAGGAAATCCAAGGAGGTTCCAGTTACCATCCCAGTTATTACAAAAAGAGGAGCTCCTATTCCTACCACGTATACTCAAAAGGTAAGTAATGATAATACTCCATCTACTTCTTCATCTTCTAATAATACAACCTCAAATGTCAAAGATTATAATCCTAATTGTTCTTCCCCTTCCAGTGTAGATATCCCATCTATCTTAGGATCCTTTGACATAATTGACCACCTTAAGAAAACTAAAATCCAAATCTTAGAAGCTAAGTTCTATCAGACTCATCTTGATGCCTTTTCTCAGGTTTTCAAAATTGTCAAATCCAGAACCAATCCTACACCCAACACCTCTAAGGGCCTTTTACCTACTCCTACCTCTACACCTCAGCAAAACCTGATGGCTACGAAACCTTCCATAACTGAGAAAATTGAGACTTTCTATATTACTTTACTCATATTTGGTCATAGGCTCAGTAATTGTGTCATTGATTCGGGAGCATCAGATAATGTTTTGCCTGCTAAAGTTGCTCATGCTTTAGGTCTAACTTTGACACACACATTTGGTTCTTGTTATTCCATGGAAAGTAAAGAGGTACCAATAGTAGGAAGGATCAAAGATGCACAAGTGGCTTTTGTAGGTTTCCTAGAGAAGACGGTTAAGGATACTATTTTAGTAGAAGATATTCCCCCATCATATGGAATGCTGCTAAGAAGGAAATTTTGTAAAGAAGTGGGTGGATAAATTCAAATGTAATGGTCACATGCTCTCATTCTAGTCAATGGGAAGATGAAGAAACTATTTCCTGAGAGACAGAAAGAGTATATTGTGAAAAAGACGGATGATCCTAAAGCATAAATCCTCTATTAAGTTATTGATCATGGGAACTATATGATCATGTTAGATAAAGAAATGAAATTTTCTAAGGGTTTGATGAATGAACTTAATGGTATTTGGATCCTTGAATTTGATGGCAGTTGTTCTTCAACTATTTCTAGAGAAGGAATGGTCTTGTTTACCCCTGAAAAGAAGTCTTATCCTTTTTTCTACAAGCTTCAGTTTAAAAATACAAATAATACAACATAGTATGAAGCTCTTATGTTGGGATTATAAATGGCCAAGGAGATAGGGGTTAATAATCTTTGTGCATGAGGGGATGTTGAGATCATCATTAAGCAAGTCATGTATATTTTTTATGTTATGAACTAGAGACTAAAACACTATAGAAATCTGGTGTGGGATTCTATTGAATTACTGGATGCCTTTTCCATAGAAGTTGTTCCCAGGGAAAATAATACTAGAGCAGATGCTTTAGCTGTCTCGAGATCCTTGTTATCCCTCATCTTGACTTTGCCCAAGAAAATTTCACAATTGAAATAATACATAGGCCAAGTGTGCTAGATAATGCCAAAAATTGGCAAGCATTTAATGATGATCAACATTTTCTTTATTTTCTTGAACTGATATCCAAATAGCTCTCCTGGCGATTTAGATAACTTACAAATTCAAGCCCTAAGATATCTATTGAAGAATTACACACGCTAAAAAATCATTTGGCACATTATTTTGGTCGCAGTTTTACCTGCACGCCCCTTTTCCTTTTGTCCTTCCACTTCTCTCTTACACCCACCTTCCATGCCTCCACCTTCTTCCGAGTAAGTTTCTTTGCACCCCACACACCTAAGTCTTTGACCATTCATGCACTACACCCATTACTTTGTAATAGTTATGACTTAACCATATGTTCTCTTCTCACTGGTTTAATTCATCTTCCCGCACGCATTGTGCACACTCCCTATGCACTTTCCTCTATTTTCTCCATGCGCCCTTCTATGCTAGATCATCTTTTGAAACACTTAAGTGTTCAGTGCGTGACTGTCATCACCAATCCGGCACTATGATAATTATTCACCGGGAACTCCTCGTGCTATGATTATTTACTAATGCACAACCTTTAGTTTGGTGGATGTAATCTGGAAACAAAACAACAACATAACACAAGAATACCATTGACTATGATAAGACGGAATGATGACAAATCTGAAATATCAAAGTAAATTATAATATTAACATGAAATTGTTACAATCTCACCCATGAGGTAACTTCAAGTGTTATTGACTTCACTTGCCTTTCACCAAGACTATGAGAGAAACTTTACAATTACAACTCTTAATGGCTTCTTCAACACACCTTTAAACTGATGGCTTCCTTTGCACACTTCCTACAATATTTTTCACTACTTCCTTCTATGCTAAATGAGGGGGGGTGGCCTCTCTATTTATAGAACTTCCAAGCTTATCCATCCTATCTCTAAGATAGGATAAGAAATCCACTCTGATGAATCATATTCCATACCTTAACTCTTATCTGTACATGTAAGCTTATCTTTTAAGATAAGATAAACCTTATCATTTTACATGGGTTCCACATTTTTTTGACTTTTTACAAATAAAATACACAAAATATTTATGACCTCACTCCTTGTCCTTATTACCAATATAATATTTCTAATTCCTAATCATGTAGACCCTACTTCTCTAATTACCCAAACTTTGACATTTTAACATTTACCGGACCACTTACGACAAATATTTACTTTTTACAACATTCCTATTGTACTTTGACTGTTACCGTACTCCACATTATTGGCGACACTGTACTGATGGCGCCGTTATCTTCTATCAGACGCTACTACTAATTATACTTAACAACATCCTATTCCTAATACATACATTAATGAAATAGAAATTATGGAGGAAAATTTTAGTGTCGACATGACCAGTCAGGGCATGCCAGTAGAGCGTTGAATCCTTGTAACAAATGAATTATTAACACGTGGCAAAAATGACAAATAGTTGTACATTTGACCATCATCTTAGCCAATCAGCACACGCCACATGTTTTTCATACACTGATGACTTTGACATCTTCTAACAGCCATATCATCAGCTACAGAGCTTAGATCGGCATGCGCATGGACTTGTCAAACTGACATTAGCAATAGTGACAGAAATTTAAAATTCAAATCCTGGCAGATCTGGTAGGTGAGAAATGGGAAAACGTCTCTCTGAACATTGATGAGCAGATCTAATTGCTCCAACCACCCATTTTAGTATGATCCACCCTTTTGTCTTCAACACATCAAACAGGCATGGGGAAGCATATTTCACAAATTTCCAAGTGGATTTATAGACATTGATTGCTTCTTGTTGGTGGTTGTGTTTCAAATTTAGGTTTTCCCTCCTTTTCCTCCATGGATTCATCTATAAATGTAAGAGCGAGGCTCATTTTTTATGTTGGATACTTTGGATCCTCACATGTGTTACTAAGGACTCCATATTTTTTGTATTTTGAGTTACAGACCTCCATGTTTGGCTCTTGCATGTGGATATCAGCCTCCTTATCATTGTAACATTTATGTGTATTTTTAGAAGTAATAGAAGCATTATTTTGTGAATATTCTCTGTCCTAGCGTGTTTGTGTTCCTTCTTGTTTCCTTTTCTCTTGCATTGTGTATTGTTGTGCTACTTCATGTCCCTTGAAGCTCCATATTTGGTTGTGTTCCATAAGGACGACTCAGTGAATGCGTGTTTTGCTATGCTACTCGTTCCTAGCCTCCTCTCACACATTCCCTATTATTCTTTCTCAGAAAAGATAACGTTCATCCCTATTTTCTGGTGCTATCACCTTTAGTGTAGTTTACTTCATGTTATCCTTCTTTCTCTAGTCCCTTGACATTCTTAGTTTAGTTTCTCTTTTCAACACTAGGAGTAGCAGTAGCAGTAGAGATAGATAGAGGAACTGGCCTTCTCTAGAGATCCATCCCAAGCTCTTAAGGTCCTACAATTTGGGGATGGCTCCATTGTGGTCTCAAACACCTTGGCCCTTTTGAGATCTGAGACGCGGGTGCACGTTTGAGCAACCAACAGTTTCTGGTATGCCTGATGGGATCAACATGAAAAGCTAAAATTTCATATTTCTAAGTTCTGGTGTGTGAACTTAGTGTTTCGACCTTTGAACAGGATCCTTTCAAACACATCTAGCGACTCCCCATATTTTAAAATATTTGTTTCAGCAGTCCTGAGTGCCTTTCATGAGAAGAGTGCACAAAAGAAGAAGTGTAGCAACGAAATAATCTTTTAAATACCTCCAGCTATCCCCGAGAAAATTTCATTTCGAGAAGCCTGCGTGTGCATCTCTATCTCTAGCGCGCCGCACCCATTAAACTCCTCCTCAAAACAGACAACATATGTGCCTTGCAATTAGCCATCCCCTCCATTAAGAATATTTACAAACTTTAACGGAGGGAGTCCCTTACTCCTAGCCGTACAACATGATATGCCCAATGGCATGCTCAAAAGTATTCCTTACTTTACTGGTGACAATCAAGTCACCCCTCAGGAGCATATCTAGGATGTAGCAAATGTGTTTTCATTGTATCTGATCACACATAATGATGTAGCCGTTAGGTTGCTTGCGGCCTCCTTCAAAGGTAAAGCACTTCAATGGTACCGAGGTTTGAGACTTGGATCTATCACCAGTTGGGATGAGCTAGGAACAACTCTATGTAGTTATTTTGAAGAAAATTCAGATCACCTATCTTTGGTGGAGTAACTGACAACAAGGAGGGTGTCCGATGAGAAAATGCCTAACTTTGACATCATATTTCGGAAGACTTGGGACAAAATTCCTCTTGTGGTGAGACCTACATCTAACCATGCTTTCCTTTATTATCTGAAGGCTCTCAATAGTGACATCTCAGTTATGATCCAATCTATGGGAGGTAGGAATCTACTAGCTACTTATAACATTACAGTAAGGGCAGAAAATAGTCTCATTCAGGTGGGAAAGTTGGCTCCTAGATTGCCCATGCCCTTGTTCCTAGAAATGTCACAAGCACCCCAGCCTTCTATGGCCCTTTTCCTATCCCTGAGTAAAGCATGCAACCAGTTGCCGCAACATCCTATTCTCCATCACAGTAAAAGGAAGATGAATAATTGAAGGCCTTGATCAGAATTTTATCAAACAAGGCCATATTACTAGAAAAGTAGTAAGCACAAGCGTATACATGCATTTGTAATCAGGCTCATGGCCAAGGGAATCAGCCTTAGCGGAATCAATATGGAAATCAGAGATACGCGCCCAACTAGTAGAATGATAGGTGGCAGCCTAATGCACATCTACCCTTACAAGTTTTCCCTCCTGCGCCTTCTCTCCTAGCACCAAGTGCAAGCCGACCATTTGTTCCGGTTCAGAACAACTTGGAGCATGAATCAGAATGGTGCTTTCCTTACAAAATGCCTCATAGTCAGTACCATTGTGCTAATGCTGTGCACGCCCAAGCCTTCATGATCCAAAATGCTTCATCCTGTGAGCCCTCAACAAGTGCCCATGAAACAGATAATCCAGAATATCCATAGGTTCCTATGGAAACCAATTTGATATTCTTTGGCGTAAAGGACTTCTGTGTGATCAACCAAGCTGTAGAAGATACAAACAGATTGCGTGCCAAAGTTGCGGATAACACAAGATATAAGAAAATAATATTAGGGTCGGGCACATGGGTCACATTCCCAGCAACACAAGTAGATCTTCATAAGAAAAAAGAATTAGACAAGACCTCTTATAGAAAAAGCGTTCAAATCCCTATGCATGAGGTCCCACATAAAGCTCCTTCTGAAGTAACACACGCCCATCCTTTGGTAGGCCAAGCCTCTGCTCCAGCTAAAATTCAGGCTTCCGCACCTAAATAGTCAAGAAGGGATGTTGTTCCCCAAATTCATAAGATAGGGGGCTACTGTTCAAGATTTTTGACCAAATGAAGAAAACAAACATAAATGTCACAATGTGGGATGCCCTGACCATTCCATCTCAGTAGGATCTGTTGCATGAAGCTTTGGCGCAACTTCCGCGCATTGACACAGTTATGCAGAAGCCACATGCTTCTGTCAAAATCTACCAAGAAGAGGAGAAAAAAGTAAGAAAAATTTCTAAAACCCCACCCTTCTATATGTCTTTGATTATAGGCAAACACCTAGTGCATAACTGCTTAGTTGACTCAGGCACCCGTACTTCTGTTATGCCTAAGAAGATAGCTGATGTCTTAGGTCTGAAATATATCCCTTTGTATAAAGGAGTCCTACAACTTGATGGCTCAGTTGTAACTACCTTGGGAGTCATCAAGAATCTTGAGTTAACCCTCCATGCATGTCCAAGTCTGAAAATTACTCAAGATGTGTTAATTATTGACTTGCCTCCTCTGTTTTCCCTATGTCTATCAAGAGAATTTACTACTAAAGTGGGTGGTTATTTGTCATCTGATTGGTCTCATATGTTACTCAAGACAAGGTATGGTACCTGGTTTACCATACAAGCTGAGGATATATTTACTTATCATGTAGATTCATATGTCCCATCTCCTCTCCAAGCTAATTGTCTTATCCAAGAAGGACAAGTTTCATTTCCTGAAGAGCAATCTCTTCCACTCTCTGTTCCAGACCTAGTACTTGATGAATGGGAGGTGAGGCATCACAAGTTTGATCCCTATGCTGAAGAAATGGAAGCCTATGAAATTGGGCTTGGTACTTATTGCATTCTAGAGGAAGATGCTACGCTTTCATGCACTCTCATAGGAGAAAAAGTTCAAACTAGTCTATGGAAGTTGTACTTTGATGGATCTAGAAGCAGAAATGGCGTAGGAGCAAGAGTGGTTCTCATTTTCCATATGGATGAGAAATTATTTTTCACACATAGGCTGTAGTTTGCATGTTCTAACAATGTGGCAGAATATGAAGCATTGGTGCATGGGTTGCTTATTGTTGAAAAGAAGAAAATTAAAGCACTGCAGATCTTTGGGGACATAGAATTGGTCATCCACCAGATCACCAAAAAATGCCAGACAAAGAATAAGATTCTCAAAGCTTATAAACATAGAGTTTGGGACCTATTTGAGAGGTTTGATGCCCTTAATATGTAGGTAGTCCCACGCAAAATGAACAAAGAGGCTGACTAAATGTCCGCACTTGGTTCACAGTTTTCCCGTGTTGAGGAATTTGTCAAAAGAAATACTCAACAAATTAAGATGGTATTCAGACCATCCATTCTAGAAAATAACACCAACTGGTATGTGTTTGACAGTGATGCACATATCATCCAGTTCATTTAGAATGAAGCTGAATTTTCATCAAGTATGCAAGTTGACTTACATGACAGCTATGGTGACCAAGTGATTCAGCTAAAGACAAATAAGTTTCCTAAAGGGCTGGTCACCTTAGAGAAAATTTTTAGCCCTGATGATGAGTTCAAGGGTGAAGAAAGATACATGCCCGTCACACAAGAAGATTGCTCCTCCATTACTATTACACGTGGAAAGGATCTGCTACTCAACAGGACTTGTGCGCATGAAGAAAAATAGGCCTTCATCTCTCTCTACTAAAAATATAGTGACATTTTCCCATGGGAGTATGAAGACCTCAAAGGTTTTGATCCAAGTGTTTCTCAACACTCCATTGACCTTGATCCTAGCATAAATCATGTCAGACAGAAACAACGTCCAGTCAATCCAAAGATAGAGTCCCTCATGAGAAAGGAGTTATCCAAACTCATTGAGGCAAAAATTATATTTCCTATAAAATACTCTACCAGTGTTGCAAATATAGTTCCAGTACGCAAGAAGAATGGTGAAATCAGACTTTGTGTTGATTTCAGATATTTGAAAAGGCATCTCTAAAGGATAATTATCTTTTGCCTTCAATGGAACAAATTCTGCAGACTGTGGTTAGCATGTAAAGGTTCTCCATGCTAGATGGGTATTCGGGTTTCAACAATATCCTAGTGAAGGAAGAAGATCAATTCAAAATGACATTTACAACCAAGTGGGGAACATATGCATACCTTAAAATGCCCTTTGGTCTGTCAAATGCGGGTACAACATTTCAGCGTGCCATGGATATTGCCTTCAAAGGTTACATTAATGAGTTCATCTTGGTTTACCTTGATGATATAACTGTCTTCTCAAAGCAGAGTGCTGATCACATGGTGCACCTAGAAAAGGTCTTTGAGAGATTTAGAAAATTTGGGGTATCTCTTAACCCTAAGAAGTGCAATTTTGCAGTGGCTCAGGGAAGGCTCTTGGGCCATGTGGTTTCAAAGGATGGCATCATGATTGACCTTGAGTGCATTTCAGCCATCCTAGCCCTTTCCCTACCGACACAGAAAAAGGCCTTACAGTCCTTCCTTGGCAAGATTAACTTTGTTAGGCGTTCTATCCCTAACTTTGCAGGACTAGTTTGGCCCATCACCCTTCTGCTCAAGAAGGACGTCGCCTTCAAATGAATAGTAGAAGGAAGAGAAAGCTTCAAAAAGATCAAAAAAGAGATTGCTTGTGTGCCAACACTCTGCAATCTAGATTACTCAAAGGATTTCATCCTTTATGCTTATGGTTGCGACGCAAGAATCGGTGTTGTCCTGACACAAAAAAATGAGCAAGGACTGGAACAACCAGTGGCCTTCTTCAGCCAGACACTAAAGGATTATGACTTGAAATATAGCCACACGGAGAAGCAGGTCATTTCCATCATGTGCACGCTCAAGAAATTCAAAAGTCTACTCACCACAAATCATATCAAGGTGTTAGTCTCTCACTCATCTGTCAGAGACTTCATCATGGGGGAAAAAATATGTGAGAAGAGAGTGTAATGGGTGACAAAAAATAATGGAATATGATGTGACTATGTTGTCCACTCAAAATTCCCCTACTTTTGAGAAGTTGAAAATTGAAAATTTTTGAAGTTAAATGTCTTTTCAGTTGTCTTGGTAATGTGAAAAATAAAGAAATTGGAAAAATCTACGTTTTTTGGGTCATTTTGTGTGATTTTCGGGCCTGTCGGACATTTTTTGTCCCAAGTGTCCCAAGTTCATTTGGGCTCTCTGTTCCCCGATCGGCCGCTTTACCCGAAGTCCGTTTCTTTCGGGCCTGTCAGGACTTTTTGTCCCAAGTGTCCCAAGTTTGCCTAGGCCCATTGTTCCTTTTTCATCCAATTCGGCTGAATCACGTATTCTGCGTACATTCGTCCCTCATGTCCCAGAAGCATTTGTGCATACTTTTCCCGCGTCGCCCGTTTCAGTCGAATCGCGCTTTCGCGTCCCGCGTGTCCCAAATGAACCAAAGGCCATTCGAGTTAATTTTTCCCGCTCTTCACAAATATCTTGCTTTCCAAGTTGGTAGGTGTGTATTTAATGCGAATTAATTGTCTTTCTCTCTCCCAAACGGCTATATAATGAACTGCCCCTTATGTGTTTTGCACAATTGCTTTCTTGCCATCTTTTTCTCATACCTTCGTGATCAAGATTTCTGCGCGCATACTCATTCCCCCTGAAATTTCATCCCGAGTCTAGATTGCAACCTTGATTTTTCAAATTGCTATCAAAATGAAGATTAAATTCCAAGGCCAGGAGAAAGTCTCACCACTCGAGTCTGCCGTTCCCGATATCGTGGACAGTGAGGTTCGCCACCTCAACTTTGGAGATTTTGGGGCAAGGAATGACAGACACAAACCCTTCACTTATGGCACATGCAATTCATGACAAGAACTGGTTTGGCATTCGAAGAAGTTTATTGAGCTGAACATCAAGATCACTTATCATCATAGGGTAGATACAGAACTATCCTATTGGGCTCACTGTGTTAACCCTGATTTTGAAGCCAGAAGGAGGAATGTGCATGGCAGAACTTTCTGCTTCAACTAATTCAAGATGCTTAACCTGCTATTGGCAAGTTCCCTGAAGGGCTCCAGAGATGGATAATTCTGACTTAGTAATCATATCCCAGTATCTAATGTGCGTCAAACACACTCCCTTGGAGGAGGATTGGTGAAAAAGGACAAGGACGATCTGGCAAAATCCTGGCTCCTGTCTTGGTAAGAACCCTAAAATAGGGGGTGTTTGTCTATCCAGAGGTTCTATTCCGTGCATACTCAATGAGGACATTCAGGTGAGATTTTCTATAACACCTCAACTGGCTCGGGTCATGAGGCATTGTCACCTCTTTAAGAGCACATATGGAGACCCCTCCTAGCTTATCAACTCAAGGTCCCAAAGTCTCCACTCCTTCCTCATCCACATTGGGCAGGTATATTAGAAGAAATTCAGAGAAGCTCAAGAAGGAGCCTGTGGAGGAAGATCCTCTAAGGACTCATAATTGATGTATCCCTCTGGCCCAGAGAACATCATTTGGCTTCTCAGTGAAAGTGAGGAGAGTGAAATGTCAGTCTCTATAAGCCTGCTCCAGAAGCCCCCATGGAAACTAAAGAAAATGAGGTGAAATGCACTAATGTTCGTCCAGGTTCTAGTGATTCCTCAGTACCAGAAGCCCCAAGCGCTCTGAATCTGATATCCCAACTAGAGGCAACAACAGTGCAAACCTTGGGTGCCATGAGTTCTCTATATCTTGGCCCTCTACTGCCCCACCTTCTTCTTCCTCATCCCTTTTCTACATGGGTAAGTAGCCTCTTGTTAACAGTAGGAAGAGAAAGTCTTCCTCCCGAATCTCAGGACCAAATTTTGATGCCGTTCACCATCTTATTAGGCACTACTCCTCCTACTCATGCCAAAAAATAGAAATACCTGACTCAGGATAGTGTCTGATGCTCAGGGCCAACAATTCCTATTTTGAGATAGCCAAGCCTAAGGTAGACAAGCCAGAGCAATTATTTAGCAAGCATCTGATTTGGAGCTCTCTGAGAATTCCCATGGGAGAGTCCACCCTTGAAGGTGAGATCCACAATCTTCAAGAAATTAGTCACCAGAGTCATTGGGAGGGTAGAGAAAGGGCAGTAAACTATAGAGTAGTTGGAGGAATAGGCCCAGATTCTTACAAGTTTCATCAAGTCTCTGTTGTCCAAAGATAAAGTTTTGGATCCTACTCCATTGACTACTCTTCCACCACCTGTAATTTTGAGCCAGGATGAAGTGCAGAGTATCAAAGACATGCACAAGTATTCCGTCTATGGAAGGGCTATGGAGGCCATGGTGGATGATATGCTTGTTGCAGGATTGAATTTCATTGATGAAGCCTTCAAACTCCATGGGAAGGTGAGCAATTTGCAACAGAAGCTCTCCTCCACTATTGGGAGCATAGATAAAGAACTTAAAATTTGGAGCAGTTGCATAGTAGACCTTCGCCTCATGGGACAAACAGATGAAAATATTTTAATGGCAAGCAAGGTCTTCGATGATGCAAAGGATAACTTGTCAAAGTCATGGGTCTACAGCATGGAATGGAAAATCAAGGTGCTGGAGGAGGCTTTGGGAGAGTTAAGAAATAGCTGGCAGAAGGGTGAGGCCTTCAAGACTCTAGTTATATCTGCCTTCAAGGATATACATTGCCATCTTCATGATGAGACTTCTGGTGTGCCTCTCTCTTTACAAGAAATCAAAGCTCAATTCATGAGCTTTTATCAAAGGTGATCTGTTCAAGGAGAGTTCCGTTTCCAAGGAAAAGATGAAGGAGATCTTTTCTCTTCAATCTATTATAGAGGAAGTGAATAAAGATTATCATACTCATGTCGAATTCGACAAAGAAATGGAGAAATGCCTCAGATTTTGGACTCAATGTACTGCCAACACATTGGTCCCACGAGGCAGAGACATAGCAGAGGCATTGAAAAGATTCAGACAGCGGATCCTAAAGTCAGTGGGCCCCTCCAAGTCATGAACACCTGTCTTTTTCTCCTAATTCTTCTCTTTTCTCCTTTCCTTTCTTCTCGGATTTATTGTAATTAGTTGGGGTATTGCGATTAGCAGCCCTCTAACTAAGCATTAGTTAAAAGAAGTAGTTACCAAAGAGTAACTAATTTGTAAACTATATAATGGCCTCTCCTCGCCATTTTTGAGAGAGAGAGAACTTGGCTTATTTATAAAAGTGTAAAGAAATCACAAAGAAATCAATACAGAAGGATTTCCATTCTTTGTCTATCTGATTCCTTTTTATTCATATGCTGTCCATTAAATATTGTTAGGTCATTTGTTTACATTATGCTGAGAAGCTTTGTATTCTTGTAGATGTTATTTATAGAACTGTGTGTCTATTCAAATTTCATCTTATTAACGTAAGTACAAATGATCTTATTCCAATCCACTGTAATCTTGCATGCATAAGGAATTATTCTGTCATCTATAATTCTGGATGGTGCCTTTCTACTTATTTTCACATTTTCATTCCTCTGTCCTTTTGTAATTGGTAACCTATTTAGGAAACACTTTTATGATATCCAAGTTCCATAGTGAAACCATGCTTTGTATATGTGTAAATAGGTTCATTTCTGAATAAGGGAACCTCTCCCATTAAAGAGGAGGGACTTCTTGTCCCCTGACTGTTGCTCTTCTTGAAGTTCCTTTTTGACGACCAACAGTTTTTGGTGACTCCGCTGGGGAATCGTATTCCAGTTCTTATAATCATTTATCGATCATATTTTGATTTGGCGACTCCACATTTTACTCGAGGGAGAAGGGCCCTTGGTATTGAAGATTCTCAGTTTCAGCTTTTAGAACAGCAGGATTTTCCTTTCCCTTCTGCAAGGAGAAATAGAAAGGCTCGTTCAATAAGCACTCCTCCTGTCAAAGATAGAATCCCTACGGGTGGTATTCCTTCAGAGAAAATCAGTCCTAATCTTCGAGCTCTGATTCTTGCTGGTGTTTCAGTTCCTCTTCAAGCCATTTTTCCAAGAATGGTGGTACCATTGCCTTGGGGCCATCGTGTTGGGCCTCTTGCCCTTCCTCAGCCTTTGCATGAGTTACCTAGAGGTAATCGGAAGAACTTTCCTAAATTCAAGGGTGATGGCAAGGTACATCCTGATGAACACATCACGGCCTTCATAGTTGCATGTGGAGTTCTGGGAGTTGAACATGAAGACATCTCCGTAAGGATTTTTGTTGAGACTTTACAAGATAATGTTGCTGATTGGTTCTATCACCTTCCGGCCAGAGCTATCACTAGCTGGAACACAATGAGAACTAGGTTTGAAAACCATTTCAAACCGGCGGAAGACGTGCATGCTTTGCTAGCCCAAATTTCTCAAATAAAGAAGGAATCACAAGAGCCCATGAGAGAATTTGTGGCTCGATTCAACAGGTTAATTAACAAAATTCCACCAAATACTCAACCTGTAGATCAAATCCAAAAGTGCTTCTTCCTAAATGCCCAATTTCCTGAAGTTAGTTATGCATTGAGAAGGGCTAATCTTGCAACATTGGCCGAGGATCAAACTCTTGTTGTTAGTGTTGAAGATGATTTAATCATGTCGGGAAAGTTGAGGAGAGACCCTTCTAGATCTAAGTCTTCTTCTTCCTCCTCTTCCACTCCTGGACCTAATACTGATCCATTGGTACAAAAACTTGCAAATGATCTCATCACCATTAAGAAACAATTGGCTCAGCATGCTCCATATGCAGACGTTCCAAGGAGGAATTTTCAGCCCAGAAATCATTTGCCTGCTTCTCAAACAAGGCTAGCGCTTGAAGGACCTCCTATTAAAGTTCCTATTAATGCAACATGTGAAGTTGAAGAACCAGAGGATGAGGAGGTTAATGAAGATTGTGAGGAATTTGTTGAAGAGGTTCATGATGAAACAGATGAACTTGAGGGATCTCGAGTTAATTTCTTCACCACTGAAGGTGTTGATGAAGGAGATGATTATGATGAAGTAGTAGCAGACATGAATAGTGAATCATACACTGTCATGACTCGAGAGCAGAAAAATCAGAGGGAGAAAGTGATGCAGCCCACCAAAAAATCTAAGGAGCAGCCGACAACTATCCCTGTAATTGCAAAAAGAGGATCTCCTATCCCCATTTCATCCACACCAAAGGTGAGTCCTGTCAATTCTGCTACTAAAGTTACTTCTTTTTCTCCTAAAACTGATAAGCCTAGGATCCCAAGTGATGATAGCCCATCCACTTCTGGGTCTTTCGATATTATTGATCACCTGAAAAAGACTAAGGTTCAAATCTCAGAGGCTGAATATTATCAAACCCATCCCAAGGATTTTGCTAAAATGATTCACTTTGTCAATTCTCATTCTAAAACTACCTCTAAAGGCCTTTTACCCACTCCATCTTCTGCACCACAGCCCAATCTGGTAGCCACTGTCACCTCACCCAATGACAAAGATCAAACCATTCTATGTGACACTCCTTATAGCTGGCCATAGGCTCAGTAATTGCGTCATAGACTCAGGAGCATCAGACAATGTAATGCCTGCCAAAGTAGCTCATGCCTTAGGCCTAACTCTCACATGCACTTACGGATCTTGTTATTCCATGGAGAGTAAGGAAGTGCCCCTGGTCGGAAGAATTAAGGATGCACAAGTGGCTTTTGCTACTTTTCCTGAGAAGAAAGTTTTGGCTACTATCCTAGTAGCAGACATTCCTCCTTCATATGGGATGCTGCTAAGTAGAAACTTTTGTAAGGATGTGGGTGGAGAAATTCAAATGGATTGGTCACATGCCCTCATACCTGTTAATGGGAAAATGAAGAAGTTACTGCCTGAGAAGCAGTCTGAGTATATTGTACAAAAAACAGATGATCCCAAAGCACAAATACTCTATGAGGATATGGGGCATGGCAACTACATGATTATGTCTCCAGAAGAAATCCAACTCCCCAAAGTGTCACCTAAGGATCCTAATGGTGTTTGGATATTAGAGTTTGATGGAAGTTGTTCTTCAGCTGGTTCTGGAGCTGGTGTCATATTGGTGTCACCTGAAGGAAGCATTCATCCTTTCTCATTCAAGTTGCAATTTGAAAATACCAATAATACAGCAGAGTATGAAGCTCTCATTCTTGGACTCCAGGTAGCAAAAGAACAAGGTGTGAAGAATCTTCTAGCTCGTGGAGATGCGGAGTTGATTGTCAAGCAAGTTAGGAACCTCTTCCAGGTAAAGAATAGAAGGTTGAAACATTACAGGAATCAGGTTTGGGACTCCATTGAATTTCTTGATGCCTTCTCCATCGAAGCAATGCCTAGGGAAGAGAATACCAGGGCTGATTCACTAGCAGTCTCAGGGTCATTGCTTATACCTCATCCTGACTTTTCTCAAGATAAGTTCACCATTGAGATGATCCATAGACCCAGTGTACCTGATAATACAAGTAACTAGCAAGTTTTCAATGATGATCAACACTTGCTTTCTTTCTTAGAACTCAAGGATAATTTTGAACAGTTGTACTTTGAAGGAAGTGATAATTTGCCTCGTGAAAGTGTGCCCTTTAACGAAGAAGCCATCAAAGAAGAAGAGGCGGATCAGGATGGATGTATCAAACTCAAAGGAAACAAGATTCCAAAAGGATTGGTGAGTTTAGAAGAACTGTTTGACAAACACGATAGGTATGTAAAGTTTAAAGCTTCTACTGGACCTCAACAATCAGCTGAACATGACAAAGTTAATATTGGGAGTTCTACTGATCCTAAACTCATAAACATTGGAAAATGTTGTACATCAGATGAGAGGAAGAAGGTAATTAATCTTTTGAAGAAGTATAAAGATGTCCTTGCTTATTCCTATGAAGACTTAAAAGCCTTTCAACCAAAGGAGATGCAACATTTTATCCCTCTCAAACCTGGAATTAAGCCTTTCAAGTAGAAGCAGAGGCAATACAATCCTAAGATAGCTGACACCATTTTTCAAGAAATACAGAAGTTATTAAAAGCCAAAATCATTTTTCCTATTCACCATTCAACATGGATTGCCAATATTGTGCCTGTTAGAAAGAAAAATGGTGAGATCCGCATCTGTGTCAATTTTAGGAATCTGAATCAAGCTTCTTTAAAGGACAACTATCCTTTACCCATGATGGATCAGGTCTTGCAAGCAGTAACAGGATCTGAAATGTTGTCTATGCTTGATGGATTCTCAGGATATAACCAGGTAGAAGTTAATACCGCAGATCAACACAAAATGGCTTTCACTACCCCTTGGGGTACCTTTGCTTACAAAAGGATGCCTTTTGGGCTCATTAATGCTGGTGCCACTTTTCAAAGGGCTATGGACTTGGACTTTGGAAGTTTGAAAGGGAAGTGTATCGTCGTATACCTTGATGACTTGACTGTATTTTCTAAAACAAGGGCAGATCATTTTCAGCATCTAGAAACAGTTCTGCTGAAATGTAGAGAACATGGGATCTCTTTAAATCCTAAGAAATCTATTTTTTGTGTCACGGAGGGGAAATTATTGGGGCACGTTGTCTCCAAATATGGTATAAAAATTGATCCTGAGTGAGTTCAAGCTATTCAGCAAATTCCTCTTCCAACTAGCAAGAAAGGAGTGCACTCTTTCTTTGGTAAGATTAACTTTCTGAGGAGATTCATCCCTGATTTTGCAGAGCTAACTTTGAATATTTCTCAAATGATGAAAGGAAAATAGACGTTTGGTTGGTCTATCCTGAAGGGAAAAAGGCCTTTGAAGGTATTAAAAAGGCTATTGCTAAGACTCCTGTTTTAGCGTGTCCAAATTTCAACAAAGATTTTATTATCTATTGCTATGCCACAGATAACACCCTGGCTGTTGTTCTGACTCAAAAAGATTCTAATGATCATGAACTCCCAATTGCATTCATGAGCTACATTCTAAAAAATCATGAGCTAAGATACACCATAATGGAGAAACATGCTTTCGCAGTGGTTAAAGCTGTCAAGCAGTTTTGTTTTTACATTCTTAATTCTCACTCCACAGTATTTGTACCAGATACAACCATCAAGTCCATTCTCACACAACAGGAGTTCGGATCCAAGAGAGGGAACTGGGTGGCCAAGGTCCAAGAATATGACATTGACATCAGACCAACTAAGCTCGTTCGTGGAAAAGGCTTGTGTGAACTCATTGCTGAGGGAGCTGGACATGGGTTACTGGAGGATGAGGCTGATCTTCCTACCGTTTTGTTTCTTGGCTCAATCGATGAATGGTATGCTGATATCACACATTTTCTCACCTATGGGGAGTGCCCCTCTCATTTGACTACCAAAGAAAAGAGAGCTGTTAAACTAAGGTCAGCCCAATATGTTTTGTGGGAAAATGCCTTGTTTAAGCGTGGATTGGATGGGAGATTTTTAAAATGTGTGGACAAGGAACAACAGAAGAAGCTACTTTCTACTTTTCATAATCAGGCATGTGGAGGGCACTACTCATCAACTGTTACTGCTCATAAGATTCTTCGTGGAGGATATTACTGGCCTACCTTGTTCAGGGATGCATCAAAGTGGGTTGATAAATGTGAAGCATGTCAGACTTTCGTGGGTAGACCCAAGTTGGCTTCGTTGCCCCTTAAACCAGTTGTAATCGAAGAACCTTTTCAACAATGGGGTTTGGATTTCATTGGAACACTTAATCCCTCTTCTAGTGCTGGTCATACCCATGTATTAACTGCCACAGATTATTTCACCAAGTGGGTAGAAGCCATTCCAGTAAAGAGTACTACTTCAGAAGTAGTATGCAGTTTTATCAAAGAAAACATCTTGGTAAGGTATGGTGTGCCAAACAAGATCGTGACAGATAATGCTTCAAATTTTTCTTCAACCGAGATGATGGATTTTTGTTATGGATATGGCATCTCCCTGGCTCACTCCTCAGATTATTATCCTCAGGGGAATGGACAAGCAGAATCAACAAATAAAAATCTGGTGGCTATAATAAGGAAGTTAGTTAATGAGTCCCAACGGAACTGGCACAAGAAACTCTATGATGCTCTTTGGGCAGATAGGATCATGCCTAAGAGAGCCATTGGGATGTCTCCTTTTCAAGTAGTATATGGAGTGGAAGCTCAATTGCCAGTCACAGTGGAGCTACCAGCCCTGCATTTAATGAAAGCCATTGAAGATACCAGTTTCAATGATTCTTTGGATAAGAGGATCATGTACCTCCACAAATTGAATGAGGACAGATTGAAAGTTGCTGATAGGATATCTGTCCACCAACAGAAAGTAAAGGTCTTATTTGATAAAAAGGCCAGGTTCAGAGATTTCAAAATTGGAGACATTGTTTTATTGTGGGATAAAAGGCATGAACCTCGTGGCAGCCATGGCAAGTTTGATTCCCTTTGGCTCGGGCCTTTCAAGATCAGGCACTTTGCTGGTAAGAATTCTTTTTACCTTGATTATATGGATGGTTCTTCTCTCCCACTTCCTTATAGTGGGCAGTACCTGAAATTGTTTAAGTCATAGGTGATTAGGAAGTCCTTTTGTATATTCTGTATAGTGTTTTGTTCTTTTCCTTCCTTCCCTTTGTTTTGGTGTGTTGTCTTCTGTATTGTTTTGGTTTGGTGACTCCGTGGCCCAATGGATAAGGTACTGGTCTACTTCCTCTAGTTTGTCTGAATTCTTGCCTTGTCTCATTCTTTGAACTTATGCCAAGTCATCCCCAGAAGGAGCCAGCTGTTGTCCACTCAAAATTCCCCTGCTTTTGAGAAGTTGAAAATTGAAATTTTTTGAAGTTAAATGTCTTTTCTGTTGTCCTGGTAATGTGAAAAGTCAAGAAATTGGAAAAATCTGCATTTTTTGGGTCATTTTGTGTGATTTTCGGGCCTGTCAGACATTTTTGTCCCAAGTGTCCCAAGTTCATTCGGGCTCTCTGTTCCCCGATCGGCCGCTTTACCCGAAGTCCGTTTCTTTTCGGGCCCGTCGGAACTTTTTGTCCCAAGTGTCCCATGTCTGCCCAGGCCCATTGTTCCCTTTTCGTCCGATTCGGCCGAATCACGTATTCCACGTACTTTCGTCCCTCATGTCCCAGAAGCATTTGTGCATACTTTTCCCGCGTCGCCCGTATCGGCCGAATCGCGCTTTCACGTCCCGCGTGTCCCAAATGAACCAAAGGCCATTCGAGTTAATTTTTCCCACTCTTCACAAATATCTTACTTTCCAAGTTGGTAGGTGTGTATTTAATGCACATTAATTGTCTTTCTCTCTCCCAAACGGCTATATAATGAACTGCCCCTTATGCATTTTGCACACTGCTTTCTTGCCATCCTTTGCTCATACCTTCGCGATCAAGATTTCTATGCGCATACTCATTCCCCCTGAAATTTCATCCCGAGTCTAGATTGCAACCTTGATTTTTCAAATTTCTATCAAAATGAAGATTAAATTCCAAGGCCAGGAACAAGTCTCACCACTCAAGTCTGTCGTTCCCGATATCGGGGACAGTGAGGTTCGCCACCTCGACTTTGGAGATTTTTGGGCAAGAATGACAGATGCAAACCCTTCACCTATGGCACAGGTGATTCATGACAGTGGTTTGGCATTCACCGGTGGTTTCCCTATCTCGGTGCAATGCGCAGATACGGTGCTTTCCTGCGGCACTCATTACAACCCTGATTCAAATGAGCTGATGAATGTGCATGGGGAACTCATCGCTAAACTTGACGCTGCCGCCATTGGCACTGCCCTAAGAATTCCAGAGATGGACAATGCTATAGTAATTTCCCAGAACCAGGCGCAAGCCCTCTTCGATCAGGACAGTGAGAAATACAAGGCGCGGGTGGCAAAGTCCTGGCTTAAAAACCCTAAAAAGGGGGCATCTCGTCTGTCCAAGGTTCTTTTCCGTGCAGACTTCAATGAGGAGTTGTCAGATTTTATAATCCTACTAGCTCAGGTCATGGGCTTACCCTCTACCAATGAGTTTCATTTATGGATGTGCCCACTTATCAATATGGTGTGCAAAGGGACTCAGAATATCAACTGGGCATAGATCATTAGTATGAGCCTAGCGGAGCAGCTATCTAATGTACAACAAACAAAGAAATTCTATATGACTTCATACCTGATGTATACTCTGGCAGCATCAAGGCAATGGTTTGGTTTCTCATACATCGATGCTCACAAGGGTGACCCCGTATATGCCTACTGCCCTTAGTTCACCCTAGAAACTAGCAATCGCAATTTCAGAAGGGTGAATGATGCCTTCACCATGTACATTGTCAGGCTTCTGGAGAGTGACACAGTGAGGAGATTTTCTGATGAAGCTATGAATCTGATATCGCACTACGGTGCCTACTTCATCCAATTTAGAAAATTTTCCTATATCAGGCTTGCTGGCTATGAGAGCACCCCTCTCAAACTCCCCATGTTCTGCAATGATAAAATGGCCTTAATAGAAGTATGCAGGTAGCTGGACAAGTTGCACAGAACCTGCAGGGATAAGAAAATTACTGGCTTGCACTTCCCCATCACTTTGGGAAACTACACCTGTAAAACAGCCCTAGATGCTCAAAACATAGAAAGAGCCCTGGCCCCATCACTGTCCATTTCTTCAGGCCAAGAACCTGTTTTGACTTGAAGAATTTTATTGAGCAGAACATCAAGATCACTTATCATCATAGGGTAGACACAGAAGATTATTGGGTTGACTGTGTTGATGATTTTGAAGCAAGAGGGAGGCATTATGGCAGATTTTCTCTTCAACTAATTCAAGAGCTTAACCTGTACCAAGTTCCTGAAGGGCTCCAGGATGATAATTCTGACCTGTACTCATATGAGTATGATAATGTGGTCAAACACACTCCCTTGGAGGATTTGGATTGGTTCAAAAAGGAGAAGGATGATCTGGCAGAAATCCTAGCTCCCGTCTTGGTAAGAACCAAAATATGGTTTGACAGGAGAGTTCGCGAACTCAGAAGACATTCAGGTGAGTCCTCCAAAGACACCTCAACACCAAGAAAAGAGGCATTGTCACCTGATTCAAGAGCACATATGCAGACCCCTCCTGCCTCGTCAACTCAAGGTCCCACAGTCTCCACTCCTTCCTCATCCACACAGGTATATCAAAAGAAAGTCAGAGAAGTCAAGAAGGAGCCTGTGGAGGAAGATCCCCTAAGGAAGCATACGGAGTTGCCCTCAGGCCCAGAGAACATCATTGTTCTCAGTGAAAGTGAGGAGAGTGAAGTGCCGGTCTCTACAAGCACTCCAGAAGCCCCCATGGATAAAGAAAAGGAGGTCCAAAGCACTGAGCTTCCAGGTGCTAGTGATTCCTCTGTGCTAGAAGCCCCAAGCACTCCACTCATATCCCAACTAGAGGCAATAGTAGTGCAAACCTTGGGTGCCATGAGTTCTCTGTCTCTTGGCCCTCTTGCCCCACCTTCTTCTTCCTCCTCCTCTTTTGCATGGGTGCAGCCTCTTGTTGACAGTAGGAAGAGAAAGTCTTCCTCCCGGATCTCAGGACCCAATTTTGATGCTGTGGCGGCCTTATTAGGCACTACTCCTCCTACTCACGCCAAAAAATCCAGAACTACCTCCAGGATAGTGTCTGATGCTCAGGGCCAACAATTCCTAGAGATAGCCAAGCCTAAGGTAGACAAGCCAGAGCAAGATTTGCAAGCATCTGATCTGGAGCTCTCGAGAATTCCCATGGGAGAGTCCACCCCTGAAGGTGAGATCCACAATCTTCAGGAAACAGTCACCAGAGTCATTGGGAGGGTAGAGAAAGGGCAGCAAACCATAGAGCAGTTGGAGGAACAGGCCCAGATTCTTACAAGTTTCATCAAGTCTCTGTTGTCCAAGGATAAAGTTTTGGATCCTACCCCATTGACTACTCTTCCACCACCTGTAATTCTGAGCCAGGATGAAGTGCAGAGTATCAAAGACATGCACAAGTATTCCATCTATGGAAGGGCTATGGAGGCCATGGTGGATGATATGCTTGTTGCAGGATTGAATTTCATTGATGAAGCCTTCAAAATCCACGGGAAGGTGAACAATTTGCAACAGAAGCTCTCCTCCACTATTGGGAGCATAGATAAAGAACTTAAACTTTGGAGCAGTTGCATAGTAGACCTTCGCCTCATGGGACAAACAGATGAAAATATTTTAATGGCAAGCAAGGTCTTAAAGGATAACTTGTCAAAGTCATGGGTCTACAGCGTGGAATGGAAAATCAAGGTGCTGGAGGAGGCTTTGGGAGAGTTAAGAAATAGCTGGCAGAAGGGTGAGGCCTTCAAGACACTAGTTGTATCTACCTTCAAGGATATACATTGCCATCTTCATGATGAGACTTCTGGTGTGCCTCTCTCTTTACAAGAAATCAAAGCTCAATTCAGAGCTTTTGTCAAAGGTGATCTGTTCAAGGAGAGTTCCATTTCCAAGGAAAAGATGAAGGAGATCTTTTCTCTTCAATCTACTATAGAGGAAGCGAATAAAGATTATCATACTCATGTTGAATTCGACAAAGAAATGGAGAAATGCCTCGAATTTTGGACTCAGTCTACTGCCAACACATCGGTCCCACGAGGCAGAGACATAGCAGAGGCGTTGAAAAGATTCAGACAGCAGATCCTAAAGTCAGTGGGCCCCTCCCAATCATGAACACCTATATTTTTCTCCTAATTATTCTCTTTTCTCCTTTCCTTTCTTCTCGGATTTATTGTAATTAGTTGGGGTATTGCGATTAGCAGCCCTCTAACTAAGCTTTAGTTAAAAGAAGTAGTTACCAAAGAGTAACTAATTTGTAAACTATATAATGGCCTCTCCTCGCCATTTTTGGGGGGAGAACTTGGCTTATTTATAAAAGTGTAAAGAAATCACAAAGAAATCAATACAGAAGGATTTCCATTCTTTGTCTATCCAATTCCTTTTATTCATACGCTGTCCATTAAATATTGTTAGATCATTTGTTTACATTATGCTGAGAAGCTTTGTATTCTTGTAGATGTTATTTATAGAACTGTGTGTCTATTCAAATTTCATCTTATTAACGTAAGTACAAATGATCTTATTCCAATCCACTGTAATCTTGCATGCATAAGGAATTATTCTGTCATCTATAATTTTGGATGGTGCCTTTCTACTTATTTTCACATTTTCATTCCTCTGTCCTTTTGTAATTGGTAACCTATTTAGGAAACACTTTTATGATATCCAAGTTCCATAGTGAAACCATGCTTTGTATATGTGTAAATAGGTTCGTTTCTGAATAAGGGAACCTCTCCCATTAAAGAGGAGTGACTTCTTGTCCCCTGACTGTTGCTCTTCTTGAAGTTCCTACTTGACGCCCAACAGACTATTAAGGCCACAAAGCTGGTAAGAGGAAGCACACTCTGTAAGAAGATTTCTGAGGATGCGTAAAGTGAACCCAATCCTTCATTATTTCTTGATGAAGACCTCCCACGAGTATAACATGAACAGAATATAGACCCCATCGCATATGACTAAATGAAGGACATGATCACATTCCTTTCTAAGGGTTCCTACCCTCCCAGTTTGAATAAAGTAAAGAGAAGGAATCTTAGGTTGCAATCTATTCCTTATGTTTTGATTGATGGACTTATCTTCAAAATAAATCTCGATGGCATGTTGTTAAGATGTATCAACGAGGCACAAACTGAACAAGTGTTAGCAAAATTCCACAATGGATTCTCTGGTGGACACTTCTCTGCCAAAACTACAACAATGAAGATCATAATGGCAGGTATCTTTTGGCCTACCTTGTTTATAGATGCACATAAGTGGGTCACAAAATGCAAGGAATGCACTTTCTTTGTACAAAAGAAAAGATTAGTAGTGCTTCCCCTTTGACCAATCCAAGTGGATCAGCCTTTTTCGTAATGGGGTATCGAATTCATAGGCATGATCCATCCACCTTCAAGTGCTCGACATAAATGGGTGCTGACAACTACATATTACTTCACTAGATGCACATAAGTTATCGTGCTTAAGGAATCAACAGAGGTAGTCATTCTTGACTTTCTCGAGGGTTTAGTCACAAGGTTTGGCATTCCTCAAACCATTATATTTGATAATGCAAAGGCATTCCTTGGTGCTAAAATCACTGATTGGGCTCTAAGTCTGAGTATTTACCTAAAAACCTCTTCCAACTATTACCCTCAGCATAACAGTTTGGCAGAATCACAAAACAAGAACCTGATTAGAATTATGAAGTGCACAATGAATTCCAGCCAAAGATAGTGGCCTACAAAGGTTCCATGTGCACTCTAGGCAGATAGAATAAGTCAAAAAGGTAATAAGAACTTTGCCTTACAAGCTTGTCTATGGCAAGGAGGTTTCCCTTCCTTTGACACTGGAACTAAATTCATTAGCACATGCCCAGCAGTTGGAATTTGAGGGCAAGGATAAGAGAGAAATCTGGATGGCAAAGCTGGTTCATCTTGAAGAACTCATAAACTCTACCATGATCAAGCTAGAACACCATCAACATGTAACAAAGAAATGGTTTGACAGAAAGGCTAGGCCTCAAGCTTTCAAAGTTGGGGACCTAGTTCTAAAATGGGATGCTGATACAACTAAACCAAGGTGCCATTCAAATTTTGATGCAATTTTGAGTGACCCATAGACCATCAAGTCCTGCAAAGAAGCTAACTCTTTCAATTTAAGTCATCTAGATGGAAGCGCGTTACAAATTCCAGTAAACAGGATCTATCACAAACACTTGCATTAGGTTTGCTACATCATGTTGTATATATATTAAAGTAGTTTCAATTCCTCCAAGTGTGCTCTGCACACATTGTTTGTTTGTACATAGTTATTTCCTCTTGCGTGCTTCATGCACACGCTCTTTTGTTGCTTCCAATGTGCAAAGATTCTCTCAGCAGTTATGAGATTTAGAACAGAGTGCAAATATGAATTTCAAGTAGTTACAGGGGCATTTTCATGATTTTATAAGCAGACTTCATGCCCAATGGATGCTTCAAGCTACTGGTATCTTTCATCTAGCAGGAAGATGGCCCCAAAAGTCGCCACAACTATTATCTAAATAGCTCTCCTAGTGATTTAGATAAATTACTTACACATTTTGGCCCTAAGATATCTATTGAAGAATTACGCGAGCTAAAAAATCATTTGGCATATTATTTTGGTAGCAGTTTTACCTGTGCACCCCTTTTGCTTTTCTCCTTCCACTTCTCTCTTGCACCCGCCTTCAGCATGTCCACCTTCTTCCGAGTCATTTTATTTCCACCCCACGTGCCTAAGTCTTTGACCCTTTGCACGCTGCACCCATTACTTTGTAATAGTTGCGCCTTAACCATACGTTATTTGCTCACCGGTTTGATTAATCTTCCCATGCGTATCGTGTGGGCTCTTGTCGACACTAAAATTTTCCTCCATAATTTCTATTTCATTAATGTATGTATTAGGAATAGGATGTTGTTAAGTATAATTAGTAGTATCGTCTGATAGAAGATAACGGCACCGTCAGTACGGTGTCGCCAATAATGTGGAGTACGGTAACAGTCAAAGTACAATAGGAATGTTGTAAAAAGTAAATATTTGTCGTAAGTGGTCCGGTAATGTTAAAATATCAAAGTTTGGGTAATTAGAGAAGTAGGGTCTACATGATTAGGAATTAGAAATATTATATTGGTAATAAGGACAAGGAGTGAGGTCATAACTATTTTGTGTATTTTATTTGTAAAAAGTCTAAAAATGTGGAACCCATGTAAAATGATAAGGTTTATCTTATCTTAAAAGATAAGCTTACATGTATAGATAAGAGTTAAGGTATGAAATATGATTCGTCAGAGTGGATTTCTTATCCTATCTTAGAGATAAGATGGATAAGCCTGGAAGTTCTATAAATAGAGAGGCCACCCCCCTCATTTAGCATAGAAAGAAGTAGTGAGAAATATTGTAGGAAGTGTGTAAAGGAAGCCATCGGTTAAAGGTGTGTTGAAGAAGCCATCAAGAGGTGTAATTGTAAAGTTTCTCCCATAGTCTTGTTGAAGTACCTCATGGGTGAGATTGTAACAATTTCATGTTAATATTATAATTTACTTTGATATTTCAGATTTGTCATCATTCCGTCTTATCATAGTCGATGGTATTCTTGTGTTATGTTGTTGTTTTGTTTCCAGATTACATCCACCAAACTAAAGGCTGTGCATTAGTAAATAATCATAGCACGAGGAGTTCCCGGTGAAGAATTATCATAGTGCCGGATTGGTGATGACATTTTGGTTCCGTTGCTGGGACCATTCCTCGTTGGTGGATTTTTTGGAGAGATATTCCCACTTAGTCAAAAATTAATTGGAGGATAACCTTGTTTTTACTGTGCATAGTAGTTACCATGGTAAAGTAATTTTTACCGTGAATAGTAATTACCATGATAAAGTCATTTTTGCTGTGAATAGTATTTATCATAGTAAAGTCACTTTTTACCGTGAATAGTATTTACCGCAGTAACTTCACTTTTTACCATGAATAGTGTTTACCACAGTAAAATCATTTTTTACCGCAGTAAGTCAAGTTTTACCATAGTTTACCGTGGTCATTTCTATAGTAATTCTAATTATTTGTGCACATAAGTCTTGTTGATTGTACTTGTGGGTTGGTATTTCATGGTGGTTACTTTTGAAAATGGGAAAGATTCCTGTTTTTTCAGCTCAATCTAATGAAGATGCTTCTTCTTTCATTCAAGAGTTTAAGCGATCTTGTATTTGTAATGGCCTTATAAGAAGGGAACAATGGACAGAATTTTTTCCTACCTTTTTGGATGGTTCTGCACTTAGGTGGTTTGAAACACTAGGTGCTAATGTGAAAAACTTGTGGAATTTATTAACTGAAAGTTTTCTTGAAGAATTTGGTGAACAACAGAGATATGCAAAAAGATTATCATAGCTAGCCCAAGGAGAGAAGGAGAAGATAAGAGATTATCATGCTCGTGTTCTAGAGCTAAGGAGGAAGCTCGATGCCCAAATCCGGAAGGAAGGATTAGCAGATGGGTTGATGAATGGTGTGGATAATCTCCTCTGTAAGCACTTCATTCTTGGGATGAAGCCAGAGATCAGACAACGAGTGAAGTATGACCACCTAGCTACCATTGAACAAGCAAAGGAGATTACAAGAAGGCAAGAACAAAGCATGGAAGAGGAGCCCAAAGAAATTGTTGTTAAAGTAGAACCTACACTAACACCTTTGGTCCAGAATCCACAACCACTCCCGGTGAGCACAAATATTTCTCCTAGTACATCTACTGAGTATGAAGATCTGCTTAGGAAGATGGGCCAGCTAACTATTAATCTTCTTCAAGGAAAGGAATTTAGTTCTCAGGGAGGAGATAGAGGTACAAAAAGAAATATTTCTGAAGTTGTTTGTTATGGTTGTTATAAAAAGGGTCATTATAAGTATAATTGTCCAGATAGAGTTTCTACATCTGGTACAAGAGATAATGATAAAGGAAAAGCACCTGTGAATTCTCTTGATGTAGTAGATAAGAGTATAAATAATGAAGTAGATGTGTTTGTAACAAAAAGAAAGAAAGAAAAAGATAATTAAGATGGAACTGATCCTAAGAAGATAAAAGGAGAAACTAGTAAGAAACATAGGAGAAGAAAGTTGGGTGTGCAGGATTTTCTGATTTCACAGGGGCAAGGACCATACTCCATCTTGGAAGATCTGTCCAAAAGGCTTGCAAATATTACATATGGTCAAATCTTGGCTATGTCTTCTGAGAAGAGGCGGGAGTTGCGAGGTGGACTCAATGCTCGAAGAAGGAAGGAGGTTGAGGTCCCTGTTTTAGAGGCAAAGGCAGATCCCTATGCTCCACAAGCTAAGGTATTATGTAATGGTATTTCAATTCATGATGTCTTAGTTGATGGAGGTGCTGCAGTTAATGTAATGACCGAGTCTGTAATGAATATGTTGGGGTTAAAAATTGATTGCCCTTCAACACTTATGTTAAGGTCATTAAATAAAGGAAAAACTAAACCAGAAGGTGTAGTTTCAAATGTGGCAATATCTGTTATGGGTGTTGTATGTGTGGTAGACTTTCAGGTGATGAAAAATGGTACTGTTGCGTACCAAATGCTGCTGGGAAGACCATGGCTAAGGAGAGTTCATGCAAGAAACTACTAGAATGAAGGTTTCATGACACTTGGACGTGGTAGATAGAGGGTGAAGATAAACGTGATCCCTCGACATCATAAAGCAAAACCTGTGGATTCAAGTGATGAAACTGATGATTGGACATCCTCTGATTACTCTAGTACCAGTGAAGTGGACACTGAAGATGAAGAAAGCAAGGTGGATGTTTCAGTCATGGATATCCTTCTAGTCACACCAACTCATGACCCCATACAATTATCTGAAGAATAAGTTGATGATCGTCTCCAACAAGTAAAGATTGGTGATGCTGTGATGGAGAGTGAGAAGGAATCCTACCTCCATCTCTTTCGAAGGTACATACACATATTCACTTTTGATTACAAGGAACTCCGTCAAGTAAGTTGGGTAGAACATTCTATTGAGCTGGTAGATGGTGCTAAGCCCATAAAGCAAATGCCATATAGAATGAATCCTAATTTTTCCAAGACTGTAAAAGAAGAAATAGATAAGTTGCTTGATGCAGGATTCATATTTGCTGTGGAGAATTTAGAATGGGTTTCTCCCATTGTGATCTCAATAAAAAATAATGGGAAGCTACGCATTTGCGTTGACTACAGGAAGCTCAATAAGGCCACAAAGAAGGATCATTACCCTCTTCCATTTTCATATCAGATCTTGGACGAAGTAGCTGGCCAGGAGTGCTATAGTTTTGCTGATGGATATAGCGGCTACAACCAAGTTCGTATAGAAGAGAAAGATCAGCTGAAGACCACGTTCACCACTCCTTGGGGAACGTTTACTTATAGAGTTATGCCTTTTAGGTTGTGTAATGCTCTGGAAACATTCCAGCGTTTGATGAATAGGGTGTTCGAACCCTACATTGGGACCTTCATCAGAGTATTTCTGGATGATTTTTGCATCTATGGGAGCAAGTTGGACCACCTGCACCAGATGGAGACAACATTTCAAAGGTTAGATGAAGCACAAGCCTCACTAAACCCTACAAAGTGTGTATTTGGATGTTCTAAAGGTTTTTTGTTAGGGCATGTTGTATCCAGAGATGGTATTGGTACTGATCCTGATAAAGTTTCAAAAATCAAAGATTTACCATTTCCTATGAATAGAAGTAAATTGAGATCATTTTTAGGCCATGTGGGTTACTATAGAAGGTTCATCAAGAATTTCTCAAAGATTGCATAGCCACTAACCCAGTTCTTGAAGAAGGATGTTACTTATGAACCAGGAAATAAGGCGCATGAAGCTTTTGGACAACTGAAGGAAGCCCTGGTGTCTTCACCTGTTTTGAAGAATCCAGATTGGAGCAAGCCATACATTGTGTACACTGATGCCTCAGATGCAGCACTAGGAAGTACTTTGAGCCAAAAGGATGAAAATGGGAATGAACATCCAATTTACTTTGGGAGTAGACAAATGAGCAGTGCTGAGGTAAACTATACTGTAACTGAAAAAGAGGCTCTGGCTATCATTTTTGCTGTAAAGAAGTTTAGAAATTACTTGCTAGGGTAGAAATTTATAGGTGTAACAGATCATCAGGCTCTGAAATATATTGTCAATAAGCCTAACCCATCAGGGAGGATAGCAAGATGGATAATTTTGCTACAAGAATTTGAATTTGATATTATAGATAGGCCAGGAAAGAAGCATGTCAATGTTGATGCACTCTCTCGAGCCTATGATGGTTTAGGATCATCTTGTGATGATGATGATTTTCCCGATGCAACATTGTTCTCCCTTGACACAATCCATAGTGAATACATAGATATTTGGAATTATATGAATGAATTCAAGTTTCCTGATGGTGCCAATGCAAAGACTAAGAGAAAGATTTCTCAAGCCAGTCGTCCATATTCTATTCTGCATGGAGAATTATTTCGAATAGGACCTGATGGACAGTACAAGAGGGCAGTTGGACGTGATCAAGGAAAGGAGCTGCTAGAAGAATTCCACAATGGTACATGTGGAGGGCACTTCTCTGGAAAACTTACAGCAAGAAGGATCTTGGATGCAGGTTATCACTGGCCCACTCTTTTTAAAGATTGTTATAATTATTGTAAGACATGTGATATTTGTCAAACACATGGTAACCGTAAGACTTCATCAGCTCCATTATGTCCTATTCTTCCACTTGGTCCCTTTGAAAAGTGGGGAATAGACATTGTAGGTCCACTTCCAACTACATCACGCCAAAATAAGTATATTGTAGTTGCCACAGATTATTTAACCAAGTGGGTTGAAGCTAGGCCATTGAAGACAACTTCTATGGATGAAGTGGCAAGGTTCATATATGAACGTATTGTCACCAGATTTGGTTGTCCATTAGAAATTGTAACAGATTAAGGAAGCCACTTCATTAATGAGGTAGTAGAAGCCCTAGTCAATAATTTTCTATTAAGCACAGGAAGGCAACAACATACAAGCCAAGTACAAATGGACAGGTGGAACGAACCAATTTTGTGTTGTGTTAAATTCTAGCAAAAGATGCAGCCTTGCAGGTACATAAATGGGATAAGAGGATTCATGCAGCATTGTGGGCATATAGGGCAACATCAAAGTCAGCAACATGATACTCCCCATTTTAGTTGGCCTATGGCATTGATCCAATTCTTCCTATTGAGTTTGATATTCCCACAGTCAGAGTAATGGAAAATGAAAGAATGGATGAAAGTGATTCAGTAAAAGAAAGGTTGGTACATCTTCATTTGCTAGAGGAAATGAGGGAAATAGCTAAGGATACAAGCTATAAGAAGAAAATGAAGTAGAAGGAATACTTTGATCAAAAGATCCGGTGGTCTCCATTTCATGTGAATGACTTGGTTCTAGTATATGATTCCCGATACAAAAAAAGAAGACAGAGAAAATTTCTTCCAAAATGGATGGGGCCCTACAAAATAGCAGCTGTGCATGAAAATGGTACATACCGACTAGAGGAATTGGATGGCACACCCATTACGAAATGGGTCAACCACAACAAGTTGAAGAATTTCCAAGCACCAGAATAGTCTACTCCGAGGACAGAGTAGAAGCTAGGAAGGGGGAAGATGTCGACACTAAAATTTTCCTCCATAATTTCTATTTCATTAATGTATGTATTAGGAATAGGATGTTGTTAAGTATAATTAGTAGTAGCGTCTGATAGAAGATAACGGCACCATCAGTAAGGTGTCACCAATAATGTGGAGTACGGTAACAGTCAAAGTACAATAGGAATGTTGTAAAAAGTAAATATTTGTCGTAAGTGGTCCGGTAATGTTAAAATATCAAAGTTTGGGTAATTAGAGAAGTAGGGTCTACATGATTAGGAATTAGAAATATTATATTGGTAATAAGGACAAGGAGTGAGGTTATAAATATTTTGTGTATTTTATTTGTAAAAAGTCTAAAAATGTGGAACCCATGTAAAATGATAAGGTTTATCTTATCTTAAAAGATAAGCTTACATGTACAGATAAGAGTTAAGGTATGGAATATGATTCGTCAGAGTGGATTTCTTATCCTATCTTAGAGATAAGATGGATAAGCCTGGAAGTTCTATAAATAAAGAGGCCACCCCCCTCATTTAGCATAGAAATAAGTAATGAGAAATATTATAGGAAGTGTGTAAATGAAACCATCAGTTAAAGGTGTGTTGAAGAAGCCATCAAGAGGTGTAATTGTAAAGTTTCTCCCATAGTCTTGTTGAAGTACTTCATGGGTGAGATTGTAACAATTTTATGTTAATATTATAATTTACTTTGATATTTCAGATTTGTCATCATTCCGTCTTATCATAGTCGATGGTATTCTTGTGTTATGTTGTTGTTTTGTTTCCAGATTACATCAACAAACTAAAGGCTGTGCATTAGTAAATAATCATAGCACGAGGATTTCCCGGTGAAGAATTATCATAGTGCCGGATTGGTGATGACACTCCCTCCGTGATTTCCTCTATTTTCTCCATGCACCCTTCTATGCCAGATCATCTTTTGACATGCTTAAGTGTTCAGCGTGTGACAAGTCAGGGCACGCCAGCAGAGCGCTGAATCCTTGCAACAAATGAATGATTAACACGTGGCAGAAATGACAAATAGTTATACGTTTGACCATCATCTCATCCAATCAACACTTGCCATGTGTTTTGTGTATGTCGATGACTCTAACATATTCTAACAACCATATCATTAGCTACAAAGCTTAGATCGGTGCACACCTAGACTTGTTAGACTGACATCAACTACAGTGACAGAAATTCAAAATTCAAATCCTGGTGGATCTGGTATGTGAGAAATAGGAAAACGTCTCTCTGAAATTTGATTAGCAGCTCTGATTGCTCCAACCACATGTTTTAGTATGATCCACCCTCTTTTGTCTTCAACATGTCAACCAGGCATGGGGAAGCATATTTCACAAATTTTCAAGTGGATTTACAGAGATTGAATGCTTCTTGTTGGTGGTTGTGTTTCAAATTCAGGGTTTTCCTCCTTTTCCTCCATGGATTCATCTATAAATGTAAGAGCAAGGCTCATTTTTTATGTTGGATACTTTGGATCCTCACGCGTGTTGCAAAGGACTCCATATTTTCTGTATTTTGAGCTGCACACCTCCATGTTTGGCTCTTGCATGTGGATATCGGCCTCCTTATCATTGTAATAGTTCTATGTATTTTTGGAAGTAATAGAAGCATCGTTTTGTGACTATTCTTTGTCCTAGTTCTGTGTCTTCTTTCCTTTTCTCTTACATTGTGTATTGTTGTGCTACTTCAGGTCTCTTGCAGCTTCATATTTGGTTTTGTTCCATAAGGACGACTCGGTGAATGTGTGTTTTGTTGTGCTACTCGTGCCTAGCCTCCTCTCACACATTCCATGTCATTCTTTCTCAGAATAGATAATTTGCATCCCTCTTTTATGGTGTTATCGCATTAATGGCGATGGTTGAGTTAGTTCAAATAATTGTTAGAAATTTAATGTGACATGTTAGGCATATAATGATGGTAGTTAGGGTGAAATTTCTATAAATTATACTCGACCCCCTCATTTTTACAGAGACATTTTGTGAGCAAGGGAAACTCTTGCAGATTTTTTCCTCAATTCCAATGAGTTGTAAGCCTTCCCATGCACCTGGAAAGCATATTATGCCTCTGTGCATTAAGTGTAATGGTCTGTGCATACTATAGAGCAATAAAATTGTGTTTTTTTGGTGTTTTCCAACCCTTTTTCATGTTTTATTATATCTCCTTGCCTCTCCATTATTATTGTTGTATTATGTGCTATGAGGTAACTTTTGTTTCCATCTGCAAGATGTTGTAGTTTCAAGGAATATCTGAAGGATGAACATGATAGGTATATCAAGTTGAAGATGTCATATGTTGTTTGGCCTCAATTTGTTGACTCCATGAAAACTTTAATCCATCCTGGACCTCAGTAAAGAATATCTCAAGCTTATCAACATTTTCTAGTGTTATCACCTCCTTAGTGTAGGATTCCCCCTTCAATGCGCTAAATTTCTCTAAAAAGATCTCCTTGGAAGTGCTTGCCTACTCATATGATGATTTAGATAGGTGTCTTTCAAACATTAGGAGTAGTTGTAGTATTAGGATTCCTCTGTAACTAGGAAGTCGGCCTTCTTTGGTAGGACCAAAGGAAATACAGTTCGCAAGATCTCAGACAGCATTGACTAATAGATGGTTGAAATGTCTTGAAGGAAAAATTGCACCAAATTCCCAACACATGCAAGACAAATTAGCTTGGGTAGCTAATAATTTTGACAGTAACAAAAGACATGAGAAATGTTTAAATCCGGACCTTGTATGGATTGTCGAAATGGGTTTTAACCAATATTTTTTCCAGGAAAATTACCCACTTCCATCTGGTGGATCAGTCCCTACAAGATGTTACCAGCTGCTGAAATGCTATCTATGTTGGATGCACTTGTCCCTGGTTTAATCAAATTGAAGTTGACATTCCTGATCAACATAAGACAAGGGATTCACCATCTCTCATGGGGATACATTTTATTATAAGCCGATCCAGAGAAAGGTTTCCTTGACTAGATGGTGTCACTTTTCAAAGGGAATTTCAGCATATCTATCATATGTCTCTTGTAAATTCATCCATGCATTGTTGTGTCATCTAGATGATTTAACCATCTCTTCACAGAAATTGGAAGACTCACTTTCAACTATGGCCTGGTAGACTATGATTCAGAACTAGTGCAGATGGCCACCCCTTTTACACGGTACAAATCCCAGATTGGCTACCATATCTTTTTGGAGAAGTCCATTCCTTTTGAAGGTAAGCTCACTTCCAGATCACATATCAATTCCTCCCCTGGAATTCATGATAGAACTAGAAAGATTTCAAAAACTTTGGCAACGGATTCCTCTCCCTACAACCCAAAAAGGTGTACATTCTTTTTCTAGAAAGCATTACATTTTCAAGGCAGATTTACTACTTATTTTATAGTGCTAAATATGAGTATAGCTCAACATGATGCAAGGAATTTCCAGTCCTTTGGTTGGAATCCTTCTGCCAACTAAAATTTTCAGAATACCAAAAACTCAATCACCCGAACTCCCATTCTGGTTTTACCTGACTTTGAGAAATCAGTCTACTTGAGCTATTGCTATGTTACCTGAGAATACTTTCAGCCTTTTATCTTAACATAGAAGAACCCTTTAGGGAGGTGAGAAACCCATGGTTCTTTCATGGGATTTGTGTCTTCCTTCATGCAAACTACAACTGAGATTTAAATACACTCAGATTCAGAGAAGATATGCATTTTTTGAAAATGTTAAGGCAGTTAAGCAGAAATAATTTCTATTTTCAATCAGTTACAAGTGGATATAAGTTTTTCTATTTCTAGATACAAGTTGCTAAGTCTAACAATTGTCTTTCTTCAAGAGTTTGAGGTCCAAGAATATGAAATTGGGTCCCAGAGGTGCAAGAATATGATTTGGACCTCTTATTGTCAACTAAGCTAGTCTGGGGAAAAGGTCTCTATGTGCATTGATTATTGTCAGATTCCACTAGAGCACGCTCGACCTCGTTCGTCTTCTCGGAGATGCACATATTCTAGCTATGGCCTTGTCATTAGCTCACACGGATCATTGGTAGGATGCCATCGACCCATTTTCATACTTATAGAGGATGCCCATCCCACTTAGGTTGGGGGGTGGCAAAAATAATTTTTAAGATCGCCATGCTGGAAAATATGTGCTTTGGGACAACTCCTTGGAAATCACAATCCAAGAGGGATTGATGGAAGGTTTCTCAGATGTGTGGACAAAGAGAAAAAAAAGTGGTTGTTTAAAGATTTTCATGATCAAGCCTGTGGAGGAAATTTCTCATCCTCTACAACTACTCATAAAATCCTTCGTACAGGCTAATATTGGCCAATCCTATTTCGAGATGTAACCAAATGGGTGAGTAAATGCGAAGCTCGCCAAACTTTTGTGGGAAGGCCTAAGCTAGCCACTCTACCACTCAAACTAGTGCTGATACAAGAACCTTTTCAACAATGAGGGTTAGAGTTAATGGGTACTCTTAATGCTTATTCCAATGCTAGAAACACCCATGTATTAACTACCATTGATTATTTCACCAAATTGGTGGAGGTTATTCAAGTAAAAATCACAACCTCTGAAGTGATATATAACTTCATCAAGGAAAACATTCTGATTAGATTTAGGGTAATAAGTAAAATTGTTACTGATAATTCCTCCAAATTATCTTCTTATGAAATGATGGATTTTTGCTATGGGTATGGAATTTCTCTTGCACATTCTTCTGATTACTATCCCTAGGGAAATGGGTAAACAAAATCAACAAACAAAAATTTGGTGATCATTATTTGGAAGCTTGACAATGAATCACAGAGAAATTGGCATAAGAAGATATATGATGCTCTCTAGGTGGATAGATTTACTCCTAAGTGGGAAATTAGAATGTCTCATTTTTAGGTGGTTTATGGAACTGAAGCTCAATTTTGAGTAACTTTGGAATTTCCAAACTTACATCTAATGAAGGCCATTGAGAATTCAAACTTCACTAGTGCTTTGGAGAAGAGAATCATGTACCTACAAAAGTTGGGTGAGGAAAGATTGCAAGTGGTAGATAGGATTACTACACATCAATAGAAAGTAAAGCATTTGTTTGATAAAAAGGCCAGACCAAGAGACTTCCATCTTGGAGACATTGTTTTACTCTAGACAAGAGGCAGGAGCCTTGGGGAAATCATGGCAAATTTGATTCTCTATGGTTGGGCCCTTTCAAAATCAGGCACTTTGCTAGAGAAAATTATTTATGTTTGGACTATATGGATGGAATCCCTCTTTCATTTCCATATAGTGGGTAGTACTTGAAGTGTTAGGTGGTCCCTTTGGGCAGTCTTATATAGTTTTCTTTTTTAGTCTTGTATGTTGTTTGTGTATCTCTTATGTATTGTCCCTTTCTTGACTCTATTTTTTCCAATGGATAAGGTGCTAATCTATTTTGGAAACTTTAAGATTATAAAGTTCATACTATGTCTTGTTATCATGATACTCAAATCAAGCCATGTCCTTAGAAAGAGCCATTTGTTGTCACCTCGTCTTGAGTTGTAAAATTTTCATCTGTATTCTTTGAAATTTTTTGGGTTTGGTGACTACTAAATACCTTTGCAGAGGTCTCCTAAGAAAGAGCTAGTTCCAAAACAGTTAGTCATTTTTTGAAATTTTGAGTTTTGATGCTTTTTCAATCTTTTGTAGGTATTTCAAATTTTTCTGTCCCTCATGGCCCAAGTTCATCTGGGCCGTCTGTTCCCTGATTTTCCACTTTTACTGATTGTTCTTGCTTTTCCTTTCTTGTCAGATATTTTTTCTTTGTGCATGCCAACTATCCCAATGTCCCAAGTGCAGTCTGTGTCAAATTTTTCTGACTTATCCTATTTCAATGTATTACGGGTATTTTAGATTTTTACATCCTACGCGTCCCAAGTACCACTTGACCACCATTTCCCTAAAATCCCACCTTTTTTGAGTTCCATTCATTGTGGGTATTTCAGATTTGCACATCCCAGCTGTCCCAATGTCCCTTGGGACATTTGTGTAATATTTTTCCGCTTTTGTTGCACAATTGGCTATTTCGGTTTTGTGTGTCTCAAGCATCCCGATGTCCCATGGGAAACTTGTGAAATTTTGATCCCACCTTACCTGATTTTCATTTTTTTTCAAGTTCGGCATAAGTATTAATTGCCCCATATATTTCACCCCGCCAACCTACTTGGGTTTAAATGCTTATAAATATTTGCGTAATCAGGTCATATTTCACCACCTAACTTGCAAATTCCTATTGATCATTCGAGTTTCCCTCCTCAACACTATTCATATCTATGGTCAAGTCCTATTCCATTGTTTACAAATCTACAGGTATAGGAAAGAAGATGTGAATCTTCATGAGTATTGATCGAGGAATCATGTGGAATTTTTCTCACAAGTGATCTTCTGCTCCTATGTTTCAGAATGAAGATTAGTTTCAAAGGGCATGATCACCTCTCTACCTTAGAGACTGTTATACTAGATATCAGTTATAGTGAGGCTCAACATTTGGATTTGGATGATTTTCAGGTGCATGCCTCAACTGTCAAAACCCTACTCCCATTTCCCAATTAATCAAAGATAGTGGAGATTGTTGAGGAAGTGGGGTTTTCTCATTTCATTACTAGTGTGCTGATATAGTTCTTGCTTGTAGTTCATTGTTTCAACCCTGATACAAAATGAAATTATTGATCCTTAAGGTTAGGTGGTGGCTCAACTAGATGAGGATTCATATTTGCACCACTTTCTAGGATTCCTATGTAGTTAAAATGTTAAATATCCTTACCAAGGATCAGGTTCAGACTCTTTTTGATCAGGAAAATGAATGATATAAGAGTAGAGTAGCCAAGTCCTGGTTGAACGAAACCTAGGAAAGGAGCTTCAACATTACCCAAGACCATGTTTAGGGTTTATTTTGATGAGGAATTATCAGATGTCATAACCCTCGTAGCCAGAATTATGGGAATGCCCTCCACCAATGAGTTTCACTATTGGATGTGCCCCTACATCAATATCATATGTGAGGGTAAGTAAAACTTAAATTGGGCAGGAATCATTTGTGATAGCCTAACCGAGGAGTTGACAAATATATAGAGAACCCAAAATTTCTAAATTACCTACTATTTGATGTACTCCATTACAACTTATAGAGAGTGGTTGGGTTTCTACCCTGTGGATGACAAGAAAGATGCCCTTATTTATATGTATCATCCACAGTTGACCCTAAAAGTCAGTAATCATCATTTTAGGAGAGTGAATGATGCATTCACTATCTACATTGTTAGATTAATGGAGGGAGATACTGCTAAGATATTTTCAGATGAGGTAAAGCAATTGATCAGTGTCTATGACCAGCTTTTTCAGTCAATTCAAGAAGTTTTCATATATGATATTAGTTGGATTTGAGGGGCAACCCCTGAAACTTCCCATGTATTGCAGTGATAAGATGGATTTGGTAGAAATCTACAGAAAACTAGATAAATTTCATAGATCACGGAGGGATAAAAAGATTGCAAGTATTCATTTCCTAACCACATTGTGAAACTATACTTGTAAGACTTCCCTACATGCTCAATATATTGATAGGACACATTTCTCCTCTTACCCTTCACTATTATAAGCCCAAAACTTGTTTTGACATTATAGGGTTCATTTCTACCAACTTTAGAATGGGTTATCAACACCTTGTTGATATCGAAGATTACTAGGCATATTTTTCTTATGATTATGAGTCTAGGAGAAGGTACTATGGGAGGTTTATCTCTGTAGCAAGATAATTGATTTTGGTATATTTGATGTCCCTGATAGGATTCGAAGATGATGATGAAGAATTGCAATCTCTTGGGGGTATGATATATCAATTAAGCACACTTCTATTGAAGCCATTTATTGATTTTTCAAGGAGAAAGATGATTTAAAGGAACTAAATAATCATGTCCTTAGTAAGAACTAGACTTTGGTTTGACAGAAAAATGAAGATGTTCAGGGCGAGGAAAGTCTAGGTCTACTTGTCAAGACATTTCTACTCCTCATAAGTAAATATATGTGCTAGCTCTTAATACACTTGAAATTTTTTTTCCTTCTCCTCCAGAATCTTCAACTCTGGTATACAACAAAAAGGGGAAAGCCAAGAATGAAGATAAGGAGATAGAGGTTATTCAAGAAAGTGAACCCTCTCCTATTAGAGCAGGTATTTACCTTAGCTCATGTTCACCTAGGTACTTTCTTTACCTCTATTGTATTTATCCTCACCCACTTATGTGTGTGGATATTTCTTTTATCTTATTTAGATATTAGGGATATTATCTAGTTTGTTAGGTATAGTTCTTTCCTTGATCTATGGTATTGACTAGATCCTTGATGTCTAGTTCTCTCCTAAATCCATGGTCTTGACTAGTTCTTTGATGACTAGTTATTTCCTTGATTCATGGCTTGATTTACAACCTTGACTGGTTCTTATATTGTTATTCCTTGCCTATTTAAGCAAGGACCATTCTCAATGTATTGCATTGAGTTCCATAATAATATATGATATTGCTACTCATTTGTTTGCAAAGGTTTTATGTAAAGCTATTTTGGTGAATTGTTTTCATCTTATCGACCGTGGTGTTTAATTAGCATCTATGTTCTTGGCTTGGTATGATCTATTTATTGTTCCTTTCATCTCCTAAGAAAATTTAAGTAAAGGAAACTATTGTAAACTTGGATGATGATGATGACAGTCAAGAAAAAGATCAAGAAAATCCTGAAGTGAATACACCTGAAGTAGGTAGTATGATGAAAGATCAATTAAAGGAAATGATTTCAGAATCTGTAAAAATATCTACCAAAGAACCTCCCATCACCACTCAAGTTGATACCTCTGTGTTTGAAGTGGTTGTTGTGCAAACCCTAAGTGTTATGAGTGCATCTGCACTTGGATCTATTGCTCCTTCTACTTCCGGTTCTTCATTTTCCTAGGTGTAACCATTTCTGTAGAGTGAGAAAAGAAAGGTCCACTCCAATTGTAGCTACTCCTAAGTTTGATGTAGTGGCAGCTCTTCTAGGAACTAATCCTCCCCCTCCAGCTGAGAAGGCCAAAATAACCACAAGATTAATCTCAGATTCTCAAGGCTAGCAGCTCATCGAAATTGTAAAACCAAAATTTGATAAAGATGAAAAAGAATTATCACTGGGTGATCTGGAGTTGATCAATAATTTCTCTTGGAGAATCAACTTTAGAGAGTGAAGTTCATAATGCTGAGGGGGACTGTTTCTAAGGTTGATTGAAAGAGGTGTAAAAAGGGAAGTAAACACAAGAGAATTTGGAGGAGCAGAACTAAATTCTACTCAAGTTTCATCAAATATTTATTGGAAGAGGATAATATAGTTAATCCTACTCCCCTTGCTTTCCATCCCACCTCCTGCTATCATGTCCAGTGATGAATTCCAAGCCATAAAATACATCCATAAGCATTTCACTTATGGTAAGGAAATGGAAGCGATAGTGGATGATTTAATAATCACAGGCCTGAATTTTATTGAAGAAGCATTCAAGCATTATGAGAAAATTTCCAAGGTTCAACTGAAGTTCTCTACAACACTTAGTGGGGTGGATAGAGAATTGAAATTGTGGAGTGAATGCATTCAATATCTCATACTGATGAGTAAAACGGATGTGCATTTCCTTCTGGCTAATAAGGTCTTTAATGATGCAAAATTGAACCTATCTAAATAGTGGGTTTTCAGTATTGATTAGAAAATAAAGGTTCTTGAGGAGGCCATCGGTGAACTCAGGAATATGCTGCAAAAATTAGAATCTTTTAAATCATGTGTCACGTCTTCCTTCCTGGACATACATTTCCAAATCTTTAAAGATAATTCAAGTGATAAATTTACTATTCAAGAGATCAAATATCAGTTTAAGGATTTTGTTAAAGAATTTTTATTCATGAAAGACACCATTTCCAAGGAAAAGATGAAATAAATTTTTACACTTCAAGCTACCATCACAAATGCCAATACAGAGTTCTTGGTAAATGTAGAATTCGATAAAGACATGGATAAGTGTTTGGGTAGTTGGACTCATGCCACTTCCAATACAACAATTACCCAAGGAATGGACATAGGTGTAGCATTGAAACGATTTAGGAGTCAAGTGCTAAGTTCAAAGGGGACTACAAGTGCTTCAACTAGTGTCTCGACTTGCTAGTTTATATTTTCCTTTCTTATTGTAAAAATATATAATTAAGGTGGCTTTATCCCTTTAAGTAATTAGTAATGAAATCTAGGGATAAGTTGATGTTATAATATTTAATTAGATATTAGCTTTTGATATTAAAAGAAAGGAAATTGAAAAGGATTTCTGTAACCATTTTTTAGGGTTATTTAAAGAACTTTTATTATCATTGTAAAGGATCGAGATTTTGATATCCTATGTAAAAGATGACATTGAAATACTCGATATAGAATAAATTTTCACCCTCACCCATGCTTCTTCTCTTTATATTCTTTATCTAATTCATATAAGGATATGTGCATTTGAAGTAAGAAATTTGTGTCTTTCAGTTGATAAGTGTATTTGGAACTTTGTGTCTAATACATGCATGTCTTGTGTTTTATATGCATATTCTAAATCATGTTATTTTATCAGAGCATTATTAAGATATCATTATGCAATCTATATATCTAAAAGTTCCCTTCTATATTCATTCTCTGAATATCAGTCCTAACCTTTTTTGTTTTTCCTCTATATTGAAAACGTTTAATAAATACATCTAAAGATATCAAAATCCTCACCAAAATATCTTACATACGTTTATACTGTAAATAAGGTTTTTGGCTTTCAATAAGGGAACCTCTCCAATAAAAAGGAGGGATTGTTGTCCCCTGACTGTTGCTTATCTTCAAAAGTTCAAATTCTACAATCAACAATATGCTCAAAATTTGACAATGTGATGAGAATAAGAATTGTAGTGCTTGGAATCTAGTTTCTAAACTACTTTTTTTTAAATGGTGGAGGTTAAAAAGGTCAAATGTGGTGTGTACACAAAGTGTTCCTATTTTTGTGTCAAAAATATAACATAGTGTTATATGTGCACCCCCCACCCCATTTTTTGAATTCTGTAAACTATTTTGCAAATCCACTATATAGAAAGTTAGCTAAGACCATATATGAGTTCTCACTAATTTTTCATATTTTTTAGATGAATATATAATTTTTTTACTAATTTTCAAAGTGAACACATCCCAAAAATGATATATTTGTGTGTACGCCCCATAATTTTGAGAAAAATAGTCAAAAATCATTTTTTAGTGTGTGTAGAATGGAGTTTAGATCAAGCCTTTTTAAAAAATTTGGATGAGAAAATCATAAATTATCTATAAAAAATGATACTTTTTTTAGCAAGAAAAGAAGGCAATAGTAAAAGAAATTAAGGATGAATATCTTAAACTAACCAGATTTTAGAAAGAAATACATCGACACAAACATAAAGCAAATCTTGACATCGCAGTGATTTTTTTAACATTGTCTTATAACACATGAAAAATTGGGGCGTACACTTGACATTGTTATGTTTTACTACAAAACATGGACTTATTCATGGATTACACAATCCAAACCTTAGGCTTAGATATCCAAGCCAAAGGATGGGTGGTTTCCAAGCTAAAGAAAAAAAATTCACTCGCGTTTTGTTTTTCTTAGTGAAAAATCAAATTTACACAGTAAAAAATGTGCTCGTGTTATGAGCGTCATAACGTGAGTTCGTTATGGCTTAGAAATTCCAAGCCATAACGCAAGCACATTATTGTTAGGTTGTGGAGGTTGTTTTCATGTGTGAAAGTGTTGAAGATTGTACACTAAGAGTACTGTATACTTTCCATAGTTGTCTTGTCAGGGTTCGGGGCCGAGTCGGGCCCTGAGCAGGGGTCTAGGGGTAGCACCCCCCAATAGCGGGGGTGAACCCCCAAGAAATTTTTTTAGCCTAAAAAAATGTGCCTAATATTTCGAGAAACATTTTCTTTTCATATGGGTGGGATTTTTGACCCATAGGTTTATGGGACGGTTTTGGCCCATGGTTTTGATACCCACAGTTTTGTAAACTAATTAAGCAATTGTCTACTTATGTGGTTTTGTACATATGGTAGGGTTGATATAACATTGCAGATGTGTCAGAATTCCGGTGTGAATTCTATAGAGTTTATTGAGCATAGCTCCAAATAGATCTGGGTATTGTATTGAGAGAGCGGTGGCTTGTAATAAAACTTGAGCAAGTGATTCTTGGTGGACGTAGCCCAAATTGGGTGAGCCACGTTAAATACTGTCTCTTTGTGTTGTGTTATTTCTATTCTGCACTTTTATTTGAGATCTATAATATATTCTGCGTATTAGTTTCTACTATTTTGATTTTGTAAGGGATTGTTCTGCATATTTTATTCCTTATTTCCTAACAATTATAACGTGTTTGTTTCATTACATGACCACACTATAATGCTACCGAACCATAACACACTCACATTATGTGAAAAACGGTCAAAACATGGATTTTGGCTACTTTTGGGTCCCCCATCTCCATGCACATGCCCATAGAGCCTTTCACCTTGGTTGTAGTAATTATAAACACTAAGAAAAATGGGGCCTCAAAATGGAGCTTTATGTAAATGATGATATGAAAATATTAATAGATATTCGAGGAAATTATTTTAATATATTTTATTTAAGCTATAATAATTTATCATTGTATTATTTTAAGTTTTTTCAATTTATTTTATGTCATTTTTAGTGATTTTTTATTTTTGTGGTTGCAGGTATTTTAAAAAAAACAGTTGAATGAACACGAAAATTGATTCATTCATATTCACATCTAGAGTGGATGCAATTCCCCCTTGAGAGACGAAAAACCTTGGTTGATATAACTTTTGCCAAGTTCGGGAGGATCCACTATGACCCAAAGCTAATTAGAAAATTTACATTATAAGCACTTATGAGAAAAAAGAGGAATTTGAGGGTAATTACGTTGCATAAATTAATTTTTTAATAAAACCGTATATAGTTTTAAAATATTTTTTATATTTAAAATTTACATGTTCACTACCAATGAAACATAAATGACATGGGGAAACGTCTTTGACCTCCCAAAATAGAGAAGATTGGTTCAATTTTTGTGACAAGTGGCTAGCTTTGGACACTGATAAAGTTCTATGTTAGTTAATGAAATAAATGATATATGTTGATATTTGAACTACAAAAAGGACTACTTAAAGCTTTGCATTGTGGTTGATAAACATGTTTTCTTTAATTTGATATTATATGTTGTTTACTTTCCATTCACGTCTTACAAAAAACATATGGTCTATAATCAGAATGCCATGGTAATTGTATAACATGGTGATCGATTAAAAATTTAATGCACATTGTAATTAATGCAGGTATCAAAAGTAATGCACGCAAGGGGTATGAAGTCTAGGTTTGAAAAATGGTTAGTGTTGACTCATCGTTTGGGCCAAAAAAACTTACAAGAGGTTGCTAATGAGTTTGTAAGTTCTATATAGGTTATTTATAGAGTTATGTTGTTTTTTTTAATAAATTTTTAAATAAAAGTATTAATATATATAATTAAATCATAAATTTGTATTCACAAGAAGAACTTTATAAGAAGCATGCAAAAAAGAAAGTGCATGCGACATTATAAGATTTGAGATAGAACACAAAAGCCTTTAATCAGTGGACCCAAGATAATCGCTTCGCACCGGTTAGACATGTAATGTTTAATTTGTTGTACAAGAAAACTATAAATTAAAATTAAATATTTTATCTTTAAATTTTCTCAAGGTAAAACAAATTATAAGGATGGGGAGGATTTAGAGAAGGATGAGGATGATGCGGAGAACGATGATGAGCATAATGAAGAGGATGATAAGGAAATCAAGGAAGATCAAGTTTAAAAAGAGTAAGAAGATTGTTAGGACCGGGGGGGGGACAATGAAAATGATCAATGGGATATTTAAGATGTAGTTTTACATTTTTTTGTTTTGTAATTCGGAAGGGACCTCTTAATACTCCCTTGAAATCACTTTGTTATATATTACTTTAAATCACATTATAATTGAAACAATGTCTTCTTTTATCATTAAAAATAATATTTGGATATTGTACAAATTCTCAGTGTACAATTTCTCTATGACAATACAACGTAAATAATATTTTAGAATCTAATGTTTAATAGTTGTAAATAAGAAAAAATAAATGCAATATACTCATTTGGAATATACCATTTGTAAATACCATTAATTATATTGTTTTTAAAATATATATCCAAATAATTTTATGTCATAGTTGTGCCATCCTCATTTTTAATGTTGTAGGTTTTGCGTTGATTTGACATGACACAAAGTAGATGCATATTTCGTTCAATTTAGGAGAAAAGTGGCGAAAAATGACACAAATTTTATGCAATTAAAATTGTCTAGTTGCATTTTTTTTGCTTCACTTTTGTGCCACACAAATTGACATGAATTCTTGCAAGAAACTTGTCAAAAATCACCCAAAAGGGTCAATTCTTGACACAAAAATGAGCCAAATTATAGCACTATTTACACATTGTATAGTAGTGTATATTTGAAAAACTATGTCTTTCTTTCAATCTGATAAGCAAAAAATATCAATCACCCAAAATCATAAAAAATAATTATTTATAAATGAGTAGGTGAAATAAATGTTTATTTGAATGTGTCAATTTGAGTTGTCAGTGAGATTTTTAAAATTATAGTCTACCTTGACATTAATCTCAACATAATTATGTCAGCACTCTGAAACAATTTATGTTAACACCAATTAGAGTATCATATTTTTGAATAATGGATTAGTGGGATTTTTAATTTGATAAGTACACAAGTACTGATACAAAAAAGTGTCTCAAATTTTTGTGTCAACTAATCCTAGTGTCAAAGTAATGAATAATGTATTGGATGTATTTTTAATTTGAAAAATCCATGAGCTATAATATTAAAAGTAACATAAATTAGCATTAGGTAAAATTTCTGATGCACTTACATTAGGGGTATTATTTTTTGGCAGTTTCTGACAAAACTTGACGCATTTTGAGTCACTTTTGTCACACATACTCATTTTCATTAAGAAATTATGGACTTGATATACACCTAAGTATTTTATTTAATAAAAATAGAAGTTATTAAACCTTAGATATTGCAGAGTCAAAACACAATAATAAGAAATAAAATAAATATCTGACCTAAGTAATAAACAAATGAAAATTAAAACCCTAAGTTCCAAAGAGGGGATAAAGTACTTAATCCTGAGGTGTGCTAAACTAGAAAAAATGAAACAGAAGGACAGACTGTCGCAACCGAACCCAGAAAATTGCATAATTGTCGATAATGTCGAGACTAGGGTGTCAAGACTAGGTTAGGGGCACTTAGGTGCTAGAGATTGCTTCTAGGCGCCCACGACTGCGAAAAACCTCAGAAACCAATTTTTATAGTATCGCAAGATGTTCGCTAGACTTCATTGTTGGTCTCCTATATGTGGCTGGAAGATCATCAAGCTCACCTATAATATGGAAAACAAAAGACCCCCTGCAAAACCCCAAAACACATCAAATCCTAAAAAGAAAAAGATGCAAATGGGGAGTCAGACTGACCTTGATGGTCACTTGACAGAGTGAACTTACGATTGAGTGTTGTACTACATCTTACACTCCATGTATTGTTTTTATTTATGTGTAGAATCGTGCCCTAAGAAGCTCTTGTGTAAGATGCACTGAATATCGAACAATAATTAGATGTAGCAATGTAAATAGATGAGTGTATGGAAAAATTAGCTTCCCCTCCTATGAAGTGTATGCAAAAATATAGTCCCTTATCCCTTGAATGAAGTTAGATGGATGCTTTGATGCTCTTAGAATTCCTTTGGATGCAACCTTAGGTGGTGATAGTATATGCTTAGAGCTTGGTCATTTATTATGGTCACATAACTTTGTATTTATATGATTCCCTTGTTTGAATTTCGTAATTGACAACTAAAATGTCGGCCCATAAGAATACAAGATGCCTGAAAGATAAAAGAGGCCCAAAAGGGGTGATTGAAATCCAAACAAGGTCGGAGGACACCCAGAGGGGACAAGGGCGCCTGGGCGCTGGCATCTTGGTTCGAGGCTCTTGTTTCTAGAGCTCAATAAAGATAAATACAGTAAAACATTAGACTAAGTTGTAGGGTGTGCAAGACTACAAGAGAAAACAAGAAAGGATAAGAAAGAGGCCAAAGATAGATGTCAATTACTATAGTTCTTGGCTTAGGAATCATATGAACTTACTACTATGTGATTAGGATCTAGAAATGTACCCAAGTACATGATTTAGTTTCCATATATCCCCCCACTCTCTCTTGCTTGAGTGAATCATATGATAGCATAATGTAGATATGTGATGCAGGACCTAATAACCATGTACCCAAGTCGATGACGATTTAGTGTCTACAATATCCACTAACCAAAGTGTGACCATTGATCCACTCAATACATAGTGTGGAATGCTTGATTGAAGAGGACGTAGATTTCTAGCAATCAAAACGATTATCTGTTCGTCTTCTGTTGAAGTTGATCTTTGACTTGTCGCTTGACATAGTTCGTTCTTTCTCCCTGCTTTCTTCCCATAAGGATGGACTTCTATAAACAATAGGAGCAAAAGAGTACTCAAATATGTGTATGTGGACTCTTGGATCCATTTAGGTAAATTTAGTGTCTATTTTTGGGCTCTCTCTCATAGTTGTAACAACATTTGCTCCTTTTTTTGTTGACAAATGTCTTGGATAGCTAAAAAGTGTAACACTTCCAATGCCTCATGTAGATAGTTTAATGTAGGTTTTGGGCGATCCTTTACGCACATGAATGAGTTGATTTGTGGCTTATATTTGGTCAAGTCTGACTTTCTTAGTTGTGCGATCTCATGCCATTTTGTATAATATCTGATAAATGTGTGCATGGAATAATTACATTTGTTTAGTTTAATGTGACATGTTTGTGCTCAATTGCTTCCTGAAGATCCTTGTTTCTCTCTTAGTACATGACAGTTTGATCGCTTTCATGTTCTTCCCTTCTTCAATAAAATTCAATCCAACTTGCAAGTATTAGAAATAACTAGCATAGAATGCATGGTGATTGATGGAGTATTGAGCTTAGATCAGTGAACCAACTGTCTATGGAGATTGTGCTTCACTCTGCACAAGTACCATCACTTTTAAAGCATTCCCCTATGTCATAGTGTTCCCAGGAAAGTTCAGATCAGTGCTCACAAAATGACGCTTATCAACCAATAACAAGGTGTCATCGATAAGTGAGAGGGGGAGGGCTGAGTAAGCAAATATACTCATCCCGCAACAGATTAACCATTATGCTAATAATAGGGCCACTTCCATTGTGGTATCACCCCTATTGGTATAAGGATCGTGATATATTAAGATTTATTAGAGTGAGATTTTTTTACCTTTACAATGTTGAGTGTGTTATCATATAGTGACTTATTGCTAACAAAAAAATTGTTATAAAATTTACAGTTACAAGTTTGTAGTTAATTAAATTTAATGGTGTTGTAAAAAATGTGATCATGTGATTTAAGGAAGCACCCATAAATAAAAAATTAATAAGAAAAATATTTACATACTAATTAATTGCTATAATATTAAAATATTTATTATTATTAATGAGATTAATTTATTAATTATTAATTATTACTATCATAAAATTTTAATATTAAAAACAGAATATTATATAATAAAATTAAAGAATATTCCTATCCTTTTCTAAGGGTAAGGAAAAAATTGCGCGCGAAGAGGAGAGATAGATTTGGGACTTAGCCATTTTCACGTGTACGAACTATTTTTGGAGATAGCATGTCGAACACACAAACCGGTTAAAGACTTGCGCGACACGCATTGGATATTTTTGGAGGATCGGCTACGAAGCACTTTGCATGGGTACAGGATGAGAATATATTTACTACTAACAGTTAACTAGAACAAGTCTATTGTTAGCGCACTTGCATGTATGGCTATTATTGTAACGGCGTGTGGCTAATAATAGCATGCGACCTATTTTTAGGTTTAGATTAGCGGTGAAGGGCAAGTCCCCACCCTTATGTAATGGTTTGTGTAGTGTGAGATATACAGAGATAGATATGTAAGGACTGAATTACTGTGAGATTATACTATCAAATATGTTACGTGCATGAGCATATGCTGCTAGTATTGTAAGAAGCTTTTGTGTATTTATCATGTTTAATATAATGGAGTGTATTGGTTGAATCAGAGTGTTAATTCTAAATATAATTGGAACTTGTATACTTGATTTCATCGTGGTTATCATTTAAATTTGTTATTCTCTAGAACTAGATTTGTACATGCTCTGTAGAATGTTATATTAATTATGGATCTGAATGCATTAAGTCTTCACCATGCCATAATCCTACAACAGTAACCCTAAAGAGGGGCCTCGTACCTTTGCGCGCTTCGGGTGAGCGCTTAGTCTAAGCTGAGTGATGTGCCCGCGTGCCTGAGGTTTTTTTGGTAGATTCTAGGCTACATCACATATAGAAGAAAATGTGTAATCTATCAAGGAAGAAGACAATGTAGACCATGAAGAGTGGGTTTCAAACATGGGACATCACTCACAATGTCACAAGAAAATCAGGGATGAAGTGGTCAAAAGCATACAAATAATGAACATACTAGACATGGGGCATAGACCACAAACAATGGCATACAATAGCAAACAATGACAATCAGTGACAAGCAAAGTATCATAAAAGCATGGTAGCGAATAGTTCCTGTAAAGTAAATGTTGCACAAGAAGCACTCGTTAGCATGTTAGAAATATAAAAAGTACTTCAACACGTGTATGCATCATTAAAGTAGTGTACTAGTAAAAATATAAAGTAGTATAAAATGAAACAATAACACTTGTAGTGTGTACAAAAGTAGATACCCCCATGAGCCTCAACGCGATTGGTAAGAGGTAAAGAGCCAAACATCCATGTTATGGGTAACGATCTCTGTAAATTATGCATTCACAACTATAGGGAAATTGAACACGCATGTGTGTATAGAAAATATGATGACATACAAATTATTTATCTAGCATGTGAAACGAATTGTGCATGTAACCAGTATAAGCAAGTGAGAATAGATGCAACCAAGATATGCAATATGTTGTGAATGAGTAAGATGGAATGATATACAACGTGAGTGTGATAGGAGCAGCGTGCCCCTCGAGTGTACATTGATGAATATGTAGGAGATGAGGTTCATTTATAAATTACCACTCAAGAGTCAAGAATGAACCATAGAACAAGAGTGTGTCATCGGGAAATGGTTTGAAATGTGTGCGCTATATAGATAGATCAATGAAGCATAGAGTGTAAAGAGTGTGAATGTGGTGAGGTTCACTTCATATTTAGAACCTTCGTGGTTGAATATGAACCGTAGCACAAGAGTGTGTCATCGGGTAATGAGGTGAGGAAAACCACCTACCAGAAATGAAGTCTGCAAGGAGCGGTGGAAGCATGTGAAGTGGTAACAACACGAGTGTAAGATCCAAACTGAATGTCAGATGAAATGGTGCCAATGATGGGAGATGTAGTAATAGGAAGGACATATGTCAATGGCTTAGGAAGTCAATCGGTTATAGTATCATTACGAGGAATATGAGATGAGGTAGCAGTGGATGAGCTAGATGGCGTCCGTGGATTAATAATGATCTTAGGAGACAGACAAATGATGGACTTAGAAGTGGGCGAAGGATACAAGTGAACTGAAGTGTAAGCATGCTTATGTGGAATTAGAGAAAGAGACCGCTCACGAGAGTGAGAGCCAAAGTGAATGACACCCTTGTCTTCTAATTGTTGTAATTTGTTATGTAAAACATAACAATCACTGTCCCTATGGCCATTAATGCAGTGAAAATAGAAATAAGGGTCACTATGATGATGATGCAAGCAATGCAAGAGATGATGTTGATCAGATGGAAAGAGAATTAAGTGCTTACAAGAAAAGTATGCAAAACAACATGAGGCTTAGAAGCATGTGATAAATGCAATGGCTCCCAAGGGGGAGATGAATAAGACTTAGGTGGAGACTAACGCGGCAGGGAAGATGGAGGATACTTACGTAGTGGAGGGGATGGACCACTCTTACAAGGTGGAGGAGATGGAGACCTTGGAGGATGCTTAACTGATGGAAGATGAGAAGAAGTAGCAGACGATGTAGCAGTAGAAGCAATAGAAGGAGGTGTTATAACATGTGTAACAATTAAATCTTGTTATAGACCAATAACTTTATAGTATAAAATTGTCAATGATTTGCATGTATCATATTGTAATTTTTTTTAATGCAGGTATTAACCCATGATAAAATATTAAATGATTTTCTAGATCGATAGCCGGAAATAATAATTGATGCATGCAAGAATTGAAATGTAAAATGTAGGCCTGAATAGGTTCTTTCTTTCCCTGATGTAAGCTAGGTAAGCGATAATGTGTAACTCTAGGACCATTGTTAAGAATGAAGCGGTGAAGAAAAGCATCTTCCATTTCACAATATGTACTAATAGACCCATAAGGAAAATGAGTATACCATTGAAGAGCATCATCAACAAGGCTATGACGAAAATATTTTAGTAATAATCAATCATTGAAATAAGAAGCCATAGCTAAACAATAGTTCTTGGGATGCAAATATGGATTTCCAGTGCCATCAAAACATGAAAATGTAGGCATGATAAAATTCTTAGGAAAATTTAAATTGTGAATTTTCTTTGGAATATGATTTCCATGAATATATTTATCATCAATAGAAGCATAGTAGGATTTTCTTTCGAGAGTGAGAGGTTGAACTTGAGATTTCAATTGGCTAACAACATTCATGAGTGATAATATGTCATGTGAAGAAATCATAGAAGTGAGAGGTACATGAAGTGGTTGAAAATGGTTAAAAATGAAAAAGGAAGCGTGTTTCCGCTGGGACCCACATTAGGACACGTGTCAGGGTCATTTCCCAAGGGTGGAGGTGCGGAGCAAAATAATTTTTTTTTCCATTTTTTCAAAAGGTTGTAAAAAGTCAAAAGAACTCCCCGATCCTGTTTTTAAAATGAATCTTCCACATGGACGGTACAAATTCAAAGTAAAGATCAACGGTAACTGTGAGTCTGAATATGATTTTCCCCCCATTTTTACTGAAACACGCTTGGAAGTGTGTGTCTTCATGATTTCTTGGTATTTCCTACACGCCAAACAGAGAGGGGAGTTAATTTTGATATCTAAGTTTGGTGGGAGAAATCTGTAGACATATTTCGCCATTAAAATGATCTGACTATCAGGCTCAATCTGATTTTATATTTTTCTTCTCCCTAGCACGCAAGGAACCAGATTTGACAGATTAGGGGCGGAAGTGGTTGGTAAGTTGAAGGAGGAGTGTTCTACCAGATGGAGTTGAATGCTGAGATTTTCGAAGAGGTCTGCCCCATGAGCACCTGATAAATTTTTACATATCTGATTTTGGGAATCGTGATCGAGATCATGGCGAGCACTAGTACATTAAATGTTTTTGTCTTTTGGGAAAAAAGGGGCTCTGATGTAAATGTTGTAAATGACACAAATTTTTCATGCAAATGGTTGGAGTGTTAGAGGTCGAAGAAGATTCCCAAGAGGAAAATTTGACAAGCCCTATCTTTTGATAAGTCGTCTGAGAAGCCTGCATCTCTTTTGTATTAAGTTTGATCGTGTTAAGGTGGTTGCGAGTGTACAACCATTGACAAGCTCTGAGATTGTTCTAGAAACTTGCCCCTACTGATAAATTTAATCAAACTCGAGTTATTATGTGTTGATCTTGAGCAAAATGTGTTTGTTTATCTCTGAATGTATGCGAGTAGTTTTTCTTGTTTCTGTTGCAATCTTGTATTAAAAATATGATTCAATCACACAGGTCTCAATCCTTGTGACAGTTTAGTGGCATCTGCAATTTCATTTCTCAGGAGAGCTTTATCCGGGAGTGAAATAAACGATTTAAAATCATTTTTCTTTCATCTGTTCGACAGAGATTATCTATAAGCCTCCGAGTGTACCTCATGCGTGATTTGGCTTAGATCTTGATGCTTTGTTGGGTTTTCTAACTCGAGCTTTCGTGTTAGAATCTTATAGATTGTATGGAAAAGTGCTAATCTGGGCCTCCATTGAAGCACATATTCTGGTTAGAGAAACATTTTAACTATTCTGTGGCATTCTATTTGTTTAGTTTTTCATTTTATAAAAGCTCTCAAGGATTTGGTAAATCAAGTTCACCCTACCTCACCTCCCACCAAAATCCATTTAAAACATCAAGTCTTACCCGTATTACCCCTGTTTGTCATGTGTGTATACCAATGCATAGTTTCTAGTACCAAAACATGCAGAAACAATCAGGTTTCCAAATGTCTTTAGTAACCTTTGCCTTGTTTTGAAAATATCTCCATAATATAGAAGTGACAACTCGTGAGAGCCAGATTTGGTGTGTTGATCATATTTTCCCAAGATCTTCTCTATAAAATTTGTACAAAAGAAGGATTTACCAGCATTCTTCAATAATGGAAGTTACAAAATAAGATCTTTTACCTTGGTTGAAAGGCACAACCTAAAATAGTTAGGATCAAATCACATCCTTTAAAGGTGCTACCCACTCCTCTCAGAACCTGAGGGCTAAAAGGTCAGATAGACTGCTTCCCCAGCTACAAAACGACATATATAATCATCTATCTGCCTTTGAGTGTCTTGTCAAACCCATGATGCTACTTGGCCTTTGAAGGAGATTAAATTTGGGTACCAACACAGTCTCTGCGTGGCCTCCAATCCCAGGGCAAATTCCTCCAACTGTCTTTGATTCAGAATAGCCAGGCTTCTAAATGCCATGTATATCACAGATTTCGGAGATTGCTTGTCCAACCATTCCAAGTATTCTGGTTCTTCTGCATAGAAACCCACTGGTTCCGTTTATGATTGACCATTTCCATTTTGAATGAAGGGTCTGATTGAACATATGGAGGCCCCCTGAGAAACTAAGCTATCAATTACAGGGGCTTCTAGATAATAAAATGAATTGAATAACACCCATTTGAGTTCTCTCACTCTTTCCATGTAGCGTTCAGTGAAATGGAAGAAGAACTCTTGTTGCGCTGCGGTGAATCCAAGAACCCAGGGAAGATGTGCAAAGCATTAATGTTTCCATGGAGGGAAGGTATTTCACCATCTGAAAAACCTTTGGGACTCCTGCAATGGATATCAACCACAACAAGAAGTCCATTACCGAAAATATTCATGATTTATGTTTTTCAAGCATGGAAAAATTGTTTGGCTTACCGTTTGCAGGGATAGCCAAAGTGGCAACAAAGTTTGGCAAATTATAAAGCAAGGCGTAGACTGCTATCATCGAGGTAAAAAGAGTGGCCATTGGAATACGATGGCGTTTAGCAACATCTAATGCGGTTGAAACATGGTGTTTGTTACTAAACAGATATCCTGCACTGGATCCTGCTCTTTCAGGGCCCCGATCAGTTTGTCAACAAAAGAGACGATGACAGTTTCCGTCACATGACACATCTTGGCTATGTCTATTCGAGAGTCACCGTGGGGAGACCATTCGGGACGATCACCCAACGAATATCACTAAAATATTTCTCAAAAACAGATTTATGTGAGGATTTGTTGGCCTGCAAAATACGAGCGTGGTTATAATCTGTGTTGATGAAATTGATTGTGAATCCGTGATGAAGGAGCTTTTGAGCGAATCGCATCAGACACCACCTGACCAAGACATGTCATGCATGCAATTGGCAACAGGAGATAGAAGAAGGATGGTACAGACAGGGGAAAACCCGCCATGACAAGCACCTCAAGCTCGTGAGCATCATCATTGGAGGTCCATTGCAAGGTAGCCACGCCTCCAGCATAATAATATAAATATATATTATTAAATGAACTATAAATTAATTGAAGCAACACTGCAAATTCAAGAAATATAAACTAACCTCATTAAATATTATGAAGTGAATTCTCATGCAAAAACATATAACAATTGTACAAGGTACAATGTTGCCTTGGACATGTGGCCTCTAAATACAGATCAATTGTCTTACCCACTATTCTACTTACACCATCTGCACACATAGTTGATCCTCTGTCTATACAAAGAATTTGTTTGTTTCGACTTGCAAAATATAAATCAACTATCTTGCAAATACTCTAGTTGTGCCATATGAACATATATATTGAATGACGAAATTTGTTGGCTTCCTTTTTATACAACAAATTGTTTGTAAGGACGTACAATATGATGCAAAGCAATAATAATAATAAATATACTAGGATGTGGAACAAAACTCTAGACATGAGCTCTAATAAAGTTGAATTAAAAGTGGGAACATTCTACATAATAATTGATTGAAATGAACGTCATTCTTACATTTTTAGCTAAGAATTTTTTTTGTTTAGTAAATAAATAAAAGTTAACAATATTTTTGTATTTTAAATTTTGTATCAGGGGTCATAATAAGCCACAAATTTAGTGAAATTTTTATACAAAAAAATAAAAATATTTTTAAAATTCTCAGCTTAAGGCTGGAAAAAATTTTATAGATGGAGAGAATTAATCACAAGTTATGGTAAGAATGCAACAAAACAATTTATTGTACAAAATTGCTCGCAAGTTCAAACTACCAAAATTTCAAACTTGAACATAGCACCATTGTTTCACAAAATAATAAAAATGCCAAAGTGTAACTCCCACAATTTTGTGAATAACGACATTTGGAGTAGGCCAATCAGTGCCTCCATAAAAAATTGACCATTTTCCTTTACAATTTTAAGAATAAAGAATTAAATACTTTTTTCTTTTAATTATACTCACCTCTACTTGCTACACCAATAACATTATCAAAAATGTAACCTTTTTTGAGAAAAAATAAAACCCCTACATACACTGAAGGTACGCCAGAGAATAGATAACAATACCAACAAAATTATACATACTCAAAAACATATCGTATTTATTTATACTTGTAAAAATATTATAAAACTTTTATAACATGCATACATGCACTTTATCTTATTATATAATAATATTAATAAATAAATCAATTAATATTGAATCTTTAGGTGAAGTGTTTTAATACTAAATTCTACAAAATAGCCAATAACAAAATGAATCGATAGATTTAGGTGCTCCGTATCAACTGATACTTTAAGCAACAACCTACTATGACCAAGGCTTAATCCAAATTTAAACTCTAACTCTAGACACCTCACAGAGTTTCCACTTGTGAAACTCAAATGAGCAACACAATTGCAAACATGAGGCTCACTTGAGGGAGTTGGAACTCTAATAGATGCATGAAAAGATTGAAAACTATAGTCTGTTGAAGGTATCTCACAAAGTTTCAATTGTGGAACATGGATGAAGGATGACATGGGATCCATGCCATGAATAACGAGGGTGTGGGACACCAAGGACATTGTAAAAAGAAACAAGCGTGGCCACCACTGTAATCATAAATTTGATGGCCATGAGTTGAAGTTGAACACACATCTTAAACGACATAAAATAAATGTTTTTTTAATCATAATGCTAGTGCACACTTTTACTGTAACTCGACAAGATCTGAAACAGAAATGGTGTTTAAGGATTGATTCACTTTTAATGAATGTGATTTGCTTGACCCAAATGATATTGATACTTTTACATCATGATGTTGTGGGTGTACAATATATTAACGCAATTATGAGGGAGTTGGTGGAACTGGACTGGCTACGAATACTTACACTAACTAATTTATTTATTTAATAATGTAAGAAGCAGCTATCAGTCACTAAAAATGAGAGATTAGAGAGAGCACATGATTATGATCCCATCTCGAGATAGTGCGGTCGGCCACTATCACTAAACATTCCATCAATCTTTGGCACGTGTTGATAATAATCACAATGCCGTCCAGCCTCTGCCTACCCACCACCTGCAAGATTTATTACTTAGGCAAACCCCACAGTTGGGTTGGGTTGGGTTGGGTTGGCTAATATGGTCCACACATGAAATTAAAAAAGAGTATCAGAAATGGGATAATGGTGCCACTGCCCTTCATCTCATCTCAACTACCACTACTAACTAAACTAACTACAGTTCATAATGTCCATACCAACCTTGCAATATCCAAAGTTTGACGCGTAGTGGAGTCTGTAATGTGACAGACAGTACAGGCATGGATTTGTGCGAGCATGGGCCATGTTCATACGTGTAATCATGGCTGCCACCGCCACCTACAGCAGGACCACAATATTGCCGTGGTCTGGTCCTACAAATGGTGGTTACCCATTTTTTCAGGCTCTCTGTTCCAACCTAAAATGCACGGATTCAATACATTCAACATAGCCTGACCAGCAGATAATTGAAACCTACAGCATGCCAGACAGTAGGATTTTGAGATAATTATTTCACACAAGCTGTGTCAATTGAAAACCGACTTCTCTTCAAACAGAACTACTCCAGGAGTCGTTGAAATCGTTAAATACAGAAAAGAAAACTCTTTTTTTTTGTTTTTTTCTTATTCCACAGGGCATGCCTCTAAATGGGCACCATGAATTCAAACATCTGTACAACAGCAGCCCAACGTAAGGCCTAACCATGACATAAAAATTACCCAAAACAGCAGGAACAAGACTGAGAAAAATTAATCTCTGTATACATGGCCTGGGCCTGTTTCTGTTTTTTGCATACACATGGAAAGTTAACAAAAGAATGGAGTGGATAAGGGTTACATACATGAAAATATTTATATATCTAAAATACTTCCACACAAATATAGTTTAGTCTGTAATTGTTCCTGACCGCAAAGAATTATTAGCAGACAAAAACAAAGCTTCACTCAAACCCATAGTGCAATGATAAAACCTGAGAGAAAAAATCATGGCAGACTTGTTCCGGGGCCGTAATTGCCAAGATCCGGCCAGGTTCCCCCGCTCCAAGGCGCCAGATCGCTCAGAAAAGAACCCTCGCTGTTATTATTAATACTATTTGTCTGCCAATCGAAAGCATGGTTGTGGTTATTGTTGTTATTATTCTGGTCCTGTAATAAGCTTGGCCATGAAGCAGGGGTCGCCTTGAGAAACCTGGATATGGCGGCTTCCCCTATGCTAGTTATGTCTTCTAGCAGAGGCGGCGGTTCTGCTATGGCAGATCCGTCAAATGACGCTCTTCCGTCCGTTAGCAAGGATGTCAATGACTGCTGCTGCTTCCATTGTAGGTCTAGAGGGCTAATTCCGCCCCAATTAACGCTGCCACTGAATACAGTGGGGTTTATGCTAAACTGAGGATTTTCATAAGAGATGGAGCTTAAGCTGTTACCGGAATTCAGCAGCTGCGGTTGATGAAGATCCGTATTGAAAACCTGCCCGCTGGTGAAACTGCGGCTGACTGCGCTGCTGTTGTTGTTTGTGTTGCATTCACTTCTGTCCGAGCCATCCTGTATGTTATTGTTGTTGTTGTTAACCAGAGAAGAACTGGAAGAGCTCGCTCCTCCAGCTTTGTCAGAGCTGCTAACCGGTTTAGAGCCTGCGGTTTTCTCCGCCGAATTATTGCCATTCCGCTGATCGTCTCCGCTGCTTTTGTGCTTGTTGGATCGCTTGTTCTTCCTGCATCCGCCACCAACGGGGACATTTCTGAGAGATCCGCCCTTTGTCCAATAACGCCTACAGCTCTTGCAAAAATGGCGCGGCTGCGACAGATTGTAGTTGTTGTAGTAACAGAACTTAGTGTTCATGGAATCACAGCGCGGGCATTTCAGCGCCTGCGCAGGGGGGAGCGGCTTGGCTCGTCTGTCCGTCAATAGACGGGAAGAAGACTCCACAACCGCCGCCGCCATTACATCACCGTTCAAAACGCTATCTGCACAACCTGAATCCTGCATATTGAAATTGAAGAAACTCTATAACTAATCCCAAACCAGACCAGACTAACTCATCCCTGTACCAAGTTCATTGCGGAGAATTGAAGGAGGGTTGTGCGCAGGCGTATGAATCACGCACATTTCGCCTGTATTATTGCTGTGAATGAGGATCTAAGAGCTTCCGGCTTCTACATAAGTATCCTGCACACTGCGTGGAATCCAAGCATATGGAACAACGGTCAGCACGTGAGAGATGATGGCTTCTGTCGATGCGATGCCAATGCAAATGCTAATGCAAGTGCGGATGCGATTCCCGTCAATTGCCGTCAATCGCCCGTGCCTTCGCCTTGTGTCAAATGTCACGAAATCTGCGCCTCTGCTAACACAAAAACCTCCTCACCTTATCTCACTAACTACACCTTCAATTCAACCCCAACACACAGCACGCGATACGAGATTGAAAAAACAAAATAATAAACATTTCCGTCGCGCTGGACCGTCCGATGCGGCGCCACTCGTCCGTCAGATCCAAATTGACGTGCGCACTATGTCGGACGCCGAGTCCGCCGGACATTGCTGGCCACTTCTGAGTGGGCCACGTATACCAAAATTCGTACGTGTCGTGGAACCCGGGCTGCCGACTTAACCAGATATTTTAGGCGGTGACGATCACAAAACCCGAGTCGCACTCGCCGTCTGCCCGACGGGACCTCCGCCACGTAGTCTCTGGAGCCCCTAACGGGCCGGGACTTTGACCAACCATGCGCCCCCATTCCAGCTTACCTGGAAATAAAAATGAAAAATATATTATATATGTATTCTGCGAAGTGCGCAAGTCGAACTCGAGGGGCACACAGTGAGTGGCATTAGTTTTCCAATAGATTTAGTTGGATATGCAGATTGACTATGCCTTCCCCGTGACGTCTCCTGTTTCCGCCACTGTCAGTGCCACCGACTATTATGCGAAAATATCTTTGAATTCGTTTTTTTGCGTACGTACGGATCGCATCACTACCGTTGATACGCCACGGGCTTTAGGGGTGGTGATGTCGTATTAATGGACGGTCTTGTAACGTCCACACAATGACAATGACAATTGAGAATGGACAATTCACGTCTCCGTCTCCGTCTCTCGACTGGAGCAGCCTCCACTAGGTAGCTATCATTTCTTCCTTCCCGCTCTCCACTCTCCACTCTCCACTCTCCACCATCACTCGCTGTTTCTCTGTAATTTCTATTTCTTCTAGGTATTGTTGCAATTAGTATTTTACTATTTTATTATTAGTGCTTTATCTTGACATTCCACGAAGCATTTTGCTATTTAGGGGGCTGACTACGACAGAGATCACAAGCAAAATTAAAAAAATAAAACATACAAATATTTATTAAGTAATCAAATAAATGAATGAGAATGAGAATGAGAATGAGAATGAGGGAAGGATTCCATTACGAGAGATATTTCAGATGTTCCTTTCAAGTGGCCAAATAAGGGTTTTTATAATATTGCAGAGTGGGTATATTAAGCGGGTGGAGGCATTGAGCGAAAATTTTATGATTGTGTGGATATAAAAATTGTATTTTAAAAATTGATGTATGGATTATGATACGTAGGTAAATTTTAGGGCACATTCACATTTATTTATTTAGAAATATTTCATTAGGATCACTAAGTAAATTTTAAGACACGTGTATGTATGTAGAAGAGTTCATTTCGTAGAATAGTCAGCGAGTAAGTTGTGCATGAATTTCTATTTAGGACATCACATACGGACGTAGTTAAGTGTGTTAATCGTTAAGGTATTTAAAAGAGGTTTTTTGACCCACTATAGATATTGTATTAGGGTGAGAGTGAGTTTATTGTATTTTCTTTTTTTTAATTTTTGTTATTGGATTTGTTTTTTTGGTGTTATGTATTTTTGTGTTTATTGATTATTAATTATGTTAAGTTTTTATTGATATATTTTTTGAGTTATTGTGTTTTATCTAGGTTTTTTTAGTCATCAAATTTTCTATCAATTTTTTTTTATTTCACTTGTTATTTTTGTTTTCCAATTAGCACCATGTTTCCCATATTTGTTATTTAATGTCTCTAATGTTCATGTTTTCTTCCTTCCACATGGTTTTTTCTCTCCTTCTTTATTTCTGCCCTAGTACAAGGTTGTGACAAGATTTACAGGGTTTGTACTAGATAATACTCACATTTCTAGTCATTACTTATGTGGGCCCCTTTAACTCTTATTTTCTCTTTTTCTAATTATTATGGCTTCTTTATCGTCTTTCCTTCCCGTCATGTGTTCACTTACATGCCAGTGGGGTTCTAATTTGAATTCAATAGTCTATAAATACAAAGGTGCATTTGGACAATGAAAATCATACAAAAGTGATATCAAAGTTATAAGAACATAACAAGGTTACCTGTAACAAAATATTAATTGAGGTCCTTGATATATACGATGTGTTGGCTCACCCTTTTCACAATAGGATTTATTGCTCCAAAAGTTAAATTTTGTAATGGTGAAAGGACATCCATCCTATTACCCTGGGTCATTTGACTCCTAATGTGTGGATTTTGCACAGATGATCGATCAATGACCAACTTATTTTTGTTAGTGTAGATTTTTTGTATTTCATTACATGGTCTTTATTCCATTACATAGTTTTTTCCACACATGTATTTAACTCGCTTAGGTGTTAGCGAAAGATATATGGGTTACAGTTCTCCACCTTTTTGGGTGGTGGTTACACTTCCCCACTTCCTATTTATACACTACAATAAAGTTATTTTCTAATGCATTTGAATATATAAGCTATATTTTGGCTCAAGTTTGGTTCCTCTCTCTCAAAACTTTACTCTCTTTGTGTGTTTGTATTTTATTAGTGCTCAATCTTGGCCCACATCTTCACATGGTATCAGAGCTCATTTTAATATTCAAATGACATATTTTTGTTGTGTTTAGTTTGTTGAAATCTTGAGTTTTTCAAGCTTGTTATTACACATCCTTTGATCTCTAAGTATGCTCTTATCTTACATCTTTCCATGATCTGGAGAATTAGAACAGAGCAAAGGAAATAGGTGATTTTGTAGGTAATCTTCATTTCGTGTATTTTCTAGAGAAATGATCTATGTTATTGAGTTTGAATTGTGCCAAAACCCTAGGATCAACAGTAAAATCAAGTATAATTTGAAGCAGGTCGGATCTGGTCTTTTTTAGGTTTTGTTATAGTCATCTTTGGGCTATTTGGTGGTATTTCGTACCATGGAAAAGTTTGTGAAAAACCATGTTTATGGGTTTTTGGAAATCTTTTATGAGTGTTTGAACATGTTATTGCACTTTTGGTGGCGATGGTTGTATCTGCATTGTTGTTGTACGTGTGTCCCCTCTAGACTCAACATTGTACTTACATTTCATGAGGTTGTTTCCATGTGGAATTGTGTTTGTATGTTACTATTGGAGGTAGCAGGACAACTATTGAGCTCAATAGTGACATTGTTTCAATGTTGACGAAGTGGTTTGCTAAGGGGAATGGTTGTTTGTAGAGGCACCAACATTGTTATTTCAAGGCGGTGTTACTGACCATAGCCACAACATGAAAATCCACGAGGGTGACCTAATGCTAGGTACCTTTCACCTTCCTTTTGATAAGTGGAAATGAAAAATCTCCCTGTTAAAAGGTGACATCATTTGTGCACAAGGTAGGAAAATTGGAGGAAGGTCATCTCATCATCTTTCCTAGCCTTAGCCCTTGGTCACTCCCTACCCAAAGGGGCTTAACTCATGAGAGGAGTTTTTTTTTTACAAGGCACTCAAAAAAGTGTTAAAAATTGTAAGAGACAAAAGGATGCAGATTTTTTCCAAGGTGTAGGAGAAAGTGTTGAAATTTGTAAGAGTAAGGAACTTGTTAAATCCATAACTTCCTGTTGGCAACCCCATTTGAGGTGTTGTGTTTTTGAGCTCTTTGCAATGGTGGTACTCTCATTTCCTTATTTTGGCTTTACCATACCGATTTTAGGCCTTGAAGAAATGTATTTGCACTAGATTAAATAATGTCATATATTAGGGTAATGTAATAAAACACTAAAATAAAGTTCCATTTTTTGGGTTTTAGTATTAAATTCCATTATTCTTTTGTCTGACTAAATACATATAACTATCTTGGAAACAAGTGATACAAGATCAGTGCATATTGCATGATATAGCGCCCTATCTTCTTGGACTCAGTCTTGAGCCTAATGACTATAAGAAGAAGATGAAGTGGTTGAACAAAATGGCATAGTCTAAAGAATAATATGTCTCATTGTTCCTGAGGATATTCAACATCATCTTGCATACGCTTGAAGAGTATGCAACAAAGTTACAGAGAGATCAGAGATACATAAGATAAATAATCAAGAAATATATTCAATATTATCCATTGTATATTAACATCTGACTCTTACAAATAAATAGGAGAAAGTTTCCTATAATATAGGAAACCTTCCTATAACAACAATTAGATATTTTAAGGAGTTGTTGTAACTCACACAACAAGCTCACCAAAATAGTTACATGATTTGTTTTCACAAATCATAACATTGTATTATTATTAATGAGTTACCAAACTCACATAATAATATATTACAAATATAATTCAATACATGAAGCAGTAATAAATTATTCCTAACATTCCCCTTAGTGTGAACATGGGAAAAACTTGCCTTGTACTGCAACATGTCGCTTCGAAGCTTGCTTATGATCTGGATGGTTTTGTTTTCAGGATAGCCAATAGCCTCCAGGATGGTTTTTTTCAAGTGGAAAGCCAACAACAATAGCAAATGATTTTGTTTTCAAGATAACCAACAAACGTTTGGGATGGTTTTCAAAATAGATAACCAGCAACCATAATAGCATGATGTTGCAGTATTATCATCAACTCTCATCACATTCTTCCATTAGGGGATTATGTAAGAATTTTTCTCACACATTAAAAACTGAACAAAAAGAAACTAGAAATGGAACATTGGTTTCATGTTCCCCCCCACAATGTGAAATTTACAATTATTTAGAAAACCAAATAGGAACAATTGAAATCTAAAGCACATTGAAAACAAACATACTCTGAAAAAGATGTCACCAATCCTTCATGCGGCCCCATCATTGGCAGTTGATGAGAGGTTGTTGATCAACTTTTGATAGCTCCATCCTCCGATATCTTACTTTTAACGCAATGAATTATGAATTTGAGGCTCAATTGTATGACAAACCCCCCATAATTTGGACTCAATTTTTTACCTTTTTTTTTTGACAACTTGACTATTAACTTAGACAACATGACTTGACTAAAGAATTATTTTGACAAGACTTCCAAATTGACTATAAAAGAGTTTTGTAATAAAATATTTACCTAATAAAACATTTGACTATTAAAAAGTAATGAAATTTTATTTTTGACTCAACACAACTAATACCACACTACAAATTTCGACTAAACAATAATCTACTATATCGATTCTTATGGACCTAATATAAACATCAATAATATTTATGAGGATTTGTAAAAGAAAAACTAAAAAACATTACAAACTCTATTAACAAATCGACTTCTAATAACTTTATTGACACCTATAACATTCTAAAGACCCAAAATACAAACAAATAATGCCTTTAAAGCTTTTAGCTATCAAGAACAAAATAATGATATTTACTCTATGGTCCACCCTCAATGAATTTGACAAAGATGCTGCAGATTCTAACGTATAAAGGACATGCACAAGGCATTTAGATAGAACAAAACAAAGGATAGAATAAAAAGTGTAACTCGTCGAAGTATTGAACTCGATAAAAACACACTACCTTATGCGTAGAACACAATGAATTAGATCTCACACGGAATTGGGACTGTAAAAAGATGTAGGATGCACATGGAAGACTTGCACAAGGAAGATCATGATCTGCTAGAAAAACCAGTGAGCCGACGCCGAGTCGTTGTGAACCGAATGAGTTGATTAATTCTCGAGTTTCTTCATTGATCTGCGTGTTTTGAAGGGTCTGAATTGATAGATATGTTTGCTGATCAGTGAAGAATGACGTTGATCCCGAAACGAGCTCTACAAAACTGCCAAGTTGGCGTCCAGGTTTATCACTGCGAACTATTTTATGCAGGCCAAAGATATCTTCAACGTGGATGACAAATGTATGATGGTGACATTGCTAAATGGTAGAAATGACGGAAGACTTGAATGTGGTGCTCTGATAAGTAGATCTACACTATTTCGAACAATTGTTCAATGAAACCAGGTGCCTTTAAGAGAATTTCAAACCACCGTATGCAAATTATAGTATCAGCGAAACATATCAAAGGATGAAAGCACAGGAAGCTCCATTTTCACTTTGGCAACCTCCACGATCAGATTAGTACCAAATGTGTCCAAGTGTGAAGAGGAATCTGATGTCGTAGCTTCTAATCAAAACACATCTAAGATAAAATGCAGCTACCAGTAATGCAAAACCGTGGTTGTTCCAATGTATGTTTTAAATAATACGAATCAGAAATACACGGCTCCAAACTTGGCCTGAATTCTATGTTAGACTCATTCTGCAACAAAAAATAAACACCCTTCATGACTTGGTTTCTTGTGATTTGTAGATGATTCTACCACATGGAGGACTGCTACGCAGGTCTGCTCTGATACCAGATGAAGAGTATGCAACAGAATTAAAGAGAGATCAGACATACATAAGATAAAGAATCAAGAAATATATTCAATATTTTCCACTGTATACTAACATCGGGCTCTTACAAATAAATAGGAGAAAGTTCCCTATAATATAGGAAACCTTCCTATAACAACAATTACATATTTTAAGGAGTTTTAGTAACTTATTCAACAAGCTCACCAAAATAGTTATGTGATTTATTTTCTCAACTCACAACATTATATTATTATTAATGAGTTACCAAACTCATATAATAATATATTACAAATATAATTCAACACATGAAGTAGTAATAAATTATTCCTAACAACATCGAGTTCCCTTTCGTTGTTTGGACATTTATCCAATAGTTATATGGAGACTATGATTCTCCATCTAAAAGTGATGTTTCCTTATAAAATCATTCATGTGTGGATACTATTGAGACTGCTAGTGATCCTCCTACTATTGACACCCCATTTATAGTTGAAAATAATTTTGTTACTACTTCAAAGTACATAGTCACTTCTTTAAGAGCTTCTAGTGATCCTTTGCAGCAAGATCATGGAATTCCTTTTGTATATGTCATTACTTCAAAGTCGAGAGTCGCTTCTTTGAGAGCTTCTAGTGATTCTTCAGAGTAGAATAATTTCATTCACCTTATACTTGTTGCTATTTCAAATTTGAGAGTCACTTCTTTGAGATCTTTCAATGATTATTTGTAACAGTATCATATGTGTCTTCTAGATTCACCTCATCCAGACACAAACCTACCAGACATTGATTCTTTGTTTATAGAGTCCCACATTTCAGATTTATATGACACCATTGAGGAAATTTTCCTCCTCTTTCATGACATTCCTCCATCACCTATTGTTTTATTGGAGTTCATAGTTACTTCCTTGAGAGCTTCCACTAATTCTCTATAACAGGACATTCGTCCATCACATGTTGTTTCATCAGAGTTAAGAGTTTATTCATTGATGGATTCTAGTGGTTCTATACAATAGGACATTCTTCCATAATCTATTGTTTCATTAAAATTTAGAGTTGCCTCTTTAAGGGCTTCCAATGATTCTCTACAATAGGGTTCTTCATGTCTATGACATCCACTTCATTGGGAGATCTACTTACCAAACATTTCATGTATGTTTGTGGTCTCTCACCTTTTAGATCTTGATGACACTATTGAGAATATTTGTTCTTTCTTTGATGTCAATGTTGATAGAGTTGTTTCTTTTATCTCTCTGGTTGTATTTTCTCCATCACTACACACTTACATGGTGACACCACCTGCACTTCTTGAATTCTATGATTCACCTTCGTCATTATTCATGATGACGCATTTTGCAGGAGTACTTAGTTCTTGGTTTAGTTATCATATCCATGTTGGGAACCGTTCTTATTCCTATTTTGTACATGATTTGATTCATTAACACTTGTAATGGTTAAGCATGGATTTTTTTGAATAACATATGGATATATTATTCATTTTTTCTACCTTCGATCAACAGTATTTCACTATAACATAAAGCATTCCTTATTTGGATATAGTCGTCATTGATTCCTTTACTGGTAGAAGGATTTTTCATTTGCATGATCTATTAGGAGTTCATGAGGCTTCATCTTCTAGGAGTGGATATTCCTCACTTCTTCTCTTCTTTCTCTCTATTTTTGAGGGGATTCTACATTATGGAAAAATTTAAGACCCATTATCAAAATCAAACTTGGATTTTTTTGTTGAATTTGTAAAAATGGATTTTGTGTAGATGGCGAATAAGAGTAAAATGTGTATAGTGAAGCAAGTGAATAAATTTATGGAGAAAAAGTGCATCGAGGAACAACCCAGTTATAGATGGGCATCTGTAGAAAAACCATATGTAAATGGGGTGCTTAAACGGGAGCAATCTGCAGATGGGCGTCTATATGGATTTCCAATCTGCATGCATAGACAACCATCTGTATTTGCAGTCGGGTGTTTGTGCATGCATTCGAGTGTCTATGCATGTAGATGGGCATCTGCATGCATAGAATCTTGGTTGTATGCATAGACCCCCGACTACATGCACAGAAAGATAGGCCAATATCTTGCCGCCATGTGTCCTCACTTGCATATGTATGTAGGCTTGGGGATTAATTTTTCCTCATTTATGCTCATTTTCTTCTCCAGACTATGTTCCATTCTCTACATCCAATATCCTACGACTATCAGACCAGACTCCAGACTCAACAAAAAAACTTAAATCATGCATCTACAATCCAAAAATGACATCCACTTCTACATCCTCTCTCTCTTAACCCAAAATTCAATTATGAAACCTTATGTGCCCACAAATTGCCTGGTGTCCCTAGATTTCACCCTAAAATCTGGCACTGCCCATTTGAAAAAAAATTGTTCTTTTTAAAGTAACAAGGCTTTTCATGTTTTTATTGCCAGAAGATGTCTGTATCACGTTAAGATATTCCCGGTCAATCATATGAACCAATTTCGACAAAAACCCAAATGTTGAAACTCATTTTATCCCTCTACCAAGTTTTGTCTACGAGAAATTTTTATTTAATTATTTATTAAATAAATAAAGCCCCGTTTGAAGTAAATTGTGCTCCAGTTGAATCCTATTGAAGTTTTGCATGCCATTATTCACACATATCAATAGGGTTTTCACCAGGAATGAATTCAAAGCTTTGTTTGTGACTTCTGGCAACATTTTTCACTTTTATTTATTTCTTTTGCATTTTTATCCAGTTTTCTCGTTAGTTTCTCTATGAAATTCCCCTAGGTCAATTCCTTCACAAGTATAGTTTGTTTAATTTCTTGAAGCATCTAGAGATCATCTACTGACACAGCACTAGAAGGAATCAACCTCAAAATGTAAGCTTCTGACCAAAAAAGATGAATTCATGCACAATAAGCCTCTCCCAGGCAAGTCACATCTTTTGGAATTAACGAGTGTAAGCTGCAATGGGATTTTTAGTGGTGTCAGGCAGGCGGGAATTTCTTACCTGCCTTGCAGGGTACTTTTCCCCATGAAGTCAAAGTCACTTAAGCTATGATGGGAAAATTAGAGGCAGTAGGTAGGTGGGAATTTCTTACTTGCCTTGCAGGGTAAAAATTCCCATTATAAAATAAAGAAAAATCACTTAAAGCACCGATGGGAATTTTCAGCGTGCCTGACAGACTAACTTTTCCCACCAAAAAGATTTATTCACCCATGCAAGTCGCACTTCATCAAAGGAGGTTAGTTTTAATGCAAGTCACACTTTTTGGAAGGAAGACTTTAAGTTGCCAGTGGGAATTTTGGCAATGGCAAGAAGGCGAGAATTTCTTACCTACCTTGCAGAGTAATTTTTCCCATGAAGTCAAAGTCACTTAAGCTGCAATGGGAATATTAGAGGTGGCAGACATGCGAGAATTTATTACTTGCCTTGCAGGGTAAAAATTCTCATTATAAAAGAAAAATAAATTAAATAATATATTTGTTTTCTTTTCATGCAAGCAAAACCTCAAATTTTAGGGCAGCGGACTTTATATGCAGATTTTGGTGATAAAAATCAAGTATTCATGCCATGGACTTCATCTTTGTTTGAATAAATTGCAGGTATTCTTCACAGGTGCTCAAATCAATGTCAGGTACATTGAATATATCTTCCAAATCAGAATAAATTGTCATATATGCACAAATTTATACAATTTCAAGGGATTCTGACATAATTAACAGAAAAAGAGCTCAGACAAAGATTGTTCTAGCCATGATGAAGCAGGATGAAAGAAAATGATCAGCAGAATCATACATAGCTCCTAGATTGTCTGAAGTCAATGATACAGACATAGGCCCTGAACGTATCACCAATTTAATTGACATATCCAACTCTCATAATTGCAAACGCTTCTGGAAAAAATTCATCCTCTTGTTTCTAACGCAGCCCATGTGGAAGTCCTTCCGTGGAGAATTCCTTTCAGAAGCTTGTGCATGTGCTCCCAATCTTCCAGTTGAAGCCTTCATTGAATTTACATGTGTTTTCCTTCACCCGGAGTGCTTTCCAGAATTTAAAATTGCTCATATGCAATTTTAAATAAAAGATGATGACTTTTTTGAATTATTTACGCCAAACATTGCACTAGTGTATATACTGAAGAAGAACTGCAAAAGCTTCAAGGCACCCACAGGAAAATTAGAGTTAGCTACTTCTAGATCTAGTTTGGTGAGAATCAAAGGAAAGAATTCAACAACATATGGGAGTATCTTCGATCCACAAAAGAGATATCATTCAAATCATTCATTACTTAAATAGATGAATCAGAAGTACAATACAGGTTGATCAACATGTAGAATATGGAAGAAGAACAAGATTGGGAGGGTTGCAGCTTTCTTCTTATTTATTTTCCTCCTTTTATTTTCTCCGACAAAGTAATTGAGCAATCAATTAAATTATAAAACTTAAGTGATTGGTTTAAAAGTCATTACTTGAAAAAGTCAAATACTTGGAAATAGGTGGTAGACATACAAAATAGAAGGTTCTATTTTTCATTTATAAATCATGCATGTCATGTAAAGAGGAATTTCAAGAGGAATATTGCCAATTGTTTCCCTTTTCATAGCCTCCACATGCAGAAATTAATTTAAAGCTTCCTATTTGTAATTTCCCTTTATAAACTATAAATAGAGGAAGAACCTACGATTTAAAAGAGGAGAATTTGTAATCAACATTCTTATGTTCTAGAATTTGAGCTATGTTGGGTCCCTGGAATATTAACTAAGTACAAAAGGTGTGCAACACAAAGTGCGCAAGGCAGGGTTTTTGGAGAGGGTTTAAGGAAGCCCGTGGTGTGCACAACGCATGTGGACAGAACCAAGGGTTTGGGACTTAGACAAATTGGATGCTTGGAGCAGAACATGTGAAAAGCATGACCTGACTGCGTGTGGATAAGGTGCCAGCTTAGCAACAGGTTGGCCTAGGAAGGAGCTTGCCTGCGGTAGAATCTTCTAGAAGCACATCATGGGATAAAGTGGGAAGCTCAGGCCTGGAGGAGCATGCTTGCATGGAGGACCACATTCAGACACTTGGCATCGGATTTGAGGGCGCTGGAGGATGAGTTGGCAGTCCAAAAAAGCTATAAATACAAGCGCCTGCAGAGTAAAAAGGAGAGACAGAGAGTATGGGCGGAGCTCTGCATAATTACTGTGAGGACTCTGCTAGTGGATAATTGCATTTGGGAGAGGATGTATTAGGCATGGGTCAATGCATGGTGTTGTGTCCCACTTCTTGTCCCGAAAATGTGAGCTAAAATGGAAAATGCACGTTTTCAAAGGTGGGTTCGCACAAACATCCCCTTCGCGCCAACCCATTTCACGTGAAGAGACACACAAGCCGTTATTGTCTGCGTGTCACAATTGATCAGGTTCACACGAACCACTTGGTTCGCGCAAACATCCTTCATGCGAATGGTGTTCACACAAACCCCCCTGTTTATACATTGGAGGCGTTACGGAGGAAATCATTTTCCTCCGCCCCGCCTCCTTCATACAAAGTTTGTGTGACCGACCAGAGCCCGCCACACCAGCTGAGAGCCCACCACACTAGTGAGCCCACTAGCGATGAAGCCTAGCAACGACGAGCCCATATATGTTAGTAAAATTGTACCCATTTTTTTAGCAAAATCGTAGCCATTAAAATACCACTTTTTGCAAAACCCTGGCTCGTTTTTTTTGGTAAAACCCCATTTTTTTCGTAGAAATGAATTGAATGTGAAGGTCAACTCTGAAAATACCTAGTTGGTCATTTTGTATGCTACATCCTTGTTACTTGTAAATGGTCTCTTTGAGAAAATTTGAGGGCAATAGGAAATATTTATACCCTTCCATTATGTATGTTCAATCAAACAATAAAAAGTATTCTTTTACCAGGTTTAGAGAAACTTGTTTTTTACAATGGATGATTATACTGTAGTTTCAAGCTAATTTTATGTAGCTTTATTTCTATTAGCTTTGATCCACGACTAAGGAAGAATTCATATGGTTGTTACCTGTACATTTTTCCAAGGTCGTCTTGGTTGCCCCCATTTTGTATGCTACATCCTTGTTACTTTTAAATGGTCTCTTTGAGAAACTCTGAGGGCAATAGGCAATATTTATACCCTTCCATTATGTACGTCCAATCAGACAATAAAAGTATTCTTTTACCAGGTTCACAGAAAATTGTTTTTTACAATGGACAATTATATAGTAGTTTCAAGCTAATTTTATCTAGCTTTATTTCTATTAGCTTTGATCCATGACTAAGGAAGAATTCATATGGTTGTTACCTGTACATTTTTCCAAGGTCCTCTTGGTTGCCCCCGTTGTTCAATGTAATTTTTTGAAGGGCTTCTTTTATGTGCTACAAATTGTAACATAAAGGATATTTTTAGTTTCTAGAAAAATGAGTATATTATGTAGCTCACAACTGCCTATGCCATACTAAGATCCCAATAGTGGCATAATTGTTGATTGGAGCTGATATTGCAGAGTGCACTGCCAAAATAATGCATATCATGGAGATATTCCATTTTCACAAACCTTAATACTACTGCCACTGCTAGGAAGATTTACATATTTCTTCTGCAATATCTGTTTTAATGTGCCTTTAGGGCTGCTTCAAAGCTTCTAGATAAAATAATATAAATATAAATAAATAAGAACTCGTTGGTAGTAGTTTCCTCCTAGAACTTGTTGGCTGCATGTATGCCTACACTTGAGAAGCACACACTTTAATGATATCAATGAACTTTCAGATTATATTCTTGTATCCAGTAGCATCTAGAGGTTTTAGATAATGTATTGTAGTGATATTGTAAGGCACTATCAAAAACAATGTTAACAGAAGTAAGGATGGGAAATGTGACGGGAACAGGGTCGAGGAGGTTTGGTGTACAAAATGTACACAAACTGATGTTTACATGAAATTACATTTTTTTAGGGATTTATCATTAATACGTATTGCTAATGGTTCAAATTTCATAAAAGGTTAGGCACGACTATCATCTTTCAGCAAAAACATGCTCATACATGTTATGTTTATCAGTGTTGCATACTGATAGGTTATAATTGGATGACAAACATAAATAATAGAACATACAGAGTTCAAAATTTTAAGCACAGAAAAACAAACATTAATAAGAAAAAAAGGAAAAGTAAATTTCAGTCATATGAGTTAAATAAGATAATGCCACATCAATAGTTACATAAATAAGTATGAAGCAACACTTAATATTGTCTACAATGTCTAATGATGAAAAGGGAAAACAATCAAGTAATACAATTTAAAAAATGACTCAATGTCTGATAAGAGGGACTTACCTTTCTTCTGTTGAAGTTTAGCACATGGAACATTGCTTCTTTGGGCCATAATAGCATGGGAATGACCCACAATGGTAGAAAACTGTTGCTAGAATGGGTAGCATTTTTTAGTCATCAAGAAAAATATTTCTCAGTTAGATAAACTTGATGGATGGATGAGAAACAACCATTTCATTGGGCAACATATTTCTCATCCTGAGAAATGGTAACATTGGCCAGAGGTTACATTTCTTCTAACAGAAGTAAAAAATGTCTATCTTTGTAATAAATTGGTTTTCAATTTGAGCATTTATTCAGAAGTATCTAAGTTCCTTAAGATTTTGTCATGGAAGTTGTAATTAGATGGTTGATTATGGCACTTTTGTGATCAATGATTCGTCATAACAAAATTTTCTTGTTTGTGATCTTTGGTGTTTTATGGTATAGGCAACGAATTGATCTCTCCTTGCATGTGCAAAGGAACTCAACAATTTGTTCATAGTTACTGCCTTGATCACTGGTGCTCAGTCAAGGTGTGTTATTTCATCATCTTGAATTTCTCTTGTATTTTTATCATATATTGAAGGTTCTAAATTTAATAGTTGAATAGTTGATGGTAGCAGTTTTAAGTTTAAAATTTCTGAAAGTATATTTAATAGTTGAAGAAGTATTAATTTTTTAATACCCCTTATTTAATTTCCTAGTGAAGCCTTCCCTATAAAACCAAGTCATACTTAAACTTACTACTTTATATTACTCCATCCACATGGGTAAGATATTCCACAACCTTGGAGTTTTAACCATCCTACAAAGCCGTATTTATAAGTAGGAGTTTTATTATATATACATAACAATGGAGAAAAGCTGTATTTTAACGCTTTATCTAAATTTTGGAAGTTTAGACTCCTGAGATTATTTAGAATTCCTTATTTCTCCTAAATCACGTGTCTGCGAAAATCTGTGTATATATGATTTTAATTCCCACAACAATTTTCTGCAACTAGAGCTATGTATCTTTTTTTTTGTTTATATAAAATTCCACTATCTAAATCTGGCTTCGTCCTATAATTGGTCTCTAAAATTCCACTATCTAATTCCACTATCTAAAATTCCACTTTTATGTTATATTTAATATTTAGCTCTTCTATTATGTAATTACTAATATTTCAGGTTTAGTTTGATCATATTTCAGATCGATATTGCAAATGTCGAGCTATCTTCCCTGGTTTTACTAGTAACATCTAATTTAATTTGGTCAAATTTCGGATCAACTTGATAAACTTAATACTTAATAAACTTGATGGTAGCAGTTTTGATTAGTGTCCGTAGTTTCTATAAACAAGCATAGTTGAGATCTCATGCACATAGTTTTAGTTTGTACTCATGTTTTGTCAAATGTATAACATAACTAATTTGTAAATAGACATAGCACAAATGAGTCCAATGAGTAGAATAACCTTACTAATTTGTAAATAGACATAGCACACATACATACCATAACCTTAATTGCAGAACAATTAAAAAAAATAAAAGGCAATGAAAAATACGTAAACATTCATTTATTATTAAGTAAATTTCTTGCTTAATTACTAGAAATAAAAAGCTTCCTTGAAATGTCAAGTTGATTTATCCCTGATTTTGTATACAAACACTGTGATGACATCAATAATAGATTACAAATAATTTCAATGTTTTTGTGATTTTTAAGCCTGCATAAGTGGTCAACTTGTACATGTGGAGATATAGATGCATTAGACATGTCTTTTACTGACGTGTTTTGTTGTTTAAAATTGGATTGGTGTTTTATTTGATTGTGCTAATTCTGTATCATATGCACAAAAATTGGGTTCCAGGGAAAGGTGAATCCCACTCAATGTGAGGCTTTGATAATGGTTTGTGCCCAGGTAAACTTACATTCTCTTCTAGAAACATTGCTTTGACTTTAAGATCATCTAAATGTATTCAAAACTTTTCATTTATGAACTCTACAACATCACTTGGTATATTTTGTTATCATTGTGATTTGTAATTTATGTAATTTATTTGATTTTGTAATTTATTTTCTATATTAGTTGCATTGAAGCTTGAAAATTTCATATTTCTATTTTCATTAATATGGGAGAATATCTTAGGAATTTTTTTAATTAAAAGTACTATTAATTAGAATTTTACTTTCATTTGTTTTACAGTCATGGCTTCTTTTGGAACTCCTAATTTGTTTGAGAGGATCGATTTAGAGATTGTAAAATTGCAATATATTCTCGAAAATCCAACTACAGTTGGGCAGTATAAAGCCCATTGCGAAAAAATACTAGTTGATCTTCGTAGAATAGAGACAAGTTTGAAAACATATAATCCATTTGATTCTGAATCAATAAAAAAATTTATGGATTCACTAAAATCAAGTGTCTCAGGAGATGTAGGTTATAATGAGATTACATCACGACGTTATGATAAGGAAGTCGTTAAGAGGTCTTGTTGGAGTTTTTATGCAGACAAACGAAAAATAAGGGCATATTATGTAAACAAATGTTCATGTCCTTTATGTGCCCCTTTGATTTATCCTAGATTTGTGGCCTCTCAAGGCCAATTTCCAAATAATGACCAATTACCGTTATACTTCATAATGATGCTACATGCTGAGGTTCACTTAAACCTAAAGGTGAACTATTTAGACATCCCTAGTTATTTGGGGCAGGGGCGTGGCCGTATTAGCCACAGGCAGGCATATAGAAAGGAGGGAGCTCCTGTAGTTGTTGACACGCAGTAGCTTGTACCAAGGCCATAACCATTCTTATCAGGATTTCAGGATGTCGCAGCACCTGTCATTATGACTGCACATGAGGCTGCTATCGAGGGTCTTGCTGGCATTTCTCACGAGACCCAATTGATCTCTTCTGACAATGCGGGTCAGTACCTTCAGAGACGCGATACTAGCAGTGGAGGTGCTAGTAGCACCAGTGATGCACGCAGCGAGGTATACGCTCGTGCATCTTTGATTTCCCCAGATGACTTTGAGCTAGTTATAGATCTCGCTCAGGCACGTCGGCTAGGATGCATCATGGCTGTTGACTTGTTGCGTGCGTATGAGGTGATTGCTCGGCATTGCAGCATTCCACTATTAGAGGGTTTTAGATTTTATAGAGTAGAGTGGGAGTGTATCTTCTAGTCAGGGTACTACTGCCGCTGCTACAGATAGACTTCCTGTTGCTGGGATTGTCACACCTGATGTTCAGCACATTTCTGTTCCAGTGTGTGAAAATTAAACCTTTAATATAATTAAAATTTATTTTAATTGATCATTACTTTACAATTTATTAATATTAAAATTAAACATGTACTTTTGTGTTTAGGCTTCTGCTCCAGTGTGTGGAGCTTCACAGCCCACACCATCTACCTGTGTCACATACACACAGCTCTTGACTGAGCACAACATGGATCTCAATGTTTCGGGTCTGATTCAACTTGGCTTAGTTGGCAACATATTTGCTGGTGTTGAGGTCGTGGATGACAATCCCATACATTTGGAGACGCGTTCCGCAGAGGTATAAATACATGTGTTTTAATATAATTAATATTTAATCTAAATTAAAATGTTAGAAATTAATGAACTTTATTCAAAAAAATTATTTATCAACTTCTTACATTTTATTTATTTTGTTTCACAGGGATCTACGGGACAGAGATCTACGGGTAGCGTAGATACTCCCAACATTTGCGCAGGGACAGATACTGAGGTAATCAATTGTACATATCAGTTATATAATGTATTGAATTAATCAAGAAATTGTTGTAGATTTCTGCTTATATATTTTAATATATGGTACATGCTATATATAGTTTATGACATGTATATTCCTTTTTTTAACATGCAGGGTGCAGCAGAGCGTAGTGAGGGGTCTGGCACTCGCCCTAGTGCATGGAGGATACTTCAGTGATATTTTATAGATTTCAAACATTTTAGACATACTTTTAGAGATTTTAGACATGTATATATATTCATACTCATTCTAAACATTATTATTATATTTTTATATATGTCTTAGACACGTGTATTTACAATTATGGATGTGAATATAAGACACCCCCTTATCTTTCATTTTTGTCTCTTGATGATATCATAATAGGTATATAACTAGCAATCGCATGTGTTTCATGAGATGTGAACGCCGAACGGTATATGTTATTTGATTTAGAGGCATAGTTATGTGAAGGTTGTTTCTACATTTCAGTCTTGCTCCTTGCCAGAGATTCCTCATTTTCAACCATTGACTAACATCCTTCCAAATCTGTTGTGAGAATGGACCCTGTACAAATAGATGGGTGGTTCTCCATGCTAAATAGATGGCTTGTTCTCCATGCTAAATTTTCCTTTGTTCATCAATATTGATGGAGAGATAGATTTGTAGGGTAGGGATGGGCGAGTGCCTCTACTCTACACATAGTGGTATATAGATATAGATATAGATTGATAAGGCAACAACATCCATAGTTATGCTTGGAAGACCAAGGGTCTATGAATATCTAGATGGATAGCACATGCCCAGCTATTATATAGCCATAGCCAAGACAAAATGACTCCTATACCATTGTAAGAAGGATCCTCGATTGTTTTCCGGATGCTGGAGGCGACCAGACCGTATATAGTCTAGCCTGGAGGGTCTGCTTTCCTACTCGAGAAGTTGCATGCTACAATTTAGATTGTTGGAAAAACCTGTGGAGTAGGATATCCCTACACAGACTTTAAATTCCATGCAAATTAGGAAATTGGAAAAACAAATGGAGGATGAGGTTGATGGAAAGAAGGTTTTTCTAGCTGATATATTTGGTTCCCCACATTAACAGATGAAGTAACCAAAGAAGAATCAATCTTAAATCATCATGGAAGGCCATTTCTGAGGGCAGGAGGAGGTTAATTAGAAACAAAAGGATACCACTAAAGCATTTTGTGTAAACTATGAATCACAACATAGCGTAATTGTTTGAAAGTAAACATATATCCTTGTAACCCTGTCATAAAGGATTTAAGAGGGAATAAAACAGTTCCATAACTTCTCTGAGGATTTTTCTACCCAAAGAGTGCTTTACATGGAAGTTATGTTCATATGGAAAAGACCACTCCTGGACAGGGTTGAGAGGTTAAAGCTTCCATGGGTGTTTTAGAAACCATGAAGTGGCATTATCGTTCCAGCCAATGTCTAAGGTTGCCCTGACCAATGAACATACCTCCACCCCTGTAACCTGTTGGCTGTTGTGCTTTAATTGCACTGGGTTGTGTGGTTTGTGTTCAATATTTTGATATGCATCAAGGTGGGATGGTTGGGAGTGTGCTTACGTATAAATTTCTAACATTTTATATAAACCTGTTTGTGCTCATAGTTGGCCTATAAAACCAATCTAGAAGACTCCCAGATTGGAGATCGTATTGGTAGTGCCCATAGTTGGCCTAAGAGAACCTTTCTAGAGGATTCCTAGTTGGAATAGATTTGCTTGTTAGCAGAGATCTTATTGAGAATATTTATTTTGAATGATGGAACAAATCTTGTTGAGAATCCTTTTCTGGGTTGTTTGTGATATCCATCGATGGATGGATGAAGTTATGTTCATATGGCAAAGACTAATCCTAGACACGGTTGAGAAGCTAAAGCTTTTGTGGGTGTTTTAAAAACCATGAATAGGTATTATACTCCTGGCCAAGGTCTAAGGTGACCCTTGCCAATGAGCATACCTCTACACCTGCAACCTATTGGTGGTTGTGCTTTTATTGCATTGGGTTGTCTAAGGTTTTTTGTTCAAGGCTTTGATAAGCCCAGTTGGGATGGCTAGGAGTGTGCTTACTAAGTAGTTGCTAATATATGTTATAAACATGTTTGTGCCCATGGTTGGCCTATAAAACCAATCTAGAGGACTCCCATAACGGAGATCCTGTTTGCAGTGCCCATAATTGGCCTAAGAAAAAGCAATCTAGAACCCCTAGATTGGATATTATTGGTAGTGGCCATAATTATCTTTCCTTGAGAAATGGCAGGATTGATAGACATGTATGCAGAATGTGGAACCTTACATAAAGACATGTGAATTGTTTAGCAAAATGTAACTTATGTTCTTCGCTCAAACATCTATCATAGATCATAGAATATATTTTACATCCAAACCATATTATACACATAAAATTCAAGCCCTCTCCGGCGTAACTTGCAACTCATTTGCAATTGCTAGTTTTTACACACAATTAGAAGACCCACCTATTAACAATTTAAAATAGAACCGTCAAAAAAATACTTGGAACTAATGCCTATCTATTAGTTTCATCTAGGAGCTTTTGGTTGCTTGATGTGGAATGGCAAGAGAGAGCATCTGTGGATGCTGAATACAAATCCATTAATGGATGCACAAGAATGACACACTTGTGTTGATGCATTGAACCGTGAAACTAAATTATCTAGCATCCGCCCAGGTGCATTGAATATTAAAAAATCACAGTAATTATAGAACAAGTGCTGTGACGGAGGACTCCAAAGTAAATGCTTCACGTCTTAGAGAAATTTATGATCACGCTGGCACTAATCAGATCTATACAAGATAAATCAAACCCGAGCGTTGGATTTTACCTTTCATCCAAAAACATCTGCACGAGATTGGATGGAGCAGCTGTTGACGTTTTCTTCAGATTATAGAATCAAATCAGACAAATACTTTGAATATTCACACAAAGGTATGCAAAGAATAAATACGTGTGCACGAACTATGGCGCTGATAGTATGCATAATTCTACAGAGATGTATACAAAAGAAACACAAAATAATAGGAAATCACTAATACAACCTTCCTCAATGTTCATTAATTAAAACATTCATTTCCAGGGGCATCGTAGAACAGAAGTGGTTGCCCTTCCATAAACTATCAAGCCATACAAATGAATATCTCTCTCTGATACCAAATTTCATAAATTTGGTTCAGGTTGCACAATAAATGTCAGAGATTAAAACACTCAATAATATTATTTACTCCATTGTCAACATTCATAATCAATTACACATATAGGAGATATCAATCCTGTAAACAAGTTGTTAAAATAACTCTTCTAATTAACAGATATCCTATTTTTGTGAGTATGGTAAAGCAACCCAACACTCATGTATTAATATCATATTAACGTGAGAACCAATTAATTAGTTCCTAACAACAAAAATACTTCAAGGGGTATTTATACTAACAGGGCATTTCTCTTTTTCATTTCAATATTAATTACACTGGCCCTTGAGTCATGTTTACAAAGTCTTCACCTAAACCGAGTGGGTAGCGTGCATCCACAGATGGTTCTACTCCTAATCCTTCTACATTACATAGAGGTTATAACTCCTTGAGAATTATGATCCATTGATGTGTTTCCTCTATCTCACCATAATGTGCCAACTATGTCTTATAACCAAACTACCTCTTCTTTGTTGAAGCATGCCAATGATCTACACTTTGCCACATATGTGCACCAACTTGGCGATTATATTTTCCATAAATCCCTCTCAATTGGAGTTAAACATCATGTTCATACATGTGGATCCTTTGTGAATCTGCCCTTATTAGTTCATGCATGTGAGTTTTATGTCTATTGATGAAAAACTTGGTGTGCCACCCTATTCAAGATTTCCATACATGTTGATCTAGACTAATCTTCTTATCCAAATACACACTGATCAAAATTGGGTAGTATAAAAAATGGTATGCACGTGTAGAGGAAGTTCATTATTCACAACTTAGCCACAATTCCTTTTTTGTAGACAAATATGGGACCAACATTAGCCCACATTATCCCGTTTTCTCTCCCTTGAGTATCCCTTTGTTGATATATTCAAAACCTATAGGTATTCTTATCGTAATAAGTCCTTGTGCCCCATCCAAGTGTCTATTGCCTCCTACAAAATTTTCTCGAGATTGGCAAGCCACGTACCCAAATCTTTCAAGGCTTTGAGATTTTTCTTGGGATCCAAAAATTCATCCTACATCAAATGAATGACATTCTCCCCCTTAATATTTTTCTTTTTGAGTGTATCCTCCTCTTTGAACTTTTATTTTTGTACTTCTATGAGGTATTTCTTAATCTTATCCTTTTTCCATTGTTTCCCTCTCCACATCTTCAATGTCTTGAAACATTTTTTCTCACCCAAACCTTTTTACAGTATAGATTTGTGTTCACAAGGCATTTTCCTTTTACTGTTTAGGAAAGATGCACACCTATAATATTTTTCTTTATTTTGCAAAGCTCTTGTACTCCTTGCTAGTAAACACGACCATTTAACTTAGTTTAATAGCTAATTCTCCGAACTATTTGAGATTCACCATGCACTTAACTTTGCTCCTTGGTTTGTTCTTCTTTTACTAATTACTATGCAGGATCTCCTCCGATGCTTTCTCTTTCCTCCAGAAGCTAGTTGACTAGAGTCTCAAGCTTGTCAATGACATGTCCTAGGTTGAGTGGCACATCTTATTAGATCTCTCGTGTATTAGATAATATCCTTTTGATTAATTACAAATATTTATGGTCTGAAACTGTATGATTTTGTAGCAAATCCTTGTGCACTTTTTCTTCAGCTGTAAGATTTTTATTTGTCTCACGTGGTTTCATGGTTAATTATTACACGTTGGATTTGAGAGTACATATTTTTCTGTTATTTGCAATGTTTTTCTGATTGACCTCTCTCACTATTTTTAGAAGCACATCACCAGTTTACATTTTCATCATCTGATAAGTATCCACGAAGGCTACCTTAATTCCTTCCATGACCTTTTACAATGGGGTGTGAAATCTAGAATTTGGAACTTTAAATTGGTTCTCATTCGTGCACTCATCCATGGTGATTGACATCAACTTCCTAGTTCTAGATGTTGTAATGGTGAGATCCATGTAGTTCAAGAACAGTAACTCTTAACTTCTTTTTTTCTTTTTGACCCAGGTTACTCTACTTTGTCCTATGTTATAGCTGGCTTTTACTCTACTTACTCCATCTATAGACTGGTCTCCTTTTTGTCTTTTGTAGCTTGACCTGAAACTGAGACAGGAATTTTGCTGCCAATCACAAACATCTTTTCCACATTCACTCCCTCATATCCAATGTCATGGTCCCAACCATGAGTTTCCAGAACAGGTCGCACCAGCGTAAACATATAAGCCTCTTAGGCTATTGTGACCCTTGCGTAAACATATGTTTATCCAACTTGTAATGTGCTTACATTATCACAGTATTCAGGTTGTAAATAACCAATAAATATTGCTAGCTTCTTCACAGAAGAAAGGCCAGCTAAGAAATATATAATCTCGAATTCAAGCTTGTTCTGATTGCATGATATCAACATGGATGGACATTTGATCAGCTTCATGAATGTAAATAAGCCATCTATCCAATCTTTATGGATCCCGAATGTGATTTGTAAAGCCACCATCACAAACATTCCCACGACAAAGTGGGCATACCCTGTACAAGCATGTAGACTTCATTAGTACCATTTTATCTGGCGAACTGTATATGTTAGAGAAACACGTACCTGTTTATTTTAAGTTTTATTTATCATTCATTTCTTCAATTTTAGAAAGGCCTGCAGGTTAGGTTAGAAGGGAGGAAAAAAGTCTATTACAATATCAACTGCAAATAAATTTGAACTATGAGAAAGACCCGTTCTCAACGTTAACCTGAGATATAACTAGTACAGATATCTTAAATACATATATCTGAAACTTGTCGACAGATATCAATCTCAAGGCCCTTATCTTGGTATTTTTGCATACTACGTTGATTAATAACTCCATTACCTTTTCCACAAATTTTCCACTAATTGGTGACAAATGGTGTCAATCTAGATTGACCGTTGGCAATCTCCTCAAGGAAAAATTTGGGTAGAGTACGCAACAAGGATGTTGATATGGTTAGCAGCTATGTTACTGAGGTTCCCCTCCCAGCCCCTTGTATGTTTACCAGTACCGATCTGGATACGCCTCAGGGTCGTCCCAGGACGGACCCCAGGTGGTACCCGGCTGTTAAAAAGAACTGATAAAAAGGTTTCAGGAAAACAGAGAATTTTTTTAAAAACATTTTTAAATACGAGTATCCTACAGTTCATTGTCTATTCAAAATTATTGTTCTCCTTCCAGCATCTTTGGCTGTTGTTTAGTATCTAGACACAGCAATATGTCACCCTTTGATTGGCAGTTCCTTTGAACAAGTTGAAATTGATATCTGCGTAGAATCTAGACTCGTTAATTTTCTGAATCCACTCCTGAATAGATGCAACAACTATGAACGTCCATGGAATCAGGCTCGCACAGCCAGAGCATGGCACGATCTAAAGACTGGCACTTGTGAAAATATCATTTGGATAGTTGAATGATCAAGCTCGTTAGAAATTGTGTGCAGTGTTCAAAAGACCACTTTATCTAGTTTCTACACGTACTTAGATCTCATTACCACCTAACACTGCTCTTGCCAGAGAAGGATGCTAACAAAAGCTTCCCACATCTGTAGCACAATTTAAAACTACCCAAGTATATTAATAATGTTTTAACCAGCCAAGGCATAAATCAAGAAGCAATCTATTGCATCTACTTCGCGAATATCTAACTGTTCCTAATACTGGCTAATTTAAGTGTTCTTTGCCACGCCAGGGTTCTCTTAAGAAGAAACATTCTGCACAGTCTTGCTTTTCAAAAGCTTTCTTGGTAGAAGGATGTTTCGAGGAGTATATGGGTGTTTGTATTGTCAAAACATTTTATTTCACATTCCTTTTGTGGGTCACAACTTGGTAGCAAATTCTTAACATCTCAAGCAAGTACAGTTGTGCCTTTGAAGGTTCAGTGAAGCTGAGACTGAAAAGATTAATTTGAGTGATTTGTAAGCAGAGCCAAAGAACAGATCACATATTGTCAATCTTCTTTAAATGGCATTATTTTACCAAAATCTTTACTGTTGTCTATTTTTGTAAGCAATCAAATGATTTTATAATTGCATCAATCCATCACGCACAATTAAATACATGAATATTTGATACCGGTACCAATAATCAGTATTTTGCATGGCAGGAAAACTGTCACCAGCGATTATGTCCATTAATTCTACACTGAATCCGTTGGAATCACTACAAATTTCTGAGAGCAGATGCATTGTATCCTTTATTCTGGAGATAATTTACATTTTTTTCCTGACATAGATGCCCAGAAGACCCTACTTTTTCTGTACTCAGTTCTATGCATATCTCAAAATGCTATCTGCTCCTGCTATTCAAATTTAAGTTAGCCCATTTGTTCTTCTATGCATCTCTCAGAATGCTATCTACTCCAGCAATTCAAATTTAAGTTAGCCCATTTGTTGGTATGCAATAATGGCAAGTCTCCATAGTCCCTACTCTGCATATCTAGCCGTCAAAATACAAAACAATACCCCCGGGTGTCTTCTTGATGAAATGTTTGACTGATCGCAGAACTTTCTCATTGTCTGTAGCATGCATCATCAATTTCTTTTGTAATACTGCCCCGTGTGCTAGTAATTTACATGGCTTCCTTTGATTTTGGGTAAGGTGCATGCAAATACTACAAGTATTCCGTTTGTGCAACCTCAAGACCCCACAGGAAATGTTCTGCTCTCTAATATATTGAAATGAAATAGGAACAGGTTGCCGTTTGGTATTTTATTGCTACAAAGTTAATAGAAAAGAAATGTGAGCCATCTATTGCTAAATATTTGAATGAACGAGAATGTAGTTGCTTGTATCATGTTTGCTAGTTAGGGTTCAATAGGCCAATTTGCCATGATAGTAAATATTCCTTTATGCTTCTGTTATATCAGTGCTTGGATTTTTAGTCTATGCAATCAGAATACCTGAGAAGCTCCCAATAAACGAACCTAATTTTTCCATGTTTATTCATGACTGGAATTTCTTACCAGTTCTTGCTATTGTTGTTGTTACATTTAGGATACAATTTCCGAGTGAGCTCATCTGTTTCATGCCCCGGGTGTAGGTGAATTTAAAGTTCAAGTTGACTGTTAAGAATACAAAAATTGAGTTCAAAATGTGAGTACAAAGAAGTGCAACAAGTTGACTCAATGATCTAAATTTTGTGCAATACAATTTTTGGCTTCACATAAGAAAGGTGAAAGGCACATCACAGAAACCTATTGATTTAGATGAGTTTGATCCATATAGTGAGTGGATTACGCAAGAAGAGGAGATCCCCATGTTTGCAAAAGACGAGATTGTTGTTTTGTAAGATATAAGTACTATAATGAGTCCTTTAAGTACTATAATGAGTCCTTTAACTATATTGTACATATGTAGTGGATCTTCTTTATCATTATTACTAGAAAGGTTGATGTGGTATTTTTATCTATATTGAATCCTTTATCATTCCTCCTAGGTTTCAAACTGGGCAACATGTGTTGAATATACCCTATAATCGTAAAACTACACCTTCCTATATCTCTGCTGGAGTTATGGACTACCTTATTTTGGTAGTAGATTTGAGCCTGGGTCATGCTCTTTCCAGTGTCCCTCCATTGCCATTGAGCCATAGGTCCTTGGAGTGTTGCTTGTGTTTTTTATTAGCAGGTTTGAAGCACCTTTCGTTTAGAAATCACGATTGGGGGGGCAATTATTTTTGAAACCCTTCATGGGGTCCAAGCATATTGAGCGAATCAAAACCATTATAATTTACAAACGTCCGGGGATCTACATCCGTTGGGGTTTGAACCTGTGTGTATTGTGTGGCAACCCCCAACTCAACCACTCGACCACAACTTGATGGACCAATTTAATGAGACATTTTTGCATTTGATTAGTTTGCTTTATATTTTAAAGACTAATACCATTGAGGCTGTTGTTTTTTGTTATGATTTTTATCTCTTAATTATATAAGTATTATTCTTTTCATCATAAGAAACTCTGATTTTTGCTGCATAGTAACATAATCTGCTCTTCAAAGGAGTTGTAGCCTTTTAGGAGAATTCTGTCTGCCCATCTGTCTGTATTTTACTAATTTGTGAGTTATTTCATATTTTACTTAACAAAGCTGTTTGGCAAATTTTGGCAGATTTGGTGGGTTGCCATGGGTATAAGGATAGCAATGAGGTTGCTAACTTTTTGATCAATTATGAATTGCAAAGCGAGTACTAGTTATTTTCCTCTGCTTTACTTGTGCTCAATAAATATGAATTTTAAGTAGTACCATCGCACACCAAAATCCTGTCGAATTTTCTGGCAATGTCCTGAAATATTTAGTGTGATAATGACCATTAACTTTGAACACAGATCATTAAATTTTGGCAAATCTTGTGAACGTGGATAACCTAGTAATATACCATTACAAATCTTGTGAACGTGGAGTTATTTATGCATCATACGCTAGGAATATACCATTACAAAGCCTTTGTTACTATATGAGTTGGAAAAAATCTTCAACACAATCACTTCTACATTACATTGCCACAACTAACTAATCTATAACAAATAAATGATGTTAATGATGTACAATAGGGATCTTGTATAAAGCACATAGCACACTATGTTTGAACGCATAACTAATCTTATTCATGTGGTTAATGATGTACAATAGGGATCTTGTATAAAGCACATGGCACACTATGTGGATTGAGTGATGTGATATATTTTTTCATGAGTGGACAAAGCACACTATTTGAGCATAAAAGAATAAAATATGAACATGTATGCACCATAATAGTTTCTTATGAAAATAATACTATAATTCCATCAAAAATACATATAAAAATATCTCAAGAAGATGGTCTTGGTGGCGATGGAACAAAAAAAACTGTATATAAAAAAATAATCATAACAAAGCACACAAGCATAAAGGTAGACCAAGATGAAGTAGAAAACCATTGAGAGCTTTAATACCATATAAAAGTTAGGAAAACTCGTCCACCGAATCACTTATGTGCTCCATGAATGCATTTAACTAAGCCACAATAAACATATGATTGCACTTAGGGAGCATTCACACAAATATGAATTTGTCTCTCATTCATGCGATTAATAGTGTACAATACGGAACTTCTATAAATAATAAGGAAATTTTATTTTATAATCACCATATAGTAGTCTTGAACACACTATTATTTAAATTCCCTAAATATGCACTCAAAAAATGGTTTGTGCACATATCTCTCAAACATCTAAACAACCTCTCTAATTTAAGCTTAACCTCTCTAATTTGAATTAAATCGTAAAAAATATCATCAACTCTCACCTAGGTCACATGTTTAAATAATATAAACTAGCAATCGCACGTGATGTGTGCAATGTTGACGCCGAAACAAACATATTGCTGAGCGGAAAAGGAAATTGAAATGGAGAACAAAGCACCGTAGTTCAATCGAATTCGATGATGAGAAATAAAGGAAAACCAGGCAGGAAGAACAAATTGTCGTAAAAAGTGTCAATGATAGACTTAATAGCATCATTTACAAGACAAGGTTTGAACGCATAAATTTATGGAAAACATGAATTTCTAGTTGAAACAGAGAAAAATTTAATGTTGCAATTGATCCATAATCAGCGTATCATGAGTCAATAAATCATGTTTATACCATACATACTTCCATGTAACAACCATATCACAATACTTGTAAACCATAAACCATCTCACAACAAGTAAGAATCACAAGTATTAAACAACTTTATTGTATAGTGGTCTCCATAGTCCCTTCAAGTAGAAAATACAATGCTATCTAGCTTAATAGTTTATTACCAACAAGGTTTAGTAATTTAATCCATGTCCTTCTATATAATACCAAGTGGCTCTGCTCGTTGTTCAATGACTTGTAAAAGTTTTTCATGGTCTTCTACATCTAGCCTCCATTTTTTGCGTTTACTATTTGTAGTCTTCACCTGTTGCAATTGTAACCCTGTAGCCATTATGTGATGGGTGTAATGATACACCTTTTTGTCTGGTTTGTAATCAACAAAGTGAATCCCACTTTGGAGGGCTTTCACTTGTTGTAGTATGTTCCCTGCACTACAACTGATGCCAGTAAAAAATGTTGTCACTTCACTTGTTATTTCACATGTTAGCTTTGTTCTCTCCTCTGTGCAATGCAACAAGTAGTACTCCACTTTCTCAATATTGGCTTCTTCAGCAATGACTGCAAATACATCTCCTACAACAAAATGCAAAGAAACATTCAATGATCGGATGTATAGTATAAATTATATACATATATATTTAATTATCAAATTATACTTGATCCTTTCAAATAAAACATACCTTGTTTAACCAGTCCAGATATGTGGTCATAATCAGTTGAAAATTAATGGCACATCTTCAAAACTATCATCATGATCTGATCCATATGTGTCATCCACAACTAAAGGAAATTGCTTCCACTCACCTACATACCCATGTTTTTTACTATTGCATTCTGAATAGGATTTGTTCATGCATTCATAACAAAAACAAAAATAATATCTTGTACAAATTGTCCAATTATTACTATCCATAGTCATCAAAGAGTGCAAAGAATGAGAATTGGGAATCCTTTCACATCCATACTTTGGTCCTCCGATCAATACCTTCATTTAATCATGCTACAAAATATCAATAAGTTTAAAACAAACAACAAAAATCAGAATAAAAAAATTTAAAGTTAGTAACTTGTAGTTCACTTAATAAATCACATCAAGATTTACATATCTATGTTTTAAATGTGCATTGTACCTGTTATCTCCCAAAATACTCTGTGTGGGGTTGAAGTGTGTGATGTTGAAGCCTGTGAGGTTGAAGCCTGTGAGGTTAAAACCTGAACTGCAAAATGTTTCTCACACCATTCAACAACGGTTGTGGGCATCAATTAATCGACGACTGAGTGCAAAGAAAGGGCGAGAGGATTTGAATTGTGATGTGCAACCATCTGACCAAACAAAATGATGATCTATTTGTATTCCTGACTGATGAAGATATTGAAAGAACAAACCAAAACAATGTTGCACAAAGTGGGTGTCATGTTCCTTGTCATCACTTATATAGAAGTGATACTCCTTCTTGATCATTCGCTTCACATATGTACTTTCAACCCCATCCACATCCAATTGTGCATGCCTATAAAATACTTGAACCATGATAGTAACCTGGTCAGTATGATAATACTGTGTTTGAATTTCTTTTTGATGAGAAAATGAGTAATTCTCAGCAAAATCAGCCACGGACAATATGGAACTAATAGGGAATGTGTCCCTATTAGTCTTAAATTGTGTACCCTGCCACTTTGAATAGTGAGAATGTTTGATGTACGGACTAATTAAACTTCAAAAAATTTGCATGAATGTAGTAATGGGGATTTCTTCTTCTACCAAATCCAACCTGGTTGCATCTTTTCCAAGCCTTGTTGAATATTTTATGTATTTGAACCTACAAAATCAATTCATAACATGGACAAAATTATCATGTATTCATTTGCAATAAAATAAAAATCAAAATAAAATCTAACATCCAAATTTAAAAACTTAATTTATATATATCACCTCTTGCAAGAAACCAGGTTAACTGTGTCCAAATCTTCATTTTTTTTGGCAATAATTTCAAGGTCCCCACACTTGTCACAGACACCTTTGATGCAAGTCATATGATCATCAACATGATCATCAGATACGTTGTAAATAATTGAAGTTATGAATTCACTGACACGTGTAGGTGGGGGCAATTTCTTCTCGTAACTTTTTATACACTTGAAAAAAACATAGATTTTGAAATACATTAATTTTAAATCACATGTCTCAAAAACGATATTTAAACTAATTTTAAATATATAGATATAAATGAAAGCACACCTCAAAATATATATACATTGAATCTATAAATTTTTATGTACCTGATAGTGATAATCAAACTCAACGTGATAGCGACAACAACATGTGTCAAGGACTTTATCAGCTCGCACATACCAAGGCTTCAAATTTTCAAACATTTGTTGTCCAATCTTAACATCTGGATTTTCTTCTGTAAACTTTATGTACATATCATGTTGAGTTATTTCAAGAAATTTTTTTATATGTTCATCATAGTTATTGCGAGTTATCCTATGTTTTAAAACATCCCTCACATTCGGAGAAGGACGAGTCCCTCTCAGTCCAAAAATCAGAAACTATCTTTACAATATTATCCTCTATTTTATCAAAACGTGGATTTTTACACATTAGTGCCCAATTTCCTTCCATACTAGAGTCATCCAATGTCTTCCTCCTCTTTGCATACCTGCTAACCATCTTTCTAGATAAACCCAATGCCTTGGCAAAGGGGGCGGTAACATGACGATTCTTTGTTGTATCTTTACTTACAACTGAAGTTAATATTGCTCTACGAGAAATACTCTTATCAGCAGACCTAGTTTTTGTACCCAAAGAACTTATTCCTTTAAAAACATTCCCAAACAAATTCTTCTTCTACACGTTTTGATTTTTTCCGTCCAAAATCAACACCTAACAATTCTAATGTTTCCCTCATATCAACATGATTCAAGAATGTAACCAACAAATGTGCTCTAGCAACTGTAGTCAAATTAACAAATTCACCATATACTATCTCTACACTTTTTGTTGTTTTCTTTCGTGATAGTGGTTCTTGTTCGGAAAATTCTTTTAATTTTTGTAAATCCATCTTCACCAAGTGTTTCACATTTTTTTTGGGAAGTAATTCCATAACTTTTGTATCACTTCAGCATAATGTTGCGCATCATGATCTGTGTCCATAAGCATACACATGGGATCCTATCAAAACCCTTGCCTTTACGCAATCTAAAAAACATAAATTATCATATTTAAACCTTAGAACTAAAAAAAAAATTAGGATCTATCAAGGGTTTCTATACATATGTACCAATTTTTGCAGCGTTGTCTTTCACTTGTTGTGTCTTCTCTCTCTCTCTCTCTCTCTCTCTCTCTCTCTCTCTCTCTCTCTCTTTGTGCCCTCCTACGAACAAATCTTCTAGCATTCTTTTCTGCATTCTCTTCCTCGGTATATTTTCGTTTCTCATTCTTTGCATTTCCCATGATTCATCCACTTCAATAATTTTCACCCGTAAATCGTGATAGATCTAAATGTCTAAGAGTAAACTTGATACAAAACTATATGTGCATGCAACTCTATTTATATACAAATCGTAGTAGAAATTAGGTTATTTTTAATTTTAGTTTTCTATACTTTAAAACAACTTTTCTAAATTTAATAGAATTTATATTTAATATGTAAAACAACTTTTCTAATTTAATATTACATATTTTTGGTTAAAAACAATTTTAAAAAAAACAACACTTACTTTAAAACACAAAAAATATGTAAAAAACTAAATTTAAAACATAAAAAGCGAACAATATTAAGTAAGTAACTTGTAAAATAATAAATTTAGAAGGGGAGACGCAATTGCGAATCATTAAATCTAGAAGGAGACGTTTTGGTGGCGCTTTGGTGGCACGAAGGGGGTTTGCGTGAATTGGTGTTCGCATGAACCGTATTCATGTGAATATTGTTCGCACGAACCCCCTTTCGTGTGAACCGTGATGAGTGGTAGTGACGTGGCGCCTGAGTGGCACATTTTGGCTCCAAATCCTTTTGGGGGACAATTGTGAGCCAAAATCTGCCACTCTGGTGCCACGTAATTAGGGTAAACGATATAGTTAACTTACAAAATTTTGACACAAAATTCATATTTTTATTGGCTTTCTAAAAATGTAATTTTCATTTTTTAAAAGTCTGTTTTGCTATTTAATTTTTAATTTTTACTAACATACGGTATTTAGGACAATCAATACTACACAATCAACCAAATTTGAAAAATAGTACAATATATCAAAAAAATTTGAAAAAAAAATACTTAGTATTTGTTGAATTCTTCTTCTTTCTATGAATTTTTTTTTAATTTTGATATAAATATTAAAATTTATTGGCATTGAAATATGGACGCCATTTATTTTAAAATATAGTTACTAAATAATTAATTAAAAAATATATATAAGTCAAAAAAATATGAAAATTTGACAGTAGGTCAAAATTATTATCTTGAACATATATGTAAAATTTCATAGTGAAAAGATAAGTTTTCATTTTAAAAAACCACCGGGGGACAGTCATTCCTCTTTAATAACATAATAAACAACATATGAATAAAATTAAGAAAAATACTATACTTTTTGCCAAAAAAAATTTTAAAAAATATACATGTATTCTAAACTCTAAACACAACATTTCGTTAGTTTGTGTAATTTCATGAATGTGTACGGTTTTATGGCTATTACATTTAGAAAATCAATTAAACTGAAAATTCAGTTTTACTAAGGTACAAACCATACCAAAAAGTGGGACATTTTATTGTGCTTTTACCCATAGATGGCTCTAAAGATATTGATGATTACCATGAGTTTAGAGGCATTCCTAATGGCCAGGTAAACCATTCTGAGCGTTGGGAAAGGAAGCTAGGGTGGAGGAAGATGGCAGATGTCACGACGGAGAAGGACAGGGAGGAAAGACGACTCAAGTATGGTGAAGCGCATGAAAGGGAGATTGTTAGACAATGCGAGGTTGTAGGTGTGATGGATGTATGGTGGCAGACGTTGTGGGAAGGATTTGAGGTTCACACAAAGGACATGGAACCTGAGTAGTCTGTGCAACCCCATCTTAGCAACGCGTGAGAGAGACCCCTTTGGCTTCTGATGAGAGTTCGTCACACGAAGAAAGAAGAACCGTTGGCGTGCATCTAAGCCCCATAGTGACTGGACCCTGGTGCTTGGTTTTCTAGATCAGGGGGAAAATATTGTTGATCCAGTTGGTTACTGTTATCTAAATTCACCCCCAGGGTTAATTTGATAACATGCATCAGAATTCTCAAGTCTCAGGCAAATGGATTGATTCGGGGAAAAAATCATGTTTCTAAGGTTCCCTCAGATATTTTTCTAACTCCCCTGGCTGAAGAAGGAAGGAGCAAGCTCTGAGAAAATGTGAAAAGTTGCAGAGAACAAGCTTGGGCCAAGAAAAATCATGAAAAATGACTAAGTCCTAGTCCTTGCTACAGTAGGAACGTGTGGGACAGAAAGGCGCGGATCGGCCGAAAAGCCTCCAGGCGGCCCGCTAAGCATTTGGGACAATCGGGCCAGAAGTATGCGGCAGACGCGGAAAGTCGGTTCGGCCGAAGGAGAAAAAATGACTAACTACTGAGCGGGACAGTTCGGGACAAAAGTACGCGAAGGACGTGAACCGGCCGGTTCGGCCGAAACAGAGAACCTTCGCACTAGGCAAAAGGGACATCTGGGCCAGAAGTACGCGAACCGGCCGAATCGGGCGAACCGGAGGAATTTTTCCCAAGCAGTTCGGGACATGTGGGACAAAAGGACGCGAAGGAGACGAAGGAGCCGAAAGCCAATCAAAAGACTTCATGTGTCATCGGCAGAAAAGGGACAAGGAAGCCCATTTCGGGCGGATCGGAGGTTTTTGTCCCAGACGGCACTGGGACATCCGGGACAAATGGACGCGGTGGACGCGAAAGAGCCGAAAGGGCCGAGAACCAACTAGATCACGACACGTGTCGCAAGGGAGGCAATCCAAAAGTCAAAAGGTGAGGTTTCGAGCACTGACCCGAACCAATGAAATAGCGCCACGTGTCCAAATTTAAGGGGCCCACAAGGAAATTTCAAAAGGAAAGCCCGCGAAAGGTAGAGGAGAGAGAATTACTCGTCTAATCAGCACGTGCCACGTGTCATCCAGGTGGCAGAGCGCGGGAAAGATTTCAAAACACGTTTTCGCCTGTTTTGTGTCCTAAATCTTCAGATCGCCATAACTTTCGATCTAGAACTCGGATTTACACGTTCTTTATATCAACGAAAAGCTGGTAAAATTCTCTACACGATTCCGGGGTCAATCTTGCATTTTGGTGCGGTCTGTAGGGAGAAAATCAAGAAACAGCTCTGACGCATGTTCATGGCCAGAGGTGACATTCCAGTGACCAGATTTAATGCAGAATGGGTCGCCTTCTACTGTATTTCGGTCAAAATGACAGGGTATGGGTTTGTAAGGTCCCCATGCCATTTTAATGCACCTACATTCAAGGAAGGATTGGCTCTCATGTTTTTGTATGTTTCCTGTCCCCTGGGCTCGACCCTTGCACTGTAAAAGCCAGTTTTGGCTCATTTCTAAGGGGGGGAACATTTTTGGGCATAGCAGACTTCTTCTTTCACCTCCAGCAAGTGATTGATGCAAGGATCAAACCTCTCCAAGGATTGTAACAGTTTTTTCTTTTGCCTCTCTGAGGGTTGTAATGTGTGTTTTTGACATTGAAATGATAATGCAAGCTCTGTGAATGGGGTTTCAATCCTCTGTTTGTATTATTTGCTTGATTTCAGATACTAAATTATACATTATACAGTCTGTGTATGTTTTTATGTTGTGAACTTTGGTCTGTGTCTATTTGCATGACAAATATGTTTCACCACTCCTTTTGGTACATCACCATCTTTAGTTAGTTTCAATTTTTGCACTTCTACCCCTGTCTCCTTGCAAGTTAGAGTAGGATTAGGATCTAAACCTCTGTAGTTTTGCAAAATCTAAATCTAAATCAGAGGAGTTTGAGGAACCAACCTCTAATCTGGAGATTCCTCTCTCAGTTTCACAAGTCCCCACGCTTGGAGAGAGGTTTCCATGTTGTGCAATCACACTGGATGCCTGAGTGATCAACCTAGAAGCCTGATCTGCATCCAGGGGTGCTGTGATTCCGCATTAACAGTTTTGGCACGCCCGGTGGGACCTTAGAGGTCTTCATTTTCATTACAACAAGATCGATGTGCACTTGTTGTAAGTTCCAGCTTTGAAGGAGCTTTTAAATCACACATCTGGCGACTCCAAAAGAGGCATAATCCACTGGTTTCAGCAGTCCAAGCCTGGAAAATTTATGAGAAGAATACAGACCAGATCAAGAACTAGGGAGGAAGGATTGTTTGTTTATCTACATCTATCTCCAGGTAGAGAAAGAAGGGGAAGAAGAGCTCAAAGATCTGCATCTCCACCTAATAGAACTTTGTCTACACCTCCACCTAGTAGACCTTTTCTCGCATCAACAAGGGTTCTCAGGCCAATCAGAATGGCGCAACCACTAAATCCCTTTGTCAATTTCACTGGCAGCAGCCCACTCGCCCTCAATGCACAGAATCTAGTTCCAATTTGCAGCATTGAAGAACATTCCATTTTTCACTGGAGAAAATCATACCACTCCTGGTGATCATGTCAAAGACATTGCTAACGTCTGTGCAATCCATGAGATAAATGAAATGGATGTGGCTGTCAAACTGCTGGCATCATCGTTCAAAGGGAAGGCATTGCAATGGTTCAGGAGCCTTGAAGCTGGTTCTATTACAAATTGGAATCAGTTATGCATAGTTCTCCATGAGCAGTTTGGAGAAAAGGGAGACAATTTATCTCTACTAGAACAATTGACAACTATCAAGAGAGCCCCCAACGAGCAGCTGACTGATTTCAACTTTAGATTTCAAAGGTCTTGGGATAGGATTCCCGTGGCAGTCAGGCCAACAGCAGAAGGTGCTTTTCTATACTATCTTAAAGCTTTGAATTCTGATATTTCTATGTTAATTCAATCTATGGGAGGCACAACCTTACCTGCTGCTATATAGCATTGCCATTAGAGCCGGAAAACTGTCTTATCCAAGCTGGTAAAATGGCTCCTAGGCCTCCAAATGCCATTATATCCAAGTTTAGAGAGCCCAAGTACTAGTCAAGCACCTGTCCTAGCTCCTATTCCCACTGCCTAGAAAATCAGAATTCAAGTCAAGCTTCTACTTTCATCTTCTAGTGCCTCAAATGAACTTCAAGAAGTCATGAAGCAACTGCAAAATTTAGGTAATGAGCTGGTTACACTCAAAAGACAACAAGCTCAAGGTTTTAGACCTTCGTATCAGCCTCAAGCTCAACCTAATAGGCAGCCATATCAGCCTCAAAGGCCACCCAATCTAGCTGTAAATCAGAATCAAGCAAGGCCTCCTTCCAACAGACCATTTCAGCCCTATAATCCCAATGTTGCATCCACATCTAGAGCTCTAGTACTGGTGCAAAATAACATGGCCCAGGAATATGATTGGGTGTTTCCCGGTGTGTAGTCAGCCACATAACCAATCAATGTGCTTTAAATGGGTGCATTAAATCAGGCCCCTGATGGTGCAAACCGTCGGTGGGTCGCAAGAGCCCAGCCACGAAGGAGATCAACAGCATGAAGCACCTCAGCAAGAAACATTCCAACAGCAATCAGCCCCAAATGACACCACATTGGTAAATTATCAAGCAGAGGATTTCTGTGGCATGAATCAGGCAGTTTCTCAAGGTGTTGCAGCCAACACAAGGTCAAAAAGGAGAAATTTGGGTGAAGAACAGCCATTAGCCCCAGCCAATCCGCAACCTTCCAGGGCTCCTCAAATGATTGGCAAGCAAAACCCAGTTTCAAATGCACAAGGGCAGCCAAGAACAGCCTCTAGGCCAACTCAAATGCCAGCTGTTGCTGCCCACGTACAAGAGGTGAATGTGCAAACCAAGGGGACAACAAAAGGGTACTTCATCTCCATTCAGTATCATCGATCAGATGAAGAAAACAAACGTCAATATATCTATGTGGGAATCCCTATCTATCCCAGGCCAAAGAGATCTGCTGCAAGCCGCCATGAAGGACTGGCTAGCTTCGAATCAGCAGATGCAAGACAAAGTGCTTACAAATGCTGCCCAATCTGAAGGAAGTCATGGAGGACAACAAGGTAAGATGTTGAAACCCCCTCCTTTCTATGTTTCGTTAATCATTGGAAATCAGCTAGTGCACAATTGCATGATAGACTCTGGGGCAAGTAGCTCAGTAATGCCTAAACAGATAGCTGATCAGTTAGGGCTCCGGTATGAAATAACATCTAAGGGAGTAGTGCAGTTGGATGGGACAGCAATAACAACAGTTGGAGTGATTAGAAATTTGAGTCTTACCTTGCACGCATGTCCAAATGTTGTTGTTTTACAAGATGTGTCAGTTATAGACCTTCCACCACTCTTTGCCCTATGTTTGTCAAGGGACTTCACTGCCAAGATTGGGGGATATTTGTCCGCTGATTGGTCTCACATGCTATTCAGGACAAGATATGGAACTAAGACCACAATCAGATCTGAACGTATTGCAAACTTCTGTATTGAGCCCTACACTCCAAGTCAGATTAATGCCAATTGCTCGGCATTTGATCAATAAGATCACCCTCGCACTGATGAAGCTGACACTAAGGTTGGAAACATCCCGGATCTAACTCTTGATGAATGGGCAAGCAAGGTGCATGCTTTTGATCCTTATCAAGGAATAGAAGAATCTGAGCTAGGAGTCTATTGTATACATGAAGAAAGTCAACCTATTCCTAGCATCACCAAGCCAAACCACAAGGATGACAATGAGGTATGGCAGCTGTTTTTTGATGGATCAAGGAGTAGACAAGGTGCAGGAGGTGGAGCCGTGCCTGTTTCACCTCAAGGAGTAAAGTACTATTCAGCTTTTAGATTTCAATTTGATTGCTCCAATAACACTGCTGAATATGAAGCCTTGGTGCAAGGGATGCATTGGGCAATCAAGAAAAAAATAAAGAACTTGCAAGTCTTTGGGGACAGTGAATTGATTGTAAATCAGGTCAAGGGACAGCATGCTGCCAAAAATGATCTACTCAGGTGCTACAAGAACAGGGTGTGGGACCTCATGGAAGATTTTTACGGTTTTGGCATCAAAGCCATTCCTAGGGAAGAGAATCAAGCTGCTGACAGGCTTGCAGCAGTTGGGGCAGCCTTTGACATTGTAGAAAACATTCAACAAGATAAGGTACAACCAAACATCCACGTGATTGTGAGGCCTTCAATGCCGGATAACGATGTCAGTTGGCAAGTATTTGAGAATGACCAGCAAATCATCCATTTCTTGCAAGAAGAAGCTGAGTTCTCAGCTAAGAATCAAGAAAAGTTGGAACAGCAATATGGTGACCAAGTGATACAGCTGAGAACTGACAAGCTGCTAAAGGGACTTATCACTTTGGAGTCCATTTTTAACCCCAATGATCAGTTTAGAAAGGAGAAAGCAAACATTCAGGTCAAGAGAGAAGATTCGGTATCCATCTTGGTAGAGGAGAACAAGCCAACTGCAAATTGGAAAGATGACAACTGAGCAAGAAAGATGTGAGTTCATACAGCTATGTCAAGAGTTTCCCCTGACGTGTTTGCTTGGAGCTATGAAGATTTGAAAGGTTTCAATCCCAACTTAGCTCAGCATACCATCGAATTGGATCCAAATACTAAGCCTGTCAGGCAGAAACAGAGACCAGTCAATCCACACATGGAACCTCTCATGAGGAAAGAATTGGACAAGCTGATTGAGTTAAGAATCATATTCCCAATCAAGCATTCTAGCTGGGTTGCCAACTTAGTTCCAGTCAGAAAGAAGAGTGGAGAGATTAGGCTGTGTGTTGACTTCAGAGATTTGAATAGAGCCTCTCTCAAGGATCATTATCCACTCCCTTCCATGGAGAAAATATTGCAGGTTGTAGCTGGTTCAGAAAGGTTTTCACTACTTGATGGTTAATCAGGGTTCAATCAGATTATGGTGAAGGAGGAAGACCAGTTCAAGACAGCCTTCACAACCAAATGGGGCACATATGCTTACAAGAAGATGCCATTTGGACTGTCGAACGCCGGAGCAACATTCTAGCGAGCTATGGATATGGCATTCAAAGGCTTGATCAATAAGATGGTACTGGTATACCTAGATGATATCACTGTCTTCTCAAAGAATGCAGCAGACCATCTCTTTCACCTCAGGCAAGTGTTTTAGAGGTGTAGAAAGTTTGAAGTGTCTTTGAATCCTAAGAAGTGCATCTTTCTTGCACATGAAGGGAAGCTCCTTGGCCATATTGTCTCCAAGGAAGGATTAGCAATTGATCCAGAGAGGGTTGCAGCCATAAGAGCACTACCATTGCCAAGCCACAAGAAAGCCCTTCAGAGTTTCCTGGGAAGGATAAACTTTGTTCGGAGGTTTGTCCCAGATTTTGCAGCCCTTGTCAAGCCCATCACCAAAATATTAAGGAAAAGCATGGCTTTCAAGTGGATGGCAGAAGGCAAGGAGAATTTTGAAGCAATCAAAGAAGCCATCTCCCAGGCACCCACTCTTATCAACCCAGAATTTTCCAAGGATTTCATCCTCTATGCATTTGGAGGTGATGACACTATTTCTGCCATTCTGATACAGCAAAACAAAGATAATGATGAACAACCGATTGCCTTCTTCAGCCAGAGCCTAGATGACTACGAAGTGAGGTACTCTTTTATTGAAAAACATGTGCTGGTAGTAATCAGAAGCTTGAAGAAATTCAAGCATTTAGTCTCAAACAACAAGGTCCAGTTATTGGTCTCACATGCTGGGGTTAAGGACTTCCTCCTCAACAAGGATTTGAATGAGAAAAGGGCAGGTTGGATCACCCGTGTCATGGAGTATGACATTGAAATCAAGATCACCAAGCTGGTAAGAGGGAAAGGATTGTGTGAGCAGCTGGTTTCAGGAAAGCAAAAAGAAGTATGCAACGAAGAAGAGGCTGTTTTGACAGTTCAAGACAGCCATGAGCCGAGTGGCAGGCAATAAGAAGACAATGCTGCCCCGACTCCTTGCTGGACCCAAGGCATTATGCACTTCCTACAAACAGGCCTATGCCCTCCGAAGATGAGTAAGACCCAAAGGAGACATTTCAGGTTGCAGGCTGTCCCGTACGCCATCGTTGATGGAGTTTTGTTCAAAAAAGATGTAAATGGAGTGCTGCTGAGATGCATTAGCACAGGTCAGATTCAAAGGGTGTTGGAAGAGTTTCATGGTGGACCAGCTGGTGGCCATTTTGCACCAAGAGTGACAGCTCTAAAAATCATGAAGGCTGGTTATTATTGGCCTAAAATCTTCAATGATTGCTATGCATGGATCAAGAGGTGTAAGAATTGTGCATTCTTCATAGGAAAAGACAGACTTACAGCCCTCCCATTGCATCCAATCTCAGTTGACCAGCCATTCATGCAATGGGGACTAGACTTCATTGGAGCCATTAATCCCAATTCAAGCCAAGGGCACAAATGGATTTTGACAGCCACAGACTACTTCACCAAATGGACAGAAGCAGTAGCACTCAAAGAGGCAAATGAGTCTAGCATTTTAGACTTCTATGAGGAGGTAACAACCAGATTTGGTGTACCTACCACAATAATCTCTGATAATGCATTGGCATTCATTGGATCCAGGGTGACTGAGTGGGCTGTCAAGAACGGTATTTACCTAAGCACCTCATCAAACTATTACCCTCAAGGTAATGGCCAGGCCAAGTCTACAAACAAGAACCTGTTGAGGATCATTAGGAGGACTCTTGATGAGAATCAGAGGTCTTGGCATACCAAACTGAAATCAGCCTTATGGGCTGATAGAATAACTCCCAAAAGGTCCACAGGTAACTCTCCATTCAGGCTTGTCTATGGAAGAGAGGCAATCTTGCCTATGTCACTTGAGTTGCCAACGTTGGAACTCATGAAACAGCTGGAGTTGCTAGAGTTTGAGCCCATGGAGGTGAGGTATGCAGAGTTGATGGAGCTGCAAGAGATCAGAAATCAGGCATCCCAAGCAATGGAAAAGGATCAAGCTTTGATCAAGAAGACCTTTGATAGGAAGGCCAAAGATATATCTTTTCAAGTTGGAGATCTAGTGTTGAAATGGGATGTGGACAGAGCAAAACCAGGAAGGCATTCAAAATTTGATGCCATTTGGAGTGGCCCATACATGGTCACAAAGTGCAAGAACAACAATGCTTTCCAATTGGCCTCATTAGATGGTGAAGAACTGCAGATTCCAGTCAATGGAATCTATCTCAATCGTTGCTTCTAGAGGGAAGTTCACTACCTCTGTAAATATTAGATTAGATTTTCTTTCTTCCTAGTGCTTGTGCACATTGTTTTGCTATAGGTTAGTTTGGTTTTCCCTAAGTGCTTTGGCACAGCTTGCTGTCCATGAAGATGTTTAGCATGTCCTTGCTTTCATCAGGTAACATTCCATCTTCCTCCTTGCACATTCTGAGTCAGTTAGGGTTCTAAACAGAATATTTGATGACTCCATGCCCAATGGACTGCTTCAAGCAACTGGTCTTTTCATCTAGCAGGCAGATGCCCCCGCTGAGTCGCCAAATTGTTATCTAAATTCACCCCCAGGGTTAATTTGATAACATGCATCAGAATTCTCAAGTCTCGGGCAAATGGATTGATTCGGGGAAAAAATCATGTTTCTAAGGTTCCCTCAGATATTTTTCTAACTCCCCTGGCCGAAGAAGGAAGGAGAAAGCTCTGAGAAAATGCGAAAAGTTGCAGAGAACAAGCTTGGGCCAGGAAAAATCATGAAAAATGACTAAGTCCTAGTCCTTGCTACAGTAGGAACGTGTGGGACAGAAAGGCGCGGATCGGCCGAAAAGCCTCCAGGCGGCCCGCTAAGCATTTGGGACAATCGGGCCAGAAGTACGCGGCGGACGCGGAAAGCCAGTTCGGCCGAAGGAGAAAAAATGACTAACTACTGAGCGGGACAGTTCGGGACAGAAGTACGCGAAGGACGCGAACCGGCCGGTTCGGCCGAAACGGAGAACCTTCGCACTAGGCAAAAGGGACATCTGGGCCAGAAGTACGCGAACCGGAGGAATTTGTCCCAAGCAGTTCGGGACATGTGGGACAAAAGGACACGAAGGAGCCGAAGGAGCCGAAAGCTAATCAAAAGACTCCATGTTTCATCGGCAGAAAAGGGACAAGGAAGCCCATTTCGGGCGAATCGGAGGTTTTTGTCCCAGACGGCACTGGGACATCCGGGACAAATGGACACGGTGGACGTGAAAGAGCCGAAAGGGCAGAGAACCAACCAGATCACGACACGTGTCGCAAGGGAGGCAGTCCAAAAGTCAAAAGGTGAGGTTTCGAGCATTGACCCGAACCAATGAAATAGCGCCACGTGTCCAAATTTAAGGGGCCCACAAGGAAATTTCAAAAGGAAAGCCCACGAAAGGCAGAGGAGAGAGAATTGCTCATCCAATCAGCACGTGCCACGTGTCATCCAGGTGGCAGAGCGCGGGAAAGATTTCAAAACACGTTTTCACCTGTTTTGTGCCCTAAATCTTTAGATCGCCATAACTTTCGATCCAGAACTTGGATTTGCACGTTCTTTATATCAACAGAAATCTGGTAAAATTCTCTGCACAATTCCGGGGTCAATCTTGTGTTTTGGTGTAGTCTGGAGGGAGAAAATCGAGAAACGGCTCTGATGCGTGTTCATGGCCAGAGGTGACATTCCAGTGACCAGATTTAATGCAGAATGGGTTGCCTTCTACTGTATTTCGGTCAAAATGACAGGGTATGGGTTTGTAAGGTCCTCATGCCGTTTTAATGCACCTGCATTCAAGGAGGGATGGGCTCTCATGTTTTTGTACGTTTCCTATCCCCTGGGCTCGACCCTTGCACTGTAAAAGCCAGTTTTGGCTCATTTCTAAGGGGGGAACATTTTTGGGCATAGCAGACTTCTTCTTTCACCTCCAGCAAGTGATTGATGCAAGGATCAGACCTCTCCAAGGATTGTAACAGTTTTTCTTTTGCCTCTCTGAGGGTGTAATGTGTGTTTTTGACATTGAAATGATAATGCAAGCTCTGTGAATGGGTTTCAATCCTCTGTTTGTATTATTTGCTTGATTTCAGATACTAAATTATACATTATCAGTCTGTGTATGTTTTATGTTGTGAACTTTGGTCTGTGTCTATTTGCATGACAAATATGTTTCACCACTCCTTTTGGTGCATCACCATCTTTAGTTAGTTTCAATTTTTGCACTTCTACCCCTGTCTCCTTGCAAGTTAGAGTAGGATTAGGATCTAAACCTCTATAGTTTTGCAAAATATAGATCTAAATCAGAGGAGTTTGAGGAACTAGCCTCTAATCTGGAGATTCCTCTCTCAGTTTCACAAGTCCCCATGCTTGGAGAGAGGTTTCCATGTTGTGCAATCACACTGGATGCCTGAGTGATCAACCTAGAAGCCTGATCTGTATCCAGGGGTGTTGTGATTCCGCATTAACAGTTACATTGGAAGTGATCGATCTACACCCAGGAGGTATAATTTCTCGTTTGGGCCTTCTATGGCTGCAAACACCACCCCAGTGTTAGAACTTTTCAGGAAAGGTATAGGCACACAAGCATTTGGTCTCGCATCTGCGAGTGGCACAAGGTATACTATTGGCAGTGGGGCATTATCGCAGACCGTAGGCGTGTAGCTCAGTGGAACAGTTGGGACCCTTGGCATGACCACTTCAGGACCTGGTGGGCCTGGTGGATCTGGTGGTTCAAGAGGAATAGGAGCTAGTGGGTCTGGTGGATCTAGTGGTTCAGGACCTAGTGGGCTTGGTGGATCTGGTGGTTCATGACCTAGTGGACTTGGTGGATCAGGAAACGGAGGAAACATAGGCAGAAACCAAGGCTCTGGCTCAGGAGGTTCAAGCCCCAACCACCCCCACAAGTTTTCTTTAAAATGTCTCTACATTTGCCCGATTACAAAGGTATTGAGGATGATGCGGAACATGTTCACAAGTGTGAACTGCTATGGCGTGCAAAGGGTATCACAACCCCAGAACGGAAGGCTAGTCAGTTTGCAACCACATTACAAGGGCACACGCATAGCTAGTATAGGAAGTATGACCCTCACCAGACAGTAGTGGACTATACTGCTTTAAAAAATGCATTCTTGGTAGAATTCCACATTCCTGAGTTTGAGCAGAAGAGCATCAACGCTTTGAAGGAGACTCGGCAAGGAATGGCAGAGAGTGTGCAGGAGTATGATGCACACTTTAAAAATCTCTTGTCTAAATTATCATATGATATTCACCATTCACAGCATGCTCAGTGGTTTGTTGGGGGGTTGATCAATCCTTTTAGAAGGGCCTTATCTCATAAAAATTTTAAAGACCCGCGCGAGGCATTGGAAGCTACTCTGCGCGCCGAGGCTGTTGGTAGTGTTAATATTGGTGTTAGCCCGTTCCTGGAGGCTTAGATTGCTGTTATGGCCAAGCAGTTGGAAAAGTTGTCCGCAAACTCAGCCCATGAGACTCGCAGTGGTTTGTCGTGCACAGATTGTGAAGTAGAGGGGCACATTAAGGATAATTTCCCCCGGAGGACAGTACGCACTCTCAACACCAATCCGGCACTATGATAATTCTTCACCGGGAACTCCTCGTGCTATGATTATTTACTAATGCACAGCCTTTATTTTGGTGGATGTAATCTGGAAACACAACAACAAACATAACACAAGAATACCATAGACTATGATAAGAAGGAATAATGATAAATTTGAAATATCAGTGTAAATTATAATATCAACATGAAATTGTTACAATCTCACCCATGAGGTTCTTCAAGTGTTATTAACTTCACTTGCCTTCAAACAATAACTATGGAAGAAACTTCACAATTACACCTCTTAATGGCTTCTTTAACACACCTTCAAAATGATGGCTTCCTTTACACACTTACTCATACAATATTTCTCACTACTTCTCTCTATACTAAATGGGGGGGTGGCCTCTTTATTTATAGGAATTCAGGCTTATCCACCTTATCTCTAAGATAGGATAGGAAATCTCTTCCGGCCAATCATATTCCATGCCTAAAGTCTTGCCTTTACATGTAGGCTTATCTTCTAAGATAAGATAAACCTTATCATCTCACATGGGTTCCACCTTTTTGGACTTTTCCATAAATAAAATACACAAAATATTTATGACATCACTCTTTGTCCTTATTACAAATATAATATTTCTAATTCCTAATCATCTAGACCCTACTTCTCTACTTATCCTAACTTTGACATTTTAACATTATCGGACCACTTACGACAAATATTTACTTTTTACCAAAACATTCCTATTGTACTTTTGACTATTACCATACTATACATTATTGGCGGCATCGTACTGGCAGCGTCGTTATCTTCTATCGGACGCTACTACTAATTACACTTAACAACATCCTATTCCTAATACATACATTAATGAAATAGAAATTACGGAGGAAAATTTTAGTGTCGACATCTTCCCCCTTCCTAGCTTCTACTCTATCCTCGGAGTAGACTATTCTGGTGCTTGGAAAATCTTCAACTTGTCGTGGTTGACCCATTTCGTAATGGGAGTGCCATCCAATTCCTCCAGTCAGTACGTACCACTTTCATGCACAGCTACTATTTTGTAGGGCCCCATCCATTTTGGAAGAAATTTTTTGTCTTCTTTTTTTGTATCTAGAATCATATACTAGAACCAAGTCATTCACATGAAATGGAGACCAATGGATCTTTTGATCAAAGTATTCCTTCCACTTCATTTTCTTCTTATAGCTTGTATCCTTTACTATTTCTCTCATTTCCTCTAGCAAATGAAGATGCACCAGCCTTTCTTTTACTGAATCACTTTTATCCATCCTTTCCTTTTTCATAACTCTCACAGTGGGAATATCAAACTCGATAGGAAGAACTGGATCAATGTCATAAGCCAACTGAAATGGGGAGTATCCTATTGCTAACTTTGATGTTGCCCTATATGCCCACAATGTTGCATGAATCCTTTTATCCCACTTATGTACTTGCAAGGCTGCATCTTTTGCTAGAATTTGACACAACACAAAATTTGTTCGTTCCACCTGTCCATTTGTGCTTGGCTTGTATGTTGTTGCCTTCCTGTGCTTAATAGAAAATTTGTTGACTAGAGCTTCTACTACCTCATTAATGAAGTGGCTTCCTTGATCTGTTACAATTTCTAATGGGCAACCAAATCTGGTGACAATGCATTCATATATGAACCTTGCCACTTCATCCATGGAAGTTGTTTTCAATGGCCTGGCTTCAACCCACTTGGTTAAATAATCTGTGGCAACTACAATATACTTATTTTGGCGTGGGGTAGTTGGAAGTGGACCTACAATGTCTATTCCCCACTTTTCAAAGGGACCAAGTGGAAGAATAGGGCATAATGGAGCTGATGAAGTCTTACGGTTACCATGTGTTTGACAAATATCACATGTCTTACAATAATTATAACAATCTCTAAAAAGAGTGGACCAGTGATAACCTGTGTCCAAGATCCTTCTTGCTATAAGTTGTCTAGAGAAGTGCCCTCCACATGTACCATTGTGGAATTCTTCTAGTAGCTCCTTCCCTTGATCACGTCCAACTGCCCTCTTGTACTGTCCATCAGGTCCTATTCAAAATAATACTCCATGCAGAATAGAATATGGACGACTGGCTTGAGTAATCTTTCTCTTAGTCTTTGCATTGGCACCATCAGGAAACTTGAATTCATTCAGATAATTCCAAATATCTATGTATTCACTAGGGATTGTGTCAAGGGATAACAATGCTGCATCGGGGAAATCATCATCATCACAAGATGATCCTAAACCATCATAGGCTCAAGAGAGTGCATCTGCATTGACATGCTTCTTTCCTGGCCTATCTATAATATAAAATTCAAATTCTTGTAGCAAAATTATCCATCTTGCTATCCTCCCTCATGGGTTAGGCTTATTGACAATATATTTTAGAGCCTGATGATCTGTTACAACTATAAATTTCTGCCCTAGCAAGTAATTTCTAAACTTCTTCACAGCAAAAATGATAGTTAGAGCCTCTTTTTCAGTTATAGTATAATTTACCTCAACACTGCTCATTTGTCTACTCCCAAAGTAAACTGGATGTTCAATCCCATTTTCATCTTTTTGGCTCAAAGTACTTCCTAGTGTTGAATCTGAGGCATCAGTGTACACAATGAATGGCTTGCTCTAATCTAGATTCTTTAAAACAGATGAAGACACCAGGACTTCCTTCAGTTGTCCAAAAGCTTCATGCGCCTTATTTCCTGGTTCATAAGTAACATCCTTCTTCAAGAACTGGGTTAGTGGATGTGCAATCTTTGAGAAGTTCTTGATGAACCTTCTATAGTAACCCACATGGCCTAAAAAAAATCTCAACTTACTTCTATTCATAGGAAATAGTAAATCTTTGATTTTTGAAACTTTATCAGGATCAGTACCAATACCATCTCTGGATACAACATGCCCTAACAAAACGCCTTTGGAACATCCAAAGACACACTTTGTAGGGTTTAGTGAGGCTTGTGCTTCATCTAACCTTTGAAATGTTGTCTCCATCTGGTGCAGGTGGTCCATCTTTCTCCCATAGATGTAAAATTCATCCAAAAATACTCTGATGAAGTTCCCAAAGTAGAGTTCAAACACCCTATTCATCAAGCGTTGGAACGTTGCTGAAGCATTACACAACCCAAAAGGCATAACTCTATAAACAAACATTCCCCAAGGAGTGGTGAACGTGGTCTTCAGCTGATCTTTCTCTGCTATACGGACTTGGTTATATCCGCTATATCCATCAACAAAACTATAACACTCCTGGCCATCTACTTCGTCAAAGATCTGATCTGAGAATGGAAAAGGGTAATGGTCTTTCTTTGTTGCCTTATTGAGCTTCCAGTAATCAACACAAATGCGTAGCTTCCCATTCTTTTTTATTGAGATCACAATGGGAGAAACCCATTCTGAGTTATCCACAGCAAATATGAATCCTACATCAAGCAACTTATCTATTTCTTCTTTTACAGTCTTGGAAAAATTAGGATTCATTCTATATGGCATTTGCTTTATAGCCTTAACACCATCTATCAGCTCAATAGAATGTTCTACCCAACTTACTTGACGGAGTTCCTTGTAACCAAAAGTGAATATGTGTATGTACCTTCGAAAGAGCTAGAGGTAGGATTCATTTTCACTCTCCATCACAGCATCACCAATCTTTATTTGTTGGAGATGATCATCAACTTCTTCTTCAGATAATTTTATGGGGTCATGAGTCAGTGTGACTGGAAGGATATCCATGACTAAAACATCAACCTCACTTTCTTCATCTTCAGTGTCCACTTCACTAGTACTAGAGTAATCAGAGGATGTCCAATCATCAGTTTCATCACTTGAATCCACAGGTTCTGCCTTATGATGCCGAGGGATCACGTTTATCTTCACTCTCTCTCTACCATATCTGAGTGTCATGAATCCTTCATTCCAGTAGTTTCTTACATGAACTCTCCTTAGCCATGGTCTTCCCAGCAACATTGGGTACGCAATAGTACCATTTTTCATCACCTGAAAGTCTACCACACATTCAACACCCATAACAGATATTGCCACATTTGAAACTACACCTTCTAGTTTATTTTTTCCCTTATTTAATGACCTTAACATAAGTGTTGAGGGGTGATCAATTTTTAAACCCAACATATTCATTACAGACTCGGTCATTACATTAACTGCAGCACCTCCATCAACTAAGACATCATGAATTGAAATACCATTACATAATACCTCAGCTTGTGGAGCGTAGGGATTCACCTCTGCCTCCAAAACAGGGACCTCAACCTCCTTCCTTCGTTGAGCATTGAGTCCACTCCGCAGCTCCCGCCTCTTCTCAGAAGACATAGCCAAGAGTTGACCATATGTAATATTTGCATGCCTTTTGGACAAATCATCTAAGATGGAGTATGGTCCTTGTCCCTGTGAAATCAAAAAATCCTGCACACCCAACTTTCTTCTTCTATGTTTCTTACTAGTTTCTCCTTTCATCTTCTTAGGATCATTTCCATCTTGGTTATCTTTTTCTTTCTTTCTTTTTGTTACAAACACATCTACTTCATTATTTATGCTCTTATCGACTACATCAAAAGAATTCACAGGTGCTTTTCCTTTATCATTATCTCTTGTACCAGATGTAGAAGCTCTATCTGGACAATTATACTTATAATGACCCTTTTTATAACAACTATAACATACAACTTCAGAAATATTTCTTTTTAGACCTCTATCTCCTCCCTGAGAACTAAATTCTTTTCCTTGGAGAAGATTAATAGTTAACTGACCCATCTTCTTGAGCAAATCTTCATACTCAGTAGATGTACTAGGAGAAAGATTTGTTCTCACCGAGAGTGGTTGTGGATTCTGGACCAAAGGTGCTGGTGTAGGCTCTACTTTAGCAACAATTTCTTTGGGCTCCTCTTCCATGCTTTCTTCTTGCCTTCTTGTAATCTCTTTTGCTTGTTCAATGGTAGCTGGGTAGTCATACTTCACTCATTGTCTGATCTCTGGCTTCATCCCAAGAATGAAGTGCTTACATAGGATATTATCCATGCCATTCATCAACCCATCCACTAATCCTTCCTTCCGGATTTAGGCATCGAGCTTCCTCCTTAGCTCTAGAACACGAGCATGATAATCCCTTATCTTCTCCTTCTCTCCTTGGGATAGCTTTGTGATATCAATCATGAGATCTGCATATCTCTGTTGTTCACCAAATTCTTCAAGAAAACTTTCAGTTAATAAATCCCATGCGTTTTTCACATTATCACCTAGTGTTTCAAACCACCTAAGGGCTGAACCATCCAAAAAGGTAGGAAAAAATTCAGTCCATTATTCCCTTCTTATAAGGCCATTACAAATACAAGATCGTTTAAACTCTTGAATAAAAGAGGAATCATCTTCATTAGATTGGGCTACAAAAATAGGAATCTTCCCCATTTTAAAAAATAACCACAGTGAAATACCAACCCATAAGTACAATCAACAAGACTTATGTGCACAAATAATTGAAATCACTATAATAGAAAATAGAAATGACCACGGTAAACTATGGTAAAACTTGACTTACTGCGGTAAAAACTGACTTTACTGTGGTAAACACTATTCACAGTAAAAAGTGAAGTTACTGCGGTAAATACTATTCATGGTAAAAATGACTTTACCATGGTAACTACTATGCACAGTAAAAACAAGGTTACCCTCTAAATGATTTTTGACTAAGTGGGAATATCTCTCCAGAAAATCCACCAACGAGAAATGGTCCCGACAACGGAACCAAAATGTCAACACCAATCTGGCACTATGATAATTCTTCACCGGGAACTCCTCATGCTATGATTATTTACTAATGCACAACCTTTAGTTTGGTGGATGTAATCTAGAAACACAACAACAAACATAATACAAGAATACCATAGACTATGATAAGAAGGAATAATGATAAATCTGAAATATCAGTGTAAATTATAATATCAACATGAAATTGTTACAATCTCACCCATGAGGTTCTTCAAGTGTTATTAACTTCACTTGCCTTCAAACAATAACTATGGGAGAAACTTCACAATTACACCTCTTAATGGCTTCTTTAACACACCTTCGAAATGATGGCTTCCTTTACACACTTACTCATACAATATTTCTCACTACTTCTCTCTATGCTAAATGGGGGGGGGTGGCCTCTTTATTTATAGGAATTCAGGCTTATCCACCTTATCTCTAAGATAGGATAGGAAATCTCTTTCGGCCAATCATATTCCATGCCTAAAGTCTTGCCTTTACATGTAGGCTTATCTTCTAAGATAAGATAAACCTTATCATCTCACATGGGTTCCACCTTTTTGGACTTTTCCATAAATAAAATACACAAAATATTTATGACATCACTCTTTGTCCTTATTATAAATATAATATTTCTAATTCCTAATCATGTAGACCCTACTTCTCTACTTATCCTAACTTTGACATTTTAACATTACCGGACCACTTACGCCAAATATTTACTTTTTACCAAAACATTCCTATTGTACTTTTGACTATTACCGTACTATACATTATTAGCGGCGGCGTACTGGCAGCGCCGTTATCTTCTATCAAACACTACTACTAATTACACTTAACAACATCCTATTCCTAATACATACATTAATGAAATAGAAATTACGGAGGAAAATTTTAGTGTCGACAGCACCGTGGGAGTAGATTGTGATATTTGTCATGGGGACCATGATGCAGTAGGTGCCCCTTGCTGCAGTGCATAATCCGGAAGAATGTATCTTGTTACTACAAGATTTACACCTCTACAACCCATGATACTAAGGACTGTAGGCTCATCAATCATATCCATGAGGCCATTGAGCATGGGCTGTGCCAGACCAATGTTGACATCAGTTCTAAGGGTGATGATCACCGTTATGAGGAATGTGCAGATGGAGGCACGCATGGAAGATGTTTTTGAGGAGGATTCTGTGGTCGTGATAACCACGGAGGAGGAAGGACTCAGTTCCTGCATGGAACCCGTTTCAACTGTGGATCTACAGATCATTATAAACGTGAATGCCTAGAACTGTTGCAGTTCTCGTGGTGTGGAAAGAAGCATAAGTATGAGGAGTGCCTGAAATTGTTTGAGCATATGAATCAGCAGCATCGGAAAGACAACGGCACTGCAATGGTCAGTATTAAGAAGGCAGACACCTAGTGGATGCCTTAGGTAACACGGGATGTAGGTTTGGAGCCTGTCCTGGTAACAACAAGGGCAAAAGCCATGTGCACAAGAGAGATACCAAGATAGAGGAACCTGGTCTCAAGGGAAGAAGTAGTTCATGGAAAGTATCTAGAACCTACGCATCAGAAGGAAGTATATCAAGACACTATGGATGTCATTCAGAGCTTACAAGGGGAAATCTAGTGTCTAAAGGAGCAATCCAGGAGGGAGGAACAAGGAAGGAGAGTCGAGGTGCCAAAGGATGACCTGGATGAGGTCAAGGAGGTGTGTAAAATGTTAAGGCAAGAGAATATCATTCCCTTACTAGGATCATGGTTGAGAGAGAAGGTACCACGCACTGGAGGAGAGTTTGAGATGCAGGTATTACACGCAAACCTTCCCCCTCATATCCTTGACTATGAAAAGGAGATCACGTTGAATGTAGTTGTCGATGGATGGCTCCTCAGCAATATCCTCATTGACACTGGCGCGGAGGTTAATGTTCTAACTTTGGATGTGTGGCATCATATGGGAAGACCTGCGTTACATCCATCTTCGAATGTTCTGTATATGGCAAAAAAGACTAAGGCAATGCCCATCGGCATCTTTAAGGATGTAAATATTACTATCCAAGGGGGAACTTTGAATTCTTGGCACTCGCCGAGGTAAACAATTTTCCAGCGCTACTTGGGCGCCCATGGTGTTACAATAATAATGCGGACCTTCGGCTCAACAAAGGGTACATCAACTTTGAAAACAAGGAGGAGCGGGTTATTATACCCCTGGCTGATGGGAAGTTGACATCCTATATTGAACCTTTGGGGGAAGAAGTTCTAGACAGGATATACGGGCACTCAATCAGGGACCCGAAGATAATACTCCTAAAAAAGTTATCTAGTTTGAGGATGCTCAGTCAATAAGTGATACCACCAGTCTAGCATGTGACAATTGGGTGCATGGGACTTATGAAATGATGGGATGGCAGTTGAGAGGGTCAGTGACCAAGGTAACAAAGGCACACACAGCTTGGTGCCTAGAAGCAAAAGAACTACCCAAGTATTTAGGAGGAGCCTTCCCTGAGATCTTTTTGCAAGAAGTGGAAGCTCAGTAGAAGGATGAGAAGGAACAGAGAGGGATGTTAAGTTATGTATTTCTCGGCACAGCAGCATGGTGGTGGGCTACACATCAAGAGAGCCTTTTGGAGTGGCGTGAGGTAAGAATTGCTCTCTGTCAGATTCTCTAGGAGTAATGTACCCACCATCATCAAGGACTACCATGGGAAGGAGCCCACCTCTTTCCATATCCAGGAGTGTGAACGGGTCTAGAGAGAAGGCACAGAAGCTTTACCACAATCCCTATGGGTGCACAAGTTGTATTCTACACTGCACAGGGTTATGCATGTGCGTATGGTATATTCATTCAGAGACGTGCTGCCATCAGACAAGGAATTAGCAAGATCTCGCGGCTAACCTTATTCAAACCTTTGAGTATCGATAGTACCAAGCCATCAGTTGATAAGGCCTTACAGGGTATCAAGTGCCTTACCATGGGGGATAGTGCCATGATGGAGAGGATAGGCTATTAGAATTACTAGGTGAACCAAGATTGCGAGGTGCGCTTTGAAGAAGAAATAGAGGAAACATAAGAGTTACAGCTTGAGTACGCGCATGTTTGAAAAAGGAGAAAGGAAAGTTGGTGTATGTGATTGATGGAGAGGAATCAGAAAGCTTGGATGTTAGCCATTTTGTAGGGATGTGTGAGGTAGTGGACAATGCTGATACTTGCACGCGTGCCTACCATGAACCCTTAAAGACAAAGAAGGTTAACATTGGTTCAGGAGAAGAACCTAAGGAAGCTATTATTGGAGACTACTGGTTAGAGAAGGAAGTTTCTAAGATCATTGATCTATTGCATGAATTTGAGGATTTATTCCCATGCGGGTACCATGAGCTCAAAGGCATTCACCATTCCTTGGGGGAGATGAAGATAAAGATGAAGGATGGTGCACACCTGGTCAGGAAGAGGCCCTACCGGATGAATCCCAATTTACGCGTGAAGGTTAAGGAGGAGATAGACAAGATGATAGCTTCTGGGATCATTGAGGTAGTGGAGGAATCATAGTGGATAAGTCTGATGGTAATCAACATCAAGAAGGATGGGTGGATTAGGATCTGTGTGGATTACAGGGAGCTGAACATAGTTTGTGTCATTGATCCCTTTCTGACCCCCTTCACTGAAGAAATTTTGGAAGGAGTCACTGGGCGTGAAATCTATTCCTTTACGGATGGATTTTCAGGGTACCACCAAGTCTTGGATTGCAAAGGAGGACCAGGAGAAGACAACTTTCACCACTGAGTGGGGAAGTTTTGCATACACAGTCATGCCCTTTGGGTTGAAAAATGTGCCTGCTATTTTTCTTGCGCATAGTGGTGCAAGCATTCCAAGATTTCATCCATAAGTTTCTTCAGGTCTATTTGGATGATTGGATAGTGTATGGTCTAGTTAAGGACCATTGTGACAATTTAAGGTTAATGTTTGAGAGGTGTAGGCAATTGAGGATATCCCTCAACATTAAGAAGTGTGTGTTTACTACACCCTTTGGGAATTTATTAGGGAATATCATATGTAAGGAGGGCTTGCTGGTAGATCCCGCTAAAGTTGTAGTTATTGTGGGGTTAGGGGAGCCTACTAGCTAGAGCGCAGTGCATGGATTCCTTGGGCATATGGGTTATTACAAGAAATTCATCAAGGGGTATGCCAAGATCACCGCACCTTTAGAGGAACTACTCAGACATAAAATTTCCTTCCATTGGGGAGAGGCACAACAGAGGGCGTTTGATACATTAAAAGATAGGCTTGTCACCGCACCTATATTACGTTTTCCCTCTTGGGACAAGCCCTTTCATGTCCATGTAGATGCCTCAGGGACCGCTATTGGAGCAGTGCTTGCACAACCAGGTGAAGGGATTGTTGATCATCCTCTATGTTTTGCAAGTAGGAAGCTGACACCAGCAGAGCAGAACTATACCACAACTGAGTGTGAGGCATTGTTCAATGATCTACGCGCTTTTCAAGTTTAGACAGTATATACTCGCAACACCCTTTTTGTTTTACACCGACCACATGACATTAAAGTATTTGGTGAACAAGCCTATTCTACAAGGGTGCATATATCGGTGGGTGTTGTTGTTTCAAGATTTTGAATTCACCATTGTAGTGAAGCCTAGGAAAAGCAATTGTGGACCTGATCATCTATCGAGAATTGATTCAGGGGAGGACGAACATAGAGTATTGAGGAGACAATGCCAGATGCACAACTGTTTAGGTTGTGGTGCTCACCCTCAGATTTGGAAGAGATTGTAGTATTCTTAAAGGAAGGTGTGGCACCAGAAGGAATGAAGACATTAGAGAAAAAGTAGTTGGCCATACACGTCACGCCCTACATGTTTATCAGTGGATACTTATACAATTTGGGATGTGATGAAGTTTTGTGTAGGTGTGTATTAGAGCATGAGTGTCTGGCCATCATGGAGGAAGCACACAGAGGAAGTGTGGGTGGGCATTATGCAGGTGATGCCACTGCGCGTAAAATATTAATGGCAGGTTTGTGGTGGGAAACCTTGTACAAGGATTGTAAAGACTATTGTAAAGCATGTGACCATTGTTAGCGCATTGGCAAACCCAGAAGGAGAGATGAAATGCCTTTGCACCCTATCCCTAGCACGGAGCCTTTTGAAAAATGGGCAATAGACTTTGTAGGCCCTATTGCACCAGCAGCGTGTAGGACTAGGTCACACTATGTCATCACTTGCACGGATTATTTGATGAGGTGGGTAGAGGCATCCCCAACTAAAGATTACATAGTAGCCACAGCAGCAAGGTTCTTGTGGGAGAACATTATCACAAGGTATGGATGCCCGTTGAGTTTGACTAGCGATAGGGGTACACATTTCTTGAATGAGACCGTGAAGATCCTATTATCAGAATTCATGGTGGCTCATCACAAGACTATGCCCTATCACCCACAAGTAAATGGAACCGTGGAAGCATTCAACAAAATACTGAGTCATACCCTGACCAAAATTTGTGATGTCGGAAGACAATATTGGGATGACAAAGTATCGGCAGTATTGTGGGCTTACAGGACAACGTATAAAAGGTTGAACAAAGCCACACCATTTCAGTTGGTGTTTGGCATGGAAAATTTTCTGCCAGTTGAATTCATGTTACCTTCTCTACGAATAGCGTGCGTAGGAGGGTTGGCCAATGAGAAAGCGCTGGAAGAAATAATTGAGGAGTTAATGAAATTGGATGAAAGACGATCACTCACCAGGTGGAGCCAAACAACAGAGAAAGCAAAGCAGAAAGCTTGGCATGATCGCCACATTAGAAACAAGAAGTTTGAGGTTGGGTAGATGGTTTTACTATATGATTCTAAGTTTTTGCACCATCCTGGGAAGTTGAAATTCCATTGGTTGGGTCCTTACACAATCTCATACATCCTTGATTTAGGCACGTGCTAGTTGCAAGTGTTGGATGGGACGAAGTTACCTGGACACTTCAATGGGAGTAGGCTGAAGCCCTACTATAAATAAGTCTTCTTGGTGTTTGTAAATAAGGTAGTTTTGCCAGTTAGTTTAGAAATTTCCTTTATGCATTCCTTTTCTTGTGTTTCCCTTTCACGTTGTTGTTTTGTTTTGTGCCTTGGGCGCCGGTAACCTTATTGCTACTTTTGAGAATTTGTGAGTGCGCAGAGGACCGCGCATCATTTTAAGTGTGGGGTGGAGTAATGTGAAGGAGTGCATGGTTAGAGTGCCAAGGAAGTTTATGTTAAAAATCCCTGTTGAATGGCCCGGTTGAAAGAGGTGTATGGAGAGAAAAGAGAGAAAAAGGATGATTGGTGCCAAGATAAAGCTACTTTTAGATCCCACGTACTAAGGAGGAGAAAGAGCATTAAGCAACATGAGGTAGGTGAGAGAAAAAATTAGGACAATAAGAAGTGCCTTCGGTGCAGGTTTTGTGCACGTAAGAGTCTCCTGTCAGGTTGGATTGGTTGCACGCCAGAAGGTTGGAGGATTTTTTCACACAGGTTGGGCATGAAAGGGAAAGTGCTCAAGTCAGGATTTGTTTGAAAAATCTGCATTAAATGAAGAAAGTATGGTGGTAGGTGAAGTAGCATTTAATTCTCAAAAAGGGAAAAACTATAAATAAGGGGGTTAGGACACTTCATTTTTCACTTTGCGTATAAGAGAATGAAGCACTTTTTGCACCTTTGCAAACTAGGGCTTCCAAAAAACTGATCCATGTGAAGAAAAATTTGGAGCAATTGAAGCGTGAATAGCTAGTTCGGATTTACGAACCAGGAGGAAGGGATTTCACGGGCATAGGAGAAAGTGTGAGAAGACGTCGTCTTGTGAAGGGAGTATCCCAGTTAGGGTTTGAAGAACTAGGGCATGGGGTTAAGTAAATTTCTTCACAAGTTCAAGATCCAGGGTTGGAGAGAGTGGAAGAACAAAGTAGCAGAAGTAATTTGAAGTGGGTAGAAGACCTAGAAAATGGCACCCAAGAAACCAGCTAGTACACCCAAGAAGGGAAAGGGAAAGGGCAAGGGAAAACAACAAGAAATTGAGGCAAGCACGAATGAGGAATGGTATGTAGAAATGCAGTACCCAGATGGAGTGTTGTTGGGGAAGGAGTGGGAGTCCCATCTTAGGGATATGTCTGTAAATGATTATAATCATCAGACAGGTACAATTGAAAAGGAGTTGGCACTGGAGTTAGTGTGCCCAACAAACAAGAGGACGCCAGAAGGTTTTCCTATATATAATGATGACATGAAGGTCAAGTTGGAGAAGGTAGGGTTACTACAACTCTTTGAGTTTCCCTACTTTGGGAAACCTGAGCGACTGTACCAGTGGCTGATGTCACGCATGCACGAGGACTATTTCCACTTCACGGGGTGTAAGATGTGCCTAACTCCTCAACTCATTTCACAATTCACAGGCCTCATCTGTGAAGGAGATGGGTTGGAAGATGATTTGACAGACAAGGAAGTGATTAAGGAAACTATCGCCACTCTTTCCTGCAAAAAGGGGTCAAGATATTATGATGTCACAGACATCAAGGATCTAGTAATGAAGATGGCCGTGCACCTGGTGTCAAAGCTAAATGGCCAGGAGAGATGGAATCAAGTCAGTAAGCCATGGTTAAATGTTTGCAGAAAAATTTCAGAGGGCACCATCTATAATTTGTTCTGCATTCATCACGGATGAAATTATCAACTGCGTGAAGGAAGGTGACAGGATCCTTTTTGGAAATGTGCTACTGACCATAGTGTTCTCAGAGATCGGGGTACCAGATGCTTCAAATAAATTTGTATGGGAGTACCTTGATGAAAACCCCTCGCCCTCAAAAATATTTAAGAAGTACACTTGTGACACTATGACAACAGTGCACAAGGCGTGATTGGAGAAGTGGTACACGCACCTGAGGAACACGTTCAAGGAAGAATGGAGAATTCCTGAATAATTGCCATCAACCACTAGGGGAGAAGTACAATTTGCTACCAGCATTACTCCCTGGGTAGATTTAAGTTATTAAATGACTCATGGAGCCCTTGGTGCAAACTCCCCTTTGCCTTCATAGCTAAGTACTTCCAAGCGGGAGTAAATAGATTCAAGGAGTCCAAAAAGTTTAAGTTGGACCTTGGTGGCTTGGACAAAGACCACAAGGAATTGCGCAAAGGGTTGGTTTACCCTGGCAAGCACGTGTACATAGAGCGGTATGTGTCTCATGAAGTACAAATGACAAGGCCCATGACTCTGCCCATTGTAGGAGGATCCGTGGCGCACGTTTTCATTCGCACAAGGCCCAAGTCAGAGAAGGGCACATACCTAGAGAATGAGGTGTCTATACCTCAGGATCCAACTGGAAGGAAAAGGCCCGCACTCAAATAGGAGGAAAAAGAACCAGAAAAGAAAATCCCTAGTGTGGTGGGGACACAGGAAATAGGTTCCACCGGGACAAGTGCCAGAACTAACACGTACACGTGTAAGAAAAAGGCCATAATCAGGGAAAAGACTCATGAACCAAAGGAACCATCAGACAAGGAGTCTTCAAAAGAAGAAACAGAGTCACCTACACTAGAATCTCCAGTTAGGAAAAAGAAAAAGGTAGAAGAGGGGACCACCTTGGAAGAAGCTGGAAGCATGGAAGAGAAGGATGGTAGTGAGGAAGAAATAAGTGGGGAAGAGGACCCCGGGAAATATCAAGGGCCGCATGTTTTTAATACAAATGATTTGGAAGAGGAAGGCGGAGAGGAAGAACAAGGGTTTCTTTTTGTGTAGTGCAAGGATAGCCAAGCAAGAGAAAGCACCCAGGACATGGAAAAAATTGAAGGGGCTAGCACACAGAAACAAGAGGTGCCAAGCCTGACACAAGAACAAATGACCAAGGTGGCAGTAGAAGAAGAGACAAGGAACATTGATAACCTAGTGGAGGACAAGGTGGAGCGTAGTGCGGAGCTAGTTTTAAACAAGGAGAAGGAGAGCACATAAGAGGAACACAGCAGCACCAGAGGCTCAGTTTTGACTGTAAGTATTCCCAAGGGTACACACATGGGAGGAAGGCATGCAGAGGGAGGGAGACTAGAGATGGGTTATATTGATGACCCCAAGAAGGTGTTTCACGTGCAGTTCTAGAGTACACTTCCAATGGAGGAGCTTGTATGCATGTCATCTTTCGACAAAGAGGCTGCCTACCTGCGGACATGGAAGATGATCTCTTGGGCGATTGAGTCCCACCTTGATGAACTGGAGTTTGAGGTAAGCCAAGAGGCATTAGTAACATTTCTAGGACCAGGAGAAGATAACCCAATGGTGGATACCCAGCAGCTCTCAGATGAACAACTAAGCAACGCGCTTAACAAATTCTCCATTGAGATAAAAGCTAGACTCTTCAGGTGAAATGATAGGATTAGGGATGTGGAAGGGGAATTGAAGGAGAAGGAAAAAGAGCTAGCGACATTAACCAAGGAGTTGAGCCATGAAAATTTAATCAACGCTCAATGGCAGCGGGAATTAAAGGATGAAAAGGCCAAGGTGAGCGTTGTGTACAAGAAGGTAATCTCATGTCAATTTACCTTTGCCTATCATGTAAACTGATAGGCGAAGGTAGAATATAAGAAATACCTTATATTTTATATAAGGTAGGTGGTAGAATCCATCAACGGGGCCATACTATTGAAGCATCCGGACCTGGCATCGCCCACACAGAAGTATGGATCTACCTTGGGATGCCTAGAGGATTTGACAAGAGTGCTCACCATGGAAAGATAGCCACCAGCCTTGGAATCTGCAGAGGAAGTGGCTGTGCGCTTAGAGAGGGAAGATAAGTTGAAAATCATGGCGCTCGTCATAGAGTACAACAAAGTGCTTGCTGTAAGGGCCGCTTCTCGGACTACCGAGGCCGCGTACGATGATTGCTTGGATAGAGACAAAGTGGCAAGCACCCTGGTTGCCACTCATGAGGCTGAACTCAAGGAGTTATAAGAAAAAAGCAAGGGGAATAGGGCGGAACGAGACAAAATCCTTGCCGAGGTTGAGAAGAAATTAGAGGCCATTGAAACCTTATGGGTTTCAATCAAAAACCAGTTAAAGGAGCTATATCCACGTATCATATAAGGAATGGATGCGCTAGAGGATATATACAAAGAGTTGGAGAAAATCACATATGTTATGAGCACGCAAGGAGATGGACTGAATTTTGAAGAGGTAAGCACCCTATTCGGCGACCTCTATCAAAGAGCACAAAACAAAGTTGATACCTGGAATAAACTGGAGGCTGACTTGTAAAAGGATTTTCCTAGTCTATTGCAATGATTCTTTCACTCTCCCATTCTTTCTTCTTTCCCATTCTTTCATCCTCTTATTCTTTTCCTAGGCATAAGCCTATTTGTATTCTTTCTCTCACTAAGGAAAGTGTTCCCGCGGACAGAGAACAGGCATAGTGTGGGGTGATGTTGGGCCCCTAGAATATTAACTAAGTACAAAAGGTGTGCAACACAAAGCGTGCAAGGCAGGGTTTTTGGAAAGGGTTTAAGGAAGCCCGTGGCGCATGCAACATGCGTAGATAAAACCAAGGGTTTGGGACTTAGACAAATTATATGTTTGGAGCAGAACACGTGAAAATCAGGACCTGATTGTGCATGGATAAGATGTCATCCTGGCGACAGGTTGGCCCAGGAAGGAGCATGCCTGCAGTAGAATCTTCTAGAAGCACATCATGGGATAAAGTGGGAAGCTAAATCCTGAAGGAGCATGCTCGCATGGAGGACCACATTCAAAAACTTTGCATCAGATCTGAGGGCTGGAGGATGAGTTGGCAGTCCAAAACAGCTATAAATACAAGCACCTGCAGAGTAAAAAGGAGAGACAGAGAGTATGGGAAGAGCTGTGCATAATTACTGTGAGGACTCTGCTAGTGGATAATTACATTTGGGAGAGGATGTATTCGGCATGGGATTGTAATTTTTCTTTTTGATAGCTTAGTTACATAAGTCCAGTTACAATGCATGACTGCGGTCTGCTTCTCTGTGACACTCTGTAATGGTTCAATGGATGTAATGAGGTTACCTGTTATATGTATACATGAATATCAATGATTCTGATGCATACTTCTCTCTCATGAGTTCTCTTTCCTTTCATGCTAAGTATGGATGCTTGTATGTTTCTTTTTGAAATGATGCACATTATAGATTCTTTTAAATACTCTACCTGAAATGACTGCAAGGATCTAGAGGCCGTTCTGAGCCATATGGTTCTTGTATGTTCCGAACCCTTTTGAAAGTTGTTTAAACACAAATCATAGATGATGTTTCCCAGTAAACTCACATAAAAGAGACACTTGGCACCCACGCGTGCCTCAGGTGAGTGCCCAAATTTCGTTGGGTGATAGGTCAGCACGCATGGGGTTCCTTTCTTTATGTTAAGGGCAAAAATGACTACAAGCTAAAACCCTTGATAGTTTTCTACAAGTAGAGGAATAGAGAAGAGGTAGATTTCCAGAGAACTTTGTGTCAACGATGCATTTTTTTTATTTCTTTGTAGATCTCTGCGTAAACTTTGTGTTGTCTTAGATCTAGATTTGAAACTATCCTTTGCTTCAAATTATGCCTTTTAAGATCTATTTGTTTCGTCTATGTGCATGTGATCAACTTTTTCAACTATTGGTTAGGTTGCACATCTTCTTTCCTTTCTTCTCGTATTTAATTATTTCCCCTCCTCTACATATATTCATCTCTTACAGCTACTTACTTGCTGCAAAACTGTCTAGCTATGGTTCATGAGCTACATAGTTAAAGTAATACCAACAGATAGATACTAGGAAATATAATTGACAAAATATTCCATGGGATCCTCACTGGTAAATGAGGGAGATTTATCTCATGACTACCTAGGTTTTCAATTGTGCAGAAAATCTAGCCAACAGTTTTTGAAGACTCTGCTGGGGAACAACACAAATTAGCAGACTAGATATTTCTCAAGTTTAAAGCTGCAGATCTAGTATTTCACCAGGAAGAAGAGCGCAAACTCATCCAGATATGGATCATCTTCATCATAATATGGCAGCTAGAATTATTCACCAAGTCTATTCTCAAAGAAGACACGCTCCATTCATCATGATGCAGAATCAGCCACTTACCACTGCAACACCTATTCCATGGGGTGTAGCCTTTGGACCTTTGAATCTGACTCCTCCTATGCATGATCTACCTAAAGGGATGAGAAAGAATTTTCAAAAATTCTTTAGAGATGGCAATTCAGAATCCAGATGACCACTTGGCTGTGTTTTTTATATTATTTGGGGTACTTCGTAGTTGAACATGAAGATGTGTCTATCAGGACTCTTCATAGAGACTCTCCATGACTTGGCTAGAGAATGGTTCTATTAGCTAGCTCCTAGCACCATAACCAACTGGGCCACTATGCAGAGATGAATTCCTAAAAATATTCAAACTAGCTGTAGATTCCAGTACCTTGATAACTCAACTGACTCAGTTGAAGAAGGAGCCACAGGAGCACATGTAAGATTTTATTGTAAAATTCCAAAGATTATTGTACAAAATTCTGGCTTCTGCTTCTCTGAATGATGAGAATCAAAAAGTATTCTTCATCAATGTTTTACTTCTTGAAGTAAGCTATCAAATACAAAGAGTACGTCTTGCTGACTTGTTAGCAGCCCAAAACATGGCGGTTGAAATTGAAGACGAACTCATCATGGCTGGAAAGATAAAGAGCAACACTTCTAGAGCTGAAAGTTCATCTTCTGCTACTACATCTAATTCACTATTACAAAAGTTAGTAAATGAGATGGCATAGATGAATAAACAAATGGCTCAAATGGTTCAAGGTAACAACATTTCCACTACTTAGCAATTTTAACAACAACAACCGGAAACACATTGTTGGTTCCCAAAGATTAGCAATTGAAGCTTATCCCAGAAACAACATGGAGATGAATGAAGAAGACTAGGAAGTTAACACTGATCAAATTGAGAATGATGATTTTGCAGGTCTTGCTAGTGACTCTAACATTAATTACCTAAACTACAAATCTAAACATGACAATGAGAAGCTTCATGAAGATGATCATGGTCATACATATGTAGTATTTACAAAACTAAAAACTCACCAAGCTGAGGCATTAGTTGACGAACAAAGAAGGGGCAGCCCTTTACCTTCTTCTTTAGCTCCCAGAAATAAGAATGTGAGTTCTTTGTCTCAACCATAGAAAGCAACTTAGGTATTTGAATCTATTCCTTCTTTTGACATTATTGGTCATGTCAAGAAAACCAGAGTTCAAATGTCAGAAGCTGAATACTTGAGAGCCTTTCCTAAGCAGTTAAATAGGCTAGTCAAATATGTACAATCACCAGGAAAATCCAATACATCAAAAGGCCTTCTACCTAAGCCTAAAGATACTCCTCCACAGAACAACACTACAATTGTTAAATCCTCACCATCTTTTGAAAGAGTGGAACCATTTTATGTTTCCTTATTGCTTAATGGTTTCAATTTAAGAAATTACAATTTAGATTCATGTGCTTCATGACAATGTCATGCCAGCTAAAGTTGTGAATGCTCTTGGGCTTACCCTGACAAAGACCATAGGAAGGTGTTATTCCATGGAGAGACAAGTCCCTTTAATCGGATAAATCAAAGATGCACAAGTCTGTTCTGGCAGCTTTTCCTAACAAAAGATTAAAGATGACAATCTTAGTTGCAGATATTCTTGTTTCCTATGGGATGTTGTCTGAGCAGAAACTTTTGCAAAGAGTTGGGAGGAGAAGTAAAGATGGATTGGTCTTGTGCTCATATTCCTATCAAGGGGATTAACCATAAACTGGAGCTGGAAAAGAAGTCCAAGTACAACAATCTAAGGGTCCTAGATCTCAGATTATTTTTTAGGAATCTGACAATGGGTTTATTTCTTGGAAATGGATAAAGGTATTCCAGAGCCAGAACTTCAACCAGAGCTCAACCAAAAGGAAGAAGAAAAATTTTGGACTCTAGAGTTTAAAGGCACATGTTGTTCTTTTGGATCAGGAGTTGGTGTTCTACTAATATCTCCAGATCATGAGATATTCCCATACTCCCTCAACCTGATGTTCAAGAACCCCAAAAATACGTTAGAGTATGAAGCATTGTTGCTAGGAATGGATCAAGCTAGGAATAAAGGAGTAAAACTCCTCAAAGCCCAAGGAGATGCTAAACTTCTAGTAAAGCAAGTTCGAGGGAAAAATCAAGTCAAAAGAGATGAGATGAAGCATTACAAAGATAAAGTGATTTCTGCCACACTAGATTTTCCAGCCTTCTCTATCGACTCCATTCCAATAAATTCGAATTCCAAGGAAGACTCTTTGGTAGTCACAACTGCACTATTGAATCCAGATAGACCACCGTCCATATTCAGACAAGGAAACTATAAAGTGGAGATGGTCTACCGCCCCAAAGTCCCTGATAAAATTGAACATTGGTAGACTTTCAATGATGACAAACAAACATCTGCATGTCTAGACAACTGTTGAAGGTGTGTTGAATGTAGTAAATCACCACCACGAAGAACAATACACAAGACAAACTGATCCAAGTTATGATGACAATAATGGAATAATCCAACCAAAAGGTAACAAAATACCCAAGGGTTTAGTTTCCTTAGTGGAGACTTTCAACTAGCATGATTAGTACTTGAAGAAGAACAAAGAATAAGGTGATAGTTATTCCTTAGAAATGCAATAGGTAAATCTGGGAATGGAGGAAGTTGATGCAGACTTATCCACCATAGAGAGAAGAAAGGATGAGCCACCACCAGATGAAGTTTATAAGGACTTGCCCAAGGTATTTTACAAGAAGGAAAGAGAAAGGAAGTTCAAGATCGAAGACTGGGTAATTTTGTGGGACAATAGACATGAACCAAAGGGCATGCACGAAAAATCTGATTCACTCTGAAAAGGGCCCTTCATGATTAAGAGAGTTGTTGGAATGGATAATTTCTTCCTTGCCTACCAAGATGGAATTGAGTTACCACTACCTTTCAACGGGAAACATCTGAAGCTGTTTAGAAATTAGAGATACAGGGTAAAACCTGTTTGTATATAAATAAAACTTTTGTTGTTTTCTTTTCTTTTCTTTTCTTTTTGTTTGGTTTGGTTTTATTTTATGACCTGACCCCGAACCTAATGGACAAGACACAAAACTAGATATGCTGGGATCTCATCTTCACTCCTTTCATTTTGAAAGAGGTAAAGATGTCCACAGATGGAGCCAACTGGTGTCTCCATATTTTACCCTAAAATATGAGACTACCCCATGTTGGAAATTTTTCACTCTTTTAAACTAACGGTTCTTTTTGTGTTTTTATTGCTAGAAGATGCATGTATTACGTTAAGATATTCCCAGTGAATCATATGAGCCAATTTTGACAAATAACCAGATGTCGAAACTCATTTTATCCCTCCACCAAGTTTTGTCAGCAGGAATTTTTTTTAAAAATTGGTTATTAAAGAAATAATGCCCTGTTTGAAGTAAATTGTGCTCAGGTTGAATCTTGTTGATGTTTTTCATGCAATTATTCACACATCTCAATAGCATATTCACCAGGAATGAATTCAGATCCTTGTCAGTGACTTCTGGCAATGTTTTTCACTTTTATTTATTTCTTTTGCATTTTTCTTTGGTTTCCTCCACTGTTTCTCTATGAAATTCCCCTGGGTCAATTCCTTTGCCAGTATAGTCTGTTTAATTTCTTGAAGCATCTGGAGATCATCTACCGACACAACACTAGAAGGAATCAACCTCAAAATTTAAGCTTCTGACCAAAAAAGATGAAGTCATGCACAAAAAGCCTCTCCCAGGCAAGTCGCATTTTCTAGAATTAATGAGTATAAGCTGCGATGAGATTTTTAGTAGTGGAAGGTAGGCAGGAATTTCTTACCTGCCTTGTAGGGTACTTTTTCCCATGAATTCAAAGTCACTTAAGCCACGATGGGAAAATTAGAGGCGACAAACAGGCGTGAATTTCTTACCTGCCTTGCAGGGTGAAAATTTCTATTATAAAATAAAGAAAAATCACTTAAAGCACCGATGGGAATTTTCTGCTTGCCTGACAGGCTAAATTTTCCCACCAAAGAGATTTATTCACCCATGCCAGTTGCACTTTATCAAAGAAGGCCAATTTTAATGTAAGTCACACTTTTTGGAAGGAAGAATTTAAGCTGCTAGTGGGAATTTTGGTAGTGGCAGGAAGGTGAGAATTTCTTACCTGCCTTAGATGGTAATTTTTCCCATGAAGTCAAATTCACTTCAGCTGCAATGGGAATATTAGAGGTGGCAGGAAAGTGAGAATTTCTTACTTGCCTTACAGGGTAAAAATTCCCATGATGAAAGTCAAATCACTTAAGTGGAAGAGGGGATTTTTGGAGTTGCAGTGTAGGGTGGAAATTCCCATTAAGCCGACTTCTTATTTTTAGCAATTCCTCTTGCCAAAAAGTGCGACCCACCTTGGGTTAATATAATGCATTTAATAATATTTATTAATGGTTTATTCACCCAATTTTGGAGCCATAAATAGAAGGAAATTCAATGCAAGTGGAAGAGAGAAGGAAAAGTCAAGGATGCATGCTAAAAATAAATAGAATAATTTATTTAAAAACAACTAGCAACATGCATAATTGGGCACCCAATTTGGGTGAATAAACATGATTGTTTATTAATTAAATTGCCAGAAATAGGAAGGGAAATTATTAAAAATAGAATGCTAAGGGTTATATAAGCATGGGTTGCCATAATAAAGAAGCAATTAATTATTTTTGCAAAGGATTGCAACCTGGATAGGTTTTGGCACCAAAGGAAGGAGGTTTTTGCATTAAAGAGTGTTTTTCATTGCCAGGGAGCTTCAAGGTTTGGCACCTAGGGTTGGAATGGCTTGATTCTTGCTATGATAATTATCTGCATGTTGGTATAAGTGCTCTGGTGAATTAAATAATATTTTTACTTGCTTTGCATGCAAGTAAAACCTCAAATTTTAGGGCAGTAGGCTTCATATGCAGATTTTTGGTGACATAAATCAAGTATTCATACTTTGGACTTCATCTTTTCCTGAATTAACTGCAGGTATTCATCACAGGTGCTCATATTAGTTAAAAGAAGTTCAAATCAATGTTAATATATTGAATATATCTTTCGAATCTGAAATTTTTTCTAGATCTACACAAATTGATCCAATTGCAAGGGATTCCGGTAGAATTAAAATAAAAAGAGCTTAGACAAAGATTTTTCTAGCCATGATGAAGCATGATGAAAGAAAAGGATCAATAGAATCATGCATAGCTTCCAGATTCACTGAAGTCAATGATACAAACGCAGGCCTTGAACCTATCACCGATTTAATTGACAAATCCAAATCTCATAATTGCAAAGGCTTCTGGCAAAAAATTCATCATCTTGTTTGCAACATAGCTCGTGTAGAAGTCAATGCATGAAAAATTCCTTCCAGGATCTTGTGCATGTGCTCCCAATCTTCTAATTGAAGCCTTCATTGAATTTACGTTGCATGTACTGAAGATTTCCAGAATTGTAAAATCTTCAATTTTAGATAAAAGAGATGAGTTTTTTCTGAATTATTTAGGTGTGTACTGAAGAAGAACTGCAAAAGCTTCAAGGCCCGCAAGCAAATCAAAGTCATGCATAGCAAAGGAAAGAATTCCAGATCTAGTTTGGTGAGAATCAAAGGCAAAAGAGTCAAAGTATAATACAGGTTAGATCAGCATGCAGAACATGGAAGAAGAACAAGATTGGGAGGGTTGCAACTTTCTTCTTATTTCTTTTCCTCTTTCTTTTATTTTCTCTGACAAAGTAATTGAGCAATCAATTAAATTATAAAAAATTAAGTGATTGGTTTAAAAGTCGTTACTTGAAGAAGTCAAATTACTTGGAAATAGGTGGCAGACATGCAAAATAGAAGGTTCTATTTTTCAGTTATAAATCATGCATGTCATGCAAAGAGGAATTCCAGGAGGAAGATTGCCAGTTGTTTCCCTTTTCATAGCTTCTGCATGCGGGAATTCATTTAAAGCTTCCTATTTGTAATTTCCTTTTATACACTATAAATAGAGGAAGAACCTACGAGTTAGAGGATCAGAATTTGTAATCAGCATTCTTGTGTTCCAAACTTTGAGCTGAAACCCTTGATAGCTTTCTAAAATCAGAGGAATAGAGAAGAGGTAGATTTTCAGAGAACTTTGTGTCAACGGTGCATTCATTTTTTATTTCTTTTTAGATCTATTCATAAACTTTGTGTTATCTTAGATCTAGATCTGAAAGTTTCCTTTGCTTTGAATTCTGTGTTTAATGATCTATTTGTTTTATCTATGTGCATGCGATCAACTCTGTAAACTATTGATTGGGTTGCACATCCTCTTGCCTTTCCCCTCGTATTTAATTATTTCCTCCTCTATTATTCATTCTTACAACTGCTTACTTGTTGCAAAACTGTCTAGCTATGGTTCATGAGCTACATAGTTAAAGTAATACCAAAAGATAGATACTAGGAAATATAATTGACAAAATATTACATGGGAGCCTCACCAGTAAATGAGGGAGATTTATCTCATGATGACCTAGGTTTTCAATTGTGCAGAAAATCTAGCCAATAGTTTTTGGTGACTCCACTAGGGAAAAACACAAATTAGCAGACCAGAGATTTCTCAAGTTAGAAGCCGCACATCTAGTCTTTCATCAGGAAGAAGACTACAAACTCATCCAGATCCAGATCATCTTCAGCATATTCTAATGGCTGGAATTATTCACCAAGTCTATTCTCAAAGAAGACGCGCTTCGTTCATCATGATGTAGAATCAACCAGACCCTACAAAATAAAGATGTAAATGAAGGGGTGGAACTAACCTTAGCTCCCACAATAGCAAACTAAGGACTAAGCATTTCACTACATTCCAAACCCAATGTACTTATGTTTCCTTATGTGTGCAATTGTGTGGTTAGGGTGCCCTAGTGTCAATGACGTAGAAGTAGGGGGCAATAACTAGATGTAAAAATGTAAATGTTGGATGGAATAGAATGAATAAAACCCTTTCTCCGCATGCTTGTGTGATGCATATGTAGAAGATTCCCAAATGCAATCCTTTGCCTCAATAGATAGCTAGCTCTTGATAGTAGAATGTCCGCCCATAAGATAGTGAGTAGTTTATAGGGATCTCTTATTCAAATTTCAACACTAATGGCCCAACAATGCTGACTAGAAACTAGGGGAATGAGATAACAAACCATAAAGACCGACCTCAAAATTCTAACTGTGAATGAAGTGCAACCGGGACCGTGGCACCCAAAAAAAGGACTAGGGTGCCGACGGGCGCCCCAACACCTTTCCAGCAACCCTAGCCAGAGACTACAGATGACAAATGACCAAGTGATGACATCTAAGACCTCATGAGAGATGGCTAAAACTAGGTAGATAGCTGACGACTATGTCAAACAAGTGATGACAATGACCAACTAACTGACGACAAGACCAAGGGGTGAGCCATTATTGAATATTCTTCTTACGCGAGATCCATATATAAAATTTCATACTTAGCAGTAAAAATGTAATAATAAGTGCATGATTTTGTGACTACACTTGGTTGAATCCACATCCATTGATATCCATCCAACCATGAAGATTTAGGTGTTAGGGACTGCCTATAGCACTAAGTTTTCTTCCACTAAATAGAGGATCCAAAAGCCAGGCATAAAGTGTCTAGACAGCCCTTTGCATTTTTGACAGTTTACTCTTCTTTTAACGAAGTAAGAAATGAATGATCAACAATTTGGATAGTGATCAGTTTTAGGTAGAGAAATGTCTTTCACTAAGCCTTGAGAAGCACTATTAGCAAGCAAGTAACTAAATCCTTTAGCAAATAACATATAGAGAGCATGGGCTAAGGTGCATCCTTGTCTAATGGATCTAAACATCCCAAACCATGAGGACTAAACTCCATTAATAGAAATGCAGTGTCCAAATTTTTTTAAAAGCATTTGAAAAGTGTGAAAAAATCGAGGACCAAACCCCGGACCTTGGAGCATGACAAGGATAAAAGACCACTCAATCCTATCATAAGCTTTTTCAAAAACAATTTTTAAAAATAAGGCTTTTTGAATAGAGACCCTATCCTATACCATACCTTCCCAAATAGAAATCAAATTGTCTAGAGGATATACCTATGTTTGATGAAGTTTGTTTGTTCACTTCTAACTATGAGGGGAAGGAGGTTACCGATTCTATCAACTAAGGATTTAGCCATTATATTTAAGACATATTCACGAGAGTTATAGGCCTCCAATTAGAAATTTTTTCAGGGTGATCTAATTTAGGAATGAATTTGATGTTACCTTGATTGATAACTTCTCCTAAGGAGTTGGTGATTATAGCTTCATGGTACACTTTGTGCAAATCTACTCCGAAAGTGTCCCATAAGGTTTGGTAAATTTCATAAGGGAATCCATCAATCCCATGGGATTTTTCAAGATCCATTTGGAATGCATCTTCTTTAAAATTATCAATGGATAATGGACGGTCACAAGAAACTCTCTGGGACCATGAAAGTTTGTAAGGCATAACCTAGATGCATTTCCCATCCCAAACAGGGGAAGGAGGTTGAGCAACAAAGAGTCATGTTAGATGGTTGTTATTCCATCATAAGTGTGTCTAGATTGGAGTATAGAAAAAAATTATTTAAATGCTCTGTCACCAATTTGTATCCAATGTAAACTAGCTCAAAGTTAGGATCCTCTAGCTTGATATGACTCTTGTACTTTGATCTTGTGTCACCATTGAGTAGCTTGGATCTATATGGAAACATTAAGGGGAGAGGCGTCGAGATTCTATGAAATCTAATGGAATCCACATTATAAATCCACATGAGCACTTTGTCTAAATATGGAAACTTGTTTACCATAGATTGTAGTGAAAGTGGTTTTTCTTTGAATGGCATCACCACACCATTCAATCCAACTATAGTCCCCTATGGGCATGCGGGGGGGGGGGGGGAATTTCCAAATTTGTTTGATGTGGCCAAGAGTTCTATCATGTTTGAGATGGGTGGTGTTTAGATAAAACTGACATTTGTGCTTGTTTTAGTGTTGAGAGTTGGTCCATGAAATATCAAAGTAAATGGGCTAATGATCGGAGAGAATGACAGTCTCATGAACAACAATTGGCCTACTAGAAATGGTGGAGAGGTAAAAAAGGTCTTTCGATCCCACGAGAGCTTGGTCAAGTCTTTAAACCACTATATCTTTCTCGTGTTTGAAAATGGACCACATGAACCATGTAGAGTAGGAGTTATGCATGCGATGGTGATTGGGGTCAGATAATCCTAGTTTGTGTCGCATAAGAACCAAGCTTACCGGTCTCCCACACACCAATGCACAAGAAGGTGACCTTTTTTAACCTTAGGAGATTCAACCATATTGAAATCACCATAGAGAATCTAAAGGTAATTTGGAAGAGAGTTTGTGATCCATCACCATAAAGAGCATGGTCGATAGGTCATTGGAAGCATATAGGTTTGCAAGTCAAAAAATGTTGGCGTCAAAATAAAAAAGAGTCCAAACCACCGGATGGGTGGGGTCATAACCTAAAGAAATAATGTTCTGAGTAATATATGGCACAAACAACGTGATGATTCGTCCATGGATGGACTTGTGGCTAGACATATGACAAATAGCGTTGGGCCAAATGGTGTGGGTAGCAGATTGAAGTAAAAATCCAAATATGTTAACTTCTTGAATGCAAATAATTTTCATATTTTTAAAATGGAGGCAGTTGTCCTTGACCAGGTAATGACGGGTTGGTTCAGTAAGACCATGAACATTCGAATAGAAAACAATCATTAGGAAACATCAAGGTGCATGGATCCCTTGTCATCAAGACCTTCAAGGGAAAAAATGGTTGTTAGAGGTGGAAACCCACTATAGAAGAGCAGCAATAGCACCTAATGACTACAATCATTTATATTCCTAAACACTCTCCATCCTCAAAAGGAGATGGGTTGTTGGAGTGGTGGAGCAAGGATTTGCACTTGATTGAGACCACTCTGTCATCTAGGAAACTTGTATTAGAGCTACGTTACAAAGCGGGTTCAGACGTAGTGATGATTTGTGAAGGAGTAATGGAGGACGCTGTAAGAGGAGTGCGGGAGATAGGCACGGGCGTCTTGCTGGCTAGAAGCACAACTTGTTTGGTAGCGGCGGTGACAAAGCTAGCTCCATTACTACCAAGGGGGCGATAAGAGGTAATAACTTAAGTTTAGATGAACTACAAGCAATATTTTTCTTATTAGTAATAGTGATCAAGTCATCAATTGAATTTGGGGTTTTAGAATTTTCTTGTATTTTTTCTTGTGACGCAATTGGTGAGAAGTGGCCATTAAAGGGCATTAGCGAATTATATGATCTGAGGCTTAACAACAAAAATAAGAGTTTGGAAAATTAATATAAAGCACGCCTTAAGAGAATGATTTTAGGATTTCCTTTCTCCTAATATTAAAGTTTTAATGATTTTAAGATTTACTTTATTAATTTTTTAACAAATATTTGTGTTCATGTTATTTTTGTTCTCTACTCAAGTGTCGAGTGTCTATTTAGGAAGGAATAAAGTTTGAAAGATATTATACTAGTCATGTTTTTAATCTACCAGATATTGTATAATTTCATATCGATACACAATTGTGTTTTGAGAGGGCATTTCTTCCTCGAGACCGGTGGCATCGGTTGGGCAGAAATATACTACTTATATAGTGGGTATTCAGCTTGTTTGGCAAGTAAATAGTAACATCACTGTATTTGTAGAATTTGCGAGAAAAAGTAGTAGTTTTGTTTAGTAAATAGTAGACAATTACCAAGAGGGAGAGATCAAGAAGTGTGGAATTTGCAGAAATGTCGAACGTTAATGGGAATGGCAAACATAATCTGAATAAGAAGAAGAAGAATAAGAAGAAGGGGGGTACGACGGTGAGTCTTTCGGAGCTTCTAATCGGAAAACAAGTAACTCCTCAAGTATACGAAAAACAAGCTGCACCTCCAAATGAGGCTAAGCAGTTTAGGAAGGATGTTCAGGCTCATGCTAAGAATCCTGACGAGTATCTTTTCAAAGGAGAACATTTTGGTGATCATGACGAAGTGCAGGCGAAGAAGAAGAAGAAGAAGAAGTCAGCAGATGATGAGATTTTGAACACAACGTCGTCTCCTTTCAATTCTCTTTCTGATCCTCGACCTCGATCCCGTTCTCCACCTCTTTACAATGACGTTCCCAAATCCAGAAGCAATGTTGGTGTTGGTGTTTACAGTTCCAGTTGGAGATCAATGTCAAGTAACAGCAATGCATGGCATGGAAGGAATGTTGCCCCGCCTCCTCGCCCTCCCTCTCAATATCGTCCGCGATCGGATAATTGGGATGATGACGAGAGAAATTATAGGCTCTAAGTAGTTAAATATAGGATCTAGACCTTGTATACATTAAAAAAATTATAGGATCTACACTTTGTTGTTGTTTTCCTTATCTAATCATTCGCTGCTATATCTTGTCTCTATAAAGGTTATGGGAGCCTTTCAAAACCATTACTAAAATATAGCAATACATATTATAATCATCAACACAAAATTCACAATTCTATAATATAAAGAAGGAAATTTATGTGAACTTTGAGACCTTAAATGAGTGATTTATGAAGGGAGCTACAACGCTTATAATGAGTGGGAGGTCTAATTTTTTAAAAAAATAGAAATTTAAAATTTTAGAATTTATTCCTAGATATATTTATGAAGAAAATTTGAGTGGGTGGGTTAAAGGGAGAGGTTCTAAGTTTCTCACACATTACTTATTCTATAAAAAATATTTTTTTAAAATATTAATTTATAACATAAATAAATTCAATTTAATTTTTTATTGTAAATAAAAATTGATAGTAAGGACTATTTTTACTAGAAATAATCATGTAATTACTCGAAATTTAAGAGTCTTCCTTCCATAGAATTACTTCTTAACTTTATCATATAAGATTTGGGATCGGGTCATCAAGATTATAAGAAATAAGGATCTAGTAGGATACTTCACAAAAAAAAATTATCATATCTTTAAATTATTTTGTTAGTAACAAATATTTATTCTAATATTCAAAAATGAGTTCTCTCTTATATTTATTACCTATTTAATATACAAAGATTAAAAATAAAATAAAATTAATAAATATTTTCATAAATTTTTTTATTTCTTGTAGGATTTTTATAGACAGGTTGTATAGGCATTAGAAATTCATTTTCTTTATGTTGTCAAGCGAATCACAAAGATCCAAGTGGCATTACATATGTTTGTTATATAGTTTGTCATATATATATATATATATATATATATATATATATATATATCTTAAATTTTTCATTGGCTAAAATATTTTTATAACCATCTTAGATTTTTCACATTAATAAAAAATAGGTTTTTTTCAAAATTGTTGTTTTCCTATAGTTTAAACATTGAAAAATATTAGTATTATGCAATGAATAAATTTAGCAATCAATGAATTGAAGTGTTCTATAGTGATTATGAATATCTTAGTTGTGGCATTTATTTGGTAAATGTGAATTGGGTGCTAGTTGTTTTAATGAACATGTGCATTGTTCTTTGTTTTAATCTTGTATTGAATTTTGCTATTGTAACTTATAAGGTGCATTGTTTGACATTGGAGGGCAGGGAGTTACAATTTATTTTGGTAGTATTTTCCTCATGAGAATGCCCTGCATGAGATTTCTAAAGGTCTTTCACAACTAGTATTTGTAATGTTTATATTATTTATTCGACCTGAATTTACTAATTATTTAGATTTACATAATCTCTTTTTTTTTCATGTTTGTGACCACAAAGAATCCCTTTGCCTTTTTTTCAGTGTGTGTTTGTTGTGTTTATTGCTACTCTGGGGGTTGAATTTGTGATTTAAGGATTTTTCATTGAGCATATTTTTGGCATCCATTTTTTGGCCATTGCTTTTTTGTTTTCCACGTCTTTGTTTTCCTATGTTTTTGCTCTCCCCGGTGCCATGTCTAGATACAACCTATTATAAAATTTCACAGTGTGTTGTCAAATATAATTAAAAAAATTTATTTTTTAAAATTAAAACAAGATTGGTTGCAAGCAAAGTTACTCATGTAATGTATATACCTTTGAGATGCATCTAAAGTGAATTCCAAAGTAAACATATCAAGCAGTGGAATGCATCTCTACACTTTCTTTGTGCAGTGGAATAAGTTATTGCCATCTTAGAGTCTTATTTTTACATAGAGGACATGATGATTGGCCATAAATCCTCTTTGGATTAAAGCATCATATGTTAGATATTTTCCTCACACTGCCAACCATAGTGCATAATGGAGTTGCTGAAAAATCATTGGATAGTTTTAAACTGAAGTAATTTGCAGGTGTAAAGTGAAGCACAGAAACCTTTTCAAGCATCCTCTCAACATGTGCTAAAATTGGGGATATCGAACACAACATAGACATCCAAAAATAATTGAAAGCAGATTATTTTCAGATATTGTGGTAAATAGACATGTATACAAAATGGGGGAGTATAGAAAAGGCACGCCAATTGTTTGAAAAAATACCCCACTGAAATGTCATCCCTTGGACTGCAGTAATTGTTACATATTGAAATCAATGTAAAGTTGATTTCTACACATCCAGTGCCTCATTAGCATTCAACACATTCCATGAGTCATTCTTTTGCTTGAGACATTTTTCGAAATAGTTCATGTGCATCTTTATGGTATTTTTAGTTATGTGTACTCTTTATTAATGCTTGATGGATATCTCATATATATATGAGGGACACTTCTCTGATATCCATGTACCTTGAGGACCAAATATTCACCACTTCTACTCATGGTTACATTATGCATTTAGTATGCATTCATATCTTCCTACATCCATAAAATAACACATATATATGAATTGGATTTCATTGATTTAATCTTTCCTTCAATATAATCCACACCAAACAAGCATTAATTACTCTCAGATTGTATAGATTGAACAAATCCAATGCCTTCCATTTTTTGTGCCTCTACCATTTTTGCATTTCCAAAGCACTCAATGCCTTGATTGGGCTTTCATGTAGTCCCTTTAGAACTAGAGAACACTTCAAATTTAGGTCTCTTGTCCTCATTTTTGCACCCCTGCTTGGAATCCTCAAGTTCTTTCCTAACACTATAAAAGGAGCTTTAGAGGTAGTTACTTTCATTATGTTCATTACATATGCATCATAAATGTAGGCATGTACATTCAATAGTGTTTGAGGATAAATATCTGCAAGTTGGGTTATGTGTATAAAACCTTCATAGGTCAGTGCTTTTGCAAATTCAACCTTTACTCTCTTTTTATTGCTTTTTTCATATTCTCTACCTTTATGACCTACGAGACATAGAGTAGCTAAAATTCCTTTTCCTTTCACAATATTTATCATCATTTTCCAGCTATGTCATTCTTGAATACTAATAACAATAGTATTCAAGTTTTCTTTCTTTGTCTTGACACTGCAACATTGACAATATTATTCCTCTGTAATGTTTCTTTTTATTCAATGTTGTAGTCTTGTGATTTTTTGTATTACTTGGTGTGTAAACATTTTGGGATAAATTTTTCTATGTCACCATTTTATTTTGTTTTATCTGCCCTACATTTATATCTAACCATTTTAGGGAACTCATCTTTCCAATATCAGTTGGAATAATACCGATGAGCGAATTAGATAGAGTGTAGACATTAAAACTTTCTTGGTTTTGAAAATTTTCTATATCTTGCAAGTTTCCAAATATGATTTGGAAATGAGGAAAATATCCAAACAACAATAATATTAGATTTAACCAAAAACATTGCGAATAAAGCACTACAAGCATATCAAAATATATTATGATTCTCTATATTCTATATCCTTGCATTGATATTTTATTGCATCCACCATGAAAATATTTATATGGGCCTTTCAAAAAAGTATTAAAATATTTGTGCCAACTTTGAAGCATCATTTTATACTTTGTTTCCTTCAGATCGGCCACACCTCTAGAAAGGAGTCTTATTAGAGCCTTGCCCTATTTTTTGTCTATCAAATCAAGACACGGGGGACTATAATGCCACTCCTGCTAAATAAATAAAACTATTTGATCATGTGATATATGTTCTAGTCTGCACATCCAATTTGTTATTACCATCTCTTTATTTTCCTACCATTCTTAGCAGCAAGACATATTTCATCCATTACTCTTTGACTTGCAGTGAAAGGTCACTCTAGAATATGGATAAACTTGCCGAAGGAATCTAAAAGCTTCCGCAAGATGTTATGTGCTTACAAATCTATTTGGACATTTAAATTCCTTCTCTAACTTCAGCTCCATATGAATGACATGATTGATAAGCATGTCTTCCAAGCAAAACCTTCCTTTAATTTCAGAGGCGTTGTTACTAGTTTTAATGTATTTGAACCTACAAGTGAGTTGTAGTAGCATTCTACGTGCCACACAGAACCAACTAAACTATAAAAGTGCTCGACATGTACAATTTCCCAAAGCTGCAAAGCTCCTTGAACATTTTGAAATTCAACTTATGCCTCTTTATGCAAAACTACTTCAAAACTGTGGATTCCACGTATACCTATTTCTTTCAACCCTTGGCCAACATATCACTTAAGAAATTGCTAAAATATAGTTAAAGTTGTAAGTCCTTAACCTTGATTCCCCATTTTCTCATTGGAATATTTTTGAGATCCTTATGTTATTTTGTTTGGCTCGGGGCTCCTTCTTTGACTCGTGTATCATCCCATAACAAAGATTTATCCTCATTTCTTATATTCTAGTTGAGATCCATCTTAATCAATGTATGCATCTACACATGAAGTTTGAAGCTTCTTCCAAACCCTAATTCACGGATTTCAAGACCTCACCCACAGCACTCCATGTTCCTTTGTCTGGAAAATTTTCTTCCATACAACTATGGGGGTTTAACTCTTCCCTATGTGCAATTGCATATGAATTTTCTTTCAAGTGTGTTTTTTATGTTGATTATATTGCCTGACGCCAAAACAGGGACACATGTAGATCACAATTGCCTGTAGACATACCTTTATCATTTGTATCCTCCCTGCAAATGTCATCCATTTACCACTCCTTGTGATAATTTAACTTGTACTGTCTACCACTCCCTTCCCACACTCCAGCACTTGACATGGACAACTAAAACTTATTTTTTTTACTGTAACCAACCCAACTCCTCGTTGTCATACAATTTTCTTGCACGCACTTAATTTTTACCCACTCTTTCTTTTTCAAGAGATGATTTCCTATTTTAAACCATAACAACTATCATCAATTTGCTAAGATCAAAATAGAATAAACCTTGAATCCTTGAACATACTTAAGGTATTAAACATACTTATTATTAGAAAAATTTATTATTAATACAAATTTTGCATGATTTTACAGTCCAATAATATCATTTGCTATTGTTATTACAGTATACAAATACTATATAAGCCTCTAGCACTTTTACCATGACTTACAATCAAACGTTTTTATTGTTGCAGCAACCAATCAGTTTAACGGAAATCTTGCAATTTCTCTAATTCGGTGAACAGAAAAAATAGCATTCGCTCTCTACTCTTGGTAATGGTTTTTGAATGGGCTTAGTATGGTATGGTTTCTCCATGAATGCAATTGTTTTGCATTATACAAGACTCTAGTTTTTTTCCGGTGGCAGCTAATTTCTACAAGAAAAAAAATTGCATTGGCGCTAAATCTATAAATAGAAACAGGAAAAAAACATTCACACCTTATTCATGATCGAGGTATAAATTCCGATTACTCTTATACAACTTCATGATTAAAATTTATTGTTCTATTTACAATTTACAAGCTAACTTGCTTAAGCAAGATGCTGCCACAAATTACAATTTCTTTTCTTCCGCTTCCATTGCTTTTTAAACTCAAACCTTCCATGGCCAATTACTAAATTTCATTGTTTCTACTTTTCTTTCAGGGAAATCGAAATCATCACAACCTTGTAAACCATTAGATACAAATTTCTTTCAAGCACGAGCATTCGCTAGTGCTGGTTTCGTAAAGGCAAATTAAAAAACTAGCATTCGTTTAAGGTATTACATATGATTAATTTTATAAAAAAATCCATTGATACAATTTCTTTATTTTGTTTATCCTCGCAATACAATCCTCACCTATTTGTATTCCATTATACAAATATTATGTTCTATAACACTATTGAACCTATTTGTCTTCGCAAAATCATTGCTACAAACTACAATTCATTCTTTTCATTTCTATGAACATATTGGACTCTAATCTTTCATCTACACTCACTAGATTTCATATTTTATAATATTCTTGGAAGGAAAATGAAATGAAGAGAACCTTGGAAACCATTTCTGCAAACGAACAACCGTAAAAGAAAGTAAATAGGTGAGCAATTACAAATATCTTGTCTACAAATCTCTACGTAGCCTAATGTTTCATTAATTCATTTACATTTTGTTTCATAGGCAAGAGACGATTCCATGTGCCTCCACATCAATCGATGACCTCAACAGTCGCAAGGTTGGAAATTTATTTCAAGGGGATGTCATTGTTGCATACAAAACAATACTCAACAAAGAGTTGAACATAGAACTTCTACACATAGATTTAGCATACAAAGAAGGTGAAATGACTATGACACTAAACGTCAGTGGACATCAAATTGAAGCCTATCAAGAAAATCTTCTACCATCCAGAGGAGTCTGCATAAAATAGTTATACATAGCACCAAATACCAATTATGATTGTGGAGACTGTGACTACATTCTTCTATTGAATAAAAACCATAGAGAACATACCCCTAGTCTGCAGTGAGTTCAAGTTTATACCAAATACTACAATAAAATAACTCCTTCATAATAAACATAGCTATACAATTGGAACAATTGCAACTATTGTAACTTCTGCACAAATTTGGAACTCGGTTTGTCTTTGAAATTAAAGATGGGTTGTCCATAGATGACAAAACACAAGTACCTTCACCTCTTTGTGTTCTCTCCATCATTTTTCAATCCCTTTTCTTAATCTTCCTTACACAGTATTTGAACATTCTAACATTTCATCGGATGCAAGATGTACTTGTTTGATACATTTGCAGCTTATTTGATACAATCAAACGAAAACTCTGTACAAAACAAGTTCCAATTTATTTGTTTAATAATATAGTCAAGTGAAATAGCCCCAACAAGGCACTAAGGACCTATCAATCAACATTTATCACCGCACTAAAGACTATACAAGCACTCCAAGATATGCAAACAATATTGAATGCAACAATAGAGGTAAGAAAATGAAAATTCTAGTGATCTGCCCTTCAATACAATATTTCCTTATATATAATATTGATTGTTATCTCTTTCTTTCTGCTCACATTACTTAGGTACAATGTGCATTGAATTTCTCCAACGTGTACTCCAAGTTGTTTCAAATTGTATGTAGCAAATGCAACTTCAAAGTTGATAACCTTCTTTCATTGCAACAAACAACAATAACATGTGAAAATTGCAACTAGGAGAGTACATTTCATCATACCCACCGATTGATCTGTGATATAGCAATATCAACTACTTCAACTGTCAAATGCACTCTTGTTGGTCCTCTGTTGGCTAGATTGCTACCTCCACTAACTGAAATGACTCAAGAAAAGTAAGTGCAAAACAAAAGCTCCATTGTACATCTCCTTCATATTTTCGCACTACAAGGAACAGTTACGCTCAATCAAACTAACACCATTCTCAACATCAACACTGATATCTACCCATAAGGTTTATAGTTATCCACATATATACTACTACATTTTATTCATTTAAAGAATATCCTTTGTGGCTAATATTTATGTTTTTTAGGCTTTGTAAATACATTAACAACCGCATTATCGAAAAAAATTCTAGCTTATTTTGAACGTGAAACAACCCTTGACATATGAAGAATATTATGTCATTGCATGTGTTTTACTTGACTTCATAAACATGTTTTGCATTGGATATCATTACAAAATCATATTTGTGTGATGAAAAAAATACTATTGAAATTCAATATAACTTTCCAGTGACCACATTTTGTAATTTTTGAAAATGCTACTCTTAATCCTCTCCCAAATATAAACAACAGTGTCAACATTGTATATAGTCTGCACTTTTTTTACATTGGAACTTGAATTTATACACATCTTTCGTATGTATGTTGCATTCTCAACTTACATAAATGGACCCCTATTTTGATTTCAGTTTTCACGTGTTTTGTTGCATATTTGTTTGATGTTGGCTATCACAGATATTGCATCGCTTCAGAAGGCCATGAATTTGCATTTATAACGTTGTTACACTTCACTAATTTGCTAAGTTGGTTTTTTGCGTAATCAGTTATAAAAAAAAAATCATTCTTTTTTTTCGCCAAAAGAAAAATATGCATCATGCATTATCATGTCATTCAACTTTTGTCTCTAGTTGTGCTTCAAACCAGGTCATTGATTCTCACTTTATCATGGTTCTGTAATGGCCGAAATTTGTGTCTCGCCATTATTTATTTGAGGATAAACGATGTTTGAAGGACTTGTTCACCATGGTTACTTGACTGTATGCAGACTATGTAGTGGCCTCTCAAAATTGTGCTTTTTTGTTTTGCTTTTTCCACTGCTTGAAATATTTTCCAGCAGTGAAATCTTTTTGTGTGTGTTGTCTTTCACAATGTTGGTTTAATAATATTTATATGAGAAAATCGTTAGATAGATGAGTATACCTTGCCAATTCGGCTTAATGTCATGGCTTCACTATCCAGATCTTTCTCTATGTTTAGCAAAATAGAATGCATGTACCACTCAATGACATCCCAAACAAGCTCCATGCTCACTACTTCCTCATCAAATAAAGCTTTATTAAGTAATTCATCCTCCCTGTAAATGAGCTTGTACAAATTCACATATACATTGATTCAGCAGAACACGCTCTTTCATACTATGAAATTCTCTTATCAATTCCTTGTCTTTTGCAGTATAGACAATGGCCTATGCCATACTTAATGGTTGATAACAATCGCTTGTTGCATTCAAACATTGTCTATAACCAGTTCCTTCAATTCCTATTACATCTCCTCCTCGCTTTACCCATGTTTTTGGTTTGGTCCCACAGTGCTCCCCAAAGTCAATGGCCAATAGATAAAATTCAAGGGACTTTGATATATGTTGTTTAGCAGCCCAAATGGCTCTTAATGCTTTGTTTCCTTCTTCTTCCATATATATATGCCATTTTGCTTTTGCCCATACCAAGTTCACTGCACCCAATTTTTTATAACATGAAGCTCTTTCACTTCTATTGTTGAAGCTTGCAACATCAAGAGCTTCTTCATATAATTCATGAGCTTTTCCCAATTTATGCCTCAGAAGGCATGGTCCATAACATCCTCTGGATACTTGAGAATATAGCTTGATTCCCCTTTTACGTAGGGCTTCGCAGCTAGGCACTTCGATTGACATTTTGCCATGTGGCCATTACTCTTCTGCTCATTCCCTATGAATTCCATGCATGGTATAAGTGACGCACGACATAAGTAATGTTTTCAAACAGGTTACGAATGACCTTTATGTCTATTGTGCTTGAAATATTTGAATAGATACACAGTTTTGCATGGTCTCAATTTGTGTAACTGTCTTGGCAACAACACTTTCCACCATCAATCTTCGTTGGTCCTGTAAAAAACATAATTCACATCAAAAGGTCAGATGTTCCACAAATTTAACATAAGCTCTGTTCACAAACTCCCTTCGGCGGGATATGCCATTCCATGGCCGTGTTCGAATGGTTTTTTAAGTCATTATTATTATAATACTGTAGTGACATAGACAAAAACACCTACTTATTAACTTATTTTTACAAAAATTAGTTCAAATGGAAGAGGGACGACTTTGACGGGCCAGGCTTATGACCGATCACATTTCACAATATTAAAAAAGTTTATGCAGATTTTGAAATGTCGGGTCCTTGGAACAAGTGTAATACTTATGGACCAAATTTGTTTTTTTGGGAGCAAACCCTAACCCTAAACGTTGTAGGCAGCAGGAATTTTGCAGCAATTTTAATTATGGTGCACCCAAATGTATTGGACTGCGGATGCGTGTATGGTGGCCTCTTGATGGAAAGTTATGATGCAGCACAGTGTTGTGTATGATGATGGTCACACTGAGACACTCGCTATGGTAAATGAGAAATGGGAGTTTAATAAAAACTAAATTGTCACGGCTTTACTCAAACCTCAACAACTTCAGTGGCATGTTTTCAATTATTAAGTGACATGTTTTTTTTTTGGTTGGGGAATAAAGTCATATACATACACATATCTCTATTCCTATATGCAATCATAGTGGTTCACATGCTTCTTCTCCTAACATGTAGGATTTTAAAACCCTTTTTCATACGTACATCCACTACTTCTCATAGTGTAGATTCTATTCAATTGCTTCATAAATCACTTTCGTCTAATGATGGCAAGAGTGACCCCTGCAAACACCTTTGATCATTCCATGTTTCTATCTTTGATTATCTATCTAATGATATATTACCTACAAAGCTTATACATCGAAGTCTCAAGGAATTTTCCTTACAATGGCTCTATAATCTCCAAAGACACTTTGTATGATCTTTCACTTCTTTACAAAATCATTTTCTTGCACTATTTTCTATTAACATTGGGGACAACATTTCTTATGCTCAAATGTTTAAAGTTTCTAAAGCGCTAATGAGCATATTAGTGACTATGTTTTACTCTATAATAATAGCATGCTCACTACAATGAATAGTATCTGAGCCGATATCAAATTTCAAGACCTATTTACAAAAATCTTGTTTACTCCTTTACAAGTCTAAGGTATCTTTAATAAGTTCCCTTAATTGGATCATATATGTCATAATCTTAAATAATGTGAGGCAAAGTTACTGCATATGAATAAAATTAAGTATGTTCGTATATCTTCTATTATATCTAATGCTAAGTTACCAAGAAAATCTACATTCAAATGCAAGGTTGTTGATAATAAAGATACTACTAAAGACACTATCAATGTCATAGTTCAACCTGCTAAGCTATAATTTCAACATGTACGACGGAAATTTATGTGTCTACCCTATGCTCCACACATTAGTATAAATAAATTACTTGAGTGCAATCTTGTGTCTCTCCCTCCACCACTTGACATTGATGTAAGCAAGCCTCATAGTAAATCTTTTTATGCTAATGATTATTGTGACTATCATAGATGCATTGGTCACCTTAATAATCAATTTATCAATCTTTAAAATGTTACACAAGATCTTATCAATGCAAAGGTAATTGAATGGGATGAGCCCACTGAACCCTATAATCCTACTGATGATAATCCAAATCTAAAAAATATTTATTAAAGATCCACTTCCTAATCATAACGCTGACAAATCAACTTCAAAAGCACACGATTTTTATCATGTTGTACCACATTCACCTTCTTATAATCACCCATTGCATGTAAGTACTGGAAATATTATACCTACACCACCTTCTACAATGGTTATTAATTTTTATGACTCTAATATGGATGATACTCTTTTCTCAACTTTGTACATTTGTGCATCTATTAATCAAGTCCCTGTACATAATTTTTTTTTATCCACGTAATAGACATAATTGATGTACTCTTAATATTCTTTGTTCTCTTGGCTATACTACGAAGAACATCACAAGTGATCTTGATTCCCAATTTTGACATATTATTCTACATATCACTATTGGCGTTCTTACCACATAGGTCCTATGTATAGTGTTTTCCACTCTTAGCTCAAATGACATGTGTTTAAGTCTCCCTTGGTTACGTATTCTTAAGTTATACCATCTATTTAACACCAATGTTTTAAGTTTATTCACCAACAACAAGTTGTCGTTGTAACATGCAAATGAAAGTAGCCAAACTAAGCTAGGATCTAACACCAAGTAAATCCTCAACAACTTTTAATGTAAATACATCAAATAAAGATAAGAAAGGATGAAACAAAAATTTCATAAACACAAACATAGCAAATACAAACCTCCCTTTGATTTTTGGATTTTCTTTGGAGATGTGGGTATCCTTGTGAGCCGAGTGCAATCCACGAGTGGGTTAAATATAAGGAGGGATCTTCACGAAGGAAGAGATCTCCTCTACATATCCCAAATGTCATGTTTGATTCTCCTCTTACTACTTCAACAAGAAAAGGTTTTCTCACTTTTACCTAAATATCTTTTGCAATAGCCTAACTTGATAAAGTAGATGTGTATGTCTTACAAGAACATGGTGTGTTTTGGGATGGGGGTAGAGGATTTCTTTTAGAGGTTTTCTCTTTGGGAAAATTACAACTCTTAGTGAATGTTGGATAATGGAGATGTAGAATTAGGAGTAGATAAGCATGATTAGGAGTAATTAATTAATATTAATGAGTTGTGAAGCTCGTGGGAGGCTTAATAAATCACTTGGGTTTAATTGATAGGCCAATATTAGATTGTAGAAGCTATTTAGAGAAAATGTAGAGGAAAAATTAGTGGGCTTAGGGGGGTTTGAGAGTGGGATTTATTTAATACGATGATTATTAATTGAATACAAGACAAAGAAAGGATAATTAATTAATTAAAAGGTCATTTTAGCTAATGAAGTGACATTAATTGGCATCTAAGCGTGGGAAATTAGGTAACTAACAAAAGGTCTGTAATTGAGTGGTGATTATGGGAAAAAGGTATGATTAGTACAATTTTAGTAGTTAAATTGTGTGGCGGTAATCAGGTGTCTACATTTGCCCCACTTTTATGCGGTGTTATATGAGTGATGTCATTCCAAAGAAAGTAGACAATTTTTATTTTTAATGGGAGGAAGAAAAATTACGAGGATGTACGATGCCCCTTGAGCATCGATGGAGTGATAGAAGAAGGTGAGTAACGCTCAAAAAGAGGGAAAAATGATCATGGAAGACAAAGGATTCATCGTAGTGGCCATAAGTCCATGGCGGTGGTTGAAACCACCATGACATAGGGCTATATAGGGAGGGGTAAAAACAAATCATTTTCACCGTAATGAATAGTATAAAAGGAGCTTTATGTTATCATGATGAGAGGAGATGTCATTCTAGTGTTTAGACACTGAGAAGGGCTAGTTTGGGACTATCAACGAATGTCAAGACATGAGGATTTAGTAGGTGATGTCATTTAAATTAATTTAATTTTTGGAAAAAATTTATTTAGCATGCATTTACTACCCCAAAATTGGTGGCACATGAGTCTGCTGAAAGCAAAAAATGTCTATTTCAATGAGCTCATGCCAAGTCACAATGGTTTTGTAAGGATTTTAATAGATTCACCCTAGGTTTAGTGGATTCATTATAAATTGTAGCAAATTCACCCTAGTCAGAAAACTTGCAATACCATCTGGCGAACTCACCAATGGAAGATTTGTGACATGACGTACCGAAGTCACTTGGGTAGTGAAGTCACTGCAAGGTATAGTGAACTCAACTTATCAATGGATGTGTTTCTCCTTGCATCAAATTTTCCATTAGTGGATTCGAACTAACTAGTAGTAAACTCATTAAAGTTCTAGAAAAATGAAGCTTAAGTTATTGATTTCTAAAATTGATGAAGTTGACTAAGTATAAAATTTTGATTTTGTGGCTGTAAGTGAGGTTGGTTAATAGGGCATCATTCTGGGGCACTGAAATGGGTTCAAATGATGCATCTGTATGATTGGGATATTATAGATGAGTTGGGATTGTACTATATAGGATTGATACCAATGATGCAAGTGAATTAGCCACTTTTGACCATCTTTATTGAGAGATGGTACTCTGATACTAGTACGTTTTAGCTATTGACAGAGGCCATGATTATTACCCTAAAATTTGTACATTGGATATTGAGATTGTTGATTTTAGGGGATTCAATTTATTATGATCTAACAGACATACCTAGGGACATGGTCCGAGTTATAGGCTATGTAGATTTTCCCCCTGTTATGACATTGATTGTGTTGACATAGACAATTGATCGCAATATGATTGAGGATTTTACCTTAGTTTTTATGGTTCTAGTCAGTGGCATCCTACTTCCTAACAGGAGCATCTGGTACCTGTTAGTTGGCTACTTGAGTGTGATAGTAGATATGGTCAAGAAACACAAGAGATTCACATGGTGATTGAGTGTCCTCATGTAGCTATACAAGGACCTTCAAATTTTCATGTACATATGTGGAAAGAGTATAAGTCATACTACATTGCTATAGATATGGGCCTAGGATTATATAGCAGTTGGTCTCCTAGTAGGCATCTTTTATCCCTTATATGATGATGAACCATGGAATTTTGGATGGGTTAGATCAGGTTGTTGTTACAAATATTAGTGCTCCATTAATATATGGGTTAATATCTTGTTAGTGTTTGGAATATATTAGTGTAACAATACACTAATATAAGCTATTAGAGTTACATAAGTTGTTCAAATAACTCACCTAATATGGTGGTTTTTTGTAGGAGGTAAAATATGACTCCTCCATATTAGGAGATCCTCCTCGTATATATTTGTGATTGGTCATGAATCAATAAATGATTGAGGTTTATTATTATGAGTTAACTTTATCTAATACATTTTTTAAATATTTACGTTAACTCTAAACCAAATTATTAGCATGGAAGAATCTATTTTTAATTTTTAATTGTGGGAGGGGAATTTGATCCGTTATACTTCCCTGATTTATGAGAGTGCTTACGAGGCCATGTAAATATAGATCATTATTGTATTAGTGTGATTTTGTTCCAATAATCAAAGGAGTGTGATCCTGCTATACAAAAGTAGTTTCTTTCATTTATTGTCTCAATAGCATATCGATCCATAGACCAACCTCAATTTCTAACCAACATTGACAAAAGATTCATGTTAAACTTGCCACATGCTACAAAAAACCCAACATTTGAATAGATCTCAATATTCTCTAAGGTTATGATATTCTATGAAGGAATGCATACTCTTATTAGACTAATTTTGCTAGAAATTAAGTTTTGTTAGTATTCAATCATCCAATTATATCTATCATTAGGGGTTACACACCTATCAAGATCTTCTTGGAGGAACTTCCACGACTCACAAGTTATTCCTCCAATTCACCTTGATTTTCCTGACCCTATCGACAAATTTCACATCATTCAAAGGTGTGTTAATGTTTTATTTAAAGATTTAAAATGACTTATTTCACATTTCAGATTAGTAGATGTAAACACTATGGAACATTTCATTAAATTGCATCTTTTTTATAACTGAAAAACAAAACCCTTCAAGATTTATCATGATTGAGAAATCAGTGTTTTTGGGAAACATGGGATTGTCTCCAAGTTGTGGGACTTGCTACTTGAGACAAACCTCCATAGAAGGTTGGTTCCTGTACATATTCATAATGTTAAACTACTCCTAAGGAAGAAAATGCAACTAATTAATCCTAATCTACCACTCCAAGGGACCATTGAAAGAGAGAGGTGCATGAAAAGGTGAAATCCTAAGCTAACAGAGGTGATAGCTCCAAGAAGATTGGAAAGACACTCATATGAGTGGAAATGGGAGGAAACTGGAGGATAGGGCAGACATGAATGCTAAAGTCCAAAACAAGATTTAAATTCTCATTTCCATGGAGCACAACAGAAATAAAACCTACAAAAGGAGAATAAACATGCACAAAATGCCTGCGAATGCAATAAAGAGGCAAAATAATGCAATAAACACAGGATAGGGCAGAGAATAGCCACAAAACATGAAGTTTATTACTTTAGAGAGATGCATACTCCATTACAATGAAGGAATAAGGCAAGAATCACCATGCATAGGTCCAAATCTGAGGCCTGCAACTTAAAATACACATGCAGCACTTGAAATGATGCTCTAGCATTCCAAGAGGGTCCAACCTATACAAATGGGCATCATTCTACAATATATAGAATATGGGCGGGAGAGAGAGAGGGGGGGGGGAAAGAAAAGATAGGGAAACTCAAATTTCCACCTTAAACCACCAACAACATGCATTGAAAGTCTAAAAATAGGCATGGGCACCCTACTAAATCCATTCCCCCTTGATAATTTTCTTGTAAGAGAAGGAATGAGCACCATACCTCATCAAATCTGGTGGTTGAACTACCTAGAATTGCATATTTAATTATGGGTTATTTTTTCCTCTTTTCCACCCACCTTAACTCACCAAATTTAATATTTCTAGTTTTCATGGTGTAGTAGATGATGATACCTTTCCAACAAGTCCAAGTTTATTAAATTTGGAGTTGTGGGGTAAAATTTGTGGCCATTTAAAGTTCAAGAACTCAGGAGAATCACAACAAGGTTCCCTGGGGGCTGTTACTATCCTCTTTAATGCATTTTGTGCTTGGGGTGGATGGATCGGCTGGTTGGCAAACTGTAGGAATGATGGAACAGTTCTTGCAGGGTCCGACTTAACTGATTTTTCTGTAGTTCTATGTGGGAAGAGAATTGGGGTTGGGGTGGAACTGTGGAACAATTCCACCTGTTCCATCAGTGTTCGCAAGACTGGATTTGTCCAATTGGAATTCCCAACTCCCTTGTCACTTATTCAGCCCATCGAGGAACTAACGAAACATGGTAACAATTCATTTTGTTCCTCACCCGACTCACCCGACTTTGTCCCCCCATCGCCTCCCATTAGGTCAAATCACTTATGTGATGAACAAGAGGCCTTGAGGAACTATTTTTTCAATGCTCAAAAGAGCCAAATTTTCACCAATTCAATGCCCCCAACTCCTCCTACAGATGATGAGGCAATGCAGAGAATAAGAGGAACGATCCCCTAGTTATTTGGACAACTTGCATTCACAGTCTGGCTCTGAGGTTCTACACTACAAGTTACGCACACTGCAGCTATCTACTTGGCACATTTCCTTGGTTGCATTTCCTCACGTACCTTACATGATTTGCTTATGCAATTCCTTCCATTTTCCTTTTACTCTTTGTTCCACTCCTCCCTTGCATGTACCTTCTACACATTTACCTTCTTCCCAACATTTATTCATCCTACACGCACACCTTAGACTTGCTTTCCAAATAAACTGAGTCCCTAGCATTCATGCGCCCTTTCTCCTTGTTATCACACATTATTTTGTAATAATTACGCCTCTCCCATATATTTATTCCTTAGGTACTTCTCCCATTTCCTCCTCTGTGTGCCTTCTCTCTCCTTCACTCTGTTTTCTTTCCACGCCCCATTCCTCCAAGTACATCCTTTTGAGCCATCTTATGTGTTCTTTGTGCCACGTGGAAATCTTTCAAACCTGGAGTGTGCTACACGCAACCAATCAAAGTGCACCACCAGGGCACTGAATCCTTGCAAAAAACCAGTGGGTGAAACATGGTAGAAATGACAAAACAAATGTACAATTGGCTGATTTTTCAGTCAATCATGCGCGCCACATGTCTTAGCGTGCCCAATTAGCACTGCGGATCTTCTGATAGTCATAAATTATTCTCTAGTGCTCATATCCTTGAGCACTCAAAATTTTTGGAAAGATGATGATGTGGGCTACATGTTAGGCCATTCAAATTCAAATTTTAGTAGATTTGGTAGGTGAGGAGCTAGGAAAATGTATTTCACACCATTAATATGTTATCTGATTGCTTCAACCACCCAGATTTGATATGATCGGCCTTCCTTCCTTCTCCGACACACCAAAAAAACATGGAGAACCACACTTGACAGATTGCAGGAGGATTTATAGGCATTAATGGCTGGTGGTTGAGTTTTTAAATCAGATTTCCCCCCTCCTCTTTTCCCTCATCGATTCATCTATAAATGTAAGAGCTCTGCTCATTGTAAAGGGTTAGACATTTTTACATCCTTTAGTGTTTGCTAAGGATTCTTTATCTTTGTATTCTGAGTCACAGACCTCTAGATATGGTTCATGCATGTGAATATCATCCTTCAGACGCCATTGTAACTAACTGTGCATACTTAGAAGTAATAGAAGCACTATTTTGTAGCTATCTTTAGCCTTATAATGTTTTATTTCTTCTTTCTTGCCTGTTGTTGCATTATGTGTTTGTTGTGTCACTTTAAGTTCCTTGCATCACCATTTTTTGGTTGTGTTTCATGAAATCGATGGTGTAAATGTTTGTTGGTCTGTGTTACACGCATGCCTAGCCTCCCCTCATGTTTTCTCTTTTGTTTTCACTCAGAACAGATAGTGTTCATCCCACTTTTTCTGGTGTTATCGCCTCCCTTTTAGTTTAGTTTTCCTTTATGTTATCCTTCTATCACTGGTCCCTTGGCATTTTTAGTTTATTGTTTCCTTTCCAGCATTATTAGTAGCAATAGCAGTAGAAATAGGTAGATGAACCGGCCTTCTCCGGAGATCTGTCTCAAGTGCGCAAGGTCCCACAACTTGGAGACAGTTCCATTGTTGTCTCAAACAACTCAGTTCTATCTAGATCCGAGACATGGGTGCATGTTTGACAACCAACAGTTTCTGGCATGCCCAGTGGGACAAGCATTGAAAGCTTAAATTTCAACATTGCTAAGTTTGGTGTGTGACTTAGCAATTTATAGCCTTTGGAGGCTCATTTCAAACACATCTGGTGACTCCCAACACTCAAATCTACTATTTTAGCAGCTAGAGCACCTTTTATGAGAAGAGTACATACTAGACAAAGTGTTGTAGCTGAAGGATCCTTTGAGTACCTCCAGATTTCACCAAGAAGTACATGCATCAGAGATTCCATACATGCATCTCCATCTCTAGCGTGCCGAGAACATTCCACTCCTTCTCAAAACAGACCTACGCACCCTGCCATAACATTACAACCACCTCCTCCAAGGAACTTTTCCAGCTTCACTGGTGGAATCCCACTCAATCTCAATACACAACATGATATGCCAGCATCCGCGCTCAAGAGCATTCCATACTTCATGGGAGAAAATCAAGTCACCCCTTGTCGAGCATATTCAAGATGTAGCAAATGTGTGCTCTGTCTATCTGATCACACATGATGATGTAGCAGTTAGGCTCCTTGCAGCCTCATTCAAAGGTAAAGTGCTCCAATGGTACCATGGCCTAAGACCTGCATCTATTGCCACCTGGGATGAGCTTGGAATAACTCTATGTAACTACTTTGAAGATAAGTCAGATCACCTATCACTGGTGGATCAACTGACTACAACAAAGAGGGTACCCAATGAGCAGATGACTAATTTCAACATTAGATTCCAAAAGACTTGGGACAAAATTCCTCAAGTGGTAAGGCCTACAACCCAACATGTTTTCTTGTAGTATCTAAGGGCTTTGAATAGTGACATCTCAGTCATGATTCAATCCATGGGAGGTAGAGCCTTACCTGTTGCATACAACATTGCAATAAGGGAAGAAAATAGTCTCATCCAGGTGGGAAAGTTAGCTCCTAGACCTCCCACACCTTTGTTTCTAGAAATGTCTCTCACACCCCAACCTTCTATTGCCCCTGTTCTAGTGCAGAGCATGCAACCAGTTGCATCCACATCCTACTCTCCTTGCATGCACAGAAAGAAGATGAAGAGATGAAGGCCCTGATTAGAAACTTATCCAATAAGGTCATATCTTTAAAAAAATATTAGGCACAAGCCTTCAGAAATAGTTTTAATTAGGCGCATAACAAAAACAATCATCCTCGGCACAAACAATATGGAAACCAGAGATATGGGCAGAACCAACAGAACGATAGATGGCATGTTAATGCACACTTGCCCTTGCAAGTTATTCCTCTTGCACAACCTCTTCCAGCATTCAGCACATGCCAGGAACTTATCCCAGTCCAGAACAATATGGTGCAAGAATCAGAATGGTGTTTCCCTTGCAACATGCCTCACAGTCAGTATCATTGTGCCAATGTTGTGTGTGTATAGGCCTATATGATCCAAAATGCTTCTAACTATGAGCCTTCCATCATCACAGGTGAGCCCGAGAACCAAGAAAATCCAAAGGCTCCTCCTGAAGCCAACTTGATATTATTTGGCACCGAAGGACTTTTGTGTAATCAATCAAGTTACAGATGATGGAAAATAGACTACACACCCAAGGTTGTAGACAACACAAGATACAAGAAGAGAATGCTTCAAGTCTGTGCACGCAAGTTTCTATTCCAGCAACACAAGTAATCCTCAAAAGAAAAAGGAATCAACTAAGGCATCCAGTAGTAAAAGTGCTCAAGTTCCTACATGTGAGGCTCCATGCAATAATCCTTCTAAAGCAGTGTGATCCCCTCCTTTGGTAGGTCAAGCCTCTGCACCAGCTAAGGCTCCATGGCTCTACACCTGAACAATCAAGAAAAGGATGTTGTTGTGCCTCAAATGCATAAGTCAGTGGGTCTTCCATTCAGCATTGTGGATGAGATGAAGAAGACAAACATAAATGTCACAATGTGGGATGCCCTGACCATTCCATCTCAGTGTGACTTATTGCATGAAGCTCTGGCCCAACTTCCATGTGCTGATCTAGTTTTCAAAAGTGCATGCTTCTGTCAATATCTTCCAAGAAGAGGAGAAGAAAGTAAGTAAGGTTTCAAAACCCCACCCTTTTATATTTCCTTGATCATAGGAAAACATCTCGTCCATAACTGTATGATTGACTTAGGTGCTAGTACTTCTTTCATGCCTAAGAAATTGTTGATGTCTTAGGTCTTAAGTATAGCCCCTTGACAAAAGGAGTCCTGCAACTTGATGGTTCAACTATCACTACCCTAGGAATCATCAAGGATCTTGAGTTAACCCTCCATGCATGTCCAAGCCTCACAATAACTCAAGATGTGTCAATCATTGATCTACCCCCTTTGTTTTCCCTTTGTCTGTCAAGAGATTTTACTACTAAAGTGGGTGGTTACTTGTCTTCTGATTGGACCCATATGTTACTCAAGACAAGGTATGGTACCTAGTTTACCATACAAGTTGAGCCAATATTTTCCTATCATGTAGAGTCATATGACCCATCCCCTCTCCAAGCCAATTTCCTAATTTGAGAAGAACAAGTTTCAGCCCTTGAAGAACAGCTTGTCGCGCCTCCTATTCCTGACTTGGTCTTGGATGAATGGGTAGAGGGGCACCATAAATTTGATCCATATGCTGAACAGTTAGAAGCTTATGAAACTGGGATTTGTACTTATGGCATCCTTGAAGAAGAAGTTGTGTTGTCGTGCACATGCGCTAAAGCAAAATGAAGAAAGCACAGGTCTGTGGAAGTTATACTTTGATGGATCTAAAAGTAGAAACAACGCGGGTGGCAGGATTTGTTATCATTTCCCCTAAGGATGAGAAATTTTTCTTCGTTCATAGGCTGTAGTTCACATATTCCAACAATGTGGTAGAGTATGAGGTGTTGGTGCATGGTCTTCTAATTGTGGAAAAGAAAAATATCAAGGCATTACAGATCTTTGGGGACACAAAATTGGTTATCCACCAGGTCACCAATAAATATGCAACAAAGAATAAGGTTCTTAGAGCTTATAAACATAGATTTTGGGACCTACTTGAGAGATTTGATGCTCTGAATCAGAAGGTGGTGTCGCGCAAGGTGAACAAATAAGTTGATCATAAGGTTGTGTTTGGCTCACAATTCTCTCCTACTGAGGACTTTGTTAAGGGGAACACCCATCACATTAAGATGGTAATCAAGCCATCTATTCCATACAACAACACCAACTGACAAGTGTTTGATAGTGACTCACAGATTGTCCAGTTCATCCAAAATGAAGCTGAGTTCTCATCAAGCATGCAAGTTGACTTGCATGACAGCTATGGTGACCAAGTGATACAACTAAAGACAAACAAGTTGCCTAAAGGGTTGGTCACCTTAGAGAAAATGTTTAGCCCTGATTATGAGTTCAAGGGTGAAGAAATGAATATACATGCGATGCAAGAAGATTGCTCCCCAGTCACTATTGCCTGCACATAGAAAGGAGTTGTTTCTTAGTAAAGCTTGTGTGCATGATGAAAATAAGCCTTCATTTCTCTTGTCAAAAATATAGTGATATATTTTCATGGGAGTATGAAGACCTCAAAGGATTTGATCCAAGTGTTTCTCAAAACTCCATTGACCTTGATCCTAGTATCAAGCCCATCAGACAAAAGCAGAGACCAATCAATCCAAAGATAGAGCCTCTCATGAGAAAAGAGTTATCTAAACTCATTGAGGAAAAGATAATTTTTCCCATCAAGTACTCTACTTGGGTCATGAATCTAGTTCCATTGTGCAAGAAGAATGGTGAAATTAGACTCTATGCGTTGATTTCAGATATTTGAACAAGGCATCTCTAAAGGATCATTATCCTTTTCCTTCTATGGAGTAGATTCTACAGACTATGGTTGACGCACAAATATTCTCAATGTTGGATGGGTATTCTAGCTTCAATTAGATCCTAGTCAAGGAAGAGGATCAATACAAAATGGAGTTTACAACCAAGTGGGGAACATATGCATATCAAAAGATGCCCTTTGGTTTGTCAAATGTAGGCACAACATTTAGCATACCATGGATATTGCCTTCAAAGGTTACATCAATGAGTTCATCTTGGTTTACCTTGATGACATCACTATCTTCTCAAAGCAATAGTGCAGATCACATGACACACCTAGAAAAAGTATTTGAGAGATGCAGAAAATTTGGGGTATCTCTTAACCCCAAGAAGTGCAATTTTTTTATGGCACAAGGAAAGCTTTTAGGCCATGTGGTTTCAAAGGATGGCATCAAAATTGATCCTGAGCATGTTTCAACCATCCTGTCTCTTTCCTTATTGGTGCACAAGAAAGCCTTGTAGTCCTTTCCTTGGAAAAATCAACTTTGTTAGGAGATTCATTCCTAACTTTGTAGGAGTGGTAAGGCCTATCACCCTCATGCTCATGAAGGAAACAACCTTCAAGTGGAAAAGTAGAAGGAAAGAAAGCTTCAACAAGATCAAGCAAGAGATTTATTGTGACCAACACTCATCAACCCAGATTATGCAAAGGATTTTATCCTTTATGCTTATGGCACTGATGCGAGTGTTGTTGTTGTCCTGACACAAGAAAATGAACAAGGGTTGGAGTAGCCAGTGGCTTTCTTCAGCCAAACACTAAAATATTATGAGCTGAGATACAATCACGTGGAAAAATAGGTCTACGCCATCATGCACGCACTTAAGAAATTCAAGAGCATGCTCGCCACAAACCACATCAAGGTGTTAGTCCCGCACACAAGTGTTAGAGACTTCATCATGGGAGTCAAAATCAGTGAGAAGAGAGCGCGATGGGTGACCAAAATCATGGATTATGATGTGATTATCAAAGCCACAAGGATGGTGAGAGGAAGCACACTTTTCAAACAACTTGTTGAGGATGTGCAGAATGAACCTGAGACTTCATTATTTCTGGATGAAGAGCTCCCACACATAGAACTTGAATAGAATACAACCCCTGGCACACACGACTGGATGAAGGACATAGTCACATTCCTTTCTGAGGGCGCATACCCTCCTGGTTTGAACAAGGCAAAGAGAATACATCTAAGGCTGAAATCAATCCCATATGTTCTGATTGATGGTCTTCTCTTCAAAAGGAATCTTGATGGCATGTTGTTAAGGTGTATTGACAATGTGCAGACTGAAAAAGTGTTAGCAGAATTTCATGATGGATTATCTGGTGGACACTTCTCTACCAAGACTACAACAATGAAGATCATAATGGAAGGACTCTTTTGGCCTACCCTATTTGCAGATGCACAAGTGGGTCATGAAATGAAAAGAATGCACTTTCTTTGTAGGTAAGAAAATATTGGCAGTGCTTCCCCTCCAACAAATCCAAGTGGATTAGCCTTTTGCGCAATGTGGTCTTAACTTCATAGGCATGATCAATCCTTCCTCAAGCACTGGGCATAAGTGGGTGTTGACAGCTACAAATTACATCACAAGATGGATACAAGTTTTCGTGCTCAAAGAATCAACCGAGTTAGTCATCCTTGAATTTCTCGAGGGAATTGTAACAATGTTTGGTGTTCCTCAAACCATTATCTCTGATAATGTAAAATCTTCCTTGGTACTAAAATCACTGATTGGGTGTGAGCCTTGGCATATATTTGAAGACTTCTTCTAACTATTACCCACAAGGTAATGGATTGGTAGAGTCAACAAACAAAAACCTGATCAGGATCATGAAGCGCACAATGAATATCAACCAAATATAGTGGCATACAAAGGTCTCGTACATTCTCTGGGCAGACAGAATCATAGTGAAGAAGGCTATAGGAACTTCACCTTATAATCTTGTCTATGGAAAGGAGGCCACCCTTCCCTTGACACTTGAGTTAAATTCATTGGCATTTTCTTAACAACTACAATTGGAGGGCACATATCAAAGAGAAATTAGAATGACAGAGCTAGTTGAACTTGAAGAATCAAGAAACTCTGCCATGATCAAGCTAGAACAACATCAACAAGAAACAAAGAAGTGGTTTGATAGAAAGGCTAGGCCTCAAGCTTTCAAAGTTGGGGACTTGGTCTTAAAGTGGGATGCTGACAGAGCTAAACATGGGTGTCATTCAAAGTTTGATGCACTTTGGAGTGGCCCATACATCATCAGTTCATGCAAGGAGGCTAACTCTTTTGAGTTAACTCATCTTGATGGAGGCACGCTTCGAATCCCAGTCAATGGGATCTATCTTAAACCCCTCCATTGATTTTTTTGCATCATCTTGTATATATTAGAGTAGTTTCAATTCCTCCAAGTGTGTTGCACACACATTGTTTTGTTTGTACATAGTTCCTTCTTCTCACATGCTTCTTGTGCGTGCTCTTCTTTTGCTTCCAGGGTGTCAATCATCTTCCAGTAATTTTTTTGAATTTTTGTAGGATTTAGAACAAAGTTCAGAAATGTTTCATCAAGTGACTTCAAGGGGCAGTTCATCAAGGTCACCGGATCAGAATTTCATGATTACATAATAGACTCCATGCCCAATGGATGCTCCAGGCTACTGATCTCCTTCATCTAGCAGGAAGATGGCCCTGAAAGTCACCAAAACTGTTATCCAAATAACTCCCCTAGTTATTTGGACAACTTACATTCACAGTCTGGCTCTGAGGTTCTACACTGTAGGTTGCGCACACTCCAACTATCTACTTGGCACATGTCCTTGGCTGCATTTCCTCACACACCTTGTGTGCTCCACTTCTGTGCCTTCCTTCCATTTTCCTTTTCCTCTTTGTTCCACTCTTCCCTTATGCACACCTTTGTTCACCTTCTTCCTATAGTTATTCATCCTCGTGTGCACCCTAGACTTGCTTCAAAATCAGCTAAGTCCCTAGCATTCACGTCCCTTTCTCCTTTTTTCAACATTATTTTTAATAATTTCACCTCTCTCATACATTTCTTCCTTGGGTATTTCTCCCATTCCTCCTGCATGCACACACCTTTCACATGCCCTTCCTCTATTTTCTTCCCACACCTCATCCTTCTGTGTGCTTTTTTGCACCTTCTTCTGCGCTCTTTTGTGCCACATGGCATCTGTGCCAGACCTTGAGTGTATCACACGTAACCAATCAAAGTGTGCCACCAGGGAACCAAATCCTTTACAACAAACCACTGTGTGACATGTGGCAGAAATGGCAAACAAGATGTAAAATTAGTTGATCATTTCTTCAATCAATCATGTGTGTGCCACGTGTCTTGCATGCCCAGTTAGCACTGCAGATCTTCTGGCAGTCATAACTTATGTTCCAGTGCTCAGAACCTTGCGCGCCCAGACTTTTTAGAAATTTTCTGACATGGGCTACATGCTAGGCCATTCAAATTAAAATTTTAGCAGGATTTGGTAGGTGAGGAGATGGAAAATGTCTTTCATGCCATTAATATGTGATTTGATTGCTTCAACCACCTAGATTTGATCTGATATGCCTTCCTTCCTTCTCCAACATGCCAAATAGACATGGAGAACCACACTTGAATTATTACAGGTGGATTTGTAGGCATTGTTGGCTAGTGGTTGAGATTCAAATCGGATTTCCCTCCTTCCTCTTTTTCCTCATCAATCATTTGTAAATGTAAGAGCTTGGCTCATTATAAAGGGTTGGACATTTTTTCATCCTTTAGTGTTTGCTAAGGATTCTTTATCTCGACATTCTAAGTCACATACCTCTAGATCTAGTTCATGCATGTGAATATCAGCCTTCAGACACCATTGTAACTGAATGTGCATACCTGGAAGTAATAGAAGCATTATTTTGTGGCTATCTTTGGCCTTAGCATGTTTTATTTCTTCTTTCTTTCCTGTTGTTGCATTATGTGTTTGTTGTGTCACTTTAAGTTCCTTGCATCACCATTTTTTGGTTGTGTTTCATGAAATCGATGGTGTAAATGCTTTTGGTCTGTGATATGTGCCTAGCCTCCCTTCATGTTTTCTCCTTAGTTTTCACTCAGAACAGATAGTGTTCATCCCACTTTTTCTGGTGCTATCACCTCCCTTAGTTTAGTTTTCCTTTCTGTTATCCTTCTATCCCTGGTCCCTTGGCATTTTTAGCTTAGTGTTTCCTTTCCAGCATTAGGAGTAGTAGTAGCAGTAGAAATAGGTAGATGAACCAGGCTTCTCCAGAGATCTGTATCAAGTGTGTAAGGTCCCACAACTTGGAGATGGCTCCATTGTTGTCTCAAACAACTCAATTATATCTGATCCAAGACATGAGTGCACGTTTGACAACCAACAGTCCCCAAACTGATTTTTCCCAATTTTCTATCAATTTATACTATTCAAGTCCAGATGAAAATGTAAGTTATCAAAATAGTCCTGGGTGTATTTTGGATAGCAGTCTCCTCAATCTCATAATTAGTAGATGTGAACTCTAGAGGCATTGCAAAGAAGAGTCTAGTTATTATTTTTCCAGAACTACATGCTAATAGCCAACATATTTTTGAAAAGATACAGACTATATTTATATCTTGTTCTTACTTGACGTCCAATGTCAGTATTTGGTCTCTCCATAGGAGTATCAAGTCAAATTTCATTGTAATTTTGGTTTATGTTATTGTTTAATGGTGCGTCAAAGTTAATTAAAATATTTTATCTTTTTAGTTTATTTATATCATATGTTTGTGAGGGTTTAGTATTTTGGGTTGATTATTTGTTTAGTTTGTAAAATCAAAGTGTTAGTCTTTATCAAGGGGCCATTGGTTCATTGGTGAACTTGATTGGCTTTGAATAAGCCCACCAAGGATTAAGTCTTATTGAGTGCAAGGCTTGGAGATATCCAACAGAAGAGTCAAAATTGTTAAGGCCAAGATCGTGCCCTGGGTGACTTTAACGGTGTGGATGCCCCTTACTCATCTTACTCATAGTTGCTTACCTGAAGGTGATCACGGGTTTAGTTGTTCGCTTACTCATAATTGTAAATACGTTATATGATTCCTCCAAATCATGAGTAGAGATGTCGACATTCTATGTAATCTGGTGCCTAATTGAGTGCACTTTCTCAATATTAAAAAAAATGTGCTAGTATTTTTCTAGTGTCATTAGGTTGTCCTTTTATATTATGTTTTCTTTTTTTCTAAGTGTCAAGTTTTCACATATTTGTGAATTGGAAATATTACAAAATGTGAATCTAATGGTGAGATTTTGGATATTTATAAGTTATGTGATAAATATTATTGTCAAAAAATTGATGTAGGGTATTTTCTTGTAATATTAAAGTCAAACATCATTTTTTCAGTTAAGTGTCAAAATTATGTCACCATAAAAGTTGTAAAAAAATAAAATATTTGCCTTATGGACGCATTTTCGGTAGAATTCAACGTTTGATTAAGGTATGTATTTTAGTTTAAAAAATCAAATTTTTTGAGTAAATAAGTAACATCAAAATAGATGAAGGATGCATATGAGGTTAGAGGACAATCATCGTCCTCTCATCAATCAGAAACTATGGGGTCGCATAGCAACATTGGTGTCGTTGTTTTGTTGTGTGTTTTTATTTCCGTTGTGGTGTATCACAATTTCAGAGTTCATGTTTTTAGTTATATGCAGTGTGTTTCATTTCAATTTTCTTATTTTGTGTGAATAAATGGAAATTTCACATTGTGGGGTGAATATAACACCAATATTCCATTTTCATTTTGCACCAAATTAGCTACAGTCAAGAGTAATTTCTAGTGGCATTGGTAGTTTCCTATGCTATTCGAGATCGAGTGGCAATGGTCAACAATAGTGGCTAAAATTGAGAACATTTTTTTTTCTTATGTGATGTAATGTGATAAGTTTTTTGGTATGAGCTATTCCTATATAACCTCCTGATGTAAACATTTTTTAGAGAACAAAAGCACTAGTGATGCAGATCATGGATCTTGAAAAGATTTGTGGAAAACTAGAAAACCACATGAGGTGAACAATTGGTGGGTTCTTGTTTGTGTCTAGATTTTGGTAAACCTTCTAAAACCCATGGAATGATAACGATAGAGGTCTCTTTCATTTATATCAAGGTTATGAGCCATGAGAATGAGGCTGCCACTAGAGTCGGGCATACTATTGTTGAATGTGTGAAAGTTTTTTTCCATATTCGCAGTAGGGGGAATGATAGGAATATTAGTGCTCCATTACTATATGGGTTATTATCTTGTTAGTATGTGAAATTTATGTTATTATAACAAGACATTAATATAATTTATTATAGTTACATGAGTTGTTCGAACAACTCACCTAATGTTCAGAGATGTTTTTACCTTTCTACTCAAATTAATGTAGTGAAATAATAAAAACAAGACCGACCTCAAAAGATGTGGGGTTAAAGGTACCCGAAGAGATGGATGATGATGTTGATACATAAAGTATCCTTCCTTCTTTTTCCGATGGAGGAACTTGCAGATCCCAGACACTTGGAAGAAGATGGGATTAGACAAATATATGGTGGATTTCCTGGCCAAGCCCAGTACCCAGAATTCAATAGACATCCTTGCAAGGGTGTCAATCCGCATTCAAGGAATTAATATGATAATGGTAAGATAACATGTAGAATTTGATATAAAACAAAATCTACAAATGTCGATATATAACAAAAGAACATGTCTAATCAAAATAGATGTAAATAAACCAAACATGTACGGCTCAACGGCGAATTGGGTTGGATGTGAGGAACAAGTAAAACATAGCTATAAACTTTCTTGTTGTAGATGGAAGGATGCTAAGAAATGGGATTACTGAGGGGATCACAAGGCATGAGTATGGTATGATGACACAAGTAGAAACACAAGGGCATTATGATGATAAGTGGACTCACAAGAATGTCAGAGTTTTGCTATCACTTCTAGCTTGTCTGAAAGAGGAGGGGAAGGATTTTATTTATAGCCTGAGGAAGGGGGGTTAATTTGGGTAATCCTGATTATGAAAAATTACCCTGATTAGGTGAGTGGAGATTACTTTTGAATATTAAATTCAAAAGTGGATTGCATATGGATTATCTTTGAATATTTAATTCAAAGGTGGGTTACATGTGGATAACATTTGAATAGTTACTTCAATCGTGGGATTTGATGTGGATTATATTTGGATATTTAATTCATTAGTGGGATTTGATGGATAATTGTTGAATATTAAATTCATAAGTGTGATAACATGGACCACTTTTGAATATTAAATTCATTAGTGAGATGACATGGACCACTTTTGAATATTAAATTCATTAGTGGGATGACATGGACCACTTTTGAATATTAAATTCATTAGTGGGATGACATGGACCACTTTTGAATATTAAATTCATAAGTTGATTTAAAAGGGATTAATCAATCTCAGCGGAGTTCCGGCAACCCTTTGGGGCACTGACAAGGAAAGCAAAAGGACCATTGAACAGCTAGATGTTACTGATTCTGCCCACATGACGACATTGGCTATGTTCACCTCTTTGCAGAATATCAAATCCAACATTGACAAAGCCGCCAAGAAGTAATTGTGGGTGCTTTTGCTACACTTCTTTGTAATTATTGTTGTTTTTTTGTTGTCTGTTTGCTGCTTTCCTGTAGTGCTCGTGTTGTTTTTGTCTTGATGGGGTAGCTACTCTTGGGCTACTTTGGTTTTCATTGTCCCATCTGGATTTTGATCCTTTTTGTTCTGGTTCTCATTCCTATTCTGGCTTCTAGGCCCTCTTTTGTTCTCAAGGGTATAGTCCCTTTCAAAAAACTATTTGCCAAAAATTAAAAAAATATTGATTAATTAGATATGTATTTTGGTGGGAAAATGAATTCAAATGGAATTAGGAGGGAAAAGGAATTTGAATGGGCAAGCCTAATGCAGGAGAGTGGACGCAGGGTGAAGTGGAGGAACGACACCAAAAATTGGTGTCTACACCTAATAGGGTGGTTTGTTGTAGGAGGTAAATTAGGACTCCTCCATATTAGGAGATCCTCCTCATATATATTTTTGACTGGTCCCAAATGAATAAATGAGTGAAGTTTATTATTATGAGTTAACTTTGTAATGCATTTTTTTAATATCTAAGTTAACTCTAAACTAAATTATCATATGTGGCAGTAAGGGATATAAGGAACTATTAGTATATAAATAGGCCTTGGATGAGCTCATAATTGTGGATATCAGCTGGAGGCAATACTTAGTGATGAGGACATGTTCTGAAACCTTTACAAAGATAGCTTATTCATGTATAGAGTGTTACCTTATGAGAACATAGGATTTTATAGTTGAGAGATATAGGCCAGACCAGGTACTGCGATAGTTTAGATACAGACAAGGAGTGCACATAATGGCACAGATATTTTCCCATGTGATGAGAGAGATATTGGATTGGGGTCCTACTATAGATGTACCAAAGCTACAAAATATTAGGTGACACTAGTAGTTACCATTTGGGATATGCTTATGGGCATTACATATGTGGGTACTAATGGAGAGTATTGGGGTTAGTATAGATGGTTTTTTCCAGACATATTGACCACACCATGTCAGAGGTGAGTCATCAGGGAAGAGGCAGCCATTTTAGTGAACTGACAAAGACATCCTTACTTGTTATAGGTATCCCCATAGGTACAACACAGGGTACCAATGATCTGTGTAAGGAGTGATGGAGGAGGAGGAGGAGATGGGACTATTACATAGGTTGGGACAGACACAAGGACAAAATGGGATGGATGGGAGATGCTAGTAGGAAGATATATCAATGATGGAGGATATGGATGGGGTGTCGTGGTGATAGGGAAAGGAGGATCAGTCTCCATAAATATGGGTATCAGTAAAGGGTGTTAAAGAGTAATCCCATCAGGTACTACACAGGCTACATAGTGTCTATCACAAGTATTAGTGACCGAGGTAGTGACCAAAGAGTTTGCTATAGTCGGCTTAATGGCCTAGGGTGTTATTGTAGATAGAGATTTGGAGATTTTGAGACTCGCAACTGATGTGGATTAACTTAAAGTCAAGTTGGTAGACAAAAAAGAGAGACACAACCATACTTGAGAAATATACTACACACACCAAATGGAATAGTCACACGACTGAGAGAGATGTGCTCTATAAGGATTCTGATATCCCAGTGATTGAGTGAGACACATCCCGAGTAGAGTGAGATACCTCAAAAGTGGTGGAGTATATACTATATCGGGAAAGAGATATAGCTTTCACTTATCCAAGTGTGTAGGTAATGATGAAGATGTAAGATAGGATTACACAGCTACAAGGTGAGGTCGTCTACTACAGGAATTTATACAAGGTAGTTGTACCAGCAGATTGGATAGCGCTTAGCTACTCAAAGATATTTAGAGGGTCATTTGTAGAGACCATTAAGGTCGGAATGATCATAGGAATAAATAGGGATACCTTTAGTGCTGGGTACCCCACGGTCAATAACACCAACACCTAGAGGAGGATTCACCACCACTAGGTCATCTAGGTAGTTTGTCGCTTAAATAAAGTCACACAAAGAGCTGAATAAATGTAGATTTAGGAATTTTTTTGTACCACCATGAGATGTGTAACACGATTATGATATGTTTTTGTAAACTTGATTTTGTTTATATAGAGTTATGATTTTATTTCATGTTTATGGATTTTAGCACAACGTTATGATGGGTTTGCGTAGATTTTTCTTTTTATTATGTGATGATGATGATGAATGATTATATTATATGTATAGATGTCATGATGCTTTATTGGATGATGATGTGATGTATGTATTTGTATCTTCTTGTTGTGATATAGTTGAGTTGTTATGATTCATGTGTGAAATGTGCATGTATATACATGGTCATGTGTGTCTTTGTTGACATCTTTATCCATTGTGTCTCAATAGAGTAAAATAATAAGGGGAGGTTAGTTAGAGGAAATTTTATTTAGAATGCAAGGTTAGATCTATGATGAGTGGGATGGGTAGATCTGATGAGTAGGGAGTACGAATGAGAACCCACGTTATAGCTTGCACACTACTATGGTTTGAGATACCCTTTATTTGATATAAGTATATAACAATAATTACTATGACATGAAAGAACATAATACCAATGTTTTTAAGATGCTATAGGAATCATTAAATAAAATTACAATGCAATGAGAGTAATAAAATACATAAGCAATCGAACGAGTACAGTAAAACACATTCAAATAAGAAATGTTTAGTAAATGCATCAATATTATTGTTATCCGAATGGAGTACCCAAATATTGTAGTTATATGAAAAGGATTAAGATGGTTCCCTTGAGCAAGGATTCACACAAGGGTAATGGATGTGGGACAAATAAGTTCTGAGAAAAGTTAATGTGCACCCTGATTATGCCCTAAGAAATGATATATGCCAGAAAAGTGGACATGACAAACATGAAAACTTAAATTGAAGGGATGATAACTAGTATAATCTATGTGTCATGCACCATAGCAAGTGAGCATTTTTATGGATGTTTTGATTATTTTTAGTTTTAGGGAATTTGTGTTGGACACTATTTTTGGATTTTTGGAATATTTGAGTTGTGTGAATTTTCTAAGGTTTGTGATGTTCTTAGATTGTTTTAAAATGTTTGGTTTTTATATTTTGCTAGATTTTGTGATGTTTCGTGTTTTCTAGGTTTCTTGATGTTTTTTATTTTATTTGTTAAGTCGTATGATTTTTTAGGATTTTCTAGGTTTTTTATATTTTTTGGATTTTTGAAGCTATAAAGTTTTGTTAGATTTTCTAGGTTTGTTATGTTTTTTGGATTTTTGAATTTATACGGATTTTCTATATTTTGAAAAAAAAAAAAATTCTATGTTTTAAGAAGTGTTATGTACAAAAGAATGATGTGTTATGATTCTCCCATCAAGAGGTCATAATATACAATGGTGAATCCCCAAGAAATTATACAGGTGGGGAAAAAATTTGGATCAAGGCCAAAGGTACTAGGAATGGGAAGACTACCGACTCAAGGAATGGAAAAGAAAACATAGAGTAGCCATGCCCCTAAGTAAAAGGTGCTTGTGAGCAACTGGACGTGCCCATGGTGCTATAAACTAGTTTTCACCATGATACATACCCAAGGTGCCACAATTGTGTGGTTTTCACCATTAGATGAATTTATTTCTCATTTATTTTAGTTTTTCTCTTTGAGTTTTTTGGTTGTTTCTTTACTAAACCTAAGATCAAGTATATAAATTCTTGAGGAGCATGACATTCTTGGGATCCTTAATTTCGGTACCATTGGGACAAGTGAACTTATTGGCCCTTGAACAAAATTTAGCAACCATAATGTATGGCCCCAACTAGTTAGGCTCAAATTTACCTTTATTTTCTAGTTTCTTTATAGTGTTGAATTGATTCTCTTTAAGCACAAGATCCCCAATATAAAACTCATGAGGGATGATGTGTTTATCATATTTTTCTCAAATTCAATTATGATACACTTTAAGGTGATCCAAGGCATGAAGATGTTTTTCGTCAAGCAGTTTGAGTTCAACAAGTCTAGCCACTTTACAATCTTCTTCATTATCAAGATAATCCTTCAAAGATATATGTAGAGAAGTAATCCTGATCTCTAAGGTAATGATGGCCTCATTTTTTAAGAAAGGGGAATAATTCGTGGCTCCTATAGGAGTTTGGATGGAAGTGTGATAAGCCCATAAGGCAGGATGTATTTAGAGATGCCAATTTAGGCATGTTTTACTAAGTTCCTCCATAATGTGAACAAGTGTTTTATTTGTGGCTTTTTTTTCCTATTACCTTGAGGGTAATAGGGAATAGACCACTTTTTAGAGATTTTGAAGCGTTGACAAAGGGTATTCACTTGTGTGTTCTTGAAATATTTACCATTGTCAGAGGAAATGGCAAAAGGAATGAAATAATGATAGATAATGTGGTTCAAGAGGAATTTGGATATTTGAGAATCATTTACATACCTAAGGGGTACAATTTTCACCCATTTGGTGAAGTATTCTATTGTGGTAATTATATGTTTATGGCCATCATAAGAGGTGGGTGTGATTTTCCCTATGAGATCGAGTCTGCATTTTTAAAACGACCAATGCATAATAAAAAGTTGTAAAAATTGGGATGGCGTGTGAATCAAGTTTCCATGATTTTGATAAAGGATACACTTGCGAACATATTGACAACAATATATTTCCATAGTGGGATAGTAGTAACCAACTCGTAGATGTTTCTTGGAAAGAACTATGCATCTATTCTAATCGTCAGAGATGCCTTCATGTGCCTCTTTGATAGCATGGATAGACTCTTCCAAATTTAGACACCATAATAAGGTCCCATCATAGCCTTAACAATACAGAGTTCTTCCAAGGAGGGTATAGTAAGCTATAAATTAGATAAGGGATCATTTTTGGGAATGGGTAATGTTGGGTGGAAAGGTGTCATCTTATAGGTAATTGTATTTTCATTCATACCAAAGGGAGAAGGGACAAATAACTTCACATACAAAACAATATTTTGGCATATCATATAAGGGCACTATTAGATATATGATAAGGAAATAGAAATCATATTTGTCTTCAGGTAATTTTAAGAGAGATCTAATTGTAGCCATAACATTTGTAGACTTGTTCTGAATTTGGGGCATTTTCTTAAAAGTAACATGGAAAAATATTCCCATAAGGCTATCCATCGTGCACTTGTAGGGTATAAGATTCTCGTCTTTGACAGTATATTTTTCATTAACTTAGTTTATGGTGAGTTGGGGGTCACTAATGACTTGTAATTTTTTGATATTTCATTTGATGGTGATTTTAAGACCAACAATGAGAGCTTCAAATTAAACTATATTATTAGTGTAGGGAAAACCAATCTGGAAGGTTCTCAAGATAAGCTCACTTGTAGGGTGATAAGGATAACACCAAAAATAGGGCCATGAAAGGTGAATGATCCATCAAATTATATTTTCCATGTAGTAGACTCTTCAACACGAAAAATATATATGTTTGGTATATCAATATTTAACAGTTTTATGCCTGGAAAAGGTGCTTCTGCAAGTTAATTGGAGAGAACCGGACTGTTAACAACTTTTTTATTGGCATATTCTATGTCAAATTCACTAAGTAAAATAATCTAGTTTTCCATCCTCCCAATAAGAGCAGGTTTAGATATGAGGTATTTAAGCAGATCGGATTTGGATATGAGCTTGGTTTTATAGTTCAGAAGGTAATGCTTGAGTTTTTTGAAAGAAAAGAGAGTAGCTAAACATAAATTTTCAATTTGTAGATAGTTAAGCTCATAGGATATTAAAGTATGACTGAGGTAATAGATATATCTTTCCTTGTATTGTTTTATCATTCTAGGATAACAAAATGCCTAAGGAAAACTGAGTAGCATAAACATATAATAGAAGTGGTTCAACAGTAGTAGGAGGGTGTTAAACAAGTGACTTGGATAGATACTGCTTTAACTACATGAAGACTTGTTGTAATTTTTGGCCCCATTGAAATTTGACATCCTTTTTAAGGATATGGGTGAAGGGATGACATTTATCAGTGATTTTGGGAATAAATATCCAAATAGGTTGAATTTTGCCTTGTAAGATACAAAGATGCTTTATATTCCAAGAGGCATTTCTATAATAGATATAACCTTTAACGGTTTTACTTCAATTCCTCTTCTAGAGACAATGAGCCTTAGTAATTTTCCTGATATAGCACCAAACACACATTTCTTTGGGTTAAACCCAATCTTGTATTCTCGAAACCATTATAAGATGTTATGAAGGTTAGTTGGATGTTCTTATCATGTTTTAGACTTACCCAAGATTTCGTCCACATAATCTTCTACAATTTCATGTAACACCAAAAAATATAACATTCATGGCTTGTTGATATGTGTCTCACATATTTTTAAGGCCAAAAGGCATGACTTGATAAAAGAAGGGTACCTCAAGGAGTAATGAAAGTAGTTTGTGTTGATCTTCTTCAACAATTTCAACTTAGTTATATCCAAAGAAACCATCCATGAGTGATCTAGGAGGATCCCCATACTGAATTGATCTAATGGTGTACAAATGTGATGAAAATGAATGCATACAGAATATCTCATTGAAATATTTCCAACACACTTTGAACATGGTAAAACAAACATTGTATGCAGAAGATACGACCTGCTGAAATTTTTCTCCAACTAGAAAAATAATGGGATATGTTGCACAAAGATGAGGTGGCATGATTAGAGTTGAGCAAGTGGACAAATGATGTGTCAACAAGTGACATGACATGTTTGGAAAAATCTTATGGTTATGGTTTTATCTTGGGGTCTTCGATGATCGATGCAAGGCCCACACTATGTGTCGGTAAGGGCCCAACAACCGGTGGGGTCCAATTTTTATTAGGAGGGGAATCCTGCCACATTTTACTTCACATTGTAATGTATGGGGATTTTATTATAAACAACAAGGAGGTCTAATTTACATTGCATGTGGGATTAAACCAAATATTGTTGCTAAAGCCAACATATACAGCTCGGTGAGTCATAGACCGAGTTCCACATTGTCATAGTCAGCTCGACATCTACATTACCAAATGGTGAGTTGTTCCACCTCGCTACAACCAACTGATGGTTTCTATAGCAAACTCAATGAGCCACCTCACATACCAACCACTAAGTTCACGTAAGCAAATTACTGGCGATTCCAACGTACCATCAACACAACTCATCACAACAATCAATGTTGAGTCTAAAGTGATCCTAATGGTGATTTCATAGAACTCTAAACGAAACAAAACTCATATGTGGTTGAAGCCACGAGATAACACAAGTGCCAAAGGATTAGTAAAGCCTTATTTTGTTCACCGCTAACACAATTTGGGTTTTTATCCCAAATAAGACTTAGGATTACACTTGGGGGATTTTTCACCTCGTCATACACTAAATGGATAATGCCTAAACCACTAAGCCAAGGGATTACAACCATTATAAAAGGGTGTTTTTTTATATTTAAAGTGGTAACTTTTAATGTGGCAAGCCACTTTGGGAGAATTGTCAGTAAGTTTAGAGAAGTTTTGTTGCAACGATGTTTTTGGGAACTGAACCAGGGCATCCCTAGAGACAATGTATAGATTTGTAGTAGATCAAAGAAGTCTTTTGATGTAATTTTAATTGTACAAAGTGATTTTACATCATAATAGATCGATTCGAGAGCTTTTCTAGACCCAAAGACGTAGCCCACATTAGGTGAACTCCATTATCACGTGGTTTTTTTTATAATATGTGTCTTCCTTCATTTTACTCGGTATTTTTATCAATTAATACTCCTTTAAAGCTTTAAATCCAATTTTAATCGATTACACAACAATTGAGATAATTTTTAAAGTATCTGAAAACTGGTAAATTGTTAAGTGAGTCACTTAATTTGGTTTTTTAGATCAGGTATTAAAGTAGTTAAGCAAGGCTATTTTAACACTAATTGTGGGAATTTACAAGGATTTTAATTTTCAATGTTTATTAGGTATAAGTCAAAGAGAGGTGAAGGATCGCTTGAAGAGGATAATCCTGAGATCAATTCAAAACATGCAAGTCAAATTGTAGCTATGAAATCTCCTAGAGAATATCCTAGAGGAAGAATGGATTCAAAAATGGCCTTCCGACAAGGTTTTATGGAAATGAAGAGCATAGTAGAAAAAAATGGTTAAGGATAAAGGTAAAGGAGAAGAATCTCCAAAAATTCCTCCATATCCTTCGAAAAGTTATAGTTCTTTCGTTGATGGTGATACGATTTTTTTTTTGTTTCCTTTAGTGTTAAAAATTGATGTTAAGTTTGATTTTTCGATTTATAATGGAGAGCTTAGTGCGGATAAATTGGATCATTGGATCAAGAAAATGGCAGTATACTGTAGGGTTAAACATGTTGTGGATGAGGAAGAAAAAACTCAGGTCGATACTCTTCATTTGGGTGGCACAACAGTCATTTGGTAGGAGAGTTGGGTATAAAGTCTCCAATACCAAGAAATTTTAACGCTACTTCAGAATTCACATATCCATTATAATGGAGCATCTACCCCCCACATCATTTTATCTCCAAAGGTCCAACGGAATTCAGCATAACCTCTTCTCCATACTTGAGGACCTTTCCACTTCAGAAGTTGTGTGGGGTATCTCCACTCCATTACACTCTCCAAAAGGGGGAAAAGTGACAGTGTGGCTCACATACCACTAAGTGGATTTGTTGCTTTACTCTTTCGATTTTCAAAATTTTCAAAATTCAATTTTTGTCCAAATAATTTTATCAAATATCAATCCACTTACATTTCATGTGTTTTGCAACTATGTATGCTAGGGGAATACAACATTTCTAGATTAGCAAAGTCCTATCTGGGTGTTATATAAATATACATTTGTGTATCCCTTTAAACCAATATTTTTTATTTTATTTCAAATACTTGATTAAAAATAGGAAACACATAATACCCTAAATATGGTACAAGGACATTTTAATTGTAAACCATATGCCCTTTTCACATCCATATAAACCTTCATTCGATTGGAAATGCATGGAACATAGCATCTAGAAATTCTATAAAAAAAAATTATGTACTCGTATCCTTGAGCCCAATTCCCAGTTGAAAGGTAAAAAACCTTTAACTACTAACCAAATAATTTCGTCATTCATGCATTTGTAACCAATAGACATCATAGTTTATCTTCATCCAGTCCTAAATCATCAAAAATGCAGCAGGGGGCCAATTACACAGGCCACCCTTCCATGCCATAAGCATAAACATTTTGACAAAAAAGGAATTTTTTGTGATCCTCTTTTTTCTAGTCTTATACTATTATCATTACCTCTTCATCCTCCTTTCTTGATTATTGTGCACAACATTGAGGAATTTCTATTGTTACAACCTTAGAGAGCTTCATGTCTTTATTTTCTCCTAATTCCTTCAGTTCATGCATCAACACCGTGAATCCATCAAAAATAATTGCTAATGAAAATTTGATTCCTCATGAGTGCAAAATAGGATTTTCTTCGTGGAATAAAATTGTAATTTTTTTCCTAGTTTTAAGAAGGCCCCTTGAGAATAATCCATTTGCATCCATTACTACAAGTTTTCTCGAATCATCAAAAACACTTTTACGTAAAACTCATTTGGAGTACTTTTACACTTTTTCACAATTTATCTAGAGCGTCATTGCATACAAATAAACTAACTCCAAACTTGCAAATAAACCAAGAGTGTTGGATTAATTCTCATTGATGTCAAATGAATTTGAAGGAGCTAGCAGCAGAACAGAATGTTGGAAGAATTTTATTGTTATTGTTGTCAAACTTTTTGCTAAAGAATCTGGAACAGCTCGGTCACAATTTCTATCGTCCGGAGCTCACCTAGAAGGTGTTCATCTAGAGATCATTTGTGATGTTGATCGTCTGGAGATCGAAGTGTAATGGTTTGGAGCTCGCCTACATTGTTGGAATCATCCATGAAGCTCAGATTATAAATGTTCTGGAGATCGTAGTGCTAAGATTGTCTTGAGCTCACCTACATTGTTCGGAGCTAGTAGTCTGGAGCTCAAAGTATAAATGTCGTCTGGAGCTTGAAGTGGTTTTGGTCATCTAGATTTTTCTCATAATAAGTTGTTTGAGCTCTCCTAGACTGTTGTTCATCTAGAGCTCAGAAGCTCGCTTGTAATGTTTGTCGTCTGGTGCTAGAAGAATCAATTTGGAGATGGGGTATTATGAGTTGGTTTAGAGCCCGGGTACAATAGTTGTATTCAAGATTAGTCAATAATACTATTCCTGGGATTCGCATTATGAATGATCTTGGAGCTGTCATTGATACTATTTGGAGTGACATTGGTCGACTCATGTTTGCATTATACGACGTGTCATATAGATGGGCCGACCTACTGTTTTGGCATTAATATGTTTTCATATTTTGATTCAAGCTATGGCCGAATTTGTCTTGGTATAAAAGATACTCAAATTAAAGAGATTTTGAGCCTGAGGGGTGGAGAAAATGGTTGAAGAGAGAAGACAAGGTGACTAACAGAAAGATCTTCTAAGTCTGTGGAGAGATTTAGCGCATTGCCTATGGAGAAATATCAAAATTGCAGAATAGGAGAGTTCTTAGAATAGAAATGGAAGTAGATAATTCTGATGTAAATGGAGCAATTTCTGAAGTGAAGTTGTAAAATAGATTAAGGATCGAGGAGTGTTGATTATTGTGTGGGAAGAACATGAGTAATGTGAATGGGAGAAGTGAAACAAGTGGAACATAGATGTGTGGAGTGGAAGGATGCATAGTTTAGAAGGAGATAAGAAACAAAAATCAAGATATCGTTCAAAGTAGAACAACAAAGAAGAAGTGAAGATAGAGGAACATTCAAAGAAGAGAACCAAAAAGAGAAAGTGCAAAGAAGAAATAGGGTTCATAGATAGATTTAATGGATATCCAACAGTTTCTGAAGAGTAAGAATAAGATGAAGAAATTTTTGGAAATGATACTCAAAGATTGGGGATTGTAGTGATGCTCCAATGTTGAGAAGTATGAATTGGGGATTTCCATCACCATGTTAAAGAATCAAATACAGAAGGTAGAAGTTTGTATTGTTGAGGTAGGTTCCTTACAAATTGGGGATTGGTGTCTCCAGTGAGTTGGTGCTCACAAATTGGCTGATTTGGTTCTTAAAATTAGGGATTGGTTTCTACAGTGAGTTTGTGCTCATGAATTAGCTCAGTTAGTGCTCAGACATTAGGGAATTTGTCTCTCAAGTAGGTTGGTGCCTACAAAAAATTGTAAATTGAAATAATTTTGTGACTAGATTTGGATAGTAGATCTAAGAATTTTTTTCTCTGTTATTTTCTCCCAAAATGGTTTCCACATAAATCCTTTGTTACATAATTGTTGGATCTTGTATGATTTTGTTATTATGGATGTTAAAGTTATAAATAAGTAAAATATTTTATAATTACTAATTCACCCCCCTCCCCTCAGTATTAGTGTGTTCTCTTTAATTGATATCAAAGTGGGTTCACTTAAAAATAGTTTAACACCTATAAGGAAGTAGATCTCAAAAGCACATATGACAGGTCAATAAGAATAATTGTTCATGGAAATAGAGATGAAAAAATAAAGTGAATGAGAGATGGATTCAAAATATGAAGAAGATTTTGAAGTTTGAAGGTGAAATGGATCTTGAAGGAGAGCTCATTTATGCCCTAAATGTGGTCAAAATACTAAAGAAGAAGAATTTGAAACAAAAATAATAGGTTCAAAAATTTGAAGAAAAATATGGTGCCTCAAAATCTAAAATGTCACAAGATCTTGAAGAATTTGTAAATGTCATCATTAGTATGGATATTCAACTTAAAGAGATCAAAAGTATGGATGAGGTTGTGAAAACCCAACTGAAAGAGAAAGAAGAAGTTTGTGAGAAGCTAGAATTTGAGATTATTTCCTTAAGAACATATCTTGATAAAACAACTATGAAGTTAAACATATGCCTCAAGTTTGAGAAGGGATCTAAAGTTTTAGATGATATTATGAACAACCATAGATCACCATTTTTCAAGACTGGTCTTGGGTACAAATAATATTATGGGACCACCAAAGAAGATCCCAACATACTGCCGAAGAAGGAAAACACTGAAAATTCAGAGAACTTACGCAGATGGTCTTAAAATTCATATAAATGAAATGAAGACCAACAAGAGGAAAGAGACTTATGTTCCTCCAAAGTATAAGCACTCTAAATGAAAGAAACAAGAAGAAAGAGATTCATGCTCCTCAGAATACAAGTATTCCTCCAAAAAAGAGCTGAGAATAAACTCATAAGCCTTTTTCCCCAAAGGCAACATCACACAACCAAGTTTTAGAATTCTTTTTATGGTTACTATTTTTCATGTGCAATCAGTTTGGTCATAAAGCAATTGATTTCAAAACTCATGCAAGAAATTTTTGGTAGGAAGAAGAATGCAAATGTAAAACTTCTTATGTGTCCTAAAATATAAACTAAATCTCATTTTCTCCTTTGATGGATTTTAAAGTTGAATGTTATAAATGCCACAACTATGGGCATATAACACGTCTTTGTAGAAGTGTTTTTGTGGAATATCCTAGGAAGAATAAGAATGAGGAAACCATGGATAGTCAAAAGGATGAACTATAAAAAGTGTGGAAAAAGAAGCAAGAGAAAGAAAATAATAAAGAAAAATATATACTTGTGCAAACAATGTTTCATGCAAAAAATGAATAAAATCAATAGTATATTGATAGTGGTTTCTCAAGGCACATGAATGGAGACAAAATTAAGTTTCTTACCTTGAAAGAATTGAATGAAGGTATTGTGAATTTTGAAGACAATGCTACAATAAGGATGTCAATTAAAGGAACTATTAGCCTTAACAATTATAAATCAAAAACTCAATATGTCTTGTGTGTTGAAGGACTGAAGCCTAATATTTTGAGTGTGATCCAAATGAGTGATCAAGGGTATATTGGCACATTTCATGTTGAAAGATGTGATATCAGAAAGGAAAAAATAGGAAATGTAGTTGCTTATGTGTGTATAAAAACTAATAATCTTTATATTATCAGTGAGATTAAAGGATCAAAATGCTACATTGGGCAAGTAAATGAAAGTATGGTCATGGCATAGAAGAACGGATCATATAAAATTTTGATAATTTAGTAAAAGTTAGTTACAAACAAGTTGTTAGAGACACACCAAATATCACTAAACTAGAAAATACTCTATGCAATAAATGGCAACATGGGAAACATACAAGAGTTTCATTCAAGACATAGGAGTACTCAACAACAAAGATACTAGAACTTTTTCGAATTGATCTTTATGGGCTTATAAGAACTCAAAGCATGTAAGGTGATATATATTTCATGTTATTTAATGATTATTATTCTATAGTGGCATGGATTACATTTCTAAAAGAGAAATCTGAAACCATTTGAGAGGTTTAAGGCGTTCAAAGCCTTAGTTGAAAATGAAACTGGTAAGAGAATCAAGTGTCCTAAGATCTTGACCGTGGAGGATAATTTACTTCAAATGAGTTTGAATCATTTTGTGAGAATCATGGACTAAGGACACACTACTCACCTACTAATGAATCCTCAACAAAATAGAATTACAGAGAGAAAGAATATAACACTTCAGGAAATGGAAAACATAGTGGTAAATGATTCTAAGTTGTCTGATAGGTGTTGGAGAGAAGAATTCAACATGGAAGTTTACATTTTAAATAGAGGGAAAATTATAGTAAACAATAGCAAGATACCCTATGAATTATGGAAGGGCATATAAGCAACCCTCAAATATTTCAGATTGTTTAGAACAAAATACTATATCAAAAGAGATGATGAAGACTTGAGTAAGTTCAATTCCAAATATGATGAAGGTATCTTTCTTTGGTTACTCCTAAAGAAGCAAGGTGTATAAATGTTATAACATGAGAATGCACAAGATTGTTAAAAGTACAAATGTGAAAGTGGATGACATAAGGTATAAAAAATAATAAGACACAAGAAACTAATTATTCAAAATAAGGAAGCAAGGAAGATGAAGAAGATGATGAAAAGGAAGAAGTTGAAAGAAAGGATACAAAAACATCATCTAGATAAGTCCAAAGAAACCATTCAGGAAAATATATTATAGGTGACAAAAACATTAGAGTATAGACAAGAAGAAGATTGGAAAATGCAGTTGAACATGCAAATCTATATTTTTTATCCAATATAGAACCTAAGAATTTTACTAAAGCAAGTGAAGACAAGCATTGGATTGGAGCTATGGAAGAAGATCTAGATTAGATTGAGAAGAATGAAACATGGGAAATTTTCCCAAGACCAAAAGATACAAATGTGATTGGCACCAAGTGGATTTTTAAGGAACAAGATGAATGAAGATAGAAAAGTTGTAAGAAAAAAGTAAGGTTAGTTTGTAAGGGGTATGCACATGTTGAAGGTATTTTATTTGATGAAAATTTTACTCTTATTTCATGTTTAGAAGCCATTAGAATTTTTTTTGGAATTTTTTTTGTTTAAAATTTTAAAGTATAGAAAGTGGGCATTAAATCAATGTTTTTAAATGGGAATTTGGAAGAAGAATTTTATATTAAACAACCAGAAGGATTAATTTTATCATATGATAAGGATTATGTATGAAAGATGAAGAAAGCTCTTTATGGATTGAAACAAGCCCCCAGAGCTTGGTATTCAAGAATGGAAAAGTATCTAAAACAACAAAGTTTTAAAAAGGGAATTTTTGATAGCAATATATACATCAAAATTGAAGGAGAAAATCAACTGATTTTTTTTATGTATGTTGATGATATCATTTTTTGAGGAAGTAGTGACAAGATGCGTTAAATTTTTGTTGTTTAAATGTAAAAGAGGTTTGAAATTTCCATGCTTGGTGAGCTATCTTTTTTCTTGGTTTACAAATTTCTCAATCAAACAAAGGAATATTTATTTCAAAAACTAAGTATGTTAAAGAGATGTGTAAGAAGTTTAAAATGGAATATTGCAAAGAAATTAGTACTCCTATGGTCACATGGTATGAGTGGAGAAAGGATGATGAGTCTCCTTAAGAAAATCAAACTCTTTGTAGATCAATAATTGGAATTTTATTGTAGGTGAAAACATCAAGACCAAATGTGATACAAGAAGTAGGTTTGGTATCACTTTTTCATGCTTCTTCATAAGAAACTTATGTGTAGGTTGTCAAAATAATATTCAAATATATGAAAGGCATGTTAGATTATGGATTTTTGTGTTCTAGGGATGAAGATTTCACTTTGAGTATACATATGCATATTAGGTTGGTTGAGTTGATGATAGAAAGAATACAAGTGGAGGAGCATTATTTTTCAGAAATAGTTTGGTATCCCGGTTAAGAAAGAAGAAAGCTTCCATTTCTTTATCTATAGATGAGGTAGAGTACATTGCAGTGGTGTCATGTTACACACAAGTTCTATGGATGAAGAAAACATTGAAAGACATAAAGGTAGAATTTGATTTTCCAATTTCCAATCTTTGTGATAACACTAGTGAAATAAACATATCAAAGAATCCGGCTACGCACTCTAGAAAAAATTACATTCCCATCAAGTATCATTTTTTGAGAGAGCAAGTTGCAGAACAACAGGTTAAGTTGGAATATATTACCACAAAAGAATAGATTGTTGATATTTTTACTAAGCCTCTTCTAAAAGAAATGATTGACTATCTCATACAAAATTTGGGGGTGATATCATCCTAATCCAGACACTAAAGGGAAGCATAAACGTGGGGAGAGCTAATAATTTCATTAGAATTTTAGCTCCATAGTGAAAACAAGTCAGAAAGAGATTATTTGTTGCATACTTCACAGAGGGAGAGTTTTGAGAATTTTCCTTTTCCATTGATGTCAATGGGGGAGAGTTAACGAAAGGGGGGGCAGTACAACAATAATTATAGAATATGAGAATTTTGTAGAAAGGGGGAGCAAGCTACCGAAGCTCATAGTAATGTTACTCGTCTAGGAGCTAGCAGTGTGGAGCAATGTTTGTCATCCGGAGCTCACTCGTAATTAGTCTGGAGCTCACTCATAATAAGTTTGGAGCTTTCCTAAAATGTTGCTCATCCAGAGCTCGAAAGCTCACTCATAATGTTTTTCATCCAATACTTTTTGGAGTTCATGGGGTGTTTGGTCTAGAGCTAGATGTATTAAGCTGACTCATGTTGTCTTGGCATTAACATTTGAATCTCATGTTTTTTGTGTTTTGACTTGAACTTTGGACGGCTCTGTTGGTGTTTATATTCATAAAATGGGCCAACCTACTCTAATCCATATTTCTCTCCCGAGCTAAATATTGGATCGAACCATGACCCCGCATAGAAGGAACTCGAGAAAACTCATTCAAATCCTACAAATTGGTCACAAAAAGATTCAGCAACGAAATTACAGAGGCCAAGAGAGATCAAAGGATCCTGTACAAAAGAAAACGACTTTTTCGGGGCGTTTCTACATCTTAAATCCATTCTCCAAGTTACAGGCAGGCAGAACTATAAAATAGCAGAGTTAGACAAGAAGGGAAGATGCTACAAAGGAACCAGAAGCAAGAAGAAGGAAGAATGGCGAAGATTCATAGTCCTTGGGCTCGAAACAGTTCAAGAAAGGGTCCAAAATTGACTAAGTATGGAGGAGGCAGCGGAAGAGACCACGTGTCCTCGCGGCACTTCTCCAAAGATGGACCCAAATAGAGAGGCTCAAACAAGCGCCGCATCTCCACATGTCCCAGGGTGGAATGGAGGTAGGGTCAAATGGTCAAACAAAGTCAAAGGAGGACAGGGCGAGCCTCAAAAAATTGGCTAAGTATGAATGAGAAAGCGGAGAGTGCCAAGTGTCAACGTAGCACATCTCCAAGAGTTGGTCCCAAGGCAGAGACCCAAGTGAGCGCGAGCTCACCACATAGCCTAAAGTCAATAAGTAAGAGGGACCGTTGAAAAGTCCACAAAGTAGTGGAGGCCGACAAGTGTCAACTCGACGCTCTTCCAAAGGCAAACTTTGGGTCAGGTTTGCAAACAAGCGTGGTGCCTCCACGTGTCCTCAAAGGGGGCAGAGTTAGTTGAATAGTCAATGCATAAGCCAAGCCGACGGAGGCTACCAAGTGTCTCAATGGTGCTAATTCAAGGGTCAAATAGAGAAATGGTTCCCAAGCGAGCGCCAGACTAACGCGTGTCGCAGGGGAAGGCGGGGCGTCGAGGAAAAGTTAGTTTTTCGCCCTTTGCCCCAAAAGGAGTAAAAGTTGCAAAATGGCCCGTGACTCCTCCAAGGAAAAAGTCAGCATATAGATCCGAGTCAAAGCCAAGGCGGGGAGTCAAGAAAAAAAGTGAAAGTTTTCCTTTTGTCCAAAAGGCATAAAAGCAAAGATGGAAGCGCTTTCCCAGTCAACCAAAAGGAGCCACGTGTCCATGCGGAGCTTCGGGGACGCGGGAGTTTTCTGGGTTTTGCGATTTTCACGAAAAAGGAGAAAAGTTAAGTTTTGAGCCCGCAGACCCGATTTTTGTCCCAATCTGGCTGCTACATGTCCCAATCCAAAAGGGGGACCCATTTTTCAAATTGTTTTCCCGTCCATTTGTACAGAATCGATGGAAAACTTCAAAGGGGCATATCTTTCGACTCAGGGCTTGAAATATAGCAAATCTGACACCGTTGGAAGCGTCTCAACGTCCTCTACACCATGGAAGGCTAAAAAATCATATTTTGTAGGCGCTAGTAGGTAAAAAATGAAGAAAAGTATTCCAAGCCATTAACGTAGAATCCAATCTCTTCAACTACCAGATCTGATTTGATTCAATTTGTTGGGGAACTAGAAGCGACATATTGTGGGTGGATTTGTAAAAGGAATTGATATTCAATGGTTGAGCTTTCAAGGCAGGATTCAATGTGTATCTCATGGTGGTTGGAGTAGGATGCGACTTTTCCCTCTTCTCTCTCTTTTCCTTCTATATATACTGTAACACTTCTCGTTTGAAGAAGAGAGACATTCTAGGCATAGAGAAACTCTGTCAAATTTGTTTTTCGACGCCATTTTTGAGCAGCGAACCTTCTCCCATGCCTGGCAAATGTATTTGTGCCTCTATTCCAGAAATGTAATGGTCTGTGCACCTTCTAGAGTAATAAATAACATGTTTTTGTGGTGTTCTTCAACCCTTGGCATCGTTTTGTTGTTTCTTTGTGCCTCTCCCTTTTAGTCTTGGTTTTCTGTGCATGTATTTCACATTTGCAGGTGCAGGATGTTGTGTTTCATGGAGTTTAATGGATGATTTGCATATTTGGGTCGTGTCACTTCTGTCTGACTTCCCTCGTCTCCATTTTTCCATTTCTTTCTCCCTCAACATAATATATTGCTTCCTTTGCTGGTGTATCACCGCTTTAGTGTAGGCTCTGTTCTTCCCTCTTTCTCTCTCCCTGGTGCCTTGGAATGGTTAGATTAGGTTAGATTTATTTGCCTGCACTGGAGTAGCTTGTGGCAGGTAGTTTAGGAACAAGAACGAGCTTTCTCTAGAGAGCTTTCCCACTTTTGCAAGGTCCCACACCTTGGGGAAAGTTCAATGTTATGTAGTCACACCAAATGATTCTACCTTAGAAAAGCAGATCCATAACTCATTTGGGGGTGCTGTGATTTCACACTAACACCTACATCTAGTCTTAGTGCCTAATTTTTAAGAGGCGTAATTAGGTATAAAAGAGATTCAAATTGGATAGATTTGAGTGAGCGTGAGTGGAGAAAATGGTGAATTAGAGGAGGAAATGTGAAAAGTTGTGTGCATGGAGCAGTGTGGAGTGAGCATAGTGTGAGAGAATGTGCATGTGAGGAGAAACGTGAATTGTTATGAGGAGAAGAGAGATGTGAGATAATGAAGAAATCATTTAGAGCAGACTTTGAGTGCGAGGCGAACAAGTAAGCTTGTGAAGCAGTGTTGTAACAAAGAGATCATTCATGGCATATTGTTGTGTAGGAGCGCATGAGCAATTTGAATAGGAGCGAGTGAAGCAAGTGGAGCAAGTGTGTGGAGCGGTATTGTAAAGACATATCAACGCAGAGTTCAAAAGGAGAAAAGAATAATAAAGAAAGGTCATTCAAAGCAGAACATCAAAGAAGGAGTGGAGATAGATTTTGGAACAAGAAGAAAGGAAAACTAAAATTTAAAGTAATCTGATCATAACAGCGTCTAGTTTGAAAATAGGAGTTGATTTCCATCATCAGGTTGAAGAAGAAACTGCAGAAGATGGGCGTGTATTATTGAGGTCGATGCCTCACAAATTGGGGATTGGTGTCTCTAGTGAGTGCTCACGAGTTAGCTGAGTTAATGCTCGGCATTGGGGATTTGTGTCTCCAATGAGTTGGTGCTCACGAATTGGATGAGTTGGTGCTCGGCATTACGGATTGGTGTCTCCAATGAGTTGTTGCTCACGAATCGACTTAATTGGTGATCGGCATTGGGGATTGGTGTCTCCAACAAGTTTTTGCTCATGAACTGGCTGAGTTGGTGCTCAACATTGGGGATTGGTGTCTCTAGTAGATTGGTGCCTACAAATTTATATCGAGATATTTTAGGGTTGGATTTGGACAGTAAATCCAAGCAATCTTTTCTCTGTGATTTTCTCCCGAAAGGGTTTCCACATAAATCATGTGTTTCATAATTGTTGGATCTTGTATGATTGTTGTCATTGTGGATGTTAAAGTTTTAAATAAGTAAAATATTTTATAATACTAATTCACCCCCACACCTGCCCCCCGCCCCCCCCTCCCCGATATTAGTGTGTGCTCTTCAAAGAGCACCACTACATGCAAATAAACCAACTCCTATACCATCAACTTTTTCTACCTCTTGATTTCCTTCTCTTTATATGAACAAAGGAAACTTATTCAATTATTTTTAATTTTTTGTTTGTTTTAACCAGACCATTGAGCCTCGTCAACAATCATCTTCATGAGCCATGTCTTATTTTTCATTTTTTTAACCAAACCATTGAACCTCATCAATAATCATCTTCATGTGTCATGACAAAATTTTACCTTCATAACATTTATCAAAATTAGGGAGTCACCTTCTACTACTAGCTTCTTCCATCTTTTTTTATCATTGTCATTTCAATACCTTTGAGCATTGCCATACATCATGTGTAATTATTTGTATATGCCAACATCTATAGAGAAAATTAGTATTTGTTTTCTTAATTCATCCCAAAACACGCACCCACCTCCACCTTGCCCCAAATCTTCTTTTGCAATGCCATCAAAGTTTAGCTTATGTATTCCCTAGCAGGAGGATGTCAATATACTGTGCACTTTGATCACGAAGTCTTTTGTATCCCATCATCGAGAGTATAACAATTAAACTGAATTTTTAAATTATTTTCTTCATTTCTACGTCATATTTTTTAACTTGTTTGTAAAAAGTAATTAAACATAGGTTTATTAACCTTGTCTATATTGAACTTTAAGTGCCTCCTACCAAATTATTTGTATTTATGCCAACATCTGCAAGGTATATTAATATTTGTCCTAATTCATTCCTAAACACACATCCACCTCCAACTGGGCCTAGAATCCCTTTTGCAGTGCCATTGAAGCTTAGCATAATGTATTCCCTAGGAGAATGTCAATAAGCAATGCACTTTTATCACAAAGTCCTATGTATGCCATCATCAAGGGTATAATACCTAAGTCGTCTTTTTAAATTATTTTGTTCATTTATATATCATGTTTTTAAATATGTTTGTTATAAAAATGAATTAAGCATAGGTTTATATTCCTTGTCTTTTTCGAGAGGGACAGACATCTCATTCGATATTTTCTTAAACTTGAACATGTTACTATTTATAGTTAATATCTATGTATCATATAACATCTATTGTTTTTTGTTTGTTTGTTTAGATGTAATAACTTCAAATATTGTTATTAACTATAGTCTATAAACATCTGAGACAAGGATGAACCCCTCTTATATGACTTGTTATACAACTGAAATGAACTATGTTCTTGTCTAACAAGGAAGTTGCTTTGTATGAGCTTTCAACTATTAAAAATAGTTATACTATACATGGACCTCCCTCTTTGTCATACCACTTATTCATTGCTTCAGTGTGTTAGCTACTATGGCCTATCACCTGCATACAACAGCATGAATTAAGAGGTATTTATTAAATGCATGATGTCTAGTTGCACCGTCTTAAACTCAATTGTAGAGTTCAATGCAAATATAATTTGGTTAAACATTTGATATGGCTTTCAGCTGCAAAAACTTCATTTACTAGATTGGAAGGCCCATCCAATGACTCAAATGTGTGTCACCAAAACATTGTGCATAAAATCTTATTAAACACTAACCTAAGTTTTGGAATGTAACGTAGTTCACATGTTCAAAATAGATTTCATCAAGTGCAAAATGAATAACACTCGAAAATAAAAAATAGGTAACTTTCAAACTCTTTCTAGCAAAGTATTAATCATACCAATTAAGTGATTGACATTCTACCATAGAGTTGATTCGATACAATGTCAAATGTAATTGGTATGCTTTATTGTGCAACCACAATTTGAACTTGATACACATCAATCTTTGCTCCTACCATAAGATTAAAACCCCCTCAAGAATGATGGCACTACCTTCTAAATATTATTAGAATAAATAGCTAATATGTGTTTGCAATATGTATGTGTTAATGAGTTTGTTAAGTTTGTTACACTATTTACTTGACTATTGTTAGGTTTGTTGTTCTTAGGCTTGTCTTTAACATTGAATAAGCTTAGCGGTTGTAACAATTCCTACCATGCAACTATGTCTTCCCTATTTAATAGGCCTCCATATTTGTAATGAATTTCGGCTTGTGGCTTCACAATTGATCTTTTATGGTATTCAAAGATCATTGGTGGTAAACCCTGAGGGAGAGAAGAAGCTAAGGTCTTGCCGGTTATCTTCATTCTTGGTAAAGACGAGTGGTGAAAGAATGAATGAAAGCAAAGAGACATTCTTGCAAAGCATCCTGTGGTGAAAGGAGGACATGGTGCAGCGTTGGAAAGATTTTTTTTATGTTCTAAAAACCATTTGAAAGGGTATAAGGCTATGAGGAAGAGTGGCATATATCTACTATTTCTCTTCAGCCAAGTGCACTTGTCTAAGATAGGCATCGCTCTTATATTTCTTTGTTGATCCGGTGAGAGCACAGGGGTACATGAACTGAGTGTTTAAGGACATTATTAGTCTTGAGGAGGGCGTGCCAAGGGATAGGAAGCCATTCTTTGTTTAAATCTACTCTAAATCAGCTCCAAAGAAAGACAAAACAACAAAAATCATGCAAAGAGTGGCGCCATGGTGAGAGTTGTAATGCCATAATGTGCAGTTGAACATGTGGAATTTAAATGGTTGATTAAAATTGTTTCATTTTAATCCAAAGTTCATTCAAATCCATGAAATTTAGGGCAATTGTAATTTATATTTTTTAAAAAATATTGAATATAAACTTTTTTTTAAATACCTTTAGAATTTCCCTGAAAAATGGTCAATTCTGTAGCCAAAAAAAGTAAGAAGAAAATTGTTGAAATTTCCCAAATTCTATGTTTTGATGTGCTTGAACACATGTAAAAGAATTTTTTGCAAAAAAGTGTGAATCTTGAAATTTTAATTTTTCCGTTTTAAAGCAATTTTTCGATTAACGGTTATTTTTATTTCTCATAGACCGTAAAGATTTTGAAGCTTAAAAATGGCAGTAATGTGCAGTTTAGGTGTCGAATCAACATGCAAAAGAAATTTTTGTGATAGCCTTTCAAGTTATATAAATTTTACTGTTTTAGTGAAAAACTAAGCAAAATGGCTAGCATCTAACATTTGTTACTCCCTGACAACCAGAAATTTATTGGTAAAAAATTCAATTTCTAGAGTCATAAGATACATACAATAAGCGAGTTAAGATATATTGATAAAAAAACTTGCTAAAGAGTTGTGGCCTGATGCTAAAAAGGAAACTAATGACTATGATAGACATCATCATGAAGCAACTATTGTTGCTTAAACTCTTTGTTGTTGACTATATAATTACAGAAGTTAGAAATGCAACGATAGCTTTTAATTTGAGAAAAAGTTTTACTTTTAAATACCAGGCTTTAGAAACCAATAAAGTATTGTATTTAAAGAATATGTTATTTTCCACCAAAATACAGGAAGGTGTGTCAGTTTCTAACTTTGTGTTGCAACTGAAGGATATCAATGATCAATTGAAAAAAGTTGAAAGCGTGTAGATGACTAGGATTCGATTGCTCTGGGACTACAGAACTTGCCACCATCTTTTGACTCATTTGGTGAGTCATTGCACATGATCACGAAGACATAGAAAATCAATTATGAGAAGTTGTCTACACTTCTCATGCAGAAAGAAATGAGGCTAGATTAGTCGGTTGCCTCCACATTAGTTGCTATAGAAAATATTTTCTTCACAAAGGTCAAAAGGCAAGGGAAAACAATGGAATGCGAAGGACACCTCTATAAGCAACAAAAGCAATAAGTCCTGAGAAGTTTAAATGGAATTGTTTTTATTGCAAAGAACCTAATCATTTAAAGAAAGATTGTTGTGACAACAAGATATGGCTAATGAAAACAAGAAATATAAATATGCTCATGTTGCAAAGGAAACATCTAATGATTTTGCCTTTGCGACATCACATAACCACCCACTATGAAGAGTCACGCTTTTGATACTTTGACTCGGGCACATCACAACATTATATGTGTCACAAAGATTGGTAAATAAATCTCATAGAGGATGATGATAGTAAAAAAATTGTTTCCTTAAGTAATGGATGAACATATTATGTTAGGGGATGTGATGATGTTCAAATCACATTATACAATTATTATAGATATACATTTTGCAATGTTAGATATGTAGCAGATAAGAACAAAAATCTTCTTTATGTAAGTGAAATCACCAAAATAAAATTCTGGTAGTGAAATTTGAAGAAAGCAAATGTAAAGCAATTACTCTCGCTGATAAGATAGTTGCCTATGTTGATGATCTTTTCATCACTAAAAACAATAATAACTTGATTAAACAGGGGAAAATCGACATTGTTCAATATTTGAAATAATTGAACTAGGACTGCTTCAATATTGTCTATGTATAATTTTGGCAGTGTTACAATTTTGGTTATACTATTTTTATATCTCAAACAAAATATGTCAAATCCTTGTTTGAAAAAATTCAAAATATATAATTGCAATCCAACAGCTACACATGTGGAAGTTGGGACACCTCTCAACTAACACTAATTCACCACCGGTCAATGAAACAGTGTATCGGCAATTAGTAAGTAGTTTGATTTAGGTACTACCACTAGACTGGATCTGTGTTTTGTTGTAAATTATCTTTCTCGCCTTGTGTCACAACCACATGAAGAACATTGGCAAGCTACAAAACGAGTTCTCAGATATGTCGAAGTAACTCTTGATTTTACAATTATATGCAAGAAACACGTTGATTTTAAGCTCACAGGGTATATTGATTTATATTGGGTTGTATCAGTTGATTCTAGAAATTCTACTACATGTCTCATGGCAAGTAAGCTTCAAAGCTCAATTGCCTTGTCCTCTATTGAAATCGGGTATAAAGCAATTATAAGTGCAGCTAGTGGTTTGATGTGGATTCAAACAGTACTGAAGGATCTTCAACTTGATTTACCTACACCCACCTATCTACTGTGACAACCAAAATGTTCTAAAGTTGGCGAAGAATCTCGTTTTCCGTGCTAGAACAAAACACATTAAAGTTCACCACCACTACATCCAACAGTTGGTTAAAAATGAGGATATGTCTTTATTATTGTCCTACCTCTGAACAACCAGCTGATATTATGACTAAACCATAGAGTAGAGATAAATTTGTAAAATTCGGAGATAAGGTTGGAGTTGTTTCTGGTTTAGTCATTAAGGGAGGGTATTAGACTAAATAGCTAATATGTGTTTGTAATATTTACGTGTTAATGAGCTTGTTAAGCTTGTTACACTATTTACTTGCCTATTGTTGGGTTTGTTGTTCATATGCTTGTCTTTAGCCTTGGAAAAGCTTAGTGGTTGCAGCAGTTCCTACTATGTAGCTATGCTTGCCTATTTAATAGGCCTCCATATTTGTAATGAATAATGGCTTGTGGCTTCACAATTGATCTTTTAAATCTGATTTGCCGGTTGGCAAATAGTTTGAGCATAAGCCTTTGGTTAAAGAAACATCTCTATCACTTGTAAATTCATGTCATATTCGATGGTTTCATTTGAGCAATGTAAACTAACCTGATCATCAAGTCTTTTTAAATTTACTAAAAAGTACATAAATGACATTGTACTTGGAAGGGCGTGTATAAAGACTCAGCTACCATGGCAACTGAAATTCTTGACTTAATTTTCTTTTTAATCTATTCTCCCTTGTCAACTCCATGAGTAAGGGGACATCCCACCAAAAAAAAGAATTGATTCCATAATGAAATTTGATTAACGTCTACTGCCAGCTGCCGGAGGTAGTCTTCATTATGCAAAATCCATTTTCATGACTTGAAGCTTCCAAAAGATAAGAATTGACTTAAATGTGATAGTGACATTTTGTTTCAAATATTAGCTGACAAATAGAACAAAACAAAAGTTCCTCGGTCTACCATTTACAAGTCCTTAACAGCAAGCTCTTTTAATATATGATGGAAAAATAGGTTCTGGTTAGAAATATATGATACACATTAACAATCATGAATCAAATGCAACATCAAACAGAAGCGGGCTGTGTCAGAAAGTCATTATATATAAAGAGGAATGCAGATCATTCCATCCAACATTTATTTTCTTTGGATTGTAGAAAGCTGGATTTACTGGGATAAAAAATCAATTTTATTCTATTAATCTGTCTGCAAAGATGGTAAGTCAAATGCTCAGCATTGAAACTTCAAGGACCACTGTGTACTGCCAAACAAGGGACCACCAAAGTCGTCATCCTTTTCTCACACAGGATGACAAGAGACCAACCAAAGTCATCATCCTTTTCTCACACAAGATTTATGTAAGCTGGAGAAGGTTGCATTCATCTCCACATTGACTGTAAGTCCAAAAAGTTTTAAAACTACCCTAAAAGTGGTTTCAGTGCTTAGTAATAATTCTAAGAACAACATTACCAACTTCAGAAAACAGTTCAGGAATCCCCCAGGAACAAAACTCTGAAGTTTGAAACATTTCTGTCTATCTTACATTTGTATTCTTTTCCGAGCATTTTTTTAAAATGCTGTTAAATTGCACTTCAATCCCGAAAGAGACCTTGTATGGATCTTTATGTCCCATCAACTCCAAAACCTAATGCATACGCTACAACAGTCGACTTCTGATCATATTTGAAGATGTGTCAAGAGAATACCAAAAAGTTAATTTCCACCACCAAATAGCTCTAGTCAATACCAAGGCTCGAATAAGGATCAAGGCCATCCTGACAAGAAGTACATGGAACAGAAGTTCTGCACTTAGTGACATTTTGTCACTCTAATCTAATGAAACGAGAAACAACCCTATAATAGTAGTGAAGCCAGAGATTAAAAAATCTTGGCAAAAGAAACTCTACTGTAAGAGGGAATCAACAAACTATAGGTCATCAACTGTGGACCCAAAATCAGAAAGAATACAGGAAATATGATCTCAATGAAATTCTCATCTACATACAGGAAGCCCTTCTACCTACAACATCTTCCTGCAAGTAGCGGGGCCAGAATCTCATGTACAACTTGACTCAAACGGGTTCAGAAAACACTACTGGAAAATGCTACTCACAGAGCTGTCACCGTGTACACGCCAAATAGTTTCACCAAGAAGGTTTGCAACAGACAAAACCGTCAACTGAGGAAAGTAGTTCTGTTCTGTAACTGGTATTGTGTTTGTAACAATAACTTCATGGAAAAGGCCTCCAGATAGCCGTTCAATTGCAGGAGGACTGCATGTAAACAATTCAATCATTAAATAGAAACCACTAATTATTTGTAGAGCCATTATTGAGCTGTACAATTCAATACCTAAAAACAGCATGTGTGCAGCATGCATAAACTTCTCTGGCACCCTCTTGGTGTAATAATGCAGCTCCATTTGCAATAGTCCCTAACATACAAACCCATAAATACCATCACCAACTAAAAATGTGTTAAACTGTCAAACAAATATATCTATTATTTTCTGCCTACTTTTAGAAACATGGCTACTTAACATTATTATTTTCATTTGTTTCCAGGTAGCTGTTTCTTAACTTTAAAACTCTCAAAAAAATACAGCCCCTGAGAACATTTAAAAACCAAATTATACAACTGTAGCATTAGATATATATTATCTATCATGACAAGGTTTTGCTCAGTAATGTCGTGACGGCAAAAGTGATGCACCTACCAAGAACAATGTCGCAGCAGCTAAGAGATGTGATATTTAAAACACAAGACATATAAGAAATTGTTAAATAGACATGTTTAGACTGATTTTGAACAACAACTATGTTTTCTGTAGTTTATATATCTAGATTGAAAACAGTAAGCACCTTAACAATCTTAATGTTAGAAGAATGGTGTCTGAGAAATTCACTGATTTAGGTAAGTTCACTATCCATAGAAAACCTGAAAACAGAGTTCACATATTCGTACTCGGCAAATACTTGGCAGACCCAAAAAAAATTGACTCAGCAACTTAACAAATACTTAAATTTCTTTAAAAAATATAAATTACCAAGTATTGGCGAGCATTTTCCAAGTATTGGCAAGTACTCGCCACAAGTACTCTCATAAAACTCACCAAAACTCAGAAACTGTAGACTAGCAAGTGTAAGCATAAAAAACTCAGCCAGAGGAAAATTCTGCAATTATTCAGACTTTTCAAGAATGTAAACTATGCCTGAAACTAGTAGGGGCTTCACAAGCTAAAGTTGTACCCTATTTTCTGAATGTGTATTTATTACTTCTCAAAGGCTTTCTATGAAGGGTGAGCATTTTAAATACCCATCGTCTGGAAAGCCTTGAATTTGCTGGAAGTCCGACAGAACTGCTGCCAATTTCTAATTGATTGGAGTGTGCTTTGGGACAGTTTTTCTAGTCCATTGCTACCTAACTTTGGTAAAGCCCTTAGAAAGCCCGGCGCATTCAAAGTGACTTGACCATCAGTTTTTTGTGATAAAGAGAGGAATGCAACCAAGGGACATGATCTAGACAAAAATAACAGCAAGGAGGTTGAGGATAACCCAGCTGGCATCTGGAAGGCTCTTGTAAGCTATAATCAGGATTGAGGATCAGAGTTGAATTGTGTATAAAGTTATCCCACTTCAATCGGGTATGTACTGTAAGTTTCTGAGTATCGAGCATGCTTGACCTCATTTGCCTGCCAGATTTAAACAATAAACAATAATGCTTGACCGTATTTTCAGGTTATATCAAGGGACATGATGCACGCCTGGATAATCTTATAGACTTATACTTGCCCAGCTGATGGCTCACTAGTCTCCTAGGCCATAAGGACAGACAAGTATAACTAGTTTCCTCCCTGTCCCTGGAGATCAATTGACCTTGGGTGTTGGGAGAGTTGGTAGGGGAAGCTTCTTGCTCCTTCCTAGGGTTGTCCAACCGGGCCCACTCAGTTCTACACATTCTCCTCTGAGCGTTATCAGATCATGAATCGGACCTTCAACAGTGATAGATAATGATGTTACCAGCCCTTCTGCTCCACATGATGTTGCCAGTCCCTCTGCTCCAAGATTTGATTCTGATCTTTGATTGCATGGATGTCTGGACCTGGCCTTCAAACTAGGCTTTCATCAACTCTTGATGATCTTGATCGATGTACTCCTTTTTAGCTGTGAAGCCAGGAAACACCTAGGCCCCTCCCATTTCACCTCAAAAATGTTTCCAGTATGGAAACATCCCAGACGTTTCCGCTGTTTTTTCATTTTTAAAGCTTCTTAACTTTTTTTTTAAAATAACTACATTTATTACACCTAAACTTAATCTACCTACCTAAACTTGCGAAAGACACTTCCTATGATCCATAGGGATCCAAAATAACTCTACTTTATCAAATCAACCAACACGAAGAAGAAAAAAAATATACACGGAGGTTCTGTCTGTTTAGTGACAGGACCGCCGCTCTGTGCAGGGCAGCGGTTACAGAACCGCCGCCCCACCAGGGCAGCGGTCCTGGGACCGCCGGTCTGCATTGGGCAACAGTCCTAGCTCTTGCGGACAGAAAATAAAATATGACGCAAACAGTCCCAGAATTCCAAAGGGTGTCCATGTCTCTTCTTCTGCATGACTTTTCCCATTCTCCAGTGCACGGGAGAACATGAGAAAGACTATAAATGCATGTTATGGAAGAGAACAAAGACATCGAAGCATGAAGCAAGTGAGTAAAAAGCTCTTAGTGTTGGAATTGTGATTTGTAGAAGCAAGGAGTAATTGAGTCAGAGCAAGTAACTGGGAGGAAGTGTGAGATATTATCTACTTCTCTTTCATACTTATTGTAATTTTTGTACTTATTATTGAATTGGCCAATAAAAGTGGGAAGAAAGAGCAATTGCCCTTCCTGACTGGTTTTTCCTCCTCTGGAGGTTTTCCAGGATAAAATTGTTGGTGTATGAGTCTATATTCTTTCCCTTTCTGCAAATTGTTGATTCTAAGCACAAGTATAATTCATTCACTAGCTATCTCTGTTATTTTCTAATAGAAAGTAGAACAGCGATTAATTGTGATTCTGTGGATAATTTCAAAGTTGAAGAGTTTAGAGATCATCCTAAAAGCTATATAATGGCATCTTTGGTCCATTCTAAATCACACTCTCTTTTTTCTCTTGCTAAATTCAATTTTCAATAAACTAACATTTAGCATTGTGAAGAGCAAAGAGACATCAAGAAGCAGCTTGAAGGAAGAGTTTAGGAGGTGCTACTAAGAGTTACGAGCATCAAGGAGGAATTTCAAAGCAGATTTGGAAGGAGGGATCAACTTCAAGGAGGAAAAACCAGGTATTTTCAAGTTTTTTTTTAAAGAAAATGTTAATGTGATCAATGATCACGAATGATGTGTGCATAATGCACACATCATTCATGATCATTGATCATGATATCAATATGTAGTTTTAATTTAGTAATTTTTAAACTCTATGCTAAAAAAAATGTAACATTTCCTTTGCATTTTTTAAATAAAAAGTATATGTTGTTTTTTTTAAATTAAAAATATCATCCAAACTCTGTGTATGCTCTCACCTCGCACCTATACGGTGAACTTGGTGATCAAAAGCAGAATAGGATGCGTAGGGTTTTCTTTTTTTTGCTATTTTGAGAAATTTTTTTTGTATTTTTTAAAATTAAAAAATCTTAACTTTGTGTATGCTCTCACCTCACGCCTATACGGTGCACTTGGTGATCAAAACTAGAATAGGATGCATAGGGTTTAATAATTTAATCCTTTTTGCTATTTTTTAAAAGTTTATTTCGTTTTTTAAATTAAAGTTAAAAAATCCAAACTCTGTGTATGCTCTCACCTCGCACCTATACAGTGAACTTGGTGATCAAAAGCAAAATAGGAATTAAAACTTTAATTTTTTTATTTTTTAAAAGATTATTTTATTTTTTTAAATTAAAAAATCCGAACATTGTGTATGCTCTCACCTCGCACCTAAACGGTGAACTTGGTGATCAAAAGCAAAATAAGATATGTAGGGTATAGTTCTATTTATTTTTATCTAAGTATATGTTTTTATTTTTTATTGTAGGTTTGATTCTTTGAGATATAAAAACATATATGGTAGTTTAGCTTCAAGGGGAGGGCATGGGGAAGCAAGCCAAAGTGGGGGTGTGGATCCTAAAGCTCCTCTTTGGAGACATGTGCAAGTGGTGGAGAACCTTTTTGGCGGTGGCTCTCGAGTTTGGATATGCTATCATTGCAATATACAATTCAAATCCTCATATACCCGACTCAAAGCTCATTTAATGGGGCAAATGGGAACCGGGATTAGAAAATGTTCCAAGGTTGAAAGGAAACATATTTTGGCATATATGAAAGAGCAAGAGGAGGCTGATTTGCAAGCTTCAAGAGCTAGATTTAAAACCGTTCCTTTGCAAAATAGGGGTTCAAAAAAACCACCCACCCCATGAAACCATCCTTTTATTCAACCTCTAACACAACCACTTGAAGTTGAAACTCCATTAGAGGAAGAGAGTTTGTCACGAAAGAGAACCAAAGGTCCATTAGAGCAAGCATTTGCAAATGAGAAAAGGGAAATTGTTGATGAGTTGGTTGCTCGATGCATTTATGCATGTGGGTTGCCCTTCAATGTGTTGCGGTCACCATATTGGCAACAAATGGTGAGAGGTATTAATGATGCACCACAAGGGTATAAAAGCCCTAGTTATGAGAAGGTGAGAACAACATTGTTGGCGAAAGAAGTGGCCCATGTACATACTTCTTTGCAGCCAATTAGGGATTCATGGAAGGACTCAGGGGTATCTATTATTTCAGATGGATGGAAAGATGCCCGAAATAGACCCCTAATCAACATTGTTGCAGTGTGCCCTAAAGGGGCAATGTTCTTAAGGGTTGTTGATTGTGAGGGTGAAGTGAAAGATGCTCAATTTATTGCTAATATTTTGATTGAGGCTATTGAGTCAGTGGGCCCTCAAAACGTTGTTCAAGTCATCATGGACAATGCCAAAAATTGTAGAGCGGCAAGGATGATTATAGAGTGGAGATATGAGCACATATTTTGGACACCTTGTGCAGTACACTCCTTGAATTTGATGCTACAGAAGATTGGCAAAATACCATGGATAGAGGAAATTTATACAGAGGCAAATGAGATTCAAATGTTTGTCACAAATCATCATATGTCCCAGGCTATCTTTAGGAGGTTCTCAAGGTTGGAGTTGCTGAAGGTAAGGGAACAATTTACTAGTTTCTAATTTATATTAGCTAACTTTCTATGAAATATCAAATTATCAATTGAATTTCTTTTAAATTAAATTTTATTTACTTGTTTTAATTTATTTTAATGGGTTGATGAAACAAGATTTGTCTCTCACACGCTCGTCTTGAGACGACTTGTGAAGGTAAAACAAGCCTTATGTAGTATGGTGATTGATGATGTTTGGTCCATGTGGAAGCAAGCAAACACATAATGAACCATCAAAATAAAATCATTGATACTTGATATGATTGGTGGGCAAAGGTTGCATACTTGCTCAGTTTTATTGAGCCTATTTTATCCATGATTAGATATGTAGATAAAGATCACGCTTGCATAGGGGAGATATATGATGGCATTGACTCTATGCTTAAAAAAATTAGAGACATATATAAAAAAAAGCAAGATCCTGAAGAAAACTTCTACAATTGAAGTTAAGAGCTGTGATCATGAGAAGGTGGAATAAAATGACCACCCCATTGCATCTCCTTGCCTATGCCCTGAATCCCAAATATTATAGCAGTGAAATACTTGGGCTACCTAATAGGCAAACACCATATAATGACCAAGAAGTTGCAAATGGAACTAAGGCAGCATTCCGGAGGCTTTTTCCTGATCCAGTTGTAGCTAGTGCGGTCCGCTATGAAATGGGGGCCTTTGTCTCTTCATCTAATGGTAGCATGGGTGAAATGGACACATTAAGTGACAAGTACAACCTGAACCCATTCATGTGGTGGTATGTACATGGCCATGATGCCAAGTACCTACGACCTGTTGCCATTAAAATCCTCTCACAGGTATAAAATATTAAAATGAAATCAAAAGTTTGTTTATTAATTAAAAATGTATGTTCTTACTTCTTAGTAAATTAATATTATTACTAATTGAAAATTTCTAACTTCTTTTTTGTAACAGGTGGCTAGCAATTCTTCAGCAGAGCGGAATTGGAGTACATATACCTTCATCCACTCAGCCAAACGGAACAAGTTAGGCATCCAAGAAGGCTGAGGATTTAGTGTATGTACATTCCAATTTGCGCATCCTATCACACAAGACTGAAGGCTATATTAGAGGTCCCAACAAACTTTGGGATATTGATCCTGAGACTAGTGACTTTGATGCTTCTGCTGCTACTCTTAGCCAACTTTCACTGCTTGGTATTGATGAAGAAGAATTAGGATCTTTTGCACAAGGGATGGATAGTGGAGCTAGTGGGAGTGGAGCTGCCAGTGGTGTTCATGGAGATGATTATGAGGAAAATCTAGATGATATATTCTAGAATCTAGATTATTATCATGTATATGTGAATCATTGAAATTGTAACCATGTTGAATGATGAATCTTTAGAACTTCAAATTTCAATGAATACAAAATATTTTGAGTGTTTTATCAATTATCTCTTATGGTCTATGAAGTACAATTATAAAAAGAGTACTATGCATATATATATATTTTTTTTTTATAATATATAGTACGGACGTTTCCCGTACAATTTCGCATAAGGTTTTTTGAAAATTGGCATTGTACAGACATTTCTGGTAATGTACCCCTCGTATCCAAGGTTTTTTGAAACATTGTCGTTTCCACGTTTCGTATCACGTTTCCTGACAACCTAGGTCCTTCGGAAGTAAGAAGGTGAAGACAAGCCAAGTAGACGCAGGTAAGTCCTAGTGGCTGGAGAGTTTCAAGTATAGTTAAGCATGGATGAGGCTTGGGTCAGTTAAAGGAGGTAGCCGTGGTACTTCACGTCAAGTTTCAGATCACTACCATGAAGAGATTTGCTCAAGTTATGTGATTTTTGTCAAAACAGAGTTCTAGAGAAGGCAAATCTAGCTCGATATGGCAACTTGTTATACTCACCTGCTCTCACACGCTTTGCATGGGACCTTGTGCCTTTGGGGGATGATTTTACATTGAGTTGAGAGTGTTATGCAATCCCTTTAATAATGAGGTCCAAGATTTGATCGTCAGACTTTTATGAACGAATGTTAAGAAGTCAAGTTAGTTCGAAACTATTAGTGAAACCCTCCTAGAGTGACTTGGAAGATTTGCATTGTATTGTCTCCAAAGTTGAAGCCTCTTGGCAAGCTAAATTGATGCACCAAGGTTGTAATTTTCTGTGAATTCCTCCAGGCTCCATTTTGGTGGTGGTTTCATATTCTCGCTATTTCAGGAAGAGAGAGAAAAAGTTTAGCTTTGTTGAGATTTGCAGTTGCAGGGCTGAGATGGAGGTTCCAAGATGAAACCCTTAGTAAATTGTTCCAGAATCCTTGGGAGATGTGTTAGACAAAAATGAAAAGTTTCAGGCATGTTGCTTGAAGAATTTTTGAGATACATGTCTCCAAAGTTGCCCTACTGATTTTGGTCTTAATTGCATCATGGAGCAGTTGTTTTTGGTCATGAACAGTTGTTAGACACCTAGTATGATGTGTTGGGGCATTTGGTTTGATCAGATGAGGTGGTTTCATGTTGAAACCCTAAAGGCCTAATTAACCCTATTAGGCTTGCTCAAGAAGGTGAGTGAAACAGGTGTGCTAGCAGTGAATTTCTCCACATGGCATATGTTTCTTAGTGAAACTTGATGCATGTTGGTAGTGTCCACATTGATATGTTCCATGCTTTGGATAAGCTTGGAAATTGCTAATTGTAGGTGATTGGAGTCAAGATTCCTCAAGACTGGTTCTTAGAGTCCAGTTTGGCAGTTTGGAGCAGTCTGTGAACCATAGAAGCGGTTTTGGAGGAACTATTGGTGGAATTAAGACTTGGTTTGAATTTTTTCATGATCTTGAAGAAGTCCAAGAGCTTTCTAATGATATATCACACTTGAATCCCAATTTGCTAAGGTATGAGCAAGTTATGACCTGTTCTTTGAAGGTCAATTTTGAGGGTGATCATGGTTGAGCATGGTCTTGAAGTGGCTTCATGAGTCTTGTTGATCTGTTTGAGTTGTTTCATGGTTGCTGGAAATTGCTGAGATCATAGAGAACATGTCTAAGCATGTTTCATGCCTTGGTAGAAGTTGGTTTTGGTCCTCTACATTCAGATTTGGTGAGTTGGCTTGTTTGAGTGCATTTGGGCTTCTATGTGTCCCAAATGAGTGTTTTTGGGTTGTTTATGATATGGGTACCAACATGGTCGAGTTTTTTATGTCCTCGTGATGTTAACTTTAATTAAAATTTTCATTATGAAGGTTGATACGTCATTGGATGACAGGTTGACTACATGTTTTGGAGGAAAGAAACAGGCATATAAGCATGTTATTTTTGTACTCATTTGACTCATTTTTTGGTCCATAAGAAATACAAAACTTGAAAAATATAGTAGCTTCAATGTTCAAAACATTCATATACTTAATGATTTTACATTTTCTATGATATAGAATATTATATTCCTTTGTGTTTCATCCATTTCCTTTGAAGATTGATTTTTGTGTTGCAATGGTGGCCATAAAAGATGTATATAGAGGAGCTTTGAAGAGTGGTATTTAATTTGAGATTGACTCTAACCTGCCAATGATAACTAAAGAGGATCAGTCCAATGGTTGGTTCTTGGTCATTCATATTATCCAAAATCACCTTCTAATTGGTGTCCTTAAGGATGCGGGAAGGAGTCAATGTTGTGGGGTTGGTTTCTCAGGAAAGGATGCTCTTTGAAACTTTAAGCTATGCAATTTGCGGTCCAAATTTTTCTATTAGTATTGAAGATCACCTGAGATTTCAGTGATCTCATAAATAACCTTGTAGGAGGCTCACTTACATATGGTGTCAAATTTTCTCTCTCATAGTTTCTTTCCTTGGCCAATTGCGATGATCGCCACTTAATAAGCTACCTCAAACATTCTTGATATCCTTTGGAATGTATTAATTCTCTTCAATAAACTAGAGGGATTTTAAACAATCTCCAGGTCTTCCTTGTGGTTCTAACAAATTGCCTCCTAGTCTAGTCCTCAATCAAATTAAATTCAGTTCAAAGGGAAATGCCTAAATACACTTTATCGAAAAAGAAAATCCATTGACAAACTAATTCTGTCCAAGAAACGACTTAAACATGTACCTTTCTGAACATAAGAAACTACAAGTTGACGTGATTTTGACTCATCACCGTATGGTGCAACAAAGCCGGGTAAGCAAGTCTAAATTGAAAATGGAGGGTGAAGCAACTGTAGAACATGATATCAACATAGCTTTTCCATGAGAACTATAAAAACAAAATTAAAAACCCTAATTTTAAATCTTGACCTGTTATCTGTTACATAGAAGAATGGAATTGCCATCAGGCATTGTCCAAACCTTAACCTTATGAATGGTGAGTTCCAACTCCCAAAGTGCCTGGGAAAAATCTGTATCACCATGCCACAAATCCGTTAAGGTTTCCAAAACATGTAATTTAGAACATGAAGTAACATGATAGCTCCTGTCTAGTAAATTTCAGAATAGCAATAAATAAGAATACGTAAATTAAGATTTGCTCATTCGTTATTTAAAAGCCCTGTCCTGTCAACTGAACCAATCCGCAAAACATAAAGCTGTTTTGGCTTTGGCTCTGGATTTAAGACTCATAGTAAAACATAAGAGAGCTTGGAGGGCAGGATGCTACAAGGCGCTTCTTTAACATGGCCCAGTCTATTGGTCGAGAAGAGGCAACATTGGGCACAACCCAGAATATCACATAACACCATTTGCAATCAGTTGAAGATATCTGTCTCCAAAGCCAACACATTGTTATTAAAATTCACATGAAGAGAATTGGAAAAAGAATAAAAACTTGACTTTGATTGTCTATTCCCTGATGTCATATAGGACTTAGTTCAAATAAAAAAATTCATCAAGTAAAAAAATCATGTGTATTGACCCACATCTTTTATAAAAACCCAACCAGTCATTTACTGTGTCAAAGTCCAGAAATTTAACATTTCCAATAAACCCTGATTTACAATCTTTCGGGCTTCTAAACTAAATTGTCAAAAAACAATGATGAAATTTTAAGGTAATAATCACTCAAAACCGCCACTAATAAAGTTTCTTGGTCCATATGTGAAAAATTTGCTCCTGAAACCATAACAAACTAACCACTATTTGACCCTGTACCAGTCTACGTTCTAGAACATTCACCAAAGCACTCATTTGCACCCTGAACCCCATCCAGTCCATTGTCAAGTCAAAAATCCAAAAAAAATTAGTTCATTTTGACTTAGATTCTGTAAGCACGGCAATTGGTGACTTTTGGCACAAAACAACCAGAATTATGGCACCTTTTAACCATTTCATCAATTTTGAAGGCAGCACAAAAATAACCAGCAAAAAGATAGTCGTTTTGTTAAAATCTGGTCCTAAACCCCTAATTAATCACCCCTTACTTGACTACACGACAATCTACAGCTTGAACTTTACTATTAATGTTCATAAGACCCCAAACAATTATTTTCCTGGTACGAAAACAAGAAAAATAGTATTAAATATTGTAGAAATGCCACAAAGCAGTTTTCGGCACAAAAAAATCATCATTATTTACACCTGTGAACCCTCCTTTTCAGTATGGATTGGTAAGATATTGTTTATTTCCGGGCTTGGTCATGAGGTCAAAGCCCAAGAGGTATAAAATTTGAACAATAAATTTAAGGTGAGGTGATGAAAGGGTCATATGCAGACAAGGTTTGGTGGGTAGCCTGTAGGATGTGATATTCAGGGTTGCACATAAATAAAACAAAAAATTAACATTTGTTGGAAAGAAAAAAATTTAAAAACCATAAATAAACCCCCTACTTGACTCCACTACTATCTACTGCCAAAGCAATCTTCATAAATCCGCAACAAATAATTTCCCGCATCTAAAAGCTAGAAATTGCTATTCCTTACCAACAAAAAATTCTTTGAGATCTATTGACAATTTTCAACACAAAAAACCCAACATTAACACCATTGGGTCATCTTTCAAATTTTGAAGGCAGCAAAAAAGTGGTCGGTTGTGGAAATTTCAATCTTAAATCCCAAATGAATCAACCCTTTGCCCCATGGCAATCTAGTGCTGGAACTTCACAAAATACTCTATAAAACCAAACCCACTCATTTCCACATCCTAGAACTAGAATTTGCTATCCATTATAAATACTATCAGGAGCACCAATCGAAATCTTTTCAGAATTAAGAAAACAGATTTTTGACACCATTTAACCTTGTTTTAAATCTTTAAGATGGTTAAAAACATTGAATAAGATAAGGTTCTCAACATTCCAAGATCGGATGTCAATCTAGTGCTAACAGTAACCACAACTCTTCGCCTCCAAAAGCCAGAAATCTGTAATCATTCTTAATGTAAATTTCCATAAAAACACAAACAATTTTCAGCCCCCTAAAACAAGTAGTACAGCTAAGTTTTAACGCCATTAATCCCTATTTTCAATCCAACGGGTAGTGGTGTAATGGTTCTTGGGTCTCCTTGTAATTGGGAAGTCCAAGGTTCAAATCTCAGCTCCATGTTAAGGTGGCCTACTACCGATGGTTTGGATACCCTGATGATGGGGCACCACGATAATGTGGTTTAATTTGTGGGCTCGCCAAGAGCTTAAACTACCATCCTTGGATGGTTCCATGGCCGGTTTGGGCTGGTGATGCCACAATAGCCATGTGCATGCCGACTCCCACAGCCACGTCCATGCCGACTCCCACGGCCACGTCCATGCCGACTCCCATGGCCACGTCAATGCCCACAGCCACGTCCCGTTCAAAGACTCCATTCACGCACATATTTTAAACGTATTTTGTAGAAACAGAGGCAGATTTTTTTTCCATTATTCCTGAGGCAAACAACACGAATTTGACCGAATATTTTATGCTAAGTAACAGGTTCAGCGAATTCTGAACTTTGAGCAAAAAATTCACTGAACCTTGTGACTTAGGCTGTGAGTACAAAATTTGACTTTAGACACTAACTTGTCAAGATATATAGGCATGAATTAGGCCATTCAGCTCCCTGAAAGAGACTTAATGGTGGATCTACCTATTTCACCTACTCTATTATGCGTGGATCCCATTTTAGCTGAGCTTCTTTGGAAGAATTGACGAAGCTGGATTCAAATAATCTTCTGTTATGAGACAATCTCTGGGTGTTGAGTGAGGTTTGAAACTCAAGAACTGCTACTCAGTGAGTGGATCTTCAATGTTTGGCCACAAGAACATAAAATATCCTTTACTCTTTACATTGTGTGTGCTTTTCCTCCTCTCCACCAAACCGTGTAAACTTCCTTGTCAAGCAAGACAGGTGTTGTTGATTGCGTGTTCACCTGCCATCAGGCATGGAGATAATTTGGAAGGATGCTGCTATTCCTGTAGCTTCAGGGACCCAAAACAAAAAAGCAATTCCCAAAGCATTTGGTTCATATTTTCCATACATATGGTCCCTCTACTGAAAGGTGGGGTAAATTATACTACTTTGCTATCTTAAGTGCCTTCAGTACTGACAAGGACAAACAAGCATTATTCATTGTTGAGCCTAGGAAGTTTCAAAAACAAGTCGAGACCTCCCCTTTTTCATTTTTAATAAAGCCTCCTATACCTGCAGGCATCAAATTACTTGCACCCAAAAAAAAAAGTGATATTGCGTGATCAACAGGATCCATATCACCTTAAGCATTATTGTGGACCTTGGAATCTTATACTTTCATGCTATGTGCCAGAACATATGTAGGGCTAAGACCAACATATTTGTGACTATGAGAGCTTGATTTCGGTAGTAAACTAGAGCTATGAACCTAACCATATAAAATTTAATTCGGAGATTTTTTCTTGGTGGAGCTTGCATTCTTTCAAAGATTTGAAAGTTGCATCCTAACCAGAGTTGCCAGCACACAGATTTTGGGATTATAAAGGTACAGTCTGTCTATAGAGCGGCTGGCTGGACTGTGACATCAAGGACGTGATGTACCACAAACTACCAATTTTGGCCCAAGCCATATTGCAATGCAACAATAAAAAAAAAGTGTTTCTTGTGTCCAACTTGCAACGTAGCCACATGTTTGATCCAATCAATTCTTTGCAGGTTAAAGCATCGACTATGAGAATTTTCTCATGCAAACTGATCCACAAAAGATCGGATTTCATTCCATGCTTTATCTCTCAATATTACTGATTACTCTCTAAGATTTGCATTGTAGCTAATATTCTTTGGAAAGTGACCAATATGCAAGTTTTACTAGGCAGGTATCACTTGGACTTTGTCCCCAACTAATGCTGCCTTGTTTACCTGTCAGTGTCCCCGCTCCTTGCTTAGTTCTTTGAGAACCTTTACCACAGCTGATTCATGATTATGTTTAAGATTATTAAATATATAACAATTCCAATTTTGAGTCAAATCAGAATTTGGAGTCTCATGTAACTAAGTAACTGCAATCACCGAATTTGATGTAAAAAAAGCAATATTCATCAAATACCAAATATGACTAAAAAACTCGTTAAAATTCGTGGAAATTTGTTCAAATTCATTGGAATTCATTCTTTCTTTTTTGAACATTTAATCTAAAATACAAGTATAATACTTCTTTTAGTCAATTTTTTTACAAATTTTATTCTCCACGAATTCGAATGTGGCAACTTAGCATGTAAGTACTCTTTGATTTTTACCTTCCCACTTTTTTCCAGGGCTTTGCTTAGTTCAAGATATATTCCAGCTATACCTCCAGAAGTAGACCTTCTTGCCATTATTAACTTGCCGAAGGATATGAATTTTGAGCAACTTAATGCCTCATCTTATTTGATTCCAAATTAATGAGCCTTGTGAACCCCAAATTACTTCTCCGGAGTCCAAAATGATTCGGCTGAATGATCTACTTCACTCAGGGGGGCCCTCCAAGCCAATTTCATTGCAAAGCTTTGGTTGAAATATTGTAATAAAAATTAGTTAGCCCAACCACCTAAAAATCGTCCACTTTTTGTTGACCTTTTACAAATCCTGACTGGGCTGAAGAAATGGTTAGGGAATAAGTTTGAATCCTATTAGCAATAATTTTAGATATAATCTTTTACAACATATTTCTTAAGATATAGCGAAGAATTCCTCACATGCATGCCTTGGTCTACTTTGAGGCTAGCACTAATGTGGTCATTGATGCGTCAAACAGTTTCTTACTCTCTCGACACTACAAAATTTCTGAACATGTCTTCTTTAGTTATTTCACAAACATCGTAGAAGAATTGGAACAGGAAACCAGTGTACCAGTTCTTTATCACTGGCAAAGAAAAAAAACATCTACCAGAGATCCTCTTCAACCTTTGGCACTTATATGCTATAATTTCAACAGTTTTGATCAGAATTGCTATGTTTTTCAGAATCTCATTCCCAGATGCTCTTCCATCTATCTCTCGGTTCTGATAGAAATTTCTGTAAATAGTCTGATTGTGCTTGTAGAATTTCTTCTTGGCCCTCTACATTAATCAGTTCATTGAAATAAATTGATATTTTGCCTTTTTCTGGATGTATTTATAAAAAAGCACATGCTTGTATCTTCCTCTCATGTTCACGCAATCCTTGATTGCTGTCTCCAGTATATTATTTTCTTTCTTCTTTTGTTCTTCGTCCTTCATCATCAAACCGAAACCTTGCTCCATTATTTAGTTTTGAAGGTTGTCCAAACCCTGTTGATTCTGACAGCTGCAAGAAATGTTACCAAAATATTTTTTATTCCAGCTCTTCAACTTCTGTTTGATTTTCGAGTGAATATCAATATGGTGAATCCATATATTCTCATACTTAAAAGAGTGACCCTATTATTGGCTTTCTATTGAGAATGTCCAATGCTCATTTCATGTCTGATAATGAACGATTCCTGCAAGTTTCCCCTTACACCTCAACAATTTTTCAGAGATGAGAAAGCTGTCTAGGTTTTCAGTCTAGGAAGTTGACGGAGGCCTTGAGGATGGATCAGACCCTAGAAGACCTTCCAGGTCTGAGAAACAGACTAAGCAGACCAATTCAATGAGTCATGAATTCAAGACACTTGATAAATTCATCAAATGAATGTCACATGAATTCGTCACAGCAAGATATGTCACCTGATGAATTCGTCAAATACAACAAAGGCGAAGAACAACCACCCTAATCAAAATATAAAGCAATTCCATTTCCTATTGTTGAGGAGCATTGACTGTTGGGTTCATCTATGAGTGTTTGTCATCCGGATTTTGCATAACCATGCACATTGGGCACTTGTTGTGGCATCTATATTAATCTTCTTCATTTAGAATTCAATCAATTGGCATCAAAGAATGTTGTATGCATTCTAAGTTGAGTGTAGAAGATGGTATGGACTATGAAGAAGTTTGAGCGAGTTGAACAGCAAAGTAAGAAAGGAGAAGCATTGTAGAGGTATTAATGTGACCACAATATTCTTGATAGTTCCAAACAAGAGTAACAGCTTGTGATCTTGCTGATTTCAGTGGGCATAAAGAGACACAGCCATTGCCATGCTGGAGTTTTCTCATATTAGATTTCTTGAGGGTACATCTTGCATCCCTTTTGTTGTGTGATGTTGTTTAATGTTGCTTACTTGCCAATTACTCAAATCCTCGTGCTAATTTCATTTCCAGCACTTGAGGAAACATTATGAATCCACGATAAGTTGTTTCCAAGCATTTGGTTCACAACAGCAACTATAAATAAAGTCAGTAGCATACATGTTTAAGTTTCGGCATGCTTCTTTTGTTAGAATTGGTGGATAAGAATAACCACACATAGGTAGTAGCATAAAAGGGTGTGAAATCCAATTTATAGCATATAAGACATGCATGTGAGCATGTGTACATCGTAAATTGAATACAAGATGTAAATGTCACAACCCACACCAGTAACATGCTTCAATTTTATTCCTTATGTATGTTAGTTTCAGTAGCAAATTGCAGTGGATAAGCACAAGTTTTAACCTTTGTTGAAGAATTGTACATTAGTATATCTAAGTCAATCACTGGTACCAGAGCCAGGTTTTCCTTCTTGCAGAATGTATTTGCTTCCATATTTCATACTTGACAACAAATGCACGCAATTTGATTTCATAATACAACCATGAGCAAAGCTTTGAAAAGGAAAGAACTTCAAGATCTCCATTACATTAGTCAGCAAATTCAAGATGAAAACAGAGAGTTGAGAAAGATTGTTCGACACTTAGAAGAGAAAACAATAGCTGCAAAATAAGTTGGCTAGACATACACAGTTCCTCGTAGAACCCATGGAAAAGGTGGAGAAGTGTAAAGCATAACTCTTGGACAATGAGGAATCTATCCTTAGAAAAAGGGAATAGCAAGAGGAAAGGAACTTTCAAGCCATGGGAAAACTACAACAAGAATTGGCGTCCAAGGAAATATTTTTGCGAATGCTCCAATGGCATTGTAAAGAGTTGCAAGAGAAAGAAGGGTCTTCTACTTAAGCATGATGCTCAAAATAAGAACAAAGTAAGCCCTGAAAGCACCTCACCATATACTTTTTCTTCGAAAGAAACATTATATAATTCCTATCATAGTTTTGAAAAGCATACTCAAAGAATTGATTTGAATTTGATGCGAAAGATGGGCTATAGTGGTCAAGGTCTTTGGCAAGAATGGCCAAGCAATGACAAATTTTATAGAGGTTGAAGATAGGCCAGAATAAGAAGATTTGGAATGTTTTTGGTGACGAAGAGGTTGGAGAATGTAGCAAAATATGTCCTAAAGAGGGATCAGCACCCCTCCAAAGAGAACATCTCCAAAGAAGAATGTAGAACATCTCCAAAGAGAGGGAAACATTCGAATGAGAGAGAACTGAGAAGGTATCACCACTCCAACCTTGTGCAATAAAGTTTAAGGGCAGCCCAGAGAAGATATGCAAGGAGATCATTCTGTGTTAGTTTTAATTGTAAAAGAAAAGAACATGTAGCATCCTTGTTCTTTTTCTGAAATGATTAACAATTGTTTGGCCATGTGTTGGTGCAAACAATCAATCACCAAAGATCCCAAGTACTTCAAGAATAAAGCAAGTTGGAAAGATGACTTTCCAAACTATAGTAGAGAGCAACGAAAGAAAAAGAAAAACACATTCCATGGGATTATTGTAGCCATTGCAATCTTGATGGACGTTTGGATGCAAAGTGTTGGAAACTACATCCTCAACTTCGGCCCAAGAATCAAAAGGAACAATCTAAGAAGGAAAAGGAAACTAAGATTAGGATGAAAGAAGTGGTCAATGCACCTGCAATACAAAATGCATCAGTAGACAGAGAAGCAAAACTATCCAAAAAAAATACAAACAAGAGAGTGCATTGCCCCGATATAGCCTCATCAACATTGCAAGGAAGTGATGGTAAGAAGTCATTCTCGGATACTTGGGTAGAGTATTTGCATGGTTATCATCGATCAGCTTGCAAAGATTTAAAGTCAAATTTATTTCAGCGTCACAATGGTTATAGATACTTTTAGGCTATGTCACAGGGTTCTCCGAATTTTATCGAAAAAGTTTGAATTTTTCTGAACTTTATTCTCGTCAACCATGAACTCGAACATTATCCATTATTTTTGGATGGGAAGTTTTTGACACGATTCTGCATTATTTTACAAATGTGTGCATATATACATATACCAACTGAAAGTAGTGGACAAAAAGCTCTCTTCACTTTGTCCCTCTGACATATTTATGCATTTTTTTCAAAAAATAAAAATGATAGAAAAAAAAATGTTTAAACTTAAAGACGTATTTTGCTCGAACTTTATCCTTTGGTGAACTCGAACCGAACTTTATCCTCGTCAAACATAAACGCGAACTCGAACATTGTGACATAGCTTTTAGGCATCACAAAAATTGTAGCATGGATATAGAAATATGATTTCAGCGTCACAATGCTTGCAGCATGTATTTGGGCATCACAATAATTGTAGCATGGATATACCTATCTGATTTCTGCATCACAATGTTTATGGTATGCACATGTAAAGCTGGAATGTACATGGCGATGATTGTAGAAGGTATTTTCACACCTGATTTTGGCAAGAAAGCAGTTGTATTAAGCACATTTACTAGCATCTACACGCATGATCTATGGACAGAATAGTTGCTTCCATGTTGGAAAAGAAGGGGCATGATGATTGCAACAAAAAGATACATGATGAAGCACACAAAGTGATAAGCACTCCAAATTCAATTGCTGATCTCATGTATGGATGTATGTTGGATTAAGGCTTGGCCTACACACCACATTCATATGGAAGGTACTCCCCCGCATCTACATTTGTTGGAACTTGGGATGTTTTGTGTTCTTTGCTACTAATTGTGTTTGTTGTTGTTGCAAAAAAGCAAAAATTATGAGGAGTACTCATCAAGTGTAGCTTCACAAATGATGTTTAACTCTCAAGAAAACATGTTGGCAAGTCCACGTAGGAGCAGAAATCCACTTGGGAAAGCACAATGGAGGTTGAATTTTCAGCAATAAGTGTGACGTATGCCCATAGGAGTAAGATGTTCTTGAAGACAAGCCAAGTATGAGGCCACCTCAAATAGCATGGGAACATGATTGAAGACACCAAATATGTGCATGAAAAAATCCATGTTATAGAGAAGGGTATGGAAATCACCTAGGTAAAGAGTATTTCGAAGACAACAAACGAGTAAAGCATGATTAAAATATATTAGGTATATTAGTTAATACTTGATGAATTATTAGTTATCTACTAACTAATTTTTGGTTGTAACCTCTTGAATTATATTGTAACTACTTCTGGCATAATAAAATGATGGATACACAAACTTCAAAGTGTGCATTCCAGTTTCTTTTCATTATTTCTCTGTTCACATCTTCTAACATTAGTTGCCTGAAGGTTTTCAAGTTCATGATCGTGATCATCTGGATTGCAGACATAGTTACCAGGAGACGGGTATGGGTACGAGGGCACAGGTACGGGTACCAGTACGCACTGTGTTTGAAAAATAGGAGATGGGTAATCTGAGTCGGCACATTTATTAAATAATTATTAATTTAACAATTTATTAAATTATATTATATATAATTTAGAGAATAATGAATATTAAGATTCAAGAAATTGGAAACTAACTAATACTATAGCAATTTCTACCATTTCTACCACTAGCTCCGGACCATTTCTACTACCAGCTTCGGACCATTTCTACAGTGTTGTCACTTGGGACGACAAGGCCTCGAGCTTGTTTTGAACTTCAAAGAAATTATAAAAGCATATTTACAACAGCGAACAAGAAACCAAAACCAAAAACATATGCTAGATCGAAACGCAAACAAGGAAATGAACAAGGAAACGATAACCAAACATGAGAAATAACGACATAAATGAGTACTGTATCATAAGAGAAATACCTGGAAACACCTTTGCAAGTTCGACTTTGCTCCAGATTCCAAACGGCTTTGCCCTAAATCGATGGTGCTATTAAAATACAAAGTGAGGCACATTTTATAGAAAACTGACAATTTTTAGGGTTTAGTCTTCATTTTTTCAATATTTAATTGAAGGGACATTGTTTAGGGTTTCTGAGATGGGTAGGAGACATTCATCGTCTCATATGACCATCTTCGAGGATAGGAGACGTCCCAATACGTGTTTCCCGTCTCCGAAACGCATTTCTAAGGGTTAGAGACGCATCTCTTTGCTACACTGATTGCAGATTTATCAAGTCTCTACATGAACTCAAGCAAGCTCCACAAGCCTGGTACACTCTATTTAATCCGTATCTCCAAGATTCTGATTTTAGAACTCTAGAGATTGGGTTGAATTTCTCAGATAATGATGATTCACCATTGATCAATGAACACTTACTAGACAACCTGCCATATATTATGTCTCCACGACCAAATCTTAATTGTGTTGTCAGTTGTCTTTTTCAGTCTTTGTCTACACCAAAGCTCTTACATTGGACAGCAACAAAACATCATAGGAATGCAACTTTCAACATAATATCTAAAGAGCAGCTTGTAGAGTTAATGACTAAACTTCTTGGTTTTATTGTATTTGTAAAACTTCGAGACAAACATGTTGTCTCTCATTTATTCATTGAGGGGTATTAAAATATATGGGGTATATTAGCTAACGAACTATTAGTTATCTACTAACTAATGTTCGGTTGTAACCTCTTGAACTATATTGTAACTACTATTAGCATAATAAAATGACGTACACAAAAACTTCAAAGTGGGCATTCCGGTTTCTTTTCATTCTTTCTCTAATCACATCTTCTAACAGACACTCTAAAAGTAAAGCACTCAAGGGAAAATGAATTTTCATAGAGAAGATAGACGATATTCCTCATCTTTTCAATATAAAAGATTTTAACTCCAAAAAAAGCCTGCCCATTGGAAGGTTCATATCCTAAATAAGTCAGTTGTAATTCATTTCTATGGTTTGTATGACCATTAACACTCGCACTTACCCTTCCAAAGACAAAGGCCCAAAACTCAAACATTAGGGAATGAATGATATAGTGTAGGGAAATAGAGTTGGAGGAAGTTGATGGAAGCTCTAAGAGTAGACCATACCCTTGGGGACCCTTCCGGCTCTAAGAAATAAGCGGAGCAAACCAATTCAACATATGAGCAACCAGAAACAACACAACGAATTTGTAGGACAAATAAGACACATGACAATTTGGAAAGTTATATTTTTTTGGCATTAAATTTGACAATGGTATATCTTGTGTCCCTCTTGTTGTGTGATGATGTTTAATGCTACTTAGTTTCTCAAGTATTCATTTCCCACATGCTAATTTCAACACTTTGAGAGCGAACATTATAAATCCACGTTAAGTTGTTTTCAAGCATATGTTTTGGATGACAACATCAAGCAGAAATAAATTCAGTCACAAACAGGTTAAAGCATCAGCATCCTTCCTTTGTTACGCCATTGAATTTGTGGATAGGAAAAGTCACACATTGATAGTAGCACAAAAAGGTGTGAAATCTGATTTGTGGTATTGTAACGTGTACATTGCAATGTGCACATTGCAAATTTAATCAAAGATGTAGATGGAAGCCCACGGCTGCAAGACTAACATGATTCAATTTTACACCTTATGTTGGTTTCAATCATAGTTTACAAAATACGCGAGTAGTTGCCATTTTTTGGCCCAGGCAAGTACTCACTCCATAAACCCACATGCAAAAAAAACCTAGTTTTTAATGAAATCTCGCCCAAGTACTCACCGAAGACTCGCCAAAAAACCAGCGAGTTCCCCCCACAGACTCACTAGACGCAAAAAACACATGAGTACACTAAAAAAATCATTGTTTTTTGGCTTATATAAGTTTCACATTCCCTAATTTGTAATCATGCAACTCTTGCGCATCCTTTGCATGAGTTGAAGTTTTATAATGAATTCAAAGAGTAAATTTGAAGAATTTTATTAGAAGGTTAGTTCTTTTGTTTCCCTTCCTCTTTTCAAGCATGTAAATTCTTTCTATATTCTTTATATATTGCATCCAAATATAATTTGCAAGTTTGAATGCATTTCGTTCATTACCGATTGATTGTGATTGTTGTTTATGTTTGTTTATCATCGTTAATGGACAAAATTGTTGGAATGTAATGTTTAAATGCTATTTTTTTAATTTTGGGGGGAATTTATTCTTGTTCGTAGGGTCTACAATTACAATTACATAGAGTTTTAATGTTTTTTTTAATTTTTTAACTATTTTTTAATGTTTTTAATTAAATTTATAGTTTTATAATGTTTTTTAATTTTTTTAAAACGTGCATGGTGCTGCAAATTAGAGCTTAGAATACAATAGCATCTAGCTCCATATCAGGCTCAAAATCACTAGCAGGAACCATTCCCGCTAATACTTGAATTGCTGCCTGGAAGTGTGTTGTATGTGCAGTTGTTTCAGAGATTGTAATTTGCAATTTCTGCGAAAGAAAGGTTTTTGGAGGCATCAATCGCTTCAAGTATCATTTTGCTTCTATTATTGGTAGCGACATCATGGTATATCCCAATGTTATGCAAGAGGCACAAGAGATGACAGCAAAGTTGGCATTGTTGGATGAAAAAAAACTAGAGAGAGCAAAGGTGCAAGTAGCCTTAACAACCATTAAACCTGAAATGGCAAAAGAATTAGAGGCCAATGCAGCAACGATTGTGGGCTTTAGCCATAGTCCACGGATACAAGGAGACACATCTAGTTCATCGAGTTAGAACACAGGGATACATAGTTTTTTTGTACCTAGGGATATTTATATTTACAGATAAAGTCTAGAAAAGGTGGAATTCCATGTGTGAAGGATAAGGTTTATCTTAACCTACAGGATAAGCCTACATATAAAGATGAGAGTTGAAATGTAGTATGATTGGATAGAAGAGATTTCTTATCTTGTCTTAGAGATAGGGTGGATAAGCTCTACAGTTCTATAAATAGAGAAGCCACACCCTCATTTGACATATATGAAGGTTGTGAGGATTAGTATATGCAAGTAATAGGAGTCCATACCATTGTGTAAGAGTGACAAAAAAGTTATCAAGAGGTGTGTTTGAGAAGTTTCTCCCAAAAATATTGTTGGCAAAGCGAGTGAAGTCCATGTGGAGTTGGTAACACTGGATGTAATTCTTAGGTGAGATTGTAACAATACCTTGGTAATAATATAGTTGTTGGTTATATTCCATTTTTAATGTTGAGCCTTCATATTATATCCTGTGTTGCTTTTACATCATGTTTGTTGTGTTTCCAAATATATACCACCAAACCAAAAGTTATGCATTGCTTAAACAATCATAGCACAAGTTCCCAGTCAAAGATTATCTTAAAGCCAGGATTGTGTTGACAATTCTTAACTTAATGAGAAAACACACCAAGGGGAAAGAGTTTGTGCGAGCAAGTGTCATGAGGTTTACAAATAACTTCCTAACATTCCAACATATTTTTTATTTGTTGACATCGTTGAAGTAAATGTTTGTGAGTTAAGCATGGCTAGACTCACAATATTAAAAAAAAGTTGATGGAGAAAGGACCACAAAGACAGTTTGTGATGATGTCTTTTTGAAGAGAGTTATAAAGATTATCAAGGTAACTTCAAACTTCAATTTAAATTTCAAGTAGATTCCTTTATTTTCATTTTTTAAATGTATTGGTATTTACTTTAGCTATAAGTTTGTAACTTTAGAGTTTGATGTTTGTAGATGTCGAAGTTGGTGAGGATTTCACACTCAGTTGATGGAGACTAAAACCCGATGGGATACACTTATGAGGCCATGGATAGGACCAAAGTGGCCACCCAAAACTATTGTAGGGAGATATAGTCAAATTTGGTCCCTTTTGGGAGCTAACTAATCAGAGATGAAATAACCAACTCCACCAACCCATTCATGCAGCTGGGTACTACCTCAACCCCAAGTTTTTCTTCTCTGATGGCTTCACAAATGTTAAAAGGGAGGTCATGGAGGGCTTCTCAACATGCATTGAGAGAATGACACTAGAGGTTGAGGTGATGGACCTCATTATTTTAGAGTTGCGGAATTACAAGCATACTAGGGGGAGGCTCTTTTCTTCGATGTTAGTTGTTTAAGGGAGATCCACCCAACCACTATACACACTCAAATTTGGTTACTTATCCTTTGGCAATGACAAGTTTGGCCATGCTCTTTTACTAAGACAAATGCTTGCATTCTAAGTCCAATTAGTGCATCTCTCTAGCTCTTTCTTAACTTGCTCATCTCCACACTCTGCTTTGTCATTAACTTAGGAATTATTATTTAATAAAAGAAGAAAATCGTCTTTGAGCATTATTCCAAAATCTTTTGCTTTACATCAGAAGTTGCTTGTCCAAAACTATATAGTTTGGTCAGGATAAGTTGTACTACCTTGGCCAACTTGTGCAATACTTCATTTTTGTATCATATGACTCTTATTTCAATTTGAATATCTTTATTGCATCAGGCCTTATCATAATATTTCACCTACGAAAGGCTATATAAGCAAGTCAATATTGCTTTATTACTCATTTGGCACTTTAATAAGCTCCGATTGCAAATATCAATCCAAAAGCACTCAAGGATATCCTAAATCTTCCTAAAGCAATTGCACAAGCAATCACTACTACAGGTTTAAAGCACTCAATCAGGTCAAAGAGTCTATAGATTCCTCCATTTCCAAGCATGCAAAGGTCCTAGAGCCATGTCTTAGCAAGAGTAAAGTCACTCCAAGCATTGTCAAAGGTTTTCAAGGGACAAAGGGTTTAATCCAATAGTTGAAGCCACTACTACCGCGTTAGGTACATACTCAACTCTATAGCCCACTATCTTTGTGTCAAGAGACATGAGGGCACTCATAGGGGTTTGGCTTAGATTGCACTCACACTTGCACATGCACCTAGGAGAACTACATGAGGCTTGATCCTACTCGAGGGCATGTTGGATTGGTTCAGCAGGGGTTGACCACCAAGGGTAGTCCATATTAAAATATAAGGTTTAATATAAGGCTTATTTATTAGTGTTATTTTTAGTTATTTATTAACTAATAAACGGTTGAAACTACTTCAACCACTTTGTAACCATCTTTCACATGATAAAATGACGAGCAAACAATGACAATGTGTGCATTTAGGTTTCTCTTCATTTGTTCTTTGTACATTCTAATTTTTCTTTATTCTTTCTCTCTGCATATTCTAACATTGGTATCAGAGCGCGAAAAGGACAAAGAGAAGGAAAGAGGTCACCATTATTGTTGCTATTATAGTCGCCACAAATACATAGTCACACAGTTTTACAGTCGCATCGAAAGGTAGTTTACAGTCACGTTGAATTCCAGTCACACAGTTTTACAGTGGCTTGTGAAAGTGATTGTGAGGGCCTACAAGGGGTTGCAAAGGAAGGAAAAAAACTCCGAAATTTGCAAGGAAATCACAAGGGAAGGAAAAATACTCTAAAACGACATCAAAGAACAACCAAAATAGTCTCGCGAATACTAAGATTGATGCTGCGAATCTCAATTACCACTCGTGAATCTTGTGCTAGGGCACACATTTCAGTAGAACACACAATCGCGGGAGTACCCAATGCAAATATCTATGGTCGATTTAATATTTGGGTCGGTTTAGAGAATATATCAGGGCAAAGTTTAAGGTAAGGTCGACGCCATTAAAGATAACTTAGATGCCTTTGAAGGCACAACCGACAATCGCAAGGATAAATAACACCCAAATTCGCGAATAGGGCACAAGATACGAATTTAACTATTTTAATACAGTTGCGAATAGGTTTCAAATTGTCATGACTCGTAGGGCATAAATAAAGATAGTCTTGACTCCCTTTTTGCAAGGACAGATCGAGAATAGAGAAATTGACACTCTATTCTATCAAAATGCAAGGACAATTCGAGAATAGAGAATTATTATTTTTTTTTGTTGTTTCCTGAAATCAAAAATTCAGAATATAGACTATAATAAAATAATACATGACACAAAAGGAGGAACGATTACAGCCATTGTTGAAAATCCACCGGATGCTAAAAGTGATGAACTCGCTGATAGAGAATGTGTATTTTAAAAGATTCCCAACACTTTGAAGACATGAAGGAATCCAGTGTAGGTGAAACTCGGCATGGATGATTGTCAGGATAGTTTGGGAGTCTGTCAATTTCGGGAATTTACCCTTATGAGGGTCATGAGACAACTTGATGAAGCAATGTGGAAGTAGCTCGGTATGGATGGTTGTCCAACAATTTGGGAGATTATCATGGTCTGTGGTGACACCCAACTGTCTTCTATGAACTGCAGTAATACTAAATCACATCTTGTGGTCCATGGCAGCACCAAGATCAATATTCTACCTTCACTTGATACCGCACCAACAATGATAATGGCGCCGGTGAATCTGGAAAGCTTAAACACAACACACTATCTCCGAGAGAGTGCACCATACCTCAAGTGGTCCACATCATGGGGTCTGCCATGGTTTCAGACTTCAGTTACCTCTTGATCCAAACAGCAAAGCTGAACTCTCCATGTGCAATAGTGCCAAGAACCAACAATATCAATGTTGCTGTCCTCGGTGGGGCAGAGACCCCCAAATGACTCAGATCAGCTATAGTCAATGGTAGGAAAATAATCACAGTCACCCGTGGAAGCGAAACCATTTCATATTCCATAACTGTTGCTTTCCCTTCTGCGGCATCGTATGATAAAGTGTACATGTCTAGCTAAGTACAAAACAATAAAGCTAGAAGCATTGGCAAAGATGGTGCAAGATAGACAGCCGTTCATATCCTTTAAGAGAAAGCCATGTGCAAACTTACAAATTAAATAAATTTCATGTCTTTCCTATGAATCTTTATGAATGATATTTCATGCTATCTAGTTCTTGTTTAATATCTACTTCCACAGTATAACATATCTGATTTCTAGCAATTTAGAGTGTTGTCCCCTAGATAGATATCGATTGGAATCCAAACCAATCACCATATCAACAATCGCATACTTGAAAATCAAGACCTGATGCTCTGCATGCATGTTCAACTGAGGGAGTTCTCTCATACTCTCCCTATACCATATAGACATGCAATATCAACTGGGACTCTACATTGTATACTTGTCATCACAATTTTAACAACACGATGCCAAATATTTAAGCTCTCCGCTATATCTATCTATAATAGCTATTAGATTTCATTATGTTTGATCAAGTAACTCAGCAACATGCTTGCAAACAGTACAAAACTACTTGTAAAAAATTTATGGTTACAATTTACTGTAGAAAATTCCAGCTTAAGTTACCCAGTTATTGACTCGTCAATTTAAGTACAGTTATTACCTCAGAAACATTGTGGCCGTGCCGTCTTTTATCAACAATAGCCAGAGGAGCATCAGACAACTTTTTAGCAAAGGCACGAGCACGAGCAACACCACCCACATCAGGTGATACCACCACCAAATCATTTGATGCAATCATCTTGCTGGCTAGGTAATCTAGAACCACAGGCTGGAAGCAGGTAATATTGATTAAAATTCCTGTTGTATTACAAGTCAATTATACCCATTATACAAATAGTTCTGAGAAATTAATCTAATTAAGTTGCATGGCAGTAACTGTATACCTGCCCATATACATGGTCCACTGGAATATCAAAATATCCCATGGACTGTCCAGAGTGAAGGTCACATGCAAGAACACGATTTGCTCCCGCTTCTGTTATTAAGTTTGCCACAAGTTTTGCTGCAATAGATTCACGTCCTTGTGTCTACAAAGACTTAGATTTCACACTTAGTAAAACCAGTTGACTATTGATTGCAAACAAACAGCAATATGCAGTAAATCGTATGACTCTGAAGAACTACCACTCGGCAACAATGTGAAGCAATTGCTGGCAAGTTCTACATAAAGAGTTCATAGAGACCACAAAACATCTAGTGGATGATCTCCACAAAAATTGACTAATCAAATCGGTTAAACACGGCATTTGTTCACCTAAAAGTTGCCTTTCAAAATTGCACCAAACAATGTAAATATGCTATATAAATCTCTAAAGATCTACCTTGGATTAATATTGTGGACCTGCCTAAGGAAAGTAAACCTTCAGTTACTGAAAAAAAAATAGAAATAATTACATATGCAGGTATTTGTTTCTCAGTACATATCTAGGAACTTGAGAACAAATTATAGCATACCTTTCGATCTGCTCTAGCATATCCAAAATATGGAATAACGGCTGTAATATTTTTAGCTGATGCTCTACGGCAAGCATCAATCATTACAAGAAGCTCCATCAAATTTTCATTTGCTGGTGGGCACGTTGGTTGCACGAGAAATACATCACAACCTCTGACACTCTCTTGGAGTTGAACATATACCTCTCCATCTGCAAATCTTTTAATTTTTATTTTCCCAAGGTCCCGCCCCAGGTAGCATGCAATTTCCTGCCAAAACAAATTTCAGCGAAGGCATTAAAATGTCCTTGTGAAAGGTAAACTGAAACCCTGAACAAGTTCTGCCTCACCTGACTAGGTCAAGAGATGTAATCATGAATGTTGGATTGGCAAACAATTTAAATTTCTAGAAGACAATAATTTAAATGAACATGTGTACCATCACAATTATTCATATAATCATCAGACCTTAAATATAAGATTGCAAATAGGAACATAAATAAAGCAGCATATATTTTGTCCTGTGACTTGCATTTAATACAACCTGTGTGCAATATCTTTCATGAACATTCATTTAACCATAAAAGACCAAAAAATATATGCTAATTATTGTTTTCTCACTACAACATAAAAAGACTAGTCAAATAAAATAAAACAAGCAAAAGAAAGTTTCCTCCGAAATTCCAAATAATCAAGTGGATTCTAGACAATAAAGTTAATCTAGAGGAAGCATTATATTTGAAATTTTAAGCCATGTCACTAGCAATTCTTTTCTAAGATTCCTCCAAATGACCATGTGAAACAACAATCTCCCCTATATTTTAAAACAATCCAGCAGAATGTTTAATTACGCCATTCTTAAAAATGATGGTGTGATCATATTAAGGACACTTCTAGTATAAATTTGTGTTTTCATGCATTAAAAAGCACACAAGTCCGAGTACTCACCTGTGCGAGAGAAGGATTTGCTGACCCTGAGAAAATGCTGAGTCTTGTATCACGTTGCAAATCTCTTTCAATCATTTCTTGTGGATATCTAGAATTCAGTAACCCAGTCATGCCCTGATTCTGAAGAAAAGGAACCAATGGTCTTCCATTTTGGGAATCAACTCGATTGGCCAGCACACATCTCTGCATAAGCAATGTATAGAAATAGATTTTAAAATGCAAAAAAAGGTTACAAAAAGATAAATTCGTAACCTTAACATCCTGATCCAACAATGAAAATATTGGGTCAATATGGAAAAGAAATCTGACACTGCATGTTGTTCTTATAAACCAAGAAGCTCGTGAAGGTTAAAATGATACCCAATGTATTTTGTCATCAAACTTCAAACATGGTGGCATAATTCACTGTCTCATACTAGGAATTACACACACACACACACACATATACATGCATACATAAGAAAAAAGAGAAACAAAGGCAGTAAGAACATACTTTAAAGTTGAACTTTGAAGTTATCACTAGGTCAGCAGTCAAATGGAGGCAACAACAACAACACTCCGCAGCAACACACACGTTACTAACCATGCAACTACATCATGTATCAGCAGCTACACACGCATTTCCGGCCTAGGTTCACTCTCATCACTTTTTTGAGCATTTTTATCTTTAGTTTTCACGCTCCATATATTTTTTGTCATTCCACACTTTTCTAGTCCATCAGCACACTTTCTACTACAATCTTCATTGACATCAGGTACGCATCTCTATCTACTTTATGTTACCGAGCATCCCGCTCACCAACATAAAGTGGGGGCAAAATGTAGTCACAAAATCATGCACTTTAGAAATTATTTATCCCAGTTTCATACTACTATTTAGAAGGTTCTTGAGTGAAGAAAGTACTACTTAACCCCCGTCTTTTGGCCATCTTTTATTTTATTTCGACAATCCCAACCTTTTACATCCATATGCCCAGTCAACTTTCATCACTTCCCGTTATTTTAGTCTCTACTGGGGCGCCAAGATTAGTAATAGAGCGCCTATGGGAGCCCCGATCCTTCTTGAATTTTCCCGCCACTTTTTGGGCTCTTTCAAGTCGTTTCTCCTTCTTATTATCTTTTTGGTGGTCGGCCATTTCAGGGTTAATTACGAAATTAGATCAAGAAAACCCTATGAATATAAAGTTACGAGACCACAATGAGGGACCTAGCATCATTCATTACTATCATCCATCTATTGCATTGGAGATCACTTGCATCCACATAGCTCCACATCAAGGCACAAGGCTAGGGCATCTGCATCACACTTCATAAAGGGAGGGATCCTATTCTATTCCATGTACACATTCTATTACATTTTTTACATCTAGGTATTGCTCGCTACTTCACAAAGTGCGACTGGAATAAGAGCACCTAGGGCACATTATGCACACACTCACCAGAACTACATTTGGGTCCGAAATGTAGTGCAGCGCTCAGTTAGTAAGTCCACTGTTGTGGCAGTTAAGGTCAGTCTAACCCATTCATTTGCATTTTTTCTTTTTTAGGGATTGATGCTTGTTTAGGGTTTTGCACGTCTTTCTATTCATCTTAAATCATTGGCAACATACGTTACAGGACAGCGAATCTGATGCGACACACAGTGAGGGTTTCGGACCACCTCCCAGCCCTGTGAGATTCAGTTTCAAAGCTTTTGCGCAGACCAGGGCGCCCATTTTGCAGACCAAAGCACCCACAGGCGCCCAATCCCTTCCCAGACACTCCAGTCCACGGATTCAATCCAGATCCATCCTTTTCGGAGCTTCTACATAGTCGTTGCCACCTCCAGATTTTCCAGTCACCTCTGCGACACAGTCCCACGAGCATCTGTTATTCAGCTGAGTTCTTTCCTCTTCTCTCTTGCACATTAGGGTTAACATTTCCTTTTGTATAGTTGTTTAGCTCATTTGCATACTTCTTTACTGCATTTATTTACTTTATTTACAATTGTTCATAGCTTAGATTAACTATAGATACACCCTCCATTATCCACATTTTTAGTTAATCACCTGGTATTTTTGGTTGTGCATCATCACTTATATATCAGATATGCTCTAATCTGCATTCTCGCTTCCAGCTTGAATGAATTTTCGCTCTTGGATGATATTGTTGTTGTCACTCCGAATTATGTGCACTATTTGGCTAAACTTGTGATGCTTTCTTGAGTATCTATTTCTTTTACAATACAGTATTTTCATTACAGTAAGGCCTCCCCTTTTATCTCAGATGATTGTAATATCTTTGTTTTAACTTTGTATGCCACTTATTTATATCTTTGTTTCTATGGTTGTCGGATCTTCTTTATGCGCATTGCCCGCTCTCTATGCAAACATATTGATTTCCTTCAACAAGTCATTTTTTGTATTTCTCGGGTCTTCTAGTTATAGAGTCTTTGAACCTCGTCACTACGCCAACCTCCCCAACCAAATCCATACTCAAATGTTCTCGGCATAAATTTTTACAATTCATAAAAATGATATTCATGGTTCATTTCTAGTTTGATGTTCTATCATAAGAGGTTGTACACAAATTCTTCTAAACATACCCTATGCCTAATATGGTCATTACATTATTGTTTTCATTTTACAAAATTCAGGAATACATCTCGTTACATCAGACATACTACAATATATGATTGAAATTAAGGTACGAGATTCGTTTCCCCCAAGAGTCAAACATGTGGTGGTGTCTCAGGTTTGAAATTCTTCCTTGTTTATTCTTCCTATAAAAAATCCACTATAATGGCATATAACATCTCAACTGGAATTTTATTTGTTCAAATATTTGATTTGTGGGTTTATCATTCCTTGTGGAAAGATGTACATTGCCTTGAACTATAGATCATCCTCTAGCTGCACCTCAATCATCAACCAGTCAAGCTTGCAATTCAGATCATGAACGCAATTCTTTACTAACAAAGCATGAAAGACAAATTCTATTATGGGTGATATAGATAATGGAATCAACCCATCCTTCCCAAGATTTCAAAAGGTCCTCCAAACCTTGGTACAAATTTGATGGATTTTCCCATAAATGGTGGGCCCATCTGCAATCCAATTTTCAAGAATGCATGATCTTGAACACCTGAATACTTGACTTAAATCGCAGAATATTGCATAGCTAATTTCTTGAACATTCTTCGCCTTAATATTCTGCCAAATGTATAGGACTTGCTCTTCTAACACCTGCAATGGATCTGGACCAAATACTGGCTGATTTTCCAATCTATTACAGCTGAGCTATGAATTTTGTTTCCACCCGAACAGTGCCTCAAATTGACTCATTTTGAGAAGCATATGGCATTCCCAGTTATAAGCATATTCCATCAATCGAAGGTAATCATTCAATTTCCTTGGTACTTGAATGTAGAGCATGTCTTCATACTTATTTACATTATATCTTCTGTCAGTCTTTGGGTAATGGTTCCACTTAAATGCAGCCCAATTCTATGTACTTTGAAAACTTCACCATAAGTGAGGTAAATCAGCTATGTGAATAAAATATATTCTTCTCTTATACCATGTGCAATCTCATAATTTTTCTATTCACCATGCCTACAATCTTTGGCTTGTTGTCATTCAAAATGAACTACCATAAAGCATGTTGACTTGATGAGTTTTTCCACCCATACAATGCTTGCATCATATCTCCCTTCCTTCTTTAGAAAATCTAGTGATGAAGTCGAGGAAAACCACATCTTATTTGGATTTTGATATCTACACCATTGTGAATGTCCCATTACCTGTAGCTTTTCTGCCTTTAACCTTTTGGCATGCCATGAACTTGACCATAAACTTTATGATTTCCTTCTTCAATATTCACCGCTATAAATATTTTCATACATTGGTAATGGTCTTACAATGACTTTGATGTCTTTAAAAAGATGTGTCATTTCAAAATGCCATCTTTCTAGGATTTCTCTATGGCAAGGAGAGATCCACTCCTGTATCAAACAAGCCCATCTCCTTTAATTAGGTATTTCAAAAAACTTAAGTTGAAATCTTACAGAGACCTCATCTTTGTTGCAGATTCCCAGAATAAAGCCTACTCGGCTTGTGCATAAAGTTCACCTTGTTCAAGGTTCCTAAGAATTTCCTCCGGCAAGTTCATCTTGAGATTGCTAGTGGCCAGCAAGCTGGCTCCTTTAAACAAGCACATTCACCCCCATGTTCACTTTCCATTTGATGTATTCAAAATTTCAAAGTCACTTTTGCTTAAGAATAGCAAAAATATCTAGTGAAGAATTTTTTATTTCGGTTTAATAACATATTTCATAGTCAACATGCAACGCATCCTCCCAATCAAGTAGTATCACCATATTCTGAGAGCATGTCATGTTGCAATTGATTGAAAATGTATAGTTTGGGTCGTTTTGCTCATGCCCCCTTAGCTTACATTACTTGTACGGTTACTTTCTTACCTAGTCCTAAGATTCCTCCAACAACTCTTAATTGCTTAACCATGCACTAGTACAAACTATAATCGTTCTTACCAAATGCAATGTGTATTTCTCATAGTCAACACTGGTACAAACTGGAATCATTATTACTAAATACAATGTCCAATAAGTATATTTCCCATAGTCAACAACTGCTTCACTTTGGAGGTTCTCTTCATATTGTGTGGCTCATTTGAACTCCTTGTTCTTCAACTAAACTAATGTGAATGTAGGTGTTGTAATATGAATGTAGACAGTCCTGCAGGTGTGATCTGTCCCATGTGCACACTATGATGAGTCCTTATTTAGCTGGCTGCTGCAACTGCAGAGCCACTTCTGGACCTTAAATTCTTCCGCTTATTTCCAGTTAAGTCGCTTTACAACACTTTGGCTACCGCAAGGGATTTCCTACTTGTGAGTATGGTGGGGCTTAGCATCATTTAGCGACTTGACTTGAGTCCACTACACGTCTTGACTACTCATGTGCCACATATTAAAAGTCTCCCTAATTGACCATAGATGACTTGAGACATGGTTTTCCTCATGGTAAACCCCCACACTCCTGCTAAAACCGTGTATTATGAATTTCATGTTTGTCTTCACATGTAAGTTGAAAATCAATCCCTTTGCCTCCCTCCCTCTCTCATATTCATATATGTATATACACATGTAGCGTACATAAACACGTAAGTATATATACATGTATATGCATGTGTCTGCATACTAAGTCACCAGGTTCGTGTTCATATTCGTGTTCAACAAGGATAAAATTCGAAACAAGTTCGTCGACCAATAAAATTCGGGAATGTGTCTATAACAAACATAAAAAGTCTATTATAAATATAAATATATATGTTTATAACACTATATATTGTTATAAATTATACATATATAACTTAAAAAATAAATAGTTGGCAATAATATAAAAGTTAATAAACTATTGTTTAACTTTTTAATAAATAAACTATAAACTTTAATAATACACTTTATGATGTTTCCACAAGATGCCACACATCCTAAACTTTCTTAAAGATTATTAATAAAGGTCCAAATCATAATCTAAAAATAATTATAAATAAAAAAAGAAATTTAACTTAAAAAACTAAACATAAAACATAAAATCGTAACCCTAAAGTTTAACTTGATGGGAATTGGGAGCGGGATGATTATTCACAGGAAGTTGGCACCAGACACTGCTGCAATCGTTTAGATCAACAGCCGCACCAAATGCTGCTACACTTGTTTAGGGAAACAGCCGCTCCAGATTGTTTGGGGGTAATCTTCAATCTTTAATGCAATCTTCAATCTTCACTTTTAGACGCTGCAAACAGAGGCTTCAATCTTCGCTTTCAGATGCTGTAAACAGGGATTTGATCTCACTTTATTTTGAAAATAGCAAGAAAATCACAGATGAGGGCTCGCGGTTGTAAAGAATAGAAGAGATGAAGCTGAACTTCAAGATTTTCCAAGGGTTTCTTTTAAACTTCCGAAAATTTTGAACCTATAAATTTCAGGCCGATTTCCAATGATTTTAATCCATTTTCTTTGAAATCGCCAAATTTCAATTTTTTTAGTTGGAAGTCAGTGATTCCTTTGACTTAGTCTACATATATACACATATAAATGCATGAATGTGATTATACATATACCGACATTTATATACATACGTATGTAAATAGTTACACATATACAAATATATCTATATGTGCGCCCGTGCATATTGGGTGTTAAAAAAAGATTTATCTATCAAATTTGTCAAATTGACAAGTTTCTAATTAATTACTTATTACCCTGGGCACTTTCAAGTAAGGAAGATTCCAAGGATTGCTGTGGCACTTTGTTTGAGTAGAGTACTAAGATTGCAAAGGGCACTTTAGTTGGGAAGAGTTCAGAGATGTAAAGGTTTGTGACAACAAACACAATTACAATATCCCACTATATAGAGAGAGTATACAATCATAATGCTCTACCTACACACTTTATTGCATCCCATATACTAATTTGCTTTGAAGGACGATAAAATTCATCATCGTCCCCATCATCATAGACCTATGTAATCCAGGGACGCTTACCCTGCATTTTCAAACCCCATCCCCCATCAGAAACATTTCAGAGACGCCGGGACAGGTCAGAAATGACCCACAACCGTCCCCAATCTGCAGAAATTTTAGGAAACATCCCCAGAATTGTTTTTTTCTGTAAGAGATGCCCATAAACAGTACAGGAAAGCTAGGGGATGTCTAGATGTCCCCTGACCCTCCCAACAATAACTAAGCATCCCCTAAGGCCCAGTCAAAATAAACAATTTTAAAAAAACACATAAAATGAAAAAGATAGGGATGGAGGGCCTACAAGGACCCCTACACCCCTTTACACCAACCCTAAACCTAAAACAGGCACCCTAACAACTAAAAACAAAAAAAAAACTGATTTTGTCATTTTACATTTTGTGAAGAAGAAGACAAAGAAGAACAGTTGTGAGAAGAGAAGAGAATAGCAGTGAGAAGAAGGCAAGAGAGCAAACAACATCGTTTGAGGTAAGTTTACCATCCATTGTTCATTTGGATTTAAAAAAATTGCATTTCTTTTTCATAGTTCCAAACACCTAGGGAGGATTTTTTGTTTGTTTTTTCTTTTATATTTGCACTTGCAGATGTGTTTTGAATTTTCAACCAAAAAACAATGAGCAGCAGTGAGGGTAAAGAGGTTCAGATTCAACAAAAAGACCATAGAGGTAGTACATGGGGTTCTTCTGGGAATGGGAGTACTGCAGGGACTGTGAGTTCAATTAACCTATTTGAATGTCTTTCTGAACTCCTCAAAAATTATGCAAAGGACCCATTTAATCCTTTAAAAGTCCATTTACAATTTGCAACAGCCATAGACAAAGACAAGAAAAAATTCAAGGGTGGTAGAGTATGGTTATGTCATTTGTACAGCAAAGATTATAGGAGCAGCTACGCAAGGGTCTACTCTCATCTTTTGTGCATAGGTAAATAGGGGTTAAAAGGTTGTACAAACATATCCTTAGCTGAGAAGACCGAGGCGACTAAGTTGTACATGGAGGGTGAGGCAAGAAATAAGGGAATGCCAATAAAGACTAGACAACCTAGTGTATCATTTCCTACGCAAACCATGGATGTTGCGAGTCAAAGGGCAGAGGGTTCTGCCAAGGGGAAAAGAAGGGCTACTGATGTTATAGGAATGTTCAATATTCAGTCACGGGAGGTAGATAAATCTTTAATAGCCTAATTTTTCTTTGGCCATGCCATACCAATTCATGTGGTGCATTATCTCGATTGCAAACAAATGTTCGAAGATGCAATTGTTGTCAGTCTCTATTACGCACAAGCCTCTTTGATAGAGAGTATCCTAACGTCAATTTGGTGACTGGGGACATGAGGTAAACTTGGATAAGGGCAGGCTGCTTTATTATCATGGATGGGTGAACCAATATTCGACATCGGCCACTCATCAATATCATTGTCATATATCAGCTGCCTCGTATTTTCTCAGAGCTATTGATTGTTCAGGGAAGAGGAAGGATGCAAAATTCCAAATTCAAATTTTGGAGAATGCCATAGAGGAGGTTGGGCCCTCAAATGCCGTGCAGGGGTGACCATTTCTACCCATTTGATGGTGGAGGGTGCTTGCAAGCACATTTTCTGGACCCCAGATTGTGTTTATGCATTGAACAATACATTGAAGACATTTGGAAGAAAGATTGGGTGAAGGCAGCGGTGGAAGAAGCTAGAGACATGCAGAGATTAATTTACAACCATAACACCTCACTTTCTCTGTTCTGGATTTTGTCAAGGATGGTGTCTTTTTATTTGATTAAATGAAAAGGCAATCATTGCAACAGATATCGGTATTGAACACAGAAATGCAAAGTTTCAAAATGTGACAACTGGGTTTTTTTCCCCTCCCTTAACTTCCCAAAAGAAAAAAAATTGTAGCAACTTTTGCAATTCATTGCAAACGTAACGCGGAACATGCAGACGGGAAATAATCCCGCGATCGCATGGCAATGTGATCAAGGTCTTACAGAACCAAACGTTCAATCACGAATTTACAAAAATCTTTAAAAACTTTCATGAAAAAATTGTACACGACTTACCGTCGTCTGAGAGCGCCAACGAATCGAAGGAAGGCGCGAAGCAGGAATAACAAAGGAGCTTAAACCCCCGGCCGTAAATGCTAAATTTGTGGCGGCATATGACCCTGCTGGTAAGCTGAGCAGCAAAGCAGAGGCCGCCATTGAACCCTCTGGATAAGGGTTTCTCACAGCGTCAAATTTATAAGCTTTGCGCTTCTCAGGAAAAATTCAAAAGGAGGTTCTTGTCACTGTCACAGAATCCATGTTCTTTAATTTTTCCAAACATATTTTTTATTTACACTGTCTGATTTTTTAAGAATTGCTTAGCTAATTGCAGGGTATATATTTTTATCATGGTTTTTCTTTTTTTAATCCAGGTTATGTAATAACTCATCTTTGCTAAATTAAGGTATGGGAAATTTTAGGCCTAGTAAGCTAGTCCCTTTTATTATGCATTGGCAAACTTGTTTTTTCTTTTTTGGTTTTTAAGGGAATAGTCAACAAATCTATATCAGAAAAAATATCATATTTAGCTATTTAAAATCGTATGAATATCATATTTAGCTATTTAAAATCGTATGAATAGTCTAGATTCAATGAGGTGAGTATGAATAGGTGATGATTCATCAAGTATGAATAAGTATTTGGTTAGGGTAAATCACATAAATAGTCTAGATTTAGTGAGGTAAGTATGAAGGAAAGCAATCCAAGATGTATTGAAGAGGAATATTCAACGTGGGATACTACAGTTTGTATTTAGAAAGGGGAAGGAAAGCATGTAAACATACTCGTCCCACAACCAATCAACCATTATGTTATTATGAGGTCTACTTCCAATATGGTGTCACCCCTGTGGAATAAGGAATAATGCATTTGTGGTTAGAGGTCCAATTAAGGACCGCCTTAGACCACATTATCCATAAATTAGTAGATCTCACGCAAAGTGCAAAATTTAGAATAAATATCTATTTTATTTTTCAACAAGAAAGCATAGTATTTACAATTAAAAACATGTCTACACATCCTAAAGTTTGGTCGCAAACTTACATCACTAAATACAAAATCCCCAATCCCACAAATGGACATATTTGCTCTCAACACTCTCCTTTCAATAACCACACATCAATGTGCTTCACAAAAATCAGTAACAGGTTAGGACTTGTCTCCTCCTTTTGCAATCCCCTCTTTTTCAAATTCTCAACTTAAGCTCAAGCTTAAACTCATTGAATTCATGCATTGGATCTTAATTTATAAGAACACCTAAAGCAAGTCAATGCATTCCCAACTAGTAGATCACCACCACCTTTCTCCAAATCCCATGACCAAATTTAAAACTTTAGCATTAAGCTATCGTACATAAATCGTCCAAAAATCGTCGAGAAACATGGATCGTTCATCACACGGATCAAACGGTAATTTGCAATGCATAAAAGTTGATAGAACCATGCAAAATTAAATTGTGGAAAACAATCCACAACCAACAAGTTTAAGGCTTCATCATTCTTCTTCCATGTATGTCTCTTTGATAGATCACACAAAGCCAAAGCATTTGCACAAAGAAATAACATCCTAACCAAAGTCAAAAATGGATGGTGTACAAAACATTGCACAAAACTGCTCATTTCAACTAACATTTTTTTGGTTGATGTAATAGTGCATGAACCCAAATGCTCCTACATCATACAACCCAAGTCAAAAAATGTGTGAGCATAGTGCACATACACTTAGGTCAGGCAGCAGTGCTACACTTGGACTTGTTGTTGAGGCTTCGATGTGCCTTTGTGTTAAACAGTTGTTTCTTGTCTTCCAATTATCGGGGTTAGTTGGGCCATAGACTAACCTCCTCCTCTAAATCCATCATTATGTGTCTTCACCCCATCCCCTTCTCTCCTTGGACCAACTTCCTAGACCTATGCAAGATATTTTCTCCTTTTTCTCCCTCTACGCACTATGTGCACCATCCTCATATGATCTACATCCTTCCACTTTTGCATGACATTGTTGCATGGAAGAGCATTCCTTATCCACTCACACTTCACCCCCTTGTTCAAACTCTCCTAAACTACCTTGTTACACACAACAATCTCATTGAGATGTTTTTAGTCCACTACTCTCCTTTCATTCCTTCGTGTGGTATTTCTTAGTATCGCGACACAAACTTTCCTTTCTTCCCTAACCAATGTGTTCTTCTTTCTGTGTAAGACAAGTTGACTCTATGTTTGGTCACATGTGTTTCTCTGTGTGATTGCCCCTATTAGTGCACACACGTCCTTCCCCTTGTCCCACGTGACCTCCTAATCTATGCATAAAACCAAATGACTTTGGTGTGTAATCTCACCCTTATCCTTCGATAGACTTAGAACAAAGTCGTATTCATTCTATTACATTTGGATTAGACTGGAAATGTCACCATACAACATCTCTCAATCAAATTACAACAAACTCCCTAATAAAACATGGAATACATCTATTGGTAAAATGTCTCATAAAACCTTGTTCATGAATCTACCAATCTTCGTCTCCACCTTGTGTTATTCTCGCACAATGCCATCATGGGCCTTTGTCATCCATGTTACCTATAAGGCTTTAGATGTGGTTTATCCACCGAGCCTAGATTCTCCACCATCTCTTTAGACACTAAGTTGTTTGTGTTCCCACTATGAACTACCACTAAACAACATTTACCCCCAATATTGCACTTAGTCTAAACAAATGTGTTTCCTTTTTTGCAACTCCTCCACATTTCTTACAACCCTTAATACTCTTATATTGGCACACACCTATTAGAAAGATGTCATACATAACCCTTCCCATTAATTTGTTAATATTTATCTCCACCTCACATTGCTCCCACACAATGCCATCCTTACCCTTCACCGATAGATCAATGTAAGGCTTTGGATGTGGTTTACACACAAATCCTAGCTTTCCCACCATCTCTACAAACACTAAAATGTATGTGCTCCTTCTGTTTTTGATTAACATTATGTAATATTTATGCTTAGTCTTACACTTAATTCAAAAAAAATGTGCTTCATCTGACAGAACTCCTCCCCATTTCCTATCATGTTTAAGACTTCTCACTAAGAGTCGGCTCTCGTCATCCTTATGTTCTTTTATGTGTATGGATACAGTAATGGACTCCACACCTACTTGCAAAGTTTTACACACCACCTCCACATCTCCTCCCTTCGCCATCACACTGCACATGAGGGAATTCATACACTTGGTGACCTAACACTCCGCATTTAAAGTAATTACCTCCAAAGGATCTTCCTTGCCCTTTCCTAAAGCTACTCCCTCTCCCCAATGTAGACTCTCTTCTCTCTTGTTGCACTTGCACAACAATCACACCACCTTCTGTTTCCAGCTCATGTATAGGTTGTTCCTTTGCACATAAGCTTCTCCTCAATGCACAAATCATATTGGTATATGCTTACTCAAATGTCTACAATCCCACCATATTGATCTCATTCTATATATTCAAGTATAAATAATTGATGTATCACGTAATGACATCCTTGTTCAACTCACTATGAACCACTTTAATGGTGATCATGTAGAACTCCTTTGTCTACTCCTTCACGGTCATCTCCTTCTACTATAAGTTTTGCAGCTTCAATATATTTGGTTAGCGATTATAAAACAAAAACTCCCCCTTCATCTTCATAATAATCCTCTCCCAATAATTAATCTTATATTTACCCTTCCTATTGCACTCCAACTAAACCTCCTTCTATCACAAGGTTGCATGACCTTTCAACTTTGTTTATGCCACCTTTACCTTACAAATTCAACACTTTGTTGAACTCAAAGTACTCCTCTATCTCTGTGACCCAATCAATTAGTTATTTCATGTTCAACATCCCTAAAAATCAAGAAATCTCCATCTGTGTTTCTTTTCTCATCTTTGAGATAGATGAGATGAGTCTTTCTTATCTTATACCCAATTGTGCAAGTCCTAGACCCACTTCTTCTTTTGTGTCCATTCTTTGATATTTGTATCACTCACATCATCCCTCAAGATGAATTGTGTCCTTTGATCCTCTTCCCCTATAACCAACCTCATTTGTATTGATCCCATGATCTAAAAAATCTCTTATAGTCTTTTCGCAACACCAACCGTCACTGTTTAAGGTAGTTTTCAGTTTAGTGCTATCAAATGCAGAAAGTACTTGAAACTCAAATGAGCAGGGTTTACTAATACCTACACCTATAGTCACAATGTCGAGATGATGAAATGTAGATAATGTGAAAATTTTCCTCCTTTCGTCGAGTGAAGAGACCTGCAAGAAAAGACAACTAGACGAAAGATATTAGATAAATATAGTGACAAGTTACTTGACAAAGGCCGATTCCAGGAATCCAAATGGACTTCCTTGAAGGGTGTCAGCTCATTTACTACAAATAAGTTGTTTTGATCAAAGATATTGAGATAGTTAATGACAAAGATAGTTTATGATTCAAGATGGATAGGGAGGTCATGTTCAGCTTCGTAAGTAGCCCATGCTAAAACAATGATGATCTCAAAGTCTTTGAAGTAATCGTACCAGTATTCCTCAATGGCTTCTTATATTTCATGGAGGATCTCAAACTTTTCCTCAATGTCTTCAAAGTTGGGTGTGAATGCGATAGCGCGCAAGGTAAGCTCGTGGAGGATGTCAAACTACTCCCACACAAAAGGTTGTTGGATGATGGGAAGTCTGTAAATGCTAGTGATTGGACGAGATTCACTTACAACAATAATCTACAGAAGATCCATTCTTGCAAATAACTTGTTAGATGAAATCATATTGATAAAAATATGACATATGATAAAATGATTATAATTTGACAGGGATCGATGGTGACCAAAGACAAAATGTTTGTTTTTGATAAAATAGACAATGATAAATGCTAGAGACGGAGAGATGATATTAGGACAAATTATAGAAAATATGAAGACTGTGAATTCCAGAAACAGGAATTCAAATGTGTTTGTGAGGCCAAAAGATAAACAAAGGGGTATGACATCGATCGAGATTGACGACGATCAAATAGGAAAGGTTTATTGTGAAGAAAGGATAAATAAAACATACAAGGATAACAAACATAAAGACTTGACAATGCAAAGATAAGTTACAGGAAGTTTAGAAGCTTGTAAGGTCTTGAACACAAAGATTTGGGATTGTTTAGGAGGCCAAATAGAAAAGGAAAAGGAAAAAGGGGTCGATTGACGATGATCGGGGGTCGAGGGCGATCCCTATGGATATTGTGGATTTCTAAAAGTTTGCTTAGCTGAAGGAAATGAGGAATGTAATCTGAAAGGAGAAGCAAGATGGTGTAAACGACAATGTTTTAAACGACAAATGTTGTAACACAGATTAACAAAATGACAAATAAAAGGGTAATAAGCTTGATTAATAATCTAAAGGTGATGAAGCTCACAAGAGGTTGTCTGATGCTCTAAATAGACTTCTGAAGGCTTTGGCAACAATGTCTTGATGATCCTAAGCATCCTAGTGTCATTTGAGGGTGCAACAATTTGTTCTTATATGTAATTTATGACTAACTGGATAAGGGAGACAAAAGTTGATGAAATAGAATCGACGATGTTTGTAACGATTACCGGCGATCACAGATCGCTGTCAATTTAACATCTGAGGTTAAAACCAACAAGAGGAAGAATGAAAAATGTTTCAAACCATTTTCCATCCAAGATTTTAGGTTGTTAGGAAACAATGGGATGTTAGAGATTCAATCTATAAGAGGTTGGGGAGTTGGGCTAAGTATGGTAAAATAGTTTTAGGTTGTTTTGAGTTGTCAGGGGAGGGTAAATAGGTTTTACGAAGATGATTTACATGATACTTAAGATAGGAATAATAGTGATAAGTAATGATAACTTAATTGATATGTGTAGGTCACCTAGGGGTGAAAAAAAAAGTGTCTACATTTGCCCCTTTTGTTGAGCTTCATGTAGGCATAGGTTGCGAGACAAAAACTAGTGCAAGGATGCCTCAGTCTTGTGATAAGGATTTTGTGATATTGTTCCCCTATCAAGCCAATGATCAACAATGTTAGTCATTGGATTGAAGAGATTTGATTGTTTTTGGATAGGTTTGATTTGAGATGCTCTAGGATTTTGATTAAATTCTATAATGACCAAGTTGAAGGAGATTGCAATGATGGTAGTAATCTTGGAAAACACTTAGTAGGGGATGTGTAACATGGACCACCTACAAACATGTGTTGTGGGAAGACTACTACGTGGAGAGGGTCCTAAGGGAACACTCTCATTAGGATGTGTTGAGCCGCGGGAACAAAGGGTCAAAGGCAACATCCGTAGGGCGTGCAAAATTTGATATTTGGTCAAAAAATAAGGTTTTAACGGTTTTTTAGCATCAAAGCAAAGACACGAAGCTTTTGGAAAAGTTGTGATACGATAAGAGAGGTCTTAGATGACCAAAATTGATGTGTTTTTGTAAAAAAGGTGTAAAATTGGTGGTGATTAGAGATTATTGACCATTAGACAGGAAATTGGCGACGATTAATGGTTATCGATGATTCCTAAAATGACAAACATTTAAGCGTAGAGACCGTGCAAATAGTTCATTTGTGACATGTATGATTTTGATTCAAGAGCTCTAGATTGTGATTTTTGAGTGTTTTGGAGAAATGGAGGCTAGCGGTAGCGGCATGAAGAGGGAAAGGACTAGGAGAGGGGTAAGTAGACTTGTTTCTGTGTTTTATTTTGTGTTTTTGTTTGTTATTTATTTATTTGTTTGTTTATTTTTTGAATTTTTGTTGGGAATGCCATATCGGTGTCGATTGTACTATCAAAAATGATTGGGTGGGTCACTGATGATTATGTTAAAGCAATCATTATTGATTAACAATCGGTGGAAATTGGTGTGATTTTATGTAAAGTTATTAGTTGATGTCTTTTGTTTGTGTGTTTTGCAAGTGAGAGAGACTACTTATCTTCAAGATAGGGTTCCTGATATGTTTGATAGGATTCAATTTGATGTGATTGATGTCGAGTGTGATTATGTGGTAGTTGTTGGACTAGGAGGATTTCACCACTACTGGCAGATTCCTTGAGAGTCGGGGATGATGAAAGCCTTGATTGACAGATGGGATCCTAGCACTGGGACATTTTGGTTCCCGACTGGAGAGATGACTATTACACTTAAGGATGTAAAAAGGATCCTCAAATTACTGGTTCAGGGTAAGCAGGTACTGTTGATCACTCGAGAGGCCTACCTTAACATGATGAGGTAATTATATGGTGATGATGTTGGGGAGATAACATACACAGCAAGGTGCTTCCATATTGAGTCCTATTATGATGTAGATGTGGCAGGTAATCGATTGATGTCAATTATCATGTTGGCGATATCATGTTATGCACTTCCAAATCTAGGGGGTGGTAGGTGTACATCTAAGAATCAACACCTGACTCTAGGGCGCACTCGACCTCCCAAGGTCATGCCGAGACAACCGATATGATATGAACATATGGGTATGGAATCGATAAATAGGGCGAATAGGCGAAAATGGATAAAGGGTAGATCAAGGCAGGTGAATATCTACTACGGGCACTAAGGGAATGTGCTCATCCAAGGCAATGAAGGAGAATCGTTGTACAAAGGTTTTGATCAATATCAAAATCACCAAATATTCCTTGAATGGGATGTGGGATACATGGGAATCATTTTGTGTCTGTTGCGTAAAAATCTCTAGATAAGGTCATGGAGGTATGAAAAGAGACGTATGGGAAGGACGAATCTATGGATTACAAAATCTAATCTCAAACATGCTGATTATACAAGAACACGTAAGTGTTATCCGCTTCGACATTCAAAGTCGTCAGCTATGAGATAATAATGGGCAGAACTGGGGTGGTTTGAAAAATAAGGTGTTTGAGGCCCTGATCAATGTTTGTCAACTGTGTAGTTGTGTTTGGTTGTGGCACTCTTGGATCACACATTATTTCTTTGGGTTGCTTAGGGCCTTAGATGGTCATGTGGATGTATAAGAAAATAATCTAAAGAAGTAAACAAACACGCAAATAATTCGAAATAGGCAAGGTCAAATTTCAGGTAACCTAGGCCAACTAAGGAAATATAGGGAGTTGTGTTAATTCCCGTCTAATTAATTTATGTGCTTGAATTAATAAAGAAATGAAAACATATTTTAATTCAATAAAATTGATTACTCTCCTTGAATCTAATTAAAACTACGTGCAACTAATTATCTTAACAAAAGGAAGCTAATTAATTGAAGCAAAGAAAGTAAATCTAATCTATTTGTTTTTGTATTTTCAATTATTTATAAAGAAATGAAATAAGACAAATAAAAGAAACTAATTAATTTAACCTAATGTTTTTGGTGACTTGTGTTTTCTCGGAAATAAAATAAATCTACACAGATATTTTTTTTTAGATAGTTAAACACTTTTGGTTGAAGATATGAACCGAAGGGTTATAAGGTCCCCACCCATGCAAAGAATGATAATCAATCATAACTACCATGAAATAAACCGAACACTTAAAACTAAAACTAAAAAGGAGGAAAAAGAAGGTGCCTAGAAGTTACTGCTCTTCTTGTGAAGAGTAATAACTGTGAAGGTCCGCAAATCGCCCCTTTTTGCATTTTTTCTTTCTGACCTCATGCCATTGATTTTGATCTATAGCTACCACCAGCATGAGGTCATTGGAAGGATCAAGATTGAGTTCCTAATCAAAATCTGATTTTTCTGACTTATTAGATTCATGTCTCCTCTTTAGCCCTCCACCTACTAACTTGTCTTCTTCTACCTTATTCTGGGAGGCTTTATACACTAGTCTCTAAACTTCCCCAGAAACACCTTAAGGATTTTGTTTGCAAGCCAGGTTTGAGGAAGGGTTGTTCTAGCCCCCTTTATTTGACGTACTCTTCTTTCATTGAATATTCTTTCCTTATGGGCAATCTACCTGCAAATGACCTGGAGCTTTGCATATTTGACATCTGAATGTTTTATTTTCATAATATAGGGTTTGAATGTGCTGATAATTCCCCAGTTTCAGTAGTATCTTGTCGGGAAAACTAAATCAATTTTTGCACATAATCTGGCATAAGTCTGAAGACCCTCTGCCTCCCTGACAAGATCCGCTTTCAAGAACTTATGTAAAACATTATTGATATCCTCTAGGGCATACTAGAAATGCAGTGGAAGATTAAGAAGATGAACCCACATAGGCATTTTAGTAACGAAAAAGGAGTTCAGATCAAACTCTGGGAACCAAGGTGTAAGGAAAAGACATGCATTGTCCCATAACCATGGACCATCAAATCATCATTTTTGATATTCCACTACTTCCTTAAACTACAACATGAAAAAATGTTTGGAGCAGAAGGATACTTCACAGTTCTTAGACCAATTTTTCAGAGATCCAGAGAGAGAGGGCAAAAGAGGACGGTCAAATTTCATTAAATCTTCTGATCACAACGTGTCAGGAAAGAGATTACAGTGGAGTTAACACCTCAGGGTATTCTACACTTAGCATGGGCGTTACTTCCACCAAGTTAACAATGTAATACATGGATGAGGTTGGGCATGGCCCATTCTTTTGTTGAACTACTTCCTTGAAGGAATCCCTTATAGGCTCAACAACATTTTGATAGACCGCCCCGCCACCAGTCTTGCCTATAAATTATGCTCCCCCCTTTAAAGAATCTCCATTCTGGTTTTTGTTCCCTATCGAGTGAGGTGCCTTGCTATCTCTGGCTTGTGGGCCGTCATTGGAAGGATTTTGGGATGCCCCTAATAAGGTCTTGGCATGAATCCTTAATAAGCAGTCCCTTCGCTCCTTTTCACTGGATTTGAGAAAAAAAAAATTATGGCCACCAAGTCCCTGCTGATGACCGATGTATTTCCTTTCTCCTCCACAGGTTTTTCATTACCCTGACTACCTCCTCTACTACGCGAACCTACCTCTCCATTGCCGACAATATTAGGGTTTCACCTATCTCTCTTCTCCATCGCTCCTCAACTCAAAATAAATCTTACATCTATACACAGACAATTTAACTTCTTCTAATAAAATGAAAATTGCTTCTACTCTAAAATAAATTAAACTAAACAATGAAATAGCTGGATGTGGATATTTCCCTATTGTAGAATGATTTAATATAATCTAATAAAAATAAAGGTTTTCCTAATTTGTAGTTGTGGATATTACTTCTTCTGGTTCTACCTCAGAATCATGGGAAGAATGAAAAGCTTCTCAGAAGAAATTCTTCCCCTGAAGATTCCCCGATAAAACAAAAGCTTTCTAAATGAAGAAATATAAAACTAACACACAGATACAGAAGCTTATAAAACTCACTTCCCATGTAAATCCACAAGGATATGCAGGGATGAAGCTTTCAACAGAAGCTTTGCTCATGTGCAAACTGGATCTAAATTATGAATCTAATAAATTCTATAGGTAAATAAACTATGAAGAATTAACAACACATTGTGTATAATAACCTCCTCCGAATTCTTCCTAGGAAAATCCACAGGGATGAGCTGAGAAGAAATCCTCAATGGAATCTTTGCAAATAGAAACTACTATAAATGTTACTTCCTTAAAACAAATGTATTCTAACATATTATGATTTGAAATCTATCTAAATAAGCAAAGGAAACTTCTAGGAATTTAAAACACCTCCAACCTAGAAATGTAGTACAAAGAAAAATCCAATGCTGGTAATGCTTTGTAGATCCCCTCATTTTATTTTCCAATGAATGTCCAAATGTGTCCAAGGAGTTGTGTTGGTAGTGTGCAGAAGAAAGAAGGAGTGCTGGAGCTAGCTGGTTTGCAAGCAGTCTGGTAGCAATGCAAGCAAGAGAGAAACAAGGAAAATGAACTATGTTTGCTTGTGTACTTCTTGGTAGGATTTTGATAGCATAACTATGCAATTCCAAATCAAAAGACTCCAACCAATGCTTCAGGAAAAATATTGGTTTTTATAGAAAATTGGTAGAGAAGTGGTCCAGCCCACTTGGCAGCCAAGAAGTTCCACATCACTCATGTGAGGGGTATTTAACTTACTAATAATAGTAAGTAGGAAAGAAGAAGTCTACACGCATCTAACAAGCTCAAGAACAATTGATTTGGTTAAAAAATGTGTGAGAAAGGTGAGTTGGAAGAAGGTGAGACACATTTAAAACATGTTGGAAAATTCTCAGGTAGAAGTGCATGGAACCACCAGTCTGTGCAGACTGGTGGGTCGCAGCGATTGCGTAACCACCACTCAAGGCAGACGGTTCTGTAACTTAAGGCAAGAAAAGCTAAGGAAAAGCTATAAAATGACTAGGGAAAGTGGGAAAAGATGGAAAATGAACAAGTAAGGTAAAGTAGGCTACTAGAACATGTTGCAAGAGAGAAATCAAACTTGAACATCATTGGAATTGATATTTATCGTCATCGGGGATTTGAACTGTTTCGACAATGTAGCATCATGTAAATTTGGTTGTGTCATACATATTACACCCTTAGAGAAGTGTTTTAGCCATGAAGAGGCATAAAACATGAGATCCGAGTATGGCGCCCCAAAATGGAAATGTTAGAAATTATACCTGACATGCATGTGTCTTGATACCACGCCAATCCAAGCTTCCTGCTTATTACTACCTGTAAGAAGAAAATGGGAATCAAGTGCATATATAATGCATAATCGACAAAAAATGCAAAACTAAAATGACAAGAGAACTTACCATATCTGTACAGGGATCAGAGATATATACCTAGCGCCAATGTGCAACGCTGTAAAACTTCCTTTCAAAGCACACACATTCAAAATATATATTAAAACATGTTATATATAACTCAAAATTACTATTTTTGGAAATCATTTGCACTTACCTACTTAGTGAAATTTGAGCTCTAGATTACCTGTGATGGTTTTGCGCGATGAGTGTATAGTCAAAATGAAGAGTGTTAAGACGTGATGGCAACCCAACCTAGTGGGAGGAGCAGCGGGTCACAAACAGGTGAGTTATATGTATTTGTTTATTTCTACCCTAAAACATGGAAAATGTGAAAAATTCAACGTAGGGGGGTTATTTTTGATAATTTTATAGTTAAAATGATCACAAGGGGGTGTCACATAGGATCTATAATTTTTTTAATTTAAAATGCATTTTTTTGTCCTTTTTGGTGAATTTTTGGGGCCCTAGGGTACAACCCACTTTTCGCGGACAGAACCGATTACCATGGCGATTACGCAAATCGACTTGTGCATATAGTGGCAGTTGCGCAACCACCACATCAGTTACATAACCATTACAAGGGTAAAAAAAATGTGGAAATTTCCATACAATTACGCAACCACCGCTCTAGTAAAGAGACGGTATGATAAACCACCACTTTAGCATAAAGTGCCAATTGCATAACTGTCGAGGCATCTTCCAGATTTTGAACAAGTATTGCAAAACTTTTAATTTTAACTGTTTTTATAATGTTTTTGAGAGCTTATTATGCATTGTTATGATTCTAACTTGCTCTTTTTGATGTTTATGAATGTAGGGGCAGTATGTTAGATAAAATAGAGCTCGGAAGTGTGATTGGTTGCCCCGATCTTGGATGCATTGACTCAGGATGAGAGGGATTTATTACATAGGACCAAGATATGGAGGATATCCTAGACACAACTGGTTACACCAGCTAGCCACTTGTTATGCGAATTATTGAGTTATTAGGATGCAGATAGGAACACTTTCTGGTTGCCTGGTGTTAGAGGGGAGTGGAGAATCACTTTAGAGGATGTTTACCAGATTCTAGGGGTTCCTATCATTGGTAGAAAGTTAGTTTTGGATAGTGCAAGCATAGTTGTTTAGGCCCACATATGGGTAACATACATGGGAGATGCACATGGCACCCCAACACGGGTGTTGACAAACATGGGATGAGACTATTTATCAGTTGCCTCCGCTCCTATCTCATACCTTGCGCAAGCCATTATTGGTAATCTTGGCTTTGTGCTTGGTTGGGGACAAGGGCAAGGAGACAAGCTACTCTAACTATTTGGGCACCCATCATTTAGAGCATTGAGCAACATGGCCAGCATATATGCATGGGGCACACAACACTGATATCCTTGGTGCCACTTATCATGATTTATACAGAGTTGTACTGACTGAAGGGAAAGGCCCTTAGTCACCCTACATTGGTTATGAGATGGGTATATGGGCACATGATCCCCTATTAGATGGTAATTGGGATAGAATATCTTAGGGCGATCAGAGTGGATAGATGGGTTGACATGGCTCTGCTCAAGGGGCCACACCGATCAATTTCTACACTTACCATAGATGACATGATTACACAAACATATCAGGACATGGCTGGCCTATGGGGTGAGGAGATGATTTCCTTGGGTACATGCAGTTCTACTACGTAGTTAGTAGATCAGACCTGTAGAGTGGAGGTCTATCCAGTTCACAAAGTGCCACAACAGTTTGAATTGCCTTACATTGATTCCCTCCTAACAGTCCCGATAGTATACAGAGGGATCCGAGAGGATAGATATGGACCAAGGGGCAATCTCGGGTGGACTATTGTCATTCCTGGGTATTCAATTGGCACGCCACATGTTGCACAAGACCCAACTAGACCGAGGCCAATCCTATAAATTGAGGCAACACCCACACACAATTTGGAGGAGGAGGAGGGGGTTTCAAGATAGAGGTAGAGGTAGAGTCTGAGCTAGAGGTGGAGGCAAAGAGAGACAAAGAGTGATTCACAAGAGTGGGTGGGTATCACTTTGGAGAGGCTTCTACGACAACTAGGGCCAAGGCAGAGGCTGAGGCAGAGACACTGCACTCAGAGGATCCTTTGACTGTCGGAGGAGGAGGGGATGAGGATTCAGTTTATGGATGACAGAGGGGCATAAAGAAGATGATAGTAGAGGAGGCTAGAGTGGAGGATATGCCTACCCCAGTTCCCACACCACCACCAACACCAGTTGATCCCTCATGGATGCCTAAAGATGCAAGTAAGTTAAATACTCTTCTCTCGACTTTACTCTCTAGAATAGTTTATTAGAAAACTATGCACTATCACTTTTTTTGTTTTTAGAGGTTTTCTAATTGTCATTGTTTTCATTTGTACTTTACAGCTACTATTAATGGCTGGTGAGATCTTATTCAACAAATTCTCCTAGATACTTTAACTTGACTCCCGTATGGGGAAGACACAGGAGAAGTTACTTGCAGACGATTGGGAAACCAACAATCAAAGCATGGTTGTTCACACATGATGTGTTCATTCTAGTATGGTGTCACGCTACCGTATGAGGTATACTGACTCAGATGAGAGGGAGGCTTACTGGATACGAGCTGGGTCTGAGAGGAGATAATGGGTGAGCCCATTCTTGCAGTGAGGCCACCGCCACCACTGTTGGTTCACCCGCATCACATGGGCACTCTCACGGGCATTCTCATCAATCGAACACATGAAGGTCTCTTTAGTGAGTCATTCTCCATAGGAGTTCACAATAGGATCCCTCGTCCTACACCATCAGTCGGATCCCGTGGAGAGGGATAGGCCACATGTGCTTATTGCTTTGAGATCATTTTTGCGTATATACATTTTTTTTGGATTTTTGGCTCATAGATGAGCATTTTGACCATACTTGTTAGAGTATGATGGCATTGTACACAAAAATTGATGTTATTGATATATACATATATACACTTCTTTTTGGTTTGGCTATTTTGTGTAAGAGTTGACTCAATCATGGTTTTCTTCACTTGTGTACTCTTAGATGGTTAGAATTTTTGATGCTTTTTATATGATTTTATGGATGTATGATGTGGATGATGATGATGCAAATGTGTATAATGAATGATATATCTTTTTTTGTTTTATATATAATGCATATGAGAACAAATTGTAATTTAGAACTTTGATTTTCAAGCAATATTTAGCACTTCTGTTTTATTGGAAAAATGTGATGAATGTGACATGATAAGAAAGATGAACTCCGCTCCATTCCTAACTCCATGCAACCAGTAAGATGTGAGGGATCATCAACGAGAACTAGGAAGGACGTGAAGTTATGTGATTTTGATGAATGAAGATGGTGAGAAAAGACAAGATTTTGACAAAGAACCAACTAGGAACCTACAACTCAACCCTAAACAAGGTCAACTAACCAGTTCAAAATGTGATTTTCTTGTCAATTTTATCTAGACTTAGATCCTGAAGATGGCCTTTTGATTGGAAAAAATTGGTTTTTAGGGATTAACTCTCTTGTAACATACACATCTAACTCATTTTTTGAGATTTTTGAGATTTCAAAGCACTTTTTATTTACTAACTTATTTACAACTTATTAACTTATTTGACGGGACCCCCTACATCTTGCCCCATGCTACTAGTAAGAAGTCATGGGCTCATCACCAAGGACAAGACATAGGTGAGTAAGGGAACATACCTCCTTTCCCAACCTCACGTAAATAGTAGGAAGCATGGGCTCGTCACCAAAGATTAGTAGGGAAAGAAAGTGTAATTTTATTTTTGAAATGATATTATTTTTGTATTTATTGTTGATTTATCTTTTTTTAATTGATTGATTTTAGACTTGTGCTTTTGGGAAGGAACACTTTCCCCTAGCCTCAACCCCACACAACCAGTAAGATGTGAGGGCTTACCACTGAAGGTTGAGATAGGCAGACAAGAGCTCCAGGTGAAATGTTTAGATTGCTTCTGTTATGAGAGAGATTTTGAGGGAAAGATGTGACATCAAGAAGCTTATAGAACAGACTGTGGGAAAAGAAACCTAAGCTAGAGGAAACCATGAATAGAACTAAGCATGCAAGCCTTGGTAGGACCAATGTCAATATTCTATCTTAATTGTTGAAATGATGAAGAGATTTAAATAATTTGGAGATGATATGATGGATACTTGAAGAGATATGATTGAATTTTTTCTGCCAATATTTGAAAGTTTCTTAAAAGTTGCTTGAAAATTAAGTTTCTTGATTTACAATTTCACAATATGATAATGCAAATGGTATACAATATGGATGCAATAATGTACAAATGCAAATGAAAATGGACTACGCATAGAAATGTTTGAGGTGAAGAGAATTAACCAAATCACTAAAATATTCACCCTTTAGAGTACATAAGTGGTACACACCATTTTTAAAGTATCTTCTATTACCTTATATGGGCCTAACCATTTGGGTCTGAACTTTCTTCCTTCACTATTTTTCTTGTCAATCTGGCTATCGAGTCTCAATACTAGATCTCCTACACATATCTCATGTTCGTACACTTTCTTATTATACTGACGACACATCCTGTCAGCATAGACATGCAATGATGTTGTTCAACTCTAAGTTGAGCTTCATCAAGGGTTTCCAATTCAACCAGTCACTTCTCAGTATCCATCTTCATCTAAAATGCCTTGTATAGAGATATACAAAGACTAGGTAACTCTACCTCCAATGGTAAGACTGCTTCAGATCCGAAGACTAGAGAATAAGGGGTTGCCCCTGTGGGTGTTCTCACCAAAGTCCTATAAGTCCAAAAGGCTAGAAATAACTTGAGATTTCAATCCCTTTTATTTGCCTTAACCATCTTAAGGAGGATGAACTTTAGGGTTTTTTTGTAGCCTCAACCTATCCATTAGCTTGAGGATAATACAAAGAGGCTGTGTGATGGCATATTTTGAATTTCACACAGAATTCTCATACCTCTTCATTCTTAAAAGGTGTGTCATTATATAAAATAATGACTTGTGGGACTTCATACCTACAAATGATTTGGTTTAAGATAAACTTAGAAATTATGGATCCAGGTGCAGTATTAAGAGGCATGGCCTCAACCCATTTTTTGAAATACTCAGTGGCCATGATAATGAATTTATGGAAATTCAATGATGAGGGAGAGAAATTCCCTATCAAATCAAGACCCCAAGTAGAGAAGGGCCAAGGTGTCACAATGGGTTGTAGGGCTTGAACAAGAATATGTATCTCATGCGATAAATCTTGGAATTTTTGACACCTACGTACATACTCTACAACGTCATGTTCTAAGGTGGGATTGGAATTTTCGACACCTGCATATCTCATGCGATAAATCTTGTGATCGGTTGCATGCTCCCCTAAGTGACCACCAAAGAATTTGTTGTGAGCTTTGAAGTTATGATAGCCACAAGTCAGCTATATACATCTAATATAAGATATATGATTAAGGGCGTAGCATGCCCCTCCCCTTCGAAGCAACATTGTCCCCAATGTTGAGAAGATCTAGATGTTGCTACAGGAAATTTGCATCCTCCCAAGTTACGTCTTCATTGTCTAGATTTTTCCACTTGATCAAATACTTAGTGATGACCCTTGTCCTCAACTGCTTAGTGCATGTCTGAAGGATGCATTCTGGTTCTAGGATGATTCTGACCTCTTCATCAAGCTCGGGTAACATTGTCTGGGTTGATATTATTTGTCCAATTACCTTCTTTAGGAAAGATACATGGAAGACTAGATGAATTCGAGTAGCCGGAGGAATTTCCAGTTTGTATGCTACATTGCCAATCTTCTGTAACACTTGATAAGGATCATAATACTTAGGTGAAAACTTGTTATCCTTTTTGTGTTGTTTTAAGGACATGTGCTTATATGGTTGTAAACACACAAAAACCCAATCACCGACTTCAAAATGTCTTTCACTGCGATGTTGGTCTACCTGCTGCTTCATGCGGTTTTGTGACATGGCCAAATTCTCCCTGAGATTAGAAAGCACCTCTTGTTGGTGTTGAACATGTTCTTCAACTGCTCAAACCTTTGGCTAGAATCTCAAAGATGAAGTGATAGATGGTGGATGGTACCCATATAATGCCAAGAAAGGAGACATTTTAGATGAAGTATGAAAGGAGGTGTTATACCACCATTCTGCCAGTGGTAACCATTGGACCCATCTCGCTTGCTTATCTGATGTAAAACAATGAAGATATCCCTCTAAGCACTTGTTTACCACCTTTGTTTTCCCATCAGACTGGGGATGATAAGAGGAACTGCGAGCTAATTGTGTGTCCAAGCATGAGAACAAGTCAGTCCAAAAATTACTAGTAAAGATAGGGTCTTAATCACTTACTATAATCTTTGGTGTCCCATGTAGCTTCTGAATTATATCCCTGAAGGCCGTTGCTACTATACTGGCAACAAATGGACGTGATAAAGCACAAAAATGGGCATATTTGGTGAGTCTATCCACCACCACCATGATTACATTTTTACCTTCTGATTTAGGCAATCCTGTGATGAAGTCCATAGACACCTCTTCCCACCTCTGGTTAGGAATAGATAGAGGTTGTAAAAGACCTGGGGACTTAATTGTTTCACCCTTATTTTGCTGACAAACCATGCATTCTGCCACAAACTTTTGGACATCTCCTTTTAGCCCTTCCCAAAAAGATCATGCTTAATTTGATGATAAGTATTTAAGAAGCTAGAATGACCCCCTACTAGAGAAGCATGGAGCTCATATAGAACCCTATTTTTAAGGATTGAATTCTTACATAGATATAATCTATCTTTATACCATAAAACATCTCCTTTCCATAAAAAAATTTCTGACATGTTTGGATCTTGTTGGAGATTCTGAATGAGATTTTGTGTACCTGGGTCATTTTTCCATTCAGACCTTGCATCCTCTATCCAATCCTCCTATAATATAGATATGGCACACAACAATGCCTGGGAAGATTCATCCTTCCGAGATAAAGCATCATTAACTACATTCTCTTTCTCTTTCTTGTATATTATCTCAAAATCATACCCCAACATTTTTGAGACCCATTTCTGTTGTTCTTCTGATGATAAACGTTGCTCTAAGAAGTATTTCAAACTATCATGATCTATCTTTACTTTGAAATGTCATCCCATTAGATATGGTCTCCATTATTTCACTGCATGAAGTATTGCTAACATTTCTTTCTCATAAACTGGTTTAGAGATATTCTTACCTTTGAATTAGCGGCTCTCCAAGGCAATGGGTTGCCCTTCTTGCATTAGTACTGCCCCCATACCATACCCTGAAGCATCACATTCAACAATGAATGTTTTTGAAAAATCTGGGGTGGCTAGAACTGGAGTGGTGCACATGGCTTCATTCAACTTCTCAAAGGCCATAGTAGTTTGCTCGTTGTAATGGAAAGAGTCCTTCTTCAATAAAGTTGTGAGTGGTGTTGTGATGCTGCCATAATTCCTTACAAATCTATGATAATAACCTGTAAGCCCCAAAAATCCTCGGAGATTTTTTAGAGTTTTGGGAACCTTCCATTCAAGCATGGCTTTTATCTTGTTAGGATCCACTTTAACACCTTCATAAGAGACAATATGACCCAGATATTCAACCTCCTTGACACCAAAAGAACACTTAGAAGGCTTTGCATAAAGTTGATGTTGTTCAAGAGTTTCCAACACCTTATTTACATGATGCAGGTGTTCCTCCCATGTTTTACTATAGATTAATATATCATCAAAGAACACTAAAACAAACTTTCGAAGAAATGGCTTAAATATTGAATTCATCAAGCTTTGAAATGTAGAGGGTGCATTTGTTAGTCCAAAAGGCATTACCAAGAAATCATAGTGTCCTTCATGTGTCCTGAAGGTTGTTTTATGAATATTTTCATCCTTGATTCTAATCTGATGATATCCAGAACGAAGATCAAGTTTTGTAAAGTAAACAACACCATGTAACTCATCTAGCAAATCATCAATTACAGGAATAGGAAACTTATCTTTAACTGTGTACTTATTGAGTTCCCTGTAATCTAGACACATGCGCCAATTGTCATCTTTTTTCCGTACCATCACTACAGGAGAAGAGTAAGCACTTTGACTATGACGAATAAGTCCTGCTTCTAACATCTCTTGAACCATCTTGTCAATCTCGCTCTTTTGCATATAGGGGTACCTATAAGGTCTGATGTTGGGTGGTTGACTCCCTGGTACTAGCTGGATGGCATGGTCATGGTCTCTTTTCGGAGGCAAACCCTTGGGCATTTCTCCAAAAACCCTTGAGTGCTAATCTATAACGGCTTGCATATCTGCGGGTATAAATGTATTGGAATGATGTGCTTCCAATGAAAATAGTTGTGCTACAAACCCCTTCTGCACCCTTTCTAAGCAATTTTTGCATCTGATGAGAACTTACCATCTGTGGGGACTTTTCTCTCAGTCCTTTTAGTTTAAAATTCCTCCCTTCTGAGTGAAATTGCATGAACAACTCTTGAAAATTCATTTCAATGGTTCCCAAGGTGGTAAGCCACTGAACTCCTAATGCAATATCTGCTCCTCCCATGGTAATGGCATACATATTGCTAGTTAGTAAGTAATCTCCCATGGCGAGATTAATGTTATGGCATTTTCCTAAACAACTAATAATTTTCCCATCAGCGATCATGACTTGACATTCTGGAGCTGGATAAACAAAGCAGTTCAAGCATACCGCTAACTTATGATTGATGAAATTGTGAGTACTTCCCGAATCAATCAACACTGGTACCCTCTATTTTTTTAAGAATCCAACTACTTTGAGAGTTTGGGGAGTGCTAATACCAGAAATTGCATGGCATGATATTATTGGTTGGAGATCTCCTAATTCCTCCTCTGGCTCTACCTCTTTGTCTTCTTCATTTTCTTCTTCTTCGGCAGGTCCCTCAATGTAGAACAACTTCTTTTCCGCACACTTATGTCCTGGTCCAAATTTGTTGTCACAATTAAAACATAACCCTTTGGCTCTCTTTTCTTCAATTTTTTGAGGTGTCAGTCTCACTGGCCGAGGGAATGATGGTGGGAAGGGTGCTACGATCTCTGATAGTACTGACAATTTGTTTCCGACTTGAAAGAATTTTTTCCTCTGCTCTACGTGCCATGATCATAGATTCTGAAACCTTATGAGGATTAAACATACGCACCTCAATCTCACTTTGTTCTTTAAGAGCCCCAAGAAATAAGTCATTCAAATTATCTTCAGGAATATTTTCCACCCGTAAGGAAAGGTTTTGGAATTGATGGATGTAATCTTTGACTGTTCCTGTTTGTTTGAGCTTTGCTAATTGGCCGAAATAATTCTCTAACACACTAGAACTATAGTGCAATTGCAACTCTTCAGTGAATATTGTCCATGTAACATTGAGGCCACTCTTTTTCCTTTGAGCACATAACCATCGATACCAAATGAATTGGTTAGGTTCAAGATACAACGATGCCATGGTAACTTGTTGTCCCAATGGAATCTGATGAAGATCGAAGAAATTCTCCATCTGGTTGATCCAATTGAGTGGATCCTTTCCATCAAGCTTACGCATTTCCACTTTTGGAAGCATGTTATAGGCTTGTAGAGTGTTTGTATTTGGATTGGTCATGTTTGTAGATCCACCCTGGCTAGTTTGTTTATTACTGTGACCTAAAGATCCACCATGGTTAATACGAGTATGATTGAGTTGTGGCTCATTAGGAATGATATGATGAACCATGATATTGTAGCTCAATTGTTGAATGAAATCCTCTAATCATTGTCCAATCTTTTCTACATCTTCTTTACTGGTCACTCTACCTTCGAGGTTTCACAACTCTAACTCAAGATAGCTGACCTTATGGTCAGTTGAAGTAAACCCTAACCCTGAGGACTCTGTAGATACCCCTTCTGAATCTAACTCCTCAAATATTATCTCATCCTTATCAGGGGTTTTACCCGGAGTGATGGGATTCTTTTTGCCTCTTGTCGAAGGCCCAGCCATGATGCCCCAAAATGGTAAGATTTAAGGATCAAGGTTGAAATTTAGGGTTTTAGATTTCAATAGGAATTCGGCCAAATTTTATAAAACTCAAAGAACGAACTCAAACTAATTTTTAATCTTCTTTCTGGAAATGTAAATAACTTTGAAAAATTCCACAAATTGCACCCTATGTAGCCGAATTATGAAAAACATAAAACCGCTATAACTTTTGCAAACCAATTCAAAAATTATTAAATTTTTGAGGGAAGCTTACTTGACTGATTTTGCCACACCATAGAAAAATTTGTAGAAAAATTATCCACCGATGTTGAGATATGGATGAACCTTCAAAATTAGGGTTTGACGCAGTGTTGGCCGAGTTCAAGCTCTGATACCACTTGTAATGGAATTACTTGTATAATTCAGATCATGAGCAGAAATATAACACCAAATAACACAATATTCTAGAATAATGATCTCAATATGCAATTAGAATAGCTTCGCCACTTCGAGGGGGGCAACCTCCAAACCATACAATAATACTCAAATGCTCCAATGATGATAAACTACTACCTACTAACCTCTATATATACTATTCCTATGCTATGGCCAACACTAAGGCCGACCCAGTAATGAAAATACAACATATATGAAAGAGATACATAATGATAAGAAGTTATGATAGCCACAAATCGGCTATATACATCCAATATAAGATATATGATTAAGGGCATAACACTTAAATTACACACACAATTCTCACACCTCTTCATTCTTGAAGGGCGTGCCATTATTTGAGATAATGACATATGGGACTCCGTACCTATAAATGATCTAGTTTAAAGGATTACAGATCCAGGTACCATAGTGAGAGGCATAGCCTCAACCCACTTTGTAAAATACTCAGTGGTCGTGATGACGAAGTTATCGCCATCTAATGATGAGGGAGAGAATTTCCCTATCAAATCAAGACCCCAAGAGGAGAAGGGCCAAGGTGTCACAATGGGTTGTAGGGCTTGAACAGGAATATGTACCTCATGCGATAAATCTTGGAATTTTTGACACTTTTGTACATACTCTACAAAGTCATGTTCTAAGGTGGGATTGGAATTTTTGACACCTACATATCTCATGCGATAAATCTTGTGATCGGTTGCATGTTCCCCTAAGTGATAACCACAAACTCTGTTGTGAGATTTGAAGAGGATTTTCTGACTATTCTTCATTAATGCATCTTAACAATATACCGTCGAAGGTTTTGCGATAAAGCACTTCTTACACAATTATGTACTTGTCAATTGACAGCTATGACATGTAGCCGATGTATTTGCTACGAGGTCGCTCCCTCAGGATAAGTTTGGTCCACAATGTGACTAACAATATCAATGTATCACGAACTTGAAGTGATAGAGGGATTTTCCTAGATATATATAATACACATTCATTAGGGAAATCTAAATATACTAGTTCCCCATTGTCTATAGGATTTTTTGCTAAGCAATCTATGATAATTTGTCCCTTTATAGACTTTTGGTTAACAAAGGTGATTTCAAACTCACCCATCAATGTAATGAAATAGCCAACCTTCTTAGATTAAGGCACCATGGGTCAAGAATGTTTACAATTGGTTAGATTCAACTATCACTCGTGTCTCTTGGTTAAACATGTAATTCCTTAACCTCTTTGTTGTGAAAATAATAACCAAGCACTCCTTCTCCACTTGTGTGTATCACGTCTTGTAATCGATAAGAGTATGGCTAATGAAGTAAATGGTCCACTCACAAACATCGTCATCCTCCTGTGCCAACATGCACGCAACCAAGACATCAGTGGCTTGATAATATAAAATCAGAGGATGGTCAGCCTTCGGTGGCATGAGCGTAGGCAGTGACACAAGGAAGCGCTTCACTGACTCAAACACTTCATGACACTCAGTTGTCCAAATTTTGCAATAATATTTCTTCAATAAGCCATTGATAGAGTGAACGAAATACATTAAGTTAGGGATAAACCTACGAATTGCCCCAAGTTTACCTAAGAAAGACCTGATGCTTGACTCATCTATGGGTAGTAACATCTCCAAAAATACCTGGATCTTTACCCAATCAACATCAATGCCTTTGGACAAAATGATGTATCCTAGCAACTTAAATCATGTTACTCCAAACACACTTTTCTTAGGATTCAAAATTACTTCATATTCAATTATGTGCAAGAGAATGACACGAAGCACCTTAAGGTGGTCACCGTGTTTCTTTACTTTTAGAACCATGTCATCAACATACGAATCAACGATCTTATGAATAAGATCGTGAAAAATGTACGTCATTGCTCGTTGGTAAGTGGCTTTGGTATTCTGTTAGGAATATAATTGTTAGTGCTTACGTATTATATTGTTTGGTTGGTTAAATTTTTACGCCCCTTAATATTATAAACGGGTCATTTGTTTCCTGATTCGTAGGAGGTGATTTGCCTACCTCCTTGGCTATATAATAGCCATTGTAATAACGTAATGTAATATACTATAACTGTGTTTATTTTATTTAACTCTGCTACTGCACCTTCATTTGGTACCAGAGTGAGAATTATTTGAGAGTGGAAGAGCATGTATGGAGAATTAACAATAGGGGTAGTAACATTGTGCTTCACTACTGTGAATGAGAAAGAATAAAATTTTAAAGAGCCTATAGCGTAGAATAAAGTATTTTTCTGTGTATTTGTGTAGCTTGTGATCAAAGGAGGAAATTGAGCTTGTGATTTGGATAGAAGAAGACTCATATGGTGGCCATATGAACTAATGCTCTTGGAGCGGCATTGGTCGAGTGACAAGAATGATATTAATAGTCTCTGCATCGCAATTATTAGTTTGAAATCAACATGCATTACATTTGTGAGATCCGTTGATGTGTACAATGTATTTGAATCAATTATGCATTGATGTCACATTGGCTTTCCTGTTCTAATTTACCACAATTGAATCACAAAATCTCACTGTGAAAACAATTTAAATAAATCGAGATCAAACCACCTTGTTCGTTGAAATCTATCAGTCTTGTTTTGCATAGCCCACAATTTTCAATTTTTCATTGTAGCTTGTGGCACGATATTTGTTCACAAATTATTTGAGCCACGTCTCTCTGAAGGAGTTTACAACCGCCCACATCAACAAGATTCAAATTCTACCTTCATCAGATATACTTTGAATTGTATCAATAGTTTCAACTTGTGACAATGAGTTGTTTGGCACATTTGGCCCGGTGATCTCAGATTTGTCATGATTCTTTTATGTCATATTCTGTGGCACTCTTGCGTTATGTCTGCTATTGTGTTTTTATATTACTACCTCCAAACCAAAAGTTGCGCATTACTAAAATAATCATAGCACGAGGAGTTCCTGGTGAAATATTATCAGAGTGTCAGATTGGTGTTGACATTTTGGTTCCGTTGCCGGGACCATTCCTCATTGGTGGATTTTCTAGAGAGATATTCCCACTTAGTCAGAAATCATTTGGAGGGTAACCTTGTTTTTACTGTGCATAGAAGTTACCATGGTAAAATCACTTTTTTGCGTGAATAGTGTTTACCACAGTAACCTCACTTTTTATCGTGAATAGTATTTATCAGAGTAACTTCACTTTTTACCACAGTAACTTCACTTTTTCCTGTGAATAGTATTTACCACAGTAAGTCAATTTTTACCATAGTAAATGTAAGTTTACCGTGGTCATTCCTATTTTTCTGTAGAAAGGTGTAAAGTCACTTTCTATTACGGTGATTCCAATTATTTGTGCACATAAGTCTTGTTGATTGTACTTGTGGGTTGGTATTTCACTGTGGTTACTTTTAAAAATGGGAAAGATTCCTATTTTTTCAGCGCAATCGAATGAAGATGCTCCCTCTTTCATTCAAGAATTTAAATGATCTTGTATTTGTAATGGCCTTATAATAAGGGAACAATGGACTGAATTTTTTCCTACCTTTTTGGATGGTTCAACCCTTAGGTGGTTTGAGACACTAGGTGATAATGTTAAAAACTCATGGGATTTATTAACTGAAAGTTTTTCTTGAAGAATTTGGGGAACAAAAAAAATGCAAATCTTATGATCAAGATCACAAAGCTAGCCCAAGGAGAGAAGGAGAAGATAAGGGATTATCATACTCATGTTCTAGAGCCAAGGAGGAATCTCGATGCCTAGATCCGGAAGGAAGGATTAACAAATGGGTTGATGAATGACATGGATAATATCCTCTGTAAGCACTTCATTCTTGGGATGAATTCAGAGATCAAACAACGAGTGAAGTATGAATGCCCAACAACCCTCGAAAAAGAAAAGGAGATTGCAAGAAGGTAATAAGAAAGCATATAAGAGGAGCCCAAAGAAATTGTTGCTAAGGTGGAGCCTACACCAACACCTTTGGTCCAGAAGCCACAACCACTCTCAGTGAACACAAATCTTACCCCTAGTACATCTACTGAGTATGAATATCTCCTTAGGAAGATGGGCCAATTAACTATTAATCTTCTTCGAGGAAAAGAATTTAGTTCCCAGGGAGGAGATAGAGGTACAAAAATAAATATATCTAAAGTTGTATGTTATGGTTATTATGAAAAGGGTCATTATAAGTATAATTGTCCAAATAGAGCTTCTACATCTGGTACAAGAGATAATGATAAAGGAAAAGCACATGTGAATTTTTTTGATGTAGTAGATAGGAGCATAAATAATGAAGCAGATGTGTTTTTAACAAAAAGAAAGAAAGAAAAAGATAACCAAGATGGAAATGATCCTAAGAAGATGAAAGGAGAGACTAGTAAGAAACATAGGAGAAGAAATTTGGGTGTGCAAGATTTTTTGATTTCACAGGTGCAAGGACCATACTCCATCTTAGAAGATCTGTCCAAAAGGCCTGCAAATATTACATATGGTCAACTTCTTGCTATGTCTTCTGAGAAGAGGTGGGAGATATGAAGTGGACTCAATGCTCAACAAAGGAAGGAGGTTGAGGTCCCTATTTTTGAAACAGAGGCAGATCTCTAATCTTCATAAGCTGAGGTATTATGTAATGGTATTTCAATTCATGATGTCTTAGTAGATGGAGGTGTTGCAGTTAATGTAATGACCGAGTTTATAATGAATATGTTGGGTTTAAAAATTGATTGCCCCTCAACACTTATGTTAAGGTCATTAAATAAGGGAAAAACTAAACCAGAAGGTGTTGTTTCAGATGTGGCAATATCTTTCATGGGTGTTATATGTGTGGTAGACTTCCAGGTGATGAAGAATGGTACTGTTGCATACCCAATGTTGTTGGGAAGGCCATGGTTAAGGAGAGTTCATACAAGAAACTAATATAATGAAGGCTTCTTGACACTTGGATGTGGCAGAGAGAGGGTGAAGATAAACATGATCCCTCGACATTATAAGACAGAACCTATGGATTCAAGTGATGAAACTAATGATTGGACGTCCTCTGATTACTCTAGTACTAGTGAAGTGGACACAAAAGATGAAAAAAGTGAGGTTGATATGTCGGTCACGGATATCTTTCCAGTCTCACCGACTCATGAACCCATAAAATTATCTGTGGAAGAAATTGAAAATAGTATCTAGGAGATAAAGACTGGTGATGTTGTGATGGAGAGTGAGAATGAATCCTACCTCTAGTTCTTTCAAAGGTACATGAACTTATTCACTTTTGATTACAAGGAACTCCATAAATTAAGTTGGGTAGAACATTCTATTGAGCTAGTAGATGGTGTTAATCCCATAAAGCAAATGCCATATAGAATGAATCCTAATTTTTCCAAGACTGTAAAAGAAGAAATAGATAAGTTACTTGATGCAGGATTCATATTTGCTGTGGAGAATTTAGAATGGGTTTCTCCCATTGTGATCTCAATAAAAAAATAATGGGAAGCTACACATTTGTGTTGATTACAGGAAGCTCAACAAGGCAACAAAGAAAGATCATTACCCTATTCCATTCTCAGATAAGATCTTAGATGAACTAGCTGGTCATGAGTGCTATAGTTTTACAGATGGTTATAACGGATACAACCAAGTTCGTATAACAGAGAAAGATCAGCTGAAGACTACGTTCACCACTCCTTGGGAAACATTTTCTTATAGAGTTATGCCATTTGGGTTGTGTAATACCCCAACAACATTCTAGCACTTGATGAATAGGTTGTTTGAACCCTACATTGGAAGTTTCATTAGAGTATTCCTAGATGATTTTTTCATCTATGGTAGAAAAATGGACTACCTACACCAGATGGAGACAACATTTCAAAGGTTAGATGAAGTAAAACCCTCACTAAACCCTACAAAGTGTGTCTTTGGATGTTCTAAAGGTGTTTTGTTAGGGCATGTTGTATCTAGAGATGGTATTGATACCGATCCTGATAAAGTTTCAAAAATCAAAGAGTTACCATTTCCTATGAATAGAAATAAGTTGAGATTATTTTTAGGCCATGTGGGATATTATAGAAGGTTCATCAAGAATTTCTCAAAGATTGCATAGCCACTAACTCAGTTCTTAAAGAAGGATGCTACTTATGAACCGAGAAAGAAGGTGCTTGAAGCTTTTGAACAACTAAAGGAAGCTTTAATGTCTTCGCCTGTTTTAAAGAATCCAAACTGGAGCAATCCATTCATTGTGTATACTAATGCTTCAGATGCAACACTAGGGAGTACTCTGAGTCAAAAAGATGAAAATGGGAATGATCATCCAGTTTACTTTGGGAGTAGACAAATGAGTAGTGCTGAGGTAAATTATATTGTAACTGAAAAAGAGGCTCTAGCTATCATTTTTGTTGTAAAGAAGTTTAGAAATTACTTGCTAGGGCATAAATTTATAGTTATAACAGATCATCAGGCTCTAAAATATATTGTAAATAAGCCTAACCCATTAGGAAGGATAACAAGATGGATAATTTTGCTACAAGAATTTGAATTTGATATTATAGATAGGCCAAGAAAGAAGCATGTCAATGTAGATGCACTCTCTCGAGCCTATGATGGTTTAGGTTCATCTTGTGATGATGATAATTTTCTAAATGCAACATTGGATTCCTTTGACACAAGCCCTAGTGAATACATATATATTTGGAATTATCTGAATGATTTCAAGTTTCCTGATGGTGCTAATGTAGAAACTAAGAGGAATATTACTCAAGCCAGTCATCCATATTCTATTTTACATGGAGTATTAATTTGGATAGGGCTTGATGGAAAGTACAAGAGGGCAATTGGACATGATCAAGAGAATGAGCTAATAGAATAATTCCACAGTGGTACATGTGGAGGATACTTTTATGGACAACTCACAACAATAATGATCTTGGATGCAGGTTATCACTGACTAACACTTTTTAGAGATTGTTATAATTATTGTAAGACATGTGATATTTGTCAAACACATGGGAACTGTAAGACTTCATCATCTCCATTATGCCCTATTCTTCCACTTGGTCCCTTTGAAAAGTGGGGAATAGATATTGTAGGTCCACTTCCAACTACCCCACGCCAAAATAAGTATATTGTAGTTGCCACAAATTATTTAACCAAGTGGGTTGAAGTTAGGCCTTCAAAAACAACTTCCATGAATGAAGTGGCAAGGTTCATGCATGAATGCATTGTCACCAGATTTGGTTTTCCATTATAAATTATAATAGATCAAGGAATCCACTTCATTAATGAGGTGGTAGAAGCCCTAGTAAACAAGTTTTCTATTAAGCACGGGAAGGAAACAACTTACAAGCCAAACACAAATGGACAGGTGGAGTGAACAAATTATGTATTGTGTCAAATCCTAGCAAAAGATGCAACTTTGCAGGTACATAATTGGGATAAAAGGATTCATGCACCATTGTGGGCATATAAGGCAACATCAAAATCAACATGATACTCCCCATTTCAATTGGCTTATGACATTGATCCAGTTCTTCCTATTGAGTTTGATATTCCCACTATGACAGTTATGGAAATGAAAGGATGGATGAAAATGATTTGGTAAAGGAAAGGATGGTACATCTTCATTTTCTAGAGGAAATGAGGGAAATAGTGAAGGATACAAGCTATAAGAAGAAAATGAAGTAGGAGTACTTTGATCAAAAGATCCTCTGGTCTCCATTTCAGGTGAATGACTTGGTCCTAGTATATGATTCCCGATACAAAAAGAGGAGGCATAGAAAAATTCTTCCCAAATGGATGGGGCCCTACAAAATAGTAGTTGTGCATGAAAATGGTACATATCAACTAGAGGAATTGGATGGTACTCCCATTACGAAATGGGTCAACCACGATAAGTTAAATATTTTCCAGGCATTAACTTTAGAATTTCCATAATAGTCTACTCTGAGGACGGGGTAGAAGCTAGGGAGGGGAAGATGTTGACACTAAAAGTTTCCTCCATGATTTCTATTTCCTTAATGTATATATTAGGAATAAGGTGGTATAGTTAGTAGTAGCGTCCACTAGAAGATAATGGCATTGTCAGTACAACACCACCAATAAAGTATAGTACGGTAACAGTCAAAGTAAAATAGGAATGTTGTGGTAAAAAGTAAATATTTTTCGTAAGTGGTCTCGGTAATGTTAAAATATCAAAGTTAGGGTAAATGGATAAGTAGGGTCTACATGATTTAGAATTAGAAATATTATATTTGTAATAATGACAAGGAGTGATGTCATAAATATTTTGTATATTAAATTTGTGTAATATCTATAAAGGTGGAACCCATGTGAGATGATAAGGTATATCTTATCTTAAAAGATAAGCCTACATGTAAAGGTAAGAGTTTAGGCATGGAATATGATTAGCCAAAAGAGATTTCCTAGAGATAGGATGGATAAGCCTGAATTTCTATAAATAGAGAGGCCACCCCCTCTCATTTATCATAGAATAAAGTTGTAATAATTATTTTATGAATAAAGGATTCATTGTGAAGGTGTGTTGAGGAAGCCATCGAGATGAGTAATTGTGAAGTTTCTCCCATAACTATTGTTGGAAAACAAGTGGAATTGGTAACACTTGGAGTAATTCATAGGTGAGATTGTAACAATTTCATGTTAATAATATATTTTACAGTTGTATTTCAGATTTGTCATCATTCTTTTATGTCATACTTAATGGTATTCTTGTGTTATGTCTGCTATTGTGTTCCCAGATTACCACCACCAAACCAAAAACTATGCATTACTAAAATAATCATAACACGAGGAGTTCCTAGTGAAATATTATCAGAGTTCCTTATTGGTGTTGGCACTTCCTAGGGCACAATCCTCACACACACTCACAAGAACTACATGGATTCTAAGATGTAGTGCAATGCTCAGTCGTAAGTTTTCTCAGTTGGGTGACTGCCGGGGTCAGTCTGACTCCCCATATTACATCTTTATTTTGTTGGATTTGATGTAGTTTTGTGGGTTTTGCATGTGAACATCTATTTTGCAGGTTACAAGTATATTGAACAATCAAGGTGCGACACACAAGTGATCAACAACGAATATATTAGTGACACTCTTATGACACTCCATAAATCAGATTCTGAGCTCTTACGCAGTCACGAGTGGCTAGTAGAGGTCTCTAGTGCCTAAGTGCCCTTGCCCCAGTCTAGGAACCCTAGTCCAGCCTTATCTGATAGTCCCAGATTTTATAGTGCACATTTATGATGGTCTACCCTCTATGTTCAACAGTTTTCCAGTCTAGACCAGTTCAACAAAAACCAAAAATTAGCTAAGTCCTTTCCTCTCTCTCTTGCACTTAGGGTTTTATGTTTAATTAGCTTATTGCTTGTGTCAAGTAGCTGCATATCATATTTTACATTTAGTTACTCTACAATTTGGGTTTATCATAATTCTATTTTTGTTAAATTAGTGGGGGTGGATGAGGGCTTCATGGGTTCATGGGAGCAACAGTTGGTTGTTTATGGAGATAAGATGGGTAGGAGGTGACAGGGGGTGGAGAGGAGGAGGATGATGATGGTGGAGATGAGCCATTGAGGCTACAGGTAACTCATGATGTTTAACAGGTGGAGAGAGATAGGTTGGTGGTGGAGCGTGACGTCGCTCACTAGGAGCATGATATCCTGCAATAGGAGGTAGTGTCGAACTACACAGAGCATGATATATACCTACAACAGTGAGATATATATCATTGGTAGTGGGAGGTGCTGCAGGTGAAGTATGACGAGGTGGGTACTACGTCAGAGGCATCTGCCAGTATGATGCAAGGAGTTGTGCCTAGTACGGGATAGACAATGGTACCTACGAGAGGAGTTCCAGCGGTAAGAGGGAAGATGGGGCCTCCTACTTTTGTGATTGTTGAGCAGTATAAAGCACTTGGAGAGGAAATGAGGTATTATGAGTGCTTGGTTATAAAGTCTATTCCTGGTGTTCCCCATTATGTAGAGCATAGAGCTAACAAGCGTCGATCAAATTGATAGGTAATATTTGCAAGTATAGAGAGTGTCGCACAACAAACAGAGAGATCCGGGCCCGAATGCAGGAGGCCAAGGTGGTGATCGTGTATCAGAGTTTAATTTTACCACATGATATGTGGGTTTGGTATATGATACAAATGATTTTGTACATGAGCCTCTTGAAGGAATTTTGTATAGAATTTTAAAGACATATATATATGATGATGATGATGATGATGATGTTTTGATATTCATGTGTTTAATTGAGTTATTTTGATGTTGATGGTTATGATGTGATGTTGAGATATTTTTAAATATATTTGATATGTTTAGATTTGATGTTTGAAATGATGTTTTAGATATATTGATGTTTATTTTGATACATGAAATTTTGATTTTGAGACAAGTTTAGATATATGCGTTTCAAATGTATGAATATTGATTTGATATATGATATATTGATTTTGATGTTGATATGATGTGATGTTGATGTTGATACGATGTTTCTAATGTGTTGATTTTGATTTTGATTATTTGATGTGATGTTTTGATGTTGATATGATATGAATTTAAAGTGTGGTGATCTTGATATATGTTTCAAAAGGTATGTCAAGAATAAAATGTGGATTGTTTGCTTTTAGATTAGATTTGATACATATATGGTTTGATGGTAAAAATATGTGTGACCGTGCACTTATGGCCTTTGTAACAAACGTTAACACGTAACGAAAAATGATTAGTCATATGTAAGATTATATGAATAAATGGAAATGAGCTTAAATACCTTCTTACAATATGAAAAGGGTTTATATGTAGTTTGTACAGGAGAGTGGGTTCTCCTTTGATGGTTTGTAGGGTTATGCCCTAGCTAAATTTTATTTGTGCAAACTGATCAATGCAAGAAGTTTGATTTTGACGGGAAAGTTGATCGATGCGAGAAGCTTTCCTAGGATACTTTTTTATTTTTGATTTTGATATGGAGAATGATCAATGTGGGAATCCTTTTATAATAACATGGGTAGCCATCCTTTGAGGGAGTGGTCTACAATTTTTAATTTTCATGATTTTTTTAGGGTGATAATGTCAAGTGGGGATACCATTTGGTGGACCACCACTTGGTGGACCACCACTTAAAGAACCCCTTGTCTTAAAGTTTATTTTAATAGACTTTATGAGTCGATCTTTCATGGCTAAAAGAGTGAGACGGTATGACCGTTCACCCATCCTATATATATAGGATGATCCTTCACAGAATTATGTAACTGAATGGTAACAATTGAGATATATGCTCAAGTTATTTTTTATATGTGAACTGTAAAATTGTGAGACACTAGTATGCAATTATCTATGTGAAGATCGAGGAGTGAAGTAGAAGTACTAGGTTAAAGTTTTGATAAATTATTAATACATACAATGCTTTATTTCACTGGGGATTTTTCCTTCAGGTTTCCCCACTTTAAATCTGGTGTTCTCTGTCTCATTTATTTTACTGTTATTTACTTTCATCTCTTGTTATTACTCTGCAATTTATATAAACATCTAAATATATAGTTAAATTAACTGCACATCATAATCTATAATCTTCGGAAATTATTTTGTGGATATATAATTTTGTAATTATATCTTCCCATAATTTCCCTAACATGGTATCAGAGTTGGTGGTTATGCATGTGCAGGATTGATCTAGAAGCTTTTAATTTGCTAAACTGAAGAAGCTTGAAGTTTATTTACAGATCTACAAAGCCCTTGTTACTCTGTCATTGATTTCAAGCTAATCAGGTGAAAAATTCCAATTTCCACCCTAATATTTTTTGAAATACTAGTTAATTGGTTGTTTAGATCTTGTTTGTGCATTTGTATGTATAAATCTATGTTTCTACAACTTGTTTTTGTCGTTTGTAGTTTAAATCCATCGTCTACAAGTTTATTTTAAGTTTTACGTGCCTGTTATAGCCATTATAGCTATGTGACTTATTTAAAATAAGTTCTTTTATTTTTCGGGCTTATTTCTTTTTTGGGGCAGACTTCAAATTTATTTAAATTTCTACTTATTATGCATTTTGCTAAGGGAGGAGCGACCCCAATATTATATATCTTTATTTTTTCTAGATCTATCTTTGCAAAGCTCAGACCAATCATTAATTGCCAAGTAGCTTCGTTGTGTCATTTTTTTATAGTTTTATTCATTGTATGTAAAGTTCAACCTCTGCGAAGCTTGAGCCAATCATTAAGCTCCATCTAGCTTCCCTTTTTCAGTCATTTTGATATTTTTTTCACTTTTGAGAGGCCCGAGTCAATCAGAAATCTCCATCTTGCTTTGTGTTATCAGTCTTTTGTTGATCTGTTTGTTAGTTGCGAAATTCGAGCCAATAAGATTACTCTAAGTAGCTCCGTATTTCACACTGTCAGTCTTCTTTTGCTTGATTCTATCTTTGTTAAAGTTGAGCCAATAGAATTTCTCCAAGTATCTTTGCATTTCACAATTGTCAATTTTTTAATCGTGGCAGTGGTTATCCAATAAGAATTAACCACCTTTTCACATTTTGTTAGTCCTTTGTCATAATAGCATCAGAGTGTGAAAAGCGATCCAATAAGTTAACGACATGTGTATGGGTTATATGTCTATTTTTTCCTATTAATTAGTTTTCGGACATGATTTTTGTGTTGTGAAGTGTAATCTAATAGAAAAGCTACGCGTGTACTTTATTTTTTGTAGCGTCATATTTTTTTATCCTTTATTGTGTGTTCCTTTGTTTGTTTGTTTGTTGCATATTTGGTTGAATTTTCAACCCTGTTGTGGACCAGATAATCTATTGATTTTGATTAAATTATGGGGACTTCACGTCCTCTCGAGGGATTTGCTTTAGAATTTTCCAAAAAGTTGATACGTGTTCTATTATGTTGCTTTGATCTTCAACATGTGTCGTATCCTGCTTCATCCACGAGTTTTCTAAATTTTCTTTGTACTGCATATATCTATTTCTTTGTATCCCATAATTTTTAAATTATCTTCATAATGTGGGTTTTCTAAGGTTCTTTGTACCGCGACTTTCAAAGTTTTCTTTGTAGCTTAGGTTTTCAAATTTCTTTTGTATTGCAGTTTTTCAAAAAAAATCTTTGTACCACGGGTTTCGAATTTTCGTGTACTATGGAATTCAAAATTTAAAAAATTTCTATTTTTTCTCCTCTACTTTGTATTCTTTTGCAGCTTGTTTTTTGTGTTCTACAATCTTCCTTCTTGGTTCTCGAACCTTGTTTGGATAATGTTTATCAATATTAAACCATTTTATTTAAAATTGTAATCCAATGCTCTCTGTTTTTTTTTAATTCTACTTAAAAGGGCTAATTCCTCTAGTTTTCAATGGATAAATCTCAGTTATTAAATGAAACTATATGTCTGTAAGCTGAAAAAGTATTTATATGGTCTTAAACAAGCTCCTAGAGCTTGGTATGCTAAAATTAATAGTTTCTTTCAGGATCTTGGTTTCTCTAACTATTTTTTCTGATAATGATTTATTTGTCGAGTTTGAAAATAATCATATTATCATTATTGTCTTGTATGTCGATGATCTTTTGATTACTAGCAGTGATAGAAATTTAATTGTTAGAATCAAAGAAAGGTTAAAACAATGTTTTGAAATGACTGATTTAGGTTTGCCAAATCATTTTTTAGGCATGGCTATATTTTAGGATCATAAATATATTGTTGTATCTCAATCTCAGTATGCTACTAATTTACTTAAAAAATATAACATGATTGACTGTAAACCTATTGTCATTCCTATTGAACTTGGTGTAAAATTTGATCCTAAACCTACTTGTGCTAAATTTGATACTGCTATGTATATACTAGTTGGTAGTCTAATTTATTTGAATATTATTAGACCTGATATTTCATATGTAGTAGGATTTGTTTATAGAATTATGCAAGATCCTTATAAGGATCATTGGAAAATGACAAAAATTATTCTGAAATATGTTAAAGGAACAATTAATTATGGTTTGTTTTATTCTTCTTGTGATGATGCAAAATTATTTGGATTTTGTAAATCTGACCATGCTAGTGATACTATAGATAAAATATCTACTTCTGGATATGTTTTCAAGTTAGGTGTAGGTGTCATCACTTGGAGTAGCAAGAAGCAACCAACAATGTCTATCTCTTCTACTGAAGCAGAGTGTAAAACTGTTATGGAAGATGCAAAGGAAGATATGTGGCTAAAAAGACTGTTGGATGAATTGCATATGGGTGTCAAAGGGAGCACTACCCTTTTATGTGACAACCAAAGCTGCATTGGTCTTGCAAACAATCCAATTCAACATCAAAGGACAAAGCATATTTAGGTTTATATGCACTTTATTCGAGAGAAAGTCCTGAATGGTGATATTGATATCAAGTTATATTCCACTGAAGATCAAGTTGCAAATATCTTCACCAAGCCACTATGTGCTATGAAGTTTTGAAAGCCGAGGGCAGACCTAGTAGTCCATGTAAGGAGGGGAAAGAATGTGTGTAAAAACTACACATGTGATCCCTTGACATGTTTTTCAGTTGGTAGATAAGGGGTAGATGGATGTAATGATTGCGAGGTTCATGTTGAGGAGGAACTTTTCCAAGAGGAAAAATGTTGTGAATAGATCCGTGGTGCTCACCTTTAGGGTCGAAAATCTAAGGCAATGATGGCAGACCACATATTTCCAAATCATTATAATGGTAAAATGGTAGGCTAACGATATAATGATATCCTTTATGTGATTAATGTCATGACACTAGATATGTTAACAATAGAAAGCCCATAAGTGTAAGGCATTTAAAGGTTCCTTTTTAGGTGTACCATTAAGGGAGGCTAAACAATAGGCTCTCAACCCATATTTTCAAGTTATGATGTACAAACCAATCCAATTAGAGGAAAAATTTCCACGTTTACTCTTTTCTAGATTAGTGACATTTTTATTCTCTTTGAGTACAAGATCACCAATATTGAAGTCACATTATTTGACACGTTTTTTATATGCTCATTTTATGTGTTCTTGATAAATATGATGATTTTTGAGGGTTTTTAGGCGATGTTCATCTAACAATTCAAGTTGTGCTAGACATTTTTTATGATAATCCTCATCAAAGACAAAGTATCTACGGGAGACGCGGAAAGACAGAATTTGAATTTCAAGGGGTAGGACCACCTCAGAGCGGTAAACTAAAGAGAAATGTGTAATACATGTAGGATTAAATTTGTTATTTTTATAATCCCAGATAGCAAATGGGATTTAGAGATGCCAATTCCTACTTACTTGGTAGATAGTTTTCAAAAGAATTTTATTGTCTTGTTAGAAGCTTCCGCTTGTCCATTTTCTTGTGGATAGTAAGGGGATGAAAAACTTAGTTTGATGTTGAATGTGTCACATAATTTCTTAACATATTTATTTTTGAAAGACTTTCCATCATCAATGATTAGTTTGTGAGGGATGCTGAAGTGACATATGGTGTGTTGATAGATGAAGTCGATAATTTTGTTTGTTTTAGTAGAGACCAAAGGGATATCCTCCAACCATTTAGTGAAATATTCAGTATCTGTTATAATAGAGTGGTGTCATTGTGATGAATGAGGGTTGATTAGACCAATGAGGTCAAGTCCCCATTATGAGAAGGGTCATAGATCTTGAGCGAGCTGTAGACCCTGATTGGGAATGTGAGTAAGATTGGAATGTTGTCGGCGTTTAACACATTTCTTTACATATGTGTAACAATATTGATTGAGAGTAGGTTAGTAATAGCCCATCCATAAGACACGTTTAGTGACATCCATACACTTAAAGTGTCCACCACATATGGCGCCATAGAATTCTTGGATAACTTTAGCAGATTCATGAGATTTGAGACATCGTAAAAAGATGCCATCAAATATGTGTTTGTAAAGAACACCATCTACAATGACATATCGGGTAACACACTGAAGAAAAGATCATTTAGCATTTTTAGATAGGTCGGTGGGAATTTTAGATTTCGAGAGAAATTCATAAGTTTACATGTACCAAAGTTATGTTTGATTCTCTTTAAAGAGATTGATAGAGGGAAGTTCATTGTTGTGGTATGGCTGATCCAGTCTATGCACAAATAAGAATAGTTTAGAGTCATCAATTGATAGGGGGATGAGTGAGGCAAGAGAATCCATGGTATTTGTGAATTTATTCGATGATCATGGAACTATTTGAATGGTGTAATGATCAAAGATTTCTAAGAGGAATTCAAAAATGGTTTTATATTTTTGTAGAATTTATTTCTTGCATTAGTAAATTCCTTTTATTTGGTTGATGATGAGTTGAGAGTCTCCCTATATGTCTAGGATTTGAACACCAAACACAATAGCATATTGAAGACCCATGATAAGAGCTTCATATTCGGCCATGTTATTAGTGCATTCGAAGTTTAATTTGAAAGATAGAGTTATGGGAGTCCCCCAGGGAGGTATGATAATGATACTAGCACCCCCTTTTTGACACTCAGATCCATCAAATAAAAGTGTCATGTTGACAAGAGTGTATTCTTGATTGATGGTGTTGATGGATTTATTAGGGAATTATTCGTGAGGTGATTGATTATCAAGAAGAGGAACTTCAACGAGTTGGTCGGAGATGGATTGTCCTTTAATATATATTTTTGGGATGAATTCTAAATCAAACTTAGTCATGAGCATGAGACATCGAGTGATATGATCACTATGGTATGGTTTTGAATGCACGACTTTAAGGGGATTGAAGCTGGTGAGAACATATGTTTTGTGATTAAGAAGATAGTGGTGAAGTTTAGAAGTCGCGAAGTACAAGGCACAACACAAATTTTCTGCTTTAGTGTAATGGGTCTCGTAATCACGAAGAGTGCAACTTATATAATAAATAGCTTATTCACGACCTTTCTCATCTTGATGAATAAACATAGCACCCATGGCATGATTAGTAAGAAATATGTATAGATATAAGGGACCCCCTCACTCGGAGGTGTGAGCACGTGAAGTGATAAGATATATTTTTTTGTTCTTCGAAGGCCTTTTGACAATTGTGATCCCATTTTAAGTGTATGTCATTTCAAATAAGATGGTGGAAAGGTTGACAATGATATGAAAGGCATGAGATGAAATGGAAGACTAATTGAAGTCTACCTTAGAAGCTATGAAGTTATTTGAGGTTTGATGGAGGAGGCATCTTGATGATGGATTTTATCTTGGCAAGGTCTACTTCAATGCCCCTGATAGAAACAATGAACCCTAGGAGTTTGCACATGAGAACACCAAATATAAAATTAGCAAGGTTATGGTGAAGGAAGTATTGGATAAGACAAGTGAAGATGATGTCAAGGAAAACGAGATGGTCCCTGTGTTGCTTAGATTTTCCTAGGAGGTCATCAACGTAGTCTTCCACACTTTTATGAATGAGGTCATAGAAGATGTATGTCATTGCGCATTGATACGTGGCCCCTACATTTTTAAGTCCAAGAGGCATAACACAACATCAAAAATTCCCCCAAGGAGTAATAAAGGAGGTTTTATGTTGATTTTCGATTGTGGTGATGATTTTGTTATAGCCAGAGAATCCATCTATTAGGGATAACATTTCATGGCCCGCGGTGAGATCAACGGGCTAGTCAATGTTAGGAAGGGGGAAATCATCTTTAGGATAAGTAAGGTTGAGGTATTAGAAGTTTGTGCTGATGCATAGCTTGCTAGAGAATCTGGTTATAGTGTATGGTATTATACCCACTATGGATAGTCAATGAGAAAGATGAATTTAATAGAGAGAAGGCGTTGTAACTCCTCTTTGATGAGGAGAGCTACATGAGGGTGCATCCTACATAGCTTATGTTCGATAGGATTAGCATTGGGGATAATGATGATGTTGTGGACGATGATGTTACAGTCAGTACCCAATATATTTCTATATAACCATGTGAAGGCCTGACTATGTTTAGAGACGAAGGCAATAAATTCTTTCAATTCTTCCGAATCTAAAGACTTGTCAATTTTAACTATGTGAGGATATTATGGAGTTCTTATGTTGATGTTGATAATATATCTCTTTAAGAAGTGTCAATGTGTTAGGTGGAAAATTATTTTGAAGGTAATGATCCTCTGCCCCCATATAGGAGAGGATAGAATGATCGTCATGGAATTGAAGGATGTCGATGGTATAGGAGTCATCTTCTATCATTTTAGGTAACATGAGTGGAAGGGTCTTGGTACCGTTGTTAGTTTGATAAAAAAGTGGTCCTAAGGTAATTGAATTGACTAAAAAAAGTTAGGAGGAATGGAGATGGTGTCATTTGTGTCCATAGGGTCATCATGCGATGGTGGAGAAGATGGTTTTGATTCTGTTACAGATCCAGATGTAGTGCTTATAGAGGTATCTGAAGAAGGATTTTTGAAATATAACTTGTATTTCTTGTGAGGATTACCAGAATGATCAAGGATTAGGTCATGAATACCCTATTCATAGTGGCCTCGGCCAAAGCCCTTCCAAGAAAAATAGTGAGGGTACATTTGTGTGAATGTTTGGTTATATAAGAAGGAAAAATTGGATATAAATGGCCTACCATGAAATTTATTGTTACAATGTAGGGAAGGACGATGTATCCCTCTATAAATGAGATTAGTTTTAACGTGTGGTTGGACAAAGGAGATAACATATCTGAAATTTGGCTCGTACATCGGATGTTTATTATGTCTTCAGTACGTTTTATGTATAGGAAGGGAATTAAGGGTGAAGAGGTGATACTCTCCTAGTGAGAGGCATTGCTTGACATCATCAAAAGAGTTTTCATTTGGTAATTTTGATGTAGTGATGGATGAACTAGTAGAGTATTCATTAGAGGAGCCTAAGTTTTTCTTAGGGATGAATACATCGTTAGGGTGATACATCATGTGACATGCCTTGAAAGAGTACATGTCGACTGGAACAGTGAAGGTCTTACCTTCATGTTCGTATTTGAGACAATGATGGAGGGTGGATGGGATATAATGCATAGTGCATATCCAGGGTCGACCTAATAACATGTTGTATTAAAAATCTCCCTCTACTAAATAGAAGAGTTCATGAAGGGTATTGACACCAACTTTGATAGGTAAGATGATTGTTCCCAATATGGGGGCGACAATGTCGTTAAAGACCTGTAAAACTACAGGTAATTGAGCGATGATAGTGTTAGGTAATTGAAGTTGGTTGAAAGCATGCGATGATATAATATTGATGTTGGCGCTATTATCGATCATAACTCTCTTAACAAGAGTATCATCGGTTTGGGTGGTGATGAATAATGGAAGGTCGTGATCTTCAGGTTGTAAAGATAGGATTTTAGAGCTGTCAAAAGAAATGGAAATGGACATTTTGAGGGTACCGACCAGGTTTATGAATAGTTGAGGATAATCTAAAGGTACTGATATGGATTGAATTTCTTCAATCATGGCTTTTCGGTGTTGTGGAAAGGTTTGGAAAAACTCATAAAGGGAAATCTTTACTGGAGCTTGATGGAGTTGTTTAATGATGGTATTCTACAAAGAAGTGGTGGATTAGGTGTGTGGAGTGGTAATGATATATACATTTTCCTTAGCAGAAGGTGGTGGATTGGAGGATTCAGGGACGAGAGGGATGGATACCTTGGATTGGTTTTGATATGAAGCATTAGGGTCTTGTGCATGATCTCTGGTAGTTATACGCACTACGTCAATTTGATGAAGCGAGATTTTTTTGAAAGAGGCCTCACCTTTGTTGGATGTGGATTTAGTGTCAGGTGATGGTTTGAGAGTCCAAATTTTAAATGTATGATGGGTTGTTTTGATTAGATTTGGTTGTTCTAGATCTATGGGGAGAATTCCTTTATTAACAAGGATTTGAATGGTAGCGTGGAGGGCTTTGCAATCCTTGGTGGAATGTCCTGACATTTTGTACTAGGAGGGATTCCATCCTCGAGATCCAGATGGCTTGAGAGAAGGTAAAGTTATTATGGATTTTAGGATAATCCTTTCAAGGGTTTTAGTATCGTATTATGTCGAGGCTGAGGTTGAGGGGATTGATGCTTCGTCTGATAGTATGTAAATTGGTGTTGAAGGGATATTTTTTATGTGACATGTTTAGGTACCAGTTGAGGAAGGATATTGGACTATGTACTCGTTACTATAAACTTTGATGAGGGATTTGGCCCTAAAATAGAAGGTAAGGACTTTGGATTCTTTTTTGAGGATGTCGGATGATTGCATGATATGATTGTTACTTTTTTTCATGGATAAATGGGAGGTCATGTAACATGTTTTTTAAGACTTCGTATGTACTTTTGGGCAACATGATCATCATAAGAGCTCTTCATATATTATATGATGGGTTCCTTTCTTAAGGATTTTGAAGAGGTCGTAGATGAGTTTGAAGTAGATGCAATGGATGTGGGGAGATTTGAAATCTTACTAGAGGCAATATTATGGGGGTTGTGTGATTCATTAGGTGCTTCTATGACAGAAACACTAGGTGTTGGTGGTGTGGATAATTCAGATTACATTTTTGTGATAGAAACACTAGACATTGAGGATATACATGGTTCAGATAGTGCTTCTATGATAGGAGTATTATATGTTGAAGATATGGATGATTGATCTTTGATAGTTTTGATGGTGTGATAAGAGTGGACTACATTAGACTGTGGTTGACTGGTGGATGGGGCATGGTTTGGAAAGGGTTACTTAAAGACATATAAGTTATGATTTAGAGGTTCATTTGGGTTATCAAGTCGCAACTCACCTTTTTTGATAAGGTCCTGAAGGATGTTTCTAAATGAATGACACCTTTTGATGTTGTGACCCTTGACTCAATGGTATTTATAGTAATCATTTTATCGATACCAAGTGGGTTTTTATATAGATGTGTCAATGGGTGAATAGGAGGAAGGGTGATCATACAAACATCTATAAGTTTATTGAAAACTGCACTATAGGATTCTTCGATAGGTATATAATTGCGTTGGGGCATGTGCATTCAGAATTCAAATGTTGCTTGGAAGTGGTTGTTAGTGTAGAATCACAACACCCTTGAATGTTTGCAACCAGATGTGTTGAGACTCTCAGTGTGATTGCACAACATGGAGCATCTCTCAAGGTGTGGTACCCTGCGAGTTGAGAGATCTCTCTGGATTGAGGCTGGTTCCTATCCCTCTGTTCAGGTGTATACAAACAAATTGCAAAGGATCTATTCTAAGTCTATTCTATCTACCAAGGAGACAGGGTTAGAGAGATGTAAGAAAATAAACCTAAGCTAACAAGGTGATACACCAAAGGAATGTTAGACACTCATTCTACAATTTAACACAGACCATGTAGGAACGTAATATAAATAATATGCACATATGACCAAATCACAATAAGAGATCAGAGAGACAATAATGAATACATGAGAGGGTCAAGAAACATCCATAAACATATATATTATTGCTCAGGAGTCAATACATTATATTGCAGTAGCCAAGAGGCAAAACTTGCATTACAACCTGAAGGAGAGGTTAGAAAATCTCCAAAAATCCTTCTGTGAACAAAAGAAGAAGGGAGGGCACAAAACAGAAATGTCCAACCTTTTACACTGAGTGCTGACCCTACTTTTCTAGATTCAACATAGAGAGAAGGAGAGAGAAGTGAGAAAACCAGTTCAAATCTCAACCACTATCATCAATGCCTCCTACCAAAAATATGCCCCAAATTTGTCTTGACTACATCAAGTTACTGGTTTGGTGCCTCGAAGGAGGATACGACGGATCAGATTAAATCCGATCTAGTTGTTGGGGCAAATAGATCCTGTATTAATGGCCCAAATATGTTTCTTAATTTTCCCGCACCTAACCTCTCCAAACTTAAAATTTCAGATCTCCATGGCGTAGAAGAGGCCGAGAGCTTTCCAACGGTGCCAGATTTGCTAGATTTTGAGTCCTGTTGTCCACTCAAAATTCCCTGCTCTGATAAAAGTAAAATTTCAAAATTTTGAGTTATGAGTGTTTTTCTCTAAAGTGCCTAAGTCGTGAAAATTGAGAAAATCTGTGTTTTGGGTCATTTTGTATGATTTTCGGGCCTGTCGGACATTTTTGTCCCAACTGTCCCAAGTACGAAAGTGCATTTTGTTCCCCGATCGGCCGAAATCCCCGAAGTTGTTCCATTTTCGGGCCCGTCGGAACTTTTTGTCCCAAGTGTCCCAAAACTTATTGTGCGAGATGTTCCATTTTCGGCCGAAACACCCGAACCGCGTACTTCGCACTTTCATGTTCCAAATGTCCCAAATCAAAAAGTGCAAGGCCGAAACTTGTCGCGTACTTCAGAGCTTTTCACCAAGTCGAAAAGTGCAAGCGGTTCCATTTTCGAAACGTCCCGAACGTACTCCGGAACTTTTTGTCTCAAATGTCCCAAGTTCAAACGGGCCTTTTGTTCCATTTTCGGCCGAAACACCCGAACCGCGTCCTTCGCACGTTTTCGTCCCAAATGGTGTCCAAAATGCATTTGTGCGTCTTCTCCCTGTTTCGCCTGAATCGGCCGAGCCGCGTGTTTCGCGCATTCGCGTCTCACATGTCCCAAGCGTACCAAGTGTCATTCGTGCTTATTTTTCCCGCTCTACCCGAATATCATGCTTATTCAAATTGGTGGTTATGTATTAAATGCGCATTCATGGCCTTTCTCTCTCCTAAACGGCTATATAACGAGCATTTCCCCTTTGCATTTTTCGCACTACTTCCATGCTATCTTTTGCTCGAACCCTTGCAATTTGCAAACCTGCGCATGTTCCCCTCCCTCTGTAATTCCTTTCCGAGTCTAGGTTTGCGGCTCTGTCCTCCTAGCTACTATCAATATGAAGATCAAATTTCTCCACTTGAGTCTGCCGTTCGCAATATTGGGGACAGCGAAGCTCGTCATCTTGATTTCAGTGATTTTTGGGCAAGAATGGCAGATGCAAACCCTACACCAATGGCGCAGATGATTCACGATAGTGGTTTGGCTTTTCCTGGAGGTTTCCCAATCTCAGTACAGTGTGCTGATACCGTGCTTTCATGCGGAGCTCACTTCGACCCCGTTTCGAGCGAATTGACCAATATACATGGGGAACTCATCGCCAAATTGGATGCTGCCGCCATTAGCACTGCTCTGAGGATTCCAGAGATGGATAATGCCATAGTAGTTTCCCGGGATCAAGCACAGGCCCTGTTCGACCAAGACAGTGACAAATATAAGGCACGAGTGGCGAAGTCCTGGCTGAAGAACCCTAAGAAAGGAGCTTCTCGTCTGACCAAAACCCTCTTCCGAGTAGATTTCAATGAAGAGTTGTCAGACTTCATAATCTTGCTGGCTCGGGTTATGGGTTTGCCCTCTACCAACGAATTTCACTTCTGGATGTGCCCGCTCATCAGCATGGTGTGTGAAGGAACGCAAAATATCAATTGGGCGGAAATCATAAGCATGAATTTGACGGAGCAGCTGTCCAATGTGCAGCAAACGAAGAAGTTCTATATGACTTCGTACCTGATGTATACCCTAGCAGCATCACGGCAATGGTTTGGCTTTTCTTACATCAACGCTCACAAAGATGATCCAGTATATGCTTACTGCCCGCAGTTCACCCTGGAGACCAGCAATCGTAATTTCAGAAGGGTCAATGATGCTTTCAACATGTACGTGGTCAGACTGCTCGAAGGTGATACTGCTAGAAGGTTTTCAGATGAAGCCATGAACCTGATATCGCAATATGGTGCTTATTTCATCCAATTCAGGAAATTTTCTTATATCAGGCTTGCTGGCTATGAGAGCACTCCTCTGCGGCTTCCCATGTTCTGCAATGATAAAATGGCCTTGATAGAAATATGCAGGCAACTAGACAAGTTACACAGAACTTGCAGAGATAAGAAGATTTCTGGCTTGCACTTTCCCATCTCTCTGGGAAACTACACTTGCAAAACAACTCTGGATGCTCAGAACATAGAGAGAGCTCTGGTACCTATCACCGTTCATTTCTTCAAGCCAAGAACCTGCTTTGACTTGAAGAAGTTTATTGAACAGAACATCAAGATAATCTACCATCATAGGGCAGATACAGAAGACTACTGGGCTGACTGTGCAGATGATTTTGAGGCCAGGAGAAGGCATTGTGGCAGGTTCTCCCTGCAATTGATCCAAGAACTCGGTCTATACCAAGTTCCTGAAGGTCTCTAGGATGACAATTCTGATCTATACTCGTATGAGTATGAAAATGTGATTAAGCACACTCCTTTGGAGGACCTGGATTGGAACAGGAAAGAGAGGGATGATCTGGCTGAGATCCTTGCTCCAGTCTTAGTCAGGACTAAGGTCTGGTTTGACAGGATGGTTCGAGAATTCAGGAGGCATTCAGGAGAATCCTCTTCTAAGGATGCTTCAACACCAAGAAGAGAAGCATCTACTTCCAAGGTCAGAAACACCAGTGAAGACCCCTCCTGCTTCATCAATACAAGGACCTGCGGCTTCTACTCCTTCTTCATCCACTCAAGTGTACCAGAAAAAGCTCAAGGAGGTTAAGAAGGAGCCTGTGGAAAGTGACCCTCAAAGAAAGCAGGCAGAGTTGCCTATGGGACCAGAGAACATCATTGTTCTCAGTGAAAGTGAAGAAAGTGAAATACCAACTCTTGCAAGGGCTCCTGAAGATCCAGCTGATAAAGATAAAGAAATCCAGAGCACTGAGCTTTCAGGTGATGTTGACTCTTCTGCCGCAATTGCCCCAAGTGCCCCACTCACTTCTCAACTCGAGTCAACAGCTGCGCAGACCTTGAGCGTCATGAGCTCTCTGTCTCTTGGTCCCCTTGCCCCTCCTGCTGATTCCTCTTCCTCTTTTGCGTGGGTGCAACCTTTGGTTGACAAAAGGAAGAGGAAATTTTCCTCCCAAAGCTCAGGACCAAATTTTGATGCCGTTGCAGCCTTGTTGGGCACCACTCCTTCTCGTGCCAAGAGAGCCAAGGTTACCTCTAGAATAGTATCTGATGCTCAAGGTCAACAATTCCTGGAGATTGCCAAGCCTACAACGGATAAATCAGAGCAGGACTTGCAGGTATCTGACTTAGAGCTCTCGAGAATCCCAATGGGAGAGTCTACCCCTGAAGGTGAAATTCACAACCTCCAGGAAACAGTCACAAGAGTCATTGGGAGGGTAGAGAAAGGGCAACAAACTATTGAACAGTTGGAAGAACAGGCCCAGGTTCTCACAGGTTTCATCAAGTCTCTTTTGTCTAAGGACAAAGTTTTAGACCCTACCCCATTGACTACTCTCCCACCTCCTGTAATTCTAAGCCAAGATGAAGTGCAGAGTATCAAAGATATGCACAAGTATTCTGTCTATGGCAGAGCTATTGAAGCCCTGGTGGATGACATGCTTGTTGCTGGATTAAACTTCATCGATGAAGCTTTCAAACTCCATGAAAAGGTGAGCAATGTACAACTGAAGCTCTCCTCCACTATCAATATCATGGATAAAGAGCTCAAACTCTGGAGAAGTTGCATAGTAGACCTCCGACTCATGGGACAAGCAGATGAGAACGTTCTGTTGGCGAGTAAAGTCTTTGATGACGCAAAGGATAATCTGTTGAAGTCCTGGGTCTACAGTGTGGAGTGGAAGATCAGAGTCTTGGAGGAGGCTTTGGGAGAACTGAAGAACAGTTGGCAGAAGGGTGAAGCTTTCAAGACACTGGTGGTCTCTGCTTTCAAAGATATACACTGTCATCTTCAGGATGAGACTTCTGGTACTTCCCTTTCCTTGCAAGAAATCAAAGCTCAATTCAGAGCTTTTGTCAAAGATAACCTATTCAAGGAAAGTTCCATCTCCAAGGAGAAAATGAAGGAGATTTGCTCTCTTCAATCTGCCATTGAAGAAGCAAACAAAGATTATCATACTCATGTCGAGTTTGATAATGAGATGGAGAAGTGTCTTGGATTTTGGACTCAGTCTACGACCAACACGTCAGTCCCTCGTGGCAGAGACATAGCTGAGGCGTTAAAGAAGTTCAGGCAACAGATTCTAAAGTCAGTGGGTCCCTCTCAGTGACTGGCCACCTGTCTTCTTCCCCATTCTTTTCTCTTCTTCCCTTTCTTTTCCGTTTTCTTTGTAAAAGGTTGAGGTATTGCGGTTGGCAGTCCTTAACTATTCTTGGTTAAAAGAAACGGTTACGAAGAGTAACTGACTTGTAAGCTATATAATGGCATTTCTACGCCATTCGGAAGGGAGGAAGAACTTGGCATATTTTCTGAAAGTGTAAATAGATTACAAAGAAATCAATACAAAAGGATTTTTCCATTCTTTGTCTATCTGATCTCTGTTATTCCTAAGCTTTCGCTTATTTTCTTTGTGAAGATCATTTGTCTCAAGTTCGTTAGTCTTACCGATTGCATACTCTTCAACTTTGCAAGCTCGGTGATCTTGTATAACCAAGAAGGAACTTTGTGTCCTTGATTAATGAATCTGTGTTATGTTAAGAAACTTTGTGTTCTAAGCAGATGTTATTTACAGAACTTTGTGTCTTTAAATTCCATCTTATTTATTCAATACAAATGATCTTGTTTCAATTCACTGTGACTTTCACATACATAAAGAATTACTCTGATATCTATAATTCTGCATGTTGCCTTTCTGCTCTTTCCCGTACTCTCATTTCCTCAGTCCTTTTGTAATTGATGATCTTCATAGAAAACACTTTCGTGATATCCAAGTTTAACCAACAAATTATGTTTTGTACATTTGTAAATAAGTTCGTTTCTGAATAAGGGAACCTCTCCCATTAAAGAGGAGGGACTTCTTGTCCCCTGACTGTTGCTCTTCGTAAAGTCCTATCTGACGACCAACAAGTCCTGAGTCAAAAAATATGCCTATTTGAAATTTGAATCGGGTCCGTACAAAAATAGCGGGAACCAATTACCAAAACCGAACACGTGGACCGCTGGCACATGTCTAAGGGTAGCCTTTGTATTTTGATTTTGGAGTGGCGCAGGGCTGACACATGGTTTCCTTTGCGACTTGCTCAATTTTTTATGTTTTTGGCTAAGTCTTTTTACTTGGCGGGGTTATATATCTGACCGGGGACACGTGAAGGCCTGACGCTTGTTTGGGAACCTTCCCTTAATTCTGCTCTTGAACTAGCATCATGCTGACACTTGGAACTCTCCACTAGTTTGTCTCAATGCTTTGACTATTCAACCTGACCCTATCCCTTTACAAAACCAGACACATGGAGGCTCCGTGCTCACTTAAAAACCCGCTCAGGATTTTTCCTTTGAAGGAGCGTCGAGTTGACACGTGGAATCCTCCACAGGCTCTTGGAATTTTCAATGACCTCTCTTACCTTTTCAGACCCTAGACAATGTGGCGAGCCTGCGCTCATTTGGGTCTCTACTTTTGGATTTACTTTTGGGGATGCGCCAAGCTGACGCTTGGCGGTTTCCACTAACACTTCTATACTTAATATTTTTTAGGCCCACCCTATCTGCCTTACTTTTACATGTTGAATCTACCCCCACTTTGGACCTAGGACATGTGGGGGCCTATCACTTTTTCGAGCCTCCCCTTATAGATTCAACTTTGGAGATGCGCTGTTTGGACACTTGGCAGTGTCTGCTATCTCCTCCATACTTAGTCAATTTTTTGGACTCATTCTAAACCGTTTCAGAGACCGAAGAATTCAAACCTTCTATGTTCCTTCTATTTTGAGCTTCTGGCTTCTTTGACACTCTCTTCTCCTTCCTCAACCCTACTTTTCCATTTTCGAGCCCGCTTGTAATCTGTTTGTTGGATTTGGAGCACAGATTCGCTCGACGGAGCCGTTTCTTGAATTTCTTCTTACACGGGGTCGTTTGATATTTTGCACGCCCCATCACTTCATTGTAGAGTCCCTCTACAACCTGTTTGTAGGATTTGAATGTTATTTCTCTGGTTCCTTTTGTGCAGGGTTGTGGCTGATCTAATTTTGCCGGGGGGAAAACTATGGATAACAATGGTTTTTATGATGACCACATTTGCTGAAGTTTTAGATTTATCATGATTGGAAGAGAGTTTGAATGAGGACTTAGGTTTAACTTTCTTTGATATGAGTTTGACCCTACCATCCTCAAGGGTGCAGAGTTCTAGTTTGCGTGCCATAGTAAAGGCTTTATCGGTATTCTTCACAAACATACTAAAGACAATGGAGAAAACTCAAAATGATAATAAGACAATAACCTATGAAGATTGACTCAAAATATTTTTTTATAAATATGCTATGTATATAAGGTAGACTCATGAATGTGGAATATCCTTGATTTAGAGCTAGATTCATACAAATGAAGAATGCACATCCCTTTCAAACTTGTTTAGTTAGCCTCCAAACAGGGTATAATATCCATGCACATGAAAGTATATGAAAATAAGATTATAAAAAAACAATATATGTGATGTTCCTATTATAAAATGTAGAATGGGTTAGACCAAATCTTGTAGGCCAAGTGTTGATAAAGCAAAGTCTGATCCAAAAAAATGGTGCAACCTGGAAAATTTGTAAAGATACAAAACTTGAATGCAATCTCTTAATGAATGAATCATGTACGAGATCTGAGTGGATTGATATATTAGATTCCTTTTAAAATCATGTTTCCATATCAAACCAGGAGGCTCTTAATAATAAGGAAATTGAAGCACATAAAATAGAATATTAGGTGATGGACATAATAATAAATTAATCTAAACTAATATGCTTTTCTCTCATCAACAGAACTACATATACTGGGGAAAGAATGAAAGTATGATAGGTAGTGCCCCAATTTTCTTCTAATTCCCCATAATAACCTTGTTCAAAAAATTATCATCTCTAATGCCAAAGGCAAAGTTTAATTAGAGTTTTCTCAATAGAACTTCATATGTTTATTCCACAAAAATACATACATAGAAATAGGAACATGATATCCTAAGAATAAGTAGTCCTAAAATGTCTCCCATAACAACTCACTTCAAACTAAGTGTGTTTTTAATTAAAACAACCTTATTCTAATAAATATATACTCACTTATAATTACATGTGAGTACTAACAATAATACTTCCTTACATCAAGCTTGTAGAAAAGTTAGGAGTTGTGATCCTTTTTTGTGGAGGAAGATTCCATCAATATTATGATATTATTAAAAAGAAAATCTTTGGCTATCGGTATACTAGTAATATTATTCTAAATTATATTCAAATTACAAGTTTCTTTGATCAAATTTAGGTGGTACATGTTTATAGGGAAGGCAATCTCACTGCTACATTCTCTTGTATACTAAGTAAATGTTTACAATTTCCTTGATAGGTTTTATGGGGGTTGTAGTGTTCTTTTAGGTGAGGAAATGAATATTTTTAAGTGATATAACTATAATTCCATCATATTGAGCTAAAAGTAGAGGACTTCCTCCATTAAAAGTGACAAATTCTTGGTTTCTTTGGTGAGCCATGAATGTAATGGGTCTTATAACCATAGAAGATAACAAGAAGGGACTACTAGGAGGAGGAGTAGAGAGAACTATATAGGGAGGTGATGGTGATATTTTGGAGGATTTGTCTCTTCTTTTTCTCCTTGGTGAAAACTGCAAGTAGTCAAAAGGCTCTCCACGTTATATCCTTTATCTTGTTTGAATCTATCTCATGAGATAGAGACACTTTTCTACCTGAACCAGTGGATGTAATGTGTGGATTTGTTAGATGTGTTTTGTAGAGCCTCCAATGACTAGATATCACCAAGATACACACCAAACTATTAGTGAAAAGGAACTAAATCCTTTAGTGGTCCCACTGGGCATGCCATAATTGTTAACACACAAAATTTGCACCCTTTGAATGATCATGAAAGAATAACAATTTTTTTGGTGAACATGGTATTGTCTTCAAAGTGCAGACTCTGCTCTTTGATACTATAATATCCCTTTTGGGGACAAAACTAAAAATTATGGAAATCAGCTCAAACCCCCAAAATAAACAAGTCTGATTTTTATGACAACAATTAAAGAAGGAGTAAACAACACTCTCAAACCCTAGTGACTAGGAGAGAGAGAGAGATCCACTGTAGAAACACTCAAAAATTATGAGAAGTTATTCCTTGGATTGCCCTTGATTTTAGAAGCCAAAAAAAGTGATCAAATCATTAAACTCAAAATTCTAAAATCTATTATGGCACAAAAGCAGCTGAAACTTGTAAATTCAATAACTCTTAGAAAACAAAGAATCTCCACACATATAAATACTAAAAGTGACCATAAAAATATCAGCAATCAAATGAGACCAATATCATAATTTTTCAACCATGGGAATCCTCACAAATTTGATCCCGAAATCTCTAAATGAGTAAATAAAGTTGCCCAATGCCAATAAAATTTTTTGAATATGAAGTATTCTCCTCAAATCTACAATATTCTTCAATACCAATCAATGTTGAAGGGTTTTCGTCCTTCTAGGAAGCCACACAAGAGGGTTTTCATCCTCCAGTGGAAGAACATGGAGCAACAAGCTCACAATGCCCAAATAGGAAAATGCGCCCAAAATCTAGATGCTTCAAATGAGCTCTCCAATCTTCTTTTATAACCTCCTTTTGGCGCCAACGCTCATAAAGGTAAGGCCGACCCCTAATAAGTCATTATAATCTTTTATTAAGACTCATTAAAGGCACTAAACCCAGCAAACCCACTAAGAATGGGTAATTCAAAATTAAATCATGAATATGAATGATGAAAACTGAAATATAATCCATGATCATCCATTGTTCAACCGCTGCTTACTAAGGAATCCTTAATTTTAGATTAATTCGGAAAAGAGGACATTACAGTCCTCCCTTCCCGAAATTGCTTGTCCTCAAGCAATTGTAAAAACCCAGATCCCAAATGAATCTTAACTGCTTCTTCAACATACCTGGACATGCAGCAAACATGTTAAAGGAAACAAGAGTGTTTAACAACACTTTTACATCCCCTTTGTCATGCCTTAGAAACATGACAAATAGCTCTCTACTATTGCTTGATGTCACTTCATGATTTTCATTCAGATGATGGCTTCCCAATATTTTAGCAAGGTTGTCCCAAAAATAGTTGTGAGCATGCATTTTTCCTTCAAAAATCAGAATCTTTAAATATAAAAATAACACACCACTTCCTGATTTCTTGTATCCTTCCAACTAGAATCTTCCTTCCTCGTTTTTCCATGAGGGGATGCTCTCAAAGAGTGAAAAAATATTGCTGTTCATGACTGAAAATGACAGCCCCAAACTTGATTTTTGTAATTTATGTCTTATAATCATGGCATAACAAATAGCAAACTGAAATCTCACAAAGAATGGAGAATCCATGAGTAACATAGGGGCTGAAATTTGAATTGCATATGCTGAAAAACTATGAACAACAGGCCTATAATTGAAACCAGCAGACCTATTGACCGTAAGCTTAAGAAAATCAGCTTTCTTATTACCCCTCTAAATTTCGATTTCATCATAATTGCTTTTCTTTTTCCAAACTTCTTTTGGTTCTCTCGTGGAACCATAGGTTAGCAAATCAGAGAGAGAAAAATCAGAATTCCCCTCAAACTTATGTTTTCTTGAACATGGCATCCTAGCATTCTCTTTCATCAAATTCCATAAGCAAACAAAAAAACTGAAATTCTTACCTTTGTCTTCTTTGAGCCACAAGGGTTTACCCGTATTCCAAGGATGCAAGCAATCTTTGCAACTCTTCATCATCCCTCTTTTTCTCTTAATCATCATACGCTTGGCAATCCCTATCTTCAAATCCAAACTCGTGACAAAGAGTTTGTAATGATCAGCCCAACAACACGATAAGGAGGGAAACAATAAATATGAAATGTGTGAGTACCTTGGATTGTCATATAAACCCACTTTATTGCTTGGAAAATACATTGTGAGCCCTTAGCAAAGCGCCTTCTTCCCACCTTCCCCCTTATTAGCATAGATATGATCTCCCAAACATGGCCATGATACATAATGATGAAATAGACCTTCGACATGATCAAATAAGACATCATAGGACTTACCATGGGCTGCTGATCTGAAATTTACAGCAGGTTGAAAGAGGCTATGGACCCCCGGAAATGCTATTGTTTCACGTGTGCACCTCCTAACCTTGTCCCTTGGAAGATCCACTTCATCTTTCCTTATATGTTCAGATGTTTGACCCCTTATAGCCCCTTTTTTGGCTTGTTTATCCATATGTACCGCCATTTGCCATGTTTTACAAGGGGTCCTCAACAATGTCATATTGTTACCAAATGGCTCAAGACAACAAAACTGAACTGGAGCAGAAGAAAGCAATGATTTTAGAACACGCTCATACCTTTGGAAATCCTTGATGTGTTCAATTCCCTCTATCCCTTAAAACTTGCTTGGCACCTTTTCAACATTCTCTTCATTCTCTTGCTCTTCATGCTTTTTTCCCATCCTTTTGCTTATGCCTCCAAGATCCTTTGGTATCTTGCCACATACAACCATTAAAAAGTAAAGGAATATTATGAACAACCAAAAGTATTTTACCTTCTTCTTTGCTTGATGTCTACTTGAAATTTTCCCCATATTCTTGAGCTTTCGTAGGACTGAGATTTTCCTCAAATGACCATATTTTTACTGCTGTTAGGTATAGACCAGCAGCTTCACCTAATGGGATCCTTGGTTTCCCATGGAGAAATTCTTACTCTCTTCTTGACATTATAAATTTGGGTAGGTTATCTTCAATGTATTCATCCCTATGACCCCACAATTTCTTTCTAGGCACATGCATAACGGCTGAGATATAAATCAAATGGAAAAAGGAATTGGTTATCTTTATAAGCATATCATGGTCTTTGGAAGGGGGGAAGCTTCTTACCAATTCTATCTTGGCCCATGCGCATAAAGCGGTCTTCACCCGGTTTGGATATTGCATGAGAGGGTGTATGTGCCCTTTACCATCAAGGTGTTCCCACTCTTCGGTCCTTGTTTCTCCAATCAAATGATCTTCCTCTTTTTGAGCTATCTCCACATCTTGAGTGCTTGATTTTGGGATGCCTTTGTGGCCCTTACCAAGGCTCAATTCTTCATCATTGTGCTCCCTTTTGCCCGCTGTTATAAACAATCCAGCAAGCTTGTTGTCCTCATGTTTCATTGGAGAAGGGTTTCCAATCAACCCTTCCTCTTCCCCAACATGTTCAACACCATTTGCTTCATTCCTAGATTCATCACATGTTAAAACATTTTCATTATCAACCACAGAATGAGCAATATTTTACCTTATGAAGTTGATTCTTCGGAATGGGTGCAAGTGTCATGACTCCATCTCTTATTATCATATGAGAATCGCTTGAGCTATTCACTTCACCCTCTTGTTCCTCAAGCTTCCCTTCATCCTTGCACTCATGCTCCCAAGTTCCCTTAGTATTTTTCAACATGCAACTATTAGGATTCAAGGAAAAATTATTGACAATTAAAATTTCTTTACCTTCCTCTTCTTGAGCTTCCTTAGGGCTGCAAGAAAAATCAATGAAGGGTTCAACTTTGGCCATGGTGATGGGTGCTTCTAAGGCTCCCAAGGGCTGCTCCCTTTTAATAACCAGCTGCTGCAAATAATTCTTCCTCCCTCTTCTTCTTATGGAAATAGGTATTTCCACCCTTGCATGGCGAACTTGGGGTTTAGGTTCCCACTTCAACACTCTTCGTGCTTTCTCCTTGTTTTGCCCACAGGATGGGGTTGTTTTCCTCAAGGGTTGGGATGTTTCTCCCATTACCCTTGTGCATGGTTCGGGGCTTGGACCAAGTTCCAATGCCCACTCTATCTTTTTCTAAATTCATGAATTCTCAAAAGGTCAGGGCATCACGGATCTTCTCTCGAAAGAGCTTGATATTCATCAAAGCAAGTTGCCACTTTGTTGACCTTCAAAACCCTAGGCTCTTCCTTGAATGTTCTTCCTTCCTTGTATGCTTTGCATGGTGGAGGCAAGAAAATCCAAGGTACCCGCTAGTCTTTCTTGCACCTTTATCAATCTATCCATTGAAACACTAAGCCTTTGGGAATCCGAGTTCTGATACCACTATAATATCCCTTTTGGAGACAAAATTGAAAAATTACGGAAATTAGCTCAAACCCACAAAATAAGCAAGTCTGATTTTTATGGCAACAATTAAATAAGGACCAAACAACACTCTCAAACCCTAGTGACTAGGAGAGAGAGAGAGAGAGAGAAAGGGAGAGAAATCCACTGTAGAAACACTCAAAAATTATGAGAAGTTATTCCTTGGATTGCCCTTGATTTTAGATGCCAAAAAATGTGATCAAATCATTAAAATCATAATTTTGTAATTTATTACGGCACAAAAAACAGTTGAAACTTGTAAATTCAATAACTGCTTAGAAAACAAAGAATCTCCACACACATGAATACTCAAAATAATCATAAAAATATCGGCAATCAAATGAGACCAATATCATAATTTTCCAACCATGGGAACCCTCTCAAATTTAATCTCGAAATCTTTAAATGAGTACATAAAGCTGCCCAATGCCAATAAAATATCTGAATATGAAGTATTCTCCTCAAAACTGCAATATTCTTCAATACCAATCAATGTTGAAGGCTTTTTCGTCCTCCAACAAAACCACTAGAAGGTTTTTCGTCCTTTTAGGAAGCCACACAAGAGGGTTTTCATCCTTCGACTGGAAGAACATGGAGCAACAAGCTCACAATGCCCAATATTAGGAAAATGTGCCAAACTAGATGCTTCAAATGAGCTCTCTAATATTCTTTTATAACCTCCTTTTGGTGTCAAAGCTCATAAAGGTAAGGCCAACCCCTAATAAGTAATTATAGTCTTTTATTAAGCCTCATTAAAGGCACTAAACCCGAGCTGACCCACTAAGAAGGGGAATTCAAAATTAAATCATGAATATGAATGATGAAAACTGAAATATAATTCATAATATTTCATTTTTCAACCGTTTCTTGTTAAGGAATCCTTAATTTCATATTAATTCAAAAAAGGGGACATTATAGAGACAAACCTTCAGAGAAGGTTGGCTCTTTCTCTCTTAGTTAAACACACACTAACCTAAATATTCAAACTACAACTAATTCTAAAACTAAAACTAAAACTTATAGGATCCAGGGTTGAGAGGGAAAGAGGAAATATGCAAAATGAAAGAATGACGATGCACCAACACTAAGAAAGGGTTCAAATCTAGATAGAAAGACACATAATAAGTACATATGCAAATATTTTAATGCAAACACAAAACATTGGAAAGTATGAATGGATAAAACTCAAAGAAGACAAGAGGCCAAACATCCACAACAAATATAAAACACTTAAAGATAGAACAACCACCCATGTATTATATTCAATGAATATCTATCACATTTACAAAGCAGAGGATGAGTATCTCAAGAAAAATATAAAATTGTAAACGTCTAAAGGCAATAAAATACGTTCCTCTAAGGTAAAGCGTGCAAATTCGGTAGAATGGAACCCATAAAATGTGCATAAGCACTTACATTTATAGAATGAGAATGAGAGAGAGGGACAAATGGAGGGAAATTAAAATTTTGATCTTCTATAGGTGTAGACAATATGTCGCCAACGAATCCTATCACTATTAACTCCATGAGACAAATAGTCATCTTCTCCTGCAACATGCTATTAGGGTTCGCTAGCAAAATTGCGGTTGTAATTTGAGATTTTACTCTAGGTGGGTGAGGTGGTTGGGCTCTTGAAACAAACAACTATGTGTTTCCCTCGTATTCTCGATCTCTCATGATTCACCCCCGAAAACTCTTCAAATCTTCTAAATCCATATGCAAGTATGAAGCCCTTGAAGAAACAAAGCAAATGCAATAAATCTTGTTGAGAACGAAGCTCCGAAACACAAGTTATGGTCCAAAAATCATTACCTCTCATTCTATGACATTCCTATTTGAATTTCACATTTCTATGTTTGTTTGGCAGTATTTGAATGTCCCATGGCCTTTTGAAAACTCTTGCACACCCAAAAAAATCTTTCTTCCTATTATGCGGTGCCTTGAATGTTCCGCGGCTCCCAATATATCCCGCGACCTTTTGGATTTGAATATCTCTGCGGATTGAGAAACCTGCCAAAAAATAACTCTTGTGTATTTGTGGAACTCTTCCATCTTCACCACCACAAACATCTAATCTCTTTGCACTATGCCTCCACTTTGATGCTTCAAACTACAAAGGATTTTCTTTCAATTTGCTTCCTTTATTTCACTGACTAAAAAGTCTATGGAATATTGTATTGGGAAAACCTGTGAAACACTGGGAAGTGTTTGCAACTTTTAATACTTGGCTGATTTCAAATTCTTCAATTCCTTGTCACGTGGATCTGTATATTTTCTTCCATGTATCGTAGATTCTGCTTGGTAGATTTCATCCTTTATTATGTGCCTTTGTGACCAACCCTATAGAACATCAAATTTTTGCAAAGTATGTGCAACACTTTGTTTCTATCCTGTGAAGTTCTAAACTCCTTCGGAATCCACCTAAGTCTTTGAGCATAAATTCCTTTGTTCTGTAGGTTAAGAAAACCTGTAGAACATTAAGTTCCTTCAATCCACAAAAAACTAAATCTTAGTATTTTATGTCATTTCAAACAAAATTTTCCTAAGTACCAAATTGAATATGTAAGTTGCCAAAATAGCTCCGGGGCTTATTTTGGACAACAATACCGTTCCACGGACAAAACTAACCCCACCAGATCTGTCATGGATAGAAATGCCAAGATTCACAAAAATACAAAATTTCTAAAAAAATCCAAAACCTTTATATTACAACCTAGTTTACCTTCAAAAAATGATACTCACTAACTGATCCATAGTCTACGTTGATATAACCTTTAAAAATATTTCAAATCTTGTTGGAATCACCTCTCATGCACGTGGCATGATTGCAACCCAGATCTCAAATCACAATCACTCAATTTACAAATGAAAATACTATTCAATTTTTCCTACTTAATATTTATAGTAAATTCTAGTGCCAACACAATTCCTAAGCTCATATAGTTAATTTTACGGTAATTAGTATGCCAGCACAGTTTGGTCCATATCTTAAGCCTCCTTCATCCTTTTTCAACACCATCAGTGACATTAGAACCATATTTTTCATGTCTACAACATTGAGCATTCACTTATATACCTATATATGCTTTATTACATGTTTTACTTATAATTATCGCATAGCTCCCTATCCTAGTATACACATATTTGATTAATCTTTGATCAATCTTCCTATTTTCTTTAAGATGGTTCAACGATTCACTCCTCACCCTTTCACCGAAAGGGGAGAAATATTCCGGGTTATCGTATCACCCCTCCTAGAGAAAACTAAGAAAATCTCCAAGACAACATAACAACATCCTATCTTCAATCATTCATGGAACAAAATTCAAATTTTACAAAGTTATCACTCAAAAATCATAAGCCTCAATCTATTTCAAGCATGATATTATCTTTGATTCTCAAGATCCACCATCAAATTACCAAATCTGGGGGAAATTCAATTTTCTAAAGCAAATTTAGATCAATCATATTCAATAAAATACTAATGTTCCGCGACTGTTCCGCGGCTACCATGGTTTCTACGCGGGCTTCATCTAAAAAAAGGGTTCGAGGAGGCACGAGCATTGCCAGAGGTTCGCCCCTCTCAGTTCGAAATGAGGTCCCTATTAATGGCGGCGAGAAACCAGTGGTATCTGTGGGAGGCGGATGCAAAAATGTAGAGGAAAATAAAGCACCAATCTCATGGATTGGTATGGCTTGCAATACTAACCAAGACCCCCATATCAAAACAGGGGTGTTCACTCATGGGACAGGTAAAGATGGTTCAGTCAAAGATTCATTATCTCCTTTAAAAACTCAATACTGGTAACTGCAGGTTGCAAGAGACTAAGAGTGGATCTGGTGATGGAGGAAGAGGTACAGGGGTAAGCCAGAACCAGGACAATCTAAACAGCAACAATAGGTCCGGATCTTATGCTTCAGCGGTCTCCAAACAGAAGGAGAATGTCAGAAATGAGCTCTTAAAACCCTCCCAGGAAGGTCCCGACGCTGAAAATCGAAGAGGATTTACTTCTAAAGGTTCTTAAGGAGGAGGAAAATCTCTCCATCTGGGGCTCATATGCAGATTTCACAAATTTTGGCCTAAGCTTTCTCAGCTTCATGACTGGATAGCCCAGAGATGGAGAGAAAAAATACAAGGTAAGATTGAGCTTTATCCTTGTGCTAAAGCTTACTTCATTGCTGTCTTTGAAACCCCTGAAGATAGGGATTTAATTTTTAGTCAACATTGGGTTTGGGGGGAACATGGGCTTATGTCCAAACCATGGTATCCATCTTTCGACCCATTAAAGGAGTCTTTTGATACCTACCCGATTTGGGTTCGTCTACCAGGACTCCCATTGCAGCTTTGGAACAGATCTTGTCTCATTGCTATAGGGGATACTTTAGGCTCATGTGTAGCAGTTGATGATAAGACCTCCATTCAAACCCATACTACTTATGCTCGAATCCTGGTTGATCTCGATACCTCCAAATGTTTACCAGCAGAAATCAATCTTTAGATTGGAGCCAGGCTCTGGGTGCAGAGGATAGACTATGAGAGACTTGCCTTCAGATGTAGGCGTTGCTTCCAAACTGGTCATGTTACAGATGACTGTGAACACTCCAAACGCAAGACCAAAACAGCCTGGTGGAGGGATTCTCTACCTGAACATCTTACAATCAACTCAAATCCGGCTAAGGATTCGAGTGCCCCCCTGCAAGCTAACTCACCCATCATGGTTGATTCACAGACCAATACAGAGAAGCCTCCAGATTATTCTTTACAGGCTGCTGATTCAGTGATTAAAGATATTCCGACCTCCCATTTGGGTCACTCCCCCATCAAACCTATTGCAGTTTTTCCGACTGTAGTGGATGTGGGAAATCAGGAATGGACAGTGGTGGATCGGAAAAAGAAGGGTAAATCCCCCACCATATCGGACAAGATTTGATTCTTGTCTTTTTGGGCGCTATCATTGCTACATTTTGGCTTATGGCCTGCTACGCAGTTGCTAGGCAGCTGTGTTGTTGTTTTGTTGCTGTTTTGTTGCAGCTGGTTTGCTTTTGTTGGTTCCTTCCTTGTCAGTTTTTGTTGGGCTCTTTTGTGATGATCGTTTGGTTGTTTTCTCCGTTAGTGGTCGGCCGGAGTACATTGTTATCATTTTTGTGGCCGGACCACTGCGTGTTTGCTGTTTGATCACTGTCCAGCAGGTGTTTATTTGCTGTTGTGTTGCTGTTGATTGTTTCTTTGCAGACTGCGTTCTGCACTTGGTCCTTATTGTTATATCAGGATGTTGATCCTTTTTTTTCGAGCTTTATTTTCCTATTCTGGCTTCTGAGCCTTGCTGTACAAGGGTATAGTCCCTTTCAAAAAACTATTTGCCAATAATAAAAAAAAAATACTAATGTTCAACTAATATACATTGTTTCTAATTCTATACCAAATTTTCTCCTAGATGACCTAACTTGGGAGCCAATCCATACTATTTGATAAGACAATTTTCTATTTGACCAAGTTTTTACCCTTTCAAACACACTATATACCACCATCCTATCTTCAATCATTCATGGAACAACATTCAAAATTTACAAAGTTATCACTCAAAAATCATAAGTCTCAATGTATTTCAAGCACGATATTATCTTTGATTCTCACCATCCACCCTCAAATGACCAAATCTAGGGGCAATTAAAATTTTTAAAGAAAATTTAGATCAATCATATTCAATAAAATACTAATGTTCAACTAATATACATTGTTTCTAATTATATACCAACTTTTCTCCCAGATGACCTAACTTGGGAGCCAATCCATACTATTTGATTGGACATTTTTCTATTTGACCAAGTTTGCACCCTTATAATCACACTACATACCACCATCCTATCTTCAATCATTCATGAAACAACATTCAAATTTTACAAAGTTATCACTCAAAAATCATAAGTCTCAATCTATTTCAAGCACGACATTATATTTGATTGTTAAGATCCACCTTCAAATGACCAAATCTGGGGGCAATTCAATTTTCTAAAACAAATTCAGATCAATCATATTCAATAAAATAATAGTGTTCAACTAATATACATTGTTTCTAAACTATAGTGAAACAAGGCATGCCCAGGAAAGCATGAAATCAGGACTTAGCCATTTTCCAGTTTGAGGCTAATTATAGACATGGAGTGTGGAGCATGTTTTGTAGAAGACTTGAAGAGCACGCAAAGGCTATTTTGGACAAGTAGAAGATCAAGCGCCATGCATAGTTTTGAGGCTATTAATAGGATTAGATGTTGTATTATTAGTAAGATTGCATGCTTTTGTATTTATCATGTAAGGGTGCATGGCTATTCTTAGCATGCAGTCTATTTTTAAAGGTGCATGGGCAGTGAAGGGAAAGTCCCCACTACCTTTAAATATGTATTGATTTGCACGGTTTAGGGTACCACTTTTAAATAAGAGTTATGTTGTTGATTTATGGGCGCACATGACTATGGTGACTATACTATGTATGTATGAAGCTTCTGTGTTTTACATCAATTAATATAATGGATATTTGTGGTTGGATATTGATTTTGACATAACTGAGCAAGGATTCTTATATGGTAAAGTGATTATGGTTCTTGTTTAATTAATCTTGCATGTGGTTAAAGATCTAGATCTGGTTTATGCACTGCAATATACTTAATTATCTGTTATGGATATGGAATATTTGTATAATCATGCTAACTTCTTGAACAAGCTGACATAAAAGAGGAACCTGGTACCCTTGTGCACTTTGGGTGAGCACTCAGTTCTGGTTGAGTGATGTGCCAGTGCACCTTGGGTTGTTGGTGATAAAATCTAGGCTACATTTTGGTTCCATTGTTGGGACCTCTTTTTCAGTTGTTTTCTAGGATGTTGCATGATGAAGATGTACCGGTTGACCTTGGCCAGTATTGAAGAGTGGTTAGACAATTTGGAGGAAGAGTATGCTCACAGATTTAGCACTGGACCTGATTTTAATGCACGCATGTGGGTTGAACAGAATCTGTATCATGAGATGTATGAGATGTTCTTCACCATCTTTCCTATAGAGTTTACGAGTGGTTGGTTTCTTACACATCAAAGAGAAATTGGAGGTTTCACACACTTGTTTGGATGTAGGAAGAATTTAGGATTTGTATGATGCAGATCTGACTTGGACGTGCGCAGTTGATCATTGGTGGAGTGGTGTTCTGAATAGTTATATTTGGACTACATAGTCCCTACTTATTCCTGTCTAGAGGTTGTCCAGTTCTAGTTCTTGCACGTGAACCCAGAGGATCATATTTGCATGGAATAACTTTAGCGATTAAGATCTTGATCACGACCCTGGATTTGGAACAATGTCCTATGGCTAGCTAAACCCCACCATGCATGGGGGCAGGAGCAGGTGTGGTGAAAGATGGTGGATCTAGCGGTAGAAAGATAGAGAGAAGAAATGAGGCTTAAGTTTAATGAAGCATGTAAGAGGGATTTGGAGAAGCAACGAGAAATTACAGAAAGAATGGTGTTGTGGAGAGAGATGGCTCATGAAGGATTTGGAGCTCACGTAGAAGACATGGAGCCAGAGCATCTGGAACTCCCCCATTTGGGAAAGCATGGCAAAGAACCCTCTTTGGTTTTGGATGAAGGTGTGTCTGAAGAAAGATTGAGAACCATGGGTGCACATCTGATCCTACCTGGCGACCTAGCCCTTGCACTTGGTTTTCCAGTTTCTACAACAACTATCAGTAAGCAAGCTAGTGTGGGTAGTAGAGTAGAGAAAGATAGAGTTAGTTTGCAGTCAAGTTCAGGAGTTAATTAGGTAGCTTATTCATCTATGGTGGTGCAATCATCATCTGTGTTATTTGGAGGTCCAGTTGGAGGTATGTTTTCTGGCATGTCATCAACACAGAACGTGGGCACACAAAACATTGGCATCACGTTTGGAAGTAGCAAAAAATCATAGACTATAGGAGTTCAGTTTAGCACAACTATTGGAACACAAGGAAGTGCATCCTATGGTATATTTCCTTTTACAGGAGGGGGATCAGGAGGATCAGGTGGCTTGGGATCTAGTGGATCTGGTGGTTCTAGGGGTGGAGGAAACACAAGAGGTAATATAGGTTCTGGATCTGGTGGGCACGGTCCACACCAGCCCCAAAAATTTTTATGGAGATGTCTCTTCATCTCCCAGAATACAGAGGAATAGAAGATGCAGCTGAGCACATGCATATGTGTGAGATACTATGGCACACGAAGGGGATTACAGCTCCAGAGCATAAGGCAAGCCAGTTTGCAACTACATTGCAAGGGCACACACATAGTTGGTACATGAAATATGATCCGAACCAGACTTGTGTAGACTATACCATGTGTTGTGTGATGCTTTCTTAGCAGAGTTCCATATACCTGAGTTCGAGTAGAAGAGCATCAGCACGCTGAAGGATATCAAGTAGGGCATGACAAAGAGTGTTTGGGAGTATTATGCATGGTTCAAAACCCTTTTATCAAATTTATCTTATGACATACATCTGAGTCAACATGCTCAATGGTTCATTGGAGGACTAATCATGCCTTTCAGAAGGGACACTCTCACACAAGACTTATACAGATCTGTGAGGCACTTGAAGAAGCTCTGCACACTGAGGTAGTTAGGAGTGTAGACACAGGAGTGAGCCCATTCTTGGAAGCTCATATTGCAGTGATGGCAAAATAGTTAGAGAAATTATCAGCTAATTCAGCACATGAGACATGCAGTGGAATTTTGTGCACAAATTGTGAAGTAGAAGGACATACTAAGGATAGTTTTCCTCGTAAATTGGTGCACCCATGTTGCTGGACTGTGAGATCTATCTCTTGGATCATGATTCAAGTAGGTTCCCATTGTTGCAACGTGTGATAAGAAAGAATGTGTCTTGTTACTACAAGATTTATAGGTCTACCACTCATGATACTGAGAATTATAGGTTGATTGATCAGATTCATGATGTCATTGATACTGGTGTGTGATAGACCAGTGTTGTAAATAATTCTAAGGAACAAGGTGAGCATCATGAGCATAATCACAATGAAGGGCGCTCTGATGGAGGCTGAGGTAGAGGTCAAGGATACCATGGAGGATTCAGAGGCCGAGGTCATGGTGGTGGAAGAAGTGAGTTTCCATGAGGAACATGTTATACATGTGGATCCCCTGATCATTACAGGTGTGAATGCCCTCAGAATATTATTTGTTCTTTTTATAAAAAGAACCACAATTATGAAGAATTACTAGAATTGTATGAGCACTTGAGTAAGAAGTATAAGTAGGACAAGGGTGTGGGAATGGTTAGAGTACAATATGATGTAGATGATCAATGGATGTTGCAGTTAACGCCTGATCATGAGTTGGTACCTATGTGAAGATCACTACACGCACTGAGGTTGCACGCTAGGGAAGTTCCAAAGCAAAAGCCTATCATTACAAAGGAGGAGGTACTACATGCAAAGTATCCAGACCCTATGCATCAGAAGGAAGTGTATCAAGAAACCATGGAGGTTATTAGGAATTTTCAGGGTGAGATACAATGTTTGAAAGAACAGTCATGGAAGTTAGAACAAAAGAAAACAACTAAGATTCCTCAGAAGGATGTTGATGATTTAAAGGAGGTTTGCAAGATGTTGTGACAAGAGAACATCATTCCTTTATTGGGGGAATGGTTAAGGGGAAAGACCACCGCACTGGAGTTGAGTGCGAAAGACAGATTTTGCATGCTAACCTGCCTCCTCATAGTTTGGATTATGACAAGGAGATCACTTTGAATGTTGTTGATGATGGATGGATGTTGAGTAACATTTTGATTGATACAGGTGTAGAAGTGAATGTACTCACTTTGGATGCATGGATTCAGATGGGGATACCACCATTACAGCCATCTTCAAATGTGTTGTTTATGGAAAATAGGACTAAATCCACACCCATTGGAGTCTTGAAGGATGCTACTATTACTATACAAGGGGCCAAGTTTACTGGGGACTTTGAGGTCTTGGCACTTGCAGAGGCAGACAATTTTCCAACACTACTTGGGTGCCCTTGGTGTTATGCAAACAACACTGATCTGTGCTTCAACAAAGGATATATAAGTTTTGAGAACAAGGAAGAGTGCGTCATCATTCCTTTGATAGATGGGAAAGTTGCACCTTATGTAGAGCCCTTAAGTGAAGAGGATTTGAACAGAATCTATGTGCACACCATTAGAGATCCAGAAGTCCTTGAGCCATCAAAGGAAGGAGTTCTCCAATGGGATGATGCACAGTCCATGAGTGATACTACAAGTGTTGCATGTGACAACTGGGCACATGGAACTTATGAAATGGTTGGGCACAAAGTGAGAAGTGTAGTTACATGCATAAGTAGGCCGCATTGTGTTAGGCATTTGGGTAGTAACCAGGTACCAAGGTACACTGGTGAAGGAAATCCTGAAGTATTCCTGCGCTGCTATGGAAGTTCAGTGGATAGATCAAGTGGAAAGAAGGAATATGCTAGTTTATACTCTGTGCAGGATAGCAGCTTACTGGTGGATGGTTCATAGGGATAATCTCTTAGAGTGGCGAGAAGTGAGAATCACCTTCTCTGCTAGATTTCTCTGGAGCAATGCACCTACTCAGATCTGTGAATTTCACGGTAAATACCATGTTCAACACCACATTCAGTAGTGTGAGAGACTCTGGACAGAGGGGTAGGAAGCTTTACCACCTTCACTATGGGTGCACAAGTTCTACTACACCTTGTGAGGTTACGCATGCGCATGGTATGTCTATGCAGAGTTGAATAGAGAGACATGGAATTGACAAGAACTGACTACAGGTATGATTCAGACCTTTGACTATTTTTCCACTAAACCTCTAGTGAATGAAGCATTACAGGTTATGAAGCACTTGACTATGGGAGATAGTGCAAAGGCTGAGGAACTTATTTAGGAGTTACTAGGTGAGTCAGACATGGAGGCATGCTTTGAAGAAGAAGAGATAGATGCAGAACAACTTGGGCACTTTCCTAGAAAAAGAAAAGGGTAAGATGGTCTATGTAATTGATGATGAAGAAGTGGAGAATCTAGATGTTGAGCATATAGAGGGTACGCACGAGGTCTTAGATAGTGTAGATGAGAAGGTGCGCACCTACCATGAGCCTATGAAAATGAAGAAGGTCAACATTGGAACAGATGTTGAACCTAAGGAGGCCATCATTGGAGATTATTGGTCTGACTCTGAGGTTGCTAAGATAATTGAGTTGTTGCGTGACTTCCAGGACTTGTTCCCTAGAGGCTATCATGAATTGAAAGGGGTACATGAATCTTTGGGTGAGATGAGAATCAAGTAAAGGAAGGTGCACACCCAGTTAGGAAGAGGCCTTACAAGATGAATCCTAACCTGTGTGTCAAGGTGAAGGAAGAAATTGATAAGATGTTGAATTCTGGAATCATTGAGCCCATTGAGGAGTCAGAGTGGGTTAGCCCTATGGTGATCAGTATCAAGAAAGATGGAAGAATAAGAATTTGTGTGGATTATAGGGAGTTGAATGTTGCATGTGTAATAGATCCCTTTCCCACACCATTTACAGAGGAGATTCTGGAAGGTGTTGCAAGGCACAAGATCTACTCCTTCACTGATGGATTTTCTGGATATCATCAGGTAAGGATAGCTAAAGAGGATCAAGAGAAGACAAATTTCACCACTAAGTGGGGAAGTTTTGCATACATGGTTATGCCCTTTGGATTAAAGAATGTGCCTGTAGTCTTTTTGTGCATTGTTGTGTAAGCATTCCAGGACTTCATTCATAAGTTCTTGCAGGTTTACTTGGATGATTGGACAGTGTATGGGCTAGTGAAAGATCATTGTGATAACTTAAGGCTTATGTTTGAGAGGTGCCGACAGTTGAGCATCTCTTTAAACATTAAGAAGTGCATTTTTGCTACACCTTTTGGGACTTTTCTGGGACATATTATTTGTAAAGAAGGCTTGTTAGTGGATCCTGCTAAGGTTGTTGTTATTTTGGGCTTAGAGGAACCTACTAACCAGAGTGAGGTGCATGGATTCTTGGGGCACACAGGATATTACAGGAATTTTATCAAAGGTTATGCTAAGATTTCCATGCCTTTAGAAGAATTATTGAAGAGTAAAGGCAAGTTCCATTGGGGTGAAGCGCAACAACGCGCATTTGAGACATTGAAGGAAAGGCTTACTACAACACCTATTATGTGCTTTCCTTCATGGACCAAACCTTTTCATGTGCATGTGGACACCTCTGGCATGGCCATTGGCACGGTATTAGCCCAACCTAGAGAAGGGATTGTTGATCATCCTATTTTCTTTGCAAGCAGGAAGTTAACACCAGCTGAACAGAATATACAACTACAGAGCATGAGGCTTTGTCCATGATCTACGTGTTGCATAAGTTTAGACAATACTTGCTGGAAACACCTTTTATTTTCTATACAGATCACATGGCATTGAAATACTTGGTGAACAAGCTTGTCTTGTAGGGGTGCTTATGCCATTGGATTCTGTTATTTCAGGAATTTGATTTTACATGGTGGTTAAGCCAGGAAAGAGAAATTCTGGACCAGATCATTTATCAAGGATTAATACAAGGAGAGGATGCATGTAGAGCATTGAGGATACAATTTCAGATGCACAACTATTTAGATTGAACCACGTGCCCTCTGACTTAGAAGATATTGTTGTCTTTTTACGAACAGGTGTGGCACCTGAGGGAATGAAGAATATAGAGAAGAAACAACTTGCTATACACGTCGCACCTTACATGTTGATTAGTGGAGACTTATACAAACTAGGTCAGGATGAAGTTTTGCACCGGTGTGTACTTGAGCATGAGTGTGAAGATATTATGGAAGAGGCTCATGGTGGTATTGCAGGTGGACATTATGCAGGAGATGCTACCACGCGTAAGATTTTATTGGCTAGTTTATGGTGGGAAACATTGTATAAGGATTGTAAAGAATATTGTAAGGCATGTGACCATTGTCAGCACCTTGGAAATCCTGGGCATAGAGATGAAATGCCTTTAAGGCCTATTGCTAGTGCAGAACCTTTTGAAAAGTGGGAAATTGACTTTGTGGGTCCTATTTCCCCACCCACATGCAGGACTGGATCACGCTACATTATAACTTGTACAGATTATCTTACAAGGTGGGAAGAAGTGACACCTACAAAGGATTGCACAGTAGCTACAACAACAAGGTTTCTGTGGGAGAACATTATCAGTAGGTATGGATGCCCATTGAGTTTGACAAGTGATAGGGGTACTCATTTCCTTAATGAGACCATCAGGATACTCTTAGCAGAATTTATGGTTGCACACCATAAAACAACACCCTATCACCCTCAGGCTAATGGAACTGCTGAGGCCTTCAACAAGATATTGAGCCACACATTGACTAAAATTTGTGATGTTGGAAGGAAGGACTGGGATGATAAAGTCTCTATTGTACTTTGGGCATACAAGACAACCTATAAGAGGTTGAATAAGGCCACACCCTTTCAGTTGGTGTTTGGCACAGAGGCTGTTCTACCAGTGGAATTCATGTTACCTTCTCTACGTATTGCATGCATAGGAGGTTTGGCTGATGAGTTAGCACTTGAAGAGCACATTGATAAATTGATGCAGTTGGATGAAAGGCACGTTATAGCATGATGGAGTCAGAAGATAGAAAATCAGGCAGAAGGCATGGCATGATAGACATATTAAGGATAAGAAGCTTGAAGCTGGATAGATGGTTCTTCTTTATGACTCAAGTTCTTGTGCCACCCTGGAAAGCTTAAAGTGCATTGGTTGGGACCGTATATTGTGACTTATATACTTGATTCAGGTGCTTTCCAGTTAGAGGCACTTGGATGGAACATGGTTGTTTGGTTATTTCAACGGGAGTAGGTTGAAGCCCTACTATAAATAAGTCTTCTTAGTGTTTGTAATAAGGTAGTATTGCCATTAGCTTAGATTTCCTTAATGTAATTCCTTTATATGTGTTTCCTTTCATCGTTGTTATGCTTTTTCAATTTAGTTCAGTGTTTTGTGTAATAAGCGCGCTTGCACGCCAGAAGCTGATTACCATCTAAGTGTTTTCATGCGTAGAGGACTGCATACCCTTAGTGTGGGGTGGAGTATATACATGGTACATGGACCAGGTTTGAATGTTCTCTGAAGATGGGTATGCATAGAGAGATATTGTGTAGGTGCTTGAAGTAAAGGTGCAGATAGAGAAAGATTTCTCATGAATGAAAACCACGTATGGATGGATGGACGCACAATGTAACACAAGGTAGGTTGCAGTAGTGGAAACTACTTAGTGAAAGGCACAGTGGATAGGTACTTTGGTGCATGAAGGCATGTGAAAGGAGGTGTGTGGCCAAGGAGTAGAAGGCACGCCAGAAGGTTATGACTATGGCATGGAAAAATCAGCATGGAAAAAGGAAAGAAACACCAAGTTAATGTGAAGTACGATGGTAGTTGGTGAGCAATAAATGTGGAAAAATTTTGAAATTCTATATAAGGAGGTGTTGTAAAATCATTTTTACCTTTGTGATTGAGAGAATTCAAGCGAGTTAAAGAACGAGCTAAGGAGCGAGTTGTGATGTGTGAAGAGCTGTGATACCAAACTAAACTAGATGGATTTGTTGAAATTACGCACAGATTGTTTGAATGCTCCATTGGAGAGAAGTGTTTGAGCGAAAAAAGGCATGTGGGGAAGATAAATTAGATGGTAGGGTTCAATTTTAAGCTAGGGCACATAGAATTGAGCTAGGGCAACATTTAAGTTGTAGAGCTTGAATCTATTGAAATAACACACCTTTATTGTTCTATGGAACCTAAGAAAACACCTGGAGTGGCCACAAGGGGAAGGAAGTAGAAGGAAGTCGAGGTTGAAGTGGAAGAAGCCCCTGAAAACTATTTTTCAGAGATAGAATAACCAGAAGGGGTTTTGATGGGTCACAACTGGGATTCACACATTTTCTGGTGCAAAGTAAGTGATTACAATCATAGAAACAAAGATAACAAAGATGAATTGGATAAGTTGCTAGTGGTAAAGACAACAAAGAGAACAACAGATGACATGAATGTGTATGATGATGCAGGTGAAAAGTTGTTGACAAAGGTGGGAGTTTTGTAGTTGTATGAACTCCCTTACTTTGGAAAACTAGAAAAGTTATACCAGTGGTTGATGAGAAGAGTCCATGAGGACTTATTCTATTTTTTTGGGCGACGAATGAGGCTCACTGAGCCCTTGATTGGGAGTTTGACAGGACTAAGGAGTTTGGGTACTGAATTAAACATAAACCTCACTGATAAGGAGGGTATAAAAGTAACAAATAAGGTCTAGGATATATGAAGGGAGGGTGCAAGATGGACATACCTAAGTTGTAGAAGTATCCAGTTATTCAGGCAGTAGTGCACCTACTTACAAAGTTGAACAATCAAGAGCATTGGTCGCAGGTAAACAAGGCCTGGTTGCATGTGGTGAAAAAGATGACAGAAGGTGTAGTTTACAATTTTCCAGTTACATTGTTGAAACCATCATTGAGGAAGTGCATGAAGGTGAGAAATTAAGTTTCAGCACGATCCTTTTGTCTCTTGTGTTTATAGAAATTGGAGTGCCCGATGGGCCAAAGGATAAAATATGGCAATACCCTGAAGAGAAGAAATATCTTGTAGAGATATTTTCTAAGTATACTTGTGATGGGACCATGAGTAACCCCTTTAAATAGAGAGCAGAGTTGTGGTATGAGTGACTCTGCACTTTTGAGGAGGAATGGAGAATACCCAAGGATCTTCCTTTGGTATTAGATAAACAAGTACAATTTGCGGTGTATCAACACTTTTGTATAGGGTGCTTCAGAATGAAGGATGGGAAGTGGAGCCCTTGGTGTAAGATCCCTTATGCCTTCACCACACGCTATTTCCAAGGAATTTGTACACAGGTTTTCAGACACACATGGGTTTCTTTTCAATGCAGATAAGGTAGACTGTGACTACCACACACTCAGGAAGACTTTATTTTATCCAAGTAAGTCTACGTATATTGAAAAATTAATTTCAAATGATATTAACATGAAGGCAATAAGCTTGGTAATTGGAAAATTTGGGGCAGCCCTGTTATATATTCACCTCAAGCCAAGGTTGGAAAATAGAAAGTATGTCGAAAATGAGTTTAAGCTCCCTAGACCACCCAAGGGGAAGCATACAATGGGCACATTACAAGATGAAGAAGACACTTTTCCCCTTGAAGAAGAAGAAGGAGGAGGAGAAGAGGAGGAGCTTAAGGAAGATAGTGGTGGCCTAGATCACAGGGGAAAAAATCAACTAGTTGTAGGATAGAAAAGAGAGCGAGGTAAACCCTCCATTACAGTGAGATGATGAAGTGTTGGAAACATACACAATGGAGATCGACATAGAACAAGGTGCTAAGGAGCAATAATTTAGAAGAGTTTTGAGGAAAATGAGAACTCAAGGCATGGGCCCATCACAACCCCTTAGGAGGTCACCTAGGACTTCCCCTATGAAAGTAGAACCAGAGAAGAAGAAAAGGTGCAAGTACATCCCTAGGAAGGATGATGAAGATGAAAAATTTGGGGACAACACGCTGAACACTCTAGTGTAGACTGAGGATATAGAAGAGGCTCAGAAGAAGAAGAGCATCGATGAAGAGAAGTTAAAGGAAAGAATGCAGAGGTAGAAATAGATAAGGGTGAGCCATCAGGTGTGCCTCATGTTACACAGTTTAGTGAGGAACCAATGCAGGATTCGGGAATACATGCCCCTAAAGGTAAGCGCTTGAGGAAAGGAAAGGAGGAAGAAATTTATGAGATGCTGACAATTGGGTATATTAATGACCCAACCAAAATCATATGCATGAGGTTCCAAAGCACTTTGGAACCCAAATACCTTTATGGCTGGGAGCTAATGGATGTAGACATGGCTACTACGCACACACACAAACAATTATCTTGGAGCATGCATAATTATTTGGATGAGCTTGAATTTGACGTATGTGAAGAGTCATGTGTTTCGCACAAATTGAAGAGGGCACCACACTCGTGCCATGTCACTATTAAGCCTACTATGATGTCGGATGAACATGTGAACAATGCATTAACAAAGGTATTTGACAAGGTTTTGTGTAGAACATAGACAATGCGAAAACTATTCAGGCGTAATTAGATGATAAGAAGGAAAAGGATACTGAAATCAAGTTCCTGATAGAAGAAAAAGAGACAGCTGAGGCAATGGAATGTTTGATACTCAGTATGGCCAAATAGATTGGGGATGAGATTTTGAAGAGGCCGGATTTGGAAGATAAAGTTACACAAAAGTTTCCATCTTCCTTACACTATTTACGCACTTCAGTTCATATGGTGTTAGATGAGGGGCCACTAAGAATGCTAAAACCCAAGGATGCTACAGAACATGTAGCGAAGGCCAAGGCCATTATTGCGTGCAAGATTACAAGCTATGAGGCATTACTGTAGACTTTGAAGGATGAATTAAAGAAGGTAGATTTGGCATTAAATATGTGTGCGGCTCCAGATGTGATAATCAAGACAAGAACCATGGTAGAAGAGGATGAGGTTCAGAAAGTAGTTAAGAATGAGACGCTTGGGCGTGTGGAAAGGCTGAATTTGATAGCAGAGAAGCACGATGTGCTTGTAGCTACTTAGGACCCGCATAAGGAAAAAGTAAAGGACATTTAGAAATTGATAGCGTAGTGAATGAATGTCATGGATGGAATGGTCTCAAGCATGGCCAATGTTCTATGAGTACTACATAATGAAGGTGAGAACATGACACTTGATGAAATGGAAGTAGTAGTTGTAGACATTCCAAACATGACAAAAAAGTGCTAAGTGATTGGAATGACTTAGAGGCAGAGATCAAAAATGAATATACAGAGTTGATCCTCCACGTGGAAGAGTAGAGTGCCAATTATTCTCTCATTCTTTTTGTGTAGACATTCTTTCATTCTTTATTCTTTTTATGGAGACATAAGTTATGGTTGCCCATTGCTGGGGACGCTAATGAAATTAGTGTGGGGTAATGTTGGGATGATGAATTATAACCTAAGTACGAAAGACACTTAAGGTTTGGGCACGTGGACATAGGGCGGCGCGTAGACACGCGTGGAACTACAGTGAAACAGGGAGCACCCTTGAAAGCGTGAAATCAAGACTTAGCTATTTTGCAGTATGAGGCTAATTTTGGACATGGAGTGTGGAACACGTTTTATAGAAGACTTGGAGAGCACATAAAGACTATTATGGACAAATGGGAGATCAAGCGCCATGCATAGTTTCGAGGCTATTAATAGGATTAGAATGCAATATTATTATTAGATAATCTATTATTAGTGAGCTTGCATATTTTTGTATTTATTATGTAAGGGCGCATGGCTATTCTTAGCATGCAGTCTATTTTTGAAGGTGATTAGGCAGTGAATGGAAAGTCCCCACTACCTATAAATATGTATTGGTTTGCATGGTTTAGGGAACCAAATTATTATAGTGTTATGCTGCAATTTTATGAGCGCGCATGACTATGGTGACAATATTATGTATGTATGAAGCTTCTGTGTTTTACAACAATTAATATATTGTATCTTTGTGGTTGGATATTGGTGTTTGACATAACTGAGCAAGGATCTTGTATGGTAAAATTGATTATGGTTCTTGTTTAATTAATCTTACATATGGTTAAAGATCTAGATCTGGTTTATGCACTACAATATACTTAATTATCTATTACGGATTTGGAATAGTTGTATAATCATGCTAACTCCTTGAACAAGCTGACATAAATTAGGAACATGATACCCTTACATACTTTAGATGATTGCTCAGTTCTAGCTGAGTGATGTGCCAACACACCTTGGGCTATTGGTGATAATATCTAGGCTACATAATCCATACTATTTGATCGTACATTTTTCTATTTGACCAAGTTTGTACCCTTATACTATAAAGTGGGGGTAAATGAGATGTCATTGCCTATTCCTATCCACTTTACAGGGTTTTTATGACTATTAGGTAAGGTACCAATTAGTTCATTCCCATCTGCAGTAGTGGAACCTCTTTTGAGAGGTGTCATGACAAAGAGCAAAGTTGATCGCTTTCCCAACAATCTTCCTCTAGTGTCAGGATGCTCAAATCCTTAGAGTATTCACATTGGTTAAGGAATTAATCACTCTCGACTCCTCCTACCCTCTTCAAGGTTTGGAATTTTCTATGTCTACACAACATATCATATCCAATCCCACCTTTGTGACAATACACTCACCCTGCATAGATTAGAACGATGATCCATGGTTCACCACTAGCACACCTTTGGCTACAACTTATTTAGCCCTTCATAGGGTATACTTTTATTTTATCTTTACACTATTGAATTTCATCCAAATAGCATAAGGGGGTAAATGTAAACATAAAATTACACACTTTTAACTATTACATTATGCATTGAATATGTTGTTATATGCATGATTCCTAAGTGAGAAGATTAAACAATGGTGACACCTCTCCGAGTCCTTTTATTGATTTTAATTGTGATATTGTCTCATCCTTTTTGGATTTTATGTCTTTTGGTTGTGTTACAGGGATCCATGTCTTTCTTTGTGGTTTGTTTTACTTGTCTTGTCTTAGGGACATAAGCGTCCAGTAAGGACCCTAGCACCTGGGTGCTAGTGTCCCTTCTTGGTGTTTTTATCCAATCTTGCTTATATTTTAATTTACCACATGTCGCTTGATTTTGGGTCTTTTATAATTCTTATTTCATGTTTGGGTTTGGCCTTTTGTGTCACAAAGTGTTGAAATTCAAAAAAAAGAATCATACACACACACACAAAACCTACTAACTATTCTAAAGGGTAATTGGGATATTACTTTAAATTTACTACTTGGGAAAAAGGAACACTTGAGGACTGCATTTAGGCTGCATTATTCACTACATATAAAGGGAAAATTATGAATTCCATCACACACATTATCTTGGGGGAAAAGTACTTGTAGCCTGTTATTTTGGTGTAACTTGCACAAGGGAAACCTAGATTTAAGGGTCACAATTCTATCACACACACACCATATCTACATTAAGTCTAAAATGTAGTACAAAACTCGGTGAAAATCATATTAGGGTGACCACCGAGGTCACTCCAAATCAAGCATATGCATATTTTTTAATCTAATGTGTGCTTGAGTTTTGTTCAGGTAGTTAGGGTTTGTTTTGCAGGTATAAGTACAATATGAAAACCCTACAATGAAGTGGATGTGACATAGAGAAAAGTGAAGGCAACATGATCAAACCATGAAAGAACCATATCCACAATCATTACCAAGACATTAACACCCAGTTCAGACACTAGTACCTGGGGCGATATTGTCCCCTTTGGGGTGTTATTGTCTAACATACTTATAGATCATAGTCTTGAAAACGAAGCATGCACTATCCAAATTGATCTTGTTCCATCATCTTTCTAGTTCAATTCCAGACCAAATAGCTGATTATGAGATAATTCACTCTTATCCTCTTGTTACTTGTACTTGTTTGTCATTATATGTTGCATATTATATGTTTTTGATATACTTGATCTATATTAGTCCTCTGATTAAGATTTAATTTTAGTTAAATAATTTGGTTGCAAATTGATCTGTACAACCTATTTTTATTTAGTTATATGAAATTTTGTGCCTTGTAGATTTTTGTTTGATCCATGTGATGGATGATCTGTGTTTCTTAATGGATTTTGAGGGATCCATGCGTGATAACTTAGTGCTAAGGTTTTCTAAAGAATTTACAAACTGGAAACTTGGTTGTGGGATATAGAGAAATATGATGATGATCAACCATTTAGGAATACATTGACTTGCTTTAGGTTCTCCCATAAATATAAATTTATGTCTGAATTATGGGAGCTTGAGCTTGAGTTGGGAATTTACAAAAGAGAGGGCTATAAAGGAGGAGAAGTTTTAACCCAAACCATGAATGGTTCATTATAATCACATTGACCTATTCTCACTAAAAGGAGGGGATGAGAGAGAGAGAGAAACTCTATCCATTCTTGAGACTAAGGATTTTGCATTTAGTATGTAAGTATATGAGCATACTTTAAGATGTGTCGGCATTTTTGAATATTAACTTATTTGTTTTCTTGTTGATCAATAAAATAAATATGTATTCTAAATTTTATACAATATATAGGTTGTTTGATATATGATAGTCCTTTATCTAAGCCTCTAATATCCACTTCATTGAGGATCATGGTATATCAGGGTTTATATGTTTCTAGAAACCAAGCCTAAAAACTAATGCAAAATTGAATTTTTGAGTGAATGATAATTTTAGAGTCGTTAGAGCAATTCCAAGATGCATTCAAGAGGCATATCCGACTTTGGGTAACAAGGGTTGTATTTAGAGCTTAAGGAGCGATCTTTTAGACACATATCCTAGATTATGGAATGAACTTTCAAGAATAATTGTATTACTAATATAGATATATCTTAAATACCTTTTTATGAAAAAAATGTCAAGATACATCAATTTCAAGGTTTTTGTCTTTGTTTCATTCACATACCTCCTTGATTAATAATTATAATACTTTCTCCATAAATATCACATTGATTGGTAAAAATTAGTATCAATCTAGCTATACCACTACATCAGGCTTGCAAAAATATTTCTGAGAAAAGAAATAATGAGCTCCAAACTCTACCATATGGCCAAGATATTAGAATGTTTCATTTAACTTCTCCAAGGAAAAGGAAAAAATCTAATAATTAAATAGATGTCACATTCAAGATTGAAATTACATTATAGTGATTAAATAAACGTCAGATTTAAAATCAAACATTATTTTTAAAAAGAAACAAACATATTAATAATCCACCACCCACTGTGTCATTATATGATGCATATCAACATTATAAGAGATTTTTGCTATTTCATATCATATTTTATAAAGAAAACACGTAACATTGATGTTTATAAATATACTCTATTATTATTAAAAGACATAACCTTTTGTTCCAAAGTGTAAGATAATGAATTTATATTAAGGGTGAATCTGACCTAATAGTTTTGACTATTAAAATGAAATCACATTGATGTTTATAGATAGGGAGTTTTCAGGCCACCAAAGGACCCATAGAGTTATAAAACCTCATTATGAAGGCATCAAATACTTTACATAAGGGGCATGAGTGGATTATACATCATGACCAAACCATATGATTCTGCACCAAGAGGGTTTCAAGTCATAGTTTCAACAGTGAATCTTTTCTAGGCTCTAAACTCCCAGATTCTCTAGTTTTCCTTCCCAAATTCTTCATGTATATCTCTATAAATTTATGTGTGTGTGTGTGTGTGTGTGTGTGTGTGTGTGTGTGTGTGTGTGTGTGTGTGTGTGTGTGTGTGTGTGTGTGTGTGTGTGTGTGTGTGTGTGTGTGTGTCATGTATTTGAGTTTGCATGCATGCATTGAAAAAACTAATACCTTAGTATGATTTGGTATAATTAATGATAGAAGTTAACTTATCGGAATAGCTCCCAGTTTTCTAACCTTACATACCTTTTTATTGTTGTGTACTGCATAAATTAATCTAATAATCTTAAAAAGGGTGTAAACAAATACGTACTCTCCTTAGAGGAATCTTCACATAAATATTGTTATTGCACTTTCTAGATGTAAAGTATATGTAGGCTTTCTCTTATGCACAAACAATAAGAATCCCCTTGCAGACGATTTCACACTTCTCACCACACCACACCACCCAATAGAAGATGTTGTCCACTACTTTATTCCCACACATCAAAGTGGAAAACATGATCTCCTCATCAATTATAGGACTTTTCTTGTGCTAATACTAGTTTATGCAATTATGGTTAAAAGTTCTAATGAAGCACTATCTTAGACCATGCATCACATAAATCAGATCTCACACAACACACATTTATTTAGAATAAAACTATATTTTATTAATCAATAAGACAACATAATATTTACAATTTAAACACGTCTACACATTTTGAAGTTTGCTCACATACTTACAACACTAAACGGAAAATATTCAATCCAGAGAATGAACAATTTTACTTATGTGCGCTATTTTCTTTCAATGAGCACATGTTGATGTGCTTCCCATGAGCCACTCATGTTTTTGAGGCTTGCTTCCTCCTTTTGTAATCTTCTTTTCTTATCTAGGGTGTATGATGTAAGAACATTTGGTTTATGCACAATCATACATCAACCAAAAACATGTTAGTTGTGATAAAAATTTATGTAATGTTTTATGTGTTGTTTATTTTGACTTTGGTCAGATGTTATTGCTATGTGCAAACACCTTGATTTTGTGTGCATTATGTTGGGGAGCTCTACACAGAAAAAAAATAATGAAACCTTACACTCGTTGGTTGCAAATTGATCTGGTCAACCTAGTTTTGTTTAGTCATATAAAATTTTGTGCATTGTAGATTTTTGTTTGATTCATGTGGTAGATGATCCATGTTTCTCAATGGATTTTGGGGGATCCACGTGTGATAGCTTAGTGACAAGGTTTTCTAAATAATTTACAAACTAGAAACTTGGTCATGGGATATAAAGAAAGGTGACGATGATCTACCATTTAGGAAGACACTGACTTGCTTTAGGTGCTCCTATAAATACAAATCTATTTTTTAATTATGGGAGCTTGAGCTTGAGTTGGGAATTTACAAAAGAGAGGATTACAAAGGAAGAGAAGTTGATCTCCAAATAGTGACTGGTTCATTAGAATCACATCGACATGTGCTCGTTAAAAAGAAAGGGTGATAGAAAGAAACTTTGTCCATCCTTGGGACTAAGGATTTTGCATTTAGTTTGTAAGTCTACGAGCATACTTTAAGATGTGTAGGCATGTTTGAATCTTAACTATTTTATTTTCTTGTTGATTAATAAAACAACCGTTTATTTTAAATGTTGTGCAATCCATGGGTTGTGTGATCTAAGGTAGTCCTTCATCTGACCCTCTAATAACAACTTCATTGAGGATTATGGTATATCGAGGTTTCTATGTTTCTACAAATCATGTCTACAAACTAACACGGGATTGAATTTTTGAGTGAATGATGATTTTAGAGTTGTAAGAGCAATTCCAAGATACATTCAAGAGCATATTTGACTTGGGGTAACAAGGGTTGTATTTGGAGCTTAAGGAACAAGCTTTCAAATACATATCCTTGATTAAGGAATGAACTTTCAAAAATAACTAAATACTAATATAAATATACCTTAAATACGTTTTTATGAAAAAAATGTCAAGAGATGTCAATTTCAAGGTTTTTATCTCGGTTTCTTTCATATACCTTATTGATTAATAATTATATTACTTTTCCCACAAATATCACATTGATTAGTGACGATTAGCGTCAATTTAGTTATGCCACTACATCGGATTTGAAAAATCTTTTTGAACAAAGAAAGAATGAGTTTCAAACTCTACCATATGACCAAAATATTAGAATTGTTCACTTGACTTATCAAAAAAAAAGAAAAAAAACTTCTAATAATCAGATAAATGTTGGATTTAAAATTGAAATTACTCTAAAATCAAACAATATTTATTAACAAATTACGAGATACAAACATAATAATCCACCACACGCTATGTCATTATAGCATGCATATTAACATTATTTTGAGATTTTCACTCAACATTTTATGAAGCAAACACGTAACATTGATGTTTATAGCTATACTCTATTATTATTAGAAGACTTAACGTTTTGTTCGAAAGTGTAAGACAGGTATTTCATATAAAGGGTGAATTCAACCTAACCATTGATGCTCGACTAACTAGTAAGGAAGGTATTTGATAGGGAATTTGCACGGGGGAATCTGACCTAATAGTTTTGACTATTGGAAAAAGGGACCGCCAACTTTATTCTTTTTTAATTTCGCAAGTAATCGGTGAAAAGGTTTGTTTGGACCGAATTAGAAGTCTATGTGTCTAATTTGTTGTCGAACGCTAAATCATTTTCATCAACTACCAAAGTGTTGGGTATTTTTGTCTTGCGCCCATAAAGGTTTTTAAGTTTGGTCATGGGAGTACACTCTTAATATTGGTTCAGACCCATTCCCAAGGGGATTCAATTTTTTGAAAATTGTTATGACAAGTGAGATGATAATGATTTGTTTGTTACTCATATTTTTGTCATGGCTATTTCATTTGATATTATTTATATGTAGTATTTGTGTAAATTATAGTTTTTACTTCTTATTTCTTATTTTTTTCCCAAAAGCACACTTTCATCTATCTCTCTCTCTCTTTTTCCTTATTATTGGATAAAAATAATTTGAATTGGAATTATAAATTGGAGCTAGAGCATAAACAGGGGGCCTAGTCTCCAATAGACCAAATACATTATGCCTAAATAAATAAAAACACTAAAAGAAAACAACCAATTGATAAATAAACATCGTTTCGTAATTCAAAATAATTAGAAGACACAAGCCTCCAACAAGAAAAATTCAAAATAATTAGAAGACACAAGCCTCCAACAAGAAAAATCTCCAAAGCAATCAATTGAAAGTCAACAAATTCGCAACGAAACGAGAAAGTGATAGGAGATGGAAAACCGTCCAAGTCAACCAACTCCAAACCAAACTCAAGGATCAACCATGGGAAGCACACCACCTTCTCCCACCCCAAGAGAGGAAGTCTTATAACATTCTCTAAGAACCACCATTCATCATCACCTTAGCTTCTAACCATAACCACTTCGCTTCCAATCGATGCCCTATGTACTTTGTCGTTGCAAATAGGAGACTTTCGTCTGAAACAGTTTGGGACAGCCGGGCCAAAAGTACACGGAGGACGCGAAAAGCCGAAAGAGCCGAGATGCGAATCCAAATCCACCAGGGACAACTGTCTAAGTTTTGAGAGGAATAGCTCTAAAAAATATGGAAGAAGCCATATGGGAGAAAAACTCCATCCAAGGAGTTTGGCCTTGCATCCCTAAGAGGGGGAGGACCTTGTCAACCCTAAGTGTGACCACCACCTTCTTGCAAACCAAGTTCGACGAGGGGAGAGGAGAAGGGCAAGGGCCATAATCAATGGATTTTTTTTATTGTGGTTATGCCAAAGAAACTTAGAATTTGGAGAGCCAACCCTTTTCCTCCAAACTTGTTGAGAGGGATGAAAGGAAAATGTTCCTCCACAGAAAGTGCACTTGTATAAACACAGGGGTGCTGTGATTCGGTGATAACAGCTACTTGATGACCAAACCGATTGCAACGAATGCACAAAAGAGGAAAACCTTCGTAGTTATGTATTGAGTTAATGAACTATAAGACAACCTCAATTTAAGGAATGTAAGATGGGATTGGACGAATCAATAATCGTGCACAACCTCACAAATTTGTGCCTGAGAGAGCCAACATCAAGTTTCATGAAGGAACCACCTTATTTGTTAGCATTTAATATGAACCTCTTCCCTAAAAAAGGGTGGTATATTGTAAAATCTAAAGTAGAGCAGAGTTAAAGAGACCGATGTTGACTTGGTGTCAAAAACAAAGACCAGGGGTAGAAGAAAAAGACAAATCTATTGTAAAACCATGGGCCAACAAACCAAACATAGTCACAATTGAATGGGCAACCAAAGACAACATGAAAGAACCCAACATCTAATAGGGAAAAGTAAGGGGAAACAATAACGCTCTAGGAAACCACAAGTCATTTAGACAAATCTTCAAAAGATAAAAACGAGCCCACACATTTGCCAAAAGACATCCCCTTATAATATCTGATTCCATACCCAAAATAATGAGTTATGTATTTGGGATATGATATTATAAGGTATAAGGGTTAAAGGAGATGTCGACATGTGGCACACATCCCTCTTAGTTAGTTATATGTTTATAACTTATAGGGTTACATAGAAATTAGTAAATGGGGTAATGAGGGGCCTGCATTGGGATTAGATATTACCCATCCATTAAGAGTAATATATTCTTATATAAAGGATATGAGTATCATTAGGAGATGCCATGTGATATATGTGTTGAGTCTTCTACTTGGCAGAGGTATATTAGAGGCGTCCCCCTCGAAGTGGATTCCCATCCTGTGAGATTGTGGAGTTACTCCTTCCTTGAAGAGATTGTATAGTGTTGCCCTACTTTGAGGGTATTATTTTGCATATATTGAATATTTGGGCATCTTGGACCAAAAATATCTCTTGTGTCGTGTTATTTTTTTTTGCATATTATTCAGCTTGCTCATTTATTATATGCAAAAATCTTATCAAATGGTATTAAAACATCAATATGGGTAATTTGTGGGATAAAACCCTAATTTTAGTGATTCACCTATATGTTGAGATAGAATTTGAATTTTTTAGATTTTTTTTTGTGATGTAGATAAATCAACCAAAAAATATTCCCTCCAAATTTTAGATTTTTTGGAGCTATTTTGCGAAAGATATGTTAGTTTTAGGGTTGAAACCCTAATTTTCATGTTTCATATATATCTTCCAAATTTTGTCGAATTATTTATTGATTTCTTTTGGGTTGAGGTGAATATATTTTAAGGTGACACCCTGAACATTTCATACATTTTTGATATGTTTTGAGTGTTTTATTGTTTCACAAATTCACTCCATAGGTCGAAATATTAGGAAAATTTCTATTTTTTTTACATTTTTAGAAAGCTCTCAAAAATATAATTGGGGTTTGTGTTATAAATTTTATGATTTTTGGTTGACCTCTAGCTAAAAGAGGTAGGACATGTTTTGATCAAAAGGATCTATTCCTAAAACCCTAGTTTTTGTGGATCATGGGGATGAGAAATTTTTATAGAGACAATAATATTGATTATAGAGAATGGTGGATCCAATTCAAAGAATTTTTTTTTTCACATCCAAGTCCATGGTTTTCTTTTCAACTTTGGCAGGGTTATCTAGCACGAACTTGGTGCTCTAAATTGAAAGAAGGGAGTTTAAATTGGTTGTGGGAGGAAATGGAACATGTTTTCTTAAATCGATGGGACAAAAAATATGATGATAAAGAAGACGTAAATATTGAGGATGTTTCAGATAAGGAGGAATAAGAAGAGGAGGAGGAAGAAGAGTAAGACAAAGAAGACAAGTTTGACGATGAAGAGACTACACATGATTCAAAAGGAGCAATAATGGATCAAGATAAGAGTTTAGATAGTTCATTTCCAAATAAGGAAGCTTCCATATTTTAGTTTAAACGATGCATTCAAAGAAAAAAGGTAATTATTTTTATAAACCCTAAAAACAAGTATAACTTCATCAATATGGGTGTAACTCAACATCTATATATTCAGGCAAAGAATATCAAGGAAGCTCAAGTGAATGGTAAGAAAATTAAAGTCTTTGAATATTTAAAGCTCTCTATGGATAAATACATGGCAGCATGAGGATGAGGCACACTTTTGGTGTCCCTCTGTCCATATCCAAGGGGACAAGGGGGGAAAAAAATGTTCCCCACCACCTTAAGCCTCATGGACCCTCAACATGACCCTATGGAACTCAAATAATCACCTTTCACCAGATTTCTATCCCCCACTCCAACTTCTGCATTCTTACCACTTGTCCTCACCATGCTAAGGTGCACTTTTTGTGTCCCCCTATCTTGTTCCAAGGGGACAAGGGGGGTAGAAAAATGTTCCCCCCTCCTTAGGTCTTGTGGTTCCACCATATGACCCTGAAGACCTCCGTCAAACACTTTTGGCTAGTTTTTGAGCCCCTTCTCCTCGATTCACATGCATGCCAAGTGTCACCTACAGGTTAAGGAAAATTTTTGGTGTCCCATGTCCCATTCGAAGGGGAAAATGGGGGCATAAAAATGTGCCCCCCCTTCCATGATTCCTCCAGGTTCCCCACGTGACCAAAAGTTGACCTTGGGAGCTCAAACTAAGCCCTTACCTCATTTTCCCTCGCCCGTGCATGTGTACCATGTGTCACCCTAGGGCTAAGGAACAATTTCGGTGTCCCCTTGTCCCATTACCAAAGATACAAGTGGGGTATAAAAATGTGCCCCCATTCTTCTCTTCCTCCCACGCCTATAAATATCAACACTTAGTCATTTTCTCCATTCCCCCCACATTTCTCCATTTTTAACTAGAACTCTGACAAAATTTTTCCATAATTTCTCCTTCACCATTTTCCATTCCCATCCATTTCAAACATGTGTCCATGTTCAAGGAAAGATAAAATTCATAAAAAATCACAAATTTTAAAGGCTCCAGGCTGTTTTTTCACCAAAATCACTCCATAACATGCGAAGTGAAAATCTTCATAACTTGAAGACCAGTACCCGGATTGACGCGGGGTTTTTTTCATTCATCTACATTTCTAGGTTCTTTTAAGACCCAAGTGGAAGAAATCACATGCATGGCCCAACTTTTTTGCATCGAGAAAATGCCAGTTTCATGCTTATAAATTTTAAAAAATTATTTTCTCTTGTTCCAGAGATCGAGTTGAGCCAAAAATTCATACATGAGACAAATGAGAAAAACCCATATCAAAATGTCAATTTCATCAAAATCTGAGGTCAGGAGGACCACTTTCCAAGAATAGTAAGTCTTTATACAAGAGCTTACTATAAATAGCAAATCTTAATAGAAGGCAGATTTTGTTAAGTCAGAGTTTTCTATAAACATTTATAGGAACGAGAAAATTGATCGAAGGTGTTACCATGTTAGAAATTGAAAATAGTAATTTACTAAAAATAGTAAAATCTTGTTCCAAGTGCGGAAAGTGGTAGTGGGCTCCGTTTTCATCCATTTCTCTACTTTTTGGCATCTTCACAGGGCTCCTAGATGATGGCATTGCTCCAAAAAAGTAATTCATCCTTCGCAAAGGACTAGAGACATCAATTTTTTTACAATAGTAAACAAAGATGGAACAAAACATTGTAATGTGCAACAGGAAAAATCCTAAGGCATTGGAAAGTCTAATAAAGTATGTAAAAAGGGTCAAGTGCTCCCAAGATCATCATTGTAAGCCTTCAACTAGGTTGATGTCATCCACTCTTCCCCGAGAAGCAAGTTGAGCAAGCTCAGTGAGTTGTTCAAAGTAAGCCAAACTAGTTGAACTTAGTGAGCCATATCAAGTAAGCGAGGAATGAGCTATTAAATAGTTCATACTTCTCAAAGCAATAAAGGAAAAGTTTGTAATCTTGCAGCACAGTGTGCAGACCAAGGATACAGGAGTGAGGAAATTTGAATATCATGAATGACGATTGTGAAAGCATTAGGGAATAAGAGAGTGATCCTCATTCTCATTACGAGGCCGAGAATGTATAATCATGAATGAGGATTGTGTTCATCTCAAGATCACTTGGAGAGGTCTTGAGATAATGTTTTTAAATGCTCATTCAACAGTCTGAGGTGTCTGTGTATCATGTCCAAGGGAAAATTTGCGATCATCTTCATCAATAAGGGAATAGTGTTCAAAGTGAACTTCAACATAGCTTTCCAATTAGTATATCAATGTTACAGAGGGTCATCTAGGGCTAACTTCCATCTTCAACATTTTTAGTGTGGATCTTCATCGAAGGTGGAGACATCTTCACCCATGCTTCCAAAACATCTTTTCTCCCTTCTCCTCTCTCGTTCTTTCTCCTCTTCTCTACCCCCTTTCTAATTATTTGTTATGAGCAATCATGACGTTCATCCTATTCATTTAAATGCGAATTTAGAAAACATTGTAATATGTCACCCTTGATCAATAAAAGGGGACTTAATTTCATGCCTAGAAATATCAAAAGTCACATGTTGTGGATGATGATCGAAAGGTCATATGGGGGGGTAGGCAAAGAGTCTTTCCAAATTATATAAATTGTAATGAATTCCCCATTCTTAAGGATTGTCAATTTTGTATGCTCATGAGAGATTACTACTTGTGAAGAAACAAAAGAGATATCTATTTCCTCTTTTTCCACTCTCTATGTTCTTCTATTTCTCACTATGTACAATTTTACCAAAGCATCAATGAAGAAGAAAGGAGTTTCATGCCTTTTTTGATGAGAAGATTATTGAAACTTTGTGTTCTTAATCTTACCTTGTCTTATTGTCAATTGCAAAGTTGTTTTTCTTCTGTATCTATGTGTTTTGAAGTACTCTGATCAATTTTTGTAGGAATTTGATTTTATACCTATAATATAAATCCTCCTCTCCTTTTTCCCACCCCCTTTCCTACTCTCTCAACAAATTCCTCCCTTGCAAGCAATTGTAAGATTTTTCCATAGGTTTAGTGGAGTATTCCAGTTGGATCCCTAGTCGTTAGGCCAACACATTTTAATTTCATGCAAACATAATAAATGGAGCTGCACCATTCAAGCAGAGGGACCTAGAGTCTCAGAGCATTGGCGGATACCCACAAATTTGTCCACCTGAAAAAAATTCTCACTAATAGTCTGTAAGAGTATTAGGTTCTAAATGAGGTGAAATTTCACTTGCTTATATATATTCCTTCGAAGGTGATTTATATTACAAAGGATGACTGAGGAGGAGTAAATGACCCAAAGAATAATGCGCAACTAAAAGTTCAGGATCAAAATAAGCAGGGTCAAAACCATACAATGGAGTCAGGAATGTATGGTACAAACTGACCCTACTATATATTTTTGACCCAAGAGGAGTAATTTGAGGTGTGAAGTTTGGAATATGACAATTGGAGCTTCTAATTTTTTTACCCTTTTTATGTTTGACTAGGGTTTTTACACTATAATCAAACAAGGAATGAAATAGGATCTACAGGGGGTTATTCTAGTTAATTAACTTCCAACGCTTATCAAAATAATGCATTAATACTTGCAACAAATGTACATGATGCCATACAAATTCACAAATACATGATATTAATTACACTTAGCTGATTACATGGTATTAATGTTTTATTTATGAGGTGCTTCGGCTCCCTATTCTTCTTCTCTTTTTTCAGTAGTAGTGTGTTGGGTTTCATACCTCCAATACTTCGACATATCCTTAACATAATTGGGGGTTGATCATGCCCAATACTTTGGAAAATTTCAGTAATCCAAGTTTCCAAGTACAAGTAAGGAACGAGAAAGTCTTCCCTCCGTAAAATAAACAGGAGTATTCATTTCACATTTTGTATCTCTTTATTTCACTATTTACATATTTTAATCTAAGTTAAAGTTCAATTTGTTATCATAGACATTGACCTCACTCTAAGTTGCAGGTTTCATCATGGAGCGTACCAACACCAATAAAGTGGGATCTTGTAAAACAAGCATTGAGTGAAGACAAAGTAATTTCATTTCATACTTAAAGGGGGGGAAAATGTAGACAATCAAATTTGGTAATTTTAATCTTTGACACTACTAATCTTGACATTGTTCTCTTACTCAAACAATGCACTTTACCTATTCTCATCCGATATATCCCTAAGTATCTTTTCTAGCTTGTTTGGTATTACATACTCATATGCCAATAGTTTATGAGAATTAAATGTGTGAAAACCATTTATAAACTCCAGTTGGCATCTTTAAAAATTCACATGTCATATTATTCCTCTTGGGTCAAAAATGTACAGTAGGGTCAGTTTGTGCCATATGTTCCATAACCCATTGTATGGTTTTGACCTATCTTGTTTTGATCCCAAAATTTCAATTGTAATTTTTTTGGGGTCCTTTACTCCTCCTCATTTGTCATTTGTAACATATATCACCTTCAGAAGTATATAAAAGCAAGTGAAATTCACCTCTTTTATAATTGAACACTCTTATGGATTCCTATTGAAAAATCTAGCACACAAGGCACCCAAATCTCCCTACACTATGAAAATACCTCTGCACATTCATTAGGGGAGCATCATCTACAAATATGAAGCTTACCACTAGGTCTAGGGGACTGTTTCCCACATTTGCAAGCACTAAAATTCGTTCACTCAAGTATATTTGCAAGAGATAAACTCAAGTCAATATTTTTCAAAGGAAGGATGTCAAATTTGATTACACTACAACTAGATATAATATGCTAGGTGGAGAATGACATGCAATCAGAAGCCTCTTTGGAATAGTGCCAATGTCAGCGGTGCACGATGGTTCCCAAAACCCAACTAATATTTTTTTAAGTATTTTTCATCCATGGTTAGGGTTTGAAATATTGAGTAGAGCACTCAAAGGCCCTCACAGTGTGACTGACAGTGGCCGATGAATAAATTCAGACAAGAAACAAACCTAGAAAGTTAGAAGTCATGGTTCTGAGTAGGGTCAAGATTGTAGAAGGAGGTCAAGACCATATAAATGTTTCTACCCTACTATATGGTCCTTCCCAAGAGTAATTTTAAGTCACAGTTTCAGTTGTGGAGAAATCTCAAGTCAAGATACCCCTATTTCATCATTCAAATCATCCAAATTTATCCATAATCCTTTGTAATAAAAAGTGTACTTTATCACATTTATTTATGAACTTGTATTACATCTTGTACATTTTATGCAAGTATCAATGCATTATTCTATTGATTATTATAACCCCATGTAGCTCCTATTTCATTCATTGTTCATCTATTATGTAAAATTCTTAGTAAAACTGAAAAAGGATGAAAACATTTGGTGAACCCAAATTTTGAAAATGATTGCACTTTTTTGGGAAGTAAATCTCACACTTTTTAATTTTTAATTGAACTTACACAAACATGATGAATAATGTCACATGTGGATATTCTAATTTAATTAACTTCCAACATTCATTACACAAATCAGAATAAAACTTTTCAAAATGACTATTGATTTTAAAAATTCCAAAATAAGAGGGGAAGAGTGAACTTAGTTTATTCTATGTGAATCTAGAAGAGTCTGAGTTATATAAGTGTAGGAACAGGCTGATATGGAACTGAAAATGCTTCATTGTTGAAACTATAACATGAATATGATCTTGGTAAAAACCATATAGCTAAATCCAAAGCATTTGTATGGTCCTTGTAGACACAAAATCATGCACTTTGGGTAATTATCTAGTCCTGATTGTATACTACTATTCATATGATTCCTAAGTAAGAAACGTACTAATTAACCCATGTCTTTGGACACCTTTCTTTGTCTTCTGTTGTTCCTTTCAGTATTGCACCATTACTTTCTCAATCTGCCTTTCTATACTCTGTCTTTTATCATCTTGGACACCAACGTCAGGTTCCCTCGTTCCCTCTGGGCACCCTTGTCCCCTTTGTAATTTACTCACACTTTTTATGTCTTTTCTAGCCATTTGACCATCTTATCTTTTTGGTAGTCCATATTTTCAGGGTTAATTAAGAAATTCAAGCAAAGGAACCATATAAATATAAAGTTATGTGATCACAATAAAGAAACAAACACTAAATATTAGCTATCACCACCTAAGGTTGCATCCAACAAGACATCTAAGAGATTCATTGCATCCATCTAGCACCATCACAAGGGAAACAAGGGCTAGTTATTCTACATACACTTCATAGGAGGGAATTTCATTCTATTCCATGCACACATCTATTACATTTCTTTACATCTAGCTTATTTTATCACTATCAAGTTCGACTCGCACAAGAGCCACCTAGGGCATGATTATGCAAACACACACACATAACTACATTGGGTATGAGATGTAGTGGAGTGACCAATCGTAAGTTCACCATTATGACTATTGAGGATAGTATGAACCCTCATTTTACATCTTATTTTTCGGGATTTTATGTCCATTTGACGGTTTTGCAGGTTCATATTTCATTGCAAGTTTTCAACGACCTCGTTGATCTTGGTGCGACCTCAGAGTGACCAAAGGAGACTAAAGGCAAACACCTTGTGACACCTCAGGGGAGGTTTTTTGAGCTTTTCCGCAGACCCAGGCACCCAAAAATAGGCCTAGGGTGCCAGCGGGTGCCCCAGTCCCTCTTAAGGTGCCCTTGTCTAGTCTATCTCTCCATATATGCATTTTTCTGGGTCTTTGTGCGACGCTCCTGTCATTTTGTTTACCTAGTTATCACTCCGACACAACTCAAATTTCACTGTGAATCAACTAAGGCTTCTCATGATCTCTTTGCACTTAGGGTTTTTTAATTCATTGCTTAGTTTTCTTGGGTGTAATTTCTATACTTCTTTATTCATTTATTTACTGCTACAATAACATTTAGATCAGGCTCTTATTTCACAGTTTAGCTTAATCATTTTGGTGAACCTGAACTAGATCCGAACACTCTTATGCTCCTCAAAACACCATATTTCTAGGATCTCTTCATTATGATTATCTCCATTAATGATTTCTTGCATATCAATCCTCAATTAAGAGATATAATCAGAAATCTCTTTACCACCACTCGCAATCTTGTTAATATGCATCAAGATTCAGTATACCAAACATTCGTTGAGGCATTTTTTAGCATATTAATTTCCCATTTAATCCTCGTGTTGTTCTTTCTATTTTTGACAATGATCCACCCTTGCATATCATGATTTACATTTACATACAGGTATTAAGCGTACTTTAATCAATAATGGATATGAACTAAATCTTTGTCTTATGTCATTCCTTGAAAAGATTGGCCTTTTTGCTACAAATTTTGGTCCATCGTGCCTTTCCCTGTGAGCATATGATGGTTCTGTTTGTCCATGCATTGGTCACATTACTCTACCTATCACTATAGGGCCCAAAAACCTTAATACAATTATCTTTATCATTAACTTTCCGGTTTTGTATAAATTTTTACTTGGTTGGCCATGGATCCATGCCGTGTAAGTAGTTCCTTCTATAGTACATCACTGTGTCAAGTTCCTACATGAGGGCATAGAATATATAGTTCCTAGTGATCGTGACCCATTAAAACATTGTTATCATGATCCTAATACTACAATTCCTACTCGATGATTTGATAGTACTAATGAACCACAACCCATAGATACTCTGGATCATTTACCACCACTTGAAGGTGTTATTTACATGCTCGATATAGTCCCATATACAACACCACCTCCACATGCCACTACTACTGCTATGGTAATTTATTGGGGGCCTACCTACACATTCGATGTAATTCCACCTACTTCACTATCGCATGTGCATCCACCATTAACACGTCCTCCCTTTACATGTATACTTTTCATGAATGCTTCTTATTTAGAGCATATTACATTAGATCCTACTTGTGATGACATTATATGCACACATGATGGGTTATCTCGGTTAGTCTTTACAGTTGACGATATTTTCCCCCCACCTCATGATCATCATCTCTACCATGGGTTTGTTTGCATCATCGTTGCTTATGGATTTTAATTCTTTTACCTCACATTCTTTCTTTCACATACCCCTCACACTTCTCCACTCACACTCGGGCAATCTTGGTTGGATTACATTAGCGGAACGTTAGATCCCAATCATATTGATATTTCATTTCCCATGCCTTTTGGCCACATATTCATTTACAATTACTCATTTCTCAGTTATTCACCCAATATTACTCGCTGGTATGCACATGGATGTCTATTATCTCCTTTTTCTAATGAGGAATACACTATGGGCATGTATAATTTAAGGCTCGACGACTCCTTACTCGATCAACCTGACACTATTGTTTATCAAGTCTCTGATGCTTCACCTTTCGGTTTTGATCATGACAATGATGACCTCTTAGATCGCACTCATCACCACATGCTTGGGGGGCATCACACCTATTTATTATTCCCTCCCTAACTTTAAAAAGAATCTTAGTTGCTCATCATAACCACACCTAAACTATTGCCTACACACGTATATCGTCATTTCCTAATGAAAGACTTGTGTTATTACCGGTTCTTACATGACTATTGAGGTATTTTTCTTATAATAAGAACCTGTTTCATCTACCCATTATATCTATCTATTACAAACTCATTCATACATACATACATTTATCACCATCTATCATTACTCACACATGTAATGCAATCTATCATCATTTATCTCCAAACACCATTCATCAAATAACACACTCATTACCATACACTTGGGGGAAAACATACTTCCTTACCCCCCTCTTCTCGTGTCATCCGCTATCTTCCAACTTACATTCATTACATTTAATATTTTACTTTCACCATACTCATCTTGATATAATTATATTGTCATTTCCTGATGACAGACTTTTGTGATTTGGTTCACACTTGATTGTTGAGGGCATACTATACACATGAACCTCACACACTACACATTGTACACAACACGTAGTCTCACACACTTGACCATATCACACATTTTACAATAGAAACCTTCACCACACATATCTCTAGCATATCTTAGTTGCACTACACATTACACATCGTGCATCATACACTTAGGACATCCTCTCTCACATCATCTTCTACACACTTTTACTTCTTATTCACTATACACATTCGCACTACATCTCTCTTATACCTACTCCTACATGATGCAATCATTACCCTATGATGCACTCTATTCCCGTGATCCATACTTGATTTTTAGGGGTATACATCTCAAATAGACCTCACCACACTCACATGTTTCATCACTCACTAAATCAATCACTCACACACTCCGCACTTTACGCTTCGACGATCACATATTTCTTGTACACACATTTTAAACCATTTCCCAATGACACACTCTCATTTATGGTTCATTCTTGACTACTGAGGGGGCATAAATAAATGAACCTAATTACATACATATACATCCACTTGGGGGGAACACTGCTCCTATCATTCACACTGCATTCCATTCCACCTTATACGAAACATACTCTGTATCTTGGTTGTATTTACTCTTACTTACTTTTGCTTACATGTTCACTTTATTACACATGCTAGATAGATATCTTGTATGTCATTATCTTTATCATACAAACATGTGCATTCACTTGCTTCTCTAGTTGTGATCACAGATTCTACAGATCTATTACACACAATATGGATGCTTGGCACAATACCTATTACTAGTCCCACAACGGCTCCTGGGGGCATCCAATTTCGTACACTATAGGTGTTATTGTTTCATTTTTATTCATAGCACATTACTTTATCAGATTATACACGCTTTGATATACATTTTATCTTTCTAACATGCTAATGGGTGCTTCATGTGCAACATTTTTTTATGTAGGGCTATTTGCTTCCATGAATGTCTGTTACATTACTTTCCAATGCTTGCTCTTATTTGCAGGCTTTGCCCTTTGTCTTGTGTGCACGCTTGTTTGATTGTGGCCACTATGGCCCTGATTATCTTGTGACATCATGAGTGGTGTCCCATGTTTACAACTTGCTTCTCATGGTCCACTTTATTTTCTTGCGTGTTTACATTATCTTCTTGCGCATTAGCTTACACATTATCTGCTTAGATTACATTTTGTCTTATACATGTGCGCTTGTCTTTGCTTGTATTAACACTTGTATTCTAGCCCCTTTGTTTGCGTGTGCCTTGGTTTTTACTTGTTATAACTATAATATTAAGTGCATCATAATATATAGTTTATATTTAAATAATATAGAATAAACTATATTCATATTATTTAAATATAAACTTTATATTAGGGGTTGGTTAATTTATTTAATCAACTAATTAAATCGAGGAGGTGTGCTTCGTCACTTAATATTGTTATAACCCTTCAGGTTATTTAAATATGACTATAGGTCATATTCAATATAACTACATGAATCAATGGATTCCAGGTAAAAACATGGAGTAGAAGTGATGAAGGAGTTACTGGATTGGTGGTGTAAAAGTTTCTCTATAATGGATTATTCTTCTGTGGTTTTTACCCATTTAGGGGTTTTCTACGTTAAATTATTTGTCACTATTTTATAATGCTATTTACTTTATTTCATGTTTATAATGTATGCGTAAGCATTGGTTGTTATATTAACTTTAATATCTCGGCCTTGACACTACCAAGAACATTCCCTTTCCCCCTACAGGGCACAATTTCCGGTCAGTCCTCTTTTCGGTAGCATACTCCTTTAGTGACATCGCATGCACCCCAAATGAGGGGGGACATCATTTGGGTGAATCAAACACCCCATATAATGTTATACACAACACAACACAATACCGATACAACACATTTTTTAGTTTTAGATAGGGCTAAGAATCAAACGGGTCATTAACACATCGATGTCCGTCCTAGATGCTAGTAACCAGGGAAAATTACACAGTGATTGGTTGATGCAACCTATAATTTACTGTGAATAATTTAGGCGCATTGACACATCACTCAGCCTGAGCTAAGTGCTCATCCATAGCGTGTAAAGGTACCAGGTTCCTCTTTAGAGTTGCTTATAAAAGATGTTAGTGTGATGATGTTTAAACATGTTCAATTCATAAGTAGACATAAACATTCCACAATGCAAAATCCAGATCTAGATTTAGAGAATTGTGGTAAATGAACTAAAAAATAACTATGATAGGATTAACCATATGAGAACTAGATTTGGTCATGTCTAACACCATTATCCGACCAATATATTCCATTTCATAATTACTGTAAAACATAAAAGCTTCTTACACTATAAAGTATCTCAATGAGTCATGTGCGCGTCAAAACCAACAACACAACTCTACAATAATTCACCACACACTAAACTACATAAGTCAATACATATTTATAGGGGTGGGGTCAATCCCTTCACCACCCATGTACTTCTCAAAATAGGTCACATGTTGATAATAGCCATGCACCTTTACAATAGTATACAAAACATGCAAGTGTTCTAACAATAGATGTCCTATAGTTAACTCCAAGTAGAAATCCTATTATTAGCTTAAAATATGCATGGCACTTATCTATCACTTGTTCCCAAAATACCATAGTGTGTAGCACAAGTCTTCATCTCTATGTGTTCTCCGCACACTATCTCCAAAAACATCCCTTATCCACAAAACAACTAAGTCCTAAGCTGGGGCGTTTTAATACTATTATAGTGTTGTGCACTTCTAGCACCCTATATTCACGCACCCAATACTTAGAATATTTCTGGTTATTCAACATTACCCCACACTAGAGTACATTGTTGTCTCGACGATGTGAATTCATTCATATGTCTTCAATAATAAAGATTAGGTAATGAAAGAATGAACCAAACTCTGTACAAAAGAATGAAATTTATTCTACAACACCATCTTCTTCAACTGGAAGGATTAATTATGGATATTCATTTTTTAGCTCAGCCTCCAAGGTATGCTAGTTACTTAGCGTGTTCCTCATTTTCTCTAGAATATCAATGGTTATGTCATCAAATTCATCCTGAGTGACCTTTTCTTTCTCATTCCGTAGTACCCTGACAACATTGACCATACCTGACAACATTCCTTCCATAAGGTCCATCTTATGCGCTATGAGTTTTCCAATCTCATTAATCATTTCCTTGTGCGGATCCTAGGCTGTTGTGAGGGTCTCATCCTTTTGTTTTACCAGTGTTGACCTTTTCGCGCACCCAAGTGTTTCATCCTTTATCACCTTCAAAAATTCATTATCCTCCACTAAATTTCTGGTCCTTATTATTACGTCTGATGCCACACATAAATTAAGGGATTGATTAAATCTCTTCAGCTCATCTTTCAATGTTTGGAGCAACGCCTCATATATTGAAAATTTTCTATCAATAGTGGCCCTTGCTCTTGCTGCTTCTTCCCCTGCATCCTTTTTCTTGGGGAGGTGCATTGGTAACTCATCCAAAAGTAGGTGAATTGTTGTGTGTAAATAGTGCAACTCAGACTTAAAGTCTTGAGGCACATTCTCCTAAAACTCATGCCTCTATAGTAGAATCTCATCTACAATCTACTCCGCCATCATCTATACATTATGGGCCTCCGCGACTGCATTATTGTGCTCTTGAGTAAGGTGCTTGATTTCTATGTTCTTGTCCTTTTTATCCTCCAATAACGCCCATATTGTTTCCGCCTTATCCATATTTCGGCGCGCTACCTCTATGGACACCTTAATCAAAGTGTTGCTTACTTGCTCATCTAAAAATTGGGTTGGATTAATGTTCATATGGAACGTATGAGGTGTCTTCCTCATCTTCTTTGATGTGCATTCCTCCTTGTAGACATCAAAATCAAGCTCATCCATGTGAGTCTACATGCCCCAAAATAGCTGCTTACAAGTATGTTTATTAGCCATTTCAGGGTCCATCCAATCCTAACCATATAACTGTTTGTTTGGTAGTGTACTCTGGAAATGGGTATGAATAGTTCTTCAAAAATCATTCAGATAACCCAATTCTTGAGTACTTACCACTTCTTCCTCTTTATACGCACCTGCATGCTCACCAATATCCTTGTGCACTAATGTGCCCTCTTCTTTCTATGTGGCTACACCTACATCTCATCAGACAATGTCTTCAACCACCTGGTTGACCTCCTCCTCATCTTTCCCTTCTTCCTACGTGGGGCGCATGAGGGATTTTGTATCCCCACCAATGCTGATTTCTCCTTCACCACAGATATATTTGTGAATACTCACATTGGGGTCTATAGTCTCATAGATTACACGCTCACATATATCTTCATCATCCTATATTTCCACACTGGGAGTGGCCTCCACTCTATCTCCAATCATTCTTGGAGTTTCTTCCTACTTCCTGCATGTTTGGCTATGGGTATTCCTCCTCACTATCTCATATAGGAATATATTTCTTGTGCTTTCTCATCTCCTTCTATTCATCCTCTACATGAGTTGTGCGTGGTGATCTCCTTACTCATTGTGAAGTTTTGGCACCAGTGTCTTTTTAAGTGCGCCTCTTCCTTAGAATCCTTCTTGTATGTATAATTCTGGCATTATATTTAGATTCCTTTTGTTCTAAGACATTTTCTTGTCCTGTTTGTATGGGTCTTCTAGAGCAGGGAGCGCAGATGTAACATTCCTGGAAGTCCCCATTGTTTTCTTCTTCTTAGGAGGTCTTGGAAGAGCCATATCCACGCCCTTCACCACTTTGATGTCTTTAAACCTTGGTTTGAGGTATATGTAGACACGCACTGGTTCAATCTACCCTACATCCAAACTCTTCGACGTGATGTCCATGATATCAGACTCCATAGTTTCGACATAGGCCTCCTTACCTGGCCATACATATGTTTTGTGCAGAATGTGAATGTCTGCGTCCACTTTTTATGCGTCAAACTAGAGTTGACGCGTCATGAAATCTATTTATAGAGTCCTTAAAATATCTTGTGGTAAATGTGAAGGGAAACTTACACCATGGGATCTTCTCCTTAGACTTCATGTGGAAGCGCCCCAAGCTGAAATGTTGGTAAACTACATGAATTCAGATTCTCCATCCAAAACCTTTGGCAGCTCATGTGGAATGTGCCATTCTCCCTCAAATGCCCTGTGTAATCTCTTAAACCACTTGTCCAAGTGCCTTTTGTATGTGTTGGAAACAGACCCATGCAACGTGTACTTGGTATATATTTTGGCTGGGGACTTGTTCTCTAACGGAAACTCCCACATATTTTCCCTAGGACCATCTGGTACCCCAACTTCACTGAACACAATTAATAACAAAATTATGCCCCAAGTTATCTTCTCACCTTTTTCTTACTTGGGTGTGCACCTCGTTCACCAAGCTCTCTACAGTGTAACCAATGATATTGTAGTATGTTTTGTTGGCCATTTTCTATGCACTATATGCAACCACAGCATGTTTACCTCGTTCCATCACTCAGTGGCCCCTATTTTACTCCCTGCTAACTACGCTGCATACTTTGGTGGCCATGTCTGGTATATTGGTGACCTTGAAAGCTTAGACCCCCTTTTTATACTTGTATAGGCTATTGTGGCATCAATGCCCTCATCATCTGTTAACTCTCTTGACAACAATTTCTAAACCCGTGTCACACAGACTGTTAACTTTTCCAATCAATTTAGTAGTTATCCTCATTCTCCTACCCTTAGAAATAGAAATAATCTTCATGGACCTCACAACATTAGCCACTGGTACAATTACTCAGGATTTCCAAAGTAGGGAAACTCCAGGATCTGCATTACGCCCATGCTCTCAAGTAGTTTCTTCATTGAGGCATCCAAAACCCTAGTGTCATCCACTTCCAGCTCGTCGGTTAGTCTTTCTATAGAATTTTTCCATGATGTTCTTCATACATTTTACACTGCAGTGGTTAATCTATGCAACCCTACACTGAGTAATATTTTTTTGTCCATGACCACCCTTTCAATGACTCCTTCTAGATACAACATTTCCACCAGCCACTCTTCTGTTGGATCGTCAAACTCCTTCTCTACTACTAGATAATTTCCATGGTGCCATCGCCCCTTTTGATTTTGCAAATGTGTAAAAACCCTAGTTGTGAAATTAAAACCCTAGTTTCCCTTTCATCACACACACACACACCACTCCTTAAATCCTGCTTCCATGCCTAGGTACTCAACACCATGCTTCACAACATGACAAGCTACTCGATCCGCAGAATACTCTTTGTCTCCAGCTCTTCTCACACTTCGCAATTTCTTCTCAAGTTTGCAAGGTAGAAAATGACGTTGAGAATGCCAACTTAAAACTAAGTTTCAAAAATTCCCTTCATTAATTTATCACCTACCACTGTACACGACATTAATTTCTCTTGAGTGAGTTGCATGCCTCATTATCCACGCTACTACTGTACGCCTCAAAATTTTGCAACTCAGTCATAATTTCCTGGCACACCACTACTTATTTGTCACATGTCTCCTCTACCCGTGCTCCCTTAAGCCGAAGTAGTTTATCCAATGTGACCCAACATACGTAGTCTCTAATGCTCATAGCCTCCCTTTAATTATACTGAGCGCCCAATGCTTTAGGTGTGGTCTTAATTTTTTTTATCAATTCTTTGGAAGTTCTCATGAATTTTGAAACCTTGCTCATTCTTCTGTTCCTCTTGTGGTTACCTGTGAGTTTATTTCTTTTCCATACCTTCTTTATCCACCCCACACTAAGGGTATGTGTAGTCCTTTGCACATATAAACACTTTAGATTGTGATCAGCTTCTGGTGTGCAAACGTGCTTATTACACAAAACCACTGAACTAAATTGACAAAGCATAGCGATGAAGAAGGAAATACATTAAATGAATTACATTAAAGGAAATCTAATATAAATGTAAATACTTCCTTATTACAAACACCAAGAAGGCTTATTTATAGTAGGGCTTTAGCCTACTCCCGTTGAAGTAACTGACTGGTAATCATGTTCCATTAAATGCCTCTAACTAGAAAGCGCATTATTCAAGTATGTGAGTGATAACATATGGTCCAAACCAATGCACCTTAAGCTTTCATGGGTGGCACATAAACTTTGAATCATAAAGAAGTACCATCTACCCAACCTCAAGCTTTTTTTCTTTGATGTGTCTGTCATGTCATGCCTTATATCTGGCCTTTTCCTACTTCTGACTCCAACGTGTTATGACACGCCTCTCATCCAGCTATATTAACTTATCAATTCTTTCTTCCAATGTTTTCTCATTAGCTAGACCTCCCCTACATGTAATACTCAAAGAAGGTAACATGAATTCCATGGGAAGAACTACTTTTGTGCCAAACACCAACTGAAAGGGTGTGGCCTTATTCAACCTTTTTTAGGTTGTTCTATATGCCCAAAGTACAACATAAAACTTTATCATCCCAATCTTTCCTTCCAACATCATAGATTTTTTGTCAAGGTCTGGATCAATATCTTGTTGAAGGCCTCAACAGTCCCATTTTCTTGAGGGTGATAAGGTGTAGTCTTGTGGTGCATGACCATAAATTCATCCAATAATATCTTGATTGTCTCATTTAAGAAGTGTGTGCCCCTATCACTTGTTAGACTCATCAGACTTCCATACCTTGTAAGAATATTTTCCCATAAGAACCTTGATGTTATAGCCATTGTACAATCCTTTATAGGTGTTGCTTCTGCCCACCTTGTAATATAATCTATATAAGTGATGATGTAGCACAATCCGGTTCTACGCAAGGCTGGGGAAATAGGACCCACAAAGTCTATTGCCCATTTTTCAAATGGCTCCTCACTAGTAATAGGCCTCAAAGGAATTTCATCTCTTTGCCCAAGTTTTCCAAGGCAATGAAAGTGATCACACACCTTATAATACTCTTTACAATCCTTGTACAAGGTGGGGTCTCCCATCATAAACCATCAAGTAGAATCTTGCGCTGCACGGTGGTGTCACCTGCATAGTGCCCACCTACAATACCACCATGAGCCTCTTCCATCATATCCATGTGTGCGCTCATCTTCCTCTACACACCAGAGCAATACTTCATCCTGACCTAATTTGTATAAGTCACCACTGATCAACATGAAAGGTACGATGTGAATTACAAGTTGTTTCTTCTCCAAGGATTTCATTCCTTCTGGTGTCATAACTATGCAATAAAAAGACATTAATATACTTCAATTATGAAGGCATGTGATTTAACCATGTACAACTCTAAATCTGACATTGTATCTTTAATTATCTGCGCGTCCTCTCCTGATTGAATTATTGATAAGTGGTCTAGGCCAGAATTACTTTTATAGGGTTTTACCATGACTGTAAACTCAAATTCTTGGAATAATAACATGCACTGAAATATGTGCCCCTATAAAATGGGCTTATTTACCAAGTATTTTGATGCCATGTGATCTGTATAAAACACAAAAGGTATTGCTAGAAAGTATTGTATAAACTTATGCAGCGCGTAGATCATCGACAAGGCCTCACACTCTATAGTTGTATAGTTCTATTTTGCAGGAGTCAACTTTCTACTACCAAAACAAATAGGATGATCTATAATACCTTCTCCAGGATGAGCTAACATTGCGCCAATGGCCATGCCAGAGGCTTCCACATGTATGTAAAAAGGTTGGCTCCATGAGAGAAAGCACATAATAGGTTTCGTAGTAAGCCTCTCCTTCAATGCTTCAATGTGCATTGTTGCAGTTCTCCCTAATAGAATGTCCCTTTTCCTTTTAGTAACTCCTCTAAGGGTGCACCAATTTTAGCATATCCCTTGATAAATTTTCTGTAATACCCTATGTGGCCCAAGAATCCCTGTACCTCACTCTGACTGGTAGGCTCCTCAAGGCCTAAGATAACTACAACCTTAGCTTGATTTACTAACAAACCTTCCTTATAGATGATGTGCCCTAATAGAGTTCCAAAAGGCGTAGAAAATACACACTTCTTGATGTTTAATGAGATGTTTAACTATCTACATCTTTCAAACATTAAGCATAAGTTGTCACAATGATCCTTGACAAGCCCATATATCGTCCAATCATCTAAGTAAACCTGCAAGAATTTGTGAATAAAATCCTAGAATGACTTGAACAACTATGCGTGAAAATACTACATAGTGCATTCTTCAGTCCAAAGGGCATCACCGTATATGCAAAGCTTCCCCATTCAATCGTGAATGTTATTTTCTCTTGATCTTCCTTAACAATTCTGTACCTAATGATACCTAAAGAATCCATCTGTAAAAGAGTAAATTTCACACCCTACAACGCCTTCTAATATTTCCTCAGTGAAAGGTGTAGGAAAAGGATCAATCACACATGCAACATTCAGCTCCATGTAGTCCACACAAATCCTAATCCAACCATCTTTCTTTATATTGATTACCATGGGGCTAACCCACTTTGATTATTCTAGGGGCTTAATGATGCAAGATTTCAACATCTTGTCAATTTCTTCTTTAACTTTTATGCATAGGTTAGGGTTCATCCTATAAGGTCTCTTCTTGACCGGGTGCACACCTTCCTTTAGCTTAATCTTCATCTCACCCAAAGACTCATGCACTTCCTTTAAATCATAGTAGCCCCTAGGAAATAATTCTTGGAAATCACATAGTAACTCAATTATCTTATCCACTTTAGAATCAGACCAATAATAATCCAATTATGGCCTCCTTAGCTTCGACATTTGTGCCAATGTTCACTTTCTTAGTCTTCATAGGTTCATGATAGGTGTGCACCTTCTTATCCACACTATCTAAAACCTCATGTGTATCTTTTGAATGATCAATGTAAAAAATTTCTACTTCTTCTTCATCCACTATGTAGACCATATTTCCTTTCTCCTTCTCAAGGAAAACAAACTCAAGTAGTGTGGCATCTACCTCATCTACTTTATAAAAATGCGTTCCTGGGTTTGCCTCACCAATTAAATCTTGAATGAGTTCTTTAGCCTTTGAACTATCTCCCATAGTCAAACACTTCATAACTTGTAATGTCAATCTTTCACCAAAGGTTTAGTGGAGAAGTAGTCAAAAGTATGGATCATTCCTGTAGTCAAATCCTGCCAATTTCCAGTCTCCATATGCAGCTCCACATAAACATGCCAAACACATGCACAACCACATAAAGTAAAATAAAGTTTATGCACCCACAGTGAAGGTGGTAAAGCTTCCTGCCCCTCTGTCTAGAGTCTCTCACAGTGCTGAAAGTGGTGGTAAACAGGTTGATTATCATGATATATGCATATTTGAGTAGGTGAATTTCTCCTGATGGAATCGAGTTGTTAGATAAATTATTAATTCATTCCATTCTATGAGATTATCCTTGTGAACCATCCACCAGTGTACTTCCATCCCGCGTAGGGTATAGACTAACATATTTCTTTTGTCCACTTTATCTCTTCCATTGTTCCTCCATGGTGCATAGGAATACCGCAGAGTCTCCTTCTCTAGTGTACTGGGGTATAAAGTTGTTACTTATCCTCCTAATACAACAAGGTCTACCTCCTTGTGCACATGCACTTTGATTATCACTTCGCGCCCAACCATCTCATAAGTTCCATGTGCCCAATTATCACAAGCAATACTTTTAGTATCGCTAATAAACTATGCATCTTCCCACTAGAGGATTCCTTCCTTAGATGGCTCAAGTACTTCCATATCTCGAATGACAGCACACATAAATTTTGTTCAGGTCTTCCTCACTCAAAGGTTCAACATAAGGTGCAAATTTCCCATCTGTCAAAGGGATAATAACTTGTTCTTCCTTGTTCTCAAAACTTATATACCCCTTGTTGAACCGTAGATCAAAATTATTTGCATAACACCAAGGGCGCCCAAGTAGAGCTGGGAAGTTGTATGCTTCTACAAGTGCTAAAACCTCAAAGTCCCCAGTGAATTTGGCCCCTTGTATAGTAATGGATGCATCCTTTAAAACTTCTATTAGAGTGGCCTTAGTTTGATTTGCCATAAACAATACATTAGAGGATTGTTGTAATGGAGGTCTTCCCATCTTCACTCATGCATCTAAAGTAAGCACATTAACTTCCATGCGCCTGTGTCAATCAATATATTTCTCAAAATCCACCCATCCACAACAAAATTTAGAGTGATCTCCTTGTCATAATCCAAGCTATGAGGGGGGAGATTAGCATGCAGGATCTGTGATCCATTCTTAATACTTGCATGTAGAGTGTTTCCCTTTAACAAATTCCCTAGTAATGGAATAATATTCTCCTAGTGAATAGCATCTTGCATACCTATTTCAAATCATCAACATCTAACTGGACCGTATCACTGATTCCTTCTTTTGTTCTAACTTCCATGATTATTCCTTTAAACAATATTTCACCCTGAAGATTTCTGAGCACCTCCATGGTCTCCTAATAAACCTCCTTCTGATGTGTAGGATCTGGGTATTTGGCATGTAAAACCTCCTCCTTAGTAATGGTAGGCTTCTGTTGCAATGTTTCTCTGGCGTGCATAGTTTCAGCGTGTGTAGTAATCTTCACATGTATTACCTTAGGTTCCAGTGCCAACTTTAACATCCATTGATTTTCCATTGCATGTTGTATTCTAACCATCCCTGTGACCTTGTTCTCATGTTTATACTACTTACTAAGATGCTCATGTAAGTTCAGGAACTCCTCATAGTTATGATTCTTTCCACAAAAAGAACAAGTAATATTTTGAGGGAATTCACACTTGTAGTGGTTAGGAGATCCACACGTATAACATGTTCCACGAGGAAACTCACCTCATCCACCACCATGGCCTCAACCCCTGAATCCACCATGGTATCCTTGACCTCTCCCACAACATCCTTCAAAGCACCCTTCATTCTGATCATAACACCCTTGAGTGTGATCACAACCATGACACTCACTCTTACTTTTAGAGGTATTTGATACTTATGTTTGTTGCCCACCAATATCAATGGCATCATGGATCTAATCAATAAATCTGTAATCCTTGGTATTATGAGTCGTGGACCGAAAAATCTTACAGTAGAAAGATACATTCCTCCTTAGCACATGTTGTAATAATGGGCAATGACTTACATCATGGTCTAAATGACATATCTTACAGTCTAGCAATAATGAACACATTGACCTACGGGGAAAAATATCCTTAGTGTTCCCCTAAAATTCATAATATGTACATCAAATCCCAGTGCGCGTCTCATGTGCTGAATTGGCCAATAGTTTCTTTAATTGCTTTACCATAGCTGCAATATGAGCTTCTAGGAATGGGATCCTCTAATGTCTATACTTATGACGGCCATAGCATGTAACACTGCTTCAAGCGCTTCACGTGGATCCCCATATGTCTTATGTGACAACACCCTCATAAATGGTGTGATCAAGCCTTCGAAAAACCATTGTGCATGTTGGCTTGCATGGATATCATATGAAAGTTTAGACAAAAGTGTTTTGAAATGGGAATCATATTCCCAAACACTTTTAGTAGTGCCCTACTTAATATCCTTAAGCACGCTTATACTCTTCTACTTGAACTCAGGGATATAAAATTCCTTAAGGAAAGCATCCCATAATGTTGTATAATCTATGCAAGAGTGATCAAGGTCAAACTTCCTATACCAACTGTGTGTGCATCCGTGCAATGTAGTTTCGAACTGACTTGCCTTGCACTCAGAAGTTGCGATCCCTTTTACATGCCACAGTATCTCAAAAATATGCACATGCTAAGCAATATCTTCTATTCCCCTTATACTCTAGAAGATGAAGTGACATCTCCATGTAAATATTATGGGGTTGGTGAGGACCATGCCCACCAGATACATAATCCCCTATGTTAACTCTACCTCCAAACCCACCAGATCCACCATAACCAGAGTCACCTATGCCCCCTGATCCTCTACATGTAGCTGTAAGTGAACCAGATGATGTACTGCCATGTGTCCCAACAATGGTACTAAAATAAACTCATACAGTCTGCGAGGTGGTACTACTCCCATAGGTGAGTCCAAAACTCTGCGTGCTTGAGTTATGTGCTGAAGACATGCCTAAAAAGGTACCTCTAAATAATAAGGAAGACGTATTCCTGACCATATATGTACTTACTATTTGATTTACTCCTATTATTCTACTGCCCAAACTAGCTTATTAACTATTAACTGTACTAGAAATTGGAAAACCAAATGCAAGGGCTAGGTTGCCAGGTAGATTCAGATGTGTGCTCACAGCCCATGTTGTCTCTATTGGCATGCTCTCATAAGAGGCCAATGAGGGTTCCTTGTCATGCTTTCCCAAATGGGGGAGTTCAAAATGCTTTGGCTCCATGCCTTCTGCGTGAGCTCTAAATCCTTCACGAGCCATTTCTCTTCTCAATTCCACCCATTTTGCATTCTCGCATTGTGTTATCTTACAAAATTGACAAGGGTAATTTTTAGGTAACCATACCAAAAATTTTGTTTTGGCCCCAAGGAATTTTGACAACGTTCGAAATTGCCTAAAATTCCCCTTTCGAAAATCAAGTTTTAAGAACTTAGCCATTTTCAGCCTTTTTGAGCTGGGTGCAAATATTGTTGTGACAACATCAAGAAAAGTGTGCCCCTTTGGCACCCTAAAAGGCATGTCAACATGACAAGAGTTGTGCCCCTAAGGCGCTAAGAGTTACATGCCAACATCCTCAAACCTGTGCCAAAGAAACGCGCTTAAGGCATGAAAATTAATGTGTCGACAGATAAAAATGTGCACCCCCTTTTCCCCTTGGTGCTGAAAATTGCATGTTGACACTTCCTTAAGTGCGCCATAAGTGCTGAAATCCCCATGTCAACACTTCATCAACTGCGCCAAAGGCGGTTGGTGGCGTAATAAATACCAGGTTTTCTATATATAGGCACATTCAACCTATCATTTTCATGAATTAAAAAACAAGAAAAGTCTTTCCTCTACGCTTGTCAGTTATCCTCGTCAGCCTCATGTGCCATTCCTCACACTTATGGATCCCACATCTGTCCTTCATCATTATATATCTTGGTAAGTGGTTTCTACCCATCTTGTTGTTGTTTGTGGTTTTTATGTCAGGTTAGGTGATTAGGGTTATATATCAATAACAATGAACCTAAAAATAATTTAACAAACCAAATCGGCCTGCTAAAAACCCCTCTTTCCACTCCTTCCAGATCTGTAAATCTGGAAGGCTCTGCCTCAGAATGAGCTCAAACCCATTTTGCCTCTACTCCCTGCCTTGCTGAAAACCTCTCCTCCTTGTCATTTGCCAAATCCAAATGCAAAATATAAGAAAAACCAAGAAATGAGGTAATCGGCCAAACTGTTAAAAATTTGTTAAAACCTTCGGCGCACTGTCTTTCCATGTTGCATTCAACATAGTCGCGTCATAGGCGCAATGGAGACCCATGCAGCAGGCATCCCTCTTGTGCGCTACCTAAGCAAACACTTGGCCATTTTTCAAAAAGGCGTAGGTGCTGGCGCAAGAACAATAACATCAACATTATATGTTGTGTAAACCAAACCTGCACCACACATGTAAAACCCTTGGCGTGCTAAATTTCTGTGTTACATATCCCGCAAGTGTGCCTGGCGCACCTCAAGCACCTGTAACAAATTTCACATCTGTGCCTTGGTGCACCCTAAACGTGTGCAACACCAAGTAAGTCTGCGCCCTGCCAAAACCTCTTAAGGCGCTGGTGCAACTTCCTCCCCACCAACATCTACATGTTGGCTGATTCCTAAGTGTGCCTTGCTATTTCAAGCCCTTGCAGCATGCTGTAAACCTGTGCCTTGCACCTTAAGGCTTATAAATAGCTCATTTTTCATTCTACAAGCTGTTATTATGGATAACATGATGGTTGACATGGCTCTCCTGTGTTGGACCTCTCTATTTCTTATTGCAGAGTAACAGTAATCCTCGAGTGCACTTATGTATTCATCGAGTAAGAAGCCAACTGAGTCTAAAGGAAAATCTAAGTTGACAGAGCAAGAAATGAAATATAAATATCAGAGAGTCAGGATGCCTGACTCACTTGTAGAATGCTCTCTCGATATCAGAGATTCTGAGCTGGGCCACATAGACATGGATGATTTCTAGGCCAAAACCCAACAAGTTACCGGTAGCCCATGGATGGACAAGCTAGTGGGAAGCAGGCTACATTTTGTAGCAAGTCTTCTAGTAAGCGCTATCAATAATGAGTTCATCATGATAGTGGCCCGTTGTTACAATAAAGACACAAGATGTGTTGAAGAAAAAGAGGGCAAGGTGATCATTAACCTCACATCCCGAAACTTTGAAGTCATGTTGGGCATTCCTCACCATAACTAGTATGTGGCAGTAAGATGAGAAGACTACATAAAGAATTGGATCGACAATGAAGACAAGTGTATGCAAATGATGAATGAGGTTTACCTGAAGAACAAAAAGGTAATGAGAAGATGGCCACAGACCATCCACTGCAGTGACTTCTCAGAGGAGCTAAGTGATACCATCACTTTCCTTAGCAGAGTATTTGGGCTTCCTGATGCCCACCACTTTCACAAATGGATGCTCAGGTACTTAGAGACCATAAGCAAGAATGTGCCTGAGCAACATTTCGGCTGGGGAGAGATTATCAGTGATACTATCTCGCAGCAACTCCAACAAGTTTCAATGACTGGGAGATTCTATATGAACTCCTATGTCGTATATGTCGTTGCCTCAGAGAGAGAATATCCGGGACTGATTCAAAGCGGGATATGGCCTCAGGTCAAGATATATGAGTACTACCGGGAGCTAAGGCTCGAGGCCAGTATCGCCCAATTCAACAAGATCAACGATGCCTTTTTCTATGAGGTGATCTACCTAATGAGGCCGAACATGAGACATGGTCAGACCAGCATGAGCGTGGTCACTGCCACAAAGAAATGGGGGGATTTGTTTATACAATTCCCCACCTTCACCTATCTCAGAGCTGTAAACTTCCTGGGAGAACCCACAAGGTTACCAAGGTATGCGGGGCCCAAGCTGATCCTGCTGGAGCTGTCAAGACAACTAATCACCTATCACAAGAAGTTTATGAAAAGAAAGAAGGGTGGGACTCCTTTCCCCCTCACGGTTGGTACATACATATGCGCCTCATTGGTTAAAGCCACGAAATGTTTACAGAGCTATAATTGCTCAACCTGAAGCATAATTTCCTGGCAAGGCCAACCTTTGACTACCAGGCTTGCCTCCCCAAGGAAAAGATCGATCCCATCCATGTCCCTGAGATCGAGGACATATGGATAGACGTCAACCATGAAGTTGAAATCAGGCAAAAAGATCACTCCTGGCTGGCACTGGCAGAGATCATCCACTATGGAGTTGCCATCATCCCAAAATATTTCCAAGAAACTGATCAGGAAATTGATCAAGTTTTCCTTGACATAGATGGGGATGATTGGCCATTCTCAAGCATCAATAGGACCAAGGCACCAAAGACCGTAGAAGAAAGGGTCCAACCCATGCTGCAATGCACCGAACATTGGTGCAAATGAAATGGTCTCATCTACCTTGGGGTGGATTTCACCACTTCCCCCTTGGGAAGAGCGCCTCCCAAGCCAGATCACTTGCCAAAGGGCAAAGGAAAGGATGAAGTTGGAGAATCAAGCCAGTAGGAGAAAGCTCTTGATAGCCCTCCTTCTACCTCAAAGCAAATAGTGGACTTAGTGTCCCCGGGTAAAGAAGAAGTGGCAGATGTTCCAACGGACACATCCACTCAGGATGTTGTCACAACTACAACTGTGGAGATGACCGCCTTTCCCTCTTCTACTCCCCCTCCTCCTTCTACCCCTCAGGTAACCACTCCTTTGGTTATGTCTTCTCCTCCGTCTTCTTCCCTTCCATCTCCCACCTCTTCCATCTTTTCCTCCCTTGCGGATCTGTCGCCTAGTATTTCCTCTATCCAACTACAGATCCCTTCCATCTCCATGTCCTTCTCTTCCCCTGTAGTGAATCTAGGCCCTACAAGCACTAGTGCATTGGACTCTTTATCCATGCCACCACCAAGTGTTTCCACTTTCTTCCCTGAGTCCACTCCAATTGCTCCCCCTTTCACCCCCATTTCCTCCTCTTCTTCTGATCCTGATCCGCTAAGTCCTGGTTGGATCTCTGACCACCTGAGTCAACACAAGAGGAAAGTCCCCATTACAACTATAGACTTCTCCGTCATTCCAACAAAGGGACACAAGTAAAAAGCATTAACTCGCTTCTTGAAAAGTGCCTCAAGAGAAAGGGTCATGGAGATAGCCTATCTGGATCCCATAAAGAAGAAAGAAGATTTGTCTGCTACAGACTTCACAGTGACTCAGGTCACAATGGGAACATCATCCGAGAGCCTGCAAGGAGAAGCCTTGTCAGCTGTTGATGCCCTCTGCAAGAAGCTTCAAGAGGCCAAAGAGGAGAAGAGAGTGCTCAAAGAACAGAACAAACATCTCCTCCAAGCTTTGCAGAAGATGGGCAGAGCTCCTTCAGCAACTACTGCAGAACCTGTTCAAGCTCCCAGCCAAGAAAAAATAGATGAATACATAAAGATTGCTGAACAGGGTACAACTATGTCATCCTGGATTGAGAAGATCCTCCAGGATGGTCAGATAATAATTGGTAAGTTCACGTTGCTGCATCAGGATATAACTCGAGGAAATAAAGAGCTACAAGTAGTAGTGAGCTCCCTTTCTAGGGAGTTGGATAACACTAGGTTACAACATGGAACATTCCAGACCATGGTCAACTGTTCGGCTGACGACCTATTAAAGGTCAGCGTTATCGATCACCCATGGGCACATTATAAAGCTCTCACTGCTTTAGATTACCGGGTCGATCAAATGGAATTCATCCTGGAAAGAATCGACAAATTCAAGGAAGAAGCCTTGGATGCGCTACACAACATGGAGAAAGTAGTTTCAAAAATGTCTCCTAGATTGCTCAAGCCATCCTATGAGTTGAGAGAAGTAGATGACATGTTCCAACTCTTCAAGGGTATTGTCTCTCAAGGTTTGGCGCAAGAGGTCACTTTCGATCGAGAGTCCATCAACAACCTCTTAACCTGCCATGATTTTATAGGCTCTTTGATCAATGCAAATGAAGAGTACGCTGATTTTCCCGACAAGCTCAAGAATGAGAAAGAGACTTGTGAAGTTATTCACGACCATTTCCAGGGTCCTAATCAATACCAACTTCAAAAGATAATCAACAAGTTTGTAGAGTATCGGGCACAGTGCCACATTGACTCTCCTGAGCCTCAGCTAGAAGCTAAATTCGAGCCAAGAGACGATGATGAATAGCTTCCTCCAGGATGGATTTTCCATTTTTGTAAAATATTTAAAAGCATGTTGGCACACGTGATGACATCATCCATGTTGCACCATGGGATGTTACCATCCTAAAAATTACCCCAAAGTCAACTTTTGACTTTTAGATATTTTGTAAATAAGTGGTTGCTTTCCTTTTGTCCTCTCTCTCCTTCTCCTTCTATAAATACTGGAATACTTGTATTCTGAGGTGGACAGTTTTGTATAAAAATTAGAAGTGAGGAGAGAAAGACTTTGTGCTTTCTTGTAACAGAAGAAAATATTAATACAAATATTGAGACTTTGTGTTGAATTTATGTGTTATGTGCATTAGATCTCTCTTAAGTTAGATCTGTGTTTCTTTTCTATTAGATCTATCTCTACTTTTGTCATTTGTTCATCAGTATTGCTTTATTTGTTTATGTAAGTAAGTTTGGCTCTGTTTACTACTAGCCCAAAGCATAAACCTTCTGACCTTTCTATCTTGGAATTCATTTCTTTTCTCCCTTCAGATCTATCCTTCCTCCATTCCTTCTTTCCTACCTTTCTGTTCTTAGTCCAAACTACCTCTACTGGGATGAGATCCCAAACCCCCTGAAGGTAGAATACTGTAAGATTTGCATAGGTTCCTGCTTGGTAGAATAGCAATAAACCAGTTTAGCTTTGCTGTCTCAAAGAGGGGCTATGCCCTACACACTGTTGGCCTGTTTCCCCATGATCTGCCCATCCGATAGATTTTCAAACCAATAGTTTTTGGTGACTCCGCTGGGGATTGAACTAAGGAAATAGATAAAAAACTGTGAAAATCACTACCAGTTTGCAAATTTTAACCCTTTGTTAAAAACCAATTTTTTTACAAAAGTGGTCCAAACTGAAAATTTTCTTAGCAGATCTATAGATCTAGACCAGTTAGAAACCTTTAGTTCGCTGAGTTTTTATAAAAATCTGTATATTTCCGTAGATATGAGATTATGATATTTTACAATATTTTCAAAACCTTGCAAAAATCAGATCTAAGATCTGAAAATCAGCTTACTAAAATTTACCCACCTTTTATCCCTACTAATCCTTGTCATAAAACCGCAATCGGTTGTTTAAAAGGGATAAATTTAAGTATTTAGAAAAGTGCATGCTACTGATTTTTTCCAGAAAAATTAGAAAATCAGCAAGTACAAACAAAAAGATTATTATAAATCTACTCCAAATTATTGCCGATCTGAGCAGATACACTGGTGGGTGAACCATTTACCCGTAGCAGAAGAGCTCGTGGAGAATTCGATCCTATTTTTGATCTACTTCAGAGGCACAATTTCAGTATTACACCAACATGATTCTCATCACTGAGTTCAGCTGATCGGTCAGCAAGAAGTGCCTCGCCTCCACGAAAGAACTGGTTTTCACAAGGAGCTTCCACGTCAATTTGTAGTGCCTTGTTACTAAGCGGAACCACACTCCCGGCTCGCGTCCTCTTTCTAGATTTTCAAATGGTAGTACCATGGGGAAATGCTATGGGTCCTCTTGCATTGCCGCATCCAGTTCACGCACTTCCTCATGGAAATCACAAGAATTTCCCAAGATTTGATGGGAGTGGAAATCAAAGCACAGATGCACATATATCTACATTCATTATGTCATGCAACATCCTAGATGTGACCCATGAAGACGTGTCGGTACGCCTCTTTCTGAAGACCTTGCAAGGTCCTGCAGTAGAGTGGTTCCAACACTTGCCGGCCGGATATATCACCAGTTGGGCCACTTTATGAACTGCATTTGAAGATAGGTATAAGCCTTCAGAAGATGCATTTGCGTTACCATCAAAGATTACTCACTTGAAGAAGGATGCCAATGAAACCATGTGTGATTTTATCACCCGTTTCAATTTGCTGATTAACCGTGTGCCACCTGCCATGTTGCCAACACCAGAAAATCAAAAGTGTTTCTTTGTGAATGCCATGAGTTCAAGAGTAAGTTTCTTACTTTTACAAGAACAAATCACCACCTTGGTCCTCACTCAAGCTGCAGCCATTCAGATAGAGGATAACCTGCTTATATCTGGTGAGTTAAAATGAGAGCCATCCAAATCAAAGGCTTTGACTCCTTCTCAAGCCACTTCATCAGATCTGGCATTCCAGAAGATGGAAAATGACTTTCTCACATTAAAGAAGCAATTAACTCAAGCTTCATCTAGCGCTCAGTACCAGGATATCCCACGGAGGTACTTCACTCCCAATAACACCCCTCAAAGGTCACGTTTTCCCGTTGCTACTCCAAGGTTAGCACTTGAGGCCCCTTCGATTAATGCCTTGGTTGAGATCGAAGAAGATGAGCAAATTTACGAAGAACCTTCATCGCAAGGAGAAGATGATCAAGATGTCAGTGAACCGACTGGCGACTCTACGATCGGGTATATGGAATTTGAAGATGAGGAATCTGATGAAGAGGAAGGTACCCAAGGGTATGCAAGCAGACAGTCATATGTTGTTTTCACCCACTCACAAGGAAAAGAAGCAAAAGTTGCTGCTAAGATACAAAAAGAAAAGGCCATATTAAAAATGCCTCCAACAATTGCTAAAAAAGGTAATCCCCTTCCTGCTCAACCTCCTATCAAGCCTTTTGTGAAGAAATATTTTCCTCCTGTTTCTCCTCCAAATCAACCTCCCTCCAGTTCCATAAAGACCAATACTAATCCTCTACCATTGCGAAACTAAGGACTCATTCCTTCGTCAGCACAACCCTTGGTCGCATTCGACATAGTTGACCATGCCAAAAGGACCAAGATCCAGATGTCTGAAGCTGAGTACCTTCAGTCTAACCCCGATCAGCTTGTTAGATTAACCAAGTAAATTCAAAGTGAAGTTGCCATCTCTCACCCTGTTTCTCAAAAAGGAATTCTTTCCTCTCCTCCTACATCCCGCATAAACATTACATCGACATCCGCGTTAGGTAAAATTGAACCTTTTTACCTTTCTCTCTTGATTAATGGTCATAAGTTAAGCAACTTCATAATTGATTCTAGAGAATCTAACAACGTCATGCCAGAAACGGTCGCCCATGCTTTGGGCCTCACACTCACTAAACCTTTTGGTAGGTGTTACTCCATGGAAACCAAGCAGGTACCATTAATAGGTCAGATCAAGGATGCACAGTTCACATTCGCAACATTCCTGGAGAAAAGAGTTAAAATGACTATTCTCGTAGTTGATATTCCAGCCGCCTACGGGATATTACTAGGGAGGAGTTTTTGCAGAGAAGTTGGTGGAGAAATCCATATGACTGGTCCAAAGCCAAAATCTCTGTCAAAGGAGTTATGCAGATGTTGGAGCCAAAATCACAAAAGAAATATCTGGTCACTAACTCCGACGACCCCAAGGCCCAGATTCTCTTCGAATCATCAAGGATGGGGCATTACTTCTTGTCCACTGACTCTGATAAAATGGAAGTTCTCATCCAGGAGGAAGACCTCAACAAGATATGGACACTGCAGTTTGATGGAACTTGTGCAACAAGTGGGTGCGGGGCTGGGGCCGTTCTAATATCTCATGAGGAGGAGATTTTCCCTCTTTGTTTCAAATTACATTGTTTCAATACAAACAATGCTGCTGAGTATGAATATTTTCTACTTGGTATACAAGCTGCAAAAGAAAGAGGAATTAAGAATTTAAAAGTACAGGGTGACGCTGAGCTGATCGTCAATTAAGTGAAAGGGCTATACCAAGTGAAGAAAGACAGGCTTAGACACTACCGCAATGTAGTGTGGGACAACATCGAGGAGTTTGACGCTTTCTCAATCAAAGCAGATCCACAGGCTCAGAATGACATGGCTGATTCTTTGGTTGGCTTGACCTCTCTCATGCTCCCTCATCCAGGGTTAAAAACAGACACATATACCATTGAGGTATTTTTCTGCCCAAGTGTGCCAGATAATTCACAACACTTGTAGGTATTCAATGATGATAATCAGCTTATCACTTTCCTAGAGAAATCTGAAAATTTCAAAGAGCTCCACTTTGATGGATCGACTTCTGCGTGTCGCGAGTCTCTCACAGGCCAAGCGCAGGAATCGGCAGAAGATCAAGGCATATGTCAGCTCAAGGGAAATAAGATCCCGAAAGGTTTAGTTTCCTTGGAATGATTATTTGATAAACATGACCGTTTTGTCAAGAAGAGGCGACAAGATGATCCTAACTCTTCTACGGAAACTGAATCTGTCAATTTGGGCACTACAGAACATCCTCGGTCTGTGAACATCGGGAAGTGTTGTACACCCGAGGAAAAGCATAAATTTTTCAAATTGCTGAAAAGATATATGGATGTACTGGCATGGTCTTATGTTGATCTAAAGTCATTTAAGCCTAAAGATAATCAGCACGACATACCGCTCAAAGAAGACGTTAAGCCTTTTCGTCAAAAGCAAAGGCACTATAACCCAAAGATCTCAGGTACCATCCAGGCTAAAAAATACAGAAGATGCTGGATGTAAGAATCATTTTTCCAATTCATCATAGTACTTAGGTCGCTAATATTGTACCTATGCGGAAGAAGAACGGTGAAATATGCATATGCGTGGACTTTCACAACCTGAACCAGGCATCCTTAAAAGACAATTATCCACTACCCATAATGGATCAAGTTCTACAGGCAGTAATCGGTTCAGAGATGCTGTCCATGCTTAATGGTTTCTCGGGCTACAATCAGATTAAGGTCTCACCTGAAGATCAATTTAAAACAACATTCACCACTCCATGGGGCACCTTCTCCTACAGCAGGATGCCGTTCGGTTTAACCAATGCCGGTGCCACCTTCCAACGTGCAATGGAATTCACATTCAAAGGCATGATGGGAAAGGTCATTGTATTATACCTAGATGACTTAACCATGTTCTCTAAGAAACGAAATGATCACTGTGATCATCTGGAGCAAGTCTTGATTAGATGCTGAGAACACAGAATTTCCCTGAACCCTAAGAAGTCAGTTTTCGAGGTCACCGAAAGAAAATTGTTGGGACACATCATCAGCAAAGAAGGCATGAAGATAGATGTCAAAAGAGTCAAGGCTATTCAGAGCCTTACCTTGCCCACAAGCAAGACCGGTGTTCATTCTTTCTTTGGAAAGGTGAATTTTCTCAGATGCTTTGTTCCCGACTTCACCGAAAAGACTCGTTATATATCCAATATGATGAAAGGGTCGAAAATATTCCGATGGAGTGAAGAAGGCAAGATGTCATTCGAGGATATAAAAGCCTCCGTTGCTCATGCAGCCATCCTAGTTTGTCTGGACTTCTCCAAGGATTTCATCATGTACAACTATGCGTCTGCGCATACTGTATCCGCTATCTTAATGCAGAAGAAATTTGAGGATGTTGAATCCCCTATTTATTTCATGAGTTATCCTCTAAAGCCTCATGAAATAAAGATGTCTCAGCTAGAAAAACATGCCTTTTCCATGGTCAAAGCAGTTAAGAACTTCTACTACTACATACTGAATTCTCATACAATAGTGCTGGTTCCTGACACGATAATTAAGTCAATCATGACCCAACAGGAGTTAGGAATCCTATGAGGGAATTGGATTGCAAAGGTCCAAGAGTATGATCTAGACATCAAACCAACCAAGTTGGTAAGAGGTAAGGGCCTATGTCAGCTTATGGTTGAAAATAGGGACCCAAAAGCACTTGAGGAGCAAGCTGCTCAGGTTGACGGAGAACAGGGTGAACTGGAGAAAACGGATTCTCTGCCTATGGTCCTATTTGTTGCAACTAATGATGAATGGTATTCAGACATCACTTTCTTCCTCACTTATGGAGAGTGCCCAATACATATAAATGTAAAGGAAAATCAAACGGTAAAGCTTAGGGTTGCACGGTATGTCATTTGGGATGACGGGTTATACAAGCGCAGAATTGATGGCATCTTCCTATGATGTGTTGACAAGCTGCAACAGGTAAAATTACTAGAAAGCTTTCATGACTCAGCCTGCGGTGGTAATTTCTCCTCTTCCATCACAACACATAAGATCATTCGGGCCAGGTACTACTGGCCAATGTTATTTCAGGATGTAGCCACCTGGGTAGCGAAATGTGAACTCTGCCAATAGTTTTTTGGAAAACCAAAGTTGGCTGCGATTCCCCTTAGGCCCGTCATTATTGATGAAACATTCAGGTAATGGGGAATTAAATTTATTGGAGCACTCCATCCCCAATCGAGTTCTGGACATAGTTATGTCCTAACAGCAACAGATTACATCATCCTCAAACCAACGCCAAAGAAACGTGCTTAAGGCGTGAAAATTAATGTGTCGACAGATAAAAATGTGTGCCCCCCTTTCCCCTTGGCACTAAAAATTGCATGTTGACACATCCTTAAGTGTGCCATAAGTGCTGAAATCCCCATGTCGACACTTCACCAACTGTGCCAAAGGCGGTTGGTGGCGCAATAAATACCAGGTTTTCTATATATAGGTGCATTCAACCTGTCATTTTTACAAATGAAAAAACAAGAAAAGTCTTTCCTCTGTGCTTGTCAGTTATGCTAGTCAGCCTCACGTGCCGTTCCTCACGCTTGTGGATCCCACATCTGTCCTCCATCAATTTATCCTAGTAAGTGTTTTCTGCCCATCTTGTGTTGTTTTTGGTTTTTATGTCGGGTTAGGTGATTAGGGTTGTATATCAATAACAATGAACCTAAAAAGAATTTAACAAACCAAATCGGCCTGCTGAAAACCCCTCTTCCCACTCCTTCCAGATTTGCAAATATGGAAGGCTCTGCCTTAGAATGAGCTTTAACCCATTTTACCTCTACTCCCTGCCTTGCTGAAAACCTCTCCTCCTTGTCATTTTCCAAATCCAAATGTAAAATATAAGAAAAACCAAGAAATGAGGTAATCGGCCAAACTGTTAAAACCTTTGGTGCACTGTCTTTCCGTGTTGCATTCAACACAGTCACATCATAGGTGTAATGCAGACCCATGCAGTAGGCATCCCTCCCACACGCTACCTAAGCAAGCACTTGGCCATTTTTAAAAAAGGTGCAGGCGCTGGCGCAAGAACAATAACATCAACATTATATGCTATGTAAACCAAACCCGTGCCATGCATGTAAAACCCTTGGCATGCTAATTTTCTGTGTTACATATCTTGCAAGTGCACCTGGCACACCTCAAGCACCTCTAACAAATTTAACATCCATGCCTTGGCGCTCCCTGAACGCGTGCAACACCAAGCAAGTCTGCACCTTGCCAAAACATCTTAAGGCGCTGGCACAACTTCCTCCCCACCAACATCTGCATGTTGGTTGATTCCTAAGTGTGCCTTGCTATTTCAAGTCCTCACAGCCTGCAGTAAAGCTATGCCTTGCACTCAAACACTTATAAATTGGTCATTTTTCATTTTGTAAGTTTTAAACTATGGATAACATGACAATTAACATGGCTCTCCTGTGTTGGACCTCTCTGATTCTTCTTACAGAGCAACAACCACCCTTGATCTCACACATGTATTTGTTGAGCAAGAAGCCAACTAAATCTAAAGGAAAAGCTAAGTTGACAGAGCAAGAAATGAAATATAAATATCAGAGAGTCAGGATGTCTGACTCGCTTGTAGAATGTTCTCTTGATATCAGAGACTTTGAGCTGGACCACATAGACATGGATGATTTCTAGGCCAGAACCCAACAAGTTACCGGTAGCCCATGGATGGACAAGTTGGTGGGCAGCGGGCTACATTTTGTAGCAGGTCCTCCAGTAAGCACTATCAATAATGCATTCATCATGATAGTGACCCGTTGTTACAATAAAGACACAATATGTGTTGAAGACAAAGAGGGCAAGGTGGTCATTAACCTCACAGCTCGACACTTCGAAATCATGTTGGGCATTCCTCACCATAGCTAGTATGTGGCAGTAAGCCAAGAAGACTGCATAAAGAATTGGAATGACAATGAAGACAAGTGCATGCAAATGATGAACAAGGTTTACCTAAAGAACAAAAAGGTAGCGAACAGATGGCCATAGACCATTCACCGCAATGACTTCTTAGAAGAGCTAAGTGATACCATCACTTTGCTCAGCAGAGTATTCGGGCTTCCTGATGCCCACCACTTTCACAAATGGATGCTTAGGTACTTAGAGACCATAAGCAAGAATGTGCCTGAGAAACGTTTCAGCTGGGAAGAGATTATCAGTGATACTATCTTGCAACAACTCCAATAGGTTTCAACGACTGGGAGATTCTATATGAACTCCTATGTCGTATATAGAGAGATAATATTCGGGACTGATTCAGAGTGGGATATGGCCTCAGGTCAAGATATATGAGTACTACCAGGAGCTAAGGCTCGAGGCCAGTATCACCCAATTCAACAAGATCAACGACGCCTTTTTCTATGAGGTGATCTACCTAATGAGGCCGAACATGAGACATGGTCGGACCAGCATGAGCGTGGTCACTGCCACAAAGAAATGGTGGGCTTTGTTTACACAATTCCCCACCTTCACCTATCTTAGAGCGGTAAAATTTATGGGAGAACCCACAAGGTTACCAAGGTATGTAGGGCCCAAGCTGATCCTTTTGGAGCTGTCAAGACAACTAATCACCTATCACGAGAATTGTATGAAAAGAAAGAAGGGTGGGACTCCTTTCCCCCTCACGGTTCATAGGTACGCCTGCTCCTCATTGAGTAAAGCCCGAGAAATGTTTGCAGAGTTGGAATTTCTCAACCTGAAGCATAATTTCCCGGCAAGGCCAACCTTCGAATGTTGGGCTTGCCTCCCCAAGGAAAATATCGATCCCATCCATGTCCTTGAGATCGAGGACATATGGATAGACGTCAACCACGAAGTTGAAATCAGGCAAAAATATCACTCCTGGCTAGCATTGGCAAAGATCATCCACTATGGAGTTGCCATCATCCCAAAATATTTCCAAGAAACTGATCAGGAAATTGATCAAGTTTTCCTTAACACGGATGGGGTGATTGGCCATTCTCAAGCATCGATAGGACCAAGGCACCAAAGACCATAGAAGAAAGGGTCCAACCAATGCTGCAAAGCACTGAACATTGGTGCAAACGAAATGGTCTCATCTACCTTGGGGTGGATTTCACCACTTCCCCCTTGGGAAGAGCACCTCCCAAGCCAGATCACTTGCCAAAGGGCAAAGGAAATGATGAAGTTGGAGAATCAAGCCAGCCGGAGAAAGCTCCTAATAGCCCTCCTTCTACCTCAAAGAAAATAGTGGACTTAGTGTCCCTGGGTAAAGAAGAAGTGGCAAATGTTCCAAATGACACATCCACTTAGGATGTTGTCACAACTACAACTATGGAGATGACTGCCCTTCCCTCTTCTGCTCCCCCTCCTTCTTTCACCCCTTAGGTAACCGATCCTTTGGTTATGTCTTCTCCTCCATCTTCTTCCATTCCATCTCCCACCTCTTCCATCTTTTCCTCCCTTGCGGATCTGTCGCCTGGTATTTCCTCTATCCAACTACAGATCCCTTCAATCTCCATGTCCTTCTCTTCCCTTGTAGTGAATCTAGACCCTACAAGCACTAGTGCATTAGACTCTTTATCCATGCCACCACCAAGTGTTTCCACTTTCTTCCCTGATTCCATTCCAGTTGCTTCCCCTTTCACCCCCATTTCCTCCTCTTCTTCTGATCCTGATCCGCTAAGTCTTGGTTAGATCTCCGTCCACCTGAGTCAACACAAGAGGAAATTCCCCATTATAGCTATGGACTTCTCTGTCATTCCAACAAAGGGACCCAAGAAGCAAAAAGCATTAACTCGCTTCTCGAAAAGTGCCTCAGGAGAAAGGGTCATGGAGATAGCCTATCAAGATCCCATAAAGAAGAAAGAAGATCTGTCTGCTACAGGCTTCATAGTGACTCAGGTCACAATGTGAACATCATCCGAGAGCCTGCAAGGAGAATCCTTGTCGACTGTTGATGCCCTCTGCAAGAAGCTTCAAAAGGCCAAAGAGGAGAAGAGAGTGCTCAAAGAACAGAGCAAAAATATCCTCCAAGCTTTGCAGAGAGATGGGAAGAGCTCCTTCAGCAACTACTGCAGAACCTGTTCAAGCTCCCAACCAAGAAAAAATAGATGAGTACATAAAGATTGCTGAACAGGGTACAACTGTGTCATCCTGGATTGAGAAAATCCTCCAGGATGGTCATATAATAATTGGTAAGTTCACGTTGCTGCATCAGGATATAACTCGAGGAAATAAAGAGCTAATGGCAGTAGTGAGCTCCCTTTCTGGGGAGTTGGATAACGCTAGGTTATAGTAGGGAACATTCCAGGCCATGGTCAATTGTTTGGCTGATGACCTATTAAAGGTCAGTGTTATCGATCACCCGTGGGAACATTATAAAGCTGTCACTGCTTTAGATTACCGGGTCAATCAAATGGAATTCATCTTGGAAAGAATCGACAAATTCAAGGAAGAAGCCTTAGATGCACTACACAACATGGAGAAAGTAGTTTCAAAAATTTCTCCTAGATTGCTTAAGCCATCCTATGAGTTGAGAGAAGTAGATGACACGTTCCAACTCTTCAAGGGTATTGTCTCTCAAGGTCTGGTGCAAGAGGTCACTTTCGATCGAGAGTCCATCAACAACCTCTTAACCTGCCATGATTTTATAGGCTCTTTGATCAATGCAAATGAAGAGTACGTTGATTTTCCCGACAAGCTCAAGAACGAGAAAGAGACTTGAAAAGTTATTCACGACCATTTCCAGGGTCTTGATCAATACCAAATTCAAAAGATAATCAACAAGTTTTTAGAGTATCAGGCACAATGCCACATTGACTCTCTTGAGCCTCAGCCAGAAGCTAAATTCGAGCTAAGAGACGATGATGAATAGCTTCCTTCGGTTTGGATTTTCCATTTTTGTAAAAATATTTAAAAGCATGTTGGCACACATGATGACATCATCCATGTTGCACCATGGGATGTTGCCATCCTAAAAATTGCCCCTAAGTCAACTTTTGACTTTTAGATATTTTGTAAATAAGTGGTTGGTTTCTTTTTGTCCTCTCTCTCCTCCTCCTTCTATAAATACTGGAATACTTGTTGTATTCTAGGGTGGACAGTTTTGTATAAAAATTAGAAGTGAGGAGAGAAAGACTTTGTGCTTTCTTGTAACAGAAGAAAATATTAATACAAATATTGAGACTTTGTGCTGAATTTATGTGTTATGTGCATTAGATCTCTCTTAAGTTAGATCCGTGTTTCTTTTCTGTTAGATCTATCTCTAATTTTTTCTTTTTTTCATCAGTATTGCTTTATTTTTTTATCTAAGTAAGTTTGGCTCTGTTTACTACCAGCCCAAAACATTAACCTTCTAACCTTTCTATCTTGGAATTCATTTATTTTCTCCCTTCAGATCTATCCTTCCTCCATTTCTTCTTTCCTACCTTTCTGTTCTTAGTCCGAACTACCTCTACTGGGATGAGATCCCAAACCCCCTGAAGGTAGAATACTGTAAGATTTGCATAGGTTCCTGCTTGGTAGAATAACAATAAACCAGTTTCACTTTGTTGTCTCAAAGAGGGGCTATGCCCTGCACACTGTTGCCCTGTTTCCCCACGATCTGCCCATCCGACAGATTTTCAAACCAACACGTTGCTTCCCTAACTCGCTCTCGCACACCTCATTGTAATTAAGCTGCCTTTCTTCTCTTTTCCTCTTTGCCATTAGGTCCACCATCCTTCACCAAACCTACTTCTGCCCCCACGCATGGTGGGTTTAGCTATCCATCGATTTTTCTTCCAAATTTAGAGTTACCATCAAGATTTTGATTGCTAGTGGAATTCCTTGTAGATAGGTTCCCCTGCGATAGCATAAAAACTAAAACTTAGCTACCTCTGGGAAAAAATAAGTGGAAATTGAGTACTCCAAAATATAGCTATTCAAAACACCACGAAACCAAGTGTCCACAACATGCGTCCAAATCAAATCAACATCATAGAGGGCTTGAAATTCTTCCTGCATCTAGAAAATTGTGTGAAACCTCTAATTCCTTTTAGATGCATAAGCAACCAGCCACTTGTACAACTCTATCGGAAAGATAAAAAAGAAACTCTCATATAAATAGTCATACAAATTCAACTCCACCCCCATGCACGCGTCAAAATCAGATCCATTGCTGAATCTCCGAGTGTATTCTTCTTCTAGATCTACTATCCACTCCTCAACACTTGATAGGGTCAACATGTACATCTTCATCATGAAACATCCTAAAAATAATTGAAAAAGAGGTCCCGAAAATAGAACCAATGATGCAACCTAGAATTTACTATGAATAACCCAGGCACATTGACACATCACTCAGCCTAAGTTGTGCACTCACCCGAAGCACACGAAGTTACCAGGTACCTCTTTAGAGTTACTTGTACAGGTTGTTAGTGTGATGATGTTTAAACATGTTCAGATTCATAAGTAGACATAAACATCCCACAATGCAAAATCTAGATCTAGATCTTAGAGAATCATGATAAATGAACTAACCAAGAACTATGATAGGATTAACCATATACGATCCATATTCAGTCATGTATAACACCATTATCCAGCCAATATACTCCATTTCATAATGACTATAAAACACAAAAGCTTCTTACATTGTAAAGTATCTCCATGAGTCATGTGCATGTCAAAACCAACAACACAACTCTACAATAATTCACCACACACTAAACTACACAAGTTAATACATATTTATAGGGGTGGGGTCTTTCCCTTCACCACCCATGCATTTCTCAAAATAGGCCACATGCTGATAATAGCCATGCACCTTTACAATAGTATGCACAACATGCAAGTGATCTAACAATAGATGTCCTATAGTTAACTCCAAGTAGAAATCCTATTATTAACTTAAACTATGCATGAAACTTATCTACAGCTTGCTCCCAAAATACCATAGAGTGTAGTGCAAGTCTTCATATCTATGTGTGCTCCACACATTATCTCCAAAAATAGCCGTTATCCACAAAACAACTAAGTCATGAGTTGGGGTGATTTAATACTATTACAGTAGCGTACTTCTAGCGCCCTATATTCACGCACCCAATAATTAGAATATTTTTGTCTATTCAACATTGGTCGTTCAACATAGTCTACATAACTTCACATAATGAATTTTACAGGGCATACACTCATTAGCACCTTCTCCAATTTTTCACACCATCTGCAATGGTGTCATACATTGTGAGAAGCAATTAAAGGTTGGAGGAAGACGCCAAAATTTTCTCCCTACACTTATTCCATGATGTGGCATGAGATTGCCCCAAAAAATCATGGCCGATGCAATTGGCGTGAGATCACCCAAAAAACTCAGTCTTCTACAACATCTTCAGGATCTTTTCTACACCCTTTTTCTCATCATGGATCAAGTGCACATGTTCCTTTTTCAGATTTTCGACATTTTTACACACTTTTTACATATATTATGTGTATTTGAATACTTATTTGTTCTTCTCTTTTGCAAGTCCGTTCATATGGGAAGTGGTAGTCAACATCATCAACAACATCAAAATCAACAACATGTACATCGCGACATATACACATTTGTTTCCGCCTTAGGTTCATTTTCATCACCACTTTTTTTAATTTCTCCTTAGCATCCACACTTCACATTTTTATCACTCCATGATTTTTTAGTCCCTCAGCATGCTTTCATCATAGATATACATGGTTTTCAGGTACATATCTCTATCTACTTTATGTTACCAAGATTTTCGCTCACCAACATAAAGTGGGAGAAAATGTAAACACAAAATCACACACTTTGGGTAATTATCTAGTCCTAATTGCATACTACTATTCATATGATTCCTAAGTAAGAAAAGTAATAATCAACCCATGTCTTTGGCCACCTTTCTTTGTCTTCTATTGTTCCTTTCAGTCTTGCACCCTTACTTGCTCAGTCTTCCTTTTTATACTCCATCTTTTATCATCCAGGAAACCAACACCCAACCAAGATGCCAATGCCATTCACCCTCATCCTCTCTGGATGCCCTTGTCCCCTTTATACTTTACTCACACTTTTTAGGCCATTTCTATCCATTTGAGCATCTTGTATTTTTGGTATTCAGACTTTTTGCGGTTAATTATGAAATTCAAGCAAAGGAATCATATAAATATAAAGTTATGTGATCATAATAAAGGATCAAGCACTAAGCATTAGCTATCACCACATAAGGTTGCATCCATCAAGAAATCTAAGAGCTCTATTGCATCCATCTAGCACCATCACAAGGGACACAAGGGTTGATTATTTTGCATACACTTCATAGGAGGGAAGTTCATTATATTCCACGCACACCTCTCGTTATCAAGTGCGACTCACATAAGAGCCACCTAGGGCATGATTTTACACACACACATATAGAACTACATTAGGTCTAAGATGTAGTGTAGTGCTTAGTCATAAGTTCACCATTGTGATAATTGAGGACAACCCGATCTCTCATTTTGCATCTTTCTTTTTTGGTATTTTATGTTTATTTGAGGGTTTTGTAGGTTCATATTTCATTGCAAGTTTCCAATGACCTCAAAAATCTTGGTGTGACCTCAGAGCTCCCAAAGGTGACTAAATACAAACACCTTGCAACACCTTGAAGAAGGTTTTTCTAAGATTTTCCGTAGACCCAGACACCTAGAAACAGGCCTAGGGCACCCACGATTTCCCCTATCCCTCTCCACTTACCCATGTCCATTCTATCTCTCCAGATCTACATTTTTCTGGGTTTTTTTTCTACCTTCTATTATTCTATTCACCTCATTATCACTCCAACATGACCCAAATTTCACTGTGAATCAGCTATGACTTCTCACCCTCTCTTTACACTTAGGGATTTTTACTTCATTGCTTAGTTTGTTTGGGTGTAATTTATGTACTTCTTTATTCATTTATTTACTGTTTCAATAACATTTAGATTAGGCTCTTATTTCACATTTTAACTTTATCAGTCCTAACCCTTCTTTATGATCTTAAAAATACTTGGAATCTGAGTCAGCAACTTCCTAAGTGATTTTCCTTCCTTGAAATGTGTGTCATTATGTGTCGGTCTTCTTTGCTCGCCTTTAGAATGCTTCCATGAAATTTTCTCAAAACCCAAAACCTTTGTAGTGCAAGGAGTTATAGTTAGGTTATGGGAACCCATGTGCACTACCGACATTATCACTACTCCAAAAAGGGATCAATCCACATACCATTATCCTAGTATGTGATATCTATCGTAGTGTAATCAAACTTGACGATCATGCTTTTACAATGTTTTTCTTAAGTTTCACACTTTCTCAAATACTTGTGAAGGGTCACTTTTCTTGCTTATAAAATAAATATGGAGACTCCTATACCTAGAATTAGGCTTCAAGCCAATAGAGGGTACTTCGATAATGGATGTTTATGAGTTATTTCACAATTCAGGGAGCTTTGAGTTCCTTTAGTGATTTCTTTTACTTGATGTAGTATTTTGTTTACCCAAACTAGAGCTAGGCGCACTGGTAATTCATATAGAAGAATTTGGATGCTCACTTGAAGTGTGCGCAACCACCAGGTCCCTCATTTGTTTTTCTTATTATGATGTTAGCATGCATGTTCATCATATCCATAGTCAAATCATTCATTCATACTCAGGGAATCATCATAATAATGGTAGTTCAACAACACATATAATAAGGAAAATGAATAATTCAAGTAAACAATCACTAGTGTCAATTATACTGTCAAAACACCATCTTCATATACATTAACTATCATTATCCAACCATAATTATCCATTACAAACCACAGTCAATTACATAGTATTAAAGTTGAATACATAACTATCCATTACATTTATGTGTTGGACCATGCACACAACCATTGATACTTCAAACCATAACTCATACCTAGAATTTCAACACTACATCACACACTTTCTCTCACATCTCCAACATCTCTCTAGAATCTACCATCCTTACTACAGACACACTATCTCTATATATAAGGGTGGAGAATTTCCCTTCACCGCCTCATGCACATTCCTAATAATAGGAGTGCTCATAAAATAACCTGCATGATTTTCCTACTAATAGACTAAGCTAAATATATCCCATTCTTATTATTAGTTTCATCCATACATTTGCTTTATCCTGATTTTCATGTGCTTTCTTTTCTCTTTCTTTGTCACTAAGAATTCGTGTTTTTCTCTATTTCTGGATCTTTACTTGATTGTTTTTCTATTTTTAGATTTTCTAGAAAATTGGTTAAGTCCTAGATTTCATGACTATATGTGTGCAGCCTCACACACTAACCTATTCTACCTCTTCATGTGCCCCTTGTGAATTATCCCATCCTTCTACATGTGCATACTCTTATGCATAAGCCTTTGTTCTTACTGATACTTAGTTAATTTCCTATGACCAACATTACTCCACATTAGGTATATTTTCTATCCTCAGAAATACTAAATCAAAGAATGGTCCTCAAGAATGAAAGAATAAATATGTGTAAGATGAAAAAATAGGGGGCATTCACGCAATAAATTAAAGAATGTTACAATTTATTTCATTCCTGGGATGGCTGTAGCAGTTCAGGTAACTCTCTATTCATGATGCTCTCTAGCTTCTCCCACTCTACTAGTTCTTTAATAGTCATGTCAAATACCAACCTAGAAATATCCAGTACCTACGTGGGGTTCATGTCTTCACCCTTCAACTTCATATCCCTAAAAATCCCAACAAGACCTAACACCATTCCCTCTAAGGAATCCATCCTCAGTGCAATTAAAGAACCAAGATCCTTAAGTCTTGTCTCAAAGGATTCTCTTACAATCTTAAGCGCATCTCGTTTCCTCACAATTTCAATCATTATCTCTTCGCATATAACCTTTTCATCCTTCTTGGCCACTTGCACCTATTTAACCTCATTATCTTCCTGAGTGGTGTATTCCTTGAGGATCGGATTAGGGTCTTAGAAATTTCTGAATGCCCATCATGCCTTTGTTAGTGCATCCTTAACTACGGTTCCCAATGCTTCATACTCCATTATTTTGTGTGCTACCACTGCCTTATTATTTCTTCTTATTGCAGCTATTTCTTCTTCTGTCAGCTTCTGCACATACTTTTTCTAATGTAATAACATTCCTATTAGATCCTCTAAGTAGTGTAGTGTTGTGCGATAATCATATTTAGCCCTTTCAACCAGGTTAGGGTGCACTGTATTAATTGACTTTGTGATATGTTTGGCTTTAGTGAAGGTGCAATTTGTGCGCTTCTCTTCATTTTCTCATGCCTCCATAAGTTATTAGATCTCTTGTTCTTTATCCTTCTTATCCTCTAACAAAACCCTGACAATGACCCCTTTGTCTAAATTTTTTTGCGCTACTTTTGTTGTAATCTTATTTAGATCATTGCTAGCCTACTCATTAGTTAACTTTGTGGGCTTCATAGTCACAAGGGTTCTACCTAGCACTTTCTTCATCTAGCACCTCATACATGCTTCTTCATTAACCTCAAATTTAGGCCCCTCCATGTGAGTTTTCATACTTAAGGAGAGCATTTTCCTTATGTACATGGTTTCCCCCACTTGGTTAATAACTTCCCAGTCATAGAGTTATTTATTTTGTATTGTACTATGGAATCTAGCATGCAAAACCTTAGATTGATCATCAATATAGTTTACCTAAGGTGTTCACAAGACTTCCTCCATTTTCTCCCTTCTATCAATGCATCTCCCTTTTGGTACCTACGTCCCTGTACTTGGGCGTGCGCTACTTCCATCTTTTCTTTTGTCTCCCTCACCTTCTCTCGATGGGTCACCATCACCCTTGTTTTCCTATTCTTCATCAGCACCTTCTCCTTTATGCATAATAGGCACCTTTGTGACACGTTGCACAGTCACATCCATAAGATCTTCCTCATTCTTATCCAAATTATGGATGAATGGGGTTTCTTCATTGTGCACAACCTCTTCCTCATACTTCTCCTCATCATTGTCTTTAGTTATCACTAACTTTTTCCTTCTTCTTATTAGGGGATTATCCTTCTCTACACTTCGTTTGGTTGGAGTAACCCTTGGTGACTTTCTTATTGGCTTTGAATTCCTTGTGACACTATCTTGTCCTTGGAATTTTTTTTACAACTTATTTTTGTGACCATTGTTGAGCACAATGTTATCCTATTCTTCCACCTCCTCCTCCTCGTCATCCTTTTCCTTTTCTTCTTCTTCTTTCCTAAGAGGGGTCTCCTCACATGGTCTTTTGGTTCCCACAGTCTGCTTTGGAAATTTTGGGAACGAAAGGTATTCTTCATCAATGTACTTCCCATTAACAACTCTAGGATTCAAGTAAATGTAGACCTTTTTGCTTCCTCCTTGCATATTTCAAGAGTCTGAGAGTTAATGTCTATATCATTTGACTCCATTATCTCCACATACGTTGTCTTTCCAAGATATATAATTTAGTGCGTAATATATGGTAGACAACATCCACCTTATTTGCATCAAATTTCAGCTTCTGTGCATCATCCAACCTATTTACCAAGGATTAGAAGTATCTTGTTGTCAATGTGAATGGAGGTTTACACCAAGGGATTTTATCAATAGTCTTTATGTAAAATCTTCCTAAGAAAAGGAATTGATATACTACAAACTCAACCTTACCATCCTAGACCAAGGGAAACTCCCTTGGTATGTGCCACTCATGCTCGAATACCTCATGCATCCACCTGTACCATTCATCTACCCCAAGCTTATATGCATTATTTATTCTATCACAATTATACTCAGTAAACTTCTTCACAGGGATTTGTTCTTCAAATGATACGTCCATACTTTGTCATTTGGACCATTTAGGACCCCTATCTTTGAGAATACAATTAATAAGAGGATGGCGGCCAACATTATCTTATCACCTTTTTCTACCTTTAAACACGTTTCTTCAATAATTCCTTTGTGAATGAAGGCAGAAATGTTGTATGTAGTTTTATTTTCCATCTTCTGCGTGACATGGAGCCACTTCTTATTCACTTGGGTCCATCTCTTTGATGTTCCTAACTTGTAAATAACCAGGTGTGCTGCAACTCTTATAGCTGGGTCAGGGATATTCACAATGTCCATTGTGTGGCCTCCCCTTTGATATTTGAATACAATGGTTGTGGCATCCACTCCTACATCATCCTCTAAGTAAGGCTCTATCTCAGGGCCTAAAATATGCAAACCTATAATTCTCCCAATCAAATGCGCAATGATGCGCATCCTCCTACCTATAAAATAAAATTAGTCCTCATGTATGCACGATAATAACGATTGATAAAAATGTGCTAGTTTACCAAAGAAAGGAAGCTCATAAAGTTTGAGAACTCCCTCACTCTCCAAATCCTTTTGTACTTTGTCATCATAAACCAATTTTCCATATTCAGTCCTCTGGTCCATATTATTCAGTACTTCCTTCTTTATCTCATGCTCATGCGCCTCCAAACGATGGTTAAAGTCACTAATTTTACACTTGGTTAAGTGTGACTCCCATTGTTTCCCTACAAGCACCTCTCCTTGATGTTGTAGTTGCACATCGTCTACTATTTGCTTCTTTCCCTTAGGTGATTTTGTGGATGATTTCTTGGGTGCCATTTTTAAAAATCAAACTAGAAACTCTACTTAAATAATGCGTTCCTTGGGTGCTTAGATCCACTTACTCGATGTCCCTTACTTCTCTGTGAGGGTTTGATTCTTCAATTTTCCTCCCAAATCCTTGTTCTATTTTGTGCTTTGGTTCGTTCATCAATTCTTTGTTCCTTAGCTCTACAAACCGTAGTTATTGCGATCAAATCCTAGCTATGTGAACAATCTTTCAAACCTTGTATTACCTATCTCCACGTTTCCTTTCATGCTCACACTTCCTACGAAGGAGATCTAGCTCAGTTCATAAACAAACTTGATCTAGTAGAGAAATATATTTTGCACAAGTAATTCACACTTACTTGCTCTCTAATGGATCAAATATCTTCAATATGCTAGGTAATAATGAACTCACCTGCGTCCCTTTTAAAAATTTCTAAAATTTTACTGCATTAATTGCTCCTCACCTACCACCGCTTTAAAGCATTAAATACATTTTTTTCTTTTTCCCCACTTTTTCCCTACTTTCTTCCATGTGTGGTAGTCGTAACCTTTTGGCATGCCACTACTTCCTAGGTTATAGTCATCTTGGCGTGCACTCCCAACACCGCAACACATCTTCCTCTACGCCTCATACCAAGTAGTTTATCTTGCTACTGTCTCCCTCGCGTTACAATGCATAGCCTCGTTTATCACGTGGCTTCCAATCTAAGTAATTTCTTTCAAGCACCATCATTCTTACAGACCTGTAACACCTATAACACCTCCATTTTTCTTTCATGCTCACCTCTGAAAAACTCCAAGGCTAGTATCATCATCCATAATTTCTGCCACACAGTCACACCTCACCCCACACTAAAAGCATGTGTGGTCCTCTACACATCAAATAAAGTAGTAAATAGCTACTACAAGAAAACATGCTTATTATAAAAAATAAGTAAGATAAATATAACACATGAAATAGAAATATAATCTATAGAGGAATACGACCCCTTTATAAACACAAATAAGATTATTTATAGTAGGGCTTCAACCTAATCCCATTTAAGTAACCAGACAACATAGTGACATCTAGTGTTTGCAATTGACATGCACCTGAGTCAAATATCTTGGTCACTAAAAAGGGTCCCAACCATTGGACTTTCAACTTCCTTGGGTGGTGCAAAAACTTGGAGTCATACAGAAGGACCATATTCCTAATGGAAAATGACTTGCTCTTGATGTGTTAATCACGCCAACCCTTTTGTCGTGCCTTTTTTGTCTTTTGGCTCCAACACATAATGGTGCACTGCTCATCCAATTGCATTAATTTTTCAATGTGATATTCCATAGCATTTTCATTAGCCAATCCACCTACACACGTAATATGCAGAGATGGTAACATGAATTCCATATGTAGTACAACCTCCATGCCAAACACCACTAAAATGGTGTGGCCTTGTTCAACCATTTGTAGGTTGTTTTGTATGCCTACAGAAAAATTGATACCTTTTCATCCCAATCATTTATTCCAAAATCACATATATTTATTAATATCTATCCTAAGATCTTTTTAAAAGCTTCAACAATGTCATTACCTTGAGGGTGATAAAAAGTATATTTCATGCCCTGTAATTCCCTCAAGGACCTCCTCTACGAATGGTGTAGGAAAAAGGTCTATGACACATGAGGTGTTAATTTCCTTATAATCTACACATATCCTGATCCACCCATCCTTCTTGATGCCAATAACCATGGGGTTTACCCACTTAGATTCCTTAATTGGCTCAATGATTGTATACTTAAGCATTTTATTAATTTGTTCCTTGATCTTCACATGTAAGTTTGGATTCATCCTATAAGGCCTCTTTTGAACCATACGCGTGCCTTATTTAAGCTTAATCTTCATATCTCCTAGTGAGGGATGCACACCTTTGAACTCATGATAGTCTCTTGGAAATAGATCCAAGAAATTACGTAATATTCCAATTATCTTTGCTACATCTATTTTCGACCAATAGTCTCCAATGATAGCTTCTTTAGGCGCCTCTTCAATGCCATTGTTGACCTTCTTCATTTTCATGGGAACATGGTATTTGTGCACCCTTTCTTCTGCATATTCCATGACCTCGTGCACACCCTCTGTGTGACTAATATCCAAGTTATCCACTTCTTCATCATCAATAAGATATACCATTTTCCCATTTTCCTTCTCTATCCATGCATGCCCTAGCTGGTTATATTATGTCTCTAGTACATCTCCATGCATATCGATCCCAAGTTTTACTAACAACTAAACTATAAGTTCTTCTTCTTTCGTGCTAACCTCCAATGTGATGCACTTCATTATCTGTAAGGCCTCATGTACTTGTGACTTATTAGAGAAATAATCTAAAGTATGAACCATACCTTCAGTCACATCTCACCAACTTGCAATATCTTAATTTAGTTCAACATGTAAATACCATGCCCTCACATAGCCCTTCAATGTGGAATAAAACTTATGTACTTAAAGAGATGGTGGTAAGGATTCCTATCCTCACACCCGCAATCTCTCATAGTTTTGGACGTGTACCAAAGTAGGAATCTTCCCATCATACTCATGGATAAGAGAGGGGGTATTACTTTGATTAAACCTTGTCAGGAAAGCTACTCTTACCTTGTGACATCCCAATAGATTATCCATGTGTGTTTCCCACCTGCATGTTACAGTTCTGTGAAAGGTATAAACAAAAATATTTAATCTTGTTTCACCATTTTCTTTATGTTTTGGAATGTGACGAAATAGATAAGGGTAAGGGCCATGGAGGAATACCTATTATGTTGGTTTGGAGGTTGATGTGCGTGTGCTGACTTCTCGATCCAATGCTGACTGTGAGTGTTTCACCTGATTTCTTAGTTTTATGAGACAAAAATGATAAGGTAAAGGTGGTAAGAGGAATACCTGTTTTGGAATGGTTGAAGGTTATATGAGCGTGTATCTGAATTCTGAATCGAAGTGATTGTGAGACCTTCCTTTTGGCTAGGAGGAACTACCTATATAAGAACCAAAACAAGACCACCAAAGGGAGTTAAACAATATATGTAGTGGAGTGCCTAGCATATGCTAGATCCTGGAAGTGCGATACTTCCTAGATGGCTGTCAATCCATTGTTTAAAACAATTCAATGTTGAACTAAAGTAAATATTGTCCTACTGTAGTTTAATATGATTTAGGAATCTCATACAAAATGCAATAGGCTAGATCTAATCTAACATGCTAGGCCAGAAGGAGATCCAGAGGTCAAGTAGGCTGGTTACAGGTGAATCTGAGCTAACAGGCTAGGTTAGATACAAATCTGAAGGTCAAATAGGTATTCAAGTAGGTATATGTCAGAAGAAAATAAAGTTAAGTTAAATGTGGGTCACAAGCAGGTTGTTATTCTAGCAGAGATCAGGTGACACAGAGACTGACCATAGTTTTATAGAACCGATGATAGTTTTACTGTAACCAGTGACAGTTAGGGAGAACTGAAGACGGTTAACTCGGTGGTTGGTGGAATAACTCAGTCCGGGTTTTGGATTTTTGGGGAAAAAGTGGAGTGGATAGAAGGCAAGGATTGATCACAGAGGGTGTGTAGATATGTTACGAAGGTCTGAGACTACGGAGGAGGTCAAATAGGAAATTGGGACAAGTATTAAGATGAATAGGTATGGAAGGTGGTTGCAACTGGAGAGAGGGAATTGATAGAGGGTAAAAGACTAGGTTCCTTTACCACAAATATGATAGATGATGATAAGAAAATGAAATAGATGGAAGGACGATACTTACTCTTCTGTAAGGTACAGGTCTGAAGAATAATGAAGAAGTTGCTGCGTTGGAGGATGCTGAGAAGAAAGTTTCACTGTTGTGCTAGTGTATTTGGTTGCCTTTTTTGATCAAAAATCAATCTTTATTCTGCTGTTGCATCTAAAGAGATCGAACTCGAGATTAGAAGTTTTTCAACCCGTATTACAAAGATGTAGATGGGTCTAAATAGGCCATTTGGTCCATTCTGGTATAACCGGCATCGGTTTAGGGTGGATCGACATCGGTTTAGGGTGAACCGACATCAGTTTGGGTGAGATATCTTGGGTTGTTCCAAAAATTACCTGGGAAGTTACTCCGCTATTTGATAAGGGTCTCCTCTTTTTCTCGGGTGAAAACCGATCTTATGAGGCCTTTAAATGTGAGGTGAGGGGATGGGTCTAATGTTAGGTTTTATTTAGGACATTGGTTTAGGGTTTAGGTTAATGGGTCAAATGATGGGGGTGGTTAGGTGAGGTGCATTTAATAAAAGAATTTATATTAAATAGGTGTGTGAGGGTAAATTTAATGTAAGTAATTAAATTAATATGTGTGTGGGTAAAAGGTTATTAACTTAATTAAAATAATTAAATTAATATGTATGGAGGTAAATGGCATTAATTTAATTAAAGTAATTAAATTAAAATGTGTGGGGTGCAGGAGGTAGATGATAAGGTGTTGAGGATGAGGAAGTGATTATAGGGCTGTGCTAAGGGACCAAGGTGATTATGACACGATTTCAGTGTCTACATTTTTCCCCTTTTTGTTACGTAGCTTGTACTAGTAAGCGACGTTGACAAAAATAAGATGTGGTTGCCCCAAGTGGGAATGAGGGTGATCGCTCTCAAACCAGGAACTGTTGAGGTGGAAGAGCACATTGGTGAGTGGTTTGATAAAATTGGATGCAAACCAGGATGATGAGAAATGAGGAATGCGGGAAAGGGAAAATCTGATATATAGGTAAACGGGCCAAGGTCAAAGGTAGGGGCTATTGAACACATGCACATGTATGAACTGTGACACAGTACTAGGTTGAAGAGCTTGCAAACTCTACATCGTCTAAGGTCAATAGGTTTATCCAAACAAGGTTGAAGTGATTCCGGTATCCAAGGTATAGGATATGGTCAGGAAACAGGATGTAGGTTAGGTGCAGGAACGTTTAGGTGTGTTCCGGTACACCAAAGGTAAGGTCAGGATAAACGGTCACGAAAATAGGCTAGGTAAGGTCATTAGGTCAATCAACACAGGTAATTGTGCTGTAAGGTATAGCGCGCACATTGGTTCAAAGGTCGCTCGCGATGGTCCAGGTCTAAATATCTAGGTCACGGCATGGGTAAGGCCGAGGTAGGGTTAAAAGAAGGAGTCTTCAACAACTGATGAGGTGAGGTTGAAGAAGGTGGAGGGCTAGAGGGGAAGGTAAAGTGGTCCAGGTAGGTGTAGGAGAGGTAAAAGAAAGAGGAGGTAAGGAAAATGAGGTCAATGTGAGAGCAATGAGTATGTAGGGTAGCTAACAGTGGTCAGTATGAACTAATGACGGTGGAGAGGAACCAACGACGGTTGGATAGGGCAACAGTCCGACATCGATCAAGGGTTAATCGACGTTTGTTGAGTCGGGTAGGGTATAAAAAGTGGAAAACCCATGTTTTAAAATTCATTTATGCATTGTTACAAATAAGAAAAGGACAAGAAGAGAGAAAAGAGGAAGAGGACAAAAAATTATGGCAAAGAGATTGGTTGATGAGCCCCGTAGGCAAGATTGGTTGAGTGAGAGGTGGGGACACGAGATCAGATCGAGCGAGATGATTGGTTGGGAGAGGTAGAGGACATTCGAGGATGGCGGAGGTTAGAGAAGGATCAGGAGGAGCGGCACGGAGGATAGAGGTTCCACCATGATGGCGGCAACAGGATATGGTAGGTTCCAAAACTTTTGATTCATTGTTTGGTGAATTTGATGCAAAATATAAAAAGTATGAAAAATGGGGGGTTTGGGGGGAAAGAATTTCAAAAAGGGAAAAAGAGAGAAAAAAGGGAATGGGGAAGGGTAGGGTTTGGAGCAAGAGGGTAATAGAGGGATATTTAGGGGTGTAAGGAGTGATTTGGGTGGGTAGAATGAGTAGGGAGGGAAAAAGTAGGGTTGGGAAATTGTGGCGGGTGGCACGATAGTGATTGACATCGGTCGACTTGTGGCCGACGTCAGTGGGTAGTGACCGGTATCGGTCACAAGAACAATGACTGATGCCACTCAAGGGGAGACCGTGGTCGGTCAAGGGATAACCAGGGTCGGTCAAACTAAGGGTAATTTGGGACAAAAAAGGGAATAAAGTAAGGGTAGGGTGGGAAAGTAGGGTATGTGGGAAAGGATTAGGTGAGAGGGAAAAGGGTTAAGGGAGACAGGAAGGGGTTAGGGTGGCTTGGGTGAGGGGTAGGGTAGATAGTTTTGGGTGGATGGGTTTGGGTAGGTTTGGGTGAGGGTTAGGATAGATGGATTTGGGTGAGGGTTAGGGTAGATAGGTAGGGTAGGTTGGGGTGAGGGTTAGGGTAGATGGGTTTGGGTAGGTTGGATTAGCTACAAGGCCAACGGGATGGGGATGAGGAAAGAGATTAGGTCAGGATGTGGGGTAAAATAGGGTAAGTTGGGAAGATGCACTAAAACATTTTTCTTGTGGGATGCAGGCCCGAGACAAGATGCAGATGAGGGCTCGGGTACCACCCTTATTATTAACAATACGAGTGAGCATGACATAGGAGGAGTGGCAGTATGTTGCAGAGGTGGGGTTGATAGGGGTGAGGTGCTACCGGCATGTAGTTTGGGAGGTGAGTCTGATCATTTCCCTCATCGATAGATGGGACTCGATGACCAAAACCTTCCATATGCCGATGGGTGAGATGACGATCACCGTGGAGGACGTCTACAGGATCCTACGGTTGCCCATATTGAGGGCCTAGGTTTATTCTCTCTTCAGAGGGGTCTAAGGAGCTACTAACACCCATTTTTGGTGAGGGTGTAGTAGACTTGACATTCCATAGCACTAGCATGAACTATGGAGTGATGTATAGAGCTCATCCAGAGGAGATGAGGTTAGTGGTACTCTTGATGGAGGTAGTGTGCTACTTCGTATTGCCGGATGTAGAGGGTGGGAGATTCCTGAGGTCACTGATGGGAGTCCTTCATGACATGGTGATACAGCGGACACGGTTCACATGGGCACCTGCATTACTGATGCAGGTATATAGAGAGCTATGGGCCTATGGGCGACTGCGGAGGTTTAGCATCTACTGCGTCATACTACTGCATTATCGGGCTTACGAGCACATTGTTTGTGTTTGACCAGTGGGGATGCCCTGGGCAGATGCATTCCCACGGAGAGTTTTGAGAGTTGGGTACAGGTAGTGGGTACCAGCCATGGGAGAGGCTTGAGGTGCCAGAGCTACTCATGATGTAGCTTACTACAGGAGGTTATTGGAGGGGTTGTTCGGGGTGGACATCATTTGGAGGCCGTATGTGGGCTTCCTCGCATACAGACAGATGGCCATGGAGCTAGATGGGCTATAGCTATATCTGTGGATAGAGGGGAGGAGAGTGGGAGAGCATGAGTGGATACCCATAGAGTGGGTTAGGCACTAGTTTAGGTTAGTCTAGGATGTACCACCTCCATTCATGCAGTACATGAGAGATGATGTGGAGAGACCTATGTCTCCACCATGATCCACAGTGCCGATTGGACAGGAGGAGCAGCCAATAGATACAAAGATTGATGATGCTGAGGTGGTAGATGGATATAGATAGTGGTGGGTAGCACAACTGAGAGCCATACCACCGAGGCTAGGGCAGCCAGACTTAGCCACCATCACATTACAGAGGGACGCCCTACAGGGGTAGGTGTCTACCTTGGTCATATAGCTCAAGATTATGTAGGGGTAGCTGACAGGTACAGAGGCATAGGTTACCACATTACAGGCATAGATAGTGATGTTGTAGGCTCAAGCTCAAAAAGGACAGGTACCTACACAGGTTGAGGTAGGGGGAGATGGAGATGGAGAGGAGGTAGGCGGAGATGGAGAGTAGATAGCCACCCTACAGGCACAGGTACTGGATTTACAGGGCCAGTTGGCCACAGCACAGGGGCAGGTTATGGGTCTGTAGGGCTAGCTGACAGTAGCATAGGCACAAATTACTACCCTACAGGCCCAGATATAGGCACATGCATAGATTCTGGGGCCAAATCAGGCTCTAGTACCAGCACAGGGCTCAGTGCAGGTTTAGGGACAAGGTCCCCTTATACAAGTACCCATGTAGGTAGCGAGACCCATGGCACCTCCACAGACAGTGACCATGGTCAGATTCAAGGATGCCTTAGTAGAGGCATGATATTATCAGGATCATTTGTTAGTTGTCAGGCTAGATGTGCCCTCCTATGCTGAGTACAGAACACAACAACACTCTAATGACAGGACTAGATCCCGCACTCAAAGTGTGGAGAGTACAGGGGGCCGGAGAGCCCAGGGATAGGGTCATGGTGAGGCTATTAGTGTGCAGAGGCCAGCCCTAAGTGAGGGGCCATAAGTCGAAGGTGAGCCAGGTTCCCGGCACTAGACAGGTGCAACAGAGGGGTCGAGAGAGAGACAGTCACATGGAGCATTCCCTGACATCAGATGGGGAGATGATTGACTTGCTATGGACCGACCTGCATGCCAGTCATTTTTGTATGGATTATATATGAGACCGACCTACGTGCTGAAGAGATTTTGTATTTATTATTATTATTATTATTATTTTGTACATGATACCGGCCTGCGAGCCGAGGATATTTTTGTATGGGATAATGGCCTGTGAGCTGGAGATGTATGAGAGACACATGTATTTTTGAGATGAGTGTACATTATTGTGAGGCACAGGTATTTATATGATGAGATGTATGAGGTTTAGATGATTATGTGTTGTGATGTGTATTTTATTGTACTTTCATTATGATATGAATGGAGTAGGTGAGTTAGGCATGATAGAGTCAGGTCGGTTTAGGCATGGATCGAGTCAGGCATGGATCGTCAGGTTTAGGCATGGATCGAGTCAGTGTTTAGGCATGGATCGAGTCAATAGGCATGGATGTTGGTAATACATGTTAATGAAAATGAATGTAATGGTGTACAATGTTTAAATATGGGTTATAGATGAATATGGGAAATAATGGTAGTGTTAAAAGAGTATGTGAAACATGAGGAGTGTATGTAGGTCAAATGATGTGGATATGGGATAGATTTATGGGTTTTTGATATGAACAAGAAATTAGGTAAAGGTGGGGAAAATGGTTAGGGTAAAGAGTGGCCGAGCTAACCTTCCAGGGCCCCATGCCTTGGAAGTGCTGCCTACATAGTCCCGATGAAAAGGGACCTCAAACCGATGTAGTTCTCCCATAGGCTAGGGAAGAAGATGAGAAGATAGAAGAAGAGGTAGGTAGGTTGATAGGTAGGGTTAAGTCCAGGTCATAGTAATGAGTAGGTCAAGGTTAATTAAGTTTAGGTAGAGTATAGGTAGATAGGTATAGGTGATTTTAGGTCGATAGGTAGTGTTGATTCCAGGTCATAGGTATAATTAGGTTGAGGTCATTGATGTTTGGGTTGAGAATAGGTAGATAGGTAAAGGTGATTTTAGGTTGATTGAGGTGGGAGAAGAAAATCCCAAAAGACAGGTGTCGAGGGTCTAGTACTATATAGGAAGATCAAAAGGTAATGAAGAAGAGAAAAGATAAGAGGGGGCAAGAAAGCCACCCGATTGACAAGGATCAAAATGTATGAAACACATCTACAGATAGGCTAGTGAACATAAGACCCTAAAGACATTACATGATTGATAATTCTAAGAGTGACAAATAGTCACATGATCACCAAATGTCATTGGTTCAGTAGGTCCCTTGAGGTATGAAGTGAAAAGACAATGGGTAAGGAGGTGAAGGGAATCAGGTCATATGTTATGAAGCAAAATGCCTTGGGCAAGGAATCCAAGATCACAATAGACAAGTCCATGATGAAAAAGTTTACTTTTCTTTTCTTTTTGACTTTATTAGATAGACTGATCAATGCAGGAAGTCTATACGGGATGAATATATGTCCTCCTTGAGGTCTTCGCAAAGCTGATCGATGGGGGAAGCTTCTGAATAGATTTTTTTTTGAGAAAAATAGTCTTATTTTTGAAAAGACTATGTAGAGAGTTGTGAGCTTTTTATAGCTGTCCTTTGAGGGAGCAGTCTACTTATAGCAACAATTGAAGGTGGCAGATGTCCTTTTGAGGGATTCATCTTTTATATTGGAAGTTTGACTCAAGGAGTTAATCCCTTATTTTTGGAAATAATTTTTTTGGCTTTTAAGTCATGGACTAGACTATAACGAAGCATTTGGTTCTTGTTGAGAAGGCAAGGGTGAATGACCATGGGATCTCATCTAAAAAAAGTATCCAAAATGAGAATATGCCATGTGAAGCATGGTGCACATATTTAAGATAAGGCAAAAGGGTGATGGGTAATCACATGATTCTTGTTTAGTCATTGGGGATGAGGTGTGGAAAAGAGAAAGGTAAATGGTGCTCAAGGGACGAGCATGAACTAGATAAATAGTGATGTAGGACTAGAGGTCAACAGTAGAATGGTCAAAGATGCAAGGCATTGAGGGGCTTAGGTTTGGGCTTACCATCAAGTGAAGACAAGCGATAAGCACCTGATCCATAGTCATGGGTCATGATGTATGGTCCAAGCCAATTAGGAGAAAATTTGCCTCATTTTATTTTTTCTGCTTTGGTTACGTGTTGATTTTCCTTGAGGACAAGGTCACTGACCTTAAAGGTGCATTCATGGAAACATTTGTCATAGGCACGCTTGATGCATTTTTGGTATACTTGGAGATGGTCGAGAGCATGAAGACGACATTCGTCTAATAACTCAAGTTGTGCTAAACGGTCTTGGTGAAAGTCATCATCAGTAAGCATATCTTGAAGAGAGATACGAAGAGACGGGATATGGACTTCGAGAGGAAAAATAGCCTTGGTACCGTAGACCAGAGAAAAGGGAGTAGCAGTAGTGGAAGTGCGAATACTAGTACGATATTCCCAAAGAGTAAAAGGAATGTGCATATGACAATCCTTCCTAGTATCGTTAACCACTTTCATGAGAATTTTGTTGAGGATTTTGTTGGTGGATTTGGCTTGGCCATTGGTTTATGGGTAATATGGTGAGGAGAAGCTAAGCTGGATATCAAAGGTGTTGTAAATTTTCTGTAGAGTTTTGTTTTTGAATTGTTTTCCATTATCAGTGATAAGGCGATGTGGAACACTGAAGTGACAAATAATGTGATGATTAATGAACTCACATATTTTCTCAGCTTTAGTAGAGATGAGGGGTATGGCTTCAACCCATTTGGTGTAATATTTAGTAGCGGTGATGATCCATTGATGGTGCTGGGAAGAATGGGGATTGATCTCACCGACAAGGTCCAAACCCCATTGAGAGAACGGCCAAAGGTCACAAGTGACCTGTAAGGCATGACTAGGTGTATGAAGAAGATTGGCATGTTGTTGGAATTTTACACAACACTTAATATAGTCACAATAATCATGATTGAGGGTTGGCCAATAATAGCCTAGGAAAAGAATGCGTTTAGTAATAACAAGGCCACTGAAGTGACCTCCGCATATGCCATCATGAACTTCTTTAATGGTATAGGGGATTTCAGAGCTGGTAAGGCATCGTAAGAGGATACCGTCAAAGCCATGTTTATAGAGGAGGCCACCCATGATGACATAACGAGAGGCCTTTTTGAGAAAGGCGCATTGTCCATTACGTGTGAGATCAGGAGGCAATATAGAAAGGGAAAGGTAGTCTGCAAGCTGCTTATACCAAAGGTCTTGTGTGTTTAGTGAGACAGTTCGGATGAGATTAACACAACAATATTTATAAGAAGGTCTCGGTATGCATTTTATGGTAACAAAGATGTCTGAATCATCAGGTGAAGTGGGTATTTGGGAAGCAAGGCAGGCCATGGTATCTGTAAATTTATTAGTGGATCGCAGAACGGTTTGAATTTTATAGCGGTCAAAGGTAGTCAACATGATGCCGACGTAACGTTTGTACTCTTGAAGTATTTCATTATGACACTGATAAACACCATTGACTTGGTTTACTACCAGTTGAGAATCACCAAAGATATTAATGGATCTGACATCTAAGGCATAGACAGTCATGAGACCCAATACGAGCGCTTCATATTTAGTGATATTGTTGGTGCATTCAAAGTCGAGTTTGAATGATAAAGGCATGGGTTCACCATCAAGAGGAATGAGGATAATACCCACACCACCCCCATGCTGACATTTGGAACCATCAAAGAATAAGGTCATTTGGTAAGGGTCATCATCCAAAGAGAGGTTAGCAATGGATTCGTCAAGGAAATCAAAGTTTGAAGATTGATTCCCAGAAAGAGGCGCATCAGCGAGCTGGTCAGCAATGGCCTGGCCCTTGATAGATTTTTGGTGGATGAATTTGAGGTCTAGGTCAGCAAGAAGAATGAGCCAACGTGTGGCACATTGATTTTGGTAAGGTTTAGCATACATGAAGTGTAAGGGGTCAGTGTTGGTCACAACATAGGTTTTGTGGTTGAGTAGGTAATGGCGAAGTTTGGTGGTGACAAAAACTAAGGCTAAGCAAAGTTTTTCAGGGTGAGTGTATCGGGTTTCATAGTCCAGAAGGGTATGACTTATGTAATAAACTGCCTGCTCCCTATGTTGTTCGTCACGATGAGCAAGCATAGCCCCTAAAGAGTGATCGGTAGTAGAGATGTATAGGTAGAAGGGTTGGTCATCTTTAGGTGGAACAAGTACGGGTGGTTGGAGAAGGTATTGTTTTAAGGCCTCAAAAGCTTTGTGGTAGTCATCATCCCATTTGAAAGAGACATCCTTTTTGAGAAGGTGATGAAATGGTTGACAATGGTCAGAGAGTTGGGAAATAAATCGATGAATAGATTGCAACTTTCCCTGCAAACTACAAAGCTGGTGAAGGTTAGTGGGTGGATGAATATCAAAAATGGCCTTGACTTTAGTAGGGCCAACTTCTATACCACAAAGGGAAACAATAAATCCTAGGAGCTTTCCTGAGAGAACTGCAAAGACACACTTTTTAGGCTGAAGGTAGATGCAATATTTAATGAGGTGGTCAAAGATGGTTTCAAGGATGGTGAGGTGCTTGGCGTGATGTTTAGATTTGGCGAGAAGATCATCTACATAATATTCTAATATACGGTGCATTATGTCATGGAAAATGTAGGTCATAGCGCGCTGATAGGTGGCACCAGCATTTTTAAGGCCGAAAGGCATGACCCAATAGCAGAAGGTCCCCCAAGGGGTAATGAATGCGGTTTTGTGTTGATCCTCTTGAGCTAGCAAGATTTGGTTATAATCCGAGAAACCATCCATAAGTGATAGCATCTCATGGCTAGCAGTAAGGTCAACTAATTGGTCAATATCAGGAAGAGGAAAATCATCTTTTGGGTAGGAAAGGTTGATATCATGGAAATCGACACAAATGTGAAGTCCCCCTATTGCCTTAGCGACAAGGATGGTGTTAGAAATCCATTCGGGGTAATCAATGGGTAAGATGAAGGAAACTGAGAGAAGGCGTTGAAGTTATTCTTTGACAAGAAGAGCAATGCGAGGGTGCATTTTCGTCAAATTTTGTTTTACAGGTTTGGCATCGGGAATGGTTACAATATTGTGGACCATGATAGTGGGATCAATGCCAGGCATGCCAGCATAGGACCAAGAGAAAGCATGGCTATGATTTTTAAGAAAAGAAGTGAGGGCTTCCTGTTCAGCAACATCGAGAGATTGGCCAATCTTGAGAATGTGGGGGTCATCTTGAGTGTGGATGTTGAATTCAATAGTCGATTCATTCAACATTATTTGCATCTCAAAAGGTAACGAATATTGAATATAAGAGTCCTCAACACCAAGGTAGTTGAGTATGGACTCATCATCCTGACATCGAATGACATTAATAGAAGGAGTATCATCCCCTATCATGTCAGGAGACAAGAAAGGAAGAGAAGAAGGAGCCTCGCCATCACAGTGATAGGTCAGAGGCCCCAAGGAAATGGTATTTATGAAAAAAAGGTAAGAGGGATAGATTCTTGACCCATCGACTCCATTGGTGAAGGTCGTGAAGGTGGGGTAGGTGAAGGAGGTGGAGAGGGGTCATTGTCTTCAATGAGTTCAATACGGGGCTTTTTGGCAGGTAGTTTGGTAAAACCAATTCCACTACGATCATTGTATTTACGTGTGGTACATGAAATAATGGTGTGATGACCTTCCTCATAGAGGCCAAAGCCGAAACCCTTCCAGGCATAGTGGTGTAGGAAAGTGTGAGCGAAGTGGCGGTTGGTAAGTGACTGAAGGTCAGCCAAAAAAGGTTGGGTTTGTGATGGTGGTTCAGGTGTGTAAGTGGAAATATCAAGTTTCCCATAGGTAAGATGGGTACGGAGGTGGGGAGGACCATAAAGGAGACACTTGCCTATGTGGTGATCATAGTGAGGATGTTGGTGAAGGTTTCCATACTCTTTTGGAGTAAGGAATGTATTGACATTGTACAAGCGATACTCCCCCATAATGAGGTGTTGAAATACACCTTCCAAGGGATCAGTGATTGATATATTAGTGGTTGGAATGGAGGAAGCGTTAGAAGTTAGATTGGCGGGGGTGTCAGTTAGTTGGGAAGCTGATGTGTGACTGGTAGAAGTGACAACAACGGTGGGAATAGAAGATGTAGGCGAAGGTGAGGTTGCAACAACACTGGTGGATGGGGTTGTGTGTGAAGAAGATGTAGGCAGGGAGGTAGATGCCTTAACAGGTACAAGGACATCATTGGGCCGGTAAAGCATGTTACAGGTTTTGAAAGGTGATGGGTCAGCTGGGATGGTATAGGAACGTCCTTCATGTTTGAACGTTACACATTGGTGTAAAGTAGAAGGAACACAACCCATGGCATGAATCTATGGTCTGCCGAGAAACAAATTGTATTAAAATTCCCCTTCTAAAATTTAGAAAAACTCAGGAATAGTATGGGGACCCACACGAATGTGGAGGATGATAGTGCTGAGTGTAGAGGTGATAGCGTCATTAAATGAATGCAACATGACTGGATGTTTATGCATGCAGTTTTTGGGTATGTGCATTTGTTCGAATGTGTGAGAGGAAATGATGTTAATGCTAGCACCCCCATCAATCATAACATGTCAGACACGTATATTATCGATATGGATGGAGATGAAAAGTGTAGGATCTGGGTCATTGGTTTGGTGGGGAACAATTTCATCATCCGAGAAACTAAGGATAGCAACTTGGTGAACAGGTGGAGGTGATGAGGTAGATGGCAATTTGGTGAGTGAGGTGACATGATGAGGTGTGATAATAGATGCTATGGTGTGGTGTCATTAGGCAAAACCTCAATAGATTGAAGGACCTCAATGAGCACTTGACGATGTGGCTTTGAGGTTTGGATGAGATCGTATAAGGACATTTTGAGAGGATATTGGTGTAATTTTTTGAGCATCATGTGGTGTGTAACCCCATCAATAATAGGATATGCTAGACCACGGATAGTGACTTTAGGTGCAGTTGCAATTAGTATGTTGGGTACGTGGTTGGGTGATGGATCAGCTATTTTATCTTTCCCTTTGTCTTGCTGACCTCGGGTAATGACGTGAACCATATTAATTTGAGGCAGAGAGGTGGATGGGGTGGGGTTATCATGAAAGGTATACCAGCAGGAGGGACATTTACCAAGAGGTAGATAAGAGCCTTCTACAAGGAGTGTCGAACACCGGCATTTAGGAGAAGGTTGAGAAATCTCGTTGATACTAACCATGTTGATTTCAAATTTCAGAGATGGAAAGAAACGTCAGGGCGGTGAAGATGGAGGTTGGGGTATAGGTGTAGGAGGAAGGTGTGAAGAAGGTGGTGAGGGTGAAATAGGTTCATCATCCAGGAGGTCATTGTCATCAAAATTTGGGTCAGAACGACATAATTGAATGAGGGCAACCTTTAGACCCTTACATTCTCAACATCATGTCTTGGCACACGATGGTAAGCACAAATTTTAGTATCATCAAACCCTTCTGGTTTAGGTTTAAGAGGGTCATAAGGTCTAAGAGGAGGGAGGGTGATAGTAGAGCTTTCCAGGAGGTTAGCCAAGATGGTGGCGTATGATCCCACCAGTGGATCACAATGCGAAGTGAAAGTAGGTTTGGTTGGAAGATTGGGTAGTTGTGGTGGTAGTTGAGGTGATGCAGTCTTGGATTTGGTTTGTACTTTCTTTGGTGTAGGTGCAACAATAGAAAGAGGGGTAAGTTTAACCACCTCTTTGGAAATTAACGTTTTTTTCAATTTTTGGTGCTTTTTCTTAGTTAGAGGTGTAGGGGGAGCACATGATGTAGACAGCAAGGTAGATGGTGGGAGACGATGAGTGACCCAAGGGGACAACTGAGGTACAACGATAGGTGTTGGTCAAGGTCAAGAGGGATTGTATAGGTGAGGTGGAAGAAAATGTCATAGGTAGTGAAGGAGGTATAGAAGGTTAATGGTGGTATAGGAGGCAAAGAAGTTATAGATGGTGATGAAGGATGCAAGGTTCACCTAGGTAGAGCTACTAGGCTGTGGTGAAGGGGTCAAGGGAATTTTAGGTTTACCCCTGGAGAGAGTAGTTTTTGTTAAGGTAGAGGGGTGAGGTCCCAAGATGGATGGTAGGGGTGAAGGTGATAAAGGTGTAGTTGGTGAGGTTGGTGCATGCGGATCAGAAGGTTGGGTTTTTCGTTTAGGTTGAGGGATTGGTTCAATAGGTATATGGGAAGATGTGGTCAAGTGTATCCTGGACAGGAGGATGTGAAAGGTTTGATGTGGGTGTGACCCCTAAAACACTAGTGGGTTTAGATACAACAGATGGTGTTGGAACACGTCGGCCAGCAAGTAGAAGGGTGGGTATAGATGAGGATGATGTAATAGAAGATGTATTGAGAGTTATGTTCATGTGCGGTTTGGGTTGTTGAAACATCTTAGGATAAATGGTAGAAGTGTCAGTGGAAGATGATTGCATTTGGGTTGAGACCGGGAGTAAGAGATGCCCCCAAAGTGAATCCCTATCAACATAGTCCAGGCGGTCGGCCAAACATGAGAACGACACTATGGTAGATGAGGTAGATGTGGAGCGAGTGGTGATTCCCATAAAATATGTCTGAGAAACAGGGAATTCACTGGCTTCGGTCTCTGTAGGTAAGAGAGCCGAAACTAGGTCCGCAGGATCTTGGGTAGCTAATGGAGAATGGTCACCGAGTAGTAACGACAAATCTATGGATCCTGAATAGGTGGAGAAGACGATGGGTACTCCTCTGTGGGTGGAGGAGGTAAAATTGGTAGTGGCTCATTGGGTGGGGAAGCTGAAGGGGAAATGATATCGGTGCTAACGAGAGACTCTTCCACACATGTATGGGGAGGTGAAGGGTTTTCCTCTATGGGTAGAGGAATGGATAAAGTAGGTTCTTGTGCAGGTATAGGATTTCGGGCTAGGATTTCCTCGATGGAGGGGATAGGATATATTTGGGAAACAAGTGGTAAGTCGGTAAAGATAACATGTACCTCATGTGTATTACTTTCATTGTGTGAGGCATCACCAATTTGATCATTAGATGGGGAATGGTTAGGGAATGGTTTCTTGAATATATGAAGGTCTTGATTGGCAGGTACATTAGGGTTATGTAGGACTAACTTTCCGCTCTCGAGCATTCCCTAAATAATGTTTTTAAAGGTGATACAATTGCTGTCACTGTGACCATTTACACATTGATAGTTACAGTAGTCATTTTGCTTATACCAACCTTGTATGGGGCGAGGGGTCAAAACCAATATGTGGTTTGATAGGAGGAAGGGTGATGGAATTATCTTTAATAAGCTTTTCTAAAATAGATGAATATGGTTCCCTAATTGAGGTGTATTTCTTTTGTTCTCATTTGAATTGGAAGGCTTGGACCAGTGACAGATTGGATGAAGGTTTAACATGATTGGATGGATGGGCAGGGCCAACCTTAAGTATCACTGTGTTGGCAGTTCCCTTGGCTTCAGAATAACTTGTCTAAGGTTTCGAGGAAGAGGAAGTATCATGTGATTTAAACAAGGAGTTCTTGTTTCGTAATTATATCTTCTTCTCTTTGATGGCACGAATTTCGAGCTTACGTGCCATGGTAAAAGCCTTATCAAATATTTGGAAGGTTTTCACCTGTAAGGTAGGTGAAATATGTCTAGCACAGGCTCATATGAAGAGCTCTATGACCTCAGTTTGTGGTAATTAGAAAGTGAGTTGGTTGATTAGGCTATGCCAATGAGCGAAAAAATATACGATAGATTCATCGTCATATTGATGTGTAGAATAAAGATCAGTCATGGTAACCTTCTTGACGACGTTAATCGAAAAGTGATCCAAGAAGGCTCGGGATATTTGGTTGAATGAGAAGATGGAATGTCTAGGTAATCCACTATACCAATCCAATGCTGGACCAGTTAGGGACATGGGAAAGGTTCGCAAAAGTAAAGCATCATCATGGGCAATTAAGTAACACCCATGTTTGAAAGATCGCAAATGCTGCTACGGGTCTTCCTTATTGTTAAAGCAGTTAAACTTAGGCATCTCCCAGTGTACAGGATATAGGCAAATGGGAATGGATGGGTGAATAGGCTCATTACAAATCTCGTCATAGGTGAGATAATTGTGGGAACTGGAAATAAATACTTCTAATGTCTACATCTTGTCTATCATTAACTTGATAAAGTCATTGTTAGGTTGTTAAGATTGGGTACCCCCCAAAGCGAAAGGATTAGTGTTGTTGTACATATGAAGAATACAACATTCTAGAGTATGGTGGCGTTGAATAAGGAGGCAGGAATTGAGATACAAAAATAGAGGGTATATACTCGAACTAAATGAATGATGAAACAGGAGGCGGCTGGTAATAGGTATGTGAGGGTGGGACACTCGTAGTGACCCTGGTAGAGATGGGAGGTAGAGATAGGGGAATAGAAATGACAACATTTGGAATGGGGTATAGGTTACCGACACTAAGGGTGGTAGCGTTGTGAATGGTATGTATGAGAAAACAGGTGCGGATGATGCTATGTTTTGGGTGGTGGATGAAGGTATGGTGGAGACTGCGGGTGCAATAGAGGTGGTGGATGTGGTGGTCAAAGCTAGCATGGGACCTAGCTGTGACACAACTGGGGATAAAACAGGTGAGGTCACTGTGGTAGGAGGTGGAGCCAAGGTAGAAGCGATCATTAGGGATGGAGATAAGGATACACACATGCCATAGATCAATTGACCTGAGGCATCTCAAGTGGAGGCATGGGTGAGGTAGTGGCTTAAAGCAGTGGGATTCTGATCCAGGAGTCGTGAAAACTCTATGTCACATGTAGGAATGGTGATAGGTTGATTGGGATCCATGGATGATGAGATGGAAGGTGGTGAAGGACTAGGTGATGAAGGGCTAGGTGGGAGCGGTAGCCAACTAGCATGAAATACAAGGGCACTTGCCTATATATGGGTCAACACCATGTGGGTAGGAATTGATTTGGTGAGACTGTATTATGTCTAAATGGCAGATAACACAATAGAACTAGGAAAATAGTCAATGGTGAGTGAATTAGGTCAGCTGGTGAGCTGTAAAATAGCAAAGGGTGACCGATGCCAGTTTGGGTAAACCAATGTCGGCTAGGCTTAACCGTGCCGGTTACTTTGAAAAACCAACAGTCTGTTAAATGATGGTCCTAGAATGACAATTTTCACATAGGATGAGACGTAAGGTGACTGTGATTGAAGTAACAACAATATGAAAGGTGATAGGAGTCTTTTACAGCTCAGAAAGTGAAATAGGTGTCTTTTGGAAAGGTATCCAAAAAGACTTCAAACTGAAACTGGTTGGGTTAAACCGATGGCGGTTGGAATGTAACCGGTGATGGTTAAAGATAACTGTAGCCGGTTACTGTGAAATTGAAATAGAGAATAAGAAAAATGGTTGTGATTTAAAAATCTGGTGTTGAATCAAACCCAGAAGTCTGAGAATGATGTAGATGTGGTCTAGGCACACTCAGACGAAGTTAGAATACACCAACTATGATTGGGAGTGTGTAAGGAAAGACAAAAATAATGATCGAAAGCTCTCACCTCAAAATGCAAATCAAGCAGAACACTAAGAAAGAACGTTCCTAGAGTGCCTATTCTATTACGTTTGTTCAGCTTATGCTATTTGTATGGACTGACTGTTATGAACAAAACAATAGAATTTATTGGTGAGGAAGGCTTCCTACGAAGAAAGAATTCTAAAGGGTGAGGTTTCAGGAATGTTATGGCAAGGGCGGGCTTCACTCTGAAGTATGACTCAATAGAGCAGTGAGAAGGGTGCCTACTATACCGTGATCGTGTCATCACCTACAACTTCTTCCAAGTAGGATGTTGTTTAAGAATGTATGTATTTTGAATTTTTGTGTGGTTTGGTAAGAATCAGAGAAAGATAAAAGGATAGAAGTGCTTTTCTACGATTTGTTTGTCAACCATCAGCTAGCTGGTCATGACTTCCAGCGTATAGGTTGCCCTCAATTAATATGAGCTAATGAGCTAAATTGGAATGTAGTGCACTTGTTTTAAACCCAAATCGAAAGTATGATATTCGATGACAAAAATAGATGAACAGGAAGAGGGATGCTATTTCACTATAAATGTAGAAAACAAGAATAAAAAGGTTCTTTTTAAATACACCAAAAGAAATGTGTCTTTCAAAGCAAGTAGAAAGAAGAGAATGTTACCAAGGAGAAAGTTTTAATGTGAATGCTACTAGAAGGGAAACAAACACACAAAAATTTTCACCTAGGAATGAAGAAAGATGCAAGGAACCCCGAATGGGTCCCACCGGGCATGCCAAAATGTTTCACCTGATTTCTTAGTTTTCTGAGAAGTACTTGACGAAATAGATAAGGTAAAGGTGGTAAGAGGAATACCTATTTTGAGATGGTTGAAGGTTATATGCGCGCCTATCTAAATTCTGAATCGAAGTGATTGTGATACCTTCCTTTTGGATAGGAGGAACTACCTGTATGAGAACCAAAAAAGACCACCAAAGGGAGTTAAACAATTGTTGGGACCCTATTATAGCTTCCAAATCTTAAAGGCATGTAGGCACGCACGGCCGGAGGAAGCGCGCCAGTGAAGGAGCGCAGGGTAGAATTAAAAATGGGTTCTTTGAGAACCAAGGATGCGTGCGCACGTGAAGAACAATTCGGGACTTAGCTGTTTTCAGCCTTTTGGACATAACACATGAAGAACGTGTTCCATTTGGATAAGGTTCCAGCCTGGCGACAGGGTGTCCTGGAAGGAATATACCTTGCGATAGGAAGATCCAAGAAGTTAATCATGACATGGAGAGGTATACGCCTGGGGCGGCCCACACCTTGACACTTGGGGCCATATCTGAGGTTGCAGAGGAGTTTGTTAGAGCTCAGATGCCTATTTATAAACGTGCCCTTGGCAAAGAACAGCGAGAGAAGCGAGGTAGCCGAGCTCTGCAGAATTACAGTGAGAACTTTGGGATAAATGGGTAGATAATTCTAGGAAGGATGTAATGGGGAAATGGGGAATGTAAATTTTATTTTGTGAGCATACATGTATGGATCTAGATATGGCGCATGACTGTGGTCTACATCTCTATGATGTTTTGGAGTAATGCTATGAATGAATGTGATAAGGTTACCACTATGTCTATGTTAAAATATCCTTCCTGTATTATCTGCATGTTTCCACTATGCTTTTGATCTTGTATAATCATGAACCTTACTTGAATGTTAAGTCTTATTATGGATTTACAACTTCCCAGTTCCAATTAATTCTGTTGTGTGCTTTGGTTCTATTATGACTAAAGGGTTATAGAAGCCGTTCTGAGCTCTATAGATTTTCATGTATGTTAAATCACTAAGTCAGAATCATGGATTATGCCTTCCACTAAACTCACATAAAAGAGAGACTCAACTCCCTCTCGCACACCTCAGGTGAGCGCCCAGCGCCCGCTGGGTGATAGGCCGGTGCGCATGAGGTTCCCTTGTTCTTCGTGGGGTGCAAAAGTGACTACATCTTGGTTCCATTTCCGGGACCTCTTTTCAAAGTTGTAGTGGAACATGGCATACATCATGATCTATGCAAAAAGTGATGGCGGAGCGCTTAACACTTGAAGGTGTTGAAGATTGGTTTAAAAGCACAGAGGATGAATTCACTCAGAGATTCAGTACTGGATCTGAGTTTGATACACAAAGATGGGTGGAAGACACTCTTTATCATGAGTTGTATGAAACCTTCTTCTGTTGTTTCCCAGTAGAGTTATTTGAGTGGCTCTCAGCTTATACATCTAGATCAGGGTGGTATTATAAGTCACACCCTTGGATCCAAGAAACATATCAGAACTTGCAAGATGCTGATCTAATGTGGACCCCTACTATCGATCATTGGTGGAAGGGAGTATTGACTAGCTACACTCTGGAATATGCCATTTCCACGTATTCCTATCTAGAAGTTGTTGAGTTTGAGTTCTTGCGAGAGCCCAGAGGATCATTTCTACGTGTTATCCCCCTGGAAATCAAAATCTTGATGGTAACCATGGGTTTAGAGGCATTTCCTATGGCCGGCTAAACCACCCTGAGTGCTTGGCGAGGAAGCCAGGTTGGGGAAGGATGGCTAATCTGACAACTGAAAGGGAAAGGGAGGAGAGACAACTCAAGTATAACGAAGCACGTGAAAAGGAGATCGATAGACATCATGGGATTACAAGTGGGTTATGGAGCCAGACATGGTGGAAAGGAGTTGAGGTTCACGCAGAGGATGTGGAACCCAAACAGTCTGTGATACCCCATCTTGGTAAGCGTGGGAGAGAAAACCTTGCGGCTTCTGATGAGAGTCTGTCGTGTAGAGAGAGAAGAGTCGTTGGCACACATCTGACCCCACCTAGCGACCAAACCTTGGCACTTGGTTTGTTTGAATGAGGGAAAAGTATAGTTGATCCATTTGATATCAGTAGAAGCAATCTGATCAACACCCAGGAGATACAATTTCTCGTTTGGGACTTCTATGGCTTCACACACTATTCCAGTATTTGGTGGAATGTTTGGACAAGGCACATATATAGCTGGTTTTGGAAGCGCTTTAGGAAGTAGTGGAGGAAATATGACTGGGAGTGGTACTAGTTCACAAACTACCGGTGCACAATTTAGTGGGACAACAGGAGCATTCAGCATGACAAACACATGCTCTGTACCTAACACATGAGGATTTGGAGGTGGAAGTGGTGGAGCTGGTGGCTCAGGATCTAGTGGGTCCGGTGGAGGAGGAAACACTGGAGGAAACCAAGGGATTGGATCAGGAGGACAAGGACCTCAACCACCTCCTCAAGTCTTTTTCAAGATGTCTCTACACTTACCAGATTACAGTGGGATAGAAGATGCCGTAGAGCATGTGCATAAGTGTTAGTTGCTATGGCATGCAAAGGGGATCATGACCCAGGATCGAAAGGCTAGTCAATTTGTGACAACTTTACAAGGAAGCGCACATAATTTGTATAGAAAGTATGACCCTCATCAGACTGTTGTGGATTATACCATGCTGAGAAATGGATTCTTGGTAGAATTATACATACCTGAGTTTGAACAGAAGAGCATTAGCTCTCTCAAAGAAATCAAGCAGGGCATGGCAGAGAGCATGAGGGAATATGATGCATGCTTTAAAACTCTATTGTCTAAACTATCTTATGATATCCACCCTTCACAACATGCTCAATGGTTTGTCAGAGGGTTGATCACACCCTTTAGGAGGGCTTTGTCTCATAAAACATTCATGGACCCGTGCGAAGCGTTAGAAGCTACTTTGCGCGCCTAGGCATTTGGTAGTGTTGACACTGGTATTAGCCCATTTCTAGAGGCTCAACTTACTGCCATGGCTAAGCAATTGGAGAAATTATCTACCAACATAGTTCCAGAGATTTGCGGTGGGATGTGGTGCACAAATTGTAACGTAGAAGGGCACACAAAGAATAATGGCGGGATATGTACTTGGAAGGCGGTGTGTGCCATAGCGGTAAATTACAAAATATGTCATGAGGACCATGATGCAAGTAGGTGCCCCCTACTACAGCGTGCAATCCGCAAAAAATGTATCATGTTATTGCAAGATATGTACCTCAACCACACATGACACCAAGGATTGTAGATTGATTGACTAGATTCATGAGGCAATTGATCTTGGTGTGCGCCAGACTGGCATTGCCAGTAGTTCCAAAGGAGATGAACATCAGTATGAAGAGCGCAGAGATGGAGATGCATGTGGAAGAGGGTTTCACAGAGGCTTTCAGGGTCATGGTAACCACGAAGGAAGAAGTGAGTTCCCGTGTGGGACATGTTTTAATTGTGTAGCCATAGACCATTATAAGCGCGAATGTCAAGATCTCCTACAATTCTCATGGTGTGGAAAAAAACATAAGTACGAAAAGTGCCCAAAGTTATACAAACATATGAGTCAGCAGTACCGGAAGGATAAGGGCACTGCCATGGTGAGTATTAAGAAGGCTGACGTGCAATGGCTCCTGCGAGTAATATGTGAATCAGAACTAGAGCCTGTTATGGTAACAACAAGGGCAGAGTCTGTGTGCACAAGGGAAGTGCCTAGGTAGAGACCTCTAGTTTCAAGATGAAGAAGTAGTACACAGGAAGTATCCAAACCCGGCTCACTAGAAGGAAGTCTACCAGGAAACCATGGACGTAATTCGAAGCTTACAAGGGGAGATCCAATGCTTAAAAGATCAAACTAGAAAAGATGAACTAAGAAGACCAGTAGAAGCACCAAAGGATGACTTGGATGAGGTTAAGGAGGTGTGTAAACTGCTGAGGTAGGAGAATGTTATTCCCCTACTAGGAGCATGGTTGAGAGAAAAGGTACCACGCGCCAGGGAAGAACATGAAAGGTAGATCTTGCATGCAAACCTCCCACCTCACAGCCTTGATTATGACAAAGAGATCACCTTGAACGCAGTAGTGGATGGATGACTGCTTAGCAACATCCTCATTGACATAGGCGCGAAGGTTAATGTTCTCACTCTGGATGCCTGACATCAAATGGGAAGACCTGCATTACAACCATCTTCAAATGTGTTGTATATGACAAATAAGACAAAGGCAATGCCCATAGGTGTCTTGAAGGATGCGACCATTACCATTCAGGGGACTAGGTTCACTTGGGGATTTTGAAGTCTTCGTGCTTGCCAAGGTAGATAATTTCCCAGCTTTACTTTGGAGCCCGTGGTGTTATAAGAATAATGTAGATCTCTGGTTTAACAAGGGGTACATAATCTTTGAAAAAAAGGAAGAGAGGGTGATTATATCGCTTGCTGATGGAAATTCCACCCCCTATACTGAACCCCTTGGAGAAGAGGTCCTGAACAAAATATATGTGCGGTCCATAAGAGATCCAGAGACCATCCATCCTATAGGAGGAGTCATCCAGTTTGATGATGCTCAATCTTTCAGTGATACTACCAGTATAACATGTGATAATTGGGTGCATGGGACTTGTGAATTGATTGGGTGACATCTAAAAGGATCAGTGACCAAGGTAACAATGATGTGTACAGTTTGGAGCCTAGGAGGAAAGGACAATAACTAAGTATTTTGCGGATGCATGCCCTGAGGTATTTTTAAGAGAAATGGAAGCTCAATGGAGGGAGGACGAGCGATGAAGTATGCTAGGTTATGTTTTGATAGGCACAATAGCGAGGTGGTGGGCCATGCATAGTGAAAACTTGTTGGAATGGCGTGAAGTTAGAATTGCGCTCACTTTCTGATTCTCGAAGAGCAACATACCCACCACTATCAAGGATTACAATGGAAATGGACCCACCTCTTCCCACATCCAAGCATGTGAGAGGGTCTGGGGAGAAGGCGCGGAAGCTTTACCACCCTCCCTTTGGGTGCACAAGCTGTATTCAACACTACAAGGTTGTGCGCGTGCCTGGTACATCCATTCTGAAACTCACCGCCAAATGGGAAATTGGCAGGAGTTAGCGGCTGACCTGGTTCACACATTCGAGTACCGAAGTACCATGCAACCAGTTGATGAGGCGTTGCAGACTATCAAACACCTCACTCTGGGGGATTGTGCCATGGTAGAGGATAGATTAGTAAACTTACTTGGTGGACCTAGCTTGGAAGCACGGTTCGAAGAGGAGGAACCAGAAGACCTACAATTTGAGCACGCGTGTGTTGAAAAGGAGAAAGGAAAGATGGTATATGTTATTGATGGAGAGGAGATGGAAAGCCTGAATGTCGACCATTTGGTTGGAGTGTGAAGTAGTTGACAGTGTGGATGCATGTGCGTGCATGTATCATGAACCACTCAAAACCAAGAAAGTTAACATCAGCTCGGAGAAGGAGCCCAAGGAAGCTATCATTGGGGACTACTGGTCAGACAAGGAAGTATCAAAGATCATCGATCTCTTGCACAAATTTGAGGATTTATTCCCACGCGGATACCATGAGTTGAAAGGCATCCACCATTCATTGGGGGAAATGAGGATAAAGTTGAAGGATGGTGAGCGCCTAGTCAGGAAGAGGCCTTACAGGACGAATCCAAACATGCACGTAAGGGTTAAAGAAGAGCTAGACAAAATGATAGCATCTAGTATCATTGAGGCTGTGGAGGAATCAGAATGGATAAGTCCAATGGTGATCAACATAAAGAAGGATGGGCAGATTAGGATATGTGTGGATTACAGGGAATTGAATGCTTGTTTGTATCATAGATCCTTTTCCCACCCCCTTCACTGAAGATATTTTGGAGGGAGTTACTGGGTGCGAGGTCTATTCCTTTATGGATGGATTCTCAGGATATCACCAAGTAAGGATTGCCAAGGAAGACCAAGAAAAGACAACTTTCACCACCGAGTGGGGAAGCTTTGCATACACGGTCATGCCCTTTGGATTGAGCAATGCGCCCACTGTATTTTCGCGCATAGTGGTACAAGCATTTAAGGACTTCATCCACAAGTTCCTTCAAGTGTATTTGGATGATTGGACAGTGTATGGATTGGTAAGGGACCATTGTGATAACTTGAGATTGATGTTTGAAAGATGTCGGCAGTTGAGGATTTCCCTCAACATCAAGAAATGTATCTTTGCAACTCCTTTTGGAACGTTGTTGGGGCATATCATATGCAAAGAGGGCTTACTGGTGGATCCTGCGAAAGTTGTGGTTATTGTGGGGTTAGGGGAGCCTACCAGCCAAAGCACCATGCGTGGATTTGTTGGACACACTGGGTACTACAGAAAGTTCATTAAGGGATACGCCAAGATCGCCGCACCTTTGGAAATATTGCTTAGACATAAGAGTGCCTTTCAGTGGGGAGAGGCGCAATAGAGGGCATTTGACACTCTAAAAGAAAGGCTTATCACCACACCTATTCTACGATTCCCATCCTGGGATAAACCTTTCCATGTCCATGTGGATGCCTCTGGTATAGCAATGGGAGCCATTCTTGCTCAACCAGGAGAGGGGATTGTTGATCATCCCTTATGTTTTGCAAGTAGGAAGTTGACACCAGCAGAATAGAATTATACAATGACCGAGCGCGAGGCATTTTCAATGATCTACGCACTCCAAAAATTTAGACAATATCTTTTGGTGACTCCCTTCATATTCTACACCGACCATATGGCCTTGAAGTATCTAGTAAACAAAGCAGTGTTGCAAGGGCACATATGCCGTTGGGTACTTTTATTTCAGGAATTTGAATTCAAAGTAGTGGTGAAACCTAGAAAGAATAATTGTGGGCCGGATCATTTATCAAGGATTGATTCGGGAGAGGACGCACAAAGTATCGAGGAAACCATGCTGGACGCGCAACTATTCAGGTTGCGGCACGTGCCCCCAGAATTAGAAGACATTGTTGTTTTTCTCAAGGAAGGTGTGGCGCCTGAAGGGATGAATGCTCTGGAAAGGAAAAGGTTAGCCATACGTGCCACACCCTTCATGTTGATCAATGGGGATTTGTATAAAATGGGCTGTGATGAGGTTTTGCACCAGTGTGTATTAGAACATGAGCGCGTGGTTATAATAGAAGAAGCCCATGGTGGGATTGCTGGAGGACACTATGCGGGGAATGCAACTGCACGCAAGATCTTAGTCACCTAACTATGGTGGGAGACAATCCACCAGGATTGCATTGAGTTTTGTAAGGCCTGTGACCACTACCAGCGCCTCAGAAGACCTGGAAGAAGGGATGAGATGCCCTTGTGCCCCATCGCTAGCGCGAAAACTTTTGAAAAATGGGCAATAGATTTTGTTGGACCAATCTCACCAGCTGGGTGAAGGACTAACTCATGGTATATCATTACCTGTACTGATTATCTGACAAGGTGGGCAGAGGCCGCACCCACTAAGGATTGCACCGCAACCATGGCTGTTAGATTTTTGTGGGAAAACATTATCAGCAGGTATGGTTCCCATTAAGTTTAACAAGTGATAGGGGCACTCACTTCTTAAATGAAACCATCAGGATTCTATTGGTAGAATTCATGGTAGCCCATCATAAGACTACCCCTTATCACCCTCAGGAAAATGGGACTGCAGAAGCATTCAACAAAATCCTTAGTCACACATTGACTAAGATATGTGATGTGGGTAGGCAAGATTGGGATGAAAAGGTGTCAGCAGTTCTTTGGGCATACAGAACAACATATAAAAGGTTGAACAAGGCCACACCATTTCAACTGGTGTTCGGCACGGAGGCTGTTTTTCCGGTTGAATTCATGCTACCATCGCTGCGTATAGCATGCGCAGGGGGGTTGGATGATGAGCAAGCGCTGGAAGAAAGAATTGATGAATTGATAAAGTTGGATGAAAGGTGCTCACTAGCAAGATGGATCCAAACAACTGAAAAAGCTAAGCAAAAGGCATGGCATGACCACCACATTAAGAACAAACAGTTTGAGGTTGGCCAGATGGTATTACTATATGATTCAAAATTTCTACGCCATCCTGGAAAGTTGAAGGTGCATTGGTTGGGTCCTTATGTAATTTCATACATCCTTGATTTGGGTGCGTGCTAGTTACAAGTGTTGGATGGAACAAAATTACCTGGACACTTCAATGGGAGTAGGTTGAAGCCCTATGATAAATAATGCTTCTTGGTGTTTTTAAATAAGGTAGTTTTGCCAATTAGTTTAGAATTTCCTTTTATGATTTTCCTTTCTTGTATTTCCCTTTTGCGTTGTTGTTTTGTTTTGTGCCTTGGGTGCTGGTAACCTTATTACTTTTTGACTTATGAATGTGCAGAGGACCATGCATCATTTTAGTGTGGGGTGAGGTGATAAAGAGAGGCATGGAGTTATTCTGCAGGAGAATTGGGTTGGTAGACCATTTGAATTGGCCTTGTTGAAAATATGCATTAGGAGAAATGAAGGCATATGGATGGCAAGATAAGGTTACATTGGAAATCCATGTACAAGGAGGAAAAGTGCAAAAACATGAGGTAGGTGAAAGCAAGAATCATGAGGATGGAAGAGGTGCCTTTGGTGTTGGTAACACGTGCGCAAGAGTCTTCTGTCAAGATGGATTGTTTGAGTGCCAGAAGGTTGGAAAAGTTTTTGCACAAGGATTGGACGTGGGTGGAAGCAATTTCACGCAAGAATTGGGCACAGGTGAAAAAAATTTTGTGCAAGGATTGGGCGCATAAGGGGAAGCACTGAAGTTGGGTTTTGTTTGAAAATGCCACATTAAACATGGTCATATGGTGGTAGGTAGCCTAGCCTTAAATGCGTAAAAGCTAGAAAAGCTATAAATACAAGAATGGGCATTTAATTTTTCACTTTACGAAAACAAGAAGAGTGATTTTCTTTCAAGAGCTAGGGTTTTGGGAACTGACTCGAGTGAAGGAAAATCCCAAAAACTTAAGTGAAATGAGTCCATTAGATCTACAAACCAGAGTAGAAGTGATTCATGGGTGTGAGGAATGTTGTGAAGAAGCATCGTGATTGAAGGAGAAAAGTCTGAGATTAGGGTTTGTGTTTTAGGGCACGGGGCGTGCGGGGGAAAATGTTAAAAAAAAAAATCACAAGTTAACCTAGGAATGAAAGCAAGGGGTAAAATGACAGCCACAAAACTAGTTGATAAACCTGTAGTACAATCCAAGAGGGGAAAGGGTAAGGGAAAAGGAAAGAAGAAAGAAGAAGAAATCCCCTTGGATACCAATGAAGAATGGTACTTAGAAATGCAATACCCGGATGGGGTTTTGCTGGGGCAAGAGTGGGAGTCCCACATTAGACAGATGCCCGTGATTGACTACAATCACTGATCAAGCACAATCACGAATGAAATGGTGCTGGAGCTGGTGCGCCCTACAAATAAATGAACACTTGACAAGATGCCAATCTACAACAACGTAGTCAAGGTGAAAATGGAGAAGGCAGGGCTTCTCCAGCTTTACGAGTTACCATATTTCGGGAAGTCTGAGCGCTTGTACCAGTGGCTAATGATGCGCATGCATGAAGACTTCTTCTGCTTCACAGGGCACAAAATGCGCATAACTCCCTAGTTAATTTCACACTTCACAGGCCTAAGCTGTAAAGGGGACACACTCATAGATGACCTCCTGGATGAGGAGGCAATTAAAGAAACCATTACATCCAAGGAATATAAGAAGGGATCAAGGTACTACGACGTCGCAGATATCAGTGATCCGGTGATGAAGATGGCCGCGCACCTTGTTTCCAAGCTGAATGGACAAGAGAGGTGGACCCAGGTGAGCAAGCCCTGGCTGAATGTCTGTAGGAAGGTCACGAAAGGCACCGTGTACAACATCTCCCAGTACATAGCAGATGAGATCATAAGCAACATGAAGAAAGGAGGAAAGATATTATTTGGGAACATCCTGTTAACAATTATGGTCTTAGAAGTTAGGGTTCCAGATGCATCTGACAAGTTCGTATGGGAGTACCCCGATGAAGACCCTTCACTTGCGAAGAGGTTCCAAAAGTATAAATGTTAATCAATGACAGGGGTGCACAAGGCGCACTTGGATAAATGGTATATGCACCTTAGGAACGCATTCGAGGCTGAATGGTAGATCCTAGAACAACTCCCCATGGCAACTGAAGGAGAAGTAGAGTTCGTGGTATACCAACACTTCTGCATTGGCAGATTCATCTTGGTGGATGGCAGTTGGAGTCCCTGGTGTAAACTCCCCTTCTCATTTACTGCCCAATTTTTCCAGGCAGGAGTGAACAGGTACAAGGAGTCAAAGAAATTAAACCTTGACCTATCCACCCTTGACAGTGAACACAGGGAAATGAGAAAGAAGCTGGTCTACCTGGGGAAGCACGTGTACATTGAAAGATATGTATCGCAAGATGTGCACATTGTAAGGCCCATGACCTTACCTATTGCTGAGAGCGATGCTGCCAGGATCTACCTACGCATAAGGCCAAAGTTTGAAAAGGGTGCACACGTGGAGAATGAGATATCCATCCTAGATGACCCTATGGGAAGAAAGAAGCCTGCACCAAAGCATAAGGAGAGAGAAGAGAGAAAGAACAAAGGGCATTGGAAAAGTAGAATGTAGATACTGTGGGGCCAAGTACCTACGTCTGGAAGAAGAAGAGGACGGTAGTTAGGGAGAAGACCCTGGAACTGGTAAAGCCACCATCTCCTGAGGAGCCCTTGGATGAAGAGAAGACCGCATCTCCTGAGCCAGAGTCTTCAGTGGAAGAAGAAGAAGAGAAGGTAGAGAAGACCGAAGGCACAAGCACCTTTTTAGGCAAGAAGAATGTTGGTGAAGGAGAAGAGCTGGAGGTGACCCAAGGGAGGATAAGTATAGATGACTCAGGGGAGGGAGGAGAGGAAGACATTGATGCATTCATCTTTGCACGGAGGAAGAGCACCCAGGGGGAGGAGGAGGACTCACAGAGAAAAGAAAGGAGTGAAGGGGCAAGCACCAAGGAGCAAGAAATGCCCAAGCTCACCCAGGAGGAGATAGATGAAAAAGTGACAAGGGAGGTGGAAAAGATGATTGATGCCTTGGTCAATGAGGAGTTGGGGCACAACACGGAGCTCGTGCTCGACGAGTTCAAGAAATAACAAAGGGAGAAGAGTGGAAGTAGCACAAAAGGCCCAACTCTTTCAGTGACTGTTCCAAAGGGCGTGCGCATGGGAAGTAAACACGTGGAGGAAGGAAGATCGGTGATGGGGTATGCTAATGACCCTAACAAAGTTTTGCACATGTGCTTCCAGAGTACCGTGCCCACCAAGGAGCTCACCGCCATGGAGTCCTTCGATCCTGAGGGTGGATACCCGCGCACGAGGAAAATGCTATCATGGGCGTTTGACTCCCACATTGATGAGCCCAAATTTGAAGTTAACCAAGAGGCAATACTGGAGCTCTCCGAGACAAAGGGGGCCAACCCCCTCATAAATGCACAACACTTGTTAGATGAGCAAGTGTGTAATGTGCTCAACAAGGTCTCCATGGAGGTAGAGGCAAGGCTCTTCTGTAGAAATGACAAGATTAAATCCTTGGAGGACCTGTTGGAAAAGAGGAAGGAAGAAGTAGTTAAGATGACAAAGGAACTCAGCCTTGAAAAGCTAATCAGCACTCAACTACAACGAGAGTTATAGGAGGAGAAAGCTAGAGTGCGCGAAGTCTCCAAGAAGTTGGAGCTCATCTCCCAGCCTATTATCACAAAGCATCCAAACCTTAACCCTCTCATGCAAAAGTATGGTTCCTCCCTGGAATGCCTTGAGGACTTGACTCAGATCCTCACCATGGAAAGGAATCCTTTGGCCTTGGAGTCGACAGAGGATATAGCTGCGCATTTGGAGAAGGAGGATAAGCTGAAGGTAATCGCACTCATAGCTGAATACAATAAGGTCCTGGCTGATGTAAGAGTAGCTGCACAAACCGTAGGGGTCACCTATGACCACTGCGCGGATCAGGACAAGGTGACAGGCATGCTACTTGTAGACAATGAGGCTGAGCTAAAAGACTTTAGGGAGAAGAACAAAGGCAATAGAGTAGAACGAGAAAATATTTTAGCTGAGGTAGAAAGAAGATCTAAAGCTATTGAGGCCCTTCAGGTCTCAATCAAAACACGGCTTAAAGAACTCTACAAGACCATTACAAGGAAGATGGATGCCTTGGAGGATCTTGCGAAGGAACTGGAAATAGTGGTGGAGACCATCACCATAAAGGGGGAAGGTTTAACCTTTGATGAGGTGAGCGAATTGGTTGATAACCTTTGCAAAAGGGTGCAGGATGAGGTCAGTACGTGGGATACACTAGAGGCCGACCTATGGTAGAATTTTCCCCTTCTTCTTCTTTAGGAAATTTTTCCTTCTATTCTTTCTCTTCCTCTCCCCCCATTCTTTATTCTTTCCCTCCATTCTTTTCCAAGGCAAGGCCTTGCATTTTTGTACTGCATTCTTTGAGAAGGTTCTCAAGGGCGTAGAATAGGTGAAATGTGGGGTAATGTTGGGCCCCTATTATAGCTTCCAAATCTTAAAGGCGCGTAGGCGTGCACGGACGGAGGAAGCGTGCAAGTGAAGGCGCATAGGGCAGAATTTAAAAGGTGTTCTTGGAGAACAAAGGACGCGTGTGCACACGCGTGAAGAATAATTTGGGACTTAGCCATTTTTGGCCTTTTGGACAAAACACATGAAGAACGTGTTCCGTTTGGATAAGGTTCCAGCCTGGCGACAGGGTGTCCTGGAAGGAATATACCTTGCGATAGGAAGATCCAAAAAGTTAATCATGACATGGAGAGGCATGCGCCTGGGGTGACCCACACCTTGACACTTGGGGCCAGATCTGAGGTTGTAGAGGAGTTTGTTAGAGCTCAGATGCCTATTTATACGCGCACCCTTGGCAAAGAACAATGAGACAAGCGAGGTAGCGGAACTCTTCAGAATTATAGAGAGAACTGTGGGATAAATGGGTAGATGATTCTAGGACGGATATAATGGGGGAAAGGGGAATGAAAATTTTATTTTGTGAGCATACATGTATGGATCCAAATATGGCGCATGATTGTGGTCTGCCTCTCTGTGATGTTTTGGAGTAATTCTATGAATGAATGTGATAAGGTTACCACTATGTTTATGTTAAGATCTCCTTCTTGTATTATCTGCATGTTTCCACTATGCTTTTGATCTTGTATAATCATGAACCTTACTTGAATGTTAAGTCTTATTATGGATTTTCAACTTCCTAGTTCCAATTAATTCTATTGCACACTTTGTTTCTGTTATGACTGAAGGGGTATAGAAGCCGTTCTGAGCTCTATAGCTTTTCATGTCTGTTAAATCACTAAGTCAAAATCATGGATTATGCCTTCCACTAAACTCACATAAAAGAGAGACTCAACTCCCTCTTGCGTGCCTCGGGTGAGCACCCAGTGCCCGTAGGGTGATAGGCTGGCACGCATGAGGTTCCCTTATTCTTCGTGGGGTACAAAAGTGACTACAATAATATATGCAGTGGACTGCCTAGCATATGCTAGATCCTAGAAGTGCAATACTTCCTAGATGGCTGTCAATCCACTGTTTAAAACAATTCAATGTTGAACTAAAGTAAATATTGTCCTACTGTAGTTTAATATGATTTAGGCGTCTCATACAAAACGTAATAGGCTAGATTTAATCTAACAGGCTAGGCTAGAAGGAGATCCAGAGGTTAAGTAGGTTGGTTATAGGTGAATCTGAGCTAACAGGCTAGGTTAGATACAAATCTAAATGTCAAATAGGTATTCAAGTAGGTATATGTCAGAAGAAAATAAAGTTAAGTTAGATGTGGGTCACAAGCAGGTTGTTATTCTGGCAGAGATCAGACGACACAGAGACTGGCCATAATTTTATAGAACCGATGACGGTTTCACTGTAACCGGCGATGGTTAGGGAGAACCGAAGATAGTTAAGTCGGGGGTTGGTGGAATCACCTAGTCTAGGTTTTTGGAGTTTTGGGGAAAAAGTGGAGTGGATAGAAGGTGGGGATTGATCACAGAGGGTGTGTAGATATCTTGTGAATGTTTGAGATTACAGAGGAGGTCAAATAGGAAATTGGGCCAAGTATTAAGATGAATAGCTATGGAAGGTGGCTACAAGTGGAGAGAGGGAATGGATAAAGGGTAAAAGACTAGGTTCCTTTACCACAAATACGATAGATGATGATAATAAAATGAAATAGATGGAAGGATAATACTTACTCTTCTGTAAGGTACAGGTCTATAGAATAATGAAGAATTTTCTGCGTTGGAGGATGCTGGGAAGAAAGTTTCACTGTTGTGCTAGTGTATTTGGTTGCATTTTTTTTTATCACAAATCAATCTTCGTTCTGCTGTCGCGTTTAAAGAGATCGAACTTGAGATCAAAAGTTTTTCAACCCGTATTACAAAGCTGTAGATGGGTCTAAATAGACCATTTAGTCCATTTTGGTATAACCAGCATCGGTTTAGGGTGGACCGACATCGGGTTAGGGTGAACTGACATCAGTTTGGGCAATATATCTTGGGTTGTTACAAAAATTTCCTGATGGGGGTGGTTAGGTGAGGTGCATTTAATAAAGGCAATTATATCAAATAGGTGTGTGAGGGTAGTGAATTAATTTAATGTAAGTAATTAAATTAATATGTGTGTGGGTAAAAGGTTATTAACTTAATTAAAATAATTAAATTAATATGTATGGAGGTAAATGGAATTAATTTAATTAAAGTAATTAAATTAAAATGTGTGGGGTGCAGGAGGTAGATGATAAGGTGTTGAGGATAAGGAAGTGATTATAGGGCTGCGCTAGGGGACCAAGGTGATTACGACACGATTTCGGTGTCTACAGTGAGAGCTTCCTTTTGGTTGGGAGGAACTACCTGAAATAGAAAAAAAGACCACCAAAGAAGAGTTATACAATATATGACAGTGGATTGCCTAGCGTATGCTAGATCCAGGAAGTGTGATACTCCCTAGAAGGCTGTCAATCAACTGTTTTATAAAATAGATATGAAATAACTGAAATACGTATGTAAACAAATCTAATGCTAGTATTATGATTTGGGTACCTCAGATCACTATCAGTGTCAATCTGATTAAACACTAAAAACTATGTGGGCCAAGGTCTTCAGGTCAGGTTACATGTTGTTGAGGTGATTTGTAGGTCACAAACAGGGTCTTAGGAGGGTTGGGTGAGGTGTTTGGGTTGTTTTTGTAACATCCTCATTTTAGACAATAGAACAAGTCATTTTTTTTTTTGATAATTGCATACTGGTTCCAAATACATAATTTAGAACTCGCAATTCAAATAACCATTTATATAACAGACAACCATATGCAGCTGTAATGACTCGGAGTACCTCCGATCTATTCATTCCATGACTCGGTAATCTACCGATCTATTCATGAGTAATAAGAGTCGGTGTTTTTATTTAACACGTTACTCTTGCGGTTCTCTTCCCTAATCTGGGATTCAGAATGCTCTGTCCAAGGAATCTAACTGAATAATTGTTACATTTATTCATCGGCATCTCATCCCTTAGACTAGGTGAATTAGGACAACGCAATCAGCAGCTTGCGATACTTTGGCCAAAGATTTGAAACATACTGTTCATGTCTCGTATTCCTTAACAGCATACTCGTCAATCTGGAATACGTCCTTCACCCCATTCTTATGTTATATAGAATGTCTTATACTGACTACCGTCAGTCCTTCCTTTCACAACTGAATCACTCAGAGGCAGATTAACAAGGTGATAATGTTATATGGATGCCCACGAGGATTAGGGATATGATGACATACTGGTTCAACCTTACAGTTCAACCAGTGTGTCATGATACCCCGAATCTCCGAGGCAGCCTTATAACATGACCACGTTCTTAATCGGTCCCAGGGTAACTCATGCGAAATCAAGTGTAAATCTTAGTGATCAATGCAAAGGGTGTCGCCATAAGTCATCTGCATTATTGTAACTTCGAGAAGATCCTAATCTTCTCGGAGGTACAACTCTGCAGTTGACTTATGTCGTCAACCTTTAAATCCGCCTCGAAAATATCTACTCAGTAACAAGCGCTACGCACTTGAGTTTAAATTACTTTTAAAGACTTATCCCTAAGGTTAGCCTTTCCAAATCCCTGGATTCTTCGTCTTAAGACGACCCTCCTCTATAAAACCCATAACATGGTAGAGGTATTACGGTCAGTTCTCATCAAGGAGTCATTAGAATACACTTGATTCTAAAGCAACAGAATCGGACAATATCTCATAACCTTTGCTTGAGATTGCCTTCTGAACTCCATTTGTTTGCATATCAGTTCTCTTAACTGAATTTATATCATACTTTTTAGTATAAAGATATAAATGATTAAGAATCCAATTTAATATTGCCCTGTCATACTTAGGACTAGGGATTAGTAATTTAATCTAGTTTGTTTAGCGTTCTCTTTTAGGCTCACTTTTAACCTATCTTCTAGAAAGACAAATATTTAATTCCAATATTGCTTTCGCTAGAACAGATTAAAACTTCTAAATACTCATAAGAATTCAATCTCATTTTCTTGCAAGCTTTCATTGTCAATCACAAAAGCATCGATATTATACAATGATAACAATGCCCCTTCGTTACATAAACCGAAGAAGGTTAACTTTCAGAAATAGAATACAACACATAAGTATCAAACACTTATTTCCATTCCTTTCAAAACTATACAATTACATTTTTTTGCAACAACATACTTGATACAATGCTTAACGGAAAAGAAACATCTTTTCACATATAGTACATCTATAAAATCAAGCTGTAATTCATTATAAATCAAATAAACAATCTGATCAGCCTGTCAGATCTGCATTGCTTTTACCTATTATGGCAACCATCTGCAAAAATAGTCAACATGAGTCAGTTCAATGAACTGAGCATGATAAGCACTAACTTTTAAAACAATTGCAATCCATCAATTGTTTTCATTAAACACCCTGTTTAAATGAGATCAAATATCCAAATAAGTAAACATATTCAGACTATGTCCTTGTAATACAGAATGATTACAAATATGTAACTCTATCATTGTTACAAATAGTCTTAATCACTTTCTAATATTTCATCAAATATTAAAAGAATCAAGGAACGAATGTACACAACAATCATTGAATCCAAAATCACAACATTGGTCAGATCGTTTCATTCTTCCAAAAGGGAAACAACATAACAATTCGGAATTCCACCAATATGTTACAAAAAAATTTCCCACTGTTAGATAAATATCAACAAGTATTAAATAAAGGAAGAGAAAGAACCTATCCATTCATACTTCCTTTCACATAAGTTCATCACTGTACCGTTTTTACATATAAAAACATTCAACTCACGAAGCGTCTTCGTGGTGGGATAGCCGAAAAGCTGAGCTAAACATTGATGAGACCAACATTACTTGGGATCAATTTAAAGGCTATTTTAGGCAACGGTGGCTGCCACAACTTTTCTATGATCAGAAAATGACAGAATTCTAGAACTTAGTTCAAGGGAAGCTAACGGTAACTGAATTCTGGGAGCGGTTTACAAAACTCCTCAAGTATGTACCGCAGTATCAAACTGACGAAAAGTTCAGGATACGGAAATTCATCATGGGATTGAATCCTGTGATAGGGGGAGAGGTCGATGTTCACAGTCCAACCACTATGGAAGGAGTTGTTGAAAAGGCCATAAGGCAAGAACAAAAATTAAAGGCTATTTCTACTCATAAGGAGGAAGTGCGGAAGAAGATTGCAAACCCTTCTTCAACCTCTCTAGCACCCAGAAAAGGACCGAGGAAAAAGTTTGGAAACAAGAGTAAGTTTCCAGGAGATAACAATAAGAAAGCAGCAGTAAATAAGCCTGCTGGAAATATAAGGGATAATTTTGTTAAAAATTATAATAATGGACAGAAGTCCTATGGAGGACAGCGTGACAATTACAAGGCTAGAGGTAATGCTGAGCCTAAGAAGGGACCTATAGGAGGCTGCTACACTTGTGGTAAAGATCATTATGCAAATCAATGTCCTTTAAAGAAGGATGATCGTAATCAACAGCATAAGATACATGCTGCAGCAGCAGACAAGCAAGCTGAAAAGCAAGCAACACCTATAGAAGTTCCGGGTAAGTTATTCGGCATACCTGTCACTATTATTTTTGATACAGGAGCTACTGAATGTTTTATTTCTAATAAACTTGCTTCTAAACTTAAAAGAAAAGCTGGGAAAATGGATAAATCTTGGACTGTAGAGTATGGTAATAATTCTGTTCATACAGTGAGTATGTGTCTCTTTGGAGCAATCCTTGATTTACCTAATTTCTCCACGGAAGTTGATCTCTATGTTGCACCTTTGGGATCGTATGACATTGTCATCGGTGTTAATTGGTTAGCTGACCATAAAGCAAAGGTAGATTGCTATGAAAAGAACATAAAATGTTTAGATGATCAGCTGGAATCAGCAGAGATTCAAGGTGTGAAACGAGAAATTTCAGTTAGAAAACTGTCAGCTATGCAGCTTAAAAAGGCTAAGAATAAAGGATGTACTCTTTATGCAGTAAAGATATCTAAATCTTCAGAAGAAGATGGTGATTACATGAAGCAAATTCCACTGTTACAAAGTTTCAGGGATGTTTTTCCTGAGGAATTACCAGGGTTACCACCCATGAGAGAATTTGATTTTACCATTGAAATCAAGCCTGGAACTGAACCTATTTCCAAGGCGCCTTATCGGATGACTACTATTGAGTTAGTCGAGCTTAAGGCACAATTACAAGAGCTTTTGTCTAAAGGATTGATTAGACCAAGTGTTTCACCTTGGGGAGCACCTGTGATATTTGTGAAAAAGAAGGATGGAACACTAAGGCTGTGTATTGATTATCGGATGTTGAACAAAGCAACAATCAAGAACCGATATCCACTTCCTAGGATCGATGATCTGTTTGATCAGATGCGTGGAGCAGTGGTTTATTCTAAGATAGACCTTCGATCTGGTTATCATCAGTTAAGGATTAAAGAGGAAGATATTCATAAAATAGCTTTCCGAACAAGGTACGGACATTATGAATTCACAGTTCTACCCTTCGGATTAACTAATGCACCCGCAGCCTTTATGAATTCAATGAACAATATTTTTCAAGAATACCTGGACAAGTTTGTACTTGTATTCTTGGACGATATTCTCATTTATTCTAAGAGCATTGAAGAGCACAATGAGCATTTGAAGATAGTTTTGGGAATTTTGAGAAAGAGAAAGTTGTATGGTAAGTTATCCAAATGTTCTTTCTTTGATTCAGAAGTTCACTATTTGGGTCATGTCATAAGTAAAGAAGGAATCGCTGTAGATCCTTCAAAAATAGTGGCAATAACTTAGTGGCCTGCACCAAAGAATGTGCACGAAGTAAGAAGCTTCATGGGTCTTGCAGGTTACTATAGAAAATTTGTAAAGGATTTTTCTAAGGTAGCTGCACCAATAACTTCATTACAAAAGAAGGATAAGAAATTCATGTGGAATGACAAGTGCGAAGCGGCTTTCAAAAGTCTGAAAGACCAGTTGACTTCTGCACCTATATTGGCTGTACCAGACCCTAATGGGAATTTTACTGTTGTAACGGATGCTTCTGGGGAAGGCCTTGGAGGTGTTTTGTTACAAAATGATCAGGTCATAGCTTATGAAAGTAGAAAACTTAAGTTACATGAGCTGAATTATGCCCCTCATGATTTGGAACTTGCTGCCATTGTTCATGCGCTTCAAGTCTGGAGACACTATTTACTTAGAAAACCTTTTGAGTTGAAAACTGATCACTTGGGATTGAAATATATTTTTACTCAGCCCAATCTGAATGCCAGACAAAGAAGGTGGTTAGAATTTTTATCACAATATGAATTTGATATTAGTTATATCAAAGGGAAGGAGAATAGAGTAGCTGATGCTCTAAGTCGTAGGAGGCACATTTCTGCTCTTCTAACATTGAGAACTCAGTTTAAAGACGAGGTAAAAAGTGCCTGAGAATCAGATGCATACTTCCAGCAAGTAAAAGCAGCGCTTGCTGCAGAACCTAGGGATAAAAGGTATGAAGGTTTTCATTTTGATAATGAAGGAATCTTGCGTTATGAAAATAGGGTATATGTACCTGTGCTGAATGATTTGAGAAAGAAGTTGTTAGTTGAATTTCATAATTCACCTTTCTCTGGACACCCAGGTATCACAAAAATGCTAGCTGATTTGAAACAACAATACTTCTGGAAAGGTATGAAAAAGGATGTGATAAATTTTGTGACTCATTGCCTGGAACGTCAGCGGGTGAAGGCAGAGCATATGCACCCTGCTGGACTGTTATATCCTCATAGCATACCGCAGTACAAATGGCAAGTAATAACCATGGATTTTGTACAAGGACTACCTATGTCCAGGAATAAGCATGATGTTATCCTGGTAGTTGTAGATAAACTGACTAAGGTAGCTCATTTCATCGCTGGAAATCTAAAGGATGATTCACTAGTGCTGGCCAAGAGGTTTGTACACGAAATTTTCAGATTGCATGGTGTACCAGAATTGATTATATCTGACAAGGATCCTAGAATGACGTCAAGGTTTTGACAAACACTTAACGCAGCCCTAGGAACAAAACTGAACTTCAGTTCTGCATATCATCCAGAAACGGATGGACAAACTGAGAGGGTAAATCAAGTGTTGGAGGACATGTTGCGAATGTATTGCATGGATCAACAGTATAAATGGGAAGAATATCTTCCATTAGTTGAGTTCGCATACAACAACACTTATCACTCATCTCTAAAGATGGCACCATTTGAAGCACTTTATGGAAGAAAGTGCAGAACCCCTGTAAGTTGGACAGTGTTGAGGATAGAGTGGTAATTGGACGAGAGATTCTCACAGAAATGGAACAGCAAGTTAAGCTGATTCGTGAACGATTAAAGGAAGCAGCGGATAGACAGAAGAGCTATGCTGACCTTAAGCGGGTTGATAGAAAGTTTGAGCTTGGGGATAAAGTTTTCCTGCGTGTTAAACCCAGAAAGAGTTCTATAACTTTTGGCAAGGCTGCCAAGTTGTCACCACAATTTGTGGGACCTTTCGAAATTGTCGAAATAATCAATCCTGTAGCTTATCGTTTAGCATTGCCACCTGCTTTATCTCGCATGCATGATGTTTTCCATATTTCTTTGCTTAAGAAGTACGTTTCAGATCTGTCACATGTTTTAAATTGGAATTCCTTGCAGGTCCAAGACCCAGGAATAATCGTGGTTAAACCCACACGAGTACTGGAAACTCGCCAATTGCACTTGAGAAATCGTGATATTCAACAATGTAAGGTCCAGTGGGACCAGTTTAACGAAGAAAGTGCAACTTGGGAAAACCTGGAAGAGATGAAAATTGCTTTTCCTTCTCTTTTTGCAACAAAATGAAAACTGTTGACAAAGATATACTTTTATGAACTGATTGTTTTTAAGTATTTATGAAAGCCAGATTAAGGCAGACTTTATTCAGGTTGAATAAATGTGTTGTGACATTGATTTCTGAAACTATTTAATATGGAAGTAGTCACATTGTTTGTGTACTAATAAATGATTGACCTGAAGGTTAATTTAATATGTAATTCATCGGGACGATGAATCTTTTTAGGAGGGAAGCATGTAACACCCTGAACTGTTGTTACTTTCTCCTAAGCATACAAGTGTTGATATGTGATTTCTTGTAAAAGGATGTGTTCCTCGATTCAAAAATCATGCTTGATATGTACTGAATTTCTTGCAGATTGCAGATCTTGATTGAGTCAAAATATGAATAGACTCTTTTATTTATTTCATTTGTGTCTGAATATTAATCTGATCACGGAATGAATTATAGAGATATTCATCTATAATATCTAGTCTTGGATCAGTGTAATTGATCCAAGTAATGCTTTAAGTCTGTTTGTGATAAATTAGATCACAGACCTTGAACAGGTTGCAAGGTATGGAAGCATTGATTAAGCTGGTCAGGAGTATGACTCAGGCTGATCTTGGGAAATGAATTGGTTCCCGATATCGAAGTATATCTGGAAGGTCTCGGACGTGGACCAGGTAATAATTCTGTCATGTATATTCCTGTAGCCTAACGGCCGTATAGGAGTGAATCATGTTTGGAGATGCATGATTTTAGGTCTTTTCTTGGCATATAAAATGTTATACCTAACTGGAATTATTAATGGTTAGTAACCTAAAACTAAAACCTAACCTAGGGGTTAGATTATTGTTAATCTAACCTAGACCTAGGCTATGTGTTAATATCCTAAGTTAGTATCTATGTGTAAATTGGTTAGTATGGGTATTACCCTAAATTCTAACCTAAGATACTAACCTAACTAATAAGGAGAATGAAAAGGGGCCTATGGAAGGGAGTGCGAACCATGGGCGGCGTTTTCTATGGCAATTAATGCTGGGGATAAGGATGAGGGACAGGTCATGGCGGAGGTTTAGGCGACGGCTAACCTGTGCAGACGTGGCAGGTCGCTAAGTTTGGAAATGAGCATGAGTTGTAGTTGGACTGTCGCCAATTCTGGCGGTCGGTGGAAGTTGAGTTTAAGCGGGAAAGTTGGTTTAATGACATTCAATGTTCTAGGGAGATGAGCTCGGAACTCGCGAGAAGGCATGCAAACGGGAAGTTGAAGGTTTGTTTGGTTTGTCACGATTTTCGGTCTTCTCTCTCTCTCTCTCTGCTTGTTTACTGGTTCTTCGCACCAGTTCTCCTTGAGTTGCATGGCAAGAATGAATTTCTCTGGCTCTTTTCTCTGTCTTGGAAGATATATATGTGATGGAGGCAGCGAAATTTTGTTGGTCGCTTTATCGAGGAAAAAGAAAAGGAAGTTTGAGCTCTTCCTGTGGTCTGCTTCGGAAATTTGATCAAAATATAGGCATGTTAGGCCCTAACCTTTAAATATCTTGCTGTCTTTCAAGTGCTTTCATTAGAACAACTCTGTTCAAATGTTTTGTGAAAATTAGATGAATTTTCTATGGAGATCTTGTTTGATTTTTGGCACTGTATCTCTTCTGGTTCGATTTTTCAATTTCCTCTTGATGGGTGTTTATTGAAATCGAATTTCGGCTCTATTTGCTTTGAGTATTCATTCTGGCTTATACATGTGAGGTTTTTATATATAAAAGTTTGAGTGTTCGGCCTGTTTGGCGTGAGCCCTTAGAATATACCTATGTGTAGTATAAGACCACTGTATGTTTTTGATTTGTGGTCACTGTTTCTTGTTATGGAAACTGTATGGAATGATTCTGATGAATACTGTAAGATTGATCATTATTATTGCTTCTTTGGGAACTCTGTCGTGGGATTTGTTGACAGCGACTAATGATACTTTCGGGTTTCATTTGTTTTCAAATTTTTGGCTTAGAACAGGCAACTGTTGTGTTACCGTAGTCTTTACGACCCAGCGGAAGTGTTTTCCTTGTTATTGTGGAAACGGGATTATTGTTGACTGTGTATAATATTGTTACATCTATACTTTATTATAACGAATCAATGGAGTCCTTGATTGAATCATATATAGCTATCTACTGTTGTGGATGTAGATTCATCCTTGTGTTTTGTTATTTGATTTCGTGGAAGCCTTATAGAGAAAGGAACAGGCCTTCTGACCACGGTTATTTGTAATAAATAATGAGTATAGATTTCCTGGGTATGTATTGCATTTCTTTGTGAAAGCTGTTTGAAAGTTTCGAAGCGGCTCAGTTGATTTCCTTGCTTGAAATGGGGATTCGATTTGCTTCACTTGTTTCATTCTGAATGTTTGCCATGAATGGCATAGATGGATTTATCAACCAATTTCATAGTACGTTGCTGTAGGGTTCAGGGGTTATGAGTACAAAACCATTAATAGTTTACAATGTGAATATATAGATTTATACTGTTGTGAATTGGACGACTCTGAGGAGTCGATTGAATGATTCATTTTATTTTGAGCCGAATAAAGCTAAGTTGTTGGTATTTTATGTGCCGGCGACTTAATGGAATAACATGTATTTCGATCTTGTTATTGCGATTGGAATTCCTTCGTGTTTCAGGGATTTTGAGGTACGGATTCTTAGGTGGACATGTACGTCTTCAACTTGTACAAATTTATGTAAAAAGGTTGGCAGAGTTCAGTCGGGTTCTTGGTTTGAAATCAGAGATTAATCTGTTCGTTTGATTCTTATTATGCTTCGTTGATGAACATCAGTATGAATTCATATGCATTTGCTTGAATTGTTACCTCCGTTTGAATCATTTGGAATTCTGGAAAGGTAGCTGGTACTTCTGTCTCTTTCTGAACTTGACTTTGGACACTGTCTTTGTCACTGTTGAGATCCTTGAGTATGGATGACTGTTTCGTGTTCTGACCTTGTTTGGGTAAGTCACGAATATCACACTAAGACTTGCATGCGCCAAGGTAAGGATCGATTGGTTGTATTCATTTCTTTTACTTCAGTCTGATTTTGACTGAGCAGGAATAAGTATGCTATGTTCCTTTCCATTTATTCAGTCCGATTTGACTGAGCATGATTTGGAAATACTGTGTGGTCAACATAGCATAGTCCCTTGGAAACCTCAAATTGCTTATGCTATAGAGTTGTTGTTTACAACAATACGCTTGAAGTTTCTTGATCTCAAACTTGGTTCGAAAGCCTTAATGTGCTTAGAAGAATCTAGTATTGGACTTCAGGTTGATACATGAATTGTTGATGTGTTAGTTGCTGTACAGGAGTTTTGCTGTGTTTCTATTTCTTGATTTAGAACAGCGATCTTGCTTGTGGCTTGTTTAACTTGTTCATTTATATACTGGTTGAATGTTTTTATATGTAAAAACCTCACATGTATAAGCCAGAATGAATACTCAAAGCAAATAGAGCCAAAATTTGATTTCAATAAACACCCATCAAGAGGAAATTGAAAAATCGAACCAGAAGAGATACAGTGCCAAAAATCAAACAAGATCTCCATAGAAAATTCATCTAATTTTCACAAAACATTTGAACAGAGTTGTTCTAATGAAAGCACTTGAAAGACAGCAAGATATTTAAAGGTTAGGGCCTAACATGCCTGTATTTTGATCAAATTTCCGAAGCAGACCACAGGAAGAGCTCAAACTTCCTTTTCTTTTTCCTCGATAAAGCGACCAACAAAATTTCGCTGCCTCCATCACATATATATCTTCCAAGACAGAGAAAAGAGCCAGAGAAATTCATTCTTGCCATGCAACTCAAGGAGAACTGGTGCGAAGAACCAGTAAACAAGCAGAGAGAGAGAGAGAGAAGACCGAAAATCGTGACAAACTAAACAAACCTTCAACTTCCCGTTTGCATGCCGTCTCGCGAGTTCCGAGCTCATCTCCCTAGAACATTGAATGTCATTAAACCAAATTTCCCGCTTAAAATCAACTTCCACCGACCGCCAGAATTGGCAACAGTCCAACTACAACTCATGCTCATTTCCAAACTTAGCGACCTGCCACATCTGCACAGGTTAGCCATCACCTAAACCTCCGCCATGACCTGTCCCTCATCCTTATCCCCAGCATTAATTGCCATAGAAAACGCCGCCCATGGTTCGCACTCCCTTCCATAGGCCCCTTTTCATTCTCCTTATTAGTTAGGTTAGTATCTTAGGTTAGAATTTAGGGTAATACCCATACTAACCAATTTACACATAGATACTAACTTAGGATATTAACACATAGCCTAGGTCTAGGTTAGATTAACAATAATCTAACCCCTAGGTTAGGTTTTAGTTTTAGGTTACTAACCATTAATAATTCCAGTTAGGTATAACATTTTATATGCCAAGAAAAGACCTAAAATCATGCATCTCCAAACAGGATTCACTCCTATACGGCAGTTAGGCTACAGGAATATACATGACAGAATTATTACCTGGTCCACGTCCGAGACCTTCCAGATATACTTCGATATCGGGAACCAATTCATTTCCCAAGATCAGCCTGAGTCATACTCCTGACCAGCTTAATCAATGCTTCCATACCTTGCAACCTGTTCAAGGTCTGTGATCTAATTTATCACAAACAGACTTAAAGCATTACTTGGATCAATTACACTGATCCAAGACTAGATATTATAGATGAATATCTCTATAATTCATTCCGTGATCAGATTAATATTCAGACACAAAATGAAATAAATAAAAGAGTCTATTCATATTTTGACTCAGTCAAGATCTGCAATCTGCAAGAAATTCAGTACATATCAAGCATGATTTCTAAATCGAGGAACACATCCTTTTACAAGAAATCACATATCAACACTTGTATGCTTAGGAGAAAGTAACAACAGTTCAGGGTGTTACAGTTTTTTATAGGTGGATGGTTGTTGGTTTACACAATATTGGAAGACATAGAGACCGACATTGGTCGGGTATGATCGATCATGGCTAGGCTAAACCAATGCCGGTTATGGGTAACCGATGTCGGTATAGTCATGATGATAAGATTCAATAGGATGTGTTAATGGGGTTTGAAGGGAATTAAATTTTAATTTTGGAAGAAAAATGGGTGAAATAGGAATGTATGAGGGTGTAATTAGGTGAATAAAGGTGGGGGAGGGGTTGAGGGGGAATTGGGTAGGAATGGGTGGGTAGTTAGGGCGAGATAGGGGATTTTGAGAGGAATAAGGCAAGGGTTTTGTGGATTTTTTCCATGAAAGTGACTGACGTCAGTCAAGGGTTGGTCAATTTTGGTGGGAGTTAGCCGGCATTAGTCGTGAATGGGGTGACTGATGCTAGTTTTCGGAGACCGGGGCTACCTAAGGAGAACCGATGTCGGTCATCATTGAGAGAAAAATGGGCTAGGAGATGAGTAAGGGTGGTTGGGTGAGATAAAAAGGTAATATTTAATGAAAATAGGTAGGATAATAGTTATAGGTGGGGGTTCAAGGGTGAATGCGGGTGTGGTCAAGGTTTTTAATAACATGATGATTTGTTGGATGTAGGAAAGGGACCAGTTATGAATGCGTGATAGGGTACCTCTCATATTAGTAGCAATACGCGGGAGTGTGACAGCAGAGGAGTGGAAACATGTGGCTGAGGTAGGCCTTATTGGGATTAGACACTACTGACATGTAGTATGGGAGCTGAGTTTGTGATCACCCTCATCAATAGATGGGATTCGGTGACCAACACATTCCACTTGCCGATAGGTGAGATGACCATCACCTTGGAGGATGTGTATAGGATCCTACGGCTACCGATAATAGGGACACAGGTGTATTTGATTTCTTCAGAGGCATCTGAGGATCTGATGCTAACATTGTTTGGTGAGGGGCTGGTGGAATTGAGATTCCATAGTGCCAACATGTGTTATGGACATATGTACCGAGCCCATCCAGAGGAGATGAGGTTAGTAGTTTTGATGATGAAGGCAGTGTGTTGTTTTGCTCTACCAGATGTAGAGGGTGGGAGATTCCCATGATCATTGATGGGGATTCTAGATGATATGATGGAGGACAAGACCCAATTTTCCTGGGCACCATCCTTCTTAGTGTAGTTGTACAAAGATTTGTGGGCCTATGGGCGATTGCGGCGGTTTAGCCTATGCTGCACCTTCTTACTACACGGTTGGGCGTATGAGCACATCGTCTGTGTGCATCCAGTAGGCATTCCCCGACTTGATGTTTTTGAGCCAGGTTTTGTGTAGGTGGGTTATAGGTAATGGGTACCTATGATTGGAGAGTACCGAGCTGCCAAGGCTACACATAATGTATCCTATTATAGACATTTACTGGAGGGGTTTTCTGGCATGGACATCATTTGGAGGCCTTATGTTGGATTTCCTTTGTACAAAAAAATGGCCATGGAGTTGGATGGATTACAGCTGGTGAGATCAATAGAGGGACATCATGCTGGTGAGCACGAGATGATCCCCATAGACAGGGTTAGGAGATAGTTGGGATTACTTCAGGATGAACCCCCACGATTTCCATAGTACAGGAGGGACAATGTGGAGAGGCCTATGCCTCTACCAGAGTTGATAGTGCCTACAGGTCAATAGGAGTAAGTGGTAGACTAATGTATTGATGATGCCAGAGTTACTAATAGGTACAAATAGTGGTGGGTAGCACAACAACGAGCAGTACCATCGAGAATGGAACAGCCGGACCTGGTAACCATCATAGTTCAGAGAGATGCCCTACAGGGGCAGGTGACGAATCTAGTTACATAGTTGGGGATAGTGCAGGGACAACTGATAGGGTTAGAGGCATAGGTTGCCACATTGCAGGCACATGTTATAGGGCTACAGGGCCAGTTGGCCATTACACAGGTACAGATTATGGCCATACAGGCCCAGGTAGAGGCACATGCACCCACATAGGCTCAAGGACAGGTACCCACATAGTCTCAAGTATAGGGTCCCATTTTACAGACATGGGCGGGACAGGGTCCTTCAGTACAGGCATAGGCGTAGGGACAAGGTCCCTTATTATAGGTACCAATGGGACAAGGTCCCAGGAGACAGGTACAGGGTCAGAGGCTGATGGCTCCACCACAGACAATACCTATGGACATGTTTACGGATGCTTTAGGAGAGGCACAATATTATCAGGATCACTTGATGGCTTCAGGGATATATGTCCCCTCCTATGCAGATTACAAAGCATAGCATGCCTCAAGTGAGAGGACCAAGTCTCGCACACATAGTGTGGAGAGTACAGGGGGTCGGAGAGCTCAGAGACAAGAGCAAGGTGAGGCCACTAGTGTACGGAGGCTAGCTCCAGGTGAGGTACCAGCCGAGGGTGGACCGAGGCCCATGGTGGGTGGTGAGATGCTAGCGGGGTGCCACATAGGAGCAGAGGAGGGGACAGGAAAGACCAGCCCAGAGGATATCAGGTGGGGTGACTATTAGTCACTAGAGATGGGCATTATATTGATTTTTTTCTATATATACACCGGCCTGTGTGCTGATGAGAGAGAGGATTTATATGAGAGTTTTTGAGATTTTTGATGATATACTGGCCTGCGTGCTAAAGATGGTGAGGATGTACATGAGAGTTGTTGAGATACTCACATTTATTTGTATCCATGTACACATGTATGTATACATAAGATTTATAATTTATAGATGATGGTATTTATAGTATGGATGGTGTATTTGTTTTTAATTTCTATTATTATGTGCGTATGTGGTGGAAACTAGGCGGATTAGGCATGATGGAGTCAGGTCGGTTAGGCATGATTGAGTTAGGTCGGTTTAGGCATGATGGAGTTAGGTTGGTTTAGGCATGATTGAGTTAGGTTAATTTAGGCATGGTGGAGCCATGTTGGTTTTATGCATGGTGGAGCCAAGTTGGTTTTAGCATGGTGGAGTCAGGTTGATTTAGGCACGATTGAGTCAGGTTGATTTAGGCTTGATTGAGTTAGGTGGATTTAAGTTTGATTTAATGTCTAAGTTATTGGTATTATGGGGGAAAAGGTGATGTATATGCGGATTATGGTTTAAATTTCCCAATATGTGCTATAATGGAAATGTGAAAATGATAAATGAACGATTTGATGATGTGGTAAAAATGCGTATTAATTGATGCTTGTTTGGTTTAATTTCCAGTTATTGATATAAAATGGAAACTAACTAAGGTAGAATTTGAATAGGAAAAGTGAAAGGGGAAATTGGTTAGGGTAAAGAGTGGCCAAGCTAACCTCTAAGGGCCCCATGCCCTCAAAGTTCTTCCTACATAGCCCTCGGAAAAAAGGGGCCTCAGGCCGGTGTAGTTCTCCCATAAGCTAGGGAATTTTATAATGAAGTAAAGGAATGGGTTGGTAGGTGTTTGGCATGGTTGAATGTAGGTCATAGGCATGGTTGATTTTTTTTAAATGTAGGTGTTAATGATCTAGTCATGTACAAGATAATCAATAAGTAATGTGGAAGGAGAATGGTAAGACATGGCAAAAGAGTTGTTTAATTGATAAGGACCCTAATGAGTCTACCATACCCTAGATGGAATTATGAACGTAAGACCCTAAAGGCGTGGTTGCGGCAAGGGAGAACTAGGGGATATTATGATGAAGTAGAGGAATGGGTTGGTAGGTGTTTGGCATGGTTGAATGTAGGTCATAGGCATGGTTGATTTTTTTTTAAATGTAGGTGTTAATGATCTGGTCATGTACAAGATAATCAATAAGTAATGAGGAAGGAGAATGGTAAGACATGGAAAAAGAGTTGTTTAATTGATAAGGACCCTAATGAGTCTACCATACCCTAGATGGAATTATGAATGTAAGACCCTAAAGGTGTGGTTGCGGCAAGTCCCTTGAGTAAGGAGGGAATTAGGATAAAAGGCAATGAGGTGAGAATGGGCGGTTTATCGTAACTTAGTGTACGCTAACATGTTTCTTTAACAAGAGACCCAAGATAAAAAAATAGGAAAATTCATGACAAAAATTTCATCATTTTATTCATTTCTTTTGTATTTTAATAGACTGGTCAATGTGGGAAGTCTATATGGGATGAGTATAGTATCTCCCTGAGATCTTCGCGAGGATGATCGACGCGGGAAGCTTCTAGATATTTTTATTATATTTTTGAAATGATTTTATATAGTTGTCCTTCAAGGGGGGAGTCATATTTTGCTGGAAGTTTGACTCAAGGAGTTGAATCCCATTTTGTTTTTTTAGACGTTTAAGTCATGAAAAATACTATAGAGGAATATTAGGTTCTTGTTTAGAAGACAAAACCATAGTACACAGGGGTTAAATATGAAAGAGGTTTTAAGTGATGAACGACGATGGGATTCCATCTAGAAAAAGATGAAAAGTATCCATGAGAATCATGCCATGAGTAGAGTGGTACTCATATTGAAGATAAGGCTGAAAGGTGACGGGTAATCACATGATTCTTGTTCAACTATTGATCCTCAAAACAGATAAAATGGAAGGTGAATGGTGCTCAAGGGATGAGAAGTCAATAGACAGGAGGTGATATAGGATTTGATTTCAACAATAAAATGGTCGAAGATGTAAGGAATTGAGGGGCTTAGGTTCGGGTTTACCTTCAACTGAAGACAAATGATAAGCACTTGATCTATGGGTATGGGTAACGATATAGGTTCCAAGCCAATTAGGAGCAAATTTTCCTCGCTTACTTTTCTCTTCTTTGGTGACATGTTGATTTTCTTTCAAGAGGAGGTCGCCGACCTAAAAATTTTGTTCATGGACACATTTGACATTGGCACGTTTGATACGTTTTTAGTAAATTTGAAGATAGTCAAGAGCATTGAGATGACGTTCATCTAATAACTCTAGTTACACCAAACGATCTTGGTGAAAGTCATCGTCATTGAGCATGTCCTATGGCGTAAGAGGGCTGGTACTAAACATAGGCTCAAGAAAACTCTAAACAGTAAAGAAGATGAGATAAATGTCCTTTGGACAAGTTAACCAAAAAGAAAGAGAACCAACGGAGGTTAGGTAAAACAAATGATAGTGAGGGGTAAACCGATGCCGGTGGATAAGCCGATGCCAGTTACAGTGAAAATTTGAGGAATGTAGGAAAAATAGATTGTTGTGAACTGAGATCAGATGGATAATCAACCAAGAATTCCGGAGATGATATAATGAGGTCTTGACACACTCAGAAGAAGTCAGAATACTCCAAATGTGATTGTGGAGTGTGTAAGGAAAAAGAAAGGACTATGGAGAAACGTATCCTCACACCTCAAAACACACGTCAATCAAATGCTAAAAAAATGTATCCAACAAGTGATTTTAATGTGTTGAGCTTATGTTATTTAGAAGATTGACTCATGAATTTAGAGTAGATTTTTTGGTGAGGAAGGTTTCCTACGAAGAAGGATACTTAAAAGGAGAGGTTTTAGGTTATGTTATGGCAGGGGCGGGCCATCCTATGAGGTAATGACTGGACAAAAATAACCAGCTGGGTGCCCACTATCAATCCACTGATCATGTGATCATTGACAGCTTCTTCTGGGTGAGATGTTGTTTAAGAAGATGTGTATTTTTCAATTTTGTGCAGTTTGGTAGAAGAACAAGAAAGAGAGTGCTTTTCTACAATTTCATGTCAACCATCGGCTGAGCATGAATTCCAACATATAGACTGCCCTCATTTTAATGTGAGCTAAATGTAGCATATAAGGATGAAATGTAGCTGATTTTAAACCCAAATTGAAAAATTACGTTCGATGAAGCAAATGATGAACAGGTAGAAACGTGCTCTTTCACTACTTATGCAAATGCAAGAAAGAATAAATGGTTCATTTTAAGCATCAGAAAATCGATGTTGTTTTAGACAATTAGAGGAAGAGAGGATTACCACGGAAAGAAATTTAGTGCGAATACATTCAAGAAATTAAAAAACACACCATCTTTACCTAGGAATGAAGAAAAATGCAAGGAACCGCGGATGGGTCCCACCGGGCGTGCCAGAATGTTTCACTGTTTTCTTTACGTTTTGGAATGTGATGAAACAAATAAGGGTAAGGGCCAAGGAGGTATACCTATTATGTTGGTTTCAAGGTTGATGCATGCGTGCTGACTTCTTGATCCAATGATGACTGTGAGAGATTCCTTTTTACTGGGAGGAACTACCTAAAATAGAAAACAAGACCGCCAAAGAAGAGTTAAACAATATATGACAGTGGACTTCCTAGCGTATGCTCAATCTAGAAGGTTGTTAATCCATTGTTTTATAAAACAGATATGAAATAACTGAAATACATACGTAAACGAATCTAGTGCTAGTATTATGATTTGGGTACCTCAGATCACTATCAGTGTCAATCCAATTAAATACTAAAAACTATGTGGGTCAAGATCTTCAGGTCAGGTTACAGGTTGTTTAGGTGATCTGCAGGTCACAGACAGAGTCTTAGGAGGGTTGCTTGAGGTGTTTGGGTTGTTTTTGATAGGTGGATGGTTGTTGGTTTACATAGTATTGGCAGACATAGAGACCGACGTCAATCGGGTATGACCAATCACGGTTAGGCTGAACCGACAATGGTTATGGGTAACTGGCGTCGATATAGTTGGGCTGATAAGGTAATGCAAGTAGGAAACTGATAGAAGGACCCAATAGACTAAAGTAGAAATAGATGATGCAGGTAAAAAAGTGTACCTACTATTATGCAGGTCAAATGGTTGTGTGGTGGTGATGATTGGTTGGTGGGATGGAGTTTGGTGTCATAGTGATGCTTCCCGGAATGTCACCATGAGTGCAATCTCTCCGGATCTATCCTGGTGTTAGCTATGTATGTCTGTAGGTATGAAAAGTCTCTAGTTCTTCTTACATGTAGTTCTCTTCTCATCCCCTTGGTCTCAAAATTTTCCAACCCAAAAAAAAGGTTGCTAAGGTGAATAAATGGTAACCGACGACGGTTCCTGGTTGACCGACATCTGTTTCGGGATGAACATCGTCAGTTAAGGCAAGATTCCCTAGGTTTAATAAAAATGGCAGATCTCGCATCATTTGGGTCAGGCTCATTCCTTTATCCATGGATTAGAATGGACGTAATGTTTTTATGAATGGGAAGGTGGTTAGAGGAATAATAGGACTTGATTTTTAGGTTTGGACCAAGGCTTATTCATTTGTGGAAACATGCTATGAATAGGTCTATGGTGAGGTGTCTAGGTGAGGTGCCTATTTATTTAATTAAAATAATTAAATTAATAATGGGGTGAGGATGGGTATTAATTTAATTATAAATAATTAAATTAATATTAATGTGGGGTATAAAGGTCATGGTTAGGTGAATGTGTGTACGTTGGTTATTTGAAAGGGGACCAAGGGGAGTGTGACCCATTTTTGGTGTCTACACATCTATCTTCTCCATTATTCCATTGATCCTCCATGGTGCACATGAATGAATCTGTTTTCTCCTCTCCTATATACTTAGGTAACTGAGTTTTTTCCCAAATGCCTAATCACGTGTGGCCTGATCATCCGAGTGACCCTTCTTGTTACCTCACACCCGATAATTTCATACGTGTCATGGGCCCATTTATCACAAGAAACACTAGTAGTATCATTGAAAAACTACGCATCTTCCCACAGAAATGCACCTTACTTAGATGGTTCCACATTCTTAGGGTCGCGCACTGTGCACACATAAATCCTATTTAACTCTTCTTCACTTATAGGCTCAATATAGGATTCATCCTTCACATCATTTAGTGGTATGATAATACACTCATCCTTGTTCTCAAAACTAATATATATTTTATTTAAGCGCAAGACAAAATTGTTTGCATAACACCATGGATGCCCAAGTAGTGTCGGGAATTTTTCCACCTCAGCAAGTTCCAATACTTCAAAATATCTTGTAAACTCGGCTCCTTGAATAGTAAGTGAAGCATCCTTCAATACCCCAATAGGCATGGCCCTTGTTTTGTTTTCCATATACAATACATCAGAAGATGACTGCAATTGTGGTCTTCACATTTTATTCCATGCATCCAGGGTTAGAACATTTACCTATGTCCTAGTCTCAATTAAAATATTACTCACCATCCAACCATTCATTATTTGATCTAGTGTAATTTCCTTGTCATACTCGTGGTCTTGTGGGGGTAGATTAACATGTAAGATCTGGCATTCTCGTTTTGTCCCAACACATGGAAATTTCTCCTGCAACCATTCTCCAAAATAGGGGATAATGTTCTCCTATTGCAACATCTTACAGACCTCCTTTAAATCATCTACATCCTCTTATGGGAGCTTGAGCCCCTTTTCTCACTCTCTTTTACATGATTTCTTCTTAAAGTGTTGAATTGAACCTTGTAGCTCCCTAATAACACCCATGGTCTCTTGGTAAACCTCTTTCTGATGAGCAGCATCTGGATACTTAACATGCATAATATCCTCCCCCATTATGAGAGGTTTTTCTTTAAGAGGCTCTCGTACACGCATTGCTTCTGAGCAGGTATTCATGAGCATGGGTTGTAATTCTGGATCAAGCATCTTCTTTGGAACCCATTGTTCACTCTTCACATACTGGACATTGATCACCCCCACACCCTTCCTTATTTTTTTTCTTATACATATTCTCATAAAGATCATTGCAGTCCTCAACCTTATGTTGTTTTCCACAATTCACGATTACCTTATTTAGGGGACACTCACATTGGTAATGGTCTAGGGACCCACAAGTATAGCAAGTCCCACTCGTGAACCTTCCTCTTCCACCATAACCTCTGCTCCTATATCCACTATGGAAACAACCATCTCCATTATTATCTCCTTCATTAGGTTGGGCTTCCTACACCTAGGATCTATTTTCCACATTGGTTTTTCATAACCCAGTCTCACATGCCTCATGAATTTGGTCTATCAGGCATCAATATTTGGTATCATGGGTGTGTGCATCACAAATATTTCCCTACATAGAGACATTCTTCATTGTTTCACGCTCCAAGAGGGGGAAATTTCAAACATCATGACTTTTGTGGTAAATCTCACATGACTGTAACAACACGTGTGCCTGTATGGATAACTATCCTTAGTATGTCCATCTACGACACAATCCATACACCATAACCCACTTTGTGTCTCATGCACTGAATTGGTAGAAATTTTCTCCAACTGCTTTGTCATAGTTGTTATATGTGCCTCAAGAAAGGGGCTTACTCCAATATTTGCACTCCCAACTGCTTTAGTGCACAAAGTTGCTTCTAAACCCTGACATGGATTCGTGTACATCTTATGTGATAAGGATCTTTGAAACGAAGTCAGCAAGCCTCCAATGAACCATTGTGTATGTTATCTTTGATGAAGATCATAGGATAGCTTGGAAAAAAGAGTTTTAAATTGCACATCATACTCCCTCATACTTTCAAACAAACCCTACTTGATGTCCTTTAACACGCTAATAATTTGTTGGTCAAACTCAGGAATGTGGAACTCAGCCAAAAAGGCAGCTTGTAATGCATCATAATCCACCGCAGTCTTGTGTGGATCATATTTTTTATACCAGATATGAACATGCCCTTGAAGTGTGGTGAAAAATTGAGTTGCCTTTCTATCAGAAGCTATAATATCGTTAGCTCTTCATAACAACTCACACTTGTGCACATGCTCAACCATATCCTCTACACTCCTATATTCTAGAAAGTGAATAGACATATCAGAGAAGACCTGAGGTGTCTACTATAATGGTTGTTGAGTGGTGTTTGTGATGGCTGATTTGGTGGTGGTTGGGGGCCTTGTCCCATAGTAGGACCAGACCATGAACCTAAACCTCTACCAGGATTTCCTCTGTGTAGTGGTTTTCCTAAACCTCCTGAGCCTCCTACAATGACCTGTGGTCCATTTGATGAAATCCCTTGTGTCCTAGTTGTTGTGCTAAACTAGACACCCATTATATGTGTTATAACAGTACCTATCAGATTACTTCCAATGGTCTGCGTGTCAACACCTTTTCCTCATGGCACACCTATAAGAATACCTGTAAAAGTACTCCTAAACACTGACGCCTATTGCGTTATCATGTGCGCGTCCCTAATTTGTTGTGCCTCTTAAGTTGAAACTAAAATATGCCCACCTATATCTCCTTCCTCATGTGTAGATGTTACCTACTCGCCTTTACTATAACGTTCTTCAACTACTACCTTTGGATTTGGAACACCTTGTGTAAGGGCTAGGTATGTGTTAGCAATTTAAATTGTACCCTGAAAGATAAGTCAAATGAGGCTGGACAAATTTTTTTTAAGAGATCCCCTGTACAATGAATTTCCAAGTCTTAGAGTCTAATTGTTAGATTTCAAATTTTCGGAGTTTTCATTTCAGAAGTTTTTTCGAAGTTCAAAAGTCTAAATTTTTAGGTTTTCGGAATTCAGATCTTTCTTTCGAACATTTGGTGTTTTGGTTTCATTTTTTTTGAAGTCTGAAATTCTAAATTTTCAGAATTTCAGGTTTCGGAACTTTTCATCACCAATTCACATTTTGTTTCCAATTTCCTCGAAGTCTGAAATCCTGAATTTCTAAATTTTCAGACTTTCGGGTTTTTCGGGTTTTAGAACTTCAGAGTTTTCTTGAGCATTTATTTCTTCACCAACCCCGTACAGATCAGATTTTTGCCACAAATACTAGGGTTTTCTATTTAAACTCGATTTTTACGATCATTTTCACCTGATAGATATCTCTGACATCCATTTTTCTTGTCTTTCTTGACGTCCTTTTTCAAGGTATGTTAATTTTGTTATTTATTTTTGGTTTTAGATTTTCTTTTTGTTCTCGTCTTCCCATTTTCTTTCCGTTTTGTTTCTTCATGTGTTTTTCAAATAATGGACTTCCCATTCACCATGTTTTCATTTTTGAGTTATCTCTAGTTTCTCAAGTTATTCCCAAAATCATCTCAAGGTAAATCTCAGGTTTTTGCAGAGTTGCTAGTTTGTCTTTTTCGGAGAGAGCATTTTAGGGAAACTCACTTAAGAATCATTGTGGGACTTTGGAGAAAAAATTCAGAGATTTCCAATTCGTAGAAAGCATTTTCGGAAAATTTCTTTGGAGAAAATCACTTCGGAATTTCGGGGAAACTGACTTCTGAAATTTCCATTTTGGAATTTTTTTTGGGAAAATCACTTCGGAAAACTTTCTTTCAGAGGTTTTCATTTCAGAATTTCAGAACTTGGCGTTTCAGACTTTTGGAGATTGTGACTTCAGAGATTTCTTTCAGAGATTTTCATCCTACATAATTTATGAGATTTTCCTTCTTCGGCTTCCAAAATCCAGAACTTCATGTCTACTTCTACTTCAAAAGAGAAAGAAAAGATGAAATATTCATTCCTTGGAGTTGCTCCTCAGTATTGCCTATCGTCCGATCTAGGAAACATAGGGGATACTAACTTAAGTCAGATTGACTTCTCAGATTTCTGGAGTAGAGTGAAGGCTCCTAACAAAAAGCCATGGATGCAGGAATTTATAACAGTAGACTTTTCCTTACGGTTGGTTTTCCTTCTTCAATGCATTGTCCTGAGTTTGTTCTAGCAGCAGCTGCCAAATTCGATGGGGATTCTATGTCAATTAAGGATGATGATGACAAGGTGGTCATTCACCTAGATCTTGATTTCTTTGAAGATCTTCTTAGGCTACCTGACATTCAAGACTACACCACTATTTCACCCAAAATTGCAATAGAACATTGGAACAAGGATTTTGATTCATGTACAAATATTGTCATGAAAAGTTGCTTGGCCAAGAGCGTGGCCAAGTTGCCAAAAACCTTGTATAGGGTAGAATTCATCCAGGAAGTCAATGAAATAATCATACTGCTGAGCCGAGACTCAGGCCTCCCAGCTACCAAGGAATTCCAAGAGTGGATGTTTTTATACATTGTCACTTTCAAGAAGAACAAGGAGCTTATCAGGTGGGGAGAGCATATCACTAGATCCATCTACTATCAGCTGGGTAGAGTGTCAACCACAAAATCATTCTACATGACATCATTCCTGGTCTACGTTGCCGCTACCATGGGAGATTTTCCCAGACTAAATACCAAGGGCATTCGGAGCACATCCAAAATTTATGACTTCTATCCCCAGCTCACTCTGAGTGAGGGATGTAAGCACTTTCGAAGGGTCAGCAATGCTTTCTTCACAGTCATCCTCTACCACTTTGATAAAGAGTTGTACAATTAGAGAATTTTTGATGAAGCCTTCAAAGAAGTACGGGAATGGGGAGCCATCTATCTCCAATTTCCCACTTTCACCTACATTCAAATTCTGGGTTTTATTGGTGCCCCTAGTAAATTTCCAAGGTGTCCTATGGATACATGGGTTCTACTGGAGCTAGTTCAACAGCTGTTGGATTACCATCAGATCCAAAACAAGTGCCATAAGGTAGAAGTGCATTTTCTGGTTTCAATTGGTAGGTACACTTGTTTGAACATTCACAAAGCCAAGAATGTCGACGCAGAGATGGCTGAGTGATCCAGAGGATTTTTCACTATGAAAATTTTCCCTAAACTTCCCTAAAATTGGACCATGTTGAAGGGCTTATTGAGACCTTTCCAACGGTATGCTGAACTCCAGAAACAGAGTCCGTATGCAAATTCTATCACCGGTCAAAGATGGGCCTCCAAAACGGGTCAACTCTGGTCAATAGGTCAACCAGTGGACCAATGACAGGGTGACACGTGGAAGTTGGTGATAATGAAAAATGGATGGTACTGTAATTTTTTAAAAATCAGTTCCATGGTATAGAGCTCATCGCAAGCTTTCCGACACATTTTGAACGGACCAAATCTGAGTTCGTATGCGAAAGATATGCATAGTCAAAGTTGCGGTCAAATGATGACGTGGCACACTCTAACGTGGACAAATGGCATATTATTGGTGTGACACTTGGAAGGTTTGTAGTGAATTTAGATTTTAAAATAATAATTTTAAAAATCTATTTAATCCATTCCATGTGAATAAATTCAAATCCCATGGTATAAGGAGGATTTTGTGGCCAAAAAAGCTATTTTAAGGCTTATCTTATCTCTTTCCCACCAAACGTGGGGTCAATGGCTAAATTGGGCTCCTAAACCTATGGAAGGGGGATTTGAACCTTTTCCAAAATAGTAATCATCCTTCCCAAGCTGCCACTTTGTAGCAAGTGATAGAGAAGGAGATCACATCTATTTAAAGGGAAGCTTTTGGTAGGTTGAAAAGGGGGGACAGCCAAGGACCAGTTTGCAGAGATCACAATTTTCAAGGCACTTATGGTTCGAATTAGGACTTGGTGTAAAAAGGAAATTTGTTAAAAATTCTGAGAGATTTCCAGAAAGGCAACTTTTGTTGCATGAGGTGCTATATATTTTTCTGTGTAGGCGTTTTTCCATCGCAGTTTCACAGAACAGGCACGAGGGGCAAGCAGAGATCTGTATTTTGCATCCACTTCTGATCCGAATCAGACCATGAAGTAAAAGGGGAAGTTTTTAATAATTTCCTAAATTTTCCAGAAATGTAAACCTTATCTATATAGGTCTTGTATATTTCAATTTGTAGACGTTTTTTGAACGTATTTGCACAGGGAACAAACAGAAGAAATACTGTAGGAGCCACGGATGAACTTGGGAATGATTATGGTAAATTGCAGAGTTCCATGAGGTTTGAATTAGCTCATTTGCAGGTATAAAGGTCTGTTAAGTCAAGATTGAAGGGATATTGTACTTCATTGGACGTTTAATGGATCGATTCACTTTTTGTGAATCCGGAGATGTAGCCTTCGGGTGAACTTCGTTATCAATTACTTGGGATAGTTTGGCGAGATAGGAAGTTTAACTTCCCATACATCTCAACTAGAAGACATCTAGATTCATTTTCGGGATGAGTATATCATCCAACAAAGAGATTATGAAAGATTCTACTACTTGGGAAAGTTTGGTGAGACAGGACGTTCAACTTCCCATACATCTCAACTCGAAGACATCTAGATTCATTGTCAGGACAAGTATATCATCTGAAAAAGATATTATGAAATATTGGACTTAGATGAAATTTTCCAGTATGGGATAGATGAGATCCCGGTAACAGATTTGCAAGATGAGTGGTGAAGTATTGGATGAAGCATATAATACTAGAAGATGTTGCCAATCAACCACTTCTATGGATCGATTGGTATCAAGAGGAATTTTCCAATACAAAAGATAGAGCGGGTCCCATTCTTCAAAGGACCTACAGGTGGTTGGTTACTTTTGGGATCAAACCCAAAGGGGTTGAGCAAGTTACAAATACACCATCCCCACTAGTCCTAACCCCAACAACATCCACAAAAGGAAAGAGGTTGACTCAGAAGACTCCCACAGTACCAAGGAAAATTTCATTTGTTGTTGGAAGTTCATCTCTTCCTCAAAATCCTATTTCTTAGGCAACACCTACAGCCAAGACTGTGACAGATGTGATAGTGGTCAGTGATTCTCCTGATTATTCACAAGGTCCATCACTTTCTTCTTCTTTTCCATCATCCCTTCCTCTACCAGTCCCTCCCCCTTCTACCAGTATTTCATGTTTCCCATCTCCTTCTATGGCCCAAGTATTCTCAGCCTCTTGGATCAAACACCTAAAAGATAGGCCAAGAGACCAAGGACCATGTCAAATTTGACATTAAATTCATCCAGAGAATAAGTGATAGAGGTTACTACTCATGCTGAGGGAAAAACCAAGGAAACAATCACAGCTGTAGATTATCAAATTTCTATATTTTCATTGGGAAAGGCCACTCATGAGGGGGCCAAACAGGATGTTCACACTGTGGGGCTCTGATGGAAAAATACGACAAGGAAAAAGCTACGAAAGATGAGCTAAAGGCTAAGGTCAAACAGCTCACATCTTTGTTACGGAGAGTTACACGACCCATCTCATCTAAAGAGCCCTCATCTACTACAACCTTAGTAGTTTCAACTTCTATTGATGACTTCTCTTATCACGAGCTTGAGAAACTTGGCCAGAAAGGGAGATCAATCAATGGGTGGATTGAATGAATACTGCAGGAAGCAAATCCTTTGATCAAGGAAGCTGTGGAAATCTATAATTATTTGCAAGAGACAAGGATAACTATTTAGAAGATGGATGAGGCTTTCTCTGAGGAAAGAAACAATCTTAATTTGAACCTAGTAACATGGGAAGAGGTTAGATAGTAGGTTCTGACTTGATTCTTGAGGAAGGGGTGATTGATGATGCCTCAATTTTTTTTGAATATTAGAAGGCTATGGAGTTCAGGTGCCAAGTGTTACAGGACTTAATTAAAAATTTGGAAAATAAGCGATTAGAAATCATAGATGCCTTGAATGACATATCAGAAGAATTTGATATTTCTCATTGTAAATTCTTCAATGAGAGTATCGATGCCCTCCCTGAAGAACAGATTCAGGAAAAATTCAAAGACTTGGTGAAGTGGGATGATGATGTCACAAGAACTTTCAATTATAATTCCATTGATAGAATGATCTTATGCTAGAACTTCATAGGAAGGATGTCCAAGGTCATTTTCAAGTTGAAAAGAATACCAGCCTAAATTACCAGAGAGATCGAGATAGTAGACGTAGTAAGTGACTACACATGTGGACCTGAAGACGAAGAGATCCAGGGAATAATCAAATACTTTTTTGAATACAATCAAAGACTGGCTGTATGGAAGGAAAGCTAGGAGGAGCTCGAAAAAATTGAACAATTTACAGAGCCAAGTCAGGATTGAGTGGCCATGGAAGGAAAAATTCAAGCTCCAGATCGGTCAGAGTTGCAGTGTTGACTCAGTCAAACCCTTGCAATAGTTTTTCTATTTTCATGGGAGATTGTTCCCTTAATTTAATGACATTTCTATTTTTAGTAAAATGTTAGTTAAGGGCCCAGCTGTAATGGCTCAGCCTAAGGAACTTATAAATAGATGAATTCTTAAAGTTCATAGATATATACAATTTTTGAGATTTTGGTGATTTTACTCTTTAAGCTTGGAAGAGTATTTTCAGATTTTTGTGAAGTCCCTTTTAATTTTATTCAGAATTACACTTTGCCATTTGAAAGTTTGAATCACTGTGTGAAATAATAATTTATTACATGCTTTGTGAATGTGATTCCTTAGTATGTTTGAGTAACTTTCCTTTACTTCAAATTATTTACTGTATGCCAAGATAAAGTGATGTGGTTTTCTCTTCAGCTGTGATTGTACTTTTCCTGATGTTGATTACAAGTTACGTTATCTTTATTTTGCATAAAGTGGGTGCTTAAGATGTGCTTGTGTTAATTTTTCCAATAAAGTTATTTGTGTATCTGAACCAAATCGTGTCTTTTTTCTTTTGTATAAGTTTAACAAAGGAACGTGTGTTTCTAGTTTGTGGTACTCATACCCTTTCTAGTTACAATAGGTGAAAGTGATTTAGGATGCTAGCATCTCACTCACAATAACCCTTCCAAAAGTTGAACATCCCTGCTCTTTGGTGCATCACCACTTCTAGTTTAGGATTTATTTCTTTGTAATTTCTCCTTAATCCCATGAAGAGTTAGAGCATCTAGTTTAAACAAAGGAAGCTGGCCTCTCTTCAGAGGTTCATCTCTAGTCTAAGTCCCACAGCTTGGGAGATGATCCCATGTGTCACTATCACACCAAATTTCGTGATTAATTTTCAGGCCATTAGGAGGGTGTAGTGATTTTGTGACAACAATTTTTTGCACGCCCGATGGGACAAAGTTGGTACTTATCTTCTCATTTTTATCAATCTAAGTACCTAGTGACTCCATATCTCTGGATTTCAAAGTTCAGTGTATCAACTTATGTAAAGGATTCATACAAGAAATTCTTCAAGGTAGGGAAATTATCAGCATACAGAGCTTTCATTATCTCCTCCAAGAAGAAGAGCTAGAAATCCTTCAGTCACCACACCTACGGCTTTTCCTCATAGGGGGCATTCAATTCCGCCTGACGGATGTTTTCCTCTACCAAGGTATAATCCACGTAGATTCACAATGGTGGTAAATGCTTGTCCTCATTTTAATGCTAGCAACCCCTTGCAGTTGGCGCAGAGAGATGCTATACCAGTAGCCGCCCTTAAAATTTTGCCATTTTTTAATGGTGAAACTAATATTTCCCCTCAGGAACACATACTAGATGTAGCAAGCATTTGCACAGTTCACAGTATCACAGAAGATAACTTAGTAGTTCGACTTCTTGCTACTTCTCTTAAAGGAAGGGAACTTCAATGGTTCAAGAGCTTAAACGCTGGTTCGATTACTACATGGAATGAGTTAGGCACCAAGTTTTACAAGTAGTTCAAAGACAAAAGTGATCATTTATCCCTTGTGGAAAAATTCCATACCATCAAAAGATCTCCTCAAGAATATATGAGTGATTTCAATCTTCGCTTCGACAAAACTTGGAAGTGGATTCTAGCTCTTGTACGTCCATCTCCATAAAGTGCTTTCCTATATTATTTGCGAGCGTTGAATAGTGATATTGATGTCCTGATTCAATCAATCGGGGCAATATTGTTCTTGACGTCTATGAAATTGCTGTCACAACTAAGAAATGCCTAATTCAAGTAGGTAAAATTACCCCTAGGCCTCCTATGCCTATGTTTGCAGAACTCATAGGCCAAGAGCTAGCTCTTGTGCCAATTTCGGTAGCTTCGAATTCAACAACCATGCCTACGTCCAACCCTACTAATGACCTAGCTGAGGTGAAGTCACTGTTGCAAACTTTTGGGAACGAACTTGTGGTGATGAAGAGGCAACAGTCCCAATATACTCACCCTTTCCAATCCCAATATCAAATGAACCGTTCTCCCTTTAAAGGAAATAGTCAGTCACAGAACCAAACCATAAGCCAAGCTGAAAATATTAAACCTTTGAATTCCCAAAATCCTTCTACTACCAATTCTTCTAGAGCCATAGTTCCCATTCAAAACAATCTCATCCAAGATTATGGGCGGTGTTATCCTTGTTCCCAACCCCACAATCATGATCTCTGCCCAAATGGAGTTTTGAGTCAGGATCTCATGGTCCAAAGTATATCTAGCCCATCAGAATCAACAGTTGAGACAACAACCCAAGATAATCAGACTCCAATCACTGAAGAAACCAAATTAGTGAATTGGCAATCTGATGATTTTTGTGGACTAAATGCCGACACTGGTGGCTTCAAATACGTGTTCTAAAAAGAGAGCAATAGAACCAAAAAATTCTAAAGTTGACCAAGCATTTACTTCACATCCTCAAACACAACCAGTGGCAGATAAAGATGTAGGGAGGAAATCACAAGAAGTATCCACAAGCCAATTTCCAAAGAGTAATGGATCTACAGTTGTGACGGTGCTAAATAAACATTTTACAAAAGAAAATAATAACTCCCATAAGAGCATCAACAAGGTAGGGGCAATACCATTCAGTATCGTAAAGCAGATGAAAAAGACTAATTTGAGCGTTACCATGTGGGATGTGCTTTCAATACCGTCTCTGTGGAATTTGTTATGAGAAGCTTTGAATAGTTTTGGTACTACTGATAAACCATCGAGTCATGGAGCATCCATATCAACCAGTCTATGTCAACCAGAGATAAAAGGGATTCCCAGAGCAAATAAGCCACTGCCATTTTACATCTCTCTAATCATCGACAATCATTTGGTTCATAATTACATGATCGATTTTCGGGGCCAGTAGTTTCGTCATGCGTAAGCAGATTATAGATGTGTTGGGGATTTCATATACCCCAATTTCAAAAGGAGTAGTTCAATTAGATGGCACGGTAGTCAAGACCGTTGGGATCATTAAAGGGCTACAACTCACCATCCATGCATGTCCCAGTTTGTCATTCACATAGGACATATCGGTCATCGATCTCCCTCCTTTCTTTACGATATTTCATCACCAAAATGGGTGGTTATTTATCAAAAAACTGGTCACACATGATTTTGAGAACTCGGTATGGGACAAAAGTGACTATAAGAGTTGAACCCATTTACCATAACCATGTGGAACCATACACAGTCAAGCATGTAAATGGAAATTATGCCATTGGTGAACTTGAAGAGGAAGATGCAAACCACAAATCGACTACTCTCATAGAGGAGGTTCCTGACACATTCCTTGATGAAGTAAGTACAGATCACCAATACGACCCGTATGACAATTTTTTGGAAAATGAAGAGTCTGGTCTACTATTTTTAGAAGAGAGTGGGTTGGGAACATACTGTGTACATGAGGAAGGTGTGATTGTACCACAATTTCTCAAAGCGCCCAGCGATTCCTAGGGACTATGACAACTCTTCTTTGATGGCTCAAGGAGAAAAAATAGATCCGGTGCAGGAGTTATGTTGATCTCTCCAAAAGGAGATAAATATTTCTCGTCCTTCTGATTGCAGTTTAGTTGCACCAATAATGTTGCTGAGTACGAATCCCTAGTATAAGGGATCCAGCTGGCTCAAAAGAGGGGAATCAAGGCTCTTAAGATAGAGTTGTTTGTTCATAAAGTAACGACGCACAGTGCATCCAAGAATGATCTTCTAAGAACATACAAAAATGAGCTCAAGGCTCTTATTGTGTTTGGAGATAGCGAGTTGTTTGTTCATAAAGTAACGGTGCACAGTGCATCCAAGAATGATCTTATAAGAACATACAAAAATCGAGTTTGGGATCTAATTAAAGATTTTGAGGCTTTTTGAATTCATGCAATTCCCAGAAGTTAGAATCAAGACACTGATAGGATGGCCACGGTGGGCTCACAATATGACATACCTATTGATATCTTGGAGGAAAGACAACAGATCGTCAAAATGGTGGTTCATCCTGCAGTACCCGATAATGTGAGTAGTTGGCAAGTGTTCGACAGTGATGAACAAATTGTCCTCTTCCTACAACAAGAAGCAGAGTTCGTAGTCAAACATCAGGATAAATTTCAGAAATCCTATGGTGATCAAGTCATCTTGTTGAAAGGAAATAAGTTACCAAAAGGCCTAGTCACCCTCGAATCCATTTTTGACACAGATGATTAGGTCAAGCGGTAGGGCACTAACATGACAATAAAAGAAGAAGACTTCGAGGAGGTTGAGGTAGCTAGTGAGAAATTTTTGAAGATTGGAAAAGTGTGCACTAATCAAGAAAAGAAAGCTTTCACTGAGTTGTGTCAAGAATACCATGATATCTTTGCTTAGAGTTATAAGGACCTGCGTGGTTTTGATCTAGGCCTAACACAACATACTATTGAACTGGACCCAAGTTCTAAGCCAGTTCATCAAAATCAGAGGCCGATCAATCCCCGAATTGAGCCATTAATGCGGAAGGAACTAACAAAGCTTATTGAAGCCTGCATAATTTTTCCCATCAAACATTTGTCATGGGTGGCCAATCTGGTACCTGTAAGAAAGAAAAATGGTGAAATTCGATTGTGCGTGGACTTCAGGGATTTGAATCGTGCCTTGCTAAAAGATCACTACCCTCTTCCGTCAATGGAACATATTCTTCAAACAATATCAGGGGCCCAAAGGTTTTCTTTACTTGATGGATATTCAGGATATAATCAAATTTAGGTCCAAGAATCTGATCAATTCAGGATGGCATTTACTACTAAATGGGGCACTTATGCTTACAATAAGATGTCATTCATGCTATCTAATGCAGGGGCTACTTTCCAGAGAGCTATGGATATGGCATTCAAAGGTCTTATCAACAATATTATCTTGGTTTACCTCGATGACATAACTATCTATTGCAAGCATGCTGAGGATCATATTGCACATCTACGAAAGGTTTTTCAAAGATGCAGAGACTTTGGGGTCTCATTGAATCCTAAGAAGTGTATTTTTGTAGTTCAGGAGGGAAAGTTGCTAGGAGATATCATCTCTGCAGAAGGACTGTCCATTGATCCAGCCAGAATCTAGTCAATTATGTCCCTATCTCTTCCAAGTCACAAGAAGGGTCTTCAGAGATTCTTGGGAACCATTAATTTTGTAGGAAGATTCATTCCCCAATTTACAACAATGGCCAAGCCACTTAAAACCATGTCAAAAAATAATATTCCATATTCATTAAAAAAAGAAGGAAGAGAAAGTTTCGAGGCTATCAAAACAGCCATTTCACATGTGCCCACATTGGTGAATCCCAAGTTCGATAAATACTTCATTCTCTACGCCTTCACAGGGCAGGAAAGTATTTCAGGGATTCTAACTCAGCAGAATGATGACCTGATGGAGCAACCAATCACCTTCTTCAGTCAGTCTCTCAAGGAGTACGAGCTCAAATATTCGTTCATCGAAAAGTAGGTTTTTGCAGTCATTCGAGCTCTGAAAAAATTCAGGCACATGTTGTCTAATAACAAGGTACATTTGATGGTTTCTCACCCCGTCATTAAAGAATTTTTGTTAAATAAATAAATGAATGAGAAACACGTTGGGTGGATCATGAAAGTAATGGAGTACGATGTATACATCAAAGTCACTAAACTTTTCAGAGGCAAGGGGTTATACCAATAGTTGGCTGCAGACATGGAAACTAAAGAGAACAAAGATGTTGCACTTCTCAATACTGATGGTGAAAATGATCAGGTTGATTGGTTGACAAAGATGTAAAGTTTCCTCCTCTTTGGGGTATATCCTCCAAATATGGATAAGGTTCAACGACGCACTTTCCACCTCCAGTATATTCCATACATTGTGATGGATAATGTTCTCTTTCGAAAGGATTTGAATGGCATCCTCCTACATTGCATCAAGCCAGAACAAGTAAGCAAGATATTGGAGGAGTTTCACAATGGCCTTTTGGGAGGGCATTATTCAGCACGGATGATGGCTACTAAGATCATGCGGGCCGGTTATCACTGGCCAGACTTGTTCAAAGATGCTCATTTTTGGGTAAGGAAATGTAAGGAATGTGCCCTCTTTACAGGAAAACAAAGGCTGACAGCACTTCCGTTGCATCCCATTCAGGTAGATCAACCTTTTGTTTAGTGGGGATTGGGCTTTATTGGTATGATTAATCCTCCATCTAGTGAAGGGCATAAATGGGTTCTTACTGCTACAGATTATTTCACTTATTGGACAGAAGCAGTGGCTTTGAAGGAAAGCAATGAAAAGGCTGTTCTCAAATTTTTACAAAATATCATTACAAGATTTGGTATTTCGTTTACTATTTATCTCTAACAATGCAATGGTGTTCCTCGGGATGAAGGTAAGTGAATGGGTAGTCAAGAATGGGGTCTACCTCAAGACTTTGTCCAACTACTACTCGCAAGGAAATGGGTTGGCTGAATCTAGCAACAAGAATTTGATAAGGATCATGAAGCAAACGATGGAAGAAAATAAAAGGACCTGACATACTCAGCTTAAGGTCACTCTGTGGGCTGACCGAATAATGCCCAAGAAGGCCATTGGGGTTTCCCCTTTCGTAATGGTATACAAACGGGAAGCGAAACTCCTTCTTTCGTTTGAAATACCTTTCTTAAACTTGGCCTATCGACTTGAGGTTATGGAAGATGATGCCTTAACAATGAGATTTTCTGAACTCATGGAGTTAGAAGAGACTTGGAATATAGCTATGTGTACACTCACACATCATCAGACCCAAGTCAAAAAATCCTTTGATAAGAAAGCTTCAAACAGGACATTCAGGGAAGGAGATTTAGTCCTTAAGTGGGATGAAGACTAAGCTAAACCGGGCAGGAATGCCAAGTTTGGCGCTCTCTGGAGTGTGCCCTTTATTGTCACAAGTTTTAAAGAGGTGATTTCCTTTTGTCTATCCAGACTCAACAAAGAAGAATTACCCATTCATGTGAATGGGATACATCTCAAGGCTTGCTTTTGAGATTGTTCCACCCTGTATAGTGTTTTTTCTTTTCTCCAAGTGCTTTGCACATCATTCGTCCGTTTTCTTTTGCTTATTTTTCTTCTTTTGTTTTTGTTGTTTAGGGACTCCTTTTCCCAATGTTTTGCTTAAAGCTATTGGTCTAGAAAGCTTAGCAGGCAAGTTTTCCCTGGAGGTCACCAAAAATGTTAGCAATTTAACTTACCTTGAAAGATAGGTCAAATGAGGTCGACAAAAAAAAATTAAGAGATCCCCTGTACAATGAATTTCCAGGTTTTAGAGTCTAATTGTTAGATTTTGGATTTTTGGAGTTTTCATTTCAGAAGTTTTTTCGAAGTCCAAAATTCTGAAAGTCTGAATTTTTAGGTTTTTCAAATTCGGAGCTTTCTTTCAAACATTTGGTGTTTTGGTTTCATTTTTTTTGAAGTCTGAAATTCCAAATTTTCAGACTTTCAGGTTTCGGAACTTTTCATCACCAATTCACATTTTGTTTCCAATTTCCCTGAAGTCTGAAATCTTGAATTTTTGAATTTTTAGACTTTCGGGTTTTTCAGGTTTCGAAACTCAGAGTTTTCTTGAGCATTTATTTCTTCACCAACCCCGTACAGATCATATTTTTACCATAAATGCCAGGGTTTTCTATTTAAACTTGATTTTCTACAGTCATTTTCACCTGACAAATATCTCTAAATTCCACTTTTCTTGTCTTTCTCGACGTCATTTTTCAAGGTATGTTAATTTTTGTTATTTCTTTTTGGTTTTAGATTTTCTTTTTGTTCTTGTCTTCCCATTTTCTTTCCTTTTTGTTTCTTCGTGTGTTTTTCAAATAATGGACTTCCCATTCACCATGTTTTTGTTTTTGAGTTATCTCCAGTTTCTCAGGTTATTCACAAAATCATCTCAAGGTAGATCTCAGGTTTTTACAGAGTTGCTAGTTTGTCTTTTTCGGAGAGAGCGTTTTAGGGAAACTCGCTTCCGAGAAAATTACTTCAAAATTTTGGGGAAACTCACTTCAGGAATCGCTACGGGACTTTGGATAAAAAATTCAGAGAAAATCATTTCAGCGATTTCCATTTCAGAGAAAGCATTTTCGGAAAATTTCTTCAGAGAAAATCACTTTGGAGTTTCGGGGAAACTTACTTCAAAAATTTCCATTTCAGAAAAAAAAATTCAGAACAATCACTTTGGAAAATTTTCTTTCAAAGGTTTTCATTTCAAAATTTTGAAACTTGGCGTTTCAGAATTTCAGAGATTGTGACTTCAGAGATTTTCATCCTACAGAATTTTAGAGTTTTTCCTTCTTCAGCTTCCAAAATCCAGAACTTCATGTCTACTTCTACTTCAAAAGAGAAAGAAAAGATGAAATATTCATTCCTTGGAGTTGCTCCTCAGTCTTGCCTATCATCTGATCTAGGCAACATAGGGGATACTGACTTAGGTCAGATTGACTTCCTAGATTTCTGGAGCAGAGTGAAGGATCCTAAAAAAAATCCATGGATGTGAGCAATTTATGACAGCGGGCTTGTCCTTGCAGTTGGTTTTCCTTCTTCAATGCATTGTCCTAAGTTTTTTCTAGCCGCAGCTGCCCACTTTGATGCAGATTCTATGTCAATTAAGGATGATGATGAAACTGTGGTCATTCACCTAGATCCTGATTTCTTTGAAGATCTTCTTAGGCTACCTAATGTTCAAGACTACGCCACTATTTCACCCAAAATTGCAGTAGAACATTAGAACAAGGATGTTGATTCATGTACAAATATTGTCGTGAAAAGCTAATTGGCCAAGAGCATGGCCAAGTTACCAAAAACCTTGTACAGGGAAGACTTCATCCAGGAATTCAATGACATAATCATATTGTTGAGCCAAGTCTCAGGCCTCCCAGCTGCCAAGGAATTCCAAGAGTGGATGTTTTTATACATTGCCACTATCAAGAAGAACAAGGAGCTTATCAGGTGGGGAGAGCATATAAGTAGCTCCATCTACTATCAGCTAGGTAGAGTGTCAACCAAAAAATCATTCTACATGACAACATTCATGGTCTACATTGCCGCTGCCATGGGAGATTTTCTCAGACTAAATACCAAGGGCTTTCGGAGCACATCCCAAATTTATGACTTCTATCCCCAGCTCACTCTGAGTGAGGGATGTAAGAACTTTCAAAGGGTCAACAATGCTTTCTTCACAGTCATCCTCTACTAATTTGAAAAATATTTGTACAATCAAAGAATTTTTTATGAAGCCTTCAAAGAAGTACGGGAATGGGGAGCCATCTATCTCCAATTTCCCACTTTCACCTACATTCAAATTCTAGGTTTCATTGGTGCCCCTAGCAAATTGCCAAGGTGTCCTATAGACAAATGGGTTCTACTAGAGCTGGTTCAACAACTGTTAGATTACCATCAAATCCAAAACAAGTGCCACAAGGTAGGAGTGCATTTTCTGGTTTCGATTGGTAGGTACACTTTTCTGAACATTTACAAAGCCAAAAATGTCGATGTAGAGATGGCCAAGGTAACCCTGTAGACTTTTCATCCTAGAACCAACTTTGACCACTTGGAAAAGTTTGGAGAGACAGGACATTCAACTTCCCATACATCTCAACTAGAAGACATCTGGATTCATTGTCGGGATGAGTATATCATCTCATAAATAGATTATGAAAGATTGGATGTAGATGAAATTTTCCAGTATGGGATAGCTGAGATCCTAACAGATTTGCAAGATGACAGTGAAGTATTGGATGAAGCATACAAGACCGAAGCTATTGCTAATAAACCACTTTTGTGGATCGATTGGTATCAAGAGGAATACTCCAACACAAAAGATAGAGCGGGTCCCATTCTATAGAGGACATACAGGTGGTAGGCTACTTTTGGGATCAAACCCAAAGGAGTTGAGCAGGTTACAAATACAGCAGCCCCACCAATCCTAAGCCCAACAACACCCATAAAAGGAAATGGGTCAACTCAGAATACTCCCACAGTACCAAGGAAATTTTATTTTATTTTGGAAGTTCATCTCTTCCTCAAACTCTTGTTTCTCAAGCAACACCTACAGCTAAGACTATGGCGGATGTGATTGTGGTCAACGATTCTCCTGATTGTTCACAAGGTCCATCACTTCCTTCTTCTCTTCCATCATCCCTTCCTCTATCAGTCCCTCCCCCTTCTACCAGCATTTCATCTTTCCCATCTCCTTCTATGGCCCAAGTATTCTCATCCCTTCTAGCTCTCTCGGTTGGAGAGAATATTGGATCACCCTTCCCTCGTCCATTTCCTTTATCACTTCCTTTATCTGCCATTGCATTTTCCAATACCATTGTATCAATTCCCACTACTGTGTTAACATCCACCTCATCCATTATTTCCACTTCTATCTAGACACCCATGAATATTCCCAGTACCCTTGCCTCAACTTAGACCTTAAGTATCACATCTACCACTCCATCTTCTTCATTATTAGCTATTCCAGAGTGGCTATTCAGGCAGACCCCCAAGAAGAAAAAGAAGTTGCCTCTAGGAGATGTCATGGATCTCACCATCTTGGAGAAAACACCCAAAATATAGGCCAAGATACCAAGGACCATGTCAAATCTGACAATAAATTTGTTTGGAGAATGGGTGATAGAGGTCGCTACTCCTGCCAAGGGAAAAACCAAGGAAACAATCACGGCTGCTGATTATCAGATTTCTATATTTTCATTGGGAAAGTCCACTCATGAAGGGGCCAAACAGGATGTTCACACTTCTCTGGGGGGCCTGATGGTGAAATACGATAAGGATAAAGCTATGAAGGATGAGCTAAAGGCTAAGGTCGAACAACTCACATCTTTGTTACGGAGAGTTACACAGCCCATTTCATCTACTGAGTCCTCATCTACTACGGCCTTAGTAGTTTCAACTTCTATTGATGACTTCTATTATCACGAGCTTGAGAAACTTGGCCAGAAAGGGAGATCAGTAAATGGGTGGATCGAAGAAGTACTGCAGGAAGAAAATCCTTTGTTCAAGGAAGCTATGGAAATCTATAATGCTTTGCAGGAGGTAAAGATAACTATTTAGAAGATGGATGAGGCTTTCTCTTAGGAAAGAAACAATCTTAATCTGAATCTAGGACATGGGAAGAGGTTAGGGTAGTGGATTATGACTTGCTTCTTCAAGAAGGGGTGATTGATGATGCCTCAAAGTTGTTTGAATATTAGAAGGCTATGGATTTTAGGTGCCAGGTGTTACAAGACTTGATTAAAAAATTGGACAAGTGATTAGAAATCATAGACGCTTTGAATGACATATCAGAAGAATTTGATATTGTTCATTGTAAATTCTTCAATGAGAATATCGATTCCCTCCCTGAAGAATAGATTCAGGAAAACTTCAAAGACTTGGTGAAGCGAGATGATGATGTCATAAGAACTTTCAATTCTGATTCCATTGATCAAATGGTCTTGTGCTAGAACTTCATAGGAAGGATGTCCAAGGTCATTTTCAAACTGAAAAGAATACCAACCCAAATTACCAAAGAGATCGAGATAGCAGATGTAGTCAGTCACTACGCATGTGGACCTGAAGACGAAGAAATCTAGGGAATAATCAAATGTTTTTTTGAATACAATCAAAGACTGGCTGTATGGAAAGAAAATCAGGAGGAGCTGGAAAAAAATGAACAAATTGTAGAGCCAAATCAGGATTGAGCGGCCATGGAAGGACAAATTCGAGCTCCAGATCGGTCAGAGTTGGAGGGTTGACTCGGTCAAACCCTTGCAACAATTTTGCTATTTTCATGGGAGCTTGTTCCCTTAATTTAATGAAATTTCTATTTTTAGTAAAATGTTAGTTAAGGGCCCAACTGTAATGGCTCATCCTAAGGAACTTATAAATAGATGAATGCTTAGAGTTCATAGATATACATTTTTTGAGATTTTGGTGATTTTACTCTTCAAGCTTGGAAGAGTATTTTCAGATATTTGTGAAGTCCCTTTTAATTTTATTAAGAATTACACTCTGCCATTTGAAAGTCTGAATCACTGTGTGAAATAATTATTTATTACATGCTTTGTGAATGTGATTCCTTAGTATGTTTGAGTAACTTTCCTTTACTTCAGATTATTTACTATATGCCAAGATAAAGTGATGTGGTTATTTTCTCTTCAGCTGTGATTGTACTTTTCCTGCTATTGATTAGAAGTTACGTTATCTTTATTTTGCATAAAGTGGGTGCTTAAGATGTGCTTGTGTTAATTTTTCCAATAAAGTTATTTGTGTATCTGAACCAAATCATGTCCTTTTTCTTTTGTATAAGTTTAACAAAGGGAACATGTGTTTCTAGTTTGTGGTACTCGTACCCTTTCTAGTTATAATAGGTGAAAGTGATTTAGGATGCTAACATCTCACTCACAATAACCCTTCCAAAAGTTGAACATCCCTGCTCTTTGGTGCATCACCACTTCTAGTTTAGGATTTATTTCTTTGTAATTTATCCTTAATTCCATGAAGAGTTAGAGTATCTAGTTTAAACAAAGGAAGTTGGCCTCTCTCCGGAGGTTCATCTCTAGTCTAAGTCCCACAGCTTGAGAGATGATCCCATGTGTCACTATCACACCGAATGTTGCGATTCATTTTCAGGCCATTAGGAGGGTGCAGTGATTTTGTGACAATAATATGCAGGTTGGGTAAGATGTACCCATTTGGTTCTCATTCTCTCCTGAGACACGCTCTCATCAGAATTTGACGGTATATCTCTACTGCATTTTCTCAATTTTGGGAGGACATGATATTGTGGCTCCTCATCTTCCACGGGACTCTCATCACTTCCGTCAGTCATCATTATTCTCGACATCAATGCTTGATCAACTATCCTCTGTCACACCTCATTATACTTGAGCCATATTTCTTCCCACTTCCTTTCATTCGCCTGAGTTGTTGCCATCCTTCTCACACCTGCTCTTACCTCTGCACGTGGTGGGGGTTTAGTTGTCCATATGTAAGTTATCCATTCCAAGTTCTACCATTAGGATATTGATAGTAAGAACCTCTTGGATCATGCAAGAACCAAAACTCTAATTCTTCTAGGAAAGAATATGATAAAATTACATACTCCAAAGTATAATTACATAGAACACCTTCCCACCAGTGATCCAAAACTTTATTCTAAGTCTCGTCTGAATCAAATAGTGTCTGGTAATATTCTTGTGTCTAATTTCTCTTTCTTATTCAGAGACCTATTTTTTCTATGTAAGTTTCCAACTATTGGTACAACTCTACTGGGAATAAATTGAAGAACGTATCATACAAATAGACATATAAATTTTCCTCTACCCACTTTCGTGCATTAAAATAAGTCCCAATACTATATCTATGTGTAAAATTTTCTTAGTCATCTTCAATCTAGCTCTCAATAATCTCTAAGGACAATCAATACACCATCTACATGCAACATCCTGGTAGACATATTGAAAAGAGGTAATGACAGTGAAACCAAAATGTAGTCTTTTGTTTACCCAAACTAGAGCTAGGTGCGTTGGCACTTTATCCCAAAGAATATGGATACTCGCCTGAAGCACGCGTAGCCACCAAGTCGCTCCTTTCTTTTGCTTATCAAAATGTTAGCATCCATGTTCATCATATCGATAGCCAAATCATTCATTCATACTTGGGAACCATCATAATAATGGTAGTTCAGTAACACATATAATAAGGAAAATGATTAATCCAAGTAAACAATCACTAGTGTCAATTGTATTGTCAAAACACCATCTTCATGTACATCAACTATTATTATCCAACCATAGTTAATTACATAATATGAAATCTAAATACATAACTATCCATTACATCTATGTGTTGGACCATGCATGCAACCATTAATACTTCAAACCCTAACTTATACCTAAAATTGCAACACTACATCACACACTTTCTTTCACATCTTCAACATCTCTCTAGCATCTACCATCCCTACTACAGATGCACTATCTCTATATATGGGGGTGGGGACTTGCCCTTCACGGCCTCATGCACATTCCTAATAATAATAGTGCTCATAAAATAGATTGCATAATTTTCCTATTAATATAATAAGATAAATATATCCCATTCCTATTATTAGTTTGGTCCATGCGTCTACCTTATCTTGATTTGCATGTGCTTTCTTTGCTCTTACTGGGATTCTAAGAATCTGTGCTTTTCTCTATTTTTAGATCTTTACTTGATCGGTACTCCAACTCTTCTTTTCTATTTTTAGCCTTTCTGGAAAATTAACTAAGTCCTGGATTTCATAACTATATGTGTGCAATCTCATGCGATAACCTATTCTACCTCTTCACGTGCCCCTTAGTGTGTTATCCTATCCTTCTGCGCACACATACTCCTACGCACAAGCCTTTGTTCTTATTGATACTTAGTCAACTTCGTTTGACCAACACATGAGGAGCTCTTAAATTGCTAGGTTACTACATGAGGTATGATTTACTTACTTATATATGCTTCTAAAGGTCATTATGTCATGAAAGGATGACCAAGGGGGTATATTTGTTCATAAGAATGTTATAGAATTGAAATAATTAACTCAAAACATGTTGGTCCAAAACTATACAATAGTGTCAGTATTGACATTTTACAAAATCGACTGAAACCGATGTTTTTAGACTGGAGGGATAAAAATGTGTTTTCACGTTATGGGCCTAAACATAGATGTTTCGAGATGTATTTAATGCTTTTAAACTTCATAAACTATTGATAGAGAGGTGTGAAAAGATAGGAAAGTTTATGGAGTTCTATCAAGGTGTGCTAAGTGATCTAGAGGAAATTTTGGGTGGGAAAAAGTTCCATATTTCTCACTAAACCATTACATTATGGAAGGTATCTCTGATAGCTTTCCAACACCTATTGGAATGCATGAAATGAACACCTTATGCTCCCGGTATCATTGGTCAAAGTTCATGGGAAAACTTGGCCAACAGGAGAAACACAATTTTGCAGTAGCTTGGCTCATGCACAAAGCTATTTACATGATTTGGAGTTGATCGAGGAAAACATGTGATCCTTGATGTGTTTTTGTTACCCTCTAATATTTGACAGACGTGAAAAAAATGGGTTTTAACTGTGAGATCCACTCTTTCAAAAGGGGACCCGACCGCCATGGTATATTAGTGTACTTTTAATTTTCCCAATTACACTATAGTTTTTATACCACATTTTTTAATGTATTTTGGTGTTAACACATGAAAGCATAGGAGCATGGATGATTTGGTAGATTTGGTCACGTATAGTCCCACCTTGCCACATTAGATTGCCACATGTTTGGCTTAATTTCTCCATGCTACCCACACAATAGCCACATGGCTCCACACTCTTATGCCTAGTGCTCTACATGCCACCCAATATAGCCTTAGAGTTATCTCAACACGACTTATACGCATTTCCAATGCCAAAAAAAGTGGCCTAGTGGCTAATGTAGACATGTTAAGTGCTTTGTTTTAAAAAAATTCTATCCACCTACCACTAACCATGTGGGTGTAAATGTTTTAAAAAGAATGTAAAAACACATTGTTTGGGATGAGGGTGCCTAAGGTAGGGATTGAATCCTAAACCCCATGTTAAAAGATAAGGTGCCCAACTATCACACCATGGCCTTGGAAACATTATAAAATGTGTTTTGTGGTAATTAATTATAACCTACTCAAGGACTGTGTAGGTTCCTTAAATTGACAATTTTTACATTTGATCAGCTTTGAGTAATCAGATGGTGTTTTCACGGGTTTGTCAAAACTGGAGATATGTTCAGAATTTCAAGATAATTAACTTGAGACTTTGATTTTAATGAATGACACCTATTTGACATCATTTTAAACATTTTTTTTCCACTTTTGACATAGAATATGGGGAAAATTATTTTGCAAGTGCCCCAGGAAGGTGGAGGACATTATTGATCGAGCTCATAATTCTTCAAAGGTCTTTTGAGTAATTTTCTTACAATTTTTAGATACATTTCATTTTGTTTTTTTTCATATTGTACTTACAAAATATTTAAAAATAGATTGGTTCATTGTTTACGCGAACCCAGAGACAGCCAAATTGGTGAACTCTATTATCAATTTTGATGTCATAATTTCTTGATTGCATTCTATTTTTACGTATTAATGATTTCATATTTGATCATTTTGGATGCAATTTAATCTTTAATGACATTTAATCAAAAAATGGAAAATGGTGATTAGATCATATTTGGATGCACATTTGAAATTGGATGTTTATGATCTGATTTCTTTTAGTTTTGGGTGTATGTGATCAAATTTGGAAACCACTCATAACTCTATTTAAAAAAGGTTTTAATCAGGTTGTATGCTTATACCTAACGGGATGTTTTTAATCAAAATCCATTTTTCAACTATTTAATAGTAGGTAGTATACTATAGTTTATAGATCATATTTTGGCATCATAGCTAGTAGAATGTTGGATTATCTTCTAATTGTTTTTTTTATATTAGTTTCAGTTGGTTTTGATTCAATTTTTGCACACATTTGGGTTTGTTGATCTTCCATTTGTAGTGTTTATTTATTGGGAGTACATGTTTTTTATAGGAAACATGGAACCATGTGATGAGAGGGATATATGGATCTCTCTTGATCTTGCTTATAAGGTGATGGATATAGAAATGAAATCCAGTCAGCTAGCATTTGGTCACAGTGTTTTGGTTAGTAAACCATATTGTGAAGGTTTTTTTTTTAACTGTATTTTTTTTTAACTATGTCCTTTGATTAGAAACAAGTGAAAATACCATTCCATTTTAAGATATGGAGATGACATTATGACATTGTTCAAGGAAATGGATATTATTTTTTCACTCGTTTCATTTAGGTATTAATTGATTATCTGTTGATTTTAGATTCACAAATGTTCTTAAGAATTTCAAGATGCATTCTTAAAGTTGTTTAAAATTCAACTATTTGTTAACCTTTACTCAAAATGGTGTATAGTTCTCATATTCTAAAGGTAAAATAAATCCAACATTTCTTTTCTATGAGAAATAGTTATTTTACATAGTTCTGGTTTTGAAATCCATATTTAGATAACCTTTGTGTTGTTAGTGTGAGTTATCCTATGTGTCCTCCTCTCATGTTGGAGGGTCATCTCACATGGGTTAGGTTTAGGGTTTCATATGTGTCATGCACTAGGGTTACTCAGCACCCTATATGTACCCCTTTTCTATTCATTTATGAGCATGCCAAGACACTTTGTTGTCTTTCCTCTATGCAAGCTTTGTTTCTATTGAGCAAGTTCTTCCATTGCTGATCATTTTTTCCTTGTTATTGTTGGAGCTTTCACGATTCCGTTGGAGTGCAACTACTTCGTGGTGCCTCATTTCCGATTCAATTCTCGTAAACTCTTTTCATGGTATCAGAGCTACATGACTTGCCATCACACCAAAAGCTCAAACTTGTGGTGGAGAGGGATCTCATCGTGTTAATCAGTTGCTACTCCAATACCCTCCCGCATGATGGAGCTAGGTATACACCCAATCAGGCCCAACGACATATTAAGAGGAAGTGACACCGGGAATTTCCTGAGAGGTCACCCATCCTAGAACTACTCTAGGGGCGGCACGCTTAACTAGCTGGTATCAGAGCTACACGACTTGCCGTCACACCAAAAGCTCGAACTAATGGTGGAGAGGGATCTCATCATGTTAATCAGTTACTACGCGAACACCCTCCCACACGATGGAGTTGGGCATGCACCCAATCAGGCCCAATGACATTAGGAGGAAGTGACACCAGAAATTTCCCGAGAGGTCACCCATCACCACACTACTCTGGGGTTGGCACTCTTAATTACCTGGCTCTTATACCAAATGACTTTCTGTCACACCAAAAGCTCGAACTTATGGTGGAGAGGGATCTCACATGGGTAAGGTTTAGGGTTTCATATGTGTCATGCACTAGGGTTACTCAACACCCTATATGTACCCGTTTTCTATTCATTTATGAGCATGCCAAGACACTCCGTTGTCTTTCCTCTATGCAAGATTTGTTTCTGTTGAGCAAGTTCTTCCATTGCTGATCATTTTTTTCCTTGCTATCACTGAAGCTTTCACAATTCCGTTGGAGTGCAACTACTTCGTGGTGCCTCATTTCCGATTTGATTCTCGCAAACTCTTTTCATGTGTGTCTCATTGGAAAAGATGTGTCTTGTTTTGCAACTATTTCATAACTATTTGAAAACATGGGGTTTCATCACTACCTCCTTAAATAAGAGGTTTTCTATGGTGTAGCCTTCTATTTAAGTTGTTGAACCAGGAAGAGGGACTGACTCTCACATTGGTAAAAATAATTTCTTGAATAGTTTTAATTTACATAGTTGATATTATTGATTATCATTTGTATTTTTAAAGCATACTTTTATGGGATTCACGTTCTATGTAGAAAGGATATTTTTCCCATATGCTTTCAGCTTAGAATATGGTTTTTGGATTTACCTGTAGTGAAGAGATGAGTGAAAATTTTAACATACTTAGATTTATCTTCTCACATTTATGGTTAACGATTTCCATTATGATTCAAATAACAATTTATACATATTCAGTGTGCATTTTTAGTATGCCTAATTTTAGTTTTGCATTTATTTTCATTTTTAGTGTGCAAAACATTGATGCTTATAAGAACCATTTAGGCACAATTTGTATTAATTAACATTTAAAAAAATTGTATCCACAAATGATAATTATACCTATTATTAAGACCCTCATATTCAGGCATTTATTTGTAACTATCATATGTGGTTACAAATAGGGTGTACATTATTTGCACCAACAAACTAGTTTGTAGTTGCACCTAGTGATCTTTTGCAAGGATTGGCAGTTTCACCGATTTGGATTGTGACATTTGGCAGGCAGTTTGGTTTTATACCCAATTTAATATTGGATATATATTTTGATCTTCACTTGCACTTATATGGATTCAATCTAATTCTCGCCTCTTTATAGAATTATGTAGTTTACTTTCTTAATCATTTCCATGATATTTTGTAGTGATATTTTATCTTGATTGATAGTTTCATAGGGTCAGTGGACACCACCTATTGTTGGTATTTGGTAGTTTATTTCATACTAATATACTTTACAATACTTGTAGTTTCATAAGCTTAATGGACACTCACCTAGTTTGGAATTTAGTCATCTATTTCATATTGATTGATTTCAGTGATATTTTACACAGTTGACAATTTTTGCAGGGTTAGTGGACACCTACCTATTTTTGGAATTTGGTCATCTATTTTGTACTGATATGATTTAGGAAATTGTAGTATTAGTATAATCACAGGGATTCAATTAGACACTTGCTGAGAAAGCATTTAGTTATTGTTTTATACTAATCCATTTCTATTATAAGCATTTCAATATTTGTAATCTTAACCACTATGTTATATTTTGGTTTATGTATGCTGGTGTAATGCAGAGATTCATTTAGTAGATTCAGTGGGTGACTGGACTTTTGGGGACCAAAAGGGTCTTATAGGGGAGTTCTGATCTAGAAGACATTCTGGGTGGTTAGAAGTTCCATATTTCTCCCTAAACCATCATAGATGGAAGAGCACTCTGATGTCTTTCTAATGCCTATTGAAATGCGTGAAATAGAAATTTATGCTCCTGGTATCTTTGGTCAAAGATCATGATCAAAATTGGTCAATAGGAAAACACAAGTATGTAGTACCCTGGCTCATGTACAAAGCCTATTTACGTGATTCAGATTTGATCGAAGAAAAAATGTGATCGTTGACATGTTTTGGTTACCCTCCAATATTTGATAGGTGTGTAAAAAATTGGGTTTCAACTACAAGGTCCACTCTTGTTTCAGAAGGGGACCCGACCACCATGGTATATTAGTGTAATTTTAATTTCCCTAATTACATTATAGTTTTTTATATCACATTATTTCATGTATCTAGGTGCTGACATATGGAAGGATAGGAACATGGATGATTTAGCAGATTTAGGTGCATATATTTGCACCTTTCCACGTTGCATTGCCACATGTTTGGATTAAGTGCTCCACATTTCCCACAAAATAGTCACATGCCTCCACACACTTATGCCCAACACTCCACATGGCACCCAATATAGCCTTAGTGTTATCTCCACACAACCTATGCGCATTTCCAACGTTAACAACATTGGCCTAGTGGCAAATGTAAACATACCAAGCACTTTATTTTAAAATAGTTTTATCCACCTACCATGGAAGATGTGGGAGTAAAGGTTTTAAAAAGAATGTAAAAGCACATTGTTTGGGATAAGGGTGCCCACGGTAGGGATTGAACCCCGAACCCCATGTTAAAATATAATGTGCCCAACCATCACACCATGGCCTTGGAAACATTATAAAAGGCACTTTGTGGTAATTAAAGACAACCTACTTGAGGAATATATATATAGGTTTTACATTTGATCATTTTTAGCAATCAAATGGCGTTCTTAGGAGTTTGTTAGAACTAGAGATATATTCAAAATTCCTAGACGATCAACCGAAGCCATTTTTTTTCCCGATTGGTGTTCGTTTGACGTCATTTTAAGCATTTTTCTGCCACTTTTGACATAGAATATGAGGAAAATGATTTTACAATTGCCACATGAAGGTAGAGGACATTACTAATCAAATTCATATTTCTTTGAAGGTTTGTTGACAATTTTTCTTGCAGGTTTTAGATTCATTTTATTTTGTGAGTTTTCATATTGTACTTACAAAATATTTTATAATGGATCGAATCATCATTTACGCAAACCCAAAGATGTAGCCAATTTAGTGAACTCCGTTATCAATTTTGGTGTTGTGATTTCTTTATTGCATTATGTTTTTCCACAGTAATGATTTCATATTTGATCATTTTGGATGTAATTTAATCTTTAACAACATTTAATCGAAAAATTGAAATAGTGATTTGATCATATTTGAATGTACATTTGAAAGTCGATGTTTATGATCCGATTTCTTTTAGTTTTTGGTGTGTATGATCAGATTTGGAAACCACTCATGATTTCATTTTTTAAAAGGTATTAATAAAGTTTTAAGCTTGTACCTTAATGGGATGTTTTTAATTAGAATATATTTTAAAACTATTTTAATATTAGGGGGTCAACTACAGTTTACAAATCACTAAGTGAGAGTGAGGAGAGTGCATTTGTCCATGTAAGTGTGTAATGTCAAGATAAATTGTGTCCAAGGATATATTGAAATTTTTGAGTGTCTATATTTTCTCCCCCTTTAAGTATGAAATGAAATTATATGTTTAAAGGAAAAGATACATGAGTGTGTAGACACACTTTGTATTTTCTCGTAATAACATTTTTTGCAGTATCCTGTTGTGTTGGTATTGGTATGCTCAAAAATGAAACCCACAACATAGAGTGTAGTTAATGCCTAAGATAGGAAATTAAAATGTAACTCAAAATGTAATGAAAGTACTATAAATAAATGTGCAACAAGAAATGCCAAAAGAGATACAAAACATGGAAGTAATACGCCTGGTTGTTTTGTGGAGGGAATACGTTCCCATTATTTTTCCTTGGAGATTATGGATTTGCTAAAATTTGATGAAGAACAACTACGTTCCCATTATTTTTCCTTGGAGATTATGGATTTGCTAAAATTTGATGAAGAATTTGGATTGATCAATCCCCATTTTGCGTCGATGAGATTTTAATGTGTTAGATGTACCAACCTAACACATGAATGCCAAAGAGAAGAACCAAAAATGTGAGCAGCTAAAGTACCTTTCCAAGGAAGAAGACTGTGTATCAAAATCATTTAGCAACTATGATATCTTCCCCTTAAGTGCAAAAGGATAGGAAAGTCTGGCTACAAAGAAATTATCCACTTCAATACCTTCCATAGACCCACAAACCATACCATTATAGAAGGATATAAGCCAAATTTTGTATATTATGACACACATTAGAAAAGAGTAATAAGTGCCCATATACTCTTCCCATATGTCGCACAACTGAGTAGAAATAATTACATGCTAAAATCTAAGTGGAGAAAGGATACCCATGCCCCCAATGTGTCTAATACTGAAGATGAAACTGAATACAGTGGAGAAAGAGAGAATAAAATACTTTATGCCCCTTGAATCTATGCCAAACTAAGTCAATTTGAGTATAAAACCATATGAAAATGGTGTACCAATGATGAAAAACTTTGAGGTTTTTGAAATATATGGATTAAATTCCCCCTAGGAAAAACCATATATAGGGTCAAAACCATCCATATGGTCATGACCATATATTTTTACCATGTGTAAAAAAAATTGAATTCCTATATCTGAGTCTAATTTTGAGACATTTTTGGCTACCTATATATATTTTTGTGCCTAGGAAAAATGCATGTGTCTGTGGGAAATGCAGAATAAACCCTAAATGTTTTCACCCTCTTTTGAGGCATGTGCGATGAATAATGTGAGTGTGCGACTCAAAATAAAAGATGTATACCCATGTCTGAGAAGCTAAGAACCTGTGTATAACCCTTGAAAAGCTGATGTGGTGGCCACCAAGAAGAATTGTACGTAGGGGATGCGCATGGTAGAAACCATGGCATAAAACAAGAGAAATAATATTAAGAATCATGACAACTTATTGTCATGCTAAATGTATAGCATGAAAAATTTAAAATTTTGGTTACATGACAATCAAACCCACACTTGAAATCCCCTTTCCTCGCCAATGTAAACCTTTCTTCCGACTAACATTTCAACTGTTTCATCCTCATTTTAGCTTAGAGGAACATGATAACATGATTCTAAAGTGTGTTTCATGTGAAATTAAGTGTACCCTTCTTGATTCATGAGGGTACTGAGATCTATAAAATAATAGTGCTCCCAGAGGCTTCTAAAGGGCTATTTTTAGTCTTCTTATCACATGAAGACATCCACTAGAAGCTGACTGAAAGGGAACAACCCATCTGGAGGTTTCTCTGGAGAGTAATAAAATGATCCAAGGTAGTTTAGGAATTTTTTGTGGATCCATGAGAGGTCAGGAAACTTTCAAGTAAAATTGGGTCTTTTTGGGCAAGGCACTAGGAAAAGCATGTTTCAAAGGAGCTAAACACCTTGTTCGAAAGGTTTTGGAAGCCTTGGTAGGTCTTGGGAATTCATATCATAGGAATTGGAAAGTTGATAGATCTTACTTCATGGTGCAATAATCAAGATAGGATTTTGGGAGTATTAAAAATGTAGAAACTTGTCCAATTACAACACAAAAGTTTTTTACAAGGTGGAACTTTCTCAACAGGTTTCAGACACCTCTGGAAGAGTTAGGAGCTTAACCAAACGTCAAAATGGAGTGCATTGGACCCTCCTCATGGAACATGTGTTGGAATTTTTCATACTCATTCTGGACTTTGGTGGAAACTCCGTTTACTAGCACATGTGTGTACGTAAAAGTATAAAATGGACTTAAAATGAAAATAACAAGATGAATCAAATCTTGAATTTTTTTGGAATGAACTCAGTGTGTCCTTTAGATTAAAAATCATATAATTTTGGCCTTCCTAAATCCATGTGTTTCTCTTAGGCCTGAAAATCCACTCTTTAATCTATTTTCACGTTGAGTTCAATGACATCAACATAGCCAATCAACTTTGAGTGTAGTTTTGAAGCATGGATGTCGCTTTTCCCTTTGTTCCTTGGTGTAAAAAATTTCTTCCAAAATTTATTCATACATCCTCTATGCCAAAACCCTTTTTTCTCATATCTCTCAAACCCCGTGTCCATTTTCCATGAGATTTTTCCTATAACTTCCTTGAAAAAATGCCTTTAAGAAGAGTATTTGCATGTATCCATTAATGCTTTGTATCATTTTCTACATCCATTTGAAATATTCATCCAAAAAATATGTTTTTTCATATCTACAAAAACCTAGCAATTGAAATCCTTTGAAATTTGTAGCAAAGACTCATATTGTAAAATGGAAACTTTTGAAACTGATTTCATTCCATTCTGACATCGAGAAGACCCACTTCTAAAAATAATAAGCCTTCCTAAGCCTCACTACCTATAAATAGTAAGTGCTACAAATAGTTCATTTTCATAGTTTTCATTTCCCTTTAAATGTCATGGAAATTCAAAAGTTCCAAATTAAGCAATTGATAACTAAAATGAACTTCTCAAAATAAGGCTTATTAAAAATAATGTTTGTTAGGATATTAGTTAAGAAATATGGATGGTGAGCCTCTCATGTTGAAGAAAGAGCTTAATTTTTTGCAAATTCCCAACTATAGCAATGTGGTGATCACCTCTTAAGAGATTTCCTTTTAGGAATGGACATGGAAAAGTTAATACTTACAAAAGATCAACAATTGAATTGTGTCTCAAGTGGAAGGGAAGCCCTCTTAGTTCCCTAAAAGTGATCTTAGAGTGATTCTCATCTCATTATATGGATTGATCAAAAGTTGGAATCATTCTTCATTTAGTCGCTCCCCTTCACCCATATCATATAAGAGTATTTTTATTGTACTTCATTATGTCTCAAAGGTCACCATGGTCATTTGGTGACAATATCACCAATATCACCTCATACAAGTAATTAGTCTCATTGTGCACATAAGGTGCATCAAATGTAGGAAATATCAGAGAGACGTGATAGTGTTTCAAAAGTTAGAAGATTCCATTTTGGGCGTTTGATCCTCCCTCGCCTTGAGATCCTTTTGAATACTTCTAAAAGATCATATTCTTCTCGTGCCCAACTGAAATGATGAGGAATGGTGATCTATATACTAGAATTGGACATTTGCTAACATCACATTCCTCCATATACAAATATTTCATGAACATCCATTGATTTACAATCTTATTCTCAAACAAAAAATATTTGGAGTTTTCTTCCAAGTAAAGGAAACAACAAAGGAACATACCATCATGAGGCATAAAGGTTACCTTCTAGAGGAATTTTTAAAGGTTTTAATAAGGTTTAGCAGGTCAAACATCTTTTCTAACATAATTTTATCCCCTCCCCTCTCCCCCTTGTGTAAAATGTAATGTGTTTCTTCATAAAATGATCCTCCCTTGTTTTTCTAATGTTATTATGTCAAAATATTAACATAACCAAAAGAGTTACAGACCATGGCATGGTTCCCTTTATAATGCACCTTACCCTCCATTGATTATAGTAGTTTATGCATGCTTATAACAAAAATATGATTTCAATTGTGGCTTAAACCCACCCCTTGTGTCACATTTGTCTTCTTTCCTTTTGTTCTTTTATTTATGATGTGTATCAACTATGTTTTACAGAGTTTCATAGCATTTATGTCAACTATACAGGGTTATGGGTTGTTTTAGTTCCAAAGCTGGAAATGGAAAGCATTTTCTCTAACCTTGCATTAGATCTTCTTGCTTCTCTAAGACTTCAAGAGAGAGTGATCACCTTATTTTGGCACATCGGTTTTCCCCTTTCTTTCAGCTTAGTTTCCTTTCATGCATTTCCTCCTCCCTTTTCATCCACAATTTGGTTCTTAGCATTATTTTAGGAGTAGAAGTAGTGTTATTTAGAGGAATGAGAGGAAATTGTCCTTCTTTGGAGGTTGTTCTCTACCACGAAAGTCCCACATATGAATATCATCCTAGGTTGTTTTATATTATTAATTTACCATGATCTAGATGAGGGTGAAATTCCAAGCTACAACAATTTTTGGAACGCCCGGTGGGACACTTTGTTCAAATTTTAGTCTTATTTTTTAGGTGTTCCATTGCAAACATTATAGCCACTTTGGTGCCTTGCAGTCTTATTTTCCCACTCAATTACCTAGGTGCATTGGCACTTCATCCAAATGAATTTGGACTCTCAACCGAAGCACGTGAAGCTACCAGGTCCCTTTTTAATATTGTCTTGTCAAGATGTTAGCATGAATAACCATATCAACCATAATCAAAGTGTATATTCCATCTTAATAATGAGATCTATGAGCTCAAATTGGAAACATACATAATAATAAATCATATTAGATCATATCACAATTAAGATTAGATTTACCATACAAGTACCATGAATAAAGACATCAACAACCAATATCCATCCATAATGATCCATTATATTTACTCATTAAGTAACATAATTTGTATAAATCACATTAATTACTAGATATTCATGTGCACTTGGAACAATAGGGAAGCATAACTCTGTAATAGACGGTGTCCAAAACTATGTAAATCAACTACTATATATATGGGTAGGTACTTTCCCTTCATCACCCATGCATCTCAGAACAAATTGCATGCTCAAAAATAGCCATGCGCCAAAAGATGTATGCTTTTACAAAAATGCTAATCATAGATTAATCTATAATTAAGCTCTATCTTAATCCTATTATTAGTGTAAACTATGCATGACCTTTACTCTTTACTTTGTTCCCAAAAATTCTCTTTCTTTACTGAGAAGTCTTCTTGTTCCCATATTTTCTTGATTTTCACTCCATCCTATTTTTATCCCATGCCATGCAAAAAATAGCTAAGTACCAAACTTGTCTTTCTCAACATACCCATGTTAACTACCACTTGCGTGCGCATACGAGCCATGTTTGCATGCCCTCTAAGACTTAGGCAATTTCTGCATCCCAACATTACCCCACATGAAATATATTTCTGCCCTTGAAAATAGGGTTTCTTAACTTATCCCTCTAAAGAGTCAAAGAATAAGGAATGAATTATGAAAGAATTTGTTTGGCCCTGAAATATTGGCTAAGTACTAAAGGGTGCACATGTACAGAACCAATGAGAAGAAGGGTGCTCAAGGGAAAGTGCATAGGACAAAAGGGTTTAAGAAGGGTTTAAGTGAAACCAGGGCACACGCGGGAAGCAGAACATGGGTTTAAAAAGACTTAACCCTGTTTGGCATTCTAGAGGCACTTGAGGAAAAATGTGAGGACCTGACTAGGTGTGATGAGTGGATAAGGTGCTATCCTGGAACCTTGGAGGTCAAGAAAAGGATATCCCACATAGGGAATATTCCCAGAAGACATCATTACAGAGTGGAGGGTTTGTAAAGGGATAAGCATTCACCAATGGAGGACCACATCATCACTTGGCATGCTATCTATCTAGGAGAGAAGGCATGGCAGTGGCTTCTGATCCTATAAAGAGATATGCTCAGGATAAAGACAGTAGGAGACACAAAGAGGATAATAGAGGAGAAGATAGAAGAGTGACAAAGGGATAGGAACAGAAAAAATGTAAGAGATGATGGGAGATAGAGGGAACGCATAAAGAATAAGAAGCAGAGTAACAATGTGTTGCAGTAGTACTAGGGTTTAGAGCACTTAGTGCTAAGGGTTGTGATGGATGCCATAAACCTCTATATGGCACTAGGATCTGTAATAAGGGTTAAAATGGTAAAGGTATAGATAGGGTCTCATATGGGGAAGGATTTGTGGGATTTAAGTCCATGTCATTTACTGTATATGGTTGAGATGACCCGTTTGACTGTAATGTGGCTACCTAAACTATGTTAAATCAATATATCTTTGGGTTCAATATGTATATTTTTCTTAAGGGTGTAAACCCTCATGTCATTTGATGTGTCATGGCTTAGATCAAGTTTATTATGCTTCTTGCAATGTTCTTTAGCTTTTGTGATGCACTAATGTTAGATCTGCTAGTTTCATTTTTTACCTCTTTAAATAAGTGAATGTACTCCTACTTCTATAAATCATCCTCCATTAATGGCAGAACCTTATCACAAAGCTCACATAAAGGAGGGGCTCGGTACCTATCCGTGCCTTGAGTAAGCACCCAGCACCCATCAGGTGATAGGCCGGAATGCTTGGGGTTAGTAAAGTTGTTAAGGTTAAATAAATGACTAAATAATTAAAGGTATGAAATAATAATTTGGTGCACTAACTCGGCTGTAAGAAGTAGCTTAGGGTGATCCTTCTTGATATCAATTTTTAACTCATTCCATTCACCTAGCCCTTTCTTCACCTTATCAGGTACATCACTAAATACCTTATTCATTTACTCTAGGGTCATATTTTTTCCCTTGTGTTTCAACTCGCTTATCACTCCAGCTAGCCATGAAATCATGACATCCATATAATCCATTCTTCCAGTGACTAGCATACCCAACTCTTTTATCTTCTCTTCGTGGGCATCCCTGACTGTTTTAAGCGTGTTGCGCTTCTTTGCTACTATAGCAAACCTTTCATCCTTGGACAAAGTTTCATCCTTCTTGGCTGCAAGGATGTCATTCTCCTCCCACAAGGTCTTTGTTCTAAGGATATTTTTAGGATCCTCACAAATCTTCAATGTCCATTTTAATTTCTGTAAATATTCCTTCAATTTTTGAAGTATGGAGTCATACTCCACTATCTTGTGCGTAATTAATTTCTTTATCCTCTACCTCTTGGCTTCAACAATTTCTTTTATTTCTTCTGGCGTCACTCCCTTCTTCTCAAGTAAGAGGTGGACACACTCCTATAGAAAGTGCAAAGAAGAGGGGTATGTTTGATTTGTCTACTCATCAATCTCTGGATGTGATGCTATAATTTCACCCCCAATTTCTGCAGCAAAATACAAAATTTGTTATTTCCTCTCCTTGTCCTTCTTGCGCACCTTGGTCAATTATCTAACTTGTTCCTTCAAATTCTTGTTATCCTCAAGTAATGACCTAAGCATGACCGCTTTATCCAAGTTCCTGCGCACCACTTATGTTGCCATCTTAGTTAAGGCATTACTTGCTTGTTCATCATTGAATTCTATTGGCTTCACAGTCACATGCGCATCATATGCCTCCTTATTCAATTTTTCTTCAGACATATGCTTCTTCCTTCATGTAAAATTATAGCTCGTCCATGTGGGTATGCATGCTTCAAGATAGTTGTTTCAATATACGCACATTTTTAGCCTGTGGGTTCATCAATTCCCATCCATAGAGTTTCTCAGGTTCAAGAGTACTTTGGAACATGATGCGGATGATTTTAGAGGGGTCATCAATGTACCCAAACTCAAGTGTCTTATACATTTCCTCACCCTTATTTCTTCCAGACTAACGCCCTCCAGGAATATGCATTTGTGCATCATGAACATGACCTCCACTCATTTCACCCCCTGTTCCTTAGTAGGCTCACATGATGGTTCACCTATATTATTTTCTTTCTCCTCTCTTACATCTATGGGGCTTTTTTCCCCATCCACTCACCATGTGCCACTATTTCTTGCAAAGTTTCTTCTTCCCTCATCTCCTCATCTCCTTCTACATTACTCACTAGTATCTCCCCCACAGTATATGATGTCTCTTCTGAAACCTCTTCTTCATTCTCTTTTCTAGGCACATACTTGCACCTCTTCTTTGTCTTCGTCTGAGGGGTTGGCATGACCAGTGATATCCTTGGCAACCTCCATAAAGGCTGTGAATATCCCATGCCTATGCCATGTGCTCTAGTCTCCCTTGGTACTATTATGAATCCCAAGTGCTCTATGTCACCTTCTTCCTTCTTTGTTTCCTCTCCCTTAGTCTTAATTATAATCTCCTCTTCTTCTTTCCTCGGAGGGGTCTTCTCGCGCAACTGCTTATGTCCAACAGTTGGTTGTTTTCTTCTCCCTTGGTTCAAAGTTCCAACACCTTCATCTTCCTCCTCTTCCCCAAGTTCCTCTTCTTCCACTTCAAAAGGAGTGGTATCCTGCTCTTATCTCATACCAACTGTCTATTTTCCTTTGGGAAATTCTGGGATCTTAAATTCATTTTCAATATATTTTCCTTCCACTAATTTGGGCTTAAGGTAAATATATACCTTAGTCGTTGCCACCTTCCCAATCACCAAAATTGTGGGGTTGATCATTATATAATCAAAAATCATGGTTTCGATATAGGAATACTTACCCAGATAGACATATGTCTTCTGAAGAGTATGGTATTCACAATCCACTTTGTTTACATCAAACCTTAATCTACACACATCTGAGAAGTGGTTGAAAGAGGCCTAGAAGTACCTAAAGGTGAAGAAATAGGGTAGTTTACACCATGGACCCCATTTTCCAGTCTTCATTCTAAACCTACTAACATAATAGTGTTGGAATATTGTAAACTATGCTTCCCCTTCAACTATGGAGGGTGGGTCCTTGGGGATGATCCATTCGTATTAAAAATCTTTGTGCATCCTTGTGTACCACATCTCCAGTTTATTCTTATACATGCCTCTAGTCAACCCGTCATAGGTATACTTGGCAAACCACTCCGCCAATGACTTCTTCTCCTCTTGATATTACCACACTTTATCCCATGGGCGATCGGGGACCCCAATTTTAACAAACAAAATCAAAAGTAGAATGACACCCTAGATGATCTTGACTCCTTTTTACACCTCCTCAATGGTGCCTTTGGCTATTTACGATACAAGGTTATATAAATTACCTTCTATCATCTTCTTTGCAATATGTAACCACTTCTTATTTACTACTCCCCATCTCTCCTGACCATTGAACTTGGTCAATAAGTGTGCAAAAATCTTGACAACAAGATGTGTTACCTTTGTAATGGGCATCACATGCCCTTCTTTCTAGTACCCCATCTCTTTAGTAGTAGATCTCATGCTTGCATCATCTTCATGATTAGAAATGACTTTTGTACCTGAGCTCCTTGGTCCAGTTAGTTTTCGAATGAAGGGAGTGGTGAGTAAGACCCTTCTGCTAGAAAAATAGAATAAATGATCATGTACTATGGACATGAGTCACTAGTACATCCCCTCTGGTTTCCCAAAATAGGGAAACTCATACATTTGTAGTACACTAACCTTCTCCAAGATCTTCTTTCCAACATTTTCATATACAGGTTTATCATCTTTTGTATGTTGATCTATTTTCTATGTCAACACCTTCTCGATCTCATCCGAATTTGTGCTAGTGCGGTGGTTATAGTCACTTACTTTAGTCTTTCGTATATGAGATTCCCATTCATACCCCATGATTAATCCTTTTGGGTAATGCATCTCTAAAAATCAACACTTTGGTGCTTCTTCTACCTCCATCTCAAATTCAACCTTCTTCTTGCCTTGTATGGTTTCCCCAAGTGCTCTCTTGGGGGCCATTTTGAGTTTCCAAACTTTCTTATGATTTCCTGACCTCTATGACTTCAAACTCTATGTGCCCTAGAGTGCCTTAGGTGTGATTTTGTTTTCTTAAACCCTTGCTTTACAAATTTTACTTTTGCACGCCTTCCATTAGCTCAAACACCCTTCTAATGGAGCTCTATGATGGTTGTGTCCACTTCTCAACTGGTTTGTTTCTCTACTCAATCACTCTCACATTTCCCACTTGATCACTCTTTAACACACACTTCAAAACTTGTAAACTAAAAGTATGTATGGTAGGGATGAACTCACAAGCACCCTTTTTATAGATTTTTCAAAATTTTCTGTATTAAATGCTCCTCACCAATCATTCGTAACCTTCTGGTGCGCCCACTACTTCTCAACCATAGACCTCTTTATGTGTGCCTCCATGCATCGAAGTACATCAACCATTGTGCCTCATCCCAAGTAGTTTCCCATGCTACAACCTACCTCACATTACATTGCACGTTCATCCTTCTACGTGTGGTCTTCAATCTGAGAAAAATTCCTTTCCTTAAAAACACCTTCAATCTGAGCACCTGTAACATCATTCTTCTATGTGTACCAATATTTCAGTAGACCTTCAAGTTTCAACCCATATATGTACCTATGTAACACTTGTATTTTCTCCACCCCACATGAAAATTATGAGCGGTCATCTACACATGAACCCAATAGATAGTAATCAGCTCCTTGCGTGCATGTGCGCTTACTATAAAAAAACACTTAACTAAATTGAAAAAGCATAAGAACGATGAAAGGAAACACATTGAAGGAAAAATGCATTAAAGGGAAATATAATCTAAGTGACAATACTACCTTATTACAAACACCAAGAAGAATTATTTATAGTATGGCTTTAGCCTACTCCCATTGAATTAACCAGGCAAGAAAGTGTCATCCAACCTACAACTGAAAAGCGTCTTAATCCAATATCTTCATTACTACAAAAGGTCCTAACCAATGTGATTTCAATTTTCCTGGGTGGTGAGCAAACTTATAATCATATAGAAGAACCATATTCCCCACTTCAAATGTTTTGTTCCTGATATGCCTATCATGTCAGGCCTTTTGTCTCACTTTTTCTGTCTTTTGTATCTACCGGGCAATATCGTGCCACTCATCTGACTGCATCAGTTTGTCTATGTGCTTCTCAATAGCTTGTTCATCATCTAGTCCTCCTATGCACGTAATATGCAAGGATGGCAACATAAAATTCATAGGCAATATAGCCTTTGTGCCAAACACCAACTGAAAGGGTGTGGCATTATTCAACCTCTTATAGGTAGTCATGTACACCTAAAGTACAATAGAGACTTTATCATCCCAGTATTTCCTTCCAACATCACATATTTTTTTCAGTTTTTGTACCATAATCTTGTTGAAAGCTTCACCGGTACTATTGACATGTGAGTGATAGGGTGTTGTCTTATGATGTTCCACCATAAAATCAGCCAAAAGAATTATGATGGTCTGATTCAACAAATGAGTGCCCCTATCACTTGTTAAACTCAATAAACATACATACATGTTCATAATGTTCTCCCATAAAAGTCTTGTTGTTGTATTTTTCATGAAATCCTTTGTAGGTGTTGATTTTTCCCACCATGTCAAATAATCTATATAGGTTATAATATAGCACATATCAGTCCTACACGTGGGTGGGGAAATAGGACCTAAAAAGTCAACAACCCATTTCTTAAAAGGTTCAGCACTTGCAATAGGCCTCATAGGCATCTCACCTATGGTTCCAGGATTCCCAAGGTTTTGGCAATGGTAGCACCCCCTAACATATTCTTTAATATCTTTATATAGAGTTTCCCACCATAATCTGGTCATTAGAATCTTGCATGTGGTAGCATCTCCAGCATAATGACCTCCGACAACCCCACCATGAGCTTCTTCCATAATGGCTTCACGTTCATGCTCCAGAACACACTAGTGTAAAACTTTATCATGACCTAATTTATACAAATCTCCACCTGTCAACTGGTAAGGTTTCACACATATTGAAAGTTATTTCTTTTCTAAAGTCTTCATCCCCTTGGGTGCCTAACAATGCGCAAGAATACTAGAATGTTCTCTAAATATATGGGCACACGGTTCAATCTGAAAAGATGTGCATCATGCATTATGTCCTCGATGCTCTGTGTGTCCTTGAAAAAATTAATTCTTGACAAATGGTTAGCTCCTGAGTTACATTTCCCTGGTTTGACAACCACTATAAATTAAAACTCCTAAAAGATTAGTATCCGCCTGCAAATACGCCCTTGCAAAATAGGATTTTTAACTAAATACTTAAGTACCATATAATTTGTGAAGAACATAATTGGTATTGCCAATAAGTATTGTCTGAACTTGTGTAGCACATAGATCATAGACAAGGCCTCACGCTCAGTAGTTGTATATTTTTTTTTCAGCTGGTGTCAACTTCTTGCTTGCAAAAAAAATAGGGTGGTCTATAATTCCTTCTCCTGGTTGCACCAGCACTCTACCAATCACCATTCTATAAGCATCAACATGAAGATGAAAAGGTTTGTCCCACGAAGTAAATCACAAAATAGGTGCAGTAGTGATCCTTTCCTTTAGTGTTTCAAACACCTTCTATTGTGCTTCATACCAATAGAATTTTCCTTTAGCCTTCAATAATTCCTCTAAGGGCACAAAAATCTTTGCATATCTTTTAATGAATTTCCTGTAATATCATGTATGTCTAAGAAATCCACACACTTCACTTTGATTATTAGGTTCTTCTAAACCCAATATCATAGCGACCTTGGTTGGGTCTACCAAACAAGCCTTCTTTACAAATAATATGCCCAAGTAAAAGTGCCAAAAGGTGTTACAAAGATGAACTTTTTAATATTTGAGAGATGTCTCAACTTCTTGTACCTCTCAAACATAAGTCTGAGATTCTCACAATGATCTTTAACTAAGCCATAAATGGTCCAATCATCCAAATACATTTGTAGAAACTTATGAATGAAGTCTTAAAATGCATGTACCACAACGCGTTAGAACACTTCTATCACATTCTTCAGTCCAAAGGGCATCATAGTGTATGTAAAAATTCCCCACTTGGTGGTGAAAGTTGTATTTTCATGATCTTCCTTTGCTATGTGCACTTGATGATATCCTGAAAATCCATCAGTAAAAGAGTAGATCTCATGCCCTGTAACTCCCTCAAGGATCTCTTCTGTGAATGGGGTGGGAAAAGGATCAATGACACATGAAGTATTTAAATCTTTGTAGTCCACATAGATCCTTATCCTCCCATCCTTTTTAATACTGATGACCATGGGACTAACCCATTCAGATTCCTCAATGGGCTCAATTATACCAAACTTGAACATGTTATCAATTTCTTCCTTTACCTTGACGTGTAGATTAGGATTCATCCTGTAAGGTCTCTTCCTAATCGGCGCACACCTTATTTAATTTTTATTCACATCTCACCTAAAGAATGGTGTACTCCTTTTAACTCATGATAGCCTCACAGAAACAAGTCCTAAAAGTCACGCATAAGAGTTCAATGATCATAGCCACTTCCTGCTTTGAACTAGTAGTCACCAATAATGGGTCTCTTTAGGCTCTTCATCTTTTCCAATGTTAACCTTATTTGTTTTCATAGGCTCATGATGTGCGTGCCTTCGCATATTATGTGTCCATCACCTCACACGTACCTTCAGTGTGGTTAACATCCAACTTATTATCCTCATCATCATCATTTATCATGCACACTAGTTTACCCTTTTCTTTTTCTTCCTAGGCGCAGACCATTTCTTCTTCCTTAGTCTATTCTAGGTCAAGACGTGCCTCTAGATCCAACTTTCTAAACATATCTACCAGAAGTTATTTATCCTTAACATTATCTCCCAAAATATGGTGCTTCATAATATGTAGTGCTTCATTGACCAGAGGCTTAGTAGAAAAATAATCAAAATTATGAATCATACCTAAGGTCATCTCATGCCAATTAATTATTTCTCTTGTTAACTTTACATGGACATATCATGTATGCACGCAACTGCCTAGGGTGGCGTAGAACTTATGTACCCAGAGTGATCATGGAAAGGCCTCCTACCCCTCTAACCAAAGTCTCTCAAACTACCAGACATGATGTGAAGTAGGGGACTTCCCATGAAATTCACATATTTGAGAAGGTACATTACTCCTTAGAAACCTATTAGAAAAGGTGATTCTCACTTCTCACCATTCTAATAAGTTTTTTATGTGTGTAGTCCTCCAACCTGCTTGTTGTCCTGCACATAGAGAATATATAAGCATGTTCCGTCCCATCTCCTTCATTCTTCCACTAGGCTTCCATGGCACATGTAGAAATACATCAGGGTTCCCTACACCAGTATACTTAGATACCTAGTTGTAACTCAAGTGCCTAACCATGTGCGGCCTGATCATGCGAGTAACGGTGTTTTTGATCTCTCGCCCAAATAATTCATATGTTCCATGCACCCAGTTGTAACAAGCAATACTTGTAGTATCAAAAACTGAATGAGTATCATCCCACTATATCACTCCTTCCTTAGATGGCTCAGTTACCTCAATATCTTTGATTGTGCTGTGCATATATCCTATTTAGGTCCTCGTCACTCAAAGGCGCAACATACGGGGAAGAACCTTTACATCTATCAAAGGGTATAATAACACACTCTTCCTTGTTCTCAAATATAATGTACCCCTTGTTGAAGTGCAACTATGCATTATTCACATAACATTACGGGTGCCCAAGTAAGTGTTAGGAAACTATCTACTTCAGCTAGTTCCAATACTTCAAATTCCCCAATAAACTTGGTTCCCTGAATCATAATAGTCATATCCTTGAGTACCCCAAGTGGCATGGATCTAGTTCTATTGGTCATATACATCACATTCAAAGAAGGCTGCAATGGTGGTCTTCCCATATAATTCCATGCATCTAACATGTTTACATTAACTTCTGCACCTATATCTATCAAAATGTTTCTCAGAAGCCATCCTTTTATGATTGTATTTAGTATAATCTCTATATCATAATCATGATTACATAGGGGTAGATTTGTATGTAGTATCTTCCTCTTGTGCTCATTACCTATGCATGGTATCTTTTCTCTCAACCATTCTCCTAACATAGGGATTATATTCTCCTGGCACAACATTTAACAGACCTCTTTTAAGTCATCTACATCCTTTTATGGGAGTTTAAATTTATTTTCTCATTCCATTACATGTGTAAACTTCTTCAAGATTTGAATCTCTCCTTACATATCCATGATAACGTCCATTGTCTCCTAGTAAACCTATTTTTGATGTGCAACATCATGGTACTTAGCATTAATCACTTCTTTCTTTTTTATAGTTGGCTTATACTTTGGAGGTTCACGAGCACGCGTAGCCTCAGCATGTGTAGTGACTAATATGGGTTGTAATTTAGAATTTATTACAACCTTTGGCATCCATTTATCTCCATCTACATGTTATATCTTAATCATAACTACACCCTTGTCTTTATTATGTTGCTTGCTCATATGCTCATACAAATCAGGAAATTATTTAAACTTGTGCTATTTTCCAGACCATGAGAAAACCACATTCTGATGACATTCGTGTTGATAATGATCAGGAGATCCAAAATTATAACAATTTCCTCTAAAAAATCCTCCTCTTCCACCACCGCAACCTCAACCTCTATATCCTCCACTAAATCCCCCATTCTTGGTATCCCCATTGTTGTGCCCTTCATTATGCTGCTCTCCCTGTTCCTTAGATCCAATTTCTACACTATTCATGTGCACACCAGTCTTAATGGTTTCATAAATATAATCAATCACTTTATAGTCAAAGGTATCATGAGTATGAGTCTTGCAAATATTACAATACATAGACAAGTTCTTCTAGATCCCACACTGTAAAAGGGGACATCTACTTGGATCATGGTCTAATTGATAAATTTCACAATCCAGCAACATGGTGTACACCGACTTGCGAGGGAATCTATCCTTGGTATTTCCTTCAACCTCACAATCTATACGCCATATCTCATTACATGTCTCATGAGATGAATTAATAGATATATTCTCCAACTGTTTCACCATAGCTGAAATTTTCACCTCTAAAAAAAGAGTTACCCCAGTGTCCACACTCTCAATTACCTTAGCTCTCAGAGCTACTTCCAAATCATTGCATGGATCTACAAAGGTTTTATGAGATAGTGCCCTTTTGAATGGAGTCAACAATCCATTAAAAACCACTATTCATGTTAACTAGGGTGTATGTCATAAGACAAATTTGACAACAAAGTTTTAAAACGTGCATCATATTCCCTCATGATCTCAGATAAGTCTTGTTTAATATCCTTATGCGCGCTGAAAATTTTATGTTAAAACTCAGAAATATGGAACTCTACTACAAACCCAGAGTGTAAAGCATTATAATCCACCATATTCTGATGTGGGTCACACTTCATGTACTAGTTATGTGCGCGCCCTTAAAGAGTAGTAACAAATTAAATCGGCTTCCTATCCGAAGTAGTGATTATTTTAGCGCATCATATTAGCTCACACTTGTCCACATGTTTTGCAACATATTTAATACCTCTATATTCATGTACGTGAAGAGACATAATGTAGTAAACCTATTGTGGATGATGAGGGCATGAACCATGTCCACCAGATCTTGAACTAGAACCCCCACTAGTATTACCTCCACCAGTAGAACCACCTACTCCACTTGATCTCAAGCCTCCCAATCCATCTAATCCTCCTGATCCTCCTCCTATAATAGACAAAATACTAATAGATGTACTTCCTTGAGTCTAAATGTGAAGTTATGCTACTTCCAGATGTATTCCTAATGTTCTGCGCACCCACAGTCTGTCCTGATTATGCGCCAAAAAATATTCCTCCAATCAGACCCCCAAACAAAGATGATGTATGCCTTACCATATATGTATGGGTTATCTGATGCACTTCTGTATTCAAAGGAAAATGATATCTACCTATAACTATTGGATTACCTACACTCACCTATATATCAATGACTACTTCTGGAACTGGAACACCAAACACAAGGGCTAGGTCACCATGTGGGATCAGATGCATGCCCGTGGTCCTTACTCTTTCTTCCTCTAACGCACTCTCATCAAAAGCTGATGGGGATTCTCTAATGTACTTACCTAAGTGGGGGAGAACCTGATGCTCCTTCTCCATGTCTTCCACGTGAGCTTCAAATCCTTCGCGAGACATCATCCTCATCAACTCCACAGACTCCTCAATTTCACGTTGCTTCACCAATTTCCTCTCCCGCACTTCATTATACTTAGGTCTTCCATCCTTCACCACACCTTCTCCTACTCCTATGCATGGTGGTATGTTTATCTAGTCATAGGGATGCACTCTAAACTCAGCACCACCATCAAAATCTTAATTTCCAAAGGAATAAGGCAGATGTAAGATCCTCTAAGCTCACGTAAAAATTCAAACTCAACAAATTGTAGATAATAATATGTTGAAACAACATATTCTAAAGTATAACTACAAACAACACCATCCCACCAATGATCTAAAACATGTGTCCAAGGTTCATTTGCATCAAACAAAGTCTGGTACTCTTCTTGCATCTAAACCCTTGGTTTGTAACTCCATTTTTTCTTTGATGGATATGCTGACAACCACTCATACAATTATATAGGAAAACAACTAAAAATGTCTCATACAACTCATGATAAAAATTATCTTCCACCCACTTGTGTGCATTAACATCAGGTCCAAAAACATATCTTCATGCAAAGTGATCTTTTCCTTCATATACCCAATCTTCAATGGCATAAGAGTCAATCGATAGGCCATCATCATGCAACATCATGGAAAAAAGTTTAAAAAGAGGTCCCAGCAATAGAACAAAAATGTAGTCTTATTTTCCCGCTCAATTTCCTAGGTGCTCTGTCACTTCATCCAGATAAATCAAGACACTCACCCAAAGCATGTGAAGCTACCAATTCCCTCTTTTGTATTGTCTTGTTAAGATGTTAGCATGCATAACCATATTAACCATAATCAAAGTGTATATTCCATCTTAATAATCATATCCATGAGCTCAAATTATAAACACACATAATAAGAAAGCATATTAGATTAGATCAGATTTACCATACAAGTACCATGAATAGAGACATCAACAACCAATATTCATCCACAATTATCCATTATATTAACTCATTAAGTAATAGAAGTTGTAAGCATCACAATAATTACTAGAGAGTTATGCGTACTTGGAACAATAGGGAAACATAACTCTGTAATACACGATGTCCAAAACTATAAAAATCAAATAATATATATAGGGGTGGGGACTTTCCCTTCACCGCCCATGCATCTCATAACAGACTACATGCTTGAAAATAGCCATGCACCAACAACTGCATGATTTTACAAAAAGGCTAATAATAGATTAATCTATAATTAAGCTCTATCTTAATCATATTATTAGCGCAAACTATGCATGACATTTGCTCTTTGATTTGTTCCCAAAATAGCTCTTTCTTCACTGATAAGTCTTCTTATTCTCATCTTTGCTTGATCTGCACTCCATCCTATTTTTAGGTTGTGCCCTACAAAAATGACTAAGTCCCAAACTTGTCTTTCTTGGCACACCCCTGTTAATTACCACTTGTGCGTGCATCAATGCCCTATTTTTGCGCTCTCTAATACTTAGGAAATGTCTCCATCCCAACATGCCTTCACCTCTAACAATTTTTGGTACGCCTACTGGGACCAAGATTGAAGTTCTTATAACTTCATATCATCAAGTGTGATGTGTTCTTTGTGATATCCATCATTTAGAGGCATTTTATGAACACATATGATGACTCCGCTATTCAATTAACCTGATTCTCTCATTAAAGACCATTTCCATCTCCCTTTCTTCCATTTATCCATGTACAAAGTTGTGTAAGCATGACTTATTTCCCTTATGAGAATCCTCATTTTCAATAGAAATTCTATTCCCCTCCACCCCCATGTTTCCAAAACCCCCCGCCATTTCATTTCCAAATCACATTGAATATGCATATGACCCAACTCCCACTAATCCATATGGTTATCCATTTAACCATAATCTTGCTCAAGAATTAGAGTATGTTAATTATGGAGGCAATTTTATGGGTAAAGATTATTTCCATATAAAGATTCAAAGGATGGAGGAAAACATGATACAGTTGAGGGATAATCTCATGTTCAAGGTGAAGAAAGTTGGTTTTAGGGTGCCTTAGTCATGGAATAGCCCTATGTCAAACTAGTTTGGCCCTCAGCAGAAGCTTGATTTTATGATTGAGTTGTTTCTTCAAATATCAAATTATTTGAGGCTCACCAATCTAGTTGTAGGGAACCCTATCAATGGAGAAATCTCTCACTACCATCATATAGCCCTCTTGTTCCTTCTTTCAAACCTACACCATCTCAGTGAAAATTCTAGATCCCTAGCTTCCACAAAGCTACTCCTATCAGTCATCCTCTAAAAGAAAATTTTGCACCTCCTCCATCACTCACACCCCTGTAAAATCAATCAGAATTTCAATCCTCCCATCCTTTCATATATCTATATCCATATGGGATGAGATTCATGAGAAGACAAACTTGGGAGGGTATCCTTCTGAAGATCCAAGCAGAGAAGAACTGATTAAATTTAATTTGAATTAAATCTATATTTTAGAGTAACTATTGTAATGTGTGATATATAAATGCTAATATACAATAAGGTGCAAGCAATAAAGCATGTAAAATGTGAAAATCAAAGCAAGAAGGAGAGATATGAGAACTTGGTTGATTTATGAGCAAACAGGAAGTGATTTGGATAAGTAAAATAGTGAAATAGGCTATAAACAATGTCATCAATGCTCATTATAAATTCTAGAATTCATGAATGACGCACGACAGTGGGGCCCACGAGAGAGAATAGGTGCTTGGGCATTGGTGGCCATGCAAATGCTTAGAAATTTTTTTCTTCTGTGTCACAAGGGGTTCGTTGTTAGTTCATTTCTATCGCTTTATATCTATACTTTGATCACTGAGGGTACTTGTAACCTACAAAATAGAATGAATACTTTCACATGTCTACAAACCACATCAAATAGAATTTAAAAAGATGTAGAATGTGGAGTCGTACTGACCCCAAAGTTCACCTGAAAAGTGAACTTACTATCAATCGTTTCACTACATCTCAAACCACATGTTGTCCTTGTGTGTGTGTGTAGAAAGGATGCTCTTGTGCAAGTTGCACAAATGATAACGAGCTAGATCTAGAATGTATAAATGTATAGCATGTGTGAATGAAATATAATAAACTTACCCTCATATGCAGTGTATGCAGAAGTGATGTGACCCTTTTCCCTTGTATGGATGCTAGATGGATTCCTTTGAAGTTCTTTAGTGCCTTTGGAATGCAAGCTTAGGTGATGATAATAATGTTTAGTGCTTAGTTTCTCATTTTGAAAGCATGACTATGTATTTATATGATTCCCTTGTTTGAATTTTATACTTGACAACTTGAAGGCTGACCTAAAGTAGTAAAAAGTAATTAAGAAGTGAAAAGGGCCCAAAGGGTTAAGAAAAAGGTAAAAAGGGATAGGAGAACCTAAGAGGATAGGAGTGCATGATGTTATTGTCTAAACTAGGTGCTAGTGTCCGAGGCCATAGAAAAATAAAACAGTAAAATGTCGGTAGGAGTGAAAGATGTATAAATCCAACAAAATTATTGAAGTCAAATCAAAAGGTTAAAGGGAGTTGTCAATTACTAGTTTTCTTGATTAGAAATCATATAAATGCTAGCATGCTTTTAGGACCTAGAAATGTACCCAAGTGCATAGATTTTTTGACTATAAGAACAAATTTAGAGTTTAAAGAATTGGAGCTAAGGGTTTTAAGCTACAGAGGTTAATCATTAAGAATTTATTAGTTACTCCCTTACAAATGCATCAAAATCAGTTGAGGTAAGTTCCATTATAGATAATCATGATATATATGTTGAGGAATGGACTGATTCTAATAGCATAATTGAATAAATTTCCCAAACGTTTAAAGAACCTCCTACTATTTTCATTAATCAATCTACAAAGGAGGATATTTTTGAGATTTCAAACTTCTTGTTTGAGGAGGAAATTCCCAAGGAGAAAAGAAAGGAAGAGATCATATGTGAAGACCAGTTTGCTCTTCATATGGAGGAAGAAGAGATTGCAAGTGAGCAAGAGGTTTCAATTCAATGAAATGATCCTCATTGTTTTGCACATTTGGAGCTTGTTACACTCTTAGAAGGTTGCAATAAATTGTCGACACTTAAATTTTCTTCTATTATTTTTATTTCCTTAATGTATATATTAGGAATAGGGTGTTGTTAAGTATAATTAATAGTAGTGTCTTCTATAAGATAACGACGCTACCAATACGGCACCACCAATAATGTATAGTATAGTAACATTGAAAGTACAATAGGAATGTTGTGGTAAAAAGTAAATATTTTTCGTAAGTGGTCCCGGTAATATTAAAATGTCAAAGTTAGGGTGAGTAGATAAATAGGGTCTACATGATTAGGAATTAGAAATATTATATTTGTAATAAGGACAAGGAGTGATGTCATAAATATTTTGTATATTTTATTTTTATAAATTCTAAAAAGGTGGAACCCATGTGAAATGATAAGGTTTATCTTATCTTAAAAAATAAGCCTACATGTAAAGATAAGAGTTAAGGTATGGAATATGCTTAGTCATAGGAGATTTCTTATCTTATCTTAGAGATAGGGTGGATAAGCCTGAAAGTTCTATAAATAGAGAGGCCACCCTCCCCCCATTTAGCATAGAAGGAAGTAGTGAGAAATATTGTATGAGAAAGTGTGTTAAGGAAGCCATCATTTCAAAGGTGTGTTAAGGAAGCCATTAAGAGGGGTAATTGTGAAGTTTCTTCCATAGTTATTATTAGAAGGTGAGTGGAGTTAGTAACACTCAGAGTATTTCATGGGTGAGATTGTAACAATTTCATGTTGATAATATAATTTACACTTGTATTTCAGATTTTTCAGCATTCCTTTGTATCATAGTCTATGGTATTCTTGTGTTATATTTGTTATTGTGTTTCCAGATTACTACCACCAAATTAAAAGTTCTACATTACTGAAATAATCATAGCATGAGGAGTTCCCGGTGAAGAATTATCATAGTGCCAGACTGGTGATGACATTTTGGTTCCATTACTGGGATCATTCCTCGTTGGTGGATTTTCTAGAGAGATATTCCCGCTTAGTTTGAAATCATTTGGAGGGTAACCTTGGTTTTACCGTGTATAGTATTTACCATGGTAAATTCACTTTTTACCATGCATAGTATTTACCACAATAAATTCAATTTTTACCATGCATAGTATTTACCGCAATAAATTCACTTTTTACTGTGCATAGTATTTACCACAGTAAATTCACTTTTTACCGTGTATAGTATTTACCCCAGTAAAGTTACTTTTTACTGTGAATAGTATTTACCATATTAATTCAATTTTTACCATAGTAAATATAATTTTACCATGGTCATTTCTATTTTATTGCAGAAATGTGTAAAGTCACTTTTTATTGCAGTGATTCCAATTATTTGTGCACATAATTCTTGATGATTGTACTTGTGGGTTGGTATTTCACTGTGGTTACTTTTGAAAATGAGAAAGATTCCTATTTTTTCAGCCCAATCTAATGAAGATGATCCCTCTTTCATTCAAGAATTTAAATGATATTGCATTTTTAATGACCTCATTAGAAGGGAACAATAGACTGAATGTTTCCCTACCTTTTTGGATGGTTTAGTTCTTAGGTGGTTTGAAACACTAGGTGATAATGTTGAAAAATCATGTGATTTATTCACTAAAAGTTTTCTTGAAGAATTTGATGCACAACAAAGGTATGCAGATCTCATGATAGATATCACAAAGCTAGCCCAAGGAGAGAAGGCAAAGATCAGAGATTATCATGGTCGTGTCCTAGAGTTAAGGAGAAAGCTTGATGCCCATATCCAGAAGGAAAGATTAGCGGATGGGTTGATGAATGGCATGGATAATCTCCTCTATAAACACTTCATTCTTGGGATGAATCCATAGATCAAACAATGAGTGAAGTATGACTACCCAACCACCCTCGAACAAATAAAGGAGATTGTTAGAAGGTAAGAAGAAAACATAGAAGAGGACCCCAAAAAATTTATTATTAAGGTGGAGCCTACACCAACACCTTTGGTCCAAACACCATATCCACTATTAGTGAGAAAAAATCCTCCCTTTAGTACTTCCACTGAGTATGAAGATCTTCTTAGGAAGATGGTCTGTGTAACTATTAATCTTCTTCAAGGAATTTAGTTCCCAAAATTCCCAGGGATACAAGGGTATAAAAAGAAATATATCTAAATTTATATGTTATGGTTGTCATAAGAAGGGTCATTATAAGTATAATTTTCCTAATACAACTTCCACATCTGGTACAAGAGATAATGATAAAGGAAAATCACCTGTGAATTCTTTTGATGTAGTAGATAGGAGTAGAAATAATGAAGTAGATGTGCTTGTGACAAAAAGAAAGAAAGAAAAATATAACTAAGATGGATATGATCCTAAGAAGATGAAAGGAGAGACTAGTAAGAAACATAGGAGAAGAAAGTTGGGTGTGCAGGATTTTCTGATTTCACAGGGGCAAGGACCATACTCTAGCTTAGAAGATTTGTCTAAAAGGCTTGCAAATATTACATATGGACAACTTATTGTTATGTCTTCTAAAAAGAGGGGGAGATGTGAAGTGGACTCAACGCTCGACGAAGGAAGGAGGTTGAGGTCCCTGTTTTGGAAGTAAAGGCAGATTCCTATGCTCCACAAGTTGAGGTATTATGTAATGGTATTTCAATTCATGATGTCTTAGTAGATGGAGGTGTTTCTGTTAATGTAATGACTGAGTATGCAATGAATATGTTGAATTTAAAAATTGATCGCCACTTAAAACTTATGTTAAGGTCATTAAATAATGGAAAAAATAAACTAGAAGGTGTTGTTTTAGATGTGGCAATATCTATCATGGGTGTTGTATGTGTGGTAGACTTTCAGGTGATGAAGAATGATATTGTTGTGTATCCAATTTTGTTAGTAAGGCTATAGATAAGGAGAGTTCATGCAAGAAAATACTAAAATGAAGGCTTCATAACACTTGGGCATGACGGAGAGAGGGTGAAGATAAATGTGATGATTGGACATCCTCTTATTACTCTAGTACCAGTGAAGTGGACATAGAAGAGGAAGAAAGTGAGGTTGATGTGTCGGTCATGGATATACTTCCAGTCACACTGACTCATAAATCCATAAAATTATCTGACGAAGAAATTGATGATCGTCTCCAACAAATAAAATTTGGTGATGTTGTGATAGAAAATGAGAAGGAATCCTACCTCCAACTCTTTATAATGTACATGCACTTATTCAATTTTGACTACAAGGAACTGTTAGTGCAAAATCATAACACCCCTGGATGCAAATCAAGGTTCTAAATGATGTCTTAGGCATCCAGTGTGATTACACAACATGGAAACCTCTCTCCAAGTGTGGGACTTGTGAAACTGAGAGAGGAATCTCCAGATTAGAGGCTGGTTCCTCAAACTCCTCTGATTTAGATCTATATTTACACAACTACAGAGGTTCAGATCCTAATCCTACTCTAAATTGCAAGGAGACAGGGATAGAAATGCAAAAATTGAAACTAACTAAAGATGGTGATGCACCAAAAGGAGTGGTGAATATTTTTGTCATGCAAATAGACACAAACCAAAGATTGCAACATAAAACATACACAGGCTGATAAGATATAATTTAGGATCTGAAATGAAGCAAATAATACAAACAAAGGACTGAAACCCATTCACAAAGCTTGCATTATCATTTCCAATGTCAAAACCACTGCATTACAACCTCAGAGAGGTAGAAAACCTGTTACAATCTTTGAAGAGGTCTGATTCTTGCAACAATCACTTGCTGGAGGTGAAAGAAGAAGTCTGTTATGCCAGAAAATGTTCCCCCCTTTAGAAATGAGCCAAATCTGGCTTTTACATTGCATGGGTCGAGCCCAGGAGAGAGAAAACGTACAAAACCACTGGGAGCCCATTCCTCATTGACTGCAAATGCATTAAATCAGCATGGAGGACCTTAGAAACCCATACCCTGCCATTTTTGACCAAATTGGAGGAGAGTGCGACCCATTCTGCATTAAATTTAGTCGCTGAAATGTCATTTCTGGCCATGGACATCACACGTACCAGAACCATTTCTTAACTTTCTCTCTCCAGACTAAAAAAATTCAAGATTGACCCCGGAATCATGTAGAGAATTTTAAAATCTTTCCAAAGATATAAAGAACATGCAAATCCGAGCTCTGGATCAAAAGATATGGCGATCTGAAGATTTAGGGCACAAAAAAGGCAAAAATGGGCATTTTGAAATTTTTTCCCGCGCTCCAACCACCTGGATGACACGTGTCAGGGCACTGATTGGATGAGCAATTCTCTCTCCTTCACCTTACCCGTGGGTTTTCTTTGAAAGTTTTGACCTTTTTAACTTTTGGAAAATTTCCCATTTTTTCCCCGCGCCCCGCCACCTGGGACACGTGGCATGCATTGATTGGTTGACAAAGGGCGCGGGGAAGACCTTTACCTTTTAGTTTTTGGCCAAAAATTTTGCCAAATTCTTCAAATTTCTCCCCGAGCTCCACACTTCCCTGCTCCATTAGGACACGTGTCCTCTTTTTATTGGCTCGGGCCAACGCTTCAACTCGCTCGCCTTTAAAACTTGCATCGAAAAACATCAAGCCAAAAATCTCACCCTTCCACCATGAACACGCTCTGATCCACAAAGGACACATGTCCTGATTCTTATTTATCTGCGGGGCCTGTCAGCTTTTCACACGTCCCTCGCGTATTTTTGGCCCGGTGTCCCAAACCGTCTGGGACAAATTCCTCCGATCCACCCGATTCGGGCTTCCCTGTCCCTCTTTGAGGTGAAGACACGTGGCACACTTTGATTGGCTCTCGGCTCCTTTGGCTCTTCGTGTCCCATGCGTCCCTATGTCACAACTATCCCAGTGCGAAAGTTCCCTGTTTCGGCCCTTTGATCTCGGCTGCTTCACCTTTTCACGTCCTTCGTGTCCTCGCGGCCCAGATGTCCCAACCTTATTTGCACAACAGTTAGTCAATTTTTCTCACCTTTGGCTGGTTCGCCCTTTCGCGTCCCGCGCGTCCCCATGTCCCAGACTGTCCCTTTGCTGCGCGGACCGCCTGGAGGCTTTTCGGCCGATTCACGCCCCGACGTCCCAACTGTCCCAACTGCCGCCTGGACTAGGACTTAGCCGATTTTCATGATTTTTTCTGGCCCAAGCTTTTTTTTTTGCAACTTTTTCACCCCTTTTTAGAACTTGCTCTTTTCTTCTTGGACAGGAGAGTTAGAAAAAAAAACCGAGGGGACCCCAGAAACATGATTTTTTTCCTTGAATCAATCTATCTTCCTGGGACCATGAGTATTCTGATGCATGTTATCAAAATTTACCCTGGGGGGTGAATTTTGGATAACAATTTGGTGACTCAGCGGGGTCACCTGCCTACTAGATAGAAGATACCAGTTGCCTGAAGCAATCCATTGGGCATGAGTCATCAAATATTCTATTTAGAACCTCAATTGACTTAGAATGTGTAAGGAGGAAGATGGAATATCACCTGATGGAAGCAAGGACTGCAAAACATCTCCATGGACAGCAAGTTGTGCCAAAGCACTTAGGGAAAACAAAACTAACCTACAGCAAAACAATGTGCACAAGCACTTGGAGGAATGAAAATCTAATCTAATATTTATAAGGTAGTAAATTTCCCTCTAGAAGCAACGCTTGAGATAGATTCCATTTACTGGAATCTACAGTTCTTCACCATCCAATGGGGCCAATTGGAAAGCATTGATGTCCTTGCACTTCATGACCATGTATGGGCCACTCCAAATGACATCAAATTTTAAATGCCTTCCCGGTTTTTCTCTATCCACATCCCATTTCAACACTAGATCTCCAACCTGAAAAGATCTATCCTTGGCCTTCCTATCAAAGGTCTTTTTGATCAAAGCTTGATCCTTTTCCATTGCTTGGGATGCCTGATTTCTAATCTCTTGCAGCTCCATCAACTCTGCATACCTCACCTCCATGGGCTCAAACTCTAGCAACTCCAGCTACTTCATGAGTTCCAATGTTGGCAACTCAAGTGACATGGGCAAGATTGCCTCTCTTCCATAGACAAGTTTGAATGGAGAGTTACCTGTGGATCTTTTGGGAGTTATCCTATCAGCCCATAAGGCTGATTTCAGTTTGGTATGCCAAGACCTCTGATTCTCATCAAGAGTCCTCCTAATGATCCTCAACAAGTTCTTGTTTGTAGACTCAGCCTGGCCATTACCTTGAGGGTAATAGTTTGATGAAGTGCTTAGGTAGATACCGTTCTTGACAGCCCACTCAGTCACCTTAGATCTAATGAATGCCAATGCATTATCTGAGATTATTGTAGCAGGTACACCAAATCTGGTTGTTATCCCCTCATAAAGGTCTAAGATGCTAGACTCATTTGCCTCTTTGAGTGCTACTGCTTCTGTCCATCTGGTGAAGTAGTCCGTGGCTGTCAAAATCCATTTGTGCCCTTGGCTTGAATTGGGATTAATGACTCCAATGAAGTCCAAACCCCATTGCATGAATGGCTGGTCAACTAAGATTGGATGTAATGGAAGGGCAGCAAGTCTCTCTTTTCCTGTGAAGAATGCACAATTCTTACACCTCTTGATCCATGCATAGCAATCACTGAAGATTTTAGGCCAATAATAACCAGCCTTCATGATTTTTAGAGCTATCACTCTTGGTGCAAAATGACCACCAGCTGGTCCACCATGGAACTCTTCCAACACCCTTTGAATCTGATTTGTGCTAATGCACCTCAGCAGCACTCCATTCACATCTTTCTTGAACAAAACTCCATCAACAATGGCATATGGGACAACCTGCAATCTGAAGTGTCTCCTTTGGGTCTTGTTCATCTCTGGAGGGCATAGGCCTATGCCTAGGAAGTGTATAATACCTTGGGTCCAGCAAGGAGTGGGGGCAGCATTGTCTTCTTCTTGATTGCCACTTGGCTCATGGCTGTCCTGGACTGTCAAAACAGCCTCTTCCTCATTGCATACTTCTTTTTGCTTCCCCAAAACCAGCTGCTCACATAATCCTTTCCCTCTTACCAGCTTGGTGATCTTGATCTCAATTTCATACTCCATGACACGGGTGATCCAACCTGCCCTTTTCTCATTCAAATCCTTGTTGAGGAGGAAGTCCTTAACCCCAGCATGTGAGACCAGCAACTGGACCTTGTTGTTTGAGATTAAATGCTTGAATTTCTTCAAGCTTCTGATTACTGCAAGTACATGCTTCTCAATAAAAGAGTACCTCACCTCATAGTCATCTAGGCTCCAGCTGAAGAAGGTAATTGGCTACTCATCATTATCCTTGTTCTGCTGTACCAAAATGGTAGAAATAGTGTCATTACCTCCAAATGCATAGAGGATGAAATCCTTGGAGAAGTCTGGGTTGATGAGAGTTGGTGCTTGAGAGATGGCTTCTTTGATTGCTTCAAAACTCTCCTTGCCTTCTGCTGTCCACTTGAAATCCATGCTCTTCTTTAACATTTTGGTGATGGGCTTGACAAGGGCTACAAAATCTGGGACAAACCTCCAAACAAAGTTTATCCTTCCCAAGAAACTCTGAAGGGCTTTCTTGTGGCTTGGCAATGGTAGTGCTCTTATGGCTTCAACCCTCTCTGGATCAATTGTTAATCCTTCTTTGGAGACAATATGGCCAAGGAGATTTCCTTCATGTGCAAGAAAGATGCACTTCTTAGGATTCAAAGACACTCCAAATCTCCTGCACCTCGTGAAGACTTGCCTCAAATGAGAGAGGTGGTCTGCTGCATTTTTTGAAAAAACAGTGATATCATCAAGGTAAATCAGCACCACATTGTTAATCAAACCTTTGAATGCCATGTCCATTGCCCTTTGGAAGGTAGCACCAGCGTTGGATAGCCCAAATGGCATTTTCTTGTATGCAAAAGTTCCCCATTTGGTTGTGAAGGTTGTCTTGAACTGGTCCTCCTCCTTCACCATAATTTGATTGTAGCCTGAGTAGCCATCAAGTAGTGAAAACCTCTCGGAGCCAGCCACAACTTGCAAAGATTTGCTCCATGGAAGGGAGTGGGTAATGGTCCTTGAGAGAGGCTCTATTCAAGTCTCTGAAGTCAACACACAATCTGATCTCTCCACTCTTCTTTCTGACTGGAACTAAGTTGGCAACCCAACTAGAATGCTTGATTGGGAATATGATCCTTGACTCAATCAGCTTGTCCAATTCTTTCCTCATGAGAGGCTCCATGTGTGGATTGACTGGTCTTTGTTTCTACCTGACAGGCTTAGTATTTGGATCCAATTTGATGGTATGCTGAGCTAAGTTGGGATTGAAACCTTTCAAGTCTTCATAGCTCCAAGAAAACACGTCAAGGAACTCTTGACACAGTTGTATGAACTCATACCTTTCTTGTTCAGTTGTCATCCTTCCAATTTGCAATGGTTTGTTCTCTTCTACCAAGATGGATACTGAATCCTCTCTCTTGACCTGAATGTTTTCTTTCTCCTTTCTAAACTGATCATTGGGGTAAAAAATGGACTCCAAAGTGATAATTCCCTTGGGCAGCTTGTTAGTTCTCAGCTGTACCACTTGGTCACCATACTGCTGTTCCAATCTTTCTTGATTCTTGGCTAAGAACTCAGCTTCTTCTTGCAAGAAATGGATGATTTGTTGGTCATTCTCAAACACTTGCCAACTGACATTGTTATCTGGCACTGAAGGCCTCACAATCACGTGGATGTTTGGCTGTACCTTGTCTTGTTGAATGCTTTCCACAATGTCAAAGGCTGCCCCCACTGCTGCAAGCCTGTCAGCAGCTTGATTCTCTTTCCTAGGAATGGATTTGATGCCAAAACCCTCAAAATCTTCCATGAGGTCCCACACCCTATTCTTGTAGCACCTGAGAAGATCATTCTTGGCAGCATGCTGTCCCTTGACCTGATTTACAATCAATTCACTGTCACCAAAGACTTGCAAGTTCTTTATTTTCTTCTTGATTGCCCAATGCATCCCTTGCACCAAGGCTTCATATTCAGCAGTGTTATTGGAGCATGCAAACTGAAATCTAAAAGTTGAATAGTACTTTACTCCTTGAGGTGAAACAAGCATAGCTCCACCTCCTGCACCTTGTCTACTCCTTGATCCATCAAAAAACAGCTGCCATACCTCATTGTCATCTTTGTGGTTTGGCTTGGTGATGCTAGGAATAGGCTGATTTTCTTCGTGTATGCAATAGACCCCTAGCTCAGATTCTTCCACTTCTTGATAAGGATCAAATGCATGTATCTTGTTTGCCCATTCATCAAGAGTTAGATCCGGGATGCTTCCAACCTTGGTGTCAGCCTCATCAGTGCTTGGGTGATCTTCTTGATCAAATGCTGAGCAATTGGCATTAATCTGACTTGGAGTGTAAGGCTCAATATGGAAGTTTGCAATAGGTTCAGACCTGATTGTAGCCTTAGTTCCATACCTCGTTCTGAATAGCATGTGTGACCAATCAGCAGAAAATATCCCCCAATCTTGGTTGTGAAGTCCCTTGACAAGCATAGGGCAAAGAGTGGTGGAAGGTCTATGACTGATACATCTTGTAAAACAACAACATTTGGACATGCATGCAAGGTAAGACTCAAGTTTCTAATCACTCCAACTATTGTTACTGCTGTCCCATCCAGCTGCACTACCCCTTTGGATATTGTTTCATACTGGAGCCCTAGCTGATCAGCTATTTGTTTAGGCATTACTGAGCTACTTGCCCCGGAGTCTATCATGCAATTGTGCACTAGCTGATTTCCAATGATCAATGAAACATAGAAAGGAGGGGGGTTCAACATTTTACCTTGCTATCCTCCATGATTTCCCTCAGGCTGGGCAGCATTTGTAAGTACCTTCTCTTGCATCTGGACTTGTTGATTCGAAGTTGGCCAGTCCTTCATGGCAGCTTGCAGCAGATCTCTTTGGCCTGGGATAGATAGGGATTCCCACATTGATATATTGACGTTTGTCTTCTTCATCTGATCAATGATACTGAATGGTGATGAAGGATCTCTTTGCTGTCCCTTGGTTTGCACATTCACTCCTTGCATGTGGGCAGCAACAACTGGTATTTGAGTTGGCCTAGGGGCTGTTCTTGGCTGCCCTTGTGCATTTACAACCGGATTTTTGCTTGCCAATCATTTGTGGAGCCATGGAAGGTTGTGGATTGGTTGGGGCTAATGGTTGTTCTTCACCCAAATTCCTCCTTTTTGACCTTGTGTTGGCTGCAACACCTTGAGAAACTGCCTGGTTCATGCCACAAAAATCCTCTGCTTGCCAATTTACCAATGTGGTGTCATTTGGGGCTGATTGTTGTTGGAATGTTTCTTGTTGTTGGCTGTTTCCTTGACTTCCCTCACCCTCCACACCAGTAGTTGTCACCATTAATGCTTGATTCAAAGCACCATTGAAGCACATGGATTGGTTATGAGGCTCATTGCATGGAAAACACCAATCATACTCCTGGGCAATGTTGTTTTGTGTTGGCACCAATGCCTTAGAGGTAGATATGGCATTTGGATTATAGGGCTGAAATGGTCTATTGGCAGGAGGCCTTGTTTGATTCATATTTGCAACTGGATTAGGTGGCCTTTGTGGTTGGTATGGCTGCCTGTTAGGCTAAGCTTGGGGTTGATAAGAAGGTCTAAAACCTTGGGCTTGTTGCCTTTTGAGAGTAACCAGCTCATTGCCTAGGTTTTGCAATTGCTTCATGACTTCTTGAAGCTCATTTGGGGCACTTGGAGATGAAGTGGAAGCTTCATTTGAACTTTGATTTCTAGGAGTGGGAGAAGGAGCCAAATTAGGTGCTTGATTGGTGTTTGGACTCTCTAAACTTGGAAACAATGGCATGGGAGGTCTAGGGGCAAGTTTGCCAGCTTGGATCAAACAATTTTCAGCCCTAATGGAAATGCTATAAGCCATAGGGATAGTTATGCCTCCCATGGACTGAATTAACATAGAAATATCAGAATTTAGAGCTTTGAGATAGTAGAGAAAAGCACCTTCTGCTGTTGGCCTGACTGCCACTGGAATTCTCTCCCAAGTCTTTTGAAATCTGAAGTTGAAATCAGTCAGCTGCTCATTGGGAGCTCTCTTGATGGTTGTCAGCTGCTCCAAAAGAGACAAGTTGTCTCCCTTTTCTCCAAATTGCTCATGAAGTGCTATACACAGCTGATTCCAATTTGTGATAGAACCGGCTCCAAGGCTTCTAAACCATTGCAATGCTTTACCCTTGAATGAAGATGCCAGTAACTTGACAGCCACTTGCATCTCATTGATTTCATGGATTGCACAAAGGTTAGCAATATCTTTAACATGATCACCTGGAGTAGTCTGATTTTCTCCAGTGAAGTAGGGAATGTTCTTCAAGGCTGCAATAGGAATTGGATGTTGTGCATTGAGGGCAAGTGGGCTGCTTCCTGTGAAGTTGACATAGGGGTTGTTTTGTGCCATTCTAATTGGTCTTAAAACCCTTGTTGACTGAATGAAAGGCCTACCAGGTGGAGGAGTTGAGAGAGTTCTATTTGGTGGAGATGGAGACCTTTGAATCCTTCTTCCTCTTTGCCTTCTTCTTGGAGATAATTGCAGGTATTCAAACAGCACTTCTTCTTCTCTAACTCTTGACCTTGTGGTGATTCTTCTCATGAGTTTTCAGGCCTGCACTACTGAAACCAGTTGATTCTTCCCCTTGGAGTCGCCAGATATGCAAATAATAGCTCCTTTCAAGCAAGAAAATTGCAGCAGATGCACATCAACTTTGCTGCAATAAAAATGAGACCTCTAGTCGTCCCACCTGGCGTGCCAAAACTGTTAGTGCAAAAATCACAGCACCCTTGGATGCAGATCAGGCTTCTAGTTTGATCACTCTTAGCATCCAGTGTGATTGCACAACATGGAAACCTCTCTCCAAGTGTGGGACTTGTGAAACTGAGAGAGGAATCTCCAGATTAGAGGTTGGTTCCTCAAACTCCTCTGATTTAGATCTATATTTTGCACAACTACAGAGGTTCAGATCCTAATCCTACTCTAAATTGCAAAGAGACAGGGATAGAAATGCAAAAATTGAAACTAACTACAGATGGTGATGCACTAAAAGGAGTGGTGAATATTTTTGTCATGCAAATAGACACAAACCAAAGATTGCAACATAAAACATACACAGGCTGATAAGATATAATTTAGGATCTGAAATGAAGCAAATAATACAAACAAAGGACTGAAACCCATTCACAAAGCTTGCATTATTATTTCCAATGTCAAAACCACTGCATTACAACCTCAGAGAGGTAGAAAACCTGTTACAATCTTTGGAGAGGTCTGATTCTTGCAACAATCACTTGCTGGAGGTGAAAGAAGAAGTTTGCTATGCCAAAAGTGTTCCCCCCCTTTAGAAATGAGCCAAATCTGGCTTTTACATTGCATGGGTCGAGCCCAGGAGAGAGAAAATGTACAAAACATGGGAGCCCATTCCTCATTGAATAAAAATGCATTAAAGTCAGCATGGGGGACCTTACAAACCCATACCCTATCATTTTTGACCAAATTGGAGGAGAGTGCGACCCATTCTGCATTAAATTTAGTCGCTGAAATGTCATTTCTGGCCATGAACACACATACCAGAGCCGTTTCTAAATTTTCTCTCTCCATACTGAACCAAAATTCAAGATTGACCTCCTGAAATCATGTAGAGAATTTCATAATATTTCCAATGATATAAAGAACGTGCAAATCCGAGCTCTGGATCAAAAGATATGAAGCGATCTGAAGATTTAGGGGCACAAAACAGGGCAAAAAAAATTAATTTTGACCTTTTTGTTTTGAAATTTTTTCCCGCGCTCTGCCACCTCAGATGACACGTGTCAGGATCACTGATTGGATGAGTAATTCTCTCTCCTTCACCTTTCCCATGGGTTTTCCTTGAAATTTTTGACTTTTTGATTAATTTTGGAAAATTTTTCCATTTTTTCCCCGCGCCCCGCCACCTGGGACACGTGGCATGCATTGATTGGTTGACAGGGGCGCGGGGAAGATCCTTTGCTTTTTAGTTTTTGGCTGAAAACTTTTGCTAAATTCTCTAAAGTCCTCCCCGAGCTCCACACTTCCCTACTCCATTGGACACGTGTCCTCTTTTTATTGGCTCGAGGTCAACGCTTCCTTTAAAACTTGCCCTTTGAAAATTTTGGACGTTTTCCCTTGCCATGACATGTGGCCCTTAGGACATGCTATGGTTCTGATCATCCACGGGCCTACCGGCTTTTCACGTCCCTCGCGTCCCTTTGGCCCAGCTGTCCCAAACTATCTGGGACAAAATTCCTCTGATCCACCTGATTTGGGCTTCCCTTTCCCTCTTTGAGGTGAAGACACGTGGCGTAATTTGATTGGCTCTCGGCTCCTTCAGCTATCTGCGTCCCTCGCGTCCCTCTGTCCCAACTGTCCCAGTGACTGAAAGTTCTCTGGGCTACGTTCGGCCGATCCAGGTGGTTCGCGTCCTTCGATGTCCTCATGGCCCAGATGTCCCAGGCCTATATCTGTACAGCAGTTAGTTAATTTTTCTCTTACCTTCGGCCTGGTTCAATCGCCTTTCCGCATCCCGCTACGTCCTCACGTTCCCAGGATGTCCCTTTGCTTCGTAGACCGCCTGGAGGCTTTTCGGCCAAATTCGCGCCCCGATGTCCCAACTGTCCCAAGGGCCGCCTGGACTAGGACTTAGCCATTTTCATGATTTTTTCTGTCCCAAGCTTGTTTTTCTACAACTTTTTCACCCTTTTTTAGAACTTGCTCTTTTCTTCTTGGACAGGAGAGTTAGAAAAAATCCGAGGGGACCCTAGAAACATGATTTTTTGCCTTGAATCAATCTATCTTTCTTGGGACCGATGAATATTCAATGCATGTTATCAAATTTACCCTAGGGGGTGAATTTTGGATAACAATTTGGTGACTCAGCGGGGTTACCTGCCTGCTAGGTGAGAAGATACCAGTTGCCTGAAGCAGTCCATTGGGCATGGAGTCATCAAATATTCTGTTTAGAACCCCAACTGACTCAGAAGGTGTAAGGAGGAAGATGGAATATCACCTGATGGGAGCAAGGACTGCAAAACATCTCCATGGATAGCAAGTTGTGCCAAAGCACTTAGGGAAAACAAAACTAACCTACAACAAAACAATGTGCACAAGCACTTGGAGGAATGAAAATCTAATCTAATATTTACAAGGTAGTGAATTTCCCTCTAGAAGCAACGCTTGAGATAGATTCCATTTACTGGAATCTGCAGTTCTTCACCATCCAATGGGGCCAATTGGAAAGCATTTATGTCCTTGCACTTTGTGACCATGTATGGGCCACTCCAAATGGCATCAAATTTTGAATGCCTTCCCAGTTTTGCTCTATCCACATCCCATTTCAACACTAGATCTCCAACTTGAAAAGATCTATCCTTGGCCTTCCTATCAAAGGTCTTCTTGATCAAAGCTTGATCCTTTTCCATTGCTTGGGATGCCTGATTTCTGATCTCTTGTAGCTCCATCAACTCTACATACCTCACCTCCATGGGCTCAAACTCTAGCAACTCCATCTGCTTCATGAGTTCCAATGTTGGCAACTCAAGTGACATGGGCAAGATTGCCTCTCTTCCATAGACAAGTTTGAATGGAGAGTTACCTGTGGATCTTTTGGGAGTTATCCTATCAGCCCATAAGGCTGATTTCAGTTTGGTATGCCAAGACCTCTGATTCTCGTCAAGAGTCCTCCTAATGATCCTCAACAAGTTCTTGTTTGTAGACTCCGCCTGGCCATTACCTTGAGGGTAATAGTTTGACGAAGTGCTTAGGTAAATACCGTTCTTGACAGCCCACTCAGTCACCTTAGATCCAATGAATGCCAATGCATTATCTAGAGATTATTGTAGCAGGTACACCAAATCTGGTTGTTATCCCCTCATAAAGGTCTAAGATGCTAGACTCATTTGCCTCTTTGAGTGCTACTGCTTCTGTCCATCTGGTGAAGTAGTCCGTGGCTGTCAAAATCCATTTGTGCCCTTGGCTTGAATTGGTATTAATGACTCCAATGAAGTCCAAACCCCATTGCATGAATGGCTGGTCAACTGAGATTGGATGTAATGGAAGGGCAGCAAGTCTCTCTTTTCCTATGAAGAATGCACAATTCTTACACCTCTTGATCCATGCATAGCAATCACTGAAGATTTTAGGCCAATAATAACCAGCCTTCATGATTTTTAGAGCTGTCACTCTTGGTGCAAAATGACCACCAATTGGTCCACCATGGAACTCTTCCAACACCCTTTGAATCTGATTTGTGCTAATGCACCTCAGCAACACTCCATTCACATCTTTCTTGAACAAAACTCCATCAATAATGGCATATGGAACAACCTGCAATCTGAAGTGTCTCCTTTGGGTCTTGTTCATCTCCGGAGGGCATAGGCCTGTGCCTAGGAAGTGTATAATACCTTGGGTCCAGCAAGGAGTGGGGGCAGCATTGTCTTATTCTTGATTACCACTTGGCTCATGGCTGTCTTGGACTGTCAAAACAGCCTCTTCTTCATTGCATACTTCTTTTTGTTTCCCCAAAACCAGCTGCTCACACAATCCTTTCCCTCTTACCAGCTTGGTGATCTTGATCTCAATGTCATACTCCATGACACGGGTGATCCAACCTACCCTTTTCTCATTCAAATCCTTGTTGAGGAGGAAGTCCTTAACCCCAACATGTGAGACTAGCAACTGGACCTTGTTGTTTTGAGACTAAATGCTTGAATTTCTTCAAGCTTTTGATTACTGCAAGTACATGCTTCTCAATAAATGAGTACCTCACCTCATAGTCATCTAGGCTCCGGCTGAAGAAGGCAATTGGCTGCTCATCATTATCCTTGTTCTGCTGTACCAAAATGGTAGAAATAGTGTCATTACCTCCAAATGCATAGAGGATGAAATCCTTGGAGAAGTCCGGGTTGATGAGAGTTGGTGCTTGAGAGATGGCTTCTTTGATTGCTTCAAAACTCTCCTTGCCTTCTGCTATCCACTTGAAAGCCATGCTCTTCTTTAACATTTTGGTGATGGGCTTGACAAGGGCTGCAAAATCTGGGACAAACCTCCGAACAAAGTTTATCCTTCCCAAGAAACTCTGAAGGGATTTCTTGTGGCTTGGCAATGGTAGTGCTCTTATGGCTTCAACCCTCTCTGGATCAATTGCTAATCCTTCCTTGGAGACAATATGGCCAAGGAGCTTTCCTTCATGTGTAAGAAAGATGCACTTCTTAGGATTCAAAGACACTCCAAATTTCCTGCACCTCGTGAAGACTTGCCTCAAGTGAGAGAGGTGGTCTGCTAGCATTTTTGAAAAAACAGTGATATCATCAAGGTAAATCAGCACCACATTGTTAATCAAACCTTTGAATGCCATGTACATTTCCATTTAGAAGTTAGCACCAGCGTTGGACAGCCCAAATGGCATTTTCCTATACGCAAAAGTTCCCCACTTGGTTGTGAAGGCTGTCTTGAACTGGTCCTCTTCCTTCACCATAATCTGATTGTAGCCTGAGTAGCCATCAAGTAGTGAAAACCTCTCGGAACCAGCCATAACTTGCAAGATTTGCTCCATGGAAGGGAGTGGGTAATGGTCCTTGAGAGAGGCTCTATTCAAGTCTCTGAAGTCAACACACAATCTGATCTCTCCACTCTTCTTTCTGACTGGAACTAAGTTTGCAACCCAACTAGAATGCTTGATTGGGAATATGATCCTTGACTCAATCAGCTTGTCCAATTCTTTCCTCATGAGAGGCTCCATGTGTGGATTGACTGGTCTTTGTTTCTGCCTGACAGGCTTAGTATTTGGATCCAATTCAATGGTATGCTGAGCTAAGTTGGGATTGAAACCTTTCAAGTCTTCATAGCTCCAAGCAAACATGTCAGGGAACTCTTGACATAGCTGTATGAACTCATACCTTTCTTGTTCAGTTGTCATCCTCACCAATTTGCAATGGTTTGTTCTCTTCTACCAAGATGGATACTGAATCCTCTCTCTTGACCTGAATGTTTGCTTTCTCCTTTCTAAACTGATCATTGGGGTTAAAAATGGACTCCAAAGTGATAAGTCCCTTAGGCAGCTTGTTAGTTCTCAGCTGTACCACTTGGTCACCATACTGTTGTTCTAATTTTTCTTGATTCTTGGCTGAGAACTCAGCTTCTTCTTGTAATAAATGGATGATTTGCTGGTCATTTTCAAACACATTGCCAACTGACATTGTTATCCGGCACTAAAGGCCTCACAATCACCTGGATGTTTGGCTGTACCTTGTCTTATTGAATGCTTTCCACAATGTCAAAGGATGCCCCTACTGCTGCAAGCTTGTCAGCAGCTTGATTCTCTTTCCTAGGAATGGATTTGATGCCAAAACCCTCAAAATCTTCCATGAAGTCCCACAACCTGTTCTTGTAGCACTTGAGAAGATCATTCTTGGCAGCATGCTGTCCCTTGACCTGATTTACAATCAATTCACTGTCACCAAAGACTTGCAAGTTCTTTATTTTCTTCTTGATTGCCCAATGCATCCCTTGCACCAAGGCTTCATATTCAGCAGTGTTATTAGAGTATGCAAACTGAAATCTAAAAGCTGAATTGTACTTTACTCCTTAAGGTGAAACAATCATGGCTCCACCTCCTACACCTTGTCTACTCCTTGATCCATCAAAAAACAGCTGCCATACCTCGTTCTCATCCTTGTGTTTTGGCTTGGTGATGCTAGGAATAGGCTGATTTTCTTCGTGTATGCAATAGACTCCTAGCTCAGATTCTTCCACTTCTTGATAAGGATCAAATGCATGTATCTTATTTGCCCATTCATCAAGAGTTATATCCGGGATGCTTTCAACCTTGGTGTCAGCCTCGTCAGTGCTTGGGTGATCTTCTTGATCAAATGCTGAGCAATTGGCATTAATCTGGCTTGGAGTGTAAGGCTCAATTTGAAAGTTTGCAATAGGTTCAGACCTGATTGTGGCTTTGGTTCCATACCTCATCCTGAAAAACATGTGTGACCAATCAGTAGATAAATATCCCCCAATCTTGGCTGTGAAGTCCCTTCACAAGCATAGGGCAAAGAGTGGTGGAAGGTCTATGACTGATACATCTTGTAAAACAACAACATTTGGACATGCATGCAAGGTAAGACTCAAGTTTCTAATCACTCCAACTGTTGCTACTGCTGTCCCATCCAGCTACACTACCCCTTTGGATATTTTTTCATACTGGAGCCCTAGCTGATTAGCTATTTTTTTAGGCATTACTGAGCTACTTGCCCCAGAGTCTATCATGTAATTGTGCACTAGCTGATTTCCAATGATCAATGAAACATAGAAAGGAGGGGGCTTCAACATTTTACCTTGCTGCCCTCCATGATTTCCCTCAGGCTGGGAAGCATTTGTAAGCACTTTGTCTTGCATCTGAACTTGCTGATTTGAAGTTGGCCAGTCCTTCATGGCAGCTTGCAGCAGATCTCTTTGGCCTGGGATAGATAGGGATTCCCACATTGATATATTGACGTTTGTCTTCTTCATCTGATCAATGATACTGAATGGTGATGAAGGATCTCTTTGTTTTCCCTTGGTTTGCACATTCACTCCTTGCACGTGGGCAGCAACAACTGGTATTTGAGTTGGCCTAGGGGCTGCTCTTGGCTGCCCTTGTGCATTTGAAATTGGACTTTACTTGCCAGCCATTTGTGAAACCATAGAAGGTTTTGGATTGGTTGGGGCTAATGGCTGTTGTTCACCTAAATTTCTCCTTTTTGACCTTGTGTTGGCTGTAACACCTTGAGAAACTACTTGGTTCATGCCACAAAAATCCTCTGCTTGCCAATTTACCAATGTGGTGTCATTTGGGGTTGATTGCTGTTGGAATGTTTCTTGTTGTTGGTTGTTTCCTCGACTGCCCTCACCCTCCACACCAGTAGTTGTCACCATTAACGCTTGATTCAAAGCACCATTGAAGCACATGGATTGGTTATGAGGCTTATTGCATGGAAAACACCAGTCATACTCCTGAGCAATATTGTTTTGTGTTGGCACCAATGCCTTAGAGGCAGATATGGCATTTGGATTATAGGGCTGAAATGGTCTATTGGAAGGAGGCCTTGTTTGATTCATATTTGCAACTGGATTAGGTGGCCTTTGTGGTTGGTATGGCTGCCTGGTAAGCTGAGCTTGGGGTTGATAAGAACGTCTAAAGCCTTGGGCCTGCTACCTTTTGAGAGTAACCAGCTCATTGCCTAGGTTTTGCAATTGCTTCATGACTTCTTGAAGCTCATTTGGGGCACTTGGAGATGAAGTGGAAGCTTCATTTGAACTCTGATTTCTAGGAGTGGGAGAAGGAGCCAAATTAGGTGCTTGATTGGTGTTAGGGCTCTCTAATCTTGGAAACAATGGCATGAGAGGTCTAGGGGCAAGTTTGCCAGCTTGGATCAAACAATTTTCAGCCCTAATGGCAATGCTAAAAGCCATAGGGATAGTTATGCCTCCCATGGATTGAATCAACATAGAAATATCAAAATTTAGAGCTTTGAGATAGTAAAGAAAAGCACCTTCTGCTGTTGGCCTGACTACCACTAGAATTCTCTCCCAAGTCTTTTGAAATCTGAAGTTGAAATCGGTCAGCTGCTCATTGGGAGCTCTCTTGATGGTTGTCAGTTGCTCCAAAAGAGACAAGTTATCTCCCTTTTCTCCAAATTTCTCATGAAGTGCTATACACAGCTGATTCCAATTTGTGATAGAACCATCTCCAAGGCTCCTAAACCATTGCAATGCTTTACCCTTAAATGAAGATGCCAGCAACTTGACGGCCACTTGCATCTCATTGATTTCATGAATTGCACAAAGGTTAGCAATGTCTTTAACATGATCACCTGGAGTAGTCTGATTTTCTCCAATGAAGTACGGAATGTTCTTCAAGGCTGTAATAGGAATTGGATGTTGTGCATTGAGGGCAAGTGGGCTGCTGCCTGTGAAGTTGACGTAGGGATTGTTTTGTGCCATTCTAATTGGTCTTAAAACCCTTGTTGACTGAATGAAAGGCCTACCAAGTGGAGGAGTTGAGAGGGTTCTATTTGGTGGGGATGGGGACCTTTGAATCCTTCTTCCTCTTTGCCTTCTCCTTGGAGATAATTGTAGGTATTCAAACAGCACTTCTTCTTCTCCAACTCTTGACCTTGTGGTGACTCTTCTCATGAGCTTTCAGGCCTGCACTGCTGCAACCAGTTGATTCTTCCCCTTGGAGTCACCAGATATGCAAATAATAGCTCTTTTCAAGCAAGAAAATTGCAGCAGATGCACATCAACTTTGCTAAAAATAAAAATGAGACCTCTAGTCCCACCGGGCGTGCCAAAACTGTTAGTGTAAAATCACAGCACCCCTGGATGCAAATCAAGGTTCTAAATGATGTCTTAGGCATCCAGTGTAATTACACAACATGGAAACCTCTCTCCAAGTGTGGGACTTGTGAAACTAAGAGAGGAATCTCTAGATTAGAGGCTAGTTCCTCAAACTCCTATGATTTAGATCTATATTTACACAACTACAGAGGTTCAGATCCTAATCCTACTCTAAATTGCAAGGAGACAGGGATAGATATGCAAGAATTGAAACTAAATAAAGATGGTGATGCACCAAAAGGAGTGGTGAATATTTTTTCATGCAAATAGACACAAACCAAAGATTGCAACATAAAACATACACAGGTTGATAAGATGTAATTTAGGATCTGAACTATGAAGCAAATAATACAAACAAAGGACTAAAACCTATTCACAAAGATTACATTATTATTTCCAATGTCAAAACCACTTCATTACAACCTCAGAGAGGTAGAAAACTTGTTACAGTCTTTGGAGAGGTCTGATTCTTGCAACAATCACTTGCTGGAGGTGAAAGAAGAAGTTGCTATGCCAAAAAATGTTCCACACCCAAAAAAATGAGCCAAATCTGGCTTTTACATTGCATGGGTCGAGCCCAGGAGAGAGAAAACGTACAAAATGTGGGAGCCCATTCCTCATTGACTGCAAATGCATTAAATCAGCATGGAGGACCTTACAAACCCATACCCTGTCATTTTTGACCAAATTGGAGGAGAGTGCGACCCATTCTGTATTAAATTTGGTCGCTGAAATGTCACTTCTGGCCATGAACACGTACCATATCCGTTTTTTGAATTTTCTCCATCCAAACTGAACCAAAATTATAAATTTCCCATGGAATCCTTTAGAGAATTTCATAAGATTTCCAATGATATAAAGAACATGCAAATCTGAGCTCTGGGTCAAAAGATATGAAGGTCTGAAGTTTTAGGGTAAAACGGCCCAAAAAACGGATCGGCGGGAAAAATCTTCAAATTTTACCTCTTTTTTGTCTTTGGAAAAAATTTTGAAAAAAATCCGTGCTCCGCTGGTTGGATGCCACGTGTCAGGTGCTGGTTCGCTGAGCAATTCTCTCTCCTCCACCCTTCCGCAGGCTTTCCCTTGAAATTTCAATCTTTTTAGCTCTTTGGAAAACTTTCCATTTTTTCCCCCGTGCCCCGCCACTTGGGACACGTGGCACGCTTTGGTTGGTTGACAGGGGGGCGGGGGCATCTTTTCCCTTTTATTTTTTTGGCCAAAACTTTTTCCAGATTCTCCAAGTCCTCCCCGAGCTCCGCATTCCCCTTCTCCTCAGGACACGCATCCTCTTTTTATTGGCTCAGACCAACGCTCCAACTCGCTCCCCTTTAAAATTTACATCGAACATTTAGCCAAAATTTTGTTTCACTCCTCACACCACAAACTCCCCGGCCCTTAGGACACGTGTCCTATTCTGATTGGCTCGGGCTGACCCTTCAAACCTCACCCTTTGAACTTTTGGACATTTTCCCTCTTGACACGTGGCGTTTCCTGATTCATCCACAGTCCTGCCGGCTTTTCGCATCCCTCGCGTCCCTACGGCCCGGCTGTCCCAAACTGTCTGGGAAAAACTTCTCCGATCCACCTGATTCAGGCTTCCTTGTCCCTCTTTGAGGTGAAGACACGTGGCACGCTTTCATTGGCTCTCGGTTCTTTCGGTTTTCCGCGTCCCACGCGTCCCTTTGTCCCAACTATCCCGGACAAAAGTTCCCTGCGCCGGCTGATCCGGGTGGTTCGCGTCCTCACGGCCCAGATGTCCCAACCTGCTCTATATAGTAGTTAGTCAATTTTGCTCTTACCTTCGGCCGGTTCACCCTTTTGCGTCCCGCGCGTCCCTACGGCCTGGCTGTCCCTTTGCTGTGCGGACCGCCTGGAGCCTTTTCGGCCGATCCACGCCCCAACGTCCCAACTGCTGCGAGGACCAGGACTTAGCCGATTTTCATGGTTTTTTCTGCCCCAAGCTTGTTTTTTGCAACTTTTTCACCCTTTTTTAGAACTTACTCTTTTCTTCTTGGACAGGAGAGTTAGAAAAAAGCTGAGGGAACCCCAGAAACATGATTTTTTGCCTTGAATCAATCTATTTGCCTGGGACTTGAGTATTCTGATGCATGTTATCAAAATTTACCCTGAGGGGTGAATTTTGGATAACAGGAACTCTACCAGGTAAGTTGGGTAGAACATTCTATTGAGTTGGTAGATGGTGCTAAGAAAATAAAGCAAATGCCATATAGAATGAATACTAATTTTTCCAAGACTGTAAAAGAAGAAATAGATAATTTGTTTGATGCATGATTCATATTTTTTGTCAAGGATTTAGAATGGGTTTCTCCCATTGTGATCTCAATAAAAAGGAATGGGAAGCTACGTATTTGTGTTGATTACAAGAAGCTTGATAAAGAAACACAGAAGGATCATTACCCTCTTCCATTTTCATATCATATCTTAGACGAAGTAGTTGGCCAGGAGTGTTATAGTTTTGTAGATGGTTATACCATATACAACCAAGTTCGTATAGAAGAGAAATATCAGCTGAAAACTACGTTCACCACTCCTTAGGGAATGTTTGCATATAGGGTTATGCCATTTGGGTTGTGTAATGCTCCAACAACATTCCAACACTTGATGAATAGGGTGTTTGAACCCTATATTGGAAGCTTCATCAGAGTATTCTTAGATTATTTTTGCATCTACAGGACAAAAATGGACCACTTGCACCAGATGGATGTGGCATTTCAAAGGTTAGATGAAGCACAAGCCTCACTAAACCCTACAAAGTGTGTCTTTAGATGTTCTAAAGGTGTCTTGTTATGACATGTTGTATCTAGAGATAGTATTGTCACTGATCCTGATAAAGTTTCAAAAATCAAAAAGTTGCCATTTCTTATGAATAGAAGTAAAATGAGATCTTTTTAGGCCATGTGGGTTATTATAGAAGGTTCATCAATAATTTCTCAAAGATTGTACAGCTACTAACCCAGTTCTTGAAGAAGGGTGTTAATAATGAACTAGGAAAGAAGGCATGTGAAGATTTTGAACAACTAAAGGAAGCTTTGGTGTCTTCACCTTTTTTAAAGAATCCAGACTGGAGTAAGCCATTCATTGTGTATATTGATGCTTCATATGTAGCACTAGGGAGTACTCTGAGTGAAAGGATAAAAATGGGAATGATCATCCAGTTTACTTTGGGAGTAGACAAATGAGTATACTGAGGTAAATTATATTCTAACTGAAAAAGAGGCTCTAGCTATCATTTTTGTTGTAAAGAAGTTTAGAAATTACTTATTAGGGAAGAAATTTACAGTTATAACAGATCATCAGGCTCTAAAATATATTGTAAATAAGCCTCACTCATCAGGAAGGATGGCAAGATAGATATTTTTTCTACAAGAATTTGAATTTGATATTATAGATAGGCCAGGAAAGAAGCATGTCAATGCAGATGCACTCTCTCGAGCCTATGATGGTTTAGGTTCATCTTGTGATGGTGATGATTTCCCAGATGTAGTATTGTTATCCCTTGACACAATCCCTTGTGAATACATTGATATTTAGAATTATCTAAATGATTTCAGGTTTCCTGATGGTGCCAATGCAAAGACTAAGAGAAAGATTACTCAAGTCAGTCATCCATATTATATTCTGCATGGAGTATTGTTTCAGATAGGGCCTGATGGATAGTATAAGAGGGTATTTTGATGTGATCAAGGAAATGAGCTAATAGAAGAACTCCACTATGGTACATGTGGAGGACACTTCTCTGGATAACTTACATCAAGAAGGATCTTGGATGCAGGTTATCACTGGACAACTCTTTTTAGATATTGCTATAATTATTGTAAGACATGTGATATGTGTCAAACACATGGGAATTGTAGGACTTCATCAACTCCATTATGCCCTATTCTTCCACTTGGTCCCTTTGAAAAGTGGGGAATAGATATTGTAGGTCCACTTCCAACTACCACATGCAAAAATAAGTATATTGTAGTTTTCACTGATTATTTAACCAAGTGGGTTGAAGCTAGGCCCTTGAAAACAAATTCCATGGATGAAGTGGCAAGGTTCATGTATGAATGCATTGTTACCAGATTTGGTTGTCCATTAGAAATTGTAATAGATCAAGGAATCCACTTTATTAATGAGGTGGTATAAACCCTAGTAAATAATTTTTCTATTAAGCACATGAAGGCAACAACTTACAAGCCAATCAAAAATGGACAGGTGGAGTGAACAAAGTTTGTATTGTGCCAAATCCTAGTAAAAGATGAAACTTTGCAGGTGCATAAGTGGGATAAAAGTATTTATGCAACATTATGGGCATATAGGGAAACATCAAAGTTAACAACAAGATACTCCCCATTTCAATTGGCTTATGGCATTGATTTAGTTCTCCTATTGAGTTTTATATTCCCACTATGAGAGTTTTTAAAAATGAAAGGATGGATGAAATTGATTCAGTAATAAAAAGATTGGTACATCTTCATTTTCTAGAGGAAATGAGTGAAACAACGAAGGATATAAGTTATAAGAAGAAGATGAAGCAAAAGGAGTACTTTGATCGAAAGATCCTCTGCTCTCCATTTCAAGTGAATGACTTGGCTCTAGTATATGATTCTAGATACAAAAAGAGAAGGCATAGAAAACTTCTTCCAAAATGGATGGGACCGTACATAATATTAGTTGTGCATGAGAATGGTACATATCAACTAGAGGAAATGGATGGTACTCTCATTACAAAATGGGTCAACCATGACAAGTTAAATATTTTCTAGGCACCAGCTTCAGAATGTCCATAATAGTCTACTCCAAGTATGAAGTAGAACCTAGGGAGGGGGAAGATGTCGATGATAAAATTTTCCTCCATGATTTCTATTTCCTTAATGTATATATTAGGAATAGGGTGTTGTTAATTATAATTAGTAGTAGCATCCGATAAAAGATAATGATGCTTCCAATACGGCACCACCATTAATGTATAGTACGGTAATAATCAAATTACAATAGGAATGTTGTGGTAAAAAGTAAATATTTGTCGTAAGTGGTCCTAATAATATTAAAATTTCAAAGTTATGGTAAGTAGATAAATAGGGTCTACATGATTAGGAATTAGAAATATTATATTTGTAATAAGGACAATGAGTGATTTCATAAATATTTTGTATATTTTATTTGTATAAATTCTAAAAAGGTGGAACCCATGTAAAATGATAAGGGTTATCTTATCTTAAAAGATAAGCCTACATGTAAAGATAAGAGTTAAGATATGGAATATGATTAGTCAGAGGAGATTTATTATCCTATCTTAGAGATAGCATGGATAAGCTTGAAATTTCTATAAATAGAGAGGCCACACTCCCCCCTCCCCCCCCCATTTAGCATAGAAGGAAGCAGTGAGAAATAATGTTTGAGAAAGTGTGTTGAGGAAGCCATCATTTAGAAGGTGTGTTAAGGAAGCCATTAAGAGGGTTAATTGTGAAGTTTCTCCCATAGCTATTATTGGAAGGTGAGTGGAGTTGGTAAAACTTGGAGTATTTCAATAGTGAGATTGTAACAATTTCATGTTGATAATATAATTTACACTTTTATTTCAGATTTTTCATCATTCCTTTGTATCATAGTCTATGGTATTCTTGTGTTATGTTTGTTATTGTGTTTCCATATTACTACCACCAAATCAAAAGTTGTGCATTACTGAAATAATCATAGCACGAGATGTTCTCAATGAAGAATTATCATAGTTTCAAACTGGTGATGATAGAATCACCAACAATATCCTTGGTCACTATAATGGATCATATTGGGGAAAATAAAATGAAGAGGATGCCAATCCAAAAATGGAGGAAAATATGTTTATACAAGAGAAAGAAAGACCAAGCCTAATTTAGCTTGCATGCATCCACAATGAAGAAGCATGTGTCTCTACTAGTTCTATTGTTGGATGTGAATGTGAGGGTTATGGGAAAATCAAAAGGATCATTTCATTAGCTCAAAAATTTATATTCCCAATCAATTACTTGGTTGACTTAAAGCCAAAAAAGGAGTTGTAACCAGTTAAGCCTAATTTGGATCATGAGGGAGAGCTAAAAAATATCAAAGGTCATCCACAATACCTCCAAAAACAAAATTCTTACCATACAGAGGTATATGTTCTTTTCTTAGTTGATACTTTGAGCAACACGGAAGTGCAGGTTATACTTTCATTTCCACCATGTGTCTTAGTTGCAAAAATTAATCACATGGTCCCATTTTGTGAGGAAGGGAAGTTATTCCTCCCAACCAATTACTGTTTTTGTTTAGTATCCTTTGTTATTGGTTAGAGTAAAGTAGATTGGGTTTGTTTATTTAAAAACAAGTGCTTGTGCACACTCTGCATGTTTCCATTTAAAGAATTTATGATTCTCATATTTGCACATAGTTTGTGGGATTTTGTTGATGTTGTAAAGTCTATTTCATAGCAGTTTCATGGTAAAAACACGGTGTTTTTGGGTAGTCTTCAATGTTATCCATTGAACCCCCAAGATCATATGCATATAAGAGTTCTCCATGCTCCTTCCCTGGAGAGAAATCTATGTTTTTAGGATAGTTTGAAAGTTTTATCAAAAACTCCCAAAAAATCAGCTTTTAAGAGCACTTCAAGTAGTTTTAAGTCAGCTCTAAGTTTAAGTAGATCCAGGGGTAAGAATTTTAATTTTTTATTTCAATAGGCTATTTTGAAAACTCACAAATTCAATTTTGGACTTCGATAATTTTTTTAATTCAAAAGTCACGAAACATTAAAATTTAGTGTTCTTCAGAGTCGAGGAGCTTAGTGTTCTACCGGTTCCCCTAACCCATAAAAAAATGTAGGAAATTAGTGTTTTTCGGGTTCTCCTAGCCTATGGAACAAAGGGCGTATCAATTTGGACTTAGGTGAATTTTTAATGAAGTTAGTGTTTTGTGGCTCGGAATCACAGTATTACATGGACTTGGAGATAAATGGTATTCCACGAGGTTGGTAAATTCCATGAAACAATTATTGAAGTCAGCCATGAAAAATTTGTGATACATGAGGAACATGTCACGAGACACCATGCAACAAGAGCAAACAAGTTCAAAATGTGACTAAGGTTGGAAGTTGCAAAAAACTATCTTAATGTTCCGTAGGTTTCCCAATTATAGTGTTTTACGGGTTTTCTAAACCCACAGAATGAATGAATATGATCATGGGTCAGAATGCCACATAATGAAGGAATATACCATCAAGACATGTGCAATGGATAAATTTGGAAGTTAACAAATCCGCGGGGAGAAGGAACGCACAAAGGTTAGATATAATATTACATGGGTTGGTAAAGGTTAATATACCATGGAACATACAAAACTATGCAACAAGTAAACTACAGAGGTTAGCTATAGTATTGTATGGGTTGGAAAATTTTGATATACCATGAAATAAAGGATTTTTTTCATGTGGTTGGATCTATTTTTTAATGATAAATTTTGTTGCAAAGCTCCATTTTGCCTCAAATTTGATTCATTAGGAGTGTCTTGGAGAGGCTTTTCAAAAGAAGGAAAATTTAAAATGAATGATCAAGTATTTAAAGAGATCGAAGTTGAGGATTCTGGGTACATTTCACGTCACTTTCAGAAGTTAGAAGATACCATTTTCTGTTGTAATATGCTTATTTGATCATACCTTGCCTTGAGATCCTTCTGAATACTTCCAAAAGAGCATATTATTCACATGCCCAACCGAAATGATGAGGAATTGTGATCTATGTAGCAGAATTGGACATTTGGAAACATCAAATTACTTTATCTTCTAGATTTCATAGGCATCCATTGATTTACAAGTTGATTCTCATCCACAGAAAACATCTGTAGTTTTCTTACAAGCAAAGATAACACTAAAGGTATGCACCATCATGAGACGTAGAGGTTACTTGTAAGAGTTAGTTTAGAATGTTTTAGAAAGGTTTAGTAGGTCAAGCATATTCTCCAGCATCTTTTGATCCCCTCTCCTCTCCTCCCTTCTATAAAATGTAATAAGTTTATTCATAAAATGGTCCCCTCTTGTTTTGGTAATGTTATTATGTCAAAATATTGATAAATTCAAAATATTTACAGACCCTAACATGATTTCCTTTGTAATACACCTTACCCTCTATTGATTGTAGTAGTTTGTGCATACTTACATAAATAATACGATGTCTATTGTAGTTTCAACTTGCCCCTTGTGTTGCATTATTTTTTTCTTGTCTTTTGTTCTTTCATTTGTGATGTGTATCAGCTATTTTTTGTATAGTTTCATGTCATTTGTGTCAACTATACATGGTTATGGGATGATTTAGTTATAGAGTTGGAAAGTGGCAATCATCTTCCCCTCTAACCTTGTATTTTATCTACTTGTTTCTCTTATACTTTAAGAGAGAGTGATCACCTTCTTATGGCACATCGTCTTTCCCCTTTCTTTCAGCTTAGTTTCCTTTCATGCATTTCCTCTTCCCTTTTCATATGCAGTTTGGTTCTTAGCATTAGTTTAGGTGTAAAAGTAGTCTTAGTCAGAGGAACAAGAGGAAGATGACCTTATCTGGAGGTTGATCTCACCCATGTAAGTCCCACATTATGGAGATCATCCCATGTTGTTCTATAATTATGAATCTACCATGATCTAGACAAGGGTGCAATTTTGAGCTACAACAATATGATATAAAAGAGCTAGCGAAATAATAACTATAAGCATTACACAAGACGTGTGTGTTATTCATGTTAATCCAAAAGATATATATATATATATATATATATATATATATATATATATATATAATCAAGTGTAATGATGAAAGAAAGGAACTATAATGGAAATATAGTACCTCAATATAGTATGCAAAAGTAGATGTCCAAGAGGTTAGTAGTTTGCGTAAAGGGTGGGTCATCACATGTCATCATGTATTACTCTATGTTTTTCTTATATCATGCTCAATATACCATGTGAATGTATGTGTGTAAAGAATAAATTTTATCTATCAAACCGAAGGAATAAAATATGAGTACAATGTACAGAGCAAACAATATATGTCATAGAAACATGTCCTAATTTTGTATTTTTACAAATATTTGAACTTTTTTATATTTTAAAAATATTTCAGTTTTTTTTATAAAGAGTATGCAACCAAATATGGGAAACAAGAATTCCTGTAGTGTGTGTGTGTGTGTAAAAAGTGAGATTTAGGTGTGGAACTGCTCCCTCAATATGAAGTTGAACCTATAAATAGAGTGTGTCATTAGGAGATGAGGGGGAAATAACATGAGATGTATCTCGAGAGAACCATGCGAGGAGGTGAAATAACTTTTGAAGATAATGGAGGGTCAATCCTTGAATGTGTTATAGAGTGTGACTCAAGTGCAAGCAAAACCATGGTGGTGATATGTGCCAAAAAAATCCTATGGGGAGAACGAGAAATAGTAGAGCACCTAGTATAATGCAAGGTGTGATAACTACATGGTTGAATAGAAGAATGAGAACTCCTAGAATACCTGTGAGAAATCATAGAGAAATCCATAAAGCTAGAAGATCTATATAAAATATCATGAGAGTGCGAACCACTAGAGGAAATGTGTGCAAAAGAAGGCTTAGGAGGATACTTGGAAGAATTATGTGGTGCAACATGTGCAACTAAAGGCCTATCAAGAGACCTATAACCATTTAAATCTACATGTGCAACCAAAGGCCTATCATGAGACCAAGGAGGACTAGTTGATGAAACACCCATAGATTCTGATACCAAAATGATGACAATACCCATAGGATAATATCACCTGTTGACTATTTCACTTTCTGAAATAAAAATGATTCACAGCTCCAAACCAAATGTAAAGGGAAGCTCTAGATCATTCTTGAAATCTAGCTCCATACTAAATAACTAGCAGCTCCAGACCAATTATACCACTAACTCTAGACCAAACATACTACTGCTCCAGACTAAACTCATTTTTGTCTATGGACCAAACATACTTCTAGCTTTGGACCCAATATACTCTTATTTTCTTAATCTTTCTTTGTTCGTTATTTTTGCAAAAAACCTTTTTTAACAATTTAAACAATAAAGAAACAAGGAATCAATTATTGTAACTTTCACCTTTAAGATGTCTTCCATACCCTTCTCAATGGTCATAAATTACTTTGTTAGGTCCTTACACCAATCAATACTCAATATTTTCTCTAACATTGAATACATCTTTTCAAATCCTCTGACCTGCACAATCCAAATGAAAATTATGAGAAATCCAATATATAAGCATGGACTTAAATTTTGTCCTTTTATTAATAAAATAGGACCATCGTAATAGATCCATATTCCTCTCCTTCTTGAAGAAAATATGAATCTTCAATGAGCAGTGTAATTGATCACAAACATTACTATTGTCATCTCAAACCACATTATCAAAACCGTGTTTATCCTTTATATGTAACATCTAAATTACTAGGATACTTTCCTTGAATCATTATTGGAATAAGACTATAAATACCCCTTTCTAGATTGTAGACACTAAATCATGCACTTTGTGTATCTATCTAGTCCTGATCACATATTACTATTCATATGATTCCTAAGAAAGAAAAGTACTAACTGGTCATTGTCTTTGGTCATCTTTGTTTGCTTTTTGTTGTCTCGTTTGGTCTCCTTGCCTAGTATGTATTTTCATAATTTGACATTTCTCACTCTGAACACCAACACCTAGCCAGGATGTCAGTGTCAGGTACCCCTGACCTTTTTGTATTTTTCTCACATCTTTTGGGTCCTTTATACCCATTTGGGCATCTTTTTTTGTAGTCAACCTTTTCAAGGTTAATTACGAAATTCAAGCAAGGGATTCATATAAATATAAAGTTATGTGACCATAATAAAGGACCAAGCACTAAACATTATCTATCACCACCTAAGGTTTCATCTAATGGCATTATCAAGAGCATTCAAGAATCCATCTAGAATCCACCCAAGGGCAAGGGAATGCATTTTTATGTATACACTTCATAGGAGGGGAAGTTAATTCTTGCATGCACACATCTATTTACATCTAGCTACTTGCTCGCTATCAAGTGTGACATGCACAAGAGCCACCTAGGGCATGATTTTAACATACACACACATAGAACTGCATTGGGTCTGAGATGTAGTGCAATGCTCAATCATAAGTTCACTTTGTTAACAACCAAGGATAGTCGGACCCCTCATTTGCATTATTTTCTTTTTGGGGTTTGATGTGTTTTGGGTTTTTGCATGTCATTTCTTTGTTGCAGGTTACATACTACATATGTGGAATTGGTGAGACATACTAGCAACACTCAGAAAATTCCATCGAACATCTCGTGACCTTGTGAAGCTTGTTTTCAGAGCTCCTGAGTAGTCACAGGCACCCATAATAGGTTTGCACCACACTAGGCGCCCCTAACCCTCCATAAGCGCCATAATCCTGGAATTTCTGACACTCCTAAAATTTTTATAGGTTTCGGTGTGACACTTCCCTCCTCTTGTTCATTAGTTCATCAGTTTGGCACGATCTAGATTTAATTACAAATCAACTAAGTTATTTTATCCCTTTATTTGTAACTAGGGTTTTATAATTTCTAGCTTATCTTGATTGGGTCAATTATGTAATTCACTGCATATTTACAGTGTTATTACATAATTAGTATTAGGCATTTATTTATTTAATATTTGCTTAATCATTTGGTGAACTGACTCAATTGAACATTCGTAGGTTCCTCATACTTTTAATTTTCTCATTTTTCTAGGATTCTCTCATCATGGCAATCTCTATCCATGATTTCTTGTTAGCCAATCCTGAGTGTCATGCTAAAATTATTAATCTTTTGGCTACTACTCATGTTCCTGCCACTACTCATCCAGATGTCATTTATACGTCAATGCATTCTCTCAGCAGATTACTTTTCCATCTGCTACAGCTGAAAATCTTGTTGCATATGACAATTATCCTTTTTTATATATACAAGTTTGCATTAATAACCTATGTGTAAAATGCATTTTAGTTTATACTAGATCTGAGCTCAATCTTTTTCCTTTATCATTCATTTGGTATATAGGCCTTTCCATTGCTAATCTTAACCCAACATCTCTTTTTGTTCAAGCTTATGATTCAACTATGCATCCATGCTTAGGTATTGTCAACTTACTGCTTATAGTTGGGATAAAGACTATTTCTATCCCACTTTTTTTTGTTGATATCCCACTTCCATATAATTTTTTACTTGGTAGGCCATGGATTCATTGAATGCAAGCAGCGTCTTCTACAGTTCATCGATGTGTTAGATTATTACATGAGGGTTTTGAATATGAAATTCTCGCTGATCATACATCATTCCAACATTGCAACATAGATCCTAATATTGCATTACCTATTCCAATTTTTTCTATTATGCATCATGTTATTGTTCCATGACCTGAACATTATCTAGACAATTTACCTCCACTCGAGTGAACCATTCATACATTAGATGATATTCCATCCGCTTTAGTCTCACCCCCACCTGCCACTAATGTCATGGTACTTTATTGGGGGCATGTCCCTACATTGGACGTCATCTCATCCTCTTAGGAGCAACCTACATTGTCACTTCCACCTTTTACATGAAATCCCTTCATGATTAATGCTTATTGGCCACACATTTTTTTTTATCCCACTTACGTTGACACTATTTGCACACAATGGTTTGACTCAAATTGGGTTTACACTTGATTATATCTTACCACCACTACATTCACCGAATCTATATCATGGATATGTTTGCTTTATTGTTTCTTATGGTCTTTGAGTATTTCATTTATCAGTCTTTGTTACATGCAATACGTGCACTTCTCTACTCATACTTGGGAAAGCTTGGCTCGACTATATTGGTGGCACATTAGATCCTAATCATATCAACATTTCATTCCCCATGCCCTTTGGCCATGTTTTCATTTGCAACAAATCATTTCTCATATATTCACAAAACCTTACTTGTTGTTATGCACATGGATGTCCATTACCACCTTTCACTGACGAGGAATATGTAATGGGCATGTATAATCTATGTCGCAATGGATCTTTACTCGACCAACCACATATTATTACTTATCAGGTCTTTGACACATCTTCATTTGGTTTTGACCATGACAATGATGATTTTTGAGAAAAAAATATTGTTCTAAGGAGAAGACACACAAAGGATTCACACGTGGGAACAAGGTGCATTTTAAGGCACGAAAGGATAGGAAAGGAAACGTGCATCAAGACAAGTTGATTTGAGACTTAGCAATTTTCATGGATGCGGGATATTTTTGGAAGATAACGTGTGGAGCACACATCTGGATGGATACTTGCGTGACACGCAAATGCTATTTTGGGAATAAGTAACTGATAAGCGCCATGTATGAGCTTGATTTAATAATAGGATTACTTCTTCCAGTTAGATATAAGATGTTTATCATTAGCGCACTTCCATGTGTGAATGTTAATGTAAACACATATGAATATTATCAGCATGCGACCTATTTTGGGAAGTGCGTAGGCAGTGAAGGGAAAGTCCCCACCCCTATAAGTATGTATTGAACTATGTAGTTTAGTAAGTAGTGAATTATTGTAGAGTTATGTTGATGGATCTGATGTGCGCATGACTTATGGTGATTCTTTGTAATTGAATAAGCTTCTATGTATTACAGTGTTTAATGTAATGGAGTATATTAGATGGATAATGGTTTTAAACATGACTGTAACTAGTTCTTGTATGGTTAAATTTATTATAATTATTATTTAATTCATGATTCTCTAATATTTAGATCTGGTTAGGCACTATGGAATGTTTATGGTTATTTATGGTTTTGAATATGATATATCTTCATCACACTAACATCCTGCACAAGAAACTTTAAAGAGGGGCTTGGTACCTTTGTGTGCTTTGGGTGAGCGTTCATCTCATGTTGGGTGATGTGTCAACACACCTAGATTTTATACAATGAATTCTAGGTTGCATCATTGGTTTTGTTGTCAGAACCTCTTTTTTTGCTATTTTTAGGATGTTTCGCGATGAAGACTTACCGGTTGACCTTAGCAAGTAGTGAATTATTGTATAGTTATGATGTTGGATCTAATGCGCACATGACTTATGGTGATGCTTTGTAATGTAAGAAACTTCTATGTATTACAGTGTTTAATGTAATGGAGTATATTGGATGGATAATGGTTTTAAACATGACTGTAAATGGTTCTTATATGGTTAACCTTATTAAAGTTATTGTTTAAATCATGATTCTCTAAGATCTAGATCTGGTTATGCAATGTGAAATGTTTATGGTTATTTATGGTTATGAATATGTTGTGTCTTCTTCACACTAACATCCTACACAAGAAAATCTAAAGAGGGGCCTGGTACCTTTGCGCACTTCAGGTGAGCGCTCAGCTTGGGCTGGGTGATGTGCCAACGCACTGGGTTTTATACAGTGAATTCTAGAATGTCCTCAGAATATTACTTGTTCTTTTTGTGGGAAGAATAATAACTATGAGGAATTCCTGGAATTATATGATCATCTTAGCACGTAACATAAATAGGAGAACAAAGGCACATGGATGGTTAGAATACAACGCACTATGGAAAATCAGTGCATGCCAAAGTTGGCATCGGAACCTGAGGTATTACCTATGAAGATTACTACATGCGCTGAAGTTGTGCGTGCTAGGGAAGCATTACAGAAGAAGCCTACCATCACGAAGGAATAAGTTTTACATGTAAGGTACATGTATCATGCACATCAGAAGGAGGTTTATCAGGAAACCATGGAGGTACTCATAACTATTCTGGGTGAAATACAATTTTTAAAGGAACAGACATGGAAGATATAACAAAAGAAGGTAGTAGAGATAGTCCAGTCTGATATTAATGACTTAAAAGAGGTATGCAAGATGTTGCGCCACAAGAATATCATTCCATTATTAGGTAATTGGCTAAAGGGAAACACTTCGTGTGCAAGTATTGAGAATGGAAGAAAGATCCTGCATGCTAATCTTCCCCCTCATAGTTTGGATTATGAAAAGGAGATCACTCTGAATGTTGTTGTGGATGGGTGGCTCTTGAGTAATATATTGATTGATACAGGCGTGGAAGTGAATGTGCTTACTTTAGATGTATGGGTACAGATGGGAAGACCTCCATTACAACCATCCTCTAATGTATTGTTTATGTCTAATCAAACTAAGGCCACTCCCATAGGATTTTTAAAGGATGAATCTATTACAATACAAGGGGCCAAGTTCACTGAGGATTTTGAGGTCTTAACACTTGCAGAAGTAGACATCCTCCCAACTCTACTTGGGCACCCTTGATGTTATGCAAATAATGTTGATTTACGATTCACCAAAGGATATATAAGTTTTGAGAACAAGGAAGAAAGAGTAATTATCCCTTTAACAGATGTGAAATATGTACCTTATGTTGAACCTTTGAGTGAGGAAGACCTGAACAGAATTTATGTATGTGCCATTAAGGACCCGGAAGTACTTAAACCATGTAAGCAAGGAATCCTCCAGTGGGAAGATGCACAGTCTATTAATGATACTACAAGTATTGCTTGTGATAATTGGGCACATGACATCTATGAGATGGTTGGGCACGAAGTGAGAAGTGAATTTACACAGAGAAGTAAACCTCATTGTGTTAGGAGGATAGGTAACTATGTACCTCAGTACACTGGAGAAGGAGACCCTACGGTATTCCTACATGTCATGGAGGAGTAGTGGATGGATCAAGTAGAAAGAATAAATATGTTAGTATATACCATGCGTGGGACAACAGCGCGCTAGTGGATGATTCATAGGGATAATCTAATGGAATGGAATGAAGTCAGGATTGCTCTAACCACTCAGTTCTTCAAGAGAAATGTGCCTACTAAAATTTTCATGTATCATGGTAATCAACATGTTCAGCACCACGTTCGGTAGTGTGAGAGACTCTAAACAGAGGGGTAGGAAGCTTTACCACATTCACTATGGGTCCACAAGATTTATTCCACTTTACAAGGTGGCATATGCACTTGGTGTGTTTATGCAGAGCTACATATGGAGACTAGAAATTGGTAGGACTTGATTATAGGAATGACCCATACTTTTGACTACTTATCTACTAAACCTCTGGTGGAAGAAGCATTAAGGGTCATAAAGCACTTAACTAAGGGAGACAATGCGAATGCTGAAGAACTCACTCAGGATTTATTTGGTGAGGTAGACTCAGGAGCGCATTTTGATGAAGTAGAAGAGACAGATGCCACACTACTTAAGCACACTTGCTTTGAGAAGGAAAAAGGTAAGATGGTCTACATAGTAGATGATGGAGTAGAAAACCTGGATATAGATTATTCAGTAGGTACGCGTGAGGTGTTAGATAGTGTGGATTAAACGTTCGTGCCTATAATGAACCTATGAAGACCAAGAAAGTGAACATTGGCATGGATTTGGAACCTAAGGAGGCAATAATTGGGGATTATTAAACTGATTCTGAAGTGGCAAAGATAATTGAGTTACTACAATATTTTTAGGACTTATTTCCTAGGGGCTACCATGAGTTGAAAGGATTGCATGAGTCATTAGGGGAGATGAAGATTAAACTAAAGGAAGGTGTGTGCCTATTCAAGAAGAGACCTTAAAGGATGAACCCAAACCTGCACATAAAAGTTAAGGAAGAAATTGACAAAATGCTTAAATATGGCATCATCAAGCCCGTAGAGCAATTAGAGTGGGTTAGCACCATGGTGATGAGTATAAAAAAGATGGTTGGATTAGGATTTGTGTGGATTACAGGGAACTAAATGTTGCATGTGTGATTGATCATTTTCCTACACCTTTCACAAAGGAAATATTAGAAGGCGTTGCAGGGCGTAAATTTTATTCTTTTACAGATGGATTCTCTGTGTATCATCATGTTAGAATTACACAGGGGGATCAAGAGAACATGAATTTCACCAATGAATGGGGAATTTTTTCATATATTGTGATGCCCTTTGGTTTGAAAAATGTGCCTACTGTATTTTAACACATAGTTGTTTTAAGCATTCAAGGATTTTATTCACAACTTCCTGCATGTTTACTTGGATGAATGGATGGTGTATGCACTTATTAAGGATCATTGTGACAATTTGTGCCTGATGTTTGAAAGATGTAGACAGTTAAACATCTCTTTAAACATCAAGAATTGTGTGTTTGCTACACCATTTGGAAATTTTTTAGGGCACATCATTTGCAAGGAAGGGTTTTTAGTGGATCCAGCTAAGGTTGTAGTTATTGTAGGCCTAGAAGAACCTACCACTCAGAGTGAGGTGTGCAGATTTTCGGGTCACACAGGGTATTATAGAAAATTTATCAATGGATATACGAAGATTGTCACACCCCTGGAAGAGTTAATAAAAGGAAAAAGGACATTCTATTGGGGAGAACCATAGCAACACGCATTTGAGGCGTTGAAGGAGAGACTTACAACAGCTTCTATTTTGTGTTTTCCTTCATAGAACCAACTGTTTCATGTACATGTGGAGGCCTCTGGCAAAACCATTGGCATGGTGTTAGCTCAACTTGGAGAAGGTATTATAGATCATCCTATCTAATTTTTTAGGAGAAATTTGACTCCTGCAGAACAAAATTATATAATAACAGAGCGCGAGGCCTTTTCGATGATCTACATGTTGCATAAATTCATACAATACTTGCTAGCAACACCTTTTGTATTTTATACTAATCACATGACATTAAAATATGTGGTAAATAAGCACGTTTTATAGGGTCGCATATGTCGATGGGTGCTCTTATTCCAAAAATTTGATTTCACAGTTGTGGTAAAACTAGGTAAAAGTAAATCTGGCCCAGACCACTTATCAAGGATGTCAGATTCATAGTTGTACAGGTTACATTACACGCCTTTAGAATTGGAGAATATTTTTGTCTTTTTACAAATGGGTATGGCACCAGAGGGGATGAAATAACTAGAAAAGAAACAACTTGCAATTCTCACGACACCCTTTATGTTGATTAGTGGAGATTTATACAAACTAGGCCGATATGAAGTATTGCATCCGTTTGTACTGGAATATGAGCGCACATATATCATGGAAGAGGCTCGTGGTGGTATTGCAGGTAGGCACTATATAGGTGATGCCACCGTGTGAAATATTCTACTCGTTGGATTATGGTGGGAGACCTTGTACAAGGATTATAAAGAGTATTGTAAGGTGTGTGATCATTATCAGTGCCTTGGTAAACCTGGGGAAAGAGATGAAATGTCATTGAGGCCTATTGCTAGTGCGGAGCCATTTGAGAAATGGCCTATAGACTTTGTAGGTCCTATTTCACCAGCCGTGCGTAGAAATGGATCACGTTATATTATCACTTTTATGTATTATCTTACAAGGTGGGCAGAAGTAGCACCTACAAAGGATTGTACAGTAGCTACAGTAGTCAGGTTCTTATGGGAAAATGTTCTTACTAGGTATGGATGTTCGCTGAGCTTGATAAGGGGTATGGGCACACACTTTTTTAATGAGACAATCAAAATCTTATTGGATGAATTTATGGTTGTGCACCACAAGAAAACACCCTATCATCCTTAGGCAAACAATACTGTTGAGGCCTTCAACAAGATATTGAGTCAAACCTTGACATAATTTTGTGATGTTTGAAGGAAATATTGGGATGATAAAGTTTATGTTATACTTTGGGTGTATAGAACAAATTACAAGAGGTTGAATAAGGCCACACCCTTTCAGTTGGTGTTTGGCGCAGAAGCAGATCTTCCTATGGGATTCATGTCACCTTCTCTACGTATTACACGCGCTGGAGGTCTAGCTGATGACAAAACATTAGAAGAAAGAATTAACATGCTAATAAAATTGGATGAGAGGCGCATCATAGTGTGTTGGAGTCAGAATCAGGAAAAGGCTAGATAGAAGGCACGGAATGACCGACACATCAGGGAAAAAAAGCTTGAGGTTGGAAATAGGGTACTACTTTATGATTCTAATTTTCTATGCCATCCAGGAAAGCTTAAGGTGCATTGGTTGGGACCAAATGTTATCACTCATATACTTGAATCAGGTGTTTTCTAGTTAGAGGTTGTAGACACCAAAATTGGGTCACACTCCCCTTGGTCCCTTTTCGAATAGCCAACCTAAACATATTCACCTAACCATGACTCCCCTACTCCACATTAATATTAATTTAATTATTGAAAATTAAATTAATACTCATCCTCACTTCATTCATTATTTAAATACCTTAATTAAAATTAATTCCCACCTCACCCCACCACCTCACCTAGACACCTCACCACAAACCTATTTTTAACATATTTCCCTTGTACTAAGACTTAACATTCACTCACCATAACTAACCACATTCTCGTTCATTAAAACATAACGTTCCATTTTTTATCCGAGAGAATAGACTGAACTAGCTCAAAAAGATTGCCAAGATTTGGCATTTTTAGTAAACCTAGGGTTTCCCACCGTAACCGACATCGATCAACCCTAAACTGACACCAGTCACCCTAAACCGTCGTCAGTTACCTTATATTCTTATTAGTAACCTTGTTTGATAGGTTGGCCACATTCTTGAGTTTTGGAAAGAAGGAAATTTTCATGTAATCAAGAACCATATCCCCTTTCACACGTCTAGATAGCCATAACCAACACCAAGACTGATCAGAAGGTATTTTCATTCATGGTAGCATTTTAGGAAGCTCTGCCATAGTACCGAGCACCATTCCACAGATCAAGTGTCACCAGTATCTCTAACCACTTCTCCACCACTACAGGCATTTAGAACATTTCTGAACTCCAAGTAAGTTGGTTTCTCCTTTGTTACTTGTAGTTGTATTCTTTATTTTCCTTCATTTGTTCATTGTTCTTACTTATATCTATCCCTTAGCTTTCTCTCTATCAACCACCCCATCACACCCCACCTAAACTTCACAAAAACCTATCCTAAAACTGTCTCCCTATTGTAGACCTTATAAACATCCTCCAAACACTTTGTGTAATTAGAGAGAGGACCCAAAACTTGTTCTAAAACATCTTCAAATTCTCTCACAGTCACCGACACTAGTTAACCCTAACCGTGGTCGATCCGTCTTATATCAATATTGATCGTAGTGACTATCAACCGAACCTAAAAACTCAACCCTTAGCCCACCCCAAACTTCATTCAAAATATTACCACACCTGTTTTGGACCTGTCACCTCACTCTCCCCTACAGAGACCTTTCAAAATCTCTATTCTAAGATAGAAGAGAGCCCAAACATCCTCCACCTAACTCCATGTTAATTTTCATAGTTACCAATACCAGTCACCCTAAACTAGTATCAGTCCTACCTAAACCGAAATTGGTCACCCTCATCGGTGTCAGTCTTTATGTCTGATAATACTGCTCCAGACCAGCAACCTAAGTATCACACCCAAAACAACCCAAAATCTCACCCAACCTTACCAAGGCTCTTTATGTGACCTGTAGACCAGCTGCACTACCCGTAATGCAATCCAAAACCTTTTACCTGCATAGGATTTTAGTATTTAATTGGATCAAGGTTGATAGTAATTTGAGGCACCCAAATCAGAATGCTAGCACTAGATACTTTTACTTACATGTTTAATTTGTTATGTATTGATTTATAAACAATGGATTGACAGCCTTCTAGGAAGTATCATACTTTCTGGATCTAGCATACGCTAGGCAGTCCACTATCATATGTTATTTAACTCTCTTTTTGTGGTCTTGTTTTGTATTTTAGGTAGTTCCTCCTAGCCAAAAGGAAGCTCTCATAGGCAGCATTGGATCAATAAGTTAGAATGCACACAATGACCTTCAAACCGGCCATCACAACAGGTATTCCTCCTTGGCCCATACCCTTATCTGTTTCATCTAAATCCTTAAAGAAAATGGTGAAACAGAGGCACTTGATGGAATACAGTTACCCGGTTACTTTAACAGGAGTAGGCTAAAGCCCTAATATAAATAAATCTTCTAGGTATTTGTAATAAGGCAATGTTTCCATTTAGTATAGGTTTCCCTTTTTGTATTTCCTTTAATGTATTTTCTTCTTCGTCACTATGCTTTATCAATTTAGTTCGGTGTTTTGTGTAATAAGCATGTTTGCCTACTGGAAGCTAATTACAATCTGAAGTATTTTTATGTGCAGAGGACTACACATACCATTGGTGTGGGGTGGTTGTTATTTGTTATTCATAAATGGGTAAACATAAGAATAAATTGTTACACAGTGTTATTCAAGTATGGAAAGGATTTGTTAAAAAGGAGATTTACTTCTAAAGAAAATCCATAGATGGAAATGAATAAAGGGACAGTATAACACGAGGGTTAGCAGCGGTCGTGGAAACTACTATAGAGAGGCCGTGGTGGCGAGGTACTTCGGCACATGGAAGCACACAGAAGAGAAGTCTATAGCTAGAGGGTAGGAAGGTCGTGCTAGAAGGTTATAGACTGGGACACAAAATTGTACTGTGCGGAAATTTGTGGAAATTTTGAAAATGGTCAGTTAATGAGAGGATTTTTGGTAGGTGAAGGAGAAATAAATGTGCTAAATTTGTGAAAATATATATAAGGGCATGTGATGTGGATTCATTTTGACCTTTGCAATCACAAATATTCAAGTGAGATAAGTGCAACTGTGCCAAGAAAATCATGTTGAGGTGCGGAGAGTTGCGAAATCTAGACATGGAGAGATATATTTTGAGTACACAGAAAAGGCTTGTGTACCCATTTGTGAAGGGTTTGAGTGAAGCAGAAATCATTAAGAAAGAGCTAGGGCATGCATGGTTTGAAGCTAGGGCATGTGCAACTTTCGAGCTAGGGTTTGAAATTACTTGACACAGAAGATAACAGGCATGGGATTTTTATGATGGCATCTGAAGAAAGCACCTACACCAGGAACATAAAGGGAAAGAAAAAGGTGGAAGTTGAGGTTGAAATTGCTCCCAAGAGTAATGTTTTCATAGATGCAGTGCCTGGAAGAAGTAATAATTAGACAAGATTGGGATTTACATGTTCACAAATACAAAGTAAATGACTACAACCACTGCACCACTGATAACAAGGGAGAATTGGATGCTTTGTTGAATAAGAAGACCAAAAAGCACACTGTGGAAGATATGCTAGTGTATGACGATGCTGGGGAAAATTTTCTTAAGCAGGTAGGAGTTTATCATTTGTATGAGCTCCCATATTTTGGAAAGTATTAACCGTCATACTAATGGATTATGAGCATATCATGTGAGGACTTCTTCTATTTCACTGAACGGAGGGTTAGGCTTACAACAACCCTAATTGTAATGTTAATAGGATTGAAAGGCACAGGGACACACAATGTAAGTGATCTGACTGATAAAGTAGTGGTTATTGCCACAAGAAAGGAGTTGGTATATACCAAGGTCCACATGGAATGGACATCTACAGATTGAGGAAGTACCCTGTGTTGATCGAAGAACACTTAATACAGAAAGCACACAAGAAGTCTGCGTGGGAAAATGGGCCAGGTTTAAGGGCGTGAATGGATAGGAAGAACACACGCGTGGAACAAAATTTCAACATTCAGGACTTAGCTATTTTTTGGGCATGAAGATCTATTTTTGAGGAAGCACACGCATGTAGAAAACACCAACGATGCAGAGACATGTGCATCCTATGCATTGTTTTGTTTCTGGAGGAATTGGAGTACTCGATGGGCCAAAGTGATTTTGCATGGAGATAGTCTATTGAGATTAGGATCCCTCACAGAAAGGTTCAACTAATCAGTTATGTCTATAGATAACACACTTGCATGTGTGGCTATTCAATGAAAATGGTGTGTGGCTACTAATGTGGTATACAATTTATTTTTAGCACATAGATAAGCGGTGAAGGGAAAGTCCCCACCCTATATATATGTAGTGAATTACCTTTGGTAGGGATATGATAGAGGCATGTACAGTGGAAAGATAGTATCAACATTTCTACATCGCACAGTTTTCCATGAAGGATAGGACATGGAATCCATGGTGGAAACTACCCTATGCGTGCATCAGTGCATATATTGTCTAGGCCTCATTGTAAGAAGATTTACTGATACACGTTGTCGGAACTTAATTACAGAGGTGGAAAATATGTGACTACCATACCCTAAGTGACATTCTTGTGTGTAATCCAGGTCAGTGCTATGTTACATTGAGAGGCTTCATATCATGATTATTATTTAAACCTACTCTTTCCTAGATCTAATTCTGTCTATTGGGGACTGTTGATCAAAGATGTACTTGACAGATGAATATCATATGCTTTAAGTCTTCATCATGTTAACATCCTGCTATAGTCATACCCTAAAGAGCGTGTGACCTGGATACCTTTGAACGCACGCTTTGGAGCAGAAGTGCTCAGTTGTCAGGACTGAGTGATGTGTTAGTGCATCAACATCTATTATCTAGAAGATGAATGTCTAGGCTACATCACCAACGATGGTGTAGACATGCGTGCTGCAGACATTGTCTATTTATGGAGGATTAGATTCAGAGTGATTTTGCATGGAGACAGTCTAAGAATAGGATTGTCATCTCAGTTAACTATCAGTATGTCTATAGATAGCACACTTGCATGTGTGGATGCATAAAAATGATGCCTGTAAACTATTAATAGCATGTGGCCTATTCATTGGAATAGATAAGAGGTGAAGGGAAAGTCCCCACCCTATGTATATGTAGTGAATTACCTGGTAGGGAGATGATGGATATAGAGAGATAGATAATATAGTGTGTATATGTTTCTGGATTAACGTATTATATCCATGTGCGCATCGGCATAGATTGCAAGTATTGTATGTGAAGCTTCTGTATTATTGAGATAATTAAGAGATGGAAGTTATTGACTGAACCTAAGTGTCGATTCGTGTGTGTAATTTGGGAGTGCATGTTCTTATTTCTATCATGATTATTCAGTAGTAGGAAAGGCTATTCTTTCCTAGATCTAGATCTACATCATGCATTGTATAAATGATGTATTAGTTATGGACCCATATATTGTAATTCTTCATCATGTTACACATTCTACTTAGCAATGCTAAAGAGGAAATAGGTACTTTTGGGCACTTCTAGTGAGCACTTCAGTGCAGGCTGAGTGATGTGACAGCGCATCTAGGGTATTATCTAGTGAATTCTAGGTTACGCATCATTAGCTCCATTTTCTGGGACCTCTTTTTCATTTGTGTTTCAGAATGGTTTGCAATGAAGACATACCAGTTAACTCTATTGGGAAGTATTGAGGAGTGGATACATGATACCTAGAGGAAGAATATCCATAGGCTGTTTAGAATTAGATCTGGAGTTTAACACATGCAGTTGGAAAGAACATAATCTGTATGACAGGTTATATGAGAGATGTTTCAACTCCATCTTTCCACCATAGAATTATACGAGTGGCTGATTGCTTATGCATCTAAGAAGAATTGGAGGTATTGTGGACTTGTCTGGACACAGGAAGAATGTTAGGCCCTTTATGATGTTGATCTGATCTAGAATCACAAGATGGTTGATATGTGGTTTTGTGGTGTTCTAATAGTTATATTCATGAATATTCAATTTTGACGTATTATTTCCTGGAGGTAGCTAAATTCTAGTATTTTTGGTACACCTAGAGGAGCATAACTGCAAGTTATTCCATTGGTGATCAAGATCTTGATGGTAAATTTGAACCTAGAGAGTAAAATGATGGCTAACTAAACCTCACCATGCATGAGGGCAGGAACAAGTTTGTTGAAAGATGGCAGGGACCTAGTGGACAGAGAAGAAGAGAGAGGAAAGGTGGCTTAAGTGTGAATGAGGCATACAAGAGGGAGATAGAGAAGAAACATTTTGTTGTAGAAAGTATGGCATTGAGGAGAGACATGGCTCGTGAAGGATTTGAATCTCATGTAGAAGACATGGAGCCAGAGCATCAAGAACTCCCCCATTTGGGAAACCATGACAGGAGATCCCCTCTCTTGTCTTAACATAGAAGTGTCCCAGCAAAGACTACCTAGGCTGCATGTGCCAAGTATCTTAATCCACCTAGTGACCTAGCCCTTGTGCTTGGTTTTCTGGTATCTATTACGATAAGTAATCATCAAGTGAAATTGGGAAACAGGAGAATCAAAGTAAGTCAGAGAGCAAGTACATCAATGGCAGGAAAAATTGCTTCAATGTTATATGGAGGAACATTTTTAGGCGCATCATCTACACAAGAATATAAGTGTGACACATGAATGTTGGATTCACATTTGGAAGTGGAACTACCACACAAACTATAGAAATGCTTCAGTATAGTACTACTATCGAAGCACGAAGAGAGTACATATATAGATCCTATTCGAGACACATGTGGAGGGTTAGGTGGTATAGGTGGTTCAAGTTTCTGTGGATCTAGTGGTTCTAGAGGAAAGGGTAATATAGGAGGTTTTGGATCAGGTGGGAAAGGTCTAAAACCAACCCCAGAGTATTTATATGGAGATGTATCTTCATATTTTGGAGTATAGAGGCATAGAAGATGTTGCTAAGAATTTGCACATGTGTGAAATTGGTTGTGGCACGTGAAAAGGGGATCACGAAATTTGAGCACAAGGCAAGTCAATTTACTACTATATTATAGGGACGTGGGCACACATTTGGTATAAGAATTTTGACCCTAATCAAACTTGTGTGGATTATGTAGTGCTAAAGGATGCCTTTCTTAAAAGAGTTCCATATCCCTGAATTTGAGTAGAAGAGTATAAGTGCACTCAAGGATATCAAGAAAGGCACTAGTGAGAGTGTATGTGAGTATTATGCCCATTTTAAAACACTCTTATTTAATATTTCTTATAATATGCAATGCAAGATAGCATGCATAATGGTTCTTTGGAAGATTGATTATGCCATTCAGTAGAGACACTATCACATAAGACATACATTGATCCACATGAAGCACTGGAAGCAACTTTATGTACTGAGGAAATTGAGTGTATTGAGACTGATGTTAGTCCATTCTTAGAGGCACATATTATAGCTATGAGAAAACAATTATAGAAGCTATCAAAAAATTCATCCCATGAAACATTCTCAGGAATTTGGTGTACAGATTATGAAGTAGAAACTCACACCAAGGATAGTTTCCCTTATAGATCTATACGCTCATTATTACTGGACTATGAGATCTATCATTTAAATCATGATGTTAGTCAATGTCACTTTTTACAGCATGTGATAAGTAAGAATGTATCTTAGTTTAGTGTAAAATTTTCTGGTTCATGACCCATGATATAAAGATTGTCAGTTGATTGTTCATAAAGATGCTATAGAGTTGATTGTTCACGATCCTAGATGTACACACAAGAACTAAGGCATGTTGGGGTACGATAGAAAAGCTGTAATAGATAATTCTAAGGGTAAGAATGAGCACAAGATTGAGATCATAATCAAACATGCTATGATAAGAATGAGGGGAGTTTTGAAGGAGTTCATGGAAGAGGATGTGGATATCGTGGTGGATATGGAGGACGATGGCCATGGTGGAGGAAGAGGTGAGTTCCCTTGTGGGACATGTTATATGTGTGGATCTCCTAACCACTATAGGCATGAATGTTCTAAGAATATTGCATGTTATTTCTATGGAAAGAACCATAGCTATGAAGATTTCCTAGACTTATATGAGCATATGAGTAAGAAACATAAGCAGAGAAAAAAAGGCGTCGGGATGGGTAGAATCTAGTGCATAGTAGAAGATCATTGGATGCCTAAGATAGCACCAGGACTTGAGGTGTTAACAGTGGATATTACTACATGAGTTGAAGTGGCACGCGTAAGAGAGGCATTGCACTTGAAGCCTACAATCACCAAGGAGTTAGGTTGTTGGATGCAAGGTACCCAGCATTACTTGCTCATCAAAAGGAAGATGCTATGCAATGGAAGCTACCATGGAGGTACAAAGGAATCTTGCTCATCAAAAGGAAGTATATCAGGATACCATGGAGGTACAAAGGAATCTTTTGGGTGAGATACGATTTAAAAGAGTAGAAGAAGGCATCACAGATAGTCTAAACAGATATCCGATGATCCACGAGAAGTGTGGAAAAATGTTGTGCCAGGGAGAACATCAATCCACTATTACGAAGTTAGTTAAAATGGAACACTCTATGCGCAAGTATTGAGACCAGACGACAGATCCCTACAAGTAAATATTCCCCTTGATAGCATTGACTATGACAACGAAATTACTCTGAATGTTGTTTTGGATGGATGGTTGTTAAGCAACATATTGATTGATATAAGTGCGGAAGTGAATGTGCTTACATTAGATGTATGGGTACAAATGGGGAGGCCTCCATTACATCCATCATCTAATGTGTTTGTTTATGGAAAACTGGACTAAATCCACTCCCATAGGAGTTTTGAAGGATGCATTTATAACCTGTACAAGGGGCCAAGTTCATGGGGGATAACTGAACCTACGCACACGTGCAGGGCAGGAGATAGTTTTCATGATTGAATTTGGATCAGATTTAGCACAGGTAGAAAGCACACAGAGAGGAAACGCATATTAATTTTCTATATGATTCACATGACCTCTTTAGGTATTCGCACTTGCATAGATAGTTTTCAAGAATTTGGATCAGCACAGGTATTTTATTAATTTTCTATATTAATTCACACACCTCTTTAGTGCAATACATAAGGCTAATATAGCCAGTAAATCAACCTCCTAGAAAATAGGAAGGAGTTACAATAATTAACCCGGAATGTTATTCACGGGTATAACAAACTCTATGAATAATATATTGTTGAAACAATATATTATAACAAAATACTTTCAAACCTAATATTTAATATATAACAATATTAAATACTAGGTAACAAACTATAATGTAAAACATTAATATTTAATTTCCTAACATTCCCCCCTCCGCTAATGGTTTTCTAGTATCTAGTAACGATCCAAGTAATCAACAAGTGGATTTGGGAAATGGAGAACTAGAGTAAGTCATGAATAATCACACCAATGGCAGGATAAATGACTTCAATGTTATTTGGAGGAATACTTTTCAGGTGCATCATCCACATAGAATGTAAGCGCACCAAATGTTGGATTCACCTCTGGAAGTAGAACTACCACACAGACTATAGGGGTTTAGTATAGTACTACCGTCAAAGCACAGGGGAGTACATCTATAGGTCCTATTCCAGCTATAGATGGAGGGTAAGGAGGTATAGATGGTTCTAGTTCTAGTGGATCTAGTGGTTGTGGAGGTCAGGGGAAACACAGGAGGTTCTTGATTAGGTGGGCAAGGTCTGCACCAACCCCAGAATATTTATATGGAGATTTCTCTTCATTTTGGAGTATAGAGGCATAGAGGATGTTGTTGAGCATGTGCACATGTGTGAAATTTTGTGGCATGTGAAAGGGATCATAGCTTCTGAGCATGCAAGGCAAGTCAATTTGACTACTACATTACAGTTAGGACTTGCACACAACTGTTATAGGAAGTTTGACCCTGATAAAACTTGCGTGGATTATGCAGTCTGAAGGATGCAGTTTCTTGAAAGAGTTATATATCCTTGAATTTGAGTAGAAGAGTATAAGTACGCTCAAGGATATTAAGCAAGGCACTACTGAGAGTGTACGTGAGTATGATGCCCATTTTAAAACACTCCTATCTAAGCTTTCTTATGATATTCATGCAAGCCATCATGCACAATGGTTTGTTGGACGAGATTGATTACACCATTCAGAAGAGCAACTGTCACATAAGACATACAGTGATCCAGCTGGACTGTGAAGCACTTGAAGAATAGCTTTACATGCTGAGGAGTTGGGAGCATTGAAATTGGCCATTAGTCCATTCTTAGAGGCACAGATTGTAGCTATGGCAAAACAGTTAGAGAAGCTATCATCTAAATTAGCCCATGAAATGACCTGCTCTGAGGACATTTGGTGTACAGATTGTGAAGTAGAAGGTCACACCAAGGATAGTTGTCCTTAAATAGAATAGTATGCTCATTATTGTTGGACTGTGAGATCTGTCATTTAATCATGATGCTAGTCACTGTTACAGCACGCGATAAGGAAGAATGTATCTTGTTACTGTAAAAAAATTTTGGTCCACGACCCATAATACTGAAGATTGTCAGTTGATTGGTCAGATCCAAGATGCTATAGACATTGGGGTATGAAAAACAAGCGTGATGGATAATTCTAAGGGTAAGAATGAGCACCAGGATTAGGATCATATTCAAACATGCTATGATAGGAATGATGGGAATTTTGAAGGAATTCATGGAAGAGGATGTGGATATCATGGTGGATATGGAGGATGAGGCTTGGTGGAGGAAGAGGTGAGTTCCCTCATGGAACATGTTATACATATGGATCTCTTGACCACTATAGGTGTGAATGTCCTCAGAATATTGCATATTCATTTGCTGTGGAAAGAACCATAGCTATGAAGAGTGCCCAGACTTATATGAGCATCTGAGTAAGCAACATATGGTAAGAAAACAAAGGTGTCGGGATGATTAGAATCTAGTCATGCGGTAGAAGATCAGTGGATGCCCAAGTATAAACACTAGGACACTGAGAAGATTAACAGTGAAAAGATTACTACACAAGCTGAAGCATCGTGTGCACAAAGAGAGGCATTACACCAGAAGCCTACAATCACTAAGGAGGACGTTTTTCATGTAAGGTACCCAGATCCTGCTCATCAGAAGGAGGTTTATCAGGATACCATGGAAGTGCTAAGGAATCTTCAGGGTGAGATACAATACTTAAAGGAGTAGAAGAAAGCATCAGAGACAGTCCAAACTGATATCGATGATCTGAGAGAAGTGTGAAAAATGTTGCACTAGGAGAACATCATTCCACTATTAGGAGTTGGTTAAAAGGGAACACTCTCACGCATAAGTCTTGAGACCAGATGATAGATCCTGCATGTAAATATTCCCCCTAATAGTATTGACTATGACAAGGAAATTCCTTTGAATTTTGTTATGGATGGGTGACTGTTGAGCAACATATTGATTGATACATGTGCGGAAGTAAATGTGCTTACATTAGATGCATGGGTACAAATGGGGAGGCCGCATTGCAACCATCATCTAATGTGTTATTTATGGCAAAACCAGAACTAAGGCCACTCCCATAGGAGTTTTTAAGGATGCATCTATAACCATACAAGGGGCCAAGTTCACTGGGGATTTTGAGGTATTAGCACTTGCAGAAGTAGATAGTTTTCCAGCCTTGCTTGGATGCCCTTGGTGTTATGTGAATAATGCTGACTTGAGATTCAATAAGGGGTATATCAGCTTTGAGAACAAGGAGGAAAGGGTTGTGATACCTTTGATAGATGGGAAGTCTACACCATATGTTGAGCCTCTAAGTGAGGAGGACTTAAACAGAATCTATGTATACGTGCTATTCAGGACCCAGAGGTCAATGAGCCATCAAAAGAACACATCCTACAGTGGGAGGATCCTCATTATATTATTGATACTATGAGTATTTCTTATGATAATTGGGCTCATGGTACATATGAACTAGTAGGGTGCGAGGTAAAAAGCACAATTGCGTGCAAGAATGGAATTCATTCGATTCGATGGATAGGTAGCACAGTACCTTGGTATATAGGGGCAGAAGATCTTCCTATATTTTTGAAAGCCATGGAAGCACAGTGGACAGATCAAATTAAGAGAAGAGATATGTTAGTGTATACCTTGCACGGGATAACAATGCACTGGTGGGTAGTCCACAGAGATAATATTATAGAATGGGAGGAGATTGGAATCACCCTATCTACTAGGTTTTTAAGGAGCAATGCACCTATGTAGATCTACACTTATAATGGTGATCAACCTATTCAGCATCACATTCAACAGTGTGAGAGACTCTGGACAGTGGGATAGGAAGCATTACCACCTTCACTCTGGGTGCATAGATTGTACTCTACTCTACAAGGATGCACATGTGCCTAGTATGTATACGTAGAACTACATCGAGAGACTGGGAATTGGTAGAATTTGACTACAGGAATGCTCCAGACCTTTGACTACTTCTCGACTAAACCTCCAGTAGAAGAAGCATTAAAATTTTCAAGCACTTAACTATGGGAGATAGTGCAAAGGTAGAAGAGCATATTCAAGAATTATTTGGTGAGACAGAGTCTAGAGCGCATTTTGAAAAGGAAGAAGAAATGGACTCCATACTACTTGAACACTTGCCTTGAGAAAGAGAAAGGAAATATGGTTTACATCGTGAATGATGAGGAAGCTGAGAACCTGGATATTGAACATTCCCAAGGGGTGTGTGAGGTCTTGGATAGTGTAGATAAGGATACGCATGCCTATCATGAACCCATGAAGACAAAGAAGGTGAATATAGGTTCAGAGGCTGAGCCAAAGGAGGTCATAATTGGAGACTATTGGTCAGAATCAGAAGTGGCAAAGATCATTGAGTTACTCAGGGATTATCAAGACTTATTCCCTCGAGGGTATCATGAACTTAAAGGCATGCATGAATCACTTGGGGAAATGAAGATAAAGCTTAAGGATGGTGCATGCCCAGTTAGAAAGAGGCCTTACAGAATGAACCCCAATTTGCGTGAAAAGGTCAAAGAAGAGATTGATAACATGTTGAAATATGGAATTATCAAGCCCCTTGATGAGTCAGAATGGGTTAGTCCAATGGTGATCAGTATCAAGAAGGATGGAAGAATTAGAATATGTGTGGACTACAGGGAGCTGAATGTTGCATGTGTAACAGATCCATTCCCTACACCATTTACTGAGGAAATACTAGGAGTTGCAGGGCACAAAATATATTCCTTCACATATGGGTTTTCTAGGTATCATCAGGTTAGGATTGCTCAGGAGGATCAAGAAAAGACAAATTTTACTACTGAATGGGGTAGTTTTTCCTATACTGTGATGCCTTTTGGACTGAAAAATGTGCCTGTTGTATTCTCGCAGATAGTTGTTTAGGCATTCAAATATTTTATTCACAACTTTTTACAGGTTTATCTAGATGATTGGACAGTATATGGGCTTGTGAAAGATCATTGTGACAATCTGTGCTTAATGTTTGAACGGTGTAGACAATTGAGTATCTCTTTAAACATCAAGAAGTGCATATTTGCTACACCTTTTGGAATACTGTTAGGACATATAATCTGTAAGGAAGGTTTGTTGGTTGATCCAGCTAAGGTTGCAGTCATTCTAGGCCTGGAAGTGCCTACCAGTCAAAGTGAGGTGCACAAATTTTTGGGTCACACAGGATATTATCAGAAGTTCATCAAAGGGTATGCCAAAGTTGTTACACCCTTGGAAGAATTACTAAAAGGGAAAGGTACATTTTATTGGGGAGAACCGCAACAGTGTGCGTTTGAGATATTAAAGGAGAAACTTACTACCACACCCATTCTACACTTTCCCTCATGGGATAAACCATTTCATGTGCATGTGGATGCCTCTGGCATGGCCATTGGTGTTGTGTTAGCTCAACCTGGTGAAGGTATTGTAGATCATCCAATTTGTTTTGCTAGTAGGAAGCTGACTCCTGCTGAACAGAATTATACAACTACAGAGCACAAAGCTTTGTCAATGATCTATGCATTGCACAAGTTTCGACAGTACTTGTTAGCAACACCATTTGTGTTTTATACAGATCACATGGCATTGAAGTATTTGGTGAACAAACCATCTTACAAGGGTGCATATGTAGATGGGTACTCCTATTTCAAGATTTTGACTTCACAGTTATGGTGAAGCTAGGGAAAAGTAACTCTGGACCAGACCACTTGTCTAGAATTCACTCAGGAGAAGAAGCACAGACAATTGAAGAAACCATGCCAGATGCACAGTTATATAGGTTACAATGGATGCCATCAGAATTAGAAGACATTGTTGTCTTTCTACAAACTGGTGTGGCACCAGAAGGAATGAAGGCATTAGAAAAGAAACAACTTGCTATACGTGCAGCACCATTTATGTTAATCAGTGGTGACCTCTACAAGTTAGGAAGAGATGAAGTATTACGTTGTTGTGTATTAGAGCATGAGCACAAGGATATTATGGAAGAATCCCATGGTGGTATTGCAGGAGGCCACTATGCAGGTGATGCAACTACCTGAAAGATCCTACTTGCTGGATTATGGTGGGAGACACTGTATAAATATTGTAAAGCGTATTGCAAAGCATGTGACCATTTTCAGCATCTAGGTAAACCAGGGAAAAGAGATGAGATGCCTTTGAGACCAATTACTAGTGCCGAACCATTTGAGAAATGGGCCATCGACTTTGTAGGACCTATTTCACCAGCCGCGCGTAGGACTGGGTCATGCTATATCATTACTTGTACAGATTATCTCACAAGGTGGGTAGAAGCAACACCTATGAAGGACTGTACAATGGCTACAACAGCTAGGTTTCTATGGGAGAATGTTCTTACAAGATATGGATGTCCTTTAAGCTTGACAAGTGATAGGGGTACACACTTTTTGAATGAAACAATCAGGATCCTATTAGATGAGTTTATGGTTGCACACCATAAAACTACACCCTATCATCCTCAGGAAAATGGAACTACTGAGGCTTTCAACAAGATTTTGAGCCAGACATTGACAAAAAATTGTGATGTTGGAAGAAAGGATTGGGATGATAAAGTGTCAGTTGTTCTTTGGGCATATAGAACAACTTATAAGAGATTGAACAAAGCCACACCATTTCAGTTGGTGTTTGGCACAGAAGTCATTCTCCCTATAGAATCTATGTTACCTTCTTTGTGCATTGCACGTGCTGGAGGTCTAGCTGATGAGCAGGATTTAGAAGAGCATATTGAGAATATGATTCAACTGGATGAGCAACGAGCCATAGCACGATGGAGTCAGAAGCAGGAAAAGGCCAGGTAGAAAGCATGGCATGACAGAAACATAAGGGATAAGAAGTTTGAGATTGGAAAAATGGTACTTCTCTATGACTCTAAGTTCTTGCACCATCCAGGAAAACTTAAGGTACATTGGTTAGGGCCATATGTTATTACTTACATCCTTGAAATAGGTGCTTGCCAGTTAGAAGCACTAGATGGAACACGGCTACCCGGTTACTTCAATGGGAGTAGGCTGAAGCCCTACTATAAATAAGTCTTCTTGGTGTTTGTAATAAGGCAGTATTGCCATTTAGATTAGGTTTCCATTCTGTATTTCCTTAATGTATTTCCTTCATTGTCATATGCTTTGTCACTTTAGTTTTTGTTGTTGTGAAATAAGCACGCTTGCATGCATGAAGCTAATTACTATATGAAGCATGTTTATGCGCAGAGGACTGCACATCCTTTTAGTGTGGGGTGGTTGTTGATATCTAGGTACAATATTGTGGGAATTGAAAGATGAAAAGAATAAGCTGCTACGGGTGTTTGTCAAAGTAAAAACATTGCTTCTCAAAAGTGACCAAGGATGGAAATGAATGAAGGAACAAGTATAATGTGAGGTAAGTAGAGGCCATGATAACTACCAGGATAAGGTACAGTGATGAGGTACTCAGGTGCAAGGATGTGCGCTGAAGAGAAGTCTGTGACCAGAGGGTAGGAAGGCATGCTAGAAGGTTATAGCTAGGGCACGAGGATGTAACACGCAGAAAGGATGGAATTGGTCAATTAATGAGAGGATATTTGGTAGGTGAAGGAGCAATGAATGTATCAAAAATTTGAAAATCTATATAAGGATGGGATGCGAGTTCATTTTTACCATTGCAATTAAGATTATTTGAAAGAAGCCAAGTGTGAAGAGCTGAGTGATCATTTTAAGGTGCGAGAGGTGTGTAACCAGTCATGACAAAGAGATATGTGCACAGAAGAAGCTTGTGTCCCTAGTGGTGAAGGGTTTGAGCAAAGTGAGGTGACAGAGATGAGCTAGGGCATGTAATTTCACCTAGGGCATGCTGAATCAAACTAGGGTTTGCTTTGCACCTTACAGAATTTGAGTGGAAAGGATCTACAAAGGATTGCAAGGTAGAAATGGCACCCAAGAAAGTAGTTGTAGCAGGAGTGAAGGGAAAGAAGAAGGTGGTAGAAGAAGAAGAAGAGATGGCTCCAGAAAGTAATTTTTTTAGATGCAATATCCAGAGGGGGTTATCATTGGCCAAGAGTGGGATTCTCACATAAGGAAAATCAAAGTGAGTGAGTACAATCACCGTACCATAGAGAATAAGAAGGAGTTTGACACGTTGTTGAACACGAAGACAAATAAATGCATGGCGGAAGACATGCCAGTGTATGATGATGTTGGTGAGAAGCTCTTGTAGAGGATAGGAGTTTACCAACTATATGAGCTCCCTTACTATGGGAAATATGAGCCCTTGTACCAATGGCTCATGAGAAGAGTGCACAAGGACTTTTTCTACTTTGCAGGTCGCAGAGTCAGAATTTCAGCTGCACTCATCTCCATGGTAACGGGGTTGAAAGGCACAGGAGATGATTTGTGAGATGATCTGATAGAAAAACCACAATATTGGAGACCAGAAAGGAGTTGGGGTATACAAAGGGTCCGTGCGGTATGGACATTGACAAACTAAAGAAGTATTCTGTTGTGTAAGCGGTCGTGCATCTTGTTACAAAGCTCAATGACCAGGAAAGGTGGTCACAAGTGAACACCATGTGGCTGCACATTGCCAAAAATATGTCTGAAGGAGTAGTCTACAACATTTCATGTTATATTGTAGAGACAATCATTGAGGAAGCATGCACAGGAGGAAAGATCAGCTTTGGAGTTGTTCTATTATCACTGGTGTTCATGGAGATCGGAGTACCTGATGGACCAAAGGAGAAGGTATGGGAGTATCCAATGGAACACAAATCACCTGTAGAATGCTTCAAGAAGTACTTGTGTGAGGGATCCATGACAGAGTAGGTTAAGCAACAGGCTGAGAAGTGGTATGATAGGCTCTGTATGAATTTTGAGGAAGAATGGCGCATCCCCAAGGACTTGCCTTTGGTGGTTGGAAAGGCAGTTCAATTCATTGTATACCATCATTTTTGTATAGCGTGGTTTACCATGAAAGATGGAGCATGGAGCCCTTGGTGTAAGTTTCCATATGCATTCATAACAAGGTACTTCCAGGCATTAGTACATAAGTTTACAGATGTGCGGTGACTGACATTCAACGCGGATAAGGTAGATTGTGACTACCACACACTAAGGAAGAAATATGTGTATCCAGGGTGGGGTGCATATGTTGAAAGACTCATTTTAGATGTATTGAGCATTAAACCAATAAGTTTGGTGGTGGGAGATATTGGAGCAGTGTTGGTGTATCTCCAACTAAAGCCAAAGATGGAGAATAACAAGTATGTGGAAGGTGAGTTCACACTTCCAGCACCACCAAAGGGAAAGCATACAATGGAGAACATCCCAATGCCTAAGCCCATAGAGCCAATTGAAGTGGAGGATGAGGAGGATGAGCACAAAGATAGTGGTGGTTTGGAGCATAGAGGTAGAAGACATCCTACGAATAAGGATGAAGCTAAGCACACCACTACACCACCTCAGCCACAAGAGGGGGATGATGAGGACTTGAATGTAGTCCAAGGGGAGCACAAATTTAAGAGGGTGTTCAGGAGAACAAGGACCCAAGGTGCTACTCCAAAAATGGTGCGCAGATCACCCAGAATCTCTCCATAGAAGGAGGTAACCATGCAAAGAAGGAGGAAACTGAAGTTGAATGAGGAGGCAGAAGAGTCAGAGGAAAGCATGCCTAATTCTCCTACACTTCTAGAGAACATAGAAGAACAAAAGGATGAGGAATCAAAGGAAAGAGGAGAGGAAGAAAAGGGACCAGAGGAGACAGTTGTAGAGACTTCTCAGGACATGGAGACACAAGTCCCAAATTTGGAAGCTAAAGTCCCTAAGCAGCAACGGTCTAGAAGAATGAGTGGAGAGCACATTCCACCAGCTATGGGCTATGCAGAGGACACAAGTAAAATTGTCTACGCCCACTTCTAGAGCACACTGATAGCACAGAAAGATTTATTGGCTAGGGAGCTAATGGATGAGGATATGGCCACAGTGCACACTCGAAAGAAACTATCATGGTCAATGCACACACACATGGATGAGCCATAAATTTGATGTATGTGAGGAGTCATGCATGTATCAGATGGCTGAAGAAGGCACCCAAGCTAGACATATGATAGTAAAGCCTACTATCATGTCAGATGAGCAGGTCAGTAATGCATTGGTGAAGGTTTCTACTAAAGGTGGTAAGGAGAAATATGGACAAAGCTACCACAATTAGGGTGGTCAGAGAGGAGATTAAAACTAAGGATGGAGAAATAGCGTGCATAACAAAAGAGAGGGACTAAGCGCAGAAGAAGAATTTTTTATTCATCAGCATCGCAGAGGAGATTGGTGAAAATGTCATAAGAGCTAGGCCACACTTGGAGACCAAGGTACCATAGATGTTTCCCTCAGTGATACATTATGTAGGAAAGTTGGTGGACCTGGTACTTGAAGATGAACCTCTGCGCATGCCAGTGCCAAGGGATCCAGAACAAGAGGTAGAATGAGAGAAAGCTTTAGTGATACGAAAGATTACATCCTATGAAGGGATGTTGCAAGTGCTACAAGAAGAATTGAAGAAAGTAGACCAGGCTTTAAACATCTGCACAGCTCCAGAGGTGCTTATCAACATAAAGACCCTGGAAGAAAACAATGAGGTCCAGAGAGCAATGAAGGATGAAACATTGGGCCACGTAGAAATATTGTCAATGGTTAAGCAGAAGTGCGAGGCCCTGGCAGCAACACAAGATCCACAAAGACTCAGCTAGAAGAGCTTGGGAAGCTCATTGCACAGAAGATGGATTTTCTAGAGGGAAGAATGACCTCAATGTCCAGCATTGTGTTAGTCTTGCAAAATGAAAAAGGGGAGATTGTGAGGGATGAATTGGATTCCATTGTTGTGGAAATTCCAGAAAAAGTAGAACAAGCACTCGTTGAATGGTAGACCTTGGAGGCTGAAATAAAACAAGAATATCCTGAATTAGTTGTTCAGGTTGAAGAAGAGACTGCAGGGTAAAACATTCTTTCATACATTCATTCATTCTTTCCATTCTTTCCATTCTTCTATTCTTTACTTCAGTTGTTGGAGATACTTGTTATCGGGGCGACAATGAGATTAGTGTGGGGTAATGTTGATCAAAGAACACTTGACAGAGAAAGCACACAAGAATTCCATGTGGGAAAATATGCTCGGTTTAAGGGTGCGAATGGATAGGAAGAACACACGCGCGAAGTAGAAGTTCAACATTTAGGACTTAGCCATTTTTGGGCATGAAGATCTATTTTTAGAAGATGGCATGCAGAACACACCAATGATGCAGAGATGTGCACGCCACACATTGTCTATTTCTGGAGGATCATATTCAGAGAATTTTTGCATGGAGACAGTCTAAGAATAGGATTGTCACCTCAGTTAACTATCAGTAGTCTATAGATAACACACTTGCATGTGTGGCTATGCATGAAAATGGCACATGTGGCTATTAATAACATGTGACCTATTTTTGGAATAGATAAGCGGTGAAGGGAAAGTCCCCACCCTATATATATGTAGTGAATTACCTGGTAGGGATGATATGGATGGATATGGAAAGATAGATAACATAGTGTACATGTTTCTGGATTACCGTATATCAGATCCATGCGTGCATCGGCATAGATTGCCAGTATTGTAAGAAGCTTCTGTGTTATTGTGATAATTAAGAGATGGAAGATATTGACTGAACCTAAGTGTTATTCCTATGTGTAATTGGGTAGTGCATGTTCTTATTTCTATCATGATTATTGTTTAAACCTATTCTTTCCTAGATCTAGATCTATCATGCACTGTATAATGATGTATTAGTTATGGATCTATATGCTTTAAGTCTTCATCATGTTAACATTAGATAGTGGAGGCTAGGATCATAGAGGCCGAAGGAAGCCCATAGACAAAGTGGAGAGTGAGCGCACAGATTCTCCACCACAGGTGCAAGATGGAGAAGATGAATTAGACATGGATGCAATCCCTGAAGAGTGCCGGTTTAAGATGGTAGTAAGAAGAACCATGACCCAAGGCACAAGAACACCACATCCTGTAAGAATATCACCTAGACTCTCCCCTCAAAAAGAGGCACCTGAGGAGAAGAGAAGGAGAAAGCTGAAGTTGAATGAGGAGGCGGAGTCATCTAAGGAGAGCGCTTCTGGAACCCCAGTGTAACTAGAAGATGTGGAAGAACCCAAAGATGAAGAAATGAAAGATGAAGAGGAAGGGGTGAAGAAAGTAGAAGAGGCATTGCAAGAGTATCCCATCGTGCATGTTACTACTCAAGATGAAGAAGGGCCAACTTCAAACCTTTACACTCAGGTTCCTGAGGGGCCAAGAACAAAGAGAACAAGTGAAGAATATGTTGTGTCAAGTATGGGCTATGCTTAAGACATAAGAAAAATCATCCACACCTGGTTTCAGAGCATAGTGGGCCTTAAGGAATTATATGGATGGTAGCTGATGGATCTAGACATGGAAACCACGTGCACAAGGAAACAATTATCCTAGTCCATGTAGACCCATATGGACAAACCAAATTTCAACATCTGCGAGGATTCTTGTGTATCAAGGAGAGTGAAGAAGGCACCCCAAAGTAGAAATATGATAATAAAGCCTACTCTAATGTCTGGGGAGCAAGTGAGAAATTCCTTTGTTAAGGTATCTACAAAGGTGGAACGGAAGAACATTGGTAAGGTTGCCACCATTAGAGCGCTACTTGAAGATAACAAGGAAAAAATTGTAGAAATAGCACGTTTAAAAGGAGAAAAGGACCTAGAACAGAATAAGAATGAGGCCTTCATTAGCATGGTAGAAGAAATTGGAGATTACGTTCTGAAAGCAAGACCTCTGTAGTGCACGTTTAAATAACCACTTGAGACCTAAGAAACAATGTAGGGTTGGCTAGAAAAATTATGGAATAATTTTTTTTTGACTAGAAGTATCCACAACCAAGTTTGTAAGACAACAGTTTGCCACTGGAAGGTTCCAAAACAAATCCTATTTACCAAATCACAAGTTTCCTTTATTAACTTATATCAAGTTCACAGGGTTCAAATTTTAGGGTTGCATGTTTTAGTCAGGTTCAAGGAGTAATAAACCCCCCATGCCTGCTCTCTAACAGGCTCAGAGTTTCAACTATATTTTTCTCTTACTTAATGCTTCCAAAATTTCCCTAAACCATTCCCAATGGATAGGAAATTTTCTCACCTTTCCGGTGATATAAGAAAGTCCTTCTAACTCCTTACAGAACTCAAGTTATGAGTGAGCGGAGTTCCTAGGGAAAATTTTCCCTAGAGGAACACATGGAAAGAGGAGGGGGAATGTGCCTTGGGTGGTTTGGCGGGTCATGGGGTGGCATAGGGAAATTTTCCCATTGCAATCTCAAAGGAAATAAGCATACCGCGCCCTGTAGGTTCGCAGGAGGACACGTGTCGAGTCATGGCACTAAGCGGAGAAGGGAGAAGGGAAGGTTGGAGCAGCAGGTTGATTTAGCGCTTTGCGCCAAATGAAGGGGAAAAGGGAGAAAAAGGAGTGCAGGTCCGCACACCCATGGAGGAACAAGTCCGAAGGGAAGGCGGAGATGCGGCCGCGGGAGGAAAATTAAAATATTTCCCAAGCCCAAAACAAAAAAAAAAGACAAAAAGAAGAAGGAAGGTCCACCCTCCCACCTCCACCCCCCCCAAAGTGCCACGTGGCACGCCCCCATTAGCCGTGGGCCGGTGGGGTCAAAAGATAATTTTTCCCAAAAAAATTATAAAAAGGTTAACTTTAAAAGAGGATCGTGCCTACATCGTAGCAATAAGAGGACACGTGGCACCCTCTAATTGGCTGCGGGCCAGCGGAGGGAAAATGAAAAATTTTCCAAAGCAAAAATTTTCAAAAACATAAGTATCAATTTTCGGTCTGCCCTTCCACCGTTACACATGGTAGCATGTGATTGGCTGCGGACCAGCGGGTTTGCGGAGTAAAATGGGAAAAATTTCCCAAGGCAAATTCTCAAAGGGATAAGTTTAACAATTGTTCCACCCCTCCTAGGGTGCCATGTGGTAGGCCCCGATTGGTTGCAGGATGGCGGGGGCCGCGGACCTTTTCGGGAAATTTTTCCAAAGTTAAAATTTTAATCTTTCTATAGTTAGATTAAATCTTATTATTTTTTTGAATGCCAAATTGAAGTAAAACTTCAAATGGCCATAACTTGAGCTAGGGAGCTCGGTTTTGGGCAAATGAGGACTTTTCAAAAATCCCTCGATGCCCTCTTTGCACAAGGATCATAAATTTTGGAAATTTATGAATTTTAGGTAGTAAATTTAATGAAAACAATTTGTAGGGTTTTTAATGTGGGAACTGGCAGTTTTCAATTTCTCAATTTGGTTAAAATTAGAACTTCTCCTTCGCTCAACATGTCAAACAGACATGGAGGATTTGTCTAGGGAGGGTTTAGATTATTTTAGTGAAGTCAATTTGTTCAATTTATTTCAACTTGTATTTTTCTGGCAATAGATAGGAAAAATGACTGTGCAAGTTCCCAATTTGATTTTACATGGTTTTGAAGGTTCATTCTTAAATGTTGAGGTAAATTTGAGTTCCTTAGGACTTACCAAATCTGAATTTTAATGTTTCTTATCTTATTGTTTTGTATAAGTTTGAACTGCTCATTTTTATCAAAATGTGAATTGCCAGAATGAAGTATAAAACAGTGAACTGTTTCCTTTGAATTTGTTTGTCAATTTTGGTCATTTGAATGTGTATATAATTCCTAAACTATTCTAATCCATTTACTTGATGAAAATAACCATTCATTTCTAAGTTAGATTGTAGTTCAGATTCCAATTAAAATATGCATTTTTAAAAAGGAATATAACATTGACTTGTCTTCACACACATTCTGCTTTTTCAATCAGCAATTTTCAATATTTGACAGAAAATCCAAATCCAATGCACAATACAATTTTGAGAAAAGAATGTAATTCTTCATTGATCATCAATTACAATTTTACAACTTTCCCTTTTCATTTGGTTTCCAAAGTACAGTTTACAAGATACATAATACAATGCATGTAACTTCATTTACATTTCTTTTCCAAAACAGAGGACAATTATGAATCTCCTTTACATTTCTCAATTCAAATTCAATCTTCCATCTACAATACAATAACTTCACATTAAAATTTCTATACAACTCATCCACTCAAGGTGGGAAAGTTTATAATGAATTTTCTCAAAAGAATGGGACTATCAAACTATATTCTTCTTGCTCCAAACAGTAGCATGCTAGTTTCTCCATCTTTTCATCTTTGATCACAACAAGGAAGGGGGAAAGGCAACGCTCTCCACCCAACCAAGACATCCAATGAGAAAGGAGAAGCCATCCTTCCTCATTAGCCCTTGAGCCCCAACCATATTGAAATAGAGAATGAGAATCAACACATGGAAACAATGGCTTCTACAACAACAAGCAGTATTCTTCACATTGCATACAATAATAAGAAAATATAGTCCAAGCAAAGACAACAGTTCCCAACTGCATTTGAAATCATTCACACAACACATAGGCTTGATCAAGCAAGCCAAAAAGATTAAGAACTATGGGGAACTAATTATGCCTCCCTATTCCACCAGAAATCATACCGCCAATAAACATATCAAATCCCATAAACCTTATATCTCCCAACCCCTCCTTATGCCCCCCCAAATTTTATCCCTTATGCCCCCCCCCCCAAGAGTAAGAAATGCAAGCAATTTCTTTTCCAAGGTGGATCCCAATCCAAAACACCTTCCATAATAAAACTAGTGTCATTGGCAATCCCTTATGCCCCCCATATGAAATCCCCATAGCCTTCTCCTACACCTTGCCCTAAGCAGTCTACCCAACCAGTAAAGAAAATAAAACACAATCACCATTTAAACATGCATACAAGAGAAAGAAAATATTTAAAACACATCTCAAGATCCTACCTCTCCATACTGGAGTTTGTTCCAAGCTCACAAGCTTTCCAAAATTCCAAATACAGTCCAAAATTAGCAAGGTTCAAGTATGCAAAAAGACTCCAAGCTTCCTCCCCAACAAGCTCAGAAACAACAAAAAAATGTACCCCCAAGAGGAAAACAACAAAGTTTCAACAACCTCAAATGAGCAAGAAGCTTTGATTTAAAGGAGAGGGAAGAGGAGAGGATGATGTGGATCCATGTGGGATGCCACATCATTCTTCCTCGTCCCCAAGAGGAAATTCAACATCCTTCACCAAATCATAATAAATAAGAATGACAAAATAACTTACACACTCCAAAATGACCCATACTCCAAAAAGGAATGAATTAAAAATATGTAAGAGAAGTGCAATTAAAACTTACAAATTATCACTTCAAAAAGCAATAAAAATGCCTACATTTAACCTCCAAACCATAGGTATGGTTGGTGAATCATTTTAAGAGGTGTGGGACAAGTTTAACTTGTCCCACAAGCCTCCAAATTTGGCCTCCAAGGACAAATTCGAATTCTTAAGGAGATGAAGTGTTTAACCTTCCAAAATCTTTCTTACATACTCTTACATTTCTCTTACACCTTCTTACACACTTCTTACACACTCTTCCAACATTAATATATAAAATCAATAATTTCATTAATTACATTCCATGTCCCCAATTTAATTTAATTAAAGTTTAACTATATGATCTCTCACATTAATCTACCAAATTTAAATTAATTACAAGAAGGAACACATTGCTTAATAAAATACATTCAACAATAATTAAAAGGAACACATAATAAAATACATATCCCATGGTCACATAAAATGGAAATCGCCCCCCATGGGAATCCCAACAACACACACACACACACAAAACAGTTGCCATGGTGACCTTGTTGATTTCACCCAGAATTCTAATATGGTTGGTCTCCAGTCCCCCGACATTGTTGTGATTTTTAACCTACAAAAATGTAAATACCTCCTTCGGCCTCATGGCCATATCAGAACATCCAAAATGATATAAAAAACATTTCAAAATTATCTAAACACATGAATCACAACAATATCAAGAATTCAACATTATCATTTTTAATCCATAAATCGACTATATCATCATCTATACTATTCCATACTAGGTCTACTCAAAATATCAAATGTCACAAGTCCAAATCAACATCCATAATATGTCCATGTCAAACAATATATCATCATCCACATATCAAAATGTCTCTAGTAACCGTCATGCATACTAACTGAATCCAGATCAATAATAATCCATGACCTAACATCTAACCATCATACTAAAACAAAACATAATAGTGTCTATAATATGATCAATAGTATCAAAATCAGTGTCTAAAAGTGTCAAAGGGAAGTGGACACTACAACCTCATCTTGAGTCTAAGGTACCTGATAATTTTCCTTTGGCTATGCATTATGTGCGTACATTAGTTTATTTGGTGTTAGAAGATGGGCCAATTCGAATGTTAGTGCCAAAGGATCTTGAACAACAAGCAGAAAGAGCAAGGGCCTCTATGGTTAGCAAAAATTCAAATTATGAGGTGTTGCTCCAAACTCTGAAGGATGAACTAAAGAAAGCCAACCAAGCTCTAAATATTTGTATGGCACCAGAAGTAGTGATAAGGATCAAAAATTTGGTTTAAGATAATGACGTTATGAAGACCATGAAAGATGAGACATTGGGACGCACATAAATATCGGCACTAGAGAAACAAAAGCGTGAAGCCCTTGCAGTAGCATCCCAAGACCCACATAAGGAGAGAATAGATGAGATTGGGAAGCTCATAGTGCAGAAGATGGATCTTCTGGAGGGAATGATGACTGTTATGGCCAATGTTGTCCAAGTACTATAGAATGAAAAGGAAAATATTACTCAGGACGAATTGGAAGCCATTGCCACAGACATTCCAGAGAAAACAAGGACCACACTAGATGACTGGTAGACATTGGAGGCTAAGATTTAAATAGAATATCCAAAGTTGATCCTCCCAGTTGAAGAAGAGAGTGCAGAGTAAAGGTCTATTCTTTTGTACAATGATTCTTTGCATTCTTTCCATTCTTATTCTTTATTATTTGGGAACATCAGAAAGAATCCCCATTGTCAGGACAATAATGTACTTTAGTGTGGGGTAATTTTGAACAGACAATATTGTTCTAAGGAGATGACACACAAAGGATTCGTGCATGGGAACAAGGCACATTTGAAGGTGCGGAAGGATAGAAAAGGAAACACACACTAGGAAAAGTTTATTCATGACAGCGATTTTCATGAATACGGACTATTTTTGGAAGATAGCTTGTGGAGCACACATTGGGATGGAGACTTGCGTGACACGTAAATGTTATTTTGGGAATGAGTGACTAATAAGCGACATGCATGAGCTTGAGTTAATAATAGGATTACTTCTTCCAGATAACTATAGGATGTTTATCATTAGCACACTTGCATGTGTGCATGTTAATGTAAAGGTGTATGGCTATTATTAGCATGTGACCTATTTTGGGAAGTGTGTAGGTGGTGAAGGGAAATTCCCCACTCCTATAAGTATGTATTTAACTATATAGTTTAGCAAGTAGTGAATTATTGTAGAGTTATGTTGTTGGATCTTATGCACGCATGACTTATGGTGATGCTTTGTAATGTAAGAAGATTCTATGTATTACAATGTTTAATGTAATGGAGTATATTGGATGGATAATAGTTTTAAACATGACTATAACTGGTTCTTGTATGGTTAACCTTAATATAGTTATTGTTTAATTCATGATTCTCTAAGATCTAGATATAGTTAGGCACTGTGGAATTTTTATGGTTATTTATGGTTCTGAATATGTTGTATCTTCATCACACTAACATCCTACACAAGAAACTCTAAAGAGGGGCTTGGTACCTTTGCATGCTTCAGGTTAGTGCTCAGCTCAGGATGGGTGATGTGCTAGTGTGCTTGGATTTTATACAGTGAATTATATGTTACATCAATGACCTCATAGATGATGTTACTTGATCATATCTATCATCACTCACTTGGGGGGCGTCATGCATATTCCCCCCCCTTCTACCATTCACATGTGTCTTACATACTCTACACGTCACATATAATCTCTCACACATAACATACACATATTTATACATTGGTATCATCACTACCCAATGATGCACTATTGTTCTTTGGTTCAAAGTTCACTGTCAATGGCATACTACATACATGAACCTCACACACTACACACTTCACACTTTACACATGTTTGATGTCTTTCTCTTGCATCTTCTACCACACACTATGCGCATTCTGCACTACACATTCAGACATATCATTCTTTCATCTACTTTTACATGTTATGCTCATTACCCAATGACACTCTAGTTCCATGGTTCATACTTGACTATTGTCGATCTAAATCTGAAATGAACCTCACCACACTTACTCTCTACACTCTACACTTTGATGATCATATCTTTATAGCGCACAACTCAAACCATTTCATGATGAGACACTCTTGTTATATGGTTCATTATTGACTGCTGAGGGGGAATGTATAAATGAACCTCATCTTATGCATACTTATTCACATTCACTTGGGGGGCACATGGCTCCTATCACACTCACACTACATTCCATTCCATCTCACACATCCACAACATAATACATATCTTTTTCACATTTACTCTTACTTTCTTATGCTTACATGTACACTTTATTACACATGCTAGAAAAATACTTTGTATGTCATTATCTTTCCTATATACACATACATGTTCACTTGCCTTCTAGTTGTGGATGTAGCTTTCATACATATTGATACATACAACACAAATGTTTGGTGTAATAACTCTTACCAGTCCCATAGCGGCTCCTGGGGGCATCCACTTTCATACACTACATGTGTTATTGTTTCATTTTTCATAGCACATTACTATATAGGATTATACACACTTTGACATACTTTTTACCTTTCTAACATGCTAACGGGTGCTTCATGTACAACATTTTTCTTGTAGGAACTATTTTTTACCATGGTTATGTGTTACTTTAATTGTTATTGTCTGCCATTGTTTGCGGGTTTTCCCTATGTCTTTCTTGTTCTCCGATTGCTTGTATACTTTTGGCCATGTTGGCCTCAATTTTCTTGCAACATCGTGAGTGATGACCCATGTTTGCAACCTGATTTTCGTGGTCTGCATTGTCTTATTACATGTTAGCTTACACATTTTCTTTTTTTTTGCTAGCTTACATCTTGTATACTACATGTGTGTTTATCTTTCTTGCACTAACACTTATTTCCAGTCACTTTGTTTGCATGTGCCTTGGTTTTTACCAAGCACATTCCCTCCTCCCCCTGCAAGGCATTAGTTTCAGTTCAACGATAGGTCCTCCTTTGGGCTGCATACTCCTCAACGATGTAGCATGCAGCCCAAATGAGGGGGGCATCATTGGGTGAATCGGTCACCCCATACAACAGTCTACATTCATAATACAATACATTTCTACACACAGTCAACACAGTCTTTAGTCTCAGCAATAGCCCAAAACCTGACTTGGGTCCTCAGCACAACACAGACACTAGCGCCCAGACCTATACAGTAGCACCCGGGTACCCCTAACCCTTCCTAGATGCCTATGACCAGAGGTAAGTTACACAATTTTTCTCAGTTCATTACATTTTTGGGAAGATTACATAGCGGCTTTTACAGGACAGACATTCCTTCAGCACTTGACATGCATGCACTACACTTACTTTTCTACTTTCAGGTTAGATCAAACTGGAATGGATTTTTACACACCATCTACAATGGTGTTCTACACTTTAGGAAGTAGTTAAAGGTTAGAGGATGAAACCAAAATTTTCTCGCTACATTTCTTCCTTTATTGGTGTGAGATCGCCCAAAAATCTTGGACTCAACGCAACTAATGTGGGATCGCCCGAAAAAAACATTCTTCTACATCATCTTCAAGATCCCTTCTATCTCTTGCACTCATCATGTATCAAGTGCACATGTTCATTTTCACATTTTTGCATACTTTCTAACATACCTTTTATGTGTTTTGATGGAATTTTTCATATACACGTATGTGACTACTTATTTGTTCTTCTCTTTTGTAGGTCCATCCTTATGGGAAGCGATAGTCACATCATTCACACATTATCACACATCACATGACATCAACAACAGGTAAAAACATAAGATCTACACGTACCCTCTCACCCTAGTGTCATCATCATAACTTTTTTTACTTCCTCTTCTCTAGCTTCTATGTTTCACATTTTTATAACTCCACGTTTTTCCTTGTCTCTGGACACACTTTTCATCATTGATCTACATTTTTATCAGGTATGCATATCTTATCTACTCTATGTTATCTAGCATTCACTCAACAACATAAAGTGGGGAAAAATGTAAACACTAAATCACACACTTTGGGCATCTATCTAGTCCTAATCACATACTACTATTCATATTATTCCTAAGCAAGAAAAGTACTAATTGATCACTATATTTGGCCATCTTTTGGTCTTACACTCCTTACCTAGTCTGTCTTTTCATACTTTGACATTTCTCACTCTAGAAAATAGCACCCAGCCAAGACTAGGACGTCAGAGGTAGGCATCCCTGTCCCCTTTGGGCACCCCTGACCTCTTTATATTTTGCTCACATCTTTTAGGTCCTTTTTAGCCGTTTGGGAATTTTATTTTCTTGGTAGTCAACCTTTTCAAGGTTAATTACAAAATTCAAGCAAGGGAATCATATAAATATAAATTTATGTGACCATAATAAGCATTATCTATCACCACCTAAGGTTACATCCAAAGTCATTATCAAGAGCATTCAATCATCCATCTAACATCCACATAAGGGAAAGGGAGTGCATTTTTTTGCATACACTTCATAGGAGGGGAAGTTTATTATTTCATGCACACATCTATTTACATCTAGCTACCTATTCACTATCAAGTGTGACATGCACAAGAGCCACCTAAGGAATGATTTCGAGACACACACATAGAACTACATTGGGTTTGAGATGTAGTGCAGTGATCGATTGTAAGTTCACTTTGGTGATAGTTGAGGACAGTCTAACCCCTCATTTCCATTATTTTCTTTTTGGGATTTTATGTGTTTTGGGGTTTTGCAGGTCACTTCTTTATTACAAGATACAGGTGACATCTACGAACTTGGTGTGACATAATAGCAACAAGAAACAAAGGCTAGCAAACATCTCGTGACCCTGTGAAACTAGTTTTTAGATCTCCTAAGCAATCACATGCACCCAAAACAGGTCTCGAGCGCCCCTGACCCTCCATATGTGCCCTGGTCCTAACACTTATAACACTCCTACAATTTTTTGGGTTTTAGTGCGACACTTCTCTCCTTCCGTTTATCAGTTCATCAATTTGGCACAATCCATATTTAATTGTGAATCAGTTAAGTTCTGTTATCCCTTTATTTGCAACTAGGGTTTTATAATTTCTAGCTTATCCTCCTTGGGTCAATTCTATACTTCATTGCATATTTATAATGTTGTTACATAATTACTATAAGACATTTATTTATTCAATATTTTCTTAATCATAGACTAAGAGCATGTTAGTCATATAACAATTCCATTACCTAATTTTCGTCATATTATCATGCATCTTTAGGTAAAAACATAGTTTAGAATCATTTCTCCAAGAGCTTCCTTTTTGTCATCTAGTACTTGGTTTTGTTTCCTTTCTAGTATGTCTTTAAGACACAAAATCTATGTACTTGGGTAAATTTATAGGTCCTAAAGTATACTAATGTATACATGATTCCTAAGCGAGACAACTAGTGGTTGACAACTTCTTTTGGCCTTTTGATTACTTTATCTATTGTACTTTATTGGCTTTACACACCTCACAACTCTGATGGCAGTTGATTGATTTACCATTTATGGCCTTGAACACTAGTGCCCAGGTAGGACAAAAGCACCCAGGCGCTCATGTACCTCCCATGTGCTCGTGTCCCTCTCTTTATGTTTCTTACTCTTTTGGGTCCTTTTCGCTTCTTGGTCGCCATTTTACACTTTGGGTCGGCCTTTCAGTTGAAAATTACGAAATTCAAATAAGGGAATCATATATACTTAATTGTTTCTCTCAAATAAGGGGGCCAAGCATTATCTATCACCACCTAATCTTGTATAAAGGCACAAGGTCACTACAAGGTATACATCTAGTACATTCATACAAGGGACAAGGGTTGCACCTATCTGCATACAATACATAGGATGGGAGTTCATTCTATTCCTATGCACACATTTGGCATACTCGGGACAATCTAGATCTAGCCCACTATCATCGTGAAACTTTCACAAGGGAAACATAGGGTGTGGGACACAAATACAAACACATACATAAAGAACTAAATGAAGTCTAATATGTAGTGCAATGCTTGGTCATAATTTCACTCTTCGTGTGACTGTTGGGGTCAGTCTTACTCTAATTCTGCATATTTTTTATTAGGTTTGATGTGGTTTATGGGCATGTGTATCTAGTTATCTATTTTTCAGGTTACAAGTGCATTTAGAACCCAAACTTGTGATCGACCACTCGGATCCTTATTTTTCCTATTCTTTCATATTTTTCTTTCCCTAACCCCAAACCCTAGTTACATCAAGGTTCATATTTCCATATATTTTCTATTATACTTCAGTTGAAATGTCTTCTCAATTTGTTTTAGATAATGATACACCCTTTTATATTCAAGTTCACATCCATAATATAGGGGTTACATGAGCTTTAGTTGATAATGGATTTGTTCTTAACATTTGCAATCTATCATTCCTTCAGCAAATTCACCTTTCTAAAGCCTCCTTAACTCCTTCATCTATTTGTATTTGTGTCTTTGATAATATTCCTAAAAGGTTGTTAAGTATAATCATACTTCCCATTACTATTGGGCCATGCACTTTGCCTATTTCATGCCATATAATGCCTAATAATCTTAATTATAATATTCTTCTCATATGGCCTTGGATCCATGTCATGCATGTGGTCCCTTCAACCCTTCATATGCATTTTGAATTCCTATATCAATGTGTGTTCTATGAGGCCTTAACAGATCCCTCCCCTTTTACCTTTTGCAAAACTATTGATCATTCACTCGAAGCCCCTACTTTTGTTGCATCTCCTCCTAATTTCACAAAGTATGGCCCTGGGTATCAATATATGCTTCGGTACGGTTTCACTAACACCAGATTAGGAAAATATGAATAGGGATTCATAGAGCCTCATTCCATTCACACATAATCCACCAAACTTGGCATCATATATCTCCCTCTACATGCTCATTTCATTCCCTCCACATCTTCTCCTAAGGTTTACACTACTTCACATACTCATAATCTTCCTCTACTATGCCATGACCTTATTGGTGATCTCACTTCTCCCAGCTGGCTTAAATTGGATACATTCATTACTGATGATGCTTTATTAGAATACATGGCAAATTATGACCATTCCCCCCTTACCATCACAAAAAGTGTTTTCTATATGTTCTCAATGCTACAACTTAGTTTGGCAAATCTGGTCCTAAAACTAATATCGATACTCCTGACATATTGTCACATCTGCCACCATGGCATGGTATCTCTCTCTCATCATTGGATAGATCTCCATCACTTTCACACTTGGAGGGAATCGAACTTCCCCCCCATAGTTGCACATTTTAATCAGCAATTTCCTATCCATACTACTCACATACACACTTATACCTTAATTTTTGTTTTTCACTTCAAGTCAATCTTTCTAGTAGAACTTTCTTCTATCTAAATTATGAGCACACCTTTCTACATCTATTTATGCTTATGGCTTCCCTTTCCACTCCTATGTTACTTCATACATTCTTTTCTACTCGTGCTTAGTTATGGATCCTTCTATTGATGATACACATACTACTTTATATCTATAATATACATCCATTCATTCATTATACATACTTTAGTTATTATTACACACAATGATAACATCTATTTTCCATAAAATCCTGAGATACACACATGGGGGGCATCAAACTTCCCCCTCTTCACTTGATTTTTATACCATTACATCTTTCTATCTATACAACACAATGTTACTACTACATACTCAACCTTGCTACCCGATGACGCACTCTTGTTCTACAGTTCATACTTGACTATTGAGATCATAATTCCTAATTGAACCTCACAGGTCATATCCTGATGACTCTCTCTATCTCTATCTCTCACACTTCATGATTCATGACTACTTTTATGAGCCTTCCCACATCTCTGGTACACATATTTTACCTCATTACCCAATGAAGAACTCTTGTTCTATGATTCATACTTGACTGTTGAGGGAGAAATTATTAAATGAACATCACATCACACATATCCTCTAGGGGGAAACACAACTCATCTCATCTGCACATCAATTATATCGTACCAACCTATCACATTCACATAGAATCTACCTATTTTAGTTGTATTTACTCTTGTTTCTTATGCTAATTGGATACTTAGTATGGTATTATCTTTTTCAATACACACATGCATGTTCTAATGTTATCTTAGAGTAATTCTAGAATTTCATAAATTCTTTCATGATGCATGATGCTCAACACTACTCTTTACCAGTCCCATCAAGGCTCTTGGGGGCATGTACCTTTTCTACTCTCATACTCTACACTCACAGGTCCTATTGTTACAATATTCACTACTTATTCATATTTTCACCTTACTTTTTACTAATCTATACATGATTTGACATACTATTCATCTTTCTAACATACTAACGTGTGCTTCATGTGTAGCATTTTCCTTGCAAGACTTTATACAACTATGATTATTTGTTACTTCTTATTTATTATTGTTTGTCTTTATTTGCGGGCTATGCCCTATGTTATGCTTGCTCATTGTTTTCTTATGTTTTCTTTGACCTTGATTGCCTTTTGACATTATAAGTGATGTCCCACATATGTAACCCGCTTTTCATGGTACCTCTTGTCTTCATATTTATTTTCTACATTGTTTTCTATTACATGCTAGCTCCTTAACACTAACACTCGATTCTAGTCTATATTGTTTGCATGTGACATGATTTCTACCATGCACATCCCCTACCCCCTGAAAATATCCACTCTATGATATGTATATCGATTTTAGGTCATTTCCTTTGGGCCGCCTCCTCCTACATTCATTTCATGCACCCAAAATGAGGGGACATCTATTGGGTGAACAAATCACCCTTTCAACAACATAGAACTCTAGGACAAAAAATCACAATACATAATTAACAAAAACACATATTTACATAGTGGTCCAGAATCAAATTTGGATCACAAATACAAATCAAACATTAGTGCACAATATCAGATAAGAATGGTGGGTGCTTGTGTCCCACCTGGGCGCTAGAGTCCTTCCTAGGGGAAAAATTAGATAGTTTCTCAGTTCAGTACAGTTTCCAGTAGTTTATAGTACGGATCTAAAGTATCAGACACTTGGCTTCAGTTAAAAATTCATTAATCTGGCTATAATTCAACTGCAATTCAGCTATAATTTATTTATAATTAAGTTACAAATCAGGATGTACCGATTTACAGTGGAACTTATCATTTGAGAAGTAGTGTGGAAGGAGAGAAAAATAAACCTCTCTCCCCAACACTCTTTTCTTGGCATGAGATCGCCCAAAAAACTCATCATTGGCATGATCACCTAAAAAACTCGCTCTTGCCATGAGATCACCCAAAAAAATCACCCTTGGAGTGAGATCACCAAAAAAACACTCTTGGTGTGAGATCACCTAAAAACCTCACTCTTGGCGGCAGGATGCTCAAATTTGTGGCTCAACGCTTTCTTGGTTTGGAATTGATCACTCCCAAACCCATCCAACAACATCTCTACGAATAATATAAAAAATTTCTATCCTATAATCTCTCATATATCAAGTGCAATATTTCCTTAGCTATTATTTTTACACACTCTTTACTTATACATACATTTTTTTATATACAAGACTTTGACTATTCTTTCTTGTAGTTTGTTTTTCTTGCTAAAAACCCTAGATGTGTTGGCCCATCACTCAGACAGATCTGAGTGCTCACCTGAAGTGCCCAAAGGTACTAGGTCCCTCTTTTATGCCATCTTTGTCAAGGAGTTAGCATGATCATACAATTATTCCATATTCATAACAATAAGTTAAAGGTAAAGCATAACAAGAATCATGTCACAACCATAGTGCATAATGAATCAAACATGGATCAATATCAGATTTATCATACAGTAACTAGTAATAGAGACATCAACAATAAATATCCAACCATAACGATCCATTATATTAATCCATCAAAACATAGTAGATGAATACACCATAAAAAACATCACAAAGTCATGTGTGTAATATACCAGCAGCATAACTCTATTATAGCTCCAAAGCACATCGTGTCTCTCTCTAAATTGTACAAATCAATACATATATAGGGGTGGGGAGTTTTCCCTTCACCACTTATGCACTTCTCAAAATAGGTTGAATGCTAAGAATAGTCATGTGCCGCTAGAAAAGAAACTATGGAAGCATGCAAGCTTCACCTGATAATAGATCACCTATAAATAACTCTAGTTCTAATCCTATTATTAGCTCCATGAACATGTTCGAACTAAAAGTTCTTTCCTCAAAAATAAAATCTTCTTGACTACCTAATCCTCCTTATGTGTCGTATACTCCAATTCTATACTTATCCCCATATACCGAAAATTCACTAAGTCTTATGCCTTCCTTTCATGCTCCTCGCGTGTATCTCCTTCCATGTTCCATGTGTAAACCTTGTTCTCCAGCGCACTCATCGGCTCCATTCCTCCCATGTGTTTCTTTTGTAGCCCTTCCATGCACTCGCATATGAATGCATACCTCAATACTTAGACATTTTCCGGTGCCCAACATTACCCCACAGTAGGTATATTGTCCGTCCTCGGCAACTTTGCTTGATCATACAAATAATGATAAAGAATTCTCCAATAAACAAAAAATGAAAGAAAATCTATATGGCTTGCACCAAATAATGAAAGAATCCAAGTGCTACAGTGTAAAAAGGAGGGGGAAATCCTTATTCACTAATGTTTCCAATATTTTCCACCCCTCTAATTCATTTTTTTCCACCTCATGCTCTATTATATGTTCTATAATCTATGTGACCTCCTTTTCCAATTTGTGCTCTAGATTAGGGTCGGGAGTGCACCTGATCTCATGCTTTGTAGTTGGCTCTGGGTTCTCCTCTGTAATCTATGTAATATCTGCACCACTACCTCCTACATCCACATCCATAACATGTGTATCCTCGTAGTGGTCACCCTGGCCCTCTTCATCTGATTCATCGATGACGTACACATGTGGGCTCAGCTTCCTTACTAGTTCTTCCTCACTTTCAGCTTCCTCTTCCCCTTTCTATATTTTCATATCCTAAGAGTCTAAGCTAGGTAATATCCTTTGTTTCTTCATCACCAAAGATTTTCCTCTTGTAGGCTTCCTTCTCACATATGTGTTTGTCCCTGCCTCCTTACGTTCTGATGTCTACCCTATGGGCATGTAGGAAATAGGAGTCTTATCTTTACTTACCCCTTCACTTCCACTGATAGAAAGAGTCTCTTCATGCCATCGTTTCTTTGGTTCAAACTTCTTCCACATGGAGGGTTCTTCAGGAATACTCACATCATCCTCCACAAATGCTCCATCAACAAACCAGGGCCTTAGATAAATATATACTCTTACTATCATTATTGAGGCCACTAGTAATGTAACCGGTTTATACAAATGGATGCTCTCTGATACATATCTCTCCTCATAGGTGTGCTTCTTGGTGTAAACAAGTGTTTGAAGCATCACATGGTACTCCATATCCACTTTTCTTAGATCAAGTCTCAATTTACGTGCCTCCTTAAACTTATTCATAACTCCTTGAAAGTAATGTGTTGTAAAAGCAAACGGGAGTTTGCACCATGGACTTTTAGTACCATCAATCAATGTAAACCTCACAATACAAAATTGTTGATAGACTGCGAATTTAGAAATTCCATCTACAATAATAAGAAACTCAGATGAAATTATCCACTCTGCACCAATTGCATCACGCATCTGTTTATACCATTATCCACACACACCTTGTATGTTGGAGTCACTGAATCATATGTATACTTCAAAAACCATTTTATAGGGGAGGGATATTCTTTAGGATATTCCCATATCCTTTCCTTCGGCACGTCCAAAACCCCAATCTCAGATAACACTATCACAAATAAAACGTTTCCAAATATGATCTTGTCTCCATTGCATGTAGCTTCAACGATTTCTTCTGTTATAAAGGAGACAATATTATATATTGTTTTTTCTGATATCTTCTTGCATACATACAACCATCTTTTTTTCACTTGTGTCCATCTTTCTTGTCCATTCAATTTTGTGAGTAAGCATGCAAGAATAATTATGATAGGATCATTAAGCTTAACAATATCCATCACACACCCTCCCTTATTATACCCAAACTCTACTGTAGTCTACTTCACCTCAATAGCATTGGCTAAGTCATCATCAAATGAGACCCTAGTACTAATCAGACCTGTATATTTTCAATTAATTATGTGGTAATGTGCATCCTTTTGCCTGCAAATTATAAATAGTCCTCGTGATTGCATGACATCAACCATTGAAAAAATCTCTCTGGCTTCCCAAAGAACGAAAGCTCATATAGCTGCAATAGCCTTTCCTTCTCCAACAACCTCTTCCCCTTATCATCATACACAAGCTTATCATCTGGGGTTCTTTCCTCCTTTGGCTAAACAAGTTATGTTTCCATGTCATGCACCATCAAATATGTCCAATCGTTGTAATCACTCATGTTTATGCTCCTAACATGAGACACCCACTCCTTTCCCATCAATACCCCATCGGGGTACTACATTTCTGAGTATCATTCTTCCTAGACATCTATGGTAGGCATCGGATTTTCTTTTCCCTTGTCCTTCTTCTTTGGTGATGTGGTCGCTGATTTCTTTGGTGCCATCTTAGTCGTGCAAATTTAAAATCCCACCTTGTGCCTCACTCTACCTGAGTATTTTAATCCTCTTGTCACAAACCTTTAGCACAAAACTGATGTACTTTAGTTCAAAATCTATCTAACGTCCCCTAATTCTCAAAACCCTAGCTAGAGAAGTCTTGATTCCTTCTAAATCCACACCATGTCATCCCAATATGTAGAATTCCCTCTAATGGAACTCTCTCCTCACACGGTTGTGTCCTCTTCCACACTTTGGTTCAAGATTCTTCAACTCGATACCCAATGTTTCACTAAATTGCTCCAATTTTCCCTGCCAACTACCACCATACGACTACATTTAATTCAGATTTTCTACTTTTCTCACCTTTTCTGCAACTTCCATCACATTCAAATTGCATGTTCATCACACACTTCAACTGCAACCTTCAAGAGAGCAAACTACTTCTCAGAATACACACCTCCTTTTGTGTGCTCCATACTTCAAAGTACATCAACCTTTGTGCCTTATACCAAGTAGCTACCTATGCTCCTGCCTACCTCACCTTACATTGTGTACTTATTCACCATACATGGATTTTCCTTTGGCATTTTCCTTATTATCACCATCTTCCCTATATTTCAGCAACAAACATCAACATCAACACACGTGTTATTTTAGTACTTAGGACTTTGTGAACCATAACTCTCTCAACTCTCTTCTACATGATTTTTCTTATAATCCACCCCATACTAATTGTATGCATGGTCTATTGCACATGAATTCACTTATATGGTAATCAACTACTAGCGGCAAGTGCACTTATTAGAACAAAACACTGAACTAAATTGATAAAGCATAACAATGATGAAAGGAAATACATGTAAATAAAATGCATGAAGGGAAATCTAATCTAAGTGGCACAATTTCCTTATTACAAACACCAAGAAGACTTATTTATCGTAGGGCTTCAGCCTACTCCCATTGAAGTAACTGAGAAACCATGTTCCATCCAGCGCCTGCAACTAACAATTGTCAGAATCAAGTATATATGTCACCAGATACAGTTCCAACCAATTCAACTTTAATTTCCCGGGGTGGCGTGCAAACTTAGAGTCATAAAGTAGAACCATCTGTCCAACCTTAAACTATTTATTCTTTATATTCCTATCGTGTCATTCCTTCTACCTGGATTTTTCTATCTTCTGGCTCCAACGTGTAATGGTGCACCTCTCATCCAGCTGCATCTATTTATCTATACACTCTTCAAGTGCTTGTTCATCATCCAGTCCTCCTGTGTGTGCAATACGCAAGGATGCTAACATAAATTCCACCAATAAAATAGCCTTTGCACCAAACACCAACTGACAGGGTGTGGATTTGTTCAATCTTTTGTAAGTTGTCTTATATGCCCAAAGTACAGTAAATACTTTATCATCCTAGTCTTTCCTTCCAACATCACATATTTTTTCAATGTATGTCCCAATATATTGTTGAAAGTCTCAGTAGTTCCATTAGATTGTAGGTGATAGGACATGTTCTTATGATGTGCCACCATAAATTCTACCAATAATAGTCTGATAGTCTCATTCAAAAAGTGTGTGCCCCTATCACTTATCAAGCTCAATGGACATCCATACCTGTTGATAATGTTCTCCCATAATAACCTTGTTGTTGTAGCTACCATGAAATCCTTCATAGGCGTTGCTTCTACCCAACTGGTCAAATAATATGTACATGTAATGATGTATCGTGACCCATTCATATGCGCAGGTGGGGAAATACGACCCACAATGTCTATTTCTCATTTCTCAAAAGGTTCCTGTTGATCAGAGAATACTTGTTAGAGATCACACAAGAAGTTCACGCAGGAGAGAAGGTTAGGATCAAGGGCACAGAGGGACAGGAAGAATCCGTGCGTGGAGGGCAAGTTCAGCTTTCGGGACTTAGCTGATTTTGAGCATGAAGACCTATTTTTAGAAGATGGCGTGCAGAGCACATAAACGAGGTAGAGACGTGCGCGCCATGCATTGTCTATCTTTAGAGGATCGGATCGAAGTGTTTTGCATGGAGATGAGCTAAGAATAGGATTGTCACTTCAGTTAACTGTAAGAGGTCTATAGATAGCACACTTACATGTGTGGTTATGCCTATAAATGGTGTGTGGCTATTAGTAGCATGCTGCCTATTTTTGGAATAGATAAGCGGTGAAGGGAAAGTCCCCACCCTATATATATGATGTGAATCACATAGTAGTTGATATATAGTGATAGAGATATATAGCTATATGCAAAGCGTAAGAGGTAAGCATAAAGAGATATGTGCATATGACTGGATTACTGTATCAGATCCATGCGCGCATCGGTATAGATTGCCATTATTGTAAGGAGCTTTGTGTTTATTAATAGATGGAAGATATTGGCTGAATCTAAGTGTCATTCCTGTGTGTAATTGAGTAGTGCATGTTCTTGATTCAATCATGATTATTGTTTAAGCTTGTTCTTTCCTAGATCTGAATATGGCATGCATTATAGAATGATGGATTAGTTATGGATCTATATGTTTCTTCCTTCATCATGCTAACATCCTGCTACAACAACCCTAAAGAGGGACCTAGTACCTTTGTGCTTTGGGTGAGCATTAAGTCTAGGCTAAGTGATGTGCCAGCACGTCTAGGGTATTATCTAGTGAATTCTAGGCTGCATCATTGGTTCTGTTGCCAAGACCTCTTTTTTAGTTGTTTTCAGGATGATTCACGATGAAGACGTACCGGTTAACTCTAGCAAGTATTGAGGAGTGGATACATGATCTAGAGGAAGAATATGCACAGCGGTTCAGCATTGGATCTGAGTTTAACGCACACACTTGGGTAGAACAGAATATGTATGACAGCTTATATGAGAGCTTTTTCACTATCTTTCTAGTAGAATTATACGAGTGGCTGATTGCTTATGCATCTAAGTAGAATTGGAGGTATCGCGCACTTGTCTGGACACAAGAATAATTTCAAGCCCTTTATGATGTTGATCTGATCTGGACTCATGTTGTGGATACGTGGTTTCGTGGTGTTCTAAATAGTTATATTTTGGAATATTCAATTTCGACGTATTCTTGCCCGGAGGTAGCTGAATTCCAGTTTTTGCAGTATCCTAGAGGAGCATATCTGCAAGGTATTCCACTGGTGATCAAGATCTTGATGGTAACTTTGAACCTGGAGAGTAAACCAATGGCTAACTAAACCTCACCATGCACAGGGCAGGAACAAGTTTGGTGAAAGATGGCAGACCTAGCGGCAGAAAGGCAGAGAGAGGAAAGGTGCTTAAGTATAATGAGGCACACAAGAGAGAGATAGAGAAGCAACATTCTGTTGCAGATAGTATGGCATTGAGGAGAGAGATGGCTCGTGAAGGATTTGAAGCTCACGTAGAAGACATGGAGCCAGAGCATCAGGAACTCCCCCATCTTGGAAAGCATGATAGAGATCCCCCCTTGGCCTCACATAGAAGTGTGCCAGCAGAGACTACCTGGGCCATGGGCACACATCTTAATCCACCTGGTGACCTAGCCCTTGCACTTGGTTTTCCAGTATCTAGTACGAAAAGTAATCAGCAAGTGGATTTGGGAAACAGGAGAATTGGAGTAAGTCAGAAAGCAAGTACATCAATGGCAGGACAGACAACTTCAATGTTATTTGGAGGAATATTTTCAGGCACATCATCTGCACAGAATGTAAGCGCGCCGAATGTTGGATTCACCTCTGGAAGTGGAACTACCACACAAACTGTAGGGGTTCAGTATAGTACTACTGTTGGAGCATAGGGGAGTACATCTACAGGTCCTATTCCAGCTATAGGTGGAGGATCAGGAGGAATAGGTGGTTCTAGTTCTAGTGGATCTGGTGGTTCTGGAGGTAGGGGAAACACAAGAGGTTCTGGATCAGGTGGGCAAGGTCCGCACCAACCCCAGAATATTTATATGGAGATGTCTCTTCATCTTCCAGAGTATAGAGGCATAGAGGATGTTGTTGAGCATGTGCACATGTGTGAAATATTGTGGTGTGAAAAGGGATCATGGCTTCTGAGTGCAAGGCAAGTCAATTTGCTACTACATTACAGGGACGTGCACACAGCTGGTATAGGAAGTTTGACCCTGATCAAACTTGCGTGGATTATGCAGCACTGAAGGATGCATTCTTGAAAGAGTTCTATATCCCAGAATTTGAGTAGAAGAGTATAAGTGCGCTCAAGGATATTAAGCAAGGCACTACTGAGAGTGTACGTGAGTATGATGCCCATTTTAAAACACTCCTATCTAAGCTTTCTTATGATATTCACACAAGCCAGCATGCACAATGGTTTGTTGGTGGATTGATTACACCATTCAGAAGAGCATTGTCACATAAGACATACACTGATCCACGCAAAGCACTGGAAGCAGCTTTGTGTGCTGAGGTAGTTGGGAGCATTGACACTGGCATTAGTCCATTCTTAGAGGCACAGATTGCAGCTATGGAAAAATAGTTAGAGAAGCTATCAGCCAATTCAGCCCATGAAACGTGCTCAGGAATTTGGTGTACAGATTGTGAAGTGGAAGGTCACACCAAGGATAGTTGTCCTCACAGAACAGTACGCTCATTACTGTTGGACAGTGAGATTTGTCATTTGAATCATGATGCTAGTCACTGTCCTTTGTTACAGTGTGTGATAAGGAAGAATGTATCTTGTTACTGTAAAATTTTCTAGTCCACGACCCATGATACTGAAGATTTTCAGTTGATTGGTCATATCTAGGATGCTATAGACATTGGGGTACGATAGACAAGTGTAACAGATAATTCTAAGGGTAAGAATGAGCACCAGGATCAGGATCATAATCAAATGTGCTATGACAGGAATGAGGGGCATTTTGAAGGAGGTCATGGAAGAGGACATGGATATCACGGTGGATATGGAGGATGAGGCCATGGTGGAGGAAGAGGTGAGTTCCCTCATGGAACATGTTATACGTGTAGATCTCCTGACCACTATAGGCATGAATGTCCTCAGAATATTGCATGTTCTTTCTGTGGAAAGAACCATAGCTATGAAGAGTGCCCAAACTTATATGAGCATCTGAGTAAGCAACATAAGCAAGAAAACAAAGGTGTCAGGATGGTTAGAATCCAACGTGCGGTAGAAGATCAGTGGATGCCCAAGATAGCACCAGGACCTGAGGCATTAACAGTGAAGATTACTACACGAGCTGAAGTGGCGCGCACAAGAGAGGCATTGCACCAGAAGCCTACAATCACCAAGGAGGAGGTTTTGCATGCAAGGTACCTAGATCCTGCTCATCAGAAGGAATTTTATCAGGATACCATGGAAGTGCTAAGGAATCTTCAGGGTGAGATACAATACTTAAAGGAGCAGAAGAAAGCATCAGAGACAGTCCAAACTGATATCGATGATCTGAGAGAAGTGTGCAAAATGTTGCGCCAGGAGAACATCATTCCACTATTAGGAAGTTGGTTAAAAGGGAACACTCCACATGCAAGTATTGAGACCAAACGATAGATCCTGCATGCAAATCTTCCCCCTGATAGCATTGACTATGACAAGGAAATTACTCTGAATGTTGTTGTGGATGGATGGCTGCTGAGCAACATATTGATTGATATAGGTGCGGAAGTAAATGTGCTTACATTAGATGCATGGGTACAAATGGGGAGGCCTCCATTTAGCCATCATCTAATGTGTTGTTTATGGAAAACCGGACTAAGGCCACTCCCATAGGAGTTTTGAAGGATGCATCTATAACCATACAAGGGGCCAAGTTCACTGGGGATTTTGAGGTATTAGCACTTGCAGAAGCAGACAGTTTTCCAGCCTTGCTTGGACACCCTTGGTGTTATGTGAATAATGTTGACTTGAGATTCAATAAGGGGTATATCAACTTTGAGAACAAGGAGGAAAGGGTTGTAATACCTTTGACAGATGGGAAGTCTACACCATATGTTGAGCCTCTAAGTGAGGAGGACTTAAACAGAATCTATGTACGCGTTATTCAGGACCCCAAGGTCAATGAGCCATCAAAGGAAGGCATCCTATAGTGGGAAGATTCTCATTCTATTAGTGATACTAAAAGTATTGCTTGTGACAATTGGGCTCATGGTACATATGAACTAGTAGGGCGCAAGGTAAAAAGTGCAATTGCACACAAGAATGGACTTCATTCTGTTTGATGGATAGGTAGCGCAGTACCTTGGTATATAGGGGAAGAAGATCTTCCTGTATTTTTGAAAGCCATGGAAGCACAGTGGACAGATCAAATTAAGAGAAGAGATATGTTAGTGTATACCTTGCGTGGGACAACAACGCGCTGGTGGGTAGTCCACAGAGATAATCTTCTAGAATGGGAGGAGATTGGAATCACCCTATCTACTAGGTTTTTACGCAGATCTACACTTATAATGGTGATCAACCTATTCAGCATCACATTTAGCAGTGTGAGAGACTCTGGACAGTGGGACAGGAAGCATTACCACCTTCACTCTGGGTGCATAGATTGTACTCTACTCTACAAGGATGCACACGCTTGGTATGTATACGCATGACTACATCAAGAGACTGGGAATTGGTAGAATTTGACTTCAGGAATGCTCCAGACCTTTGACTACTTCTCGACTAAACCTCCAGTAGAAGAAGCATTAAAATTTGTCAAGCGCTTAACTATGGGAGATAGTGCAAAGGAAGAAGAGCATATTCAGGAATTATTTGGTGAGATAGAGTCCGGAGCGCATTTTGAAAAGGAAGAAGAAATGGACTCCATACTACTTGAATGCACTTGCCTTGAGAAAGAGAAAGGAAAGATGGTTTACATCGTGGATGATGAGGAAGTTGAGAACCTAGATATTGAACATTCACAAGGGGTGTGTGAGGTCTTGGACAGTGCAGACAAGGATACGCGCACCTATCATGAACCCATGAAGATAAAGAAGGTGAATATAGGTTCAGAGGCTGAGCCAAAGGAGGTCATAATTGGAGACTATTGGTCAGAATCGGAAGTGGAAAAGATCATTGAGTTACTTAGGGATTATCAGGACTTATTCCCTCAAGGGTATCATGAACTTAAAGGTGTGCATGAATCACTTGGGGAAATGAAGATAAATCTTAAGGATGGTGCATGCCCAGTTAGAAAGAGGCCTTACAGAATGAACCCCAATTTGTGTGAAAAGGTCAAAGAAGAGATTGATAACATGTTGAAATCTGGAATTATCAAGCCCCTTGATGAGTCAGAATGGGTTAGTCCAATGGTGATCAGTATCAAGAAGGATGGATGAATTAGAATATGTGTGGACTACAGGGAGCTGAATGTTGCATGTGTAATAGATCCATTCCCTATGCCATTTACTGAGGAAATACTAGAAGGAGTTGCAGGGCGTGAAATATATTCCTTCACAGATGGGTTTTCCAGGTATCATCAGGTTAGGATTGCTCAGGAGGATCAAGAAAAGACAACTTTTACTACTGAATGGGGTAGTTTTTCCTATATTGTGATGCCTTTTGGACTGAAAAACGCACCTGTTGTATTCTCACGGATAGTTGTTCAGGCATTCAAAGATTTTATTCACAACTTCTTATAGGTTTATCTAGATGATTGGACAGTATATGGGCTTGTGAAAGATCATTGTGACAATCCGCGCTTAATGTTTGAACGGTGCAGACAATTGAGTATCTCTTTGAACATCAAGAAGTGCATATTTGCTACACCTTTTGGAATACTGCTAGGACATATAATCTGCAAGGAAGGTTTGTTGGTTGATCCAGCTAAGGTTGCAGTCATTCTAGGCCTGGAAGCGCCTACCAGTCAAAGTGAGGTGCACTGATTTTTGGGTCACACAGGATATTATCAGAAGTTCATCAAAGGGTATGCCAAAGTTGTTACACCCTTGGAATAATTACTAAAAGGGAAAGGTACATTTTATTGGGGAGAACCGCAGCAGCGCGCGTTTGAGATATTAAAGGAGAAACTTACTACCGCACCCATTCTGTGTTTTCCCTCATGGGATAAACCATTTCATGTGCATGTGGATGCCTCTGGCATGGCCATTGGCACTGTGTTAGCTCAACCTGGTGAAGGTATTGTAGATCATCCAATTTTTTTGCTAGTAGGAAGCTAACTCCTGCTGAACAAAATTATACAACTACAGAGCACGAAGCTTTGTCAATGATCTATGCATTGCACAAGTTTTGACAGTACTTGTTAGCAACACCATTTGTGTTTTATACAGATCACATGGCATTGAAGTATTTGGTGAACAAACCCATCTTGCAAGGGCGCATATGCAGATGGGTACTCCTATTTCAAGAGTTTGACTTCACAGTTGTGGTGAAGCCAGGGAAAAGTAACTCTGGACCAGACCACTTGTCTAGAATTCACTCAGGAGAAGAAGCATAGACAATTGAAGAAACCATGCCAGATGCACAGTTATATAGGTTACAACATGTGCCATCAGAATTAGAAGACATTGTTGTCTTTCTACGGACTGGTGTGGCACCAGAAGGAATGAAGGCATTAGAAAAGAAACAACTTGTTATACGTGCGGCACCATTTATGTTAATCAGTGGTGACCTCTACAAGTTAGGCAGAGATGAAGTATTACGTCATTGTGTATTAGAGCATGAGCGCAAGGATATAATGGAGGAGGCACATGGTGGTATTGCAGGAGGCCACTATGCAGGTGATGCAACTACCCAAAAGATCCTACTTGTTGGATTATGGTGGGAGACATTGTATAAAGATTGTAAAGCATATTGCAAAGCGTGTGACCATTGTCAGCATCTAGGTAAACCAGGGCAAAGAGATGAGATGCCTTTGAGACCAATTACTAGTGCTGAACCATTTGAGAAATGGGCCATCAACTTTGTAGGACCTATTTCTCCAGCCATGCATAGAACTGGGTCACGATATATCATTACTTGTACGGATTATTTCACTAGGTGGGCAGAAGCAGCACCTACGAAGGACTGTACAGCAGCTACAACAGCTAGGTTTCTATGGGAGAATGTTCTTACAAGATATGGATGTCCTTTAAGCTTGACAAGTGATAGGGGTACACACTTTTTGAATGAAACAATCAGGATCCTATTAGATGAGTTTATGGTTGCACACCATAAGACTACACCCTATCATCCTCAGGAAAATGGAACTGTTGAGGCTTTCAACAAGATTTTGAGCCAGACATTGACAAAAATTTGTGATGTTGGAAGAAAGGATTGGGATGATAAAGTGTCAGTTGTTCTTTGGGCATATAGAACAACTTATAAGAGATTGAACAAAGCCACACCGTTTCAGTTGGTGTTTGGCACAGAAGTCATTCTCCCTATAGAATTTATGTTACCTTCTTTGTGCATTGTGTGTGTTGGAGGTCTAGATAATGAGAAGGATTTAGAAGAGCGTATTGAGAAGATGATTCAATTGGATGAGCGATGAGCCATAGCACGATGGAGTCAGAAGCAGGAAAAGGCCAGGCAGAAAGCATGGCATGATAGAAACATAAGGGATAAGAAGTTTGAGATTGGACAAATGGTACTTCTTTATGACTCTAAGTTCTTGCACCATCCAGGAAAGCTCAAAGTACATTGGTTGGGGCCGTATGTCATCACTTACATACTTGAATCAGGTGCTTGCCAGTTAGAAGCACTTGATGGAACACGGCTACCCGGTTACTTTAACGAGAGTAGGTTGAAGCCCTACTATAAATAAGTCTTCTTGGTGTTTGTAATAAGGCAGTATTTCCATTTAGATTAGGTTTTCAATTCTGTATTTCCTTAATGTATTTCCTTCATTGTCGTTATGCTTTGTCAAATTAGTTGTTGTTCTTGTGTAATAAGCGTGCTTGCATGCATGAAGCTAATTACTATGTGAAGAATGTTTATGTGCAGAGGACTGCACATCCTTTTAGTGTGGGGTGGTTGTTGATATCCAGGTACAAAATTGTGGGAATTGAAATATGAAAAGAATAATCTGCTACGGGTGTTTGCCAAAGTAAAAGACATTGCTCCTCAAAAGTGACCAAGGATGGAGATGAATGAAGGAACAGTATAACGTGAGGTAAGCAGAGGCCATGATAACTACCAGGATAAGGTATAGTGATGAGGTACTCAGGTGCAAGGACACGCGCTGAAGAGAAGTCTGTGACCAGAGGGTAGGAAGGTGCACTAGAAGGTTATAGCTGGGGCACGAAGATGTACCACACGGAACGAATGAATTTGGTCAATGAATGAGAGGATATTTGGTAGGTGAAGGAGCAATAAATGCATCAAAATTTGAAAAAATATATAAGGATGGGATGCGAATTCATTTTTACCATTGCGACTAAGAGTATTTGAGGAAAGAGCTACGTGCGAAGAGCTAAGTGATTAGGTTAAGGTGTGAAGGGTGTGAAACCAAGCATGATAAACATATCTGTGTGAAAAGAAGCTTGCGTCCCTGGTGGTGAAGGGTTTGAGCGAAGTAAGGTGACAGAGAGGAGTTAGGGCATGAAGTTTCCACCTAGGGCACTATTGAATCGAGCTAGGGTTTTATTCGCAAATTATAGAGTTAAAGAGGAGACGATTGCAAGGTAAAAATGGCACCCAAGAAGGCAGCTACAGCAGGAGAGCAAAAGGAAAGAAGAAGGTGGTCTTTGAGGAGGAAGAGATGGCACCTGAAAGAAATTTTTCAGAAATGCAATATCCAGAAGGAGTCATCATCAACCAAGAATGGGATTCACACATCAGAAAGAGAAAAGTAAGAAAATACAATCACAGGACCTCAGAGAACAAGAAGGAGCTCGATTCCTTGCTCACTATGAGGACAAAAAAACATATAGAAGATGACATGCCACTTTATGATGATGCAGGTGAGAAGCTTCTGAAGAGAATTGGGGTCTACCAATTATATGAGCTTCCATATTTAAGGAAGTATGATCCCTTGTACCAGTGGCTCATGAGCATAGTGCATGAGGACTTCTTCTACTTTGCAGGATTCAGAGTTAGAATATCATCCACACTTATCTCAACGGTGACGAGTTTGAAGGCCACATGAGAGGATATAAAGAATGATCTCACAGATAAAGCCGTGATCTTAAAGACCAGACAGGAGTTGGGGTACCTGAAGGGTCTGTCCAGTATGGATATAGACAAGTTGAAGAACTATCCAGTTGTGCAAGCAGTAGCACACCTTGTTACAAAGTTGAACGATCAGGAGTGGTGGTCACAGGTAAATACTATGTGGTTACACGTTGCATGCAAGATGTCAGAAGGAGTAGTCTACAATATTACAGGCTACATTGTAGAGAAAATAGTCGAGGAAGCACACACAGGAGGGAAGATCAGCTTTGGGGATGTTCTATTATCACTAGTATTCATGGAAATTTGAGTACCAGAATGGGCCAAAGGAAAAGGTATGGGAATACCCCATGGAGAATAAGTCACCAGCTGAAAGGTTCAGCAAGTACCTATGTAAAGGGTCCATGACAGATGACGTCAAACAAAGGGCAGAGAAATGGTATGACAGGCTCCACGCGGCATTTGGAGAAGAGTGGCATATCCCGAAGGACCTACCATCAGTAGTGGGGAAACAAGTCTAGTTTGTTGTATATCAGCATTTCTGCATCACAAGCTTCCCAATGAGAGATGGAGTATGGAGCCCTTGGTGTAAATTGCCTTATGCATTCACTGCAAAGTATTTCCAAGCATCTATTCACAGAGTCATAGACACACCTTGACTGGTATTCAATGCAGATAAGGTAGACTGTGACTACCACACATTGAGGAAGAAGTATGTGTATCCAGGAAGAAGTGCCTATGTCGAGAAGCTCATTTCAGAGGTGTTGAATATTAAGCCAATAAGTCTGGATGTAGCAGATATAGGGGCAGCATTAGTGTATCTTCAGCTGAAGCCCAAGATGGAGAACAATAAGTATGTGGAGAATGAATTCATGCTCCCAGGGCCACTGAAGGGTAAGCACACAATGGAAAACATACTGGCACAAAGGCCCAAAAAAGTTGTTGAAGTAGAGGGTGAAGAGGAGGAGCGTGAAGATAGTGGAGGCTTGAAGGACAGAAGAAAGCAACCATATGATAGAGAAGAGTCACAGCACACGACCACTCCACCTCAGGGACAGGATGGAAGAGGAAGATACGGAGGTTGAGCAGGGGGAGCACATATTTAAGAAAGTATTCAGACGCACAAGGACTCAAGGTGGAACCCCACAAACGGTAAGGAAATCACCTCGTCTCTCTCCACACAAGGAGACCGCTGAGCCAAAGAGGAGAAGAAAGTTGAAGTTGGATGAAGAAGTGGAGGAATCAGGGGAGAGCGAGCGTGCATCTCCTACCCCACTCGAGCAAGAAGATGAGCCACAGAATGAGGAAGAGCAAAAAGATGAAGAGATGAAGGATGGAGAAGAAAGAGAGAAGGAAACCTCCGAATCCGCGCATGCGACTACTCAAGGTGTAACGGGATAGACTCCTAACCTTGAAGCTACAATTCCCAAGGGTCCTAGATCGAAGAGGATGAGTGGGGAACACAGTGCACCACTCATGGGCTATGCAGAGGACACCAGAAAAATCATCCGCGCCCTTTCCAAAGCACTGTAGAACAAAAGGATTTATTTGGATGGGAATTAATGGATGGGGATATAGCGACAATTCACACTAGAAAGCAACTCTCATGGTCAATGCACACCCACATGGATGAGCCTAATTTTGATGTATGTGAGGAGTCATGCATGTCAAGATGAATGAAGAAGACACCTCAAGCCAGGCACATAACAGTTAAACCTACTGTTATGTCAGATGAACAGGTTAGCAATGCGCTGGTAAAGGTTTCTACTGAGGTTGCAAGAAGAAACATGGACAAGGCTGCAACAATCAGAGTGATTACGCGAGGAGTTGAAGATGAAGGATGCAGTGATAGCATGCTTGACCCAAGAGAAGGACTTGGAGCAGAAAAAGAATAGTGCGTTAATTGGCATGGCAGAGGCCATTGGAGATCATGTGATGAAAGCGTGCCCGCATCTGAAATCTAAGGTACCAGAACAATTCCCCTCGGCAATGCATTATGTTAGAGCTTTGGTGGACTTGGTATTGGAAGAGGACATAATCAAAATGCCAAAACCAAAGAATCCTGAAGAAGAGGCGGAAAGGGCTAAGGCTGCAGTAGTCAGAAAGATTGCATCATATGAAGGCCTACTACAAGCACTCCAAGAAGAATTGAAAAAGGTGGATCATGCCTTAAATATATGCACAGATCCAGAGGCACTGATCAAGGTAAAGACTTTGGAAGAAGATAATGCAGTCCAGAAGGCTATGAAGGATGATACCTTGGGCCGCGCAGAATGGTTAACACTCGTAAAGAAAAAGTGTGAGGCCCTAGCAGCAACACAAGAGCCACACAAGGAAAGATTAGATGAGCTTGGGAAACTCATCACACAAAAGATGGATGCACTGGAAGGAAAACATACTGCAATGTCCAGCATTATGTTGGTATTGTAGAATGAAAAAGGTGAAGTTACCCAAGATGAACTGGAGTCTATTATTGTGGACATACCAGAGCAGGCAGAAAAAGCATTCACCGAGTGGTAGGCCTTGGAGGCCGAAATAAAGGAGGAGTATCCAGAGTTGATCCTTCAAACTGATACAGAGGAGGCTACCTCATAAAACATTCTTTATTCATCTACATTCTTTCTTATTCTTTCCATTCAACATTCTTTACTTCAGTTTTGGAGATAACCATTGTCGGGACGACAATGAGATTAGTGTGGGGTAATGTTGATCAGAGAATACTTGTTAGAGATCACACAAGAATTCTGCGTGGGAGAGAAGGCCAGGATCAAGGGCGCAGAGGGACAGGAAGAATCCACACATGGAGGGCAAGTTCAACTTTCGGGACTTAGCCGATTTTGAGCATGAAGACCTATTTTTAGAAGATGGCATGCAGAGCACATAAACGAGGCAGAGACGTGCACGCCACACATTGTCTATCTTTAGAGGATCAGATCAAAGTGTTTTGCATGGAGATGAGCTAAGAATAGGATTGTCACTTCAGTTAACTATAAGAGGTCTATAGATAGCACACTTGCATGTGTGGCTATGCCTGTAAATGGCATGTGGCTATTAGTAGCATGCGGCCTATTTTTGGAATAGATAAGTGGTGAAGGGCAAGTCCCCACCCTATATATATGATGTGAATCACATAGTAGTTGATATATAGGTATATGCAGAGCGTAAGAGGTAAGCATAAAGAGATATGTGCATATGACTGGATTACTGTATCAGATCCATGCGTGCATCGGTATAGATTGCCATTATTGTAAGGAGCTTCTATGTTTATTAATAGATGGAAGATATTGGCTGAATCTAAGTGTCATTCCTGTGTGTAATTGAGTAGTCCATGTTCTTGATTCAATCATGATTATTGTTTAAGCTTGTTCTTTCCTAGATCTGAATATGGCATGCATTGTAGAATGATGGATTAGTTATGGATCTATATGTTTCTTCCTTCATCACGCTAACATCCTGCTACAGCAACCCTAAAGAGGGACCTGGTACCTTTGCGCGCTTCGGGTGAGTGCTCAGTCTAGGCTGAGTGATGTGCTTGTGCATCTAGGGTATTATCTGGTGAATTCTAGGCTACATCATTTCCACACTCACTATTGGTCTCAATTGAATTTCATCTCTATCTCTAGGATTCCCAAGGCGTTGAAATGATCACATGCCCCAGCATACTCTTTACAATCCTTATATAGTGTTTCCCACCAAAGGATAGCTAGCAAAATCTTACGCGTGGTAGCATTTCTTGCGTAATGTCCTCCTGCAATCCAACCATGAGCTTCCTCCATTATAACTTTGCGCTCATGTTCAAGTACACACCGGTGCAAAATATCAGTACATCCTAACTTGTATAAATCCCCACTAATCAACATGTAAAGTGCAGTGCATATGAAAAATTTGTTTCTTTTCCAATCTCTTCATTCCTTCAGGCACTACACCAGTACAAAAAAATACAACAATATCTTCTAAATCTGAGGGCACGTGGTTTAATCTAAATAGTTGTGCTTCTGGCATTATGTCCTCAATGCTCTGCGTGTCCTCACCTGAGTTAATTCTTGACAAATGATCTGATCTAGAATTGCTCTTCCCTAGCTTTACCACTATTGTAGAGTCAAATTCCTTAAACAAGAGAATCCACATGCATATTCACCCCTACAAAATGGGCTTATTAACCAAGTACTTAAGTGCCATGTGGTCAGTATAAAATATAAAGGGAGTTGCTAGTAAGTATTGTTAAACTTGTGCAGTGCATAGATCATGGACAATGCTTCGCAGTGCTCTATAGTTGTATAATTCTACTTAGTTGGGGTCAACTTCCTACTCATGAAATAGATAGGATGATCAATAATACCTTCTCCAGGATGTGCTAACACGACGCCAATTTCCATACCAGAGGCATCAACATGTACATGAAATGGTTTTTCCCAAGAAGGAAAACACATAATGGGCACATAAGTAAGTATTTCCTTTAATATCTCAAACGTTAGTTGTTGCGCCTCATCCCAATAGAACTTTCCTTTACTTTTCAACAATTCTTCCAAGGGCATGACAATCATATAATATCCCTTAATTAACTTCCTATAGTAACATGTGTGCCCTAAAAACCTGTGCACCTCACTCTGATTAGTAGGCTCCTTCAAGCCCAAGATAACTGTAACCTTATCAGGATCTACCAACAAACCTTCTTTGCATATAATGTGTCCCAAAAAAGTTCTAAAGAGTGTTGTAAAGATACACTTATTAATGTTGATAGAGATGTTCAACTACCAGCACCTCTCAAACATAATTTATAAGTTGTCACTGTGATCTTTTACTAGCCCATATATAGTCCAATCATCCAAATAAACCTGTAAAAACTTGTGCATAAAATCCTCAAGTGTTTGTACCGCATTGCACAAAAAGACTACATACACATTCTTCAATCCAAAGGGCATAACTATATATGCAAAACTTCCCCACTCATTGGTGAAAGTTGTCTTTTCCTAGTCCTCTTTAGCAATCCACACTTAATGATAACCAGAAAATCCATTAGTGAAAGAGTAGATCTCACACCCTACAACTCCCTCCAAGATCCCCTCAGTAAAAGGTTTGGGAAAAGGGTCTATGACACAAGCAGCATTCAATTCTTTGTAGTCCACACAGATCCTTATCCTTCCATCTTTATTTATGATGATCACCATGGGGCTAACCCACTCTGATTCCTCAATGGGCTCAATGATTCCAGATTTTAACATTTTATCAATCTCTTTCTTTACCTTGACGCGTAGATTAGGATTCATCTTGTAATGCCTCTTCCTAACCGGGTGCATACCTTCTTTTAACTTGATCCTCATCTCACCCAAAGAGTGATGCACTCCCTTTAACTCATGATAGCCTCGTGGAAATAAATCCTAGAAGTCGCGTAGTAGCTCAATAATATTTTTCGCCTCTTGTTTAGAAATATAGTCACCAATAATGGCTTCCTTAGGTTTTTTATCTATCCCAATGTTGACCTTCTTCATTTTCATAGGCTTGTGATAAGCGTGCACCTTCTCATCATCACTATCTAAGACCTCGTGTGCACCTATAGTGTGATCAACATCCAAATTCTCTACTTCTTCATCATCAATCATGTAAACCAGCTTACCCTTCTCTTTTTCCAGTAATGCGTGCCCAATATGCTCCTCATCTCCATCTTCTTTTTCAAAGTGCGCCTTCAAATATAACTCTCCAAATATATCTGACATGAGTTCCTCAACTTTTACACTGTCTCCCATCGTACGACACTTAACAATCTGTAATGTTTCATTCACTAGAGGTTTAGTAGAATAATATTCAAAGGTTTGAATCATACCTAAGGTCGTCTCCTACCAATTAACTATTGCTCTTGTTAGCTTTGCATGAACATACCATGTGTGCACAACCGCTTAGGGTGGCATAGAACTTATGTACCCAGAGTGATGGCAAAAAGGCCTCCTGCCCCTCTATTTAGAGTCTCTCACACTTCTGAACATGGTGTGAAGTAGAATCTTTACCATGGAATTTACATATATGTGAAGGTACATTGCTCACTAGAAACCTAGTAGAGAAGGCGATTCTCACTTCTCGCCACTCCAAAAGGTTATCTTTGTATGTAGTCCACCAATGCATTGTTGTCCTGTGTAGGGTATAAATCAGCATATTTCTTCTGTCACCCTCATCTTTCCATTGGGCTTCCATGGTGTGTAGAAATACATCAGGGTTTCCTTCACTAGTGAGGTACCTGGTTATGACTTAAGTGTTGAACAGTGTGCGACCTGATCACGAATGTAACTATATTCTTGATCTCTCGCCCGACCATTTCATATGTTCCATGTGCCTAGTTATCACAAGCAATATTGGTTATATCACTCATAGATTGAACATCATCCCACTAAATAATGCCTTCTTTAGATGGCTCAAACAATTCAAGATCTCTAATTGTGTATGTGTATACCCTATTCATATCCTCTTCACTCAAGGGTTGTACATTCGGTGCAGCCTTCCCATCTGTCAAAGGAATAATTACGCACTCCTCCTTGTTCTCAAAATTGATATAACCTTTATTAAAGTGCAGATCAACATTATTCGCGTAACACCAAGGGCGCCAAAGAAATGCTGGAAATAAATTTGTTATTGTAAGTGCCAAGACCTCAAAGTCCCTAGTAAATTTTGCCCCTTGTATAGTAATAGTGGCATCATTCAATACTCCAATGGGCGTGGCTCTAGTCTTATTAACCATATGCAGCACATTCAAAGGGGATTGTAATGGTGGTCTCCCTATTTGATTTCATGCATCCAAAGTGAGTACATTTACTTCTGCACCTGTATCAATCTGTATGTTACTCATCAGCCACCCATCAACAACTGTATTTAAAGTGATATCTTTATCATATTCAAGACTGTGAGGGGGTGAGTTCACATGCAATATTTGTCTCTCATGCTTAGATCTAGCGCGCAATATCTTCTCCCTCAACCATTCCCATAACAAAGGAATGATATTCTCTTGGTGCAACATCTTACAAACCTCCTTCAAGTCATCAACATATTTTTGAGGAAGGTCAACCTTCTTCATCTACTCCATCTTGCACGTTTGTTCCTTCAAGCACTATATCTCACCCTGCGGGTGCCTAATAACCTCCATAGTTTCCTAATAAACTTCCTTATGATGGGAAGGATCTGGATATTTCAAATTTATCACTTCTTGCTTTGTAATAACAAGTTTCTACTTTGGGATATCATGATCGTGCGTAGCCTCAATGCTTGTAGTCACTAATGCAGGCAACATCTCAGTATCAAACGCAATCTTAGGCATCCACTGGTCTTATACGGCTCATTGCACTTTAATCATCATTGCGCCCTTGTCATTCTTCTTATAGTTCTTACTCATGTGCTCATATAACTTAGGAAATTCTTCAAACTTATGTTTCTTTCCACGCCATGAGCACAGCATGTTCTGAGGGCATTCGCACATATAATGATCAGGGGATCCGCATGTAAAATAGGTTCCACGAGGGAAGTCACTTCTTCCTCCATCACAACCATGGACTTTGTATCCTCCATGTTAACCTATGCCTCTACCACCTCCATCAGAGAACCCTTCATGATGTTGTCCTTCTTGCTCTTTTGAATTATACAAAACACTAGTCAGACGCATGTCGGTTTCAATAGCTTCATGAATTTGATTAATTAGTATATAATTTTCCATATCATGAGTGTGGGACTTACAAATATTACAATAATAGGATACATTCTTCTGGATCGCACGCTATAACAATGGGCACCTACTCGAACCATTATCTAAGTGATAGATCTCACAATCCAACAACATGGCGCACACCGATTTATGAGGGCAGTTATCCTTAGTATGTCCTTCAACCTCACAATCTGTACACCATATTCCATTACGTGTCTTGTGAGGAAAATTGGCTGATAGTTTCTCCAATTCTTTTTCCATAGATGCAATCTGCACCTCCAAGAATGGACTAACTCTAGTGTCTATACTCCCAACTTTCTCAGTGTGAAGAGATACCTCCAAATCCTCACACATATTTGTAAATGTCTTGTGAGAGAGCACCCTTTTGAAAGGTGTGATTAAACTGCCAACAAACCACTGTGCATGTTGGCTAGGGTGAATATCATAAGACAACTTTGATAGTAAAGTTTTAAAGCATACATCATACTCCCTAATGCTCTCAGGCATGCCCTACTTAATCTCCTTCAGCATGTTGATGTTTTTCTGTTCAAACTTGGGTATATGGAACTCAACCAAGAAGGCATCACGTAGCGTGTTGTACTCTCCAACAGTCTAGTTCAGGTCATAATTCCTATACCAACTATGTGCACATCCTTGCAAAGCAGTAGCAAATTGGCTTGCCTTACACTTTGGAGTTGTTATTCCCTTAGCGCGCCATAATATCTCACACATGTACACATGCTCTGTTGCATCCTCAATGCCCCTGTAATCTAGTAAGCGAAGAGACATCTCGTAATATACTTCTTGTGGATGGTGTTGACCATCCCCACCAAATCCAGAACCTGTATTACCCCCAGTATTCCCTACACCTCCAGAACCACTAGATCCACTAGATCCTGAACCTCCTGATCCTCCTCTTGTAGCAGGCACTAGATCAGAGGATGAGCTACTTTTTGTTCCAACTATTGTACTAAATTGAACTCCCATAGTCTGCAAAGTAGTGCTACTTCCAGATGTATTACCAACGTTCTGCATGCCCACACTCTGCCTTGATGACACACCAAAAAATATACCACCAACCAGTCCCCCAAATAACAAAGATGTTGTCACCTGTGATGCCATCGATGTTTTCTGATGCACTTATATATTCAATGGAAAATGAAATCTACCTGTCACTACTCTATCACCAACACTCACCTGTATCTTAATAATTGTTTTATGAAAAAGAACACCAAGCGCAAGGGTTAGGTCGCCAGGTGGGATCATGTGCATACTTGTGGTCCTTAATCGTTCTTCATCGAACGTGCTTTCATCAGAAGCTAGAGGGGATTCTCTATTGTTCTTACCTAAGTGGGGGAGATCCTTATGCGTTGGCTCTACGTCTTCCACGTGAGCCTAAAATCCTTCACAAGACATCATCCTTCACAACTCCACATACTCATCAATATCATGCTTCTTTTCCAATTCCCTCTCCCGCACCTCATTATACTTAAGCCACCTTTCTTCTCTCTTCCTTTTTTCCGCAAGGACCGCCATCTTTCACCACACCTACTCCTGCCCCCATGCATGGTGGGTCTTTAACTAGCCATATGTCATTCTTCCAAATCCAGAGTCACCAATAAGATCTTAATTGCTAAATGGTTAGTATGTAAATAAGATCCTCTAGGTTCGCACAAGAATTGAAACTCAGCAACCTCTGGATATGAATAAGTAGAAACATTGTATTCCAATGTGTAACTATGCAAAACACCACTCCACCAATGATCTACAATGTTTTTCCAAGTCACATCAGCATCATACAAAGTCTAGTAATCTTCTTTTGTCCAAACAATTTTTCTATACCTCTAATTCTACTTTGATGCATATGTTACCAGCCACTCGTACAACTCTATAGGAAAAAAAGAAAATAACGTCTCATAGATTTCATGATATAGATGTTCTTTAATCGACGCCTAAGCTTTAAAATCAGTTTTAGTATTATATCTATGAGTAAACTAGTCTTCTAAGTCCTCAACCCAACTCTCAATGTTTTCCAAGGTCAACTAACACGTCTTCATCATGCAACATCCTTACAACAACTTGAAAAGAGGTCTCGACAATGGAACTAAAATGTAGTCTGTTTTTCTTGATCAAAACCCTAAACGTGCTGACAGATCTGAGTGCTCAACCAAATCATGCACAGGTACTAGGTTCCTCTTTTATGTCAACTTTGTCAAGGAGTTAACATGATCATACAAGTATTTCATATTCATAACAAGTAGTTAAAGGTAAAGCATAACAAGAATCAACTCACAACCATAATGCCTAATGAATCAAACAAAGATCAAGATCATATTTATCATACAATAACCAATAATAGAGACATCAATAATCAATATCCAACCATAACGATCCAATATATTAATCCATCAAAACAAGTTGTTGAATACACCATAAGAAACATCACAAAGTTATGCATGCACTATACCAGTAGCATAACTCTATTACAACTCCAAATCTCATCGTGCCTCTCTCTAAATCATGTAAATAAATACATATATATATATATATATATATATATATATATATGGGTGGGGAGATTTCCCTTCATCACCCATGCACTTCTCAAAATAGGTTGCATGCTAATAATAGCCATACGCCGCTACAAAAGCAACTAAGGAAGAATGCAAGCTTCACCTAAAAATATATCATCTATAAATAACTCTAGTTATAATCCTATTATTATCTCCATGCGCATATTCAAACTACAAGTTCTTTCCTCAAAAATAGACTCTTCTCGACTTCCTAATCCTCCTTGTGTGTCGCATACTCCAAGTCTATACTCAGCCCCATATACCAAAAATTCACTAAATCTTCTACCTTGTTGTCATGATCCTCACGTGCATCTCCTTCCATGTTCCACGGGAAAACCCTGTTCTCCACCTCGCTCATCAGGTTCATTCCTACCACATGTTTCTTCTTTATCCCTTCTGCGTGCTCACGTATCACTGCATACCTCAATACATAGACATTTTCTAGTGCCCAACATTTCTCTTCTTTTTCAATTCCATCCTTCCAATCAATAAGAAGTATATCACATCAACAAGCACAAGATCCAACAACACGCTACTACACACACTATTCACCCCTAGGGTCTACCTCCCTTTCCTATTTCCCACGCTTCACATTGCAATACTCCATGCTTCACAAGGTCACTCGTCCATTCGGCACGCTATCGACTATACTAATCTCTAGATTATAAGGTACACATCTTCTATCTACTTTATGTTATCGAGTATTCATTCAACAACATAAAGTAGGGGAAAATGTAGACAAAAAATATATACACATGGGTACATTTCTAGGTCCTAAAGAATACTAATGTATACATGATTCCTAAAAGATAAATATAATGGTTGAAAACTTCTTTTGGCATTTTGATCGTTTTATCTCTTGTACTTTATTAGTTTTATACACCTCATAACTCTGTCGGTACTCGATTGATTTACCTTTTGATGGCCTCATACAATAGTGCTCAGGTAGGACAAAAGTTCTCATGTGCTCATAGCCCTCCTAGGTGCTCATGTCCCTCTCTTTCTTCTTATTACTATTTTAGGTCAATTTCACTTCTTGGTCACCTTTTTACACATTGGGTTGGCCTTTCAGTTGTCAATTACAAAATTCAAACAAGGGAATCACATATATACTTAGTTACTACTCTCAAATAAAGGGACCAAGCACTATAAGCATTATTTATCACCAGCTAATCTTACACAAAGGCAAAAGGGCACTACAAGGCATACATATAGCACATTCATACAGGGAAAATGGTTGCATCTATATGCATACACTACATAGGATGGGAGATCATTCTATTCCATTGTGCACATTTGGCATACTCGGGACAATCTAGATCCAGCCCACTTTCATCCTGCAACTTGCGTAAGGGCAACCTAGGGCACGAGATAGAATACACACACATACACAAAGAATGACATTGAGTCTTAGATGTAGTAACTTGTAGAAATTGGTCATAAGTTCACTCTTTGGGTGACCGAAGAGGTCAATTAAATTCCACATTCAAAATATTTTATATTAGATTTGATGTGGTTTGTGGGCATGTGTAGCTAATTATCTATTTTTTAGGTTATAGGTGTGTTCAAAACCCTAACAATGAATTTGGAACGACAAATCAAATATTAGAGCAAAGACCTTTTAATCAAAAAAAAGTTCAGGATCTAAGCATCTGAGTAGACACATGCACCTAGATCAGTCATTAGTGCTTGTGGTTCTCTTGTCCTCCTGTGGGCACTCCTGTCCAACACATTTCTAATTTCTCAGCCTGTTTCAGCAGACATACAGTCCCAATCACCAACAGATCACACAAAATCATCTAAGTCACCTTTCTCCCTTCATTTTCATAAAGTTTGATGTCCTTGAATTCTTATTGCTTGCATGTTATTGTACTTAATTACCTGAATATCATTTTTTATAGTAAGTTACTCTGAAATAAGGTTTAATTCAATTTATATTAAATCAAGTTTGTTTGGACAATTTTGGACCTAATTTTCACCTAACTCAATATCTTAAAACTCTGTAAGACTTTTCAGATACCAATTATCATGTTTAATAATCTTACCAAGTTTTAAACCTTGATTCTTAATAGAATTTTCCCAATTCACATTTGTATAGGTCCAACTAGGCCTCATTTAGGCTCCTTGATTGCCACAAATCATTGTTTGTTATCATAACTTTATCAAAACTCAATTAAATCTCATTAAAACACTTATATCCTTTTTAGAATCCCTATATTTTCCACAAACCAAATTTTATCCTTAGATATCAAGGTTTATACAAGTTATGAAGGATTTACTTATTAGACACAAACTTTCTTAGCACCTCCATTCCGCAGTACGAGTTTTAAATATTTGCATGGTCAAACCACCTTCAAATGACTTAAATTTTTTGGATTTACTCTTATTTAGACACCAAGAATATTCTCACAAATTTTCATAAGGTTTTCATTAATACAACTCATTTTATGGTCTTTTTTCTCTTCCTGTAACCTAAACTAGAGAATCAAGACAACAAGCATTCAAAAAATCAATATCTTGAGCATAACAAATTTTCAATACTTTCTTCCACTTGGAAAAGTTCTATTTTGAGGCCCTCTAAATTTTATGTTCAATAACCTATGGTTGATGATGCACGTATTTCTCCAAGAAATAAGCTTTCTAGCAAAATGAAGCACAATCACATACAGTCCATACTATATCCAAACATGGCATTAAACCAATTAACTTATATAGAAATTTTCATGAAACTCTGATTCACCATTGACACAGGAAACCTTCCATGAATCAAAAGAAAAATCTTATCTAATTTTAAACTCATAATGATGAGATCACATATTAAGAACAAAGACTTATATGTATTTAATACCTAATAGAAATACCTTTAAGAGACTGATGACCCTAGAGTCCAAGAAAATAGTGCATCAGTCTGGAATATGTCATATCAAAGCGTTCATTTGATTTGTGGTTTATGTCTTAAATCAAATAATTTTAACTACCAACAATGATGAGATCAACAACATACAAAACCAAGATCAAAATATCCTCTCCATCCTTCAGGACATAAACTTTATGATTAGTCTCACAACATTGAAAGGAAACACTCAACAAAAAATTATCCATTTTCTCATACCAAGCTTGTAGAACTTATTTAATCCCATATAAAGGTTAATGAAGTTTACAAACAATTGAAGAATAATGCATGAAGTCCTAAGCTTGCTCCAAGTAAATCTCCTCTTAGAGACCACCATGCATGAAAGCACTCTTTACATCCATATGGTTTATTGGTCACTGTACGATAGAAAAGTGACATGCAAGCATGAGAATCTACAAGCAGCTCTTCTTCGTACCCAACCTCCCGAGGTCATGCCGAGACAGCCAGTGGAAATGGAATATATATGGAAACAAACAAACTAGTTGGGCAATCTTATATCCTCAACATGCAATAATGGAATCTGCAAATCTAAGGCAAAGAAGGCTTTCCTAACCTGAATCAGTGTAATGGGTCGTTTAGATATAATAGCTGCTCGGAGGCTCCAATCAATGTCGAGCTCTGCCGAGATCCTATTTATTAGTTGTTGGATACATGGAAAATGACTTGTAGGTGCTTCGTGTATATTTCCAGACAAGGTCTAGAAAATGGTGATGAGAGGTGTAGTGGATCCTCCAGAGTTTTATGGACGATTCTCTGGTCTAGTCAAGAAATCCCTAGCCTGATTGGCTACTAAGTTTAATAGGGAGAATTATGTAATGATGTCTGGCAGAAGTGGTGAGGATCTAAATATTAATATGTGTAAACCAACATCAATGTCTGATTGATCAGTAGGCCCGTTGGGTTGTGGGACCTGTGGATCACAACCGTAAGTTTGTGGTTGTGGCAGACCTCCTATGGTCATATGAGGAGTCAATCTCTTCTTCCAACTATCCAATAGTCATAAGCCTTTTCAGCTTCTATGTTTAGAACTAGAAGTTGTATGATTTTCTCAGAATACCTTACAGGATTTCTTGCAACTTGAATATGTAAGCTAGTATCTATGTCGATGAGGAGGTCTCCTGCGTTGGGCTGTGGAACTAAAGGATCACAACCAAATATTTGTTCTCTTTCGAGTTCTTGTATGGTCATGCAGATATCCTATCAAGGCAGTCTATAGTTGGGATGATTTGACCAGAATGTGTATGCCTTGTCGTCTTTAATATTCAACTCTCTCAATTGATCACTAATTGCTTGTAGGTTTATTGTCATTCGAAAAACTTGAATCCTAAGGTCTTCTTGATCTATATTAGCTAGTGTTATGGAGAGATTTGGTTGAGGTATTATCGGTTCAAACACGTATTCCCTGGGCTCTCTAGGTCCTGTGATTGTCATGAAAAGATGATTCAATTTTAACTGAAACGAACAAACTAATTATGAAAGATATATCTACACTATGCATATATTCTTTTATTTTTGTATTTTCGATGAAGTGTTTTAATGAAATTAAAAGAGCAGCTATTCTAATATATTCATAAAATGGAAAATTAATCTAATAACATAATCAAAACAAGCAAAGTAGCCTGGTATAGCTATTTGCCTGTGTAGTTGTGAGTTTATCTTAAATATCTAAATAACTAAATAATTTAAATTGAAAGAATCTTCGATTCTACCTCAGAAGTGAGGAATGAATCACAGTTTCTCAGAAAATATCAATCCCCACAGCTTCCCTGGTGATATCTGAGAGCAGATTTTTAACTGAAATAAAATGATTTGACTACTCTATTTGATATGTTGTAACTAGAACTTTGACAAGCTCAAACCTAGCAGTTTACAGAACAGCTGGTAAATCCAGTTGTGTGTGACTTTCATCCCCTCAGTGTGATCTCCTCATTCCTTCATGTTCTCGTGAATCCAGAAAAGTGTATATGATACATATCAACAGTAAGATGGATGTTTGAATAATGGTAGCTTTTGGACATAGACCAAATATAATGTAAGTAGGAGAGAGATAGTGCAAGTGAATAGAGCTTGACTATGCAATTCCTAGTGGGATTTATTGCAGGAATACAACACAAGTGTACCGAGAGCTTTCTAGAATCTATCCTTGTGACTGAAACAAAACCTGAAACTTTAAATGAATTCCAGTCTAAGAATGAAACTATTCTTATTTTAAACCGACTTGACATAGAAGCTGCAATGGAAGCAAGACTGAAACAAGAAGATTATATGACCTAAATAACAAAGGAAGACTAACAATGGAAGCAAAACATGAAATTCATAGAATTCTAAGAAATAAACTTGAAAGACTAAATAATTATAATTGAGAAGATGAGGGGCCATTTACTTGAAAACAAACTTGGCTATTTATAGCAAATGCATTTACCAGAGGGTAACTTTGAATTGAACTCTTTTACTATAAACAAAGAGGAAAATACTATTCACCAGGGTGACCAAAACATAAATGCAAGCCAAAGTGGTTGAAGAATGCAGGTGAAAGTTGAATTTTTATGTTTGACAAAATTGTCAGAACATTCTAGAAAACGCGCACAGGACCGCCATCTTGCACAAGGCGGTGGTTAGAGGACCGCCGCCCTGTCCTGGCAGTGGCAGTCCACTGTCCACTTAAGAAGGGCAAAATGAAGCCTGAAACAAGAAAAAGGGGGGCAGAGGGTAGAACAAAGCATGCAGAGGCTTGATAAGGCATTTGGGATACAAATGTATACTTGGCGAGATTTTCTGGATTCTGAACACCTTGCGAGGAGACCTGTATCATCATTGGGGTATGTCTGTAACATCTTTCCAACATGTACAGTACCTATAATTTTGGGTATGTACATATTACCCTCTCAGAGAAGTGTCTTAGCCATGAAGAGGCATAAAATGTTGGATCCGAGTATGGTGGTCCCAAAATGGGGAGTTAAAGTTATACCTAACACACCCAATGTGTCAGAAAGTCTCCATCCAAATTCCTGCTATCTGCAAAATGAAAAAGGGGACTCAAGTGCAAATAGATAAAATAAATTGAGAAATAAAACTAAATTAATATGAAATGAGGACTTACCATTTGCACGGGGTTTAGAACTTACCTCCGTCGATGCTCTGGGCCCTGTGAACTTCAAATCTATTTTTAGAAAGTCCGTATAAGATATATATATAGAGCAAATATATAATAGTATATATATATTTAAAACGAACTCATTTTACTATTCATTTGCACGTGATGTCGATTTGAAGGTTTCGAATGAGCTTAGGACCCACGGTGACCATTTTTTATTAGAGTACAGTCAAAACATGGCCGTCTCATGAGATATTGAACATGCCTCCAAGAGCACCGAACATCAGACCCCCTTAAAGTCTCAGGTTAGTTCTTCTCAATTTATCCATTTTTAAATTAAAATGTAGAAATGATAGAAATCTTTGTCTTGGGGGGATTATTTTCAAAAATGCAGTCTTAAATGAGTCTCTAGGGGGGGTGCCCATAGGGTAGGTCTTTATTTCATCTAAAATGATGTATTTTTGCATTTTTTAAGTGTTTTAGGGCTTTAAGGGGCATTCGCTAATCCAGGATAGGACCGCCGCCCTGCACAGGGTGGCGATCATGGGACCGCTGCCCTATGAAGGCTGCAGTTACAAGATCACCGCCTCATAAGGCGGTGGTTATAGGACCGCTACCACAGAAGGTGGTGATTACAAAACTATCACTCTGCACAGGGCAGCGGTTTCAAACAAAATGCAAAAAGAGATGTATTACTTGATTGTTTTTGCATTTTCGGCATTTTTATATGTTCCTAGTGATTTTTCCAGTTGGATTATGTTACTAACTTACTCCTTTTCTATGTTTTGGATGGATGTAGAAGGAAGATTACATCAGATGGAGTAGAGAGAGGGAGTGTGATTGGCTCCTGGTAGTGTTGGATGCATTGACCCAGGTTGAGAGACACTTTGCAGCAGGCTGGTATCTTGCAGATCTATCTCAGGTTCCTCATGTTGCTCCTTCTGATCAGTTATGTGACATTGTTTGTACTATGTGACAGAATAGTTATTTCTGAGCAGTGTAGGGGTGAGTGGAATATCACCCTTGAGGATGCTGCCGTATATTGGGGGTCCCGATTCTTGGGAGGCAGTTATCACTTAAGACAGTAGTATCCAGATCTCAAATGGTTCAGTGGGCCACATATATGGGAGATGTCGTTGTTTCCATGGGGTCGAAAAAGGGGGTGAAGGTTTGATCTATTGTTGATTCTGATATCCCTATGCTCTGTAAGGCTATTAGGGCATCCTTACCTCGCGGTTGATTGGGGACAAGGGAAGGGATACTCTCTTATACTGTTGGGATCCTATTATTACACAGATTTAGGTGCATGGCCGCGTTTATGCTTGGGGAGTAGACATCCTTGGGACCACTTATCATGATTTGTATAGGGTGGTCAAATTACAGGGGCAGTCGTTGAGTCACCCTACTCTAGTCGTGAGTTGGGTGTATGAGCACATCATTCCCTACGAGAGAGGTGTACAGGTAGAGGATCCCATGGCTGTCAGGGAAACGAGATGGACAAGGATGACCGTACTTAGGACGCCATACCAGCCAGTGGCTTCTTTGACTACTGCAGACATTGAGGCCTCTCCTTATCAAGCCATGGCAGGGTTATGGGGAGAGGAGACACTCACATTGATCACTTTCCATACTACTAGTCAGCTGATAGACATGACAGGGAAGTTGAAGATCCACCCCTTTGACAGAGTACCACAACAGTTTGGCCTCCCCTATATTGATATATTTCCTCCAACGGGGCCAGTATATAGATCTATTCGTTAGGCCAGGGGACGTCCTAGAGGCCGAGGTTGGACTATGATCACTCCTAGCGTTCCCATTGCAGCTATGAGGGTGGTTTGTGCCCAAGGGGTAGCCAGTGCTCCTTGAGCACCTTTACTTCATATTGGAGCTGGTCTTGGTCATAGTGGAGATGAGCCCATTGATGTGGACTCAGAGTCTGAGGAGTTCACTGGGGAGGAGACAGAGGAGGAGATGAAGGAGGGTGAGACTGAAGCCGGCGGGACAGATAAGGAGGTGACAGGGATTCTGAGTGGCATGACACTCAGGATATCTTACAGGCTGAGAGGGCAGAGGAGAGCATAGAGAAGGTGACCCTAATCTCATAGGAGTTGCCTTCTCAGGATTTAGGGGGATATGATGATTTCATGGCAGGACGTCACTTCGTTCCAGATGTGGGAGAGGCATGACAGTCGGCGGCAGCGTCAGTAGCAGGCGCAGATCCTAGAGATCCCACCTGGAGGCTTGGAGATCCAAGTGAGTTACTACTCTCTTCTCGATTTTTTTTAGTTAGAATTGTTTAGTTGATATTTCCCTTTCGTTGTTTCATTTGTTTTTTATCTTATTTTGGACAACTTTCTAACTTGTTTATTTCTCCTTTTTTATTTGCAGCGACTGCAGAGGGATGGCGAGACTTGATTTGCTAGGTGTGCGCGGACACTCTACTTCTCCCTTTGGAGGTTACTTAGGCTAAGCTTACTGAGGACGTTGGAGAGCCCTCAGCAACTGTCTGACATATTGATGTCTTTGCCCCTGTCTGGAAGGTGGCAAAGATCATGACCTCCCTTCGTACTGAGTTGGTTGGATATAGGACTGTTGAGCGCTTGATGAGGAGGAGTCACTCTCACAGTGAGACCATAGCTACTGGTCGTGATCGTGAGCCCTCAGTTCATTCAGATCGTCATCGCAGTAGGAGTCCTAGATGTAGTCGTGCACCTTCTGAGGGATCTCACGGGGATTGAGAGATCACAGTGTCCTTTTGCAGTGATTTTTGGTCAGATGTTTATACGAGTGTTTTTATATTTTCTGGGCTCATTGAGCATTTTGACCATGCCTAGTGCATGATGGCATTGTATATAAAACATGATTCATATATATATATATATATATCTCTCTCTCTTTTTGGATCTAGATCTTCTTGTATCTAGAATTTTTGTGATTTGTTTCCCATGTGTACACTAGATGTTTTTAGAGTATTTGTTTTTATATGCTTTTTAGAATGTATGCAATGGATGACAAATGATAACAAATATTGATCAAAATGTTTTACTTTATTTGCTTTTGTAATGCTGATACATGATGATGTAAAACATATTGTAGTACTGAAATTTTGGCTTCTTTGGGCAATGTCTGTTGTTTCTTCTTATTTTGGCAAAACGTGATGACTATGCAGTGATGAGAGAGATGAACTTGCCCCACTCCTAACTCCACAAAACTAGTAAGATGCGAGGGCTCAACACCAAGAGTTGGGAAGGGCACAAATTATATGAGTTTGACTAAATGGAATGATGAGAGATAGACAAACTAGTGACAGAAACCAAACTTAGACCTACACACTTACCCTACTCAAAACTACCACCAAGCTCAGAAGGCAACTTACTTTCCAGTTTATCTAGACTTAGATCTATAAATGGCAACCTGGTTGACAAAATCTAGTTTTGAGTGTTGAGTATGGAGCTAAATTACTCATGTTTTAGCATGCAAATAGAACTTGCTGGAAGTTGACAGTAACTGGCATCGGTTAGGGTTTGACCGACATCGGTCAGGGCAAGTTGGAACCAGTGACGGTTGGGCAGAACCAACATAGGTTACCTGTGCGACAAGTTTTTAATTAACTCCTAGGTTTTATTTCTATTTTTAGCATTAGAATAGATTTAATGAATGTAATTGCATGGCTAAGTGCCTTAAAGTCTTAAACGACTATTTAAATCATAAAGCTAGGGTTTAGAAGATATGATTGATCATAATTACAAGATAATTATGTGAGAGAGAATTCTTGGTGATGAAACAAAAATCTTGAAGGAAAGAAAGTACTGAACATCTGAGAGGTGTGGAAGATTGTAAATCTTCATTGTATATCTTGTCAAAGCTTTGGATAATAGATTGGCTTGTTTCTTGGTGGACGTAGCCCACACTGGGTGAACCACGTTAAATCTGGTGTTGATTTATGTCTCTTGTTTTGTATAATTCTTCTGGTAGAATATCCGCTTTTATTTGCATGTATGCTTAGATCTGATATATTGTCTGTACAACCGGTGTGCTAACCCCAACAACTGGTATCAGAGCTTTGTTTGAGGGTTTTGTGTGTTGACAGATTTACTCACAGAGGGTTTTCTGATTGAGTGGGAGCTACAACAATGACAGAAGATAATAAATATAAGGTAGAGAAGTTTGACGGCCGAAATTATCAATTATGGAAGATGCAGATTGAGGATTATCTGTATCAGAGAGATTTGTACTTACCGTTGGATGAGAAGTCTAGACCTACAAAGATGACTAATGAAGAATGGAAGATTCTTGACAGAAAGGCTTTGGGATCTATAAGATTGAGCCTGGCAGCATCCGTGGCTTCCAATATTACAGAAGCGACTTCTACGGTAGACTTAATGAAATCTCTTGCTAATTTATATGAAAAACCTAGTGCTTCAAATAAAGTTTATTTGATGAAGAAACTTTTTAGTTCTAAGATGCATGAAGGTGAATCTGCCTCTAGTCATTTGAATGATTTCCGATCTATTGTAAATCAGTTAAAATCGGTTTCAATACCGTTTGATGATGAAGTAAAAGCACTTTTATTCTTATGTTCTTTGCCTGATAGTTGGGACAACTTGGTAATGGTTGTTAGTAATACATCATCTGCTAATAATATTTTGAAGTTTGATGATGTGGTTAGTATAATCTTGAATGAAGAAATTCATAGGAAAAGTACAGAGGAAACATCATCTGGAAATGCTTTGAATGTAGAAAGTAGGGGTAGGCAGAAGGAGAGATCCAAGAGTAAGAGTAATGGGAAATCAAAGTCAAGGGATAACAGATCTAAATCCAGAAGTAAGGGAATTACTTGTTGGAAATGTGGAAAGAAAGGACATGCAAAGAAAGATTATTGGTCAAAGGATAAAGACAACCAACAACCAGACAAAGGTAAAGAAGTGAAACTTGTTGTATCAGAGGTAATGCAAGATGCTCTTATTCTTTCTTTAGATAGTAGAATTGAATCATGGGTTTTAGATTCAGGAGCTTCTTTCCATGCAACCCCTAATAAGGGTTATTTCAGAAATTATGTCCAGGGTAATTTTGGGCATGTTTATTTGGGTGATGATGAACCTTGCAGTATTACTAGTAAAGGGGAAGTTTATCTAAAATTACAGAATGGAAATACATGGGTATTAAAAGATGTGAGGCATGTGCCAAGCCTCAGGAGGAATCTTATTTCTGCAGGGCAACTAGGTGAATCTGGTTGCATGGTTACTTTTACAGGAGACTCTTGGAAAGTCACCAAGGGTGCTTTTGTTGTGGCAAGAGGTAAGAAGGTAGGAACGTTATATTTATCTACCTGTATTACTGATTCTTTTTCTGCATTATCTACTTCAGATTCAGATGCATGCATGTGGCATAATCGGTTGGGTCATATGAGTCAAAAAGGAATGTAGATCTTAAAGGCTAAGGGTAAGTTATCATATTTGAAAGATTTAGATCTTGATTTCTGTGAGCATTGTATCTTTGGAAAGCAAAAGAGAGTGAGATTTCTCAAAGTTGGGGCAACTAAGAAGGAGCAGAAATTGGAGCTTGTACACTCAGATGTGTGGGGACCGGCTCAGGTAGCTTCTCATGGAGGATCCTAGTATTATGTTACTTTCATTGATGATGCTACAAGAAAGGTATGGGTTTATTGCATTAAACACAAATCTGATGTTTTTGAAACTTTTAAAAGATGGAAAGCCCTTGTTGAGAATGAATCAAATTCTAAGTTAAAGTGCCTTAGATATGACAATGGTGGTGAATACTGTAGCAAGGATTTCAATGATTATTGTTCAGTGAATGGAATACGTAGAGAAAGAACGGTTCCAAGAACACCACAGGAGAATGGTGTTGCAGAAAGAATGAACAGGACAATCATGGAATGTGCTAGAAGTATGAGGATACATTCTGGATTGCCCTTACAGTTTTGGGCAGAAGCAGTTGATACAATGGTTTATTTGATTAACTGTGGCCCTTCAAGTTCACTAGATGGAGGAATACCAGAGGAAGCATGGACTGGAAAAGAGGTAGATCTTTCTTTTCTTAAAGTTTTTGGTTTAGAAGATTTTGTGCATGTTGATAAGGAAAATAGAAAAAAGTTGGATGCAAAATCCAAGAGGTGCACTTTCATTGGTTATGGAGCTGGTGATTTCGATTTTCATTTTTGGGATTTAGAGAATTCTAAAATTGTTAGGAGTCATGATGTTGAATGGAATGAAAAGAGAATGTACAGGGATCAAATTTTGGTACCCAAGGATGAGAAAATTGAGAAGTTTATTGATGAAAATGAACTCTCAGGTTTTAAAGAAACACCTACAAAATACACAGTAACTGGGTCGGTTAGGCCCTGACCGGCATCAATCAGATGAACCATTATCGGTTACAGAGGATCCGAACTGGTGTCGGTTATCCGAACTGACATCGGTTAGAGGTGACCGACATCGGTCACTGTCAGAAGTTGATACTAATGTCCAGGAGGTCCAGATTGAGCCTCCGGTACCCCAAACTCCTGTGAGAAGGTCACAAAGGGTAAGTAAACTTCTGGAAAGATTTTCACCTTCTCTATTTTATCTATTATTGACTGATAGTGGTGAACCAGAAAGCTTTGAAGAAGCAATGCAGGATAAAACTCACGTTCAGTGGGAGCATGGCATGGATGAGGAGATGAACTCTTTGGAACAGAACCAGACTTGGGATTTGGTTAAATTTCCAGTAGGAAAGAGAACATTGCAGAACAAGTGGGTTTACAGGATTAAGGAAGAAGAGGGTGGACAGAAAAGGTACAAGGCAAGGCTTGTAGTAAAGGGATTTGCACAAAAGGCAGGTATTGACTTTGGTGAAATATTTTCTCTTGTTGTTAAGATGACTTCTATTCGTACTGTATTGAGTTTAGTTGCAGTAGAAGATTTGCATTTAGAGTAACTAGATGTGAAGACGACTTTCCTTCATGGTGATTTGGATGAAGAGATTTATATGCAACAGCCACTTGGGTATGAAGTCAAGGGTAAGGAGAAATTAGTGTGCAGGTTGAAAAAGAGCCTATATAGGCTCAAGCAAGCTCCAAGGAAATGGTACATGAGGTTTGATAGTTTTATGCATGAGCATGGTTACTTGAGATGTGAATCTGACCATTGTGTTTATTTCAAGAAGCTTGAAAATGGGAGCTATATTATTTTGTTATTGTATGTGGATGATATGCTTATTGCAAGATCTAGTATGCAGGACATTGGTGAGCTTAAGAGAAAGCTAGCTCACACGTTTGCAATGAAGGATTTAGGAGCTGCAAAAAGAATCCTTGGCATGCAAATACATAGAGATAGAAAAACAAGAAATTGTATTTGTCTCAGGAGGATTATATCTACAAGGTGTTAGAAAGGTTCAACATGCAAAATGCAAAACCTGTTAGCACACCTATGGTTGGACACTTCAAATTGAGTAAAGATCAGTGTCCTTCATCACAAGAGGAGGTCAAATACATGACACGAGTGCCATATGCTTCAGCAGTTGGAAGTCTCATGTATGCTATGGTTTGTATAAGACCAGACATTGCACAGGCAGTGGGAGTTGTGAGTAGATATATGGCTAATCCAGGTAAAGAGCATTGGAAAGCAGTCCAATGGATACTCAGGTATTTGAAAGGGACATCTAGCATGTAGTTATGCTATGGAGGTTCAGATATTTCATTACGTGGCTATGTTGATTCGGATATGGCTGGAGATCTGGATGGTAGGAGGAGCACTACTGGATATATTTTCACAGTAGGTGGAACGACAGTTAGCTGGATTTCAAGATTGCAAAAGGTTGTGGCTTTGTCTACTACAGAGGCAGAGTATGTTGCAGCTACAGAGGCTAGTAAGGAGATGATATGGATGAGTAGGTTCATGGAAGAGTTGGGAAAGGAGAAAGTAATTGTAAACTGTTCAGTGACAGTCAGAGTGCAATTCATTTGGCAAAGAACTCAGCATTTCATTCAAGAATGAAACACATTCAGTTGAGGTATCACTTCATATGGTAGGTATTGGAGGATGGACAGTTGAATCTGGAAAAGATTCATACGAGCAAGAACCATGCGGATATGCTAACGAAGCCATTAGCAAAGGAGAAGTTGGAGCTACACTCCACTTCTGTTGGTCTTCGAGTTTGAGACTTGAAGAGGAAGAAACAAAGCTAAGGAAGGATCCAAGAATGATGTTGTACATGTATGGTGCAGTAATTAAACTCCAAGTGGGAGATTGTTGAGTATGGAGCTAAATTACTCATGTTTTAGCATGCAAATAGAACTTGCTGGAAGTTGACAGTAACCGGCATCGGTTAGGGTTTGACCGGCATCGGTCAGGGCAAGTTGGCCGGCATCAGTCAGGCAAGGACTAACATCGGGCAAAGTTGAAAGAACCGACAATGGTTGGGATAACCGGCATCGGTTACCTGTGCGACGAGTGTTTTAATTAACTCTTCGGGTTTTATTTCTATTTTTAGCATTAAAGTAGATTTATTGAATGTAATTGCATGGCTAAGTGCCCTAAAGTCTATAAACGACTATATAAATGCATAAAGCTAGGGTTTAGAAGTATGAGATTGATCATAATTACAAGATAATTGTGTGAGAGAGAATTCTTGGTAAAGAAGAAAAAAGCTTGAAGGAAAGAAAGTACTGACATCTGAGAGGTGTAGAAGATTGTAAATCTTCATTATATATCTTGTCAAAGCTTTGGATAATAGATTGGCTTGTTTCTTGGTGGATGTAGCCCACACTGGGTGAACCACGTTAAATCTGGTGTTGATTTATGTCTCTTGTTTTGTATAATTCTTCTGGTAGAATATCCACTTTTATTTGCATGTATGCTTAGATCTGATATATTGTCTATACAACCGGTGTGCTAACCCCAACATTGAGGATTTGATCTCTTTGGAATTTGGACACTTATTTTCACTTAATATAATTTGATTTGTATTCCTAAAATACAAAGATTTGTTAAAGTCTTGTGTAATAACCCCCCACACCCTACCCCATTTAGCAAGAAGCATGGGTTTGTCACCATCCGGCCGGATATAGGCGAGTAAGGGCACAATTTTTCACTTTTACCAACCTCGCATAAAGTAAGAGATGTTCATGCTTATCACTAAGGTTGGTTTCGGCAAAGAAGTGTGTCTAATGCAAATATTTTGTTTGCTTGGTAGTTTTGATTCTAACTTGATTTTTACAGTTGATCTAAAATTTTGGGATACCTTGAAAACGTTTTACTAAGAGGGATAGATGTGACACCAAGAAGCTTCTAGAACAGACCGTAGGTAAGAACACAACCTAGTAGAAAGAAAGACAAAATGACAAGTATGCATGCCTTGGTATGGTTTTCGTCAATACTTACCTAACAAAATTGATGAAAAGATCTTTGAAATACTTGATATGTTTACTAAATTCATTTAAATGATTTCCAATATTTTCAGAAATTTACACAAAGATTACTTAACGAGTAAGTTCCTTGACTACAATTTTTACGAAACATAGGAACACCAATGAACACAACTAAGTGACAAAAAACAATATATGAAGCACTATACAAGTGACTAGTTTGATGATTCATGCATAAAATTGATCGCAGATGCAAAGAATTCGTTTCATTGAATTCCTCGATATTCTAGTGTACAAAAACATCACCAGCATTTCTGAGTCAATCATGATCAAAATGGGCCCAACTCTACTTGGAACCAAAATTCCTTCCTTCAGATCTTTCATTATCAATCTACTTATCTATCTTACTAAACAGATCTCCCTCATATCATTTCTGCAGCTCGTAGATGGCCTTCAAGCCGTTAAATTTCTGCACATCCGGTCAGCATAATCTCTATCCAACATTTAGGGCCTTTCCTCATCAAGGCTTTCTAGTAATGAAAGTAGTGCCTCTATAGGCATCTTTCCCATATCCCTTGTATATGAGATGCAGAGACTAGGTTATTTAAACCTCAAGTGGGAGAACTGCTTATGCCCCGAATACTAATGAGAAAGGGGTTGTTGATGTTTTGTTCTAATTGAGGTTCGATGGGCCCACAAGGCCATTTATAATTTTAAATGCCAATTATTTATTCTCCTTAACTATTATTGAGGAGAATAGCTTTTGAATGTTTTGTGTTGTTTTCGGCTTGTCCTTTGGCTTGATAGTAAAGTTAGAGGCCGTATGATGATTTATTTGAATTTATTGCATAATCACAAATCATTTATTCTTAAAGGATTTGTCATTAATCTGAGATAATGATTGTACTTACGTCATATCTACAAATGATTTTTCATTCATAAACTTGGCGATTACAGAACCTGGCATGGTGGTGATGGCATGGCCTCTACCCATTTAGTAAAATATTTTGTGGCCGTGATTATAAAGTTATGGCCATTGTTGACGAGGGAGAGAATTTCCCTATCAAATCTAGGCCCCACGTGGAGAAAGGTCATAGGGTTGCTATTGGTTACAGAGATTGTGTTGACATGTGAATCTCATGGGAGAATTATTGGCATTTTGGCACTAAATACGCACAAACTCTAAATGCGTCATGTTCAAGAGTGGGCTATAAATAGCCCATCTGATGTATTTTGCTAGCAGTGGCGTGACCACCAAAGTGGCCTCCACATATCCCACTGTGGGATTCACTAAATTCTTCTTGGATTCTTCTGTGTTGATGCATCTTAAAAGCATGTCATCAAGGCTTTACAATAGAGTACTTGTTCTAAAATAAATATTTAGCAACGATAATGCATAATTTTGCCTTCTTTGTTGTGATGTGGCACCTTCTGGGTACGTATGGTCCATGATAAAATTGATGATGTCAGTGTACCAAGGACATGTAGAGATGGGGGGCCTAGTTTCGATAAAGTATATACACTCATCGGGAAAGTCCAAATTTACCAGATCACCTCCATCTAATGGATTGTCAGCTAACCAGTCTACAATGATTTGTCCCTTAACATATTTCTGGTTTACAAATGTTAATTCAAATTTTCCCATTAAGGTTATGAAACGTCCAGCCTTTTTAGATAAAGACCCTTGCGTGAGGAATGTTCGTAAATGATATGTTTTTACAATGACCCTCGTTTCTTGGTTTAACATGTAATGTCTCAAATGTTTTGTTGTGCGAGACTATGGCAAGGCATTCTCTCTCTACCTGTGTATAACGTGTTTCATAATCGAGCAATGTTCGGCTAATGAAATATACTACATGTTCTCATTTATCATTGTCTTCTTGAGCCAACATGTAGGCTAGCGAGACATCAGTAGCCCGTGAAATACAGGATCAAAGGATGATCTAGTCTGGGAGGCATTAGCATGGGTGGAGACAATCAAGAAGTGTTTAACCGCTTCGAAGGCCTTGTTGCATTCTTCTATCCAATCAATGTTATAATATTTCTTTAATAGATTGTTGATTGGATGAATAGCAAAACTTAAATCTGAGAATGAACCTTCAGATTGCACCGAGTTTCCCAAGAAATGATCTGATACCAGACTTGTCTAATGGTGGAATCATTTCAAGAATAGCCCGGATTTTGGACAGATCAACATCAATCCCTCATGAGGATATAATGTAACCCAGAAGTTTGCCTCTCGTCACACCAAATACACATTTCTTAAGGTTCAATGTGACACCATATTCAATCAATCATGAGAAGAAGTGATACGATACTTCTGGGTGATCACAGTGCTTCTTGGCCTTATATGAATAAAATCCACGTAGGATTCCACAATTTTATGTATAATATCATGGAATATGTATGTCATTACCCATTGGTATGTAGCGTCGGCGTTCTTAAGACTGAACAACATGACAACGTAACAATAAGTTCCCCAGGGAGTTATAAACGTGGTCTTGGCTTGATCCTGTTCAGATATTTTAATCTGATTATACCCTGAGAACCCATCCATGAGGGATAATAGTTCAAATCTAGCTGTTGCATCAATAATAACGTCAATGGATGGTAATGGGAAGTCATCTTTGGGACAAGCTTTGTTAATATCCTGAAAGTCTATGTAAATGTGTATCTTCCCATTCTTTTTTAGAACAGGGACAATATTAGATACCCATTGTGAATAGTCAACTAGTTTGATGAATCCCACTTGGAGAAGTTTCATTACTTCTTCTTTCACCATGAGAGCCACTTTTGGCTTCATTGGTCTTGACTTTTGTTTAATTGGCTTTTCATCTGGTTTGGTGACAAGATTATGTACCGCGATATGTGGCGCAATTCCTGTCATTTCTTTGTAGTTAAATGTGAAAGCCTTTTGATGCTCTTTGAGGATTTGGTGTGTATTTCTATCTCCTCTGGGGTTAACGAGGATCCCAACTTCAAAATCTTTGGTTCTTCCTCCATTCCAATGTTTATGTCAATTGTTTCTTCGATTAAGGAAGCATTGCCTTCTTCAAATTCAAGTAGGGCTGGAGGTAGTTCCAAACTTTCTCTGTTCTCTACCTCATAGATATCGAGATCCTTTTGTGGAGGAGACTCTATCATGGGATTTCCAAAATAGGAAGAGGAATGTGGTATTAGGGAAAGATCCACTATGTGGTGAGTGAGATGTAGCTTTGCATAGGTGTTTAGATATTCGAGAGTGACTCTATCACTGTCAAAGTGATCCAGGATAGAAAACTCATTCTCAGCTTCTATATGAGTCAGGAGTGGGTTTGTTGGTATTTTACGCACCAATGGTTCAGTACGAAGTGATACCATGAAACTTGTGTTTTCCAACTCACTGTTTGGAGTGAAACGGGAAGCTGAGGTTGTTATTGAATCAATGAGGAGGTTCTGCTCTCATGGGATTGCTTCAATTGATATGAAGTTGAATCCTTTGCTTAGATCTAATACCGCCATTTTATAGAGTTGTAAATGTTCAACTCTAGTCTCATATACCTTAGAGACTTGGTTTGCAACTAGTTGTGAGTCTCCTAGCACTCTAATGTTATCGAAACCCATTATTTTGGCTATGATGAGGCCAAGGAGGAGGGCTTCATACTCAGCCCCATTTTTTGTACACTCAAAGTTTAATTTAAAGGAAAAAGGTAGGATCTTTCCCTTGGGAGAAGTAAAGATCACACCTGCCCCAGCTCCAAAGTGACATCTAGCTCCATCGAAGTGGAGAGTCTAATATTTACTTAGAAAAATGGATGTTGGGATATTCGTCATGTTTATTTCTTCTGCCTCGGTTACTTCTACCATACAAACTTCATCTGATGGAAGGGAACCAATTCCTAGGGTGTATCCCATACCCATAGAATCAAATGGTAGGAGAATGGGTAGATCTTTCTCTAGTAATTCTACAATTTTTGTGGTAGTCCCTAATGACACCATTTCTATAACGTTAGTCTCATTTTTGAGTGCTGGAATGCCTCGACTAGATTTGTAATTTCCAATTCTGTGGTAGGTATCAACTTCTCTTCTGGTTTTGAATTAATTGGTTTGCTAAGTTGATTCGTTAGGAGTTCAAAATCTGAGTGAATGCTTGGTCTTTTCTTCAAGTCAGCTAGGTGTATATCGAAGGGTTTTGGGTCACCTTGTGCCACAAATATTTTCCCTAAGTGCAAAAATCTTATTTCCTGGAATAACGTGGAAGGGATTGCCTTCATGTGGTGTATCCATGGTCGACCGAGGATCATATTATAGTTGGTTTCCCGATCTATAATATAAAATTTGGTGAGGACCGTCTTGGGTCCTAAGGTGACTGGTAAAACTATGGTTCCAATTGAAGTGGCCTTGAGGCTATCATAACCTCTTAGTGTATTTCGTGTTGTGGAACAATTTGTTTCTCCATATCCTAGCTTTTGAAGAAAAGTGAAGGGGACTATGTTAACTATTGCCCCATCATCAATCATTGTGCATTTAACATAATTATTGTAAACCCATACTTGTAAATGTAAAGTTGGGTCACCTCTTCGTGTAATTTCAGTGTCTGTTGGCATTTTTCTTATATCAAATATAAACTCAGTATCCCTATCTGGCTGCCCTGGAGGGTAGACATCAAAGTCTACATGGTTTACTTGCATTTCTAGAGGAGTGAGTGTTAATTAAATGACCAAGGCCTAATGCTTCTAAGAGAGCAACCCTATGGGCGAGGAGAGTTCTTCAACAAATCCAAGAAGGAAATGTGAGAGAAGGTCTTCGTTAAGTCATTAATTAAATCATAAGCGCCTATGGGTTTTACCAATGTTTGTTGAATGTTGTCTGGTTCTAATGGATAACTTGGAACTAGTTGAGAAGAATAATCCCATGTTCTTGTTATGGTTTCTATGGGTAGCTTGGTGTCTAACTCTACCAGGCCAACTATCTTGGTTTGCGGTCGAGTTCCTAATTGGGGTGCGACCGGTGGATTTAATGAAGTTGAGGCTTCATGATCATTATTTCCTGTCATAACACCCTTGTTTGTTCCACTTGGATATAACCTATTATTGTTAGAATGATTTGGGAGTGGATCATTAAAGATCTTGAGGGGTGCATTTTGAGGGGAAACTGCCCCTGTGTAAGTGTTTGGCATGGGTACTACAGAATTTGCTAAGAACATATCTATAAAGAGTTGTCTTTGGTCTTCTGGAAAACACTGCATGAATTTATTGTAGTCACGGAAAGTCCTAGTATCATGGCCTTGAATCTTGTGGAAACCACAATACAAATTGGGATTATAGTTTTGAGGTTGTTGATTTGAAACCTGTTGTGGTCCAAAATTCTGATAAGGTTGCTGGTTGTTAGAGTTAAAATTTTGAGGCTGTTGCCTTTGGTTTTGACTCTGATATCCAGTTGGGTTTCAATTTGGACCTTGTGTTTGGATTTTCCATTGTTATTTGTTGTTGTTGTTGTTGTGGTGGTCATGGTGGACGATTAAAATCCACCACGTTGATTGTTGGAGTAAAGTTGTTATTTCGCTTGATTGTTAACGGGTGGCGAAATGTTTACAACGTTTGCTCTTTTAACTTGGTCTGTTACTCCATCTGTTGTAACCCCATGGTTTTTGTTAAGGATTTTGGGTCCTTGATTGGTATTCCTAGCATTAGGATAGGCCGTAGTGTTTTGATTGGGAGTGATTAATTTCCCGTTTGTTCCATATGTCTTACAACCACTATCTATTGCCACTTGATCTATTCAGAGAGAACTCTCGAGTACTTCATCATAAGTTCTTAGTGGGAACTTCTGGACTTCTTCCTTTATCTCTCTATTGAGGGAATGAAGGAATAAATCACATAGTTCCATCTGATCCATGTTTGGAGCACTTGCTGATGAGTAGAGAACCGTATGCCATCTTTGAATAAAATGAGCAGCAGATTCATTATGCTCTTGTTTAATATGCAAGAATTCCCTGATTCCTGTTCTTAACAATTTGTTCATGTCAAAAGCTTTGATAAACTCTGACACAAGTTGTTTGAATGAGTGTATCGAGGCTTCAGGTATTCTGTAATACCAATCAAGGGCAATACCCTCTAAGGTTTTAGGGAATATCTTAGCAACAACCCCATCCCAAGGGAGTAGTTCTCGAATGGCCGTGGCATAGGCCTTGATATGTGCATTTGGATCTCCCTCCCCTTTGTATTTGGGTAAATCAGGAAGAGGTCTTGGAAGCATGACACTTCGTATGGTGAAGTCTAGGGGCTCTTTTAAATATTCTGAGTAAGTCCCTACCGCATAGGCTTCGACCATTGATGGTGCCTGCTGAGGGGGTGGGGGTGGCATGGGTTGTTGATATGGCATAACATATGTATTTGCAGGGACATAAGGAAATCCCTGTGGTTGAGTGAACATCCCAGGAGAAGAGAACATGTCTCCCTGTGGTGATTTTGAATAAATGTTTAAGTAGGGAGGAGCATTGCTCTGGTATGGATTGTTTGGTGCTAAGCCGGGAGGTATCATATTTTCAACTGGAGTGGTGTTTGAAAATGCGGTTCTAGTTGGTGTTTGTTGTGGATAGTTATACGAATGTTGAGGAGGCATGCCTAACATGCCTGTTCCTGTAAGGAGGTCAACTTGGCTGGGATGATGCGGAGGGTTGGGGATTCCTACTTGCCCAAAATATGAATTTTGATTTGCTTGAGCAAGTTCCAATCCTCTAACTTTCTCAACTAAGGCTGAGATGACCTCGATTGGTGAAGACACAGTGTTTTTCCTTAATGGTGTTTGTTGTACACCTTGAGGTTGTAAAGGGGTATGATACCCTGCTATGAATTGATCATTACCCTGCCAAGCTTCACCGAGAGTATTTCCCATAGGTGGAGGAATGGGGGTGTTTTCTTGGAGTAGGGTATCGGGTTGTGTTTGCAAACTCCCTATAGGTGGGTACATGTTTTGGAAGCGTTGTTCACTTCTAGCGTAGCGTGCTAAATACTCCTCATCCAAAAATGGGAGTGGATCTGACTGTCTACTGATTTGTGGTCTGAAAAAAACCTGAGGAGATGAAATGGATTCTCCAGTAAACATCATATTGTTAGAGCCTGAGGGCTCTGGTTGTTGCATTTGTGCAAGCTGATCCAACTCCTCAATTCGGAATGAAGAACTAGAACTAGTTCTTTGAGGAGGAGTTTGTGATGACAAGTAATTACTTGAATAGTTGTCAGCCCATGCAGAAAGTGAGGGTGACGGTTGTCTATTTGTTTGACCATAATTTGCTTCAAGACCTGAGAGAGGTCTGCCATATGCATATCCCGACATATTCGGGGGGTATATGAATACCCACAGAATAATGGGAAAGAGCGAAGGTGGATGAAAGAAATGAAAATAAAAGGGGAACAATTGTTTGTTTCACGTTGGGTTCACCAATTTTGTATGATAGAAAAGTGACATGCAAGCATGAGAATCTACAAGCAGCTCTTCTTCGTACCCAACCTCCCGAGGTCGTGCCGAGACAACCGGTGGAAATGGAATATATATGGATACAGACAAACTAGTTGGGAAATCTTATATCCTCAACACGCAATAATGGAATCTGTGAATCTAAGGCAAAGAAGGCTCTCCTAACCTGAATTGGTGTAATGGATCGTTCGGATATAATAGCTGCTCAGAGGCTCCAATCAATGTCGAGCTCTGCCGAGATCCTATTTATTGGTTGTTGGATATGTGGAAAATGACCTGTAGGTGCTTCGTGTATATTTCCAGACAAGGTCATGGAAAATGGTGATGAGAGGTGTAGTGGATCCTCCGGAGTTTTATGGACGATTCTCTGGTCTAGTCCAGAAATCCCTAGCCTGATTGGCTGCTACATTTAATACGGAGAATTGTGTAATGATGTCTGGCGGAAGTGGTGAGGATCTGAATATTAGTGTGCGTAAACCAGCATCAATGTCTGATTGATCAGTAGGCCCATTGGGTTGTGGGACCTGTGGATCACAACCGTAAGTTCGTGGTTGTGGCGGACCTCCTATGGTCATATGAGGAGTCAATCTCTTCTTCCGACTATCCAATAGTCATAAGCCTTTTCAGCTTCTATGTTTAGAACTAGAAGTTGTATGATTTTCTCATAATACCTTACGGGTGTTCTGGCAACTTGAATACGTAAGCCAGTATCTATGTCGATGAGGAGGTCTCCTGCGTTGGGTTGTGGAACTAAAGGATCACAACCAAATATTTGTTCTCTTTCGAGTTCTTGTATGGTCATGCGGATATCCTATCAAGGCAGTCTATAGTTGGGTTGATTTGACCAGAATGTGTATGCCTTGTCATCTTCAATATTCAACTCTCTCAATTGTTCACTAATTGCTTGTAGGTTTATTGTCGTTCAAAAAACCTGAATCCTAAGGTCTTGATCTATATCAGCTAGTGTTGTGGAGAGATTTGGTTGAGGTACTATCGGTTCAAACACGTATTCCCTGGGCTCTCTAGGTCCCGTGATTGTCATGCAAAGATGATTCAATTTTAACTGAAATGAATAAACTAATTATGAAAGATATATCTACACTATGCATATATTCTTTTATTTTTGTATTTTCGATGAAGTATTTTAACGAAATTAAAAGAGCAGTTATTCTAATATATTCAGAAAATGGACAATTAATCTAATAACAGAATCAAAACAAGCAAAGTAGCCTGGTATAGCTATTTGCCTGTGCAGTTGTGAGTTTATCCTAAATATTTAAATAACTAACTAGTTTAATCGAAAGACTTCCAATCCTACCTCAGAAGTGAGGAATGAATCATAGTTTCTCAGAAACTATCATTCCCCACAGCTTCCCTGGCAATATCGAAAGTGAGCTTTAACTGAAATGAAATAATTTACTACTCTATTTGATATATTGTAACTAGAACTTTGATAGCTCAAACCTGGAGTTTACAGAACAGTGGTAAATCCAGTTGTGTGTGACTTTGTCCCCTCAGTGTGATCTCCTCGTTCCTTCGTGTTCTCGTGAATCCAGAAAAGTGTGTATATGATAGCGTCAACAGAAGAAGATACTCGAACAATGGCAGCTTTGGATATAAACCGAATACAATGCAAGTAAGAGAGGGATAGTGCAAGTGAACAGAGCTTGACTATGTAATTCCTAGCAGGATTTATTGTGGGAATACAACACAAATACGCAGAGAATTCTGGAAACTATCTTTTGTGACAAACAAAACCTGTCACTCTAAGATGGATTCTAATCTAAAAATGAAACTATCCTATGCTAAACTGATTGTATGGAACAACAATGAAGTAAGATGAAAGCAAGAAGATCAAAATGATCTCTAAACAAAAAGGAAAGACTGATAACTGATGCAAAATATGAAACTATTGAAACTTATGCAAGAACTTCAAACAAACTGAATAATTAAACAGAGAAGGAGAGGGGCCATTTGTTTGAAAACAAGCTGGCTATTTATAGCATTTGCATTTACCAGAGGGTAACTCCAAATTGATCTCTTTTACTATAAACAAAGGGAAAACACTATTTACCAGGTGGCCAAAACATAAATGCAAGCCAAAGTGGTTGAAGAATGCGGGTGAAAGTTGAATTTTTACATTTGACGTGATCATCAGAACGTTCTGGAAAATGCACACAGGACCACCACCCTGCACAGGGTGGTGGTTATAGGACCGCCACCCTGTCCTGGGCGGCAGGTCACGGGACCACCACCCAGGCAGGGTGGTGGTCCTGTCACTTAAGACCAAAATGCAAAGAAAAAGGGGGCAGAGGACAGAACAAAAACACACGGAGCTTGGATAAAGCATTTGGGATGCAAACATACACTTGGTGATCTTTTTTGGATTCCGAACACCTTGCGAAGGTACCTGAATCATCATTGGGGTTTCCGTAACCTCTTTCTGGTAGTACAATACCTACATTTTTGGGTTTAGTCCACCCCTTTGACTTGTGAGAACCCCTTAGATATAATATGAGCCTTGTATTTATCTAAAAAACCATCAACCACATATTTTGTCTTATAAACACATTTATAACTCACAAGGTTTCTTCCTTTAGGAAGAGGCACTAAATCCCATGTGTTATTCTTCACGAGTGAAGAATATTCTTCTTACATGACAACTTCCCACTCTAGTCTACTTGTTTCCTAAAAAACTCTGGATCCAAATAAATAACTTGGCTCACAATGGCCACACGAAAAGGCACAAATCAAGTATGTTGAAGATCCATGACACCAAAAGTCTATGATCAAGTGCCGTAAGGATCATTACGATCGCCAACCAAATCAGCAACTACTTGCAATGTAGATTATGCCCACTTAGGCATGAGCTACTAAGGAGGAGATGACTGAGCATGATCCATAAGAGGGTCATCATCAAAATAAAGAAGCAAGCCCTCCATATCACATGTAGGAGGAAAACTACAGGAAGAATCATAAGGAGCCAAGGGAGTATCTATCTCAGCAACATGGGTATCTCATAGGTAATTGGATCAACGGGTAAGTAGGCCTTCACATGCTCATAGTGATTGACAAATATGAGTTCTTTGTTTTTCTTCTCCATAGATTTGTGTTTTTCATCTAGAACAAACGCCCAAACTTAATTCCAAAGACATGAAATGCAAATACATGTTTTTCACCTAACCATGCTTATTTGGGAGTCTTATATTGTGTGGAATTATGTTCTAGATGTAATTTACACAATTTACTACTTCGGCCCAACACTCAAGTGATAAGTCCTTAGGTTGTATTACTTCATTCTTCATTTCCTTAAGTGTTCTATTTTTCTGTTTAACTACAAGTGTATAAGACACCATGTATTGATGCAAAATACCATGATCAATACAAAAATATTAAAAAATATTACTTACATATTCCCCCCACTGTCTCTGTGAAAACCATGATTGTTTGTTTTTAAAATAAAAATGAAACAAAATAGGACTTAAGAGAGAAGTCCTAGATTGCTTAGATTAAATTTTTACTATTTGAGAACAGTTTTACACTAATGATTTAAAATTTTTTACATTGATTTTAGAGACTAATATATGAGAAAGTCAACAATCCAATCAAATATCTAATAAATTTCATTCATAACTAAATAATATAAAATATATATTCCAAAACCTATAAACAAAACATTAAAATATGAAAACGATGGGTTGTGTTTGGTTAAGTACAAATAAACTAGCAAAAGCATCCATAGGTGCTTGTGAAAGGTCGATAGGCACAATTAGTATAGAATTTATGTTCTTTAAAATATTTTAAAATGATTCTCTTTAAGATTTCAATTTAAGTTTATTCTATTTATAATAATTTATTCATAATAGTATTGAAGAAGGATTTATATGGTAGTTTTCAATTTAACATTATTGTATGGAAAAGTATTCTCTAAGAAAACAAAAGAATTAAATATTGATTGTATTAATGGAAAATTCTATGGTAGTTTGGGCCACCATATATTCAAAATGTCAAACATCCTATAGTACTTGAGCATTCAAGATAATTAAATATGTTCTATATAAGTAGTCATTAATTTAATGACATTCTCTTTCATGTAAAATATAATGAAGACAAAATAACAAAGTTCAGTCATGAGAATATATCACATTTACTAGAAAAATAAAATTTATGCCGAGTCTAAAGGACAAAAGATAGCTCAATTATCCATCAAGATGCCAAATATGTGTGTAATTAATAATTAAGAAAGTAATGATGCTTTAAACCATGCAAACCAAGTTCTAATGGCAGCAAAGTAAAAAATCTAGCTACTTAGTTATGATGCGTTTACTGAAGTGAGTGCAAAAAGAAGGATTTATTTTAAAATTTAAGGAATGTTGAGAGGAAAACAACAAAAAATTAATATAGAAAAGGAATACCTAAAAATTACGTTTTACCTACAATTCATTATTCACCCCTAACTTGTTTGTTAGGTACTTTTTCAACACACGTATCATCATTGTTGTGTCCATAAACCACATTAATCGTGTCTCCTAGTTTTAACTTATATCTTTTAAAAGTATGTGATGTATGCCAATGTTGACTAAAATGTGAAGCGAAAACCATAAAATTTGAATATTGTTTTTTTCTATCTCCCTTGATTCTTGAATAATTCTTTGGAATATATGACAACATTAGATCTCCATTTTTGTTGTGTAGATGCTTCAAGTTAGTAAAACCAAATAAAGGATCCATCTCCATCATGATCATATCCAATAATATTATTGAATTTTACTATTTAATTTAATGGACCTCTTCACTCAAATATCCTAAGACATGAAAAAGTGAGCATCTTTTTGATTATTTACATCCTGCAACATGAATCATAACCTATTTTCAAGGCCATACAAGGAATTTAAATATTTATATTATACATCGATGAGTAACAAAAAATCCTCTCAAATTCATATGAACTGAAGGGTACATGTTTATATTTGATACAGTTGTACAGTCGGTGCATTGCTAGCACCTGAAATGAAATCTTCCATAAGGAAAAAAAATACCATTAATGTTATTTCAGAAGTTTTAATGACCATTCTACATTGATTTCTAGGTTAATGCTTGAGTTGGATTTGAGTGGTTTTTATTTTGAAAATAAGATCAAAAATATTTTAGGATGAAAATGGATTTGAAGATTAGTGTTACATGGAAAATTTACTTTAGAAAGGTCTATCAGCCAAAATAATCTCACATTCATTGGTCAGTTTGGTTCATGGTAACATATAGACTCTAATATATTGTGATCCTTATGCCAATTGGGATGATAAATACAATGGAGGTGGGCATAGTAAAATGCCTTGTATAATTATCTCTAAATACTTGCCTTACTATAATATATATCATTAGATCTTTATACCAATAAGGGTGATGTCTCAATGGAAGTAGCCATCTTACTAACATAATGGTTGATTCATTTCTTCAAAATATACAACAAAATCATGTACAATTACCTCAAAACACATGCCTTACTACCAAAATCTTCATTACATCTTGGAATTACTTTTACAACTCTTAAAATCTAAATTTGATATTGTTTATCAAGAATAAAGGCAAATATGTTATTTGTGTCACTTTTTTAATGAAGATGCCTCCCATGTAACCTTGTTGTAAGACTTATGTTAGGGAAAATTTGACATCACTTATTGACTATAAAGGAAAATTTGCATATGATGATTGTGCTTTTATTGACATTTTTGGAGTGCTCTGGATTTTTGAAAAGTTATTCAAACTGATTAGTAATGGCATTCTGAAACTACATGGATGCATTCTTCAAATCTCGCAATGAAATTCTTCAAATTTATCTTCAATACATTATTAAAATTAGTAGTGTGATTGATACTTCTTATTCTAATTATAAATGATTAACATTGAATTAGAATTTTTTTCTCATCTATTTTTCGCAGCTTTTTATTACATACAAACAATTTTGCATTTGTTATTTTCTATTAGACTTTAAAAACCTTCACCCACTTGAATTTGTAGCATCACATGAATATGAAAATTGGGGATGGAGGTGTAATAATGAAGACTGGAAATGAGGAATGAAGGTATGGGGTTGCAACTTGAAGGCTTGCATTGTTGCTTGACATAAGAGTAGAGGAATGTTTGCAAAATTTCCCTTACGATTCTCCTTAAACACAAATTAAGCCAGCATAATTGATCTACGTTAGACTATATTTATTTTTTCCATTATGTCCCTACTAAAAACATGGGTTGAGGGTTGTTGGTGAGAAAATTTGTTAATATGGAAAATTAGGTGTCTCCACCAATGTTCACGGGGCTATGCCCCTCTGCATTGAATGGTGCATCCCCCATTATTAAATTAAAACTAATATATTACTATCTAAATGTTATAGGTTGGCCAAATAGGTCGGGGATCACACAAGGACACTCCATTGAACTTGTGGCAAAGTGTTTGTATGGGGTACAAAGGAGGAAATCACGACAATGAGGGGTGAAGTAGAGAAATTAGGAAAGGAAGGCTATTGTTGTAAGTAGGCCAATTGCAGATTTTACACCCAATAACCATAGTAGTTCAACATTCAATATAGAGGAAAGCAACAATGAAGCTATCTAGTGAGACAAAAAAAAACCCAGACGGACACACAACTCTCTGAGGTCCATTCATTGGAGATACAAAATTCTTTTTAATCACCATGCTTAAAAAGTGCATAAAAGGGGGAAATAGAAGAAACATATGAAAATGAGAATGGAATAAATGTATCTTTTATTTCATGTGCATTAATGACACAAATTCCAATAACAATCCACAATTGCTAAATATAGATTCTATCAAAATCTAGCATTTTAAGGATCCTTTGGAATGGAGAATCCATCCCAATTTATAGCCTTGTGAATTGACCTTTCATCTCCCTCTACATGACTCTTCGTGTTCCTATTCCACTTGCGACCTTTAGATTTCACCTAAAAGAGACAAATTTAGTATCTCTCTAATAATTTTGAGAGAATACTTTTACAAATTACAAATATTGTCACTTAAATGAATAGGACAATATACCATGATTGTGTACAGCAAAGAATTAGAAGAAAGGGAGAGAATAGGAGAAGGGAAGGGAATTGAATAATTTGTTGAAGAAGCTCCTTTTGATGAAGAACTTGTCTATCACGATCATAATCTCTTCCTTTTGCATGATGCATAGACACATTAAGTTGTTGAATGAGTGTTTAGAAAAACTATTGAGAGATCCCCCAATGTGGGCCCAAGATGAACACAAGAATTTCTCATGATGATCCCCTTGGTGCTTGATTGATCAACTCCCTTAGCTTACTGAGAGCATTGAGCTCACTAATCTCACTCCAACTAGCTCACCCAACTTGTTTGACCTAGCTCACTTGTATAGGCTCTTCATGAAAAAGGGTGAATTCATAACTAGCTCACCACTACAACTAGCCCAACTCAAACTCACTATTTCCAAATCAGATCAATTTAACTTACCTCAATACACCCAATTAGCTAGCTAGCTCACTACATCCAACTCACACAGCTCACCCAGCTGAACTCATTCATCTCAACCTTCTCACTTAAACCAACTCATCTTGATGAGGTGATGATGTTTTCAAGCCTATATGATTAGTATGATGACTTATTTTGATGAATCAATGGATTTTTTGAAACCCTTTGAATCTTTTCCAACTTCTCAATTATCTAGTCTTTCCTCTGTTATACTTCACCATGTTCTTAGGCACACTCTAAGATCAAGAAGGTGCTCCCAAGACCCTTATATAGGTTTCATTTCTCTATTTGAGATATGAGATCATCCTATAACCCTATGAAGAGTTAAAAAAGGTGAAAATATAAGTGAAAATGGATCCCTCTGTAAATTTTTGCATTCAAAATAGAGACTTTCTATTTTTAGCAGGATTTTGGGAAAATTTATCAATTTTGCCCCGCCTTCTGTTTTACACCATTTCTGATCCAAACTTGCAATATTGGGTGACATATTATTTTTAGTATGCAAAGGGGCAACATCATGAGAAAAATACGGTCCTTTATATCTCGAAAAATCAACAACTTCATCGTGCAAAAACTAGTTTTAGTGAAACTAGAATTTTCAAAGATCCTTCCCTCCAAATGCCAGATGATTTCTCCTATTGGATCTCCGAGAAATTGAATATTTTTTAGAAGAGGGAAGAATGATGATGAAAAAAATATTCCTCCATATCCCTAACAAATAGGGATTTCATGGCACGAAAACGAGTTCGCATGAATTTAGATTTTTCAAGGATCATTCCCTCAAAAAATTTCACGATTCCACCTACTGGATCTCTAGGAAATGAAAAGTTACCTTGCTTCCCTTTTGATGTTGTGTCATGACATCCATTAGTGTATGTTTTAAGCTTTGACAATGAGAAAAATCGTCAATGTGCCCTCACCCTTGGATTGACAAGTGGCGTTGACGCATTGGTTAATGGGAAAGACTGGAATGGGGTGGAAAAGAGATTAGAATGTGTCACGAAGCTTCGCCAAGGTCATATGATGGACCAGAAGGAAAATCTAGGCATGTGCACACTTTTTTGTCCCAACTGTCTTGGACAGTTGGGATAATAAATCCCACCACCTATCCAGCTAAAAAATGACTATGAGAAACTTGAAAACACATTTCTTAGAGCTCCAGATGGTCATTTTTGGTGAAATTTTATATGATTTTGACTCTAAATAACATTCCAAGAATAGTGGAATGTTACTTATCCTTCAGTTCTATCTACAAAACCCTGAAATGTCTCATTTTATCTTGGGATGACAGGGTGTGCTTGCACAAACTGAGTTATCCTAAGAATTTTATGAGTCTTGTGAAAATTTTGACAGTTTCATCATGTAGAGGGTTATTCAAGATTTCTAATGAGTATTTGATTGACTCCTAAATCCTTACGGAGCTCCTAAAGTCATCTGTGGAGGATCAGGTCCCAGATTTCACTTACACCCAATGATGTTCTGCTTTCAAACTGTGATCAAAATGATTCCTCAAGACCTCTATTAAGGATGAATTTCCATGTTTAAGCTATGATATCACCTTAAATCCATATGAGGAAGTCAAAAGGCAGCGAGATGGATGAAAATGGAGCCTATTGCAACTTTTTGCACTCAATACAGAGAATTTCTATTTTTAACAGGTAGGATCGGGAACTGTTATTTTGGGAGATTTCACTTGTTCTGCTCACATTTGAACTTATTGATCATCTCACATAATCTACCCAACTCCGTTGATGATAATTTTCTATTTTTGGAAACTTTCTATTTTTATACAGTTGCCCTTGTTTTTTGCTATATTTTGCTTTTTTGCCTTTTTGGCCAAAATTGCCTAGTTTATCATTTCCACTGTTCAATGAGTGCACTGTTCTGAGGAGAATTACCATTTTTAGAAATTTAATATTTTTATAAAGGTAAGATACCATATATAATATTTTTAGAAACTACATTTTTCCATCTCATGTTGTAACAAAAATGGCATCACTAGGTTAGGCTCCTCATTACGATCTTGTGCTTCAAATTTCAGCTCAATCTGCCCACAGGAATGCCTATATACTAAAAACATAGATGTTAGGGAATAAAACTAGGGTTTTATGCCATTCATTATTCATAGCATCATCTATTCTACTACTAAAATGTTCTCGATGGCCCCTGGGTTGAAGAACAACTGAGAAAATTTCATGCGGAATGGACCACCTGTTTGAAAGTTATGAAGATTTCTTTGTTTTGGATACCACAGCTGCCCTGGAAGAATTTTCTAGTTATTATGATAAATTTTCAGGTTTAATGGAGGTTATAGGGCTACATTCATGGATTCATGGAGAAAAAAATAGGTGAGAATAAGCTACTTTGTATTTGAAAACTTTTTGGCAACACTTTTCACTTCATGAGAGAGGCAAAAGGAAAAGCAGTGTGTAAACATTTAGTTTATTTTATTGAATTTATACCAAATGGGATTAGGGATAATTTTTATGTCCCAATTTTCCTAGGATAGTTGGGACAGTAGGGATAGAGATGTGTGCCATGCATTTTGAGCCTGACAAGTGGTGGAAAATGATTAGGGGAGACGAGGAAATGAGAGAGAAGCAATTTTATCACTTAACACCTTGTCAGAGAGGAACATAGTCACATGAGGGTCCAAGGGCCTAAAAAAGGGGGTAGGGAACATTTTGGTGTCCCTATTATACCCATTTTCCTGGATAGCTGGGGCAGTCGAGATGGTAAAATGTGTCAGGCTCCAAACTGTGAATTTTTCTAACTGCTAGAAACTTGAAACAAACTTTCCTGAAGTTGTAGGAGGTATTTTTGGGTGAAATTTTATATGAATTTGATTGAAAAGGCCATTTTTAGAACAATTTAATTGTTTCCAAGACCTAATTCTTCCTCTTTCTCCAAAAATATCTACTTTTTATTCTGGCCCACAAGGTGAGTTTGCACAAATTTCTCTTCATAGAGAAGCACTTAGGTGTTAAGAAGAATCTGATTTTCCACTATGTAGAGAATTGAAATTTATTTCCAAAGGTATCTTGGTTTCCTCTTGACTCATCCTGAAGCTCTCGAAATCTTCAGTTGAAGGTCAAGTGCTTTTTTCACTACAAGTTCCTTAAGCCTCCAAGACTCACTTTTTTTGTTCTGATCCCAAAACTTCTTAAACTTTCCAAAACTTCCCTAAACCTATTCCATTACATTTTATACTCTTTCATAACATCCTCGAATGACTTTGTGCCTCTTGATCATCTTTAGATGATGCATACCTGGTTCGGAAAGGCTAGGGAAAAGCCTTTATAGGCTTAGTACCAATTTCCCATCTAGCCAACATTTCACTGAATGGACTGGGTGACATTATGAACACATTATAGACAATTGGAAATGATGTACATCACATTACGAAGCTTTGTAAGGATGGAGGTATCATGAAACAAAAGGAAGGATGGTCCAAAGGGTGACTCAGGTGGGGTTTTGGGAAAAATTATCAACACTAGGGTATAGTTGTCCTAATTCAACATTGAATTTTTCCCTTGCAAAATCTCATGACAAAAAATGGATCTAGCTCAAGGACATGTTCTGGGTCAAGTACAGTGATGAAAGAGCATGTAGGAACCCTAGAATATCAAGATACATTGTGGACTAGTGCCTTATCGATTAGGCTTATAGAATCGTTTCTTCCAAGCACACACACACAAGTAAACAAACTAACGGAAAGGGAAACACACCAAAAGTAGGAAACACACACAACTGAAAGGAAAAATATATATAGGTGGAGGAATATCTATAGAGGCAGGGAAAGGATGTACACATACTCGGAGATGGGTTGAGAGAAGTATACAAAATCATCGAACAATGGACTGAAATCTAAACTCCAAAGCTTGAAGGTCATTATCTGATCATATTGTGTTCCTACGATGGCCTTGCACATCTTGAGAAGAAGGAGACACACCAAGATTTTGTCTTCATACTTTTATTGCACTGAAAATATTCTTTCATCTAATGAGAAGTATGTTACATGTTTGAAATTCTTACATTTTTCAACTTCTACTTGATGTTCTGTGATCACGAGACACCATTCCTCTATGAATTCAAAATTGGAAACATTACATTTGTCATGAAAACATTCCCCATTCTTGAATTTCAACGTGAGATCATCTCTCGAGAAAGTGGGGCACTTAGAATAATTGAGAACAAGTTAATTCACTTCCCAATTAAAAACTTCTTCAAGCCTTTCTCTTCATTATCCTAGGTAAGTACTTTCAAAAATAAAGTCAACATCATTGGGTCAAAGGTTTTCATCATCCTTGAGAAATTGTTACAATATGGAAACATGTTCAAGATAAATCAGAGCTTGGGAAAATGTGAGTGTAATCTGATTTTAATTTTTTTTGCAAGAGCCATGCACATTCTTGCTTTGTTGTTCGAAACATTTTTTATCAATAGTCACCACCTCAAAATTGATCTTGACATCATTTTCAAAATTACAACCCTTGATTTTTCATAGAAGCATTTACTACCCTTGAATGAATTTTGTAACATGGATTCTTGTTCTGCATTGGCGAAGCATCCAAAGGAGGTGAGAACTAGTTGATCTTGACTCAACTCACAAGGATCTTGTGTCACTTCACGTTGTCTTAAACAATTACCTTTGATATAAATAAGCTCGATGTTTTCTTTACTATCATCCTCCATGGTGGAGATGTCCTCTAGATTGGGAATATTCAAAGGAAATTCAAGAACCTCCTTTTCCTTGCATATATGATATTCTTCATAAGGCATAAAAGAGAAATACATATCTTCACATTCCCTCTCACCGACCATGCATTGAGGAGGACATCAAGCTCATACATATGTTATGTATTATCATCAAACATTGTTGTATCAAAATGAGAAACACAAATTGACTCATACCTATCTTACATTTCCATAACTCAAGTCAGGATCTCAAGATTGAGTTGGGGGTCTTCATTTTCTTTTGTATCCTTCAAGATGTCTTGGACGGATAAATCTTCTAAGTTTTCCATATGCTCATCCTCATCCCCATTGGAAGAATATTTGCATTATGCTTCCAGGAGATGGTTGAAAATTTGATCTACACATGGCCAAACTTCATCTTAAACCTCTTCACTCTCTTGCTCAGTATTTCTTGTCCTCCAAGTCTCCCCTTCTAGCAAGAATGAACATACTTGGTTTTCAACATTATCTAACAAGGAGAAGAGATCCATGCTATGTCGGAAGGGCACTCCTTCAAGCTTAAGATCCATTTCATCATCCTTGTGATGGGAAGCAAAGAACCGTGTTGGGGAAGCAATTTGGGGAGAATTTTCAACTCTCTCTTGATCATCCATTATTGAATCCTCTTTCTCATATGGAAAATGAAAGGTATCATATTCACCATGATGATCAACATTATGCTCCTTTGGAGTCAACTCCTCAAAGAGGTTATGTTTAAAGTGTTCATTCTCCTTGACTTCAATAAGGAAATTGGTATTTTCCATTTGGTCATCCATGGTTGTATCGAGAGAAGAACTTGACACTTCAACTAGCTCCATTTCATCAATCACCATATCTACATCACTTGAGGATTCCAAATTGGAAAGTAGATCATCCATGATTACCTTGAATTCATTGTCTAGTGTTCGGGATGCAGGATTGATTTCTTGTAAATCTCCATGATTGATGGAGTCTTCAGCATGAATTGGATCTTATGTTGTGCAACAAGAATCCTTCTCGCATGAATTCATTGTTTCATCAACAGGTTGTGCTTCGAGCCAAAATGATTTGATGAATGGGGGTTTAGCTATCATGTCTTCTCTGTCATCCTCTAAGGTCTTGATTTGATTGAGAAGGTTCAAGGATAAGACATTCATTTGAAGTGTCCAAGAATATTTCAGGGATGAACACCTCATAGTGTGGATAGTCTTTAGGATCTTCCTCCATAGGACAAATATTCTCTTTTTCCTCTACTTCACAAAGTGTTTCAAGATGTTCATACCTTCTTCACAATGCTAATGCATATTTCCAAACTTCATCATAGGCTTCAGGATGAGAATTTCCATCTTCTAAATACTAGAGCCTTTGCTAAAATTCTCTTCTCAAAATATCCATTTCTTCATCACCGTATGCAAGAAAATCATCTAGAGGAAGGGATATGAAATACAATATTCTCAACTTGTTAGTGAGTCATGTGAAGTTGAAAATGTTACCTTCAGTGGATTCTGCACCATCCCATTTTTCATACAAGTTTTCTTGTCTCTTTTGAATCTTCTTCATTCATCTCGGGGATTCTCAATCATTGGTAGCGACAATTCCCATTTTCTTTCCTTTATCAGCACTCTTCTTGAATTGTAACCACCATGACTTGACAATGGGATCTTCATAAACAATAATTTTCTCCATTCTAGAAAGTCTTTTTCTGGATACTATGGAGATAACATAGACCTTCTTTCCTTCAAATTTCTTGGTTTTACAAGAGATGCTCTAAAATGATGGTTAATCAAAAATTTGCATTTCTCAGCAATCTTGTTCTTCTTCTTCTTCACTGTCACTCGTTGGTACTTAGCTCCAATTTGGAAATTTCTTCATTGTGTTACGGGAAACAAACATGACAGGAATTCGTTCCTTAACGAAGTCACCTTCAGAAATTGATGTTTCTTTGAAATTTGATTTTTTTGTTTTTTATTGAATATGTACTTTTTTTATTTTATAGAGATCCTTTTTTGGGTGTAGAAGGGCAGATCTCTACCCAGCAGAGTCGCAAAAAACTATCAGCGAGATTTTTTTTGGTCAATATGGAAAATTAGGTGTCTCCACTAATGTTCACAGGGCTACGCCCCTCTACATTGAATGGTGCATCTCCCGTTATTGAATGAAAACTAATTTATTCCTATCTAAATGCTATAGGTTGGCCAAATAGGTTGGGGATCACATAGGGACACTCCATTGAAGTTGTGGCAAAGTGTTTGTATGGGGTATAAGGGATGAAATCATGATGATGAGGGGTGAAGTAGAGAAATCAGGAAAGGAAGGTTATTGTTGTGAGTAAGCCAATTGAAGAGTTCACTCCCAATAACCATAGTAGTTCAGCATTCAATATAGAGGAAAGAAAAAATGAAGCTACCTAGTGAGAAAAACAAAACCCACACAGACACACAGTTCTCTAAGGTCCATTCATTAGAGATATAAAGTTTTTTTTTAATCACCATGCTTATTGTAGACACAAAAACACACACTTTAGGTAATTATCTAGTCCAATTACATACTACTATTCATATGATTCCTAAGTAAGAAAAGTACTAATTAACCCATGTCTTTGGCCACATTTCTTTGCTTTCTGTTACCACTTTCGGTCTTACACCCTTACTTTCTCAGTCTTCCTTTTTATACTTCAGCTTTTAGCATCCTGGACCCTTTTTACTTTACTCACACTTTTTGGGTCCTTTCCAGCTGTTTACACATCTCATCTTTTTGGTAGTCAGCTTTTCGGGGTTAATTACGAAATCCAAGAAAGGGAATCATATAAATACAAAGTTATATGATCATAATAAAGGACCAAACAATAAGCATTAGCTATCACCACCTAAGGTTGCATCCATCAAGCATCTAAGAGCTCCATTGCATCCATCTAGCACCATTTAAGGGACAAAAAGGATGGTTATTATTCATACACTTCATAGGAGGGAAGTTCATTCTATTCCATGTGCATATACATTACATTTATTTACATTTAGCTTACTTGCTCACTCTCAAGTGTGACACGCATAAGAGCCACTTAGAGCACGATTCCGCACACACACAAATAGAACTCATTAGATCTGAGATGTAGTGAAAAGATTAGTCACAAGTTCACCATTGTGATATTTGAGAATAGTCTGACCCCTCATTTTGCATCTTTCTTTTTTTTAGGAATTGATGTCTATTTGAGGGTTTTGCAAGTTCATATTTCATTGCAGGTTTCCAGTAACCTCAGTGATCTTGGTGCGACCTCAGAGTGATCAAAGACGAATAAAATCAAAAAACTTGTGACACCTCGGAGGAGGTTTTCTGAGTTTTTGCACAAACACAGGCGCCTAGACCTAAGGCTCCCACATGCACCCTTATCCCTCTCCAGGCGATCTAGTCTAGTCTATCTCTCCAAATATGCATTTTCCTGGGTCTTTGTGTGACACTCATGTTTCTTTGTTCACCTGGTCATCACTTTGGTACCTTTTAGAATTAATTACGATTCAAAGTACCTCTTTCTCCTCCTTGTAATTAGGGTTTTGTAATTTATTGCTTAGTTTGTTTGAGTAGCATTTATGTACTTAATTGCATATTTATTTTTCTGCTACAATAGCATAAAATTATTCTCATATTTCCACATTTTAGCTTAATCATTTTAGTGAATCCGTCTCATTGATCTGAACACTTCTTAGGATCCTTATACCTTCATTGTTATTATGGGTCACTAGGAGTCTCTTCATCATCAATATCTTTATTAATTATTTCTTAAAATATCAATCCTCAATTGCCAGAGTTAGATTCTAGAAAAATCTCTTCGCTACCACTTGCATTCTTGCTAAAGATATGCATTTCCAGATGAGTATACAGTTCTAAATTTCAATTGGCTATCTTATAACCCAAGCCTATGTGATCTTTCAGTCTAATCCTCCCATGTTAGATCTTTCAATTCAATGATTTGTATTCTTTATTCCATGACAAATTTCAAGCTATGGAATCCACGATTACATTAATCTAAAGATCTGAAATCCAACATCTTAAGGATGCTTCTTAGGCTCATGTTGGTTCTTATTCTGCAGCTATCCTCATCTTCATGTCTTTACATCTACTCATATCATATGATGCCTCAAGTATTTCCATTATCAGGTCCTCTCGCATTTAATCATAATCACTAAGGGCCAAAAACCCTGAACATTCTTATTGACTCTCCTTAGTCATCAATTGATCACTTTATGTTCATATACTCATGTCATATCAAGCAATTACCTTCTTAGTAAAATATCAAGGTCCGTCCATATTAAAATTATCATCAAATCAATGGACATAATGAAAATGATTTCTATGACTTTACAATGAAGACTCAAAAATCTTGAGCATGTCAAGGATTTATACTAATATCATTAACACAACATTATAATGGCATGTACATCTACAATTACTACATCTTGAATGGGTTCCTAAATGCTAGATTCATCTATGTCCACTGAGCATCATGTCATAGTTTCTAAGGTTCCTTCTATAGAGAGTCAAGATCCACCTAAGAAAGCACCTCTCAAAATCAATATAGCACCTCCTCCTCTCAATTCATCTACAACATTACCAAGTCAAAGTATGCAACCACCTCTCAAAATCAATCCACCTTATTCTCCTATCAAGTCTTCTGTACAGCATCATGAATCCCACCTAAGTTACCACCATTCAATATTCCTCCTCATCGTACTCCACTTCCATTTCCAAATCATTTTGTCAAATCAACTACTCCTTTTATTGATGGCCAATAGACATTTCAAATTCCTCCACCATCACATGGTCCTACAGTTGCTTCATCCTACCATTGTGTTGGCCCTCAATCTTATAATGATATAGATGAGATTATCCCACAATGACATGGTACCTCTCACATAATTGCATAGATCTCCACCATTGACACACTTAGGGGGAATCACAATTATTCTCCCCCTTTTAAAACTATCAATTGTTTCTATCATGTCCTATCACACCTAACACTCGACACTTCATGATTCATCTTTCTTATCACTTTCAAACCCTTTGATACACACATATTGTATTGTCATTTCCCGATGATGCACTCTTGTGTTACGGTTCACACTTTATTTTTGAGGGCATACTATATACATAAACCTGACACATATGTACACTATATCATACTACGCATTCTTACACACTTGACCATATTTACACATTTTACACTTGGTACATTTACAACACATATCTCTACAATTGCCTAGTCACACTACATATTACACATCTCACACAAAACACATTATACAATCACGACTTATTCCTCTTAAAACTTATATCACACATTAAATACATTTCTCATCTACTACATGTTCATGCTACATCTTTCTTACATATAATTCTACACAATTCAGTCATTACCCTATGACGCACTCTAGTTCCATGATCCATACTCAACTGCTGAGGGCCTACATATCAAATGGACCTCACCAAACTCACACATTCACACTCTATGCTTTATGCTATGATGATCACATCTTTCTAGTACACACATTTTAGACCATTTCTCGATGACACACTCTCATTTGTGGTCCATTCTTTACTTATGTGGGGGGGTAAATAAATGAGCCTCATCTCATACATCCACACTCACTTAGGGGGCATGCTACTCTATCATTCACTTTACATTCCATTCCATCTCATCCATAACATCTTGCATATCTTGGTCACATTTACTATTTATTTTCTTATGCTTATATGTACACTTTATTACACATGCTAGATATATATCTTGTATGTCATTATCTATATCATACACATATGTGTGTTCACTTGCTTTCTAGTTTTCATCGCATATACTATAGATCCATAAACACAACACAAATTCTTGGCGTAGTACCTATTACCAGTCCCAAAACACTCACCCGAGAAATTCTAAGGGCACTCAATTTTCATACATTACATGTGTTATTGTTTAATTTTATTTCATATCATATTGCTTTATCAAATTATACATTCCTTGACATATGTTTTATCTTTCTAACATGCTAATACATTATATTCATGTGCAAAATTTGTCTATACAAGCCTATTTTCTTTCGTGGTTGTCTGTTACATTATTTTCTCATTACTTTCCTTTGTTTGTCAAATTTTTGGGCTTTACAATTTCTCTTGCATGCACACTTGTCTACTTTTGACCTAGTTGGCCTTGATTATCTTGCGACATTGTGAGTGATGTCCCATGTTTGAAACCAACACATTTAACACATACTACATTGTCTACGATAATACACTTGTGTCTTAGCTTACATATTGTCTACTTGTTTACAAGCTTACATTTTACATGCATGTTTTTTTGTACTAATACTTGTCTCCTAGCCTCTTGTTTTTCATGTGCAAAATTTCTACCAAGCACGCTCCCTCCCCCTGTAGGGTATAATTTCACACGGTCCTCCTTTGGGACAGCACAACCGATCGGACACATTACCCTATGGCGCATGCAATCTAACAAAATCGCATGCACCCCATAATGAGAGGGTCATCATTTGGGTGAAATTTTCACCTCATAAACTCACAATCTATATCACTAACTCAATAACACTCACAATATACTCTACACTTTGCACATTCATCAGTATCTTTTAAAGGGACACATCAGACTCGGGCCCTTATCACAACATGAGACACCAATTTACTAGGACATTCTTGACTTTGGGTGCATAAACAAATGCCTCATTCATAGATACACATCCACTAGGGGGAATGTTTCACCTATCATTCACTGAACAATCCATTCTACAACATCCACAACATACTACATATCTTGGTTAGGGTAGATTACTCCTTTAGCTTGTTACATGCACATTTATTACACATAGATAATATCTTGTATGTCATTATCTTTATCATATATCGTTGCACATTCAGAAATAGTTGTGATCGCTGATTCTATATTCGATTACACACAGCATGGATGCTTGGTGTTCTACATATTAGGGAGTCCCAAAGGATGGCTCCTGGGGCATCCAATTTCCTCCATTACAGGTGTTATTATTTCATTTTGTTTCATAGCACATCACTTTATTGGATTGTATATGCTTTGACATACTTTTTGATCTTTCTAATATGCTAATTGGTGCTTCATGTGCAATATTTATACAAGATCCTATTCTACACTCTTTCCTCATGTTACATTGTGCACATTTCCTTTTTCACATTTTCAACATTTACATACTTTGTGGGCTTTACCCTTTGTCTTGTGTACACATTGTACATGTGTTTTGGCCACTACCTTGATTCATTCTTGTGACATTTGCAGTGATGTCTCATGTTTGTAACCTACTTTTCATGGTAGTACATTGTCTTCTTGTGTGTTTCTACATTAACAAAATCATGCAACTTACATTACACATTGTCATCAAAATTGACATCAATAACAGGAACATAGTTTAGAATCTACTAATACTTGTCTCCTAGCCCTTTGTTTATCATGCTCTTCACTTTTTACCAAGCATATTCCCTCCCCTTTGTTAGTTTCCACACTCCACCTTTTCTACATACTCCATTAGATTTTCCTTATCTCTCGGCATGCTTCATCATTTATTGAATCAATCACCTCATACAACATTATACAGGTACAACACAATATATACAACACAGTTATCATTATCAGATTTTTTCTCAACAATCATACTTGGGTCCTTAGACACAAATTCATGTCATACTACTATCCTATGATTCCTAAGTAACCAGGGGTAATTACACAACGTATTTGGCCATAGTTCAACATAGTTTTTACATAACTCTTTTGGTCTTGCACAACTTGTTGCTTAGTCATGGCATCCAACCCTTAGCAATTTCACTAAGTATGGACACCATCACCTAGAAAAGTGCCAACATTAGGAAGTCCCCCATTAAAGGTTGGAGGATGACACTAGCCTTTTTTCCCTACAACTTCTTCCATACTTGGCGAGTGAGATTAAGCCCCAAAAATTCGTAGTGGATAACTGTAAGATCACCCATAAAATCGGATTTCTGGAACATTGGAAGGAAAATTTTTAGCACCTTTTTCCTCATCACCGAATCAGGTGCACATGTTCCTTTTTATGGGTTTTAGCATATTTTACATACTTTTATACATATACATACGTATTTGACTACTTGATCATTATTCTCTTTTTCATAATCCATCCTATGGGAAGTAGGGGGTTAACATTTCAATACAAACATCAACATAAAGAACAGGTACATCATGACATCTAACATGCGTTTCTACCCTAGGTTCATGGATGACCATCACCACTTTTTACATAGTTTCTGTTGTCTATCGTCCAACCTAGCCACATTTTTTATCACTGGATTTTGACTAGTAATCGGACACTTTCGCCATCCAATCTAAGTTGGTTATTGGGTATGCATCTCTATCTACTTTATGTTACTGTCCAACCTTCACTCGTCCAACATAAAGTGGGGGATGTAGACACAAAATCACACACTTTGTAATTATCTAGTCATCTATTAATGTTATTATTCATATGATTCCTAAACAAGAAAGTACCGTAATCATCCTTGTTTTACCACCTTTCTTTGCTTTCTATGGTACCATTTGGTCTTACACATCTTACTTACTCAGTCTAATTTTCCATACTCTAAATTTTATCATCCTAGACACCAACACTCCATCGAGGTGCCAAAGTCCCTCATCCCCTTAGAGACCCCTGCCACCTTTTTATTTAAACTCACACTTTTTGGAGGGGGTTTTTAATGAACCATTTGAGCATATTATATTTTTGGTAATCGTCCTTTTTTGGGGGCCAATTATGAAATTCAAGCAATGGAATCATATAAATATAAAGTTATGTGATCATAATAAGGGACCAAACACTAAGCATTAGCTATCACCACCTAAGGTTGCATCCAAAGGCTATTCAAGAGAATCAAAACATCCATTCTAGTATCCATTCAAGGGAAAGGGAATGCATTATTCTGCATACTCTTCATAGGAGGGAAGTTATATTCTATTCCATGCACACATATATTACATTTATTTACATATAGCTACTTTTCTCGCTATCAAGTGTGACATGCAAAAGAGCCACCTAGGGCACGATTCTACACACACAACATAGAAATACATTGGGTTTGAGATGTAGTCCAGTGTTCAGTTCTAATATAACCATTGTAACATTTGAGGACAGTCTGGCCCCTCATTTTGCATCTTTATTTTTTAGTATTTGATGTCTATTTGATGGTTTTGCAGGTTCATATTTCATTGCAGGTTTCTAGCAACCTTGACGATCTTGGTGTGACCTCAGAGCGATCAAAGGTGAACAAAAGTGAACAACTTATGACACATAATATGAGGTTTTATGAGCTTTTCCGCAGTCCCAGGTGCCCAAAAATAGGCCTAGAGCACTCACAAGTGCCCTTGTCCCTCTTTAGGCACCTCGGTCTAGTCTATCTCTCCAGATCTACATTTTCCTAGGTATTTGTGTGATGCTCATGTTGCTTTGTTGACCTAGTCATCACTTTGGTACAGTTTAGAATTAATTATGAATCATCTAAGTACCTCTTTCTCCTCCTTACAATTAGGGTTTTGTAATTTATTGCTTAGTTTCTTGGGTGTAATTTATGCATTTAATTATACATTTATTTTACTACTACAATAGCATCAAATTAGGCATATATATTTCACATTTAGCTTAATCACTTACAAAGTGCATAAAATGAGGAAATAAAAGAAACATAAGAAAAGGAGAATGGAATAAATGTACCTTTTATTTCATGTGCATTGATGACACAAAGTCCAACAATAACAATCCATAGTTGCTACAATATAGATGCTATCAAAATATAGAATTTTCAGGATCCTTTAGAATGGAGAAGTCATCCCAATTATAGCCTTGTGAACTGACCTTTCACCTCCCTCTACATGACTCTTCGTGTTCCTATTCCACTTGTGACCTTTTAATTTCCCCTAGAAGAGACAAATTTAGTATCTCTCTTATAATTTTTAGAGAATACTTTTACAAATTACAAATATTGTGACGTAAGTGAATAGGAAAAAATACCATGATTGCGTACAACAAAGAATTAGAAGAAAGGGAGAGAAGAGAAGGGAATGGGATTGAATGATTTGTTGAAGAAGCTCCTTCTGATGAAGAAATTTCCAATGAATATCACATTCTCCTCCTTTTTCATGATGCACAAACACATCGGGTTACCGAATGAGTGTTTAGAGACATTGCTGAGAGATCCCCAGATGTGGGCTCAAGATGACCACAAGAATTGCTCATGATGCTCCCCTTGGTGCTTGATTAATCAACTCACTTAGCTTATTGAGCTCATTGAGCTCACTCCAACTAGCTCATCGAGCTTTCCAAATCTCATTTTGGTTCACCTCACTACAATTCAACTAGCTCATCCAACTTGTTTGACCTGGCTCACTTGCATATGCTCATCATGAAAAAAGATGAGTTCTTAACTAGCTCACTACCACAACTAGCCTAACTCAAACTCACTACTGCCAACTCAACTTAGTTTAACTTACCTCTATCCACCTAATTAGCCAACTAGCTCACTGCAACCAACTCACCTAGCTCACTGGGCTTAGCTCAGTTAGCTCAAGCTTCTCACTTCAACCAACTCATCTTGATGAGGTGATGATTTTTTCAAGCCTAGATGATAAGCGTGATGACTTATTCTATTGAATCAATGGAGTTCTTACCACCCTTTGAATTTTTTCCAGTTGCTTAGTTGTCTGGGATTTTCTTTGTTATACTTCACCATGTTCTCAAGCACAACTGAGATCAAGAAGATGCTTTCAAGATCCTTATGGAGGATTCATTTATTTGTTTGAGCTATGAGATAATCCTATAACCCTACGAAGAGTTCAAAAATTGAAAAATATTAGTGAAGATGGAGCACTCTACAACTTTCTGCATTCAAAACAAAGACTTTCTATTTTTAACAGGTAGGACTGAGACCTGTTATTTTGGGAAAATTGTTAATTTTTCCCTGCCTTCCGTTTTGAACCATTTCTGATTGTTCTAGGTGATTCAAACATGAAATATTGGGTGACTTACTATTTTTAGTATGTAAAGAGGAAACATAATGAGAAAAACACAGTCCTTGATATCTTGAAAAATCAATAACTTCATCGTGCAAAAACTAGTTTCAGCGAAACTAGATTTTTTAAAGATACTTCCCTCCGAATTTCAGATGATTTTGTCTGCTGGATCTCTGGGAAATTGAAGATTTTTTTTAAGGGGTCAGAATTCTAATGAAAAATGAAGTCCTCCATGTCCCTAAAAAATAGGGACTTCGTGCCACGAAAACTAGTTCATGTGAAACTAGATTTTTAAAGGATTGTTCCCTCTGAATTTCGCTCGATTATGCGTACTGGATCTCTAGGAAATGAAAAGGTACCTTGCTTCACTTTCAGTGCTGCATCATGTCAGCCATTAGTATAAGTTGTAAGATTTGACAATGAGAAAAAACATCCATGTGCCCTCACCCTTGAATTGACAAGTGGCGTTGTCACATTGGTCAACGGGAAGGGTTGGAATGAGGTGGAAAAGAGCTTAGAATGCATCACAGAGCTTCACCAAGGTCATATTATGGAATAGAGGGAATACCTGGGCATGGGCACACTTTTGTGTCCCAACTATCCCCAGACAGTTGGGACGATAAATCTTGCCACCTATCCAACTGGAAAAATGACTAAGTATGGGAAACTTGAAAACACATTTTCCGAAGCTCCAGATGGTCATTTTTAGTGAAATTTTGTATGATTTTGACTCCAAATAGCATTTCGAGAAAAATGGAAGGTGAATTATCATTCAATTCTATCTAAAAATCCATAAATTGGATCCTTTTATCTTGGGACGGTAGGGTGTGCTTGCACAAACTGAGCTATCCTAAGAATTTTTTGAGTCTTGTGAAAATGTTTGAGATTTTCATCATGTAGAGGGTTATTAAAGATTTATAATGAGTATTTTATTGACTCCTAAATCCTTACGAATCTCTCAGAATCATTCATGGAAGATCAGATCCCAGATTTCACTTGTTGCACCTGGTGATGTTCTGCTTTCAAACTGTGATCAAAATGATACTTCAAGACCTCTATTAAGGATGAATTGCCCTATTTAAGCTATGATATCACCTTAAAACCATATGAGGAAGTCAAAAATTAATGATATGGATGAAAACAGAGCATATTGTAACTTTCTCCACTCAATACAGAGACGTTCTATTTTTAGCAGGTAGGACCGAGACCTGTTATTTTGGGAAAATTTACATGTTCTACTCACATTTGAACTTATTGATCATCTAGCATACTCAGCCCAACTCTGTTGATGGTACTATTAAATTTTTGTAAATTTTCTATTTTTATATAGTTGCCCTTGCTTTTTTTATTATGCTTTTTTTCCTTTTTGGCCAAAATTGCTTAGTCTATCATTTCCATTGTTCACTGAGTGCACTGTTATGAGGAGACTAACCATTTTTAGAAAGCTACTATTTTTAGAAAGGGAATATACCATATACTTAATATTTTTATAAACTACATTAGTCCATATCATTTTGTAACGAAAAATGACATCGCTGGGTTAGGCTCCTCGTTACGATCTCGTGCTTCAAATTTCAGCTCAATCTGCCCACCAGAATGCCCATAAAATCAAAAAGTAGATGATAGGGAGTCAAAATAGGGTTTTATACCATTTATTATTCACAACATCATCTAGTCTGCTATTACAATGTTCTTGATGGCCGCTAGGTTGAAGAACAACTGAGAAAAATTCATGTGTAACAGACCTCCGATTTGAAAGTTATGAAGATTTCTTTATTTTGGCTACCATGGCTGCCCCAGAAGAATTTGCTGGTTATTATGATAAATTTTCAGGTTTAATGGAGGTTCCAGGTATGAGTCATGGAGAATTAATGAGGTGAGAATAAGTTACTTTGTATTTGAAAACTTTCTAGCAACACTTTTCACTTCATGGGAGAGGCGGAAGGAGAAGAAGTGTGTAAACAATTAGTTTATTTTATGGATTTTCAACCAAATGGGGATAGGGCACATTTTTTTGTCCCACCTATCCTGACACATTTGGGATAGAGAAGCGTGCTATGCATTCTGAGCCTAACAAGTGGCAGGAAATGATTTAGGGAGATGAGGAAATGAGAGAGAAGCACTTTTATCACTTAGCACCTTGTTGGAGAGGAACAAGGTCACATGAGGGTCCAAAGGCCTCAAAATTTGGTAGGGAACATTCTAGTGTCCCTAGTGTCCCTACTATCCCCACTATTCTAGACAGTTGGGACAGTCTGGATAGTAAAATGCGCCAGGCTCCAAACTGTGAATTTTTCTAATTGCTGGAAACTTGAAACATACTTTCCCGGAGTTGTAGGAGGTATTTTTGGGTGAATTTTTATATTAATTTGATTTTAAATACCATTTTTAGAATAATTTTATGGTTTCCAAGATCTAATTCTGCCTCCTACTCCAAAAAATGTTACTTTTTCATTTTACCCCACGAGGAGAGTCTGCACAATTTTCTCTACACAAAGAAGCTCTTGGGTGTTGGGAGGAATATGATTTTTCCACTATGTAGAGAATTGAAATATATTTCCAAAGGTATCTTGGTTTCCTCTTGACTCGTCCTGAAGCTCTCAGAATCCTTAGTTGAAGATCAAGTGCTTTTTTGCACTACAAGTTCCTTTAAGCCTCCAAGACTCAATTTCATTGTTCTGATCCCAAAACTTCCCTAAACATGTTCCATTACATTTTAGAAATTTTCAAAACATCCTCAGATGATTTGGGCCTATTGATCAACTCCGAAGGATGCATACCTAGTTCAGAAAGGCTAGGGAATAGCCTTTCTAGGCTTAGCACCAATTTTCAATCCACTGAATGGACCAGGTAAGCTTATGAAAACATTGTAGACAATTAGAAAGGATGTAGATCACATTATGAAGCTTTTCAAGGATGGAGGGATCATGACACAAAAGGTAGGATGGTCCGAAGGGTGACTCAAGTGGGGTTTTGGGCAAAATTTTCAACACTAGGGTATAGTTGTCATGATTCAACATTGAATTTTTCCCTTGTAAAATATCATGACAAAAATGGCCAAACAAAATCAATACAATACAAAATACCACCATGCATGTACCTATATGTGGGAGAAAACATGACGTGGAAGAGCAACCATGATTCCAACACCTTCGCCAAAGTTTAATGGCAAAGCAATCTAGCTCCTTTATCTCCAAATTGTTCTTGTGGTTTTCTACCACTCACTTGCCACCCAAAGTGGCCACTGATTCTTCCTTTGCTATTCCAAATATCACAACAACTATTATTAATGTTTTCACTACACAATTCATCCCTTCATTTTCTTCCTCATCGTATTGTATAATTAGAATGAAAGTAGGGACAAATGTTTTCCTGTATTCTTACCCCAAATATGAATTATCAATCTTTTATAAGGATTTTTCTTTTTTAGTATTATAATATAGAAACAATTCATGTGGGCAACGTGAGATCAAAATTGAAACCAAGTACAAAGTTTTCTTTCTAGTATTTACAAAGGAGGCATTTTTATAGGTTTTCAAAGGCTGATCATTTTGTGTGTGCAATGTATGTATTTTTCATCTCGGGGAAGTTTTTTCTATGCATGGTACCTTGTGTTTCCTCTTGCACCAAGCTAAGCACTCTACATATTAGATTTGACCGAACCACCCAACTAAGATACCACTCTTTCTTAGTGATAGATGATTCAATCACAACTTTACCATTCATGTATTGATTTACGATCTAACATTGAGATGATAGTAAAAACATTACAACTCACATTAATGTCAGGGTCTGTGAGAAAAATAAGATTCAATGAGCTACATATCTGAATTTTACTTCTGTGTAAATAATTTCAAGCCATCAATACATACTTACATTGCAACATCTTTTAGTTGATCCACTCTCTCTAAAGAATTACAATATGAATATATGTGAAATAATACGATAGTCTTGAAAGATTCTCCCTGTATGAATTGAGATACTCATGCACAATTCTAAAAGGTGTTGTCTCTATTCACATTTTCATATTTGGATATAATCAAATAATGTGGATTTTAGTTTGTACTTGATATTCAAGACATGCTAGGGATTTGCTTCATAAAAATCCTATCTATATCTTGATTTTGGAAACTGTAAACTAAATTTATTATCTTTATTGATGATTTTTTTGGCTTTCAATTTATTGATCTTGGAAAAGACACACTGTAAACTAATTTTGGGTGCCTGAGAAAAACGACAACCTTGTCGTGTCTAATAAAATCTAAACTCAATTAAGTTGAATTTTTCAAACAAAAACACCAAACACAATAGATTTTTAACTTCAACAATATAACCTATTTCTTTGGATAATATAAAAGAAAATATCACCAATGATTATGAGTACTAAAACATATAAAAAATTAATAGGAAACATTCACATACTACTTAATTAGTTTGTTTATAAAACTTCGTGGGGCAAGTTTACCCTAACTGAATTAACTAAATCATCCTTTACAATTTTATATAACAAAAATCCTATTTTTACGGTGGATGAAGATCTTGTACAATTGAAAGGCTAGACCTTTTAAGTGTAAAACATGATGATCCACTTATATGATTAGAAACTAGGTAACCTAAAACTCTACATAAGAAAACTAATTTTAAAACTACAGAAGTTCACAATGCAAAATCCCAAAATAATTATTGTATTTTCAATACAGGAATAATTATGAGAGAAAATATATGTTGCAATACTGATAGTGAGCACTTAGGGAAATGTTGGGCAAATGTTGTGATAATATTTGTAAAACATGGAAATAAACAGACGAGGAATGTGTTTACCATTAAATATAATCGAGAAGCCAGAGAGTCCTGCAAGAAGATTCATGATAATGTTGAGCACCGCCACCGCCGCTACCTCCATCATCTGGAAGAGGAACATTCAAATCTAACGCAAACTTGTCACCTTTATTCTTGGAGGTAGTTTTCTTTATTGGAAAAGCCTTGGTGGAAGAGGAGGCAGATGAGGAATCTGATCTGACTTGCAACAACCCATTACCATCATTGAGTGGTGCATGGGCTATGTGCCTCTCTCGATGAAGCGCCGACAAATGATGTTGCTGATGCAATTCAAGGGGAAACATGGCCTCACTAAGAGTTTGCTTTGAATTAGAAGAAAGGGGAAGGGAAAAGCTACCTGGATTAAATCCGGTGTTGATTTGTGCAATCACATTCAGCGACCGACATATATAAGCATTGGTCCAAGCGGTACGGGATGCCCTATTTTACAAAGTAAGAGCAGATGGTGATGGTGATGGAGACAACTGATCAAGCAAGATTTTTGAGGATGAGATATTGGCGACTACACAAAGGTAAATGGGAATGGCAAAATTGGTTTTAGCTTTTGGGCCTCTCAGAAAGATGACAACCTTGTTGTATGCAAGGGCAACCTCCCTGTTGGTGTCAAATGTGCTCAGCCATACACGACATTGCTTGCGAGGATATTTGATCTTTGCAACATATTTTCCCAATGGTTTTTTGTGAAAAACTTTCTAATGCACTTCCTACTCACTACATACCTTTGCACGACTCTCTCCTTCTCCTTTTATGAGCAACATTATCACTCCTGCCAAATGGGTGAAAGATAACACATGCAATTATTTATCAGAATTGAATCAAGATAAAATTTCTCAAGGGACATAAAATTTACCCTATTAATTCAACGCCAATTTGTAAATTTAGTCACCAACATGTCGAGGCTGCCATAGTTATCTTTCAGAAGAGATTTTTCTGTATGACCAACATCCTTGAGAACTACAAGAGAAAAGACTAAATTCATTTTCCCCCTCAAATTTGTTACAAAAGGAGACCCTTGTGCTGCCACCAAATTTTATGTGAGAATTTGAATGATTTTTATGTTGAAAATATGGTTTAAAATATTTTAGAATGACAATGACAATGAACATGGGAGTTGAAAAAAAAAATTGACTTTTCTTAAAGCCTATCAACCAATTATTTGGGGAAAAAAGTGCTTAGTGAAACTATATTGATAATAAATAAGTAGTTTGTGTGGTAATAATAAAAATATACTTGTAGAGTCTAAAGATTGTGCAGGTTACAAGTGAAAACATTGCGGGGTATAGTTTTGGCAATTGTGTGAACGAAAGGGAAGGATTGTTGCGAAGAAACAAAGAATCGGAGGTGGAGTAATCTCAGAGAAGTATGTGTGTATTAGCAGAACAACTTCTTTTGCAATAACCAGATGAAAAAAACTGAAAAATAAAATGAATGTGATCAATATGTTGCCAGGAATGGGAATGAGAAAGACAGGTGATATAGCCTTCAAGGCTTTAACAGGTGCCCTGGGAGTGGTTAGCTTGTACCTCGTTGCTAACTTCTCAATCAATCTCTACAATGGAATTTCTTGGCACAACGCTCAGACTGTAAGTCGCATCTTTTGTTTTCTTTTTTTACTTGAAAACCAATGAATAGTGTTTCAAATATTTAGTTAATACTACGAGGGTTTTTTCTCTTTTTGTTTTCATGGAAAAAAATTCGGTGGAGCTAAGGTATTAGTTTCATCCATTTGGGTTTCACTCCAGCCTTATGTGTGTTCCAAATTATGTGGATGTTCTTTGTAGCTTTGTTTTTTTCGAGCCTGCTAAGCCGTTTAGGGTTTAAGGTATAGGGCCGTTTTTTTTTTTCTTTCAATTTTGTGTGTCTTTACCAATTTTGAACTGGTGAGGATCAGAGCTTTAATGCTGACCTACACGCTCAAGGATGCCCGGATTCACAGCTGCTAAAGATAAATTTTTCCCGAAGGGTTATGGGCTAGTCGCCAAAGGGCAATGTGGGTGACCGGGGAATTGCACTCAAATGACAGGAGAAGCCCAATGTCACTTCTGTGTACCCTGCAAGAGAGTTTGACTACCTAATAGGGCATTGTCTAATGAAAAATTGATATGTATATATGACAGCGACAATTACGATGATGATGATGGTGGTGTTTTTGGTGTTGTCTTTGTTTTTTAATAATTTTCTCTAACTTCTTATCTTTCCACTCTTCAGAAGCCCCTGACATGAAGTGCCCTGGATAAGAAGTAACAAATCATAAATATGTTATAAAATAATAAAGAACAACAAAAGTGTGGGAGAAATAACATTTAACATTTTCAAGCCAAACTTGGTCTATAAGATTAAATTAGGTTTTGTTGAATTATTTTAGATGGTTGTTTCTACCAATATCTACATTTAAAGTAAAATCTCAAAACTTTGTTTGATTGTCTTGTTTTAAGATTTGATTAGCCTGGTTATAATTACAAATATTCATATAATTATATCTAATATAATTACTGTTGTCGCCCAGTTGTGCACCCTAATAGAGAATGGTGTGTACTCCCTCTTCTGTTGACAAAATTGGGACACCTCAAGGTTGTGGGTAACCTATAACTGAGGTGAACGTCCAGAGAGGATTGGTTACCTTGTGAATCACCTAAAAACTAATAAAATTGACAAGGAAAAGGGAGAAAGAATGCGGGAAATATAAAATTGAGGTGACACATCAACCAATGATTTGACACACACATGTACTACTGCATAACTCTAGGCTAATCTGCAAAATTAATTCAAAGGTTTAGGTAAGGGACAACAGTATAGGGAAGGATTTCCACAACTAAGCAATACAATACCTTGGTAAACACGGTGAATACTTAGAAAACTAGTGTTATGAGAAGACAAAAATGGAGCTTTTCTATTCAGGAATGCAAGTACAAGCTAGGACTACCAATGTAGAACAGTTGAAAGAGTGTGTATGTTTTTTCTTTACAAAAATAAGCCTTTAAAAGGCTGCTGCCCCTGTCCTAGAGCCAAAACTGTGCATGCAAGCACTTAAATCAATAAATTATTCACCCCTTACACCCTTTGCAAACATGCAAGTGCATCTAAAAGTAAGTAAAAGCAAAATCTCCCCTGGTGCGTTGGAATTTGAGCATGCTAAGTGTATGGATAAGGCATGCAAAGGTGTTAATAAACAGTTAACTGCCCTTCCATAAACCTGCACTGAATATAGAGCATGCTGATTTTACTTTGTACTGTTTTGTCCTCTTGTGCTTTTTCTTTTTGCCAAGGCTGCGTTGAGAACTGTCCCTGCTGTGCTGGAAACAGGACATACAAGAGTGATTAAAGGCAAGTAAACTGCCCCTTAACTGACTGCGTGGAAAACTGAGCCTGATTTTAGCATGAAAAGGTGTTAAAACCACATGTAAAAGATTATAAAACAAGCACAACTCTGCCCCTGACCTGCGTTGAACCCGTGCATGCTTTTAGCATGAAAAAGGTGTTTAAAAATAGCCTTGACTGCCCTTGACTGCTGCGCTGGTTTTTTATCATGCAAGTATGATTTAAAAATAGCAAACTGCCCCTTAACTCTCAGCTTTGAAATCTGTGCATGTTTCTTCTTTGACTTGACCTTCAGCTATTTTTAGAGTTGCTTTTTCCCTCGTCTGCTTAGCCTTTGTGCATGCACTTGCACTCTAATTTTAGACACTCGCTATTTTTAGCATTCGCTAAAAATAACAATTTTTTCCATCCACCCGATTTCCATCTAGAACACTTTATTTTTGGCGAATGCTAAAAATAGCAAAACACTAAAAATTGACTTTATTGCCAAAAATAGCCAACTTCTTAAAAATATCCTTGTTCGTTCTTGCACGGAAAAATATGGTAACAATTACATAAAATGGTTAAAGGTGATTTATAAGATCACAACCTAGCTAGCATGGGAATTGGCAAACGAGACCCCCCAGTTTAGAAGATTGTTTCCAAGGCTGTTTAGTTTTAGAATGATTTCCCAAGCCATGATTGACTGTCTTGGTTTAACTTTAATGAACTAGGTTGTGAGTGCAAATATCCGTGTTATTTGTGAAATTGTGTCCAATATCGTTATATAATGGGCATGTTAGAAAAAACTGTATTTCATCTTCTACTTTATTTAAGCTACACACATTATAAATTCTTTGTGCTCGAGGTGTTTTTGAGAGGGCCCATCTATCAATTTCCTTATGTTGTTCGTGTGAGTTGGTTCTTGGTTTCATAATCATGAAGTTTTTTTCAAGACTGGTTACCTAGTGTGAGTAGGTGGGATGTTTTAGTTTGGAATTGATGATATTTTTGTAATATCAAAATTTTTCCTTGTCTTTATTTTTTTCGTTGTTCTAGAGGTTGAGCAATTCTAGTTTAAATGTATGATTTTAGATTGTCCAGATCTGTCAATAGTATGCCGCTTTAGATGTCCATGCTTTTCAACTGTTTTTCTAGGTCCTTTCGCCAACCTGTATTTAGGTGTAGATGAGTTGCACACGCTTGTTGGGCAGTGACGGATAGCCTACCTTGACCAAGATTAGCAGCTTAGCTTATGTTTGTATGCATATAGTGCCTTTGGGACTTGTTGTCAAAATTTCACCCCCCCCTGGGTAATTTTGATAACATGCATCAAAATATTCAAGTCCCAGGAAAATTGATTGATTCGGGGCCAAAAATCATGTTGCTAGAGTCCCCTCAAATATTTTCTAAGTTCCCTGTCTGAGAGGAAAAGAGCAAGCTCTGAGAAAAAGCGAAAAAAGGTTGCAGAAGGCAAGTAGGTTGATCCAAGAAAAAATCATAAAAATGACTAAGTCCTAGTCCTAGGGGCAGTCGGGACATTTGGGACAAAAAGGCCCGAACCGGCCGGCTCGGCCAAAGTAAGCACAAACAGCCCGCAAAGCAATAGGGACATCTGGGACAAAAGTACGCGGCGGGCGCGAAATGCCGGTTCGACCGAGAAAAAATTGGCTAACTGCTGGGAGGGACGCAAATGGGACAATCGGGCCAAAAAGGCGCGAACCGGCCGAACCGGCCGAAAAGAGTCCAGAGGGTCCAAAATCAAATGGGCATCTGGGACAAATGGACGCGAAATGCCCGAACCGGCCGAAATGAGCACAAAGGGCCCAAAATCAAATGGGACATCCGGGACAAATGGAGGCGAAGTACGCGAAGGAGCCGAAGGAACCGAGGACCAATCAGAAACTGCCACGTGTCCTCACAGGAGAAAAGTCAAAAAGTCAAGGGGCGAGTTTTCGAGCACCGATCCAAACCAATGGGATAGTGCCACGTGTCCCAGCTAGGGCCCACAAGGAAAATTCAAAAGACAGCCCGCCGAAAGGTAGAGGAGAGAGAATTGCGCGACCAATCAGAGCCTGCCACGTGTCGTCTAGGTGGCGAAGCGCGAGAAAATATTTCGAAATCTGTCTTGGTCTGTTCCGTGCCCTAAATCTTCAGATCGCCATATCTTTTGATCCAGAGCTCGGATTTCCACGTTCTTTATATCAACGGAAAGCTGTTGAGATGCTCTACATGATTCTGGGATCAACCTTGAGTTTTGGTGCAGTCTGAAGAGATAAAATCGAGAAACGGCTCTGACGCGTGTGCACGGCCAGAAGTGACATTTCAGCGGCCAAATTAATGCAGAATGGGTCGCATTCTCCTCCAAATCGGTCAAAGATGGCAGGGTATGGGTTGGTAAGGTATCCTATGCCGTTTTAATGCGTTGGCATTCAATGAGGAATGGGCTTGCACGTTTTCCCACGTTTTCTGTCCCCTGGGCTCGACCCATGCAATGTAAAAGCCAGATTTGGCTCATTTTAAAAAAAAAAAAGAGGTTGTTCATTCTTTCTGCTCTGCTCTCCCTTCTTTTCTTCTCTAGGGTTGAAAAATGGAGTTCGAATCTCCTCCCTTGCTCTGTAATGGCGTTTTTGCCTCTTATTAATGGAATGATGTTTTGTGCAAACTTCTGGAGCAACAAAACGTGTTTTGTGATGCATCTGTCCATCCTTCCTCGTTTTTGCTTGTCCTCTTCTTGCCTCTCTTCATTGCAGGTATTTGTGCATGTTTGAATGTTCATTGCAGGTTTGGAGCTGTGTTCATGGAGTTTTGGGACATTTTCTGTGTGAAATCTATCCTTGGGCCTGTGATGCATCTGTCCATCCTTCCCATTGCTCACCTCTCTTTGTCCCATGGCAGTTTTGATAGATGTTCAACATCCTCCTTCTCTGGTGTATCACCGTTTTAGTGTAGGCTTTTGCTGTTTTTCCCTTCTCTCTCTCTCTCTGTCTCCTTGGCATGGTTAGATTAGGATTAGATTAGCTTGCCTGCACTGGAATAGCTTGTGGCAGGTAGTTTAGGAGCAGGAACCAGCCTTCTCCGGAGATTCCTCTCTCGGTTTCACAAGTCCCACGCTTGGAGAGAGGTTTCCATGTTGTGCAATCACACTGGATGCCTAAACGTCAACCTAGAAGCCTGATGTGTGTCCAGGGGTGCTGTGATTTTGCATCAACAGGACTTTTCTTTCAATGGGAAGCATACTTCTTTCCACGAGGAGAATAGGTAAACTGTGTTGCTTTCAAGGGATGAGGAGGAGGGGGGGTGGGGGGTTGGGGGTAAAGAGAAAAAAGTTTCTCGTTTACACAAGGCAGGTCGTAAATACCAAGTTGGTGTGCTGGTTAGGTCAAGATCTATAAAATTATCTCTTGGAGAAAACAAGACGTTTGAATTCTACATAAGGGGTAAAGATAAAAAATCTTCTTGTTAACACAAGAGAGGTCTCACATGCCAAGTTGGTATGTTGGCTAGGTTGGGATCTAGAAAATCATGTGTTGAAGAAAAAAACGTCATTTTCTATAGGGAGTGAAGTGAAAAACTCTCATCGTTCATATGCCTAGTTGGTGTGCTCAATAGGCTTGGACTTGTAAATTAGCTTTACTTCTTTACTATTTTTTTCTACGTTGCTAGGATACAGATACGAGTATCGGTTTGGATACGGATACGATACGCGGATACGTCAATTTTAAAAAACCCTTGGATACGATACGTCTTGGATACGTCCGTATATATATATATATATATATATATATATATAATTTTTTATGTACATTTACTCATTTTACTCATTTTTTAGTATAAAAAACTGAAATAATAATACAAAACTTGAATCAATGTTCAAAACATTCAATATACTTAAGACTTCACATTTTTATTGATCATGTGGCTGCCATACATATGATATACGAATATCATGTTAACATGAAATGATGAATACAAACAAAACTTGGAATTTGAAAAATATACTAGGATCCATGTTCAAATTTTCAAAACATACAATATACTTAAGATTTTACATTTCATTGTTTAGGGTTCGGTTTTAGGGTGTATTATTTTATTCATTTAGTGTTTAGGGTTCGGTTTTAGGGAGTAGAAAAGTCAATTTAAAAAAAAAATGAAATAGAACTTTAAAAAAACGTATATACTACTAGATACGTTCCTGATACGTACGGGGTACGTCACGGATACGTCTGTACGTATCCATGACGTATCTTGACGTACCCCTTATGTATTAGGAACGTTTCCGTATCATATCCATAACGTATCTGTATCCGATACGTTTCCAAGGGGATTCGGGGGGGGGGGGGGTGTTTGGCGTATCCATGCAACGTAGATTTTTTTTGATTATGTCAAAATCACTAGGATTCGCACTTGGCCTTGGCCATTGAGAGATGGCTAATTTTTTGGGCCATAAAGTTGATGCTTTACGAGACACCATATAATCATCTAATAAGCAAAAATGGTTGTTTATCATACAGACTAACCTCTTTTCTATGCTTCCAAATGTTTGTAGAAGAGTGATAATGATAATGGTGTTCAAAAATAGTTTTGACGATGAAGTTATCATTCTGTGTTGTTACAATCAGGTAGAACAAATGCTGTGAGTTGATGGTCACGTGGGCCAATTGATCATTTGGTCCTCATGAAGGATTGTCGTTTAATATAATCTATAAGATGGAGTTGAGATTGCAGTTCGGTTTTTTTCCGGTTCTAAAGGAACAAACATATTTGAGTATAATAATTATGGAAGTAGCTTCGACCTCTGAAGGATGGATTATTAAACCAATTCTTCAATTTATTTTAATGCATTGCATTATCAGTAATACAATCCTCGAGGGTTATTTATAAATTACCACATGAATCTTTCAAATCCTTAGCAAGGACAATGAGATTACTGATCAACAAAATAAAATTTAGTAGCCTTATCTGTCTTGAATGAAAATTTGAAATAGATTTGTAAGTTCTTTTGGCACATATATGAGGTTATGTGAATCTAAATCCTGTAGGAAAATTTGAGAAATGTTTCATATTTATCTGCCATTTGAAAATAATCTGTAGGAAAATATCATGACATTTTAACTCCTTAGCATGCATCAATCCAAATCAAAGACACTGATATCTTGCAATGAAAACTTCTTAAGTTGGTACTTGTAATGTCACAATGATACATGAGAAGCCAAAATGGTAATTTCATAGCTGAACAAGAATGTTACCATAATTCTGGCTGCGACAAAAGTCAGAGTAATGGCAAGGAGGGCACTTTAGTGAGAAAAGATTTTCAAGTCTATCAACGAAGGTCAGTTAAGAAATCCTTTATTGTATCATAAGAGCATTGAAATCCCTTTGTTGCTTTCCATGTTCGCAATTACAAGATGGCAATGACAATTAGAGCCAAGTTATAGTGATTTGCTTTGTGAATATTTTCATTGATAGTTAATGAATGCAATAACTGCTAACACAATCCAAAATAACCCTGAACCTTGTGCTTTCCAAAGATCATAGTTGATTTGGAGGTACGCTAGTACATGTTGTATATTCCTTATAATTCACACTTAACGATCTCTCTTTGCAGGCTATTGGTTCATTAACCTCCTTGAGTATGTGCCTTACGTGGCACATCGGTAGTGGGATTTGGGCTGGTTGGCAGTACCTTGTGAGAGAACGTCGTGGCATTAGCCCTAGCTTGCACTAGCATGCTTTCCTACTACCTTCCTGCTGCTATTTTATGACCACTTGATACTCTCATTACTACCACCTACACATCATCTTTGTAAAACACCTTCAGACCCTCTTGATACCCTTTCCAAGTGTTTTCTCTATGTCCATTCTCCCTCCTTCCCCTGTATCTTTTATGGATTGTTTGTAGCCGATTGGATGTAGTTTGATAGGCACCTGTTTTTGGTCGACATCAGCTATGTCGAGCAGTGACTTTAGGTTATCTTCTCTTATAAATAGGCATCATTGTTGTCATTTCTCAAATAGATCATCACATAATCATCTTTGCCTTTGCTTGCAAATCTACCCTTAAAGGTTTAAGAGGTTTAGGGTCTTAGTGGAGCTCATACTTGGAGGTCACCATTGGAGCATTGGGTTACTAGGAGCATCAAGAATAGTAGTTGTACCGGCAAGGTCTACCATATTCTTTGAAGTCCCCAACTTCGGTTTACCTAGGTTTTCTACCTATCCCTCTTGTGATCCACCACGACAATTCTCTCATGAGGTGCCACTAACCCTTGAGGGGGTTAATATGCTAACATTATCTTCACAAAGTTTAGTATTTCTAACACTAGCTCTTTCCTTTGTGTTGGCTGATTGGTTATGTTGATGTATCATGTATTAGACTAAGATAGTATAACATATCTTTGTCTATTACATTATTGCTTCCTTTACGACACATGCTTATTGCCAAATGACATTACAATAATTTGTTTAATTTATAGCTCTTTCTTATTATCTCTATTCCTACAACCCTTAGGATTCTAATAAGACCCCATCCCCATATCTTAGACACAGGCTTTGGAACTATATACCTTCAATACGAGTGTGGATTACTCTCTTTTAGATCCATGAACTAGTACACCTCATAGGCTCTCTATTTTTGGCTTGTGTGTTGGTCACTAGTATGACCCTCTACTTATATCTCTAATCTATTTTATTAAAGAGAGAGAGAGAGGATAATCATATTGACCATCTTAGCTAATGAACATTTTGGTGAACTGAGGCAAATCGTAAACAAAACCTATTAATCAAGTCACATTCACGTTTTTCTTTCCCTAAAATGGCTCCTCTAGCTTTATCATTTCTTATGATCATGTTACCTCTTAGAGGTTAACCATAGTGAGTCTCAACCTAGCTAACTGACATTTTGATGATTATTTGTTCCTTTTTCCCTTCTGTGCACACTTGATTGAGGGAAACTATTCATGGTGGACTTTTATTTCGTAATCTCATTGCCTACTCAACATCATTTACACTGCAATAGTGAACTATGGTCACCCAATAAAATCCCAATATCACATTCAAAGACTTGAGACAACAATGTGTATGTCACTCCTACCAAGAACTGCCTTAGTTTCATCATGACTCCCGATCAAATAATGTCTTAGGGTCCTTATAGCAAGCCTCAACACCAATATCATTTTATATGGGTTGCTCCTATATGCCTACGATGCCATAATCCACTGAGTAGATAATAACTCATGGTGCATTATTCAAATTGTTGGATCAACCTGGCTCCAACTATGCAATGTTAATATGGTTGTGATCAACCACATGACAAATGGCAATCCTAATCTTCAACAACTCATTGTGGGACCTTTCAACAATGTGTTCCTTACCTGTAGTTAGCTTTTGAATACTTGTGGGAATCCAATCCCTTAACTTCCAATATCTCACAACAAGGTCTATTTATAGAAATCAACACCAAATGAATAAAGCCTCGTAAGATTTCTATCCATGGACACTGGGTGAATCTCTCCAACCATTTCTTATGACGGATCTACCTAGTCCTAAGCCACCAGTAGATGACAACCAAGTGCTTGTGAAAGTGTTGGACCGCAAATGAGCTCAGTATGTAAATATGAATACCAATAATAGCATGACCACCAAACTATTAGCAAACCTCCAGACAAGTGATGCTTTACAATGGTATAATCAACTTCAACAACTCATTCAATCACCGAATTCCAAACAGTGACCTCCTGGTCAATGCTGTTAGTTAATGAATTAGACTCAAAATGAACCTTCTTGAAATGCTCTAGAAAAATTCATCAATATGAAACTAGGTTCAATGAATCAGCCTAGGACTTTCATCAAGAGATGGGAATCCATGTAAAGTAAAGTTGATCATGACCTAGCCTAATTGACCACATTAAGATTACCATTTGGAGGAGATACGTTTCCAATCATATGAAATGATTGCTCAAACAATCCCACCCTTCATCCTGGACAAGTATGGCAACATCTACAAAGAGTGGATTAAATAGAACTATAAGTAATGTTAGATTCCCAAACTGTTGGTCGGCAAACGTCCTAAAGTAAGTGTATGCTATGAGAATGTGGACCATCCTCACTTGTGATGTTTCATTCCTTTCTCGCCGTAAGTAGTAATGGTCTTGGTCTATTTTTTTTTTCAAAAAAAAAGGTAAATCAAAATGACCTTCCTAATTAATGCCATGGCACATTTCATCTAACCCAAAAAGCTAGCTTCAATGTAGCTAACCCAAGGTTGTCATCCTATATCTAGACTCGGCCTAATCCTTTGCGAATAAAGCGATCAGAACCTAGTCCCGATCAAAACCCCTTTTAAATCTTTCTTACAACCTTAAGTCCCAAGCTACAATATAAGGTACGGTCCTCCTCCCTCACACATTGGAGGAGGCCCTTGAACAAGCTAATAAGTGGTAGGACTACCTTATGAGGGAATCTGAGGAAACACAAAAACCAAACAAAAATCCCTTCAAAGTAATAATCGATGCTATCATTTTTTATCAAAAAATCGAACCCCTTCCCAAAGGATAAATCAATCATGCCTCATTTTTTAATCAATTCAAGATCCGAATAGCTCAAATACCACTTATGATGACCCACACCACTGCCCTTGAGTAACCAAGAACTCAGGCAAATGATACCGACACCTAGATTACATCAAATTGATTGCTCCAAACCTGTGCCTATGTGGTATGATCCCAACAAATTTTGTTGGAGACATGCTAACATTGGGCACCCTTAACGAAAATTGTGAATTCAAAAAGATTGCCCTACGACCTCATGTTAGGGTGTTAATTTTGTTAGTGAAGCAATCGCTAAAGAGCACAATGAAAAATATCAATCTCTTACTCAAAGCCAATAAAATCATCAATGACAACACATTAGAATGGTCCATAATTTTCCCAAGAAAGGATCCATGAACAATTTTGTGGGCATCATTGAAGGACATTATGACAAAAATTATCTTCAATTGTCAATATGTGAATGTGGCCAAAGTCAAATATCGACGAAATCCCGCACATAGGATCTCGTCTAGAAGCCTTAAAAGCTATCTCAAGATGAGATGTTACTCATGGATACATCTAATTCATTCTCTAATGATCAATCTAATAAACATTACGCTCCACTAATGGAGCCTCCACCTAAGGAGAAAGATCCTCAACCTAAGGAGAAAGCTCCTCAACCCTAAAGGATAAATCTCCTCCAATCATCGAAGCTCCAACCACTTATTCAATTCTCAATTGAAAGTATCATTACACAACTTATCAAAAACCTCAATGGAATTTCCTTGATGAACTTAACTCCATGCTTTGTAAGATTCTTCTCATAGAACTTATGCGCACATTTCCTCATCATATAAATATACCTTATGCAACAATTGCAAGCATTAGAGGATTCCTTGAAACCACCGAGGAAGACCATCCTAACCAACCCCTAGCCTATCATGGAGATTCACACCATAGAAACCGTGACTCATCCTCAAGTTAATAAACCACTCTCCATTGAGTTTCTTGAGGATGACATGATTAATGATGAAATCCTTTTTCATGCTAACAATCCTCCCGTCATTAGTTTCATGATCAATGATGCTCTATTAAGGAAAGTCCTAGCAGATGAAGGCTGGGGAATCAATGGTACATCCTTTCGGTTAGTCAAAACCTTACGATATTTTGAAAAATACCTCAAGCTAACAGGACTCACTTGTCATGGATTTGACAAGAACCATCAAAAGCCCCTTAAAAATTTTTGGCTTCCCATAATTGTGGGACCCAAAACGATATGCACCAAGTCTTAGATCTCCCACTTTCCTATAATTTGCCATTGGGCTGACCATGGATACATCGCATGAGAACAATCACATTATCCCGACGCCAATGCCTTAAATTCATTCACAACAATCAACGATTCAAACACGAAGATGATCTCAACCCATGGGACACATCCCCATTCCAAATCCTAGAAAAGAGTTCCACATTCCCTACTCAAATTGTGCGTAGTGTAACATGCCCAAAATTCTCTTATTACCAATCGAATATACAAGCTGCTGAATTTACTGATGACGAGCCTAATGAACTCCAAAATACATGTAGCAAAAACGAAGTACCATAATGTATTATGAACTCCGTCCCTCTTATGAATAGATTGATATTTACGTATCCTTGAAGATGAGACTGAGAAAGACCCTCCTTATAATGCTAACGATGCCACTTAGAAGTATGATAAAAATGAATATCTTTATATGCAAAGAATTTGGAATTTGCCAAAATATTCCAAGAGCATACACAGATATACGTGGAAACCCTTCCGGGAGAAAACCACGGAGAAACTTCTTTCTTTATATATATTTCTCAAAAATTTGTAGGCACCAACCTACAGGAGCACCCACCCCTTTTGCTAAGCACCAACTCAGCAAGAGACACCGATCTCTTCGAATATGAAGGCACCAACCTTCCTTACAAAATTTGCTTTCCACTTTTGAACTTGTTGCTTCCTCAACGAATAATGGAAAATTCTTCTTCTTACTTTCAGATTTGCTGTTCTAAAATTCCGCCCTTACGCTTCCTCTTCTTCTTCTTTTTCCTTAAGATATTCAACTTGAATCCATGCTTAATAAGTCTCATATGAATCTTCTTATATAGCCTTTCGTACCTTTTCGAAAAGACACATCGTTCCAACCGACACAACCTTTCCATTAACACAACTTAATTAAGTGCATTAGTCGGCTAAAACCAAAGAATAATTAATGCAGCCCATAATTATTAAATGCACATTAATCAATGCAATTAACCATTTGATAGGAGCGCTGCCCCTCCTTAGACAAATCACTTATCATTAAATCGCTACTAGCCATCATTAAATCTTCTTTTTCACCATAAAACATTGCATATGAACACCTTAAAGTGCGGATATCTCTCTCTCTCTCTTATGTATAGCTGTGTATATCTCGCTTATACCATGATAATCCTCATGCAAAAACGCTTCTTTTCATGTATTTAAACTTTCGTTTTCTACCCTTCTATACTGCTGGTTATTTCTGTTACTTTCTACCATTTCCGTCAATAATTCCGTTACTTTCTGACAGATTTCCGTTTACCAGTTCAACAACTCTTTTGACATCAATGACAATATTTCCAATAGCATGGTCCAAATTCATGCCCTCAAACGTGAAGTAAACATGATCACTACTTCCTACGACTTTAACCCTGCTCAATTTGATAGTGGCAATGACGAAGATGAAGAAACTCTACCTTACTGTCTTCCAGCTAATCCACCCGTAGAGAACACGAGTCGGGTAATTGAACAAATTTCGAGGCTTTGCTTCAAAGCATAAAACTGGAAAATCTAGAACAAACCTGACATTGCATCGGCCATACTTTTGAACAACCACAATGCCATTGTAGAGGAAAACTGCAGATAAATTTAAATTGCATTGGCCATCTTGCTGAAGAGCACTGATTGTGCATTCAAAATACCTCCTTATCCAACACACAACATTGACCAATTTACTTGAAAAGCCTCAATGCCATTTTGAGCAGAACCTGCTGCCAGCAAATTGCATCAGCCAATCTTGTTCCTAAACAGGGCTGTTGTCTGTAGAAAATCTTACTCAGCCTATCTTCGAGTCTAGAAAAAGTCACTGCTTGATGCTTAAGGTGATAGATGTTAGGCAAATCCAGTTCAAAACAAAAGTGTAATGGTGAACAATAAATTGACCTTGAAATCGATGTTGAGTACTAATGACCCTAGTTACCTACATTTGAGAATGATGACGTCTATTCTTGAGCTCCTTATGCACCCGAGAGGATCAATTACCCCATCACCATCATAAACTTGGTAACTTTAGCAAGAAAGCTCACTCTTATTCAATAATTTTGTCACCAATGTTGAAGTGGATAAGCGATAAAAATTGCCAAACTACCTGACTCTCCTTATCACTTTCCAAGATGGCAACTCCATGCTTGTGGAAGATACCATCCAACTCAACGATGATGATGACTACCACATATAGTCATGATTGGAGATTTGTTACATCACAGGCCTACAACCACAACATCACTGAGTATTCCTCCTTAAAAACAACAAGGCTTTTGCTTTGGGTTATCCTCGACATGCCCTTCATTGATTCTCAAAATTGTTGTCCATAACATCTTTACTTACTCTTGGTGCTACTCCTGTTTGACAAAAGATAGGGAATTTCCTACAAAAAGTTTCTAAGCTTTGTCATAAGGAGCTCATCAAACTTCTTGATGCCAGAATTAATCCAAACCATAGTGGACTATTTTGAATGGGTCTCCAACATCGTATTTGTTTGCAAAAAGGTCACCTTAGCCATCTATATATGGATCGACTTTCGGCAACTTTAACTTTGCTTGTCCCTAAGGATAATTTTCCACTACCATCCATTGATGCCATAATCAACACTATGGCTGGATATGAGACATGTCATCCCTCATGAATGGACTTTTCGGGTTACATTCTAAATCGTAATTGCTCCTAGAAGATCAACACAGAACCACCTTTACAACCAAGTGGGGCATGTATTGCTACATGAAGATGTGTTTCAGCCTTAAAAATTTTGGAGCAACTTACTGGTCGTGCAATGACCGACATGTCTTCCATGATTTGATACATAAAACTGTTGAAGTCTATGTGAATGATCTTCTAGTCAAATCTTCGACGAGCAGAAGAATCATGCTTCGCGACCTTGATAAAGCCTTTGCAATGCCTCTAGAAGTACAAAGTTTTCCTTAGCCCCAAAAAGATGCATCTTCTGCCGTAACACAAGGCGAGGCTTTTAGGGTTCTTTATCTCCAAATGAGGAACTGATGTTGACACTGCTAAAATTCAAGCAATCATTAACATGCCTCAGACTCCACATTCATTTTTGACTTTCCTCACTTTCTTAAGGAAAGTTTGGGGCAGTTCGACTGGTTTGTTCCCGAACTAGCCCATCCAAACACGCTCCATTAACAATCTCCTTGAGAAAGGTGCCAAGTTAGAATGGAATAAGGGTTGTCAACAGAGGATTTGACGCCATGAAAAAATCCTTACTCAATGTACCTACACTTCGACCTCCTTCTCTTGAATCGACCTCTCCTCCTTTATCCCTCATCTAACCCCATATCCATTTGGGAAATGTTGACAGAAGAGGATGAAAACGGTAAAGAACATGCTATCTATTACATTAGCCGAGCATTCCTCAATTATGAAATAATTACATGAACATGTAGAGCATGCTTGTTTGGTCTATATATTTCACCTGCTTCCAAGCTTCGACATTATATGCTATATCAAACCACATATGTTATCGTCCATATCAATCCTTTTCGCCACTTCTCCCCAACGGTCCTAACTAGTGACCCCATTTGAAAATGGATGGCACTCCTCATGGAGTTTGCCTTACGCATCGTCACTTAAAAAGTAGTCAAGGGGCAAGTGATTGCCGATCAACTTGCCTTTGCTCCAATATCCAGTGACCAGAAAATCTAGAACATCCTACTTGATGAAGACGTACTCTTCATTGAGGGTGTAGATCAAGTTCTCACACTTAAAGACTTCTTTCAGAGCTTCATTGTTGCTCTCGATGCCAAAGTCCTTGAAGGAAATGAAATTGAACCCAAGCCTAAAAAGAAAGGAGTTAAAATTAAAGAGATAGAACAAGTCACGGTTGACTTGCACAAGGACACCTGGACCCTCGACTTTGATGGAGCCAAATGTTTGCACGGAGTTGGGACAAGTTTTCTTCTCTCCAATCCTTTGGGAAGATCATTCCTCTTTCTTTCTACCTTAATTTTGGTGTCATCAATAACGTGGCCTCATACTCAACATGAAAGTTGCCATTGTTTCTAACATCACTTATCTACATGCCTTTGGCGGTTCACAACTTGTTTGCCAACAAGTATATGGCCAATACTGATGTAGAAATGACAACCTTAAAACAATCCCTTAAGAGAAAAATTCTATGTGGATTCCCTAGCCTCTTTGACATCTCTCTTGCACCCTCATGAAGTCCTTCATGATAACCAATTCAAAGTACAATTTTAAAAATCTTCCTCAATCTCGACTTCCTAAGACAAGTCTCTCATATGTCACAAAGAGGCAAAGTTCATGGTATAAGAATATTCTTCATGTGGGTTTTACCCCATAGCTGGAATAAACACAAGCTCAATAGAATTCAAATCAACTTAACATTCAAATTGTGTGTTACATATATATAGGAGAGGATCTCTAACTTCTATAACAACTCCACCAACCTCTCACCCTAAATCTAGATGAGTTGTTCAACAACCTTTATTCTCTCCCCTAGATTTTTTTTTTGCCTAATTCTATTCTCACGTACAATTAAACTCATAAATATTCTCTCTTACACATTACAATACTCACTCAATATAATAGTAACCCACTTAATATTGTTGCTCACCACTAACACTTGTGTGAGCACTATCTAATATTCCTAATAATTCAATTCCTTGAGCACCAAACTTCTTCTTTAGATGCCCACTGTCGAGAGAAGACCAAAATCCACAAGAAAGCCTATAAATACATACTTAAAAATGAGTTCGATGTTATTGTTACTTCGAGAGTACCCTACTCTATTGTGTCACCGAGGACGAGGGCACTCTCCTCGAGTGAGCACATAGGGGTATTTGCATAGGCCATTGTATTGGACATGCTACAACCTGCAAATGCTTACATATAGGTTACTTTGGCCTACTTTAGAGGCAAATGCACACACTTTTGCCAAGAAGTGCCCTTTCCAATTCCATGATGATCTTATTCATTCTCCACCAGCCGAGGTACAAACTTGTAAAGTTCTATGGCTGATCACCATGTGGGGATTAGATTGCATTGACAAGTTTCTTCGTTCACAAGATGGACATACTTTTATTATTACAACTATAAAGCATTTTACAAGTGTGTCGAAGCCATGCTCCTCACCAATGTTACTAGAACAACCACTTCTTAATCAAATTATGTTCCATTTGAAATTTTGCAAACCGTCATTCCGACTATGGTGGGTATTTCAGATGCAATGGAATGAAGCAACTTTGTGCCAAATTTAAAATTGAACATAAATTGTTGACACTTTACCATCCTCGCTGCAATGGCCAAGCAAAATCAACAAATAAGATACTTAATAAAATCCTCCACAAAGCCATTCGGGACTCCATGTATCGACTGACACTTTAAGTTGTACCTTGCACTATGGCATACCACACTAGCATACATACGACCATTGGGGCAATTGTTCCCTCTAGGTTATGACTCTAAGGTTGTCTTGCCCCTAGAAGTAGAGTTGCTATCCCTTCGTATCTCTCTTCATGGGATCATCCCTAATGAGGAGCTCCGTGAAGCTTGCCTTCACGCCCTCGATTTTTTGGATGAAAAAGGATCCAACACTCTTCAACATTATCATACGTATAACTACATTGCTAAATAGCATAACAAACATGTTAACATTAAGAAATTCGATATCCGTGAACTAGTCCTCAAATTGGAGTACAACCATGATAAGGAATGCAGATACGCCCAAGATGGTGGGGTCCATATCTAGTTAAAGATATCTTAGGAGCAAGCAATTACCAATTGCAAACGAACGAAGGTCACATTTTCAAGAAACTGACAAATGCTCAATTCCCGAAATAGTATTATGCTTGATCTTCCCTTAGTACCTTTCTTGTACATAATTTTACTTTCATTTTTTGTACTTAGTTACGTATAACATAATTTTACATTCCCATGTTTATATTATGGTCTTTTATGTACTAGGTACCAACGATCTTCTGTTTCCTCTTATATTCTTTATCCCATAGTTTTCTATGCTTCTTAGTTTTGCTTTCACGCTTTGGCTACTTTTTTTACACCTATTGGTTTTGTATGCTTCATAGCTTTTCCTTATTAACACCTACCTCTTGGTATTACCACCCACCTCTTGGTTTTATACACTCCATAGCTTTGCCTTATTACCACCTACCTCTTGGTTTAATATGCTCCATAGCTTTTCTTTATTACTACCCACCCCTTGGTTTTATATGCTTCATAACTTTGACATACCAGTCTTTTTTACGCCGTTTGATTTTTTGACACTTCCTAACATTTATAACCTACTTTGTCTATTGGATATTAGTCATTACTTTACACTTCTTGATTATTATCTCTCATAGTAAGCCTCTAGGCTCTCAGTTTGTGAGTTGCATTGTAAGACCTTAGGGAATCAATCGAGCCTTCATTACAAATGACCATCTACTATGATTATCTGCTTGTTACCTTAGGCCCTCAACAATAGCTAGGTTGTCCTTACAAAGGGATTGGAATGGTTGAGAGTGTTATTTTGACTCCTAGAGTCAGTTACGCTTCTTGTAGCTCAACTTCTACAGTTTATCTACTTGTCTTTTATCCACATTTCATCCTCCCTTTTTGGTGAAAGTGTTGAATCTATATGGCATTGTATCACTCCATATACTATTGACTAGGGTAACCCAGTCAAGACTCATTATCTACCTTTTATTTCACTCTCTGTTAAGCACACCAAAGTCAGTCTCAAGATCACATTCTTTTATAAGTTGCGAATCTAAGAGTATCTAAGCATCGCGGTTTGCATGTTTCTATAGTGGCTAGGTGTAAGCTCTCTAGTGTTAGTCATCTTTCGTACCCATTTGACCAACCGTTCAAAGCTATGTGGATGAGGAACAAAAAACGCCGAAAAAGGCAAAATCCATAATATCTAAAGAAAAATCAAACAAAAGGCAATATAAAAAGGCAACCTATAAATCAAAATCAATCACAAACAAAATAGATGTGATCATATTATCAACACACCCCCTATCCTAATTGAAAGTTCAAACTCCATAGTTGACCTTGTTACAAACCCTGATGTCCTCTCGGGTGTGGTAGGTTTTTTTGATTGGGGTTGGAAGCTACACATTCATCATCAGTGCACATACCTTTTAAAACAAGTATCTAATCCTCATAGCTGGCAAATGGCTCCTTCGGGTCCTTAGGAGTGTGGAACATGTTGTGAGATAAGATAAATATATTAAATGTCCAACGAATGACCACAAAAGTAGGTCAATGGGACTACACCAATACAAAGAAAGTGAACAATAACCCAGCCAGAGGACCAAAAGGTCCCTTAATACAACCAAAAAAGAGAAGAAGAGAAAGAAGAACGAGCAAAGAGAGAGGCCCGGAGAAAGCCTGCAGAGATCAACAGAACCCCAGCAGGCGGAGGAAGGAAAGGAAGGAAGAGGAGGCAAGAAGGAGACCCCCTCAACCAACATCTGAGGCCGACTGGAAGAAGCTAGTAATGTGTTGAAGCCCGAAATTGGGGGCTATGGAAGATCTGGAGTGTCGATGTCCGAAGGAGGGAAGAACTCTCCGTGTACGTCTGGTGGATCTCAAAGGCCATCTATGAGAGGATGGTCTCGACCTCGTATGTGTCTGGGCGTCCCTGGTTTGTGAAATAATACCTCAAGTCCGGACAGATCTCGTTTGGTAATCATGATTGGTAACACTTTGCCACTTAGTGCCCCTTCCAGGGGAGAGCACTGTGAAAAAGGAAGTGATCTGCTTATTAGTCATCTGCCTAGGAGGAGGATGAAGGGTCTCCTCCCGAAGCCTAAGAGCCTCATGTAGATAGAGAGCAAAGCACCTCTGATCATAATATCTGAAGAACTCAGTGAAGGTCGGATGCTCTTTGAACAGGCAGTGAAATCTCCCTCTGATCTCGTAGTAGATGGGGCACCAGAAGATGAAGTGCTCTTCCGTTTCGATCTCCTGGAGGGAACAAAGTTGGCAAATCCGTTTGGAACGGTCAATCAAATGATTGCATTCAACCCGGAGCCTATGAGAACCAACCTTGAACTGACCCAAGGAGATGCGAAGGGTGTGTGTCCAATGCCGAGAAATATACTAGAGTCGAGAAATAAGACCATTGCTGACCTCAAGAAAATGCTCAACATAGAAGGCCATCTTCGGACGTAACCCACCCAGGGGGTTGGTCCAGGTGCACTGAATGAACCGCCTGTAGATATCATCTCTGATGATTCTGTTCAGATCTTGCTTGCCTGGGAGGAGATGGGCGGGAGCGTCCAAGGAAAAATTGTACTGTGGGAGGTGATCTGTCTGAATACCAATAGACTCAAGGAGTCGTGATACTCTGGCATACCAACAACAAGATTGACCGAAGCAATGGCCTCAGAGGAGCAGTAAGCCAGGTAGGGATACCTGTCCCTACCGACAGAGGAATCAACAAGCTTCTGAATACGATGTAGGAGGGAGACAAGGCCAAAAATTGCTTCCAACCTAAAGGGACGAGCTCCAAATTCTGCCAAGATGATATTGTGGGAAACAATCTCCTTGCATCTGATGATACGTCTGAGAAGAAGGATCTGAACTCTCTCCACTGCAGCCCAGTCGGACTCAAGTAAGGAGGGCCCCCAAACCTCTGAGCCATAAAGAACCGTGGGCCTGACAAGAGAGTCTGAGAGGGATAGCTTGGACAAGATGTCTTGGAAGTGATGGCGGAAGCACTGTCTCTCTAAGATCGCCAAGGAGCCATAACCCTTATTAACCCGAGGCTGAAGTGTTGGTCGTAAACTGAAGCGAGGTCCAGAAAAGAGTACTCCCAGGTAAGTGTAAGAGCTGGTGATTTCCAACTCTTCCCCCTTGTAGAAGAAATGAAACTCAGATGTCTTCAGGGCATTGAAGATCATAACTTTGGTCTTACCCAGATTGACTGTCAGCTGCCTGTGGTTGCAAAAGAGGGTTAAAATATTCAGTTGTCTCTGTAGACTTTTCGCCAAGGAGGCAAGAAGGACTACATTGTCCGCAAAAAGAAGAATAAAGATCAGAACCTGGTGGAGAAGACAACTGTCCCCTCCTGGATGTGATCCTCGAGAAAATCCTCCAACTCATCAATATAAATGTTGAACAATGTAGGAGACAAAGGGCAACCCTGCTTGACCCCAATGGTACTCCTGATGAAGTCAGTGAACCCATTAGTAGTACGAAGACAACCCAAAACCTCCTCATATAAACGCATGATGGCAGCTAAAAGAGTCTCGGAAATGCCAATCTCTTTGAGCCTCTGGAAGAGAGCTTCCTGCAGAACAGAATCAAAGGCTTTCCGAAGGTCGACAAAGCAACAAAAAAACCTTGGAAGAGCGGTGACGTGCTTCCTCGATGATGGCCCGAAGAGTGAGGATGTGGTCGGTGGCCTGATGGGTTGGTCGAAACCCCGCTTGTCCCCTAGCTCTGCAGCGACTTTGGTCCAAAAACTCTGAGAGTTGCATGTGGAACACGGTAGCATAAAGCTTGGTGATAGTGTGACCCACCACGATCATTCTGTAGTTGTTGGGATCAGAGGTAGGGCCCGATTTGTGGATGGGGTGAATAATGTGGTGGGACCAAGACCCCAGAAAACCTATATAAACCACTTGGTTGAAGAGATCCACTAAATAGCTGTTCAGAATGCCAAGTCCTTGCTTGAAGAGTTCTTCCTGGAAGCCATCCTCATTTGTTGCTTTGTTGCTATCCATGGTTGAGATGACATTTTTAACATTCGTGTGGGTGAAGATGTGACAAACAGAAGGGGGGAAGCCACTTGAATCTAGGGCTGGATAGGGACGTCGTAGAGGGTGGAGGTGTGAGCATACATGGAGCTGGGATCCAAGTCTTGTGGAAGGGGGGAATGTTGTGGGATCATGGTACGCCAAAAATGCTTGGGAGAGTGTAAAAGGGACTCACGAAGCTCTTGTCTCCGTTGAGAGATGAACATGCGTTTCTTGTGGCGAAGGAGGTGGCGATAAGCAAACTTGAGTTAGGGAAAGGATGGGAGAGCATGAACAGAAGCAAGGCGAAGCTGCCGGTGAAGGGCTTTCCAATCCTCATCATACCATTCGTTCATGGGGCAAGTTTTTTTGTTAGGAAAGGTGAGAGTGACGTGGGGGTAGGAGTTTGAAGTAGCCTCATGGATAATGGAAGAGAGGGGGTTGCACTTCATGTTTGTGGGGAGTGAGGTGAATTGAGGCTCGGGAGGGAGAAGTTGATGGAGGTGGGATGAGAAGGTTTCAGGGTTACCCTTGCTAAACTTCAGAATAGTGCGCGAAGGGCAGCGAAAGTGAGGCAGGATCTGGGGGGGATCAACCTACAGGAAGAAGGAAATTGTAGCATGATCAGCAAGAGGATGGGGGAGACGAACATGTGGTGGATATGAGGAACCAGGCTAGAGGTAGTTAGGATGTAGTCCACTACACTAACACCTCCACAATGAGGTGTACAAGAGTCCGGAAAGCACGAAATACCATTCAAAATCAACAGCTCATGAGATTCTCCCAACTGTAAGAGATGTTGGCCATAGGATGTTAAAGGTCTCGCAGAATCCTCTGGCTCTTTGAAGACCAATGGAGGCAGGGTCCACCTCAAAAGCACAAAGCACATCATTGGTTCTGTCATGTAGAGGGACCTAGAGGTTTTTGGTCCACGCATTGAAATCCCCCAGAATGAGGACCTTCCCAATCGCTGAAAACTGAGAGATACCTGTATAGAGGTCAAAGAAGGGGTCCCTGTTAGGGCCATTATGAATGGCATACGGAGAGGAAGATGGGGGGAAATAACAAACCGCTATATAAAGGTCTCTGAGATGGGGTGAAGTCCGTTTGATCTTGACCCAAAGGAGGTGGGCAAACTCATCTGCAACGACCACTGAAATGCTGATTTGGAAAATATCTCTGACTAAACAAACAACCCCTCCAGAGCCCCTGACACCACTAGAACTCCTAGTCTCCTGCTTGCAAACAGAAAGCCGGTGATACCCCCTAATCTCCGAGAGAGGGTGAACATGGCTTTCACGAGTCTCTGTGATAGAAAGAAGGTCTGAAGAACCCAGAGCGTTAAATAGTACACCCGAAGAAGACCAAAACAACCTGTTACCATTCCACCATGTGATAGAAATGCCCCTGTTCTGTTGCCTCTCCCAGCAAGACCGTCATTTGGGACTGTATCCGGGGGGGAAGGAGTCTGGTATAACAGGTCTGAGATTACAAAGTACAACCCACTTGCCTACTTTTCTAGCTGCCATCACCGCTTCACGAGATTGTTTGAGTTCAACAACTTGGGCTCTGGTGAGGTCTTCATCAAGGTATACCTTATTGGGAAGGGAGAATAATTTACGCTTGGCTCTGAGTGCCCTAAGTCTGTCTTCTGTTGTTTTAAAACGAAGGAAAAGCGTCGAGTCCAACCCAAGCCATGCCCTGTCAAGCTTCACACCTGGAAGCTCCAATTTTTTAGTGAGAAATATAGACCCCATGGCCATCAGGCCGACGAAGGGGGAGGTGTGGGCAGTCCTCTCACTTTGAGGTTGAGTTCCCTAGCCCGCCTGGTTCGTTCCTCTATCAATTTTGCATGCACCCCTTCTTCTACTGCTGCCAGAGGAGGAGGAATGTGCCCTTACCCTTCACCACTTGGGCCCAAGAGTTTGTTTGTTGTTTGAGATTTTCTTGCTAGGTTTTGAATTCTTCCTGTTTGTGTTTGAGGTGCAGAATCTCCACTTGTAAGTGGTCGTTAACGATGCTGTGAGTGGAGTGTGACGTGGGACCTGCTAATGATCTCCGCAGAGAGTTATTGTCTGCTTCCACCTTCTCCATGTGTGAAGTGAGCTCGAAGACCTTTGTTTGGAGAGCCTTGTTAGAGGATTCAACGATTTCTAGCCTATGTAGCAATTCCTTAATTATGCTGGGAAGTCCTCCCTCGTGCTGTCCTTGCTCCGTCCTCCCTGTCCCTGTGATATAACCTGCCTGCACAGCTGAACTGGATGAAGACATTGTTGGTGGATGGACTGCTTGAAGTGGGGTTAAAGATAGGGGAATGCTAGGGGAGTCCCCCAAAGGATCAATTTGTTAGAGTATTTGTGTGGGCATAAAGGCAAACAATTTGTTTAGCCCGAGGGAACATGTAAGTATAGGAAACTCAACCCTGTACATAGTGTCACGAGATAGCAGACCATGGTTCAGATAGGAAGCCCACGAGTTGCAGGAAGAGGGAAGATTAGCAGGAATGAATACACTGGCTACGCACCAGTGGACCACAGTTCAGAAATGAGGCCACGAATCACAGAAGAGAGCCACGATTCACAGGTGAGTTGTGGACTCGCAGAGGCACGTCAAGGCTCAACATTTTGCATAGAGAAGGGGCTCGAGAGGAAGGTTTCGAGCTCGAAGCAAGGATACAGCTAGACACATGAAACAGGACCACAAAGACAATCGCGAAAGAGCTTATGCAGTCGAGAGAGGGCAAAAACACAGTCATGGGAACTATCGCAGGAGGCAGTCGAGGGAGCATAAACTGTCATAGGAGGCAGTCGAGGGAGCATTACTAGTCAAAGAAGAAGTTGATCACTTGGAAGAAGTATGAGATAGTGGAGTCCCTAATCCATGGATTACAAGAGAAAATCAGTTGCATGGAGGTTGTGCATGGTCAAGCCATCAAACAGAGGGAAATTTTACCTTTCTTGCATCTCATAGCTAACATGGGACGAATTTATAGATCACTACTTTGCCCAAACAAAACCTTGCATATTTGGTTCCTTCACTCCTTTGGGGTTGAATCCGTATGCCATGACCGATAAAGTAAATCTCCTTAGTATGTGGTGACCGATCGGGAGTGGAATCTATATCTATATGGTGCAATCTGTATTATATAAGTTATACATGTGTGATGACGGAAACTCCTAGTCTTTCCAATCTAATTAAAGTGTCTTGATTTTGGTAAAGAACTTGTTTTTGCCTTGGTGGCATCCATTTATACCTCTCTCTTCATTATATACCCTTAGAAAGGCTAGTTTCTTTATCTTCTTCTCTTGTCTCTTTATGCACCTCGTTTTTTATGCTTGCTAACCTTTTCTCTTGTGTAGGAGTTGCTGATTAATTATTCCCTTGAGTGGGTGCCTCAAGGGGCCAGCTAGGATCGGGGTGTGATTGGACTTGGTCATGTGGGCTGGACCACAACATTAGAGAGATATTGCTATGTTGCCCTTTATTCTGTAGTTACCCTATCCTCAATTTGTTTCCTCTCTTGTTTACATGTTTTCATTAGTATCTTCACTTCTCACTCATTCTTGGTCTTCCCCTCACTTTCGGTCACCTTGGACCTTCATCATGCTTCCATTATTATCTTTCCTTCCATTACCCATTATTTTGCAACGTTGACCTTAGGTTTTCCCCCAAGGCCAACACGATTGACCATGGGTGATTGTGTCAGGCTTCGTTTTTCCCATGGCTGACAGGATCGCCCGTAGGCGATTGTGTCAGGTATATATACTCCTCTCTTTTTGTCATTAGTATCAATCAATTATTATTCAAAGCACTTGACTTGTACATTGGACATTTCCGCACATATTCGCATCTAGTTGTTAGACTTGAGGTTTTAGAGTTTGCCAGTTTGCATTTGGATCATTATAGTAAGTTAGGATTAGAGGTCTTCTTTTTGAGCTTTCCCTTCTCCACCCATAATGATTCTCTCTTGATGTTGTTGTCTCTTGGGAGGATCAATGTATCAACGTTCACACCACATGTAAGTATCTCTAACCCTTTTTTGTCCTTTGTTTCACGTTTATTGTTGTGTGGATGGTTGATCATTCATTACTATAGAGTAGGGCATATGTATGTTTGCTTTAGTCTATTGCTTTGTTTTATTATGTTATGCTTCTTGGCGTTATCCATCTCATGACTTGCCTTTATTCCGAATCTTAGTAGGATACCTCTCTATACTTTAGGTGTTGATTTAATTTTAATTATGAATTAATTAAATCTGAACGCAGAGTAACTACTGTAATAACTGATGTGCAAATAATAAAATACAGTAAAGACACAAGGAAACAAGCATGTGTTGTATGAAACCCTAAGCAAGATGGAGAGATAAGAGGACTTAGCTGATTTCCGAGCGAGCAAGAAGTGATCTAGGCATGTAAAAGTGCTGAACAAACTGTAGACAACATCATTACTGCTCACTGTAAATTGTAGAATTCAGGAACAAAGTTGGACAAGGGCATCCACGAGAGGGCAGAGGCACCTGGGCACTGACGACTGGATTTGGGTGTTTGTGGCTGTGCAAATGCTCAGGAACAACTTTCTTTTACGTCGCGAGAGTTTCGCTGTTGATTCCTATTTTTCGCTTGACATTTTCTCTTTGATCGCCGAAGCTACCTGTAACCTGCAAAACAAAATAACTACTTGCACATGTTCACAAACCACATCAAATCTAATAAAAAAGATGCAGAATGTGGAGTCGGACCGACCCCGGCGGTCACCCGAAGAGTGAACTTACTGCCGAGCGTTGCATTACATCTCAGATCCCACGTAGTTCTTGTGTGTGTGTAGAAATGATGCCCTAAGATGCCCTTGTGCAAGTTACACAAATGATAGCGGGCTAGATCTAGAATGTAGAAGATGTATAATATGTGTGGATGGAATTGTTTATGTAATCACAACTTCCCATCCTATGGACAAGTTTTAAGATTGGATGAACCGGAACTGGAATTGCCGGTTCGACTGGATCTATCCTAAGTGTGCATGACTTTGTGATAATGGATCGATTGACTGGTTTCCAGTACCGAATTGGCAAACTGGTTCCGGTCTTCGCTAATCCTACCTAACACAACTACGTGCCTAATGCAAGCATATGATTGTTGACTACACCTAAATTCATACTTTTAATTAAAATTTAAATAGCTTGCATTACAATCTAAACCCTACACTTAACTAGTATGATACACTCAAGAAAAGAGCATTTGTGAGACATTTGAGCAAAAAATATGAAAGTTTAGTTTTGGAATGAACCTAGAGAGTTGGAGCTTGTTTGACTAAATCACACTTAATGCATTATGTGGAGATATAGACATCAATATCACAGACCATCCTGCAAACATTCTATTCCATGAATAAACTAAACCTCTCTCATTTGTAATGATTTGGAGGCTATGGGGCAACTACTTATTTAAAAACTAGAGTGTTGAAGAAACAACAAACCATAGAAGGTTAGTTTGACATTTCTTAAGGGCATTTTTGTATGTACTCCAATAAAATCACATAGTACATTTGTAGTAGGGGAAGGCATGAAGCCATATACAATGTTTTGGAGTGAAGGCTTGACCCCATTTGAGTGCACATTGAATAGGGGTGATGGGAGAGTTTTTAAACTTGACCCCCTATTTTTAAACCCCTTTACGATTTAATAGAAGAAATATTGAAGAGGAGATAATAAATTCATATTCCTGCATTCCAATGCCCACCCGAAAAGACCATCACTACACTTGGATTGATGCTGACAAGTATGAAAATCAAGTATTTTCACGTAAATATCCTTGTAAGAAACAGCATGCCCATACCCTCATTAATGCACTTGACCAACCAACAAACTTGTTCAATGTTCAGGCCAATTTTGGATGTCTAGCACCTCCATATTGATCCTCTTTAGATAGGAAATGATGTATATCACCTTGAGAAACATGATTCCAGAGAATTTGCTAGTGCAAAATCAGATGGATGCTGAATAGGGAGAAAAAAGCAACATGCCATTTCCAAACAAGTTTAAAGGCTCTTGCAATTTTGACCCCTTTCAAAACCTCCATGTTAAATCCATTTCGCTATATGCCTCCCATCATGAACTCATAGTCATGAAAACCACCTCAAAAAAGAAAGACCATCCAATTTTGTACAAATTGGGAATATTCTTCAGAAGTTATGCTAGTGCCTCTGTAAAAGAAAAATCAAGCACATTTCGGGCTCTACAATGTGGTTTGGAAGAAGCAATATAAAAAAACAACTTTCGAATACATTGCTAGATGGTGGTTCTTGTAGATCCCTTCCATGTTTCCTCTCACCTTATTAACCAGCCTATGTTTGATTCCACCCTTGTTGCTATTGGTAGGGCTTTAAAAGACCTAATATGCATCACTTTAGAACCTCTTTTGCTTATTGGTGAGTTTGTCCTAGATGAATATTTGAAGAATTGTAAATTATCATGTGGCCAAAACAAGATTACTATTATGTCAGATTTGTGGAGTGATGACAAAACCGCACCATAATAAATTTTCTTACCTATTGTCCAAAGGAACCCTGTTTTTGAAATTAGTTTTTAACCTAGGGTTGCAAGATGCAAATTTGTTGTTGAGCTTTTGGATGAGGTTGTTGTAGAGGATGGGGGTGGAAAATGTTGTACATTCATCACAATAATGCCCCTTATGTTCCACATTCTTAAGATGTTAGAGACTAAAACAACAATATTTTGGACTTCCATGTGCTGCAAAAATTGCATAGACCATCATGCTTAGGAAATAGGAAAAGAACATTGGATAATTAGAACACTGTGGCATGCCAAAAGCATGCACAAAATACATCTAGCTCACTCATGGGTATTGAACCTAATCTTATGTTAAACACTAAAGACAGAGAATCTTATGTAGGCTAGCCAACATGAGTTATTGCAACAAACTTCCTCATTGCAATCTCTTCTTTCCCAAGCACAAAACTTGATCAAATGTTTTCAACTGATGAATGCAATGCATACAAAGTTCAGCCGCAAACAAGATGGGAATTTCAAAAGAAGAAAGTTTTTTGATAATTTATTTGGCTCGAAAAATTCAACAAAAAATTGCTAAGCCTCTTGTTAAGGTTTGCGGTTCAGGTAGATTCAAAATTAGCCATTTCTACATTTAAAAGGCTATGGATCACAAAGGACAGATTGGGCGACATAAAAGACAGGATAACTAAGTTGGGCCTCTATGGGAGATTATAGATAATAGAGTGGAACAATCAACTCCATTCCCTATTATGTAGTTGGATATTTCTCGAACCCGAAATATCATTATAGAGCTTAGCTTGGAGAAGATCCAAACATTAGAAGTCAAAGATGGTTTGTACGAGTTCCTAGATCGCATGGTCCCTGATGAGAGGTAACAACTTGAACACTGGCAAATTTTGGTTTCTTCAGCAGAGCCACAAGTACTTTGGGAAATCCTTGCATTGATTGCAAGAATGTGGACCAATCAGAGTAAGCAATTCTAAGTTTTTTGAAGTTCTATTTGAATAAACTTTATAATTATTAATCGAATAATCATGAAACTTTAGCATAAGACGAAATCTAATTTGTTGATTACGGTTTAAGTTATAAGTTTTCCTCAATCTATAAGCTTTGTTTTTTATCGTCACTGTTTAATATTAAACATTTACATTTTTTATCAAGAACACATTGGAGGGATTCATTTCCATAGTTCAATGTCCTTTCAATGTAGAAGTTTGCAATTCGGATCCTGTAGCCAAACTTGCAATGCTTTTGGGTGCGAGCACAACTGGTCCGTCTTTGAGCAGATTCACATGAAGAAGAGAAACCGTTTGAAACAACAGTTAAATGATCTTATTTTTGTGTAGTACAACCTTCAGCTAAGGCGCAACCAGTTGCTGAACCGAAGACTTGATAGAGATCCCATTGTCTTGGATGATATAGATTCAACCTCAGATTGGGTATGAGGAACCCTAGCTAATAGAGTTTAAACTCCCGATGACTCTGGGGTGGATTGGTTGTGTGATCAGGATGATTGAGCCAGCTAGTAGCACCTTCACGAGACATGGTAGACATTAGTCACACTTCGTCTACTGCCAGTGCCAATATGTTGTTGCAAGTCCCTAAGGATTGGATGGGTTGAGTCAGATGAACGTGATGATTTGATGAGGATGCCTGAGGATCCCATTCTCAACAGGGTGCAGAGTTTGATGATTGATCATTGATGTCTTTAGTAATTCTTCTAGAGTTTGTTAATTGGCAGTATCAATGATTTAGCATTTTTTTAGATCTTGGACTATATCAAGGTATTTAAGCCTCAAGAAAATGTATTTAGTTTCGGAATTTCATAGATATATATGTATTGTGTATTGAACTTGGAGTGGCTGCGCCATTTTATTGTAAACACCTTTCAAAATATAACATGAGGAAGCTTTGCTATTTTGTGTATAACAAACCAAATCATGGTTTCTAATCATTCAAATGATATTCAGTTTTCATTAAAAATTAAATTTTATGATGATGCTTAGTAAACCAGTTCATAAAATTTGAATTGGTCCGGTTCAACCCTTGAACGGTTCCAAGTCTGGTTTTGATTTTTAAAACCTTGCTCCTATGCAGTGTATGCAAAAGTGATGCAACCCTTGTTCCTTGTATGAGTGCTAGATGGATGCCATGCCTTTGAAGTGCTTTAGTGCCTTTGGATGCAAGCTTAGGTGGCAGTATGTAATGCTTAGTGCTTGGTCCTTTTTTTTGAGCAGTTTCTAAGTATATATATGATTCCCTTGTTTGAATTTCGTAATTGAAAAAAATGGAAGGCCGACCCATAAGTGAAAAAGATGCCCAAAAGATAAAAGAGACCCAAAAAGAGCGAGTAAAGGTAAGAAAGGGTCAAGAGCGCCCAGTATGGACATAAGTGCCTGGGTGTTGGTGTCCTAACTAGGTGCCAATGTCTGAGGCCATAAACGATAAATCAGTCAGGTTTCGTTAGGGCTGTAGGGTGTGTAATACCAAAGAGAAAACAAGAGACAAAGAAAAGAAGCCAAAGATAGTTGTCAACCACTAGTTTTCTTGCTTAGGAATCATATATACATTAGTATGCTTTTAGGACCTATAAATGTACCCAAGTGCGTGATTTTGTGTCTACATTTGCCCCCACTTTATGTTGTTGAGTGAATACTCGATAACATAAAGTAGATAGAAGATGCGCACCTTATGATCTTGTAGAGAAGAGTGTTGTCGATAGTGTGCCAAGTGGACAAGTGAAGTGCAGAGTGATTGCAAAGTGAAGCGTGAAGATTGGGCAAGGGAAGTGGACCCTAGGGGTGAAGCGTGTGTTGTATCGTGTTGCTTCTTGTAAGGACAAACCTGCAAAAGAAGAGCAAGAAAGTAGTCAAAGTTCTGTATATGATAGATCAGAGAAACATGTGTATAAATATGTAAAAGAGTGTAAAAGTGTGTAAAAGGAAAGTGTGCACTTGATATGTAAGAGAGCAAAAGATAGAAACATGTCCTGTTGCTTAAAGTTGTTGGTTTTGAATGCTGAAGGTGAGGTTTTTGGGCAATCTCACGCCAAGAGTAAGTTTTTTGGGTGATCTCATGCCAAGAGTGATTTTTTTGGGCGATCTTACGCCAAGTGCGAGTTTTTTGGGCGATTTCACGCCAAGAGCAAGTGTTGGGGAGAGAGGTCTAGTTTTACTCTCCTTCCATGACTCTGGCCAATAAGCACCACTGCAGATGGTAAGTCTCGATTTGTTTCCATTTGCCGCGGTTTGTTCCGATTGTATTGATTGTAGGAGAGAATGCATTCTATGACTGAAGGCCAATCCCTGTTACTGTAGAATTGCACTGTAAATTGTTGAAGACCGTGTTGTGTTGAGAAATTGCCTATTTCTGCCCCTAGGACATTAGCGCCCAGACGAGGACAGGAGCGCCTAGACGCTAGTGTCTAGCTCTGGGCGTTGGTGTCTGCTCTGTATGTGAGGTCCAAGTCTGTTTATAGACCGTTTTGTGACTGTGTTCCCGTGATGTTTCTATATTATGCTAATCGAAACTATAGCTTTGAGTTGCTGTAGGGGTGGTTTGTTCACCCAATAGATGCCTCCCCGTCGTTTGGGGATGTGACGATAGTAGGAGAATGCGGCCCAAAGGAGAGGACTTGATGCTGATCTGAAGTGGATACCTGCAGGGGGTAGGGGATGTGCATGGTAGAAACCATGGCACATACAAATAAAGTAGGCTAGAACAAGTGTTAGTAGTAAAATTATCTAATGCAAAAAAGAAATGTAACAAATCAAGTGTGTAAGACAAGATAGACCATGAAAAAGTGGGTTTTAAACATGGGACATTTATCAAAATTCCACAAAACAATCAGGGCTGAAGCGGCCAAAAACATATAATGATCATACAAGACATAGTACAATAGCAAACAATAACAAGCAAAATGTATCAAGTAATTGTTTTTTGGATTTTGGGGATGGCAGGGGGATGGCTAAAATATAAATACTAAGATTCAAGAATATACAATTTTTTTCTTTATGAATAGCAGTCTGTGACATTCCACTATCCACAACTATGCTTGATTTTTTTTGTATTCATATCACTCTTGATTCTTATTATGTCTTTGTAATACAATACAGTTGGATTATGCATCAACGTTTTGATCTATGGCTTACTGCTTTTATCATCTATACAACCTTTCCCTTCATATAATTTTTTTTGATTGATAAACAAGGGTTGAAGGGTTCCTTTCCCTATTTATTGCATTTTTTAATCATCAGAGCAATAACCGGTGTAGGACACAACCGGGGGCCCCAGATCCCAAGACTACACAACCTTGATGAAATGCTGTAGTCCATAGACTACAAGCTGTGTCAACCTTTGAGTATTGCCCACAATCGAAATCACCTCCTCCATCACTGGACCCACCCACACATTCCATAGGATCCATCATTGAATACTCAGGGCCACAACCAATCTCAAATGCCTCTTCGGGAATTGAACCTGGGTGCGCTTGGAAACATTCAAATGACCCAACCAATTCACCCCCACCTCATTGGTGGAAAACTTTGGATGGTAAACACTTTTATTATACTAGAGCTATGAACTGGAGTGGTGGATGAACACTTTCTCTAAGTGGGACACGAGGGTGGGCTTGGGTCCTTAATGTCTGCCGAGTGATCTGCATTCGGAGCGCCCTGCTATGTTCCGCTTGGTCCATATGGAGAAGTTCGACCCCTACCTCAAGGTGTCCCCATAGCCACTTATTGAAAGCATCCAATGGACTCAATGAGAATGGAGCTTGGGTTGATGATTACAAACTACTTGTAACTCACCAATAGCACAAGACCTTGAGTCCACCCTTCATATAAAATTATATGTTTAAGTTTTGCTAATTGATTGGAGCTTCCAAATTGAATTTTAATTAGATTTATACATACAAACTTTTTTCCAAATAGAAATGTGTGGCTTGCAAAAACAATCTTACACCACAAGAGTACAATAGTTCCATTCCAAATTTATTTCATTTTCAAGTTTATTCGAACCTATCACAATGGTGTAGCTAGGTTAAGGCCATCCATGACTAGACATCAAGAAATTTGCGGAGAAGGTGACTGAGTCATTAATCATTGTGGAACCCTTCAATGGGCGAAATTGTGTGACAAATTCAAGAAAAATGCCTTAAATAGATACATATTAGTGTTTTTAAATAGCTATATTGAAGAGCTAGTATTTTTTTCGGGGGAATGCGTCCTTGCATAACATTAAATTTTATTGCTATAAAGTTTGTTAAATATTTTTGCAGTGTTGACATTATTGTACAAAATATAAATTGAGCTAAAGTTTTAGATTTAATATAAACAAAGCTAAACAAGCATTCTTTTTTAAGATTTATCAAACAACACTTTTGTAACCCTAATATGGTGTGACCATCCAAGATCACACAGCTCAAAAAGGCCCTAGGGAAGGATAGTCTAGCATGTTAGACATAGAATAGGCTTGGAAGACAATCACAAATAAGACAAAAAAGTCGATGGAAAAATAAACACAGGTCGAAACACAAAAAAAAAGAAAAATAATCATAGATCACATTGATTGAATAGAGAAATGAAAGTTCCATCAATAGTAACGAATCCACATAGTGAGAAAATCATCTACCCAACACTTTGAAAGGATCTTCACGAGAAATCCTCTGATGTAATGTCCCCTTTTCAGAATTAATTGATTTTGGATACCAAAGCCTATTCTTTGTATTTCCCGTAGGCTAAAGGGACTTAATGAGGGAAATAAGTTACTTTAAGTGACCATGTACTTTGATATTTTAATTGGAAAAATGACACTTGAATTATATTTTAATAAGTGGGGCCAAAAAGCAAAAGTGGGTTAAAATATTATCTCCAATATGGGGCGCCAAAAGTAGAAGTGGAATAAAATATTATATTTCCAATATGGGGCGCCAAAAGCAGAAGTGGAATAAAATATTATATTTCCAATATGGGGTGCCAAAAGTAGATGTGAGTGCGCGATGAATAAAATAATAATAGAATAATGAATTTATAATATGTGGTGCCAAAGATAGAAGTGTTTGCATGAGCATCAAGCTTATATTTTTAGGATGGAGCGCCAACTTTGGATATGCTAGTAAAATACTTTTTAATTGATTTTAGTGCGCGATGAATAAAATAATAATAGAATAATGAATTTCTAATATGGGGCGCCAAAGATAGAAGTGTTTGCATGAGCATCAAGCTTATATTTTTAGGATGGAGTGCCAACTTTGGATATGCTAGTAAAATAATTTTTAATTGATTTTAAGCATGCATGAAACTCTAAAAGGTGGTGCCACCCCTTGGGAGAAGGTATTAAAAATTATAAAAGCAAATTTTGGGGTTTATTATTGGGGATTTTGGAAATTTATCTACTCCATTGTCTGCGAGTAGCTTTAACTTCTGCACCAGCAATAGAGGACGAAAACCCTCATTTGCACATAGATATGAGGATGGAAACCCTCATATCTAAACTTGGCAATTCCATTCAAGGGTTGCAGTAGTATTTCAGAGCACAATTGCATATTCAGTTCAGCGAGGACATACTTTTCAGGGCTGATTTTACATCCAAAATAAGTACAACTAGGGCTTCAACAAACTTGGCCATTGCAAGCCATTCAGGGCTTCCATAGTGGGGGACATCACCCTTAGGAAACGGAATTCAGTGTTAGCGCCACATCCGGGGGGAAAATTCAGTCAAATCAGTTTGCATGCTCTTATCTTACGTCCATCTTCCCATCTGGATCAACAATTGTGAGGAAATAATTGTATTCAGACATTTTGGTTTTGTCAGTGAAGCTGATTTGAATTAAATAAATAAAAATATTTCTTTCTACATATTGGGGTTTGCTGTTTTTTATTAAAAAATCAGATTATTGTTTCTGTCTTACAAGTTAAAATAATATTGCTGCCCTAGGGTTTGTGCAAATATGTAGAATTATTTAAAATTATTTGCCAGGGATATTACTCTGGTATCAGAGCTTTGTTTTTTATCAGTTGTGGGACATAAAAATTTGCAGCATTAAATGTTATGTAAGGTAGTGACTGAGAAGTCAAATATCACTACAGGGAGAGAAAGAAGGGTTCAGAACAACCAGAAGAAGGATTAAGACATCAAGATCTAGAGGTTGTTGCTAGGACAAAGACGAAAGCTATGGATAACAGAGACTCAAAAGATGTATGTTTCGACAAGATTGTGTAGGGACATGAACTTTTAGCAGATGTAATGGCTCAATTAGTCCACACTATGCAAAACACCAATGTGCAAAGAGCTCCAAATGGTGAGGGAAATTCTTTAGGGGTGAACAATAACCAACACATGTAACAACTATCGGCTCTAATGCTAGGCCCTTTCTACCTGACTTTTTTCATAGGGAGGTAGTTTCAGAGGTAGAAATTCAATCATCTATAGCAGATGGTATTACTGCCAATGATGAATACAAGGTTCTTCCAGGAGAAATTAGGGAATCTATATCTCTCACAAATTTTATAAATATGAAAAAAGCAGGGGTGGACCAAGAATTGAACTTAGGCCACAAACTAATCAGAGAGACCTACAACAGGGATTGGGGAAGTCGTCACTCCCTACTTCTGATGGCTCTCGTAAGAGTACAACTCGTGCATGGATACAAAAGTTGGATACCTTCTCATCACTCAGGCCAATGATGGAGGAAGAAGCCATCAAATTTGCAACCCTTCATCTGGAAGGTATAACACATGAGTGGTGGTACCATGGGCTAATTACTCGGGCACAATCATATTGATTCTTATGCTGCGTTCAACATAGTTACCAGGTTCGGAAATCCGATTAAATTCGGAAGGGCGAAAAAATCCGAAAATTCGGAGTTCTCGAAAAAATCCGAAAAAATACGGAAAAATCCGGTTCGGAATATATATACATATATTATTATAAATTTATATTATTGTATACTTATATCATTATATATAGACAAATCATACAAAAAAGCATCCATCTACCATAATCATCATCATCATAATGATTCTTTCAAAAGATTGCAAGAAGTTGCTTGGTCCAAAAAGGTACAAAAATGGATTTTATGAAAATAAGAAAAATATTGCCATCAATGCGTAGAGCTCGAGAAAATATACACTTTTAGAGAAGACGACACCTAAAACGGAGCCACAGAATGAAAGTTATGGCACATGCAAGTTTTTGCTGCTACATCTTCCCGGACCCTTTCCAAAAATGGCAAATTTTTTTCCATCCTTGCGATTTTTTCATCAAAAAAAATATGCCAAAAAAGGATTTTTTTTTTTCCCTGCAAAAACATGCCCGAACCGAACTGAATTTATTCGGTTGCTTCAAAAAATATGGTTCGAACCGGATTTCATACAGATTCGGGCGAACCTGGTAACTATGGCGTTCAGTGATAGGTTGATAGAGAGATTTGACAAAATTGATCCAGAAATTCATTTTTGGGAATTAGCTCAACTCAAACAACTACATTCAGTGACCATGTAATTGAATTTTAAAAGGTTTTTGTGATGGTGCCTGATGTGACAGAGAAGAGATTTTTTGTTTTTTCCTGGAAGGCTTAACTGAATCTCTTAGGCGTTTAGTGAAAACTTTCAGCCCTACCTCTCTTCAAGAAGCCATAAAAAAGGATTTGGATTTGGAGACTTCAACCTCAAAAGGGAGATATCAGCGTATGGGACAACCTACGACACAACCCAAACCAGCACCTTATGGGCAACAAAAAAAGTCATTTCAGCAGGGTGGTTTTCAAGAAAAGGAGCTATCTAAAACCAACAAGGAGATATAAGCAAGAAATGAACTTAGGAGGAAGAAATTGTGTTTCACTTGTAGAGATCCTTGGGGACCGAGTCATATATGTTTTCCCAAAGGACAGGTTCAATATATAGAGGTGATATCAGATGATGAAGTGGAAGAAGAGTAACCGGAAGTGGAAAAAGAAGAGGACGAAGTGGTAGCTGAAAATAAAGAAGAAAAGACTCCAGATGGTACACTTGCTACACTTTCAGGTGCTCCCAGGTATCACCCTTTCAGAGTTTGTGGAGTACTTAATGGGCATATGGTAACTATTTTGATTGATAGTGGGGCAACTCACAACTTTATTGATGAGGGCTTGGTAGCCCAAAGAGGATTGAAAATAGAAGATTTCCAGGGTTTTAATGTTACTCTAGTTGATGGCTTTACTATTCCATGCACCAAGAGGGTGAAGGGATTGGAGATTACTTTTGGTAAGCACAAGGTTTGTGATGATTTCTGTGGTAGGCATAGGAGAAAGCAATGTGGTTTTGGGAGTACAATGGTTGCATTCACTTGGATAATTCACACAAAATTACCAAACTACAGAGCTAAAATTCAAAACCGACGGAGAAGAGGTTGTACTTCATTATATGGCCAATGGAACACTTAGGTTATCACAACAAAGCGGATGGAGAGAGATTTCCATAAGGGACAAGTAGCATGGGCAGCCCATTGTTTGGTTGAGTATTTCCATTTCTACTACTAAGGATAGGTCTTATCATGTGTATATACAATCTATTTTGGACAGGCATGGTATAATATTTAGTGATTGACCATTAAGATTGCCTTCGGATAGAGGATTACAACACATCATAGAGCTGGAAATAGGTTTGAAACCTATTATGATTGCTCATTACCTCCATCCTAGAGCTTACAAAGAGGAGATTAAGAAGACAATCAAAGAGCTATTGAAGATGGGACATATCTGGCCTAGTTCTAGCCCTTTTGCTTCTTCCGTTGTTTTGGTGAAGAAGGATGAGATAATGAGAATGTGCATTGATTATCGTGCTTTGAATAAGAAGACTAAAAAACAAGTACCCAATACTCATGATCGATGAATTGCATGGAGCGGTGTATTTTTCCAAAATTGATTTGAGATCCGGTTTTACCAAATCAAGATAAGAGATGAAGATGTGCATAAACAACTTTTCGTTGTCATTTTGGGAATTCTGAATTTTTGGTAATGCCTTTTGGTTTACTAATGCTCCAACTACTTTCCAATCATACGCATGAACTATGTTTTTAGTGAACACTTGAGGAAATTTGTTCTAGTATTCTTTGATGACATTTTGGTGTACAATAAGACTTGGGAAGAGCACCTAAAACACTTGGATGTAGTGCTGGAAATTTTGGAACAGCAAGCTCTTTTTGCAAAAGAGTCTAATTGTGAGTTTGGAATGACTGAAATTTTATACTTGGAACATGTCATTAGTGCCCAAGGAGTACAACTGAATCAAGAGAAGATTCAAACAATCTTGGATTGGCCTCCACCCACCACTTTGACATAGTTGAGGGATGCTTTGGTCTTTGCAGTTACTACATGCAATTTTTGAGGGTTCTCACAAATTGCTGTCCCATTGAATGATTTGACAAAGAAAGGAGCTTTCAACTTGTCCGAACCAACCCAAACAACCTTTGATAAACTCAAAGAGGTAATGAGTTCTTACCCAATATTGACTGTTCTTGATTTTTCTACTCCTTTTGTGTTAGAATGTGGTGCATTAGGGGAAGGAATAGGGTCTGTTTTGATGCAAAAGGGGCATCCCATAGCCTTTGAGAGCCAAAAACTTTGTGAAGTAGAGCATGGATTCTCTATTTATGACAAAGAGATGTTGGCCATCATGCATGCAATGGCAAAATTCTAGCAATATTTGGTTTGTGGCAGGTGTGGTCAAAACTGATCACAATAGTTTTGAGTTCTTTTGGGCAGAAGGACTTGAATGACAGACAACAAAAGTGGGTGAGTAAGTTCCAAGCTTATAATTTTGACATAGAGTATGTTAAAAGGAAGAATAACATTGTAGCAAATGCTTTATCTAGAAAACTTTTTCCATACTGTATATCTGAAATCTCTACTGATTGGAAAGTATTAATAATAGTGGAGTATGTAAAAAATGGTTGCACTAATGAGATCCTTGAGGGAAAAATACATGATAACAGGTACAGGGTGGTTGATGATCTTATCCTCTACAAGGATGGAATCTATTTGGTACCTGAATCAAAGGTAAAAAACAAAATCTTGAGGGCTGTCCATGATACACCTTTGGCTGGTCATCCAGGGCATTTGGAGTCCTACAAACAGATCAGGGACATTTTTTTGGAAAGGACTCAAGGAAGAGGTCCTCCAATACATTAGACAGTGTATTGTGTGCCAACAAAATAAGGCAAAACATGTTTTTCTAGCGGGTTAGTTGTAGCCCTTACCTATTCCGAATCAAAAATGGAAAAGTATATCAATGGATTTCATCACAGGTCTTCCCAATGTTTAGGGTAAGAATTGTATTGATGCAGCGGTTGATAGATTAACTAAATATGCTCACTTCTTTGCCATTCCTAGCGAGTTTAAGGCTCCATAAGTCGCTGATTTATTTTTTAGAGAGTTTTTTAGGCTACATGGATTGCCCAAAAATATTGTGAGTGGCAAGGATAATAGGTTCCTTTGTTTTGGCAGGAGCTCTTCCACTTGATAGGGACAAAGTTAACTCCAAGTACCATCTATCATCCACGGACAAATGGGCAAACAAAGATTGTGAATAAGTGGATTGAGGGATATTTGAGGAATTATGTGGCCAGGCAGTAATCAACTTGGGTCAAGTGGCTCTACATGGGAGAGCATTGCTACAATACCACTCATCACATGTTCATTGGTATGACTCCTATCAAAGCTTTATATGGTTATGATGCTCTTTTCTTTGTGGATTTGGTATTTGCAGATTGTAGAGTGCTAGGGGCAAGAGACTTGGTCGCACAAAACCAAGATATATTTTGGATACTCAAAGAAACTATTCAACATGCACAAAACCAACAAAATTTTTATGCGGACCAACACCGCATTGAGAAGTCTTTTGAGGTTGGTGACATGGTTTTCTTGAGGCTGCAGCCCTATAGACAGTATTCTTTGAAGAAGAGTGGAGCTAAAAAGCTTAAACCCCGTTTTTATGGACCATACAAGATTAAGCAGAGGATTGGAAAGGTTACTTGTGAATTGGATTTGTCTAGAGCAGAGTAAGATACATAAGGTCTTCCAAGTCTCATGCCTAAAAAAGGATTTACGAACATCAAATTGTTCCTTCCATTGAGTTGCCTCCTTTGGATGATGAAGGCAAACTTGTTTTGGTTCCTGAAGTAATTTTGGATTTTAGAGAAAAGAAGTTAAGGAACAGGATTATCACAAAATATCTGGTACATTAGAAGGATTTACTTGCAAAGGATGCTACTTGATAGGGTGCAGAACATTCTTAAGCATCCCGGATTGCAATTGCTTGAGAGAAAGCAATTCTAGGAAGGGTGGACTGTAATGTCCCCTTTTCAGAATTTATTAATTATGGATACCCAAAGTCTATTCTTTTTTATTTCCCGTAGGCTAAGGGGAATTAATGACGGAAAATAAATCAATTTAAGTGGGGCCAAAGGTACTTTTATATTTTAATTGTAAAAGGACACTTAAATTATATTTTAATAAGCGGGGCCACAAAGTAGAAGTGGAATAAAATATTATATTTCCAATATGGGGCGCCAACAAGAGAAGTGAGTGCATGAAAAGTGAAATAGATAATAAAATAAGGAAAGGGTGCATGAGGAATTAAATAATAATTAAATAAAGAATTTCCAACATGGGCCGCCAAAGATAGAAGTGTTTGCATGGGCACCAAGTCTTATATTTTCTAGGATGGAGTGCCAACTGTTGGACATGCCAATTAAATGATTTTTTAATTGCTTCTAACGCGTGCATGTAACTCCAAAAGGTGGCGCCAACTTTCGGGAGAAGGCCTTAAAAGTTATAAAAGAAGATTTTGGGGATTCATTATTATCATTCATCTTGGAAATTTATCGACTGCTTTATTGTCTGCAAGTAGATTTCTGGGGATTATTATTATCATTCATCTTGGGAATTTATCGACTGCTTTATTGTCTGCAAGTAGATTTTGCATTCTCCATACAGTAATCTAGAGGACGAAAACCCTCGTATCTACAGCTTGGCAAATCCATTAAGGACTGGAAACCCTCAGTATCTCAGAGCACAATTGGCATATTCCAGTCCAGCTAGGGTTGCAGTGATCAGGCTTGAAGTGCAATATACTCAGAACAATTACAAACTAGGGCATTAGCATATCCAGGGCAGTTTTAAGCCATCCTTGAACAGCAAGTACAGCTAGGGGGCATCACCCGTAGGAAACAAAATTTAGTGTTGGTGCCACATCTGGGGGCAGAATTCAGTTAAATTAGTTTGCATGCTCTTATCTTATATCCATCTTCCCATTTGGATCAACATTTGTGAGGAAATAATTGTATTCAGACATTCTGGTATTTTCATTTAATCTCATTTGAAATAATAAATAATAAATTGTTTTTTTGCATATTGGGGTTGCTGTTTTTAAAAAAAATCAGATTACTGCTGCTTTTGTAAAAGTTTATACTCCTGGCCTAGGGTTTGTGCAAATATCCATAATTATTTAAAATTATTTATCAGGGATATTACATCCGACGTACATCAAGTACTTCTACTGTGTTTTAACTTCCATAGCTTTAATTGGCAGTCGAAAAATTGATTTTTTTTTATTTGAGTTGTGTTTTATTCTTTTTCAAAGTGCTATACAAAAATTTAAGCTGTAAAACAATTTAATTTTTTTTTGATTTGAAATGAACTGGACAAGATCAGCCGAGACACAAATTTTGGTCCGAACCAAACTTTGTTTACTGCCAAGCATGGTAACTATGGTTCTAGTGGCTAGTCTCAAAGGTTTAGGTCCCATCTCTTGTACAAATGATAAGATACGGATTTACATTGCAGGTAAACATCTCTGACCCCCCTGTACTTGCTTAGGGATGTCTTTGGTATGGAAATCAAACCAGAACTCCCTCGAAATGGCTTGGAAAAGACCCTTTATCCTAGGTTTGTACCAGAAATGATTTGGAAATGGCTCTGAACTTGGGATGTTTCTGGCCTTTTTCTGGTGGTGAAGGTTGCTGGAAAAGTTAAAAAAAGCAGTTGAAATCCTAATTTGCATTACCCTAAATTTGCTAAACACACTTCCTAAAAGCTATATAATCGTGTACAAGTGAAATTTTAAGCATGTTTTGAACTTTCATGAATGCTATATTTTTAAGTGCTTTATCTTTTACGGACTAAAAATGGGTGTGATGCTTTTATTTAAAAATCTATACTTTTTATGTTTTTTTACAATATATTGTACAAACGTTTCTGTGCCGTTTCGTATCCTAGGGTGTTTTGAAAATCAGTATTTCCTCAAGTCCCGTTTCTGTTTTCATTTCTGTTTCTTGGTAACCTAGATACAGATGACAATGTCCTTTGTGATGCTTTCTTCGCCTTTCTCAAGAGGAGAATACTAATCATTTTCTTATTGACTACCATTCGTTGATGACTAGAAGTTCATTTGTTTTGTTGGAGTTGGGTTCTCTTGGCATCAATTCCAGATATGTATCAATCTTGGCAATCACCATTCAAGGATGAAGAAAGTAGAATTTGATGGAGATTAATCAAGTGGTCTCATCCAGGAGGGCTTCTGAGTTTTACTAATCAGGTGCCGCTGAGAGAAATTTAGAAACTATGGTTGTTAAAATTGCCCCTCACCAAATTAATTATTCTGTTTAGGACAGAATTTCATAATTTCCTTGAAAAACTTGATAGATAATCAATAATTTTTTTTAGAATTACATCATGTTGCCATATGGCAATAAAAGCTCCTAAAAAGTAAAATCTCTCAGGTGGGTTTTGCAAACCCTGAGATTTCATTGTTCAGCACCCACTTAATCTCTCCCAAAAAACTGGCTGGTCGAGGGTTTTAGGTGAAAGGTTCCATATTTCCCTGCCGTCCCCATTCTTCAGCTTTCATGGGGTCACCTGCCCAGAGAAAGTCAGACCAATAGCCCCCAAAATGGGCCCCAGCTCTAGGCCTCAATTTTATTCCTTGGTTCCTATGGTTGGAATGGAGTAGGCATGCATTTGGAGAGAAAGTTTGGGCTCACATTGAAGCTGCACTATCTGAAATCATGAAGGTGTAGGCCAAACAAACTTCCAACTAATTGTGTGAGTGGTAATGGACTCCCAAGAATTAATGGTTATTGCATGGGACTCCCTTCTGCACAAAATTTTTTTTAGAGCTTTATTTTGACAGGACCTGGAAAGGTGACTCCAGCATTGCTGGAGAAATAGGCACCTTTTATGATCCAACAGGTAAGATGATTTGTGTCTGTGGTATTGATAGTAACATAGCAACTGATAACCAAGAAAAACTGGTGGTTCTTGTCGAAAGTTGTAAGGTAGCCAGTGACAACAGCTATTACAAGTTATAATTGAAAATGATTCTAAGCCATAAATCACAGCTGCGAACAAAGGAGGCTATAGCAACTTCAGCTTGAATGCTATCCTCAAGGAAGCAACACCTTCCCAAGTTTGAAGCCATTATTAAGTACTGGTGTAGGGAGTTTAATGAGGCAACAAATTGATTAGCAAATCTTGGTATTCAACTGCCCAATATTGTAAAGCAAAGAAACATAGTGGTGGAAGATCATTCAAAGAATATTTTCAAATCTATTCCCAAACTTTGGTGAAGAGAATACGTTTACATTTGTTGAATCATGTTGATATGATAAATCTTGATGCTTGAAGGAATCGAGCAAAGATGGAGGTCAACCATCATTGGTTGATTGGGCACCTATATCCCATTGATGTTAACAGATCACCTGCTGCCTTGATGTATTCAAGTTTTAAATGGTAACTTTTGTTAATTTGTTTTACCTGCTCTTTAAAGGATTTCTAAGATCTGTCTTGCTATAGCTACTGCTCAGCATGGATAATGTTAAAGTCTGGGAAAAGGAAAATAACATGTGAAAAAGAAGGATTCTATTGTTAGTCAAGTTGTAGATAATATGGACAGAAGCTCTTGCAGCCTGTTTGTGAGCTGCATATAGGATGGACCGCAAGTTGAGCCATGACCTTGATCACTATAGTCTGTAATATGGACAGTTCAGACAACCATTCTAAAATGACTCAATTACTGTAGAGGGTTTCAACACAGCTCATTAATATGCAGGTGGTCCATATGGCTTCAACTCTAGAAGTCTCTAACTAGCATACATGACAAGGATCCTTGTAAGCAAGTTTCAATGGCTTCTTGTATGGTAGCAATTTTTGCTTTATACACTAAAGTTCTGTTCTGTTTTGTTTATGGTCTTCCGTGACCTATTAGTTGTTTAAGAAAGCATTATTATAATGAGCAAATCTTTATTTCTTTCTAAGCTTACTGCTATTCCCTCAGAACATAGGTTCTTAAGCCTGAGGCAGGATCACGGTTCTAGCTGACAATATTCTGTTTAAGCCATTTGGTCTCATGCATTTCAAGCCATGTTTTTTTGGTTAATTTTTTAGCATGATTGTAGGAAGACAGTCTACCTTCAGACCCGGGCCTTATCTATCCATGATCTGAACCACATAAACTAGCAATTCACCTAATTAAGAAGGAAGGAGATCTTCTACCAAGGATTGAAGTAATGACATCCAAATATACCTCTAACTGATCATCCAACATCTTTGTACTCATTTTTCCATCATAGAATTTAATCTGACAATTAGCTACATACCCAGGCCTCATCTGTACGTGCTCTGAATTACATAAACAAGCTATTCACTTAATTAAAAAGGAGTGAGATCTTCTCCCAAGATTTGAAGTGCCAACATCTATGTCCCTATCCTTTTATCATAGAGCTCAATCTGACATTTAGCATCTGCCTTAAGTGGGTTTGGACATCAAGATGCATCTCAACTGGGTTCTTAGCATCCACCTTAAATGGGTTTACACTTGCAGATGAATCTTAAATGGCTTCTGATTTAGACTCTCAGTGGTTATTATTCTTTGTATTGGGTTGTTTTAGCTCTTGGTCTATCTGCTGCTTGGTAACAACAACCAACTCTTCACCAGGAGTCTGCTGAAGAACTTCTGTACGAATTTCCAATTGAGAAATCTTCTCTCAGCTTCAACATCTCCCTTGTCCGATTGGGCGTGCAAGCGATTGCATCGCCCTCTGAGCAAAGAATCTAAAATATTTGCAGATGGGATCCTTTTGGGAGTTTGATATTTTCCTTTAATTTGTTCTATTTGACCTATATTTATATGGTACTTGGATATTCTTCACTTATAATTAAGAATCTGAATTGTTTTACCCTATTTCTAGCACAGAGCACCTATGTTTCGGAAAATGTCCTAGATTTATTTTGGGAGTCAGTACACGAAGATTCAGGTTCATTTTATAATATTAAATTTCTTTGAAGTTCATAGCCTTTGCGGTAGCTTCATCAATGTTACCCACCAAATAAAAAAGACTGTTCAGGGAGACCATCAAATTCTCCTGGACTGCACTGATATCCTGTGAATTTTTTTTCTCATTTACATTCTGGTATTTATATAATATTTTCTCAGGTATTTACTTTTAATGTTTTCAATTATACTCATTATAAGACACCTGTTACTAATGAATGATGCTTTTGTTGTTTAGTGTCCATGAGCACATTCACATAGTGGCTTGGATGCTATGCTGAATAGTTTGTTTTCCGTCTTCTCTTTGCTGTGGGACATCTAACAACTTGCAGTACGTAGAGCAATTATATTTGCCATATAATTATATTATATTCTTGGTTTTCTTTTCTGGAATCTATGCCATATGTTTATTACAAAATAATTATATTATTGTTTCCTTTCTCTCATGTGGCATGCATTCATATTCCCTTTTCTATTCTGAGACAAAATAAAGTCGTAAATTCAAGTTTGATCAACATGTAATTTATGGTGGAAAGCATCAACACCAAAAAAGGCTAGTTGCATTATAATTCTTGATGTGCAGGAATGATTTTCTTTCTATTGTCTGCTTTATTATAGAGTTGTTTGTGTACAGAAGCTCCAAAAAGAAGAATCTCGGGACCAAGGTCAGTGACATGTGTCAATTTTCAGAATGAATTGGGCCGGGCAACATTCTATAGAATTGACTTTGGAGAGTAGCACACACATGCTTCAACTTTATTTGACTGATATATCATTCTAGTACAAGTGATTGGGCTTATCATTTTTGCCTTTTTTGTTTATGCGGAATGGAGTGGACAACAAAATAATAAACTTAGAACCTATAATGAATTTGAGTAACTGATGTTTGATTGGTCACTCAATCTTTTCTGTACACGCAAAAATGTTTGTGATTTTCCATTTAGCTAAGAAGTATGCAGCATAGAGATTACAATGGGAGGAAACATATATTTGTACCTGTGTCATGGAGCTATAGATGGGTATACATTTCCATACAATATTTGTGAAGTGAAGACAAATGAGCCAATGATACGGTGTAGGATTCTAGTAGAACTAACACGGGATTCTTGTAATCATCGTAAATCTTTGGAAGTTAAAAAGTTATTGTGAGCATGTAGATCACCTCATCTTTCTGTAGTTAAATCCAAGATTTTGTATCTCAAATATCCCGTCTTAGTTTTTATTATCTGTTCTTTCATTCTATCGAGGAGAACCTTTTTTTTTAAATTTTGCTTTACAAAAGTATTCAAATAGTGTGAATGATGGCAGATGCACGACAGTGTACATGATGATATTTTAGCATTTTTAGCATATGGACCATCTCCAAGTCTGTTAAGAATATTGGTCTTATGCTTTGTCTATCCCTAGAGATTGAATAACTTAATGCCAAACATAAGGTCGGGGTTATCTCTCTCCATGTTTCCATGGGAGAACCTTACTCCCCCTCAATGTTTGTTAGTTTCTCCGTTTTGTAGCTTGAAAAGCTCCAACATGGCATTGGTCCATTCGTTGTTGACTAATTGAACGCTCTAGTTATTTACATAACACAAAAATGTGGTAAAGAGCTGGCATGTTTGGTCAGTCAACAACAAGCACACCATCTCTATAAGTTCTTTTGGTCACTTTACGATAACATGCTTTCCTTGTTTCCGTTGCGTATTTTAAATTGGTTTTAAAATATCCATTCTCATTTAATAGACAACTACCAAAATTTACAAGAAAGAAAATTGAAATCAAAATGGTTGATTTAAGAAAAGGGTTTACTAATGTCAAAATGAAGTATGGTTATCCGATTATCTGTAGATTAAAAGCCGCATCATTGAAAAAATAAAGGAAGAAGGATACTTAACATTGGAGAAAGATTACTCTCCTATCCTATTTTATGACTTTGGTTTAGAGGCTTTTTGAAATAATTGAGGTCGAACTTCAAAATGAGTCTCTAAAGTGTGATATTTTTATCCAGCCATAACACAATGGACGACAAAATTCAACCTATAAAATTCTTCAATAGTTATCTTTTGTAGTTTAGTCTCTTGGTACCAATTTCTATAAAATTGATTTCCATTTTATGGCGTTTTCCTCTTTTTGAATATCAAAGAAATAGGTGGAGAGGAGTTGAACACATAGTTGTACACAGATCATAAAGAAAAAAAAGGTGAGTTCATTACATAAGGAGGGAAGAGCTTATATACTTAGGGAAACATAACTCAAAAGTATTTCAGAAGGAATTTCAATCAAAGAAAAAATATATAGAACACAACAATATCATAGTCAATCAATGGTTTGAGTTTGTAAAACAACTTTATGAGCGGGATTCAATAGTTGAAGACCCTCCTTTGGTCAACATGACAACAAAGCTTTTTATCGTGCAAGAAGTTGAGGAGGGTATTATGAAATTGGGAGTTGGAAAGCCAAGTAGTTGGATGAATTTTAGGCAGAATATTTAAAATGGGGGAAAGAATTTCTTGCTCCTCACATTGTCGAGATACTCAACTTCATCATTCAACAAGGTTTTCCTAGAGATTGGACTACCAACTCTGTAATACCTCTTTTTAAGAGGGGATGTTAACAATCTTTCTAATTATAAAACCATCATGATTAACCCATTGTTTGCAAAGTTGTTTGGTAGCATGGTGGAATGTAGAATCAAGTGGGCAGAAGAAAAAGCTAAAAGAGCAAAAGGGCAAGGACGGTTAAGAGCTAAGTATTCAATAATAGATCACGGTATCACTTTGAGGCACATTATTGAAAAAGTTTGAAATGATAAAGAGGAAACTTACTGTTGTTTTGTTAACTTCAAGAAGGCTTTTGACACAGTGCCTAGGAACAAACTATGGGATATAATGAAGGAGCTTGGTATCCCAATGCATCACGACTATTCATAAGCTTTACGAGAAGGTGCGAGTCAAAATTAGAACTCAATCTGGTATCTCACAAAGTTTCAGGAGTGATATTGGGGTTAAACAAAGATGACCATTATCACCTGTTATCACCTACTAATTTTGGCCTATATATCGACAAACTTTAGGAATGACTAAATTTGTAGATTGAAGATGGTGTTCGCTTAAGAGAGTATGTTGTAAGACTTCTCCTTTATGTTGATGAACTTATCTTGATTGCTAGGTCCACTCAAGGGCTACAAAAACATTTATGTGCACTTCAGCACTTTTGCAAAGAAGTGAGGATGCAAGTCAACACTAGTAAGACCAAGATTATGATCTTCTCCAATAGAAAGAAAAGAACCCAGTTTGATTTCTATTTTGATGGAAGCATTTTAGAGGAAGTAACAAAGTATAAATATCTCAGGTTTGACTTTAATAACAAATTTATTTGGTAGATTTGTAACAATTTTTTTAGGGTGGTGGAGAGTGAGCAATAATAATTGACAAACAAATGAAAGATAACAGAAATAACAAACCAATATACCTTCTTTGTAACTCTTTTTTAAACCTAAAAAAGATTGTGGAGGCTCTTAGACTTATATGATCTTGAAGATTTAGATTTGTGAATGCTCTTGATATGACTCTCCAAAGGGGATTTGCAACTGCTACGAGTAGATTTCATGAGGATTTTAACAAAAAAATGAGTAGAACTTTGTTGTATTTGCTTATGAATTTCTAAGGATGAGTTTACAAAGGAAATGGCCTTCTCTTATCACTGTGGGTAGTACCATGAAAGGTGGAAGAGATGTTGACTAAGCTCCAGGTTAATTATGGTAATTGTTTACGAATAGAAAGTAGATTTAGTCTGAGATTGTAGATTTGAAGGTGCAATAGACATTTGGAATGACAGAAGTTACGTTTGACAATTGAATTGTATGTACAACCCAATTGCCCCCACATTTCTAAGAATCTAGAAGCGAAGTTTAAGTGGAGTAGGGAAGTGTAGTTAACTGGAATGAGAAAGTGGAGTCCATATAGAGTTAACTAGGATAGTGAAAGGGTAGCTGACTAAGAAAATAAGTGTATTTTCCTAATTAAGTATCTAATTTAAGTAACTAAAATGTGTAAGATAATTAATTATTTATTTAATAAATGATAATTAACTTAGCTAAGATATGTTAGGAACTAATTTAATTAATCCCAAGGGATGTAATGTGCATGATTAATAAATTGGATTAATCAATCATAAGGGCATCAATAAATAGGATGTGAATTGGGAACATGTATGTAGTTTTGGGGTGTCCACATCTGTCCCTATTTAAAGTGCTATTGTGAAGGAATAACATTTTTAAAATATGCAGATCGACGAGCGAAAAATAGTGAAACAGTTGAATGCCTCAGTGAGTAGAAAGGTAAAGGAATGCCCCCTCAAGTGGGTGGATGACACAACAAGGTGGTAGACGATCGCTTAATAGGAAGAAAACAAGGATGGAAGGAATTGTGCTTGTAGTATGAGCGTCATTTGAAGAGTTTAAATATAAGAGCAACCTTTATTTTGTTGTTGCACACTAGAGTTGTCACCATGATTATGAAAGAATTAAGATGGGTAACCCATATGTGTGTAAACAAACACACAACAAAGAAAAAATAAAAATAAAAACAAAGCCAATATACATAGTAGGTGTAGACATCAGGGTTATAAAGGAACCAAGATGTAATCACACTACTTGCAAGTGGTCCAAAAAGCAAACATCAACAATGCAACACAACGTTAAAAAAGAAGACAATCAATTATGCCTCTAATGCGTGCCATAATGATGATTAAGGAGATACAAATGTTCCCAAGGTGGGAATAAGATAAGTGTGAAGAGCGGAGTAAAGATACTCCTCATGACACATTTGTTGGATCTGTTGTGACATTGATCAGAATTGATTTTCCCCAAGTAGGATTAGGAATCATACAAAGGGAAGAAAGTGATAATTGTAAGTTTGAAATGATCAATAGGGTAGTAGATAAGAGTAGGACTCTATCAAGATTGTATTGGAATGTTGAAATATCTACTTCAAAGGTTTTTCAATTGCAGGAATATTGATATTAGTGAATGTTTGTTCGAAATTTTTTATAATTTTTTTGAATATTTGATTTTTTTTTGATGATTTTACAAAGTTTTATAAAAACTTGATGCAAAGAAGAGGAGCGGCTTGTTTGTTGCAATTGATTTATTAAGGATGAACGATGTTGCTGAAAGCATAAAACAAACATGTCAAACAAAACCCATATGAACAAGGAGGAACTACACTAAAGTTATATGTGAACTAAGATGAAGAGAATTTTCTTGCAATTGGTCTACAATGCAAGTAAACAAAGTACAACAAAATAACAAATTGAAAAAAGCAAAATACATCATCATAATGCTGACAAACCACAACAATACAACACAATTTACAATAATGACGTCTAACGACACTTCATGTGTGTTCCACATTGAAGAACTAGACATATATGAATGCTCCCGTGCGATAGCTTAGAACACGAAAAGATTTGATCGAGCTGAAGAGCGGAGTAGTACTCCAAAAGATGCTCTTATCGGGTCCCATTGAAGTTTGATATGCATTGGATTAAAATGTTAAATCCAAGTGTGCCCCAAGCAAAGTTATATTGCGAAAGGGTAATTGATTAATTGTTGAAAGATAATCTAGAATGATCATGAGGAGTGCCGTCAAATGATGACATTGTTGAGTTGTGTGACACAATTGTTGAAAGTTGGTCAAACATTATCTGAATCTTTTGCATATGTCAGTTTTATACTGTTTTTTTGTTTTTGGAAACATATGTTAATGTTTTTTGGATTTTTGTGAAACATATTTGAATGTTTATGAATTTTTGACTCGGTATAAGGGTTGTGCAGTCTGAACTCATGTCAAAGAATTGTAAGCATTTCATACCATTGATAGAGTGTAGACGATGTAATGATAGGATGTCTCACTCCGCTCGTGACTCCACGCAACTAGGAAGATGCGAGGGCTCATCACCAAGAGCCAAAAAAGATGTGAGAACGAGTTGAATAGTGATATGAAAATGAAGATGATGGATGCTAAGACACCAAGTGTATTAATGATCCATGTGAGAAAAATGTAACATATCTCCGGTAAGGATTATCTGACCAATTCCAAGATGATTCCACTTTATAGGTTTTGACTCGACTTAGATCCGTAGTTGGCCTATTGATTGACAAGATCTGGTTGAAACAATTGTTGTCTCTCTTAACATGAGCAACCAAATTACTTCTTGGGATGTTTGTGATTAAGCACTTTGATTTAGATTTGATAAAAAACATTATTGATTAATTGTTTTTGTGAAGGACCCCCTACATCTTGCCCCATGCCATTAATAAGAGACAAGGGCTCAACACCGAAGACAAAATGTAGGCGAGTAAGGACACATGCCTCCATTCCCAGTCGTATACTACTCGTAAGAAGTATGGGCTCGTCACTAAAGACTGTGAAGGACGAAATGTGTAATGATTGATTTTTCAAAACTTTTTTGTATTTTGTGATTGATTTTGCCTTTTATGTTGATATTGTGCTTGTTGGGAAGGAACATTCTACCCCCAAGTCTCAGCCGCATGTGATTAGTAGGACACGAAGTTTCAACACCGTAGACTGCTATGGACGGTCACAAAGGTCTAGATAAAAAAGTTTGAGCTTTCTATTAAAGAGATAACTTATTTGAAAGCGCAGTTGCCATGAGTAAGCTTCGAGACAAAACCGTAGGTAAAAATATCTCAAATGGTAGAAACCATAATAGGGATGAGACACACAATGCCCAATAGGAACAAGGTTAACTTGTGTCATAGAAGGTGAAGAATGTGAAGATATGATAATGGTATGATTAAGATACCTGCCAATAGATGAAACAATTAAAATTGTATGAATTGTGAGTTAACCGTGCAAGTGACCTTTCCTAGCGTGGAGAGAACCCGTGGAAGATGTTTCTGCTTTGATGATTTTGATGTTCAAATAATGCTTTGAGGATGAGTTTGATATGCAATTTTATTCTCTGTTTAAGCTTTTGGATTTTTCTAAGTTGTGGCGGATGAAGGTGTGCAATGGACTCATCAGGAGAGAGGTCCACGTTTATGAAAGTTGAATGGTCTTGACTTACGAGACTTGGGCGGACGAGATCCAAGTCAACAGAGTGAATTAAAAGATTCAAGAGTCCTGATTTACGAGACTTGGGTGGATGAGGTCCAAGTCAATAGAGGGGATCGAAAGGTTCGACGAGTCATAAAGTATGAGACTCAGGCAGACGAGATCCAAATCAACGGAGTGAATCAAAAGATTCAAGGAGTCCTGATTTACGAGACTTGGACTGATGAGGTCCAAGTCAATGGAGGGGATCAAAATGTTTGACGAGTATTGAAGTACGAGACTTGGGCATATGAGATCCAAGTGAATGGAGTATCTAGAAGGATTTTCAATGTATCCATGATTGAAGTAGTCATGATTTACGAGACTTAAGCAGACGAGGTCCAAGTCAAAGGAGGGAATCCAAAGATTCAACGAGTCATGAAGTACAAGACTTGGGCGAACAAAGTTAAGTCAAAGAGGTGGATCAAACAATTTGATGATTCATGAGATACGAGACTTAGGCAGACAAGGTCCAAGTCAAAGGATGTTTGATTAGATAAGTCTTTGATTGGATCAGAAGACCTATGTGATGTTAAAGGAGGATTGTTGTCAATGAGGAGAATATGTTGAAAGTCATATTCACCCATGAGTGGAAGAATGATTGATCCCTAGATGTACACCCGAGGCTCCTCATAAACTATAGATGGAAAATACTAAATGTCGGTCCTTTGTGGCTGTGGATTAAATTGATTTGACGAATGATTTGCAATTAAATCTTGAAAAGGTTGTATAAGGATATTCTTGGGTATATGTACCTCATAGAGTGTACACATGTAGATGTCTTGACATGTAAGGGTCATCGTTGATGAGATGCCTGCAAGATTAATCGTTTGAGGTATTATGGACACGAGATGCTACGTTGTTGCAAGTGTCCAAATTTGTTGTGGTTGTGTTTCTGCAACAAGGCTAGAGATGTTAGGCATAGGAGCCAGCAGGGAAAGAAGAAAATCAAACTCAATGGTGCTCGATGATGGACCCTCTTCTGTAGAGTCTACAGTTATACCAAGGGTTAAAAGGGAGTCTTGAAGTAAGTTCAAACTCTCGTTTGATGTTGGAAGGTTATGGTCCAAAACAGGTTCCATGTCTGTTTGAACGAACAAAAGAAAATACGGAGAAGAGAGAGATTGGTTTTGAGTTAGAAATATTCGACCTTTGTCGTCATGATCTTGCTGAGTTTCAGTATGTACAGGGGGTTGTACAATGTTCAACTCTTCATGAGAAGTTGTGGTAGTTGACATGTCTTCAGTTGTCATAGCTTTGTCGTCGAGCTCGATAAAGACATCTCCGTCGTCGAATAAGTCTTGGACATAATTCTTCAATCGTGCACATTTATATGTGGAATGACCATTAATGCGATGAAAGTCACAACATGTATGAGGTTTGTATTAGTATGGCTTAGGCTTCCCTTCAGGAAAGGGTCTTGCAAGTGGATATTTTATCATTCTAGCCTTTACTAGTTGATGAAAGACACTAAAGAGACTCTCCTCGAGGGGTGTAAATTGACGTTTAACTTTGTGTGGAGTAGTGTCTTCACTAGGTTGTATGATTGGCTTTTTGGTTGATTGTTCATGTATGTTGTACACATTTCGATTATTTGTGACACCATCATTGACAACATTGCGGTTGCAGTTCATGTACCTATAATTTATCCTAATGAGTACAAGGGTTGTTAGTATTGTTATTGTGTCCATTGTCTTTAGAATGACACTTGATTAATCCTTTAACAATGAGGGATTTTTTGATTTGAGTTCCCTTTGTGATAACTTCCTCAAAACTAGTGAGGCAGTGCATGTGCATGTGAAAGGATAGCTTACCGTTAAGGTTTGGGACAAAGATGCTAACCCTCTATTTTTCAGGGATTAAACATGGGAATCGACTTGCGATTCCTCTCCATTGTCGTAAAAAGTGTGCAAAGCTTTCATTTGGCTGTCTTGCGTTGCACAAATCCAACATTGTGACTTCAGGATCGAGGTTGAAAGAAAATGTTTAACGAACTTCTTTGAGAGGTCCACGAAGGTGGTGATAGATCCCTTTAGAAGGTGTAAGAATTATTCTAAATCTTGTCCTCTTAGACTTCTAAAAAAGAGGTGCAAGAGAAAGATATCATTATATGCCACTTCTTGGCATGCCATGAAAAATGCTTTGATATGCTCTCTTGGATCAATTTTGACCTTATATTTATCAAATTTGGGCGGCTCAAAAGATTTTGGAAAGGGTATATGTAAGATGTCCTTGTTAAAGGGGTAAGGACACAATTCATCAAAGTTGAATTGTTTGTGTTATTTTTGCATACCCAAAATAGTGTCCTTCATCAATTGCCACTCTCGAGGAAATGGTGAATGAAGTTGTGGGATAGATGAAGGATTATCATTCGTAAGGTTGTTTTTCTGTTTATTTGTTACAGAATGACTTTTGAAGGTGGTGTCACTTTTCCTCGTGTGTTCGATACCTTTGGTATCGTTGTTAGTGACTTTGAAGGATATGAGAGCCAATTGTTTCTCATCTTAGTAAGTTGTTCTAAAAACTCATCGTTCAATGTCTTGTGTGAATCCATCATGTTTGAAAGAGAGGGAAAACAAAGAAAGGTGCAATGAAGAACTCAACCCTTAGCAAAGTGAATGCTAAGATGGAAGAGGGAAAATATTTGTAAGTGCAACCCTTAGCAAAGTGAATGTTAACATGGAAGAGGTGAAAAGGGTTTGAAAAATCGACCCTTAGCAAAGTGAATGTTAAGATGGAAGAGGCAAAAATGTTTGAAAGCTCAATCCTTAGCAAAGTGAATGCTAATATGGAAGAGGCGAAAAGGTTTGAAAGCTCGACCCTTAGCAAAGTGAATGCTAAGATGGAAGGATGGAAAGTATTCAACCTATAACAAAGTGAATGCTAGAATGGAAGAGATAATGAAAAGTACTCGACCTCCAACAAAGTGAATGCGAGAATGGAAGAGGTGACGAAACGATTGAACGATGCAACCCTTAACAACGTGAATGCTAAGATGAAAGTGAGATCAAGAAAAGATTTGATTTGTTTGACCCTTAACAACGTGAATGTTAAGATGGACGAAGTGTGAAATGATGATAGACTACTCAACCCTTTACAACGTGAGTGTAAAGATGGAAGAGTGTGAAAATCGAAGTTGTTCGACCTTTAACAAAGAGAATATTAAGGTGGAAGAGACTTAGCAATGACAAAAGGTTACTCGGTTTTTTACAAAGTGAATGTAAGAAAAGAAGAGTGGAATTTTTTTGATAGAATCAACCATTAACAACGTGAATGTTAAGATTGATGAGGGATTTGAAAAAAATGTTAGATTCGGATCTAACAATGTGAATGTCAAGTTGGATGAAGAGAAGAAGCTTTGAAAGCAAAAGTCCGAGTATAGAACTCTTAGCAAAAGAAATGCTAATATGGGAGAAGTATTGTACGAGATAATTGATGTGCTTGAACATTTGACAAAGTGAATGTACAAAGGAGATGAGACTTTGACAAGGTTAGTTTTCTCAACTTTTAAAATGAATGTTTAAAAGAGAAGAAACTTAACAAGATGATGTGATCAACTCTTAACAAAAGCAATGTTAAAAGAGACCAAAAGCTTCAAAATGTTTAACCCTTAACAAGATGTTGTTAAGAGAAATAAAAAGGGCATGACTTCACAAGACTTAACAAAATGAATATTGTTAAGGCATAAGAGAGGATTGAAATGTTGGTCAGAGGACTCTTAACAAAATGAGTGTTAAGAGAGAGATGAAAAAGTTTGAGAGGTTCCTCGACTCGTTACAAAGTGAATGTAAAGAGGAAAGACGTGGAAGAGGTTGGCTAGCTCAACTTGTAACAAAATGAGTGTTACAATAGGAGACTTGAAATCACACTGAAAATGCTTGACTCTTAACAAAAATGAGTGTTAAGAGGGAAGAGACTTAGAAAGATGGTGAAGGTGCTCAACTCTCTACAAGATGCGTGTTAAGAGAGGAGACTAAATAATGGAAGGATAACACTCAAATAATGACAAAGTGAATGTTGAAATATAGAGGTGAAAAGATGATGACAAAAATCTCGAATCTCGACAAAGTGAATGTGAGAAACAAAGGGAAAATGATTGGTTAAGGATCTCAATTCAAAGCAAAGGGAATGCTTTAAAGAGATAAGTAAACAAGTGTGAAGATGTCAACAAGTGAACCAAATGAATATGTAATCTGACGACGTAAGATGGTGAATGCTTAAAGTTCAACAATGTAAATGTTAAACTCAAGACTTAGAAAGATGATATATTAAGGTGATTGTGATGGTGCTTGATCGTGATAAAGCGAGTATCACAATGTCAAGACTTAGAGGATGTGGGATGATAGTGCTTAAGTGTGGATACATTTGTCCACAACTCTAGACTTAGACTTGTTTGTAAAGAGGTGAAAATAAGCCCAAATAAGGAGTATTTGGGAAAGTATAAAAAAATATGAAGATGGATCCAAACAAAGAGTATTTGGGAAAGTATAAAAAAATATGAAGATGGGTCCAAACAAGGAGTATTTGCAAACTAAAAGAGATACGAAAGTGAACCCAAATAAGGAGTATTTGAAAACATAAAAGAGACAGGAAAGTGAACCCAAATAAGGAGTATTTGGAAAAGATTGAAAATGAGATGAAAGTGAGAATGTAAGATACGAGTGTGGAACACAACTCAATAAACAAAAAGAAAGAAAAAGAAAAGATAGAAAACACAAGTTTTGTTTTATGGATTTTTTGGCCCCTACTTTAGATTGGATTGGTCAGTGCGTGTCTTCCTAGGCGGTTCTCTCAACTAGGTGTTAGCAGTATACCCGAGCAAGCATGGTGCTATTGATAGCTGTCGACTTTACTTTACCTCTTTTGAAGCAATGAGAAAAGATTCTGTTAAAAAAGAATCGCGTTGAGGTCGTCACTACTGGATATCCGCGACTCTTACTCACAAAAGAATACTAGTCATGTAGGTTGGGGGTACCCGATTTGTTATGTAGTTCCCTCAATTTACCAACTACTTTGGGGTTCCTGCGGTAATCCTCACAATGAGTTTTATGGCTTGAGTCAAAGCACTTCCCATAGTTAAGCGAATGGGCAAAAGCCTTGTTATACAAACTTGTAAATACAATTTGATTTGTTCATTTTTATCTTGATTTAAAATGAGATTGTCTTAACCACCATTCTTTGACCGAGGCAACACACAATTAGTAAGTTGTTTTAAATGTCATTCAAGCTAAGTTGCAGTTAATAAGTTGTTTAAACGTCATTCAAGGCAATCTGCAGTTAGTAGTTTAAAAATAACTTCATCTAGAGCCGATCCTGCAAACAAGGATTAATATGTTTTCCTGAGGAAGGTGGAGAAGATAAGACGAAAGAAGTAAACCCGCGTTTCTAATCTCTAAGATTACTTAAAAAGTGCGAGGAAAGAGCATACACATGAGCTTACTTTGATTAAGAAAAGAAAATGTTCATTCTTAAATAACACTTGAGAAAATGATCATGTTTATGATTTCCAAGATCACTTATACAATGTGAGGAAAGAGCATATACATGATTTTGTTATGTTTATAGAAAAATAAATAACATTTTGGAAAAAAAATATGGAAACCTAGACACAATATTTAGTAGTTTAGAGCAAAACGATGAATCTAACATGCAAAAAAACAAGTGTCAGGAGAAAGTAAATCATAAATTTTCTATAAGTTTAAATAAAAAACTTGTGTCCATTGCATAGTTCGTCTCAAGACCTGATTATATTCTTTTGTTAAGAATCTTTTATCAAACACTTTTGTTGCCCCGCCTCTAGTTTCTTTTGATCGCTCAAGGCCAAAGTCAACTAAGTATGAAAAGACCCGCATAAGTCTTCCACGTGTCCCATCGGCACAACTCCAAAGATGGAATGTCGAAGCAGGTTCCCCGCCTAGCGCAAACTCTCCACGTGTCTATCTGGTGCATGTTTGATATAAGCCTGGGAACATAGGACCCTGAACAAGTGCAAACCCTCCACGTGGCAAAAATAAACTTCACCAATCAAAGACTCAACAACAATACCAAGTAGGGGGCGGATACACTGACTCCTATAAAAGGGAAAAATCTTTATTCCAGATCCGAATTAAAAACAATGACAATGGTAGTGCTGCATTTAAAATATTTGGGGGCAGGAGCCAAAAAGATAAGTGCAGGGCCTTATCAAAATTGAAGGCAAAAAAAAGGTGGTAGCTGAGAGTGACAGTCAAAGGAGGTCTTTAAAAGCAGGCAAGGAAGAAGACTAGGAGGAGGGAATTCTAGGCCAGAAGAAGGATAAAAAAAGCGAGTTCTGTATGCATTGTAAAATCTAGCCTTAGTAGGCCTCTGTCATAGAAGAGAAGTGTAATATGTGCTTTCACGAGCCTTATGTACCATTTCTCTATATGAATAAAGAGTTCTTATTCTGTGCAATTGTATTTTTGCATGTTCTGAACTTTTGTTTCTTTTATAAGTTCTTCTAAATGAGTCAGGAAATTCATCGTGTTTGATGCCCTTAGGATTTCCCTATTTCGTTTATCATCTATAAATCAATCATTCTAGTTTCTCAGATTTCTATGTTATCAGAGTAGTGGATCGTGTTGTTTAACCCTTCAACTATTCTAGATAAATATCTCAAGTTTTCTGTCATTTTCATTTCTCTTGGATCGGTGCATCGCCTTTTATTTTAGTCATTTACATGTTTTCCTCTAAACCCTACCCCAACCTAAGAGAAGAGGCAACTTCTTTAAAATATGGAGGTCGCCTTAGGGTGCACGTCTCACCAACCTAAGGTTTCCTATGACTATGACAATTCGTTCATAAGGATTATCGTCAACAAGACCTTTCCGTTAAAAAACGGAGTCATTTCGAGTTCGGGAGCAAAATTTTTGGCCTCCGGAAGATGGATTACACTAGCGCTCCGGAAGATAGGTTACACTAGCACTCTTAGTGATATGCTAGCACACATAGTTGTTACACTAGTGCACACAATGATACAATAGCGCATTTTTCGTGTAGCGCTAGGTTCGTCTCATAACATATTTAAAAAGGGTCAAGCAAATGGATAGTAGTACATAGCCTAAGGTAGTCCTCAACAAGTTTTTGGAGAAAAGAAAGAAGTCATGGATGAATCAAAGCAATAAATGGCTTTAAAAATGGAATATTTTCTTGAATGCATGTCTTAATAATAGCTAAAATAAATTCTGCCATGTTATTGCGGGGAAAGCCGTTAGGGATAACAAAGAGGTACTATGTGGAGGAATTTAACTTTGCGTGTGATCATCAACAAAAGGCTTTTATAAGGGCTAATATCCCATGGAAAGCAAAGATCTTCATAGCTCAATTAAGGACTAATTCACATCGTCTTCGGTGTGAAACACACAAATGGAAAAGACCTAAAGAGGTAGTGGAAGAGACAGTCTATGTCTTCTGCACATCTGGTGCAGTGGAGTTAGAAAAATATTTCATGTTGGAGTGTAGTGCTTACAATGACATTAGGGTCTAGTTTGCTAGTACGGTGACTGCCACATCCTTATAGAATAATTTCAGCGAGAATATGGTTGAAAAAACAAGAGAGCTGATTATAAAACTTGCCAATAAGGGATTTGAATGCCAGAAAAATCTTTAGCAAGATCTACTCTCCCATAGGTTGTTTTTGGTAGCCTCATGGACATTAAAAGAACTTCTGCTTCTTCTTATTTAACATGTTAATGTAAGGATTTGTCAATTAATTTTTAGTTAACAAGCTTGAATCATATGTAGTCATGTACATTTGATTAAAAATTCTTTGGAAACCCAATCCTATCAATGTAAAAGACAAAAAACCTGCTCTTGGAAATGGATAGGGCTCAGCTGTTGGCTTGCAACTAAATGCCAATAACACTGTAGCAAAAATGTTTTTGGTGTGTACTTTAACTAAATGCCAATAACACATGCAGTTCCATCCACATTGCAAAAGGAAGTCACTGGTGGATGGGTGCAAAATAACCTCAACTGACGGGATGCATTGGTGCACCACCAAGAGGGAGGAGGAGATTTTCTTCACCCAAGAGTTCAACATGAAGCACCCACAAGACCTACTTCAACCTCGCCTCCAGTACCAAGCGAAGCTGAAACTACTATGTGGTGGGGAAGTGAACGTATTCTATAATTTTCTCAATATTTTTCTACTTTCATTGTTCTTTGTCAAGATTTTGTTCGTGATAATGGTTGTTTTAACTTTTTAACTCATCTGCCTCTCACATTCATGTTAATGGTTGTTTTAATTTTTACTGCATCCACCTACACCTGTTCTGTGTATTCCAGATAGATTGTGACAAAATTACAGAATACGTGAACATGCAAGAGAAATATGGGAGGAAGAAGACGCGCTAGGCACACATGTGCTACGAACACCCTCCAGGGTTGTTGGGACCCTAATGTAGCTACCAAATCTTAAAGGCGCGTAGGCGCGCACGACTGGAGGAAGCGTGCAAGTTAAGGCGCGCAAGGCAGGATACAAAAAGGGTTCTTGGAGAACCAAGGACGCACGCCCACAAAGCACAATTTGGGTCTTAGCCGTTTTCAGCCTTTTGGACAGAACACATGAAGAACGTGTTTCGTTTGGATAAGTTCCAGCCTGACAACAGGGTGTCCTGGAAGGAATATACCTTGCGATAAGAAGATCCAAAAATCTAATCATGACATGGAGAGGCATGCGCTTGAGGCGATCCACACCTTGACACTTGGGGCCAGCTCTGAGGTTGCAGAGGAGTTTGTTGGAGATTAGATGCCTATATATATGCGCGCCCTTAGCAAAGAAAGGAGAACCAGAGGAAGGAAGCGGAGCTCTGCAGAATTACTGCGAGAACTATGGGATAAAATGGGTAGATGATTATAGGAAGGATGTAATAAGGGAATGGGGAATGTAAATTTTGTTTCGAAAGTCTTCATGTATGGATCCAAATATGGCTCATGACTACGGTCTCCCCTTCTGTGATATTCTATAGTAATGCTATGAATGAATATGATAAGGTTACTATGACAATTGTATTAAGATCTTCTCTCTGTATCATCTGCATACTTCTATTATGCTTTTGTTCTTGTATAATCATGAACCTTATTTGAATGTTAAGTGTATTTGTGGATTTACAACTTCATAGTTCTGTTAATTCTGTTAAGCGCTTTTACTTTTGATATGACTGAAAGGGTATAAAATCCATTTTGAGCTCTATAACTTTTTCATGTCCTTTAAATCAGTAATTCAAGATCACGAATGATGCCTTCCACTAAACTCACATAAAAGAGAGACTCAGCTCCCTCTCGCTCGCCTCGGGTGAGCACCCAGCGCCCGCTAGGTGAAAGGCCGGTGCGCATGATGTTCCTTAGTTCTTAGTGGGTGTAAAAATGACTACATCTTGGTTCCGTTGCCGGGACCTCTTTTCAAAGTTGTAGTGGAAAATTACATACATCATGGTCTGTGCAAAAAGTGATGATGAAGCGCTTAACACTTGAAGGTGTTGACAATTGGTTTAAAAGCATGGAGGACGAGTTTGCTCAGAGATTCAGTACTAGACTTGAGTTTGATACGCGAAGATGAGTGGAAGACACTCTCTATATCATGAGTTGTACAAAACCTTCTTTTGCTGTTTCCCAGTAGATTTATTTGAGTGGCCCTCGGCATATGCATCTAGGTCGGGGTGGTATTATAAATCACACCCTTGGACCCAAGAAACATACCAGAACTTACAAGATGTTGATCTAATGTGGACCCGTGCTATAGATCATTGGTGGAAGGGAGTATTGGCTAGCTACACTTTGGAATATGCAATTTCCACGTATTCTTGTCTGGAAGTTGCTGAGTTTGAATTTTTGCGGGCTATCCCCCTGGCAATCCAAATCTTGATGGTAACCATGAGTTTAGAGGCATTCCCAATGGCCGACTAAATCACTTTGAGCGCTTGGCAAGGAAGCCAGATTGGGGAAAGATGGCTAATATAACGACTGAAAAGGAAAGGGAGGAGAGACGGCTCAAGTATGGTGAAGCGCGTGAGAGGGATATTGTGAGATGACGCGAGGTTGCATTTACGATGGATCCATGCAGGCAGACGTTTTTCTAAGAAGAGGTTCACATGGAGGATGTAGAGCCCGAACAGTTTGTGCTACCTCATCTTGGCAATCGCGGAAGAGAACCCCTTGGCTTCTGATGAGAGCCCGTCGTGTGGAGAAAGAAGAGTCGTTGGCGCACATCTGACCCCACCTAGCAACCGAACCTTGGCGCTTGGTTTGTTTGAATGAGGGAAAAGTATAGTTGATCCATTTGATATCAGTGGAAGCAAGCGATCGGCGCCTAGAAGATACAACTTCTCATTTGGGACTTCTATGGCTTCACACACTATTCTAGTATTTGGTGGAATGTTTGGACAAGGCATACATATAGGTGGTTTTGGGAGCGCGTTAGGAAGTGGTGGAGGAAATACGACTGGGAGTGGCACTAGTTCACAAACTATCGGCGCGCAATTCAGTGGGACGACGGGAACGTTCGGCACGACAAACACAGGCCCTGTACCTAACACATGAGGATCTGGAGGTGGAAGTGGTGGAGCTGGTGGCTCAGGATCTAGTGGGTCCAGCAGAGGAGGAAACATCAGAGGAAATCGAGGGACTGGGTCAGGAGGACAAGGGCCTCAGCCACCTCCTCAAGTCTTTTTCGAGATGTCTTTGCACTTACCAGATTACAGTGGGATAGAAGATGTTGCAGAGCATGCGCATAAGTGCGAGCTGCTATGGCAAGCGAAGGGGATCACGACCCAGGATCGAAAGGCCAGTCAATTTGCAACAACCTTGCAAGGATGCGCGCATAGGTTGTATAGAAAGTATGACCCTCACCAGACTGTTGTGGATTATACCGTGTTGAAAAATGCGTTCTTGGCGGAATTCCACATACCTGAGTTTGAACAGAAGAGTATCAGCTCTCTAAAGGAAATCCAGCAGGGAATGTCAAAGAGCATGCGGGAATATGATGCGCATTTTAAAACTCTATTGTCTAAACTGTCTTATGATATCTACCCTTCACAACATGCTCAATGGTTTGTCAGAGGGTTGATCACACCCTTTAGAAGGGCTTTGTCTCATAAAACATTCACGGACTAGAGTGAAGCATTGGAAGCTGCTTTGCGCATTGAGGTAGTTGGTAGTGTTGACACTGGTGTTAGCCCATTTCTGGAGGCTCAGATCCCTGCCATGGCTAAGCAGTTGGAGAAATTATCTGCCAACACAGTTCTAGAGACTCGTGGTGGGATGTGGTGCACAGATTGTGATGTAGAAAGGCACACAAAGGATAATGGCGGGATATGTTCTCGGAAGGCGGTACGCGCTGTAGCGGTAAATTATGAAATATGTCACGGGGACCATGATGCAAATAGGTGCCCCCTTTTACAGTGCGCGATCCGTAAAAACATATCTTGTTATTGCAAGATATGTACCTCAACCACACATGACACCAAGGATTGTAGATTGATTGACTAGATTCATGAGGCAATTGATCTTGGTGTGTGCTAGACTGGCGTTGCCAGCAGTTCCAAAGGAGATGAGCGTCGGTATGAAGAACACGGAGATGGAGGTATAAGCGGGAGGAGATTTCGTGGAGGATTTCATGGCCGTGGTAACTGCGGGGGAAGAAGTGAGTTCCCGCGTGGAACATGTTTTAATTGTGGAGCCACAAACCATTATAAGCGCGAATGTCCAGATCTTCTACAATGCTCCTGGTGTGGAAAAAAACATAAGTACGAAGAGTGCCTGGAGTTATACGAACATATGAGTCAGCAGCACTGGAAGGATAAGGGTGTTGTCATGGTGAGTATTAAGAAGGCTGATGCGCAATGGCTCCTGCGAGTAATACGTGAATCAGAACTAGAGCATGCTATGGTAACAACAAGGGCGGAGCCCGCGCGCGCAAAGGAAGTGCTTAAGCAGAGACCTTTGGTTTCAAGGGAAGAGGTAGTACATGGGAAGTATCCCAACCCGGCTCACCAGAAAGAAGTCTACCAAGAAACCATGGACGTAATTCGAAGCTTACAAGGGGAGATCCTATGCTTAAAAGAGCAAACTAGAAAAGATGAGCAAAGAAGACCAATAGAAGCACCAAAGGATGACTTGGACGAGGTTAAGGAGGTGTGTAAACTGCCGAGGCAAGATAATGTTATTCCCTTGCTAGGAGCATGGTTGAGAGAAAAGGTACCACGCATCGGGGAAGAGCACGAAAGGCAGATCCTGCATGCAAACCTCCCACCTCACAGCCTTGATTATGAAAAAGAGATCACCTTGAATGCAGTAGTGGATGGATGGCTGCTTAGCAACATCCTCATTGACATAGGTGCGGAGGTTAATGTTCTCACTCTGGATGCTTGACATCAAATGAGAAGACCTGCATTACAGCCATCTTCAAATGTGCTGTATATGGTAAATAAGACAAAGGCAATGCCCATAGGTGTCTTGAAGGATGCGACCATTACCATTCAGGGGACTAAGTTCACTGGGGACTTAGAAGTCTTAGCACTTGCCGAGGCAGATAATTTCCCAGCATTACTTGGGCGCTTGTGGTGCTATAAGAATAATGCATATCTCCGGTTTAACAAGGGGTACATAAGCTTTGAAAACAAGGAAGAGAGGGTTATTATATTGCTTGCTGATGGAAAGTCCACACCTTATACTGAACCCCTTGGAGAGGAATTCCTGGACAGAATATATGTGCGCTCCATAAGAGATCCAGAGACCATCCACCCTACAGAAGGAGTCATCCAATTTGATGATGCTCAATTTGTTAGTGATAGTACTAGTATAGCATGCGATAATTGGGCACATGGGACTTATGAATTGATTGGGCGACATCTAAAAGGATTGGTGACCAGGGTAACCACGATGCGTACAGTTCGGCGCATGGGAGGAAAGGTAATGACCAAGTATTCTGGGGATGCATACCCTGAGGTCTTTTTTAGAGAAATGGAAGCTTAATGGAGGGAGGACGAGTGACGAGGTATGTTGGGTTATGGTTTGATAGGCACAACAATGAGGTGGTGGGCCGTGCATAGCGAAAACATAGCGAAAACTTGTTGGAATGGCGTGAAGTTAGAATTGCGCTCACTATCCGATTCTCGAGGAGCAATATACCCACCGCTATCAAGGATTACAATGGCAATGAACCCGCCTTCCCACATCTAGGCATGTGCGAGGGTCTGGGGAAAAGGTGCGAAAGCTTTACCACCCTCCCGTTGGGTGCACAAGCTGTATTCGACACTACAAGGTTGTGCGCGCGCTTGGTACATCCATTCTGAAACTCGCCGCCAGACGGGAAATTGGCAGGAATTAGCGGCTGACGTGGTTCACACATTCGAGTACCGAAGTACCAAGCAACCGGTTGATGAGGCGTTGTAGGCTGTCAAGTGCCTCACTCTGGGGGATTGCACCATGGCGGAAGATAGATTAGTAGACTTACTTTGTGGACCTAGCTTGGAAGCGCGGTTCGAAGAGGAGGAACCAGAAGACATACAATTTGAGCGCGCGTGTGCTGAAAAGGAGAAAGGAAAGATGGTATACGTTATTGATGGAGAGGAGATGGAGAGCCTGAATGTTGACCATTCGGTTGGGACGCGTGAGGTAGTTGACAGTGTGGATGCATGTGCGCGTGCATATCATGAACCACTCAAAACCAAGAAAGTTAACATCGGCTCGGAGAAGGAGCCCAAGGAAGCTATCATTGGGGACTACTGGTCGGACAAGGAAGTATCAAAGATCATCGATCTCTTGCACGAATTTGAGGATTTATTCCCGTGCTGATACCATGAGTTGAAAGGCATCCACCATTCATTAGGGGAAATGAGGATAAAGTTGAAAGATGGTGCGCGCCCGGTCAGGAAGAGGCCTTACAGGATGAATCCCAACATGTGCGTAAGGGTTAAAGAAGAGCTAGACAAAATGATAGCATCCGGTATCATTGAGGCTGTGGAGGAATCAGAATGGATAAGTCTAATGGTGATCAACATAAAGAAGGATGGGCGGATTAGGATATGTGTGGATTACAAGGATTTGAACGTTGTTTGTATCATAGATCCTTTTCCCAACCCCTTCACTGAAGAGATTTTGGAAGGAGTTGCTAGGCGCGAGGTCTATTCCTTCACGGATGGATTCTCGGGATATCACCAAGTAAGGATTGCCAAGGAAGACCAAGAAAAGACAACTTTTACCACCGAGTGGGGAAGCTTTGCATACATGATCATGCCCTTTGGATTGAGGAATGCGCCCGCTATATTTTCGCGCATAGTGTATGGATTGGTCAGGGACCATTGTGATAACTTGAGATTGATGTTTGAAAGATGTCGGAAATTGAGGATTTCCCTCAACATCAAGAAATGTGTCTTTGCAACTCCTTTTGGAACTTTGTTGGGGCATATCATATGCAAAGAGGGCTTACTGGTGGATCCCGTGAAAGTTGCAGTTATTGTGGGATTAGGGGAGCCCACCAGCCAAAGCACCGTGTGTGGATTTCTTGGGCACACTAGGTACTATAGAAAGTTCATTAAGGGATACGCCAAGATCGCCATGCCTTTGGAAATATTGCTCAGACATAAGAGTGTCTTTCAGTGGGGAGAGGCGCAGCAGAGGGCATTTGACACTCTAAAAGAAAGGCTTATCACCGCACCTATTCTACGATTCCCATGATGGGATAAACCTTTCCATGTCCATGTGGATGCCTCTGGTACAACAATGGGAGCCATTCTTGCTCAATCAGGAGAGGGGATTGTTGATCATCCCTTGTGTTTTGCAAATAGAAAGTTGACATGAGCATAATAGAATTATACAACGACCGAGCGCGAGGCATTGTCAATGATCTACCCGCTCCCCAAATTTAGGCAATATCTGCTGGCGACTCCCTTCACATTCTACACTGACCATATGGCCTTGAAGTATGTAGTAAACAAAGTAGTGTTGCAAGGGCGTATATGTCGTTGGGTACTTTTATTTAAGGAATTTGAATTTAGAGTGGTGGTAAAACCTGGAAAGAACAATTGTGGGCTGGATCATTTATCAAGGATTGATTCGGGAGAGGACGCGCAAAGTATCGAGGAAACCATGCCTGACGCGCAACTATTCAGGTTGCGGCGCGCGCCCTTGGAGTTAGAAGACATTGCTATTTTTCTCAAGGAAGGTGTGGCGCCCGAAGGGATGAAAGCACTAGAAAGGAAAAGGTTAGGCATACGCGCCATGCCCTTCATGTTGATCAATGAGGATTTGTATAAAATGGGCCGCGATGACATTTTGCGCCGGTGTGTATTAGAACATGAACGCATGGCCATTATGGGATTGCTGGAGGAAACTATGCTGGGAATGCAACCGCGCGCAAGATCCCAGTCACCGAACTATGGTGGGAGACGATTCACCAGGATTGCATTGAGTTTTGCAAGGCCTATGACCACTGCCAGTGCCTTGGAAAACCTAGAAGAAGGGATGAGATGCCCTTGCGCCCCATTGCCAGCGCAGAACCTTTTGAGAAATGGGCAATAGATTTTGTTGGACCAATCTCACCAGCTACGCGAAGGACTAACTCACGGTATATCATTACTTGTACTGATTATCTGACAAGGTGGGCAGAGGCCGTGCCCACTAAGGATTGGACCGTAGCCACAACTGCTAGATTTTTGTGGGAGAACATTATCAACAAGTATGGGTGCCCATTAAGTTTAACAAGTGATAGGGGCACTCACTTTTTAAATGAAACCATCAGGATTCTATTGGCAGAATTCATGGTAGCCCATCACAAGACTACCCCTTATCACCCTCAGGCAAATGGGACTGCAGAAGCATTCAACAAAATCCTTAGTCACACATTGACTAAGATATGTGATGTGGGTAGGGAGGATTGGGATGACAAGGTGTCAACAGTTCTTTGGGCATACAGAACAACGTATAAAAGATTGAATAGGGCCACACCATTTAAATTGGTGTTCGGCGCGGAAGCAGTTTTGCCGGTCGAATTCATGATACCATCTCTTCGTATAACGCGCGTAGGAGAATTGGACAATGAGCAAGAGCTGGAAGAAAGAATAGATGAATTGATAAAGTTGGATGAAAGACGCTCACCAGCAAGATGGAGCCAAACAACTGAGAAGGCAAAGCAAAAGGCATGGCATGACTGCCATATTAAGAACACATAGTTTGAGGTTGGCCAGATGGTATTGCTATATGATTCAAAATTTCTACGCCATCCTAGAAAGTTGAAGGTGCATTGGTTGGGTCCTTATGTAATTTCATACATCCTTGATTCGGGCACGTGCCTATTACAAGCGCTGGATGGAACAAAATTACCTTTATACTTCAATGGGAGTAGGCTGAAGCCCTACTATAAATAATGCTTCTTGGTGTTTGTAAATAAGGCAGTTTTGCCAGTTAGTTTAGAATTTCCTTTTGTGCTTTTCCTTTCTTGTATTTCCCTTTCGCGTTGTTGTTTTGTTTTGCGCTTTGGGTGCCGGTAACCTTATTACTTTTTGACTTATGAATGTGCAAAGGACCGCACATCATTTTAGTTTGGGGTGAGATGATGAAGAGAAACTTGGATTTATTTTGCTAGGAGGATTTGGGTCGGTGGCAAAATGAGGTTACTTTGGAAATCCACGTACAAAAGAGAAAAAGCCCAAAAACATGAGGTAGGTGAAAACAAGAATCACGAGGATGGAAGAAGTGCCTTTGGTGCCGGTAACACGCACGCAAGAGTCTTCTGTCAAGATGGATTGTTTGCGTGCCAGAAGGTTGGAAAAGTTTTCGCACAAGGATTGGGCGTGTAAGGAGAAGCACTGAAGTCGGGTTTTGTTTGAAAACACCGCATTAAATATTATCGTATGGTGGTAAGTAGCCTAGCCTTAAATGTGTAAAAGCGGGAAAAGCTATAAATACAAGAGTGGGCATTTCATTATTTCACTTTGCAAACACAAGAAGAGCGATTTTCTTTCAAGAGCTAGGGTTTCGAAAAATGGCTCGTGCGAAGGAAAATCCCAAGAACTTAAGCGCAATCGGTCTGTTGGATCCACAAACTAGAGCATAAGTGATTCACGGGTGTGAGGAACGTTGTGAAGAAGCACCGTGATCAAAGGAGAAAAATATGAAATTAGGGTTTGTGTTTTAGGGCACGGTGCGCACGAGGAAAACTTTCAAACAACTCGCAAGTTAACCTGGGAATGAAAGCAAAGGGTGCAATGACGGCCACGAAACCAGTTGATAAACCTGCAAAACAATCCAAGAAGGGAAAGGGTAAAGGAAAAGGAAAGAAGAAACAAGAAGAAATACCCTTGGATACAAATGAGGAATGGTACTCGAAGATGCAATACCCAGATGGGGTTTTGCTAGGGAAAGAGTGGGAGTCCCACATAAGAAAGATGACCGTGATCGACTACAATCACTAGTCAAGTACAATCGCGAAGGAAATGGCGCTGGAGCTGGTGCGCCCCACAAATAAATGAACACCTGATGGGTTGCTGATCTACAGCGACGTGGTCAAGGTGAAAATGGAGAAGGTAGGGCTTCTCCAACTTTTCGAGTTACCATATTTTGGGAAGCCCGAGCGCTTGTACCAGTGGTTGATGACGCGCATACATGAAGACTTCTTCTGCTTCACAGGGTGCAAAATGCATATAACTCCCCAACTAATTTCACGCTTCACATGCCTAAACTGTGAAGGGGGCGCGCTCGAAGATGACCTCCTGGACGAGGAGGCAATCAAAGAAACCATAGCATCCCAGGAATTGAAGAAGGGATCAAGGTACTACGACGTCTCGGATGTCAGCGATTTGGTGATGAAGATGGCCGCGCACCTAGTCTCCAAGTTGAATGGACAAGAAAGGTGGACCCAGGTGAGCAAGCCCTGGCTGAATGTCTGCAGGAAAGTCACAGAGGGCACCATATACAACCTCTCCCAATATATTGCAGATGGAATCATAAGTAGCGCGGAGAAGGGAGGAAAGATCTTATTTGGAAACATTCTGTTGAAAATTGTGTTCTCAGAAGTCGGGGTGCCGGATGCATCCGACAAGTTCGTGTGGGAGTACCCTGCTGAAGATCCTTCACCTGCGGAGAGGTTTCAGAAATACACATGTGAATCAATGATAGGGGTACACAAGGCACGCTTAGACAAATGGTATATGCACCTTAGGAACACATTCGGGGCTGAATGGCGGATCCCTGAACAACTCCCCGCGGCGACCAAAGGAGAAGTAGATTTCGCAGTCTACCAACACTTCTGTATTGGTAGGTTCATTTTGGTCGATGGAAGCTGGAGTCCATGGTGCAAACTCCCATTCTCGTTTACTGCCCAATTTTTCCAAGTGGGAGTAAACAGATACAAGGAGTCGAAGAAATTAAACCTTGACTTGTCCACCCTTGACAGAGAGCACAAGGAAATGAGGAAGAAGCTGGTCTACCCAGAGAAGTGCGCGTACGTTGAAAGGTACATGTCACATGATGTGCATATTGTAAGGCCTTTGACCTTACCTATTGCTGGGAGCAATGCCACAAGGATTTACCTACGCATAAGGCCAAAATTTGAAAAGGGCGCATACGTGGAGGATGAGATATCCATCCCAGACGACCCTACTGGAAGGAAGAAGCCCGCGCCAAAGCGTAAGGAGAGGGAAGAGAAAGAGGAACAGAGGGTGGTGGAGAAGCAAGATGTAGGTACCACGGGGACAAGTACCTACGTCCAGAAGAAGAAGAGGACGGTGGTCAAGGAGAAGACCCCAGAACCTACAAAGCCACCATCCCCTGAGGAACCCTCAGATGAAGAGAAGACCACATCCCCGACTCCAGAGTTTTCAGCAAAGGAAGAAGAAGAGGGGATGGAAGAACCAGAGTTTGAGGATACAGACGACACGAACACCTATATAGGAAAAAAGGATGATGATGAAGAGGAAGAGCTGGAGGTAAATCAGGAGCTGATTGATGTCCACGATTTAGAGGAAGAGGAAGCAGAAGATGCAAATGATGCTTTCATCTTTGTAAGGAGGAAGGGTGCCCAAGCGGAGGAAGGCGTGTAGAATGAAGAAAGGAGCGAGGGGGCAAGTACCAAGGAGCCAGATATGCCCAAGCTCACTCAGGAGGAGGTGGATGAGAAAGTGACAAGGGAGGTGGAGAAGATGATTAATACCTTGGTTGACGAGGAATTGGAGCGCAACGCAGAGCTCGTGCTCGGTGAATTCAAGGAAGAGAAAAGGGAGAAGAGTGTGAGTAGCACAAAAGGCCCAACTCTTACAGTGACTGTTCCAAAGGGCGTGCACACGGGAAGTAAATGCGCTCAGGAAGGAAAATCAATGATGGGGTATGTTAATGACCCTAGCAAAGTTTTGCGTGCACGCTTCCAGAGTACCATGCCCACCAATGAGCTCACCGCCATGGAGTCCTTTGATCCTGAGGGTGGATACCCACACACAAGAAAGATGCTATCGTGGGCGTTCGACTCCCACCTTGATGAGCCTGAGTTCGAGGTTAACCAAGGGGCGATACTAGAGCTATCCGAGACAAAGGGGGTCAACCCCATCATAAACGCACAACAACTGTCGGATGAGCAAGTATGTAATGCGCTCAACAAAGTCTCCGTGGAGGTAGAGGCAAGGCTCTTCTGTAGAAATGATAGGGTTAAAGTCTTGGAGGACTTGATGGAGAAGAGGAAGGAAGAAATAGTTGAGCTAACAAAGGAACTCAACCTTGAAAAGCTGATTAGCACTCAACTACAATGAGAATTACAAGAGGAGAAAGATAAAGTGTGTGAAGTTTCCAAGAAGGTGGAGCTCATCTCCCAGGCTATTGTCATGAAGCACCCAGACCTTAACCCTCCCATGCAAAAATATGGTTCCCCCTGGAGTGTCTTGAGGACTTGACTCGGATCCTCACCATGGAAAGGAAGCCTTTGGCCTTGGAGTCGGCAGAGGATGTAGCTGCGCGCTTGGAGCAGGAGGAAAAGTTGAAATTCATCGCGCTCGTAGCTGAATACAACAAGGTGCTTGTTGATGTAAAAGTAGCTGCACAAACCGCTGGGGTCACATATGACCATTGCACGGATCAGGACAAGGTGACAAGCATGCTGCTTGCCAACGACGAGGCCGAGCTGAAGGACTTCAGGGAAAAGAATAAAGGCAATAGAGTAGAGTGAGAAAAGATTCTAGCCGAAGTAGAAAGAAAATATGAAGCTATTGAGATCCTTCGGGTCTCAATCAAAACCCGGCTTAAAGAGCTCTACACAGGTCATTACGAGGAAGATGGATGCCTTGGAAGATCAAGCTAAGGAACTGGAAATGGCGGTAGATACCATAAACACAAAGGGGGAAGGATTAACCTTCGATGAGGTGAGTGCATTGGTTGGTGACCTTTGCAAGAGGGCGCAGGATGAAGTCAGCGCTTGGAATACACTGGAGGCCGACCTGCAGCAGAATTTTCCCCTTCTTCTTCTTTAGGCAGTTTTCCTTCTATTCTCTCTCTTCCCCATTTCTTTATTCTTTCCCTCCATTCTTTTCCAAGGCAAGGCCTTGCCTTTTTGTACTACATTCTTTGAAAAGGTTCTCGAGGGTGGAGAATAGGTGAAGTGTGGGGTAATGTTGGGACCCTAATGTAGCTACCAAATCTTAAAGGTGCGTAGGCGCACACGGCTGGAGGAAGCACGCAAGTTAAGGCACGTAAGGTAGGATTCAAAAAGGGTTCTTGGAGAACCAAGGACACGCGCACCCACAAAGCACAATTTGGGACTTAGCCATTTTCAGCCTTTTGGACAGAACACATGAAGAACATGTTCCGTTTGGATAAGGTTCTAGCCTGGCAACAGGGTGTCCTGGAAGGAATATACCTTGCGATAAGAAGATCCAAAAATCTAATCATGACATGGAGAGGCATGCGCCTGAGGCGATCCACACCTTGACACTTGGGGCCAGATCTGAGGTTGCAGAGGAGTTTTTTGGAGATCAGATGCCTATATATATGTGCGCCCTTAGCAAAGAAAGGAGGAGAACCCGAGGAAGGAAGCGGAGCTCTACAGAATTACTGCGAGAACTATGGGATAAAAGGGGTAGATGATTATAGGAAGGATGTAATAAGGGAATGGGGAATGTAAATTTTGTTTCGAAAGTCTTCATGTATGGATCCAGATATGACGCATGACTACGGTCTCCCCTTTTGTGATATTCTTTAGTAATGCTATGAATGAATATGATAAGGTTACCATGATAATTGTATTAAGATCTTCTCTCTGTATTATCTGCATATTTCTATTATGCTTTTGTTCTTGTATAATCATGAACCTTATTTGAATGTTAAGTCTATTTGTGGATTTACAACTTCCTAGTTCTGTTAATTCTGTTAAGCGCTTTTACTTTTGATATGACTGAAAGGGTATAGAAGCCATTCTGAGCTCTATAGCTTTTTCATGTCCTTTAAAATCACTAATTCAAGATCATGAATGATGCCTTCCACTAAACTCACATAAAAGAGAGACTCGACTCCCTCTCACGCGCCTCGGGTGAGCGCCCAGTGCCCGCTGGGTGATAGGCCGGCGCGCATGAGGTTCCCTTGTTCTTGGTGGATGCAAAAATGACTACTTGTTGGGAATCGTGACAAAGTTGACCACACATGGGAAGGTGATGGAATTGGCTATGAGTTAAGCTTGTATTCGACTTAGTGTCGGATGTGGGTTACTATGTTTGAAAATCATTCCTAATATTGTTCCAAATGCAAAAGCGTGTGAAACAAAAAGATGGTGGTTTATATGACATTTTATATTAATATATATTTATAAGAATGTATTATTATAATAAGAGGTTTGGATACCCAAAGAGTTTGTGGCATTATGGTGTTTAATGTTTTAGAATAATGCAATGTAAAAATAGAAAGTTGTAAATTCCAGATCAACCAATCTGAAATCAGAAATATATTTGGTTGTCGCATAGTCATATAAGTTGAATTTAAAATTAAATAATCACATTTGTATTGTTTTTTATTAAGCCTGTTATGATCAACGTTATCATTAAAAATTTATATAATGTTCCATATTAGAAGTGAAGGTGGTTGTTTTGGAAATCAATGGTGAAGATGGAATTAGTGCAGTAAGGCATTGATCAAATGGATCACATCCCTCCACTCGCCTATGGTGTTTTACAAAATTTGTTCCTTGCGAACCTGATAGATTGACATGCCTTACAAAAACTCCATGGTTGTTGCTATGTTTTGTCAACATCGACACAACCTATTGGTGAATACTTAAATGAAACATAACTGATTGCACTCGGCCCATGTGGCTTTCACATTATGTTGTCGTGCGATGAGCTCCCTTCCGAGCCCAACCAAACCAAACCAAACCAAACCAAACTCATCATTTTCAAACTTGGATTTCATTCTTAAAACAAAACTTTAGTTTGTAATATATGCTTTCATTCAATCCTTGTGCCACGTGTGAGAGGCTTTGTAAGAAATATAATCAAGGAATGATGAAATAACGATATGGACATCTACAACTCTGATAAGGATAGGTGAAATGATATTTCGAGTAACAAACACAACAAGAAGACTAAGGGCGTGGTCGGAAAGTGCAAAAGTGTGAGATATACAAACACATTTTTGGCTCAAATAAATGAAACTTCTTTTTAAATTGATTAAAATCTAAAATCCATGTCATTCACAACTTTAGATGGATTCATTTTGATGTCTAAGGTTTAAAATTTTCTTCTTAAATGCTTTAATGCATAGGATTTCCAGGTCTCAAATTGACATATTGCACAAGATCATTGATGGTTCTCCATTGAGCTAGAGTTCTGTGACGGAGACCATGAATGGATTCCATAATTTCGTGGTTATTCTCTAGTCAAGGGCACAAGCATGGACTGACACTTTGCATGTGCAACTTTTACCATAGGATAAAAATAATTGCCAATGATAATTACTTGTACATTTTTTTCATTGCACTAGTCGCTAAGGGAATGGATGTACATACTCTTCCTGAATTGAAGCTGTTCAGTTAGAGTGGTAACGACAAGAACAACATACACAACAATTTTCTATCAAGCTCTTGAAAGTGGACCCTATAATTTGAAGTATACTAACAATTACATGTGAGTGGTGTAATGGACATGCCGATAGGGAGGAACAAATGACAAACAATGCAGGAGGAAGTGGGAGGAATATTGTCGAGTATAAAATCAATCTTAATAGTTGCCAACTTAAAAATCCTCAATGGATTTGTAACTTTTTGGGACTATTGTAACTACACTATTAATACACATTGTAAGGGGCACAAAAAGTTGATAACTTTAAATACTATTAATAAAATATTTAGCAGTTACATCAAATTGCAAGGCACATTAATTCATGAAAAAAACCAATAAGAAAAAATGTTATTTACAAAATTGAATCTGTAGCGTTGCTCATAGATGTAAAAGAAAAACATGTGTACACATACTCACTACCCAAGGACTTACATAAATATCGTTTTAAACAAACATTAAAGTTCTCCCCTGATACTAACATTAATGTAAAATGAAGGACATCTTTAAACGTGTGTCTTGGGTGTAACTATATCCAATAAAAAATGACTCGTTAGGAAAATTATATCTAGTGCTCACGATAATTAATGTTTTGCTGTATAGTAATTATTATTTAGTAAATTGTAAGTCAATGATTTGTTATATAGTTGTTATATAAACAACTAATAGCAAATATATTGTTATGCGAGTTTAAAATACTCACGTAGATAGTTTGAGAGGTTTGAGTTATTATAGCCAACTCCTGAAGTATAGGGGGGCTATTTCCTATAAATTTGTATATTTGTATTGTAAAAGTTTGAAGGAGCTTATTGAATATCATTAGTAATTTTTGTTGTGATCTCTCTGTAAATTTGTTGTATACTTCCTATTTGGTATTAGAGCATATAGGTCTAACAAAGGGGATTCTTCATCTGGTTTCTTGTCTCCATTTTTATCCGCATTTGTTTGTGTGCCCAACCTTGTGAAGTAAAGAGGGTGTGTGGTCTACCAAAGCTAGATAGAGATTAAACCATAGCTATCCATTCAAGAACTGACCTAAAATAATCTCGCCAACATCCGTATTGTCTCTTTATGTGCACGCAAATCTTGTTTTGTTGAGAGTCGGCTGAAAACCTGCGTCACTTTATCTTTGACAGTGATCGTCAATGATTCTGACAATCATGAATGATTTTGATAATCGTCATCGATTATGTTTACAATCACCAATGATTTTGTGGATCACCATCGATCCTCGATGATCTCCAATGATCACTGTGGTGAACAAATATGTGAATTTTTATAGTGTTATACCCTTTGATTCATAGGTGATTTGTCTAAATTTGGTATTGGTCAATAAAGTCTATAATTTATTATCAAGGTGTTTAAGAGTAGTTTGTGGTAAATAACATTTATTTGCAGTATTTTACAAAAATAATTGTGATTGGATTTGTAATAGTCTTTGTGTCTCATCATTGTCAAGATTAGTCAAAATTTGTGTGTCTAGTCTTATATTGAGTCATCAAAAGAGTCAAAAGAAAATTGAGCTATGGTAAAATTAAAAAATTTTGCCTTATAGACGCATTATTGCTGGAACACGACGTCCAATATGTAAAGTATCAAGAGAAAAGAATTCACGAAAATATTGAAGCATGCTATGATGGAGATACTGAATTTGAAAACGCTCAACCACGAAAACGTTAACGCTTGATAGCACACAAATATATAAAGAGCCTCAATGTCAGATCAAAATGAATTAGCAACATCTATTGGAGGACGGAGGCTGGAGGTCAATCAAAGACCTCTCATTAGTTGCCAATGACGAGGCTACATTTTGTTATGGTGACTTTTTTGTGGGGTGAGTATTTACTTTTAGTTTTTTCGGTGTGCTTTTTGTCGTGTTCAAAGTTCCAGGTTCAATATTCTTCTATTTGAAGTGTTACTCTTTGAATAAGTGGAAATTTCACATTGAGGGGGGGACATGATCGAATGTTCTGTTTCCAGTTTTCCAGTTTGTTATGTGTGAGCAAATTTTCCTATGTTATTCCCTACAATGAGATATTGATGTGGTCTCATAATAGTACTTGACACATGATGATGTGGTTGTAGGTAAATCACTTGAAACCTTCATTTTTGGTTTGCGGTACTCCACTTGTAAAACCACCAGTTTTGGTTTGTGGTTAACTGTTTGAAAACCTTATGTCAGGTTTTTGATCATCCTGAAATAAAAATCACCAAGTCATGAAAGTAGGTGCAAGTACAAAAGCAATTTTTCCCCATGTTCGCACTGGGGGGAATGTTAGGAAAATTATATCTAGTGATCACGGTAATTAATGTTTTGCCATATAGTAATTATTATTTAGAAAATTTTAAGTTAGTGATTTGTTATATAATTATTATATAAACAACTAATAACAAATATATTGTTATGTGAGTGTAAAATACTCACGTAGATAGTTTGAGAGGTTTTAGTTGTTATAGCCACCTCCTAAATTATAGGGGGGCTATTTCCTATATATATATATATATTGTAAAAGTTTGAGGAGCTTATTGAATGTCATTTGTACTTTTTGTCGTGATCTCTCTGTAAATCTATTGGATACTTCTCACTGCTAGTCTTGTAGCATAATAAATACAACCCCTCAATTATCTAACCTTTGTGCAAGAGTAAAGAACCCTCACTAAAGTCAACCAACTCTTTCCCCTGTAGTCTCGCTAGAGACATAATTTTGCCGAGATGCCAAATATTTTGTGGGTACAATGATTATGTCACTAGCCTAGTTGACAACTAGAGAATTGCGCTAATTAGTCTTTCAATGGCATGCATTAGTGTTTTGGGTGGACAGGTGAGTTGATTGATTACACCGCAAATTTTCCTTCACTCCATGTTAAAGAGGGGACCTTGCTTGTCATTTTTTGCAACACTTGATTCCAATAGTTGATATAGAACTGGGAGAATTAAAAAATGACTTAAAGGGTGGTTTACTAATTTTGATTTTAGAAATGAGGGTTGTCCTCGCCCTATGGCTGATCACCAATATGTCATTTGTCAACGAATCCCCACAACCAATCATGCATGTCTGATTCCTAGAACGTCTTAGAGGACAAACTTAATACTCGACAATATTTCTCCCACTTCCTCTAATGTTTCTGTTTTCCTCCTTCCTATCAGCTTATACATTGCACTGCTCACGCGATTGCTAGTTATTTAGTAACAAGTGACACATACTGTCTTATTTATGTTGAACATATTCTAGTATTTGGTGTATATTTTAACCTTACCAAGTCTAACCTTGTTGAGTCTAATGATATATATATATATATGGGGCACTCGACCCCCTCCTCGACCTATCAACCCCAACTCAAAACCCTATAGGTTAGGCTATATAGAGAGACAATAGTTCCTCCTCATCCCAATAGGGCTCCTCCAACTAAGCTCACATGCATGCGCGCACGCACACACATAAATGAGTTGAGCGGCCATCTCTCCACACTCTTGATCTTGACCCCGAGAATTCATTCATTTGTTGCCATATCTACATATAGGGCGCCCTAAATAGGGCTTTAATAGAAAGTCGAACAAACATCTCCCATGTCCACCCCACCCCATATAGAGTTCTAGTTGTAGATAGGGTTTAGTCGGAGTCTCGAGAGATCTATTTACATATCCCTGTCACAACGTATTATGTCAGGCCCCTATCTATATATGTTCATGATGTGGAGAATCACTATCCATAGTTCTAGTTCTAGTTAGAGTTCTTTAACTAGTTTGAGCCTGACTAGATCAAGAAGCCAAGAATTTTATTATCTTAGTTGGGGAGTTATATCTTTCCCATCCTCGAGGGGAGGGGAGAGAAGAGTATTTTATTATGCTATGCCCTCCATGTGGATATACAGGGGGTGCCAAATAGGGGTGCCCTAGATAGATATATATCCCCGACCGCCTCCCACTGAGGAGGGTAGGGGTCGATCCCACCATATATAGATAAGGGGACGCCAAATATAGATAGGCTACTTCTCGAGCCCCTATGAATTCTAAGGGTGGGGCCCTATAGCCCTATATATCTATGTGGAGGGTGGGGGTGTGGGTGGGGAAGGGACTGTTAGCCTTCCCCAATCCGAATGATGTATGAAGATGAAAGCTTGAATGAGAAAACATATATGCAAGGTCTTAATGGCTACTATATAGTAACAAGTGCCACATTGTTGTATTATATCAGTCGAAGATATTGTAGTTGAAATTAAAGATGTTTAATTGTATTAAATGAATGTTATATTAGTAATTGCAATAAAATAGTGAAGTACATCGGGAGTGTTATTTTTTGAATGTAAAGTATTTTATAAGGATATTTTTGAATAAAAAATATTATATTTAATTGTATTCAACAAATGTTATATTAACAATTGCTCTAAAGTTGCAAGTAGAGAGTAGGGGATACAATTTTTTTAATTACTTACAAACTATTTTCATATAAGCATTTTTTAGATATGAAGTATTATTATCTAAAAAAAGGTTGTCTCCCACCATTATGATTTTTATTTATTGTTTATGGCTATTTTTTTTCTTGAGTTACCTAGGGAGAGGGCCCTAACCCTTGTGGCATCACCAATCCACATCGGTCGTGGAACCATTTGACGAGCCCACAAATTAAACCACATTATCGTGGTGCCCTATTACCAGGGTATCCAAACCAGTGATAGTGAGACGTCTTACCATAGAGCCAAGATTTGAACCTTAGACCTCACAATTACTAGGAAGCCCAAGAACCATTACACCACTACCCGTTGGATTGTTTATGGCTAAAATTTAGTGATGGTCAAATATTTCATTTTGTTTAAATATTTAATATTGGTAGTACACTAGTTAATTGTTGTGGTATTAGTGTTTTTATTAATTATTGGTATCCAATAATTAATTGTTATGCTATTATGATATCATTGTGTTTATTAATTATTAGTATGAATGATATTAATTAGTAAGAAATTAGTTTATTTGTGTTTTTTATATTATAAAGTATTGAATCAGTTGATATGATAAATAAAATATTTATAATAAAGATAAAAATGTTAATTGATGTGATGGAGCTAACATATAATAAAGATAAAGATGTTGGTACGAGATTAGTTACTTACTTTAATATTAGTTTATTTGTATGTTTATATTATAAAACTTTTATATAAGAAATAAAATATTATAAAAATTTCACTCTTAAACAATATTTTATTTTATTTTAATGTCAAAATTTTAAATTATTAATACATGGAAATAGTAACATATAATTGAATAAAAGATTAAAATTATTAAATTCAATTATTGATTGAAATTTGTCATCTATTAAATTTGAAATATTTTGGTATGCAAATTTTGGATGCAATAGGAAACCCATTTTTATGCCTTCAACATAAGTTTTTTTTTGAAATAATAGATTTTGATTAAAACAAATCTTTGTCTAAAACAAATTTAGTATATCTTAGAAAGAAAAAATATCTTGGCAAGTAAACTCTTTTCAAACGTTTAATTTGTTATTATAAGTGCAAAAGGGTATTGAATTGTCAATAAAATTAAACCATTCAAATGACAATTCAATGGCTTATTATTTCATTCAAAATAACTTGAGGCTTGCATTAAGTTGGTCATCCAAAATCACTAGGGACTTGCATTAAATCACATAATTAGGGAGGGAGACGTTAAGAGGGGTTTGAACATGATCATCATCACGCCAATTCTTCATTCCTTGTTGTTACACCATTGTCCACTATCAATCCTTAGTGGCCTTCAATGGCATAAGGAAACATTATTATGTTTGGTGTGCCACTACCCAGATGGGGTATCATTGTGCCTTTGGTGTTGCAAAATAGTTCACAAAGTTAATATATATGGCCACCCCACATTCTTGTGCAGAGTAGCCTTTTGGGTTATGTGCCCTTTCTACCAAGGATGACCCGCCTCCTTCTGCTAGTGTTGCTATTGCTTGTGCTTGACCTTTTGCTTGTTTGTTTTATGATATACTCTCTAGCACTTTGGATTTGTAGTTGTCACTTTGGCATTTTTTTTCCAACTTTTAAGCCATGAGTTTTTTCAGCATAGAGATTGGGTTGTGTTTTCCATTACTTAATATAACATCTTCCAATAAAATTACTCCTATAGTTATAACGAGAAGCATTTCTGACTCTAACCACCATACATAAGGGCCCAATGAAACTTCTAACCATCATAATTGTCATATTGAGTGGTTCTAAGAGTGTATTGGTATTGATATGTATTTTTTCTCTTAGAAGAACATAAGTGCTCTTCACAAAATTCATGGATGTATATGCACAAGTATCTTGAATAAATTGAATACAACTTGAAGATTAAACATAAACCTTAAGAATCCCAACTGACATTTAGTACAAAAACACAATTGATAGTGGGACACAATCTTGGATCAATGCTCATTTTGTAACCACTATACTTGCAAGAGATCAACAAGAATTGTGCTAATAAAAATGTATGGAAGAAAATATAAGGTGGGGGCGTCTTAGTTGGAATTTAGTGATCCTTGTTCTTCATTGTTCAAATAAACGCTGTGATCCACCATTTTAAGCAAATCCATATACTTCTTTACAAAATAATTTACATTGTTGAATACGTTTAAAGTCCCTTTTGATCCCCTGATGTGTTTAGTACATAGAATCCCTTTGAAACTAATATCATTTGTCTCTTAAAAATGGCATAAGGATTGGGTAGTTATTTGATAATATCATGCCATTTTAACAATTATGTTTTACATCGGAAACAATGTTGTACTTTATATAAGATTGCTTTCATACAACTTATTGCATCTATTGTATTAAATTTAGTCTTTAGCCGCAAAAAACAATGGCATATGGCTTATTGAAATTCATATGATTAGGAAAGAAGTCCATGGATTGGTAGATTTCAAGATTTCTAATGACTCTTCTTAGGGCAAAAACATTTTGACATTCGGACGTAGGTTGATAGAGTGTCATGTACTCGAGACTTGGTACGTTCTCTCCTCTATGACTGATTCCTCTTGCATTAATTTCTTCATAAATAATGACACTTTCTACTTTTGAATGCTACCACCATCAATATCCACTACAAATAATGCTTACATATTGACAATGGTTTGACGAAAATCTGACACCTTTGGCTAATGAAGCATTAGAAAATAAAAGATTGTGGGATCTAAGTAGTTATTACAGACTAATAGGTCTATCATCCACTTCCATAGACTTGAAATTGGTTAAGATGCAACCAATGATGGGTTTGAGTGTTAGGAAAAAAGGGAAATCAAAAAATGTGAAAGCACCAAGTACTTAATAAACTCATAATAGTTTTGAAACTTGTTTATAAATAGATATCACAAGATCGCTTGAGAGGGTAGCCTCGTTTAGAGAAAATCTTGTTAATATATCTTCCTCATCAACTTTTTTGAGAGAACAACCTCATTTAGAGCAAAGTTCATTCACAAAAAATAAATTTCCTCATATTTTCCTTATAAATCAACATATAAACAATACGACCCAAACTATAATGCTCAATGGTCGACCTTATAACAACACAGGTGTTCAAGCTTCATATCAAACCCTAACTCTAATGATTAAGGGTTAGCCCCACACACAAAATAAGCACTTGAGCTAAATGACAACTATGACAATTATAATGGAAAAATAATAAAATATGGTTAGGATTTTAGGGTCATAATATGTTGCCCTACTTCGGAAAGAATTTTCCTAAAAAATTAAGTCCTAAATGACATCTTGTGGTTGCATCCTCCACCATTGGATCATAAGCCAACGATGGCACAGTTGTAGAGTGTGCACATTTTTTTGGTGAAGATAACCCCAGGTTTGAGATTGATGGAGCTCTCCTCATCCAACTCTAGAAAATTTATCTTCACATGAACCAATTTCTTAAGGATCTTTAAACATGATACATAAAAAGTAAGATGAATAGTAAAAATGGGGATAGTTACAATTTATTCACAACGGCAATAATTTGTTGTAACACTTTGTGCAGTCCATAGAATCTTGATGCTAACATTTGACTACCTTTAAGCTTTAAAACCATTTGTTCTGAAGGACATTGATCTTCTTGTTGCTTCATCTTATTATGAGTTTTTTCCACATTGTCCTTTAGAGTTAGAAGTAAGGTTTCCGAGTGACATAGTGTTGAATTGATGTCGCACACCTTCGAGCTACACAAAAGGTGGGATATAAGGGATGGTGGAAATAGACCATACACGAATTCATAGGACGTAATCTTGGTTGAAGTGTTGTACCACCATTTAACAAGAGGCAACTGTAAGCACCCAAAACTGCACATGCTACATTGTCGGAACGGTAAAATCTCTAATGATGATAAAAAAATCTTCCAACATAAAAATGAGGTCTAGATCCTTCCCCCTTTCCTTTGCATCATTCCTTTGACTCAAATCAACCCTTCTGTTATGTCCGCAAACTTTTATTTTTCTTGTAAGACCACTTTTTAGCTTTTTCTTTGTCCTAAGCGGCGGTTGCACAACCGCCTTGATGGTTGCGTAACCACCCCGACAGTTGCATAACCGCCCCTCTACGCAGATTGATGGTCCTGTCACTTAAAAATATTGACTTAAAACATACATTGACTTAAAACATACATTTTTTAACCCACATTTAGATTTCGGGAGTGATTTTCTCACTCGTTTCTCAACCATTTTGCCTATTTTTGGACTCGTTGGAATCATGTTGATTTTCTCTTCCTCTTTGGCTATATTTAGAATGTTGAATACCTCTCCTTTTGCTAATTTGTCACTTCTTCTTTGACACATGTAGTTGACTTCTTCTTTCCCAAATTTCATAAAAAGCCAAAATTTTACCTATATGAGAGGTTGGATTTTTCACATTCTTGAGGTAGAGTTATGTTGCTGAACTTTGAGAGGAATCACATAGACAACCAACTCTTTTCTCTGTTCTTTCCTTCCATTTTCTTTCAGTCATTTCTTGCACCAAGTTAGCCACAACCAGTGTTTTATTTTCTTTACTACCAACCAACAACTGTACATTCCTGGATCAATTAGACTTCATCTTTGAAAGAGGATACAAAGCTGAGGATACAATAAGCACATCTCACCTTTGGGAAACTACCACAATATAATAGTAACCATGTTGGGGTTGTACTTAAATTCTTTAAAGCTTTAATCAAATTTGTATTTGTTAGAATATAAATAATGCATTGTTTTGAGTTGGTAGAATTGTAGAAGTGGAAGATTTCATCACTTCCTGAATGTATTTATTTTATTTCTAGTATTTCTTTCAAAAAAATTCTTACATACATCTTCCCTTGATAACTTCTTCATGACTTATCCCTGTGAATCTGCTCGGGAATTTAGATGGAGGAAGAATTGAAGAAATCCTTGTACATCTTTTATTTCTTTTAATTAGTTTAGATTTACTTATGTCGGGGAAAGTTCATACGACAAAGAGGAAATTGCTTCTGAGAAGCTTTACCTTTCTAGAAAACTTGAGGTAGAAGCTTTTCCAGAAGAAGTTTATTTTATTTTATTTAGATTAATAATTTTTGAATACATTCTTTTAGAATAGAATTGTCAGACAACTATGCAACAGAGGAATAGCCACATCCTGCTATTCTCTGTTTTTAGATTATTTTATTAGAAGTTGTAGTATTTTATTTTAATTAAATTCCTGTGTCTGTAGAATAGTTTATTTATTTGTTTTATCTAAGTTTTGAAAAATACATAAAAAAATGTTAGCTGTTTAATTAATTTTATATTAATTCATTTCTTTTTCATACGAATACAATAGATGGTATTTCATTTTGTTTTATTTAATTAATTGGGAATGAATCTAGTGAGTTAAACGAATTAACACACTTGTCTTTTATTAAAACTATATTCACTTCTTTGATTTATTTAAAACAAACTTTCAACGTAGTTTAGCAAATAAATCATATCAAACAATTAAACAATAGGTAACTTACGCGACCCGTACATAGCCTTTAATTCCCCTTTGGTCAATTCAACTACTAGGAACTCACACTACCTGATCTTAGTCCCTGATTCTCCAATGGTTGTCCATCATCATTCCCCCAATCCTACACATGTCTGCTATCCTGGCACGACCTTGGGAGGTTGAGTGCGTCTGAAATCACATGTTGATTTTCAGGTGTACAACAACCATTTGGCCAGGGAAGTTTGTTATTCCAAGATAAAACAACAAACATAGGTCTTCGGGCACTTGTTGACAATCTTCGTTCGACCATCAATTTAAGGGTGATATGACGAGATTATTTTTGGTTGTCTTCTCTATTACTTAAACAAATCTCGCCAAAAGTTTCTAGTGAATGTGGGAACACGATATGAAATAGTAGAAGAGGGCATTACCATGAAGGATTTTTTTTGGTCAATGTAGTTTTGTGTCACGATAGAAGTGTTAAAAGGGTGGGCCAATGAGTAGATTTTTGGACATTTGGAGAGGTGGTCGACCACCACAAGGAATAGAATTTGGAAATCACTCAATTAGGTCCATAGAGATTATTCCATACAGTTGTGGGTTTTGGTAAAGTTGTAGAGTACCACAAGCTTGTATAATCTCTACCTTAAGACACTCACATATATCACATTCTTCCACAAATTATTTTATATCCTATTTCATACCATCCCATAATAATTTTATTTTAACTCGTGTGTATTTATTTGAGAACCTAGAATGCCCTCACAAAAGGTGACGCATAAAACAATTTATCTCGAAGAACATACTTTATAAAAAAGTGGACCCCATGCAAGGGAATCTAAACTGTGGCTATTGTGGGTCTAGAATGTTGTCTTAGGGATATTTTCTTCATGTAAGGGAATCTAAATGGTATTCAAATCACATATCTAACTTGGAGAAGAAGTGGACCCCATGCAATTTATCCAATGATTCCTCACTCACACAAACAAGGAATTTATTCTTAATTGTTATCTTGTTTAGCCCCTGAAAATTCACACACAACTGCCATGACCCATTTTTTTTAGCAAATGAGGAGCATCAAAGAGGATTTCCAACTAACACTTGGCTGAATGATCCCTATCTCAAGCAATTCCTTGACTATATTTGTAATTTTCATTCTATTCATGTAAGGATTATTATAATACAATCAAATATTCAATTGTTGACTCCCCAAAACTAGTTGTATGGAATGTTCATGTGAGTGTTGATGTGGTGATCCCTAAGGTTCAACAAACACTCGTGCATTTTTATGAAGAATTAATTACAAGTCTATGCATGCTATATATGTCCTTGTTTCTATCATGCGAATTGCATGTAGTTGAGCCACAAAGCCTAGAGAAACCTTTTTGACCAACCTAGCCATGCAGTGATAACTAATAAGTGGGTGCATCCTGCCATCATTCAAGTTAATGTGTATCGTTGTTCTACAACCATGAATTGCATCCATAATTAAGAGAAGTCCCATATGATGGGTCTTAATGATTGAAGTCAAGGGTTCCCAAGACAATGTCACAATCACTTAATGAAAGAGTGAACATGTTTGGTTTTAGCTTGTACCCACCAATCAAAACATGGACATTCAAACATTTCCCCCCTATAAGCCAATGTTATTTCTTTATTTTTCATCATAACAATAATGTCGCATAGATACACATAAAAAAGCACCTATTTCACCATCCATGGGTCAATAAGTTTATTACTGCTTCCAGAGTCAATGAGGATGACTAGGTGATGCCCTTTGAAGTATTCCTACAATTTCATGGTTTGGGGGATTATGATCCTTGTACTTAAATCTTGGGGTAAGGATCCTCACTCAAAATACTCTCATTTGGCTTCTCATCTTATGAGTTGTTCTCTGAGTCATTCAACATGTCAAATGTGGAAATTACCTCAACATCCATGAGGTATACTTTCTACAAGGTGCATTCATTACCTGGACCATATTTTTCAGCACAATTGTAACATATCGCTTTTTCCCCTAGAGTGAACATTTACACATGAGTTGGGAAATTGAAAATTTATGGTCTAATGCATTGATTTTGTGGTAGAAGTGATGGCTTAATATTCTTGACTTGTGAAGGTTTATGTGGATGATGTTGGGTTTCAATTTTTCTTTGACTAATATAGGCAACCTAATCACTTCCATCAAAGTTGTGGGTTTGAAAATTTACTTTAACCCTGATGTCTTACGTCAACCAAGTGATGAGGAAACTTATGAAAAATGCTTTGTATAACCATGTTACCTGCTTGGCCAATTTTTTAAACTGGATTTGGTAATCACATACATAACGAGTTTAGCTTACTTTAGTCAATGCGCTTGAAACTCATATTCACTAGGACTAAATCATGCGAGTTGGTGTTTTTTGAATTCATTCCATGCAAAATTAATATATGTATTTTCCAACCATTGGTACCATTGAATGGCTTCATGTTCTAGTTTGAATGGAGCTATTGGAAGTTTATGATATGCAAAATTATTAAAGATAGAAAAAAACATGTTCTGGGTTATGTAGCTAGCTGCTAGGTCATCACCAATTTTTTCAGGAATCTATTCTAGGAGTTTGAGGAAATCCCCCAAAATGTTGGTGGTTGCTATGAAAATGTGGTTCCATGTTAGAGAAATGTCTGGAGTGGATGGAATTGTATTTGGCATTTAACCCTATCAATTGGTTGTCCAAGTCATTAGTTAGATCCTTTTTGAAAAAAATATCAAGTATCTCGAAGCGCATATGCTAATTGGATTGATTTGAGGACTTCATCCAATTTATCAAAGAAAGTTCTTGAGAGATTTTTCATTTTAGCCACCTAGATTTATTAAAAGGTTCACCATGAAATTACACCAAAACGATTAGGAAAAATAAACGATCAATTTGGGGCAGGTGTAATTTTTTTTCCATTTCTAATGTTACACCAAAAATAATTTGAACAAAAAGAATCTATTTGGGATTGGCTATAAATAAGTGAAAACAATATTTGGGATTACATGTGGGCTCAAATTTGTTCTAATGTATTGGATCTTTTTGTCTTCTATCACTATGTTTGTAAGCCTATGAAGTTGTCTTATGTAATTTTCATCCAGAGAAATCCAATAGTACTAAATTCCATTGAATATAAGGAAACTTCGGTTGATCACATTTAAAATTATATCTAGGACGGTTCACTACATGTCATGTCTAACCTGAGCAATCACAAATATATTAATCTTGTTCGTAAATTGTGTCAATCCAATTTTTTAGAGCACTAACCATAGAACCTGAGAGGATTCCATTGTTCAATGTCTTTGAGGTGTGGTGTAACTTCTCAAGGTAAAACACTTACTGATGCACCATAAACTGCATATGACTAAAGGCTGCCTAGGGTTTGGTTTCTAAAAAATGTATGTGGAATTCTTATATACCCGAGGGTATGTTGAAGCCCAAATCCATATACAAATAAAGTGTAGAATCCTATAATGATGGATTGAATCTTGCCTCACTTCACACATAGGTTTTGTGTGCTTAGAAAAAAATGACAACTTTATGAGGATATTTTAAAACACATGCCATGGGGTTTCTAACTTAGAAATAAAAAGAAATGCATGCAAGGATTTTTTTGGTATATTTGGGGTGAATTTTTTTTCCATTGAATATAAGGAAACTTTGGTTGATCACATTTAAAATTATATATAGGATGGTCCACTACATGTTGTGTCTAACCTAAGCACTCGTAAATATATTAATCTTGTTCGTAAATTGTGTCAATCCAATTTTTTAGAGCACTAACCATAGAAAATGAGAGGATTCCATTGTTCAATTTCTTTGAGGTGTGATGTATCTTTTTGAGGTGAAACACTTATCGATGCACCACAAACTACATATGACTAAAGGTTGCCTAGGGTTTGGTTTCTAAAAAATGTATGTGGAATTCTTATATACCCGAGGGTATGTCGAAGACCAAGTCCATATACAAATAAAGTGTAGGATCCTATAATGATGGATTGAATATTGCCTCACTTCACACATAGGTTTTGTGTGCTTAGAAAAAGTGACAACTTTATGAGGATATTTTAAAACCCATGCCACGGGGTTTCTAACCTAGAAATAAAAAAAACTACATGCAAGGAATTTTTTTGGTATATTTGGGGTGAAAATGTTTTAGTGTTTCCTTTCATGTTAACACTTTCTAATCACCAAGATCCATAATGGGCGAGGTGGGAGGATATGATGGAAATTTTATAATACCACAAAAATATGGATGATGCCAAGTAACACGACCCTAAATAGAGACATGATATCACTTGTTAGTGTTAGAACATTTAATGGCTAAACGAGCTATCTTAGACCCTTAGTACATTTAAGTAATTAAATAATAAATAATTTATTATTTATTAACACGAGTTGAAAACCTCGTATAAATAAATATTAAAACATATTTGTTTAGTACTTACCGTTTATTCTCGGCGAATGATGGACCCATTGGTTACAATGGTCACACCCCTTCATCCCGAGTATAGATAAGAGTTTACCCCTATTGTAAATTACACTTTGAACATACTCAAGAAAACATTTGAGTGAATAAATATTTGTGGATGACAAATATTTTGTAAAGGCTTTGTGAAGAATGTTTATCACAAAGGAAGTGAGAAGGAAGAAGGTTATGTTTTGGGTGAATAGTTCTCATATATGAATATCATATTTGTATGTTTTTCACCTCTCGAGGTTTTCCCACGTTAATATCCATGTCTATATTCATTTATCTGTGTTAATTTATGCTTTTCTAATCATTTACATTCTAGATCTCATGTGTATGTATTGCTTTATATATTCTAACATGGCTTCAGAGCATGAGGGAGTGTAGAGGATTGATAAGCGTGACAAACAATCTACATTGATTTAAGGAAAAATTAAGTTATTTTTAATCCCAGGTGTCATAGTTCAGCATGGTAATTGGAAATGCTGATTTCTCCACCAAAAATTCAATTTTTAAGCTCTATTCTGCTTTCCTTCAAGCTTTCAGGAAGGTTGGAAAAGTTTGGAGGTCTCTGGTGGCTTAGATAAATTTTTGTGAGCACTACTGCATCTACAGGAGTGCCATACAAATTTGTACTTACATGTATGAATTTTTTTATATAGTTTGAAAAATTATTTATTTATTAAATCTTTAGTTTCCATAAGTGGCCCACACATTGTTTTAACTATTTTTTTTTCAAAAAGTTAGAAACAGTAATTTTTATTTACTTTTCAAATTACATGCGCGCACACACATGCATGCACATGCACACACAAACACACACATGAAAAACCACACACACACACACACACACACACACGCACATGTACACACACACACACGCATAGACACAATCAAATACAATAACGTTCAAATATAAATTAGTGCATTTAATATCTTAACTAGTCTCCTAGAAGGGTTTGTGGCTCTTATTTTGCTAAAAGCTTGTAACTAGGGTGGTCAAGTTTTCAAAACCCCCTTTTTTTTAATTTAATTTTTACTTAATTAAATTAAAGTTCTATGTTTTTTGGTTTGCGTGCCAAAATTCTAACGTGCAAACCTTTCTCTAGTGTCATTTTCTTTTGCGACATTTGACTTCGAGTACGTCTTGTCAACCATAGTTGTATAACTAGTAGCTCTTTAGGTTTTGGCATCTTTTAGATACATTGGTGTCGTCCATTTTTTTTGTTTTGAATCCCCCTTTTATGGTTTATTACATTTTTAAATCATAGTGTTCAGATAGTTGTTTTGTGTACGACACTCGTGACACATAAATTTTTACATTTTGCTCAAATGTTTTCACATTGTTTAACATATATTTGAACAACTATTACTTGTTTACACTTAAAATTTGATTTATTTTTGTGTGCATGATTGCTAAACTAAGTTAATGAAAATAAAGACTAACACCTAGTAGTCTTAATTAACAAAATTAAAGCAAAATACAAAGCACCATCAAGATAAGAATTAAACAAGGTTAGACACTAACATTTATCATATTAAAACTTTGAACCTTAACATGCTAATTGTCTAAATCCTCTATTCTTTTTATTAACAACAAATAAGTGATTGAACCTATGTAGGCTTCATAGCAAATCAAAGTGGTTGTTCTTGATATTTCCAAGAACCTAGGAATGGGGGCTTATCAAAGTTGGGCTACAAGACCCTTTTGACACCTCCCATATGACCTAAACACTTAGGCTAGAAAAGAGGCTTAACTCTCAAAGTGGTGAATTCTCAAGAAAACAAAGGAAAGCTTTTAGTCTATCTTGCTATATGCTTTACTTTTGTCTTCTCAAGAAGTTTAGGTGTAAGTGTAAAAGTAGGAGGGCTCTTTATATAGCCCAATGGATAAATGAACCATTTCATCCCTTTGTATGTGGGATAAAAGGTAAAACAAGATTAAAAATGGATAAGGATGCTTTATAGAAGGTAACCTTACTTTAGAAGGGTTTAATTTATATTTAGCAAGTCATGGGAGTTGGGGGGTGTTTTTAATTAATCAAAGGTGATTAACTAATAGGTAGATGTAAGCTTATAGAAGCTAATTAGAGGAATATTAGTATGATTTAGGCTATAGAAGGGGATTAAATCAATTAAATATTGATTTATTGGTTAAATGAAAGGGAAATCTAATTAATTAGTCCAGATAGAAGGGGTGATTAATTAATGGAAGGTCGTTAATTAGGGTGTTTATTGGATAGGAAGCTTAATTAATTAGCGTATTGTAATTAATCAATGACGATACGAGAGAATATGAGTGCCCTTTGACGATATGTTTCCAACTTGCAAGAAGGGAGATAATTAGCGTAATTTAAGTATTTAAATTGCTCGGGTGTAATTATGGGTGTCTACATTTTCACCTCTTTGGGGTGGCATAAGTGACGCCACTTCAAAGAGAGTAGATAGATGGAATTTTAAAGGGATAGAAAAAAATTAGGAGGGAGAGATGCCCCCTCGAGTGTCGATGGGGTGATGAAAGAAGACGATCGACGATCGAAAAAGATGAGCAACAGATAGAAGAATGGGCAGGGGCAGAATGCCTCGGGGAGACAGAAGATTAGGGGTGAGAGGAAAGTGATGCAGAAGAAATATGGAGAAGTGGAGAGAAGGGCTTAGCCTCTAGCTTTTATATTGGAACAATTTCAGTATCATCATATTTCCAAGAGATCTACGTCATTGGTCCTTATTAAAAATATAAGCATAGGACAAAAGTAGAATGACATGAAAAGCCATACTACAAATAATTGTCCATTGCTGAAAACACTACCTCCATGCAACATACAAAATTCCATGCACTACGAGAAGGAAACAAACTCATTTAATAGAGAAAACAAGTACGAATACACATATCCAACCCAACAACGGTCAAGACAGTTGTACAAATATTTTGTTATCAAGCTGAAGAGATCCACATGTTCATGATTGTTGACAAGGGTTAAAAATGATGCCCCTGGCAAGGATACATGCAAGAGGAAATGATCATGGACACGAGGTCCAAGTAGAAAGTTTTAGGCGTAACAAAACAACACCAGGCAACAAAACGTGCCCCAGAGTACAGACGAAGAAAACAACTAGCTTTGTGAATGGTTGTGAATCCGACGATCCGCGAGTCGTAGTAATCAGGGAAGATGTGAAACAAACTAGTAGGATATGGAGAGGATACCATGCGCAAGAAACAAGTTTCAGCCGTAATAAGCACGTTACCTATTTTTGTTGATTTTTTTACTTTATAGGATTTTGTGAAAAATTTTGTCCTGTTTTTGGATTTTTGACGTGATATATATATTTTTGTTTTGTTTTGGTGTTTTCCGAAAGATGGTGGATAGTAGAAGAAAATAGAAGAAATAGAATGAAGGGGCTTAGGAGCAATAGAAAATGCCTGGGTGGACGAAAGAAGCAACAAACAACAAATAATGTCCTTGTATAGTGGAAAAAATAAAAAAATATTTAAAAAATAAATAAAAAAATAATTTACGAGAGTGTGGGTAAGAAGAAAAATCACCTAGGAACAATAAACAATTGTCCTAGTGAGAATAAAGGCGTATTAGACGGCAAAAAATGCCCCAACACGGTGAAAAATAAAAGAAAAATAATTATTTAATAAAAATAATTATTCAATGATGAACAGATTACAAAACGGCAATTGAAACGAGCCTCCAGGAATTCACGACGGTAAAAAATAAGTTGATATACCCCACCCGGGGGGGGGGGGGAAATCACCATGACCAATTCATTTTAACCGAGCACTATTGAGTTTTTACCGTGAGGCTCTAACAACGACGAGGACGATGGTGATCGCAAAGGATCGATTGAGGCGGGCAGACACAGTCCGAGGGTACCAGCGGCACGCCGACGATGGTGCCTTTGTGAGTACTCAAACCTTTCTTGTCAAATTTTGTAATTAATGCCCTAGAATAAGGAATTAGGTCTAGGGATCGCGTCAGCTCGCATGTGCGCAGGCGCAGGTGTCACGTTAGGGGCGCAGGCGTCCTTATGGGGGCACAGGCGTCCCATGGCATACACGCGCACATAGGCACACACACCACACACCCACACGTACGTGCACACGCCACACACGTGCACGTTCACACACATACTTCACCGTAGTGTAGGCACAAAGGGGTCACGCATGCATGCATGCACATGCACCCAGATGATGACGCAAACACCGAAAGAGTGGTGCACACGCCTCGAAGGGCGCACAAGCGCTGAAAGAGTGACATAGACACCAGAAAGGGTGTGCAGGCACACTAGGCCGACAGAGGATAAACTAGAAAATGCCAAAAAGATGGCATTTTTAGAAGAAAATTTAGGATTTTTGGGTTAACCCTAAAAGAAAAATGATAGATATAATTTTCTAGAAGAAATGTTAGTAACTGACATGTGGTCGTATTTTGCAGAGACGATTATCGGTGCTTCAGACGCGCAAGCATCATTCCTGGATTGCCGAGCTAGAGGAGAGCATGCGTCATTGAGACTGACACACTATGGCCATACTTTTAGAGGCATTGGGGTTAGGCCCCGTAGCCCGTATGCCATCCATCATTTTAGACCATGGATTACTGACTGCATTGGCCAAGCGATGGCACAACGAGAATCAATGTTTTAGACTTCCTACTGGGGAGATGACTGTGACCCTAGAGGATGTATGGTAGATTCTTCGCGTGTCGATCATGGGTTCTTTGATTGAGTACACCTCGGACAAAGGGCAGATTAGGGAAAACTGTAGCAACTTGTTTGACAAAGACGATATACCACTTATATATTATGTCCTTATCAGTGGGTTTTTTCTCACTGATAAGATAGGGACATATTTCTCGAGAGGGCTGCGGCCACTGTACATGGTATTTTCAGCGGTGAGCGCTATTGCTTGGGGCAGTGCATATTGGCGCACTTGTACTGGGATTTACATCTGATCACCTACCATTATCAGAAGAGAGTGGGGCCAGCCTCATTACTACATATTTGGTTGTGGGACCACATTGCTATTGGGCACCCTGTGGGTACTCTTCATGCCAAAGATCCAGAGGAGCCATCATACATGGCATGGGTATCAGTAGGTGGTGATGTACAAGGCCATATAGGCAGCCTATACAGGTACCGGCGAGAGTTCGATGAGTTGCCAGAGAGAGACATTATATGGAGACCCTACATGCACATTAAGTGGCCAGAGGATGTTGTAGAGCTTAGCGTGTGCATGGTAGAGCATTACCTCATTGGAAGTCAAAGCTATATCATCGAGCTATATAGGGTTGATAGATGCCAACGATAGCTAGGCACGGTATAGGGGGTTCCGCAGCCAGACATATGGTATGCCCACCAAGACTCTGAGAGACAGACTATGGGGCCACGCATACAAGTGACCCGAGCTAGGGTGATTTTCTTTTAGGTTGTGCCACAGGCATGGGATCCAACATGACAGGTTAGGGATCCAGGCACCATAGCGGATTATGGGACTTGGTATGCCACTGTCTTACCCCAATGTCTTACTATCTTGGAGGAGGCTTGGGCCGCAGGTGCCTGACCGCCTAAAGAGATCTGGCATGGTGGTGACCAGAGAGCAGATGCAATAGCTCATGAACCAGAGGACCTATTCGATGGGATACCACATGATGAGCAGGGTACTGCCCAGGTATAGGGACCAAGGCCACAGGGTCCAGGATAAACACTAGCACAGTTTCCTAGAGCTAGAGTCCTAGAGTAGGGCTATTCATCCAGAGTGCCACAGGGACCAGTCCTGATGGCACAACCAGTGGTGTTGACAGCCACCCTATAGCAACCGTTACACTAGGCTCTAGCAGAGAGAGATCAGACTAGAGTAGAGAGAGATGAGGCCCGAGCCCTAAGTGTGACAACAACAGCCAAGCGAGATCAGGCTCAGACTCAAATTGTGACATTATCAGCAAAGCGAGATCAGGTTTGGGCCCAGGTTGTCCCAGGAGGTGATAGTGCTATGCACTTTTAGCAAATCCGACAAATGGCCTCGCAGATGGTTCAGATGATGAGCCTATATCAGAAGATGTAGTCCTAGCTGTAGCTTGTGATATTAGAGCGAGATAGGCTTAAGGAAGAGCGTGTAGTGGGCTAGGCCGAGCTTGCCCGAGATGCAACAAAGATAGCGTCTTACCAAAGATGGTATAACCTTGACGACTCAAACACATAGAGGTTTGGCTACAGCAAGGGCAGAGCCTCGTACTATAGGTCTCTATATTTTGAGGCAGTTCGTGCTGAGCGGTGAGCACCTTCCTATTGGCAGCAGTCAAGTAGAGGCACTAGATCTGAGAGGCCTCAGGCCTCAATAGAGAAGCCACAACTAGAGAGAGCCAGCGATGCTCATGCCATGCCACCTCCATGATACAGACCGACTACCCCCTCAAAGGGCTCAAGTAATCCTTGATGTTTTGTATTTTCACATACACCTCTTGACGAAGGCTATGAGCAGATTGTACTCTATGTATTCCATTTTATATTTATACAGCAGTTTTGACACATGCCTCTGATGAAGGCTTTTGTAATCAGTGATTTGATGTATCATTTTATTATACGCCTCATATGAAGGCATTTGTGACGTACTGCCATGATGTATATCCATTTTTGATACAGATATTCCACACATGTATTATATGGACATTTTTTTACATAACATATGTGTTTATGAGATGGACATTGTTTATTATTTCTCATGGATAGATAGTTGTGTTTATGATGTTAGATGACTTGATTTGACATGTATATGTATCATAATCTTGTTGATGTATCGAATGTGTTTTGATTTCTAGATGATTGATCTTATAGAATATATCAAATGTGTTTTTTTATGTGATGTACCACACTTAGTGGACAAGATGATATGGGTGCGGGGGGGATAGATTTTGATATTTACGATCCCTCTTGCCCCCATTTGATGATACACTATGTGATGGTTAGCTTAGCATTCATGTAGGATGTATACTTAGGTTTTTCTTGATATATGATGTATAGATGATGTTATATGTGATGATAGTGATGGAAATATGATGATGTGATAACAAAATGATGCACATGTAACAAACACAATCAAATGCTAACAAATAACATAATGAATTAACATAATAATGCACCATGATTCACTAGCATGCAAAAACAATACCCCAATAAGCACAAGTAAGAATAAATCTAATCTAACCAAGAAAAGATGAATCTTAACAAAGCATGCCTAAGCAAAAAACAACACAAATGTATAAACACGAAGCAACTATACAAGCAAACAAACAAAGTAAGAAACAAGACAATGCAAGTAAACGTAATTAAATGTTTTTGTAAATGTTGGTTTTCTATTGTTTTTTGTGTTTTTTGAAACAATTTTCTATTGTTTATGGTTTTTGAAACAATTTTCTATTGTTTTTTGTGCTTTTGGAAACAATTTTCTATTGTTTGTGTGCTTTTCGAGACAATTTTCTATTGTTTAGGGTTTTTGAGAAATAATTTTCTATTGTTTTTGCATCGTTTTCTAAAGTTTTTCTAGAGCTATGCACAGGTAACCAAGAAAGCGTGGATTCCCCCAGCGTTAGATGGGGAATATACAAGGGCAAAGGCCACATGCTTATACACAGGAAGGTGAAGTCGCAGAAATGCCCCTAGCGTAAGATGTGGAATAGACAAAAACCATGCCCCTCACAAATGAATAAAAGGAGACAAATCCGGATCAAGGCTCGACAGGATTGGGATCACGGGGCATCTCAGAGGTAGACGTGGAACTATCCCTAGGCTAAGTAGAAATACCCTTCAGATGCAAGATGCTTGTGAATAACGAATCCTCCCAAGGCGTTGGAAATCGGTTTTCACCCAAGGACCTATCCAAAGTGCCACAATTGCGTGGTTTTCACTCATGGATGACCTGCTTTCTCTTTTCCTTTTTCTCTTTTTTTGATTTGATTTTTTTTTTGTATTTTGATTATTTTACCATGTTTTTGATTTTTTTGCTTTTCTGATTTTGCGCCATGTTTAAGCATAGAACTGCTTAAGATGCATGACATTCATTGGCTCATGGAGCTCATCACCATTGGGGTGAGCAAGTTTGTATGCCCTTGTTTCATATTTGGCCACTATAACATAGGGTCCTAACCAATGCTATTCAAACATTCCTTTCTTTTCTCATTCTACGCTTGTGTTAAACTAATTCTCCTTCATGACTAAATCACCAACCTCAAACTGGCAAGGTATGATTCTCTTGTTGTAATTTCCAGAGACTCTATTCTGATACACTTTGAGGTGATTAAGGGCGCGGATGCATTTCTCATCTAAGAACTCTAACTCAACCAGTCTAGCTACTAGGTAATCCTCATCTTTATCCAAATAATCCCTAAGAGAGATTCTTAGGGAAGGAAGCTCAATTTCTAGTGGGATAATAGATTCCGTCCCAAATACTAGAGAGTATAGTGTCCCACCCGTAGGAGTGGGAATAGAGGTTCTGTAAGCCGAAAGAGCTGGGTGGATTTGCAAATGCCAATTACGACCTCTTTTACTTACCATTTTCTACATTATTCGCACCAAAGTCTTGTTTGTGGCATCGACCTATCCATTACCTTGGGGATAATATGGTGTAGACCATTTTAACCTGATTTAGAACTGTTGACAGAGACCCTTTACAGTTTTATTCTTGAATGAATTTCCATTATTAGTAACAATGGTTGCAGGAATGTCATACCAACAAATGATATAATTCATGATGAATTTGGAAATCTGAGCTCCTATTACATAGGTTAAGGGGACAACTTCCACCCACTTGGTAAAGTATTGAATAGCCGTGATGATGTGGGTATGACCATCAAATGAGGTAGGGGTAAGCTTCCCTATCAAGTCAAGTCCCCATTTAGAAAATGGCCATGGGGTAGTGATGGGTTACAATGGTTGTGATGGAGCATGGATGAAATTTCCATACTTCTGACAAAGTACACATTTTCTGACATAGTTGCAATAGTTCGGTTCCATGGTAGGCCAATAGTAGCCTACTCTCAACAGTTTCTTGGCCAAAACCATTCCATTAGTATGTGTACTGCACACCCCCTCATGTACTTCTTTGATTGCTTGGATCGACTCCGTCATATTAAGACAACATAACAGATTCCCATTATAGCTAGGACGATAAAGTGTACCTCTTAAAAGGGTATAACGTGCTATTTGGAGAATTAGGCTTTATTTCTCAGAACAAGAGATATTGGGAGGGAACATGTTGTCCTTGAGATAGGTAAAGATGGGTTCGTACCATGGGGAATTGGGACCAACAACATCACAATCCAGACAAGATTCTGGCATTCGTATGCGGGCTGGCGTAGATTTTCCACAGAAAATGGCATGTCATTATTTCTCGGTAGAATGCGGAGCATAGAACCCACTGTTTCCATAGCATCTACCGATCTGTTTTGCGCTCTTGGAATTTGCTCAAATGTGATGCGCACATAGTACTCTTTTAAAGTTTTTACCAACTTTTTGTAAAGTACGAGCTTCTCATCTTTAATCTTGTATTCATCATTAACTTGCTTGATAATTAATTAAGAATCACCCACAACCTTGACATGATGAATTTCCCACTTGATGGCGAGCTTCATCCCTGCGATAAGTCCCTCACACTCTACAATATTGTTCGTGTAAGGAAAACTCAGATGAAAAGCTTGCGGTATAGGGTTGCCAAAAGGAGTAATGAGGACCACACCTGCTCCTGAACCATGAAAAGTAAAGGACCTGTCAAAGTGTATCTTCCATACAACAAATTCTTCAATGTATAGTAATGAGGCATCTGACAGATCCAGATTGAAAGGTTTAGTGCCCTGCCAAGGTGCTTCTGCTAATTGGTCAGCGAGTACTTGTCCCTTAACCAACTTCTGATGCACAAATTCTATATCAAATTAACTTAGTAGAATGATCCAATTAGCCATTCTACCGGTGAGGGTGGGTTTAGACAACAAGTACTTGAGCAGGTCAACTTTGGATATAAGCTTGGTTTCGGTATTCAATAAATAATGGCAAAGTTTTTGAAAAGTAAAAACAACAGCCATGCAAGCTTTTTCAATTTGGGGATAATTGAGCTCATAAGCGATGAGAGTGCGACAAAGGTAGTACACCACTTTTTCTTTGTGACCAAGGTCGTATTGGGCAAGTAGCGCACCTATAGAAAATTGTGTAGCAGAGATATAAAGCAAGAGTGGCTATCCAGGAGCTAGAGGCATAAGGATAGGTGGGTTGGCCAAGTATTGTTTAAGCAAAGCAAAGGTCTGTTGCTTCTCTGGTCCCTAAATGAAGGCGAAATCATTTTTAAGCAGGTGGGTGAACGAATGACACTTATCTACAAGCTGGGAGATGAAGCGGTGAATAGCCTATATTTTTCCTTGCAAGCTGCGTAGTTGCTTAATATTCTTAGGTGGAGGCATTTTAGTAATAATAGACAATTTAGTAGGGTCTACCTCAATTCCCCTTCTTGATACAATGAACTCCAACAATTTTCCTGATAATACGCCAAATATGCATTTTTTTGGGTTCAGCCGGACCTTGTACTCTCGTAGGTGCTCAAAGATACGCCGCAAAATAATAGGGTGATCCTCTCTTTTCTTAGATTTTCCTAGGATGTCATCAACATAGTCTTCCATGATATCATGGATCATATCATGGAAAATTATTGTCATTTCCCTCTGATAAGTAGCTCCTGCATTTTTGAGACCAAATGGCATCACCTGATAACAGAAGGTACCCCAAGGAGTTGTAAAAGCCATCTTGTGATAATATTCTTCAGCTATCTTGATTTGGTTGTATCCTGAAAAACCATCCATAAGAGATAGCATCTCATATCCTGCTGTTGAATCCAAAATCATGTCAACATTTTTCAGTGTAAAATCATCCTGAGGGCAAGCTTTATTAATGTCTCTAAAATCCATGCAGATTCTAATCCCTACAGGCTTCTTCTGGATAGTGATGATGTTGGATATCCACTCCGAGTAATCAATAGGCCCGATGAATCCTACCGCAAGCAATCTTTCTAATTATTCTCTAACCAGTAGGGCTACCCTTGGGTGCATCTTTTTGAGCTTCTGCTTAATAGGCTTAGCATCTGCAGGCACAACTAGGTTGTGCATGACCAAAGTTGGATCTAAGCCTGGCATATCCTTATAGGACCATGTGAATACATCTATACACTCCCGTAGCAGCATGGTGAACGTTTTCTATTCTCGTGCCAAGAGTGATGCTCCCAATTTGACGATTTTTGGGTTGTCTTCTGTACCAATGTTTAAATTGATACTTTCCTCTACTAGTAATTTTGACAAGTCCTCCATACACATAGGATCAGGAGGAAGGTTGAGATCTTCATCCAAGGATGTCTCCACGAGATTTTCATCCTTGGCATGGTCACTTTTATTGTCCCTTGATTTTTACACCTGTTTGTTGGCTAGTGCCTCAAATAGGTTTTCACTATGCGACTTGGACTTTGATTTTTGCCGAGGCTTTACGTTGGAACTTTTTCCCTCACTTTTTCTTAAGTTTTGCTAACCACGAAGCTCAGCCTCCTCACCGAAATAAGCGCAGGTATCCAATTCAATATAGAAGCCCTTTTTGTGGTCTCCAATGGGAATTGTATCCCTTATTCCCATGAACTCTGCGATAGCTTCATCATTCTCAAATAGATCTAGTGACATATGACGTTGTTGGTCCCATTCAACAAGGGAAGGGTAAACAAGGTCAAGGGTAGATTCTGTAGGGGTTATGGTTAGGATAATGTTATTCATGAATAGGTTCATGGAGTCAAGATCCTCATATTGGCTACAATGGGAATCCGTATCGTTGTCTAGATAGTCATAACTATCCTCACGTTCAGAACAAGTAGCGTCTTGATCATTGGGGTGTGCCCCATAAGGGTGAATTCCAATACCATATATTTCTGTTTTAAAATGCGGGAGAGGTACTGGTTTGCGTTTTCCTTGCTCATTTCTTCCACATCCTAGGCCCTTGTAGCCCATGGAGTACATCATTTTATTGTATTTCTCATATTCATGGGTTTGATAACAGGTTGGCTGAGTATCCTCTGGGACCCAAGTTGTAGGTGGGTCCAACAATTTTTCTTCAGCCAACAAGCCTCCAGGTAAGAATGGCCCAATAGTGCGTTCATTTCTAGGTCTTCTAAAGTGATAATTGGGTCGACCTCTAGTCTTGGGTGACAATGAGAGGTCTGAAACCAAGAGGGCTTGTTACACATTATATTCTCCACATCCGTATTCTAGAACCTTCATCTCCCATGAATCAAAAGGAGAGGTAGATGTAGACGCACCATGGGCGCAAGAACTGAGAAAATCTTAACCTATTTGAGATTCTATGGCCTCATATTGGAGAGGGACAACTATATCAGCAGAGGGACATGCATATGTGCCCTTACATGCAAAACTATTGAGATCTATGCAATGAGTGAAGGACTCTGAATCTCCTTATATTGTAATGGTGTGTCCCTCATGCTTCAATTTAATGCACTGATGGAACATCGATGGCACGACCAGCATGGCATGAATCCATGGTCGGACTAGAAGCATATTATACGGAAGTTCCAAGTCCAAGACATGAAACTTCGTTTGATGGAAAGTGGGACCCACCTCCATGGGCAACGTGATTGTGCCTGCTGACTCCCTTTTTGCATTTTTGTAAGCGGTAATAGTGATGATATTTGACTCAAGATATGCCTCAGTAGGTCCCAGCTGTTTAACTAACTTTAGTGTGTAGATGTTTAACCCTGATCCGTTGTCCACAAGCACTTGTTTTATCTTCCTGCGGGTAACTACTACCTCAATATACAAAGGAAGATTATGCATTGGATTTTCAGTAGGGATCTCCCTATGATTGAAGGCAATATGTTCATTTGGTACAATGTTTGCCACTGTGGCTTGGAGATGTGTAGGATCTACCTCTAATGGCACTCCTGACCCCTGAAAATTTTGGTATAGAATGTATTTGTGAACATTTGATATCTTGAGAAGATATAAGATCAAAATCTTAGCAGACATCTTCTCAAGTTGCTCCAAGAGGCTGTATTTACCATTTTGTGGGGTTAATGGAGAAGGTTCCTGAATCACAAAGTGGGCACGCCTTGTTACCGCAACGCAATCCTTTCCCTTGATTCAGATGGTATTAACATGGTCAATAGGAGAGTGAATATATCCAATAAGTTAATCATAATGATTGTTGTATTTCTTGGTGTATAAGTAATTCACTGCTTTATAACCTTGGAATGACTCTCCCCGATCTGACTTTGACTTTTTTGATTTATCATGTTTGAGGAACGACTCTTTATATATCCCCATTTTTTCATTGGGTGTTTGAGTTTTCCCTAGGTTCTCCACCTCTATCTTCTCATTTTCGATGAGGTCTTGGATATAGTGACAGAGTCGTAGACATTTTTTTGTTTTATGCCCCTTGACACGATGCATTTCACAATATTCATGTTCCTTGTACCATGAAGGTTTTGGAGCATTGTCATCAAATGGTTGTGTCGTAGGATATGTCACCATGTGAACCTCATCCAATTGTTTTAACATAATGAAAAAAGGTTCATTAAGAGGGGTGAACATTATTCATTTTGGTGGTGGTTGAATTTGTCCTTTGGTCAGTTTAAAAGGTTGGCCAGTTTGGACCGTTTGTACACATTTAGAATCAGTGATCCTGTCTCCTACAACGTTTTTGTTTTTGTTAAAAACCTTCAGCTTCTCTGTGGGTTTAACATTTTGATTATCTCTAGATCGGGACTTGAGAGTTCCTTTTGGCAATGAGAGATTTCTCTATTTGAACACCTTTTTCAATGACCTCCTCAAAAGTGCGAACACAATGCATTTGGAGGTTGAAGGCTATGTCCAGATTTAGGTTGGGCACAAAAATACTTACTAGCTGTTTTTCAGGGAAAGCGCAAGGGAAGTGGCTAGCTATCCCTCTCCATCGTTATAGGAAGCTGGTGAAATTCTCATTAGGGCGTTGTTTGGCACCACATAGATCTACCATGGTGACATTACTCTTTATATTGTATGAGAAGCGACGCACAAACCTTTTTGCCAATTCTGGCCAAGTGAAAATTGATCCCCGAGGTAAACGTTTAAACCACACCAAGGCTTGACCTCCTAGACTCTTGGGAAAAAGTCTTATGAGATAATTGTCACTATTGGGCACCTCTTGACATGCCATATAGAAATCTTTGACACGATCCCGTGAATCTCCCTTCCCTTTATATTTTTTTAATTTTGGCATGTCAAATTTCTTAGGAAAAGGTTGAAGGGTCATAGTATTGTCAAAAGGATAGGGATATAATTCTTCATATTGATACTTTCTAATGCTCCCCATATTTCTCTCTTGAAGGCTTGCGAGTGTTGCTTTCATAGACTGTACTTCTTGTGCAAGAAATTGTTCTTTAGTGGGAGAAGCGGGGATATATACTCGATGATACCCCGTATCATCTTCTCCTTGAATTTTTCTCTATAGAGTTCAATGATCTTCACCTTAGGCCTTGAATTTTGAACATTTTTTCTTGCTTCCTTCTGTACATGAGAGGTTAGAAAAGCTAATTGTTGGCTTAGGGTACTAATTTGTTGTTGAATTGTGGTTTCTTATTTTAAAGGTTCCTCCTCTTCTTCGTACTGTGGAGGTTCTTCCACATTCTCATGTCCTGTCCTATTTTTACATGGTACTTTGATAAAGGGTATTCTATGTCCCACTACTTTATCATTTCCTGCGTTGGAGGTAGAAGCATGTTCATGCATCAAAATATCATCCATGTTGATAAGGGGTTTCTCTTCTTCGTTAGCATTGTTCGCTGGTGGGATTGTCTCATTTTCAGTGGGCATATTTGCCCCTAATTCCACAACCCGCGTGAGCACCCTATCATTATTTCTAAAAAGAAACTCATCCAATAAATTAGGGTCAAAGTCAAACTTTGCGTGTGGGGATTCTAATTCATCACCACTATGATTGACCATATCTTCTATCTCTTTTTCCGCAGAAAACAGAGGTCCTAGATCATGTCCAATGAAAGGGTTTGACCCTTGTCTGTTTGAGGTTTCCCAAGCTTGCACTTATTGCTCCTCGTATGTTTTTTTCTTGAGTCATAATAGTGTTTTGGGAGCCATGATTTGTGATAGTTTCACTAAGGTAAGTTGTAAATGTGTTCAAAAATTTGTGACCACACCTAAGTGAAATGTAAGATAAATTGTCAAGAATATGAATGAATAACAATGTCAGAATACCAATGTGATAGAGTGATAAATCACCAGTGACACAAATGTTTGGTATCTAAGCCTATGAAATGAATTACTTCCTAGACTACGTCTTAAAAATCAGTTTAGTGTCGCAAGATAATTAACAAGATGTTCTCACTTATGCCAAGTTCAAGAGAATGAACAAGATGTAAGTAAATACAAAAAGTTAATGTGACCTCCTAACAAGATATACTAGAAGCGAGCTCAAATTTGATTAAGACCTATATCCCAAAAAAGTGGTAGTTACAATTTGTGAGTGACACAACAATATCATCAAGATATGTTGACCAAACTTTGCGAGAAAGTAAGGTATTGATATCAAGATGCTATTGATATAACATGCACAAGTGGTAACATGTAACACTCTTCAAACTCAAGGTAATAATAGAATCAAACTAAAAGCTTAAAGTATAAGTAGGAATAGTTAAAATGTGTGCAACATAACCTTACAATATAGATATTTAGGTTAAGTTTACGAGAAACAAGACGTAAATACCAAAATTGTAGTGATATGATACAAACAAGATAACCTTTCTAAGGAAGTCCAAGATGATGAACCACACCTAACTACAATGACAATCTTGATGTGGATATCAAGATCACAAAGTAAACCAACGATATGAATATGCCTCCGCACACTTTAGACGTTCAACTTACCCAACCACAAACATGGATGGGCATAAACAGACAAAAAAGTTACAGAAATAATCGATTGGTAACACAGAGGTAGTCACCCTTCTTTTGATCAACAAAGTGTCAAAAGAATGTGAAGGAAGTAGATTAAAATGGGGATAAAAATGCTGGCTTCACTTTGACAGAGTTTCGCCTCACCTTAAGGCAAGTTAAAAAACTAAGCGAAAGTAACGCGTCACACGTTTCGTGATGAAAAGATGGTTCACAACTCAACATTGTTTTAGAATGGTCAAAGTGGGCTCCTGGCCAAAGAATATCTTTCTAGGTTGTTCTATCACCCTAGGTGTTACAAAGCTGTCTTAAGCGAGCACGATTTATCCAAACAGTCCCGACTATCTTGAGAGTATCTCAGCTTTACTTTACCCCCTTCAAGAATAATAGGCAACTAGTGCATCTATGTGTACTATCACTAGGTTCGCCATACAAACAACTGGTAATGCTATGTCACAAAGGAATCACTATTTAAGTAGATAGTGTGGAGCACTTCCCGTTTCGTTCACAAGGTTCCCTCTTGCATGGACTACTTTGGGGTTCCTGGAACCACCCCCATTGTTGTAGCTTAAGGCGTTATGCCAAAGGGGTTATGTTCCAGTTGAGCGGAGAGGGACGTACCCTTTTCCCAAACCTGTAATACAATTTTTTGAATATGTTATTCTTTTTATCTTGTTTAATTAGGTGTGGTTTGCTTGAACACCTTTTGGCAACCTATATGACAACTGTATTAGTAATTTTTGACTTCATTTTTTATTCCTTCTTTCTTTGACAAGCGTGGTGCTTTGGTCCTGTATGAAAATTTTAGTAGTTTTCCATCAAAAGAGTAAACATCATTTCTGATTCTCCAGATCATCCAAGGGCGCAAGAGAAGAGCATACATGATGTTTCTAAAATCCAAGAAGATATCAAATGGAAAACACTTTAATTAAAACACACCAAGTTAACCAATTCCAATTCAAATATTCCTAACAACCTCAAAGCATCATAAGGACCTAAGAATCGTTTCTAATTCCCAAGATCACCCCAAGGGACACAAGGGAAGAACATACACGATCTTATTCCTATAAGTAAACATGCAAAGTTTATCTAATCAAGTAAAAGCATGTAAAAACACATTGTAAAGACGAGTATCTAATTAGATAAAACCTGTAAGAAATTTAGCACCTCAACACATTAAATTCAATAAAACAAAAAGACACATGTGCCCCTATTTTGGCATCTGTGCGTGGGTTAGGGTGTATGCGCTACTCTGTGTGATTCTGGCTTACAGTGTACCTGTGCCACCCAAGAGGCGTGTGCACCACCAGAAAGACATATGTGCTACCTCTGATAAAAACATGCTTAAATTCATACAGAGTGTTTGCACTACCATAAAAGTGTGTGTGCCACCGGGAAAGCGTGTGCGCTATTGGAAAAGTGTGTGCGCCACCGCCTTCTAAAACAGTCTCAGATTCTGACAGAACACTTGTGCCACCAAAAATGTGTCTGCGCCACGAAAATAGTGTGTGCCCCTGGGTTAGGGTGTATGTGTTGGTCTAACAGGTTTTGTGTTGTAGTGAAGGTACAATACGAAATGGTGATTGCGCCCAGGTTAGTGTGTCTGCGGTCTGGTTAGGGTATGTGCACCAGGATTAGTGCGTATGCGTTAGGGCCGATAAACAGATAATCAAGCCCCGACAGTGTGCCTATGCCAGATAATCAGGCTCCTAACGACGCTTGGAAACTCCTTGATTCCATGCATGAGGGAACTCATCTTTATAAGATTATTAAGCTGATCTTTGAATTTCTTACTACACCTATGAAAGGTGATGAAAAAGTAGTTAGCTTTATTGCTAAAATTAAGAGTATTAAAGATCAGTTAGGTGGTTGCAACTGTAATTTAATTCAAGATCAATTGTTATATTTCATTATTCAGTTAAAATTCATGAAATTTTTCATAATTTTATTTCAATCTTGAATTCAAAGTACTAAACAAAGAAAGATATCCCTGACCTCACTACCCTGTCAGCTCTTCTGATCCAAGAAGAACACGTAATGTCTAATTTTGATTCTAAAGAGAATGCCACTTAGGAAATTCTCCCTCTGAATACTGGTTATGAGAACACTAGAAAATAAAAATATAACCCTAATTCTACTAATGGAAAAAGTGGGAACAAGAAATATGGCAATAAGAATCATAAACCTAGGTTTAATGGGAATTGTAATATGTGTGATAAATTCAGTCATAAAAAGGAAAATTGCTATAAAATTAAAGATATAGTTAATAATAAAACTTCTAACAATAACAAAGGGAAGAAATATAATCAAATCCATTAGAAGAATCAAAACCACGATCATAACGACAATCCAGAACATAATTCTAATGTCGTTACATTATATGTTTCCTTGTTTACTTCTAATGAGAATGAGTGGATTTTAGATAGCGGTGCATTGCACCACATGAATTGTTTATCTAATATTTTATATGATACTAGAGATATTTATGAAAAGATCTATTTAGTAGATAATTCATTTTTAGAAGCAACTAAGCAAGGAAAGGATAAATTTACAAATGTTGTTATTAAAGATGTCTTTATGTACCTAAACTTAAGAAAAAAATGTTATCTTGCTCTCAAATTAATAATGATGATTTCTTTGTAACTTTTCTTAAAGATTACTAGTCCATTAGAAATCAATCCGATTCTTTGATCGCTGAAGGTGTTCAAAAAAATGATTTATACATTTTTTATGCTTCTTCTACATGTTGTCTTTCATCACATAGTAAGAATGAACCTCAATTATGGCATGAAAGATTAGAACATGTTAATTTTAGAAATTTACATGATATGTATACTCATACTCTTGTTGTTGGTCTTCCTTCAATCTCTTCTCATCATGAAACTTGTGAAGGTTTCTTATGTGGTAAACAACATACTAGTCCCTTTCAAAATAATCATGATGTGAATTCCTCACATCCTTTAGAGTTAATTCATAGTAATGTTATAGGACCTCTTGAATTTGTATTTCTTAATGGTTCTTTATATGTTGTTACCTTTATTGATGATCATACTAGAATGATTTGGTCATATTTCATTAAAAATAAATATGAAGTGTTATCCATATTCAAAAAATTTAAATCTTTTGTTGAAAATGCTTCTATTTTTTCTATTAAGAGATTGAGATTAGATAATGTTGGTGAATATATTAGTAAATAATTTGATTATTTTTCATTAGTTGTGGTGTTCAAAGGGAACTAACAACTCCCTATTACCCTTAACAAAATAGTATTGCTAAAAGGAAAAACCACACCATTACTTGGACCCCAATCTCTAGAACAATGTTGCATTATTGCATTTTTTTTTAAAAGAAATTTCTTATGGGTTGTAGCCATGACCACTTCTGTCCCAATATAACAATGCCTAGAAATTAGAAAAACTTTCATGTAAAACTAGGGTAATTAGGATGTAGTTATGGAAAATAGTGTTAGAAATATGGCCTAAAAAGATTAACCCAATTAGTGTAATTAATTGAAAAAATTAGTGTAATCTAATTGAGGATCCCAACCTCCAGTGACTTTATACCTAAAAATTGAAGGAAAATGATGCATTGGGGGAATTTGGGTAAACCTCATATCCTAAGATAGAGTTGTCAAGGTTACAGAGTTAGTGAAAATAGAAAATAATCAGGGAAATAGGTACGACCTGATTTTGTACCCTTATCCGCTGTAAAATTTGGCCGAAATCATTTATTTCCTTTATCACAGTAATGAATTGCCACTAATTTTAGGAGTTCAAGACAATACAAGACAATTGCATGAATTATTGACGCCACAAACGCTCAAAAATTGCCTACGATTTCCGGGTATCGTCGTCAAAACGAAACCACTAGTAAAAAATTATAAAATTGCTTTAGTTTCACTTTCATAAGAAAACCTAATAGAATGATACTTGACAATCAGAACATCAAATCTTTGAAAACCTCCGATAGAGCATGCCAAAATAGTCCTTCAAATTGGGTCGATCCAATAGAAGAAAAACCTGTTGGCAATTCGATCGGCCTTCCAAAATGCCCTCAAAATACACTACTAGAAATCCGATCTGAAAATCCAGGATTACAATCAATGAGACATCCTGAGTGGAAATCTCTCACAATGGGCCTCTTGGGGTTTTCGTCTGCATAGAGATACTCCCAATCACTAAGGGGTTTTGTCCTTGGATTATTTGCATAAGCTCAATAGGCTCACATGCAAGAGAAAATATCATGATCAAAAATCACGAAATAAGCCTCTACATAGGTCAACCTCTTCTTTATATAGACTAATGGGACCCAAAGTGACCTTTCCGTGACTTCCAATGAAAGTGACCTTTGGACTTCCAAATGAAAGTGACCTGGTGTGATTTCATACAATAGAAAGTGTTCCCTATTTGGACTTCCAAATGAATAGTGACCTTTAGACTTCCAATACAAAGTGACCTTAAGGACTTCCTATTTAAACCTTAGCCTTTGGACTATAGCAAAATGGAAGTGACATTTGGACTTACCCATGAAAGTGACCTTTGGACTTCCAAATGGCATTTTCCATAGGAGGAATAAAAGACCAAATAATATTTCATCCTTCCTAACTTCATTATTCCTCACATGGCCCAAGAATAAAATATAATAACCCCTTCACAATGATATTTGCCCCTCGTATTGACCATAGGGATTATTATTTAGGATTTATTAAAGCCAAATAAACGTAATATGAAGTGCTTTAACAATTTTATTTTATTGTTTTATACCGCACTTTATAATAATTTATTGTGACCTAAGTCACCCTTATATTTTTCTTTTGGTCATCAAGTTGACAAAATAGGCCAAAGGTCTTCGATTGGGAAAATGGGACATTATAAAATTTAATTAAAATAGAGTAAAATTAGGGTATAATGCGTGGTATGTGGACTTTTGGGAATAATGCGTGACATTTGGAAAGTGGACTTACCAAGTAAATATAATTTCGACCCATGTAATGTGGTATGGAAATAATTAACTCGGTCAATAGCATATATTCCACTTTTCGTATCCTAGGCAAATCGATCGTATTCGATTCATGGTGGCAAGCCACGTGTGGCTTGTGGACCCACCACGTCAGCGATAATACCATAGTCCACACGGCAGCCGGGCACCCCTCCGTAATAAAAGTTGAACCTCTTGGTCCGACGTGCCATTCCATTCCACGATTGTCTACGACCAGTGGTTAAAACCCCTCGAATTTCACCAACACCTTTTTGGCATGTGTCATAGTGTGATTGGTCCAATATTGACTAGTTGACCAGAGTTGACTTTCCTCTTGACCGAATTTCGACCGGACATAACTAGAGCTCCCGATGTTCGTTTTCCGTGTTCTCACAGTCATTGGAAATCTCTTGAGATGATATTCTGCACTAACACCATTTAGGGATGTCTAGGGAACTTTTGAAAGTTATCCCCTAATCACACCTCCCCACTGAGAAGGCTTTTTGTTCCAAAAATCTTCCATACTGCCCTGAATTTGAAAAACTCTGCTGCCACCTCGGAAGTGCTGCTGTAGTAGACCCTTGGGTCTTCTCCTCAAACCTTCTCACTTCGAAAACTCTGATCTGATCCTAGGACCTATGGATTATGGGCCCACGATGCTTCTGCTGCGCCACTCTGATATCGAAGAAAACCTTCACGCCTCTGCTATATGGTGCTAAGTTTATGAATGAAACCTGAACACTCCTTCTGCGGTGCTAATCTTCTTGATATCTAACAATAAGGATCTTCTTTTACTCTATAACATAGCTCCTGGCTCCGAGTTGAATCTGTAGAATCCGAACTGGTTTGAAGGAACTCCATGTTATGTAGAGCTATGATCGATCCGATGTCGATGATGGACAATGACTTGTCCCTTTTCAGACCTCAACACCTCCGATGCACGATGCTAAGCCTCTTTCAAGACCTCAAGCCTCCAATGCACGATGCTAATTTTGTTGACCAACTACCATTCGTATGTGTGGTCGCAATGCCTTGACACCGAATGACATTTCGAGCTAATCCTTTAAGAGCTCCTCTTTGTTGACACACTAATATCAGGTACCACTCTACTGCACGGTCATAATGCCTCTATATAGAATGAAGTTTTGAGCTGATTTTTTGAGAGATCCTTTTAGAGATCCTCTTTGTTGACACACTAATATCAGGTACCACTCTACTGCATGGTCACAATGCCTCTACACAGAATGAAGTTTCGACCCGAGGTCAATGCCAACGGTGATTCAACTACCATTATGCTGCACGGTCATAATGCCTCTACATAGAATGCAGTTTTGAGATGATCTTTGCAAACTCTACTGTCTGTAAATATGACAGATCAATCTATGAGCTTTATATGAGTCAAATTCTGTATCCAAGCTGTAACAGGTACTCACAAGCTTATTAGGAGATCTGTTTGGAGCATTAATCAAATTTTTCTAAGTAAGAAAATCCACTGAGTATGGTAAACCTTTCTCTCAGCATTTTCTCACAAAATTTGATCTCCAAACTTAATACTACATACTATTCATCAATTTGAATTATGTAATATATAATTGAAAAATTGTTGACTTACCCATTTCAAAGGACTTTCACTTTCAGGTATTTCCTAGTCCATGGTTGAATTGTCAACTGGTGGTGGAGTAGAAACTTCCTTTTCCTTTGCAATAGGTCTCCATTCCATCTTTGGCTTGCCATTACTTTGATGGCGATATGGATGCAGTTTCCAACAATTATCCACCCGATGCCCATTCCTTTGGCAATGAGCACAAAAATTCCTCTTAATCTCCTTCTTCTGGGATGAGGAACTCTTTCTACCATTTCTCAAATCTGCATAACGAGATTGGTCTTTCTGATTTTACTTGTTCATGACGAACGACATCAACTTCTTCATCAATTTCCTTCTCTTCCAGCATCTGGCCACATAATGATTATGCAATCCACAAAAAGTACATGGAAAAGAATTCCACATCTTCTGAAAATCACAACCATACTTCTTAAGCTAGAAAAGTGGATCAGAAGTTTTACTGTGCTTATGACTATGGTAAGAAACTGGAGGTGGAATCTCATTACCTCTTCATTGATTTCTCTTACCATATTTTTCCTGTGACGACGAAGCACAAGTTTCCTACTTAGAATCTTCTTACAGGACTAGTGGGGTATTCACTTTGCTTTCGGAAGCTTGTCTCTCGTCAGCGTTCTTGGAGCATTCTCCAATTTCCATTCCCACACTAGGATAACCCAAACCTGTAAAACGAGGATGATCCTCAACCTGTATTGGGTTAGAAATGCCTTGGCCATTTTTACCAAGGCCTCTTCCATCAAATCCCATTTTATCTAGTAATTTGGATCCAATGCCTCTAGTATGCTTTTCAAAAAAACCAAAGACTTCATTACCTGAATCCGAAACTGAATGGGAGGAAGAAGAAGATTCCCGTGGTGAACAAATTACAGTGCAATCATCTGCCATGGCCTCTGCATCTGAAGTTGATGGTATTTCCTTCCTTTGATCACCACATTGCAACCTTGCCAAGAGCTCATCCTTGGTTTTGAGTTCCAATTTCAAACAAGCATTCTCCTCTTCCAGGGAGTAATACATTGATCACAGGAGAGAATTCTCTTCCTAGATATGGTGATTATATGCTTCAATCTCATCGAGCTTCACCTGTTTAGACATCTTACCCATAGTGCACTTGTACCCTGTTCACACAAACTGAACCAACTGCACCAAATTGAAGCAGTCACTTTGTTAATCAGATTTACTGAAAAACAAATATGGAGCTATACCAGCTTTAATACCAAACTTGCTTTGGAGATTAGCAAGTTTGCAGGTGTTAATTACCAGCTTTGATATGAAATTTGATCCGAAAATAATCAGATTATTACTACCTAATCTCAGACCCTTATAGGCTTTAAATGTTTTCCGACATTTTTCTCCTTTTAAGTAATCAATTTAAAATATTAATGCAAGACAATACAGACAATTGCACAAAGATTGATTACGGAGTTCAGCAATTGCCTACGTCTCTGGGTTCGTGGTCGAACCGTTCCACTAGTCAAAACTTGTAAGTTACAATAGTGATTTCACAAGAAAACCTAATGGAATTTTACTTGCCTATCAGTACACCAGTTCTTCGAAAAATTCTGATGATCAGTCAAATTATTCTTCACTTTCTTGATGCACAATCTCCTTTGGCTTCGATCAGCCTTCTTGACGATATCAATGCAACGCTAGCACTCCAGTCGACAATCTAGGATTTACAAGTAATTGGTGTGGCTCAATGGGCCTATTGGGTAGTTTATAATTTACTTCCAATCACAAATATTTCGTCTACTATTTCCTAAAATAATAGGCCAATAAACAATATTTGTTGACACATCTCACAAATAAGCTTAATAAATAATAAGCTTCTCAGACTAATGTGTCCACCTTTCCATGCTCTAGCAATGAGCTTCTCCGTTGCACCGGTGTGTGTCATACAATAGAATGGGTTCCCTATTTATACAAAATATAGGGCCCTTAAAAAATGCAATACAAATTATCTTAAGGCTATATTTAAACCTTAGCCTCAGCCGTAGCAAAATTAATGGGATTACATACCCATATAGGGTGGTTTGCATTTTTAATAGGATTAAATCCCCAAATTAGTATCCTCCACCATTTTCCACACGTGGTAAGTGGATGTATATCCCACACTTTGTGGGTTGATATTGTTTAAGGATTTATCAAAGCCTTTTCCACACATGTGAAGTGGTCAAAAGACCACCTTAGGCTTAGCCGCCCCCATCTCCACCTCTTCACTTCGCCCTTCCATGTGGTCCTTGGAAAAATGGTGGTTAAGTGGTTGGTTTAATACTAATGTATAAACATTAATATGCATAGTTTTGTGGCATAATGTGTGTTATGTGGAATTTGGGAATAATGTGTGGCATTTAGAAAGTGGACTTACCAAGTAAATATAATTTCGACCCATGTAATGTGGTATGGAAATAATTAACTCGGTCAATAGCATATATTCCACTTGTTGTCTCCTGATAGGAAAATTGATCGTATTCGATTCATGGTGGCAAGCCACGTGGTGGCTTTTGGACCCACCACATCGGCGATAATACCATAGTCCACACAGCGGCCGGGCTCCCCTCTGTAATAAAAGTTGAGCCTCTTGTTCTGACGCACCATTCCATTCCACAATTGTCGACTACCGGTGGTTAAAACCCCTCCAATTTTTCCAACACATTTTTGCCACGTGTCATAGTGCGATTGGTCCAATATTGACCAGTTGACCAGAGTTGACTTTCCTCTTGACCGAACTTTGACTTGACATAACTAGAGATCCCGATGTCTGTTTGCCGCGTTCTCATAGTCATTGGAAAGATCTTGAGATGATCTTCTACACTAACACCATTTAGGGATGTTTAGGGAAATTTATAAAATGATCCCCTGATCAGTTAGAACAAAAGGTTTAAGGATCTATGATCCTGCTAAACGACAAGTCATTGAAAACAAAAAATGTTCAAATTCTTGAAAACCATTTTTGTAGTTCTTATAATGATTCTATTGATTTATTAAATAAATATCTTGATGATTGTAATAATAATGAACATATTGATTGTATTAATGATACTGAAATTGAAAATGAGTCTATTCATGGTTCATCTATAACTAAACGACCTAAATGGGAAAAATATATAATCTAGTATTCTATTCTTGATAATCTTAGTAAATTAACTAGAAGTCAACATCCTTATCATGCCTTGATGACTATGTATGAATGCAAACCTTAATATTTCGAGGAAACAATTCAATATGATAGATGGAAAGTTGTTATGCAAACTAAGTATAATACCTTAATTAAAAATCAAACTTGGGATCTTTTCCCATCCTACCTAAAAGCCATATTGTTTGTTCTAGGTGGCTCTATAGAGTCAACTATAATTCAATTGGTAAAATTTACAAGTTTAAAGCATGATTAGCTTCTCGTGGGTTTACTCAAAATCATGAGATTGACTATGTTGAAACCTTTGCTCTTGTAGCAAAAATGAGTACTGTTAGATTGCTCATTGCTCTTGTAGCTCAAAATGGATGGATTATACACCAAATGGATGTCAAAAATGCATCCCTAAATGGTGTTTTAGAAAAATAATTCTACATGACTCAACCTAAAGGTTTCATTGACCCTAATAAAGAACATTATGTGTGCAAGTTAAAGAAATCTCTATATGGTTTAAAATAAGCTCCTCGAGCTTGGTATTCCAAAATTGCTAGTTTTTTTAAAGATCTACATTTATCAAATTGTTATTTTGATAATGATATCTTTGTTAAAGTTAAAAATGGTCATTTAATATTCATTATACTATATGTTAACGATCTTCTAATTACTGATGATCTAAATAGCGTAATTCATAAATATGAGGATAAACCAAGTCAAATGTTTGAAATGACTGATTTAGGCGTTCTACATCATTTTTTAGGAATGACTATATTTCAAGATAAAAATTAAATTTTTTTATCACAATATCATTATGCACATAATCGTATTATTAAGTTTTATATGATTGATTATACATCTACATCCACTCCTATTGAAGTTGGTGTTAAACTTGATCCAAAAATTGTATGTGAAAAAGATAACCCTACTTTGTATAGACAACATGTTGGTAGTTTAATTTATTTAACCATTACTAGGAAAAATATTTCATATGTTTTTGGTGTTGCTTCTAGATTTATGTGTGAACCATATTTGGATCGTTGGAAATTAGCAAAGAGAATACTTAGGTATATCAAAGGAACTGTAAATTTTGGTTTATTTTATTCTTCATTAATAATGCTAATTTATATGGTTATTATGATGTTGACCATGCTAGTGATACTATAGATCACAAATCTACTTCTGGATATGTGTTAAAGTTTGGTGTAGATTCTATCACTTGGAGAAAAAACAAACAACCTAATGTTTCTATCTCTTATACATAAGCGAAGTATAAAAGTGCCACAAAAGCTGCTAAAGAAGCCATGTGGTTGTGAATATTGTTAGGAGAAATTCATTTGGATGTTTCTCATAGTACCACCCCTCACTGTGATAATCAAAATTGTATAGCTTTGGCAAAAAATCTAGTGCAACACCAACATACTAAACATATTGAATTTTATGTGCATTTTATATGAGAGAAAGCCCTCAATAGTGATATTAATCTTCAGTTTTGTCCTATGGATGAACAAGTGGCATATATCTTCAAAAAACCACTTGGTGCTACCAAGTTTTTTCAGTTTCATGTAATGTTGGGCCTCTTGGAGTTGTCATTGAGGGGGAGTGTGCATGAAAATGTCACTTCCTAATGGTCTTTTGTTCCTTTTTCTTCTCTATAATTCATCACATTGTAAAGCATTGCAATATATCATGTTATCTGATGTTAGTAAAATTCGTGTGGAAGTTTTACTTTTATACCCCAATACTTACAAGAATATTGTAATGTAGGTCCCGATGGTATAAAAGACTCCAAAATTTCTTAGATGATTATTCATGAGAAACTGTGAGATGTAGTTTCATGATCTTGCTAGCCTAAACCTACTTTAAGTGGTTTATGGATTATAATTCCTTTTGTTTCAAAAGGTGATGTTTGGCATGGTGAATGTTTTTAAGGTGACTATGACATTAGATCCCCACTTAGCATTGAGGGGGAGTGTTAAAACATTTAATGGCCAAGTGGGATATCTTATACCCTTAGTACATTTACATAATTAAATAATAAATGATTTCTTATTTATTAACATAGGTTGAAAACCTCATGTAAATAAACAATAAAACATAGTTGTTTATTACTTACCGTTTATTCTCAGGGAAGGATGGACCCATTGGTTACAACAGTCACATCCATTCTTCCCCATTATAAATAAGGTTTTACCCCTATTGTAAATTACACTTTAAACATATTCAGGAAATTTTTTGAGTGAATTCATATTTGTGGATGGAAGATATTTTTTAAGGATTTATGAAGAAGGTTTTATCAAAGAGGAAGTGAGGAGGAAGGTTATGTATTGGGGTGAATAGTTATCATATATGAATATTATCTTTGTGGGGTTTTTACCTCTCGAGGTTTTCCCATATTAATATGTGTCTTTGTTTATTTATATGTGTTAATTGATTCTTTGCTAATCATTTACATTATAGATCTCATGTGTGTGTATTGCTTTATATATTCTAACAGTTAACAACATGCTTGAAAAATATTAAAAGAAAAATAAATATCATAATGAAGAAGAACTGAATGCTTAATGAAGTCAGATAAACTTTGAACTTGCTTATATTTAGATATCATAGGCTTCTTTGAGGAGGGTGTCTATTTTAGAGTAGAGATCATTTATATAAAATAATCTCCCTTATCTCTTCCTTACAACATCAATATATATGAACTACATCCCTAACCCCAATGCTCAAGGGCCAACCTTACAAAAACATAAACACCCAAGCTTCATTATAAATCCTAACCCTAATGCTCAATGGTTGACCCCACACACAAAATAGGCACCCAAGCTAAATCACAACTATGACTATTATAATGAAAAATATTAATAGATGGTTAGAACCTTAGTGTTTAGTAGGGCTAATGTCCACTTTCATAAACTTGAAATTGGTAAATATGTAAGTAATTATGATATTTGAGCTACATGAAAGGGTGTAAGATAGTGTGATTTATCTTTAATTCAAATACGCAAATCAATAATGCAAAACTCAAGGAGTGGCTGCCAATGGAAAAATTTAGGTTATTCTTGAATCAACACATTTCATTTATAACATCATACTACTTTGTTTTAATGAGACTTTTAATACATTGTTGAGACACAACTAGTGGAAACAATCTAGATGTTTAAGATGGAGTTAATTTCATGTTTTTTTTCTAATGGTTGTATCAAGCACCCTTCACAATTAACATGGGAAGATGATTGTAGAATTTTTTGGATGAGATCTCACATTTTCTACCTCATTTGTGAAATTCCAAGGGTCAAGGATGGTGGTTTTGATAGGTAAAGAAGGCATCTACATAACCTTGTGGGCATTGACCATCTGTATGTGGCTTGTTGCACCTTTTCATTATCAATTAGTGTTGGATTTTATATAGGTTGAATGATTTTTATTTAATTGTTTCCATACTACTATTATTTCCATCTGTTAGGGATGGTGGTTTTGATAGGTAAATAAGGCATCTACATAACCTTGTGGGCATTGAACATTTGTATGTGGCTTGTTGCACCTTTTCATTATCAATTAGTGGTGGATTTTATATAGGTTGAACACTTTTTATTTAATTGTTTCCATACTACTATATTTCCGTCCACCATCCTGATATATAATGAAAGTCAAAACATCCTTAAAGAATCTACTCAAAGGACATCAATTCCATTTGACTTGTGATTGGAATTGATTTGTTCTCGTACCATGACTTAATTCCTATTTTTAAGTTCAACATTTCCATGTCTTGGCTATATTCCTTTGCATTGTCAATGTTTTGTCTTTTCCATTTAAAAATATATTCTTTTTTTAAAACCTATAATATGCCAAAATTATGTCTCTGATCAGTTTAATTGCAACATAAAATTTGATAGGATATTTTATATTTCCAAACTTACTACTAAATTGGTAAAGATAACTTTATAAGAAATGCACCTTTCCAAATTTGTTCATAAATTGGAAAGAAAACTTATATGTGGGATAATAATGTCAATATACTATCCCCTTTCTCTTATCAATAATATAAATTAGGATATATATAGAAGACCATTCTAGGGACTAAAACAATAAAATATAATAACTAAATGATGCATGAGTCATTGGTATAAAGAATATCATCCAATCTATTAAAGGCAAGGCGATGCTAAGAGATAATGTTCATATAAAGTCATCTAAAATATGATTTTAAGATTTAAAATGGTTGTAAGAGATAGATAAGGGTTATAAACCAAGTGGACGATACATGCAAGGGTCAATATGAAAAATAATGCAATAGAAAAATAATATGTTACTCTATTGTAATCTATATACATGATATATAAATCATAAATCATTCAAACTAGATTATACACAAAGGAAAAAGAAAAGGTTAAAAATAATTACCTGTGTGAAGACACCATTAGAGCATTAACCTCTCAAAGATTAACAACACTTTATGAGAAAGTTATAATGGGAAACAATAAGAGGAATATAAGAAGACCTAAGTAGACCACAATTTGGACTCCAATTACTTGGTGACCTTGCTAGTTTTACTCCTATTCTGAAGTATATTAGACTTAATGCTCCAAGAAGACATCCAAGTGTAAGAAAAACTAAACCCGAACCTTATAAGACCTTTAAGAGAGGATTTTTGAGTGTAGGTAGACCGATAAGTGATGATGTCCTTGTAAATAGATCTTAAATTACAGCTATAAATAAAAGACATGACAAGCCATTGTAAACCCTTCATAGAAGGTGGTATGGTTGATGTATTTGAATAGTAAATAATCCAACCAAACGGTATCGATCATGTTCAATGTCATTGGCCACACAATTTCTGATCATGAGGGTCTTAAGGGGAAAGGATAATGAATTGGAAAAAAACATAGGAACATATATGAAGGTGATTTGATGGGGGTTTGAAGATTATATAAGAAGATATGTAGGTGATTACAAGGATAGAAAATGGTGTCAAAGGAGGTATTAAATGATAGGATATTTGTGGTGTATTAGACTACACAAAAAACCTCTTTCACATGTACAATTAACCAAATCACCTCTCTCTTGATGATGGTCCTTGAGGCATCAATCTAGGAAGTCAATGCACTAATGATTCTTGTGCTGGAAGCACAATAGACTGAGATGGAGGGGGTGAATCAGTCCTTACAAAATTGATTCAATTTCACATTTCTTACTTAAATAATAAACCAATTAACCATCCATTAATGTGTGCACAACATCATGTAACATGCATTCAATTAACCATGAACAAGAGGGACAATACCATAACACAAGATATAAGTGGGAAACCCTCAAGGGGAAGAAAACCCACTAAAAATTATTATTATGTTACTAATATCAAAAGTATTTAGTGAAGCGTAAACTTCACAAGGAGCACCAATCACTAACTTAGTAGAGCACTAACCCTACATGGAGCACTGACCCCTAGTTTAGTGAAGCACCAACTCCTTAAGGAGACTACAACCACCTAATATGATAAAACACCCACTAAAACACATTTTAAGAAGATCTCCGATGTCTTATTGCTGCCACAACTGGTTAAGATCACTGATTCAACTCACAACCTTCAAACCCTTGCACACCTAGCTCACTCTTTCTCTTTCCTTATCAATTTGTCTTAGCCTCAAAAACTTGCACATATTATTTTAATCAGTATTAAACCTAACACACACTCTCTTATATCTTAAAAAATTCCTTCAAACCTGTTACAAGAACACACATGGGTCACACTTTTTCCCTCTCAAAGAACTAGTTCAAATTTGAACTTAAATTTATCTTTTATACCCTTATCTTGATTCAAACACACACCAAGTCAGTTTTACTCATTTTGTTTGACCAATTCAACTTAAAAACATCCCAATACATTCGTTACAACTTTTACATATGACCCATATAGGTCGGCCATGCCTAAAACCATCAAACATGCTTAAAACTAGCTCAAAACCCCATCACATGGATGAGCTAAAACCACTAATGCCAAAACCATGATTATTCAAGCTCTAAAATAAATAAAAATGTGTAATATAGCATAAAAAATAATCCATGGTATTTAATTATCTTGGACCAATCAAATAATTCATAACACAAGACAAAAGACTCATATCCTTCACCAAACAATTGTTTCCAACACACTGTCTTTACCTTTGGGCCTCAAGACAACTCAAATATGGAATATAACCACTCAATGGAATACTAAGGACCTTTATAAAAAATCCATACATGTTAGAAATATTGAAACATCCATATGTTCAAACCACAACAACTTTCCTCATCACCAAATCATGCTACCCATACAACAGTTTTATAAATGAAACTAGTTTGCACCCTTGATGTAACTTCCAAGACCTAAAAATACATTCAATGGGAAAAAAATCATCCCTTGTCATTATCAAAGTGATAGAAAACATAAAATAATTCATTTAATGCCTCAACCACTTCAATCTTTGAGCCTGACCAAACATGTCCTGAAAATCAAACAACATTCTTCTTAACAAATTGACTTGAAAGAACCATCAAATCAACACACCTGTTGGGACCCCAAAATATTAGATAAGTACAAAAAGGCACATAGGCACGCAAGGCCTAGTTAAAGAAGGGAACGTAAGGAGAAGGCGCATAGGACAAGGTTTAAGGAAGGGTTTAGGAAAACTCGTGGCACGCATGTGGACAGAGCCAAGGTTTCATGACTTAGCCATATTGGGCATTTTGGGCAGGACACGAGAAAAACATGACCTAACTGCGTATGCGGAGTGGATAAGGTGTCAGCCTAGAAACATGATGCCCACGAAAGGAATATGCCCTACGATAAAATGTTCTAGAAGACATCATGGCAAAAAGTGGAGAGCTTAGACCTGAAGGAGCATGCTCCCATGGAGGACCACATTCAGACACTTGGCATCGGATCTGAGGCCGCAGAAGGATGAGTTGACACTTTGGGATGCCTATATATGCGAGCACCCACAAGAGAAAAAAGAGGATAGTAGATATAAATAAAATAGATGGGAGGAGAATATAGAGAGTGGAGCTCTGCATAAATACTACGAGAGCTCTGTGGGATTGGGTAGAGGCTATATAAAGGAGTAATGTATTAAGGGGTTGGGATATAAATTTTTTCTTTGTATGGATGAAGGATGTGATCCCTGCTGTGATGCATGAATTCAGTCTAATCAAGTTGTGGTAGTATAATGGATCCATTGAATGTAATGAGGTTACAAATATGAACGAGTAGGAATGTAATTGATTCAGTTCATTTCTATATATGTTCATTTCTACTCATGGATGTTATTGAATAGATGTAAATCCTTATGTATTTTTCCTTTCTGCTAGTTCTATCTGTTGTCTATAAGTACCCTCTATTTAGAATGAATACATTTTTCTAGAGGCCATTATGAGCCCTATGATGATTGTATGTCTCATTTCCACCTTTATTCATTAAGTTCATGACATAGATGATAGTTTCCCACTTAACTCACATAAAAGAGAGACTCGGCACCCACACATGCCTTGGGTGAGCACCCAACATCTGCTGGGTGATAGAATGACGTGCATGGGATTTATTTTCTTTGTGATGGGTGTAAAAATGACTACATCTTTGTTCCATTTCCGGGACCTATTTTCAAATTTGTAGTGGGAAATAACATTCATCATGATCTATAAAATGAGTGATGACAGAGCGTTTAACTTTGGAAAGTGTTGAATCATGGTTCAAGAGCATGGAGGATGAATTTTCTCAGAGATTCAGGGCTAAATCTGAGTTTTATGCACGTAGATTTGTAGAAGAGAACTTCTACCATGATTTGTATGAAACGTTTTTATGTTGCTTCCCAATAGAGCTGTATGAATGGCTCTTGACATATGCGTCTAAATCAAGTTGGTATTATAGATCATGTGTGTGGACCCAAGAAGAATACCAGAGGTTACAAGATGTAGATCTAACGTGGACTCATGCTGTGGATCATTGCTGGAAAGGTGTGTTGGCTAGCTACACTTTGGAGTACGCTATTTCTACATATTCTTGTCAGAAAGTTGCTGAGTTTGAGTTTCTGCAGGATCCCAGAGGATCATTTCAATGTGCTCTCCCTCTGGAAATGAAGATCTTGATTGTTACCTTGAGTTTAGAGGCATTTCCAATGGTCGACTAAACTGTTCTGAGTGTTGGGTGAGGAAGATAGGGTGGAGGAAGATGGCAGATATTACGACAGAGAAAAAAAAGTGAGGAGAGGCAGCTCAAGTATAGTGAAGCGTGTGAAAGGGAGATTGCTAGACAATGTAAGGTTGCAAGTGTGATGGATCTATGGAGGAAAACGTTACAGAAAGGAGTGGAGGTTCACAAGGAGGATGTGGAACCTGAGCAATCTATGCTACCCCATCTTGGAAAGCATGTAAGAGAGACCCCTTCATATTCTAATGAGAGTTCATCGCGTGGAGAGAGAAGATTCAGTTGCACGTGTTTGAACCCACCTAGTGACCAAATCCTGGCACTTGGTTTTCTAGATCAAGGAAGGAGTATTGTTGACCCAATTGGTACCAGTGGAAGTGACATATATGTGCATAGGAGATACAATTTTTCATTTCCCACTTCTATGACTACGCATACTATTCCAGTATTTGGAGGAATTTTTGAACAAGGAGCAAGTATGCAAGCCTTTGGTCTCACGTCTAGTAGTGGCACGGGGTACACTAGTGGTAGTGGGGCATTATCACAGACCATTGACACACAGTTCAATGGAACTTTGGGGACCCTTGGCACAACCACTACAAGACCTGGTGGATCTGGTGGGTCAAGAGAAACAGGACCTGGTGGATCCAGAGGATTTGATGGCTTAGGAGGCATAGGACCTGGTGGATTTGGTGGATCCGGCGGTGGAGGAAACACCAGAGGGAACCAAGGCTCTGGCTCAAGAGGACAAGGGCCCCAAGAACCCCCTCAAGTCTTCTTTGAGATGTATCTATATTTACCAGATTACATAGGTATTGAATATGCTATAGAACATGTTCACAAGTGTGAACTACTATGGTGCGTAAAGGGAATCACAACCCTGAAGCGGTAGGCTAGTCAGTTTACAATGATGTTGCAAGGGCGCACGCATAGCTGGTATAGGAAATATGACCCTCATCAAATGGTGGTGGATTATACTACTTTAAAGAATGCCTTCTTGGAAGAATTCCGCATTCCTGAGTTTGAATAAAAGAGCATAAATGCCCTGAAGGATATCCAACAGGGAATGGCAGAGAGTGTGCAGGAGTATGATGCAAGGTTCAAGACCCTCCTGTTAAAATTGTCATATGACATTCACCCTTCACAACATGCTCAATGGTTTGCTGGGGGGTTGATAACTCCATTTAGAAGAGCTTTATCTCATAAAAATTTCATAGACCCACGTGAGGCATTAGAAGCCGCTCTACGCGCTGAGGCTGTTGGAAGTGTTGATATTGGTGTTAGCCCGTTTCTAGAGGCTCAAATTGCTGATATGTCTAAACAACTGGAGAAGTTGTCTGTGAACTCAGCCCATGAGACTCGCAGTGGTATATGGTGTACAAATTGTGAAGTAGAGGGGCATGTCAAGGATAGTTTCCCCTAGAGGATGGTACGTGCCATACCAGTAGACTGTGAAATTTGTCATGGGGACCATGATGCAAGTAGATGTCCCTTGTTACATTACGTAATTCAGAAGAATGTGTCTTGCTACTTGTTGTCTCCCTAAAACTACTCTACGTTTTCATAGCCAAATTCAAATATTTTGAACTCATTCCCTTCATTGGTGTTTAAGCCAAGTTAGAGACTCAAAAAATTAGGAAAAGTCATGCCCTAGAGCTGTTTAAACCTCTGTTTTACTCATTTTTAGAAATCCTCCATTTCCCGATCTATGCACATAATATCCTCTTTGCAACCTCCATTTTTGATTGAAATTGTTCACTTGTTCTATGGCTTGGGCCGTCAAATCATTATTTTGCCTCCATGCCTCTAGTTCGTGAAGGAAATTTGAAAATTGGACTCAAAACGATGAAGTTTTTGTCCTCTGCGTATTTTCCATGGTTGAGATGACGACAGTCTTTTCCCCATCAAATTTTGACACCAATAAATGCATGTATGTGGTCAGATCGTATTGGATGGGGAGGAACAAGATTTTTGGTGAAATTAACACTTTTGGTCACTTTTGGCAAAAATGGTAAATTTTCCCCATGGCCCCGATCATGCAATAAAGGTAAAAGTCAAATTTTGAGCCTGCAGAAAAAAGTCAAAGTGGACGAGCAAGCCATTGGGGCACTTTTGGAAATTTAACCAAATTCCCAAAAGTTAAGTAAAAGTTCTAGAATATTCCGCGGCTCCGCCAAGGTCTCAGGCCCGCCGTTGAAAAGTCAAAGCGGAGGAGCAGAACGACGGATGAAATTGAGCCTTTTTCCAAAAAAAGTTAAAATGTTTAGAAAATAGCCGCGACCCCGTTTTCAATCAAAAGATGCCACGTGTCAAGCGTTCAATCGGAGCAGCGGATCGGTGGAGAAAATTGAGTTTTTAAGCCTCTTTGCAAAAAAGGGAAAAATTCAAAGTTGAAGTCCGCAGGGAGAAAGTCAAAGGTGAAGCCCATCATTGAAAAGTCAAAATGGGAGAGCGGGCTGATGGAGGAATTTGAGTTTTTGAGCCTTTTTTCCAAAAAAGGTTAAAATGTTGAGAAAAGGGTTGTGATCCCGTCTCCAACTAAAACATGCCACGTGTCCTAGTCAAATCAGAGCAGTGGGCCGGTGGAGGAAATTGAGTTTTTGAGCCTTCATCCAAAAAAGGTTAAAATGTTGAGAAAAGGGCCACTATCCCATTTCTAATAAGAACATGGCACGTGTCTAAGTTGAAAATTCAAAGCGGGGCTGCGGGCCAATTTGTTCCAAATTGCCAAATCTCACAAAAAACCACAAAATGTGAAAGGATTCCCCCATAACCGTTCCAATCCCTTAGTGCCACATGGATGACCCAATTTCAGAGTTAAAGGAGCAAATCAAATGGTCTATATTTAAACTAGAAAATCGAATGTAATGGTTGCTTTGCAAGATCTGGTTTTTAACCCACCATGAGCATTTTCTTCGCAATGGAGTAATTTGAAGAGGCATAAATGATTTGTAAATATTGTAACCATTTTGACAATGGATATAATGACTTCTCAGATCCATTCCAAGGGGCTAGCGATTGATTTCAAAAAAGACCAGAGTGCTCTGTACCTGGAAGAGAAAGAAAATTCCATACTTCTTCTATTTTCCCTTCTCCTCAAATTTTCCTCTATTCTCAAAACTCTGTATAAATGTTGCTTTAGCTTCAATAATAAAATAAGGAATTTTTACCTTTTTGATTGAGAGATTGATTGGTACGTTGCGACCAATGAATTTTATTCGGTCTTGTAGTTTCTCCTGTAGATTTATTTTTCTTCTAACTATAAATTCATGTAAATGAAATTTATAATTAATGTGTGTGGGCATCTGATATTCTACTTGCAACATTAGTTTCTCCTATCTCCATTCCCACTCCCTTTCCCATTCTCAGACAAAGTTTCTTCCCTAGTGAGAAATTTCTAGCTTTGCCACAAGGTTAGTGGAGTGCCCCTGTTGGATCTTTGATCAAAAGGCCACGAATGAAATCCACTTTTTCACGCATGTATTTATAGAGGCTGTACCATTCAAGTAGAGGGACTTAGATTACCATAGTGTTGGCTTGAAACTCACCAATTTTTCCACAAGACAAATTTTGTCGCCAAATTTTTTTAGCACCCACCGTGGGGCATATTTTGCAGCATCTACACCTAAAAACGACCTCAAGGTCATAAAATACAAAAAAAAGATTCTAGAATAAAATTTTCTGGAGATTGGATAATCACACAGACTCATGGATGTAAATCATGGCTATTCTAGGAAATCCTCCTGTTGAGAGACCTGATTTACTCTTTCACATCCAAGAAGACATTTCTTCTGATCTTAGAGAAGCTATTTGGCATAAGAGACAAATTATCAATCAATACTTCATTTCCATAAGGATTCTGGACTTGGAAGAGGAATGTGCTATCAAATTGGAAAGATAGAGACAAATTCCAGCACCCCAGAGAAGAGCATAAACTTTCAAGATGCCTGATAGAAGATACACCCGAAAACTGAGGTAAGAAGGAAAAATTGATCCCACATTTGAAGAGCTTGAAAGAGAGGAAGTTTTTGAAGAGGAGATAAGGGTTCAACTTGAAGAAATAAAAGGACTCCAAATTGAAGCAGAAGAAAGAGAAGTACCAGAAGCAGCCTTAGCAAGACTAGAGGATAGAAACAGGAATAAAATGGGTGATCATGAGCATGAGGAATTCAGTCCTAACATACCATGGGGAAGAAATAATGGTCCACTCGCTCTTCCACAACCACTTCATGAGCTCCCAAGAGGATGAAGAAATAACTTCCCAAAATTCAAAGGGGATGTTTCTCAGCTCACTGAAGAACATGTTGCGGCATTCATAACTGCTTGTGGAGTGTTGGGAGTTGAAGATGAAGATGTCTCAATTAGGCTCTTTGTGGAGTCATTCCAAGAAAGAGTTGTTGAATGGTTCTACATGTTGCCCCCAAGATCTGTCACATGTTGGGAAGATATAAGAAGTGCATTTGAACATAGGTTCAAGAGCACAAAATATTGTCAGGATCTGCTGGTCCAATTGGTTCAGATGAAGAAGGAGACCTTTGAATCAATGAGAGATTTGGTATTAAGGTATAATAGGTTGACAAAAAGGATCCCAGAAGATGTGGTACCCCTTGAAAACAACTTGAAAAGGTTCTTCATCAGTGCTTTGCCATCAAAAGTTGGTTTCTTCCTCAGAAGAGCCCAACCAAGAACATTGAGGGAAGTTCAAGACTTTATAGTTGAGATGGATGATGATCTAATTCTTTTTGGAAAAGTGAAAGGACCAAATGGGAAGAAAAAATGTTATAGTTCAAATTCAGTCACCATTGATCCAATGTTCCAAAAAATGGCAAATGACCTTAGTTGCTTTGAAGAAAAAATTGTCACAAATCACAATGAGGAATGCTCCAAGGAGACCAAATCCTCTTGATAGATTAAAAATTACTCTACCTCCTCGTAGGCTTGATCTTGAAGCACCACCAGTCAATGCCATCTGTTACACTAGGGAATCATAAGAAGGAATAAAAATTGAGGAAACTGAAGAAGAAAACATGGATGACTATGAAAAATATCTTGAAATTAAAGAGGTTGGCATGCACAATGGCCTAATTAAATACATTACTAATGAGGAGGAGGGTGATGAAGAAGCTCCAATCTTTTCATGTGCTGTTTTCACTCGTGCACAATCCAAGAAGGGTGTTTCAGCCTCAGTAGTTTCAATTGAGAGTAGGAAGAACAAAGAAGATAACTCTTCAAAGCCTCCACTAAACAAGATCATCCTATAGAGGATCACCACTACCACTTTCCATGGAATCAGATAGAGAGAAATCAGATTCACTAGTTGTCAAGGATCACATTGATGTGCCAAGTAAGTTATCTGATTCTTCTCCCAATCCAAAAGCTATTAAGAGCAATTCTCTTCTAAACATTGTTTCTGCAAGAACATCTAGATTCCAATAAAAGGCTACACCCCCATCTCCTTCTAAGCCAATCACTACATTTGAAAAGGAGAACCCAACACAAAAATTAATGATGCATCTGCTAATTAAGTCCTCATCCACTGCTGGAACCTCTTCCTCATCTACCATAACTTCATTTGACTTTGTAGAGCATGCTAGCAAAACCAAAGTCCAACTCTCTAAAATTGAATACCTACAAACACATCGTACCCAATTTGATAGATTCATCAAGGTTGTCTGGGGTGGTAACTCTACATCCCCAATCTCTAATTCTAAAGGCTTACTTCCCACACCATCCACATCATCTTCTCAAAACATGCTAGCCCTCAGTGCCTCCACCACCAACAAAGTCGAGCCTTTTACCTGTCACTTCTCATCAAAGGTTTCCAATAGAACAATTGTATTATAGATTTTGGAGTCTCAGATAATGTGATGCCAACAAAAGTTGCAAATACTCTTAGCCTCACTTTGACCTGGGTAAATGGCACATGCTACTTAATGGAATCCAAACAAGTTCCATTGGTAGGAAGGATTAAGGATGCTTAGGTTGCACTAGCTGATTACCCTAATAAGAAGATACTCTTGACCATTTTGGTGGTAGACATCCCAACATCTTTTGGTATGCTGTTAGTAGAGGTTTTTGCAGAGACCTAGGTGGAGAAATAAAAAATGGATTGGTCATCTGCAACTATCCCAGTGAAAGGAGAAATGAAGAAACTACTGCCAGTCAGAAAAATTAAGTTCATAGTGAGGAAGAATGATAATCCAAGAGCTGATATCCTTTTTCAAGATTGTGGGCTTGGAAATTACCTTCTTACATCAGAGAAGGAAGAGGACTTGCCACTTCTCATGGAGGAATAAGAAGACTGAATCTAGACAATGGAGTTTGATGGTGGTCATTCCACAACAGGTTCAAGAGATAGTGTGGTAGTATACTCTCCCTCCAATGAGGTTTATCCTTTTTCCTACAAGCTGTAATTTGAAAATACAAATAATACAAGAGAGTATGAATCATTAATCTTAGGCATGAATACAACAAAAGACATGGGAATCAAGAAGCTGAGATGCAAAGGTGATGCAAATATTGTGGTGAAGAAGGTCCGCCAACAATATCAGGTGAAAAATCCAAGGCTCAGGCACTATAGAAATAGAGTGTGGGATTACATTGAATCCTTTGATGCATTCTCCATTAAAGCTATCCTTAGGGAGCAGAATGAAAAGGCTGATTCTCTAGCAGTGTCAGCTTCCTTAGTGACACCTCATCCTTCTTTTGGCAAGGATAAAGTGACCATTGAGATGGTGTTCATACCCAACATACCAGATAATGCAAATCATTGACAGGTCTTCAATGATGAGAATCAGATCCTAACCTTCTTAGAACAAAGGGATAACCTCAATAATATTTTCTTTGAAGGAAGTGAAAAACCACACCATGAATCAGTCTCCAAAGAAGAGAAGGAAGGAATTGAGGGAATCAATGAAGAGGGAGTAATCAAACTGAAAGGAAACAAAATCCCCAAAGGCCTAGTTTCTTTGGAAGACCTCTTTGACAAGCATGACAGGTTCATCCAAGAGAAAGAAAAACAATCTTCTCGGTATCCATCTGATTTTGATCAAGAAAACATTGGCACTTAAGAGAATCCAAGGGTGGTTAACATTGGTAAGTGTTGCTCACTGGAAGAGAAGAGAAATTTTTTTTCTCTACTAAAAAAGCACTCAAATGTCCTGGCCTATTCCTATGACGAACTCAAATATTTTTAGCCAAAGGAAATACATCACTCCATTCCTTTGAAGCAAGGAGCTAAGCCCTTTAGGAAAAAACAAAGGCCGTACAATCCAAAGATTTCCGATGTTATCAAACTAGAGGTGACAAAGATGCTCAATGCTAGAATCATCTTCCCCATCCACCATTCAACATGGTTGGATAACATTGTGTTAGTAAGGAAGAAGAATGGAGAAATAAGGATTTGTGTAGACTTCCGAAATATGAATTAGGCATCTCTCAAGGAAAACTACCCCCTTCCAATCATGGGTCATATTTTTCAAGTAGTCACTGGATCTGAGATGCTCTCTTTGCTTGATGGATTCTCAAGGTACAATCAAATCAAGGAGGCAGAAGAGGATCACGAAAAAATAACCTTCACAAAACCTTGGGGCACTTTTTCCTACTACAAAATCCCTTTTGGCTTGATCAATGCCGGAGCCACTTTCCAGAGAGCAATGGACTTGGCCTTCAAAGATTTGAAACATTGCATTGTCATTTACCTTGATGACCTCACGGTTTTTTCAAAGAGGAGGGGAGATCATAGCTTTCATTTGGAGCAAGTCCTTGCAAGGTGTAGGAAACATGGCATTTCTCTAAATCCAAAGAAGTGCATTTTTGGAGTCACATAAGGTAAGTTGCTGGGACACATTATGAAAAAACATGGAGCACAAGTTGATCCTGAGAGGGTCAGAGCTATCCAAGCACAAGCCTTACCAACCAACAAGAAGGGAGTTCATTCATTCTTTGGAAAGGTAAACTTCCTTCGTCGTTTAGTGCCTAATTTTTCTTAACTGACTAAGCATATAAATTCCATGATGAAGCCTCAACCAAGCCTTATGCAGGAACAAGTAAACAAGGTGGAAGAAAGAGAAGCAATGAAAATAATCGAGGCCTTGGTAGAACAATAATTGGAGTGCAAGGCAGACATAGTGATAGAATAAGGTAAGGAGGAAAGCATTGAGAAAGAACAAGTCAGTATGGGGGGAGGTCCCAGTCTAATGGTGAGTTCCCCAAAGGAACACACTCGGGAAGGAAGATACTTGATACAGAATGAGGACAGGTCATGGGCTATGTTGATGACCAAAAGAAGGTGTTACACACGTGCTTCCAGAGCACTGTACCCATGGATGAAATTCTAGCTATGGAGTCATTTGATGAGGAGGGCATGTACCCCAGAATAAGGAAGATGCTCTCTTGGGTGTTTGAGTCCCATATTGACGAGCTAGAGTTAAAAATATACAAAGGCCCACTTAGACCAATACCAAAGTCTAAGGGAACCAACCCCTTGGTAAATTCCCAGTAGCTCTTGGATGAGTAGTTATGTAATGCGTTGAACAAGGTCACAGTCGAGACTGAGGCTAGGATCTTCGAAATAAATGATAGAGTAAGATTTCTAGAGGAAATCTACAAAAGAAGGAAGAGGAGATAGCGAAGAAAACTAAGGGCTTGAAACAAGAAGAGTTGATGAATGCACAAATGAAGTAAAAACTAAGGGATGAGAAGGTGAAGGTGTGTGAAATATACAAAAATATGGAGACTATCACAATCACCATTATGTTGAAGCATCCAGACCTAATGCCTCCTGCACAGAAGTATAGATTTGCTCTTGAATGCTTAGAAGATCTGACGTGCATCCTCACCATGGAGAGACAACCGTTGGCCCTGGAATCCACAGAAGAAGTGGAAACACACTTGGAGAAGGAGGAAAAATTGAAAGTGGTAGCAATCATTTCTGAGTATAGCAAGGTACTTGTGGATGTCAAGATTGCTACCCAATCAGTTGAGGCCATGTACGATAATTGCGTAGAAAAGGATAGAGTGGTGAACACCTTGGTCACCACTCACAATGTAGAGCTGAATGAATTTCAAGAGAATAATAAGGGAAATAGGGTGGAAAGGGACAAAATCCTTGCCGAGGTTGAAAAGAAATCCGAGGCCATTGAAACCTTAAGGGGTTCAATCAAAAACCTGTTGAAGGAACTGTACCCACAAATTACTAGAATGATGGACACACTTGAAGACATGAGCAAGGAGTTAGAGCAAATTGTTGACACTATGAACAATCAAGGAGATGGAATGATTTTTGGGAAGGTAAGTGCCCTAGTCAGTGACCTCTGTTAGAGAGCGTAGAATGAATTCGATGCCTAGAACAAGTTGGAGGCTGAGTTGCAAAAAGATTTTCCTAGCTTGTTGAAATAATACCATCACTTCCCCATTCTTTCTTCTTTCCCAAATTCTTCATCCCCTTATTCTTAATTGGAGGAGTGTTCCCGTGGATAGAGAACAGGCATAGTGTGGGGTGATTTTGGGACCCCAAAATATTGGCTAAGTATAAAAAGGCGCGTAGGCACGCAATGCCTAGTTAAAGAAGGGCGCACAAGGAGAAGGCACATAGGACAAGGTTTAAGGAAGGGTTTAGGAAAACCCGTGGCACGTGCATGGACAAAGCCAAGGTTTCAAGACTTAGCCATATTGGGAATTTTGGGAAGGACATGAGAAAAGCATGACCCGAATGCGGATGCAGAGTGGATAAGGTGCCAACCTGGCAATGTGATGCCCACAAAAGGAATATGCCTTGTGATAGAAGGTTCTAAAAGACATCATGGCAAAAAGTGGAGAACTCAGGCCTAGAGGAGCATGCTCCCATGGAGGACCACATTCAGACACTTGGCATCAGATCTGAGGCCACAGAAGGATGAGTTGGCACTTTGGGATGCCTATATATGGGAGTGGCCGGAGGAGAAAAAAGAGGATAGTAGATATAAATTAGATAGATGGGAGGAGAATATAAAGAGTGGAAATCTACAGAAATACTGTGAGAACTATGTGGGATTGGGTAGAGGCTATATAAAGGAGTAACGTATTAAGGGGTTGGGATATAAATTTTTTCTTTGTATGGATGAAGGACGTGATCCCTACTATGATGCATGACTTCAGTCTGATCAAGCTGTGGTAGTCTAATGGATCCATTGAATGTAATGAGGTTACAAATATGAATGAGTAGGAATGTAATTGATTTAGTTCATATCTATAAATGTTCATTTCTGTGCATGGATGTTATGGAATACATATAAATCCTTATGTATTTTTGCTTTCTACTATAGTTCTATATGTTGTATGTAAGTACCCTATGTTTGCAATGAATGCATTTGTATAGAGGCTATTCTGAGCCCTATGATGATTGTATGTCTCATTTCCACCTTTATTCATTAATTTAATGACATATATGATGTTTTCCCACTTAACTCACATAAAAGAGAGACTCAGCGCCCAAGCGTGCCTCAGGGGAGTGCCCAACGTGCACTGGGTGATAGGTCGACGCGCATGGGATTTCTTTCCTTTGTGATGGGTGTAAAAATGACTAAAACACCAATGGAAAATACATATAAAAATGTAAATCACTCTCAATTATATTTCAAGAACATATTATAACTCCTTCCTAGTCTAAGTCGAATGCCTTCAACCAAGACCATCTCTGCAAACTGCTTGAAACTACCCCAAAACTACCCTTTGACTAGTCTTCAAAAATAGGGTACAATTTTCCATTTAGATGCATCACCATGAAATCTGAAACCACCATGAAAATCAATAAAAACTACACATAATAAGAACAAATGTTTATTTATTTTGCAAATCCTTTGGACAACCTTGTCCCAAACTGAGACTTCTTCATAAATAGGTCCTGTTTGAGTGAGGTCTACTCATCACCACATGAACTCTACCATACCTTTCTGGAAACCTGGAGGAGTCCTCTACATAATCCCATAATTATTATTATTATACTAGTAAAAAAATCTATGTACATCTTATGAGAAAATATCTATCTATCATTGCTTCCAAGCTAGGGTTTCAAGCACACAAAAAGTTGTTTACTTTCTTAACATTCGTTCATAAAAATGTGACGATAAAATGACTTCATTCCATTTTTGTGAAACCTTCTTAGACTCAATGTAGAAGACATCACTTGAAATCTACAAGGTCTCCATGAAAATCAAACAATTCATGGTGAGCATAACAAGGTGAAATTCGAGCTTGATATGACCTTCTTCTTTACCCTGTTTCACTCAAAACTTACATATCTTACAAAATATTCTTCATCATGGCACCCTGAAATTTTTCCCACATACCTCTATGAAACTCCTCATTATGATCATATAAAATCATCAAAATCATGTCACGATATTGGTCTCTATACTCTCAATCCATCTCATTTGCATGACCATCCCTTGGGCTTTTGCATGGTTTAGGCTAGGGTCAACTGAAACAAGACATGATAACTCAACTTAAAACATATCTAAAATGTCATAACATACCTTAGTCACATCATGAAACAACTTACCTACATGCATTCATCAGCTCACATGGTTCTACAACTCATCCTTATGCCTCCAAGCACATAGATCTGGTCTAAATGAGCACCTGAATCTTGGTCTCCAACCTGTAGTCTACATCCATAAAAATCATGTGAGTGTCTAAAAACTCTCCAAAACATTATCTCCAGGATGCTACCATGTATACTAAAGTCACCAAAAAACTCCGCTCAATCATGTTCCACCACCTAGGCTAGTTAGGTTACATAACAAGGCTTGTTAGACCAAGCCAATCTCACTAAATCACCACATATGCCATCATGAAACCATACCTGAAAACTCCATGTCATCATCACTACTGAGAATCCTATGACTCTACTACAATCATCCTCTTTTGTCATTAATTGAGCTTTTACATTAATGATAACACCTTAGAGAACACAACATGCCAACAATCTCCCCCTTTGTCATTAATGGAAAACCTCTTAAACTTCTCCCCATTTTTTCATTAATGAAAAAACATACCTGTAATTTGCATGGATATTCATCTTTCTCATACTTTATAGGGTCATCTCTTGGTTGGAAAAATCAATCAAAATCATTAAATTTAGCATGCACAGACCTGAAATTATTCTACTACCTTGACATGATTTTTACCTTCATGCAAAGCATAGTAAGGCACTGTACTCCCCCTGGATTACTGATGCATACACAACACCTATGAACATGCCCAAAATGTAGTAATTTGGAGTCAAAAAATTATTGAGCTTACCTTTTCATAGCTTGAGAAATCCAAATCTTGAATAGTTTCTTACATACCATGTCTTCTCACCACTCTAAGGACTAAAATCCCTAAGACTAACTTTTAGTGCATTCTAGACCAATTTTGACAATTCCTAGAAGAATAAGAATACCTCATGAAGCAGATCTTCTTATGATTCCTACTGGGACCTATGACTATCCCTTTCTAGTAAAAAACGATCAAATATTTTTCTTTTTCCTTTGATGATTCTTGCCTTGGAGAGATGGCTCAAACACTTCAACTCACTACTCTGAAGCACTATCTCATATTGTATTAGATACTTATTTCTAATGTCAATCTTGACACCCTATTTGAATCAGGAAACAATTGATTCTCATGCCATCATACCTGTATATAACATCATTTACCTTACAATATTGTCTTGATTTAGTATCACTTCTTACACTTGGACTATGAGGACATTAATAGAGCTTGAGCTCAACTCCCACTACCCTGTTACGAGTACCTCATTTCAACCTATAGGCTTGTGACACTCTTAGAGTTATAGCTTCTTAAGTATGCTAGTCATGCTCTTATTAAGAAGATAACGATACACCCTACCTATCAGTCACCATATTTTCTGCCATAATCATTAGTCACTTTACAATCCAAACCTTGTACACAAAAATGTATGATAACAATATTCATACTCCTCTTGATCTTCTTGGACTATATTAGACTCGTACCTTAACACCATGTTATTAAAGAAAAATCACCTCCTAACAGTCACTTTATTGATGAAAATTCATGACTCGCACCCTTGATATTTTATGCATCATCTCTCTGCATAGTCATACATTTATCTCATTTTCACACTTGCCATAGTATCAAAGACTCTAAAGAAACTACCTCACATGTCCTGAATCAAGGATGTCAAGGAAGACCCCCTTGACTCATTAAGATCTCAGTATACCTATAACACATATGGAATGCATCTTCTCTTTTCATAGTATTGTTTAAGTTAACTAAGATTGAACACTTACCTACAATATTGATCACTTGGGTCACCTTGAAGAGAAACATATAAAATACCCCATGTTTGGTTAGTCAATATAGAACATGAGACATCGTATTTGGAGCAAGTTTATGTCCCATCAGTAGATCATATTTTGTACGCTTACATACAATACTGTACTCATTCACCTCTTGTCTATGCAGTAGTACAATTCCAATAAAAATCGCACACTATACAACTTCTTCAAACACTTGTAATATACATAACTTATAAAAAAATCAAGGTACTAATGAGTACTTCCCAGAATCTTATTCAGAGGTCAACCACTACGCTCATACCTTCCATCAAGTCTTAAGCACATGTAGGACTCAAGAGTTCACTTCTATCCTTATAGGTCTCAATTACACTTTATTTTGATTACATACCTATAGCTTTGTGTCAGCATTAGTACAAGATAGCATATCACCTGGATCGTGATGAAAAACTATCATCAACCCTCTATATTGGTCACTCACACTGACTAAATATACTTTGTTTAAGAGTATCTACTACCCTAATGTTACAAGACCACCTATAGAGAATCATCTCTTTCATCATTCAATTCTCTACATACCTATAGGTATTATTGTTACTTTATGAATGTGACATTACTTAACAGTTTGATTCCTAATCACAGTTTTGCACTTGCACCATTTTCCAAGGATCTCTAACAAGATATTGATCACCATATTTAATGATTTGAGAGGCTTGTCAAGGAATTACGATCATTTTCCACCTTTAAGAAACATAATTTCAATATGACTCCTTATACAACACTTTACAAACTATCTATCCATACTTCATACCAACCCTATTGACACTTAGTCTTTCAAGAGTTACTTATTAATTTTCGTAGAACTAGAGAAACCTAGAGCAGATATTCAAGTGACCCATTTGGCCAACTATGTACATCTTCACTATGAACACTATTGGTGCATGACACATGAAGTACTTTTTCCTAGTTAGAAAAGTCACCCTTTGTATCGATTAGGTCTCCTAAAGCACCATTACAAACTGTCAAGAAAATTAGTGACCATACAGTGTCAGAAAACCCTACAAATTCTCAAATATCTTTCTCTAACATAGTCAAGATACCACTATGAATGATAGATTCGTAACCTAGTTCCTCTCATTTACATCTCCAATCTATAGCATTTTCTCATAAACACTAGGTTACGGTTTTAAGTCACAAAGTTTCCTTAATACGGATGTTCTTGCAATGGTCACCTACATCCATGGTTTCAGAGTAGAGCTTCAGACTCAACAGAGCACATATCTTTGATAAAAAAGTCAAGTCACTAAAATTTTCCAACATGGATTTAATAGGTGCCATGTAAGGTCACTGAGAATAAATTTCAACATTGTGATTTTTTTTTCAAATATAGCCACTATTACATATTTCAAACATTGTACTTAGGCTTCAGAAAGCTATATCACCCTTGAAGAGCACTTCTACAATTCTCCCCTTGACATGATGGTCCTGATAAAGTGCATAACCATTCTCTTACAACTTTACACTGCCTTAAACTAGCCTTCAATGTATCATCTTGATTAAATAGATACATGTACTCACTTTGATTACACAACAGATGGACTATTTTATGGCATATACATGCTAGACTCACAATACCAAGAACATTCTTCAACTCAATAGAAGACAATACAAGATTTTTGAAGAACATGTATGCCTTGAGAGACTTTGATCACTCAAATCAACCTTTTGAATCATTGCACAACTTTACACACTTCATACACTCTTTACATGCTTGATATAGGAATTAAATCTTGTGACAATCCTATGACATATCATATTTGACTAAGAACTAACTTCATGAAAGTAACAAACTACCTTTATACATAGTGTACATTCAACTCTGAATCACTGAATTAGACCAAGAAATGACTCTATACTTAGATTTCATGGCTTAAATCATCACTTCCATTTTTAACTGAGACAAAAACATGAACCTTACACAAAATGGGTCATTAAAAACTGACAACACATCATGATAGGGCATATATAGACTTGAGAACATAACCATACACACAAAGATTGAAAAAAATGACCTATTCATTTTCACATCTTAAATAACCAAGTATGACCTCAAGCATGCTTATAAGCTTATGACAACATACCTTGACACCTTAGAGGAGACAAACATCAAACCTAGACAGTCTCCCATCTTTCTCAATGCTTCATATGAACCAATATACCTCTAAGAAGCCTAGTAGAGGAATATGAGCAACATGATAGATCTAGAAGAAATATCTTGAAGAGGTCCCAAAACCTCTTAGACACCTAAAAAAATCACCTTCTTCCATCATTTTTTTATCTGATACGATCTCTACACCATCCTTGATTTGTGCATAATATTCACATCACTCTTAGATGAGACAACATTATCTTTTCCTTCTAGGATCCCAGACCTATCTTTTCCTTGACTAGTTTACATGCAATCCTAGGAACTTTGAAAGCTTCTTCCTTGCTCCTTAGGGATTTGAAAATCCTTTAGCTTTTACCTTAAGTATCCATAGATAATAAATCTAGAAACATGACCAAACTTCATTGCAAATTGAAACACATAATTAAACTCCTTACCTTTAAACATAGCCCAATTATGACTTGACTAGGTGGATCAAACAAACAAAATCTAGTAAAATGACCTATTTCATGGTAATTCTAGCATACCACACTTTTAGATTTATCACTCTCTACTATCTCTCCATGGATTATCATCTCTAGCAGACCTTCTACACTCCTTTTACCTATGACCAAATCCATTACAAGTAAAAAAATAACCATTAAATGATATCTCATACCTTGAGGCATTTGGCCATCTTACTAATTTTTCTTCACATTTTTTGGGTGAAGATATCCTTCTTTTCATCCTTCACTTGGTTCTCCATCCCTCTTTCTTGGAACATTGAATTATTTCATATTCTCCTTTCCCTTGAGGTCATCACTAAACCTAAAACATACTCTATCACCTGGTGATCTCTATTTGCCAAAAATATCATAAAGGTCCTTGGCACTTTTCTCAAATTTCTAAAAGGACAAGGTTTTCTTACCAATCTCTAACAGTTATACCCTGAGGAATTATGCATCTTCTTCAAACTTGGTGCACATTCTCGCTTTATCTTGAAAAATTGAGACAAGAAAATTTACCTTTTATTCTAGCAACTTGATTGACTCATCGAGCTTGCTTGTTTCAGACCTATACTTTTCTTCTAGATCATGAATATTATCTTCATATTCTTTAACATGAGAGTTCAACTTATTGTTCTTATATTTAGCATGCCTTGATTTATTTTGTATACACTCCAGATCATCTTTAACATCCTCTTCATCCTCCTTAGAATAACTACAATAACCTGATATGAAATCATGAAATAATGAAGAACCATCACTAGAAGATCTCATGGCATATTTAGTCATGAAAAACACCTCATTTTCAACATCTTCATGATCAAATTCAGACTTAGAATATGAAACACCACTACTAACATCAAACAAACAATCATCTTCCTTTGTGTAAAAGCTTCGTTTTCACTTATTATTATAGTTAAACCTCTTAAAGTTCCTCTTACCTTTTCTAAACTTATGATTCTTCTTGTTATGATTATCCTCATGAGCTTCATCACCTTCCTTTTCATGCCTATGTGGACACGTAGCAACAAAGTGACCTACTTAACCAAAATTGAAACATTTAAATGGAAGTTTACCTTTGTACTTACTAGATACAACATTCAATCTTCTAGTCCCTAATGCAAAGAGTTATTCATCATCAATTTTAGGACCAATATCATCACCCTTGTGCTTCTTATATTTGGTCCTCATCTCAGATTTGAAAGAAATCTCTTTCTTGTTTGGTTTGGAATCAACAATCCTCATTTCATATGCAGTCAAAGTCCCATGCGACTCATCCATCTTCAAGGTAGTCAAATCCTTGGATTCTTCTATAAAAATACTTTGGGATCAAACTTAGAAGTTAGAGATCTCAAAATATTTTGAACAACTACTTCTTCCTTCACATCTTCACCTAACCCTTTCATGGTGTTGACAACCTTGTCAACCCTAAGTAGATATGCAACTATGGAATCATCATCACTCATCTTAAGACCTTTAAACTGATGTTTGAATGTTTAGATCTTAAAAATTATTACCTTGGAGCCTCCTTCATATAGTACATGAATATTTTCCCACATAGTCTTGGATGATTTGCAATGCATTACCTTTACCATCTTAGATTCCCCTGGACCACACAAGATATAATTTCTAGCCTTTGAATTGTCACTACAAGCCTTCTTGTCTGCATTACTAGTTGGAGGTGTAACAGGAACAATATAACCATCTTCCATAACTTGCAAAATATCAAACCCTAGAGACATGATACAAGTTTTCACCCTCAAACTCCAAAAATCATAATTCACACCATCAAATAATGATACCTTACTTGTAGAAGAGCCACTCTGTTAACTCTTTTTTTTTGTGATTCAAAGGACCTCCTTTCAAGTGATTAAAATTATCCAAAAGGACTTGCTCTGATACCAATTTTTGGAAGCACAATGGAATGAGAGGGGTGGTGAATCAGTTCTTACAAACTTAATTCAATTTCAGATTGCTTACTTAAACCATAAACCAATTAACCATCCATTAATGTGTGCACAACATCATATAACATGCATTCAATTAACCATGAACAAGAGAGACAACACCATAACACAAGATATAAGTGGGAAACCCTCAATGGGAAGAAAACCCATTGAAACTTATGATTATATTACTCAAATAAAAAGTATTTAGTGAAGCACTAACTTCATAAGAAGCACCATCCCCAAATTTAGTAGAGCACCACCCCTACAAGGAACACTAACCCCTAGTTTAGTGAATCACCAACTCCATAAGGAGGTTACAAATCCCTAAGATTATCAATAACCCACTCAACCACATTTGAAGAAGATATATGATGTCTTGTTTATGCCACAACTGATTAAGATCACTGATTCAACTCACAACCTTCAAACATTTGAAGAAGATATATGATGCTTTCTCTTTCTCTTTCCTGATTCACTTTGTCTTGGCCTAAAAAACTTGCACACACTCTTTTAATAATTATTCAACCTGAAAAACAATATAATATCTCAAAACATGCCTTCAAACCTACGATAAGAACTCGTAGGGGTCACACTTTTTCCCTCTCAAAGAACTACTTCAAATTTTAACTTAAACTTCACTTTTATACCCTTATCTTGATTCAAACACACATGAAGTCAGTTTTCATCCTTTATTTCAACCAATACAACTTAAAAAATCCCAATAAATTCATTACAATGTTCACATATGACCCATATAGGTCGTCTATGCCCAAAACAATCAAACATGCTCAAAACTAGCTCAAAACCACATCACCTCGATGAGCTAAAACCACTAATGCCAAAAAAATGATTAGTAAAGCTCCAAAATTCATAAAAAATACATAATATAAAATAAAAACATCATCCATGGTTGTTAATTATCTTAGACCAATCGAATAATTCATAACACAAGCCAAAAGACTCATATCCTTCACCAAATAACTGTTTCCAGCAACCTGTCTTTACCTTTGGGCCTCAAGACCACTCAAGCAAAACTAAACTTTGCATGTAGCCAATCAATGAAATATTCAGGACCTGTAGAACACATCCATGCATTTTATTCCTCTTGAAACATCCATATGTTCAAACCAAAAATTTTCTCATCACCAAATAATGTTACCTAGAAAGTAGTTTTACAAATGCAATTGGTTTGTACCCTTGATGTCACTTATAAGACCTCCAAATACCTTAAATAGGAACAAAATTCATCCCTCGTCATTCTCCAAGTGATAAAAAACATCAAATGATTCATTTCAAGCAGGTAAGTGCAATAATTTGGGGGGCCAAAAAGGGGCCATAAGTGGACGTCATATTGCAAATAACAACAAAACCTCAACTTGTAGGGATTATTAGCAATGCATGTACTCAAAATTAGAAAAAATTATATAAATATGAATCGTGGAATCCAGAATCTAGTTTCTAAACAACTAATTTTTATTAAAAATAGACAAGTTTAACTATGTTAAACACTCAAAATTCAATGACTTGGTATTTTTTAAAAAATCCTATAAGATTGTAGTCCGTTTGCCCGTGATTTGGATGACCAAAACTTGATATATATTTTTTTCCTTTAGTGAAAAATTTATATGCCGCTGTCTATCTTGGGATAGATTTTATTTTTTTATTTTTTTGAGCAATATTTATTTAATGATTTTTTCTGTGAAAGTGGTCTGAAAACATAAAGAAAACAGAGCACTTTCCGTTTGCCCACCATAACTTCATCAAGAAATATTGAAATCAAATACTTTTTTTAAAAATGTGTATAGAATTTTTCCATGGTTGGGATGGTATAGGTTTTATCACAATATAAAAAGTGAAACAAAAGTTGCAGTCTTAAACGTAGACATGAACATTCACAGGGGAAAATGTCTTAAAGACCTATTATTAGTAAAAAATTATAAAATGATATTTATCATATTCTATTCACTTTAAAATCAATATTTCTACAAGGATAACAATCTCCCCTACGCGATTGTACCATTTTTGTGACGTGATTTTGATTTTTTGGCATGGTTTAAGTCCGCAGAAGAGAAAGTTTGATGTTTTTTGTTTTTGATGTAAAATTCAGGATTTGATGTCCACTTTTTGGTCCCCAAACTTGTTGCACTTACCCATGCCTCAACCACTTCATTCTTTCAGCCTGAACAAACCTGTCCTGGAAATCAAACAACATTCTTCTTCACAAAATGACCTGAAAGATCCATAAAAACAACCCACCAAGAGACAATCCATATACCAATGGAAATCCATCTCAATTATATTTCTAGAACAAATTATAACTCATTTCCACTCTAAGTGGAAGGCCTTCAACCAAGACCATCTTTGCAAACTGCTTGAAACTTCCCTTTGAATAGTATTCACAAATAGGGTAAAATTTTCCATTTAGATCATCATCATGGTGAGTAGGAAACCACGTATGGTAAGATACAACAAAAACCTATTAGTCTCATATTAAAAGGATAAATTTACAATTTATTTTGCAACTCCTTTGGACAACCTTGTCCAAAACTGAACTTCTTCAATGGAACTAGGCCTATTTGAGTGGGTAATCCACGCATCACCACATGTCGTCTACCATACCTTTCTAGAAATCATGGAGGAATAATTATACTAATTCATAAATGGTGTTATAATTAGCACTATAAATTCATTTTTGATGCACTTAGGAGAAATATCTATCCCTACGAAGTCTTTGAGGTAGGGTTTAAAACACACAATCAAGTATGTTCACCTTATTAACATTCATTCATAAAAATGTGATGATGAAATCACCTCATTATTTTTTTGAAACCTTCTAGAACCACAATGTACAAAAAATTCCTTGAAAATCCACAAGGTCCCATGCAAATCTTCACAATTCAAGGTGACCATCAGAATGTGTAATTCGAGATGGAACTGAGCTTCTTCTTGACCTTATTTCAGAGCAAAAACATACATAGTCTTGCAAAATATTCTTTAGAATGACTCAATTTTTTATCAACACCTCTAGGACACTCATATGAAAGCATCATCTCAATCATCATAATGGCTCAAATATCTTATCCCATGTTCTCACACCCATCTCATTTGGTTGACTATCACTTAGGGTTTTTACATGAGTTTAGGAAATAGGGTCAATTGAAACCAAGACTAAAGGCATCATGTAACATCTCCAAAAGGTCCTATAGAATACCTGGTGAACATCATGAAATCACCTTACAACTACATGCATCCTTCAGCTCATTTGTGGTTGTCCATCAAGCTCAACCTCATGCCTCTAGGAGGTTTACCTGACACCTAGTCCAGGTGAGAACTTTCACATAAGACATTGGTATTGATCCTGTACGCACAGGCCTTGGAAGCCGTGTGAGTGCACTGAAGCAGTCCCCAAAACTGTATACATCAGGAGTACCAGTCCATTCTCTTGAAGCCACTATTATTGCAAAAATGACAACACCCCTGAATGCTCACAAGTGAATGGTTGAGGCAGTTAGTCTACCAATTCATCAAACATGGAGTTATGCACAATGGGTTGTGGTGCACTTTAAAATTGTGATGTGGAACCCTCCATATGAAGGATGGTTCCTATTCCTGTAGGAATGTGCATGCGATATTAATCGCTTATGAGATTTGTAATAAGAATCATGATGTTCATAATTGTACACTTTTTTAGCATGTGATACAAAATAATGTCTCCATGTATTGCAAGATCTATGATGTGCATACTCATGACACATCCAATTACTGTCATGGATTGATGGAAATTCATGATCGCTATGTAAGAAGGATGAGGGTTGCGCAATAGATCAATCCAGTGTACGAAGAGTACACTCACAAGTAACACATAAGGATTAGAATAGTGAGGTGTACAACAACCATGCACAAATAAACCAAGATTGTAGAAGTGAGATACAAAAGTAGAGGTCATGGTGGCCAAGAGAGAGGGTTGAAATTCATCGAGGGACATGTATATACATGTGGGTCCAAAGATTTGATACATTATCATTACACGAGTGTCCAAGAGGCACATTAGGTATGCATTATAACTGTGGCAAGGCACACAAGGTTGAAGATTCTCCGCAGCTATATGCCCACATGTGTAAGAATAACAAAAAATAGGGTAGGGTACAAAGCAATATGATCTAACCCTTAGAACAATGCCCCTCCTTACAGTATATAGGACCAATGGGCACCTAAGGGAGAGATGGTTGAAGCCTAAACTTCAAAACCTTTATTGGTCCACCCTAAAATGCACAGAGTTCAACTGCAGGCAATGATGAGAAAGTGAAACTGCAGAAACCTACTACATCAGAAGGGAATAAGTCCTGTGTATGTGAGAGTATCAGGATGCCCATACCTCAACATTTGGGTAGGTGAGTTTATCAGGAAACCATATGTTTCAATCAGGTGAGTTCCAAGGAGAAATATTAATGTTTGAAGGATCACTTAGTCGTGCGACTTAAATTATAGAGCTACCAGTCAGAAGGATGTGTAGATGATCTTATAGAGGTGTACAAAAAGTCCTTAGGTAGTGTAGATACAATCTCCTAGTCAAAATTGTATGGCCATCTGAAGAATGGTTGTGAGATAAGATGTCATGCGCAAGTATAGAATGGGAGAACCAAATTCTTCATGTTAATTTACCACCATAAGATCAAGAATATGACAAAGAGATCACATTAGATGCAATGATTAATGAATGGATGGTAAGTAATATTCTTATAGATACAGACACAAAAATAAATGTTCTCACCCTTGATGCTTGGAACAAAATGGGAAAGCCACCATTGTATCCATCATCAAATGTGTTGTATATATCTAACAAAACAAAGGCTATGCCCATTAGGGTATTAATGGATTCTACGCTATCTTTCCACCAAGGGGCCGAGTTCGACCAGAGATTACCTCCGAATGTATTGGAACTCTGATAAAGTCCAGATACCTTCCCTGTACTTTCTAGAGTCATCCTTCAGTTCTATGCTAATAACGTATGCAATTTTCACGGTCTGCAATAAGAGGTATTCGGCCAGTCTTGAAATGAAAGCACGGATGAGCGCTTCATGATACCATTGGATGATGTGAAGGTTGTACCTAACATATATCCCATCAACAAGGAAGATCTCAATAGAATCTATGTGTATATGGTGCGCGACCCAAAAACTGTCGATCCACCAAAGGAGGGCTATGCTTCATTGGGGAGATGCACAGTCTATTAGTGACACTACTAGCATAATTTGTGACAATTGGGCCCATGAACCTTATGAAACAGTCAATCACGAGGTTTGAAGATGAGTTACTAGGATTATTAGGCTGCGATGCGTCCTAGTTGTCTTGGGTAATTATACTTTAGCTTGCAACGAAAGTATACCTAGAGAGGCAGACATGCCCGATTCATTCTTGTGCACGATGGAAGAGAAGTGGCGTAATGAAGGTGATAGGAGAAACATTATGGTATATACATTGCGCAGGACAATAACACTCTGGTGGGCTACCCACAGAGATAGCTGTAAAGTGGTATGGTCTTTGAGATTAGAACATAAAAAAACCAAAATCTTAACAAGGAAATGTCAAGTAATAATATCCCTTCCTTGGTGACATGAACTAAACTGAATGGGAATACTATCTACCTCGTACCTTACCTTGTTTAAAGTTTTGAAAAGAATTACATACTAGGGCAAGAAGCTTTACCACCATTTCTATCTAGGTACACAATTTTTACTCTACTTTACACAGACGAGCACGTGCCTGGTATGTATATCCCAAGTTCGCCAGAATAGGATGTAATAATGAGTTGGTGTGACCTAGCTAAAAAAGAGCAATGTGGTGTATTATTATGGAACTCAATGCAATACATTGAGTATCGGCCTTGCTTAAATAGGCAAGGAACACCATTGTTAGAACCAGTCAAGGCTCGTAGCACCAGGACCCCGTGCTTCAATTTTCATTGCTAGTCATCAAATAACTAGTTGAGACTCATGGAAATAAAAAAGGAAAATTTGGATGGAGGGTTTTATGTTTTCTAATATGTGATGGCATCTATTAATGTATACTTGAATATTCAGTAGATCAAAGAAGGAACTATACCTGAGAACTAGATAATATCTCCTAATATCTAAATAACCTTGGTGCAATTAGTTTTATCCACACAGCATAAGTGGGTGAGGATAAATATTCATTAAAGGTAAATACAGTACATAGGCTTAGTCTGTAACGTAAGTTGGGAAGATACCTACTCTACCAATGACTATGATGTTTTTAAAAATTCGTGGAGCATCAACATATGGTGAGAAGAGTTGACTTGATGCAAGACTAAAAATCAACACTTAGAAAATAAGTTATTTTATTTTTCCCTATCCCTGCTGAACCACAATCCATGACCATGGTGATGATATGTGGTATATATATGAGACTAGGGTATAAATGGGTCCTACATGAGGTCATGAGGGAACTCATTTTTTCTTGATTGTAAAATCCCCTGTACGAATAAAGTTACAGGAGATTTTACAAGTATCTTGATGGGAGTGTCACCATTTTAACATGCCTATATGTGAGGATGAATGGGGAAAGCATGACGATAGCACCCAGGTGTGACGATGAAGGAAATGTCATTTGTATAGGATACCAGAGAGGGCAACTGGTGGGGGTTATAGAACTCTTTTTTTACCATATGTTCAAAATAGGGATTACAGAGGTGAAATTCATGAGGATGCCTTAGCAAGATCATTCCATGTTTCAAGATCTGGTGCAGTGTGAGGGGAGGGGTTTAGCCATGTAAGCCCCCCACAGAGCTGGAGAGGGTCATATGAAGGAAAAGAGAGGGGGCTAGTGGGGGTAACTTATTTTACTAAGAGAATTGAAGATCTCCCCCTGTGAGCCATAAGTTATACCACTAGGGAATAAAAATGAAGTGCATAGGAGATAAATCAGGTGGTCTACATGTGGTGGTGAGGAAAATTGGCTAGAGTATGGATCAAAAGCTCACTCTACACTAGTGAAGACTTGAAAATCATGTTCCTGAAAAGTGTTGGAGAGGTCTTTTGACATGAAATGTTATATTATTTTGAATCCAAGGGTCATTATAACAGCGAAGTTAATTCCCAATAGGTTTCAAAACATAGGTGCCAATAAAATCTAGGTGGGATTGGAAATTTTTTATATTATGAGGTCATTACATTAGATAAAATAATTTAAATGTGGAAACGGTTGCACTGATTTTCACCTAATGCCATTGGCCATGTTTGCCTTTAAATTTATAGAAGTGTTGAGGATTTCTCCTATTATGCAATAAACTAAATAGATAAAGTGAAACAAGTAGATATTCAATAAACTAAATGATGCATAACTAAAATAAACACAATATTTATCCTAGGAAACTCATTTCAGGTAAAAACTCCTAGTGAGAACCTTAATTATTGTATTAACATGAAATAGCTTATAAATACAATATAAAGCCTTCAAAGTAATGGTATAAGACTTATATACACACTCATCTATTTTTTCAACAGACAACCTTTTAACCTTAACCCACATTGACTACTCCTTTCTAGAAATATACCAATCTTTTAACCAAACAACTTGGAATCTTCCTCTAACCTATATACCACACACATTCTCAAATAAAACTTTCTTGGGACACAAGTCAATATAAGGATAAATCCTAAAACTAAGTCTTAAATATGATCCATTTATCTTACAATAAGAATCACCATTAAGAAATCAACAAGTATTAGGTCCACCACCCATGATAAATAGGTCGATGCACAAAAAATATGAGACATTCCAAAAAGCTATCAGTTGTTGAATACTTTCCATCAAGAATAACACAAACCCATTCTTCAACAGCTCCGAGCTACTAATTTAATTTCTTTATTGCACCAAGTAAACTTATGAACACACAATTCCCTTTTCAATATTTCACTACATTAACATTTGTCTCCACCTTCACTAAAAGTAACATCTTCTCCATAATTTACCCTATAAAATGATATTGCACATTAACGTGCTTTTTCCAAGAGTGATACCCTAGGTTATTTTCCAAACAAATTATAGTTTTGGATTCAAAATCTATCCTTAAGACCTTTCAAATGAACCCAACTGAAGCACATAACCTTTGAAGCTATATTGCTTCCTTGCATGCATGAGTAGTCATGTATTCAACATTTATGGAGGATATAAAAACACTTTCTTGATACTTGCTCATCTAGCTTACAACTTCATCGATCAAATTGGAAACGTACCCACTAGTGTACCTTTGTAGATTAAGATTTATGCCTCAGTTGGAATCCACAAAACCATGTACACTAACCTACTTGCTTACACTAAGATGTGTTCACGTTGAGACATCACCTTGATATAAAATAACATAGTCATTAGTTTTATGGAGATATATGGATATTCAATTGAAATCCCTCTAAAATTGGTTACTCGAATATATATTTGATAAAAGCTCCCATTATATATGGAATGCAAGGTCTTGTGCAGACCATTACATACATCAAGATTCTAACTGCACTTGTATACAAAATGTTAGGCATGTCATCCCACTCCTTTTATGTCTCTAAACATTGTTTAACTAAGATTTTTTCACTAAATGGGAAATGTGTGCTCACTAACTTGTTGTGTTTCATTCCAAACCACTCCAACATCATCTTTGCATACTTACTATGACTGAGCCATAACCTTCTATTTAGACGATCCTTATTTATGTCCATGCCTAAAATTAGATTTGTAGTACCAAGATACTTCATGTTAAACTACACATATAATTGTGCTTTCCCTTGTTATATAATCCTCTTATTGTTCACAATCAACATGTCATCTCTCTTGTTTGGTGAGTATGGACTATTGAGATCTCTTGTGCCTTTCACGATAAGATCTTGTGATTTGGATGTATAGGTAGGTATTCATAAATAGAATTTTTTTTTATTGTCTCATCAATTACCTTCCACCAATAGGTGGGTTTGAATTTGAATCACACTCCATGAAATACACTACATCCATCAACATGGAAATTGAGGATTTTGAGGAATATAATTTGCATGCATTAACAAATACAATCATTTTGTGGTAATAAATCTTAACTTTGTTCCATTTCAAGATTATTATAACACCGAGATTTTCTTTGGAGTTTACATACTTTTCAACTACTTATTGTTAAACCCAAAAGTACCCCTATTAGGAATATTAATTGTTAGTGCTCACATTAATTAGTGTATGACAGGTAAAAATGTGTCTAGACACTGTGTACTCTTATCATCCATTCAACTAGGGTATTAAGGAAACGAGTGAGGGACACACCAAGGCTGAAACACAACGGATAGAATTAAAGGGATACATGGACCAATATGACCACATATATAAAGGGAAGTAACCCTTACACTAGGACAACCTAAGGTTTCCAAGGCCCTAAGTTGAAGAAGAGGAAAGAACCCTATTAGGATATCCACACTACGAGGATAATGAAAGATAAGATTGTCGGCATTGATAATTTCAAGTGGAATATCATTTGATAGACCACTATTTACGACCCCTTATTAAAAAGTTTATTTAATAAACTTAGTCAATCTTCATAAATTTGAAAAGAGTGAAACAATACATGACTGTTCACCCTATCATACACACACATGATCCTGCATATGATAGAGTACGGATTAGACCGAATTGATTATAAGACATATGCTCAAGTTATTTTATATATGTGAGTTGTATATACTGTGAAGAGCATTAGTTTACTATTGCTATCTGTGAGACCGAGGAGCGAAGTGGAAGTGTTGGGTTAAAATATCTGTGTAAATTATTAATATAGACGATGTTTTATTCAGTGGGAAATTTTTCCTTAGGGGTTTCCCCACTTAAAGATGGTGTTCTCTATCATCTCTGTTAAATCTTTACTGTTATTTACTTTCAGCTCATGGAATTTTATACTATGTAATCAATCGTTCTAAATTAATCTTAATCTGATGTTTAAATTAGTTGCATATCATTATCTATAATCTTCTCTACAATGTAATCTGTGGATCTATAATTTTGTTAATTATATCTTCCCCATCATTTCCCCAAAATGGTATCAAATCTTGCAATTATTTATATGCAAGATCGATCTAAAATATTTTAATTTGAAAAGGTGAAAAAGCTTTAAGTTTATTCATGGATCCGAAAAACCCTAATTGCTTCTGCATAGTCATCTTCGAGATAGCTCAAGTTTAAAAATCCATATTCCCACACCTAATTTTTTTTGAAAATATTGATGATATATTGGCTAAATGGTTGTCTAGATCATGTTAGAGAAATTGCATGCTTAGATAGATATGTTATTCTGCATCTAGCTACAATAAATTTTTGTTTAAATCTATTCGTTTGCGAGCTTGTTTTAAATTTTCACACCATTTATAGCCGTTAGGGCTATTTTTGATTGTGAATCCCAAATATCTCTTTAGATCTAGGTAGTTCAAAGCATTTAAATCCACCCCAACTTTATAAATATTTATTTTTTCTACATCTATGTTTTGCGAAGAATGATCCAATCATTTATTGCCAAGTGGATTTCTTGTGTCAATTTTTAATAAGATATTTTTATTTTCTATGAAATTCTGCTATTACGAAGCTCGATCCAATCATTTTGTGTCATCTGACTTCACATTGTCAAATTTTTTTAATATATCTTTTCATTTTTGTGAAGCTTAAGCCAATCAGAAGGACCCATCTTGCTTTGCATTGTCTGTTTTATTATTTATCTGATTTTCAGTTGTAAAACAAGAGCCAATAAGGTGTCTACACATTTATTTGTGTTTTTAGACTTGGGTTAAGCCTGCATTTGTCATTTACGAAATCTGATTCAATAAAAAATCTCCAAGTCACTTTATATTTCATGCTGTCATAATTTTGTTAGCATGTTTTTATCTTTATGAAATATGGACCAATAAGATTGCTCTATATTTTTCAGATTGCCAATCCTTTCTTAGATTCATTCAATCTTTGTAAAATTTGAGCCAATAGGATTGCTCCAAGTAGTTCTATGTATTTCGTAGTGTCAGTATTTTGATAGCTTGCTTCTAGACATATGTGAAGGTTGAGCCAATAAAATTACTCTGTGTAATCTTCGCATGTCACATGTATGTCAGCTATGTGTTTGTTTATTCTATCATATGCAAAGTTTGATCCAATAGGGTTTAGCTTCGTGTGTATTCACATTTTGATTTTATCAATATTTGTCAGTTGTGCAAAAAGTGAGTCATTAAGAAGGCTCCACATGTGTCCAAGTTTTTCCTTAGTCTTTTTGGCAGAACAATGAAGTGCTAACCAATTAAATTTTGACACGTATATTAATTTTCTGTTGTTTCAGTCTTTGCAAGTGTCAGAATCTATCTTTTGGGGTGTCAATATTTTATTTGGCTTAACCACTTAGATAATGACATCTGTCTTTAGATTTTGGACCCGAACTTTATTTTAAAGTTTAGCTTATTCTAGGGACTTTAAGTCCACCTAAAGCAATATATTTAAAGGTTGGCGAAAATATGCCAAGAGTCTTTTTCAGTCAATAAATCATTGACAAGTGGCATTATTTGAATAATACTTTATCCGTCTCTATCAGTTGCGAACCAATTGAATGTGTCCATGTTTCTTCAAATTTTGTTTGTCCTTTTTTTGTTTTGTTAGGGTGCGAAAAAGTGACCCAATAGATTAATGACATGTGTATACGATTCTATAGTCTATTTTTCTATTAATTATCTTCTGAGCTATTATTTACACTGCGAAGTGCAAGCTAATTGAAAAGAGACAAGTTTTCTTAGTTTTTTGTGGTATCAATTTTTTTGTGCCACGTGTTTTGTTTGTTTGTGTTGTGTATTTTAAATTTTCTTCATTTTGCAGGTATCTAGTTTCTATGTACTACGAATTGTGAAGTTTCTTTATACTGAGGGTTTTATAATTTTCTTCATTTCACGGGTTTTCTAATTCTATTCATTCCGCGGGTTTTCAAATTCTATGTTATGCAGGTTTTATAAGTTCTTTGTCTCGCGGATTCTAAAATTTGAAAAGTTTAGATCTTTTCTCTGTGGCCTTCCGCGACTTGTCTATTTCAGTTTTAGCTAGCTATTCATGCGTATTTCTACTAAAATGATCTATAGCTTGTTTTTTTGCCTCTGTTTGGATTCCTTGATTCATTTTTAGCTATATTTGTCTCCATTATTGTCTGAGCATTAAAAATGGCTAGTTCTGCTATTTTTTCATTGGATAAGTCTCAGTTATTGAATGAAATGAATAATAGTATTTAGAGAGTTTGATTGAAGCATATTTTATGGTTAGGAAACTTTGGGATCTTGTAACTGGTGTTGGAAAACAACCCAATGGTAGACAAACAACCCCTAAAAACCTTAGCTCCTTCTCTCTGAGATCACATGAAGCTATGCCCATCCTTTTGTAAAGCATAACAAATGAATTCTTGATGCATATAGGTCATATGGACTCGCCTGTTGTTGTTTGGAAGCAATTAGAGACTATGCATGAAGGTCGTAATTTTTCTAAGATAATTAAGCTAGTTTTATAGATGTTTACAACTCCCATGAAGGGGGATGAGAAAATAGTCAATTATTTAGCTAAAATTAAGGACATTAAAGCTCAATTAGATGGTTGTAACTGTGAATTATTTCATGATAAGCTTCTATATTTTATAATTTAGATAAATTTTCATGAAAAAATCAGAAATTAGATCTTAATTCTTAATTCTAAGTATCGGAATGAGAATGATTTTCCTGATTTAGACACTCTGTCTTCTTTGTTGATTCAAGAAGATCATGTAATGGAGAATTTTGATTCAAAAGAGATTGCTTCTCAATCATTGTTCTCTCAAGATCATAAGTTTGTGCACAATAGGAATAATAAAATCCTAATTAGAAGACTAATAACATATCAAGATTCAAATCAAATCCTAATCTTAATTATGATAAAAATAGTTAGAACTTTAAATTCAAATTTAATAGAACTTGTAACAAGTGTGGAATTTTTTTTCATAAAGAGTCTGATTGTAGAATAAAGACTAATAAACCAGTTAAGAATGTTAGAAATAAAAATTCTAATAAGAAATATTAGAATCAAACTCATCCAATGTTGCTAAACAATTTATTGCCTTGTATATTGCGCTTTCAAATTCAAATTCAAATGAATGGATTCTTGATAGTGGTGCCTCTAGGAACATGACTTGTACTCCTATTATCCTCTCAGATGTAGTTAAATATGAGGAGAATATCTTTTTAGGAGATAACTCCATCATTATATATGAAAGTTGTGGCAATTTTAAATCGTCAAATGGTGTAACTAGGAATGTATTCTATGTTCCTCATCTCAAAAATAATGTTTTGTCTTTCTCTGAACTAACTAAAGAAAATAGTAAAGTTGTTTTTCTATAAGAAAAATGTTACGTGAAATATAAATCTAGTAATGTTATTGCTTCTAGTATTTAGCAAAATGGCTTGTATATCTTTGATGGTTTTGGCATGAAATACTTAGTCATGCAAATTTATAAAGCTTATATGAAATGTCTATCCCGAATCCTATTGTTGGTATTCCAAAGATGAAGTCAAATCATGAGACATGTGAAATTTTCTTACGTGGTAAGAAACATGTTGAACCAAGTTCATAAGGCTACAAAGACAATCAATGAATATATGCATGTCTACCTCTCTTCCCTCTGCTAAATATCCTAAATCTAAAACTGTTATGCACGTTTTTTTTCTAGATATGATGGGAGTAAAAATTGAGGGGGAGATATTTCAATCCTTGACTTAGACTAGGTTTCATATATGGAACTTAAATCTTTGTATGGTCTTAAGCAAGCTCTTATAAGCTTGAAAGTTTTTTTTCATAAGCTTGGTTTCTCTAAATATGTTGTTGATTCCTTTGAAAAATATGAAAACAATCATGTCTTATATATTGTTGATTTCTTAGAATCAAGAGAAGATAAGACAATGTTTTGTCTGCTATATCGATTTTTTTTTCCATGAAAATATGATCATATATGACATGTCTAAGCTTAAAATGTTTCTTATATGGTAATTTTTTGGGGAAGTATCCACAGTTAGTGGATCATGCTTTTAGTGAATGCTTTATTATTCTTGTTTTTTTAATTATCTATTTCAGATCAGTTATCTATCAAGTCTTAACATAAGATATTGAAGTATATATGTTTTTGTAAAACATTTGTTAACATGGTTAGTTTTTTAATTATTGGTAAATGGTTTTTTGGGAAGGACCATACCCCAAAGTACAAAAATCCCAAAGGCCATAACAACCTGAAAAACAACTTGGTTTTTTAATATGTGGGGGCCACACCCCAAAAAACGTCCTAAACGCCAGAATATTCAATAAAAATAAAGGAAAAGTCAAACTATCCAAGAGAAGAGAAATAACAGAAAAACTATAGCCCCACAAGAGCTACACAACCAACCAAAAACAATAGAAGAACATAAAAAAACAGGAGTGTCACATTCCTCCTAATTGAGACACTTTTGGAACATATTTTTTAGCTTCCTCCAATGTTTTGAATAGATTTAGGGCAGTCCACAATGTTAGTTACTAAGCATATTGTTATGATAGTTGTTATACAACTAGTGTTTAACTTTTACAGTGAAATCATATGATTTATATCTATATGAATCTAACCATGCTAATGTTGTGTTGGATATACATTTGGATTTGTGTTTAATTTTTTGGTGTAGGTGGCATCACTTGGAGTAGTGAAAGAGCCATGTGGTTAAAGAGGTTGTTGAAAGTGATACACATGGAAACTAAAGGAAGTATTCCTCTTCTATGTGAAGGCCAAATTTCTCTTGATAAAGAATCCAGTTTAACATCAGAGATCATGTTACAAATATCTTCACCAAGCCATTATGTATTGTGAAGGGTTGCAAGTTTTGTGCCTTATCGAGCCTTTTAGAGTTGCTATTGAGGGGGAGTGTGCATGACAATGCCACCTCTTAACGATTGTTGTAAACTTGGTGTTGTAAACTTCCAATACTTCATTTTTTAATAAGTAAATGTTTCACACTATGTGAAGTTATTTGTAAATCCTAGCAAAACTTTAGTTATGGGTATGCCTTAGTTTATAAAAGGATCCATAATCTGATGTAAGTCTTCATATGTAAAGCACTTGTCTTAATAATTTATGTATGGGAAGATCTATAAGACTTCCCTTGCTCACATGCTAGCCTGAATCATCATGGATGATTTATGGATCTATAAATCCTTTTGAAGAAAAAGGTAATTTAACATGTTTTTTTATATATATGTTCCTTTGTATTGCATATTTTATGGAAACCTTGGAACACTGCTTTGAACCACATAAAAACAATGTCTCATGGTCTCACTAAAATATGCAATGCATTTACGGTTGTTCACAACTTGTATAAGTCCGCATGACACTGCAGTAGTGTACTGCAGAATTGAAAAACCCACATGACTCTACTTTAGTGCACCACGGAACTGCAAATATGCTGAACATAGTTTTTCTTGGTTACTTAAAATCATGAAGTTGATTTATGGCATAAGGAAAAAATGTTAATATGTTTTTTCATGTTTCCCAACTTAACATTAAGGGGGAGTGTTGGGGTTGATAATGTCAAGTGGGATATCATTTGATAGACCACTACTTACGACCCCTTATTAAAAATTTGATTTAATAAACTTAGTCGGTCTTCATAACTTTGAAAAGAGTGAAATGATACATCCATCACATATATAGAGGATGATCCCACATGAGATTGGGACTAATTAGAACGACTGATCATAATATATGCTTAAGCTATTTTGTATATGTGAATTGTATAATTGTGAAGAGCTACTGTAAGACCAAGGAGTGAAGTGGAAGTGTTGGGTTAAAGATCTGTAAAATTATTAATATAGACAGTGCTTTATTTGGTGGGGTTTTTTCCTTCAGATTTTTCCATTTAAATTTGGTGTTCTTTGTCTCATGTTTCTTTACTGTTATTTTATTTTAGCTCATATTACTTAAGCTATGTAATCTACTATCTATTTTGAGATATATATGTGTTTAAATTAACTGCACAACATAATCTATAATCTCTAGAAATTTATCTGTGGATCTATAATTTATAAATTATATTTCTCATTGTTTCCCAAAAAAGATGAACATATAAATTCTATGCTAACTGAAGTAAAGAATGTAAAATGAAATAAATAACTAAAATACAAAATGCTAACCTAGCATGTGCATAAAATACTAAGCTAACATATAGTATTAACAAAGATAGGAGACTAATCTATACAAAATGATAAGTCAGGTTAGAGAACTTACTTGTTAGGGAGTGGTCGCTGATGCTTCTATCTCCCAAAGTACCATACACTAAGAGAGAGTAGCTTTCAAGAAGAGAAGGGGAAATAATCCAGTACTAGCACACTATAGGTGACCCAAAGTGCAAGCAAACCAATCCAAGAAAGAATAATCTCCAAGCAAAGAGTTAAGATGCAAGAAATTCAAGAGTTGAACAAGCAGACACAAGTTGGCGCAAGAGAGAAAATATAATGGCGAGTTACTTTTGATATGATGTGATTGTCCTAATGTGAAAATATGACGTGGGTTATTTATATTGATGCCATTTCCCACGGGTGAAGGCAATGTTCAAGGATTTGAATTTTCACCGACGTATACACCCGTAGAAAATGGCATCAGCCAGAGATGAAAAAGAAAAAAGGAGTGTGCAATGTGTCATGGGAAGCAAAGTGAATGCAAGAAAAAATAAATGTGGTAATAAAAAAGTAATATGTTGGAGGAATGTGGAGGAAAATAAGAAGGTAAGAGCAAAAAAAAGAACACGAATAGAATCAAAAGCTAATCTCTCTCTCTCTATGTATAATCCCTGACCCAATCCTTACATGAATAACCATACCCATATCCCAGAATGATCCCCTTAAGGAATGCATTACCAGAAATAGATGTATTAGCGACCTCTAACCTAGAAAGAGAATTTATTAGTAACATGTATGAAAATAGAAAGCGTAAAAAATAGGTGTATACATATGCCCCAGGTGTTGATTACTGCATGTCGCAATATCGAAACATGGGGTAATCAGTGGAAAGAACAATACGTAACACTGAAATCGAAAGGAAATGTTGAAAGTAAATAAAGGGACCATATGAAATGAAATATAACAATAAATGTGTACCTGATAGTGTCATTCATCCGTCCACATACATGTGTAATCCATACTGCTAGATCCTTGGAGAAGAAAAACTGAAAGGAAACACTAGAGGATCATAATCAAAATAAGACATAACTCACCTAGCTAGGGGACCATGGGATGGATTTCATGTCATAGGATCATAGAGCTAAGCCGTCATAGTGTCAAAGCCAAGCGGCAACACTGAAACTCGCAAGAAAACATGAGGTAGACGCCATAATAATAAGAGAGGTGAATAGATCCAAGCAATACTATGAGTCTAGCTGAGGATGCACAAGAACACAACAATCCCATAAGAAAGGCTAGGAAGTAGAAATGATTTTTGATGATAGTTGGATATTTGGATGATTGGCTTATCATTTTCCTATTTTCCACATGTATGTATGTGATAATACCATGGTACTTAGAAAGATCGATAATGATATTTAGGCAAGAAAAATGATAGGATGAAAGATAAACAAAGTGAGGTTCAGGAATTGAGTAAGGATGTAAAAGACTGTGGTAATACATTATGGAAGGATAGGGAAAATCAAATCTAAATAGGTGGAATCAAAACCTCAACATTCCAACGATAGGAGATGTCAGGGAAAAAAATCCAAGATAGGTGGGATCAAGACCGTGACATTCCAATGGTAGGATATGTCAGGGAAAAAGAGAGCCAAGATAGGAAAAATCAAGACTGCAAAATTCCAATGGTAGGAGATGTCAGGTAAAAAGAATCTATGATAGGAAGAATCAAGACCGTGACATTCCAACGGTAGAAGATGTCAGGGAAAAAATAGAGGCGACGATAAACCCAAGCGGGGTGAAGAGCCCAAGAAAGGATAATTTTGTTTGTAGATATGTGTAAAACCAAAGGAGGGCTGTGAGCCCAAGTGGAGGTGAGAGACCATGCTAGAGAAAAATGTTGTCAAGGTATTTATAAAAGGAGATGTCTAGGCATGATATTTAGAATGGGGTGATGGTTTATATGTAGGCTTAGGTCGAGGAGGTTGAGGGGAAGGTAGATGGTTCTGAGAGGAATCATCCCTATGCTTCCGAGTGCATGAAGGGGTTTCAGGGATGGGATACTTGCTACAAATAACCCAAAAGTATGCATTAGGATGTGTGTAATTTTCATCATGAGAGTAGAAGAAAGGGGCTGAAACTGAAGGATGTGTAGCCTTTTTGGTTTGGTCACATTTGACCTTGGATTTAAGATCATTCACATGCATCGATATGATCTATAATAAGAGATGTCATGCCTTAGAGCCTAATGCCATGTAAAATATTGCTCTGCCCTAGAATTCTGAGGAACCATAAGGGAAAGAGGTAGGGGAGAGGTTTTTGTAAACACAAAATCACACACTTACTACTTTTATTATACCACTAAGTATGTTTTTTTATATATGGATCTTGCATAAGAAAACAATTCACTGATAACCCATCCCATAGTCCATCAGTTTGTATTTTTGATCTTTATTGATGTTTGTATTACACAATTTTCACTCATACACATAGTTCTGGTTAGGTCTCAGGGGTCTCTGTCTATTATTTCCCACTCATTTATCATCACTTGTATTTGGAAACCAGTGCCCAGGAATGGACACTAGTGCCAAGAGATCCTATCCATCATGGGAAACCATGTCCTCTTTGTGTTTGATTTTAGTTTTGACATTTGAGGTTGGTATTTTTTAGTTTTCCCTTTCATATCTCGAGGTACTAGTTGACATGTTGGGTCATTAGTGTTGAAATTCAAACAAAGATCCCTATATAAAAATAACATGCATACCATTATATGGGAGGATTATTCTTATCAAGGGATGGCTATCTACATAACGCAAGGGACTACAGTTGGGCCATTATTCTACATACACACTACATAAGAAGGGGAGTTCATTCTTTTTCATCCACACATTTACATTTCTATCTAGTTATTTCCCCCTATCTTGGTGGCATTGGCACGAGGGCGGCCTAGGAGCACTATTGCACACATAAGCACACATAACTACATTGGGTCTGAGATGTAGTGTAGCAATTGGTTATAATTCCACCATTGTGGTGGCTGAGGATAGTTTGACCCCTCATTTCACATATTTATTTTTTAGGATTTGATGTTTATTTGAGGGTTTTGTAGGTGCTTTCTTCATTACATGTTTACAGGTACCTCGGCGATCCAAGTGTGACATACATGTGACAAAAGGAAAATAAGTACAAATCCCCAACAATCATATCAGAAATAGATTTTGACCATTTTTGCAGACCCAGGAACCCAGAATTAGGACCAGAGCACCCTAGGTGCCTCCATCCCTCTCCAGGCACCCCAGTCTATTTGTTTCCATCTCTTCTACATTTTTCTGTGGTTTTTTGTGACATATATTATTTTGTTTCATCACACTACTCATTCCTAGGTCACTGGGAGGTAAACAAAATCGAGGTAAGTACTTTATCCCTCTTATTTACTTTCATTAGTAAAATTAAATAAATTGTTTAGAATTAATATTTCATTATACTTCATTTACAACAGCTATGTACATTTAGATTTTAATAAAATAATTAGATTTTATTGAATCAGTTTTGTAGGTTGTAGGGGTCTAGTGGGAGTGTCTGATAGAGGTACTGATGTAATGGGCAAGGATGTCATTGATGGAGCAGTGTGTTTCTCAGTAATTGAGGTATGATAAATATGATCATCACACATGAGGTCATCAACTCCATATTCAAAGGAGGCAACCCGATCTTTTTTCAAGGAGAAAGGGTCAGCTAAGTCGATGGTGGTATGTGAGAGTTTAGGAGGTGGAACAACCTGAGGCTCAAACACTATTTGGGAATAAGAGTCAATAACATTCGAGGATTACCCTGTGCTATCAACCCTATAAGCCGAGTTTTTATAGGGGCCAATATGGTTTGTAGAGGAATTTTCATATTTAGACACCATCGTCCCTGCAGAAGATATTCCACAGGGGACGATGGTGTCTGTAGAGGAATTTTTACCTTTAGACACCATCAACCCTACAGAACATATTTCATAGGGACTGATGATGTTTTTAAAGGAATTATCAACTTTAGACACCATCATCCATGTAGAAGATATTTCACAGGGGCCGATGGTGTCTATAGAAGGAGGATTTTTTATCTTAGCAATCCTGTTGCTGAGGTACAAAAGGGCATTGAAGTGTTCTTAGGACTCTGCCGTAAGACATATCAATGGTATTTATTTCTAATTTGGAAGACCTAATTTTATCCAAGGTGCATTGATAGTGTGAAGGTTTTATGGGGCCCACGATATTTTTCATGGGGCTTGTATGACGTTGACTTTGACAGTCGGAAAGAGATATTTTTAAGGAATGATAACATCCATTTTGGACATTTTGTGATATCTCACTCCGAATTGGTGGAGGAGGAACATGATTCCTATGCATACCTACCAGTGTGGGAGGTGTATGAGAAGGCATGCTAGGCACCATATTCTGATATATTAACTATAACATTTGATTTTGCATTTGAATCACGCTATCTTTTTTGGTAGCCTCGAAAAATGTCATCTATTATAGGAGTTTGATTATCATTACTTTACGGTCTATAGAAGAAGAGTGACCTTTATATTTGGTTGCTTGTCTATGATTACTATGCTCATTAGTGGTAGGTTTAATGGATTCATTCTAATTATTTTTGTAGGGAGAAGCCCAATCATGACTGAGTGCTTCTTTCGGAAACCTCCATATTTATCGGGAGTAAAACATTCATTACTATTAAGGTTATTAATGATGGATCTAGGATAAATATTTCCCAACCTCAACCATGTTACATTCTATTTGGTGACCCTGCTCTAACTAATCATAGAGGCATATTTGGGACAACATAGTTTTACAAGCAGGATCAAGGCATGTGAGAATATTTGTGATTGTAGGATTAGAGAATTTTGGAGCATGACGAGGAGATGCATACACATAGGAATATATGATAAGATATTTGCATATATTAAATGACTGATTTGTAGAAGATAACACAATACAAGAGATTTTGGTAGGACAAGATGCCAAAATCTCCAATATATGAAAAATAATACCCTTAAGGTAGGGAAACACCATATAATTCTCCTTAAGGAAGGAGTAACTCCACAACCTCCTAAGATGGGAATCCACTTCGAGGGGGAAACCTCCAATATATCTCAACCAAGTAGAAGACTCAACGCATACATCTATGCCATCTCATAATGATACTCGCATCCTTTATATATACATACATTAGTCTTAATGGATGGATAAAACCTAATCCCAATGTAGGCTAACTCATTACCCAATATAACTAATTCTTATGTGACATCATATTTTATAAACATATACTAACTAAGGGGGATGTGTGCCACATGTAAACATCTCCATCAACCCATATACATTATAATATAATATCCCAAGGTACATATCAACGTCGGAAGATTGGTGCTTGTAGGATTAGAGCATGAAGATGAGATGCAGGCACAAAGGAATATCCCTAAGAGAAGTTTAGGTGGTTCAACTTCACAAGAAAGATCCTCAAATATGACATTTTTGTTGTTTAGAAGCTAAAGTTGGGATTATGGAAAACTATAATTTAGACACAATCGGCCCTGTATAAATTTTACATAGGGGCTGATGGCATTGGAAATGCAAATGAACTAAGACAGTTACACTTGGCCCTGAAAATATTTTACACAGGGGCTGATGGTGTTGGAAATGAAAATGAACTAAGATAGACACACTCGTCCCTACACATATTTTGCATAGGGGTTGATGGTGTTAGGAATGAAAATGAACTAAGATATACATACTCGACCCTACACATATTTTACAGAGAGGCATATGGTGTTGGGAAAAAATGATTTTTAGGGATTTTCCAGATTTTTAAAGACTGATATGAGATAAAAATTAAAATGGATGATTTTAATGAGTTGTGATCGATCAGAAGGTGCAAAATAAGATTCACATTGGGTTCACCACAGATGTATGACGAGAAAAAATGTGTTTGTTGGCTCCCAAAATAACACCGTGGTAGAAGAGAAGCTAACATGAGTGGGCTGACTTTAAGAGAGTTATGAAAAATGAAAAGTTATTTGTCATTGATATTCTACGATTTTTTCAACACTCCACTCAATGACTCAAATCAAGGATGTGATCAGGAGGCACATTCACAAAGGGGGTGGCTTTACCCTACTATTTATGGCTCTGTCTTGACCAAGGTGAGAGGACCTAGTCGGGGGATTTGAATAAAGTAAATCTCTCATGGCTTGGTTTCCTCTATGACTGGCACAACTTAGTTTGAAGCAAGTGCAACCACACATACAATACTTCTCTCAAAAGATTTTTCTGTTGATTTATTGTAAGCACTTGACATTAAAATACAAATCCTATAGACAGATAATGAACAACTTCATATATTGCATTTACATAACATCATTGACCAAGGTTGATTTGAATGATATTAGATCAAAAATTTGGTGGTTTTATTAGCAAATCTTACTGGTAATGAACAAGTTTAAAACTCATCTTTGTAGAATAAGAATATGTTTGGTTTGTGGGTATGATATTCTTAGTTAGTATACAGATAAATGGTTGTTTGTTAATTGGGATTTGGAAGGGGAACAAAAAATGCTTTTATGAATTTAATAGAGTAGTTTTCCCATGTAATGAATCCATCTTTAACTGAAATGCTTGGAAAGAACAATCAAGTTAGCATAATCTGTGAATAACATTTGCATTCATTGATACTCAATGTGAACAAAATTCATCTACAATCTTCACAATCCTAACTACAAATCATAGAGTTATATTTGAGATAAATCACTTGTTGTATTTGTCTTATACACCCAAAAGACCCTTAAGGGATAACAAAATCTATTCAAAAGTGATGTTGCCTTTAGGATTTTACAACTGAACTGAACCACTGTAAAATATATACTATTCTACAATGCCCACAGTGACCAAAAGAATGCAGTAACTAATAAATACCCTTGTGTACATGAAAATGTAAAGCTAATCCAAGATAGTAATAGAACTATATTACCTCATTCATTCTTTCAAAACATAAGAAACAAGAAAGTATAGCTTGATAAAAACATAGAGAATATATTCATATAATTTTTGGCTGGGGGACACAAACAAATGCCCTCAAAAAATGCTAATGGATGTACAACATAACCACCTTAACTATTCCTTACAGATTGGATTCAAACACATGCTTTGAAAGAAACTAGAAACTAGAACCTAAAACTTAAATAAAAAAATTTACAACTGCCCCCAATCCGCCTCCTCGCACAAATGACAGACTATTAAATTATATAGAAGATGAGAAGGAGAAAGAAACAAGAAAAATATGATTTCCATCTACAACCACTAAAAAGAAGCTTTAAAATCCTACAAAGGAGCATGAGATGCCAACCAAAATCATTCTTTCCTTCTGTCATACATGCACAGAGAAAAAATAGAAACCATACTTCATCAATTCAGGTGGTTGACCAATACTACAACTACATCTTTAATGAAAAATACATTTTCTACTTTTATCCCACCAACTGTCATCAATTTTTGGATCCAATGATGCCAAAGTGAAGGGCATGAAGAGACCTTTCCAATTATATAAATTTAATAATATTTGGAGCTCTGGGTTGAAAGATATGGCCCTCTAAATTTTTGCATGTCGGAAAGCATAGAATTGTGACACGTGGCAGCCTTTAATTAGTTCGGGGAATGCCTCCTGTCAACGTTTACACTATTTTTCTATTTTCCACATGTCCGTCTTTGATTGGCTCATTGGGTCAGGATTTTCTTCCTTTCTTTTCCTTTTCTTTCCTTTGACTTTATGAAGGTCTGCCGTACTAAGAAATACGGGCCAATAATATCGCACCACGCCTTTTCACGGTGTTAGAGTGTCATTTTCTCTTGTCAGCTTTTTTAGAAATGTGAGCCAATGAGAAGGCTCCACATTTCTTTATAATTATCCTTTTCAAATCCCTTTGACTAAACATTGCGAAGTGTGAGCCAATGATAAGGTTTCATGCTCTTCACATGTCACTCCTTTTGATTTTCCCTTTTGACACCTACGAAGCATCCAGCCAATGAAATCATTACATGCCCTTGCATTGTGTCAGAATATTAATAGTCTCATCTGACTACTATGAAGGTGTTGTCCACTCAAAATTCCCCTGCTTTTAAGAAGTTGAAAATTAAATTTTTTAGGTTAAGTGTCTTTTCTGTTGTCCTGGTGGTGTGAAAAGTCAGAAAATTGGGAAATCTACGTTTTTTGGGTCATTTTTGTGTGTTTTTTGGGCCTGTCAGACATTTTTGTCCCACGTGTCCTAGGTTCATTTGGGCTCTCTGTTCCCCGATCGGCCGGTTTACCCGAAGTCTGTTCTTTTCGGGCCCGTCGGAACTTTTTGTCCCACATGTCCCAAATTTGCCCGGACCCGTTGTTCCCTTTTCTCCTGATTCAGCCGATTCGCGTATTCCGCGTACTTTCGTCCCACATGTCCCAAGTTCACCCAGACCCATTGTTCCCTTTTCGCCCGATTCGGTCGATTCACGTATTTCGTGTACTTTCGTCCCACATGTCCCAACAACATTTGTGCGTCTTTTCCCCGCATCACCCGAATCGACCGAACCACGTACTTCGCGCTTTCGCGTCCCTCGTGTCCCAAATGAACCAAGTGCCATTCGTGCTAATTTTTCCCAATCTACCCGAATATCTTGCTTTTCAAATGAACTACCCCCTATGCATTTTTGCACACTATTTTCATGCTATCTATTGCTCGAACCTCTGCAACCAAAATTTTTGCGCGCGTATCCATTTCCCTTGCGATTCCATCCCAAGTCTAGCTTACAGCTTTGCTCTCCGAGTTACTATCAACATGAAGATCAAATTCCAGGGGCAGGAACAAGTTTCACCACTCGAGTCTGCCATTCCCGATATTGGGGACAGTGAAGTTCGCCACCTTGATTTTGGGGATTTTTGGGCAAGGATGACAGATGCAAACCCTTCAGCTATGGCACATATGATTCATGACAGTGGCTTGGAATTCTCCGGTGGCTTCCCAATTTTAGTACAATGTGCAGACACTGTACTCACTTGTGGAGCTCATTTAAGTCCCGACTCAAGCGAACTAACGAACGTGCATGGAGAACTCATTGCCAAGTTAGATGCCACCACCAGCACATCAGTCCCACGTGGCAGAGACATAGCCGAGGCATTGAAGAGATTCAGATAGCGGATCTTAAAGTCAGTGGGTCCCTCCCAGTCATAAGCACCTGTCTTCTTCTCTTAATTCTTCTCTTCTCTTCCCTTTATTTCTCTCAGATTTGTTGTAATTAGTTGGGGTATTGCGATTTGCAACCCTTTAACTAATCATTGGTTAAAAGAAGTAGTTACCGGGAGTAACTAATTTGTAAACTATATAATGGCCTCTCCTCACCATTTTGAAAGAAGGGAGAACTTGGTTTATTTCTGAAAGTGTAAATAAATCTTGAAGAAATCAATACAGAAGGATTTTCATTCTTTGTCTATCTGGTTTCCTTTATTCCTAAGCTATTCATTTAATCTTGTTAGATCATTTGTCTGTATTATGCTGAGAAGCTTTGTATTCTCGCAGATGTTATTTACAGAACTTTGTGTCTTTTCAAATTTCATCTTATTAATATGATATAAATGATCTTATTCCAATTCGTTGTACCCTCGCATGCATAAAGAATTACTCTGTCATCTATAATTCTGAATGGTGCCTTTCTACTCGTTCTCACATTTTCATTCCTCATTCCTTTTGTGATTGATGATCCTTATAGAAAACACTTTCATAATATCCAAGTTCCACAAGAAAATCATGATTTGTATATGTGTAAATAGGTTCATTTCAGAATAAGGGAACCTCTCCCATTAAAGAGGAGGGACTTCTTGTCCCCTGACTATTGCTCTTCTTGAAGTCCTTTTTGACGACCAACAGTTTTTGGCGACTCCACTGGGGAATCACATTCCAGTTCTTTAATCATTTTATTGATCATCTTTTGATCTGATGACTCCATGTTTTACTCGAGGGAGAAGGGCCCTTGGTATTGAAGATTCTCAGTTTCAACTTTTGGAACAGCAGGGTTTTCCTCTCCCTTAACGAGAAGAAATAGAAAGGCTCGTTTGACAAGAACTCCTCCTGTCAAAGATAGAATCCCTACGGGTGATTTTCCTTCAGAACAAATCAATCCTAATCTTCGAGCTTTGATTCTTGCTGGTTTTTCAGTTCCACTTCAAGCCATTTTTCCAAGAATGGTGGTACCATTGCCTCGGGGCCATCATGTTGGGCCTCTTGCCCTTCCTCAGCCTTTGCATGAGTTACCCAGAGGTAACCAAAAGAAATTTCCTAAATTCAAGGGTGATGGTAAAGTACATCTTGATGAACACATCCCAGCCTTCATAGTTACATGCGGAGTTCTGGGATTTGAACACGAAGACGTCTCCGTAAGGATTTTTGTTGAGACTTTACAAGATAATGCTGCTGATTGGTTCTATCACCTTTTGGCCGGAGCTATCACTAGCTGGAACACAATGAGAACTAGGTTTGAAAATCGTTTCAAACCGGTGGAAGACGTGCATGCTTTACTATCCCAAATTTCTCAAATAAAGAAGGAATCACAAGAGCCCATGAGAGAATTTGTGGCTCAATTCAACAGGTTGATTAACAAAATTCCAACAAATACTTAACCTATAGATCAAATTAAAAAATGCTTCTTCTTAAACGCCCAATTGCCTGAAGTTAGTTATGCACTGAGAAGGGCTAATCTCGCAACATTGGCCGAGGATCAAACTCTTGCTGTTAGTGTTGAAGATGATTTAATCATGTCAGGAAAGTTGAGGAGAGACCCTTCTAAATCTAAGTCTGCTTCTTCCTCCTCTTCCACTCCTGGACCTAATACTGATCCATTGGTACAAAAACTTACAAATGATCTCATCGCCATTAAGAAACAATTGGCTCAGCATGCTCCCTATGCAGACATTCCTAGAAGGAATTTTCAGCCCAGAAATCATTTTCCTGCTTCTCAAACAAGGCTAGCACTTGAAGGACCTCCTATTAAAGTTCCTGTCAATGCAACCTGTGAAGTTGAAGAACCAGAGGATGAGGAGGTTAATGAAGATTGTGAGGAATTTTTTAAAGAGGTTGATGATGAAAAAGATGAACTTGAGGGATCTCGAGTTAATTTCTTCACCACTAAAGGCATTGATGAAGGGGATGATTATGACGAAGTAGTAGCAGACATGAATAGTGAATCATACGCTGTCATGACTCGAGAGCAGACAAATCAGAGGGAGAAAGTGATGTAGCCCACCAAGAAATCTAAGGAGCAACCGAAAACTATCCCTGTAATTACAAAAAGAGGATCTCCTATCCCCATTTCATCTACACCAAAGGTGAGTCCTGTCAATCCTGCTAATAACGTTACTTCTTTTTCCCCTAAAATTGATAAAACTAGGATCTCAAGTGATGATAACCCGTCCACTTCTAGGTCTTTCGATATTATTGATCACTTAAAAAAGACTAAGGTTCAAATCTCAGAGGCTGAATATTATCAAACTCATCCCAAGGATTTTGCTAAAATGATTCACTTTGTCAATTCCCATTCTAAAACTACCTCTAAAGGCCTTTTACCCACTCCTTTTGCACCACAGCCTAATCTGGTAGCCGCTGTCACCTCACCCAATGAAAAAATCAAACCATTCTATGTAACACTCCTTATAGCTGGCCATAGGCTTAGTAATTGCGTCATAGACTCAGGAGCATCAGACAATGTAATGCCTGCCAAAGTAGCTCATGCCTTAGGCTTGACTCTTACACGCACTTACGGATCTTGTTATTCCATGGAGAGTAAGGAAGTTCCCTTGGTTGGAAGGATTAAGGATGCACAAGTGGCTTTTGCCACTTTGCTAGAGAAGAAAGTTTTGGCTACTATCTTAGTAGCAGATATTCCTCCTTCATACGGGATGTTGCTAAGAAGAAACTTCTGTAAGGATGTGGGTGGAGCAATTCAAATGGATTGGTCACATGCCCTCATACCTGTTAATGGGAAAATGAAGAAGCTGCTACTTGAGAAGCAGTCTGAGTATATTGTACAAAAAAAATGATGATCCCAAAGCACAAATACTCTATGAGGATATGGGGCATGGCAACTACATGATTATGTCTCCAGAAGAAATCCAACTCCCCAAAGTCTCACCTAAAGATCCTAATGATGTTTGGATATTAGAGTTTGATGGAATTTGTTCTTCAGCTGGTTCTGGAGCTGGTGTCATGTTGGTGTCGCTTGAAGGAAGCATTCATCCTTTCTCATTCAAGTTGCAATTTGAAAATACCAATAATATAGCAAAGTATGAAGCTCTCATTCTTGGACTCCAGGTGGCAAAAGAACATGGTGTGAAGAATCTTCTAGCTTGTGGGGATGCGGAATTGATTGTCAAGCAAGTTAGAAACCTCTTTCAGGTAAAGAATGGAAGGTTGAAACATTACAGGAATCAGGTTTGGGACTCCATTGAATTTCTTGACGCCTTCTCCATCAAAGCATTGCCTAGGGAGAAGAATACCAGGGCTGATTCTCTAGCATCCTAGGATCATTGCTTATTCCTCATCCTGACTTTTCTCAAGATAAGTTCACCATTGAAATGATTCATAGACCCAGTGTACCTGATAATACAAGTAACTGACAAGTTTTCAATAACGATCAACACTTGCTTTCTTTCTTAGAACTCAAGGATAATTTTGAACAATTGTACTTTGAAGGAAGTGATAATTTGCCTCGTGAAAGTGTGCCCTTTAACGAAGAAGCCGCCCAAGAAGAAGAAGCGGATCAGGATGGATGTATCAAACTCAAAGGAAACAAGATTCCAAAAGGATTGTTGAGTTTAGAAAAACTGTTTGACAAACACGACATGTATGTAAAGTTTAGAGCTTCTACTAGACCCCAACAATCATCCGAATATGAAAAAATCAATATTGGGAGTTCTACCGATCCTAAACTCGTGAACATTGGAAAATGTTGCACCTCAGAAGAAAAGAAGAAGGTAATGATTCTGTTGAAAAAGTATAAAGATGTTCTTGCTTATTCCTATGAGGACTAAAAAGCTTTTCAACCAAAGGAGATGCAACATTTTATCCCTCTCAAACCTGGGATTAAGCCTTTTAAACAGAAGCAGAGGCAATACAATCCTAAGATAGCTGACACAATTTTTCAAGAAATACAGAAGTTATTGAAAGCCAAAATCATTTTTCCTATCTATCATTCAACATGGATTGCCAATATTGTGCCCGTTAGAAAGAAAAATGTTGAGATTCGTATCTGTGTTGACTTCAGGAATCTAAATCAAGCTTCCTTGAAAGATAATTATCCTTTACCTATGATGGATCAGGTCTTGCAAGCAGTAACGGGATCCGAAATGTTGTCTATGCTTGATGGTGTTAGGAAATATATCTTAGTGCTCCATTTGTATGTACGGGTGAATAATAATTACATGTGTAATTATTATTATGGTAAATTAGTGAAAGTACATTTACTATGTAAATGTAAATAGTAAATGTAAAATGTGGTTAGTATGTGGTAAGTTAGTAAGTTAGAATAATAAAACAATTAGTATTGTTTTATTATTATATTGGTGAGAGGTTGAAACCATATGCGTGTATGGTTGTACATGAAGACAAATGTTGTTGTAAGGATTGTTATTTTACATCTCCTATATAATGGAGTGTAATGGAATAAAAAAAATATAATATAGAGTTGTTGTTTTCAATTATTGTCTGTGTAGCTATTTCATGGATTCTTTATATTAGATCAGAGTAATTTCTACATTGGTACCAAAGCAGGTAAAATCTGTCTTGAAGAAGATCTCGTAACTTTTGTTCTGTGATCTGGGTTTCTCCAAAATTTTGTACGTGAAACGCTATCTTATATGGGAAGCTACAGTAAAAATTTAAAAAAAGACCCAGTTTTTAGTTTGGGAGAAACATACAATTTACTATACAGCACATTGATCATTGTTGTTTTTTTGAAGAAATCAAATAATCAAAGGTAATTCAAATCTACATTCAATTTTTTTTTGGATATTTAGATTCAATAAAATGGATAAAAAATTATATAAATTTAATGGGCTGAACTCCCATACATGGAGAGTAAAAATCTAAATGCAGTTAATGAATAAAAACCTATGGAGGATAGTAGATGGAAAAGAAAAAGCACCTACAAATGTAAGCAAAATTGTAGAATGGGAAGCTAGAGATGAACAAATAACAGATGAAATTGACTATAAATATGAATAATTTACATACTAAGTGAAGTTCTTGGAGGAAGGAGGCATAGGAGGTTGGAGGTCATTCAACGACCTCTCGTCAGTCACCAACGACGGGGCCGTATCAGCTATGGTGATTTTTTTTATACAATGTGTTCTTATTGTTTCTTTGTATTTCTGGCAGAGTGTTTGGTTGCAGTGTTCCTATTGTGGTTTACAGAATAAAAGAAATTTCACATTGAGGGGGGAACATGATCTCAATGTTCCATTTCTAGTTTTCTACATTTCTGGTATTTTCTATATATGAGCAGTAGATTTCAGCAAAATTTCCTATGTTATTCCCTACAGTGAGATGTGATGAGGGCTAAGAATAGTACTTGGCATATCATAATGTGGTTGTAGGTAAACCACTTGAAAACCTTCATTTTTGGTTTGTGGTACACCAGTTATAAAACCACCATTTTCGGTTGTTGGTAAACCCTATGCAAAACCATCACCCTTTTGGTTTGTGGTACACCACTTGTAAAACCACCATTTTCAGTTGTTGGTAAACCCTATGCAAAACCATCACCCTTTTGGAAGTGGATCAGGTTTGTGGTAAACCAGTTGCAAAACCATCATTTTCGGTTTATGGTCAACCTTGTGAAAAACCATCTATTAGGTTTATGATTATCCTGTAAAATCATCAGATCATGAGCAGGTGCAAGTATAAGGCAGGTTTTCCCCATGTTCGCACTAAGGGGGGGAATGTTAGGAAATATATCTTAGTGCTCCATTTGTATGTACAGGTGAATAATAATTACATGTGTAATTATTATTATGGTAAATTAGTGAAAGTCCATTTACTATGTAAATGTAAATAGTAAATGTAAAATGTGGTTAGTATGTGGTAAGTTAGTAAGTTAGAATAATAAAACAATTAGTATTGTTTTATTATTATATTGGTGAGAGGTTGAAACCATATGCGTGTATGGTTGTACATGAAGACAAATGTTGTTGTAAAGATTGTTATTTTATATCTCCTATATAATGGAGTGTAATGGAATAAAAAAATATAATATAGAGTTGTTGTTTTCAATTATTGTCTGTGTAGCTATTTCATGGATTCTTTATATTAGATCAGAGTAATTTCTATAGATGGATTCTCAGGATATAACCAGGTAGAAGTTAATACCACAGACAAACACAAAATGGCTTTCACTACCTGTTGGGGTACCTTTGCTTACAAAAGGATGCCTTTTGGGCTCATCAATGCCGGTGCCACTTTTCAGAGGGCTATGGACTTAGCCTTTGGAAGTTTGAAAGGAAAGTGTATCGTCGTATACCTTGATGACTTGACTGTATTTTCTAAAACAAGGGCAGATCATTTCCAACATCTAGAGACAGTTCTGCTAAGATGTAGAGAACATGGGATCTCTTTGAATCCTAAGAAATCTATTTTTTGTGTCACGGAGGGGAAATTATTGGGGCACGTTGTCTCCAAAGATGGTATAAAAATCGATCCTGAGCGAGTTCAAGCTATTCAGCAAATTCCTCTTCCAACCAGCAAAAAGGGAGTGCACTCTTTCTTTGGTAAGATCAACTTTTTGAGAAGGTTCATCCCTGATTTTGCAGAGCTAACTTTGAATATCTCCCAAATGATGAAAGGAAAACAAATGTTTGGTTGGTCTCCTGAAGGGAAAGAAGCCTTTGAAGGTATTAAAAGGGCCATTGCTAAAACTCCTATTTTAGTATGTCTAGATTTCGGCAAAGATTTCATTATCTATTGCTACGCCACGGATAACACCTTGGCTGCTGTTTTGACTCAGGAAGATTCTAATGAGCACGAAATCCCAATTACATTTATGAGCTATATTCTAAAAAATCATGAGTTAAAATACACCATAATGGAAAAACATGCTTTTGCAGTGGTTAAAGCTGTCAAGCAGTTTCATTTTTACATTCTTAACTCTCACTCCACGGTGTTGGTACCAGATACAACTATCAAGTCAATTCTCACACAGCAGGAATTTGGATCCAAGAGAGGGAACTGGGTGGCCAAGGTTCAAGAATATGATATTGACATCAAACCAACCAAGCTCATCCGTGGAAAAGGCCTGTGTGAACTCATCGCTGAAGGAGCTAGACATGAGTTACTAGAGGATAAAGTTGGTCTTCCTACCATTCTGTTTCTTAGCTCAGTTGATGAATGGTATGCTGATATCACTCACTTTCTCACCTATGGAGAATTCTCCTCTCATTTGACTACCAAAGAGAAGAGAGTTGTTAAACTAAGGTCAACCCAATATGTGTTGTGGGAAAACGCCTTGTTTAAACGTGGGTTAGATGGAAGGTTTTTGAAATGTGTGGACAAGGAACAGCAGAAGAAGCTACTCTCAGCTTTTCATGATCAGGCATGTGGAGGGCATTACTCATCAACTGTCACTGCTCATAAAATACTTCGTGGAGGATATTACTAGCCTACCTTGTTCAAGGATGCATCAAAATGGGTTGATAAATGTGAGGCTTGTCAGACTTTCGTGGGTAGACCCAAGTTGGCCTCCTTGCCCCTTAAACCAGTTGTGATCAAAGAACCTTTTCAGCAATGGGGTTTAGATTTCATTGGAACACTTAATCCCTCTTCTAGTGCTGGTCATACCCACGTATTAACTGCCACAGATTATTTCACCAAATGGGTAGAAGCCATTCCAGTAAAGAGTACTACTTCAGAAGTAGTATGCAGTTTTATCAAAGAAAACATCTTGATAAGGTATGGTGTGCCAAACAAGATTGTGACAGATAATGCTTCAAATTTTTCTTCAAGTGAGATGATGGATTTTTGCTATGGATATGGAATCTCCTTGGCTCACTCCTCAGATTACTATCCTCAGGGAAATGGACAAGAAGAATCAACAAATAAAAATCTGGTGGCCATAATAAGGAAATTAGTCAATGAATCCCAACGGAACTGGCACAAGAAACTCTATGATGCTCTTTGGGCAGATAGGATCACACCTAAGAGAGCCATTGGGATGTCTCCTTTTCAGGTAGTATATGGAGTGGAGGCCCAATTTCCAGTTACAGTGGAGCTTCCAGCTCTGCATTTAATGAAGGCCATTGAAGATACCAGTTTCAATGATTCTTTGGATAAGAGAATCATGTATCTTCACAAATTGAATGAGGACAGATTGGAAGTTGCTGATAGGATATCTGCTCACCAACATAAATTAAAGGTCTTGTTTGATAAGAAAGCCAGGTTCAAGGATTTCAAAATTGGAGACACTGTTTTGTTGTGGGATAAAAGGCATGAACCTCGTGGCAGCCATGGCAAGTTTGATTCCCTTTGGCTCGGACCTTTCAAGATCAGGCACTTCACTGGTAAGAATTCTTTTTACCTTGATTATATGGATGGTTCTTCTCTCCCACTTCCTTATAGTGGGCAGTACCTGAAACTGTTCAAGTCGTAGGTGATTAGGAAGTCCTGTGTATATTCTGTATAGTGTGTGTGTTCTCTTTTCCTTCCCTTGTTTTTGTGTGTTGTTTGTTTGGTGTTGTCTTCTATATTGGTTTGCTTTTTGACTCCGTGGCCCAATGGATAAGGTACTGGTCTACTTCCCCGAGTTTTTCTAAATTCTTGCCTTGTCTCATTCTTTGAATTTATGCCAAGTCATCCCCAGAAGGAGCCAGCTGTTGTCCACTCAAAATTCCCCTACTTTTAAGAAGTTGAAAATTAAAATTTTGAGGTTAAGTGTCTTTTCTGTTGTCCTGGTGGTGTGAAAAGTCAGAAAATTGGGAAAATCTACATTTTTTGGGTCATTTTGTGTGTTTTTCGGGCCTGTCGGACATTTTTGTCCCGCGTGTCCCAGGTTCATTTGGGCTCTTTGTTCCCTGATCGGCCGGTTTACCCGAAGTCCGTTCTTTTCGGGCCCGTCGGAACTTTTTGTCCCACATGTCCCAAGTTCGCAAGGACCCGTTGTTCCCTTTTCACCCGATTCAGCCGATTCACGTATTCCATGTACTTTCGTCCCACATGTCCCAAGTTCGCCCGGACCCATTGTTCCCTTTTCGCCTGATTCGGCCGATTCGCGTATTCCACGTACTTTCGTCCCGCATGTCCCAAAATCATTTGTGTGTTTTTTCCCCGCATCGCCCGAATCGGCCGAACCGCGTACTTCGTGCTTTCACGTCCCTCATGTCCCAAATGAACCAAGTGCCATTCGTGCTAATTTTTCCCGCTCTACCCGAATATCTTGCTTTTCAAATGAACTACCCCCTATGCATTTTTGCACACTGCTTTCATGCTATCTATTGCTCAAACCTTTGCAACCAAAATTTATGCACGCGCGTATCCATTTCCCTTGCGATTCCATCCCAAGTCTAGCTTGCAGCTTTGATCTCCGAGTTATTATCAAATTCCAGGGGCAGGAACAAGTTTCACCACTTGAGTCTGCCGTTCCCAATATCGGACACAGTGAAGTTCTCCACCTTGATTTTGGGGATTTTTGGGCAAGGATGACAGATGTAAACCCTTCAGCTATGGCACAGATGATTCATGAAAGTGGCTTGGCGTTCGCCGGTGGCTTCCCAATTTCAGTACAATGCGTAGACACTGTACTCGCTTGTGGATCTCATTTCAGTCTTGACTCAAGCGAACTAACAAACGTGCATGGAGAACTCATTGCCAAGTTAGATGCCACCGCCAACACATCAGTCCCACGTGGCAGAGACATAGCCGAGGCGTTGAAGAGATTCAGATAGTAGATCTTAAATCAGGTGGGTCCCTCCCAATCTTGAGCACCTGTCTTCTTCTCCTAATTCTTCTCTTCTCTTCCCCTTCTTTCTCTCGGATTTATTGTAATTAGTTGGGGTATTGCGATTTGCAACCCTTTAACTAATCATTAGTTAAAAGAAGTAGTTACCGGGAGTAACTAATTTGTAAACTATATAATGGCCTCTCCTCGCCATTTTGAAAGAAGGGAGAACTTGGCTTATTTCTGAAAGTGTAAATAAATCTTGAAGAAATCAATACAGAAGGATTTTCATTCTTTGTCTATTTGGTTTCCTTTATTCTTAAGCTATTCATTTAATCTTGTTAGATCATTTGCCTGTATTATGTTGAGAAGCTTTGTATTCTCACAGATGTTATTTACAGAACTTTGTGTCTTTTCAAATTTCATCTTATTAATATGATACAAATGATCTTATTCCAATTCACTGTACCCTCGCATGCATAAAGAATTACTCTGTCATCTATAATTCTGAATGGTGCCTTTCTGCTCGTTCTCACATTTTCATTCCTCATTCCTTTTGTGATTGATGATCCTTATAGAAAACACTTTCATAATATCCAAGTTCCACAAGAAAATCATGCTTTGTATATGTGTAAATAGGTTCGTTTCTGAATAAGGGAACCTCTCCCATTAAAGAGGAGGGACTTCTTGTCCCCTGACTGTTGCTCTTCTTGAAGTCCTTTTTGACGACCAACAGTTTTTGGCGACTCCACTGGGGAATCATATTCCAGTTCTATAATCATTTATTGATCATATTTTGATCTGGTGACTCCACGTTTTACTCGAGGGAGAAGGGCCCTTGGTATTGAAGATTCTCAGTTTCAAATTTTGGAACAACAGGGTTTTCCTCTCCCTTCAACAAGGAGAAATAGAAAGGCTCGTTCGACAAGCACTCCTCCTGTCAAAGATAGAATCCCTACGGGTGATATTCCTTTAGAACAAATCAGTCCTAATCTTCGAGCTTTGATTCTTGCTGGTGTTTCAGTTCCTCTTCAAGCCATTTTTCCAAGAATGGCGGTACCATTGCCCTGGGGCCATTGTGTTGGGCCTCTTTCCCTTCCTCAGCCTTTGCATGAGTTACCCAGAGGTAACCGGAAGAACTTTCCTAAATTCAAGGGCGATGGTAAAGTACATCCTGATGAACATATCGCAGCCTTCATAGTTGCATGTGGAGTTATGGGAGTTGAACATGAAGACGTCTCCGTAAGGATTTTTGTTGAGACTTTACAAGATAATGTTGCTGATTGGTTCTATCACCTTCCGACCGGAGCTATCACTAGCTGGAACACAATGAGAACTAGGTTTGAAAACCGTTTCAAACCGGCGGAAGACGTGCATGCTTTGCTAGCCCAAATTTCTCAAATAAAGAAGGAATCACAAGAGCCCATGAGAGAATTTGTGGCTCGATTCAACAGGTTGATTAACAAAATTCCACCAAATACTTAACCTATAGATCAAATTAAAAAATGCTTCTTCTTAAACGCCCAATTGCCTGAAGTTAGTTATGCACTGAGAAGGGCTAATCTCGCAACATTGGCCGAGGATCAAACTCTTGCTGTTAGTGTTGAAGATGATTTAATCATGTCAGGAAAGTTGAGGAGAGACCCTTCTAAATCTAAGTCTGCTTCTTCCTCCTCTTCCACTCCTGGACCTAATATTGATCCATTGGTACAAAAACTTGCAAATGATCTCATCGCCATTAAGAAACAATTGGCTCAGCATACTCCCTATGCAGACGTTCCAAGGAGGAATTTTCAGCCCAGAAATTATTTTCCTACTTCTCAAACAAGGCTAGCGCTTGAAGGACCTCCTATTAAAGTTCCTGTCAATGCAACCTGTGAAGTTGAGGAACCAGAGGATGAGGAGGTTAATGAAGATTGTGAGGAATTTGTTGAAGAGGTTGATGATGAAACAGATGAACTTGAGGGATCTCGAGTTAATTTCTTCACCACTGAAGGCATTGATGAAGGGGATGATTATGATGAAGTAGTAGCAGACATGAATAGCGAATCATACACTGTCATGACTCGAGAGCAGACAAATCAGAGGGAGAAAGTGATGCAGCCCACCAAGAAATCTAAGGAGCAGCCGACAACTATCCCTGTAATTGCAAAAAGAGGATCTCCTATCCCCATTTCATCTACACCAAAGGTGAGTCCTGTCAATCCTGCTACTAAAGTTACTTCTTTTTCCCCTAAAATTGATAAAACTAGGATCTCAAGTGATGATAACCCATCCACTTCTGGGTCTTTCGATATTATTGATCACTTAAAAAAGACTAAGGTTCAAATCTCAGAGGCTGAATATTATCAAACCCATCCCAAGGCTTTTGCTAAAATGATTCACTTTGTCAATTCCCATTCTAAAACTACCTCTAAAGGCCTTTTACCCACTCCTTCTTCTGCACCACAGCCTAATCTGGTAGCCGCTGTCACCTCACCCAATGACAAAATCAAACCATTCTATGTAACACTCCTTATAGCTGGCCATAGGCTCAGTAATTGCGTCATAGACTCAGGAGCATCAGACAATGTAATGCCTGCCAAAGTAGCTCATGCCTTAGGCTTGACTCTCACACGCACTTACGGATCTTGTTATTCCATGGAGAGTAAGGAAGTGCCCTTGGTCGGAAGGATTAAGGATGCACAAGTGGCTTTTGCCACTTTGCCAGAGAAGAAAGTTTTGGCTACTATCTTAGTAGCAGATATTCCTCCTTCATACGGGATGTTGCTAAGCAGAAACTTCTGTAAGGATGTGGGTGGAGAAATTCAAATGGATTGGTCACATGCCCTCATACCTGTTAATGGGCAAATGAAGAAGCTGCTGCCTGAGAAGCAGTCTGAGTATATTGTACAAAAAACTGATGATCCCAAAGCACAAATACTCTATGAGGATATGGGGCATGGCAACTACATGATTATGTCTCTAGAAGAAATCCAACTCCCCAAAGTCTCACCTAAAGATCCTAATGATGTTTGGATATTAGAGTTTGATGGAAGTTGTTCTTCAGCTGGTTCTGGAGCTGGTGTCATATTGGTGTCGCCTGAAGGAAGCATTCATCCTTTCTCATTCAAGTTACAATTTGAAAATACCAATAATACAGCAGAGTATGAAGCTCTCATTCTTGGACTCCAGGTGGCAAAAGAACAGGGTGTGAAGAATCTTCTAGCTTGTGGGGATGCGGAATTGATTGTCAAGCAAGTTAGAAACCTCTTCCAGGTAAAGAATGGAAGGTTAAAACATTACAAGAATCAGGTTTGGGACTCCATTGAATTTCTTGACGCCTTCTCCATCAAAGCATTGCCTAGGGAGAAGAATACCAGGGCTGATTCTCTAGCAGTCTCAGGGTCATTGCTTATTCCTCATCCTGACTTTTCTCAAGATAAGTTCACCATTGAAATGATTCATAGACCCAGTGTACCTGATAATACAAGTAACTGGCAAGTTTTCAATAACGATCAACACTTGCTTTCTTTCTTAGAACTCAAGGATAATTTTGAACAGTTGTACTTTGAAGGAAGCGATAATTTGCCTCGTGAAAGTGTGCCCTTTAACGAAGAAGCCACCCAAGAAGAAGAAGCGGATCAGGATGGATGTATCAAACTCAAAGGAAACAAGATTCCAAAAGGATTGGTGAGTTTAGAAAAACTGTTTGACAAACACGACAGGTATGTAAAGTTTAGAGCTTCTACTGGACCCCAACAATCAGCCGAATATGAAAAAATCAATATTGGGAGTTCTACTGATCCTAAACTCATGAACATTGGAAAATGTTGCACCCCAGAAGAAAAGAAGAAGGTAATTGAGTCTGTTGAAAAAGTATAAAGATGTTCTTGCTTATTCCTATGAAGATTTAAAAGCTTTCCAACCAAAGGAGATGCAACATTTTATCCCTCTCAAACTTGGGATTAAGCCTTTTAAACAGAAGCAGAGGCAATACAATCCTAAAATAGCTGACACCATTTTTCAATAAATACAGAAGTTATTGAAAGCCAAAATCATTTTTCCTATCCATCATTCAACATGGATTGCCAATATTGTGCCCGTTAGAAAGAAAAATGGTGAGATTCGTATCTGTGTTGACTTCAGGAATCTAAATCAAGCTTCCTTGAAAGATAATTATCCCTTACCTATGATGGATCAGGTCTTGCAAGCAGTAACGGGATCCGAAATGTTGTCTATGCTTGATGGATTCTCAGGATATAACCAGGTAGAAGTTAATACCACAGATCAACACAAAACGACTTTCACTACCCCTTGGGGTACCTTTGCTTACAAAAGGATGCCTTTTGGGCTCATTAATGCTGGTGCCACTTTTCAGAGGGCTATGGATTTGGCCTTTGGAAGTTTGAAAGGAAAGTGTATCGTCGTATACCTTGATGACTTGACTGTATTTTCTAAAACAAGGGCAGATCATTTCCAGCATCTAGAGACAGTTCTGCTAAGATGTAGAGAACATGGGATCTCTTTGAATCCTAAGAAATCTATTTTTTGTGTCACGGAGGGGAAATTATTGGGGCACATTGTCTCCAAAGATGGTATAAAAATCGATCCTGAGCGAGTTCAAGCTATTCAGCAAATTCCTCTTCCAACCAGCAAAAAGGGAGTGCACTCTTTCTTTGGTAAGATCAACTTTTTGAGAAGGTTCATCCCTGATTTTGCAGAGCTAACTTTGAATATCTCCCAAATGATGAAAGGAAAACAAACGTTTGGTTGGTCTCCTGAAGGGAAAGAAGCCTTTGAAGGTATTAAAAGGGCCATTGCTAAAACTCCTGTTTTAGCATGTCCAGATTTCAGCAAAGATTTCATTATCTATTGCTACGCCACGGATAACACCTTGGCTGCTATTTTGACTCAGGAAGATTCTAATGAGCATGAACTCCCAATTGCATTTATGAGCTATATTCTAAAAAATCATGAGTTAAAATACACCATAATGGAAAAACATGCTTTTGCAGTGGTTAAAGCTGTCAAGCAGTTTCATTTTTACATTCTTAACTCTCACTCCACGGTGTTGGTACCAGATACAACTATCAAGTCAATTCTCACACAGCAGGAATTTGGATCCAAGAGAGGGAACTGGGTGGCCAAGGTTCAAGAATATGATATTGACATCAAACCAACCAAGCTCTGTCCGTGGAAAAGGCCTGTGTGAACTCATCGCTGAAGGAGCTAGACATGAGTTACTGGAGGATAAAGTTGGTCTTCCTACCATTCTGTTTCTTAGCTCAGTTGATGAATGGTATGCTGATATCACTCACTTTCTCACCTATGGAGAATGCTCCTCTCATTTGACTGCCAAAGAGAAGAGAGCTGTTAAACTAAGGTCAACCCAATATGTGTTGTGGGAAAACACCTTGTTTAAACGTGGGTTAGATGGAAGGTTTTTGAAATGTGTGGACAAGGAACAAGTAGAAGAAGCTACTCTCAGCTTTTCATGATCAGGCATGTGGAGGGCATTACTCATCAACTATCACTACTCATAAAATACTTCATGGAGGATATTACTGGCCTACCTTGTTCAAGGATGCATCAAAATGGGTTGATAAATGTGAGGCTTGTCAGACTTTCGTGGGTAGACCCAAATTGGCCTCCTTGCCCCTTAAACCAGTTGTGATCGAAGAACCTTTTCAGCAATGGGGTTTAGATTTCATTGGAACACTTAATCCCTCTTCTAGTGCTGGTCATACCCATGTATTAACTGCCACAGATTATTTCACCAAATGGGTAGAAGCCATTCCAGTAAAGAGTACTACTTCAGAAGTAGTATGCAGTTTTATCAAAGAAAACATCTTGATAAGGTATGGTGTGCCAAACAAGATTGTGACAGATAATGCTTCAAATTTTTCTTCAACTGAGATGATGGATTTTTGCTATGGATATGGCATCTCCTTGGCTCACTCCTTAGATTACTATCCTCAGGGAAATGGACAGGCAGAATCAACAAATAAAAATCTGGTGGCCATAATAAGGAAATTAGTCAATGAATCCCAACGGAACTGGCACAAGAAACTCTATGATGCTCTTTGGGCAGACAGGATCACACCTAAGAGAGCCATTGGGATGTCTCCCTTTTAGGTAGTATATGGAGTGGAGGCCCAATTGCCAGTTACAGTGGAGCTTCCAGCTCTTGCATTTAATGAAGGCCATTGAAGATACCAGTTTCAATGATTCTTTGGATAAGAGAATCATGTATCTTCACAAATTGAATGAGGACAGATTGGAAGTTGCTGATAGGATATTTCTGCTCACCAACAGAAAGTAAAGGTCTTATTTGATAAGAAATCCAGGTTCAGGGATTTCAAAATTGGAGACACTGTTTTGTTGTGGGATAAAAGGCATGAACCTCGTGGCAGCCATGGCAAGTTTGATTCCCTTTGGCTCGGACCTTTCAAGATCAGACACTTCGCTGGTAAGAATTCTTTTTACCTTGATTATATGGATGGTTCTTCTCTCCCACTTCCTTATAGTGGGTAGTACCTGAAAACTGTTCAAGTCATAGGTGATTAGGAGTCCTTGTGTATATTCTGTATAGTGTGTGTGTTCTCTTTCCTTCCCTTGTTTTTGTGTGTTGTTGTTTGTTTGGGGTGTTGTCTTCTGTATTGGTTTGCTTTTGACTCCGTGGCCCAATGGATAAGGTACTGGTCTACTTCCCCGAGTTTGTCTAAATTCTTGCCTTGTCTCATTCTTTGAATTTATGCCAAGTCATCCCTAGAAGGAGCCAGCTGTTGTCCACTCAAAATTCCCCTGCTTTTAAGAAGTTGAAAATTAAAATTTTGAGGTTAAGTGTCTTTTCTGTTGTCCTGATAATGTGAAAAGTCAAAGAAATTTGGAAATATACGTTTTTTGGGTCATTTTGTGTGTTTTTCGGGCCTGTCAGACATTTTTTGTCCCGCATGTCCCAGGTTCACTTGGACCTTTTTCATGTTCCCCGATCGGCCAAGTTACACCCGAAGTTCACGTTCTTTTCGTGCCCATTGGAACTTTTTGTCCCACCATGTCCCAAGTTCACCCTGGACCCGTTGTTCCCTTTTCACCCGATTCGGCCGATTCACGTATTCCGTGTACTTCGTCCCACATGTCCCAAGTACCCGTTTTCCTTTTTGCCTGATTCGGTCCGATTCACGTGTAATTCGTCCCGCAAAAAGCATTTGTGCGTCTTTTCCCCACATCGCCCGAATCGGCCGAACCGTGTACTTTGCGCTTTCACGTCCCTCGTGTCCCAAATGAACCAAGTGCCATTCGTGCTAATTTTTCCCGCTCTACCTGAATATCTTTCTTTTCAAATGAACTACCCCCTATGCATTTTTACACACTGCTTTCATGCTATCTATTGCTCAAACCTCTGCAACCAAAATTTCTGCATGCGTATCCATTTCCCTTGCAATTCCATCCCAAGTCTAGCTTGCAGCTTTGCTCTCCGAGTTACTATCAACATGAAGATCAAATTCCAGGGGCAGGAACAAGTTTCACCACTCGAGTCTGTCGTTCCCGATATCAGGGACAGTGAAGTTTGCCACCTTGATTTTGGGGATTTTTGGACAAGGATGACAGATGCAAACCCTTCAGCTATGACACAGATGATTCATGACAGTGGCTTGGCTTTCGCTGGTGGCTTCCCAATTTCAGTACAATGTGTAGACACAGTACATGCTTGCGGAGTTCATTTCAGTCCTGACTCAATCAAACTAACAAACGTGCATGGAGAACTCATTGCCAAGTTGGATGCTACCGCCAACACATCAGTCCCACGTGGCAGAGACATAGCCGAGGCGTTGAAGAGATTCAGACAGCGGATCCTTAAAGTCAGTGGGTCCCTCCCAATCATAAGCACCTATCTTCTTCTCCTAATTCTTCTCTTCTCTTCCCCTTCTTTCTCTTGGATTTGTTGTAATTAGTTGGGGTATTGCGTTTTGCAACCCTTTAACTAATCATTAGTTAAAAGAAGTAGTTACCGGGAGTAACTGAATTTGTAAACTATATAATGGCCTCTCCTCGCCATTTTGAAAGAAGGAAGAACTTGGCTTATTTTCTGAACGTGTAAATAACTCATAAAGAAATCAATACAGAAGGGCTTTTCATTCTTCGTCTATCTGATCTCTTTTATCCCTAAGCTATTCCATTTAATCTTGTTAAGATCATTTGTTTATATTATATTAAGAAGCTTTGTATTCTTGTAGATGTTATTGATAGAACTTTGTGTCTTTTCAAATTTCATCTTATTAGTATGATACAAATGATCTTGTTCCAATTCACTGTAACCTTCGCATGCATAAAGAATTACTCTGTCATCTATAATTCTAAATGGTTCCTTTCTACTCGTTCTCATTTTCTCATTCCTCAATCCTTTTGTAATTGATGATCCTTATAGAAAACACTTTCGTAAATATCCAAGTTCCACAAGAAAATAATGTTTTGTATATGTGTAAATAGGTTCGTTTTTGAATAAGGGAACCTCTTCCATTAAAGAGGAGGGACTTCTTGTCCCCTAACTATTGCTCTTCGTGAAGTCCTAATTGACGACCAACAGTAGGGTAAGCCAATGAGGAAGCTGCACGTACTGTACGTTGTCAATATTTTATTTGAACTCCTCTACCTGTTATGAAGTATTAACCAATGGGGAAGCTCCGCATAATTGTTGTCAGAACTTTTCCAACTTTCTATAGCCCCTCGCGTTTAGTCATCATGGTACATCTAGGGCCACTAAAAGGGTTCCAGGATAGCTCATGGGTGGTCAGACTCTCTATCAGGGAGTGTCCATTCCGTAGTGATTTTTTAACTTTAAGGAGTTAGAAACTTTTTTCCTTTGAAGAAATACACCACCTATCCCCTTGTTGACCTTACTGATTTTCCTGGACCCAACAAAGTATCAATTCTGATTGATTTTAGTGACTTGAGGTATGATGATCCTAATTTCTTTGAAGAAATATGGAATGGTGCCACATGGCCCTTCTTTGACCATTGATCTTCTGCCACCTTCTGTCTTCTTGGTCCACATCGTGTCCTTTGACCTTTGTTGATTTAAGCTTAGAAGCATTGAGGAGAACTAGAATCCCACCATGTGGCCTGTTGATTGATGCTTGGTGTTGAATTTGACAGCCAAATGAATGTCAGTCAATTTTTCAAAGTGACTCACTAATAAATTGTCTCAATCTCTCATGGGTTTTTGAAATCCAATGATCGGTGATTTTGAAAAGAGGAAATTGATGGTTGTATGAACGTCCTAGACCCCTTAAAAATGGCTAAGTCCATTTTTATCCTTGTTAAAGCCAAAATAACTTAGGGGGTACCTCCTCCTGGCCACCGTGATCTTTAGAGCTTCATATTTTAGGAGCACATGGATCATTTGGTGTTGATTACAGGTTCCTCATGAAATATAAAGACATATCTCGTTCACTAGTGAGATCGAAGCTTTCATACTTTGATAGACCATACCATTAAAACAATCCCCTGAAATTTTTGCTGAATCTACTCTTTTATTTGGACAAGGCACAAGACTTATTAAAAATTGAGGCTTCTCCTTGACTCAAAATAATATTTGAAGCATGGGGAACAATAAGAAACATACAGACACAAATATAATTATGGTAAGTCTGTCGACACTAAAATTTTCCTTTGTAATTTCTATTTCATTAATGTATGTATTAGGAATAGGATGTTGTTAAGTATAATTATTAGTAGCATGTCCGATAGAAGATAACGGTGCCATGCCGGTATGGTGCACTGCCAATAATGTATAGTATGGTAATAGTCAAAAGTACAATAGGAATGTTGTGGTAAAAAGTAAATATTTGTTCATAAGTGGTCTGGTAATGTTAAAATGTCAAAGTTAAGGATAAGTAGAGAAGTAGGGTCTACAAGATTAGGAATTGGAAATATTATATTGGTAATAAGGACAAGGAGTGAGGTCATAAATATTTTATGTATTTTATTTGTGGAAAACGTTTAAAAATGTGGAACCCATGTGAAATGATAAGGTTTATCTTATCTTAAAAGATAAGCTTACATGTACATAGGCAAGAGTTAAGGTATGGAATATGATTGGCATCGGAAGTAGATTTACTTATCCTATCTTAGAGATAAGATGGATAATCCTGGAAGTTCCTATAAATAGAGAGGCCACCCCCCCTCATTTAGCATATAGAAGGGAGTAGTGAGAAATATTGTATGAGTAAGTGTGTAAAGGAAGCCATCATTTTGAAGTTGTGTTAAAGAAGCCATTAAGAGGTGTAATTGTGAAGTTTCTCCCATAGTTGATGGTTGGAAGGAAAGTGAAGTCAGTAACACTTAAAGTACCTCATGGGTGAGATTGTAACAATTTCATGTTGATATTACAATTTACACTTATATTTTAGATTTATCATCATTCCTTCTTATCATAGTCTATGGTATTCTTCTGTTATGTTTGTTTTTGTGTTTCCAAATTAAATCCACCAAACTAAAATTTGTGCATTAGTAAATAATCATAGCACGAGGAGTTCCTGGTGAAGAATTATCATAGTGCCGGATTGGTGATGACATTTTGGTTATGTTGCCAGGACCATTCCTTATTGGTGGATTTTCTGGAGAGATATTCCCACATAGTCCAGAAAATCAATTGGAGGGTAACCTTGTTTTTACTGTGCATAGTAATTACCATGGTAAATTCACTTTTTACCGTGAATAGTATTTACCACAGTAACTTCACTTTTTACCGTAAATAGTGTTTACTACAGTAAAGTTAGTATTTACCGCAATAAGTCAAGTTTTACCATAGTTTACCATGGTCATTTCTATTTTACTGTAGAAAAGTGTAAAGTCACTTTCTATTATAATGATTCCAATTATTTATGCACATAAGTCTTATTGATTGTACTTGTGGGTTGGTATTTCACTAGTGGTTACTTTTGAAAATGGGTAAGATTCATGTATTTTCAGCTCAATCTAATGAAGATGCTTCCTCTTTCATTCAAGAGTTTAAACGATCTTGTATTTGTAATGACCTTATAAGAAGGGAACAATGGACTGAATTTTTTCCTACCTTTTTGGATGGTTTAGCACTTAGGTGGTTTGAAACACTAGGTGAAAATGTAGAAAACTCATGGGATTTATTAACTGAAAGTTTTCTTGAAGAATTTGGTGAACAACAGAAATATGCAGATCTCATGATCGAGATCAGAAAGCTAGTCTAAGGAGAGAAGGAGAAGATAAGAGATTATCATGCTCGTGTTCTAGAGCTAAGGAGGAAGCTCGATGCCTAGATCCGGAAGGAAGGATTAGCGGATGGGTTGATGAATGGCATGGATAATCTCCTATGTAAGCACTTCATTCTTGGGATGAAGCCAGAGATCAGAGAACGAGTAAAGTATGACCGCCCAGCTATAATTGAACAAGCAAAGGGGATTGCAAGAAGGCAAAAAGAAAGCATGGAAGAGGAGCCCAAAGAAATTGTTGCTAAAGTAGAGCCTACACCAGCACCTTTGGTTCAGAATCCACAACCACTTTTGGTGAGCACAAATATTTCTCCTAGTACATCTATTGAGTATGAAGATTTGCTAAAGAAGATGGGACAGTTAACTATTAATCTTCTTCAAGGAAAATAATTTAGTTCTCAGGGTGGAGATAGAGGTCTAAAAAGAAATATTTCTGAAGTTGTTTGTTATGGTTGTTATAAAAAGGGTCATTATAAGTATAATTGTCCAGATAGAGCTTCTACATCTGGTACAAGAGATAATGATAAAGGAAAAGCACCTGTGACTTCTTTTGATGTAGTAGATAAGAGCATAAATAATGAAGTAGATGTGTTTGTAACAAAAAGAAAGAAAGAAAAAGATAACCAAGATGGAAATGATCCTAAGAAGATGAAAGGAGAAACTAGTAAGAAACATAGGAGAAGAAAGTTGGGTGTGCAGGATTTTTTGATTTCACAAGGACAAGGACCATACTCCATCTTGGAAGATCTGTCCAAAAGGCCTGCAAATATTACATATGGTCAACTCTTGGCTATGTCTTCTGAGAAGAGGTGGGAGCTGCGAAGTGGACTCAATGCTCGACGAAGGAAGGAGGTTGAGGTCCCTGTTTTGGAGGTAGAGGTGGATCCCTATGCTCCACAAGCTGAGGTATTATGTAATGGTATTTCAATTCATGATGTCTTAGTTGATGGAGGTGCTGCAGTTAATGTAATGACCGAGTCTGTAATGAATATGTTAGGTTTAAAAATTGATCGCCCCTCAAAACTTATGTTAAGGTCATTAAATAAGGGAAAAACTAAACCAGAAGGTGTAGTTTCAAATGTGGCAATATCTATTATGGGTGTTGTATGTGTGGTAGATTTTTAGGTGATGAAAAATGGTACTGTTCGTACCCAATGTTGCTGGGAAGACCATGGCTAAGGAGAGTTCATGCAAGAAAATACTGGAATGAAGGCTTCATGACACTTGGACGTGGTAGAGAGAGGGTGAAAATAAATGTGATCCCTCGACATCATAAGGTAGAACTTGTCGATTCAAGTGATGAAACTGATGATTGGACATCCTCTAATTACTCTAGTACCAGTGAAGTGGACACAGAAGATGAAGAAATTTAGGTTGATGTTTCGGTCATGGATATCCTTCCAGTCACACCGACTCATGACCCCATAAAATTATCTAAAGAAGAAATTGATGATCTTCTCCAGCAAATAAAGATTAATGATGCTGTGATGGAGAGTGAGAAGGAATCCTACCTCTAGCTCTTTCGAAGGTACATACACATATTCACTTTTGATTACAAGGAACTCTGTCAAGCAAGTTGGGTAGAACATTCTATTGAGCTAGTAGATGGTGCTAAGCCCATAAAACAAACGCCATGTAGAATGAATCCTAATTTTTCTAAGTCTGTAAAAGAAGAAATAGATAAGTTGCTTGATGCAGGATTCATATTTGCTGTGGAGAATTCAGAATGGGTTTTTTCCATTGTGATCTCAATAAAAAAGAATGGGAAGCTATGCATTTGTGTTGACTACAGGAAGCTCAATAAGGCAACAAAGAAGGATCATTACCCTCTTCCATTTTCAGATTAGATCTTGGACGAAGTAGTTGGCCAAGAGTTCTATAGTTTTGTTGATGGATATAACGGCTACAACTAAGTTCGTATAGCAGAGAAAGATCAGCTGAAGACCACGTTCACCATTCCTTGGGGAACGTTTGCTTATAGAGTTATGCCTTTTGGTTTGTGTAATGCTCCGCAACATTCCAGCGTTTGATGAATAGGGTGTTCAAACCCTACATTGGGACCTTCATCAGAGTATTTCTAGATGATTTTTGCATCTATGGGAGCAAGTTGGACCACCTACACTAGATGGAGACAACATTTCAAAGGTTAGATGAATCACAAGCCTCACTAAACCCTACAAAGTGTGTCTTTGGATGTTCTAAAGGTGTTTTGTTAGGGCATGTTGTATCTAGAGATGGTATTGGTACTGATCCTGGTAAAGTTTCAAAAATCAAAGAGTTACCGTTTCCTATGAATAGAAGTAAGTTGAGATCATTTTTAGGCCATGTGGGTTACTATAAAAGGTTCATCAAGAATTTCTCAAAGATTACACAGCCACTAACCTAGTTCTTGAAGAAGGATGTTATTTATGAACCAGGAAATAAGGCGCATAAAGCTTTTGAACAACTGAAGGAAGACCTGGTGTCTTCACCTATTTTAAAGAATCCAGATTGGAGCAAGCCATTCATTGTGTATACTGATGCCTCAGATGCAACACTATAAGTAATCTGAGTGAAAAGGATGAAAATGGGAATGATCATCCAGTTTACTTTGGGAGCAGACAAATGAGCAGTGCTGAGCCTTGCAGGTACATAAGTGGGATAAAAGGATTCATGCAACATTGTGGGCATATAGGGCAACATCAAAGTCAGCAATAGGATACTCTTCATTTCAGTTGGCCTATGACATTGATCCAGTTATTCCTATTGAGTTTGATATTCCCACTGTGAGAGTTATGAAAAATGAAAGGATGGATGAAAGTGATTCAGTAAAAGAAAGGTTGGTACATCTTCATTTGCTAGAGGAAATGAGGGAAATAGCAAAGGATACAAGCTATAAGAAGAAAATGAAGCAGAAGGAATACTTTGATCAAAAGATCCGTTGGTCTCCATTTCATATGAATGACTTGGTTCTAGTATATGATTCCAGATACAAAAAAAGAAGATAGAGAAAATTTCTTCCAAAATGGATGGGGCCCTAAAAAATAGCAGATGTGCATGAAAATTATACGTACCAACTGGAGGAATTAGATGGCACTCCCATTACGAAATGGGTCAACCATGACAAGTTGAAGATTTTCCAAGCACTAGAATAGTCTACTCCGAGGATGGAGTAGAAGCTAGGAAGGGGGAAGATGTCGACACTAAAATTTTCCTCCGTAATTTCTATTTCATTAATGTATGTATTAGGAATAGGATGTTGTTAAGTGTAATTAGTAGTAATGTCCAATAGAAGATAACGGCGCTGTCAGTACGGTGCCGCTAATAATGTAGAGTACGGTAACAGTCAAAGTACAATAGGAATGTTGTAAAAAGTAAATATTTGTTGTAAGTGGTCAGGTAATGTTAAAATGTCAAAGTTGGGATAAGTAGAGAAGTAGGGTCTACATGATTAGGAATTAGAAATATTATATTTGTAATAAGGACAAAGAGTGATGTCATAAATATTTTGTGTATTTTATTTGTGGAAAATTCTAAAAAGGTGGAACCCATGTGAGATGATAAGGTTTATCTTATCTTAGAAGATAATCCTACATGTAAAGGCAAGAGTTTAGGCATGAAATATGATTGGCCGGAAGAGATTTCCTATCCTATCTTAGAGATAAGATGGATGAGCCTAATTCCTATAAATAAAGAGGCCACCCCCTCATTTAACATATAGAAGGAAGTAGTGAGAAATATTGTAAGTGTGTAAAGGAAGCCATCATTTTGAAGGTGTGTTAAAGAAGCCATTAAGAAGTTTCTCCCATAGTTATTGTTGGAAGGCAAGTGAAGTCAGTAACACTTGAAGTACCTCATGGGTGAGATTGTAACAATTTCATGTTGATATTATAATTTACACTTATATTTCAGATTTATTGTCATTCCTTCTTATCATAGTCTATGGTATTCTTGTGTTATGTTTGTTGTTGTGTTTCCAGATTCCATCCACCAAACTAAAAGCTGTGCATTAGTAAATAATCATAGCACGAGGAGTTCCCAGTAAAGAATTATCATAGTGCCGGATTAGTGATGAAAAGTCCATGAAAAAGACCAACTTAATCCAAGGAACTGGATTGAGCACCAATAACATCTAAACACCATTCACTCTTATCATCCGTTCAACTAGGGTATCGAGGAAACAACTGAGGGACACACCAAGACCGACACACTATGGATGGAATTAAAGGGGGTACAGGGACCTCTATGATTGTATATCCAAAGGGAAGTAACCCTTACACTAGTACAACCTAAGGTTTCAAAATCCCTAAGACAAAGAAGATAAAGGAACCCTATTGGAATATCAACACTATGAGGATAATAAAAGATAAGCTAAACATATAAAGTATATGTTAACCAAAGTAAAATATGTAACATGAAATAAATAACTAAAATACAATATGCTAACCTAACATGTGCATAAAATACTAAGCTAAGACATAGTATGAACAAAGATAGGAGACTAATCTACACAAAATAACAATTCGGGTTAGAGAACTTACCTGTTGGGGGAGTTCAATGATGCATCTATCTCCGAAAGGACTATACACCAAGAGATTAGCTTTTGGAAAGAGAAGGGGAAATAATCCAATTCTATCTCAATATAGGTGACCTAAAGTGCAAGAAGAATCTCCAAACCAAGAGTCAAGATGCAAGAAATCCAAGAGCTGAGCGAGCAGATGCAAGTTGGCACAAGAGAGAAAAGATAATGGTGAGTTTCTTTTAATATGACGTGATTTCCCTAATGTGATTTGGGGTATTTATATTGATGTCATCACCTGCATGTGAAGGTGTTGGCTAGGGATTTAAAGTTTTACCAACGCAATAGCCCGCATACGACAGCATTGGCCAGGGATGAAAAAACAAAAAGGAGTGTGAAATGTGTCATGGGAAGAAAAGTGAATGCAAGACAAAATAAATGTGGTCATAAACAAGTAAGATGTTAGAGGAATGTTGAGGAAAATAAGAACATAACAAAAAAGAAAAACATGAATAGGACCAAAAGCTACTCTCTCTCCATGTATCATCCCTAACCCAATGGTTAAGTGAATAACCCTACCCCTATCCCAAAATTATCCCCTTAAGGCACCCGTTCCTAGAAATAGATGCATTAGTGACCTCTAACCCAGAAAGAGAAATTGTTAGTAATAGGTATGAAAATAGAAAGCGTACAAAATTAGGTGTATACAACTAGTATTTGTGTGGGTTGATAAAATAATATAATGTGAGTTAGTTATTATTGTGAGAATAATATAAGTAAATGAGTTTCTTAGTAAATAAATAATAGTGGTCATATATGTGAGTTATAACTCACCTTTGAAATAAAGAGATATGTTAATTAATGTGAGGGTGTTATGAGTTGTTAAAAGAAATCTCTATATAAAGGAGAGTAGTTATAGGAGAAACAATATCACTCCTATTATATATGAGATGAAAATCACATCTATATGTATTATGTCATGTTGAATAAAATACTACAATTTTTTTTCATATTGTGAAAATAATTATTTTAAGAAAAGTTTGACCAAATTTACGTTTGGTACTAGAGCAGGATTATTGTAAGATCAATATGGAGTATTGAAGGAGCGTCTCCAAATTCAAAGTTGCCTCTGAAGATTGAAAAATCTGCCAAATATTTTTTAACAAACATCTCTCGGTAAAATAAATGTATATTCCTCATTAAATATTGGATTGAGACGATTCTTTTTTGATGAAAAGATAATAAAAAGATGCATAACTTGTATTTTGACACCATATTCAAATTTAGAGTATAAAGGTTATGAAATTACTGTGTAATTTACTTGAATATTTTTTATTAAAAAACAAAGAGAAGAAAATAATGCAACCTTATTTATTTTATCATCATTTAAAGAAGATTTCTTAAGGATACAATTAGAATTTATTTTTTTCAGTACAAGAAAATGCATAACACGGAAAAATATTATTACTTGTAATAGACCTACTATCAGTTGAAACTAATGTCCTTTATTTGAGTCAAATTTGTAGGAGCAAAATGGAAAATTTAAGTCTAATTAAAAAGTATGAAGGAAAGGAATTTCATATTTGACAAATAATAATTCAACTACAAATGATCAAGAAAGACCTATGGGATGTTTCAAACCAAGTGCAATCATACCAACAAGTGTAAACGATCTCACGAAATGGACCATCAAAGATCAAAAATCCTTGGGTACTATTGGAACTGGTCTATTAAAAGAATACCTACATCATGTAGAATTCATAAAGTCTATTAACGAGAGGTAGGGGTAATCAAACAAGTTAAATTAATTTGAAGAAAAGAGTTTTAAGATGCAATTTAAGCAAATATTATATGGTTTGAAGATGGAAGGTGCAAAAATGGAAAATCATATAAGTAAGTTTTGTTCTCTACTAAATTAGTTAGCTTGTGTTAATGAGAAAGTAAAAGATGATGATGCTAAAGAAATACTTCTGAATAAAACACACAAGAGATTTTCTAGTATGTTTTTTACTTAAAGAAAATGGAAAATCAGTTTAGAAGGGGTGATTTCCACCTTACTCAATGAGGGAAATCCAAATGAAATTATTGAAGTTGAAGAGGTAATGTATGTACAAAACAAGGAAAGTAAATATTTAAAGAAAAGAAAGTAAAATTAAAAGTCTAATCCTCCAAAAGGAAAAATAAAATTTTACTATTATAAAGAACCAATACATGTAATTATGAAGTGTAAGAGGAAGGAAAAGGATATCCTAGATGATACACTAGATGAAAGTTCTTATCTCAATGAAGAAATTGTTTGAGAATAATACTCAAGTGATGAAGATATTTTTTGTCCTGGTGATGAATAATTCATCTTCTAAATAATCATAATTCTTATTAGAGGATGAAGGAACCAAAGGAAAGAGAGCAATAAGCATCCTCTTGTGCATCGTTAATGATGGGGATGCATATTTGATATAGTGGCATATTTTTCATGTGTATTATATATGGTGTGTAATCGTTCCCTTGCTAAGATTAAAAAGAGGAGAGTATGAAAATCATAGATATTGTAAAAAAATTTATAGGAAAACAACTGACTATAAATATTTTCTGAATGTTGTACTTATTCATCAATCAACCGATGGTAAGTACATTGGAAGTGAAAGTTATAATTTTTGTGTTCTCACATGTAGGTGAATTAGTGGAAGTACGATAAGTTGGTGAAAGAGAATTCACTAAAAATGAAAGCAAATTTTTTTGAGTTTTTATATGTAGATGATCATGTGCGTAAGATAACCATATTAGCAGTATGAAAACCTAAAAGTATGAGTTGACATACAATTCTATTTTTTAGTTTTTGTGATTTGTTGTTTCCCATGTTTTCAGTAAGGATGAATGTTCAGGATATTAATTGTTAATTTTCACATTAATTAGTATTTTTAGACACCCTAAAAATATCCATTACACATTATAACCTATGAAAAATCCCATTCATCCCATAATCGTTGCACAACCATCCTACAACCATTTTCAATGCCATTCGACACATTTCACTATTTTATGCTATTTAACAACATTAAATGACATTTTAAGGCATTTCACTCTATCATTGTAACCAAAATTTTCATCAGTCATAGTCATTAAAATTATCCCCTTTATCATTCCTACCATCTACACATAATATTAAATCCATTATTCACCCATATCCCACTTCTAGAACTAATTAATTAATCCTATTACACTAATTATACACTATACACCCCTTTGGATAAATTGATTAGATAATTAAATAAATAAATAAAATTAAATATTCTCAGAATCCACTCATCTCCACTTCATTCATCACTTCACTTGAGCTGACTAAACATGCCACTTGAGCACCCATTTTGGTGAGGGAGCTCAACTCAAGTTCTAGAATCCTAAAAACATGGAAGCAAATATGTATGCACACTTTGTAATAATTCAAAGATAACCAATTTAAAATAAAACCTATTTATTTCTCATTCAAAAGGCCAATTGCATAATAATAAATCAAACATGCTAAATAAGGAAAATGAAATCAATAGCCTGCAACTTAGTCAATTTCACCTTCCTCAGTCAATGGCTTCTCCTTCATCTATAAATAAGAATCTCCATTCCTCTCAAATCATCATTTGGAAGCTTGAGAAATTTGCACCATTAATATTCCAAATTACCATTGGAAATTAGTATTATATATCATTATGTTGTCCATTTGATCACCCAATCATATAATCACTAATCATTTAATCATTGATTCATTTAATATGCATTTCTCGTATCGTAGATTACTTCCATTTGGAGCAGCCAAAAATCAAAAGATTCAACTTCATAGAGGATTCAACAAGAGTTTCACTTGACCCCACTCTTCAATCTTATACAAACTAAGGTGACAAGGAGTTGTTTGGCAAGTGTTTTCATGCAAAAGGTATAACATGAAAATTTGAAACTTTGAGCATGACAACCAAGCCCATGATTGAAAATCATGTTTCCCTATCATTGCAAATCCTTCGTTTAGATAGCCTTCCCTTAGTATCACCATCGCCCCATATCATAGGAAATTCCTAACAAGGTTGTCAAGCTTGTGTCAGTGTGCAGTGAAGAGTGACTAAGTTGATGGATGAATTTAGTGAGGTTTGATGAAAGACTACTTCCTCCGAAGGCCCAAAAAGGCCATTTTGGCCATCTGCAGCTGGTAAACATCCTCCGGGAATGTTCAAGGAAAACATAAATCATTTAAGGGTGATGTCAGAGGATATTAAATGTATTTGAAGCAATTTATAAAATTTTAGGAAAGAAAATATTATTCAGGAGCAATTTGTTCAACAACGGGTATTCAGGGTGTAGGGAATGAAAGCTCCTCAGAAAAACTTGACTTCTCCATATGATTATAGGAGTTCTTGAAGGAGTTAATAAGAAAAAAAAATATGCATAAGAAATCTATTAAAACTATCTACAATGCGGAAACATCAAATTTGATCCAACACATAAAGGTTTCCTGAGATATTTTTGACTTTTGCAGCTTGCCATCTCAATTCAAGAAAGAATAGGCCCTAAATTTTGAGTTTCATAAAAAATAAGTATTAATAATGGTTCCATTAATCTTATAATGTTATTTTGAGTCAAAATCATATAAGGTGTAATCCCAAAACACCCTCCTAATATTCAGAGGTGAAAAATTCAAGTTCGGTGTCCTAATTTAGAAATCCAAGGCAAAATTGAATTTCCTAGAATGGAAAAGTCACACTTTGGACACCCAAGTTTCCCCTCAATCTCCTATTTCATTGAATGGACAAGGGGGACACAAAATTTTGATCCCCTTGTCAATAATGTTTTTTCATCACTTAAGACTTGTAGCTTTTACCCTAGGTTACATGTTTTCACTTCGCCGCTTGCCCCCCTTCATGCTTCCTCACCCTCGGGTTGCACGTTTCTATCCCAACCATCCAAAATATTCCCTATAGAATATATGGGATAGAGATTACACAAAATTTTTACCCCTCTCTTCCCAGTTGGACCTTGGTCACTTGAACAACCCCTTTTAGCTCCACATGACCCCATTTAAGCCCACAAAGCTAATTTCTCAGCCCTGCATGCTCCCAAGTCACACTTTTGTGCCCTATCTATCCCAAATTTCCCCAATGGGACACCAAAGTGTGACCTCACCCCTATTGTGCAATTTTTTTAAACTTTAGTTAACTAATCAGAGTTTCAGGTGGGTCAAAAACTCATAAAATGAAATTGCTCTCACTCTCCCAATAGTTAGCACATTTTCATGTCAAGGTGTTGGTAAAAACCATCCCTCAAACTCCATTTTTGTGTAGAAGTGTTGCACAATTTTTTCCAGACATCCATAACCATAAAAACAAATATTTGCGTGTATCTCCTCAATCTTGCATCTGATTCCAACAAAAATTTGTCAGAATATCCCTCCAGAACGCCTTTGAGAAGACTATCAAAGAAAAACCGCTAATGCCTTATATTTTTTATAGAAAAAAATCTGAAATTCAAAACCTTAGAATTTCTTTTTCAATTATATAGAGATCCAACGGACGAAAAACCATGAAATTCGGAGAAAAAGTTCCTTGTGTAAAACCTAGAATTTGAAGACCATTTTCATTGCAACCTGAGACATGTAAGTGCAAATTATAAAAATAGTAATTATTGAGAGAAAAGGATGTTTAAAAATATTAAATATCTAAAAATAGTAATTTTATGGCATTTGTAACACTTTGAATGAACAAGAAACATCAGAACGAAAAAATAGTGGAAACTTGACAAAAATAATAGTCCTATTAGGACCTGCTCAGAGATTTTTTTAGTGGTGAATATTCGTAATATGGCGAATATTCCATTTTGTAAAAAAGTGAAAAGGCAATTTTTTTGGCGCGGGTCAATGACATGTTCACCTAAAAATTAAAGTTTAATTTTTTTAGGGGTCGGCTTTGCCTACCTCTTTATAATATCCCCTATATAATCCTATATTATTCACCGGGTAGAACACTAGTTGCTAACTCATTCCACGGTAGTATATAACTTGTGAAGCAAAACATTCCAATACGGGTGACAAGAAGGCTATGTGGATAGGTGATAAGGATTGGTGGACACAACAAGATCTGTGGATGGGAAATAAGAAGGATTTGCGGATGAGTGACAAGAAGGATTTGCGGATGGGTGACTAGCAGGATCTATTGATAGGCGACAAACAGGATTTGCGGATGGGTGACAAGTAAGGTCTGTTGATGGGTGACAATCTGGATTTGTTAACGGGTGACAAGAAAAACCTTTTGATGCATGACAATAGACAATGTTGTTAACATGCCACCAAATTTGTTTGAACTTTGTTGGCACACGACAGGGAACAATTGCAGTTGTTAGTGATCACAATACCAAACAAGTTACAAAAAAACTCAAAAGTGTCTGTTAAAATATTTTGGAAACTTTGTTGGTTCAAATACAGCAACTGCCAACACCCATAGAGCTCCCACTGAAATCAATCAAAGCACAAACTGTGTGGAAGGTGTTATTGAAGTGGACATGCATTCTGCTCAGTATTAGCCAAATGACAACTATAATGATACCATGTTAGGGCTTGAAGATATTCCAGTAGTGCAGGTAGAACTCGAAGATATTGTGTAACCAGGAGTGCCAAATGCAACTCAAAATTCAAAAGCAAATAGTGGTTCACGGAAAAGGAAACTTAATGATCGTGATAATACTGAAAGCTCTGCACATAAAAGTAAAATTGTGAATACGAAAAAGAATATGTGGACACTTGGGAGGACATACAAGTTTGACTGGGATTCAAAATTTCCATTTATTGAACTTGTAGAACTAGCTAATTATGAAGAAATTTCATCGGAATGTACATGTACAATATGTATGTGGAAATTGGGAAGGCAGCAAAAAATGCAACTGAAGTTGGACACAATTGAAAAACACTGTGGAAAACAATATTTCACTTTAACCGGGGAAGATGGCCAGAAAATAAAAACACACAGATGGAAAACTAAAAAATAATGCATGCATTTGAAATATGCGGTAGAATATAAGGCTGATCAAAAAATACACAGAATTCTGGTAGAAAATGGCGGAACGATCACAACACAAATTGGTAAGATGAATAAATTAAAATTGCGTGCTAAACTCATACATTTTTCTACTTTATTCCACATCCTTAAGAAAGGAAGACCGATTATATTTCATCGATTTCAAACCTTTGTATCAATATAATGGAATGTAGAATGTTCCACAATCTCATTGGTCAGACAACAGTGCAAGGGAAATGGCTAAATGCCTTGCTACGATTGAGAAGGAAGATTTGAAAGAGTGTAAAAAATGCGAAGTTCATCTCTTTTTCAATTGATGAAGTGACCACTGTTGACAACACCGCATGGGTATGTATCCATCTTTACACTTTAGAAAATCATATGAGGACTCCACACTTGTTGGGTGTTCAGAAAATGGTTGAAAATTACAATGCAGAAAATCTATATAAACTAGTTATTTTTCTTTTGAAAGAAATTGCTGGCATGACTATGAATAAAATTGCAATGAAGTTGGTATGCGTGGGAGTAGATGGGGCATCAGTCATGCAAGGTCATAGAACTAGGTTGTGTGTTCGATTGCAAACATCAGTCGCTCCTTATATGCTAGCAATTCATTATATGGCTCACAGAATGAATTTAGCATATAAAATCGTTAGCAAATATGAAGACCTTATAAGATAACTTCATGCTTATATTGCAAGCAGCCCAAAGTGATTTCTTGAGTTTCAGAAATTTTCCATAGGTATTATAGATGGCAAAAAAATTCTGAAGGATGTTGAGACAAGGTGGATTTCATTATATGAGCCTACATGCAGAGTGCATGAGGAGTATCCTTCATTGGTTGGTTTCATGCACAAATATCATCATGAAATTGACAAGGCAAGGGACTTGTTGTTCTGTCTAACTGATTTGGAGACAGTGCTTACATTGGTAGGCATTCTTCCAACGCTACATGAGATCAATACATTGATGAAACATGCACATGACAGATTAACCTATATTATTGATTTTATACGGATGAGAAAAATGGTATGTATGAGTCTTGATGCCTTGTACACTTCCCTAGATAGTTTTGATACACTTGTATTTGATAATTGGAAAAAATTATTGGATCTTAACCATCCCACTAACTTTTTGAGATTTAACATCCATGATCACCTCTATTTCCATGTTAGAGGGAAAGAGATATCACTGCACATTCTGCAAAAAAGTAAAGGCGTTACATCAACCGAAAAAGAAGAAGTTCCTATGACATGAAATTTGTTTGATTCTGTAGTAATTGAAACAAGAATAAAACTAAGAAAAATTGTAGAATCCTTAGCATCAGAAATTAGAGAACATTTCAGCCAAGACAAAATTCTTGAAGCCATGGATGTGATGAATCCAAATTTTTGGAATACAGAAGGTGGCCGTGTTGATATTGTACGTAAGCTTTTTCAGAAATACATGGGTACAATATTGGACCATTTCAGAAATACATCAGAGGTTGAGGGTATTGAAATAAAAGGTATACTAAATGTTGATTTAATAAAGACTCAAATCAACTAATTTTGCAAAGAAAATGAGGTCACAGTAAAAAATCTTAGCTGAACCTTCAGAGAGTGGTGTTATTACAAGGATTTGGTGAAAAATCTACCAAAGTAGTGTGTTACAGGAAGACATTAGTGAATATTTTCAGTTCTACAAGTTGTGCCAAACAATGATTTTGGGATCCGTGGAGGATGAAAGAGTTTTCAATGCTTTATCTTTTATTAAATCAAAACTGAGAAACAAGTTGGATACAAATCTTGAAAGTTTCCTAAGGTGTTATGTTTATCACTACTCTTTGGAAACCTTTCCTTTTGACAGAGCTATTGTGCACTGGAATTCCCTTGTCGAAAGAAGAGGTGTAAATAATATTGCTACAAGTCTAAGTAATCTCAACGATGAGACTGGAAGTGGTGCATCTTCAAACTTTGCGGATGCAAATATTGAATACGAAGAAGCTATTGAAAATGGATTATTTCAGCTTTAAATAGGTATCACCTTGACATTACACTTTAACTATTCTTATTTATTCAATTTCATATAAATAGAATCTAATTTAATTGTTTATAGTTTTACATTAATACCATTGTAATTCTGTAGATGCAAATATTGACTGCGACTATTTTTGATCTGTAGTTATTGTCGAATATTGTTACAGGTATGTGTATATTTACATTTATTCTACATTTTAATCTCTTCATTTCATTGATATTTATGAAAAATGTGAGTTGACATCCATCCAAGGAAGCTCTCGCTTCTTGGGACTAAGATTATCAGGAAACTCACCCATTTTTATTCTAATCCTTATCCATTTTTTGTGTTGAATTCCTGAGAATCGAAGGTCGTCTAGCTTGCTCAAGAACACAAGAGGTACCTTAAAACATATCTTAGCCATAGTTTTAAATGTGAAGTATATTTTTTTTCCTTTGAGATTTTTCGTTTCAATTCAGTATGAAGGTTTGAAATTAAATGTGAAGAAAATAATATATTATATTAAAGAGTTCGAAATTTAAAAGATAGAGAAGAAACCCTTACTGTATTAAGATGTATCTATCACACCACATTCTTAATTTTCGTAATAAAATTATCATTATAATCCACATCCACATCCTATTTCCACATAACACCACATTCTAAATGAATAAATAGATGATCCATTATAATGTAATAAAAAATATAAGATGTCATCACCCACATGTTAAACCACATCTACTTTATTTTCATTATCCAGACATCCACATCTAAGCAGAGATAATATTGCATAAAGTTTAAATCCATGAATCATGATTATGTATATATTTCATCATCATCCATATCTACTCTAATTTCATTATCCACATATTAAACCACATCTACTTTATTTTCATTATTCAGACATTCACATCTAAGCATAGATAATATTGCATAAAGTTTAAATCCATGTCGCATGAATCATGATTATGCATATATTTCATCATCATCCATATCTACTCTAACTTCATTATCAACATTCAAATGAATAATTGGATAATAACTTTAACCACATCTACTCTAATTTCATTATCGAGATATCCACGTCTAATGATAAATGTAACTATGACCATCATTGCAAAGAGAGATAATATTGCATAAAGTTTAAATCCAAACTTCAAATTAGAAAAATATTCAAGTATCAACTTTCATTCTTCAAATTAAACAAATATTCAAGTATCAATTTTGAGGTTCCCCAATCCTCAAGTCTCAATCCTTAACATTCTCACCAGACCCTAGTGTATTACTTCGCTCAATTATCCCCGAACTAATTAAATCCTCAGCAGTCATTTCTAGGTTCTTGATGATTACTTCTTCTTCCTTTGTAGAATCTCCATGGGATGTCAAAGAAGGATCTGCCACTACCTTTTCTTTGAATAAAATCTCAGGGTCATAGCCATTCTCTTTAATTATCCGCTTAAGTGTATTGTTTTGTTTGTTAACCAAAACAATATTTTCTTTCATCTTTATTGTTGCGGATAAATTGTTCTTGGCCATTTCCAAGTGAACTTGGAACACCTTAGCTTGACTCTTTAAATTTTCATATTTCAGCTACAACAAAAAGAGTAGGGTCAATTAAATATTGAAAAACTAATTTTAATTGAACTTAATAAAAATTCTATTTTCAAACCAATTATACTTACGATAGCTCTATCTCTTTTAGCATTTGTAATCACCACCATCTCCTTGTCCTTAGACCCTTTATTGAAATAGGTCTGGGCCTCAACACTGATATTTTCCAATTTGTTTAATACTTTATCTAAAATACTGTCATTATAGGTGTTGTTATATGTGATAGTCCCACTTTTAGTGCTGAAGAATAATGCATCCATCTTTGTGGGTTGATTTTTGACTGTTGCAAATAAGTTCTCTTTGCCAATGGTTGTCATACGACTTACTATCTCAGATATTAATACTTTTTCCCTTCTCTCCCATTGAATGAGCTCACTGATTTGAGGCATGATAAATTCATTAATGTGGGATTGACAATCATAGCCAATCAAGTTTTCCAAAGAAAATGTTGGCAAGTCATCACTATCTGTATCAGAAGAGGATGATTTTGAAGGAGAAGTATGGTGGCTTTTAATTCGATCAAAGTCAGCTGCATCTTTTTCCTTATGGGTGCGCTGATCCTAAAAGCAATAATAAAAATTCATATTAAAATTGAAATTGAAATGTTGAAAATTTAATTAAATTTAAAAGTAAATTGAGATGGAAATATACCTGTTGGCCTTGAATCATATCATGTGTGTTGAAAAAACCAGACGGGTCATTGCTATCAATGCCCAAATAATCTTCATCTAAATTTATTTGATTCAAAACTGATTGCCCTGTTGTAGTGGGAAAACCAGCGAGAGAGCATCAGAATAACGAATGAGGAGGGTATGTTTAGTGTCCTGCTAGGGGCTGGAATCAATGACATGCATTTACCAATGGTCTTTTGTCCTGAACCTCTTGTCAGCATTTTGAAACGAAGTTGCGGGGTTGATTGAGTAGGTGTGGTTTGCAGAATTTGAGTAGAAGACAAAGGATTTCTGTCAACTTTGAACATCAAGAATCAAGTCATTATTAATTACTATAAAATGTGTAAAAGTATTAAAGAACTCAAAAAAAATGAAGTCATACCTTGTTGAATGGGATTTTGTTGTGGTACGAATTGATTGTGTAAATTGGGGGACTGTGATAGAGTTTGAATGGATTCGGTTGGAGCTAATGGTGGTAATTGTTGTTGAGATTCGACAATTACACGACATTATACCGAGTGAGTTGGCGATGCTTTCCTTGAAGCACACATGTAGTCAAAAGTCCCTGCAAGTGCAACAACCACATGTCAATTCAAGATGGTAATTCAAAATGTATTCAACCCTACTTAGAATGTTAAGGGTATTACATCTCTATCATTTCGTTAATGCAAAAACATGGCCATTAGCTGATGTGCGAAAAAAGCCATTTGATTGCGATTCTCCTGAGGCCTCAACATGTTGTTGGCCTCTTCCTCTTGATGCAGCTATTTTTCATGGAAGTGACTCTAGAAATATTCTCTGCATACCAAAAAGATTCAATCAGAAAAATATAAAAATGACTAATATTTAACAAACGATTAAAATTTAATATGAACGATTAAAATTTTACCTGTTGTTCCTCAATAGGAATTGACAAATTATTCATTGTCTCATTTATACAAGTTGGAGTTGGTTCATTTTTCAAATTATAATAGGCCTCATAATAAAGAGCTAGGAGATGGTTGAATGAATAACTGGTTTTTCTGAAATTGTTACATTATTAATGTCTGCCTTTATCTTGTTTGATAAAAATGTGCACCAGTCAAATTTTTTGTTTCCAATTGTTGCAAGAATATATGCAACAACCCAATTTGGAATGTCAGATTATCAACCCTGCATAATAATTCTAGCTTGAAATAGAGAAAAAGGTAGCAAGAAAGTGGTGTGTATCATCTTACATATCCAATCCTCGTCTTGATTTGTTGACATGGGTTGTAAGTCATCAGGATCATAATCAATATGAATTAATATAAAACAAACATTAAAATGAGATAAAAGTAGACTTACAATCAACATTGAAACCATAACTAGATTCAAGGAAAATATTGTCATTGTCAGTGAGGGTTGCTTTGGTTGTTACTATTGGCACATTTTTAAATGGGAGGCCTGTTAATCAATGGATATCAACAGGTTCAACACCAAACGAGATGTACGCCGATCTTCCAATGTAATAGTAAAAGTATTGTTTTTGGTATTGTAGGACGAAAGCAAATAGTTAAGAGTCTAGTGGTCAACCTCAAACTGTGGTATGCTAGCAAGCCCTTCAAATTCAAAGGCTACTATGGAATTCCTGTATTCTTCATTCATTTCTAAAACTCCATGTATGTGGGGGCACATGGCGCTTTTGTATTGAATCTTTCCCTTAGAGGCTCCAGGTGCTGGATCTTGGGGTTCATCTTGGGCACCAGAGGTAGAAGCCATGACTTTGAATGTGGTTTAAAACACATCTACGAATGTATGATACCTGCAAACAAAAGTGCTCAAAGAAGGAAAAACATTTTTTTACGGGAAATAATCACAAAAATGAGGTGTCGGGTTGGTATTTATAGGAAAAATTAGGGTTAAGGGGATTTGACGGGTGACAGTGTGATTCTATCGACAGGCACCAGTAAGTCTTTGGTGACGCATGACAACAAGTTGTCTTTGAAACCCGTCAGCAATACAATATTGTCACTTAACAAGAATGATACTGTCACGCGACAACAAATTATTTTTGTCATGCGACAGTGTGATGGTGCTAATGGGCGTCAGAGGTAACTTGTTATCGCGTGACAGGAAAGTGTTTCTGACGCCTGATAACAAGGTGATTCTGACACCCGCGTGACAACAAGAATCATACTGTTGCGCGACAGCAAGGAGATTCTGACGCATGATAGAAACCTATTTTTGTTACACAACAGTCTGATGTTGCTGAAGGGTGTCTAAGGTCACTTGCTGTCACACGATAGTGTGATTCTGACGCTCGTCAGTAACACTGTGTTGTCGAGTGACATCATATTTTGTATGGATTTTATACTTTTTCATGAGCTTTCCAAGTGAATTTTTCTTGTTGAAACCTATAATAATTCACCTTTTTTGCGAATGGGGCTAAACAAATATTCACCGGGAATTTTCTACCTCCTATTTTCAAGAGGATTCTTAAAGGGAACCCTAGACCTGCTAAAAACTTGTAAGTCTTGGAATTGAGCCCAAAAATTTGTGGCAACTCCCACTCTACCTATCTCATTGATTTTTTCCACCATCTCAAAGCCATGAAGGTATCTCATGGTCTAAAGAGGAATGCAAATCCCTCATAGGCCCTCAATGCATCAGTCTAGAAGTGATTTTTGCATGACACAATTTAATGTAAGAAACCCGATGATCCAACTCATCCCAATTATGTAAAAAGTGAGTTATCATGGATGAATACGTTTAATAATGTTGATCAGATATAATGTTTCTCTAAGGATGATACACACAAAGTATGCACGTGCATGAAAAATACACATTTGAAGGCGCGAGAAGATAGGAAAGGAAGCACGCTCCAGAACACTTTGGCTCAGGACTTAGCCGTTTTTGTGGATAAGGAATATTTTTGGAGATAATCTATGGAGCACACATAGAGATGACAAATTTCGCTCCATGCAATGTTATTTTGGGAACAAGTGACAGATAATTTCCATGCATAGTTTAAGCTAAAAATAGGATTTCTACTTGGAGTTAACTATAGGAAATCTTTTGTTAAAGCACTTGCATGTTGTGCATACTATTGTGAAGGTGCATGGCCATTATCAGCATGTTACCTATTTTGAGAAGTGCATGGGTGGTGAAGGGAAATTCCCCACCCCTATAAATATGTATTGATTTGTGTAGTTTAGTGGTGGTGAATTATTGTAGAGTTATGTTGCTGGTTTAGACGCTCACATGAATCATGGAGGTACTGATATAGTGTTAGAAGCTTCTGTGTTTTACAATACTTAATGCAATGAAGTATATTGGTTGGATAATGACATTATATATAATTGAATCTAGTTCTTATATGGTTAATCTTATCATAGTTATTGTTTAGTTCATTCATTATGATTCTCTAAGATATAAATCTAGATTATGCATTGTGGAATGTTTATGTCTAGCTATGAATATGAATATGTATAAACATCATCATGCTAACATTTTGTACAAGAAACTCTAAAGAGGTACCTAGTGCCTTTACATGCTTTGGGTGAGCACTTAACTTATGCTGAGTGATGTGCCAGCACGCCTGGGTTATTCATAGTAGATTCTAGGTTGCATCAAATAAGGATATTTTTTTTCATTGAAGAGAGACGAGAAGCTCCAAACTGAGTGTTGATAAAGTCTTTCAACCTTTGTGAACATGAATTGATCCTTGAATGTGAGTAATAGTGATGTTCCTACATCATATCCACTACTCCAAATGTGTGTCACCCCAAGATCATCATGTTTTTAGGAGCATGAATTTTTATTAGGTCCATGAAGTGTAATAGATCACATCAATGTTCCTAAACACTCATTTAAATGTCTCATAATTTTCCCATAGCTCAAAAAAGAGAGAGAATATAACCACATTATTTCTGATCAATATGAGGTTGGAGGTATAGATTGTATATGGGTGAGAGGATGCCCAGGAGTATTAAGTATGTTTCCATCATGAAGAAATAATTATTGTCACTAGATCTCTCTTAAAAGTTAAGGGCATCATATGAATCACACTATGATGAGGAGCATATCAAAGTGAATCAATGTGTGTGAAAGTATTCATTTGAGTAAGGGCGTAATCAAAAACATCATGGGGTTTTTGAAATAGTTTAAACATCAAGAACTTCATCGAAGAACAAGATATCAAGGGATTAATCATCACGAGCATTATGAAATAATATCATCATGAGTGATGTTGGTAGTCACTTCAAGCTCACAAACAAGACATCTCTCATGAAAGTATTTTTAAACACTTAAAATAATGCTTTGCAATGTCCTCACATCTTGCAAGTTAGAGAAGTGGAATTTTTAGTATATCAAAGTAGTTTGGATGTGAAGAACATGTAATATATTCCTTCAAGTTCCATTTAGGGATTATGCCTACCATCTAGAGGAGGAAAACTATTTCCATGATGAACAATTGATCAAAAAGGTATTCATATACCATAAATATGTTTCCATTCAAGGATCTAATTTTGTTCAAAGGTGAAATGTGAAACTCAAGGATCAAGTTGATGAAAATCATATCCTGACTATGTCATTTTGTCCAAATATCTTTAAGTAACAATTCATGATGAGATAGTAAAGCTACCGAGGCATCCTGAACCATCATCTATAAAGGATTAAGAAATTGTCTATCTCCATGAGAGGCATATGAGAAAAAGGGTGCATGATCATCCTAAATCTAATTCCATTCAAGGATAATTCTGGATCCAAGAAGTGTAAGAGGATGATCTTCATATGGAGCACCGTGTATGAAAGAATAAGAAACCATCACAGTTTTTCTTGATTTCATTCACTTGATAGTGTTCTTAAACACTCATTTGACACCTTGCAGTGTGATCACACCTTAAGGAGGTAGAAAATTATAATCACCTCATTTCAGTTCAACAGATGGCCATAGGAAAAACATCTCATTCACAGAGCAATCCTTTTATCTGCAAGGTGAAGACATATCGCAATAAGTGAAAAACAATCATGAAATGGTTTGATCCTCATGGAATTGACTCTTGGTCACTGAGGTGAATTACGAAGGCATAGAGGACTAAGGAAGTGATTCACATATCATAAATCCTACATTGTGATAAAAGAGAATCATCATGTTCCCATCACAATGTAGACCTCATAACAGGTTTTCTAAACACTTATTTGATTCTTTGGAATGTTTTCTTGTCTCACAGAAGAAGGAGATTGTGATAACAATGCTTCAAGTCAGCAAGTTATCCATCAACAAAAACTTCATCTTCATTAGATTGGTCAACCCTTCTCTCTCTCTTTACCTATCTTCTTTCTTCTATCTCTATATTCTAATTCCTAATTGAAAATGTTCTTGTTTCTATTTCAATTTATTCACTTAAGTGACCTTCAACATTAACACTGAAAAAGTCATTTTCCACCAATAACGAAAAGACTTGCTTTTGTATCCTAGGAATATTAAAGGTCACAAGTGATGAAGAAAGGTGAAAAGTCATGTTGGGGAGAGATGAATGGACATTTTGCAATGCGATAACTTGGAATGTATTCTCCATTCCAAAGGGTTGGAAATTGTTGGTTGTTGTATGTTGTTGAGATTTTTACTTGTAATATCTTGGATTTAATTAAATTCATTTATTAAGTTATTAAAATCATTGTTGTGAAAGTTTAACTAGTTTAGGTTATCACTTGATTGATTGGTGATGATTTAATTAATTAATAATACATACATACATACATATGTAGGTATGTTTGGCATTGATTGCCATATTGATAAATCATTAGACCACTTAAGCTATGTGTTTAATTTGGTGGGTACATGGAATTGTGATTTGGTTAAAGGATTTTGGTTTGTTGTTTCGTAGCATTGTTAATTGGATTGTTTTAGGTGGAGCTTCAACCCCACTCCACCATAAAATTATGTGGTTTTGGAAAGTTTATTAAACTTAAGTTGGATGGCATATTTAGCAAATAGTTAATAATATTTTTGGTTTAACACTTGTTTGATAAGACACAAAGTGGCATGATAATTCAAGGAGGTTTGGTGGGAAATTAATGTGGGCAACAAATATGCTTAGGGAAATGGAAGCTTCCTTGAGAACCTAAGGCATACAAATAACTCATTGTTTTAGTTTTATTTGACTATTTTTGGAGTTCTGTTTAGGGTTGTGTGCGGAGTTTTTAGGGGATTGTTGTATAGTGACTGTGCATGGTGAATTCACTGTTGTTATCTCCAGTTATTATGGAATTTTTATTGGCTAAATAAGTTGAAATATTTAATAGTGTTTGGAGGTTTTCAACTTGGAAAAGTGCAGAGAAGTTTAAAGGAAAAACACGTGCATGAGTTTTTCTAATCTTACTCTTTGTTGTTATTTTAATGAAGTACCTGAATACATTTTGGGTTTGATTGTTATGATAAATATCTTAAATGAATATGTTTTGTTTTTGGATTATCATGTGAAATATGGAAAATGAATACATTTTTCTTTTGGTTTTTATGTGAGGTATAAATATGTTTTGGGTTTTGGGATTATTACGAGATCTGGAAAATGACAAAAGGACTTGTGTGAAATAAAAACAAACTTTTTTTTGTTACAACTCTTTTGTTGAGCATTGTTGTTATCATCTAGTTTATAGCTCCTTTATTTAAGCATTGTTATTATCATTTAGTTTTATAGCTCTTTCTTGAGCATTGTTGTTTTCATTCTTTGTTTTTGTATGAATAATACCTTGCTGAGTGCATGGATTGAATGGATTACTGATCAAAAAAATTAGATTTGGTTTTGGAGAAGTCTGATTTTGTATAAGTATGGATGTTTTTATTTCATGGTATCCTCTCCCTCTTGGACGTATCAAGTTAATCCATTATGTTTTTGTGTGGGTTCTAAATTTGGGAAAATAGTTTCTGGGAGTTATGGGTTATGGCTGTACATTCTTTTTCTAATTGGGAATAGTTAAATGGTTTTAGTTCTAATATGGAACTAACTTTATTGGTAATGGGAAACTTGAAAATATGAAGGTTGGGAAAACATAAACTAAAACTATGTTTTAGTTGATTTTTGCATTAAAATTTGAATGTGGGAATTTTTGGGACAACATTCAACTCCATTAATTGTAACAATAATGAAGCAAATGATTTTTTCTTTGTGTATGCATATGATTTCAGTTTGGGACATTTTTGGAAAAATGTTGTTGATATATATGAATATTAGCTCAAATTATGTGATAGCTAAGCATGACTGTATTGCGTTAGTTTGAGAAATATTAGGAAGGAACAAAGGTTTATGTCTCCTTCTAGTACTTATTTATGATATGTGTAATACAATTGATGATTATTTGTTATTATTGATGTAAATTTTCTCCCTTATTGGGACTAGATATTTTGGTTATCTTCTATTATGATTAAATGAGTCTTTACATGAGATGCTATATGTTCTTGTAAAAAATGGTATATATGTGTGTAGACAACTCAAAAAGGGTCTCTAAGGTAGAAGTAATTTATTAGTTTATAGCCGATTGAGGTTATAATTAGCTTGTGTTTGATTGTTGGAACCTTATGAAGTTTAACTCTATTGTAAATGATTTGTTAGATGGACCATTTTCGTTATCGACTAGTTACATTAGGAACTTTCTAGTTATAATTAATAGCAAGAAAGTTAGAAAAAATATTGTGAGTTATTACATCCTTAATAGATGTTTTGTGATGCAGTAAATGACTCATTATTTTCTAAATGTCTAAGTCATATTGGGCTAGTTGTAAACCGTAATAGTGGACATAATATTTTTATATGGGTATGTAGTCTCATTATGTTATGTTTATAAGAAAGATTTCATAATATCAAATATGGTATTTACATGATAACTCATTGATTAAATATAGCTCTTAGTCCATCTCTTAATATGTTATTTCATTATGATTACATCATAAAGTAAGAGTATGCAAACTCAATCCATTTCTTATGAACTGACCCACACCTAGATCTCTCTCCTACAGTTTTACTAGGAAATGTCGGCATACTTGAAGTAATTGATTGGATTAGTTTCTGTGATTGTTTTATGTTTTGATTTTATATGGATACAAATCTGAAGAGGATTATTGTAATCAATTTGATTATATGATTGAAATATCATCACATCTTAAAAAGGGCATTATGGCCCAATGTATTTTTCTTGATGATTATTGTAAATCATTATTAATGAAGATTGGGGTATTTATCCCTTATTTGTAATCTGGTCATATGAATTGTCTTACTTGAACTGAAAATGTAGATATTTTACTTATGAAGTTGATTTATGAATTAAGATGATAATTTCTTAAGTTATGTGATTATTTCTGATTTCATTAATTTGGACAGAATAATCAAAGTAAAATTGAATATCATCAGATAAACCAAAAGGAAACATAGAAAACGAAATAAAGATGTTTAAAATACTTTATAGTAACCAATGGACAAGTAATCACGAAATGAGTAAATGAACATAAATGACTCAATATGGAAAATGAATGACTTAACCTACATTATTAAGTTGTTAAAAAGTATGATAAGAGGAACTAATAATAGTTAGTAACTCAACTATGACCCTCTTATGGAAACCTATTAATTGTTATGAAATAATACTTTTACTTTAAGGATAAATTATTTATTTAATCAACTAAGGCAACCTAAGTATAGCTTAATTAGTTAACTTAGGATGGCTATAGGAAGTGGTAGTGAGGACATAATGATGGGTAATCGCTACTGTGGCCACTATGTTTCCCATAGGCATCCTAAGATGTGTATGGATGGGATTATTTTCATTTAGGGAAATGATCCAGTAGTGTACTCTCCCTTTTCTTAACTAATTCACCTTATTAAACAAAAAAGAATCTAGATATTTATATTGAGATGGTTTTTTGGTGATGTAAGACAAATTTTGAAGGCTAGTGTGCGGTCTCGGAATTAAGCTTGCAAAGTTATGCTTAAAATTTTGGCCAAAGTAATGTATTAGTCCAACTACATTGTCTGATCACCAATCCCCTAATTTAACTGTGTAGGATATCATATAAAAGTTACATGAATGTCTTCCAGGTAGGCACTTAGGAGATGCATGTAGTTCTCATAACCTATAAAGGTTTAACTAAGTATACAGGAGTATACACACTCGGTTATAGTGATTTAAGGGAGATCGTGGAGAACTGGATATACCCTTATAGGTGCACATAGGTTATTATACGTTTTTAGATGAATTATTAATAATTTAATTATGTTGTGTTATTTAGCAATAAGTTAAATAATTAATGTTAAAAATTAGTAGCATTAATTGTACATTAAGGGTATGTTTTAAAAAAATCCCTTAATTTGAGTGATCATAACATGGGTGTTATAGTTTGGTATCAGAGTTGTAGGTTTATCAACTCTTGGACTCAATGGGTTCATAACGCTAACGGACATCTTATCCTTTCATTAACAGGATGTGATGGTTAGAAGAAGGGTAAACCATGAATCTAGAACCAGTTCAACTAATGTTGTAGGTTCAATGATTGAGAAGTTAGATGAAATTATAACATTCCTTTAGAACACCCGTAACTCGAATAGATGCCTTGGAGAAATAAGTAGCAGGTAAAAATGAACAGCATGAGAAGGAACAACCTGAACAACATGAGGAAGAACAACTTGAACAATGAATGATAACAATGGCGAGGGGAAAAAGAGCTCACTTGGTTGTTGAACTGTTCAAAGACATAAAAAGGATCAGTCCACCCAAATTTGATGGAACTACCTTGGTGGATCGTGTTGAAAACTTGTTAAGTAAGATGAATAAGTACTTTCAAATAAGGATTTTTTTAGGAAACTAAATTAGTATGGGGCGCTTTCTAACTCTCTAATCAGGCATCTTCATGGTGGGATAACCGTAAGATAGAATCAAAGTAGATACTGCCTCCATCAGTTAGGATCAGTTCAAGGTATATTTTCATCAACGTTGATGCCTCAACTTTATTTTGATAAGAAAATGTCAGAATTTTCAAAATTAACTCAAGGACAACTGAGTGTTGTGGTGTATTGGGAACATTTTAATAAGCTGTTAAAATATGTTCCCCAGTACAAAAATGATGAAAAGTTTAGGATTCATAAGTTTATCATGGGATTAAACCCAAACATAGGATGTGAGGTAGATGTTCATGGACCATCTACAATGGAATTAGTGTTTGAAAAGGCTATAAGGAAGGAATATAAATTAAAAACAATTTTAGCCTTTAGGGAAGAGAAACATAAGAAGAGTGTTAGCTCTCCTGCACCACTTGCTCCTATGAATGCTTGGTGGAAGAAATATGGAAACAAAATAAAGTCTTCCAAGAAAAATATAACAACTAAACCTGTTGTAAACACAAGAAAGAATGAACAGAACAATGTTGCTTTTGGAGAAAATAAATTTGAAAGGAAAGGGCTTGTTGGGGGATGTTTTAAATGTGGCAGTGATCATTATGCAAACAATTATCCCCAAAAGAATCAGGGGAATAACCAACAACAAAGAATTCATGTTGCAGTGGGTAATTGCCAAGCAGAAAAACAGGCTACCCCAATAGAAGTGCCAGGTAACCTTTATGGTTTTCCAATTACTATTTTGTTTGACATCGGTGCTACCGAGTGTTTTATTTCTAGTAAGTTAGCTGGAAAATTTTCTAAGAAAGATAGATTTATGGAAAACACTTGGATTGTCCAATACAGGAATGATGTTATTCATACGGTGGACCAATGTCTGTTTGAATTAGCATTGGAATTACCTAGTTTTACCACTAAAATTAACCTTATGTGACTCCTTTAAGGTCTTATGGAATCATAATAAGAGTAAATTGGTTATCCAAACACAAAGCAACAATGGAATTCCTAGAAGCGTATAGAATGTCTTACACAAGAAAACAACCATCATTTAGGGCATTAAGAGAGATTTTTGAAGTTAGAAAAATCTTTGTAATACAACTAAAGAAATCCAAAAATAAAGGTTGCATGTTGTGCGTTATTAAGATCTCAAATTTTAGTGAGGAAGGTAAGACTTCTTTGGAATATTTTCCACTTTTACGTGAGTTTAAGGATGTCTTTCCAAAAGAATTTCCTGGAATTCCTCCTAAAAGAGAGTTTGACTTCACAATTGACATTAAACCAGGAACATAACCAATATCAAAAGCACCTTATAGAATGACAACAAAAAATTTGGTTAAACTGAAAGCACAACTACATGAACTCTTATTAAAAGGATTAATCTAACCTAGTGTGTCTCCTTGGGGAGCACCAGGTCATTTTTGTTAAAAAGAAGGATGGAACATTAAGGTTATGCATTGACTATCGCATGCTTAACAAAGAAACGATAAAGAATAGATATCATTTTCCAATAATTAATGATCTCTTTGATCAGATGAGAGATGCATCTATTTACTCTAAGATTGATTTACGATCTTGTTATCATCACTTAAGAATAAAATATTAGGATATTCATAAAACATCATTCAGAACACGTTATGGGCATTATGAGTTCATTGTTTTGCCATTTAGACTCACTAATGCACCAACAACATTTATGAACCTTATGAATAACATATTTTTAAAAGAATACTTATATAAGTTTGTTCTATTCTTTCTTGATGATATCCTAATTTACTCAAAAAACGTTGATGAACACAATGAACACTTAAGAATAGTGTTGGAAGTATTGAGAAAAAGAAAACTCTATGGTAATATTTCAAAATATTATTTTTATCAATGTGAAGTACAACATCTTGGTCATATCATAAATAAGGATGAGATTTCTGTTGACCCATCAAAAATTAGAGTTATTACTGAGTGGCCAACACCTAAAAATGTGCATGAGGTAAGAAGTTTTATGGGACTGGCTGGATACTACAAAAAATTTGTTAAAGATTTTTCAAGAGTGGCTGGACCAATTACTTCATTACATAAAAAGGATTAAAAAATTGTATGGACTGATAAATGTGAGAGTGCATTTAATTTTTTGAAAGAAAAACTTACATTTGCACCTATATTAAAGATTTTGGATCCCAATGGAAACTTTACCATGGTTACTAATGCCTCAACTGAAGGATTGGGAAGAATACTTCTTCAAGATGACCACGTGATTACATAAGAAAGTAGAAAAGTGAAGGTGTGTGAGTAGAACTATATCCCCATGACTTAGAGATTGTTTTCATAGTCCATGTCTTACAATTTTGAGGCATTATTTGTTAGGAAAGACATTTGAATTGAAAATAGACCATTTGGGGATGAAATACATTTTTACGTAGCCCAATTAAATGCAAGGTAACATAGGTGGCTAGAATTTCTATCCCAATATCACTTTGATATTAGTTACATCAAGAGAAAATAAAATCGATTGGTTGATGCATTGATCCATATGAAGCATATTTTTGCAATAGTGATCCTCAAAACTTAGTTTAAAGAAGAAGTTAAGAAACAACTTCAAGTTGATTTGTACCATCAACGAGTGAAAATTGTGTTAGAAAGAAATCCGAATGATATAAGGTATAAGGGTTTTAAGTTCGAAAATGAAGGAATTTTACGATATAACAATATAGTATATGTGCCCTTGGGCAATGTTCTAAGAGTAAAAGTCTTCCAAGAATTTCTTAATGCACCATATTTTGGGCATTCAAGAGTAATAAAGTTGCTGGTTGATGTAAAACAACAGTATTTTTGGAAAGAAATGAAGAAGGATATGATAGAATATGTTGCACATTGTTTAAAATTCCAACGTGTAAAGGTAGAACTCTTGCATCCCACATGTCTACTATATCCTCGCATAGTATTTCACAATATAAATGACAGGTAATCAACATGTATTTTGTGCAAGGAGTGCCACTAGCCATAAATAAACATGATATGATTTTAGTAGTGGTGGACAAACTAATCAAAGTAGCTCATTTCATACCGGGAAATATTAAGGATGATTCTCCAATAATTGCAAAAAGGTTTCTGCATGAGATTTTTTGATTACATGGAATTCCATAACTTATCATTTCAAATAGGGATCCAATGATGACCTCTAGATTTTAGAAAACATTGAACTCTATGTTGGGAACAAAATTGAATTTTAGTTTGGCTTACCATCCTAAAACAGATGGAAAAAAAGAAAGAGTGAACCAAGTTTTGGAAGATATGCTCAGAATGTATTACATGGATCAACAATAGAAATGTGGAGAATATCCACATTTAGTTGAATTTGGTTATAGTAACACTTACAAATCCTCACTAAAAAATGACTCCATTTGAACTGTTGTATGGTAGAAAGTGTATAACTCCTATTAGATGTGATAGCATGGAGGAGAGAGAGGTGGTGGGCATGAAGATGATGACTAAAATAAAATAGCAAGTTAATATAATTTGTGAGTGGTTGAAAGAAGTTGCTGATAGGCATAAAAGCTACACTGATTTAAAAAGGATTGACATAAAATTTGAGCAAGGAGACAAGGTGTTTTTAGAGTAAAACCCAAAAAGAGATCTATTTAATTTGACAAAGATGCCAAGTTATCTCCTAGATTGTAGGACCCTTTGAAGTCCTAGAAGTTACAATTCAGGTGTCTCACATGTTAGCCTTACCTCATACATTGTCCAAGATGCATAATGTTTTCAACTATCTTTTCTTAAAAGGTATGTTTCTGATATATCACATTATTAATTGGAACTCATTACAGGTTCAAGACCTAGGAACCGTCGTAGTTAAACCAATAAGAGTGTTAGAAACTCTCAAATTATGTCTTAGAAATCAAGATTTGTTTAATGTAAGGTCCAATAGGACCAATATTCTGAGAATAGTGCAACTAGAGAGAATATGAATTATATGATGAATGATCTTCCTTTCTTGTTTAAGTAAACAAAACTACTATTTTTGATAATTTTTGATGGATTCGTTGCAATTCGATACATTTTATAAATAAATGGAAATTTAATCCATACTGAAATACTATTTGGAAATTATTTGCTAAGATAAGGCTGATACAACCAAGTTTTAGAATTTTGATTGTTAAATTCTAGAAAAATTTACAATTGATAAGAAAACTAAATTGTATTCTACAATTGTATTTATGAATTTTACTTTTGATTGATATATTAGTAATGATTATAATTAAATCATTAGGACGATGATTCTTTTTAGAGGGGAAGTATATAATATCCTAGATTTAATTAAATTCATTTATTGAATTACTAATATCATTGTTGTGAAAATTTAACGGGTTTGCACTATTACTTGAGTGATTGGTGATGATTTAATGAATTAATACTATATATAAATAAATAAACACACACACACACACACACACACACATACACACACACACACACACACACACACACACAGACACAGACACACACACACACACACACACACACACACACACACATAAACACACACACATACAAATTTCATCTAATAGTTCAAGTTGTGATAGGACTACTTAATGGTATTCCTCATTATAGACAAAATATCTGAGAGAAGCATGTAATGATGGAATCTGAAATTCAAGGGGAAGAACAACTTCAGTGTCATAGACTAGAGAGAAAGGTGTAGTGCTTGTAAGGGTACAAATGCTAGTCCGATAGGAGAAAAATGTGAAGGGAATTTGAAGATGAACTATGAAATTGTAGATTATAAAACTACGAAGTGCGAAACTGCTGATTGCTAAAATATAAAATTGCAAACTGTGAAACTGTAAATTGCAAAACTGCAAACTGTAAAATTACAAATTGTAAAACTGTTTAACTACAAACTACGAAATTGTAAATCATAAAACTGTAAACAACGAAACTGCAAAATCTATACGAACTGTGAAACTACAAATTGTAAAACTGTAAAACTATGAACTACCCCCAAATATGCAAATTTCTAAGGATTTTTTTGGTTTTTTTAGGAAAAAGGTTATTTTTTCGATCAATTGAAGATTTTTTTGGAGAAAAAATGAACCTAGATCTGATAAAAAAAAAATGTTTTGATAAATTTGAAGATTCCCAAGTGCTTGAAAAATGTGAAAAATCAAAAGCTAATACATTCAATTGGAAATAATTACTAGTGTCCCAACAAGAAATGTGAACTCATTTTGGTCAATAGCTAGGCCTTTCAGAATTTGGCTCAAATGATCATGTGGATGAATTTTATCTTCAATTCTGAATCAATGATCATATAGCCTTTCATATTTTCCCTTGAGGGGGAATGTGCATTACAATTCCACCTCTTAACAACTTGATGTAAACTCCCAATAATATTTCCAGTTTTTAAAATATCATTATAAGTGAATCTTAAGTAAATGATCATATCACGTGAGTTTACTTGTAATACCCAATGAAACATTATATATGGGAGATTCTTATTTTATAAAAGACAAGGTGTCCCCAAGATTTCACTTAGAAATTTTGGGGTACCCCTTTAATATTTTAAGTTCTCTTTCCTTGTGAAGATTTGTCTTCATGTTGCTTGTGTTATCCATAATAGGACTTTATTATTTTAGGTTGTTATCTTAACTCATTTGGATCGCAAGATCTATCTAGATTTCTCCAAAAGGTTGCAAGAGGTTGCTTGGAAGCAGGTGGAAAAATACCCATTTTCCCAAAATGTCCAAAAGTCCCTAAAAAGTTAAGTACTTACCTTGTTAAGTAATAGGGGTTTCTCAAATTACTTTACTTCAAAGTTGCAGTTAGTTGCCCTCCAAAAACTGATTTACAGTATTAGCTTATCTACACTAAAATGGGATCACTTTACTTCTCTAAAAGAAAATAAGATAAGGATTTGGTAAAACCCGCAGAACTAACTACTTCCAATCCCTCCTTTGCATTAAATCAATGCAACTTTACTTCCCTTTATGCACAAAATTCACCCTACTTTACTTATGAAAGTAGAGAACTAAAGCTAATGCTAAAACCCGTAGAACTAAGGCCTTCAACTTATCATTATTTTGGACCTACTTTGCTTGCTTCGCAATAAAGAAGTAAAGGTAATGCTAAAACCCTCAGTACTAAGGCATTTAGTTTATAGGTCTTTTGGACCTACTTTTCTTGCTTCGTAATAAAGAATTAAATCTAATGTTGAAACTCACAAACAAGGATCTTGCTTATTGGGTTTCCCAAACTAATTTACCCCTCAATGCAAAGATAAGTAAGCAAGTTGAGCAAACTCGATACCCCGCAATACTTGTTACTTCACGACCTAGTCGGGTTTACGACTACTCATTTCTTCAAAATCTAAAACAAGCTAAGTCATTCGCCAAACCCGCATTTAAGCCCATGATGATGTGGCATTCATACCAGACGTATTAATGAGGTGGAATATTTAAAATGCTAAATAAATCCACGTCATTTTCATGCATCCTATTCACTCAGAGAGAAGTAATTCACCCTGTGAACCCCGAGTAACCTCGTGCTTTCCAATTGAAGAGGTTTTTGAGAAATTCGATCTCGACCCATTTGCAAGAAAGGTGTGTTGTTTGTTTTTCTTCCTTCTTTGCAAGTTTTGTCTTCCCTCTTTTGTGTTATTTTTCCAAAAAAAATTATCCTTCACGTGGATGTTTTTTTTCTTTCTGCATGGTTTGCATTTTGAGAAATCACTTGGTGCTTAGGTCATTTTTTTTATTGCAAGAAAACTAGGGTTTGAATAACATAATTGAATTCTTGGTTGTCTTGTACCAAAATGATCTCAATCTCATCTACAAAATAAACCCTAATTTTACCCTAGTTTCATCGGAGAACCAAAATGCTTTTTCTTCCCACACTTGGTGGAGATTTGACCCTACACAACTTGAAACCTAGCCTTAGTGTTGCGGGAACCCAACCCTTAGTTACTTCCTCATTGCATTACAGGTTTCCTAATTGCTTTTACTCCCCATTAATTATGGGAAATTGACCCACGCTTACTTCTCTGTGCTTTGCAGGCTTCTCCTTTGCCATTTCTTTCTAGTGTTATGTGGGTTTCCGATTACTTATTACTCCTTTTTGCTTTGCGGGTTTTCAACAACTCACTGCTTCAACTGTGTTATGCACTAAATCAAACCCTCGTTACTTATGACTTGTGATTTGCAGGTTTTCAAATGAACATTACTACCCATGTATTGTGGTGTTTCGAAACACTGTTACTTCTACCTTTTTGCGGGAAACCGAACTTCTCATACTTTTTTACTTAAAATTGCAAGAAATAACACCATGCAATCCCACACTACACTATGAAAAAAGCTATTTTACTAAGCTTACTTGCTATAAATTTCTCTTCTAAAAGGATTTTTTTGGCTTGAAGTCACTTAGGTTAACTTAAATGGTACATTATAAGCAGGGATTGTTACTTATATTCCAATAGTTGGCACGCACTAATCACTTCAAGAAAAGAAAAGAAAATGTATAAGGCAAGAGAGGGATCACCTCAAATAATGGAGAAGTCATCATAAGTTGAGGAAGTTGACATTATTCAAGAAGATCCTAATCTTGTGATTGAAGAAACTTCCAAGGCTAGAAAGGGAAAAGGAAAAGCTAGATCTAGGCCAGTTAGTGAAATAAAAGGGGGTAAAATGAAGTATGAATATAAAGGTTATTTAGTTGAATCTTGTGTTTCATATAAGCTTTTCGAGGTCAGTGACACATATATGGGGCATGTGTCCACAGCTGAAATCATAGAAAGATCCAAGGCTATAAGGAATATGCCTCTCATGTAAGCCCTGACTAACAATGGATTGATATAGGAAGCTACATTTCTTGGTGCTGTCCAATTACCTGAGTTTAATCTGGAATGTGTGGTGTACCCATATTTTATCCTGAAATCTGTGACTACCCTATCAAAAAAAAAATCATATTTTTAAAATAATGGGTCATTTTGTGTTTTTATTACCTGAAAGTTCTTGTATTGCGTCAAGATATTCCCAAAGAGCCATATTAGCCTTTTTCGCCAAATACCCAGATGCCGAAAATTGTTATATTCTGTCGTCGGGGATTTGTCTGTGGGAAATTTGTATTTAATTATTTTGAGCCCCGTTTGAGGCTATTTGCGCTCCGTTTTAACTCTGTTATGATCGAAACATATCATTATTACCTTGCACCAGAAGGATTTTAACTAGGAATAAGTTTTGGGTTTTATTTGTAACTTTTGGCAATTTTTCGTGTTTTTGTGTTGTCCTGTTTCATTTTCTGTGAAATTTCTCTAAAACAATTCCTTTGCCAGGTAAGCCCGATTTTTGGCCTGGAGCAGCTGGAAAAACATATACGCACATTATGCCCGGAGGAAGTCACCATCGAAGGTTTGGAATCACTGGGAAAAAGTGAAGTCGTGCATAGAAAAGCCCCTGCGGGGATGGGCACATTTTTGGAAAACAAAGGAATTAAGGCTACAATGGGAAAAATAGAAGCCGCAGGCATGATGGGAATTTTATACCTGCCTAGCAGGGTACTTTTTCCCGTGTTATAAAATTCATATAAGCTGCAGTGGGAAAAATAGAAGCAGCAGGCAGGTGGAATTTTATTGCTTGCCTTGCAGGGTACTTTTTCCCGTGATAGAAAATTCACTTAAGTTGCAGTGGGAAAAATAGAAGCAACAGGAAGGTGGGAAGTTATGTACCTACTTAGCAGGGTACTTTTTCCTGTGTTATAAAATTCACTTAAGCTAGCAGTGGGAAAGTTAGAGGCTGCAGGTAGGGGGGAATTTATTACCTGCCTTGCAAGGTAAAAATTCCCATGGTGAAATAAAAGAAAAGCGACTTAAGTGAAATCACGGGATTTTATTTCCTGCCTTGCAGGGTAAATAATCCCATTGTCCAAGTCAAATCACTTAAGTGGATCATGGGATTTCCGGGGCTGCCTTGCAGGGTAAAGAATCCCATTGTCAGAAATTCTTAGAAATAGAATTCTATTATGCAAAAAAGTGTGAACCACCTTGGGTGAATAATAAATGCATTAAATAAATATTTGTTAATAGTTTATTCACCCAATTTTGGCACCTAGGCTTGTGGAAAAGTCAACAAAAGCAAAGGGGAATAAATCAATTGGAAATAGAATTCTAAAATTAAATAAATTTAATTTATTTAATACAGCTCCTTTTGAGAAGGAATTAATACTTTTTAAAGTATTAAATGATTATATTAATTCCTATTTTCAGTGGCTATGGTCAAAGCACACTGTGAAGCTTAAGTGAAGTGAAGTGTAGATGGTTAAATTGAATTAATTTAATTGATTGGATGGCTGTCCTTAAACATGCTATATTTAAAAGAGAAGAACTTGATTTTTAATTAATTAATTGCCTTTAATTGTTAGGGCAATTATTAATTATAGAATTGTGAGGGTCATATAAGCATGGGAAGCCATATGAGTGAATTATTTAATTCACAGGTAAATAATTGCAGCCAAGAGGAAAGGTGCGATCCCATTTGAAGAAGGATTTTACTCAAGCAAGGTGGAAACAAGGAATTTGAAGAAGGATTTTGCTCAGTCAAGGTGGAAACAAGGCTAAAAGCTTCCAAATTTGGCGCATGATTTGAAAGAGGTTGATCTTTGTCTGCATAATTGTTTGGACAGGTGTTACAGGAGCTTGGGAATTCATTACAGGTGCTTTACAAAGGAAAAGGAACTTTTATCAATGTCTAATACATTGCATAAATCCTCCGAATATGAAGAATTATCCAGATCTGCACCAGTATTGAAGAAATTCAGCCAAGTAATAAGAAAAATAATTATTCAGACGAAGATAGACAAAGCTATAGCGAAGAAAGATGAAAAATAAATCACAACGGAGTCATGCATCACTTCTAAATTTACAGATACTGGAGACACAGATCTAGGCTCGAAACCTCTTGCTGAATTGATAGACAAATCTAGAGTAGGAAAGACTTCACCCATGCATTCAGGAAAAACTTCACTCATGCGTGTAGATTAAAAACAGTGGAATTATTTGAGTTGCAGCTTTTCCATCCATAGCCCAGTTGCCATAGTTTGTTATGCAGGTGCAGATCCATATCCATATCTAGATGCAAATGCAGATGCAGATGTAAATCCATATGCAGATCCAGATCCAGATCTCATAGTTGCAAAATCTTTTGGCACAAAGGCTTCATCCTCTTGTTTTGAATGTAGCCCGTGAAGAATTCAGTGCGTGGAAAATTCCTTCCAAGATCTTGTGCAAATGCTTCCATCTTCCAGTTGAAGCCTTCATTGAATTTGCATTCACCCGAAGTACAAGGATAAAAGAGAAGACAATGCGAAGGAAAAATTCCAGCTACTTCCAGATCTAGTTTGAATCAGCTGCATGCAGACATGAAAAAGGACAAAGTCAGCTTTCCTCTTCCTTTTTCTTTCCTCTGACAAAGTCAGATTTCCTCTTCCTTGTTATTTCCTCTAACAAAATAATTGAGTGATCAATTCAATTATACAACTTAAGTGATTGGTTTAAAAGTCATTACTTGAAGAAGTCAATTACTTGGAGTTAGGTGGAAGACATGCAAAATAGAAGGTTCTATTTTCAGTTACAAATCATACATGTCATGCAAAGAGGAATTCCATGAGGGAGATTGCCAGTTGTTTATTTTCTGACTTCCACATGTGCCAGTTCAACTAAAGCTTCCAACTTGTAATTGCCCCTCTACATTCTATAAGTAGAGGAAGAACCTTTGGGTTAATAATAAATCAGAATTTGCAAGCAACAATCTTGTGTTATATACTTTGTGCTAAATCCCTGAGAGCAACTTAGAGCAAAGGAATACAAAGGAGCAGGTTTCCGGAGAACTTTATGTCACGGTGTACTATGTTTTTTTCTTTTAATCTTAGATCTCTTAATAAACTTTGTGTTATTTTAGATCTAGATCTAGAGTTTCCTTTGTTTTATAATTTTGTGTGTTCATATCTATTAAGTTTCTTCTATGTGCATGCAATTAGCTCTGCTATCTACTAATTGGGATGCACATCTTCCCCATTTCTTCTCTATATTTCCTTTACTTCCTTCTTCTATAAAATACTTCCTTTCTTGAACAGCTGCTTACTTGCTGCAGAACTTCTTAGTTATGGTTCATGAACTAAGTGGTTAAAGTAAAACCCCTGATTGATAATAACACATTTTTATTGACAAATCTGACACAGGAGCCTCATCAGTTAAATGAGGGAGATTTATCTCATGACTGCCTAGGTTTGATGCTATGCAGAAAATCTAGCCAACAATTTTTGGCGACTCCGCTGGGGAACAACCAGTTTTGCAGATCAAAGTTTATCTCTTGAAGATTGGATTGTTTTACATACAAATCTCAACCTGGCTGAACATCCATTCACCCAATCCATGAAGGCGCAAGGAAGGATTGATCATTTCTTCATATTGTAGGAGCAATTCAATTTCAATCATCCTCCTCAAGTTAGAAGCCGCAGATCTAGTCTCTCACTAGGAAGTAGAGTGCAAACACATCTAGATCCGGATCATCTTCAGCATAATCCTGCAGCTAGAATTATTCATCAAGTCTACTCTTGGAGAGGACATGCCCCATTTATCATGCTGAACTAAAACCCACTCGCCCCTGCAGCACCTGTTCCATGGGGTGCAGCCTTTGGACCTCTGAATCTAAATCCTCCCATGCATGATCTACCTAAAGGGACGAGAAAGAATTTTACAAAATTCTTTGGAGATGGCAAGGAAAATCCAGATGATCACTTGGCTACATTTTTCATATCCTGTGGAGTGCTTGCAGTCGAACATGAAGATGTATCTGTTAGACTCTGCATGACTTGGCTAGAGATTGGTTCTACCGATTAGCTCTTGGTACCATAACCAACTGGGATACTATGCGGGATGCATTCCTGAAAAGATTCAAGGTAGATGAAGATTCCAACACTTTGATAACCCAGCTGACTCAGTTGAAGAAGGAGTCATATGAGCACATGTGGGGTTTTATTGCAAAATTCCAAAGATTACTGTATGAAATTCTGGCTTCTGCTTCTCTGAATGACGAGAATCAAAAGGTGTTCTTCATCAATGCTTTACTTCCTGAAGTAAGCTATCAACTGTGAAGAGCACGTCCTGCTGATTTTTTAGCAGCTCAAAACATGGCAGTTGAAATTGAAGATGACCTCATCATGGCTGGAAAGATAAAGAGCAACACTTCTAGAGCTGAAAGTTCATCCTCTGCTACTACTTCCGATTCACTATTGTAAAATTTAGAAAATGAGATGATGTAGATGAAGAAGCAGATGGCTCAAATGGCTCAGGGAAACAATACTGCCCATGTTTAGAATTTCAACAACAACAATCGAAACCGCATTGTTAGTTCCCAAAGATTAGCAATTGAAGCTGCTCCCAGAAACAATGTGGAGATGAATGAAGAAGACCAGGAAGCTAACGCTGATCAGCTCGAGGATGATGATTTTATAGAACCTGTTGGCGACTCCAACATTAATTACCTGAACTACAAATTTGAACATGATGATGAGAAACTTCATGAAGATGATCATGGTCATACATATGCAGTACTTACAAGATCACAAACTCGCCAAGCTAAAGCATTAAGAGACAAGCAAATAAGGGGCATCCCTTTACCTTCTTCCTTAGCTCCTAGAGATAAGAATGCAAGTTCTTCATCTCAACCATAGAAAGTAGCTCAGGTATCTGAATCTATTTCTTCTTTTGACATTATTGATCATGCCAACAAAACTAAAGTTCAAATGTCAGAATCCGAATACCTGAGAGCTTTTCCTAAGCAATTAAATAGGCTATTCAAATGTGTACAATCACCAGGACAATCCAATACATCAAAAGGCCTTTTGCCTAAGCCTAAAGATACTCCTCCACAAAACAACACTGCAGTTGTTAAACCCTCACCATCTTTTGACAAGGTGGAACCTTTCTATGTCTCCTTATTGCTTAATGGTTTCAAGTTAAGAAATTGTATTCTAGATTTAGGTGCTTCTGACAATGTCATGTCAGCTAAAGTTACAGATGCTCTTGGGCTTACCCTGACAAAGACCATAAAAAAATGTTATTCCATGGAGAGAAAAGTCCCTTTAATTGGACAAATCAAAGATGCACAAGCTGTTCTGGCGGCTTTTCCTGACAAAAGATTAAATATGACAATCTTAGTTGCAGATATTCTTGTCTCCTACGGGATGTTGCTAAGTAGAAACTTATACAAAGAGCTGGGAGGAGAAGTAAAGATGGACTGGTCCTGTACACATATCCCTATCAAAGGGCTTAACCATACGCTGGAGCCGGAAAAGAAGTCCAGATACACGATTACAAAATCTGAGGATCCTAGATCTCAGATTCTTTTTCAGGAATCTGACCGTGGGGTCTATTTCTTGGAAATGGATAAAGACATTCCAGAGCCAGAACTTTGACCAGAGCTAGAGACAGCAAAAGAAGAAGAAAAAATTTAGACTTTGGAGTTTAAATGCACCTGTTGTTCTTTTGGATCAGGAGCTGGCACTCTTCTAATATCTCCAGATCATGAGGTATTTCCATACTCCCACACAATGATGTTCGAGAACACCAATCATATGGCAGAGTATGAAGCATTGCTTCTAGGAATGGAGAAAGCTAAGAAGAAAGGAGTAAAACTCCTCAAAGCCCAAGGAGATGCTGAAATTTTAGTAAAGTAGCTTCGAGGGCAAAGTCAAGTCAAAAGAGATAAGCTGGAACATTACAGAAATAGAGTACTATCTGCCACATTTGATTTTGTAGCCTTCTCTATTGACTTCATTCCAATAAATCTAAACTCCAAGGCAGATTCTTTGGCAGTCACAGCTGTACTATGGAATCTGGATAGACCATTGTCCATATTCAGACAAGGAAACTCTAAAGTGGAGATGGTCTATCACCCCAGAGTCCCTGAACAAACATCTGCATGTCTGCATGTTGAAGGGAGTAACTCACCACCACGACAAACAGTCAAAGGAAAATTTGATCCAGGTTATGATGACAGTAGTGGAGTAGTCCAACCAAAAGGTAACAAAATACCCAAGGGTTTGGAAACTTTCAACAAGCATGATCGGTACCTGAAGAAGAAGAAGAGATATGGTGATTGTTCTTCCTTAGAAATGCAGCAAATGAATCTGGGAACGGAGCAAGTTGATGCAAACTTACCCACCGCAGAAAGAAGAAATGATGAGCCACCACCAGATGAAGTTGATAAGGACTTGCCCAAAGTATTTAACAAGAAGGCCAAAGAAAGGAAGTTCGAGATCGGAGACTGGGTACTTTGGTGGGACAAGAGACATGAACCGAAGGGCATGCACGATAAATCCGATTCACTCTGGAAAGGGCCCTTCGTGATCAAAAGAGCTGCAGGGATGGATACTTTCTTCCTTGCCTACCGGGATGGAATTGAGTTACCATTGTCTTTCAATGGGAAACACTTGAAGTTGTTCCGGACATAAGAAGCAGGGTGAAACCTGTATGTACATAAATAAATCTTTGTTTGTTTTTCCTTGTTTTGTCTTGTTTTGGTGTTGTGTTGTGTTGTGTTTGTTTTCCTGACCCCGTGCCCAAAGGACAAGATACGAAACCAGAGATGATGGGATCTCATCTTTTCCATTTGTCATTCTGACAGAGAAAAAGATGTCCACAGACAGAGCCAACTGGTGTACCCAGATTTCATCCTGAAATATGTGACTACCCTATCCGAAAAAAATTCATAATTTTAAAATAATGGGTCGTTTCATGTTTTTATTGCCTGAAAGTTCTTGTATTGTGTCAAGATATTCCCAAAGAGCCATATTAGCCTTTTTCGCCAAATACCCAGATGCCCAAAATTGTTATATTCTATCGTCGGGATTTGTCTGCGAGAAATTTGTATTTAATTATTTTGAGCCCCGTTTGAGGATATTTGTGCTCCGTTTTAACTATGTTATGATCGAACATATCATTATTAAATTGCACTAGAAGGGATTTTAACTAGGAATAAGTTTTGGGCTTTATTTGTAACTTTTGGCAATTTTTCGTGTTTTTGTGTTGTCCTGTTTCGTTTTCTGTGAAATTTCTCTAGAACAATTCCTTTGCCGGGTAAGCCCGATTTTTGGCCTGGAGTAGCTGGAAAACATATACGCACATTATGCCCGGAGGAAGTCACCATCGGAGGTCTAGATCACTGGGAAAAAGTGAAGTCGTGCACAGAAAAGCCCCTGCAGGGATGGGCACATTTTTAGAAAACAAAGGATTTAAGCTACAATGGGAAAAACAGAAGCCGCAGGCATGATGGGAATTTTATACCTGCCTAGCAGAGAATTTTTTCCCGTGTTATAAAATTCATTTAAGCTGCAGTGGGAAAAATAGAAGCAGCAGGCAGGTGGAATTTTATTGCTTGCCTTGCAGGGTACTTTTTCCCGTGATAGAAAATTCACTTAAGCTGCAGTGGGAAAAATAGAAGCAACAGGAAGGTGGGAAGTTTGTACCTACTTAGCAGGGTACTTTTTCCCGTGATATAAAATTCACTTAAGCTGCAGTGGGAAAGTTAGAGGCTGCAGGCAGGCGGGAATTTATTGCCTGCCTTGCAAGGTAAAAATTCCCATGGTGAAATAAAAGAAAAGTGACTTAAGTGAAATCACGGGATTTTATTGCCTGCCTTGCAGGGTAAATAATCCCATTGTCCAAGTCAAATCACTTAAGTGGATCATGGGATTTCCGGGGCTGCCTTGCAGGGTAAAGAATCCCATTGTCAGAAATTCTTAGAAATAGAATTCTATTATGCAAAAAAGTGTGACCCACCTTGGGTGAATAATAATGCATTAAATAAATATTTGTTAATAGTTATTCACCCAATTTTGGCACCCAGGCTTGTGGAAAAGTCAACAAAAGCAAAGGGGAATAAATCAATTGGAAATAGAATTCTAAAATTAAATAAATTTAATTTATTTAATGCAGCTCCTTTTGAGAAGGAATTAATACTTTTTAAAGTATTAAATGATTATATTAATTCCTATTTTCAGTGGCTATGGTCAAAGCACACTGTGAAGCTTAAGTGAAGTGAAGTGTGGATGGTTAAATTGAATTAATTTAATTGATTGGATGGTTGTCCTTAAACATGCTATATTTAAAAGAGAAGAACTTGATTTTTAATTAATTAATTACCTTTAATTGGAAGAACAATTATTAATTATAGAATTGTGAGGGTTATATAAGCATGGGCTGCCATATGGGTGAATTATTTAATTCACAGGTAAAGAATTGCAGCCAAGAGGAAAAGTGCGCCCCATTTGAAGAAGGATTTTGCTCAGGCAAGGTGGAAACAAAGCTAAAAGCTTCCAAATTTGGCGCATGCTTTGAAGGAGGTTTATCTTTGTCTGCATAATTGTTTGCATAGGTGTTAACAGGTGCTCAGGTGTTGTTGAAAAGCATTCATGCTCTTTTTATGCGCAAATTAAACATCAATTTTTGGGGCAGTAGGCTTGAAAAGTGCAAATTTTTGTGCATTAAAATTCATTGTGCACAGCTCCGGTTGCAGGATCTTTGTATGAATTAATTACAGGAGCTTAGATACAGGTATTTTTGTAAAGAAAATGAACTTATATCAATGTCCAATACATTGAATATTTCCTCTGAATCTGAAGGATTATCCAGATCAGCACCAGTTTTGAAGAAATTCGGCCAAGTCAAATAAGAAGGAAAGGAATTGTTCAGACAAAGATAGACAAAGCTATGGCAAAGAAAGATGAAAAAGAAAGCACAACGGAGTCATGCATCACTTCTAAATTTGCAGATATTGGAGACACGGATCTAGGCTCGAGAACCTCTTGCTGAATTGATGGACATATCCAAAGCAGGAAAGACTTCACTCATGCCTGCACGAAAAACTTCACTCATGCCTGCACGAAAAACTTCACTCATGCGTGCAGATTAAAAGTAGTGGAATTATTCGAGTTGCAACTTTTCCATCCATAGACCCAGTTTCCAAAGTTTGTTATGGAGGTGCAGATCCATATCTAGATGTAAATGCAGATGCAGATGTAAATCCATATGCAGATCTAGATCTAGATCTCATAGTTGCATAAGCTTCTGACACAAAGGTTTCATCCTTCTTGTTTCGAATGCAGCCCGTGAAAAAGTCAGTGTGTGGAAAATTCCTTCCAAGATCTTGTGCAAATGCTTCCCATCTTCCAGTTGAAGCCTTCATTGAATTTTCATTCATCTGGAGTGCTTTCCAAAAAATTTAATTGCTCATATGCAATTAAAAATAAGGATGATGAGTTATCTACGGCAAACATTGCATTGATGCATGTACTGGAGAAGAACTGCAAAAGCTTCAAGGATAAGAACGAAGACATGTCAAAGGCAATACCCGCAAGCAAATCACGGTCACTTGCTTCCAGCCGCATCCAGCTTATTTCCAAATCCAACTTGTTTCCAGATCCAACTGCTCCCAGGTCCAGTTTGGTGAGAATCAAAGGCAAATGAATCAGCTACATGCAGACATGAAAAAAGATAAGACTGCAGCTTTCCTCTTCTTTCTTCTTCTCCTCCGACAAAGTAATTGAGCGATCAATTAAATTATACAGCTTAAATTATTGGTTTAAAAGCCATTACTTGAAGAAGTCAACTACTTGGAGATAGGTGGCAGACGTGCAAAATAGAAGGTTCTATTTTAAGTTGCAAATCATACATGTCATGCAAAGAGAAATTTTAGGATGGAGATTGTCAATTGTTTCCTTTCCGACTTCCACATGTGCCAATTCAACTAAAAGCTTCCAACTTGTAATTTCCCCTCTACATTCTATAAGTAGAGGAAGAACATTCAGGTTAATTAATGAATCAGAATTTGTAAGTAGCAATCTTGTGTTCTAGACTTTGTGCTGAACCCCTAAAAGCCACTTGGAGCAAAGAAATACAAAGGAGCAGGTTTCCGGAGAATTTTGTGTCACGATGTACTGTGTTTCTTGCTTTTAATCTTAGATCTCTTAATAAACTTTGTGTTATTTTAGATCTGGATCTAAAGCTGCCTTTGTTTTATAATTTTGTGTGTTCATATCTATTAAGTTTCTTCTATGTGCATGCAATCAACTCTGCCATCTTACTGATTGGGATGCACATCTTCCCCGTTTCTTCTATATGTTTCCTGTAATTACCTTCTTCTATAACTTACTTCCTTTCTTTAAACCGCTGTTTACTTGCTGCAGAACTTATTCAGTTATGGTTCATGAACTAAGTAGTTAAAATAAAACCCCCTGTTAGATATTAGCATACTTAAATTGACAAATCTGACACGGGAGCCTCACCGGTTAAATGAGGGAGATTTATCTCATGACTGGCTAGGTTTGATGCTATGCAGAAAACCTAGCCAACAATGTGGTAAATGTTATGATCCTCTAACAAATGTCAGCTCTTGGATACCTCAGGCAAGCTTCGATGGTGAAACTGAAAATTCAGGACTTTTCAATTATAGTTTAAATATCCCCACAAAGTGCATTTTTGTTATGATATTGCTAATTTAGAATGCCATTCAATAAATGAGAGTACAATAAAGATGATTGTTTTTGGATCATCAATCTGTACTGTTATATTGAAGGGACCTAAGCAATAGTAACATTGTGGACTTGATCTGCAACTAGGTTTTGAGGCTTAGGTATGTTATACAGGAGGCTGATGACAAGGTGTTGTTGTTATGATAGACTTCCCCTCCAGGAAATGAGGATGCTAAGACATGTCTTGACTCTGGATAGCATTACTTCAGTCAAGGACAAGTTGGTAGATCAATGTCTGTCTTATGAGTATTTTTCTCATTCCTATGTAATTAGCTAGTAATATCTACTTAATAAATTAACCTCCATTTTCATTTTTTGCTAAATCTCATAAAGTAATGAAACTTCATAGGAAAAAGTAAGTCAATTTGGTTGAATACCATTACGTCAACCTGTTTGACAAATTCAAGTACTTATGAATCCCGTCGCATGAACTTGTTTTTGAAGTACTTGGTGAAGTTAGTGTACAACATCTGAAACATCATTCCTCATATTATTTTCGTGTCAAACATCGAGACCTATTGATACAAAGTTGAAACTGCTACAACTACAAGTAGCTTCAGAATGGGTCAGGCTTCTTTATTAATTATGTAATGTAATGAATCTTATTCAGCAAATGAGATTCTGACAGGATATGAATATCGAGTGAGAAATACGTCCTAATTTTGAATTACAAAGCAATATAATCTGGCAGAAAGTTCTAAAAGTTTGAGCATTGTTACTTCAAATTTTGTGTTGGTATATCTGCATAAAAATTTTGAAAAAATAGACTCTAAGTCTATTAATTGAGAAGGAGGAACGTGTTATATTGTGGAACTTAATGTGTCAATTGTAAAGTCTATGAACCAGCACAAAATCATATCTAGTTATGGTCAAAACTTTGTGGTATCTTGAATACTCATAAAATAGTGACGCATTACTTTTTATTTGTCAAAACAATCATTACAAGTATTTATTTATTCAACATGCTGGTTCAAGCCAATTACAGAATATGAAATCAAGTTCGTTTATGATAGCACGTGTGATTTTCCCTATACGTTAATTGGTCTCATCCTGAGCAATTTCCTTTCCACTTCTATTTACCATGACTTTCCCCAGACATTATTGCTTACCTGCATCCAACAATTGTGAGAGATATGGTTCATGAGGCACAATACTATGATGTACCAATGTAATGGACTCATACCAGTCAAGCATTAATAGGCTGCACCAAGACACTAAATACATTATCATTCGAGCGTTCACAATTAGAATGAAGGGTATTTGGCCCATGACTTGCAATAAATTTATAGCCCTTTGTGAGCAATGCATACACATGCCAAGGCAATGCCTGTATTTCCACTTGTGGCGACTCCACTAGAGTGGTCACTCCAGGAAAGATTAAACACGTTTTTCTATCCGCATTTCTCGTTATCATCCTACAAGCGATAACTTTGAGTTATTATTGGTTTAACTGGAGTTATTATATTAAAGCATTAAAATATAAATCCTTTCTTTAATTAAATCTGAGGTTTGCATACACACCTAGAAACTATGTATAATGCATTTTTTTGATTTTAACATACTTGTCGTTTGAACTGAAGTTGTTGCATGTTATTGTTTAGCTTAAAATATAAAATTAATAACATATTGAACTACTAAACACATCTGGGTTAAGTCTCCTGGCTATAAAATAAATTTTCTAAATCCCATTCATCACTGTTACTAATCTTTCATTCTGTAAAATTGTCCATTCACCTGTGCAAGTAGAGCTCAAGGTCAGAGTGATCATTTCTTCCAATTGCAAGATAAATTCAATTTCAGTCACCCACCTCAAGAAAAAACATGTAGAGAAAGTCTCTCGCCTGTACGAAGAGTGTAGACCCCTCCTTTGAACCAATTGCGGTGCAACCCAGCAGCTGGTATCATTCAACCAGACAATCCTCAACTACTTTTTCCCTTCATAATGGATCAACAAGCTCCTGTCCCATGGGGCAGGGCCTTTGGTCCTCTAAATTTAAACCCCCCTCTTCATGAGCTACCTAAAAGCTCCAGAAATAACTTTGCTAAGTTTTATGGAGATGGAAAATAAAATCCCGATGATCACTTGGTTGTATTATTTATATCTTATGGATTTTTCATTGTGGAACATGAAGATGTATTGGTTAGACTCTTTGTTGAGACTTTTTACGACTTATACAGAGAATGGTTCTACCGATTGGCTCCGGGTACCATAACGAATTGGAATACCATGCACAATCAATTCTTGAAAAGATTTAAACCTACTGAAGATTATTGTATGTTGATCACTCAACTAGATCAACTTAAAAAAGAACCTCAGGAAAATATGAGGGACTTCATTACTAAGTTCCAAAGAATACTTTATAAAATTTCTCCTACCGCTACTCTTAGTGATGAAAATCAGAAAGTGTTTTTCATTAATGCTTTATTGCTAGAAGTTATCTATTAGTTGCATAGATCACGTCTAACTAACTTTTTAGCATCTCATAATGTCTCCATCGAATTTAAAGATGACCTTACCATGGCGGAAAAAATCAAACACTCAACTCTTAAATTTGAAGGTACTGCTTCAACAAACACATCTGATCCACTACTACAAATATTGGCTAATGACATGCTGCCAATAAAGAAAAAATGACAAAGGGAAGAAGTGTTACTCCTTCCAAGAATGCACCTACATGGAACATCTACAATCAGAATTAGAACTGGAACCACATTACAAATGCTCCTCAAAGATTGGCAATTGAAGTTGCACAAAGAAACAACGTAGAAATGAGTGAGGAAGATCAAGGTACTGCTGATTTTGATCCACTTGAAGATGGATATTTTGTAGACCCTATTAGTGACTCCATTACATAGACTACAAATCAGATAATGACCACTATGAAACTTTTGAAGATGATTATGGTCACACTTACGCAATGTTTACAAGATCTTAGGAAAATCAAAGTAGTGAAGAGTCTACAAGTGGATAAAGAAAGGGGAAATATATGAACCAAGGCCTAATGTAACCATACTCAAAAGAGGTATCCCTCTACCTACCTCTCTAGCTCCAAGAGACAAACAAGTTTCTTCTTCTACTCAAGTCCTTAAAGATTAATGGCTCAGTTTCCTGACGAAACCCATTCGAATGTTGCTTTCCCTTCTTTTGAAATCATAGACCACATTAAGAAAAATAAAATTCTAATGTTAGAATCCAAATATCTTATAGCTTTCCCAGATCAGTTGAACATAGGCTAGTTAAGTATGTTCAGAGTAGTGGATCAAGTAATTCACCTTATACTGCAAAAAAAGGCATTTTTCCTAATCCCAAGAATACCTCTCCTCATAAGAAAACTACAACTATTGCTCCCACAACTTCTAAATAATTGAGCCATTTTATGTATCTTTACTTATTAATGGTTTCAAATTGAGAAATTACATCCTAGATTCAGGGGGTTCTAATAATGTTATGTCAGCTAAAGTTGCAGACACTCTTGGGCTCACATTGACCAAGAAAATTGGGAGATGTTATTTGATAGAAAGATAGGTTCTTTTGATTGGACAAATTAAATATGCTCAAGCTGTCTTGGTATTTCCTTGATAAGAGACTGAAAATGACTATTCTGGTAGCATATATCCCCGTGTCCTACGTGATGCTGCTAAGTAGGAATTTATGCAAGTAGCTAGGTGGAGAAGTAAATATGGACTAGTCATGTGCTAACATCCCAATCAAAGGAGTGAATCAGAGATTATAACCAGAGAAGAAATAAAGTACACAATTACAAAGTTAGAAGACCCAAGGTCTCATTATTCCAATAATTAGATCACATTTCTATTACTTAGAAGTGGAAAAAGAGGTCAAGAACCAAATATCTAGGACATACCTTTAGAAGAATAAAAAATCTAGTCCATTGAGTTCGATGGCAATTGCTGCTCTTTTGGATCAGGATGGTATTGTCTTGACATCCCCGAAGGAAAAGGTACCCTTTAATTTAATGTTTGATAATACTAACAATACATCAGAATATGAATCCCTATTGTTAGGAATGGACAAGCCAATTTAGGAGTAAAATTTCTCCAAGAAGGGAATGTTTATATTGTGAAGAAAATAAGAGGCCACAAGTAAAAAGAGTTTGAGGCATTACAAGGATAGTTAGCATTATGCTCGAATTAATTTTTTGCATTAACTTCATTCCTAGAGATCAAAACTCAAGGGTAGATTCAGTAGGTCATTGTTCCGCTACTAATGCACCCTAATACCATGAATAACCCAAGTGTGCTAGCACATCACCCAGCCTGAGCTAAGTGTCACCCAAAGCGTGCAAAGGTATACTCTCCTTATAAGTTAATGTTTGAAGATATAATGCTTTAACCTTAAATAGCATAATCATTCTGTATAACATATTCTGGAAGCTTAAATAATCATATTAAGTGATAGGAATAATGAAGTCAACCAAAAGTGCCAATTAAATCATGTCTAACACCATTAACCCATTCCATTAAATTAAACACAATAAATATGTTGAAGCTTCTTACAGTTTATGGAGATCATATTTGGCAGATAGCTCCACAATATTCATGAACTACAAATAAGAGGGTGTGGACTTTCCCTTCACCACTCAAGCACTTCCAAAAATATGTTGCATGCTGAAAATAGTCATGCACCTTTACAATAACATGCACACATGTAAGGCGCTAATAATAGATCTCTTACTCGAACTCATGCATGGCACTTAGTAGACACTCGTCCCAAAATGAATTTTTGTTGCACAAGTATCCATCCCGTTGTGTACTCCATATGCTATCTCCAAAAATAACCCATAACCATGAAAATGGCTAAGTCCCGAATCAAACTCACATGCGTTTCCTTCCCTATCCATCCACAACTTCAAATGTGTCTTGCTCCCACATGCAAATTCACTATGTGCCCTCTCCTTAGTGTTATATTTTATCTACTCAATAGCTACTCAATCCATATCAGCCACCATAAATGTTTCTCCAAGGTAACTATAAGGTAGAGAAATTCTACCACACCTGAAATTTCCAGATAATTTTAAGCAATGACAGGCGTTCAATGATGATAAGCAGATAGTTGTGTTTCTGGAGCAGTAGGATAAATTTGATGAGTTGTACTCTTAATTAAGTAACTTAGCTCCACACCAAACAAAAATTGGTGAGACCTATCCAAATCATGATTGTAGTAAGGATATTATTGAGGTGTAAGGTAAAAAATCCCTAAAGGTTTGCTCTCTTTAGAAGAAATTTTTTATAAGCATGACCAATTCTCTAAAGAAAAATAAGGATTCTAGTGAAATTTCTTTGTCGGAGGTAGAGCCTTTTAATTTGGGTCTAGAAGATGAGCCTAAGATTATAAATCTTGGTAAGTGTTGTTCCTAGAGAGAGTAGGAAGCTTTCACAAACCTCTTAATGAAGTATACGGATGTATACACATGGTCTTACAAAGACCTGAAGACATATCAGCCAAAAGAAGTGCAGCATTATATCCCATTACAGCAGGGTCAAAATCCTTTCAAATAAAATATACAAAGACATAACCCAACTATTTTAGGTACAATCTACTATGAAGTTCAGAATTTTCTTGATGTAAAAATCATTTACCCAATTCATCATTTGGAATGGTTGGCCAATATTTTTCCCATTAAGAAAAAGAATGGTGAGATCCATTTTTTGTGTGGATTTTTGTAATCTAAACCAAGCATCACTAAAATATAGCTACCCAATTCCCATCATGGATCATACTCTTCAGGAAGTTATGGGTTCAGATATGTTGTCTATGTTAGATGATTTTTTGGGTTACAACCATATTCAAGTGGCAAAAGAAGACCAATACAAAACAACGTTCACCACACCTTGGGGAATATTTGATTACCAAAAGATGCCTTTTGGGTTGATCAATGCAGGAGCTACCTTCCAGAGGGCTATGGATTTGGAATTTTCTCACCTAAAGGATAAGAGCATAGTTTTTTATCTTGATGATTTGACAGTCTTCTCCAAGGTAATAGGTAATCACATTCATGACTTATAATAAGTCTTTATTCAGTGTAGGAAGCATGGGATATCTTTAAATCCAAAGAATTCCATGTTTTTTGTAACTAAGGGGAAGCTTCTGGGCCATATTATTTCGAAGGAAGGAACCAAGATTTACCCTAAAAGAGTACAAGTTATGGATAACTTTCCCCTATAATCCTCTAAAAATGGAGTCCACTCTTTCTTCAGTAAGTTTAACTTTCTCAGGAGGTTCATTTTGGATTTTTCTGAACTGAATCACCATATTTCAAACATGATGAAAAAGATGCAAGAATTCAAATGAAATGAGGAGGGAAAAAATTCCTTCAAGAGAATCAAATAATCTTTAACAAAAGTGCCAGTGCTGGTGTCACCCGAATTCAACAAGGAGTTTATCCTCTGTTTCTATTCATATGAGCATACCATGTTGGCCATATTAATGCAAAAGAATGATGAAGGAATTGAAACACCCATATCCTTCATGAGTATGCATTTAAAGGCATATGAATTAAAATATACCCAAATGGATAAACATGCATATATAGTTTTGAAATCATGCAAAACATTCATGTATTACATTCTTTCCTCACATACCATTGTATATGTACCTGACACTGCAGTTAAATCTATCCTGACATAACAAGAGATGGGGCTGCTAAGAGGCACTTGGGTGACCAAAGTACAAGAATATGATATTGAAATAAATCTAACTAAGTTGGTACAAGGTAGAGGTATTTTTCAATTGATGACAGAGAAGAAACAAGAGGATCTAGACATAAATGCTTCTCCACTCCAAGAAATATATGACGAAGAATTTCCTATTATTCTCTTTGTGATTTTGTTGGGTGAATGGTACAATAATATTTCCTACTTCCTCACTTATGGGGAATGTCTGTATCATCTTACACGTAAAGAAAAAAGAACCATCAAGTTGAAATCAAAGGGATTTTTTCCTTTGGGACAACAATTTATACAAGAAAGGGATTGATGGTGTTTTTCCCTGATGTGTTGATAAAATTCATCAAGAGAAGTTACTTGAACAGTTCCATGACAGGGCATGAGGAGGTCAATTTTCAGAAAGAGTCACTGTGCATAAGATTCTCTAAGCAAGGTATTATTGGCCTACTCTTTTCTAAGATATTTTGGAATGGGTTTCTAATTTTCAGGCATGTCAATAATTTTTTAGGTGTGTTAAGTAACCAACATTTCCTCTGAAACCAGTTGTGATTAATGAACAATTCCAACAATGGGGCATTAATTTCATTGGTATGTTAAATCCTCCCTCAAGTTTTGGTCACCATTACATTCTCACAGAAAATCAATATTTCAGTAAGTGGGTAGAAGGCATCCCTATTAAGCATGCTACTTCTGAAGAAGTGTGTAACTTTACCAAGGAGAACATAATTATGAGATTTGGTGTCCCACATAAGATAGTCACAGACAATGCTGCCAATCTGTCTTCTAAGGATCTTGTTGACTTCTGTTACACATATGGAGTTCAGCTGGTGCATTCTTCTAATTACTATCCTCAGGGAAATGAACAAGTTGAATCAAGTAATACAAACCTGACAACAATCATTCGGAAGCTGACAGGTGGGAATCAAAGAACCTAACACAAGAAGTTGTTTGATTCACTCTAGGTCAATAGGATTAATCCCAAAAATGATATATGTATGTCACCTTTCCAATTTTTGTATGGGATGGATTTTGAATTTCCTATTACCATTGAACTTCTTGCTTTGCACTTGACAAGAACCATGGAGTATGTTACTTACCATTATGGACTTGACAAAAGAATAATGTATTTATTTGAATTATAAGAAGCTTGTGTTCAGGTAGCTGATAGATTAGCTAAGCATCAAAGGAAGGTCAAGGTATTATTTTACAAAAAGGCTAGAGATAGAAATTTTGAGGTTGGAGACTGGGTGATCTTGTGGGATAAAAATAATGAGCGAAAAGGTATGCATGGGAAGTTTGATTCACTATGGAAAGGACCCTTTATGATCACAAGAGTTGTTGGAGCTGATATTTTCATCCTTTCTTACCCAAGTTCAAGAATTGATGAGTCAGGTTAAAACTTGTATGTATATAAATAAAGTTTCAGTGTTTTGTGTTATGTATGTTCTTTTTGTGTTTCCCTTCTTGTGACCCTGAACCCAATGAACAAGAATTGAAACCATATATGTTGGGATATCATTTTAATTTCTTCCATTTTGTCATAAATACAAATGTCCATAGACGGAGCAAACTAGTGTCCCCAAGATTTCACTTAGAAATTTTGGGGTACCCCTTTAAAATTTTAAGTTATCTTTCCTTGTGAAGATTTGTGTTCATGTTGCTTGTGTTCTCTAGAATAGGACTTTTTTAGTTTAGGTTGTTACCTTAACTCATTTGGATTGCAAGATTTCTCTAGATTTCTCCAATAGGTTGCAATAGATTTCTTGTATGTAGTTGGAAAAATACCCATTTTCTCAAAATGTCTGTAAGTCCCTAAAAAGTTAAGTACTTACCTTGTTAAGTAATAGGGGTTTCTCAAATTACTTTACTTCAAAGTTACAATAAGTTTCCCTCCAAAACTAGATTTTTAGTATTACCTTATCTGCACTAAAATGGTATCACTTTACTACTCTAAAATCAAATAAGCTAAGTAGTTGGTAAAATCTACAGAACTAACTACTTCCAAGCCCTCCTTTGTATTAAATCAATGTAGCTTTACTTCCCTTTGTGTGCAAAATTGACCTTACTTTTCTTATGAAAGTAGAGAAGTAAAGCTAATACTAAAACCCGCAGAACTAAGGCCTTCATTTTATTGGTTTTTTGGACTTACTTTGCTTACTTTGCAATAAAGAATTAAAGCTAATGTTGAAACTTGCAAATAAGGGTTTTTCTTATCGGGTTTCCCTAACTACTTTACCCCTCAATGCAAAGATAAGTAAGCAAGTTAAGAAAACCTGAAACCCCGTAATACTTGTTACTTCACGACCTAGTTGGGTTTACGACTACTCATTACTTCAAAAGCTAAAAAAAAGCTAAGTCATTCGCCAAACCCACATTTAAGCCCATGATGATGTGGCATCCATACTAGACGTATTAATGAGGTGGAATAGTTAAAATTCTAAGTAAAGCCATGTCATTTTCATGCCTATTATTTACTCAGAGAGAAGTAATTCACCTTGCGAAGCCCAAGCAACCTCGTGTTTTCCGATTAAAGAGGTTTTTGAGAAATTCGATCTCAACCCATTTACAAGAAAGGTATATTGTTTGTTTTTCTTCCTTATTTGCATGTTTTTGTCTTCCCTCTTTTGTGTTATTTTGTAAAAAAATTCTTCTTCATGTGGATGTTTTATTCTTTCTACATGGTTTGCGTTTTGAAAAATCACTTGGTAGTTAGGTCATTTTTTTATTGCAACAGAACTAGGGTTTGAATAGCATAATTGAATTCTTGATTGTCTTGTACCAAAATGATCTAAATATCAAACATGGAATAATCCCTAATTTTCTCCTAGGTTGATAGGAGAAAATGCTTTTGCTTCCCACGCTTGGCAAAGATTCGACCCTCCACAACTTGAAACCTAGCCTTAGTGTTGTGGGAACCCGACCCCTAGTTACTTCCTCATTGCATTATGGGTTTCCTAACTACTTTTAATCCCCATTTATTATGGGAAACTGACCCACACTTACTTTTATGTTCTTTACGGACTTCTCCTTTGCCATTACTTTCTAGTTTTATGCAGGTTTCTGATTACTTATTACTTCTTTATGCTTTATGGTTTTTCAACAACTCGCTACTTCAACTATGTTATGCACTAAATCAAACCCCTATTACTTATGACTTGTGCATTGCGGGTTTTCAAATGATCATTACTACCCATGTATTGTGGTGTTTTGAAAAACTGTTACTTTTGCCTTCTTTGTGGGGAACTGAACTTCTCCTACTTTTTAACTTAAAATTACAAGAAAAAGCACCCTGCAAGCCTGCACTACAGTATGAAAACAAGCTATTTTACTAAGTTTAATTTTTGTAAACTTCTCTTCTAAAAGGATTTGTTTATCTTGAAGCCACTTAGCTTAACTTGAATTTTACATTGTAAGAAGGGATTGTTGCTTATATTACAGTATTTGACACACATTGATCACTTCAAGAAAAACAAAGAAAATGTCTAAGGTAAGAGAGGGATCACCTGAAGCATGGGAGAAGTCATCAGAAGTTTAGGAAGTTTCCATTATTTAGGAAGATCCTAATCTCTTGATTGAAGAAACTTCCAAGGCTATGAAGGGAAAAGGAAAATCTAGATCTAGGCCAGTTAGTGAAACACAATGGGGTAAAATGAAGTATGAATATAAAGGTTATCCAGATTAATCTTGTGTTGCATCTAAGCTTGTTGAGATCAATGACATAGATATGGGGAATTTGTCCACAGCTGAACTCATAGAAATATCCAAGGCTATAAGGAAGACACGTCTCATGCAAGCTATGACTAACAATGGATTGATACATGCACCTACATTTTCTAGTGCTGCCTAGTTACCTAAGTTTGTTCTAGAATGTGCCAAATATTATGATCCTCTAACAAGGTCAGTAAAGGATACCTTAGGAAACCTAGTGGTGAGACTCAATGCTCAATTTTTCAATTATAACTTAAAGATCCCCACAAATATAAAAGTGTTTAATATAGATATGGAGAAGGACATTGAGAAATGGGAGGACAATCCAGGTGACTGTATTAAGATCATGAATCTTAACTATTTAAAGAAACCTAAGAAAGCTTCTAGGTTTCCTAAAACTATTGTGAGGTCAGATCTTATACAGGAGGATGATGACATGACATAGTTGTTATGTAGAATTAATGGAGAAAATAATGCTAATAATTTCTTCACTTGGATGTATTATTTCATTAGAACAAGGTTGAGACTAAAGTGGAAGGCCAAACTGAAACTAAAGTCCTGTAATTGGAATAGCTCCTTGTGTTCTTATTTTTCTTCTTCTTTTTTCTCCTCCGTATCATTGTTTGATAATGTTATAAAGTATTGAAACCTCTTTTAAAAACATAAGTAATTTGGTTGAACACCAATACTTCAATTTGTTTGAATAATTCAATTACTTATGAATATGTGGAAGAACATGAGAAGTAGTTGAATTTAGTTAGGACTATGGAACATTCCAATGATATGCATGCCAAACATTGAGAATTTTGAGGAGGAAAATTCTCAACTTCTTGCAGTTTTGTATCTAGGCACCTTAATTAAATGTAATTAATGAATCTTATTTGTATTTAATTTCCGAAGGCTGTAAATAGCGAGAGAGGCCTACGGGCCAAAGGATCAGAAAATTTTTGGCATAAAGTTGTTATACGTCATGCATTGTTATTTCAAACTTTGTGTTAGAATATATGCATGTTCATTTAGTAAACTACTTAAAATGGAATAAGGAGGAATATTTTGTCGAACTTAGCATCTTATAAAGTCTTGTTGTGGGACTATGATTGTTTACGGTAAACTTTGTTTTATCTTGAATTCTCATTTGGACACATTTACTTTTATTTGCTAAAAATCGTGAAAATCATCAAGTATTTATTTATTCCATGTGGTTGTAGCCAGCTCTATAATCTACTTATTATTAAGCACGTTTCTTTTATCTATTTGCTGATATCCTCCCGCATTTCCTTTCCACTTCTATTTACCACCACTTTCCCCACACAACTGCTTACTTGTTGCAGAATTGTTTGGCTATGGTTCATGAGCCCTGTAGTTAAAGTAATACCAAGAATATAAATTAATAGGCTGTAGAATAAATAAATATATTACACGGGAGCTTCACCATTAAATGAAGGGGATTTATCCCATGACTGCTTAGGTTTGTGCATGTAGCAATGCATAAAATCTAGCCAACGAGACTCTATAATCTTATGTAAGACTTCATACTTTATCAATTTAGTTTGAGAATCTTGTTTTGTTCTTGTGCATCATGGGGTTTCATTTTTTTTCAAAACATGTAGAACAATATGCAGTGTACTGTGGCTTTTCCAAAATCCGCAAAACACTAAAGTTTTATACTGCGGCATGTTTTTTTCAAAACTTGTGGGACACTAAGCTTTGTGTCTCTACTTTTTAAAAATTCCACAAAACACTAAGCCTTGTACCATAAAATTTTTAAAATTTGTGAAACACTAAAGCTTTGTACCATGACATGTTTTTCTCAAAACCTACAGAACACTAAAGTTGAGTATTGTGGCTTTTTACAAATTTGCGAAAAAAATAGTCTTGTTTTCATGCTAGCCTTAATCACTTTGATGGTTTATGGATTGTAATTCCTTTTGTATAAAAAATTATTTAGCATGTGTTTTTTGGAACAATTTTTTATTTGTTTGCATGTTATCTTAAATCACTTTGATGGTTTATGGATTGAAATTCTTTTTATAGAAAAAGGAGAATTGGCATGTTTCCCTACTTAATATTAAGGGGGTATTGGGGTTTGTAATATTAAGTGGGAACCCACTTAATTAAAAACCTACCATAGACTAAAAACTTTGGCTTATAACACGTTTAGAACATAATGTGGCAGATCCCCATACCAATCAGTGTAAGGAGGTTGTTAATTCAAATTTGAATTATAAGAGTGAAGTAGTAAAAAAGAAGCACCCACCTTGTATAAAAACAAGGTTATCTCATTTGATATTGTTATGAGAAATCATGATGCATGATGTGAGCTATATGTGAGAAGAAACAAGAAACACGAATGCAAAATATGCAATCTAGTACTCTATATTCAGTTAATGTTGTTTATAGTTTGTAATACCTTTGATAAGGTGTAACTGTTAGGGATATGTGGAAATAGTGGGAGTGTTGGATGAAATTAAATTCTCAATAAATTTAAGTGATTTTTTAATGGTTTTTGTACCGAAAGGTTTTCCCACTTAAATCATGTGTTATGTGTTCATCATTATGTGTTATGGGCTATTTACTTTCACTGTTATTCATGTAATGGATGTTTTAATTCATTTTAATTTGATGTACATTCATAAATTATAATCCTTGGAATATTTATGGTAGATATCTAATTTGTGTTTATTATTTATCCTCACTTTTCTAACAAACACAAGAATCTAATAAGTAGTACATGTGGTTTAATACGATCTGCTTAACACAAAGATATGTTAATAATGACTGAGTACCAATCATGGGATCTATGTATATGGGTGATAAGGTCTTTAACTATTTCACTTTTAGACCTATCATTGTATTGAGTTCACTCATGTGAAGAGAGTGGGCATTGTTGATGCTTCCTTACTTGTGATAATGTACTTTCTTTTAAACACTGTATATAATTTAAAGAATTGCTTAAACATGTGGGTTATTGAAACAATGTGCAAATTGTAAAAACTATGTTTGTGGTGGGAAAAATGCCTTAACCTAGTCCTCATATGGTCTATGGTATTGTTTTTGTTCACTCTCTTGGGCCAATGCAACATCACTTTATGAATCGTATTGCTTTTTATCCTATTAAATGTGTTTAATGAATCTTCAGATTAGTGACATAGACCCTCCTATCTCGCATAGCTTAGCTTATATTTTCTCCTCCACTCTCTCCCTTTAGGGTTCTTAAAATAATGGAATTTTGGTGTCATGGTTTTTATTTATGCATCAAGGCATGTTGATTCAGAAATTAGAGACCAACAAAGCTAAGGTTGTGTTTAGTGTTATAATAGATAAACAAATATAACAATTAATAAAAAAAATACTATGGTTTTAGTGTCTATTTTGGGTTGAGATATTATGAGCATGAAATTTGGTATCAAAGTGTCGGTTCAAACACTTGAACCTCTAGGATAAATTAGAAATGAGTTTTATGTAATTTTTTGTATTTGCATAGATTAAGTGTCATGTTGAGCCCTATCGATGTGTTATGTGGAGTTATTATGGTGTTTCTTTGGTTCTCTTTTTGTACTAGTTATGTGACTCCTTGCGACCAGGTTGTATATAGGGTCCCCAATTTTGTGTTATGAAATAGTACTATGACAGAACCCACATAGATCTTTAGATTATGGTTCATTGATTTCTTAGTGCCACTTTTGGGCAGTGGTACTATGGGTGACATTTTGAGATAGGTATGGGAGATAACTTGAGGTTGGTTAGTTGCTCTTGAGTGCTATTTATCAGTGGTTATGACAGTTGGCCATTGTATTTGATAGTTTTGAGCATTAGACATTTGATAGTATTTGGAATTTGAGAGATTTGATTTCCTCCTTACAACGCTTGACTTGGTATTTGATTCTTCCCCACCTCATTTTATACTACATTATGGATACATTGTTGACTTATCATGGTGAGATTACTGCTGCAAACCTAAGAGATCTTATTATGATTCTTGTGTAATTGATAGTTGATCATACTTACCAAAACCCTGTGGATGACCCTATCTCCTCTCTTGACATTCCACAGTTGAATAACTACTTTGACATGGTTTCTCTTTTAAATAATGAAATTTCCATGTTACTTAACCAATTCTAGTATCCTCTCAGACCTTCAAAAACTCTAAATATTTATTAACCACAACAATCATTCTTGAACTATCTAATCAACTAATCATGTGACTCCCTAATTGATAAAACTATTGGAAACCTTGCGTTGATCTAGGTGAAATTCAAGGTGGATTTTGTTGCTAGTAGAAATAGATGTTCTTATTCCATATTTTAGATATTGTAGGAGATTTTGATCTAGGAATACATCATGGAAATTGTATTATCAAATCAATATTATGTTTATATGCCAAGATTCACACTTGATGTTGTAATACCCCAAAAGGTGAACAATAAAAGTCACATAATGATTGTGATGTGGATATTCTCATGTGTATTTTATTTGTAAATTTGAATCTCTCAAAACCAACATTTTATTTATTGGAATTATTTGGAAGCTTCGAGACACTTCTTGTTTATTTTTTCTTTCTTGCGAGATTTTCATAGTTTGAATGTGGATACTTGGATTTTTTTCTTTGGTTTTCAAGAATTATTTATTTTATCTATTTTTGGTAGCTCAAAGCTTTATGGTTTTTTAGACCACTTGGATAAATGTTGTCAAGAATGTTATGTGGATTTTCTTTATTGTTGGATGAGAAGGCTCTATCTATTTCATAATGTGTATTCATGTTGTATAGGGGTACACCAAGGTGTAATGTCTACATGATTGGTGCTACAAGACATGCCCTTTGTTTTGAGGTGACAGGGATCTACGTGTACAGGAAAATGGAGTGACTTGGCCTCATTTGGATACTAGGTACTCAATCCTCCTATGGTGGAGTGACACATGTGATACTTAGTCCTATATGGTTGAGAGACTCCTATGATACATAGACCTCTATAGTTGAGCAACTCTCATGATACTCATCTATCCTTGGTAGAGTGGCCTTCATGACATGAAGTACTAGTTGGCATGTTTGAAAGTGAAACTTGACCCCCTTACACCTTAGGATGATGATGTTTTTCATTGATATGGATATGATATTTATTTCAACTACATGGTTATGTTGTGGGAATTTTTACACGCGTTCATATTTTGGTTTACTTGAGGAAAATGTACTTTTGGAACATGTGAGATTCACCAAAAGACATACAGTTGGGGATAATTGATAATTTTTCTTGGTTCTTTTAGTTCCATTGGGAAGGGGTTGAGATATTGGACTACAAATTATTTTGACATTTATTTCTATACTTGGATTCATTGGGAACAATACATAGAGAGCTTGCTACTTTTGGTTTTAGGGGCCTTGTTATAAATGTTTTTTCGTCATACCATTTTTGGTTTGTTCTATGCATACCCCATTATATAATAATTGGTACAAATTATATGAAAATTGGACTGTGTTTTGGGTGATATATCATGTTCCCTTCCTAGGTAAATGGGTGTCCTCTTTATGAGTAAATGTGGTGTTTTATGGTAATTTTTTTGTGTTGTCGTGGGCTTAAGTTGGTTAACATGTTATCTCCCCTTAGTATGGTGAATGTTATGTGTATACCCTTCCTTTTTGGTGAGTTTCATGTTTTAATTGTTGCATAAAATGTGATAAATGTGAAGTGAATTGTGTTATGGATTTGGGTCTTGGATGACCTAATGATGTCTTACACAGTTGGAAACCTTGTTAAATAATGAAAATGATTAAGATACATCAAACCAACCCACATGTATTATGAGAAAATTGTTAATTATGAATACACTCGTATGAAAAAAATATTAAATAAGGTTGGTTATGACTATGGAATTTAGTTTGAATTCACTATGGTAGAGATAAATGTTAATCTTCCCATAACATAAACAATTGAATAAAATTAAAAATTATTTTTCTTCCCTTACGGTCTCTCTTAGGTGACAATATTTGTTCATTAGCAACATTCACTATGCATTTTCTCCTTGTTCTTATGTACTTATACTAATCTTGGCATTGTGTCGTATCGAGGATGATGCTCTTATAATGGGAGGAAATTATAATTCCCCCAATCGTATTGTAGTGTTATGAACTATGAATATTTTCATTTTTGAGAATTCTGACATATAACCATATGGCTCATTATTCTTGTGTGTAGCATGGCGAGAAGGTTGACCCTCTATGTTTTATGAATAGTTGTATTTAAAAAATTCCAAGCTCTATGTGTTTTTCAAAAGGAGTATTTTATTTTCGTAGAAGGTTTTATTATTATAGTAATAATAATAATAACAATATTAAATTTTAAATGATATATATATATATATATATATTCATGTATGGATATAGATTTATGAATTTGGTTTAAAATGTTAAATATAATATATATAATAAAGTAATAAAAAAATCTCCTGAGGGCATGTTAGGGCAGGAGAGTTTTATTTTAGGGCAGCTTGTTGTCTATTATCTATTGTTGGGTATGGAAGACTGCCACCATAGGAGAGCTTGGAACATGATTATTTTTTAGATAATGGAGTTCTGATTGCCTCGGTAGACATATTTATAAAACATGGAAGCTTAAAAAAGGTACATAATATATGTAGTTAACTTCCTAAAATAACTTTGGTGTCATAATCTCATGTTTATCATGTTGTCCCGCATCTACCATCTTATGATAACCTATTCAAAACCATTTCTAATGACAACCTTAGCTTTGAGTATGCTTCAAGTGACAGTCGATGGCTTAGTGGGGATAAATATCCCAGATTCTAGATTCCAACTAATCTTCCCACTTTTCCTAATCCTCCACCCTTTATTGAAATGAAATCCATTAAGGATATCAATGACTCAATTTTAGATGATGATGAGTTTCCATGGACATGCCCCACACATTTTTCTTTAGACACTCCTCCTACCACTGATATGATTAATGATGAAGATGATGCACGTTTGTCTACTTTTATAGATGGTAATGTTGATATTCCATGTCACGGAGAACTTCATATTTTATATGATTTGCCTATTTTTCCTAATTCCCATGATGGTGTTATTTCTCTTAACAATGTTTTTGTTCACAACAATTTTATTGTTCTTAATAATGATATTACTCACAATGATGATCTTTTCCATAATGCAGTTTTTAATTCTAGTCATATTTCTATTTCTAGTGATGTTAATGCCCATATTAATATTGTTCCACATGACGATGTTACTATTTGTACTTTTGAAAATGCTAATTTTAGTCCATGTCTCTACCATCTCTCATACATGTACAAATGGTGTTATTACTAGTGATATTTCTCTTTCTCATGTATAAATAGCTAATGCCAACATTGATATACCTTCTATAGATCTTAATGATATTACTCATGACCCTCATGCATGAATCTCTTCTAGTGTCATTACTTATTTTTAGCTTATGGTTGATCCCATTGATGTAATTAATGTTAAGCTCCCCTTTGACCATGAAAACCAAAGCAATCTTGCTCATAATGTTCCTTAAAAATGATGACATCATCTCTAGACAAAATAGTGTTCCCATGGATACTATAAATGGAAAATTACAACCCTTAAATTTTCCTCTTATTTTTTATGCAATGCCTCCTCAACATGTTCTCTCTTATACATGTAATTGGTTATTTGCAATGCAATGTGCATACTATAACTTTAGAAAGTAAGGCTTATAATGTTGCAATTGATTCTAACATTATACATGACAACCCTATTCACCATAAAATCTTCCAATCAAACATCCCTTGTAAATTTACCATGCCTAAGTTCACATTGTTTGATGGGAATTCTGATCCTCATCTACATCTCAAGTACTATAGGTCTACAACAGCTTCTTATAATAATGATATAGTATTTCTAAAAGACTTTCCCCAAAGTTTAACCAACAATGCAATGTCTTCGTTTACTCACCTTCCTATCAAATCCGTTAGAACATTATTAGAACTTGAGGAATATTTTATCATTATATTTATTGATAGTAAGGGTCCTAAAGTTACATATGAGAAACTACCCTCTTTGTGTTAAGGAAAAACCAATCTTGTTAGTGATTATATACTACGTTTCAAGTCTAGTATACAACATTTAATATACAATCCTATGGATTTATAAATGCAATACACATTTTTTTTAGGCCTCATATTTCTTCTTAGAGAAAATTTGTTTTATGATGTATGCAATCCATTCATTGATATTAATTTATGTTTTCTCAACCTCAAAAGTGATCTTTTTCCCACACATTCTCATGATGTTATTCCTATTGCATCCACCCACTCCACATCCACCACTCCACGTGATCCACATGCTTTTCCAAATGAGGTCAAAGTGTTTCACAGTGGAAATAATTCTTATCATGTTTCACCTAAAACCATGGTTACTACAAAACCTCCACTTTCTCCTAACTAGAAACCACTCTATTTTGATAAGATTGTTGACTTTCTACATTATGTTGGCACGTTATGTTATAGGTGTTGTCATTTATGTAAAATCCCATTAATGAAAAAGAGGATGATACAATAGTGTGAGAACATGATTAGTAGGATGATGACATGGTGTTTCAAGTGTTGGCATGATGACATGAGGTGACTCAGTGAGATTGGCTTGGTCTAGCAAGACTAATTAGGTGACCTAGCTTGCCTAGGTGATGAATCATGGTGGTTTGAGTTTCTTGGTGGCTTGAGATGCATGGTAGTAGTATGGAGAGAATTTTGGAGATTTTTTAGGTAGTCAAATGAGTTTTATGTTGCACGAAAAATTTGAAGACCCGGTTTCATGTGCTCATCTAGAACATGTTTAGGTGCTTGGAGGCATGAGGATGTGTTATAGAGCAGGATATCTCATGGATGAATATTTGTGAGTTTTTAATGATGTATTAAGGTTGTTATTACCATTTTGAGATGTTTTATGATGACTTACAATGTTATTTCAGTTGACCCTAGCCTAAACCATGCAAAACCCTAAGGGCTAGTCATGCAAGTCCTACTGGATAGAAAGATGGAGACCTATTTGTGACATGATGATGATTGGAGATATTATTAGGATGTTTAATAATTATGTGGGAAACTTTTCAGGTTGGCATGATGAGAATTTTGTAAGTTACATCTGTTTTAGTGAAACACGGTCAAGAAGAAGGTGATTTTCATCTCGATTTGCACCTTTTGATGCTCACCTTAAATTGTATGATTTTCATGGGACATTGTGGATTTCAGGGATGATTTTTCATTTAAATAATAAACTTTCACAAAAATAATGAGTTGATTTCATCGTCATGTTTTTATGAATGAATGTTAAGAAGGTAAACAACTTTTTGTGTGCTTGAAACCTAGCTCAAAAGCAGTAGGAGAGATATTGATCATAAGTTCCCAAAATTGATTTATTGTGCTAGTATGATGATTTTATATTATATAATACTCATCTATATTTATAGAAAGGTATGATAGATCATGTGGTGATGAGTGGACCCCACCTAAAAAATGTAAGTTTCTAACGAAGTTTAGTTTGAGGAAAGGTTGTCCAAAGGAGTTGGAAAATAAATTGACATAGTTTTTAGTATGGTACCTTTTTTATTTCCATGATGGTTTCAAATCATTTTGGTGCTTATAAAAGGCCAAGTATGCCCTATTTATGAAGATTTGTCATAACGCAGTTTTGGGGTAGTTTCAAGTAATTTTCAAAGATGGACTTGGTTGAAGGCCTTCCTCTTGGATTTGGAATGAAATGTGATATGCTATTAAAACTTGATTTGGTGAAGAGGAAAGTTGGTGTGATTTACATATATGGATATTTCATGAGATATAACATTCATTGATGTGATATTAAGGTTATGAGGATTCCATTGAGTGGTTACATGCCATATTTTAGTTGTCTTGGGTGGTCTTGAGGCCCAAAGGTGAAGACAAGGTGTTGGAAACAACTGTTTTGAGAAGGATATGAGCCTTCTTGAGTTAGTTATGAAAATTTTGATTGGTTCAAGATAATTAACGACCATGGATGATGTTATTATGTTATATTTTACATGTTTTATGAATTTTTGGGCTTTACTAATCATGGTTTTGGTGTTTATGGTTTTAGCTCATCTAGGTGATGGGGTTTTGAGCTAATTTTGTGCATGTTTGTTGTTTTTGGGCATGGAAGACATATATGCATCCAATGTGAATGTTTTAATGAATTTATTTTTATATTATTAAGTTTTTTTAGTTGAAATTATCATGGTGGACCAACTTTATTTATGTTTATGAGAAGATAAGGGTATAAAGTAAGGGTTTGAGTTCGAATTTGAACTAGTTGCTTGAGAGGGAAAAAGTGTGACCTATGTGAATGTGTTTAACATGTATTAAGGATGTGTTTCAGAGCTAAAAGAGTGTGGAAAATGTTGAGGAATTTTATAGAGAATGTGTGCAAGAGGTTGAATCCAATACAAGTGAATAAAGTGATAATAGAGTGAGCTAGGAGAATGAGGGTTTGAACAAGGGTTTGAAGGAGTTTGGAGCTGAATCTTGTGATCACAATCAGCTGAGTTGTTGGAGCATATATGTAGTGATATTATTATCAAAATCTTGTGTGATGATTCATATTCTGCAAGTCTCTTGTTACGAGTAATATCAATAAGGGTTTGGGGGTTGGCGCTCCTTGTGGGGTTGGTGCCTCACTAAAGAAATATCTTGTGATGTGTAATATTCACTTGAGTCTTTGTTTTTTATGATATCAACAATTTTTTTGTGGTTTTTCTTCCCCTTTAGGTTTTTCCACTTATATATTATGTTATGGTGTTCTCTCTCTTGTTCATGGTTATTTTAATGAATGTTGTATGATGTTGTGCACACATTAATGGTTGAATGGCTTATGGTTTAAGAAAGTAAATCCAAAATTGTTTAAAGTTTTAAAGGACTGATTCACCCTCCCCCCTCTCATTCCATTATTATTCCAATAGTTGGTATCAAAGCAGGTCCTTTAGGAGAAGTTTGAAAACTTAAAGGAGATTCTCGTGAAGCACAATCCATGGGTAAACCATTGGATATTGAAGAATCCCTCAAAAATAAGTATGATATTGCAAAATCAATTATTCATATTTTCCAAGAATAAATGAGTTGCATGGTAGATGAGCATGGTCAAGCCATTTAATTTTTGGAGTCTCATATGGAGAAGATGTCTAAAACCCTAAGGTAAAAGAAGAATATTGCAGCAGGTATGAAGATGAGTTGAGATCCTTAAAATCAGATTTGGAGAAGGTACATAGTAGGTTAAATATCTATGAGAATATGGAGATAAGATCAGAACCCCTAAGTGACATGTTGGATAACCAAATAACATAGAATGAAAAATTGGGTTTAGTCCAAAAAGAAGAGCATTCAGAGAAGCATAAAGCTAAAAAATTTGGATCTAGTAATGTTGCAAAAGCTATGAATGATGTTAAAGATCTCAATAAGGTTATCAGGAATCCCAATGAAAATAAGTCTACAAGTAAGATAAATGGTGTTTGCTACTCTTGAAATACTTTTGGTCATAGATCTAAGGAATTTAGGAGATCTATTAAGAATGAATTTCCATGGAGCAATGGTTGTCATGATCATTCATATCAGTCAGAAGATATTACATGTTATAATTTCCATAAGAAGGGTCATGTTGCTAAGTTTTGTCATTATGAGTCTCCTAATCAGATTTGGAGGAATGATAAGAAGTATGGAGTTGTGTGTTATAGTTGTAATTAGATTGGACATGTATCTAGATATTTTCATCAAAAGGAATCTAAAAAGGGATGAATCTTCTAGAGGTAATATTTCTTCTATTTGCTTACAATATAAGATGGTTGGTCACATTGTAAGCTATTGTAGGGTGACACTTAACTCATACAAGAGGAAGGATGGATTTAATATTTATCATGTTGGAATATTAAAGGAATATCTCATGTCTACTCTAGTCAAGAAGGTAAAAGAAGGTCCTAAAGTTTTTGGTTATAGTCATGATGAAACTATTTCTAAAAAAGGTCTATTTGTTTTTGTAGAACCTCAAAATTTGTTATTATCTACTCATGAATATCTCGAGAAGAGTAACAAAGAGAAAAAGTTACATAAGTTAATAGAGTTAATGAAGGACCTTGGTATCATGTCCCATGTGGACATGGATGTTTTACCTTGCTAGGTTTATTTAGATGTCATGGGTGCCTCCATTAGGCTTCATGAAGTCATCATCCTATGAGATCTGAAGCATATGAAGCTAGAAGGTTTCTTAGGAAGCATATGCCAAGGGGGAGCTGATTGTTTGAAGCTTGATTATGAAGGAGGTATGTCAAAGTATGTCATCACATGTCAAGATATGTTGTCATTATCTCAAATTATGTTTTGTGTTCTTTCTTGTTTGGTCAAGTAATTAAAATGGTTTGGTCTTTGTCAAAAGTACCTTGAGCTTATACATTCACGTTGTGAGTTTTTGTTTGTCAAGTTGATGTTTGAAGTCTCGTAGATTATGAGTTTTCATTCAAGAGAACAATCATAGGTTATGCTATGTCATGGTGATGTGTCAAAGGAGGGTATTTTGTCTTTCACATTATCATACATTAATGGTGGAATTCCTTCAAATACCCATTTTCATCTTTCAAAGTATGTTTATAGTATGCACCTAGGTGGTCATGTGTAAAAAATGCTTTAGTTTAAAGTGAAGAGTCTTCTAAAGATGTCTCTGGTCAAATATATGTAAAGTCATGTTTTGAGTATGTGCATGGGGTATTTTGAATCTATAAAGGCATGAGGGTTTTAGAAAGTAATGGTACACAATTGGTCCAAAATGTATTTTAGTGGTTAAGTCTTGTTGTTACCCCTTCATGTTATGCCCTTAATCATATATCTTACATTGGATGTATATATCTGACTTGTGGCTATCATAACTTCTTATCATGATGTATATATTTCATACGTGTTATATTATCATTAGTTGGTCGGCCTTGGTGATGGATACAACATAGGAATAATATATATATAGAGGTTAGTAGGTAGTAGTTCATGAATCATATGGAGCATTAGAGTCTTATTGCATGGTTTGGAGGCCGCCTCCTCGAAGTGGATAAGATATTCTACTTGCATATTTTGATCACTTATCTACAATATTGTGTTCTTTGGTGTTATATTGATGATAATATTCTTATTTATCCAAGTAATTTCTTTACAAGTGGTATCAAAGCTTGATCTCGAGTAGAACTGCGTCAAAACCCTAATTTCAAAGAATCATCTATATCTCCAATTTGGTAGCGATTTTTTCAAAAATTGTTTCTAGGGTGATGTAAAATTAATCAAGTAATATCCTCTCTAAATTTCAAGATATTTTGATTTGTTTGAAAAAGTTACATCAATTTTATGGTTTTTGATAAATTTTCTCTATCAAATGCAAATTGTGGAATTATTCCAAGTTCTTTACATTTCCAGAAATGGGATAAAAAATTAGTTTGAGCTCTTTTTTTAATTTTTTTTCATATTTGGATGAATTCATATCGAAATCCCAAACCCTAAATTTTGACCTTGATCCCTAAATCCTACCATTTTGGGGCATCATGGTGGGGCCTTCCACAAGATGAAAAAAAAATCCCACCACTCCAGGTAAAACCCCAAACAAGGATGAGATAATAGTTGAGGAGTTAGAGTCAGCAGGGGTAACTACATAGTCTTTAGGGATAGGGTTTACTTTTACGTGCCATAAGGAAAGCCAACTTGAGTTTGAGTTGTGAAACCTTGAGTTTAGAATGGCCAGTAAAAAAAGATGTAGAAAATATTGGACAACTATTGGAGGATTTCATTCACCAATCCAGTTCAAATATAATGGGTCATCAAATTCTTCCAAATCAGCCACAACTCAATCATACTCATATAAACCAAGGTGGATCTTCAGGTCAAAGTAATAGAAAAAATAGGCAGTGTGGATCTTTGAGCATGCCCAATCCAAATCCAAACACTCTGTAGGACTGTAACATGATTCCAAAAGTGTAAATGCATAAGTTTGATGTAAAATATCCATTCAATTGGATTAACCAAATGGATAATTTATTTTATCTACATCAGATTCCATCGGGACAAAAGGTTACCATGGCATCCTTATATCTCAAACCTGACTAATTCATTTGGTATTGATGGTTATGTGCTCAAAGGAAAAATATTTGTCTCAATGTTACATGGATAATATTCATTGAAGAGTTGCAACTGAACTTTATTTCTACTATGTCAGAGAATTACTTCATACAATTAGAAAAGTTAAGAGAGATATGACCAGTCAATGATTGCATCCATCAATTCCAAAACCTTTCCTTGCTAGTGGAAAATATTACTGAAGAGAATCTGAATGACTTATTTCTTGGGGGTCTTAAGGAACACATTGATAATTAGGTATGTATGCTTAATCCTCATAAAATTTTATATTTTATTATCATGGCACGTAGGGTAGAGGAAAAATTTCTTTCCAGTAGGAGAAAAACTATCACTAATATAAGATATCGTAGCACCTTGCCACCATTATTCCCTTGTCCAGTTAGACTGACACCTCAAAAATTTGAAGAAAAGAGAGCCAAAGGTTTATGTTTAGATTTTGATAGAAAATATGGAACAAGACATAAGTTTCCTGAGAAAAAGTTGTTCAAGTCCTAATGAAGAAGAAGAGAATGAAGAAAATGAAGAGCTAGAGTCAAAGGAGGAATTAGGAGATCCTTAGCCAAAGATATCATGTCATGCAATTTCAGGTATTAACACTCCCAAACTCTCAAAATGGTTGGATTCTTAAAAAATAGAGGTTGATGGGCTCATTGAAATCCTTAGCCCCTGGTCATATGAGGGCTTAAGCGTGTGATTCCTACTAGTAGGTACTTAACTCCAACCCCATTTCATTTTATTTGTGTGGTGAAGGTAAGATCACTTTATTTTATTTTAGTGGTAACTAAAATAAATAGCAGATCGTAAACTTGTAAAGTTTGTATATTTTGATCGGAAACTCGGTTTTGAGTGTCATTTTTTTGACAAAGTGCTTATTTTTCCCTACTCTTTCCAACGGAAATATTTATTTTGAGAATAACACTATAATTTTAAAGTGTCATATTGTAACACACACTCATTTAAAAGTGAAAAATATGTAGGGGTGTTGTAATCACTTGTGGATGCAATTTCTGTTGAGTCCAAGGTCCTAAACTTTTGGGAGTTGCATTCTTGTATCTATCATGGATTCTGATAACAATATGATTTTCTCTGAATTGTGCAAACTTCAGGAGGATATTGTAAAATTTGTGGAATAAAATAGATCACTCAAGAAGTGAAATTATCTTCTACAAGTACTCATTCATGATAAGGATACATTAATACACTCCTTGCAGCAAAAAAATTCTAGCCTACAACATCACCATCATATTTTGGACAGTCATATCCATGCTCCTAGGTAACTTACAGCTATTTATCTTGTACCCACTAACCTTGAACTGCATTTTTTAGCCTAGTCCTGCTCCTGATGCTCCTAAGCTTATTAGGCTTGTTACTGCATGTTCTTCTACGTCTGTGCCTATTGCAATTACACATGTTGTGTATCCTACTTCTGCTCACTTACATGGCTCTTTTGAGAAGCATACAACTATTCGGTTCTCACATGCTCCGTTCTATGGGTTTTACTAGTGAAGGTATTGGTAGATATTCATAGGGTATTATTTCCCCTATTTCACATGTTAAGTGGAATTCTCATCATGGCATTGGTTTTTGAGTAGGTACTTCATTAGGATCACACATTGACAGAGCTCATAGTTTTGTTCGCTCGACTCTTTCCGAGGATCATGAGCAACACATGAGTTCTACACCTTCACTCAGGCTTGAGAAACCTAAGATTTTAGTTGTCAGACATGATCAACCTGACACACATTATGATGTTCCTTTACATGCACTCATTGTGCATTTTACACCAAGTCATATGTAGATATCTTCTCCATCCATTCGTGTTGATTTGGGGTGGATATCTGATCACTCATGGCAGTGACATAGTCATTCATTGAGAGGACTCTATAGGTGTGGCTCCTCCACCATTCATCCTCTTTCTCCACTTTCTATACCTTCTACATTGTAGTGATCCTTGTTTTGAGAATTTTTCTTTAGCAAGTGTAGTGTATCTCTCTTGTTTGTTTAGAGATTTTGTATCTATATTTTCGACACTTTTGGCATGTTGACAGTCTTTCTTATAGGGGAGCTATTATGGTGAATTCCAATGTTATTTTTTCAGTGTTTGAATTGTTTTTTGACAACTCATATAGATTTTTAACATCACTCCACCCATTCAACAGTATGGGAGGGTGTGGTGTTGATCCTACTTCTTCTGGTTTTGTGTTCTTACCCTGTTACCTTGGATTTTCTTGGATTGTGACACTCTGGATATTATCCTTTCCTTGTTGCTTTGGTTATTATTCTTATATCGTGGCACACCTATTTGCAACAGTTGATCAAATTATGTTTGTCTTCGGGTTTTGTGTCCTTGACTTTTCTTGGATCATGACACTCTGGATTTTGTGCCCTTGCCTTGTTGCTTTGGTTATTATTCTTAGATAGTGGCACACCTGTTTGTAGAGGTTGATTGAATTATGTTTGGTGTTTTTTTGCACTTTCGACATCACTCTGTTGACACTCTCCTTGTATGGAACTATTCTGGTGAAGCTCAGTGTCAGTTGTTTTATAGTTTTGTGATCAAACAGTGGATTCCGACCACAGTGTACACCAAACTTCTTCAGCATTGTACGATTTTTTTGAGCCGAGCTTCTTGGGATGCCATACCGCTGGTTTTTCCTCTCTTTACTTTGTTGTTACTAGTTTTGGGTACCTTGCGGTGTCTATTTTTCCTAATTATTGTACATGAGTACCTCATCAGGCCTAGTTGTCGAGACTCATACTATGGTTATGCCACTTTTGTTTTGGTCCCCTAGCTTCACTTGAGGGGGGTGTTAGAGTAGTTATTTACCTTATCTCATGTTCACTTAGGTACTTTATTTACCTTTAGTGTATTTATCCTCACCCACTTATGTGTGTGGATATTTATTTTATCTTATTTAGATATTAGGAATATATTATCTAGTTGTTAGGTATAGTTCTTTCCTTGATCTATGGTATTGACTAGATCTTTGATGACTAATTTTTTCCTTGATCTATGGTATTGACTAGATCTTTAATGACTAGTTCTTTCCTAAATCTATGGTCTTGACTAGTTTTTTGATGAATAGTTCTTCCCTTGATTTAGGGCTTGATCTATGAGCTTGACTGGCTCTTAGATTGTTATTCCTTGCCTATATAAGAAAGTCCCATTCTCATTGTATTTCATTTAGTTCCATAATAATACATGATATTGTTGCTCATTTGTTTGCAAAGGTTTTATTAAAGTTATTATGTCAAATTGATTTTATCTTATTGATCGTGGTGTTTGATTAACGTCTAAGTTCTTGTCTTGGTACGATCTGGTTATCGTTCCTTTTAAATGAAATTAACGGAAAAATATAAAAATTGGCACATGTGTCCAGATTACAGGGAACTCAATAAGTACACAATCAAAGATAAGTTTCTTATTCCTGTAATTGATGATTTTCTAGATGAGTTGCATGGTGTTGTTTACTTTACAAAAAATGATCTTCATTCCAAATATCATCATATTAGAATCAGGGATGAAGATATTCATAAAAAATCCTTCAGGACACATAAAGGCCATTATGAGTTCTTGGTAATGCCTTTTGGCCTAACAAATTCACCCTCTATATTTCAAAGCTTGATTAATTCTATCTTTGAGCCATTTCTGTGGAAGTTTTTTTTAGTGTTCTTTGATGATATATTAATCTATAGTAAAACATGGGAGGAACACCTGCATCATGTAAATAAGGTGTTGGAAAATCTTGAACAACATCAACTTTATGAAAAGCCTTCTAAGTGTTATTTTGGAGTCAAGGAGGTTGAATATTTGGGTCAAATTGTCTCTTATGAAGGTGTTAAAGTGGATCCTAACAAGATAAAATTCATGCTTGAATGGAAGGTTCCCAAAACTCTAATAAATATTCAAGGATTTTTGGGGATTACAGTTTATTATCATAGATTTGTAAGGAATTATCACAGCATAGTATCACCACTCACAAATTTATTGAAGAAGAAATGTTTTCATTGGAATGAGGAAGCTACTATGAAATTTGAGAAGTTGAAGGAGGCCATGTGCACCACTCCAGTTCTAGCCACCCCATATTTTTCCAAAACATTCATTGTTGAATGTGATGCTTCAGGGTATGGTATGGTATGGTGGCAGTACTCATGCAAGAAGGTCAACCCATTGCCTTTGAGAGCCACCAGTTCAAAGATAAGAATATATCAAAACTATTTTATGAGAAAAAAATGCTAGCCATACTTCATGAAGTGAAGCAATGGAGACCATATCTAATGGGTAGACATTTAAAAGTAAAGAGAGATCATGATAGTTTGAAATACTTCTTAGAGAATTTTTTATCATTTGAAGAACAATATAAATGGGTCTAAAAAATGTTGGGGTATGATTTTGAGATAATATACAAGAAAGGGAAAGAGAATGTAGTTGTTGATGCTCTATCTCAGAAGGATGAATCAGTCGAGGCATTGTTGTGTGCCATATTTGTATTACAAGAGGATTGGATAGAGGATGCAAGGTATGAATGGAAAAATGACCCAGGTACAAAAAATCTCATTCAGAATCTCCAACACGATCTAAACATGTCAAAAATGTTTTATGGAAAGGAGATGTTTTATGGTACAAAGATAGATTATACCTATGTAAGAATTCAACCTTAAAAATAGGGTTCTATTTGAGCTCCATGCTTCTCCAGTAGGGGGCATTTTGGCTTCTTGAATACTTATCATAAAATCAAACATGATTTATTTTAAGAAGAGATAAAAGGGGATGTCCAAAAATTTGTGGCAGAATGCATGGTTTGTCAACAAAATAAGGGAGAAACAATTAAGTTCCCCATGTCTTTTACAACCTCTATCTATTCCTAGCCAGAGGTGGGAAGAGGTTTCATGGACTTCATCACAGGATTACCTAAATCAGAAGGGAAAAATGTAATCATGGTGGTGGTGGAAAGACTCACCAAATATGCCCATTTATGTGCCCTATCACATCCATTTTTTACGAGTACAATAGCAATGACCTTCATGGATACATTTCAGAAGCTACATGGGACACCAAATATTATAGTAAGTGATCGAGACCCTATCTTTACTAGTAATTTTTGGACTGACTTGTTCTCATGTTTGGGCATGAAACTAGCTTGTAGTTCATCTTATCATCCCCAGTATGATGGGAAAACAAAGGTGGTAAACAAGTTCTTGGAGGGATATCTTCATTCTTTTACCTCAAATAAGCAAGGAGATGGGTCAAATGGTTACCACTAGAAGAATGGTAGTATAACACCTCCTTTCATAATTCATCTAAAATGTATCCTTTCTTAGCATTATATGGGTACCATCCACCATCATCACTCATCTTTGATAGTCCAACCAAAGGTTCGAGCAGTTGAAGAGCATATTCAACACCAACAAGAGTTACTTTCTAGTCTCAGGGAGAACTTGGCCATGACACAAAATTGCATGAAGTATCAGGAAGACCAACATCACAATGAAATACATTTTGAATTCAGAGATTGGAGTTTTTGTGTATTTACAACCATATAAGAAAATTTCCTTGAAAAAACACAAAAATGATAACAATATTTTTCCTAAGTATTATGGTCCCTTATCAAGTGTTACAAAAAGATTGGCAGTGTAGCATACAAACTGGAACTTCCTCCAGCCACTCGAATACATCCAGTCTTCCATGTATCTTACCTGAAGAAGGTAATTGGACAAATAATATCAGCCCAAACAGTGTTACTAGAGCTTGACAAGGAGGGAAGACTCATCTTAGAATCATAATGCATCCTTCAAACATGCACTAAGTGATTGAGGATGAGGGTCATCAATGAGTATTTGATCAAGTGGAAAAATATAGACAATGAAGATGCAACTTGGGAGGATGTAAATTTCTTGTAGCAGCATCCAAAGCTTCTCAACATTGGGGAAAATGTTTCTTCTAAGGGGAGGTGCATGTTATACCCCTAATAATATATCTTACATTGGATGTATATAACCAACTTATGGCTATCATAACTTATTATCATGTTGTATCTCTTTCATATATGTTATATTAACATTAGTGGGTCGGCCTTGGTGATGGCCATAGCATAAGATTATTATATATAGAGGTTAGTAGGTAGTAGTTCATGAATCTTATGGAGCATTAGAGTCTTATTGCATGGTTTGGAGGTTTCCTCCTCGAAGTGGCTAAGTTATTCTACTTGCATATTGTGATCACTTATCTACAATATTGTGTTCTTTGGTGTTCTCTTGTTGTTGATATTCTTATTTATTCAAGTAATTTCCTTACACTTCATTTGTGATCTAAGTTCAGAGTATGCTTTAAGGTATTTTTGAAAATGATCTTGGTCTAAATATGGTATTGTGTTCATCTTGAGAATTTCTGAGGAGATTTAGTTGAGTAAAACATACAAAATGGTTTGTCATCAGTATGAAATATCTTGCATCATGGAAATTGAGGGAGTTTGTTCTTGTAGCCCTCATCCTAGGGGGAGTTAGGAGTCAAATAAAAGTTAAAATGGAGTTTTGAAGGTTTAAGTCTTGTCCTAATTACTCAAGGTATGTCTTGGATCTATTTTTGAGTACTCATTGTTTCTCAAAGGGTTATGTCTATGTGTGTGGTCAGTATAAGTCTATCAAGTTATAAAATATGGGTCTAAAGAGTTGAATAAATCTATGAAGAAAGCTAAAGTATATGGTGTATCTTTAAATTTTTCAACCATATGTTAAGAGTTCAGTCTCATCATGGTCTATCATAGATTCTAGTTGTGAAAATACATGTGGTATGTTCTTGAGGTTGAGATCATGGTACCATAAGAATTCAAGTCTCTCTAGATGTCTCAAGATCTTGTTAACCCAAGTCCTAAAATTTTCATGAAGTCAAGTTCATGTGTAAAGTGAATGGAGTGATGTGTAAAGGGTTTACCTCAGTAAGTAAGAGTCAAGAATTTATTTTTCAATTGAATTTGGTTGAGCTTAATTCTTGATGGTATATGAAAATGCCCTTGTTAGTGTTAAGGTCAAGAACTCATAAAAAACCACAACAAGATTTCACTATAGTTTGTATAAAGGTCATGAAGATGTTTATAGTGGTTGAAAATTGAAAGGTATATTGTAATTTTTTTTTTATGTTGTTTTTTAAGTTAGTGTGTCTGTAAAAAGTATTCTATCTCTTTAATTCAAAGTAAGTGTGTGTATGCGGTCAAGGTGTACTAGAAAGCTAGTTCAAGGTGGTATAAGGAGTAAGTTTGAAATATCAAGGCTGAGAAAGAGAGAATGAGATATAATTCAAAGATTCAAAGAATGATGACCCCTCATTGGTAAGAAAAACACTTAAAGTTGATTGTAACATGTCTCTAGTCAAACTTTGAAGTCTTGAAATTAAGATTGAAGGAAGTTATAGCAAGTTTTTTCATCTCGGGTTATCCAGAAACCCTCCTTAGGGTTTTATAAGGAACAAGAATTTGAGACATTTTCAATAGGATTTAGGAATTGATAATCTCAACATGTCATCTACATGTTGTGATTGGATAGACTTAAGTGTTTTTAGATGGAAATAGGTCTTCTAGAGGTCATAATGTCTGACAGTTTGCTTATACATTGTACAATACAGTCCCAAACGTAACTAATAAAGCAAGTTTTCAAAGAAATGAGGCATGTCCTTAATCTCAATATATAAGACTTTGAAAACATTAAAAAATAGACTGATCAAAACAAATATAAGGATAACATCAGGGTTCCCTTTAAGAAGCCTCTTAAAAATAGGAGGTGGAAAATCCCCAGCGAATATTCGTTTAGCCCAATTCACAAAAAAGGTGAATTATTGTAGGTTTCTGAAGGAAAAATTGGCCTAGCAAGCTCATGAAAAAGCGTGAAATCCATACAAAATATGTTGTCACTCGAAAACACAGTGTTGCTGATGGGCGTTAGAATCACACTATCATGTGACAGCAAATGGCCTCAAACACCTGTTAGCAATATCACACTGTCACACGACAAAAATAGGTTGTTGTCACGCATTATAATCTCCTTGTTGTCACGCGACAGTATGATTCTTGTTGTTGCACGGGCATCAGAATCACCTTGTTGTTGGGCATTAGAAACACTTTCCTGTCACGCGACAACAAGTGACCTTTGACGCCCATCAGCACCATCACACTGTCGCGTGACAAAAAAAATTTGTGGTTGCACGACAGTATCATTCTTGTTATGTGACAATATTGTATTGTTGGTGGGCGTCAGATACAGCTTGTTGTCGTGCATCGCCAAATACTTGCTGGCACCCATCGACAAAATCACACTGTCACCCATCAGCTCCCCTTAACCCTAATTTTCCCTATAAATACCAACCCAGCCCCTCATTTTCACAATTATTTCCCGTATAACAAACATTTTTCCTTCTCCGAGAACTTTTGTCTGCAGGTATCATACATTCATATACATGTTTTAAACCACACTCGAAGTCATGGCTTCTTCCTCTGATGCCCAAGATGAACCGCAGGATCCAGCACCCGGAGCCTCTAAGGGAAAGATTCAATACAAAAGTGCCATGTGCCCCCACATGTATGGATTTTTAGAAATGAATGAAGAATAAAGGAATTCCATAGTAGCCTCTGAATTTGAAGGGCTTGTTAGCATGCCATAGTTTGAGGTTAACCACCCGACTCTTAACTATCTACTTTCGTCCTACAATACATAAAATAGTACTTTTACTATTACATTGGAAGATTGGTGTACATTATTGTTTGGTGTTGAACCTGTTGATATCCATCAATTGACAAGCCTCCCATTTAAAAATGTGCCAATAGTAACAACCAAAGCAACCCTCACTGACAATGACAAGATTAGTTATGGTTTCAATGTTGATTATAAATATAATTTTCTCTCATTTGAATGTTTGTTTTATATTAATTCATATTGATTCTGATTCTGATGACTTTCAACCCATGTCAGAAAATCAATACGAGGAGTGGATACGCAAGATGTTACACACCACTTTCTTGCTACCTTAATTTCTCTGTTTCAAGCTAGAATTATTATGCAGGGTCAAAAATCTGACATTCCAAATTGGGTTGTTGCATATATTCTTGCAACAATTGGAAACCAAAAATTTGACTGGTGCACATTTTTATCAAACAAGATAAAGGTAGACATTACTAATGCAACAATTTCAAAAAAACCAGTTATGCGTTCAACCAACTATCTCCTAGCTCTTTATTATGAGGCCTATTATAATTTGAAAAATGAACCAACTCCAACTTGTACAAATGAGATAATGAAGAATTTGTCGATTCCTATTGAGGAACAACAGGTAAAATTTTAATCGTTCATATTAAATTTTAATCGTTCGTTAAATATTAGTCTTTTTTTATATTTTTCTGATTGAATATTTTCGGTATGCAGAGAATACTGTTAGAGTCACTTACACGAAAAAAAGTTACATCGAGAGGAAGAGGCCAACAACATACTGAGGCCTCGGGAGAATCACAATCAGATGGCTTTGTTTGCACATCAGTTGATGGCCATGTTTTTACATTAACAAAATGATAGAGACGTAATTCCCTTAACATTCTAAGTAGGGTTGAATACATTTTGAATTAGCATATTGAATTGACATGTGGTTGTTGCGCTTGCAAGGACTTTCGACTACACGTGTGCTTCAAGGAAAGCATCACCAACTCACTCGGTACAATCTTGTGTAATTTTCGAATCTCAACAGCAATTACCACCATCAGCTCCAAGCGAATCCATTCAAACTCTGTCACAGTCCCCCAGTTTACACAATCAATTCATACCGCAACAAAATCCCGTTCAACAAGGTATGACTTCATTTTTTTTATTTCTTTAATACTTTTACATATTTTATAGTAATTACTAATGACTTGATTCTTGATGTTCAAATTTGATAGAAATCATGTCTTCTACTCAAAATCTACAAACCACACCTACTCAATCAACCCCGCAACTTCATTTCAAAATTCCGACAAGAGGTTCAGGACAAAATACCATTGGTAAATGCATGCCATTGATTCCAGCCCCTAGCAGGACACTAAACATACCCTCCTCATTCACTATTCTGATGCTTTCTCTCGCTAGTTGTCCCATTGCAACAGGGCAATCAGTTTTGAATCAAATAAATTTAGATGAAGATTATTTGGGCATTGATAGTAGTGACCCATTTGGTTTTTTCAACACACATGATATGATCCAGGGACAACAGGTATATTTCCATCTCAATTTACTTTTAAATTTAATTAAATTTTCAACATTTCAATTTCAATTTTAATATGAATTTCTATTATTGCTTTTAGGATCAACACAGCCATAAGGAAAAATATGCAACAGACGTTGATCAAACTAAAAGCCACCATACTTCTCCTTCAAAATCATCCTCTTCTGATACAGATAGTGATGAATTTCCAACATTTCCTTTGGAAAACTTGATTGGTATGATTGTCAATCCCACATTAATGAATTTATCACACCTCAAATCAGTGAGCTCATTCAATGGGAGAGACGGGAAAAAGTATTAATATCTGAGATAGTAAGTCGTCATGATAACCACTGGCAAAGAGAGAACTTATTTGCAACAGTCAAAAATCAACCTGCGAAGATGGATGCATTATTCTTCAGAGCTAAAAGTGGGACTATCGCATATAACACACCTATAACGACAATATTTTAGATAAAGTATTAAACAAATTGGAAAATATTAGTGCTGAGGCCCAAGCCTATTTCAATAAAGGGTCTAAGGACAAGGAAATGGCGGGAATTGCAAATGCTGAAAGAGATAGACCTATCATAAGTATAATCGGTTTGAAAATAGAATTTTTATTAAGTTCAATTAAAATTATTTTTTCAATATTTAATTGACCCTACTCTTTTTGTTGCAGCTGAAATATGAAATTTAAAGAGTCAAGCTAAGGTGTTACAAGCTCACTTGGAAACGGCCAAGAACAGTTTATCCGCAGCAATTAAGATGAAAGAAAATATTGTTTTGGTTAACAAAAAAAATAATACACTTAAGCGGATAATTAAAGAGAATGGCTATGACCCTGAGATTTTATTCAAATCAAAGGTAGCGGTAGATCCTTCTTTGACATCCCATGGAGATTATATAAAGGAAGAAGAAGCAATCATCAAGAACCTAGAAATGACTGCTGAGGATCTGATTAGTTCAGGGATAATTGAGGGAAGTAATACAGTAGGGTCTAGTGAAAATGTTAAGGATTGAGACTTGAGGATTGGGGAACCTCAAAATTGATACTTGAATATTTGTTTAATTTGAAGAATGAAATTTGATACTTGAATATTTGTTTAATTTGAATTTTTGATTTAAACTTTATGCAATATTATCTCTCTTTGCAATGATGGTCATAATTACATTTATCATTAGATGTGGATGTCTCGATAATGAAATTAGAGTAGATGTGGTTAAATTTATTATCCAATTATTCATTTGAATGTTGATAATGAAGTTAGAGAAGATATGGATGATGATGAAATATATGTATAATCATGATTCATGGATTTAAACTTTATGCAATATTATCTCTGCTTAGAAGTGGATGTCTGGATAATGAAAATAAAGTAGATGTGGTTTACAATGTGGATAGTGAAATTAGAGTAGATATGGATGATGATGAAATATATGCATAATCATGATTCATGGATTTAAATTTTATGCATATTATCTCTACTTAGATGTGGTTTAACATGTGGATAATGAAATTAAAGTAGATATGGATGATGATGAAATATATGCATAATCATGATTCATGGATTTAAACTTTATGCAATATTATCTTTGCTTAGATGTGGATGTTTGGATGATGAAAATAAAGTAGATGTGGTTTAACATGTGGATAATGAAATTAGAGTAGATATGGATGATGATGAAATATATGCATAATCATGATTCATGCCACATGGATTTAAACTTTATGCAATATTATCTTTGCTTAGATGTGGATGTCTGGATAATGAGAATAAAGTAGATGTGGTTTAATATGTGGATAATGAAATTAGAGTAGATATGGATGATGATGAAATATATGCATAATCATGATTTATGGATTTAAACTTTATGCAATATTATCTCTGCTTAGATGTGGATGTCTCGATAATGAAAATAAAGTAGATGTGGTTTAACATGTGGGTGATGACATCTTATATTTTTGATGACATTATAATGGATCGTCTATTTATTCATTTAGAATGTGGTGTTATGTGGAAATAGGATGTGGATGTGGATGATAATGATAATTTTATCATGAAAATTAAGAATGTGGTGTGACAGATACATCTTAATACAGTAAGGGTTTCTTCTCTATCTTTTAAATTTTGAACTCTTTAATATAATATATTATTTTATTCACTTTTAAATTCAAACCTTCATATTGAATTGAAACAACAAAGCTCAAAGGAAAAAAAATCTACTTCACATTTAAAACTATGGCTAAGATATGTTTTAAGGTACCTCTTGTGTTCTTGAGCAAGCTAAACGACCTTCGATTCTCGGGAATTCAACACGAAAAATGGATAAGGATTAGAATAAAAATGGGTGAGTTTCCTCATAATCTCAGTCCCAAGAAGCGAGAGCTTCCTTGGATGGATGTCAACTCACGTTTTTCATAAATATCAATGAAATGAAGAGATTAAAATGTAGAATAAATGTAAATATACATACCTGTAACAATATTCGACAATAACTACAGATCAAAAATAGTCGCAGTCAATATTTGCATCTACATAATTATAATGGTATTAATGTAAAACTATAAACAATTAAATTAGATTCTATTTATATGAAATTGAATAAATAAGAACAGTTAAAGTGTAATGTCAAGGTGATACCTATTTAAAGATGAAATAATCCATTTTCAATAGCTTCTTTGTATTGAATATTTGCATCCACAAAGTGTGAAGATGCACCACTTACAGTCTCATTGTTGAGATTACTTGGACTTGTAGCAATATTATTTACACCTCTTCTTTTGACAAGGGAATTCCAGTGTGCAATAGCTCTGTCAAAAGGAAAGGTTTCCAAAGAGTAGTGAGAAACATAACACCTTAGGCAACTTTTGAGATTTGTATCCAACCTGTTTCTCATTTTTTATTTAATAAAAGATAAAGCACCGAAAACTCTTTCATCCTCCACGGATCCCAAAATCATTGTTTGGCACAGCTTGTAGAACCGAAAATATTCACTAATGTCTTCCTGTAACACACTACTTTTGTAGATTTTTTGCCAGAGCCTTGTAATAGCACCACTCTCTAAAGGTTCGGCTAAGAGTTTATACTGTGACCTCATTGTCATTGCAAAATTAGTTGATTGAGTCTTTATTAAATCAACATTTAGTATACCTTTTATTTCAATACCCTCAACCTCTGATGTCCAATATTGTACCCATGTATTTCTAAAAAATCTTACCTATAATATCAGCACGACCACCTTCTGTATTCCAAAACTTTGGATTCATCACACCCATGGCTTCAAGAATTTTGTCTTGGCTGAAACGTTCTCTAATTTCTGATGCTAAGGATTCTGCAATTTTTCTTAGTTTTATTCTTGTTTCAACTACTACAAAATCAAATAGATTTTGCGTCACAGGAACTTCTTCTTTTTCTATTGATGTAACATCTTTACTTTTTTGTAGAATGTGCAGTGGTATCTCTTTCCCTCTAACATGGAAACAGAGGTGATCATGGATGTTAAATCTCAAAAATTTATTGGGATGGTTAAGATCCAATAATTTTTTCCAGTTATCAAATACAGGTTGGGAAGTGTACAAGGCATCAAGACTCATACATACCATTTTTCTCATATGTATAAAATCAACAATATAGGTTAATCTACCCTGTGCATGTTTCATCAATGTATTGATCTCCTGCAGCATTGGAAGAATGCCTACCAATGTAAGCAATGTCTCCAAATTAGTTAGACGGAACAACAAGTCCCACGCCCTGTCAATTTCATGATGATATTTTTGTATGAAACCAACCAATGAAGGATACTCCTCACGCACTCTGCATGTAGGCTCATACAACAAAATCCACCTTGTCTCAACATCCTTCAGAATTTTTTTGCCATCTGTAATACCTATGGAAAATTTCTGAAACTCGAGAAATCACTTTGGGCTGCTTGCGATATAGGCGTGCAGTTCTCTTATAAGGTCTTCTACTTTTGCAACGTTTTCGTATTTGCTAATGATTTTATATGCTAAATTCATTATGTGAGCCATACAATGAATTACTAGCATATAAGGAGCGACTGATGTTTGTAATCGAACACATAGCCCAGTTCTATGACCTTGCATTACTGATGTCCCATTTGCTCCCACACATACCAACTTCATTGCAATTTCATTCGCAGTCATGCCAGCAATTTCTTTCAAAAGAGAAATAACTAGTTTATATAGATTTTCTGCATTGTAATTTTGAACCATTTTCTAAACACCCAATAGGTGCAGACTCCTCATATGATTTTCTAAAGTGTAAAGATGGATGTATACCCATGCGTTTTTTTCAACAGCAGTCACTTCATCAATTGACAAAGATATGAACTTTGCATTGTTTACACACTATTTTAAATCTTCCTTCTCAATCATAGCAAGGCATTTAGCCATTTCCCATGCACTGTTGTCTAACCAGTGAGACTGGGGAACATTCTGCATTCCATTATATTGATACAAAGGTTTGAAATCAATGAAATCTGAAATTGGTCTTCCTTTCTTAAGGATGTGGAATAAAGTAGAAAACTGTATGAGTTTAGCACGCAAATTTGATTTATTCATCTTACCAATTTGCGTTGTGATCGTTCCACCATTTTCTATGAGAAGTCTGCATCTTTTCTAATCAGCTTCATATTCTACCGCATATTTCACATGCATGCATTCTTTTTCAGTTTTCCATCTGTGTTTTTATTTTCTGGCCATCTTCCCCAGTTAAAGTGAAATATTGTTTTCCACAGTGTTTTTCAATTGTGTCCAACTTTAGTTGCATTTTTTTCTACCTTCCCAATTTCCACATACATATTGTACATGTAAATTCTGATGAAATTTCTTCAGAATTAGCTGGCTCTACAGGTTCAATAAATGGAAATTTCTAAGCCCAGTCAAACGTGTATGTCCTCCCAAGCATCCACATATTCTTTTTCGTATTCATAGTTTTACTTTTACGTGTAGAGCTTTCAGGATTATCACGATCATCAAGTTTCCTTTTCTGTGAACCACTAGTTGCATTTGGCACTCCTGGTTGCACAATATCTTAGAGTTCTACCTGCACTACTGGAATATCTTCAAGCCCTGGCATGGTATCATTATAGGTTTCATTTGGCTGATACTGAGTAGAATGCATGTCCACTTTAATAACACCTTCCACGCAGTCTATGCTCTGATTGATTTCAGTGGGAGCTCTATGGGTGCTGGCGGTTACTGTATTTGAACCAGCAGAGTTTCCAAAATATTTTAACAGAGACTTTTGAGTTTTTTTTGTAACTTGTTCAGTATTGTGATCACTAGCAGCTTCCATTATTCCCTGTCGTTCACCAACAGAGTTCAAACGAATCTGGTGGCACATCAACAACACTATCTACTGTCGCGCGTCAAAAGTTTTTTCTTGTTACCTGTCAACAAATCCATATTTTCACCTATCAACAGACCCTGCTTATCGCCCATCCGCAGATCTTGCTTGTCACCCGTCAATAGATCCTGCTAGTCACCCGTTCGCAGATCCTTCTTGTCACCCGTCCGCAAATCCTTCCTTTTTCCCATCCACAGATCCTTCTTGTCACCTGTCCACATATCTTGTTGTGTCCACCGATCCTTATCGCCCATCCACACAGCCTTCTTGTCACCCATATTGGAATCTTTTGCTTCGCAAGTTATATAATACCATGTAATGAGTTAGCAACTAGTGTTCTACCCAGCGAATAATATAGGATTATATAGGGGATATTATAAAGAGGTAGGTGAAGTTGACCCCTAAAAAAAATTAAACTTTAATTTTTAGGCGAACATGTCATTGACCCGCGCCAAAAAATTGCCTTTTCACTTTTTTACAAAATGGAATATTTGGCATATTACAAATATTTGCCACTAAAAAATCCCTGGATAACATGTCTCGGAAGGTACATAACAGTGAATGGCACTAAAGTTTCTCAAAAAACTCTTTCTTTAATATGAAGTCTAGGATGTAGAAGTGTGCTCTAAGTGTTATAGTGAGTTATGTGAACTTAAAGGTGAGTGTTTGTTTCTTTAATTATGTTTAAGAAGTATTAAAGGATGTTTATTCTTATTGAATATGGAATAATAAGGTTAGGGGATTACCAAGACTGTGAAGGAGAAAAAAGTGCTCTTCTTGTGACAGAGCTAGCTATAAGTTTTAGTCAACGTTGAAGATTGTAATAGTATCCATCAGGACAAAAAGTACAATATTGGAATGTTAAGAGGATTTGATTCATACTCGAGGTGTCTCTAGAAGTGCTCACTCTTCATGAAAGAGGAATGAAGACTTATCATGACTGGAATTTTGTAAAAATACAAGTTACAGGTCAGATAATTATTTACTCAATTGAAATATGATTTATAGGGTCTCAAGCAAGTAAGAAGATGTTTAAGATGATTACAGGATCTTCTTGTTAGAAACTAGAACACTGGGAGGGGGGTGAATCAATGTTCAATTTAAATTTTTAAGCCAGAGGATTAGTCACTTAACTAGCAAAGCAAATTAACAAAGCAAAATAAATCACACACACACACATAAGACAAGTATTTTAAGTGGGAAACCCAATTAGGGAGAAAATCCACTGAACCAAATCACTATACAGCTCTTGGTTACAAAAGTGTTGATCTATAACTCAACTAATGAAGCACCAACTTCAGTTCAAGCACCCACTTGAACATTTTGCAAGCTCCAAATTGCTATAAAGCACCAAATTTCTAATTTGAATAAGCTATAACTCAGTAATTACAAATAAATAATGATCACACTTCAATTTGATGCTAAGTATATATGATAATGACCATAGATTAGTAATCTTCTTTGTAAGAAACCTCTTATGTTATCTTGACTTCTTTAGCATGCATGTTTTATCTTCAATTCAATGAAAATACTTTCACTATTTTTCCCTGATTACTTTTTAAGTATCTCCAATATTTGTAGTCTGTATATATTACTGATTCAAGCTTCAAAATCACAATTTTAGTTTTCTTGCACCCATTGTTGTCACTCTCCCACACCTCAAAACTAGTATATGTTTCAGTCTCAAAAACTCCCTGATCTTCACTATATGCTCATACCTCTATTTTTGCAATTAAATCAGAAGCACAAGTTTGTTCATACCACATAATTCATGACACACATCATTCTCTTATATCACACAATTATCCTCTATATATCTCTATATTTCTATATAATATTTCAACTAATATTTCAACATCTTTAAGACTGCATCTCTGACTGTCCATGCTTAGTTTTTCTATCTATTTTTCTTATCACATTCCTTTCATATATAATATACCAACTTCATACATCACATCCACTTTTTCTAACTCTCATTGCAAGATTACTTCGAGCCAACTCTTCATATTTCTAAACTGACCTCTTAGACTTGGAGACTCAATAATGTCTTTTCATCTTACCTAGCAAGTTTAAGGGTCAAGGCCATCTAAAGAGACAAGAATTTGTCTTTTTAACTTCTTCATAGATTTGGGAGCATGTTTGAAGAACTAGAGCTCAAAAGATACTAATCAATTTCACCAAAACTAGCACAAGTTTGAACTTAGAAAGAACAACTTTGTATGATCTTCATTCACTATCCAGCTTCATGTGTTTCATCCTTTCCACTGAACTTCAAGAAATTTCATTCTTTCCATTGAGCTTTGGGAAATTTAGTTCCTCATAAGCATTACAAATATCAATAAAAGCTTTGAAATAGTTTCACATTGCTTAGAGAATACTCACAAAGCGAAACTACACGGAAATACTAGGCAAATGGATTCTGCACAGAGGAATGTTGATAAAAAATGGTTTGATCTTTGCACTGAGATTAGTCTTCAACATTTATACAATGTTCTTTGGATCTTAAACCAACCATCTACAACATTTTCTTTGCAAAGAACCTCAAGCACCCTGATTTCACAGTCAAGAATGACTATATGAACCACTGTTGTGAGTTTATTCCAATATAAACGAGCTCCAAGATTATTCAAGTTATTATTCATGTTTTTCATGCATAATAACATATAAAAACCATTGTTCAAACAATTTAATACTTGTTTTTTAATGGATTTATTGAAAGCTCCAAAACAACAACCCTGCACACCATTTTCACGGCCTCACGAATTTATGTCAGATCATTCTCACTCCATACCCAATGAAATGTATCCATTCCTTTTTAAAATGAAGTGTTTCATGTCATTAGAGATTAATCTAAAATTCATTGCATTTGGTTTGGTAAGAAATTTTATTCGAGAAAAACTCTATCCCAAAAACCCTAGGCAGAGAAATAGAACTGTGTAAGCCTGAATGAAGAAAAAATTTGATATATCCTTCAATAATAAATGAAATTCAAAATTTATTTCTTTTGAAGCTTCATAGAATCATCCTTCATCTTTCCCAATCCATATCCAAGCATGAGACACCTCCATATGCTCCCAGACATCAAGAATTGCAAGGTGCAGACTGGTAAGAAACCAGTGTTCTTGGTAGTGAGGAAATTTAGGTTAAATTTATTACTTCTTGAAGCTTATTGAAGACTTAAAAGAGAATTGACACCATATATGGGTGATCTAGAACACCTATGAGCTCATAAATAACAATTAATAAATTCATTTCACTAATTTTGTAGACTAGTGCCATGAGCTTGCCTTCAAAGCACTATCACACGAGCACAAAGACCAACAACTTCATTATTTTCCCAAAATATCTTCATGAGTAAAGTACATGATTTCACTAACACTTTCATCTGAGGGAAAAAAACTTGTTTAAGATCAAACTTTCATCCTTGAATTTAAAGACAACTTAGTCATATGCCAAAGTGTGAGCAATACAAGACTCCAAGAGTCCAGATAAGCCTAGGAGGAAGAGTTTACTAAAGAAGCAACAACATATTTACACAATAATAATTATCTATATATTACTTTTCACAATACAAGGGCTATTATATATCCAAAAGAATATGCCTCCTAATAAATAGGGATGTGTTACAACAAATAACCCAGAATACTATTCACATGTATAACAATACAACAATATATTTCAAAACATAAATGGAGCACTAAAAAAATAATTTCCTAACATTCTCCCCCCTTAGAGTGAACTTAGGAGAAAAACAATCACACTTTTTTTGTAGCTTTCCACCCTTCTGTGCTCATGATCTGGATGGTTTTTCAGGACAACCAACAACCTCAATAAGGATGGTTTTACTGGATAGCCAACAACCTCAACAAGGACGGTTTAACAGGACAACCAACAACCTCAACATATAATGACATACTAGATAAATTTGACAATAACAATACAAAATAACATATGATGAGACTCTTGATATTAAGGACACCAATATTATATTCAATGACATTATTTCATTGAATGAATATATTCATAAAAGAACAAACTAGACTATGTCTATGACTTGACCGATCAAATGACAAACCATTCAATTGCAAGATATTAACACCTAAAAGGAAGTTGCGGATGATGAACCAAATCATATATGGACGTACCAAAGGTTTGTAGTAGATGTATCTAAATTTTTGCCGCAGTTGATAGTTGTATACACACTAATGGTTGGTAGTTTGAATATGATAATTGTGCATGAATATCATTCAATCTACTAGATAACAATCCATAAATCCCAATACCTTCCTGCATGTCCAGGTTTATACCGATTTCCACGTTCTCTAAAATAATTTGTTGTTCTCTCAGACTACCACATTGGAGATTTAAAGGTGAAATGTTTTATCAGAACATATGGAATTACTTGTTTCTTCAAACAATGTCAAAATAGCCGATGTCGTGACTAGAGACTGCCAATTGCGTAGATGGGTCTGTCGATTTTCTGAAAACAAGACCTTTCAAATATTTAAGTCACCACTTCAGCATAGATGTTTCACGAATTCAAATGGCTCACAAGATTTTCAATTGGATGGATGTCATGGATAGATGTCTATCGACCATGGAAGTGAAAATAGTAAATCAAATTCAATTCTCCATGATTCTTTCTCCTAGGACGCTAAACTCCACGAAAATACAAAGAAGAATGTACACAAACTACATAGTAGACATATCCAAGTAGCCGATACAAGACTTTTATGGCACACATGGCCTCAAACCAAAAAACATAGTCTGATCTGGAGATGTTTGATGATGAACACAACATGGAGAGAAAGATCGAGTGGTTAGACTCTCATCATGAAGACGGTTAGGAATGGACTACTCTGATACCAAATAAAGACGCAACAACAAATTTACACAATAATAATTATCTGTATATTATTTTGCACAGTACAAAGAATATTATATAGCCAAAATCATAGTCAAACCACCTTCTAATAAATAGGGAGGTGTTACAACAAATAACCCGGAATACTATTCACGAGTATAACAATACAACAATATATTACAAAACATAAATGGAGTACTAAACAAATAATTTCCTAACATTTACACCATGAGATTCACTTATCAACAACTCTAGCTAATCAAGCATCTGGAATTAGATTTGTGAAGAAGGTTTGAGCCTTTGCTATTAACATTTCACTGCTATTTAGCTTTGCACATGACTGTACCAAACAAACTTGAGGGGACAAGCTTGCCATTGCATGACTACTAAAAGATTTACATTAGAGACTCACCTTGAAACTTGTGTTTGACCTCATCTGAGCTTGAAGGGATTTTTTGAGGTTCCTTGTAGTATCCAACACTCAAAAATCTGATTAGAAGACAAAAACACTCAACTTGATCTTTGAAGGCTCAAAACACATGTCGCGAAAGAGAAAACTCGTGTCGGTAAAATGCTTATAACTTTCTTGAAACACATCCAAATATCCTAAAAAAATTTGCACCATCTCAAGAATGGAGTACTCTATAAAAATTTCTTCCATTATTTATTCAAAGGAAGCCCTATAATTTTCCTTGATCATTAAGAAGCCAAGAAGCTTTTTATTTAGCTTCTAAAAAACTTGTTTGAGTAAAACAACCATAAATTCTACACACTTTCTCATAACCTGACGAAATTTGGCATGAATCTTCAAAACTCACCATAATACATGGTAAATAAGCCCATTTTCTATAGGTATGCCTGAGTTCTCCTATTCCATATCTTTTACCTCTACTCGTACTGTTTGTTCTCAAGACCAACTTCTGTGCAACTTCAAAATTTGACTCTTGTGGCTAATTTGAGCCTAATTGTTGTTCATACATGCTGGAAACACTATTCCAAGGCTGATATCATGCTCCTATACACGTTTCATGACCTACACCAACTCTTCACTCCTTATCAGATATGAAACATACCTAAATGGCCCCAGTTTGGACTTCAACTTTCCTGAAGCTACCTGAAACCACCTTTAACTACTGAGCACCATTGAATACCGCATGATATGCATGTTATTGCACTCTCCCTTTATCATTAATTCCATTTACATAAATGACAACAACCACTAATGCAATAGGGTGAAACAATGTCCCCCTTTGTCATTGAAGGCAACCCACTGAAACTTGATGGCAAACTGTTATGCTGACATTCTCAGACCATGAAACAAGTTTCCAGCACACTCTCTCCCCCTTTGACATCTATGAAAAAGATGCACAAGCACAACAAACTAATTAGATTGGAAAAAATCAACAAAAATAGAGTATTCTCATACCTTGCAGGTACTCCCCCTGGGAAAATGGTGTTCTCTTGACTGAAGGGATACATATTTTTTGTAATTATTATTTTATTCAACACACACAACCTTCCTTCTAAGGCACAAAATGAATAAATCATGATAAATCAATATTATTCTATTGTCTTTACTTGACCACTTATTGTGTTCTTGGAATTAGGAAACCAACTCCCCTTGTCTGGACTAAAAAAGAGCCCTCTTGAAGCAACTTTGGCACATAAGTTTCCCCTATCCTTCTGAGACATTTAATGACTTTTAGGGGCTAAAGTTACTCCCAATTTATGTCTGAGCTGCTCAAAACTATCTCTAGGCAATGTTTTAGTCATTATATCAGCCATCTCTTCTTTTGTGGATACATGCTCAAGCTTGATTTTCTTCTCATTGAATTGTTCTCTTAGAAAATGATACTTTATGGGTATATGTTTTGTCTTTGAATGCAACACTAGGTTCTTTGAGACACTGATAGCACTTGTACTATCACAATAAAAAGGAATTGGCTCTTCACATTCCACCTTGTAATCTTCAAGTGTTCGTTTCATCCACATTACTTGAGTATAACAAATAGTTATTGCCACATATTTTGCTTCACAAATGGAAAGAGCTACAAGAGACTTCTTCTTACTTGGCCATGAGACAAGACACTTTCCAACAAAGAAAGCTCCACCTGTTGTGCTTTTTTTGCCATCCAAGCTTCCTTCCCAATCTGCATCTTTGAATGCCTTAATATGAAATTGTTATGCCCTTAACCTATTGCTTGTATTAGGATATGAGTAGCCGACTTGTGGCTTACCATATCATTTTATTATATCATTTATACTTTCTTATGCTTAATAGGTCAGCTTGGGTGATGGCCATAACATATGAATAGTATATATAGAGGATTGTAGGTAGTAGTTCATTATCATTGGAGCATTTGAGTCTTATTATATGGTTTGGAGGTTGCCCCCTCGAAGTGGCGAAGCTATTACAATTGCATATTGAGATCATTATTCTAAAATATTGTGTTATTTGGTATTATATTTCTACTCATAATCTGAATTATACTAGTAATTTCATTACAAGTGGTATCAGAGCTACGATCTGGGCCAAAATTAGGGTAAAAACCCTAATTTTTTGTTTCTGCAATATATTTTGAACCAAAGCGAATTGGTGGGAGATATTTTTACCAGAGTTGCGAAACATTTCAAGTAAGGTTACCTGAAAATTTTATACTTTTTTTATTTATTTTACACAAGTTATTACAAATTTAGGTTTTTTCATAAAATTGCTCCCTAGGGTGCAAATTGTGGAATTTTTTCAAGTTCTTTACATTTTCGGAAAGCTTTAAAAAATAGTATTAGTATCTTCTCTGTTTTTTTTCTTGTTTAGCTGAATTTTTATTAAAACCCTAAACCCTAAGGTTCGATATCATGGCGGGGCCTTCCAAAAGAGCAAAAAAAAATTTTTCTTGTTTAGCTGAATTTTTATTAAAACCCTAAACCCTAAGGTTCGATATCATGGCGGGGCCTTCCAAAAGAGCAAAAAAAAATCTGGGTACTCCGGGTAAAACCCTAGATAAAGATGAGATAGTGATTGAAGAGATGGATTCAAAAGGGGTAAATATAGATTCCTCAACACTAGGGTTTACTTCAGTTGATCATAAGGTGAGTCAACTTGAGTATGAGCTGCGAAATGTACAATTTGAGATGGCCTCTAAAGGAGACATAGCCCAAATAAATCATCAATTGGATGATATCATGCAACATGTAAAGGGTAAACAGTATGGCCCAAATCCATCCCATGTCAACCAAGGAGGATCTTCAGTTCAAAATCATGGACAAAATAACCATGTTGGATCACTTTTCCATCCCAATCAGAATCCAACTTATTCGCAACCATGAAACATGATGCCGAAAGTGGATATGCACAAATTTGATGGTAAAGATCCCCTGAATTGGATAAATCAAATGGAGAACTTATTTGAGTTACATCAAACACCATCAGGACAAAATGTGACATTGGCATCCCTATATCTTAAACTAGACCAATTCGTTTGGTATCGATGGTTATGTGCTTAGAGGCAGAAGAATGGTCTTGGTGTCACTTGGACAATTTTTACTGAGGAGTTGCAACTGCACTATAGTTCCAGTGTTTCAGAGAACTACTTTACTCAATTAGCAAAGTTAGGACAAATAGGATCAGTCAAAGATTATGTGCATCAATTCCAAAACCTATCCTTAAGGGTGGAGAATATACCAGAAGAGAATTTGAATGACCTATTTCTTGGGGGTCTTAAGGACCACATCAAGCATGAGGTACGTATGTTTAATCCACTCAAGTTTTCTGATTCTATTATCATGGCACGTCGAGAAGAGGAAAAAGTTATTTGTAGTAGGAGGTTGCCTTTCATTAACACCAAAGACCATAGTATCTCTTCCCCTTCATTTTCTAGGCCAATTAGACTGACTCCTCACCAAATGGAAGAAAAGAGAGCAAAAGGATTATGCTTTAATTGTGATAGAAAATATGGACTGGGACACAAATGTGATGAGAAGAAGTTGTTCTATATTGATGGAGGTAATGAGGATGATGAGGATGCTGAAATTATAGGAGAGGTTGAGGAACCAGTAGAAGAGGAAGTAGAGGATCACTAACCTACAATTTCTTGCCATGCATTTTCAAGTATTATTACTCCTCAAACACTCAAGGTTATTGGATATCTCAAAAAAACAGAAGGTGATAGTGTTGACTGACTCGGGGAGTACTCATAACTTCATAAATAGTAAGTTAGCTACCCGCCTCAATTGTTTTATTTACCCAGCTCCATAAATGCATGTTATGATTTCGGATGGTGGGACAGTCTAGTGCACAGGAAAGTGCCATAGTATTAAGCTTTACATGGGAGACTACATGTTAGACTCACCTATGTTTTCTATTTCTATGGGAGGGGCAGATATTGTTTTGGGTGTCCAATGGCTCACAACCTTAGGTACTATAGAGATGAATTTCAAAGAATTGTTCATGTGATTTCATTTAGATGGAAGGAAAATACAATTGAATGGGATGGTAGCTAAGTCTCCACAAATTATTAGCTCTCATCAGATGCAGAAGGTTCTCAGAAAAGGAGTAGATGGATTTATAGCAAAGTTATTTTCCATAGAAGTACAAAATACAAAGTCTTCAATGCCACCCGATCTTCAGAAGATTGTCGATGCTCACTCATCTGTTTTTGATGTAATTCCAAAGGGACTACCACCAGTTAGGGATCATGATCATGCCATTTAGTTGATTTTAGGGAGCCAAACACCCAACATCAAACCATACAAATACCCATATTCCCAGAAAATTGAGATACAGAAAATGGTTCAAGAAATGTTGAAGGCAGGTATCATCAGGCCTAGCCAGAGTGCCTATTCTTCCCCAATGGTCATGGTATGTAAGGATGAAACATGGAGGATGTGTCCAGATTATTGAGAACTCAACAAGTATACCATCAAAGATAAGTTTCCTATTCCAGTAATTGATGATTTACTTGATGAATTGCATGGTGCTATTTATTTCACAAAATTAGATCTTCGTTCGGGGTACCATCAAATTAGAATAAAAGAGGAAGATGTTAATAAAATAGCTTTCAAGACTCATGAGGGCCATTATGAGTTTTCGGTAATGCCTTTTGGTCTTACAAATGCGCCTTTAACCTTTCAAAGCTTGATGAACATTGTTTTCAGACCATTTTTAAGGAAATTTGTATTAGTTTTCTTTAATGACATATTGATTTACAGTAAGACATGGGAAGAACACTTACAACATGTAAATAAAGTGTTGGAAGTTTTGGAGAAACATACTCTCTATGTAAAGCCATATAAATGTTCTTTTGGTGTACAAGAGGTAGAGTACTTGGGTCACATTGTATCCCATGAAGGCGTCAAAGTTGATCCTCAAAAGATCAAAGCTATGGTGGAATGGCCAAGGCCTAAAACTCTCAAAAATCTTTGTGGGTTCCTAGGACTAACAAGGTACTACAGAAGATTTTTGAGGGGATATGGTAGAATAGCAACCCCACTCACTGCATTGCTAAAGAAGGATGCCTTCCATTGAACAAACTTAGACACTAAATCCTTTGAGCAGTTGAAGGAAGCCTTGTGCAGTACCCCAGTTTTGGCTACTCCCAACTTCTCAAAAACCTTCATTGTTGAATGTGATGCTTCAGGATCAGGATTGGGATCAGTTCTAATGCAAGAAGGAAGACCAATTTCATTTGAGAGTAACCAATTCAAAGTAAAAGATCTACTCAAACTGGTCTATGAGAAAGAAATGATGGTTATTCTTCATGCGGTCAAGAAATGGAGGCCCTATCTCATGGGTAGACACTTCAAGGTAAAAACTGATCATAATAGTCTTAAATACCTTTTGGAGCAAAGGTTATCATCTGAGGAACAACAAAAGTGGGTAACAAAAATGTTGGGTTATGATTTTGAAATCATATACAAAAAGGGTAAAGAAAATGTAGTAGCTGATGCGTTGTCCAGAAGGGATACATCCACAGATGCCTTACTATGTGGAATGTCCATGTTGACGGCCGATTGGGTGGATGAAGCAAGATTGGAATGGGATCAAGACAAGGATACACAATCTCTAATACAAAATATCAAGCAAGGATCTATGACATCTAACAAATTTTAGTGTAAAGGTAATGCCCTATGGTACAAGGATAGGTTATACTTGAGCAAAGACTCTAAGTTGAAGCATAAGAATCTTGCAAAGCTACATGCCTCGCTTATTGGAGGAAACTCTAGGTTTTTGAAGACATATCATAGAATAAAAAGAGAATTATTTTGGGAAGGACTCAAGGGGGATGTACAAAATTTTGTATCAAAGTGTTTAGTGTGCCAACAGAACAAAGGGGAAACAATTAAGACACCAGGTCTGTTGCAACCCTTACCGATTCCTAGCCAGAGATGGGAGGAGGTCTCCATGGATTTCATCACCAGATTGCCTTGTTTAGAGGGTAAGAATGTTATTTTCGTGATTGTGGATAGGCTCAAAAAATATGCCCGTTTTTGTGCCCTATCACATCCATTTGCAGCTAGTACAGTCGCAGCTATTTTTTTGGAGACAGTTCAAAGGCTACATGGAACCCCAAAAATAATTGTAAGTGATCATGATCCTATTTTCACAAGTAATTTTTGGAAAAAATTATTTTCATGTTTGGGTACTTAGATATCTCACAGTTCATCTTATCATCCTCAAATTGATGGGCAAACGGAAGTGGTCAACAAATGCTTAGAGGGGTATCTACATTGTTTTGTATCAGATAAGTAGGAAAGATGGAATTAAATGGCTACCACTTGCAGAATTGTGGTATAACACATCTTTTCATACCTCTTCTCAAATGACCCCATTTTTATCATTATATGGTTACCATCCCACCTTCTATCACTTCCTCCTTGAGGGTGTTGCAAACTAAGGTCAGAGATGTTGAGGAACACATTTAACATCAACAACAGGTTTTGGTTTAGTTTGAAGGAGAATTTAGCATTATGCACAAGAACAGGATGAAACAACAAGCAGATCAACATCGTAGTGAAATACATTTTGAAATTGGTGACTGTGTTTTTGTACGTCTCCAGCCTTACAAATGGATGTCTCTAAAGAAACAGAAAAAGGACAACAAACTTGCTCCTAAATACTATGGCCCTTATCAAGTTCTACAGAAAATTGGAAGTGTTGCTTATAAACTAGAGTTGCCTCCATCTTCACACATACACCCAGTATTCCATGTTTCATGCCTGAAGAAGGTTATTGGATAGAAATTTGAAGCCCAGACAAAGCTACCAAAACTTTACAAGGAATGAAGAATCATTTTGGAGCCAGAGAAGATTCTATAAACATGTACTAAGAGGCTGAGAACCAGAGACATTAAGGAATATCTAATCAAGTGGAAGAATCTAAGCATAGGAGATGCCACCTAGGAGGATGAAGGTTTTCTGCAGCAACATCCAATATTATTCAACGTTGAGGACAACGTTGGTTTTAAGGGGAAGGGCATGCTACGCCCTTAACCTATTGCTTGTATTAGGATATGAGTAGCCGACTTGTGGCTTACCATATCATTTTATTATATCATTTATACTTTCTTATGCTTAATAGGTCGGCCTGGGTGATGGCCATAACATATGAATAGTATATATAGAGGATTGTAGGTAGTATTTCATTATCATTGGAGCATTTGAGTCTTATTATATGGTTTGGAGGTTTCCCCCTCAAAGTGGCAAAGCTATTACAATTGCATATTGAGATCATTATTATGAAATATTGTGTTATTTGGTGTTATATTGTTGCTCATAATCTGAATTATACTAGTAATTTCATTACAGAAATTCATCACACTTTGGATACCAAAGGTGATAATCTAATGTTCCCATGAGATACCTAAATATTATTTTCACTTCTAGAAAATTAGTTTCCTTTGGATCTTCTTGAAATCTTCCTACCAAACTAACTGCCTGCATAATGTCTAGTCTTGATGCCATGGAATACAAAAGGTTGCCTATCATGGACCTATATAAAGTCTGATTTACCTTTGGTGAATCATCTTCTCTGTTGAGTGTACAACCCATACTCATAGGAGTACTAACTGGTTTGTAATCATCCATCTGAAATCTCTTTAACATCTCCTTAACATACTTTGTTTGTGAAATGAATATTCCTTCCTTGTTCTGAAGAATTTTAAGTCCTAAGAAAAATGAAAGCTCTCCTAATATAGGCATTTCAAATTCATTTTTCATTACCTCATATAACCCATGTGACATGCTTTCATTATTACTTTCAAAAATGATGTCATTAGCATACATAACCACAATCAATAGGTGCTCGTTTTCTTCCTTAATGTACAAATTATTGTCTGCTACACCTTCCTTGAATCCTTGCTCAATCAAATACTTATCCAATCTATTGTACCATGCTCTGGGTGCTTTTTTAGCCCATATAATGCCTTTTTTAGCTTGTAAACATAGTCCAAATCATCAATAAGAGTAAAACCATATAGTTGTTCTATGTATACCTCTTCATTCAGGAGCCCATTAAGAAAGGCTGATTTCAAATCCATTTGATATACTTTAAATCATTTATGAGTTGCATATTCTAAGAATAGTCTAATAGCTTCCATCATAGCCACAGGAGAAAAAGTTTCATCAAAATATACTCCTTCTACCTATGCATAGCCTTTACAAACCAGCCTTGCATTATTTTTTTGTTACTTCTCCTTTTGCATTCAACTTGTTATTGAAGACCCATTTGGTTCCAATGGAATTCTTGTCTTTTGTCCTAGGTGCCAGCTCCCAAATTTCATTTCTCTCAATTTGGTCTAGCTCTTCATTCATTTCTTTTATCCAATGTTGATCCTTACTTGCCTCCATTACATTCTTTGGTTATATTTTGGACAAAAGAGCCATATCTTCTTGATTTTGAATATTTCTTAGCCTCCTTCTTATTTGAACACTTGCCTCTTTATTTCCTATGATTTGGCTTGAAGGATGATCTCTTTTCACTTTCCTGAAAGGTGCTTTGGTGTCTGGTCTCTCTTCTTCTTCACTCTCTTCCTCAGGTTCAACTTCTGAAATTTCTTCTTCATTATGATTTTCAGCAGCTTGTGGAGTTTCATTATGCTAACTTTTCATCTTCCTTGGGCATGATTCATCAACTCTAACATTTTTGCTTTCAATTTTTTTTCCTCTTGTTATAGCACCTATAAGTTGGTAGCTGAGTAACCCAAAAATATGTCTTCATCACATCTAAATTCAAATTTACCTAGATTTTATTCATCTCTCTTGATGTAGCATTTGCTTCAAAATACTCTGAGATTCTTCATATTTGTAGGCTTGCCTTTTGATAGCTCATATGTTGTCTTTTAATTGTTTATTCTAATTTGAGCTATGTTTTGTATGTACACTGTTGTACCTACTACTTCTCTCCATTAACCATCAGATAACTTTGCCTCATTTAGCATGATTCTAGCCATCTCCTGCACTATTTTATTCTTTCTTTCAACCACCCCATTTTGTTGAGGTTTTCTTGTAGCTAAAAATTTTCTTCCTATCCCATGTGTCTCATAAAATTCATCAAACTTAGATGACCAAAACTCTCCTCCTCTATCATTCCTTAAGCTCTTTATTTTGTAATTCTTTTCATTTTCAACAAGAGCTTTGAAGGTCTTGAACCTTTCTAGTGCCTCTAATTTTTCTTTCAAAAAAGTAACCCATGTCATCCTACTGAAATCATCAATTAACAACATGAAATGATAGTCTCTCTGTATGCTTTCAGTTCTAGTTGGTCCCATAAGGTCTGTATGAATCAACTCTAAAGGTTGTGTGGTGGAGTATTCTTTTCTTTTAAAACTTCTCTTTGTTTGTTTCCCATGGAGGTATGCTTTACAGAGTGTATTATTTAGTTTTTTGATCTTAGGCATATTTCTAACACACCCCATAGTACTGATTTTGACAAGATTATCAAATTTTAGATGTCCCATTCTTCATGCCAAAGCCAACTCTCATCCACTTTGCTTGAAAAACATTTTTCTTTGTTTACTTCCTTAAGCACATACATGTTGTTTTTGGTTCTTTTTGCTTTTCCTACCACCTTTCTTATTTCCCCTTTTCTTATGTCACAACCTTTATTAGAAAAAATAACAGTATAACCTTGTTTGCACATTTGACTGACACTCAGAAGATTGTGTTTTAAGCCTTCAACATACAACACATTTTTAGTTATAGTTTTTCCATTATCAAGACTTAACTTACCTTTTCTAACAATATTTGTTGATGTGTTGTCCCCAAATTTCACTATGCCAGAAGTATTTTCCTCTAAGGAGATGAATTTTCTCTTGTTCCCTATCATGTGACTAGAACACCCACTATCAATGTACCACTCCACATCTTCACTTTGTGAATGAAAGGTTTTTTGTGCTATCAAACCTTTCTCCTTATCACCTATATGATTTGATTTAAATCTGTAGACATTCATGTTCTATTGTGGAGGTATTTCATAACAAAACTTGGCAACATGCCCATACTTTTGATAATTATAACAAATCATCTCATCCTTGTTTCTCGCATGATAAAAATTCATGTGCCTACCATGACCTATAGAATACATCCTTGTGACAAAATTCATTACATGCAAAACAATATCCATAAAATGAATATGCGTACCTCATGGCATAGTGTCTCCTTGGATATTGTTTCTTCTTGAAATCGGATCTCTTGACTTTAGGAGGTTCTTCATTTGTCTTAGATATCTTTTTGCTTGCTGATTTTTCATCTTCTTTCTTCTCTTCATACCCCAAACCAAATTTTTCACTTGCATATTTTTTTGGCTCAAGAGATCACTAAAATGAGTAGTGCTCTTCTCAAACTTATGGTACATTTTCAGTTTTGTAGAGGTCTCATCTAACTGAGTTTGCAGCTGCTCCATATCACTTTTAAGCTTCAAATATTCTTCTTCTTTGACTTTGAAAGTCTCTTCAATTTTCTTTACATGTGCTTCAAACTCCTTGATTATTTCTTCATGTTCTTGAGATTCCTTTTTTCTGATTTTCTTCAAGAACTCTAATCTGGCATTCATATTCCTTTATCATGATTTTTCAGTTTTTGGTTTCTCCTCTTTTAATGCTTTAATTCATCTAGAGTGCTTATTAATTCAGTCTCAAGATTTACATTAGATTCTTCTTCATTTGAACTATTATATTGTCTGAAATTTTCTTTTTGAGTTGTTAGCATCAAATAATTCAATGGCCATAAACAAAGTCTTAGCTTACCTACCTTCATCATCATTTTCAGAGCTGATGGGGGTCACTAGACTGTGAGGAACTTGAACATTCTTTTGTATAGAAGTTTTTCTTATTTTTGAAGTACTTATTTTCCCACTTTGCTTCTTGTATATCTTCTTTTGTCTATTAGAGGATTCCTCATCTTATTTGTGTTTATTTGTAAATTTAGAAGTAAAATTACCAAATTTTCCACAACTGAAGCATTTGAATGGGAGTTTACCTTTGTATTTTCCTGAACCTCTCTTTAGATTCCTCACAAACATGGATTCTACTTTATCATCATCTATGTCCATGTCAGAATCAATTGCTTTATTCTTTTCCTCTGACTCTTTATCTACTTTAAAGGTTGTCTCCTTCTGCACTAATTTTGAATCACTTACTCTCATCTACATATGTAGTCAATATCCCATGAAGCTCATCCATATTCAAAGTAATCAAGTATTTTAGCTTCCTCTACTAGAGATACTCTGGAATCAAATTTTTGAAGACCAAGGGATATGAGAAACCTTATGTACAACCAAAATTTATTATATCTTCTCTTCTAAAGCATCTAATTTGATTTATGATTTCATCAACTCTCTATAAATATAAAGAGATATTCTCACCCTTCTTTCATCTTGATGCTGTCAAAATTGTACCCTCTATGTTGTGAATTTGGCTATTTTTTATCTTGTTATCTCCTTCTATAGATTGTAATTAATTTCCTCCCACATCCCTTTGGTTGTAGTACACTACATAAATTTTATAAACTCAGCCTCATCTAACCCACAAAGAATTGCATTCATGGCCTTATAATTGTATTCATCTTTTTTTTTTCCTATTGCATCAATGAGATGTGTTGTTGGAAAGGTATAGCCATTGTCGACTGATTTTCCAAATATCAAAATCCAAGATAGATAAGATAGGTTTTCATCCTGACACTCAAGAAATCATAGTTTGACCCATTCAATAAAGGTGCATTATAGGTGGATAAGCCACTAGCTTCTTGGTTTCTTTCCATAGTTGAATTTACTGGATCTCCCTTGAGATGCTAGACTCACTTTACCCAGGGCTCTGCTCTAATACCAATTGTTAGAAAATAGAGAACTGAGAGGGGGGATGAATTAGTCTTCAATTCAACTTTTTAATCCAAAGTATTAGTTCAATTTATTAGCAAATTGAAAAGTGACTCAAGAAATATAATATCATCACACACATATTACACAGGAGACAAGAATTTTTAAGTGGGAAACCCCAATTAGGGAGAAAACCCACTGAACCAAATGCACTATAAAACTCTTAGTTACAAAAGTTTAGTTGAGCTACAACTAAAATTATGAAGCACTAACTTCAGTTTAAGCACCCACTTGAAGCTAGTTTGCAAGCTCCAACTTGCTATAAATCACCAAATTTCTAATTTGAATGAGCTATAACTCAGTAATTACAAAGAAAGATTGATCAAACTTCAATTTGATGCTAAGTACATATCATAATGAACCTAGATTAAAAATTGAATTTGTAAGAAACCTCCTATGCTATCTTGACTTCTTTGGCATGCATATCTTCAATTCAATGAAACTATTTTCACTATTTTCCCCTTATCATTGATTTAGTATTTCCAATATCTGTAGTCTGTATATATTACTGATTCAAGCTTCAAAATCACTATCTCTATTTTCTTGCACCCACTATTGTCATTCACCCACACCACAAAACTAGTATATGTTTCAGTCTCAAAAACTATCTGATCTTCACTATATGCTCACACCTCTATTTCTGCAATTAAATCAAAAGCACGATTCTGTTTATACCACATAATTCATGACACACATCATTCTCTTATATCACACAATTATCCTATGTGTCTCTATATTTCTTTCCACTCTTTCAACTGATTTTTCAACATCTTTAAGATTGTATCTCTGACTATCAACACTCATTTTTTCTATCTATTCTTCTTATCACATTCCTTTCATATATATTTCCCTCAACTTCAAGTCAGAACATTCACTTTTACTAACTCTCATTACAATATTACTTTGAAATCCAACACTTCATATTTATAAACTAACCTTTTAGACTTGGAGACTCAAGAACGTATTTTCATCTTACCTAGCAAGTTCAAGGGACAAATTTTATCCAAAGAGAAAAAGTTGTATTCTTTAACTTCTTCATCGATCTTGAAAGCATGTTTGAAGAACATTTTATTACTCAAAAGAGTACTAATCGTAAACTTCCTCCAAGATTAGCATATGTCTGAATCTTGAGAAAGACACACCATTTATCTTCATTCACTTTGTCAAACTTCATGAATCAACATCCTTTCCATTGAACTTCTAGTTTTCAGTCTTTCGTGCACAAGAAAGGTTCAAAGATGATTTTGCAAAGAGTTCCTCATGAACATCCAAGGTCAATAAATCTCATATAAGGTTCTTTTTCAAATAATTTACATTGTTAGAGAATCACTTTCACAGAGAGAAATCTTGCACATGAAGACCTACAAACTTGTACAACTGGATTAACATACCTTCAGAGCTTGACACATGCTTGAAAAAAATAACAAGTTTGCACCTTAGAATGTGATTAATCTTCAAATTTTACTGTCAATGAAGTAACTTGAGCCTTACATGCAAACCAATGCACATCTGAACTAGTTTACTTTTGAGAGGCTCATCAAACCATGATTTTCTCAGTTAATGTGCTATTAAAGCTTGTATCCAAGACCTTTTCCAAAAATTACTCTTCATGTCTTCTTAACACCTAACCTTCAAAATATTTGAGAAACATTGATTTCTCAAAATTTAATACGATGAATTTGAAGAACACATTTAGGAAAGTTTTAAAACAGTTCAACCATGCAGCTACCATTCTGTATGAAATCCCAATTTTCTGCGCTAAAGGATTCTCACTTCCACACGCAATATCATTTGTCCAAATATTCTTTTTACAAATCGAAGCAGTGTATAGAGCTCATACAAAGATTGTTCTAAAATTTCATTGAATTTGGATGGGTAATAAAAATTTTCATATGAGGCAAAACACATTATCTAAGAAAACCCTAGGGCAACAGATGATAAATTGTGCAGGCCGTAATTGGAGAATAAAAAGTGATCTCACTTCAATAATAAATGAAATTTAAAAATTTCATTTCTTCTGAAGCTTCATATGAATTATACTTCCTCCATATTTCCAAACCAACCCCAAAGCATGAAGACCTTCCCTCCATATAGACTCCCAGAAAACATTCAAGAACCATTTATAGAGTGGCGAGACTGATAATAAAGTGATGTTTTCAAGTTTTAGAGAAGTAATTGGTTGACCATTTTTTACCTTTTGAAGAATTGTGGAAGACTTGAAAGACCTTTAAACCTTCCATGGGTGTATCTAACCACTTATGAGCTTCATAAATGTACAAATTGATCAACTTCATTTAACTAATTTTACAGACTTGTACCATAAGCAATGCCTTAAAATTATTATCAAAGAAGTACAAACTGTCCATACATGCTTCATTATTTTCCCCGAAATATCTTCATCAGTGAAGTGACATGATTGCACTAACACTATTCATTCTGAGGTGAGTGGTAACCTATTTAAGATCAACCTTACATACTTGAATGAAAGACAACTCAGCTCAATAGTGCTTCTAGTGTGAGCAATATAAGACTCCAAGAGTCCAGAGCAGTCTAGGGAGGAAGAGTTTACACCATGATATTCACTTGTCCTCAACAAATCCAATTGATCAAACATCTTGAATTAGACTTGTGAAGATATTTTTGATCCTTTGTTTATTAACATTTCACTACAATTTATCTTATGCACAAGACTGTAACAAATCAAACTGAGGGGCAAAGCTTGTCATTTCATGGACTTGAAAGATTTACTTTAGAGACTCTACATTTAAGAATTGTGTTTGACCTCATTATAAGCCTTGAAGTCATCATTTTGAGGTTACTTCTAAGAAATTTAGAAGTGATCAAATAGGACCTTTGAAGACAAAATCAATCAACTCTGCTTCCTTTCGAAGGCTCAGAACACATGTCTAGGAAGAGAGAAAAAGCATGCTTCGACTAAAGTAATAAGAACTTTCTTGAAATACCCCCCCTTGTCCTGGAAAAATTGTTTTTTCACATGGAATTACTAGGGAAATCTATATACAAAAATTTATTTTCTTTATACCATTTATCGTAAGGAATCCCTAATATTTTTTCTTGAGTGATAAGATGCCAGGCAGCCTTATAATGTCATTTTCCTAAAAGTCTTATTTGAGTACAAACAACTTTAATAACTTCAAAATCCCCATCTACAAAATATGATAAAATTTTACATGAAGCATTGACAAGAAATCCCTACTACATGGTCCATAAGTTTTTTTTAGCCATAGGTTTTCTTGATTGGATCTTCTGATTCCAATCTCATTTGCATCTGCTAAGAACTATTGCTAGTTCTGAAGAGCCAACTTTTATGTGCAACTGTGAAAAGTTGACCTCCTGTGGGTCAAGATGAGGCTTAGTATTAAACATACATGATCTAGATACACCATTCCAAATATTATTTTATCCTCTTATGATCACATTTCATGACTTGCACCAACTCTTCACTCCTTGTTAGGTATGAAACGTGTCTAAATGGCCCCAGTTTGGACTACAACTTTCCTACCTAAAACCACCTTGAACTACTGAGCACCATTGAATACCACCTGATATACATATTCTTGCACTCTCCCTTTTCCATCAATGCCATTGACATCAATGACAACAGAAACCAATGCAACAACATACAACACTTCTTGACTCAAGATGGAGTCTTAAGACTTGTTAATAGGGCTAGAAAATGTAACAAAGGAATTAGTGATTCTAGATAGAGTATAATTTGTGTCAGAATATTGAAATGTGCGCTACAATTTTTCTTGTCCCATCAGATTAGGGGAAGCAAGATTTTGTGCTCAGGATAATGAGTAAGATGACAAAGGTTGAGTTAAGAGTAATGAAAGATATATTTAGTTGATTCTTTTTGTTATTTTCTTCTTGATAAGATGTTGCAGGTCAATGGTGGAAAAATGATAACATCCTACAGGTCTGTAGGTGGTGCCTAAGGCAGGGAGAGTTAATCTTATCATGAAGAAACTAGTTTAGGTGCTATATGGTGTCTACATGTGTTATGAAGGCAGAATTACAAGTGTTTGCAAGGTATCTTCAAAGGAAAGTAAGTTTTTGACTCCACTTGCAAAATCTAATCCAAAGGAGACTGAAAAATCTGAGAAAATGATTTAGGGCTAGGTCAATGTGCTTCAGTTGTCTTTATGGCTTATAAGCAAGGTAAGGAGCCTATTTCTTACACTTTCTATTAAAGGTGGATGTAATGATCCTAGGGAAGTCACAAGTGGGTATTTCATAGAGTGATTGTGTTTCTAGGACACTGAAAAGCTAGTTCAAAAGTCATTGCAGGATCAGTTTAGGGAACCTTACCTCAAGCGTTGTGTGAAGTCAAGTTATTAAGAAGTTAAGCCTAGGTTGAGTCTTATCAAGTTGTGATAATTCCAAGAAGAGGTAAGTATGATTTTTTATGTTATTTCAGGATCAAATGATACTTTGCATTAGTAATTGACAACTAATAAAGGTCTCCTGCAGTGTAATTCAAACTTTGAAGATGGTAAAATAGAGCACAAGTACACAAGTTCTTAATCTCCTGATGATGATGTTGTGTGATGATTGCACTCAAGGAAGAGGTAAGTTTTAAAATATTATCCCTGAAGACATGTTTCTCAGGACATGAATGAGGTATGCACATCCTCCAAGGACTGCTACAGTGCTCTCAAATGTTGAAAAAGGTCAAAACAAGGTATAAGGTGAAGAAAACATGCTTGTGAGCCCGAATGGTGAATGCGTGTGATGATCTTACTCAAGAAGAAGGTAAGAATATTATTTTAGTCTTTATGTATCATTTTTGGCATGTGTAAGTTCATGTATGCTTTTTCTTAGGGGGAGTTCAGTGGTTTCTAGTTGAGAAAAGAGACCAAAATCAGAATTTTGTGAAGAATTACTAGTTTGTGAGCTATTATGAAGACTTTTGTTGATGTTTCAAACCAAGAAATTATCCAATGAATCTAATAATGATGAATATAATGAAATTACATGTATGCTTTGTCATTAATGTAAAAAGGGGAGAAGATTAGATAGTTTTCCATCAATGACAAAGGGGGAGATTGTTGGCATGTTGTGTTCTAGGTGTTTTCATTGATGTAAAATCCCATTAATGACAAAGAGGATGATGTGATAGTGTCATAACATGCTTAGTAGGATGATGACATGGTATTTTAGGTGTTGGCATGATGAGATGAGGTGACTCGGTGAGATTGGCTCGGTCTAGTAAGCCTAATTAGGTGACCTAGCTTGCCTACGTGATGGATTGTGGTGGTTTGAGTTTCTTGGTGGCTTGAGGTGCATGGTAGTAGTATGTAGAGAATTTTTGGAGAGTTTTTAGGCACTCACATGAGTTTTAGGTTGCAGGTAAAAGTTGAAGACTCATTTTTAGGTGTTCATCTAAACTAGGTTTAGGTGTTTGGAAGCATGAGAATGTGTTGTAGAGCCATGTGAGCTTGTTGATGCATATATGTGACTGTTTCATGATGTATTAAGTTTTTAATGACCTTTTGGAGAGGTTTTATGATGATTTACAATGTTATTTCAGTTGACCCTAGCCTAAACCATGCAAAACCCTAAGGGTTAGTCATGCAAGTCCTAGTGGCTAGAAAGATGGAGACCTATTTGTGATTTGATTATGATTGGAGATATTATTAAGATGTTTCATAATTCTATGGGAAAAAAATAAGGTTGGAATGATGATAATTTTTCAAGTTACATTAGTTTTAGTGAAACACGGTCAAGAAGAAGGTGATTTCTAGCTTACCCTGAATTGTATGATTTTCATGTGACCTTGTGGATTTTAGGGATGATTTTTCATTGAAATAATAATGTTTCACAAAAATAATTGGGTCATTTCATCGTCAAGTTTTTATGAACGAATATTAAGAAGGTAAACAACTTTTTGTGTGCTTAAAACCCTAGCTCAAAAGTGGTAGGAGAGATATTGATAATAAGTTCCCAAAATTGATTTATTGTGATAGTATGATGATTTTATAATGTAGAATATAGATTTCCAGAAAGGTATGATAGAGCATGTGGTGATGAGTGGACCGCACTTGAAAATGCAAGTTTATGAATGAGTTCAGTTTGAGGCAAGGTTGTCCAAAGGAGTTGCAAAATAATTTGACATTGTTTTTTAGTATGAGAATTTTCTTGATTTCCATAATGGTTTCGATCATGGTGGTGCTTCTAAAAGGAAAAGTGTGTGTTATTTATGAAGACTAGTCATAATGCAGTTTTGGGGCAGCTTCAAGCAATTTTCAGAGATGAACTTTGTTTAAGGTATTCCTTTTAGAGTTGGAAGGAAATGTGATATGTTATGGAAAGAAGATTCAGATATATTTCCAGTGGTATATGGTTTGTCTCATGATGACTAGAATTGTTGGGTTGACTGGCTTGATTTGTAGATAAGAAGGTTTGTTGTTTCACAATACAAAATTGATTTTTCTGAAAGAATGAGTTAGAAGTGACCTGAAATGGATGGGTTGATGTTTGCTATCATTTGGTGAGTGAAGAGGGATGAATATTTTTCATATAGAAGGAATTTTGAGGTATTTGAAGTGACATAAAGTGATGCAAGAGCATCCTTACTCCAACAAGAAATTTTGGAGATTGTATAAATTTTTTCATTTTTGGATTGAAATAAGTTAGTAAGGTCCTAATACATCACCTAGAATGATTAGTATGGGTTAAGTCTTAATAGGATTTGAAATAGGATTTTTCCCTCCAAAATGTGCAAATTTGAATTGTGAAGCCATTTTGGATTTGTCGAGGAGTTCTAATACCTTATAGATGTTATCCATGTTTATTAGATATGTAAATTAACCTATGGAGATCTATGAATCATGAACATGTGTGTAAGGAACTATAGTAATGAAACTTTAGTTAAGAACCTAATGTTATGTCCATGATTAGTCATGTAACCAAGAGGTTTGGAAATTTCACTTGGTTGATAATTATCTTCTTGAGGTATAAAATACCTCCATGTAACTAATTTCAGTATCATTCAAATGGTCAATAATATTAGAAGTTGGAGCCCCAAAAGGTTTTCAAGAAAACTATGTTGTTATAGTTTAGAAAACTTTGGATTGTGATTTTTCATGCAACTGTGTATGGCCTTGAGCAAACAAGAAATTATTTTTTAATCATTGAAAGGAGAAATCATTTGTAGTGTAAGTTCTTCTATTCATGGTTTAATGGATTAGCTATAGGACTTTGATCTATTGATGAGGGAATTTTGTTCTAGTCAAGCATTTGTAGGGTAAATTGTGTATCAGTCCTAACCAAGAAATAATGATACTTGAATGGTTATTTTTGAACAAGAAAAGGGGAGAAATATTCTCAAGGATAGTGTATTAGGAGGATTCAGACAATACTTAGGTCTCAGCAAGAAGGAGGATTGATCTATATTGTATTGTAAACTTTGATTATGAATATACCCTATTTTTCTGAGTCTATGCATGTGTTATTTCAAGTGAATGAGAAATTTTTGATGGGATTAAGCTTACTGTGTGTTTCATAAGTTAAAATACATGATCACAGTCATGGAAGAGAGGTGAGAAACTTTGAAACCAAAAACTAGAGTATTTTGTGGACAATTTTTGCCACCTCGGGATACACAGAAGAATTAAACCCTGAACTAGGGTTTGCAAAGGCAAAGGTGAGTTTTCTCACAAAAGAACCAACAAAAAAATTGGAAAACCAGTAATAATATCTTCCTGGGGGCCATGAACAAGATGTAAAAATAATTAAGTTGAAATTCTTCGGGGTATAGGAGAAATCCATAACATTGTGTTATACCAGTCGTTCAAGGCGAGAAGTCAATGTTCTAGTGTAAAAGGGAAGAATAAATTATAGTGAGTGAGAGCTCTTAAAAATTTTAAATTGTGATAGTGACACACTCTATTCTTAGATTTTGAATGTGATAAGATTCAAAATATTATTCACTTTCTTTAATCTTTGATAGTATAGTTACAGTCAGGTGATTGTTCTAAGAGACTTAATTTGAAGAACCAACCCTGTATTTGGAGGTGAACTCACAAAAGGATCCACCCTGAAAATTTGCACATCATTACTAGAACCAAAGTGGCTCTCTAAAGGGGTATCTATTTGATCAAAAGGATCCTCAAAGAGTAAGTTAGAAGGAAAATAAATCAGGGCAGACTTTAACCTACAGAAAGGACAAGGATTTAAGAGGAGTTTGAAGAATTTTGAAAGGATAAAGAAAAGTTAAGGATATAAGGTTGAGTACCTAGTGTCTTGAAGTGACATAGAAAGAATTTAAAAGGGTTTGAAGATATAAATGTGCACCTATTGATCAAAGTTCGTATCAGTCATCTAGATAACTTAGAACCTTCCATTAAAGACTGGTTTGATATCTAGAAGGTGGAATTTGCATGAAATTTTGTAAATGAAATGTTATTGAGATTTCTTCCTCAGTTAAAGTGTCAGGTGAAGTGTCTTAATCAGTGATTTGGTTTTCAATTGAAGCCTTGCATCCAAAGGTAGGCTCAACTTACTCTTAGACATGACTGGTAATGCATAATATGACCAAAATTGGACAATTGACGATTGAAAGAGTTATCAAAGGAATAGAATCTTAAGATTTTTTTCACACCTAGATGACCTAAATGGGTAATGGCAACAAGTCTTTCTTTGTTGGAAAAAACTATAATTTTTTCTAATTATGCGACTACCAAGAAAGGTTGCTCAAGAAGCCTAGAAAGGCATATCTATTAAACGTAAGTTATTGCATCCTTTTCATTTGGTTGAACTATTTTAATGATTTTATTAGTGTAAGTGGGAGGTAAAGAACATGATGAAATAACTGAGCCTAGAATATGTTGAGAATGTGGAATAGTTGAATAGCCAAGAAATTGCATGGGGAAGAAGCTTGAAAACTTTAGAAGATAGTGTTTGAGATTTAAGAAGACATTATTGAGATTTATTATCATCACCAACATAGTAAGAGTGGGAACTTTAATCTAGTGACTACATCAGAAAGGGTGCAAACTAATTGAGTTACTAAAATAGTTTCCTAGGCAACTTGATTTGGTAAAGAGGAAAGCTAGTGTGGTTTGTACATGTGGATGTTTCATGAGCTCTAATATGCATGGATGTGATCTACAGATCCTGAGGATTCCATTGATTTTTTATATGCCATAGTTTAGTTGTTCTTGGGTGGTATTAAGGCCAAAAGGTGAAGACATGGTGTTAGAAATAGTTGTTTTGAGAAGGATATGAGCCTTCTTGAGTTAGTTATGATAAATTTGATTGGTGTAAGATAATTAACGACCTTAGATGATGTTTTATGTTATATTTGATATGTGGGATGAATTTTAGGGCTTTACTAATCATGGTTTTTGTGTTTGTGGTTTTAACGCATCCAAATGATGGGGTTTTGATCTAATTTTGTGCATGTTTGGTGTTTTTGGGCATGGCCGAACTATATGGTTCCAATGAATGTTTAAATGAATGTATTGGGATTTTATTAAGTTCTGTTGGTAAAAATTATCATGGTGGACCGATTGGCTTTATGTTTATGAGAAGAGAAGGGCATAGAGCAAGGGTTTGAGTTCAAATTTGAACTAGTTTCTTGAGAGGGAAAAAGTGTGACCTATGTAAGTGTGTGTAACAAGTATGAAGGTTGTGTTTAAGAGCTGAGAGAGTGTGGAAAATGTTGATGAATGTTAGAGGGAATGTGTGCAATAGGTTGAAGCCAATAAAAGTGAAGAAAGTGAGAGATATAACAAGCTAGGTGAATGAGGGTTTAAACAAGGGTTTGAAGGAGTTTGGAGTTGAATCTTACGATCACAATCAGTTGAGTTGTTGCAACATATATTTAGTGATATTCTTATCAAAATCTTGTGTGATGATTCATATTCATACAAGTCTCTTGTTGTGAGTAATATCAACAAGGGTTTGGGGGTTGGTGCTCCTTGTGGGGTTGGTGTCCCACTAAAGAAATCTCTTGTGATGTGTAATAGTCACTTGAGTCTTTGTTGTGTGTTATATCAAAAAATAATTCAGTGGGTTTTCTTCCCCTTGAGGTTTTCCCACTTATATCTTGTGTTATGGTTTTCTCTCTCTTGTTCATGGTTATTTGAATGAATGTTGTATGATGTTGTGCACACATTAGTGGTTGAATGGTTTATGGTTTAAGAAAATAAATCTGAAATTGTTTAAAGTTTTAAAGGAGTGATTCACCCGCCCTTTCAGTCCACTATTCTTCTAACACATGATATTTTACTTACCTTTCTTGATAAATTGTTGATTTAGTTACCCTCCACTACACACCATCCTCCTTATTGGTTGAAGTATGTCAAAGGCCAACCTTTTTTAAATTTCCATCATATTAATGGACACCATGATAATTATTTTTTATGTGTTAGATCAAAAAATTAAGTGGCTTTTAAAAAAGATATTTTATCATTTCATGGACGCCATGCACTTAGATCTTTTTCCCCTCCTTCGTGACATCGTCCTCTGGAGATGATGAATTTGGATGATGGACCTTCTATGAGAAAGCATATGTTGCAACATCTTAAGAAATGTTCCACTCTAAAGAAGGTTGTTATTACACATCCAATGAAAATATTTGAATGCAAATGAGTTTCACACGAATAATGCTTTATCATGAAATATATTCAAGTCAATCACACATCTTCTATGGCCATGACACAACCATTTACCATTAAAACATATAGTGACTTTCATGTAATCCCAAACTATGTATCTTGGCAATCCAAAGTGATTTCACATCCTTTAATCAATTAGACTATGATGACTTTTGAGCTTGACTCTCTACAAATGTTGCCCCTTGTCAAATCCTTGGGGGCATATGAGGATTACCATTCTTTATTAATGTCATGTTTCCTTTCCACTTGCTTTACTCCCAAATACTTTTAACACTGGGATCCTATTACTATATTTGAATATGACACAAACATCAGTGTGCATGAACACTTACATTTATTATATTCAATATCAAAATATATAATTAATCATTAGTGCTCTAAAAAACCATCATTATTCAACACAAAGTCTCACATCATATTCTCTATAGTACTCAATCAAATTGTGATAAAAAATATAACTAAGTAAAGCTAAATATAAAATTAAGCATCTCATCACACAACGACACCATAAGTACTCAATACAAAAACATGTATGTGTATATATATTATATACATATATATCTTGTTAGTTCCAAAATGACGCTACAATGAAGGTCATGCCCTTCTCAAATACATCTATACATTATCACTATTATCATCATTTTTTCTCAACATCATTGTGGAACTTAAAGAACTTGAGGCCTCTCTTACATCTCTCTGACCATAAGAGTTTGATCATGATCTATACCATCGAAATATCTTTTATAGGGTCCCTATCTTTTCCCTAGCCTTAACATACTCTACCTACATGCTACATCAATCTTTTCAATAAATAAGTTTTTTCCAACCTCTATTTCAAAGTGGATAATGTACAGCCTCCATGTTATCTCGGCGTAGGTCTCATCCCCTCACTCTGTAACAAAATACAAGGGATTTATTCTGTGACTACTTGATAAAACAAATACACATTATCTCTTGCCACATTATCAACATGCTCTAGTATCCCTCCAATTTTCACATAACTTAGGGATGTTCTTCTCATCAAGGTTCCTCATTTATTGCATCAACGATCTTTGTCCAATATGCAATCATGTGTATACACATAGTACAACACATCAAAGCATTGAATCACTGTTTACTCACAGTATCTTTCATTAATATGATCTCATCAGTATGATTATAAACTACTATATATACAAATTCAAATTACTTATGTTGAGCAATAGTTGTGGTTGCGACATCATCTACAGGGGCATCCCCCTTGCCTAAACCATCTCCTCCCATGATTGGGAGCATTTGTAGTACTCCTCATCCTCCTCCTCCTCCTCATGTGGGAGGGGTGTACCCACTCCATCATTTCCTGCAAATGTTGTTACAACTACCTACTGGCTCGCTTATAATCATAATAAAAATAATAATCCGTTGATCAGGACTCTGCCCACCATCAGGTATACGATGTAGTACATATTGCATCATCCACATCACCCACTACACCCACTAGATCCACCTCATCTATAGGTGGGGACAATAATTTGCGTTGGTTTTTATCTTGGCTAACTCCCAGTTCTTAGACCTACATGAGTGGATATCCTCAACACATATGGTGTTGGAGGCATATGTTGCATCAATCCAAACTGGCGCATCACACACTTCCACTGAATTAACTCTCTTATCCCTAGAAATTGATCCTCTAGCCATAGGGTATGTCGCACCCTACGTAACTCCAAGAAATCCTCTACTCACCCTCTAAACTCTTTGTAAGTCTTCCACACAATGACATCGAGGGTCAACCTATCCAATATGGCTCCATAAGAGGTAATGTCTAGACCTCACCTCCTTGACATCACCCACCATGATGAAAATAAATCTTGATGGGACTAATCATCCCTTAGACCTCCAACTGGATACATAATAGTTATGTGATGATTTTCCCATATGTGTAATAAGGTAATGGACAGCCACACCACCTCCCTATGGTTCTCTAATGTGAACTTGTAAAAATACTTATATAAGTGGGCAAGAACATTATGGCCCCAATCATATCTCACTCCATCATCCTCTATGGACTGGAATATCTACCACATCTCACTATGAAATAGACACCACACCACCATCTACTACTAAAAATGATGCCAATAACATTACAATGAATTTCCACAATAGTTGAATCCCTACTGTCACAATCAAACTCAATTGGATGGTTAGCTTTACAAGGCCACCTGTGCCCAACCAAAACCTATGTTACCTTCACATATGAAAAGACACATCTATCTAGTAAGAATTGTACCCTCTCCCCACAAGTGTTAATCACAAAATATGGTACACATCCTCTAGAGTCATGGTATCATCTCACTTATTCGGGAGCCAAAAAGTAAATGTGTTTGGATTCCACGACTCACATAATGCGGTGATCAAATGCATATTTGGGGGAACTTCCCCAAATCTAGCTACATGTCCATAAATTACTCTTTCTATTATATCCCATCCATCATCATCTAGGCCCAAACCAAGTAGGGTTTCCATGTGGTAACCACTAATGAAACTCCCTAACATGGACATCTCTTTACAATCATAGACCAATTCAAACATATATCAGATAATCTATCATAAAAAATCACTATGGAATAATCATAATGACATACTCCATATCAAAATTTACAGTTACATATTGATCATCTTTTGTTGTTTTGCTTACTAGGTTGAACCATACATATATTGTTAGGACAAATAAATCTGGATGCAAAACATATCTAAACCATATAGTTTTGCCCCAAATGTAAAAAAATGTACCATTTGTCACTATCAACAAAAGAAAGGAGATCGAGGTATTTGCATTCCCTCTCCTCGTGCCAATAGTTTTCTCTAATTGACATCTCAAATAGAGGGGAGTCAATTTTCTAGGGCGGGGCCTATTTAAAAACTCTCAAAAATCACTAATGATTTTACAAAATACTAAAAAATGACAACTTTTTTGAACACTTACCAACTTTTTGACACTTACTAATGTGCAACTCTTTTCATCTATGACATCCACCATGTGGTCAAATCGATAATCATAAATCCTCTCTAGTATGTGGCATTAACTTATCTCTCTTGCACAAATCAATACCAATAATTAGTAACAATAAAAATACTATTTTACTTTTCCACCATACTATTTATAGTAAATGGGACCTTTGGGAACATAGTTACATATCCTAACCTACTTCTATCAGTTGATTAATGCCTCAAAACCTTTTCACATCCATATCTTGGTCTCAATTTCTCTTATATTTTTGTCGCCTATCTTCCAGTATCAAGATTGTTCTTTCCCCTATTTTCATACTAAAATGTGATGACACTTCATTCATATTTTATTTAAGTCCCATGATCCCTTATTTTATGAAAGTCTATGTTACACACTCTCATCCTATATTTTCACTACAATACTTTTACTAAAACATCATTCATGATAAATTCAATACATATATATTATATTATATCAAGACTCGATCTTCTTTGATAACTTTATACATACTCTATACTATTTTGGAAATACACATATCCTTAATTCATAACTTCTACAAATCCAATACTTTTATAAAGATGCAAGTCTATATTATACACTTGTTACAAAATCAATACTACTGTATCAAAAACTCTTTCAATGATTATAATCTATACTCTACATTTTATAAGACATACTCAATATGTCTAGTCACTATTACTATTGGAACTCATAAGAAATGTGATGTCAATCCAATTTCTATCACTACCAAATCTTATTCTCAAGCATGTCTTTTCGAACTCTATGACACAAATTCAAAAAAATTATTCAAGATTCTATCTACATAGTCAAGTTTCTTCAAGCAATATCTCTAATATCAATTTATTTTATTTCTAACAACGCGTTATTCATGTTTCTACCAGATGACATGAGTTCACGTTTCTATTCTCAACAAATACTCTAATGCTGATGACAAGAAATTCATATTTCTTAAAACATTATTCTACTATCAAATGATTATACTATTCTCATTTGAAGTGTCTACCTACAATTAAACATCTTTCATATCATGTGATTCTATATTTCTATTCTCAACTCTATGTTCAATGTTGATGACACAAGTTTAACTTACTTTTTCCTCAAGCTGATTCTTTATTTTATCATCCCTTTATTCATCAAAATGGGAAACTATATGGGATTGGCTATGTAAGGCCATCCCTCCCCTAGAAAAGTCAAAATGAAAAATGAAGGATCAAAACAGTCAAATCTGTGATACAAATGATGCACCGAATAATGAGGTTACTAAGTTGTGGTTGGCTACACAAGGACATCCTCTTTCCCATAAAAATCAATATACAAGCTCAAATGACCAAGTGGTCAATTTTGGACACAAAGATCCATTGAAACAAAAGGATGACACTAACAAATATGCTATTGCATTTATCACAATGCAGGGGTTAATAACACCATCAAAATCTACAAGTTATCAATATTGTTGTAGCACTCATATAATGCATAGTGACAAATGTGCAGGGTTTTTTGTTGCAAAAAATTTGGACCTAGATCCATCTATAGTACTTTGGTCCCACAATATGTAAATCATTTATATAGGGGATAGCTAAGATTCATTACTGACACTCTTCCCTTGGTGGTAGGACACCCAATTCCCTTGAAACAGAAATAAACAACTTATTAGGGATTGATAACCCCTATACTCTACAAAATTCCAAGTCAAAATATCCATGTCTATAAATACTTCTTTCACATTTGTTAGACCCTTTAATATCTTATAGTATTACTCCCTATCTCCATGTGGGTCCCAATAGTGTTAAATGGTGTTCCATGCACAATTTGGCTACTTTATTGACACGCTTGACGACATCCTATGCTTTAGAACTATCATGTACATTATTTTTCTCCTTTACACTAGTAAATTTTACTCACTAGCATCAAGGGGTGGAAAATGTAGATGCTAAAATCTGCATATCAAAATCATTATTACATCATGTTATTGGTAAGCGTCTTAGATATATAGATCTTGAATGATGAAACAAAGTCTTAGTGATGTAAGTCCTTGTCATATTACTCTTATGTTACTTAATTTATCTTCTTGATTCAACTTTTAGGATGTTTATTCATGCCTTTATTTTTTTTCATAGAGATCTATGACATGTTTCATTATTTATTGGTATTTTTATTATGCTTGATCAAAACCATAAATATTGGTTAGGACCATACTATGGTCTTGACCAAGATGTTTGGTCTAGACCCTTTTGTGTTTTGGATCCTTTCTGCCTATTGGGTCTTTTCTCCACCTTTTTGTCTTTCAAAGTTTTTATTTATGGTTGGCATTTCATTCCCCTAAGATTTAAATTTCAAAGTGATAGACTCTTATATATACAAGTTCACTTTAAGAATTTATTATCTAACAATCACCTATTTGTCTACCAAATGTAAGGTTAAGAATTTGAGAGTATATTCTTCATAGTGCATATCACAACATAGGATGACATAAACATGTTCTTGACATCTGTAGGCAAGGCTTTCATGGGAGTAAAGTAGCATAGCTTGCTAGCAGTGTGGAAGCACGGGGGAAATACTAGGTCAATGGTTCTAGTTTGGATGCACATTGGTGCAACGCACGAAGAGAACTGCATTGAGTCTAAAATGTAGTGCAACTACCGGTGACTCACAAATGGGGTGACCACTGAGGTCAGTCTGACTCAAGCATTTGTACCTTTTATTTTTAGATCAAATGAGTGCTTGAGTGTCTTGCATGAAGCGAGGTTTGTTTTGGAAGTAGATGTGTGAAATCTAGGGTTATAAGTGGATCTGAACATACAAAAGTGTGAAATAAGTGACAAAGAAGAAACCCAAAACATCAGACTCTAAAAAGAAAACATTCCAAGATAGTAGGAAAGGGGTGGTTTGTGGGATCTAGTCCCGACCTTCTGTATGTTCCTAACCCTATGTGTATTTTGTGAGGAACAATTGATCTAGGTTCATCCAAAATCCCCCACATTTCCTAGTTCTAGTGGTGGCATAGTTTGAAACCTGATCTGAAACTCATCTAAGTCATTCTTCTAACCCCTCTTGTGATTTCAATTGATCTATCAGTTTGGCATGCTTGCAAATAGTTTAATTCCCATTACAAATGTATATCTAACTATATTACTCTATATCGTGTAACATATAGCATTCAACCTTTGATTAGATCAAGTAACTTGATCATTTGAAATTAATTTAGGGATGATACATAAGTTAGAAACTTCAAATATAGGCATCTTAAACCAAATTCGTCAAAGAAAGAAATGATAATAATTGTCATGTATTTCAAGGTCCCTTGGCATACAAGGAAGATATGTTTTACATTTGATTACTCTCTCCAAATCATGTATTATAGCTTCACAAAATGTATAATTACAAGCTAGGACACAAAATATATGCACTCTTGAGCTTCCACTAAGAGCACTTGTATTTAATTATATAATGAAAGTAGGAAACTAATGCTTCAAAAGCACCAACTAAAGTTGTTTCATATCATGTGAAATGAATATTTAACAATTAAACATTTTCTAGTTGTTGACATGGTGGTCGTAAAGGTTTGTTTGTTGATGACGAGGAAGAACAATGAATATAATATACAACTTTGGACTTTCTGCCCTCTAAATATATTTTCTTATTGACAAAGTTTTCAAAACATGTAATGTCTTATAGGTAAATGAATTAACAAGTTCAATCATTTAATAAAGGAAATATATATGCAAATATTATTTGAGTGTCTTTGAATTAAAAGAAAGGCCAACTCTTTGACTCTAGTAGGGCTTTCCATGTTGGCTTTCACTTATGTTGTCTTGTCACTCGCTTTGAGCTTTCCATACCGCACTTGTGGGATTTTTAAATCTTGTGTGCATTTATTTTGGCATTTAATCTACCCTTAGGGAGGTTTAAATCTTATACATGACACTTAGATAACCCATTACAACCATTGTTTCATAAAATGGTGATAGTGGATCCCAAACATGTGAGGAAATTTGTCCCCAATGTTTAGGATGAGTAATTGTTTGATAGCTTACTATGTTGGTCATATCCTCTCTGAAGATTCCCTTCAAACATGGATTAAGCTCCACTAGGAACCCAATGGAATCTATTTCATTGGAATTATGAACCTTATCAGAGGTTTCTTCCTTTTCTCCTTCAAAGTGCCATCGCAAGTTACAAGTCCAAGCTCTTATTGTTGAGTCAAGTTGTTGTTTTCTGTGTAATACCCTTCTTGTTCTTTTGCCTTGGACTCAAGACTTTAAAGTCTCTGAACAAGTCTCCCTCAAAGTCCTTGTTTGGGTCGAGCTTCCTAGCCTTCCAGCTCCTCTTTGGTTTTCGATGCTAGAGATTTTCAAACCTATTGGGTGTGTGTTTGTCCATAAAACTATTTTTTTCTACTCAAATCATCCTAACAAGCAGGTACGTGTGGAGGTTAACCTAATGACATACTTCAAAGAGTCTTTAGACATTCAAGTCAACTTTGAGTGATTCTCATTAAAAGTTACCTACATCAAATTTCCCAATTTTTGCTTTAGGTGTTAAGCCCCCAACCATAGAATTAAGGATTGTCATGGCATGGCTAGACCCAAGCCTTTTGAGAAGAAACTGCCAAGTAAAAAGCCAAAAGCACCCTCCAAAAATGATGGTTGGATTATCGTGGCTAACGAAAAGGCCTCCACAAGAATTAAAAATCCTTTTATGATTAATGCCTCTAATATTCACAAACGCTATTACAATGTTCGTAAGCCAAAAAAATGTGTTTTACTAACCTTTGTTCCCCTTGTTCAATCCCAACAAGAGGCCTCACAAAGCCAAGACAATTCGAAGCAGTTATCAATTTTTATGCTTGGACTCCTATGAGTTCATCTCAACCGTCTCATTGTTCTCGCAATCCACCGTGAGGTGTAAACAAGTTGGTGAGGGGAGAAAATGGGGCTAAGTGCCACTCCATTTCATTTGAGGATTTCATTAAGCCAAACCAACCTTTGCTTTTATCTAACATTTTTTCTGCTTCATATTATGTTTCTAATTTTTAGGATGGACAAGGGGGACTTAACATGGACGAATTTCCTACATGAATTTCATATCTTGGAATTTAAGAGGTCTCACATAGCCCTCATAAAAATTCTCAATGCGTTATGCATGCCATCAAATTGGAAATTTATATTTTGTTTGTTTGTAAGAAGTTAAAATTGTCAGTTCCCTTCTCCATACTACAGTAAAGTGCATAGATTCAAACCTTATTCATTTCCATACCTTGCATGATGACATGCTACTCAAGAAACTTGATTGTGTTATGCTTGCTGAGAAACACATGTTTTCTTTTATTAACTCTGACAAGTTGATTTTGTCATATGAAAATAATTTTTTAGTTTCCTATCACTGTCCAATCACCTTCTAGTTCATGTGGGGAGTTGCCCCTCTCAAAGTGCCATACAATCAATTTTACCTCAACATGTTGTTACAACATGAAGGGACCATACAACTCATTCCTAGAGTGTGGAATTCGACATCATGTCTACCTTATGCTACCAACTGGATATAGTGATGGAATGACATCATCCATCACATTGTCACCTTCCTCTGCCACTTTGACAAGCCACTAACTTGGGTTTGTAAGAGGGATGTTTGTGCTCTTTGCAATGAATTTTAGAGAATCTCATGTTTCTGGAATGCAATCCTTTTGATCCTCAACTACAATCTTTAGTTGTTGGACTTCGGCATAACCTTAAGCACAACGAAGTGCATGCAGCTAGAGGAACTCATATTCGTGCTCGTTTACATTGGCTCAATGTTGGAGGTCGTTCCTCCAAGGAATTTTTCAAATCCCTTCATGCCAAGTAAGCCAAAAAACAAATTAAGGCAATACAAATAGCTCATAGTCGGCTTACTAGCCTTCACAAAATCTCTAATGCTTTAGTTGAGCATTGCATGTCAATTTTTCAGGATCAAGCTTCTACTCAGGAACAACAATTTTGTCTTCAACAATATCTTGAGGGTGTTCCTCATAAGCATTTCCTCTCAGGTCAAATATAATGTGATTCACCACTCACCTTAAAGGAGCTTCACACAACTCTACAATGTATAACTAATGATAAAGCCCCGAGAATTAATGGCTTCCCATGTGAGTTCTATAAAGCTACTTGGAGCTTGTTGGTCCCGATTTACTTCAAGTGTACAAGGGGGCATTATCTATGCAATATTTAGGAAAAATTATTAATAAAGGAAATATCAAATTCATACGTGTTTGGTGATATGGATCTCATTCCCAGTCAACTTATCACTTTGTTTAGTGTCTTGTACAAAATCATTGTTAAAGCTTTAGCGTTGCACATTCGCTGCATTCTCCCTTATATTGTCAAACTCGAGAATACATGTTTTATCAAAGGATGGTACATTCACGAAAATATCATTGTTGTTTGGGGGAGTATGGAATGGGCCTATGCCTCTCAGCAACGAACTATCTTCCTTAAGTTAGACTTTGGGAAACCCTGTGACCGCACCGAATGGCCATTCATCCTCTCCATGCTTCAAGATATTGGCTTTGGTGAAGTTTTTCTTAGAGTTGTGCAAAGCCTCTTCTCTAATGCATTCATTTGTTTTACCATCAATGGTCACAATTCGAAAGCTTTGACCCTTTTTGCTCTATCCGTTAGGATTACCAATTAGCTTATGCAATCTTTGTTTTGGCTATAGAAGCTTTTGGATATTTGTTTGCCCATCGAACTTCATAGTCTGAGGCAATTTGTTGCCTTATCACTCCACTGAACTCATTAATGGTCACTTTGTAGACGAATCATGTCTCACTCTTACTAAAAATTAAGCCTCTTTTGAGGAAGCAATACATTGTCTTGATATTTTTTTGCAAGGCTTGTGGCTCTAATCTACAATGGACCAAGTCTTTGTGTTGCAGGAAAAGCATGTTCCCCATACCAGATTGACATAAAAAATTGTCCTTTCCTTAAACAAGAAGTACAATTCAAATTCTTAGGTATTCCATTGGCCTTTGATAACACTCCTTTTGAGGTATGGCAATATGTTTTGGATAGAGTTGCAAAGAAAATCAACCTCTGGGTGACTCGACCCCTTTGTGGCAGGAAAATTCTAGGTTTGCACCAAGATTCTTATCAGCCCTCTTCCAAGGCATCTTATAACAAGTTGGCCAAGCTTTTGTTGGACTTTCTTTGGACAAATGCTAAACAAACCAGAGCCTTTCATTGAATTCTTTGGGATGTTATCCGCCTCCCTCGTGAAAAAGGTGGCTTGGGCATTATAGACATTTATAGGTAGAGCTCAGTTCTATGTGTTAAATGGATTGTTAAAGCAATTCATGGGTATTGGGCTTGGAAATTTCTCTTAAGGAAGCGCATTACGATAGGGACGCCTTACAACAATACTCACTTGAAGAACATTGGCTTTCATACTTTGCTCGTAACTTTTGTGCTAGTTAAACTTGAGGGTTCTTTCATGGCCAAGAGCTTGTGGAAGGCTTTTGAAGTAGTCAAATCATATTTACATTGGGTCAGTAACAGCTTTGGATCCAAGGTTTCCTTCAACAATCACAACATTTGGTGATCATCAATTATGACAAGAAATTACATTCCCATGGCGGATACCCCTGGAATCAAGGCCCTTCGCTTATTTAAAAAGGGAATTACTTCTATTTAGAGTTTTATCCATTTCAAATTTTGGATATTGTGCCTTGAGCTTAAAATTATATATAAATTGGCTAATTCAAACCTTCTACCAATTCTAAAAATTCAAGAACTCAAAGATGTTATGTTGCACAAGCTCAGTTCTCTACTGTCTATTGCCTAGTGGTGGGATTGACAATGGAATGTTTGACATAACTTTTTAAAACTACTCCCCAAGATTGCTCTATCAACTTATTAGCCATTTCTTCCCTGCCCTCTGCAAGTTGAACTCTTGATGGAGCTTGAATTCCTCCTTGTGATCATGTCTTGTTCCCCTTTATTGTGTTTGGAACTCCCAATTAGAGCCAAAGATTGTGCACTTCGTATGCTGCTCTGTCAATCAAGGTATGTCATTAGAAGAGCAGCGTAAGCATATTGGTGTCTCCCCACCCAAATGTCCTACATGTGGCAAACCCAAGACTTTTAAACACCTTTTTTGGTACTTTCCCCATGCTCAAGATGTATGGACATGGATCCACTCCATTTTTAGCTTTATCACCCATAGCCATTTACATGGAATCTAGCCTTTTTTGGGAACTCTTCCATTCGACTTGCGTATTGTTAGAAGATGTATACAAGGAAGAAATAAAGAGAAGTCGGATTGCACACATTTGAGACTGTGTATCCCTCTATTTATTATAAAAGAAATAGTTAGAAAATGGTTGATGTAGTTACAACCAACTTGTAGTTAGGCACCTTATAAATAAGTCTTATATTCTCATACCCCCTCTTAAGACTTATTCTACATAAAGCAAAAACAAACAATCTAACAAAACAAAACTATGCTATCTTCAAACACTTTCACTCTGAAAGCAATGCTATGATAAGGTAGGGCTCCATCAAGCTGCTTCATGACCTTCGTAGCTCCCGAGCTGAATTCCCAAGTTCCCAGATTCCACCTCCCTGAACTGCCGAATCACAGATCTCCCGAATTATTGGACAACCATCCATACTAAGCCATCCACAAGCTCCATCAAGTTGTCTCATGACCCTCATGAGGGTATAATTCCCAAGATACACAGTATCCCGAACTATTTGAGCAACCATCCATACCGAGCTTCATCTACCCTGTATCCTTTCTTGCCTTCAAAGTTTAGAGCATCTTTATAGCGCGTATTCGTCACTGCCCTCACTACCTTCTGCATCTGGTGGGTCTTCAACCATGGTTATATTGGTTGTATTTGATATGACTTTACCCTTGAGCACATCATTGGCTCAAACACGACAATCCCATGTTGTGTGGCCTCTTTTCTTACAATAATGGCATTCAATCTCCGATTTATCTTTATATGATATTCTACGATATTGTCTGGTTCTAGAATAGAATGCACTTTCTTGCTGGGAATGACCTTCTGCATCCTCTGTGGTTCATTTTTCCTCAGCTAGAAGAGTTGTTATCATATCATCCAGAGATTGAGATTGAATTTGACTAGGGGTAAAAACTACATTGTTATATGTTGAAGACAGACTATTTAATAGGATAGCTTTGGCATCCTCATCCTCAATTGCAGCTTTCACTTCTGCTAGTTGTCTGATTAAGGACCTTAGATTATTGATGTGGCTTGACATAGAGACTCCTTCATCCATTTTGAACCTATATAACTGAAGTTTTAGGGAAATTTTGGCATTGACTGCTTTCGCTCCAAATAATTTATTTAGAGTATCCCAAATTTCCTTCGATGATTTGTCTAGGTCTACATGATGAAGTTCAGAGTCAGAGAGAGCAAGGCCAATAATAGTTTTCGTTCTATCATCTCTGCTTTGCCATTCTAACAATTTCAATGCATCGGTAGGTGTTGTCTCTTTCCCGTTTACAATGCCCCACAATTTTTTATTCATAAGTTCCATTTGTATTTTCACTCCATGTATGAAAATTTAGACCTGAATATTTTTCCATGGGCATTTCCATTTTAATAAAATAGAATAAATACAACTGCGTATTTTGGAAATGAATAAATAAAATAAAATAAAATATCAGTTGCACAGTTCCATGCCCTAACACAGGTAGTCTTTTTGCTTCTATGTCTTTCCTGCCTTATGTCTGTGGAAAACGTCTGTGCCCTTCCAATTCGTGACTGTTTTTGGCTCAAATACTGACTATAATGGCTGACTGTAATGGCCTTCAAATGTTTGTGAATGACAACTCTATTCACGTCTTACTTTTTGCTCGAAAATAATGTTATTTTCCTGAAAAACGTACCATTCATGATTGTATTTTCGTGCTCGAAAATATTGTTAATTTCCTGAAAAATGTGTCATTCACGACTGTATTTTCACGACTTTTTTTTTGAAAAAACGTGTATTCTTCTGATTCACGATTACATTCTTTGCTTTCACGAAAACGAATTTGTCTTGTAAAAAAACGTGACTGTGTTCTCCACTTTGAAATGCCCTAGATCTCTGTCGAAAATCATAAACGAAAATGTGTTCGTTTTTCTCCTTACGCTTCAGATTTCGTGCCCTGATGTCGCAGATTTTCTACCTTTCTCTCTTTCCTCACTTAACCTCGCTCTGATACCACTGTTAGAAGATGTATACAAGGAAGAAATAAAGAGAAGTCAGATTGCACACATTTGAGATTGTGTGTCCGTCTATTTATTATAAAAGAAATAGTTACAAAACAGTTGATGTAGTTACAACGCTTACAACCAACTTGTAATTAGGCACCTTATAAATAAGTCTTATATTCTCATACATATATGTTTCTTTGTGGCAATTTTGTAGAGATATAATTCCTTTTAAATTGTGGAAAGCTAGAAATATTGTTACTTTTAAGCGTTATGATATTTCACAACATTTTTGAACTAATGATAAGATCATTGTTATGTTTTTTGTGTGCCTTCATATATGAGCATAGGTTGAGAAGGTTGCATTGGAATTTTAACATTTGTAGAATATACTTGATCATCATAGGAACACCCCTTGCACCATGTGTTGGGTTTCACTAGATCCACCACAACTGGGCTTCCCCTCCCCACCACTTGTCGAAGTCGTTCTCGAAGTCAGTTTCATCCCTGATTAGCGACTATTTCTCTACATCGCCACTTTCGTGGCAAGGCTCTTAGAGTCTACTGCCCCCTCGGGGGAAACATTATATTGGCTCATTTGTTGTTTCTCTGTCTCATTGGCCCTCTCCAATGCAAGGTGATAGCATTGTTGTCAATTCTCCACCGCTTAGTTGGGGAATTATGGTACCCTTGGCTATGCATGACTCTCAGAGGTTGGTTGGCTCAAGCAAGATCTTATAGCCAATGAGCCTTCTGGTTTGGGGGATCTCCCTCCTTATGATGAGTTGCCACCTCCCCTAGTGTTGTTGCTTGTGCTTGACTCCTGGCCTTCTGTCATTTTGTAATCTAGTTTTTTTGTATGACTGTCTGGTGTTTTTGTTCGTGGTGAATTGTGTATTTTACTGGTGATTTCCAAGACGTGACTCTTTCCAGCCACCCTTTTCATCGTAACCATCTGTATTGATTTTTTATTACGTTATGGAGCAAAAATATTTGGTGAATCATGAAAGTTGGTCACTAATGGTATGCCACCTAGTATTGCATCCCATAAAAAACCTCTAGTGACTTAATCTAGTCATAAACATAACTCATCTTCAGCTAGAAAGTTAATATTAATGCTAACCCAAAAGTGTAGCACAAGTGGTAAGTCATTCAAGTTGAAAGCGAAAGGTCATGAGTTTAAATCTCAGGATCACCCCTAACTGTGATTGTTTGTGTATGCTAGTCATTTTATTGTATCAATGACTATACCCATGAAACTATTGTAGCTGAGAGATTTGGCTTCTAAAGTTTATTGGTTATATATAAAAAGGGAAATGGAGACAGTTCATGACATTTCTGAATTCTTAATGGTTTGAATTTAGCACTGTTATCTCCGTATCTATACTAAGCAATAGTGCACATCAGTGTTTCATGTACCCTTTTCTCCAATAGCGTTTTTTAGGAGGAAAAAAAACTATTTACTAATATTACATCAGAACTTAAATGTGGACCCTCATGCTTCTTTTTTAGGTTTTTCATCCCCATTCAAACAACAAAGGTTTTCATTCTAAATGACATACATCATACATTTGAGCTCTTGAACATTCAAGATAAAAGTGTACATCAATCTTCATAGAAACATCCTTTTACTATCAGCATACTTGACAATTCATTCCTTGGGAACAAATTTTTTTCTTTGCCTTTGCTGTGTGCACTCTATGTAGCTTAATATTGCCCATAATAACTCTACAGAGATTCAACAAAACTGGCCTGAATCATAGGTACGCCGTGATAAACCAATGCAATGGTAGATATGGTCTACAACTTGTTAATCACAACTGTATAATTTAAGTTGAAATGCTTCTCTTAGAAAGATGAAACTCCCTATTTCAGTCTGAACTGTTGGAATGAGAATGTCACTGTTTGTTGCGTGGATTCTTTTTCCTATGCACATCCTCTTTCTGTCTTGAAAATACTGTTGAAACCACCACTAGGAATCCTAGAACAGAAAGAGTCCATAATGCTACCATCCAATACCTAGGACTAATACCTATAAGATGAGAATCATCCTTTCCTGAGACTCCCCTTTTTTCTCCCAAGGAACTTTTCTCCATACTCAAAGAACTCCCAGCCTTAAGAGTTCTATTAATAGTTTTTAGAAGTTCATTAGTAGCAGAAATTGCATAATTAGAGGATGCGTCTTTCTTCAGCAGGGATTGATTTAGATCTTCAAAGCTTTTTCTTCTTTCAACTTGATCAGATATACCTGGCAGAGATTGTGCCTGTAAAGTGTTCTCATCCAGCTGTATTTTCTGGCAGTTCCTTCTTACATGATGTAAATATAAAGCATCATTTAATGTCCTTACGCACTCAATACTTAACTTGTCTCTTTGTAAGCTGCCCTCATCTGTTGACATCAATGTAGAAGGGTCAGGTGGGTCTGGAAACACCCTCCAGCACATATTTGTCATATCCCTGTCTCTCCAGTCAGCCTTGTCGAATTTCCAGCTGCCAACACCAAACTCTAGACCATAATGAAGAACTCTCGGTTCAATACCTTGAAGAGGAATGTAGCCAGGGTAAAGCATTATGTCATCACGTCTCCGATGTCTCAATCGTATCTACAGAAACAACAAATTCAAGTAAATGAACAATTTTTCTTAATCAGACAAATGTAAGAAGATCAGACCCTCTAAAGGTGTTCAACAAGAATAAAGAAACATTGATATTTGACTGCAATCCAGTAATTGATAGATTAAAATCTACACTTAAAACCATAGTCAATAAATTTGTCTTCAGCAAAATTTCATAAGGGATGCGATGTTCCATAGAATTTTTATACAGATTTATGAAAAATTGGTTGATTCCATCACCACCAAAAGCTAAATTATTGAAAAGAGCATTCAATTTCTTTGCTCAACTATTAGAGATAACCCAGTAATTAAACGGTACAGAGAAATCGCAAGAAGATTGACATAGCCAAAGAGATATTTGCCACACAAAAACAGAAATTCGAGTCATGCATTAACAATTAATGATCACTCACCATTTTCTTCATATATATTGACGCATATGGCTCTACTGACTAGTTAAATAGGAGGCATGATCAAATCAGAAACAAAAATGTAAGTAAATGTTCAAGAAGCATTCAAGCATACCACTGTTCATTCCTGAGATTTCATAAACCGGTTCATTCCTAATATAAGACAGATGCAAGGGATATTGAAAATGAATTTTTTAATTCAAGAGTCTAACCTAGAGAAGTAACATGGTTGGGAACAAGTATAGATCCGATGTAGAAAATGTATCAAGATTTACCATTAAGAACCTTTGATATTATGTTAGCTACCGGCTAAGCTGCCCTCAAACCCTAATTGGGCCTGAAAAGTCAACCGGACCCATTCAAAAGCAAGGAGATAAAGAAAAGTTGAAGAACAGAAACCATCTTGTGTTGGTCATCAATGACTGCTCAGCTCATCTAAATACCTCTCTGGTAGCAATACAACTTTGTTTGATGTGGCGAATTTGTATTTGCAGTCAGTCGGTATGCATTAATTGTGGATACTCCAATCTAGAAGGTTTGTATTGCTTGGTCATGATTGACTCAACTCACTATTGAGCACTCGAGACTGCAAACTATGGGCAGATCACATCACATAATATGATTATGATAACAGGATTCCATGTCAGGCATCTCATTTACTTACTTTTTTTATCTCAAAAGCAGAAAAACATGTGTGATCAAATGGATTAGACTATGATTTCAAAGCTATAAAAATTAACATCTCATACAAGATAGTTATCAAAATGTCATACTACAGCAGAAGGGTTATTGAAACTCTCAAATTAGGAAATCTCGATGGTAGGCTGTTCATCAACTGATTGCAAAAACCTCTTAATTTGGAATCTTGGTTTTATAAGATTAAAAAGAAAAATGATCCCCAAGCATTTTTGTAACTCAGTACCAGTAAAAACTTTTTTAAATGTTGACTTGGTGTCAATACAAAATCTCATCACATTAATGGTCTTTCTAATACTCAAGGCAAAGCCTTTCACAATGACATTGAGATAATCGTTCCTATAAAGGGATTACATCAGCAGGCAACATTAATTCTTGTCATATTGATCCCTAGGGCTCTTCAAAAAACACCACTTCATCAGACAAACTCACCAAAGGAAATTTTTTGGTGAAGCACTCGACCATCAATCTCATTCTTGGAATACAGACTGGGCACTCGGGAAGAATGAATCACTCCTGAATGAAAATAGAGACAGAATCGAGTATTTAGTGGATGACTGTGAAACTGCCGCAACCACCTCGGCTGTTCCGTAACCGCCGGTCTGCAAAAACCGGCGGTTCCATCATAGTGCAAAACAAAAAAAATTAAAATGCCAGAATGTTAGGGAAAACGTACTCTTCTACTACCACGACTATTTGGATTCTCCAATGCATGGGAGGGCATCCTAAGCATGTTCTAAGCAGGAAGAGGAGGTTGGAGAAGGCATCGGTCAATAAGAGAGCAATTGGTGTGTAATTGTTTGTAGAAAAAAGGTGTAAGAGAGAAAAGTAAGGAGAGTTTGGGAGTGAGACAGCATTGTTAGTTCATTCTTCATCTTCTTTGTATTTGTATTTCATTCTTTGGCCAATAATAATATGGAAGCGTGAGCATTTTCCCTTGCCTACTGGTTTTTTCCTCACATTAGGGGTTTTCCAGGTATCAAATTCTTGTGTCACAGTCTGAATTGTTTCCGTACTGCTGTGTGCATGTGTTTACTTTCATTACTTACTATTTGCAAGCAATTTTAGCACTGAAATCTAATTCACTAAGTGCAACTAACTGTCATTTCAAGATAGTTTGAAGTAGGACAGATTTTTTTGTGATTTTGTGAATTCCAAAGTGGAAAAGCTAGAGTTTACGGATCATTTTTGGTATCAGAGCTGATTATATATCCTTGTGGACTGTGGAAATTGTATTAATTTGGTTTGTATGACAGTGACAAGGTCACAAGGTGGAGAGTTACTACCTTGCGATCCAGAGATAGCTATAAGAGAGTGGAATCAAAGGACAAGAGAGATGGCAAGAGATGGGGAAGAGGATTTGGCCCATGGAGTTGCAGTACTAGAGACCACCATAGAAAGGATGCTAAGGCATCAAAAGGACATCTCAGACCAGCAGAAGCTCTCAGCTAATAGGCAAGAAGCCACGGATGAAGTGGTTCAAGTTATAGCCAAGAAGCTTGGCATAGGAGGAAGAGAGAACCATGATGAAGAATTCATGGAAGAGCATGAAGAAGAAGAGCAGCAACCTCCAAAAGACAGAGGCAAAAATAGGTAACATATGAACATGCTCCTTTCAAAGTTGAAACTAAGGTTGAGATTAAGAACTTTGAGGAACAAGTAGATGTAGAATTGCTAGATAAATGGTTGAAACAAATAAGAGGTTCGTTGTCGATAGTTGGGGTGGATTTAAGGAATTGTTAAAAACTAACTTTTATCTTATTGGGCATAATACTTTTCAAGGAATTAAATGGCAGTATTTTAGACAATCAAGTGGTCAAAATGTGTAGGATTATACTACAAAATTCTGAAGACAAACCATGTTGTTGAATATGGACTTGGCGGATGAAAACATTCTCACCAAATACTTGGGGGTACCACATAATCATCAAAGGAAGAGGGTCATCTCCATGAAGCCAAAAGACCTCAATGAAGCTTGTGTGCATGCATATTATATAGAAGATGAGAAGAAGCAAGGAGATGTCAAAGTGTGTAGAATTATACTACAAAATTCCGAAGACAAGCCATCTAGTTGAATATGGACTTGGAGGATGAAAACATTCTCACCAAATACTTGGGGGAACCACATAATCATCTAAGGAAGAGGATCATCTCCATGAAGCCAAAAGACCTCAACGAAGCTTGTGTGTATGCATATTATATAGAGGATGGGAGGAAGCAAAGAGATGGAGAGTCAACGCCAAAACAACCCACAAACTAGCCCAAGAAAGAGCAAAGCCAACCGGACAAGAAGGTTAAGTGGAATGATCCAAAATTGGATCTCCATTGTACACAATTAATGTAATTCATACTTACAAGCACTTGGATTACACCTTCTTGTAAAAACACATCAGACCTATATGTAACAATGGCTGAAATTGAATTTGTATGGGAAGTGATCCAGACCTCCTCAAATGAAGTAGGCCAAAATTTGCATTGCCTAAAACAAAGCGGTTTTACCTCCAAAACAAAACCGCCGCTTTGCACAAAGGAGCAGTTATGCAACCACCGATGTTTATAGGTGGCGGTTATGCAGCCGCCACCTTTGGACACCGGTGGTTTTGTTACGTTATGAAAAGATGCGAGAAATGAAACAGATGCAAATATTTCGCTTCCTTTTGGCGTCAATTGAAGGTTTGGCAGATTCCTTTGGGTAGTAGGCATGAGTACAGGTCTGGGAAATGTCAGCAATCATTTGGAATGAGTAAGAGGAGTTCGAATTGGAGGTTCTCCATCGGAATTAAGCAACGAGTCAGTTCCAAAAGGCAGTTGTTTCCTAGTAACAGTGAGAGATTCCAGCGTTGTAGTGAGCTGGAGAAGGTTTGTAGAGTGCAAAATAAGATTGTACAAGCTTTGGAGAGGGAGACAATTTGTATTCCTATCCATAAAGGCCATTAATGGCAATATATAGTACAAATTGTGAATTGCATTGGACACCGACGATTTCGTTACAATATGAAAAGCCGCATGGAATGAAATGGTTGCAAATGTTAAACTTCCTTTTGGCGTCAGTTGAAGGTTTGGAAAATTCCTTTGTGGAGTAGGCATGAGTACATGTCTGGGAAATGTCGGCAATGATTTGGAATGAGTAAAAGGAGTTACTAATTGGAGATTATTCGTTGGAATTAAGCAAGGAGAGTCAATTTTTCTAGAAGGCAGTTGGTTCCTAGCAGTAGTGAGATATTCCAGTGTTGTAGTGAGATGGAGGACTGTAGAGTGCAAGAGAAGATTGTAGAAGCTTTGAGTTGGAAGACAGCTTGTATTCCTATCCATAACAGCCATTAATGGCAGTATAGTGTACAAATTGTGAATTGCATAATTGGGGCAAGTGTTATTGCCTCACACGCTGAAGCTTTTTCCCTTCTTGAGTTTCTCTAGGGTAAATCTTGTGTTCACACATGCTTGCAGTTGTTTCCCATTTCTTTATTATGTGTTATATGAGTTGCACATTAATTTCTAGCACTATGTTTTTATACATTTCAAGTTTATGCTCATCACTAGTTGAATTGGAATGTCGAGAATCTAGGTTGGTGAAACCTAGAGTGAAATATCCACTTGGTTTACGAATCAGATTGGTATTTGTGGTCCGAAATTACTCCTTAGGAAATCTTGAACAACCTCTTCAAAACAGCACTTAGGTGGCTTTTATTCAAAGAAAGCCGCGGAATACTGGAAGTCAGTGTTCTGCAGAATGTAGTTACGTGGTATCCCGCCGGTTGTCCTAACAGCGGAATGAAGGAACAAAGGATGCCATAGGAGTATGGCGTGACAGAGATCGGTCATTTTCGCAAGTTCTCCTAGTCCACAGAATGTAGAGAATGAAAGGTCGTAATGCAAGAGAGAGGTGTCATTGGGTTCCAAGGCGAGAGGACAAGTGGAAAAAGACTAAGTCCGAAAAGCCACGAACACTTCCCAATTTCCGCGGATGGTGAAGAGTTAATATCTCGCGGATTTTCGAATCCGCGGAAACATTTCCGATATAGAAGTCACCAAGCGAGGACAAGACCCGCGGAAGCATGTGAGGTTAAAAGCCACAGAAGAGCCGCATAACATTCAAAGTCCACGGATTTCTCAATCCGCTGGGGTAAAACAAATCCACAGAACTCAACAGAACATCAAAATTTTGTAGGTGTAGACACCACGCTTGTTTCAGTTCATTCATGATGTCCGACACTGTTTCAACTACCCAGATTTAATGAAATACGGTGTCTTCCGTATGTATGATGGAATGAGATTAAATCAAAGGGCCCATGCCTGGTAGTTAGCTCTCTTCAACATTAGTATCCATGTTTATACTACAAATCAACACTATAAAAATTAGTCCATGCTTGTTCAACAAGATTTTAGGGATAGGTACTCTGGCATGGCAGTCATCCTTTCCCTCTTCCCTTTCTCTCTCTTCCCACACAAGTTTTATAAATGTAAGTGCCTATGCACATTGAAGGGGTTCTTCTTCCTTGGTTCTTCTCTAGCATATTCTTGAGCTTCTCCCTTATGAAATCTTGTAAATTTCAATACTTTCGAATCTCTGCAACTTTGCACATGAGATGTTTTCTTACCTTGGCTCCGTGTGTAAACTGTTGTGCATCGATTAATGCAAGTGTGGCTTCTTCCTTTCCTTCAAACATTATGTGTTTGGCGTAAATATCTCTGCCCTCTTGTGTATTTTGCACTTTTTCACTTGCCTGTATTAGAGTTGTGTGCATTTGTCATGACCTTCATTTACAAACTTGCATTGTGTCTCTCTCTTAGAACCAGAGAAGTTTCACATTTCAGTTTGGTACATCACCTCCCTTTTGTTTTTAGTTTTCTCCTCCTAACTTTGTCTCCTTGGAATCATTAGCTTAGGTTAGATAGTTTAGAGTAGAAAGCTAGTATAGGATTAGTTGCAGCAAACTGGGATGAAGGGAACCAACCCTTTCATCTGGAGAAAGATCATGAGTGACCCACAGACTCATGTTCTAACAACATTTCACTGAAATGTTGAACCCAGTTTCAGCAAGGGTGCAAATTTCAGCTCCAATAGTTCTGGCATGCACCGTGGGGACAAGTTTGATTAGCTTTAGATCATTTCTATCGATTTTTGGTGTGTAAATTAGTAGTTTCAGACTTCATTTCAGAGGCATTCCTTCAACACATCCGATGACTCCCAAATGTTAAATCTCCTGGTTTCAAGTAATTTAGTTCTCCCCATTTCATGAGAAGAGTGCAAACAAGGCTAAGCATATCCAGAGGCGAACCATTCGACTACCTACAACTCTCCCCGCGAGAAGAAGAAGAAGAAGAAATAATGTGGAGATCCGCATCGCCTCCAAGCAGAAAGTTTTTCAACTCCACCTCCTGGTAGACATTTCCCTTTCCTATCAGAAGTTTGAGGCCCATTCCCCTTATGGCGCATCAAAGAAACTTTCCATTTGTAAGTTTCAGTGGTGGTAGTCCATTGCTCCTGGCCGCTCAGCATGATATACCATTAGCCGCCTTGAAGAGTATCCCCTTCTTCACAGGTGAAAACTCTACCACACCCGCAGAGCATATTCAAGACATTTCAAACGTCTGTTCAGTACACGCCGTCATGGAGGATGACGTCGCGGTGCAGCTTTAGGCATCATATCTCAAAGGCAAGCCTTTGCAATGGTATAGAAGTTTGCCAACCGCTTCAATCCGCACTTGGGACGAACTCAAGACCACCCTCTGTCACTAATTTGATGAGAAGGTAGACAACATTTCTCTCCTTAAGCAGTTAACCACCATCAAGCAAGCTCCAAGCGAACTTATGGCGGATTTCAACTTCAGGTTCCAGAAAACATGGGACAAAATTCCAGTCCTTTTAAGACCAACTCCTCAAGGTGCATTTCTGTATTTTCTTAGAGCTCTAAATTCTGATATAGCAGTAATGATTCAGTCTATGGGTGCTACCCAATTACCCAATGCTTATGCAATAGCCATTAGGGCTGAAAACTGTTTGATCCAAGCGGGTAAATTAGCCCCTAGATTGCCAATGCCCATTTTCCCTGAATTGCCGCAAGGTACCCAACCCGTCATTGCTCCTATTCCTCAGCCATCTACTTCATCATCCACATCCACATTTGGTTCCTCTATGAAGCAAGAAGAAATTGAAAGCCTTAGTGTCCAGCTAAAAAATTTGACAAATGAGATTGTCTCCCTTAAGAGACAACAAGCTCAAGCCCCTAAAAATTATCCTAATCCTCCTCAGGGTTATCTGCAACAAGGCTCCCAATACCCAAACCAGAGATTTGGACATAATTAACCACCAAATCCAAACCCGCAACCTCTTAGCTCCTAGCTTGAGAAAAGCCATTGTTCCAGTCCAAAACAATATGGCCCAAGGTTTTGAGTGGTGTTATCCTTGTGATCAACCCCACAATCAGTATGCATGTGAAGTTGGAATGAATTCATTGTGGGAGAAGGCTCTCATGGTGCAGACTTTGTTCTATCAATAAAAGCAAGTCGTGACTCCGTCAGAAAGCAGTACAAAAGAGATACAAGAGGTCATCCCTAAACCTAACTTCATGCTTTTTGGGCTTGAAATTTTTGTTGTTAACCAAGCCACGGGCAAATTAAACAAGCCATAACTTCATGTGGGATAATCACACAAGGTCAAAGAAATAGACAAATGTATGTAAGGTCTCCTCCTCTTATTTCCCCAGCTCTACACAACAGTCCTGGCCAACCCGCGGACTTGGGTGAAAATTCAGCTTCATCAAGGAAATCCATCGAACTTCAAGAACAATCCACGTGCTCTAGAAAAATGTGTACGAACACTATAGTCTGCATGGAAACCGCAAAAAAATTCACGCAACCAAAAACCCGTCCATCCAAAGAGCTTCCATGAACAAGATAAAGCAAGAAAAGAAAATGTCGCTCCCTCATTGCAAAAGGTCGTGGGTATCCCCCTCAACATTGTTGAGCAGATGAAAAGAACAAATTTGAATGTCACAATGTGGGATGCCCTATCTATCCCATCTCAAAGGGATCTCTTGTAGGAAGCCTTGAAGCAACTTCCACCTCTCAAGCCTGTCATGCACAAAGCAAACTCCACAATCAACATATGTCAACCCAAAGAAGAACACGTGTAGTTGTCAAACCTCCTCCCTTCTACATGTCTCTAATTGTTGGCAAGCACCTTATACACAACTGCATGATAGATCTTAGTGCCAATACCTCAGTGATGCCAAAGAAAGTTGTTGATATCTTGGGAATTGAGTACATTCCAACCTCAAAAGGTGTTTTACAGCTTGATGGATCAACGGTGCAAGTCTTGGGTGTGATCAAGGATCTGGAGTTAACTCTTCATGCTTGCCAAAACCTAACTATAACACAAGACATCTCCATGATTGATTTGCCACCCTTGTTCACCCTCTGCCTCTTCAGAGATTTCACAGCCAAAGTGGACGGATATCTTGCTTCGAATTGGTCCCATATGTTATTAAGAACAAGGTATGGAACAAGGTTTACAATCAAAGTTGAGCCTATCTCAGCTTATCATGTCAAAATTCATGATCCTAGCCCCATCAATGCTAACTACATGGTCCAAGGAGAAGTGAGTAGTGATCCAGAATCCGCCGAGACAGTGCATTCATCACATTCAATTCTCGATCTCATGCTTGATGAATGGGCTAAAGAGCATTATGAATTTGATCCCTATGACACTGCAGTTGAAGTAGGTTTGGGTACCTATTGTATCTACGAAGAAAAATTCACCACCTCATGCTTCTCAAGGAAGAGAACAACACTTCCGGCATTTGGAAAATGTATTTCGATGGTTCAAGGAGTAGAAATGGAGTCGGGCAGGTGTAGTTCTTGTCTCCCCAATGGACAAAAAACTCTTCTTTGCACGTAGGTTGCAATTGGCATGCTCAAACAACGTGGCGGAATATGAAGCATTGGTTCATGGTCTGCTCATTGCGGAAAAGAGACAAATCAAGGCCCTACAGATATTTGGGGACATTGAATTGGTCATCCACCAAGTCATAGGGAAGTGTGCGGCCAAGAATAAGCTTTTGAAATCTTATAGGCATAGAGTTTGGTACCATTTGGAGATTTTTGAAGTTTTCAACCTTCAAGTAGTGTCGCATAAACAAAATAAGGAAACAAATCAAATGGCAACTATGTCAGCTCACAGTTTTCTCCAGTTGAAGACCTCATCCAAGGGAAAACAACACGTCAAAATGGTTGTGAGACCATCCATCCCGAACAATGAAGTTAGCGGGCAAGTATTTGAGAACAATGAACAAATAGTTCAATTCATCCAAAATGAAGTTGAATTCTCTTCAAGCTTGCAACCCGGTTTGCAAGAAAGTTATGGTGATCAAATCATCCAACTGCGAACTAACAATTTGCCTAAAGGGTTAGTAACTCTTGAAGACATCTTCAATCCTGATGATGAGATCAAAGGGCAAAACAAAAACATATCCGCGAGCTGCAAGAAGACTACAAACCAGTCACCATTGCACCAAGGTAAAATGGAATGTTACTTGGAAAGGTGTGTGATCAAGATGAAGAAAAAAATATTTTGATTTCCTTATGTCAGAGTTTTTCATGATGTATTTTCATGGAACTATGAAGACCTTAGAGGTTTTGACCCCTGAAATTGCTCAACATGCCATTGATCTTGATCTCAATGCGGCCAAGCCAGTCAAACATAAGCAAATACCAGTGAACCCCAAGATTGAGCCCCTCATGAGGAAGGAGTTATCCAAACTCATTGAGGCAAAAATCATCTTTCCCATCAAATACTCATCTTGGGTGGCGAACTTGGTCCCGATGCAGAAGAAGAATGGGGAAATAAGACTCTGTGTGGACTTCAAAGACTTAAACAAGTCTTCATTGAAGGATCATTATCCTCTTCCTTTAATGGATCAAATCCTTTAGATAGTGGCAGGCGCGGAAAGATTCTCCTTGTTGGACGAATATTCAGGCTACAACCAGATCAGGGTGAGAAAAGAAGACTAACATAAAACCGCGTTTACAACCAAATAGGGAATATACGCATATGAAAAAATGCCTTTTGGTATGTCAAACACAGGTGCCACATTTCAGAGAGCAATGGACATTGCTTTCCGCGGACTCATCAATCAATTCATCCTTGTCTATTTGGATGACATCACAGTCTTCTCCAAGCAGGGTCAACATCAAATGGAGCATTTGGAGAAAGTTTTTGAGAGATGCAGAAAGTTCGGAGTATCCTTGAACCCCAAGAAATGCATTTTTCACTTCCACGAGGTAAACTTTTGGGTCACATTGTTTCAAAGGATAGAATTGCCATCGACCTTGAAAGAATCTCTGCCATCCTCTCTCTTTCATTGCCAACTCACAAAAAGGCCCTTCAGTCTTTCCTGGGCAAGATCAATTTTTTTAGGAAGTTCATTCCTAACTTTGTAGGATTAGTCAGGCCCATCACCTTGATGCTAAGGAAGGACATACTTTCAAATGGACCGCGGAAAGAAGAGAAAGCTTTCCCAAGATAAAAGCCGCAATTGTCCAAGTGCCAACACTTATCAATCCGGATTTTGCAAAAGATTTCATCCTTTACGCCTAAGGGGCTGATCTTAGTGTTGTCACGGTTTTGACACAGAAGAATGACGAAAACTTGGAGCAACCTGTAGCCTTTTTCAGCCAAATGCTGAAAGATTTTGAGCTCAAGTATAGTCATTTAGAGAAACAGGTCTTCGCCATCTTGTGGGCTCTCAAAAAATTCAAGCACATGAAAGCCACCAACCGCATAAAAGTCCTAGTCTCACATCCCAACGTGAGAGATTTCATCATGGGGGCGGAAATCAATGAGAAGAGAGCCAGATGGGTAACCAAAAGTCATGGAGTTTGACGTGACCATCAAGGCCACAAAGTTGGTGAGAGGCAGAGCACTTTGTGAGCATCTTGTCTTAGATATAAAGGATAATGAAGAAGTCTCTTTCTTCATGGAGGAAGAGTAAGGACAAGCCGCAGAGATTTGTAAGTTTTGGAGGATCCTCATGTTGCAAATATGCGGAGAGTGTCACAAATTCGTGGAATTGAAGAATCCGCATAACACAGAAGAGTCGCAGAACATTAAGCTTCCACTCAACACTGAGCTTCCGCAAGGCAAAGGAGATTAACCTAGCCGTGGCGGTTGGATCAATGACACAACAACATTCTTGGCAACTGGCGGCTACCTCCCAATTTGAGCAAAGCAAAGAGAAGGCACTTGAGGTTGCAATCAGTACCTTACGCGCAAATAGATGGGATTCTTTTTAGGAAGAATCCGGATGGTGTCCTGCTAAGGTGTATTGAAGAAGAACAAGCAAAATAAGGTCTTGACAGAGTTCCACAATGGTTTCTCGAGAGGACAATTCTCAGCTCTGGCCACGACAATGAAAATTCTCAAAGCAGGATACTTCTAGCCCACACTATTCATAGATGCACATCATTGGGTCAAAAAATGTAAAGAATGTGCTTTCTTCACTGGTAAAAGGAAGATGGTCCCTTCCCCTTCATCCGATTCAGGTGGATGACCCCATTTCTCAATGGGGGCTTGATTTCATAGGCATGATCAATCAATATCAAGTGGATAAATGGGTCTTGACAGCAACAGACTACTTTACCAGGTGGATAAAAGCCATATCGCATCAAGGAGGCTACTGAATCAACATCCTTGATTTTCTAGAAGATATTGTAACAAGGTTTGGGGTTCCCCAAACCATCATTTCTGATAATGCTAAAGCTTTCTTAGGCTTTAGGATCTCTGATTGGGCTCTCATACATGGAGTTTATTTAAAGACTTCCTCCAACTACTACCCGCAAGGTAATGGCTTGGCGGAAATCTACTAACAAGAACCTGAGTCAGGATCATGAGAAGGACTATGGAGGTAAATCAAAGGAAGAGGCATACAAAAGTAAAGAATGCTCTTTGGGCTGATAGAATTACTACAAAAAAGAGCAATTGGCAGTTCTCCATTCGACTTTGTCTATGGTAGAGAAGTCAGGTTCCCATTGTCCCTTGAATTACCTTCATTGGAGTTGGCTCAACAATTGGAATTGGAAGGTGCAGATCAAAGAGAGATGACAATGGCGGAACTGACTGAATTCGAAGAATTAAGACAATCCGCCATGACCAAATTAGAGAAACATCAATTGTCAACCAAACAATGGTTTGACAAGAAAGCTAAGCCACAGGCTTTCAAGGTAGGTGATCTAGTCCTCAAGTGGGATGCGAACAGAGCTAAACCAACGCGGCACTCCAAGTTTGATGCACTTTGGAGTGGTCCATACATCATCACTACCTACAAAGAGGCCAACTCTTTCGAGTTGTCCAACCTTGATGGAGAAGCATTGCAAATACCAGTCAATGGGATTTATCTTAAACATTCCCATTAAGTCTGTATATTACACCTTATAAATACTTGTGTGTTTTGTGCTTTGTTGTTGGAGGTTCCCTCCTTTGAACTTGTGTTAATCACTGATTGAACCTATTTTCTAAATCCTTGTGGTGATCATAAATTTGTTTGTAATAAGTGTGTATGCATTCTCAAACATGTTACAAACACTTGAAACATGTATGCAAAGTCTTCCCTTTTATACATAGTTTTTGGAAGCCCATTGCAAATACAGCACCAAGTCATTTCCTCTCCACTTTATGGTGTAAATACATAAAGGGTTGAGGCACTTTCATAGCCTCAAAATCTCCAAGGATAAGTTCAAGATAGAGTTTTAGAGCAGGTGCTAAGTGTGGATTTTCCATATAAATCCAAGCATCTATTTCAATTTCAAGAGACCAAATTTAGAGTTATACTTGACTTCATACCCAATGGATTGCTCAAGGCTCATCAATGTCATCATGTTCATTTGGCTCGGACTGTCCCCTGGAGGTTGCCAAACTGCAGTCCAAAATTGCACAGCTAGGTCTTGAACAACATGTCTGGTGCAACTAGTGGCTTCATTCAAGAAAGCCATCAACCCTGGGAGTCATGTTATGCGAGAATCAAACTGCGGACCAAGTAACTCTCCTCTACCCATTCTCAGAAGGAACAAAGTCATCCACAACAGAGTATGGTATTACATAAATATCCTCATTCAGTGTTGGTTCTCCTTAGCCAGAGGTTGTATTGCGTGGAGAAGACGAGATCATTTAACTGCAAGTTCCAAACGAGGGTCATCATAACATCCCCAAGGCGTTAGGGTTGGAAAATGGTAAGTTAAAAGCTGAACACTTCCCAGTGTTCCAAGGCAAAACTTGCCCCTCAACTAGTTTGATGATCTCCAGTTTTCGGACCCGGCCGGTTTGACCATGTTCAATATGTAGGCACCGGGACAGTTCAGTGTTCTGGTACTGAATCGGCTGGTTTCGTACAAAGCCGCATAACATTTGAAGGCTTGGTTTTTCTCAATTTGCAAGGTTTTTAATGAACTGAAAACGCAACCGAACATCAAAATTCGAGGACAGGATGTAGAAAACACTGGTTTGTATATTCATTCAAATATTTGTATGTTTTGACATTTGTTTTAAGGTACCCAAATTTAATGTGTGTATGGTTGTTGATTGTCTGCGTCCTCAATGTGGTGGTCGATTGTTTCAAATAAGTGCATGCCTGTACTACATGTTTCAACATTGCCAGAAATGTCATGATCTTCCATGATTGTTCAACAAGATTTCAGGGATCCCATACTCTGTCATGACGCAAGCCAAGGCTTTCCTCTTCCCTTTCTCTCTCTTTCTTTTCGAGTTCTATAAATGTAAGTGCTCATAGCAATTTCAGGGTTATTCTTCAAAAGCTCCCAGGATCAGTTCAAGATAGAATCCCTTAGAGAGTTCAAACTTGATGCTTTCGACCTCTGCAACTTTTGGATGCGAATTTCTTGCCTATTTCAATGTGTAAAGGTTAATCATTGATTAATGTTAACTGTGACTCCTTGCCCAATGGATTGCTTCACAACGTTACTGGTTTGGTGATCAATATCTCAGGCAAATCTTGCATTTCACATTCTTTTCAAACTGTTGTCTTAGAGTTGTGTGCATTTTGAACAATCTTCATTTAAAAAATGCTTAGGCATCTTGTGTTCTTAGAACTAGCCGCGGAACATCCGAAAGTTACCATTCTGCGGAACGCAATTACGTGGCATCTCGTGGGTTCTCCTAACCCGCAGAACGAACGAATAAAGAGTGTCACGGGAGTATGGTATCGCGGAAATCGGTCATTTCCGTGGGCTCTCCTAACCAGCAGAGTGGAGAGAATGAAAGGTTGTAGTGTAAGCAAAGGCGTCATCAGACCCCGAGGCAGGAAGACAAACGGAAAACAACTAAGTCTGAAATTTAGCCACGAACACTTCCCAATGTTCCACAGATATTCCCAAACAAAGCATTCCTTGGCTTTCGATCCATGAAACGAAGAAGGTAAGACCAAGGAAAAGCCTTTGTGGCTTTCGAGCCCCACAGAGGCATAGGAGGTCAAAGGTCGTGGAGGAGTAAAAGTAACATTTGAAAGCCGCAGATTTCTCAATCCACAAAGGTAAAGTAGATCCGCAAAACACAGTAGAATATCACAATCCCACAAAAGGTGTAGAGGTCACGCCTGTTTCAGTTCATCCAAAGATGTCTGACACTGTTTCAACTACGCAGATTCAATGAAGTATGGTGTCATCCTGTGTCAGCCTGATGATATGTGATTCAATCAAAAGCTCCTATAACATGGTGGTTGGCTCTCTTCAAGTTGGTGCCCATGCCTTGTACTACAAGTCAACACTGCAAGAAATTTATGGAGTCTCCATGCTTGTTCAACAAGAATTTCAGTTGATCGATACTCCAACATGGCAGTCGTCCTTTCCCTCTTCCCTTTCTCTCTCTTCCCTCATGAGTTCTATAAATGTAAGTGCTCGTGCAACATTGAAAGGGTTCTCCTCTGGATTCTTCCTTAGCATATTTTCAAGCTTCTCCCTTGTGAACTCAAACTTCATGCTTTTGACTTTTTCAACTTGTATAAGAGGATTTTAATTGGGTCAGCTCTGTGTGTAAGCTGTTAAGAATCAATTAATGCAAGTGCAGCTTAATTCTTTCCTTCAATATGTTGCCTTTAAAACATGAAGATCTCTGCCATCTCACATATTTTGTATTCTTTTAGTTGTGTGGATTAAAGGTTCATATCTTCATTACAAACTGTGCATGTGTCTCTTAGAACCAGAGAAGTTCCACATTTCAGTTTGGTGCATCACCCCCCTTTTGTCTTTCAGTTTTCTCCTCCTAACTTTGTCTCCTTGGAATCGTTATCTTAGGTTACATAGTTTAGAGTAGAAGGTTGGTATAGGATTAGTTGCGGTGAACAAGGATGAAGGGAACCAACCCTTTCATCTGGAGAAAGATAATGAGTGACCCACAGACTCATGTTCTAACAACGTTTCACTGAAATGTTGAACCCAGTTTTTCAGCAAGGGTGCAAATTTCAGCGACAACAATATCATAGTAGGTTATTATCAGTGTTGTTCTTTATGTGGTTTTGTTAGTGTGTTGCATTCCAATTTATGCCCATCACCAAAGCTAGTAGTGGTGATGGTGAAGGTATCCTAGTGCCCTTTGAAGTAGAGATTTTCACAAGAAAGTGGAAGCAAGGATTTTGTAGCATGGTCAGTATTGATGATGAAGATGCCCGAATAGTAGAGGAGAGATTTCACAAGCTTGAAGAGGATGTGGCTAACATCTCTCTCTATGTGTAAGCTTGACGAGTTGGAGTCCATCATGGGACTTCTCATGGAAAAGCTTGGTGTTTTTATGGAGGCACTAAAGACAAACAAGAGGACGCTCTTGAGCATGAGAAGAAGGAAGAATCACCTTGTGCTAACTAGGCTCCACCTCCATTCAAGGCTGAGGCAAAGATAGAGATTCAGGTTGATACAATGATGAGAATGCTGAGAAGCTAGACCATTGATTAGCTCAACTTGAGGTATGTTTTAGTTTGCATTAGATTAGTGAAGGCCAACAAATTTCTTTTGCAAGGTTAAAATTAACCAATCATGCTTTTAACTTGGCTTGAAAGTTATGTGCATACTTTGTTTGTTAATAAGCTTCCTCCTATTATTAAGTGGGATGATTTTAAGATGTTAATCAAGAAGCAATTCTATCCTATTTGTTATGAGGAAGAGAGGTCCTTCTATTGGCAATATCTCAGGCAAAACAAGCAAGGCCAAAGTGTGATTCTACAAGGAGGCTACACAAACGTGGCAAAGACTCAAACCAGAACATCTTGATGAAGTATGATGGTGGACTCCATAGCCATTTGATGGAGACACATCCTCTTGGCCAAGCCTACGGATGTAGATGAGGCTTGTTCTCAAGCTCGACTACTTAGAGATGGACAAGAAGAAAGGTTCATCTACCTCTCAAAGTGCTCTAAAATAACAAGATGATACAAAGCAAAAGGATTAAGGAAGGGGAAAGGTAAGAAAAATGCTACTTCTATTTCTAACAAGGATACTAAAGTTCATTATAGTGAAAGTAATGTCGACACTCATATTGAAGGAAAATGTTGGAAGCTTCATTTGGAGTTGTATCCATTCAAGAATAATAAGAAGAAAAAGTTGCATCCCTTCAAGAATAAGAAGATGAAAAAGGCTATTGCACCCCTTCAAGAATAATAATAAGAAAAAGGCTATGGCTGCTGAGGAGAGAATATCAATTGCAACTCTGATGTGGATGAGACTTTGTGTTGTACCTCCGTCAAAAGGAGGTATGTTTGGGTAGATTAGTAGTGTTCAAGAAAGTGAACTTGCTAAGCTTTTTCATATTAAAATTTAGATGATGAAAACAAAACTGGATGCTCTTTTTGATACTTGTTCTCAAGCTAATTTGATAAGCAAGGAGTTAGTAGATAAGTTGAAAATAGAGACTTAGAATCATCCAAGCCCATATTTCTTGGGATGGGTGAAGAAAGGTGTAGAGATCAAGGTCACCAATAAATGTAAGGTTAAGTTTGGTATTATTGCACATTTCATTGATGAAGTTATAGTGCATTTTGTGCCTCTTAATGCGTGTGGTGTAGTGTTTGGTAGCCCTTGTGTATCCGAGTGCCATCTTCATGAGGAGAGCCAACCAATACCGCTTGGTAAAGGATAATAAGAACTACATCATTTTAGCCTATAAAGGAGACTCAAAAATCTCTTTGGTAAGTGCCTATGAAACTAAAAAAGCTTATTAATCCTAAAGGGCGTTAGCTTTGCTTCTTTTGAAAGACATTCAAGATCGGGAATTTGTTGCATCTAAGACTTTTGGCAATATGTTTACTAACAAAGAGTAGAAACAAATGAAAGAGTTGATAAAATAGTTCAAGGAGGTTTTCCAAGAGCCTAAGGGGTTGCCACCTTCTAGACTAGTTGAGAATGAAATTTATTTGCTACCAAACAACCCACTTCCAAATCTCAGTTTGTATAGGCAGTCCTTGAAGGATGCCAATGAGGTACAACAACAGTTATAGTTTTTGATTAATCATGATGTAATCCATCCTAGTACTTCTCCATGTGGTTCTATTGTTTTAGTACCTAAAAAAGATGATTCATGGAGAACGTGTGTTGATTATAGAGCACTTAATAAAATAACCATCAAGAATAGGTACCCTCTTCCATGGATTGATGATTTGCTAGATCAGTTGTAGTATGCTAAGTATTTTCTAAGCTTGATTTGAAATTTGGGTACCACCAAGTGTGGATTAAGGAAGAGGACATTTGAAAAATAACATTCAAGGCCAAAAAGGGTTGTATGAGTGGTTGGTTCTAACTTTCAGGCTATGTAATGCACCAACCACCTCTTATGCAATTGATAAATGAGGTAATGAGGCCATTTATTGATTCTTTTGTCATTGTGTATTTGGATGATTTACTTGTTTTTAGTAAGAACTTTAATGAACATTTGTTCATTTTAAACAATTTTTGCAAGTTTTAAAGGAGAATTGGTTAGTGTTGAATGAGAAGAAGTGTGGATTTGCTTCAGCAATCACTTGTCTTCTTGGAGGGATGTGGTTGGAAATGGGGAGTTGAAAATTGATCTAGCCAAAACAGAGGCCATTATCAATTGGCCCAACCCTTCTAATGTGACCAAAGTAAGGAGCACTGTTGGTGTGGTTTCAATATCTAATACGAAAGTTCATCGAGAACTTCTCCTCTATGGCTGCACCTTTGCATTCTATTACAGCAGGTGGTATTTCTTTTATTTCGGGTAAGAAGCAACAAAATGCATTTGAGATTTTTAAACATAAGATTAGCCCTACTCCAATTTTAGCCTTTGCCTAACTTGCAGTTGCCTTTTGAAGTGGAAAAATGCTATTGACTATGTTATGGCAGTTGATCCTACTTCAAGGAGGTAGGCCCCTGTTATCAAGTTGTTTCATGGTGCAATTTAGAATGATTGTACATATGATAAAGAACTGTATGCTCTCGTTCAAGTGCAATCAAGAAATGGAAGCACTATTTCATGGGTAAGGAAACTATTATTCATACGGATCATCAACCTCTTCAACATTTGCAAGCTCAAAACAATTTTCAGCAAAGTAGACACTATGAATGGATGGGTTTGTTGTAGCAATTTCATTTGATTATCAAATGTAAGAAAGGTGTGATTGACAAGTTAATTGATATGTTGTCTAGACCTCCTTTGCTTTTAGCTATATGCACCATAACTCTTCTTAAGCCTTTTGTATGCGAGTCTTACATAGAAGGATATGAGCAAGATTCAGATTTTGGGGAACCATTTCTTCAAGCCAAGAATCCCTAAGGCATGGGGTTTTGAGCCCAAGGGAGAGTACTATCTCCAAGACGGGTAAACTTTGTGTGTCTAAGGAGGAAAAAAATTAGTTGATGAGAGCAACACATACTTCCAAGGTTCTAGGACATTTTGGTGTTACAAAGACTGTTGCACAATTACAAAGAAATGTTTATTGGCCTCATATGAAAATTGATGTTACCAAGTTTATAAGAGGTGTTTTATGTAGTGCTAGCAAGCTTAGTAACAGGAAGTTGGGGTTATATATGCCATGGCCGGTTCCTTTTAGGCCATGGGAAAGTATCTCCATGGATTTTGTAGGCTGATTGCTTCTCAAAGAAGGGACATGAGTATCCTTTTGTGGTTGTGGACCGGTTTAGCAAGATGTGTATTCTTATTTCTTGTAAGAAGACTCTCAAAAGTTGTGATGTAGCTGAGTTATTTTTTGCTAATGTGTGGGTTCATTTTGGTTTTCCTAACTTTATCATTTCAGATCGGGATGCATGATTTGTTGGCAATTTTTGGGCTACCTTGTGGGAGAAGCACGGATACAAGTTGAAGCGGTTCACTGCTTTCCACCCACAAACCGATGGGTAGATTGACGTGGTAAATAGAACATTGGTACAACTCTTGAAAGAGTACAATAGGAAGCATCTTAAAAGATGGGATGAAAATTTGGTATATATTCAACATTCTTATAACTGGATACTTCATGCTTCTACTAGTAAAACTCCTTTTGAAACTTATTTTGGCTATCTACTTACATGTGCATTTGATGTCGGTTTTAGATCACCATGTAGGGACAATGGGAAAGTGGATCCTAAAGTCCACAAAGTTGAGAAATTCATTGAGAAGATTCAACAAATTCACCTCCATGTGCAAGAAAGGTTGAAGAGAGTCACAAGCTAAGTACAAAGCATGACATGATCAACATAGAACCGAGCATTCTTTCCTCGTTGGACATAAGGTACAATTGTACTTGAGTAGAGAGAGGCTCTAAGGTGCTGCTAAAAAGTCTCAAGCCTTCGAGGCATGGTCCATTTGAAATTTTGGAACAAGTGGGCACAAATGCTTTTAGGCTTGATTTACCCCCTTCTATGAAGATTTATTCAATTGTCAATGTTAAGAACTTATGTCTCTTTGAGCCTTCTATGCCAGACAATGAAGATGGGTTGTTGTTGTTGCCTTCTATTGAAGACCTTGCTCCTGGATAATTAGATGGAGCTGGAGGAGGATGTTCTATTACAACAGAAGGAACGGACAACACGAACAGGAGAGCAAGAACATTGGCTTGTTGGGTTAAAGGGTCAACTACCTAACAAGGCTTAAATGGTATCCCAAAGAAGATGCGAGGAAGAAATTTCCTCACTTAATCAGTTCCTAAAGCTTTTAAGGACTTAAAAGCCTCAAATTGGCATGATCCAAAATTGGTCTTCATTGTACCCGATTAATGTAGTTTATACTTATAACCACTTGTATTAGACCTTCTTGAAAAAACACATCAGACCTGGTGTCCCCAAATTTCACCCTGAAATCTAAGACTACCCTATGTAAAAAAAATCGTACTTTTAAAATAATGGGTCGTTTTGTGTTTTTATTGCCGGAAAGTTTCTGTATTGTGTCAAGATATTCATTCACAAAGAGCCATATAAGCCAATTTCGACAAATACCCAGATGCCCGAAATTGTTATATTCTGTCGTTGGGGTTTCCCTGCAGGAAATTTGAATTTAATTATTTTGAGCCCCGTTTGAGGCAATTTGTGCTCCGGTTTAACCCTGTTGTGATCGTACATGTCAATATTCTCATATACTAGTAGGGTTTTAACCAAGAATGAATCCTGGGCTTTATTTGTGACTTCTAACGACGTTTTGCGTTTTTGTATTTTCCCGTTTCGTTTTCTATGAAATTTCTCTGGATCAATTCCTTTGCCGGTTTGGCCTGATTATTGGCCTGGAGTATCTGGAGGTCACCTATGCACGTTGTGCCAGAAGGAATTTGCCATCGGAGGTCTGGTTCTCTTGGAAAAGACCAAGTCGTGCACCAAAAAGTTTTTTCTGGGCTAGCCGCATTTTTGGAAAAAGAGGGTTTGAAGTGGATCATGGGATTTTTGGAAGCAGCAGGTAGGTAGGAATTTTGTACCTGCCTAGCAGAGTACCTTTTCTCGTGGAAGCAACGTCACTTAAGTCACAATGGAAAAATTAGAGACAGTAGGCAAGCAGGAATTTCTTACCTGCCTTACAGGGTAAAATTTCCCATTGTGGAATAAAAGAAAAATCACTTAAGGCATTGATGGGATTTTATTACCTGCCTTGCAAGGTAATAATCTCATTATGAAAGTCAAAAAACTTAAGTGAATCATGGGATTTTCGGAGCTGCCTTGCAGGGTAAATAATCCCATTGTCAATTGACTTTTAAAAATAGAAATCCCTAATGTCAAAAAGTGCGACCCCTTTTGGGAAAGAAAGGCAGCCTTAAATTAATTAATTTAATTAATTTCTTCTCCAATTTTGGCGCCCAGGCTTGTGGAAAAGTCAACAAAGGAAAGTGGACAAAAGGAAGTTGGAATTAGACAGTTCTAAAATTAAATAAATATTTTTTATTTAATGCAGTCCCTTCATGTCAAAAAGTGTGCCCCATTTGGGAGAGAAATAATATTTTTTTAAGTATTAAATGATTTAATTAATTCCTATTTTCAGTGGCTAAGGTCAAAGCGTACTGTGAGGCTTGAGTTAACTGAAAGCACAAGGCTAAAATTAAATAAATTTAATTTATTTTATGGTAGTCATGAGCATGCACAAAATAGGCGCCCCATTTGAAGAGTAAAGCTTATTAAATAATTAATTAATTGTCAGGGATAGGAAAGACATTAATTAATTATAGAATGATGAGAATTATATAAGCATGGGCTGCCATAAGGACGAATTAATTAATTCAATAGCAAGGAAGTGCAGCCCGGACAGTTTTGGCGCCCAAGGAAGGAGGATTTTTGCATTGAAGTTTATTTTCCACTGCTGGGAAGCTTCAAAGTTTGGCGCCTAGGATTGAAGGAGCTTGAATTGTGTCTGAATAATTGTCTGCATAGTGGTACAGGTGCTCAAGTGAAGTTGGCCAAATTCATGCTTGCTTTGCATGCAAACAAAACATCAAATTTTGGGGCAGCAGGCTTGATATATGCAGATTTTTATAATTAAAATCAAGTGTTCATGTTCCGGTTGCCATCTTTGTCTGAATTAATTGCAGGAATTCATTACAGGTGTTTTTATAAGAAAAAGGGAGCTTAAATCAATGTCCAATACATTGACCATATCCTCCGAATCTGAAGAAATATCCAGATCTGCACCGGTTGTGAAGAATCCTGGCCAAATAAAGAGAAAAAGCATTGCTCAAACAAAGACAGATTCAGCCATGGCAAAGCGGGATGAAGAAGAAAGCACAGCAAAGTCATGCATCACTTCTAAGTTTGTTAACACCGGAGACACAGATCCAGATCCAGATCTCATAATTGCAAAAGCTTCCGGCACAAATTCATCCTCTTATTTCTGACGCAGCCTGTGTAGAAGTCAGTATGTAGAAAATTCCTTCTAGGATCTTGTGCATGTGCTCCCAATCTTCCAGTTGAAGCCTTCATTGAAGTTGCATTCACCCGGAGTGCTTTCCAAAATTTTTAATTGCTCATATGCAATTAAAAAATAAAAATGATGAGTTATTTACGGCAAACATTGCATTGATGCATGTACTGGGGAAGAACTACAAAAGCTTCAAGAGAAGAACTAATCCAACCGCTTCCAAATCCAGCCGCTTCCAAATCCAGCAACTTCCAAATCCAGTTTGGTGAGAATCAAGGGCAAAAGAATCAGCTGCATGCAGAATATGAAAAAGGATAAGACTGCAGTTTTCCTCTTTCTTCTTCTTTCTCTTATTTCCTCTAACAAAGTAATTGAGCGATCAATTAAATTATAGAACATAAGTGATTGGTTTAAAAGCCATTACTTGAAGAAGTCAACTACTTGGAGATAGGCAGCAGACATGCAAAATAGAAGGTTCTATCTTCAGTTGCAAATCATGCATGTCATGCAAAGACGAATTCCAGGAGGGAGATTGCCAGTGGTTTCCTTTCCGACTTCCACATGTGTCAGTTCAACTAAAAGCTTCATATTTGTAATTTCCCCTCTACATGCTATAAGTAGAGGAAGAACCTACGGGTTAAAGGATCAGAATTTGTAAGCAGCATTCTTGTGTTCCAAATTTTGTGTTGAAACCCCTGAGAGCCACTTGAAGCAAAGGAATATAAAGGAGCAGATTTCCGGAGAACTTTGTGTCACGGTGCATTTTGTTTCTAGCTTTCTATCTTAGATCTTCTAATAAACTTTGTGTTATTTTTTATCTAGATCTGGAGTTGTCTTTGCTTATAATTTTGTGTGTTGATATCTATTGGTTTCTTTTATGTGCATGCAATCAACTCTGTTATTTATTGATTGGGATGCACATCTTCCCTATTTCTTCCCTGTGTTTATACAATTCCCTTCTTTAAATGTTTCCTTTCTTAAACAGCTGCTTACTTGTTGCAGAACTATACAGCTATGGTCCGTGAGCTGAATAGTTAAAAGTAAAACCCTCATATAGATACTAGCATATTTTAATTGACAAATCTGACACGGGAGCCTCACCGGTAAATGAGGGAGATTTATCTCATGACTGCCTAGGTTTTCAGCTATGCAGAAAATCTAGCCAACAAGACCTATATGTAATAGTGGATTAATTTGTATGGGAGGTAATCCGGACCTCCTCAATGAAGTTGGCTAAAAGTTTCATGACCTAAAACAAAGTAATTTTGCCTCGTGGACAAAACTACCATTTTGCACCGAGGGGGCTTGTGTAATGCCCCAGAAGTTATGCAACCACCGGTGTTGGCATGGGGCAGTTACATAGCCGCCACCTATCGACAGCGGAGGTTTCGTTACCTTATGAAAAGACACGTGGAATGAAATGGTTGCAAACATTTTACTTCCTTCTAGCATCAGTTGAACATTTAGCAAACTCTTTTGCGCAATAGGCATAAGTAAGGGTCTGGGAAATGTTAGCAAAGATTTGAAATGAGTAAGATGAGTTACGAATTAGAGATTCTCCCTTGGAATTAAGCAAGGAGTGTTTTTCTAGAAGGCAGTTGGTTCGTAGCAATAGTGAGAGATTCCAATGTTGTAATGAGTTGGAGAATGTCATGACCCCTTTTTCAAATAAAGTAAAATAATACTGTTAATATTTTTAAGTTTTCAAGTAACTCACTTTTTATTAAAAAGTGACAACTTAATATTACTTTATTATTATAAATATAAAATAAAGATGACTTTCCAAATTAAGCAAGTCAATATCAAATTAGAAGATGGAAAGTTACTTTTGAGGTTTTTCCTTGGGAAAAGTGTCCAGTGAACTTATAGAAAGGCGTTGGGGGATCATTTAGAAGGATCTTTTTGCCATTGGGGGATCATTTGGAAGGATCTCTTTGTCATTCTCTATTTTTACATTGACAGTTTAAGTTATTTCAACTTCTACTTCTGAGCTATGTCGCCACATTCGAATTCGTGTTCAAATTCGCCGAGGATAAAATTCGTTAGAAATTCGCTGCTAAAAAAGTCGGCTAAAAAATATATACTTTCAAATTAAATATTACAAAAAAATATCTTATATTGAAATATATATATTTTAAATGTACAAAATTAGTATATATTTGTAATGTTTTATAAACTATAACACTTTATTAAGGTTATTAGGGTATAAAAACATTAAATTTATAAGATCATAAATTATTTTAAAATATATTAAAATCATTAGAAAAATAAGCTATAACAAATTAACAATTTATTAAATTTGTAAAGTTATAAATATATAACTTATTACAAAAATAAACTATAACAAATTAACAATTTATGAAATTAATAAAATCAGAAAAATAAAGATTTTATTAAAATTATAAATATATAACTTTATAAAATAAAAATAAAAATAAAAACAATAAAAAACATTAAAATAAATTTTAAACCCGCAAAAGGGGCTAACTTTATAAAATAAAAATAAAAACAATAACAAACATTTGAAAAGAATTTTAAACCCACGAAAGGGGCTAACTTTATAAAATAAAAATAAAAACAATAACAAACATTAAAAAGAATTTTAAACCCACGAAAGGGGGTAACTTTATAAAATAAAAACAATAACAAACATTAAAAAAACTTTTAAACCCACGAAAGGGGCTCATTCCTTTACCCTCGAATTACTTATACGACTCCACAAATCGTCATTCACGCACGGCATAGGTTTTCATTCACGCATGGCACAGGTTGTACGGCACAGGTATATTTGCACGCAGTTGTAACTCATTTTCATATTGGCGACTGTTTTCCAGTTTCTACAGGCTTCACGACTTCACAACAAGGTTTTACAATGCCATTAAGATTCCATGAACATGAAAAAAAGCTTCCAAATTTCACCATTTGATTTTGCTGAATTTATTCACGATTCTCAACGATTTTTTTGCTACAACTATAGATTCAGCGATTTTCGAATTTAATGGATGATATTCGGCGAATGTGGCAACACAGCTTTTGAGGATGAAAACCCTCCATTACAATCAAATTTGGGGACGAAAATGCTTCAATCTTTAGTGGTGACTCCACCTAGGAGTTGCATTTGTGCATCCAATCAAAGATTTACATATTTCAGCTAGGGCAACATCAGATTTACAAATTTCAACTAGGGCATCATCAGATTTACAGATTTCAACTAGGGCATCATCATATTTACAGATCTCGGCTAGGCATCACTTTTTGAAGGCTGGTGTCGCATTTTGGGGGGCATTCTAGGGCTGACATCATCATTTTCAATATTTTCCAACTTGGACGCCACCCTTGGGAATTTTAGTTTGCCATCTGACATCCAAGGCATCTTTCGGGTTGGTTTTTGTGTGGTTTTTCAGTTAATTGGCTAGGGCTTCTATTTCTGAAAAAATAAATTGTACATCTAGCTAGAGTTCAATGTGGACAAATTCTCTAAATTGTACCTAGCTGTTTGCAAATTAAAAAAAATAAAATTATGGGTTGCTGCCATAAATTGTGTTTTTTAGAAATTCAGAAATTAAGGATAATTCTAGAATTTTATTTCCAATGATAAGGGTTTTTGTAAATTTTCATTATTTTCTACTTTTCCCAATCAAGGGACATCATAGTGGTATCAGAGTTGTGTCCTTGCCAACCTGTGAATCATGATGACAGTGCAAGAAGATGTTACAAGTTATGCAAGAATACCAAAAGGATCTAAAGTCACAGATAGAAATAAAGAAGATGGAAAGGTCAAAATTTGGGCCTCAAAAATCTACAAAGGAGCAAAAGAGTTCAGCATGCAAGTCGAAGGTACGGAGATCTTATCTAAAAAGGAACCAAAGAATGTGGTTGAAAAGAAACTAACCACATTGCAAACAAGCATGGAGGATGTAATGAGGACCCAAAAAAGGTGTGATAAATGGCTACGAAGAGCTAAGGAAGCTAAAGTTGATAGCCAATCAGGCAAAACAACACCTACAGAAAATTAAGGGAAAGAATTCTCCAATTGTAATGATGGAGCATAACGGAAAATCAGATTTGCAAGAGTTTGGAGAGGATTTTTTCGTTAATGCCATATTTTTTAGGCTTCAATATAATAGAGTTGATGCAAGTTTCCCTAAGGCATTGAAAGAAGAAAAGCTTTTGGATCATTCTTGTGACAGCTCAGAATATGGAAGGAATGTTTCAACTCAAGAAGTCTATGAGGTGGAGTTCCAGGAAGACCTTGTTGAGAGGCATGTACATGAGAAAAGGGCCTCACCAGATACTAATGTTGATTTTCAGCTTTCTGGAATTTTCAGATTAACGACTAATGGTAAGCAATTTGATTATCTTTGCAATTGTAGCAAGAAGCATGAAAGTGTTGATTTTAGGGGAAGTTTGTGGCAAGACTCTTGTCATCATGGGAAGTACCAAGAGATATGAAAAGATGAAGAGCACAAAATGGAAAGAGGATCTTTTCTCTCAAAACCAAGATCATTCATATAGGATCGTGTGGGATCCTAGTGTTATAAACAAAGAGCTACAAAAAGAAGATATTGAGAAACATGAAGGCTGAAATGTTTGATGGTTTTAATATCATAGTTGCAAATAGATTCACCTTCCATGCACCTAGATAAGTAGACAACTAAATATAACCATGGGTGAGAATAAGGTGTAGAATGAATTTTATGTTATAAGAACTAACATGGTTATCGAGATAGAAGGGTTGCATTCCATTAGCATTTTATGTTGGACCACGATTGTCGTTAGACCAAAACCTGCAAGCGTTAATCTCTGCTACAATCGCCACAATTAGGATCCACGAGAGGCGGTTGGTCCATGTCACGAAACGCACAGGGAGTGCTGGACACACATGTCAACAATTCCCCCCCAACATTACCCGAGTGAGTTTCGAACTCGAGACATGTTGCTCTGGTACCATTTGTTGGACCACAATTGCCGTTAGACCAAACCCCGCAGGCATTAATCTCCGCCACAATTGCTAGAGTTAGGATCCACGAGAGGCGGTTAATCCATGTCACGAAACTCACGGGGAGCGTTGGACAGACATGCCAACAGCGAGTTAGTACAAAATCACAAATCTAAGGAGCTAAAGTTACATCTAAAGGAAAAGATATGGTGCTTGGAAGTTTCTCTGAGGAATCATTAAGAGTAGTCATAGCTAAAGGGGCTTCTCATAAAGGACAAGTTGTTTGGGCAGCAAGTTGCTTAGTGTTGCTCAGCATGCAAACTATTTCATCTTTTGGTAAGCAACATAGTTTTTATGTTGATATTCAAATGCTTCCACAACAACATAGTATGGTGTTCAATAATATGTCCCAAAGATCACTATCAGAGATAGAGGTTTCCAACACACCATAGAGTTGAAAATTGGTTGTAAGCATGCCATTATTACTCCTCATTTCTCAAAGACTGATTTGAGATCAAGCCACCATTAGATCTTTGTTTGTAAGGGGGGTGTGCACAAGACAACTTCTAGATTGTCGTACTGGACACATTGAGTTCTAGGTTATATGCCATTCAATTTGACTAATGCTCCTACTACATTCTGGTTTATGGTGAATCAAGTATTCAGTTGTCAGCTGAGACAGTTTGTTTTGATAAGTTTTTATGATATTCTGATGTGTAGCAAAGCATGGAAGGACCATATGAGACACCTAGATTTGATCCTTGGGATTCTAGAGAAACAGGCTCTGATTTGTAAAAGAATTTAAGTGTGAGTATTAGGGTCACAAATATTTTATACTTGGGCCATGTCATTATTGCTCAAGGCACGCTGGTGGATCAAAAGAGAATTCAAATTTTTCTAGTTTTGGCACTTCCTACCACACTAACATTATTGAGGAGATTCTCCATTTTATGCAACCATGATAGAAGGTTTGTTAAGGGATCTTCACATATAACAGCACCCTTAGCCAACATGACAAAGAAAGGAGCTTTTGCATGGATGCATAGAATACCAGAAGTTTTTTATAAGCTTTAAGAAGGTAATCATCACATGTCTTGTATTTTCCATTTCAAATTTCTCACAACCATTTGTGGTAGAATGTGGTGTTTCAGGAGAAGATATTGAAACCATATTAATCCAAAAGGGGGACTCCATTAAGATGGAGGGCATGAAGTTGAAAGATTCGGCAAATAGTTTCTCTATTTATGACAAGGAAATTCCTTCCATCAAGCATGTTTTGGTAAAATTCAGACATCACTTGGTTTATGCTAGATGTGTAGTTGAGACAGAGTGCAATGGCTTGAAGTTCTTCTTGGATCAACAGGATTTGAATGATGAACCACAAGGTGGGAAAGGAAAATCCAAGGTTGATTTAAAAGGGAAAAAGCATGTAGTTGTTAATGTCTTTTCTAGAATGGTTGTTCTTAGTTCTATCTTTGTCATTCATGATGATTGGAAGATTTCAATCATGGTAGATTATGCCAGAATACATTTGCTGCTAACATTTTAGATGGAATTGTGAAGGATGAATAATATGTGCTAGCAGATGGTTTCATTTTGAACGAGGATAGAATCATTCTAGTACATGAATCTGAGATAAAACATGAGATTTTGAACGCTTTGCATGATATACCAATGGTGGGACAGTCTAAATCCTACAATATTTGTAGATATATGAGAAAGAGATCCTCATGGTGGAACTTTGAGGAGGAGGATCTCAAACACATCAATGAGTACATCAACTATCAACAGAATGAAGTAGAGCATGTCTTCATTGTAAGTTGGTTGCAACCATTTTTTATTCCCCATCAAGTTTGGAAAAGTATGTTCATGGACTTCCTCACAAGCCTTCCCAAGGAACATGGTAGAGATTGCATTTATCTTGTTGTGGATAGGCTAAATGAGTATTCATACTAGTTTGCCATTTATCTAGAATTCAAAGCACATCATATGGAAGAAGCATATCCTTTCACTCAAGGTTGTCTACATATAAGAGTATGGGATCCGGGTGATATCTCGATATCTATCAAGGGTAGTAATGGTAAATTACGGTTATATAGCAAAGGAAACAAACTAGGGGCCGCCATTATTAGACTTTCCAGCCTTAGGACTGTTGTCATCATAGATTCCAGCCACTGCATTATACCAATTATAGCCATACAAGTGTTTTCAGTCACAGGGCTGCTGAATTTTCAGGATCTCAACAGGAATATGTTGATTATTACTGCTGTGAGAAGATTTCCAGTCATTGATTATCTATTTCCAGTCTCTGAATTGTTGATAGCGATGATTTATACAAACGATTTTCAGCATTACTACTGTTATATCATTTTCACGCTGCTGATTTGCAAAATTTCAGACTTTGGACTACTGTTAGCGGCCAAATACAACTTCAAGTTTGCAGGATTTGAGGAACTTTCCTTACACTAAATTGTTTGTGAAGGATTTCAGTCATGGGATCATTTGGAAACAATCTTTCCCATCACCATTCTGTTCATAATCCAAGGGAGGATCCAAAATTTTCAGCTCATAAGTATATCATAGTGGCACAGCAGAAGCGAACTACATCACAAAAAGGTAATGGTAACTTGTTATGTTTGCATCCTCATGATCCGTTGTTTGTGGTCAAAAGTCAAGAAGATAGTTCACTAAATACATCAACATATAATGTTGCACATGCTTGCGACCATCATGGGGAACAATTTCATGATAATTCAGTCAAACAAATTGGTGAGGCAGAGTTTATTCAAAACATGGAATTGCAAGTGCCCAAAGATGAATTGGGATCCAGGCATTTCAGAGATGTGCATTTGGGGCAAGTCTGAGCAATTGGGCTCTGCAATTACTTGGGACAAACAATTTTGGGGAAGGGCGGACTGTCATGACCCCTTTTTCAAATAAATTAAATTTTTTTTAAGTTGTCGAGTATCTCACTTTTTATTAAAAAGTGAAAACTTAATATTTCTTTATTATTATAAATAAAAATAAAGGTGACTTTCCAAATTAAGCAAGTCAATATTAAATTAGAAGATGAAAAGTTACCTTTGGAGCTTTTCCTTGGGAGAAGTGTTAAGTGAACTTATAAAAAGGCATTGGGGGGTCATTTGGAAGGATCTTTTTGCCATTATCTATTTTTACATTGAGAGTTTGAGTTGTTGCTTAAACTTCTACTTTTGAGGACAAAGACCCTCCATTGCAATCAGATTTGGGGACGAGAACCCTCTAATCTTCAATGGTAACTCTATCCAGGAGTTGCAGTTGTGCATCCAATCAGAGATTTACAGATTTCAGCAAGGGCATCACTTTTTGAAGGCTGAGATCACATTTTGGGGGCATTTTAGGGCTGACATCATCATTCCCAACCTTTTCTAGCTTGAACGCCACCCTTGAGAATTTCAGTTGTTCACCATCCGACAACTAGGGCATCTTTCAAGTTGGTTTCTGTATGGTTTTCAATTAATTAGCTAGGGCTTCTATTTCTGCAAAATAAATTGTAAATCCAGCTAGGGTTTCAGTGTGGAAAAATTCTCTAAATTGTACCTGGCTATTTGTAAACAAAATAATAATAAAAATTTAGGTTGCTGCCATAAATTGTGTTAGAAATTTAGAAATTAAGGGTAATTCCAATATTTAATTTCCAGCGGTAAGGGTTTTTCAAAATTTTCAGAATTTTTTAATTTTCCCAAGTTAAGGGACATTACAGAGAAGGTTTGTAGAGTGCAAAAGAAGATTGCACAAGCTTCGGATAGGGAGACAATTTGTATTCCTATCCATAAAGGCCATTAATGGTAGTATTTCATACAAATTGTGAATTGCATAGTTGAATGGGAGTGTTATTGCCTCACCCACTAGAGTTTTTCCCTTCACGGGTTTCTTCAAGGTAAATCTTGTGTTCAAATGCTAGTAGTTGTTTCTCGTTTCTTTGTTATGTGTTATATGAGTTGCACATCAATTTCCAGCACGTAATAACTCTATTTTTATGCATTCCATGTTTATGATCATCACTAGTTGAATTGGAATGTTGAGAATCCATGTTTGTGAAACCTAGAGTGGAATATCCACTTGGTTTACAAATTTCGATATTCACCTAGTTTAGGGTGTTGGTGAAACCTATAGTGGAATATCCACCTGGCTTAGTGTTGTTAATGTTGAAAACTTACGTCTCTTTGAGCCTTCTATGCTAGACAAAGAAGATGAGTGGATGTCGCTCCCTTCTATTGACGATCTCACTCTTGATGGTCAATTAGAACTAGAAGAGAATGTTGTATTACAATAGGAGAAAAGGACAATACGAAGGAGAGAGTAACAACATTGGCTTGTTGGGTTAAATTACCTAGCAAGGCTAAATAGTATCCTAGAGAAGATGTGGGGAAGAAATTTCCTATATAAATTCCTAAAGCTTTTAGGGACTTAAAAACATCAAATTGGGGAGGCATGATCCAAAATTGGATCTTCATTGTACCAATTAGTGTAATTCATACTTATAAGCACTTAAACTAGACCTTGTAAAAACACATAAGACTTATATGTAACAGTGGTTGAATTTGTACAGGGAGTGATCCAAACCTCCTCTAATGAAGTCGGCCAAAAGTTTGATAGAATTTTTGTAAACATTGAGATATCAATGGACATATTGATGCTACATGTTGGAAACTGCATCTAGAATTACACCCAAAGAACCGTTCCAAGGACTCCAAGAATTCCATGACAACTTTGAAAACCAAGGTTGAGGTTGAAATAAAGGACAATTTTAATGCAAATGAGAGGTCGGGATGCACAGCCACCAATGCGTACAACCCAGAGCAAGAGGAAGAGATGAGTAAGTTGATCCAAATCAAAACTCAAATTAAGAAAGCTAAGGTAAATGCATTAGTTGACATTGGTTCTCAATCCAATTTGATTTCTAATGTGGTTGTGAGAAAGCTTGATTTTGAAACTTATGAGCATCCACACCCCTATCCCACGGGATGGGTGAAGAAGGGTGTAGAAAATCAAATTACTATAAGATATAAGTACAAATTTGGCATTAATTGTCAAGTTATTGATGAAGTAGGAGCTGATGTGATTCCACTTTATGCATTTGATGTGAATTTTAGAAGTCTTTACTTGCATTTCATGGATGCCATATTCGTGAGGAAGGATAACTAATACAAATGGGTCAAGGATGGAGTAAACTACAACATCAAGGCACACCAAAACAATCCTAAGATGGCCTGGTCAGTGCCAACCAAGCAACGAGCCTAATTCAAGTAAATCATAATCACTGTTGTTTACTTTGATTGAGGGATAAGCAAGATGGGATGGATAATTTTGAGGTTTCTAACAAAGAATTGAAGGGTTTGGATAGCATAATTCAGTCTTTTCAAGAAGTTTTCCTAACTCCAAAGGGGCTGCCATCAAAAGAGGAGGTAGAGCATGAGATTCAATTGTTGCCGGCATCTCCTCTACCTAACATCAAGTTCTATAGGCAATTGCTGATGGAGAGCAATGAAATGAAGAAACAACTCCAAGAATTGCTAGAACAAGGGGTAATCCGCCCAAGTACCTCTCCATGTGGGTCACCCATTATGATGGTACAAAAGAATGACAGGTCTTGGAGAATGTGCATAGATTATCAGGCCTTAAACAAGATCGCCATCAAAAATAAATATCCACTTCGATGGATGGATTATCTCTTGGACCAGCTTCAACGTGCCAAGTATTTTATGAAGTTGAATCTAAGATCCGGGTACTAAGTCCGAATGAGGAAGGAGGATGTATGGAAGATTGCCTTCAAGACAAAACAAGGTTTGTATGAGTGGTTAGTACTCGCATTCAGTTTATGTAATGCACCCGCTACATTTATAAGATTGGTGAATGATGTATTGCAGCCATCGATGGTACATGTGTCATTGAATATTTAGACGATATTCTGATTGTTAGTGCAACATGAAAAGAAAATCCAACTCATTTGCAGCAAGCCTTGCAAGTTCTGAAAGAGAAACAGTTGTGCAACATGAAGAAATGTGAATTTGCTAAATAATCACTAGTCTATCTTAAGCATGTGGTTGGAAGAGGTGAACTATGAATGGATCCAACCAAGGTGGAAGCCATCACCAATTGGCCTACACTAAGAAGTGCCACAAAGACTAAGAGTTTTGTAGGGGCAGTACAGTACATGCAGAAGTTCATACTAGGATTTTCTACTATTGCAGCCCCACTAAATACAGTTGCAGCCAAGGTAAGGGTTTGGATTGGGGTAAGAAACATGATAAAGCTTTTAAGCCTTTGAAGTACAAGTTTAGCCATGCTCCAGTACTTGCTCTTCCTAATTTGCAGCAGCCATTTGAAGTTGAGACCGATGCCAATGAATATGCCATGGGAGCAATATTGCTACAAGAAGGTAAGCCAAAGTGTTATCACTCTAAAACTTTCACTTCAGCAGAGGATATTCAATTTATGATAAGGAAATGTACGCACTAGTTCAAGTAATAAAGAAATGGAAACATTATTTGTTGGGTAAAAAAACTATAGTGCATACCATAGTTCAAAAAATCGTAAATCGGGATTAATCGGCAGGCCAAATTTTGAATCGAAAATCGGGAATCGGCAAAAATCGGCAACTTTATCGCTACTTTTAAAAACATTTAAATTCATAAAATATATTTAAATTAAATGTAAAAACAATGTTAAATGATGCGAGAAGTGACTTTATAGAATGCCATAGGCCCATATACATATTTTCGATTAAGTTTTGACCAAAAAAGAGAGTACAAAGTTTGCAAACAAAAATGCTCATAGATTCATGTCACATGTGACTTTTGAAGTATCACTATCAAATATCAATAATATTCTATGTCATTATGCACGCCTCAAATAAGTCTGTTGCACTGGAGGCTGCCTCGTGGAAGTGGAAGGTAAATATTCCTCCTCTGCAACACCAATATTGTCATTTGCAAATATATCATCTGGATCATCACCAACTTCTAATGTCCCTGATGGTATTGCTTCTTCAGTCTCCCTCTCCAAAGCTGCTATCTCCTCTATAACATAGGCTCCGCATCATCAGGCTCAGCAATCCAGTCATCATATGGATCAATGTCAGCCAAACTCTGTGCCCCCTCCACTTGTCTCACACGAAGACAAAGATTGTATCGCACGAAGACAAGGTCATTGAGGCGTTGTGTTGTCAACCTGTTGCGCTTCTTTGTGTGAACAGCTTCGAACATGCTCCAATTACGTTCGCATCCAGAAGCACTGCATGGCTGACACAAAATGCAGATGGCTAGCTTTTGAAGATTTGGTGTTTTTGCACCATAATCTTCCCACCACAAATCTGCAAATAAAACATTTATAATTTTGTAAGTTAACTAAGCTTGAATAAATAAAAGAATTCTAGACTTCTAGTTTCTAGTTCTACGTGTAATGAGACTAAATACAAATGACTCAATTTGTTTTTACCTGGCTGAGAAGTGTTTCTTCTTTTCACACATAGAGCCGAAGAAAAGAGCCTCCCCTCTGCAGTCGTATAAATCTGTAGCTCATCAACAATGGCATCTCTAATATCTTCATCAGATATCATCCTCTCTATGCACGTATTAAGACCATCCATAACCTCCTCATCAGCCTTAAATGATGGGGAATAGAAAAACTTCGGGTTCAGGTAGTACGCCGCTGCATGTATATGCCGATGAAGTGTCTTGTTCCATCTGCGATCAATTATACGCCAAATAAGTTCATATTTTCGTTGATTGTGCCCATAATATTTAGCTATGGCCTCCTTGGCCACATCCATAGCCTCATACAAATAACCCATTGGGTTTTTCTCCCCATCCACCATCCGTAGAACTCGAACCAACGGCTCTGACACCTAAAACAAAATAACATATATATTTAAAATTGAAATTAATAAAAAATTATATAACAAATGATAAATAAACAAATATTCAAGTTTAGATTACCTTCATGATTTCTTCCATTTGTTTTGCAAACATATCATCAAAAACAGTCTTCACAACCCTTTCTGCTTCGGTCTTCTTAGCATAAGGAGAGTCCAACCATCGCGTGCTCACAAACATCTGCTTAAGGGATGTTAAGGAGGTTGCAATGCTCTGCAATGTAATGAAGTTTGTGGCAAATCGTGTGACCCTTGATCGCACAAGCTCCTTTCCATTGGTGTGCTCTCTCATCAAATTAAGCACACCTAAGTGTGATTGTAGATGAATTTTGTAATATTTCTTGTGTCCTCAACCACATTTTTCACCCATGAGAGTTTTCCTATGTCCTCCAATAAGAGATCCAAACAATGGGCTGCACAAGGGGTCCAAAAAAGTGTAGGGTGCCTCTCCTCAAGAAGTCTCCCTGCTGTCGCATTGTCAGTCACAACTTGGACGACATTCTCCACACCCACCTCTTTCACCACCTCATCTAACATATCACACAAAGTGATTGCAGTTTTCACTTGGTGGGAGGCATCAATTGATTTCAGGAAGACCAACTGCCCACCTGATGCCACTAGGAAGTTAATCAATGTGCGGTTTTTCCCATCTGTCCACCCATCAAACAAAATGGTGCATCCTTTTTTTATCCACGCATTTTTTTGCTCTTCTACAAGAGTTTTGGTATGTGCGATGGAATCCTCCAACAATGGGCCACTCAAATCATGGGGAGTAGGAGCCTTGAAACCCTTCCCAGCAACAATCAATGCAGTGACCAAATTCTTCCAATATGGACTTTTTGCCACATTGAAAGGAATGTTGTTGTAGTACCAAAAATTTGTCACAGTTATTCTTGCTTCATTGTGCATTTCTTTATTCCAAGCAGTACCTTCGAGTGAAGGTTGTGAACCAGGTGTACTTCGAGAAACAAAAAACATTGCTGAACTACTATTAGTGGATGTGGATGAACCCTGTCCCAGTGTTTGACCTCATGGAGTTGCGGCATTAGAAGATGACTCAACGTCAAAACCTTCCCTTGTTTCCCTTCTATTTGCTAGGGCTGCAAGTGCATCAGCTTTCCTCTTCTTTTCTTCTTTTTTCTCTGCATAAGTTGCAAGGTAAGCAGACAACTCTCGTTGAGCCTCAGGAGGTGCTTGATTGCACACTGTCACTTCATTCCCTGGTATCCGTGCAATGTGGAACTTAAGGCGATAAACACCTCCACTCATCTTCATGCCACAATAATTGCATATAACACAAGTGCCCTCTACTGGTTCACAATGCTTCCAAGAGGGGTCATTTGATTTAGGCTTACTACGAGCAGCTGAACCAGAACCGGATCCCGATGCCATTCTACAAAACAAAACAAAAAACAATTGTCTTAGATTTACAGGCCTTGGAGAAATTAAATTGTATGACCATGACGAAATTAAGAATAAAATTGCTATTGTATGAAGAAAAAATTACAAAAATACGATATTGAAAATGAAGACATCAATAAATTATGAATCATGATAATTTCATAGATAATATTTTTAAAATCGTTAAACAATATTGATTCTAGGAAATACTATTATTAATAATTTAATATACAGAATATACAGTATTTATACTTGATAGTTAGAACTTAGCAGTATAATACATAATATTAATATTAATACTTATAGTATTTATTAATATTAATATACAGTTGTATACACTGTAATATGTATACAGTCACTAGTGTACACTGTACAGTATACACTTACAATATTTACCACTTATAATATATATTATACAGTGTAACAGTATTAATATTAACATACATTAATAATAAATATACAGTATTCATACCTGCAGGCTGCCACGAGCTGGAAATGAGCAAGAAAATGCAATCCCCACGAACTAAATCGCCACGAACAGGTAAAAAACGCACACGAATTGGTAAAAAATGCGCACGAACAGGTAAAAAACGTGCACGAACTGGTAAACAATGCACACGAATTGGTAAAAAATGCGAGTTGTATTTGCGTGCCCTCACGCGTCGACTGTACACGAACCCGTGGAAAGAGAAAACAACATAAAAAACAAATCGATTTACTTTTTTTTCGTCTTATACCCTAGCCGCGTTTTTTTTCCCCGATTTTTGCCGATTTTAGCCACAATTTTCAACGATTTTCGAGGGTTTTTGACAGCGATTTATCGGCGATTTCAAAAATCGCGAGTTTTTGTAAGTTTAATCGTTTTGCAGGCTGAATGCGATTTATCGGCGATTTTTGAATCAGAGGTGCATACTAACCACAAACCCCTCCAATATTTGCAAGCACAATCTAAGTTGCAAAAGGCAAGACATTACAAGTGGATAGGATTTCACCAACAATTCCATCTGATGATCAAGTATAAGTAAGGTAACACAAATGTTGTGGCAAGCATGTTGTCTAGGCCGCCTATGATAGAAAATATCTCAGCTTTGGCCATTATCTCCCAGCTAGATCCCTTCACGAAGGACACTTACGAAGAAACCTATGCTTACGATGCAGATTTTGGGGTGACATACCAGCGCTTACAGTCCAAGGGGGCTAATTAGTGATGTGAACAGAGAGATAATGAGCGAGCTGATTGCACACATTGTAAATAGGGTGTCTGTCATTTTATAATGAAAGAAATAGTTACAAAATGGTTGAAGTGGTCACGCTTGTTCATTAGTTAATACATAACTAATAATGACTTAATAATAAATTGTAGGCCTTATATTCTTATACCCCCTCTTAAGGCTTACACTGCATATAGCAAAAACAAACATATTGACATAAGATTAAAATAACGGAACTAAACAAAATCATGCATTCTCCACAAGCTTTCGCTTTGAAAAACAGTTCTTTGACTAGGTAGAACTCCATCAAGCAGCCTTGTAACCTTTTTTTTCAAAACAAAAAACAAAAAAATTATTTCAAAGGAAAAATATTTTTACAATTTCGACTATGCCAAGCTTGGAAACTATTAGTCCAATCCTAAGTATTATAAAAGAAACCAAACATATCAAAAATCATTAAGGATAGTCTAATTTTATAATAGCTCTCATATCTTCTTGATCTCGTTGAGGCCACCAAAGAGGAGGATAACCATAGCAACTTATATCATGATTATCCAAAGACCAATTTGCCAATGCATCTACCACTTGATTTCTCAATCTAGGAATATGTTTGATTTGCGTAGTCTGAAACTTTGCCTGCAGGCCTTTGATTTTACTTATTTCTCTCTCAATCTACCAGTTTGAGCTCTTTTGTTTCTCAATAATGGTCAGCATCCTAACAATGATCTTGGAATCAGATTCCACCTGCACTTGAGTCCACCCACACTTAATAGTCACTTGCAAACCCCAATAAACAGCTCTGACCTCAGCAATATTATTAGTAGTGGTTCCCATATTTTCAGCAAACATAAAAGCAACTTTCCCATCATGTGTTCTTCCAATACCCCCCATTGCAGTATTTCCCGGATTTCCCCTAGAGGCCCCATCCATATTCAATTTACCAAACTGCATAGGAGGAACCCATGTTTGTTGTTTGTTGTCTCTCTTTGTCATTTTAAAGACAAGTAGAGTGGAACTTGTAGACTGTAAAGAAAGCAACTTACATTTATTAGCCCATTCCTGAGTAAGAATAGAGAGAAGGGAAACCTTTTGCTTGATAGTTTCTGCCATATTAATTATAGTTTTTTGCCACACATACCCCATCTCTTTAATCTCTTGCTGGAAAATTCTTTTATTTCTTTCCTTCCATATATTCCAAATTAACAAAGAAATGCATGTCCATAGAGCTGGGAGTAAATTTTGTCCTTTTGGTATGCCTTCTTGCCAATCTTTCATCAATTGCTCAAAAGAGTGAATTCCATAATAATGTATACAAAACATATTAGCAAGAGATTGCCATTAAGATATGACCCATGAACATTGGAAGAAAAGATGATGTTTAGTCTCCTCATCATTCCTACATAATGTGCATCTAAATGGACCATAGAAACCTTCATAAGTCTATCTCCTGTTAGAATTCTCCCATGGGCCAAGAGCCAAATAAAAAAAATAACCTTGGGCCATATAGCTGGCTGCCATATCTGCTTAAACATTGCTTGGAGAGGGTGAGAGATGCTTTTAGTTAACGCCCCATATCCTGAATGAACTGTATATTCTCCTGCTGAAGTATTCCCCCATCCTATTAGATATGGTTCATTAGATGAGGAAAGAGAGTACTTTTTCAAAATTTGTTCAATCAAAACGTGATCTTGCTGCCCAAAAGGAATAGGCCATTCATGAGTAGGTATCCAGCATCTGCCCATTTCCCAAGGTAGAGACGTTTGTCTAGTATAATGCATAACTCTTGTCCATCTTTTTGATGCATTGCTGCCATACTATTATATAAATGAGGAAATTGATAAATTAAAGGAGGTTGGCGATCCCATGAATCCAGCCAAAAGTAAGCCTCATGCCCATTATTCACTATCCAAAAGATCTTTTTTTATAATGCATTCCCCCATTTTGAGAACAGCCGGAATTGGAGATCCTCTTCTTCGAAGGGACAATCTAATAATATGTTCTAGTGGATGATTTTCCATGTATTTGGCTCTAATATCAACAGCCCACAATTTGGTTGGAGATGTGATCAGCCTCCAATAAAATGATGTAGTTCCTGAGTCAAATTCCCAAGTTCCCAGATTCCACCTCCCCAAAGTCTTGAATTACGAACCTCCCGAATTATTGGAAAACCATCCATGTCGAGCTACATCCACAATACTCTATCAAGTTGTCTCATGACCCTTGTAAGGGTATAATTCCCAAGATTCACAAACTCCTCAACTAACTGAGCAGCCATCCACATTGAGTTTCATATACACTGGATCCCTTCTTGTCTTCAAAGTGTCAGACTTCTTTAAACTGTGTATTCTTTATCAACAAAATTTTCATTAGGTTTGTCTTTGAGTTTTCCCTTGCTATATTTAGAATGCAGATTGATTAACAAAATAGCTTTGGCATCTTTGTCATCTCTGCTCTACAAATCCAATAATTTATTTGCATTTGTAAGTGATTTCTCTTTCCCATTTATTATGTCCCACAAATTTTTATCCATCAATCACATTTGTATTTTAACTTTCTAGGTGTAGAAGTTGAATCCAAAATATTTGTCTAATGGAGCTTCAATTCTAAAAAGTTATTTAAAAAAAATCACTCATGCAAAATTTGTAACTTTAAAAAAATGGGAATGTAGATAAATACTCAAACTGTATTTTTATCACTCCACCGTATTTCTCCTTTAGATGATTTACTGCTTGTGACTGGAGCTTTTATTGTGTGATATTTGAGAAGGCGTCTAGAATTAGAAATGTGACCTCCAACTGATGCCCTCTAAAACTCGTGACCGATGCCCTCTAAAACTCGTGACCGATGCCCTCTAAAAATCGCGATGGTATTTGAATGTGCATTGTGTAGATTCTCAGTTGTCTTTTTGCCTTGGCAACTATGTCATCTTACCTTGTGATTTTGCACAACTTGCTTGTATTTTGCCCTCAATTGTTAACAATTCATCCCTTTTCGGGGTGTATTTTCCCTTAAAAACTCACGTTTTTAATGACAATGACGATAGTAATGGCGATTATAAGCTCATGCCTTTAATGATGTTTTAAACTCGCAATATGTGCAAGAAAGTTGTGCCCTACATGACTTTTGTATGGTCTCGATTGTTTATTTTCTTTGTACATGATTTAGGGTTCTTTAGTTTATCTACACAATATAGGGCTCTTTTTTATCTTGAATAATTAGATACTCTTGATTTTTGCCCTCACGTGACTATCACAGCTTTTTTAGCATAAATGGTAACTTACAATGAATTTTTTGCGATTCAATCTTGAAATATCGTTTGCACAACCTTATGTTCACGATTTGCAATCTTCTATTTGAATTACAAACACTATCGACCACCAATGGCTCTAATACAACAGTTTGAGATGTGAACAAAGAGATAATGAAGCAGTAGATTGCACGCATTGTAAATTGTGTCTGTCATTTTATCATGCAAGAGATAGTTACAAAATGGTTGAAGTGGTTACAACCATTCATTAGTTGATACATAACTAATAATGACTTAATAATAAGCTATAAGCCTTATAGTCTTATAGTTATCCCAAGGATGGGCCACTCTACTAGTGGGGAAAACTTTATGTACAAAGGGAGAGAGACTTCTATTGATGAGGGAAGCACAAACCTCCAAAGTAGCCGACCATTTTGGCGTTGGAAAGATCATGACCCACTTGCAAAGGTATATATTAGCACAACATGCAAAATGAAGTATCAAAATTCATAAGAGGGTGTAAACTTTGTCGTTCTAGTAAGCTTGAAGTAAGGAAGGATCGTCTACCAATCCCTACTAGACCTTGGGAGGATATCTCAATGGATTTTGCAAGAGGACTACCTATGACCAAACATGGCCATGACTAGTTGTATGTTGTTGATAGATTCAGCAAAACGTGTATTCTTGTGGCATGTAAAAAGACTATAAAAGGTCATGAGGCGGCAAAACTTTTCTTTGCTAATGTATATGTTTATTTTGGTTTGCCAAAATCTATTATAATTGATAGAGATTCCAAGTTCTTGAGTAAATTTTGGACTACATTGTGGGACAAGATGGACACCAAGTTACAGCGGAGCGCGGATTTCCATCCACAAACAGATGGACAAATAGAGGTTGTAAACAAAACTTTGGTACATCTAATTAGAGGACACAAAAGCAAATATCCAAGGACTTGGGATGGGTCCTTGGCCTATATTCAACATTCCTACAGTAGGGTAGTACACACATCCACCAACTAGTCACCTTTTGAAGCATGCTTGGGGTACTTATCGGGTAGTCCGCGTGATGTTGTAGTCAAACAACAAGAAGAAGAGGAGGTGAGAGACTTAGAGGTGACTAGGGCAACGAAATTCATTGAGAGGTTTAGACAAATTCATCTTAAGATGAGAGAGCAACTTGAGAAATCTCAAGCCAAGTACAAGGCACGACATGACCAACATCGAAGGGAGCATCAGCTAAGACTTGGAGATAAGGTTTGGATGTACTTGAGCAAGGAGAGACTTTAAGGACAAACAAGGAAACTTAAGCCTCTACGGTATGGACCATTCACCATCCTAGATCAAGTTGGAGAAAATACCTTCAAGCTTGATTTGCCACATTTCATGCAGATGTACTCATTAGTAAATTGTGAGAACTTGCACTTATATGAGCCATCTATGCTTGACGAAACAAAAGAATATCAGTTGCTACCTTCCATAGAAGATTGTGTCTTGGACTTTCAAGGTGAATTAGCAGAGGGAGTGCGGCAACAGAAGATCAAAGAGACCAAAAGAGGACCACAGGAGTCTTCACGAGTTGGACTCAAGGGGAAGACGCCAAGGCAAGCCAAGTGGTACCCAAAGGAGTAAGTGAGGGAGATGTTCCCTCATCTACTCCTCCACTAAGCCTCTACGGTATGGACCATTCACCATCCTAGATCAAGTTGGAGAAAAAACCTTCAAGCTTGATTTGCCGCATTTCATGCAGATGTACTCATTAGTAAATTGTGAGAACTTGCACCTATATGAGCCATCTATGCTTGACGAAACAAAAGAATATCAAATATTGGTTGCTACCTTCCATAAAAGATTGCGTCTTGGACTTTCAAGGTGAATTAGCAGAGGGAGTGCGGTAGAAGAAGATCAAAAAGACCAAAAGAGGACCACAGGAGTCTTCGCAAGTTGGACTCAAGGGGAAGACGCCAAGGCAAGCCAAGTGGTACCCAAAGGAGTAAGTGAGGGAGATGTTCCCTCATCTACTCCTCCACTAAGCTTTTGTAAGACCAAATGACTCCTGAGAAGGGTAGGCGTGATCCATAGGGATCTTCAGAAAACACTACATCAAACAAACACACCAAAGGAAGAAAATAGAGAAAAATGAGCTCAGAATTGAGTATATAGTGGACGGTTGCGAAATTGCCGCTCTATGCAAAGCGGCGGTTCTATCACCGTGTAAAACAAAAAAAATTTAAAAAAAGCCAGAACATTGGGAAAAACGTTCTCTTTTATTGCCATGACTCTTTGGATTCTCCAGTGCATGGAAGGACATCCTAAGCGTGTTATAAGCAAGAAGAGGAGGTTGGAGAAGGCATCAATGACTAAGAGAAAAATTGGAGTGTAGTTGTTTGTAGAAGAAAGGTGTAACAGAGAAAAGTAAGGAGAGTTTGGGAGTAAGACAGCACCGTTAGTTCATTCTTCATTTTCTTTGTATATGTATTTCATTGTTGGTGTGTATTATTTTCCACATCATTAGGTGAGTCATCTCACTTAGGTGAGATCGTAGGTCCACATGTCATTTAGGGGTCATCATGAGATTCTCTTACGCGTCAGTGCGTCATATGCATCATTGGGAGTTACACTTCTATTCTGGGAATGTAACTCCCCCTCTCCACTCGAGTTGTCATGATTGCAGCATTGGGGGTTACTCAACACCTCCTATATGTACACCCCTTTGGATCTATGAGATAGAGGAGAGTTTGTGGATTGTAACGAGGTTCTGCCCATGTTTTGAATCTTTGCATGCACATTCAGTTGATGCTCGCTCCTCCCGAGATCTCTTCACGTTGTTGTTCACACGTCCGTTGATGTGCACGTCGTCCCTCGTGATCCTCGCTTTCGGGTTTCGAACCCTCTTACATGGTATCAAAGCGGATCTTGTGGATCCGTGCACTCTTCGGCGTTGCTCGTGCGTTTTCTAGCTTCCGGCGTGATATTCAGATTCTCGTTGCGTGTGTCGTAATGGAAATTCCGACCGTGCTCTTCTTGCATTGATTTCAGGGCCTCATACCTCTATTTGGGTTTGTTTTTGGTTCATTTGGTCGTGTTTTTTGCGGATTTTCAGTGCTTCGAGCGGTTTGCATGCTTTTTTTTGGAGCATCTTCAGGTTGCAATTTCAGAGTTTTCTGGACAAGGTTTGTTCGTGCTAGTTTGTGTGTTTCTAAAGGTTATTGAAGTGCTTTTTAGGTCTACCTCGACCCCAACTCGCCGAGCTGGGAACCGAGCTCCCCCTTGCTCGTCGCCTTGGATAGCCACTAGCTCGATGTGCCTTGTTTTTACCTCGACTGGTTTGGTCTTCCTCATTTTTCATTTGCTCAGTTGCATTGGCCTTCGACATACGAGTTTTCTTTGTTGGCTTCGACCTCTGTTCTGACTGCCTCAGGTTCCCTACCTTATTGCCTGCATTGGATCTTTGGTCCTTTCCTGTTCGTGGTTAGCTCATTGTTGCCTCTGGCTTGATCCCTATTCAAACTCACCGCTTCCGGGCTTTTGTCTGCCGAGTTGCTTTTCCTTGAAGTCTCATGCATTCGGTTTGTTCCTCAGGCTACGTGTGCACCCTTTTGGCCACTCATGCCTTGCAACGCTGAATCATTGCACGAGATCGTGGTGTCCCGTTGGTTTGCTCTTGGGAGTTTGTTCTTCGTTCTACGCTTGCCTCAAGCTGCTTGTGCTTGCAATCCTTGTTCCTCTGCTCAGGTCTTCATCACACTCGTCATGTTGGACGCTCCTTGGTTCAGTGGCTTCGTGTTCCCATGCCCTGGCCGATATCATCGTGGTTGGCGTTCCCATGTTGGAGTTCCTTCTCTGGCTCTCTACCATCTCTGACCCCGAATGTCACGGTCTTCCAATGCCTAGCACCTCCCTGACATACTCACTCGTTTCGGCGTTTTGGCTCGGTGTGTCACTACGTGTCACTCAGCTCGGGCTTCCCACTTGCTCAACCAGCCTTTTTCATTGACTCCACCGTGGTCACCTTGGTGCTGACGCGTTCAACTTTGCACCACGTGGACCACCTTCCACCAGAGCTTGGTCAACTCTACACATGGCTCAGCCTACATAACTCGGCACACCATCCAGCTCGGCACGTTGACACACCTGGTTCAACTCTCTGGCTACCAACTCGGTCATACAACCCCTTCAGCTTGGTCCATGCAAATCCTTCCCTTTTAGTATTGTTTGGAGGTTAAAACAAACCCTTTTTAATGTTTTAAGGTGTAAAACATTTATTTATGGCATTGTAATAATTTTTGGGTTCTAATTTTGCTTGTATTATGCCCTTCCTACGTGTGTCGAAGACGGAGGGCGAGGTCCGGGGTTGGCAGGAGGCTAATCCCCCCTCGCAAGCAAAACAAACCCTACCTAAAATTTGATGCCATTTCCAACGAGTACCCACACGACACCCTTTGCACCCATTTCAGGCACTTTTTTAATCAGTTTGCATGTTTATTGGCATTTTCCATCAGTTGCGGGAATCATTTTTTTGCTATAACTTTTGACTCGCTGCTCGTTTTTTAGCGCTTCTTTAGTCAAAGTTGTATGATTTTTCGCACATTACATGATGACATTGTCAGTTTTTGTAAACACTACTTTATAAAGTGCCGCATTCTGGGGGGTTCACTAGTACTCTTGGGTTTTCACATGCAGACGCACTATCGGCCGAGTCCGACGTCTTGCTTTTGTGCACCTTGCACTTTTCATTCCACATCATGGAGAGTGCTCTTTCCAGACTTGAGTGTCGTAGGATCACTTTACAGCCTCCACCACTTCTCACTGGGAGAGGGAACTATTCAGCTTGGCGTGCTTCCATGGAACGTTACTTCGCCCACGAGGGTCTTTTACCCTTCTTACTTGGGCCAGTTCCTGCACCCACTGATCATCGTCATCTGGAGGACTTCCTTGACACTTGCGACCATGTTTTTGGTCACTTGATGATGCATGTCTCTAGATCTCTCTGGTTTCACGTGGTAGACTTAGATCCACCCCACCGTGTCTGAGCATTCTTCAGTCCCTCTATGGAGACCCTTCACATACTGCCGTCATTGTTGCTGTTGCTGATTCAGTTGTCTCCTCTTCTGCGTGTGATGACAGTTCTGTTGACACAGACTCGCTTGGTTCTACTTCTGATGATGAGGATTGTGCATCCAGTTCTGATGTCCAGAGTACTACAGAGGACTCTTCTCCTCCTCTCACTATTCCAGAGAGTGTTGACACATCCCACATCTCATCAGATATCGAGCAGTCTCCTATTCAGTCTTATACAGTCATCACACCCGCCTCCTTTCCACTTCCAGTGTGCGAGGCCCCTTCCACTCCTCTACCTTCATTGGATGACTCATACCTATCTGACATTGCTCTTCTGTTTGTTGAGCCCCCTCATTGGGACGAGTATCTACCTGACCTTTGTCATCTTTTCACAGAGTCCACTTGTGATGCTCTACAGGTTCGTCATCCATCTACAGGTATTTCAAAGGAGTTCATCATCTCTGTTGTTGGGAGTGCCCCTTCTGGGACTCTTACCACTTCCACTTTTCCGGAGACCTTCATTGATCCACCCTTGCTTGTGGATCCCTTTTCTGTTGTGGGGGTTATGTTACCTTCACATCACTTGGACATCCTTTCTGCGGGTGTTCACTCTTCACACTCTGACAGTTCTGCACTCGTGACATTACCTTCGGTTCCTTCGCACTCACTTGCTAGACCTATGTCACACTTTCGTGGACCAGACTCAGAGTTCTTCGTGCTGCTGCCTTCGGTTTCCTTCGTGGAGTGGGCAGACTTCCAGCACGTAATTTCTTTCCTTCCTAAGGGCAGGCACACAGTTCGGTGTGGGTGGCTCTTCTTCAGTCCAGAGGCAGAGGATCTCGTCATCGACATTCTTTTGGGAGACCTCCTAGAGTTGCAGAGTTCAGATCCGTCCATGGCATCTTCTGCATTCCTCTCGTCTCCCTCTTCTTCTCTCTTCTTCTTCTTTCCGAGAGATTGCCTCTTTGTACATGGGTACCTTTTCAGGCTCGTCTATAGCTGGGACCCATCTTTGGCATCTTTCTTAGATTAGAGAGTGTTTTGTTCTCTTGTGGTGGATGTTTTTCCCACTGGGTTTTCCTTCACTGCTTGGGACTTCTTTTTGTACGTGGGTACCTCATCAGGCTTTGTGCCGGGACCCATTTCTCATTTCTGACTTGCCGCCTCATCCTAAGTTACGATGAAGGGAGGGTGTTGGTGTGTATTATTTTCCACATCATTAGGTGAGTCATCTCACTTAGGTGAGATCGTAGGTCCACGTGTCATTTAGGGGTCATCATGAGATTCTCTTACACGTCAGTGCGTCATATGCGTCATTAGGGAGTTACACTTCTATTCTGGGAATGTAACTCCCCCTCTCCACTTGAGTTGTCATGATTGCAACATTGGGGGTTACTCAACACCTCCTATATGTACACCCCTTTGGATCTATGAGATAGAGGAGAGTTTGTGGATTGTAACGAGGTTCTGCCCGTGTTTCGAATCTTTGCATGCACATTCGGTTGATGCTCGCTCCTCCCGAGATCTCTTCACGCTGTAAATGTTGACACGAATAGTCAAAATCCCTTATAAAGTCCTATCATGAAACCATCCAACATATTGTGTTGTGGGAACCAATGCTTATGAAAACATCTAAAGAAAAATTTTGTTTATTGTACTGCATGCATTGTATTTTAAATAACACAAGTAGACTATGGAAGTTGAGAGATGAAAAATACAGGTCACTCAGTTTGATGGTACAAAGTAATCTGTATAGTAAAATGTAGAATAATCTCTTATTATCTTAGTAACATACTATCATTTGTGACTTTGTATAAGCATGTAAAGTTGAAAACATCAATTATTTTATGTGACCCACTGCAGAATTTAACACAGACGCGGAAACAGGGTTTTTCAGGGGCACCTGATGCACCTTACATTGTGGAAAAAGCAGCAGACACCCCTGTTGTTACCCTTTCACTCTTAGAGGTAACCGATTCAATTTGTGCCCTTAAAAATTCTGCCAGTATCTGTAAATTTAATGGATTTTGGCCTCGGAGTGAAGAGTTGCATCAATGGATTTATTCTACTTGGTCCCGTGATTATGAGATCTAGCTATGTGCAAAGGGATTTTTTATTGTTCAGTTCTCCTCTCCTACAGATTATCATTGGGTTTTTAATGAGGGTCCTTGGTTTTGGGCTAGGGCTGGCCTTTTTATTACACCATGGTTTCTGGATTTTGATCCCTCTACTATGGCGGTCTCTAAAATGCCTATTTGAGTTCGTCTACCCAATCTTCCTCTCCCCTTTTGGCACCCTATGGTTTGTGCTGCTATTGGTGATTCTCTTGGTCGCTTCATCAAGTTGGATGATGAGCGGTCTAAGCAAGGGTTGTTTACCTATGCCCGTATATGCATTGAAGTTGATTTCAGCAATGGTCTTCCGGACAAATTGGAGTTAATCCATGATGGCTTCAAGTGGATTCAAATTTTTGACTATGAGAACACGGCCTTTTCATGCCGGTTATGCCATCAAACTGGGCACCTTTAGGAGGCTTGTCCATTGTCCCCCAATCAGAATAAACAGAAGAACAAAGGAGTTTCTCAACGGCCTAAAGGCTGACAGCCATTCTCTGCACCGGAAGTCAAAGATCAGCCAAATGATATGACTTTTGAGATTCCCCCTGCTGGCGGTGGTGCCAAACGGACACATGTATCTGAGTCTACAGATTCTGACCTCACTCAGGATAGCCCGTGCCTTGATCCTCCACTCGACTTAGCACCTCAGCAGGCGCCATGGACTGTTGTCACGCGTTCTAAGGAGAAGACGGGGCGCTTTGACAGTCCTTTTTCTCATTATCTGTTGGAACTGCATAAATTTGGTTTTGGTTCTCCTCGGACCCCCATGTAGTTGTTGCTTTGTTGTTTTGCTTGGTTTTGCCTTGTGAGTTTGTGGCTTTGGGGCATGCTCTCATACTGCCCGCTCTTTTTGTTGAGAGAATCTTGTATCATGTTGCATTTAATATAATATAAGATCTTTTTCATCAAAAAATATCAATATCAGTATCAACCAACTTCAGTGACAACATACAAACCTCGGCTGCAGCAAAAGAGTACCCATACATTTCACTAATCCAGCCTTGACCATAAATATCTCCGGTGATACTAGTTGCCCAATGTGCTCGGTCAGCTCTAACTTCCTCAGTTTTATGAAGCCAGAGCGGCGCAAAATTTCGAAGATCGTCAATATGCATGATGATGACGCCACCAACCTTGTCACATGCTTCTGGATGCCTTGTGTGAATTTGGGCCAGCTCATTATCACAGCCAATGAGATACCTGGCATGATATTGACACAGATCAGAAAAACATTGTTTAAAACACAACAAATTAAAAGTAAAACCAATATAAATGAAAACTTAGTCCAAAATAGAACTGACCAGAGGAGGAAGCATACTTCTATATATCCTGTGTAAATATCAATTAACAAAGAATTTGAAAACATACTCATAAGGAGTTGAAACTGGATGCCCACGCTCTGCACCAAATTCCCATGGTGTAATGGGACCTTTCATTATCATATCTGCATCCAAAATGATTATATACTCGGCATCTACTATTCCATGATTAAGCCAATGGACTACAGCAGCCGGTTTATTGATTGCAGGGTACCTGGAAAAACAATAATATGTATAAGAAGGTTGATACAAACCAACACAAGAAGCATGGTATAACTATAAACTACAAGCTTTACAACTGATAGTGAAAATCATCCTTTCTCGGCTTTTCTCTTAAAAAGTTGCTTATTTTCACAAATTACCTGTGCCTCATTAGTTCTAGGATGAGTTCCCTCTTAATTCTATGAAAAGAATCATCTAAACCCTTATGTTGAGTCCATGAACATTATTTTCAGTTTGTGTCCAACTTTATGCTCTATGCACTACAGATGTCTCAGTCTTGGGAACACAGACTGGTAAAAAATAAAATAATATAAAGTATGCAATTCTTATATAAGGAAAAGCCTCGTAATTTGATTTCAGTTGTGTATGCACCATACACATTCATGACATGTTTCCTGGCGATGGCAAGAATGCTATGAGCTTGGTCCAGGAGGATGTCTGTTTGTGTTTATGTCCTAACTTTATTCCTATATTTTATTTCAAATAATACAGAAAAGGTGATTAAAGTAAAAGAAAAAACTAATCTTACCAATCCCCTGTTAAAGGATGACGACTCATTGAAGGAACATAATGTGTAGGAGCCAGATCGTGGCCTGAATATATCTTTAGTTTATCGTCGGTACAACTAAGCAAGCGTGTAACATGACCTGGCTGCCCACTCAGATTGAAACTATGGACAAATCCTACAGTTTGCCAATCAAAATATGGAGAGCATTCTGTGGAGAAAATTGTATGAATTTTTGGATAATGTGTGTTTCTGTGTTCTCCGGTTGAAAATTTCTTTGTTGCACTTTCTGCAACTTTGCTATCATTCTGTATTGTCTTTGGCCTGGTCAAGGAAGAAAACACCTTGCTCTTCAAAAAATTCAAATATCTAGATCGGGGTGGTTTTGAGCACCCATGTGTCTCGTGATGAATCATAAGACCTTCATTGATTGTATTGATACATTCAATGCTGAGAAATAAGCCTCGCCTCCTGTTCAGATCAGGTTCCATCATTTGTACCTGCAATGGCATGCTAACCTCCATCTTCAGAATCTATACAATATCTTTAGATTTGTGTAAAAATTGTAATTTCATTTGCACAAAAGGAGTGACGGTCTTGACTCTGATAATGAGCAGGTTTTTTGTTAATCTGGAAAATGTGGATTGAAACCAAGAAGTATTCTCAGCCTCAAAATATGCTTAGATGACTGACGTTCACTGTCCTGTGCAAAATCAGAATTGCAAAGCAAAATCCAGCTAATTGAAATAAGAACTTGAAAGAAAACTCTATTTACTTCAGATGTCTCACCTCTTTGGGATATGGAGGCAGGGGGAAAAGGCGATTGCAGTCATAGACAATTTCATCTTTGTGATGCTGTGCTTTATCAAATGACCAATTACCAACGGTAAAACTTAAACCATAATGTAGCAGAATAGGTTCAGTCCCCTCCCTAGGAACATAGCCTGGATAAATCATCAAATCATCACTTATTTTGTGACGAAGTCCGACCTGTAGAAATAGATAAAAGAAAGATTTATTCCCAGAAGTTCTTTCAAGGATACAAGTATCAATTACGAGTTTATATGATTCATCTTAGAACAATAAAATGAAAGATTGAGTACATAAGGGAAGCATTATTAGCAGGGACATATGATAGACCCTCAAAGTTTGAAATAAAGGAGGAAAGAAAAATGCATGGCCACATTGTCTTAATATGAAAAATCATAGTGCAAACAATTGAATCTTAAAAATTGAAAGATGGAAGAATCTCTCAATAAATTCCCTACGAGGAGAAGATGATAGTTGACAAGAATATTAGAAAATAGAACGAAAACCGCAAAATAAACAACAAATACACTTTCCAGCTTTCACAGATTAGACATCTAGCGATTCAGAGCCAAGTGACTTACATCGGCAGCACCAAATGAGTAACCATACATCTCACTGATCCATCCCTGACCAAAAATGTCCCCTGTTATGTTGGTTGCCCAGTGAGCACGATCCTGTCTTACCTCTTCTGTTTTCGAAAGCCATAATGGTGCTAAGGCTCTTAAATCATCAATATGAAATACGAGAAGACCACCAACTTTGTCACAATATTCTGGGTGCTTTGAGTGCAACTGAGCGAGAATGTTATCGCATCCAACTAGATACCTGAACATTCCATCCAAGACATCTTTGTTAATAAGCCAATCTTTTAGCGCCAAATTTGGAACAGAAATCAATAGGACAGATATTAATTAGCTTCTAAAATCTATAAAACAATGACATAAAGCACACAAAATATTGTTCCAAGATTTTCAAAATTCTAAACAACCCATATAGTTTCCTATATTAGCATCATATAAAAACAACATATAAATGCTCAAAATCAAATTGTTGACTGCAAGGAAGTAATGCCAATATTTATTATCAACAAACCCTAATTTCACTAATGATTTATGAGTAAATGCATCCCTTTACATGGTTTTCCTTTTGCTCTGCAGATTTGCTTTCTTATTTCTCACTGCTATTCTCTGCATTTTACACATGTATTTCGGATTTTGCTTTTTTAACTTTTTTCCTTTTTTGCTACATAAACCGTTTTTTAAGACTAGAGAAAAAGCCTCTCTCAAGAGGGATAAGCTTAAAGCCCAATGTTATGCTGCAATACTCGTGTTGAGAATGTACACTGCCCATACTCTGCCCAAGGAAAACCATAATTAGAGGACTGTGTTAGATACATCTGGACATGTTAGGTACAAACAAGTGAATTCCAGCTTCTATTTCTAGCTCATTTGTTAGTGTTCTACCTAAGGCTTTCAGCTTATTTACACAAGGATCAGTGCCAGATGTTAGGTATTCATTGAGTTAGTGCTCACATTTGTGAGCAATTATATTTGTTATAAATTATAATAACGTGAGTGTTAATTGTTATTATGTATTTGGAGAGTTGTTTGAACAATTCTTGTGTATAGGTAAAGTTGAGAAATATTTGGAGTTGTTATGGTTCAAACAAGTTGTTGATAAACAGCTATCTCCTTGTAATTAGGACCTCCATCTCCTATATATTTGTAAAGTCTCTGCTGCGTAAATATATGTAGAAGATTATTATTATTGAGTTTGTGTTCATTCTAAACCAAATTCACATTTGGTATCAGAGCAGGAAAACCAAACCATCTGTAATGGAGGTTTAGTTCATCTCTAGGGGCAATCTGGTTAATTCTTGCCCTGCGAATGGAGTTTTGCTCTATATGAGAGTTCAGTGATTATTTAGATATCAGAAGATTTTTACTTGTAGTCACACTTTCTATTGAGAGAGTTATATTAAGTGGTCATTCTTTCTGACGCAGCTGCAGTCTGCCGTGCACTTGTGTGATTAAAAGAAAAATCATTTTGCTAAATCTTCCATGCAAACGAGGTTTTGATCAATCTAGTGTCAACTGATACTTGTGCTATAGCTGTAACGAATTAGCCAGATCTTTCAAGTATTATCAGTGTTGTGCATTCACTGAACTGGTCATTCAATTTCGTCGACCATCTCCATCGATCCTTGGCAGGTTTTTTGCAGTCAGGTTAAACCAACATCCTTATCACCTCATACACATGCGTGTAGCTGTGCATGCTCAATGTGAAGGTGTTCAAACTGTGGTGTCACCAGATCTGCCTTCTACTTCTATGAGACGTGTACTAGTGTAGGCGTGGCTTGATGAGTCTTATTTACAAAGATTGATACAAGTATGCACATATACGTTGGTTTGGATCTTGCTGTATAAGTTTCTACAGATCGCCTTGCAGTTTGATGTCAGTATCCAGTACCTTGGGGATCATATTCCTTCATGCAAGCTTCACCTTCCATGCCCAAACCATCAATTGCCTTGTGTCTAATTCGTGCATGCCACTCTACCAAGTCTGCCATATTTGAGTATATGTTATTGTTTTGTAAGTCTTGGTATAGTTTTTCAGTTTGTGTTAAGTTTATAGAGTCATTAGTGGTAATAGTCTTCTTTTTTATCAGATACCTTAACCCAATTTTTTGGTCAAAATACTTGAAACTTGTGAAGTCACAAGGTTCGTGTTCAAGTTCAAATATGGCAAAAGATAAAATACAGATTAAATTCTGCAATGATAAAATTTGAAAAAAAATCATAATTAAATTCGACTACTACTAATTTAATTTTATATTTTACATTTTACATAATATACTTAGTATTTTAAAATTTATAATTTATTATTGCGAAAAAAATAGAAAACTAAACAATAAAATTTAATTAAATAAAATAATTATTTTGAAAACACTCATATATACAATAGAATACATAGACTACTACGAATTTTCAAGTTTCTATAATACACGACTCTCATTGTGTATTAAATTTTAATATAATTTTATGAGAGAGGGTATTTTAATATATAGTTATATAAAATGCATATAAAATTGTATTATATACTAGTATAGATATCTTAAATACATCTATCTAAAATACGCCGAGAGATATCAATCACAAGGAATATGTCTAACTATGTACTCTCATAGGGCCTTCAACCACTCCTTTAAGATTTGACCAGGGAGCTTTTAGGGGTTTTTTCCCCCCGAATATTGGTGGATATTTGCGATTTTGATGCTCTCCAATAAAGTTCGATGATTTTCAAACTTTGTGCCCGAAAATCACCGAACCCTGTGACACAGCGTAAAAGTAGTGGTACGTGTTATATGCTCTTTAGCATATAATTTAGTATGTTATTTAATATTAATTGTTAGTTGAGTATAGAGGTTAGTGTGGTTAATATCACATTTCTAGTCATTTTTAAGTCTTGTTTTTAATGTCAAAAATCAATTGTGGATCAATTTAGTTTTGAATGTTTTGTGATAGTGTCATCAAGTCCAAATGATGCATGAGTCGTTAATTGTCGTGTCATCAAAAGTATGTTTCTCTAAATCCAAAAAGTGTTGAGTCGATAGTGTATCAAAGTGTCAATTAGGTCTTTTAAATCCAATCTTTAATTGGATTTTTTATCGTCTTAAAATTGCAAAAGTCGTCATCTTATCATTTGTATTGTCCAAATAGCGTCGTTGTACGTCAGAGTTATGAAGTTTTTTTTTAAAATGCGTTACAGATTCATTTTTCAGTGTTACCCTACGTCCTATAAAATAAAGTGTTTCACATTGTGGGGAGGGGATAAAAATAAAGTACAATGAGGAAACCAATGAGCTTCAAGTTCCAATCAGCTAAGTAAGCAACACATCTATTAAAGGATGGAGGCAACAGAGGAAGGAAGGCAATCAGCGTCCTCTCGTCAGCCACTAGCGACAAGGCGCATACAGCATTGGTGACATATTTTTTAGTTGCGTGCTTGCTTTCCGTTGTGGTGTGGTAGTGAATGAGAATAGAAATAGTATTCTTGTTCGAATTTGTAATAAGTGAGAATCATTTCCTTATGTAACCACCTGATGTAAAAATGTTGTGGAAAGCAAAATCACTAGTGTAATGCAGATCATGGATCTTGAAAAGGTTAATAGTAATCCAAAAAACCATATGAGATGAACAGTTGATGGGTTCCTATTTATATCCAGATTTGTGGTAAGCCTGCAGAAAAAAATGGAAGGTTGATAAGAGGTGTCTTTTGTTTGAATCAAGATCGTGAGCCACAAGAATCGGGCATGCCACAAGAGTCGAGCATACTGCAATTGAAAGTGTGATCGTGCTTCTACCTTGTTCGCACTAAGGGGGGAAAGTTAGGAATTCATTGAGTTAGTGCTCACATTTGCAAGCAATTATATTTATAATTAGGACCTCCATCTCCTATATATTTGTAAAGTCTCTGCTACGTAAACATATGTAGAAAATTATTATTATTGAATTTATGTGTTCATTCTAAGCCAAATTCACACCAAACTCTTCTCTCATTTTTGAAAGGGATCAATTCCCAAAAAGGGGTCCACATAGTGGCTATTTCAAGTGATTATTTTCAACCATATTCAGTACAAAACATTACTGGTTTTTTCTCATGGTTTCAACAGGAATCATTGCTAGTTGTCATATCAATTGAGTTGGTGATTAGTCGTCAAAAAGACCTTACAATTTGCTATTGTTATAAAGTGTGTGTGGCTGTTATAATCACTAAGAACTTTAAGCGTATCCCTCTAAAGACTGAAGAATTGTAAATTTTTCTGCTCCGGCTCACCTCACTTTAACACGAATTGTTAATGTCGATTTGTTGAGACTCTTTGTCCTAACTCTTTCACTGTAACCTTTGTTATTAATAAAAGATATGGATGCATATGCTTTGTAAGTCACCCCTTGAACTCTTGAAAATAATCCCACATGCATGGGAAGTAGTCGTTGAATAGAATAGAATTAGTATAAATGTGATGCATAGGTTAGTGTAAATTCATCCATGAATTCTTTTGTATTGAGCTTACTAACAGAGGTTGCCCCTTTGAAGTGGCCTACAATATTGTATGCAAATCTGATCTTTAATGCAATTAACTTATTTCTATTTCATTTTTGTAGCATATTTTCTCTATATTTCGTAGTCGGCTTAATTTGTTGTAGGAAGGTACCTGAAACCTGGTATCAGAGTTCTTTCCAGGGCTCATTCTGCAGCAGCAATATCAGTTTAGGGTTTCTACAACTATCCACCATATGCTCCAACCTCACCCTTGGAAGGACCTTGGTGATTAGAGTGGTAACAAAAGTGGCAACACTTAGCCTTTTTAACCCCAAATCCACCATGTTTTACTCTATTTTTTCCTCTTTTTCTTGGAGTATAAACTGTGTTATGACAGTTTTAAAACTCACAAGAAGTTGTCCTTCTAGGCCAAGCGGTAATCAGTTTTTCATGATTTTGTGGAGTGAGGGATTATGCCCCAATATTCAAGCCATCAGCATTGTATACGGACTTCAACTTCCACGTACCCTAGGGTATATCAAAAGACCCCTAGTTGTTTTGAAGTTTAGCAATAGGAAGCTTTTGGCCATCTATAACTTGTGATGCATTGGTAAGTGGTTAGCCTAGGGAAGTTACAACCAACCTCATAAATGGGATAGTGGGTTACAACTACAGTCTACCCTCCATAGCTAGTGCTTTGAAACATTGGATTGACACTATTTACGAACGGGATAAATATGGATGTGAGCCTACAAACTAGACACACCCAATAGAAGTTATATCATTTTCACGAGATTGTGTAACTCTGGGAACCTAGAGTTGGCAAAAACCACCACCAGAGGATCTATCCTGGAACAATAACAGTTGCAATCAATTTCCACATAGTACAAAACAAAGCTACAGTTTGCAAAGTATCAATCTATAGTAGTGACAGAACAAGGTGAATACAAAAGTCGCATATCCAAAGAAATATTTAAAAAGTACAAAACAAACTCTTATTGGGCGATGGCACCATTGTGATTTTCTTGCAAAGGTGATCATTTTGGTGTGTAATTCAATTTTCCAGAAAAAAATGCCCATATAATTTTCGGGATCCTATTTTTTACCTGCAGTCAAGAAGTATTTTTTAACCCTTCTGATAATCATACCATTGTGATAGTTTTATTGAACTCATCATTTTGAAATATAGCTCCAGTAAAAATTTTCCAAACCCCCGAGACACCTTTTGTCATGGTTGTGACAAACCAATCTAAACCTGCGACATGTAGCAGGAAGATGACGACATGGAGTCCCAAATCGCTTATTTGAAACAAATGGTCCACGGCCTCAATTCTCAAAATCCAACACTCACAAACAAAATCCAGAATGACATAAACAATGAGGGCAGTTTTTCATCAGACAACATGCCATGTAGCCCAAAATTGGACTACCCTAAATTTGATGGTATAGACCCTACCACTTCGGTTTGTCAAGCATAACAATATTTCAAGTTTCCACAATACCTTTGTAGTGAACAAAGCCTTGATTGCCTCCTTCCACTTAAGAAGAGGCTTTCAATGGTACCTAAAATCTCGTGATGAACCAACTTGGGTAAACTTTGTTAAATTATTGTTGGTTTGCTTTGGTGCAAGTGCCTACAATGATTTCATTGGAGTCCTCACCAAAAATTGGCAAACAAGAACAAATCGTGACCACATAAACAGAATTTGAAAAACTAGCAAACCAAACTAAAGGATTATCTAACGACTTTTTCAAGAGTTGTTTCGTAAATGGCCTTAAGGATACAATATGCACTAAAGTCAAAATGTTCAAACCTAAGGACATGATGGAAGCCCTAGGGTTTGCCAAGTTAGCTGAAGACGAGTTTATAACCAAGCCACTTTTGTACCATCCAAGTCGTCCACCTAAGCGTGCAACCTATGAACCCACCTCCAAAAACAACCCCCTCTAAATGCCTTTCGGAGGCTGAAATGCAAGCTCGTCAAGAAAAGGGGTTATGTTATTGAAATATCCCTTGAGGGATATCATTTAAAATCCACAAAATATATGAAAATTTGCAGCAAATGAAAATTCTGATTTTTCTAGAATTAAACCAGCTAGGGCAGCGAACTGAAATTTAATGATAACTTGCAAACTACTTATCCAATACTCGCGAAATTTTATAGAGAGCTTGCTACAATGATAACAAAGAGTAGAAAAATATTTTTGGATTTTTGTGAATAATATATGACTGCCAGTAATTTTTAGAATGCCCTAAACTGCTGGAAAACTTCAAAAATTCATAACTATGTAAATAGAAAGGATAAAAATTTGATTTTCTGGAAATAACATCGACAAATGATATAGAAAAGAACCCAACCTCCAGATCTGAAAACGAACACTTGGAAACCCCCTAAAAACCTGCTGCAAATCTCTAGGGCTGACGTCACCCTCTAAAAGGGGCTGGAAATCCACCAAAATGCCCCTAAAAGTTGTGTCAAACTCTGTCGTAAATGATGAGAGTAATCTGATATGCAACCCTTGAAATTTCCTCCCCTGATACTGAAAATAGCCTCTGAAAACCCTTTCTAAAATCTCTGAAAAAATTTCCTGAATATTTGCTCTGAATCGGCTCCTCAATAGCAAACTAGGGTGGATCTTTCACCACCGAAGAGTGCCCTACTAGCTAGGAGTGGATCTCTCACCACCGAAGCTAGGGTTCCTTTGAAATTTTACTCCACAAGCAATAAAAATGCAAACAACAATTGTTCAATGTCAAAATTTGTGTGAGTGTAAGAATGAGCTCTATTACTCCCCCAAACCTACTTTTATAACTTCTCCAAGCACCAAAAGGCCCAAAAAGATCCCAATCGACCCCTTCTAGGGAGAACCACAAAAACACAAAGTAACTTAAGTTACTTTTCCTCTCCTAGTCACCAAAGGGACTTAAGTGACCCCCAACGAAAGAATATAACAATAAAGTACCATGAGTCCCCCCCTTAACGACAAAATATAACAATTATTCTTCAACGGAAAAATATAACAAATAGCAAGGTGGTAACAGTCATCCATACCCAATAACCTCCAGCGTCGTTAGCCCCTTGGGCATGACCAAGGCTAAGACTAAAAAATGGCCCTTAGGCCCTCAGTGAAGGAATGGAGACATTACAATTATAACTGTGATAAAAACTCACAAGGGGGTGCAAATGTGTAGAACAGAAGTTGTACTTGATAATGAGTTACCACCTAAGATAGATGACTAGAAGATATCCAAGAACCCCAGCAATATACCATAGACCAAGAACCACACAAATATGGAGTGCCCTATATAGAGTAATATGACTATTCGAACTTTGGCATGTCGGATTCTCGACTGTCAATTACTCAACCCTATCTAGTTCAAATCTGGGGAGGCCTATTGGGGCGCCATCTCTATCTTGGCGACGGAACAATTTGAATTCTCCTTTCTCGCCAGTTGCCATATAGACATAGAGAGGCCGGCGACCGAGAGAACAGCTGTATAAATAGAGGTTGTCGACGCTAGCTATAGAGACGAGGAAAATGAAGGAGAACCTTCCAACCAAATAGACCCCTAGCCAGAGATTTCAGTACACTCATTAGCAGGGGTAACCACTCCACAAACAATGAAAGTCAAAGGATATTTCAAGAAGCGCCCTCTCACTTTTAAATTGACTCTAGCGACACACATAATTTCATTGACCCACAACCAGCCAAACAAGTTGACTATTTTGTGTATCCTTGTATAGGCTTCGAGGTTATGATTGTTAATGGGGGAACAGTACCTTGTAAAGTGAAATGCCACAATGTTCATGTCTCAGTGAGAGACTATAACCTCAAATTTTATATGTGTGTTTTGCCCTTAGGTGGATGTGATGTAATGTTTGGGGCTCAATGGCTATGCACCCTTGGACCTATATAGTGTGATTTCTCAATACTCTAGATGTAATTCTCCAATAACGGGAAGTAAACTTTGAAAGACCTCCTCTCTAGATCAACCAATGACATAAGCTCACACCGTATGGAGAAGCTCCTTAAGAAGGGCTCTCATGAGTTATAGCCCAACTTTGTTCCATTCAGGTCAATGCACCACCTTATGACAGCCAACCTGATGACTTGCAGAAAATATTTAATTAAACATGCGGCAATATTTGAAGAGCCCACAAGCTTACCCCCTCAACGACCTGAGAACCATTGTATTGAGCTCCTTCCGCAGAGTGTGCCCCTAAACATTCGACCATACCACTACCCCTTCGTAAAACTCAAATTGAAAAGTTGGTACATGAGCTCCTAAAGGGTCAGAAATGTTCACCTAACCACAAGTCTATACTCTACTATTCTTTTGGTTCGAAAAAAGGATGGGTCTTAGAGACTCTACATCGATTTCAGGGAACTAAACAAAATCATTATTAAGGACAAATTTCCCATTCTGGGATTGATGAACTCCATGGCACCAAATTCTTTTCCAAACTGGATTTACACTCCCACTATCACCACATTCGCATTAAGGAAGAAGACATTCCCAAAATAGCTTTTTGCACTCATGATGGTCGATACGAATTTACGATCATGCCCTTCCACTCCCCAATGTGCCATCAACATTCCAAGGGTTGACGAACAAACTTTTTCGGCCATTTCTCCACAAGTTCATACTGGTCTTCTTTGATATTAAATTGATTTATAGAAAAACTTGGGATGAGCATTTACATCAACTGGACATGGCATCACAACTCCTTTCTGATAATCAATTGTGTGCTAAATGATCCAAGTGCTCCATTGGTCAACACGGAGTAGAGTACCTAGGATACATCGTCTCAGAAGCAGACATCAAAGTCAACCGAGAACAACATAAACAATTGGCCAAAGCCTAGGAAGCTCAGAGGCCTTTGCGGATTTTTAGGTCTCATCATATACTTATGAAAATTTATTGACTATGGAAAATTCAATGCCCCATTAACGACAATGCTCAAAAAGAACGCCATTCTCTTGGTCCAACAACAAAACATACTTTTGATGTACTAAAACAGGCTAATTGTACTACACCTATTTTGGCCATGTTGGACTTCTCCAAGACATTCATTATTGAAAGCAATGCATGTGGGAATGGATTCGACACCATCCTCGTGCAAGAAGATTGACCCATCACTTTTACCAGCAAGGCACTATCTGAGCAGAATTTGGTACACTCCACCTATGAAAAGGAGATGATGGCCATATTACATGCAATCAACAAGTGGCAACCATACTTGATAGGACGACATTTCTGCATTAAAACTTATTGCCATAGTCTCAAATACTTCTTAAAACAAAGGGTGTCCTCCCCCAATTAGCAAAAAATGGGTAACCAAGCTCATGGGGTATGATTATAAAATCACTTATAAGAAGGGGAAAGAATGTGGTTGTGGGTGCGCTTTCTTGCAAATTTGAGAAACAAGTTTTTCTATGTGCCCAATAAGTACCCCTTCTTGAATGGATGTAGAAAATCCATTAGGAATGGTACCAGGACCCAGCCACACATCAACTCATCCAAAAAATATCTTACGATCTTGCTTCATCACCCAACTACTATAGGGATGACAATACTTACGATATAAAGAACATGTAGTTTTAATTCCAAAGTTAGGGTTGCGACACAATAGTATGCTTGAACTAAATGCATCTCCCTTAACCGGCCATTCAGGGTTTTTGAAACATAGGAGAGGGTCTGTCGAAATTTCTTTTGGCAAGGAATTAAGTCGGACATCAAGTAGTTTGTCAAAGAATGTGATACTTGCCAACGTCGAACAGGAGAAACAGTAGCAACTCCAGGCTTACTACCACCACTGCCCATTCCTACAAGGATATGGACGGATATTTCCATGGATCTCATCAAGGGCCTTCCAAAATCTAAGGGCAAATTAGTCATACTGGTGGTGGTGGATTGCCTCTCCAAATATGCCCATTTTTGTTCCTTAACCCGCCCCTACACCTCTTCCATATTGCCCAAACCTTTCTTGACCAAATTTTCTGCCTTCCATGGCATCCATGCTTCTATTGTCCCAAATTGTGACTCGGCTTTTACAAGCCATTTTTGGCAAGAACTATTTTGACACACGGGGATGCAACTTAAAATAAGCTTTGGATATCACCAACAAATAGAAGGCCAAAATGGAAATAGTTAAGTGTTTGGCAAACCTACCTCTGATGTTTTTCCTTTGATCAACAACATCATTGGGTCAAGTGGTTACCTCTCATGGAATGGTGGTACAATACCACATATTACATGGCTACCAAAATGTCCCCATATGAAGCATTCTATGGTTAGAAGCCGACATCTCTTCTCTCTTACATTCCAAGCAGTTCCCATGTACAAGTCGTTGACATCATCCTCAATGCACAGGAATATGTTCTTCACATCCTCCGAGAAAACCTCAACATGGCCCAAAACCACATGAAACAACACATTGATCAACACCGCTCCGAGCATGCCTTCCAGCCAACAGATATAGTTTTCTTCTTATTGCAATCGCATAAATAGTCCTCCTTGAAGGTTAAAAGTCGTCAGAAGCTCGCCCCTGGGCCCTAAGTTCTATGGCTCCTACAAGGTCCTTCAAAAGATAGGTCAGGTAGCCTACAAGCTAGAACTTCCAGCCTCTTCTAGTGTTCATCATGTTTTTCATGTTTTATGTTTGAAGAAAGTTCTAGGATAATAAATCACGACTCAAATGGTACTTCCCAAGCTTGATGCCAAAGGATCCCTTATTCTCAAGCCTGCAATCAACTTTGATAGACGCTCCCACTAGCTTCGCAATCGATCCGTCACAGATATTCTTGGTTCAGTGGCATAGAGTGCAACTTGAAGATGCAACTTGGGAACCCCTTCACCAAATTCAGCAAAAATTTCCTAACCTTCAACTTTGAGGACAACTTTTCAAGGGGGAGGGGATGTTAGGACCCCTTTGTCCTAACTCTTTCTTCGTAATCTTTGTTAATAGTAAAAGCTACATATACATATGCTTTGTAAGTCATACCTTGAACTATCAAGAATAATCCCACATGCGTGGGAAGTAGTAGTTGGATAAAATATAATTAGTATAAATGTGATGCATAGGCTAGTGTAAAGGCATCCACGAATTTCATTGCATTGAGTTTGCTCAAAGAAGGTTGCCCCTAAAAGTGACTTGCAATATTGTAATGTGAATTTGATCTTTAATGCAATTAAGTTATTTCTACTTCATTTTCGCAGCATATTTCATTGTTGGCTTAATCTATTGCAAGAAGGTTCCTCGCGCATTTATATAGTGGGCTGAAATCTAATATATGGAAACATATGTGCATCATCATAAGCAATTGAACCATTTATCTAGGGTGTCTCTTGTTGAAATGAAGTACAACATTTCCCTTGCAAGAATACATGAAGTGATGTTGCTAATATGAGCAATCCCTCTGGCTACCGGTTAAGGGCCTTCCATAACACTAGAGAAAATACCTCCATGGCAGGATCTGACTCATTACCCATGGGCTTGGCATGTATGTTACATAATTTTAAATAAAGCCTTTTCAATACACACTTTATGCAAGGATTTTTCTGTCTTTTATGCACGGTTATTTCCCTGTGTGGTTATTTCATGGTGGTTAAGGCCCTTCCATAACTCTAGAACAAACACCTCCATGGCAGGATCTAACTCATTGCCCATGGGTTTAGCATGCATGTTATAGAAATTCATATTTAGGCTTTTTTTTAAAAAAGCAAACAAATATTTTATTTCATAGGAAAAATATTTTTACAATTACAGCGATGCCAAGCTTGAAAGCTATTTGCCCAGTCTTGAGCATTATAAATAAAAATAAACATATTTGAAAACATTAAAGATAGTCAAATTTTAGAATAGCTTTCATATCTTCCCGATCCCGTTGAGGCCACCAAAGAGGAGGATCACCATAGCAGCTAATATCATGATTATCTAGAGCCCAATTTGCCAATGTATCTGCTACTTGATTTCTCTATCTAGGAATGTGTGTGATTTGGAAAGTCTGAAATTGTGCTTGCAGACCTTTGATTTTATATATTTCTCTCGTAATCTGCCAATTTGAGCTCCTTTGACTCCCATTAATAGTTAGCATCCTAATAATGACCTTAGAATCAGATTTCACCTGCACTTGAGTCCACCCACACTTAATAGCCTCTTGCAATCCCCGATAAATAGCTCTGACCTCAACAATATTATTAGTAGTAATACCCAATTTTTCAGCAAACATAAATGTAGCTTTCCCATCATGAGTTCTACCAATCCCCCCCATCGCAGCTAACCCTGGATTTCCCCTGGAAGCCCCATCTATATTCAGTTTGCCAAACTGCATAGGAGGAACCCATGGTTGCTTTTTGTCCTCTCTTCTTGGCAAATTAAAAACAAGTAAAGTGGAGCTTTGAGCCTGGAAAGAGAGCGCCTTACATATATTATCCCACTTCAGAGTAAGAGTAAAGGGAAGGGAAACCTTTTTCTTGATAGTTTCTGTCGTATTAATTGAAGTTTTCTACCACGCATACCCCCCCTATCTTTTATCTCTTGCAGGAAAAATCTTTTATTTCTTTCCTTCCATAAATTCCAAATTAACAAAGAAATGCATGTCCATAGAGCTGCGAGTAAATTTTGTCCTATTGGCAGACGTTCTTGCCAATCTTTCATCAATTGCTCAAAAGATTGAATGTCATAGTAATGCATATGAAACATATTAGCAAGAGATTTCCATAGAGGTATCACCCACAAACATTGAAATAAAAGATGATTTCTAGTCTCCTCATCCTGCCAACATAAAGTGCATCTAAATGGGCCATAAAAACCTCTTTTCATAAGTCCGTCTCCTGTTAAAATTCTACCATGGACCAAGAGCCAAATAAAAAAACTAACCTTAGGCCATAAAGCTGGCTGCCATATTTGCTTAAATATTGCTTGGAAAGGTTTAGAAATAATTTTAAGTAAAGCCTCAATTCCTAAATGAACAGTATATTCTCCCTCTAAAGTATTTCCCCATCATTAGATGAGGAAAGAGGATACTTTTGTAACAAATGTTCAATCAAAACTTGATCTTGTTGCCCAATCTGAATAGGCCATTCATGAGTAGGTATCCAGCATCTACCCATATCCCAAGGTAGGGATGATTGTCTAGTATAATGCATAACTCTTGTCCATCCTTTTTGATGCATTGTTGTCATAAGATTATGTAAATGGAGGAACTGCTGAATTAAAGGAGGCTTGAAATCCCATGAGTCAAGCCAAAAATAAGCCTCATGCCCATTATTCACTATCCCAAAAATCATTTTCCCAAAAATCATTTTTTTAATAATGACTTCTCCTATTTTGAGAACCAGAAGAGGAGATCCTCTTCTCAGAAGGGACAATCTAATAATATGTTCAGGTGGATAATTTTCCATTTATTTAGCTCTTATATTAACAACCCACAATTTGTTTGGAGATGTAATCAACCTCCAATAAAGTTTGCCAGCAAGAGCCTGTGCTTTTTTAATTGCTGATCTAAAGCCTCATCCACCTTCCTTTTTAGGGCGACATAGAGTGTCCCAGTTCACTAATGACCATTTGTGTTGGTTTTGTGTTCCATTCCACAAAAAATTCTGACAAATAGCATCATTTTTTTTCAAAATTGATTTAGGAATATTAAGAATTGATGAAACATAAACTAGAATAGCCTGAAGGACAGCCTTAACCAGAGTCATTCTGCCTACTGTAGAGAGCCATTTATTTGTCCATTTTTGTATCTTACCATTGATCTTTGCTATTCGCCACTCCCAATATTTATTTTGTTTAGCAACAAGAGGAACTCCCAAATATTTAATGAGAAGAGAACCTTTTTTGAAATGGAAAATCTTGAGAATAGTCTCTTCTTGTTGTATAGAGCAATGAAAAAATGTAATACTTGATTGTGTTTCATTGATAAGTTGACCAGAGGCAGAAGAAAACACATGGATGATTTTAGCAAATTGTTTAGCTTCCACTGGGGTGGCTTTCCCAGCCAAAGTAAAATCATCTACAAACTGCAAATGGGAAAGAGGCTTTATAGATTTGGCAAGTTGCACACCTTGTATTCTTTTGTCTTGACAAACTCTATTTCCTAGCCTTCCCAAACATTCCGCCAAAATAATGAATAAAAAAATGACAAAGGATCTCCCTATCTTATTCCCCTGGAAGCTCGAAATTGATTTGTAGGAGTACCATTAACTAACACAGAGAAAGAGATTGAAGTTATACATGCCTCTATCCATTTAATCCAATCATTAGAAAAACCAAATTTAGCTAAGACCTGACTAAGAAACTTCCAGTCCACTCGATCATATGCTTTAGATAAATCCAATCTAATAAACATATAAGGTGGTTTTTGAAGATCCATAAAATGCAGGATTTCTTGAGCCAGAGCAATTTCATCATGGATCTGACGTCCTGGAACAAACCCTCCTTGTTCAAGGGAAAAATCTAAGGTAGAATAGGTTTTAATCTTTCCGCCATAACTTTTGTGATAATTTTATACAAAAAATTGCATAGAGCTATAGGTCTGTAGTCTGAAATTTCAGCCACATCCGCAAATTTCAGAATGAGAATAATGAATGTTTTGTTTATTTCCTTAAGCATAACTTTTGAAATTCTAGCCTCTTCCACAACACTAAGTAAATCATACTTAATTATATCCTAGAAAATCTGATCGAATTCAATGGGAAATCCATCTGGCCCTAGTGTTTTACTTTCGCCATATTGAAGACAGTTGTATATAATTCCTATTCAGTAATTGGTTGTGTAAGCTGTTCATTTTCCTCTTGAGAAATCAACCGAGGCAAAACATTTAACACTTTTTGTTGGTTCTCTAAATTAAGAGGTTGAGCTGTGAATAATTTTGTAAAAAACATAACAACCTCGTGCTTCATTTCATCCAAAGAATATATTTGTTGTCCCTCTTTGCTCTTTAGAGAATTAATATGATTATGGACTCTTCTATCTAATAATGATTTATGGAAGAAAGCAGAATTTTTGTCTCCTTCAATTAACCATTGAATACTAGATTTTTGCTTCCACATTATTTCCTCTCTAATTTCCCATTCTGTCAATTTAGCTTTTAGAAGTTGTTCTTGTTAAAGAAAATCACTTGAATTCCCTTGTTGGTGCATTTGACAATTGATAGCTTCCAGTTGTTCCAAAATCCCTGCTTTCCTAGCCTTTATATCTCCAAAATCACTCCAGTTCCATTTCTTAAGTTTAGACTTAAGATAATCCAACCTTTTAACAAAGGAATACATCTAAGTACCATACCTTGGTTTACCTCCGCCCACCACTATTGGGTAGAGTTTCTAATATTCTCATGCCGCAACCACATCAATTGGAATCGAAAGGGCACATAATGCCGATAAGATTTCCCTAACTCAATAAACACAGGCCAGTAGTCGCAACCAATATTATTCAGAAGTTTTTCCTTTGGAACAAATCTTTTAGCCAGCATTCTTCAGATACTAAAAATCGATCAATTCTTTCCATGATACATTGTTGTCCTTGTCTTCTATTATTCCATGTCATAACACCATTTCCGGTTGGAATCCACTAAATGGAGTGACTGGATCTATTCGGTCATAATTGAAGAACTAGAATCCAAATGCTTATTTCCACCCTATTTTTCTTGAAGATTGAGAATAATATTAAAATTTCCTCCTAAAATAAGAGGGGCCCCTGTAAACAGATTAGCCATACAGGATATTTGATTCCTTGTTTTTGTTAAGTACCCACATCCAGAGGAGCATAAACATTTATTAATACAAAATTTTGGGCATCTACTTTAGAGTACACATGAATTAGAAGCACTCCGTGAATAGCGCATGAATTTAACATTGTAACAACCTTTGGATCCCATAAAGTAATAATACCTCCAGAAGATCCCTGCGAACTTAAAGCAAGATGAAGGGTTTTAGGCCATATTCTCTTAGCAATGGCTGCCATACGATCTATAGAAGTTTTAGTCTCTTGAATGAAAACCCCAAGAGGACGATTAGTGTCAATTATTCGTTTTATTTTCTGAACTTTAGATGGGCTGCCTTTTAGCCCCCTTACATTCCAAGTAATTATCTTCATGATGGAGGAGTTTGGAAAAATTGGGATAAATCATGTACCATCCCAGAATTGCTCAACTTCTTACCCTCATTTTGAAGAGATATTTGAGTTGATTTACGACATGGTTTTATATTTTTATCAACTTTTAGTTTTTTCATTTGTTCCTGAGCAACTCCTAATGAGGATTCATCAATTTGTTTACCCTTATCATGATTAAAAAGAACCAATGCTTTGTCCATATTTTTCGTTACCTAGATATGTGGCTCTACATCCAAAAACTTATCTTGATATTTGGTCTTCCTTTGATAGCTCTTTATATTTTTCCCTGTTGAATCTGATATAGGTTGCTGCTGACTAACCACTAGCTGATTTTGATTTTATTTCCTTTGTTGATCCATGTTTTGTTACTGTTGAGTGGTCTGATTAAGTTGTGTTTCTGGGACTTCGGATTCCATTAATTCCTCATTTCCTTCTTCCTCTTGTACCTGTTGCAAACTAGAAAATTGATTGTGACTAATTACTTCCGTTTTCACTTTAGGATCCTCTTTGGCTGTGTTTTTTTATCTTTTGGTTTGATAAATTCCTCCTGTTTTTTTGCCTTCTACAGTGGTATCTGGTATTTTGAGAGAACATTCTCGAACCAAATGCCCATATTCATGACAGCTACGGCAGCGGAGAGGGATGTTTTCATAATCTAGGACTTGCTCCTATGTCTCATCCTCCACTACCAGTGAAATCTTTTGCGGTAGAGGCTGGTTTAGATCCATTAGCACACATATGCGTGCGTAAATCATTTGTTCTAACTTCAAAGAGGCATCCTCCGTCATCATATAAGTTCCCAGACTATTTCCGATCTCCATGAAGACATGTTGATTCCAATATTCGGCTGGAAGACCAAATAATCTAACCCAAACTAGAGCTACCAGTGGTAACTCTTCCTCTATTTTAAACATTATATGCCACGGTTTCATAAACAACCTAGCTCTTCCAAAGAACCATGGGCCTCCTTGAAAAACTAATTCACGATCTAGAGATGAGGCAAAGAAAACAAGGAAATAACCATTAGGGTATACTGAAATGGTACACTCACCATGGGTCTTCCACATTTTATGTGCCCATTCTTTAAATGCTGGCAATGATGGCCTAAATCCAAGAAATCGGACAATTAATCCTCTATTCTCCAACTCTTCTATGCCACTTTGAACATATGCTTTTTGGAGCTTTATCATTGACGTACCATCAACTGCTTTCATGCAGCCATTTTCATTTTTCCTGGGATCCAATCGAGGCATTCTCAGTGGAGGTTTTTGAAAATTCCATCCTTGCATATTAGGCTTAGAATTCCTTCGCAGAATTTCTTTAAAAGTGGGAGCAGTCGAATCCAAGTGGGTCGAAACTCCTAGATTCCTTGGATTGTTCATCGAAATCCCTTTATTCTCCATGAAAAACCCCTCATGACTAGGCTCCATGCACAGAAAGAGGAAACCCTATATGTTTGTTGGCGGAGAGCAGAACACGAAAGGGCGCCAAAAACAAGAATGTGGCCAAAAGAAAGTCGACTATGGTCACAGAGAGGCCACGACAGTGGTCAGGAGAGGACAAGACACAAAGAAAAACAAACAAAAAGAAGAAACCACCGACCCCTAAGGGTCGAGTTATGGAAAACGTAACAAAGGAAATAAACTTAATGACACAGAAATCATGACCAGGAAGAATCACGATTATCAGAAGTAATAACCAGAATGGCTGGAAATCACGATCATCAGGAAAGTATACCCAACTAGCGGTATGGGGCAGACATGCGTCTGGTTTGATACTAAGCCGATTACAAGACTTGCAGTTGGCTCGTCAATAATGGCACGTCCCACTTTATTCAACTCCACAATGAACTAAATAGACTCATTTTGCCAAACTTGGGTTTGACTCGATGAGACTTGACCCTTTTGGGAAAAGATGTCAATACTCAATATTGAACCAGTCTGCCCAAACTTAATGAGTCCAACAAGCTCACCTACTAGGATCATTACAGTGCCGAAACAACGAGAAAAGACAGAGAGAGAAAAAGAAAACTCCTTATAAAGAGGTTACAGTAGATTTTCGCTTGGGAGGTATTTGCACCATTGGACGAACAATTTTAACTTGAAAAAAAAAAGAATAGATACGAAAAATTATATTGAGTTCCTACAGATCAGGACAGTTTGGAGTTGTGGTTTCTTCAAATTTTCATTGAATGGACACACGAGTCTGGCAATGAGCACTCTTGCTGGAGATTGATTTTGATAAAGCTTATTATAGATATTGAATGAAACTTTATTTTGCCATATTGGATTTGTTGAGGTTTGGGTTATTTCTTTTGTAATGAGGTTGGAACTCTTTTTGCACACACCTCTGCAAGACTGGGTAAATGAGCAGTTGTTTAGCCTGTTCAGCTACAAAAATCAGTTTGCCAGGGCTACCCTTTTACCCCCTTTCTATATTTGATTGCAGTTGATGCCCTTGGATAGTTTCTTGGGAAAATTAAGAGTACAGGGACAAAACAAAGGCATTCATTTTTGCCAAATGGCAGCCAACTCCAACTTGTCATTGTGAGTTTACTGATGATTTAGTTTTTAATCCTATGGCTTTCTCTACAATATGTTGTAAACACCATTTTGCATCCAGTAAACAACGCCTTCTCAATGGGTATTAGTTGATTACCATACCAGATAAAGGAAAAGCGGAAAGTAACTAAACCAAGTGGGACCATCATACTCTTGGGCATTCCCATTGGTATTAATGTCTATCTAACAGATTAGTGGAGATAGGTAATGAATATATTTCAAAGATAGATCCAAGTGTGGAATAAACAAGATTTGCCTTTAACGGGAAAGATAACGATAGTTGATAAGCTCTTGGCAGTGTGCCACAATTGATAATTTACTTACTTTTCCCCACAAAAACAGGATATAAACAGCTGGAAAATGCACTTTAAACTTTCTTCTAGGAAGATCAAGAAATCAAGAAAGTGCTTCAGCTAACTGGTTCCTTGGGACTATTTTTCCTCCCAATGGACAATATAGGGCTTAGTGATACCAGTATTAAATCCCAAGTAACTGTATTTGCATGGAATTGGATGGTTAGGGTTTCAGATTGAGATGGTCCACGGCAAATCTTTGTTTGGCATCATATACTAACAGCTCAACACAATCAAACAATCAAGGACTGCTTAAAATTATATGGGGTATCTGTCCTTAAGAGGATTTGGACAACTTGGCAAGCCATTTCAAATCAGCTTCAGTGAGATTTTAAAGGTCCAAGTTATGGATGGGATTTGACATCCAGACCTAGTTGGATCTTTTCCTCACATGCACATGAGACTGCCACCAGGTGGATTAATCTTTCATGTGGGCCTCAAATCTCATGATTCGTTTTGGCTCTATGAGATCTGACTGTTTTCAAATATGACTCTAGACTGTGAATCCAAACATCTAACACATCCCCATCAATTGTGCCATTAAAAACAGGAATGGATATCCCGGTATCCAACCTGAAAGTAGGTTGGGCAATCAAGCAGGTCAAAGGAATGAAACTGGTAGTTCGCTGATGTCCAAGTTGCTCGAACATGCACATCATCTACTGCATAAGTCGGAATTGAATTGAATTTTGCTGTTTTCATTGGTCATGAAGCTCTTGGGTGAGCATTGGACCAAGTAAAGATTCTAGGTGGTACTTGACGGACTATTGAAACCTGTGTCACAGGGTTCGCCGAACTTCAAGAGAAAAGTTCGAAATCCGGCGATCTAAATGAAAACCCCAAAAAATCGTTGCAGTTCGCCCTAAAATTCGTACGGAAAAGGGCTTAGGTTTTTTTTTAATTACAATGTATCTTAAAAACGTTATTTCGATTAGGGTTTTTGGATTTTTCTAAGGAAATCAACTCTGGCAGCATCAAACGTTATTATTTTGATTTGCAAATTTGCACCCTAATACAGTCAGATTTTCATTGTACACGGTCAAAATGTGTTTTGCTAATTCCTGCCCTAAAAGCTGTCTTCGTGGGCGACTATTTGACCATTGTCATGTCGTGGTGTGGCGTGGCGAGGGGTGTGAGCAGCGTCGAGGAGGAATTCATCGCAGCACTGAGTGAGCAGCGTCGAGGAGGATTTCGTGAACTTTCATTGAGACATTGATTGACGCAATATATATAATTGATTGACCCGACCTTTAAAGTACTTTGTAATAATAATAATAATAATATTATTTTATTTTTATTTTAAATTTTTCATTTCATATTCTTTTAATAATGTTTTAACTTTTTAAGTTTTCAATGTTTTATAAGGTTCTATATTTTTTTACCATTTAATAATTAAAAGTTACATATTTAAATTTAATTTTTAAAGCTTAGTTATATTTTTAATATTTTCAAATTAATTATAATGTATTTAAATTTGTTATAATATTATTTTATTTATCAATTATATTTAAATATTTAATTATATTAAAAAATTGTAAATTATAGTAGTCGAATTTAATCGCGAATTTTTTCCCAAATTTTATCATTGCCGAATTTAATCCGAATTTAATCTTCGCCGAACTCGAACTCAAACATGAACCTTGTGACTTAGATTGAAACCATCCATGGTTTTTTTTTCAACACTAAATAGAATACAAGTGCAATTTTTATATCTCTTTTTGTTAAGAAACAAGCAAATTATGATGACAAAGAAAAAGATATACCTTTAGATATCCCAAATTAAATTTTCTGTAAGGGATCAAAAGACAGTCTTCTTAGACTCCAGAAGAGAGTCTTCTTAGGCTCGTATGCGTGAGAACTGAAGAAAACAGAGAACTAGATCTGCATGAACAACACAGGTAAAACCTAGTAGAAACACAGATCTAGCCTGAAAAATGCAGATATGGCATGACAAACGCAAGAACATCCTAACAGAAACACTGATCTGGCCTGAAAAGTGCAGATCCAGGCTGAAAAACGTTAAGTCTAACCGCCTTGAGCTCAGATAAGCTATTTTCAGTCTAGCTACACAAATATGCAGCCCAAATAAGAGATCTACCATCCAAGCCTGCTTAGGTAAGCAGGTTTTTGTAGGAAAGCCACTCAGAAGATGTAGATCAACAAAACAAAACTGCATATTTAGCCTTGAAATGACTCCAAAAACGCCCAACTTCAGCAAATTTGAGAGAATACCTCCTTAGTAGCACAGATCTACCCCGGAAAGCTTCAGAAAAGCACTCCTTCACAATATCTGAGAGAACCTCCTTGGAAACTCAGATCCTCGTGGGTACATCTTATATAGGAACGAAGCTTCTAAGAGAAGAAAGATGTCACTCTGATGTGCAGCCCTAGCATTGCTGTTAATAGATCCTGCTATGTTTAGATAAGCAGAATTTTGCAGGAAAGCCACTCAGAAGATGTAGATCAACAAAACAAAATTGCAGATTTAGCCTTCAAATGACTCCAAAAACGCCCAACTTTAGCAAATTTGAAAGAATACCTCCTTAGTAGCACAGATCTACCCTGGCGAGCTTCAGAAAAGCACCCCTTCAGAATATCTGAGAGAACCTCCTTGGAAATTCAGATCCTCGTGGATACGTCTTATATAGAAAGGAAGCTTCTAAGAGAAGAAAGATGTCACTCTGATGTGCAGACCTAGCATTGCTGTTAATAGAGCCCGCTATGTTTCGATTTTACTTTGAATGCTTGGCTTCAAAAATTTCTACGAATTGGAAGGTCCTTTCTCCGAGAAGGATTATTTATAAGACTCCCCTTATGGCAGAAATGAGGCTAAAGACTTTGTTGAGTTGAAACCCTTACAGAAAGTGAAAATTGTGCACAGGATGCTCATAAAGAATTTAAAAGAAATTGTTCAAGAAATTAGCAAATCTGAAAGCTGAAATCTAAGTGATCAAAGAACACTCAAATGACGGGCATACTACTCTGCCCGGGACATACCTGAAAGGTGAAACTTTACGCCCAATTAGAAGACTTGTAAAAGATGGTGAAGGGGGCTAAAAAATGCCTCATCGCCTAAAATATGGTCTTGCGTAAGAGGGTGAAGGGGCCTAAAAATGCCTCATCATCCAAAATATAGTAACTCTCTTTCATCTGCTCCATATTCCGTCTCTTCCAGGTGAATGACGTTTGGAGTTTCTATTCAGTTCAATTGTTCTCATACTCTTAACTTCTTAAATATACCCCTTGGGGTCATGTGTTTTTCATTCTAGAACTGTAGGATATGTATACAGCTGAATAGAGAAATAAAACATGTTGTTTGAACAAGTTTTCTGAGCAAGCCAAGTTTGTAGAGCACTATAATAGAGCTGCAAAAGTCCCACAGTATTCTTGGAGGCTCCATTGGAGCAACTGGCTTGTAAATCTTGCATGACAATAGTGGATATGAGAAGGCACAGCTCAACTCTTCCGGAGTTTTCCCACATTGGGTTTCTCCAGGGTAAGTTCTTGTGTTGATTCTCTCTTTTAATGTGTTGTTTCAACTTTCAATCATCTACTTGCCTTATTTTATTTTATGCAGCTAGCTCATCGACATTCAGCATTTGAGGACCCCAATTCTAAGGACAATTCTTTTTTTCAAGTAACCACTTAAGGGACAGCAAATCTAAATCAGTTTTATTAGATTTCTAGCATGTTAAGATTCATGTTGATGAATTAGAGGCAGAATAGGTATCCTAATTGTGGATCAATAATCGATGTGGATTTTCCTCTGGTTTAATAATTCTCTTCTCTAATTCCTTTGCATTTATGAAAATTCGATGTCCTTACATCACCAGAGAGTGGCCACGAAATGATTATTTAGTATATTGACCAGAACACTTTACAACACAAGCACTGTCTAAATAACTGACATTTGTAGCCATGCAGCAAATCTTTGTACAGGGAATTAAATTAATTAGGGATTGCAATTAGTAGTTCACAAAGAAAGAAGGAAATTAATGGCAATGGCCCGTAGATGATCAACAAGCAATCAACAAGACCACTAAGAACATCATTTATGATATCCCGAGTAAGGCATCTCCAATATCAATAGAAAAAATAAGTTTTCAAACAAAAATCAAGAATATGATAATGGACTGATACATAGTTGCCATGATAAAGATGCTAGCAAATGAAGAACAACTGCCAAAACATCAATCAACCTCATCAAACACAATAAATTCTCTCATGACTTCAATATGCTTGTATTGTAACACATGGAGAGGTTATGATATCACCCTAGAGACTATCCTTAGAGAAATCAGAAAGGGCCACTCAAATGGACTATGTAGGAAGGCAGAGAACAAACCATCTTGAATTTGAAGGAAAAAGAATATGAAAGGCAACCTCGATAAGAAACTTTGTTCTCATGATTCCTGATAATGCATTTGTAGGGCAGAAAGATCATATGTTTTATGGATTTATCTCTGGCCCCATTGGTCATGACTGTTGCCTTTTTTGGTCATTCATCATCAATCTTGTGAATAGAGATCTGCTCAACAATATAAACCTGCCTATGCATATCTTGGTTTTATTTTTATATATCCTTTTTTCTGTGGTCTAGGGATGTTCTATCATTTTTCAGGCTGACTGACTTTCTAATCTGGAAAGGGATACTATTTCGCATTGATCAGCATTTCCTGCTCTCTTTCTATATCATGGGCCAATAGTACCTGGTTCTTTGCAAGTGTCGCAGTTCATGCCTGATTGTCTTTCTTGTATGTCGGTATGTTAGCTAGTTTGCCATTTTCTTGACTGACAGTTGCCAAATGCATTTGGCAACCAATTTTGGTCATAGTCCATGATGCTATTGCCTTTCTTGATGTTTTTGTTTTCTTTTCTCTCTCTGGTAACAATCTGTAATCTGATTTAATGAACAAAGTTTCAACGCAACATAACCCCAGAAGAAAATTACAAACATGATGTGCTCACCCAAGATAAATAATCTAAAGCCACACACAGTGAATAAATTCTTACCCAACTGAAAACTGCATTTAGAAACGATTTCAGGACATACATCATCCATATAACCAATGTTTTTCCTTTAATAATGCACTAGCCATGTTGAAAGCTTAATATTTCAATTTTAAAATAATTGATATGCTCATTTCATCTCCAACTGAACCCTGTATTTGCTGGAAAAACATTATTAATTTGTAAATAAACTACAATGGAATAAGGAAAAATGTAATAGTTTAGTAATATAAGGATGAAAGGGCCAGGATTCCAGATTTTGAAAAGACCATGACGGGAGACATATGTCTGATCAACAATCAAAACACAAAACAGACAGATGCAATACTAGCTATTTATGGTGCTGAACCAGGGGAAACGTAAAGGAAATACCCATAGTGTGCAGCCACAGGCTTGCCTTTTTCTGCACCTAGTTCCCAAGGAATAATTGGTCTTCGGATAATCATGTCTGCATCTAAAATTACAACCCAATCAACATTCTTCGCATCTTCACTGTGATTAAGCCAGTGTACAACACCTGCTGGTTTATTTATTGCAGGATACCTGCACCCAAATGGACATCATGGAAACTCTTGGCATTATCAACTGTGTAACAAAGAACAAAAGAAAGACTAAACGTATTTTCCACATTGGATAATGAATGAAATCTGATGAAATGATCGTTTTGGACCTTCTGCTGGCCAACAAATTAATAAGGCCTTTTCAGCAGTTCTTTTCTCAGCAAAAAAACATTGACATAAAATTCTGAAACTACAAGGTTCTCGTTAGTAATTAGTAAGATCTATTATTACGCAGAGTTGTTGCTAATAAAATTAGTTCCTATCTAACAGAATAATTATTTCAGAAACCCAAAATAATTAGTGCATGTATGTTTTCAGACTAGACTCCTGCTATTATCTACAAAGCCAACAAAAGTCTAGATACAGTGCAGCATAAAGGTTTCCCATGCATGTCGATTGCTCCCATGACATTTAAACGGATTTTCTATGAAGTCGAATGATGCAAAGGTAGATCTTGAATATAATGACACAAATTTTATTGCACAGACTACATATTTGACCCTACCAATAGTGAGTCGGCTAGGATAGGGAAAGGCAGAAACTTCCAGTGGACTTAAAGAAATAGCAGAAAACATGTCCAAAATGACAGAAACTTGTGGAAACTCTTGAAAACAGTATTGTAACTTTGGGAAACTCCTGCAAATGTTATTGGAAACTTTAAAAATATTCTGAAATAATGAGTCCAAGTACAGGGAACTTCAAAGTTCTGGACAGTTTTGGAGAGTTTCCAAATTCACCAGAAACATTTTTGTAAGCTCCTTGTCTTCTCTAAGAGTTCCAGGACTGGAAAATGTTTTGGCAAACTGGAAAAGGATTTCCCGGCATACCAATAACTGTTTCTAAGATTCAAAGGGTTAGATTCACAAAATACACCTCAAGGGGAAGTTGTTGATGGGTGGGCAAATTCAACACTTGTTGAATAAAAGAGCATGAAGTGTACAATACTGTAAAATTCTAGATCACAGAAAATGCACCAGCTAGGGATCCCTTTTCACTTTAAAAAATAAAACAGAAGAAATGAATAAATCCTCCTTTACCGACTCACAAACACACGCAGTTACACCAGAAGGGTTGGCCAATTGGCTAATTTTTCACAAAATTTGAATTGCTAATGAATAAATTTTGGATAGAAAAAACATCACATACAGTTTTATCCAAGAGCTTTATCTGATCTCATGGACTGTGAAAGCAAAAAATCTTTGATATAAACATTAGCTTATACTAAGAGAAAATCCTATGTTTTTCCTTAGAATTAGGCTATATACTTTATACATTTCTTATTTTCTAAACCGAGATAATTACCCAGTCATTCTCTATCTGCAAAACAGTTTCCGTCCCTTATATATAAACAAGAGGGTCCACTTAAGATGCAAACAAGTAAACCAATTTCAGTACCAGGAAACAAAAGGCCGTGTTAGGACAGAGATCCACAGAACACATATAAAGGGACAATAACTTACCAGTCACCTCAGAACATATTTAAAAGGGACAATAACTTACCAGTCGGCGGTAACAGGGTGTCTGCTCATTGATGGCACATTATGAGTGGGGGCCAAATCCATGCCTCTATACTCTTGAAGCTTCTCTTCTGTGCAGCTCAACAGCCTTGTTATAGGACCTGGGTGTCCACTCTTCCTATAGCTACGCATAAGGCCCACTGTCTGCCAGTCAAAGTAATTGTGGCATTCCACAGAAAACAATGTATGCATTCTCCAGGAGGCTTCTTGGGTCTTGTTATTTGCAACCCCCAATGCTTCTCCAAGGCTAACAGAGAAAAAGCAAACTGCAATAACCAATACAAAACATGCTTCGAACAGAATCCTATATGCCCCTAAGACACCCATATCTGTACAGCTCTGTCAAAGCCTAAGACTGTTGTCACTCAGACATGGAGAAGATCCATGGATTCCAAGGCCACTTATGCTCAATTTTTGCAAAAACCAAAGTGACAAAGTAAACTATCAATGAATAGAAACATGAATACCCAATCTTGGATCCGTAAAATCCTTCACCGCATAACATTGTATTTAATTGATTAACTCAGACCCAGTTAGAAAATAATCTTAGTCATCAACACCATGAAGAGTTGCCTGCTCCCCTGTATGTTATGGTAGGCTGGTCAACTGCCTGCAATGGACCCACATGCCCCATATAAGTAATGGAAATCAAATTCTAAGGCTCAGCCACTACTCGCTATTGTACTCCTAAAAAATTCAGTTTGATCTTTTTTTGAAGTTTTTCCGTTCAGCTTGAAATATGTTGCTGTTATCCTCTGCAGCTTGGAGCGATTCTCTCTTTGACATTTTGATGTTAAGTCATAATTGAGGTATCTTATGATTAAAAACACACCAAAAAAATGTAGAGGGTTCTCATATACTAACCTCCAAGGTAATGCCCGCACTAATATTATTATTTTACTATTTGGAAGAGACCTTTATACTAGCAATTGCAAATGAGTTGCAAGTTACGCCGGAGAGGGCTTCAATTTTTTGTGTATAATTTTACTCAAAGAACAATTCCAGTGTAAAGATAAAGAAGGGAAAGGTGTAGAGAGTCGATTCTTCTGTCGGCCAGCTATGGCTGCCAATGAAGTAAAATAAAAAACATAACCATGAGTTAACACCGCGGTCACTCATGATGTTCTCAGGCCGGCCACTCCTAAAAGCAAGGGCACCAAAGAATGGTTATTGCCAAGTCTAAAATGTCATTTAAAGGATGTGGAGTCAAAGAATAGTAAATATCTATGACTTACAAAAATATCTAAAATCCGGCAACCTGTAAAGTTAAGCCACCAGAATTTGACACTTTCCAGCAATGCCTTCTTCAAAGTAAACACCTCCGACAAATTAATGTAAAGGAGAGTTACATAGCGAGGTGACTGAACAACTCATGGTCCCGCAAAATGTCACGAGGGCAACAAAAGTCTGTCACAAGGGCAAACACAAAACGTCACAAAGGCTTACAAGAGCACGCCCAAAGGGCAATCAGATATCATCTACAAAAGACAAAAGAAACATCAGGCACATGTCGTCGCCGCACCAAGAGAAGGGAAGGATCATCCCGAGGAGGAATGAAAGCTCTGCTTGTAGGCTCAACAATCGGCGGATCCACTTCCCAACCCTCCTGCTCTGGAAACCACATCTGAAGAGGCACCATAATTCCCCACCCAGGTGGTGGTGATCCTACAAGAGTGTTCATTGCTGGAGGCAGCGAGCCCCACCGAGGAGTGTTGGCAATGCCTTTCCCCCTTGGAGGCGGCCTCTAGCCAGGTCCAGTTGAGTACGAGGCGGAGTGAGCCCGAGGGGAGGCAGAGCGGTGGCTACGAGAGCGGCTCTTCCGACGTGTATTCATAGGCGATGGCCACCAGGATGGCGAGGGTCGAGGTGGTGGCAATGACGGATTAGGCGGAACCTGGCTCATGGTACATGGCACACTCCCCCAGTGATCCAGTAATTCCTACAAGTGCGCAAATTCCAAAGCAACCTTTACATCCTGAGCTTGAATCTGAGATCGCACAGTAGACAGAATAATCACCTTGTCATTAGTAGAAACACTGAGAATTGTAAGATCATTGTTGAAACTAAAGGCATTGTGAGCTTTCCAGATATTATTATTTTAATTAATAATAGACATTAATTTATATAATATATGTTTAAAAAGAGTGGAATGGGATAAGCCAAAGTGATAAATTGGGGGATAGTCTAGGAGAGACCAAATAAATATGTTGTGTAATAAAAATGTATGGATGTTAAAGTATTGAAAGAACTAAACTACCGCATAATTGGGTTAATAGGTTAATAAAGGATGAACAAATTGTTATTTCACCATCCAATTAGTTTTTTGAGGTCTATTTTTTGTTTTCCCCTATAGTTAAGTATGAAAGAGATGAGTAGTTGATGTTATAATAGGAATAGTGGATGTGTTGTTCAAATAATTTAATATTTTCATATTGTAAGAGTAAAGGAGAATAGTGGGTCTTTTTCATAATTGCTCCAAGAACGAGAGTGGAGGATATGAATAATTGAAATATAAACAAAATAACTCCCATGACTATAAATTAATTTAGTAACTCCTACATATCTATCATACATTTTTATAAAGATAATTTTCTTTATAACTAAAACCTTGATTCAATAAAACAAATCATGGTAAAAACGCATACAACATTACACGTAGACAACTATAAAATCAAAGTACAATATCACAATGTATTGCAACCATACAATGTTACAAAAAATAAAGGTTACAATTTTTTTGTTTTCCATAATATTAAACAACCATATAGTTTCCTTGCCACGAGCATCTTAATAATAACATTTTTAATTTCTACCACCATTACAGATCAAATCCCATTCTATTAGGAGAAAAGTGTTGTAGAGAATGGTAAAGAAGAATTTGAGAGGAGTGACATTGTTGACAGGAACCAATATAGATTTTTGTTCATGCCATGTATAATTTTATTTCATGGTTGTATTAGGCAGAGATGGAGACTAATGAAGTGTTGGTCGGAAAATATTCTAAGGATTGGTTGAGCACAGAGGTAACGTGTAGGAAATGTGTGCACGCAAGGAACGAAGTAGTGCGCAAAGGAGCGCACAATGGGAAACAGGTTGGCGTGCGAGACTGCGCATACAAGTGGAAAGAGAACAAGGGCTTATCTGTTTTTCGAGCCAAGGCTAAAAATAGGAAAAGCAAAGTTTGAGTGCCGACCAAGCAAAAGATAAAAACATGATGACTTGTCAGCCAAATAAGGGCTATTTGTGGAAAAAACACATGCTTGGAGAAGGTTGATTATGCTAAAATGTAATATTATAGCCTAATCTAAATGTTATGGCAGCAGTAAATAAGTAAATAATGAAATACAAAAATTAACCCAAACAACTAAGCAATAAAAGTATAAAACCCTAAGTGCAAAGGGGGTTAGAAGAGTCTTAGCTTATTCATAGAGGTTGTTAGACTATGTCGCAGTCGTGACCGACTGAATAGAGATGGAAGACCGTCACACAGAAGCCTAGAAAATTACAGATCTGGAGGATTTGACTAGACTGGGTTGCTTGGAGAGGGATGGGGGCGTCCATGGGCACCCTGGTCTTGTTTTTGGGCGCTTTGGTCTGCGTAAATGCTCAGAAAACCTCCTTTAAGGTGTCACAAGAGGTTCACACTTGTTTGCCTTTTGTCACCTGTATGTCGCACTTGGATCGCCGAGGTATCCATAAACCTGTAATGAAGAAAGCAATTGTAAAACCCTCAAATAGACATCAAATCCTAAAAAAAGAAAGAAGTAAAATGAGGGGTCAGACTGTCCTCAGCTACCACAATGAGGGACTTATTCCTTAGTGTTGCACTACATCTCAAACCCAATGTAGTTCTCTGTGTGTGTGTGTCGAATTGTGCCCTAGGTTTCTCTTGTGTGTGTCGCACTTTGTGAGTAGCGAGAAAGTAGCTAGATGTAGAATGTAAATAATGTGTGCATGGAAACAATAGACTCCCCTCCTATGAAGTGTGATGCAAAAGAACTAGCCTTTGTCCCTTTTGATGGAGCTAGATGGGTGCAAATGGAGTTATAGATGCCTTGATGGATGCAACCTTAAGTAGTGATAGATAGTGATTAGTGTTTGGTCCCTTGTTATAATCACATAAATTTATATTTATATGATTCCCTTGCTTGAATTTCATAGTTAACCCCAAAAAGGCCGACTACTAAAAAGATAAGATGCTCAAATGGCTAGAAAGGACCCAAAAAGTGTGACCAAAGTACAAAGAGGACAAGGGCGTCCAGAGGGGACGGGGGCACCTAGCACTAGCATCCTGGATGGGCGTTGGTGCCCAGAATGACAAATGCTGAAAGGTAAAAATGCAAACTAAGCAAGTAAGAGTGCAAAACTGAAAGCAGAAGCATAAAAGCAAAGAAAGGTAGCCAAAGACATGGGTTAATCAGTACTTTTCTTACTTAGGAACCATATGAATAGTAGTATGTGATTGAGACTAGATAATTACCCAAAGTGCGTGATTTTGTGTCTACAAAGGCTAATAATATGATTAAAGAAAGCCTTATATTTAGGATAATTTATTATTAGCATGGAAGGTAAAACATGTAAGTTGTTTTTGTGAGCATGCCTATTATTAGGAAGGTGCATGGGCAGTGAAGGGAAAGTCCCCACCCTTATATATATCTGATGTATGTCTTTGTTGAAAAAAGAGAGAGATCTAGAGAGTATAGACCGTGTATGTTGTGGCAGAGTTATGTTGTTTTGATACAGATCTAGGGTTTGATGATTACATGCATGGTCCTGCGCACTATTGTAATGACTGAGTCTCAGATTCCATGTTATGTAATTGCTTAAGGTTTCTAATGAATAATTGTGGTTAGATCATGGTAGTTCATGGATCTGATCATGGTGATTTCCTTTGGTCCCTCGACGAATAAACACCCTTCATCACATTCACCTAGCCATGGCCCCTTTCACCTCACTAATATTAATTTAATTAAATTAATTCATTATCCTCACTATATTTATTATTTAAATATCTTATTTTAAATAATATCCACACATACAGTTCACTTAGACACCTCACCAAGCCAACTCAACCTAAGACCTATTCTTAGTAAGTTGCCATAACTAACTAAGACTTACCCAAACCCTAAAAATCAATGCCTACATTCCCTCTAACCACATTCCCACATGCTTACAAGAAGCTCCCAGTCTAATCCGTGGGTTAACGACACAAGATCTGAGGAAATCAAGAGGATCTCCCTAGTTTAGTAAACCTAGGAAATCCCACCTTGACCGACGCCGGTTACCCCTAACCGTCACCGGTTAAGCCGGAACCACCGTCGGTTACCCTTTTAACCCCAAAACAACCTTATTCTCAAGGTTGGAAGTTGAAAAAAATAAGGTTGGCAAACATTTGGCAGAAGGTTGGTGAGCATTAACACATCTCAGAGAGATAACACATCTTCAGAGAGTGAATTCCAAAGAGAACACACATGCAAGGAAGGAGATCAAGCACTTTCTCTTGCACAACCATCCCAGCCATGATCTGATCTAACCAAGCAAAGAGGAATGTACATGCAGCCCATGCAGAAGCTTTCTTTCAGTTGGTGATCACTTGCAGCCTTCAAACCTCTCATCAGCACCTCCATCCCTCACTCACAGACATCCAGGACCAGAATCCCAGTAAGTATAACGTCATACTTCTCTGGTTTATTTCATTTCATCATTATTTTATCATCTATTGTTTACCTACCCACCTATTGACCTTCTCCAACACTTCCACCTCCATATACCCATTAAAATCTCACCAAATCCTACCCAAGTCACCCAATACCTCATCCCGACTAACAAAATCCTTTGTGCAATCACAAAGGAGACCCAAAGCTTGTTCTGTGGCATTCCCAGATTTCCACAGTAACCGGCACCAGTTACACCTAACCGTCGTCAGTCACCCTTAACCGACATCGGTCTCTGTATTTTCCCATACAACCCAGAACAGAGACCTACCCACCTAATTTCACCTCACCCTCATCCACCTGTGATTTACCTGAGACCTCTATCAGACCTGCAGAGACCCAGAACCAGTTACTTGACCTTTGGATCCTATTCTAGCCTAGCCTGTTAGATTAGATCTATTTCTTATTGTGTTTTAAGTGAGATACCTAAATCATTTCAAATTACAATAGGATTTACTTTGTTTACAACATTAAATTGTTTAAAACAGTGGACTGACAGCCATCTAGGAAGTATCACACTTCCCAGATCTAGCATACGCTAGGTAGTTCACTGCATATATTGTTTAATTCCTTCTGGTGGTCTTGCTTTTATTACAGGTAGTTCCTCCTAGCCAAAAGGAAGTTCTCACAATCAGTTGTGGATTCAGAAGTCATACGTGCGCAACAACCCATCAACCAACATTTGAACAGGTATTCCTCCTACGCCCGTTACCCTATTTGTTTCGTCAATACTTCAAAGAAATGATCTAGAATCAGGTGAAACATTTTGGCATGCCCGGTGGGACCCATCCATGGTTCCTTGCATTTCATTCATTCCTAGGAAAAATTGTGTGTTTGTTTCCCTTCTGAAAAGCATACACATTAATCTTCTTCCTTGGTAACCCACCTTTTCTTTCTATTTTCTCTAAAGGAAACCTTTCTTTTGGTGTAATTAAAAAGAACCATTTCTTCATGTTTTCTGCATTGTAGTGAAAGAGCATCCCTCTTCCTCTTCATCTCTTTGTGTCATCCAACTTCACACTTCGATTTGGGCTTAAAAATAAGTGCATTGCATTCTGATTTATCACATTAGCTCACATTAATTGAGGGCAACCTATACGCTGGAAGTCATGACCAGCTGATGGTTGACAAACGAATCATAGAAAAGCACTTCTTTCCTTTTCTCTTTCTCTGAGTCTTACCAAGCCTCACAAAAAATTCAAATATACACATTCTTAAACAACATCCTACCTGGAAGAAGTTGTAGGTGATCACACGATCACGGTACAGTGGGCACCCAGCTCACTGCTCTGTCGAGTCATACTTCAGAGCGAAGCCCACCCCCACCATAACATACCTGAAACCTCACCTTTTAGATCTCCTTCTTTGTAGGAAGCCATCCTCACCAAAAAACTCTATTTCACAACTCATGTGTTAGTCCCTAAATAGCATAAGCTAAACAAACATAATAGAAAAGGGCACTCCTAGGATCACATTTTTCTTAGTGTTTCTGCTTGGCTTGCATTTTGAGGTGAGAGATCACGTTCTTCATTTTTTTGTTCATCCTTGCATGCTCCTCATCACAGCTGGTGTATTCCAGCTTCACCTGAGTGTGCCTGGGCCATATCATCATCATTCTCAGAATTCTGGGTCTGATTCTACATCAGATTTTAATTCACAACCACTTTTCTTTCATCATTGTTTCAATTTCACAGTAACCGTCGTCGGTTACCTCTGACCATCGTCGGTTATACCCAACCGATGTCAGTTCCAGGTCCTTTTGCTAACCTACCCAAAAGGACATTTTATTCATCATCTTCCACTTTTCACAGTCCCTGTCACTACCATCATACCCATTGACATTGTAAACATCATCAAATTTGGCATACCTATCAGATTTCACCTTCTGCTTTGTTTTTCACTCACTGTCCATTTTTTTTACAGTGACCGGCAGCGGTTACCCCTGACCAGCATTGGTTTTCCCTAACCGGCATCGGTTAGCCTATTTCACATTCCAACCATCATTTGGTACCTAATCCACTTTTTACCACCAGATTCACCTGTTCCTGTTGTTCTATGTCATTTACAGAGAAGCAACCCTACCTGATCAGTACTGGTTCACATGGTGCTGACCCGAAGACAAGCAAGCACACTCGTATTTCACGCCAGTTGTCAACCACTCCCACCTAGTCCTTCACCACCTTCCATTTTATCACCAGCCATGGATCCCATCCAACCTATTACTATCACTACCAGAGATGAGGAGTTTGCATGACTCCTTGACCAAAACCCTGTCGCTTTGTAGTTTTACCTTTCCCATTCATCCACTCGAGATGCCTCAGGTCAGTTGATATACAACATGCCCATATCTATCCCCCTGACTCTCATTCCCACTCCTGCATCAGCCCCATCTGGCTCTGTGCTGCCCGCATCTACCTTACCCCCAGTCATTTCGCAGCTAGGTCCTATACCCGCTATGACTGCCGCATCTGCCATCTCCGTGGCACCCGTTACATCCACCATACCCTCGACAACTACCCCAAACACAACCTCATCCACCCCTAATGTCTCACACATACCCGTAGCTACATTACCACCTCCCGTGTCGGTGACCCCTACCCCATTTCAGAACGTGGTCCTTTCCATTCCACAATCGTTAGCCCCTATTGCCACTAGGGTTACCACGACCCTTCCACCTCCCTATACATACTACCAACAACCTCCCATTTCATCCATTATTCACTCTAGGTACGTACCCCTATGTTTCACTGCCTTCTTCTCAATCAACCTACATGGCAGCCCCATACACTGGAGTGCCACCCCTGTTATATGCCCAAAACCAACCCTCTCATGCTATAGGAGGCACCCAATCATCACAACCCACCAACGACCTAATTAAATTGATGTTGGACAAGATGCAGACATTGGAGGCATCGGTTTCAGGCTCCCACAACACTCTCACCTATGACGAGATTTGCAACGAGCCCATCCACCCATCCATTCCTATCCACTCATACCCCGTGCATTGGGAAATGCCTAAATTCAATCGTTTCAATAGCAAAGAAGACCCGCAGCAGCATTTGCGGTCATTCAAACATGGGTGTTATCTGATCGCTCATGATGATGCCTTGCTCTTGAGAACCTTTCCCATGTCCCTCACTGGACCTGCATTAGATTGGTATAGTGGGTTACCTAGACACTCTATATTCTCATTCAATCAGGTAGCCCAAGCCTTCTTGGATCATTTCTCTATCAATATCATCAAGAAGGTTACCATGACCGATCTATACTCCACGCGTCAGTATGAGGATGAATCTATCATAGATTTTGTTGCTCGCTGGCGTAGCTTGATCAACCAACTCACCTTCCAACTGCCCCAAACAAAACTCATCGAGCTCTTCACACAGGCTTGTGCTAGACATATCTCACCGACCTTGTAGGTCCAAACCTTCCAAACATTCGATGAAGCATTCACTATGGCATGAAAGTTAGAGATTCGGGCCATCGAAGAGAAGAAAATCCAATTACGCAATAAAAATTTGGCATTCAAGTCGAATGATACCTCTTCTTCTTCCAAACCACAAAATAATTATTCAAAAGCTAAGGGCACCGCTAACGTAGTGGTACTCAAGGCCGGCCCAGCACATCCGTCAAATCAGGCTACCCCCTCATCTAATCTCTCACCCGTCCAGACTTTTCAATTCAGACGAGAGCAGTGGAAATATACCCCAATCGGGGAACCTTACTCTTCTATCTTAGAAAATCTTATCAAAGCCAGAGCCATCACCCTTCCACCTATAAAACCACACACTGGTTTTGACCCTGCTCGCCCCATGCCCGCATGGTATAAAGAACATGATTTCTATAATTATCATCGAGTAAAGGGTCATAGTGATGGAAACTACATCACTTTCAAGAATATTGTCCAAGAAATGCTTGAGAAAGGTGAGTTAACCATGGATAATCCTAATGCACCTGCCAACCAAAACCTACACATCTTCAAGAAACCATTTCCCAACCATGCCCCTTCATCTGATCAAACCGGTGAGACCTCAACTCACGATACCCATACCCGCGAGGTTCACGCTATCTTTAATGACATACCTGTCACCTCCCAATTACCCCATATTCCTTCCATAGAGGAGATCCTAGCCTGAAATCCTCCTTCTGCATCAGAACCAACCTCCCCTTGCTCCTCCACCCGCAGAGGAACAACTTTCATCTCCTTCATCACCTACAGAGGAGTCTTCTGCTAACATTGAGACCATCTCCCCCTGGCTTTCCCACTTAGAGAACCGACCCTACATTACTTCCTCCACTTAGAGAGCACCCTTTATCTCCTCCACCCACAGAGGAACACCCATCACCTCCTCCACCCATAGAGGAGCACCCATCACCTCCTCCACCTATAGAGGAGCTCCCATCATCTCCTCCACCTATCATAGACCCAGTTGAGATACCTTTGCCTCTTGGCGAGCATTCTCCATCCACTACCCAAAATCCTGCTAACCTACTTTCAGCTCTCTTACCCACGGAAGCTGAAGCTAGCCAATTCCCCATCTCTAAGACACATTTTATGGGAATTTCCATTAGGTCCTCATCAACTCCACCTACAGATGTGTCATTCTCACGTTTGGCCGATCACTTAGATTATGTGGATAGAGCCTTACTATGGGGGCACCTTTTGCTTCCTGTCTCAACGCAGATGCAGAGGTCACTTACTGATACCTCCACTATCTACCCAAAAATATTTCGACCAATTGAACCAAACACAACCACCTCTATCATAACTCCTTCCACGACACCTGTTATAGCTCAAACCACACCCTTACCCATAACTCAACCTACACCTAAACCCAAACCCATACCTACAACATTTACCTCGACTAAACCTATTACCACTTTAGGGGTCACCCCGACCACCAGCCTTACTCATCCACCTATCAAACTGGATTTAGCTACATCCTCCAAAGTCAACACCATACCTACTCCTACACCCAAACAGAAGAACCAAACCCATCGACCTCATACCCCAGCTGCGCCAATCACACCTGCACCTATCCCATCCGTCTTAGGATCTCAGCTTCCCCACATGGTCAAGAAACCTCCACCCACCAATAAACCAAAAACACAACAACCCATTCCTTCCTCACAAACCTCTAATCTCCCCAGACGCCCAACATGACTTACACCAGCACCTATAACATCTTTACCACCCATACCTCCAATACCCTCAGTTATTGCTTCACTACCCACTACACTTCAGTCGCTGTCTCTCACACCCCAAGCATGACCCACGTCATCTACCTTCACAGCACCCCCATTATCCCCATGGGTAACTCACCCTCTTCCTCCATCTACTTTTCCTTCTAGACCTCATACACCCACATCACCTTTACCCAAGAAGGTGCAACCCAAAAGCAAAACTCCACTACCCCACAACAAGGTAGTCAAAACAACCACACACCCTCCTACCCATCCATCTACTATACCCCTACCTAAACAAACATGACCGACACCTAAAACCACACCAGCACCTCAACCCATAGCTCGATCCACTCCTCCTCTTCCAAAGACCATTCCTCGACAATCAACCACACCTACACCCAAACCCACGTTCACTTCCCATTGCGATCCACTAGCAGGGTCCTATGCCAAAATTTTAACCAACCTCCTTGAGACTTCTGTCATCACATTACCGCCACTCAGACCTTATGACCCCCTCAAACCCAAGCCAAAAGGGTTTGATGATACTAAAATTTGTGCATACCATCATGTGCCAGGGCATGATGTGGAGAACTGCAAGGCCTTGAAAACCATCCTTATCCAGTTATGTCCACCAGAAACCAACTTTGATGATGACGACCTTCTCGACGAGGATCCTACTTCACCAACACCCATTCCCACACTGCCCACTCAAAAACCACAACCTCCACCCTCACAGCTCCTAGAGCCACCCCCAAATTTGAAATTAACATGGTTCACATCAGAGAACTTGCCACACCGCCACCCAAATGCCATTGTGCCCAACTCACCTCACAAGGCTTTTCTCCTCCAGTAGGTTTTTTCCCTTCATGTCATTATACCACTCATCCTACACCTTCTCCATTTAACAACTCCCCTCAAATCAACATGATACACGTCACTACATGTGTGTAGAAGGATAAGGGCAAAGAAAAGGCAACTGACCCACCAACCAATCCTATACCCAACATACCATCTGCACCCATACCTAAAATCACTATCCACGGCCCCACGTACCCCATTTCTAATGGCATCACACATTGCACCATGCTCAAACAATTACATCAATCTCCCCTCAAAATGTCCTTATATGACCTCATTCAAACCTCGGAATCCCATCGTCAAGCTCTCATGGAGGTTCTTCAATCTATTGAGGTTTTACCCAATGACCCTACACTCGTAGCCTCCATTATCACACCCCATCATGTAGCGTCTCTCACCAAATTACCACCTTCATCTTCACCCCACCCTATTCACCAAGTAGCCTCCCTTAGCTTCTCAGAGGAAGAGATCGCGCCACACCAAAACGATGACCCAGACCCAGCCCTCTTCATCTCTGTCCACATTGACGACATATAGGTATGTCGTGTGATGATTGATGGGGGGCATTAGCATTAACATCATTTAATCCCATGCATTTGCTCAAATGCACATACTTGACTATTGCATGCATAAACATCTAGTCATGTTGCGTTCATTCAATGATGCTATCACCTCTACACTAGGCACCGTCATCCTCCACATTCACGTGGGCCCCCACACTATTCCAGAATTGTTTTATGTCTTGGAGGGGGAATTCCAATATAACATGTTGCTTGGCAGACCCTGGATCCATGTCATGGGTTGTGTTCCTTCCACTTTGCATCATTGTGTAAAGTTTGAACATGAAGGACACACTTATACCATTCCAGCTGACCCCTCACCTTTCAAAACATGCAACATGCTTTACTGACCCAATGATGTGCTCATACCTATTAAGCCGTCTACCTCCACAACTGCTACTTCTTCACCTATGCCTCCACCTACCAGTACAGCTGCTGCTTCTACCGCACATACCTCCTCCATTCCTACCGCTGCCATAACCTCCACAACTGACCCATCAGCTTCCCAATCCATTAACTCTACCTCAGCATCGACCTCCGACACTTTATCCATACCAGCTACCTACATACCAACCACTGATCCCTTGGAAGGTGTTTTTCAATGCCTCACTCTAGGGGAGTACCGCTTATATAGTGTCAACACATTCCTTACTCCACAAGAGTACAGAAGCCTTCACCAACACCCATGTTATGATCACCGTATAGGAGAACATCTCCTTTATGGTCCTCCTTACCTTTGTACTAGTCTCACCTATGGGGGACTTGATACTACCACTTACACACCCGAACCACCGCCACAAACCTGCCCATTTTCTGTTGACTTCCAATCACTTACCAATCACCGTTTCACCCACACCTTCCTACACCGATGTGCATGGAAGGGTTTTGGTTTTGGATTTTATGAGCAAGGTTGTCATACCATTATTCCATGTACCACCCACAAACATAATGACCGTAGTGGTATCGGCTTTCCCAAACCACCTACCAAACATGCCCGCATTGAACTCATTAAGGACACTAGCTCTTCTACACCTTCTTCACCCGCTCCACCTTCATCACCACCTTCACCGACGGAGTCGATGGATCCTGAATCTATCCCTCCTAACTTTTTTTTTTCATAAACACCATTTCCTTGGGGCCTCTGACTTATCAATGTGAGGGTGAGGCCCCTTCCACTCTTCCCTTCCTGTATCCTGAAATGATCGATGACGATACACCTTCAATTAACGTCGTTCAATGTCAGGATGATGAATCCATACTCACCTACCTTGGTGCAGAAGACTCATATATTCATCGGTCGTTACCTTCTGAGACATAAACCATGTTGAATGAATTGACTATCGAGATCAACATTCATACTCAGGATGACCCGCACATCCTAAAGATCAGACAATCTTTAGATGTTGCCGAACAGGAAGCCATCACTTCTTTTCTCAGAGATCATAACCACGCTTTTGCTTGGTCTTACGCAAACATGCCTGGTATTGACCCCACCATAGTGGTCCACAATATTGTAACCATTCCCGATGCCAAACCCATCAAACAAAAGCTGAGGAAAATGCACACTCTCATTGCTCTTCTCGTCAAAGAACTTCAGTGCCTTCTTTCCATTTCCTTCATCTTACCCATTGATTATCCTCGTTGGATTTATAACATTGTCCCTATCACTAAAGCAACCCGGGGACTCCGCATTTGCACAGACTTCCGTGACCTCAACCTACCCTTCCCGAAAGATGACTTTCCCTTACCTGGTATTGACCAGTTGGTTGACCTTATCACTGACCATGAGATACTATCGCTCATGGATGGCTTCTCGGGTTATAACCAAATCCTACTTGCCCCAAAGGATCAACACAAAACCTCATTCATCACCCCTTGGGGGACCTTCTACTATCGAGTCATGTCTTTTGGCCTTAAAAATGCTAGTGCCACATATCAGCCAGCTATGACTTACATCTTCCATGACATCATGCATCACATATTGGAAGATTACGTGGATGATCTCTTGGCTAAATCTAAATGCCGCTTTGAGCACCTAACCTTCCTCAAAACCATCTTTGACCACCTCATTAAATATTATGTCTGCCTTCAACTTAAGAAGTGTGTCTTCGCGGTTATCTTAAGAAAGATCCTAGGATTTATTGTTTCCCTCTGTGGTATAGAAGTTGACACTGCTAAAGAAAAGGCCATTCTTGAAATGCCTCCGCCTACTAACCTTAGACAATTCCGTAGTTTGCAAGGTAAGTTGCAGTCCATTCACCGTTTCATTTCCCAATTATCTGATCGATGTCAACCATTTCATCATCTGCTCAAGAAGGATGTCTCCTTTAAATGGGATGATGATTGTCATAAAGATTTTGAGGCCTTAAAACAATACCTTCTCCAACCACCCGTACTCATTCCACCTAAAGAAGATCACCACCCGTACTCATTCCACCTAAAGAAGATCAACCTTTTTACCTATACATATTAGCTACCGATCATTCCTTGGGAGCCATGCTTTCTCATCGCGATGAACAACACAGGGAGCAGATGATTTATTACATAAGCCGTACTCTTTTGGACTATGAAGCCCGATACACCCATCTCGAAAAACTTTGCTTAGCCTTAGTTTTAGTTGCCACCAAACTCCGTCATTACCTACTCAACCACAAAACCGTACTCAACCACTTGTTTGAAGAGATCATCTGCAAAACCTATGTTGTGACCAACACCGACCCCTTACACTTCATGTATGCTAAACCTTATCAAAATCAGCGGGCCACATGATGGTTTATTCTTTTAGTTGATCTTAACCTCAAATTCATTCATCAAAAGTCCACATGAAGAATGTTGGAGGGAGAAAGGCTTGAAACTCAGAAGATGCTGTCCACACTGAAAATCCCGATTGACTGAATCCATCAAGGGCCAAGCTATCGCTGACCAATTGGCCGACGCACCTATTTCCGAGGATCAACCCTCTAATTTTGACTTTCCAGATGAGTTAATTGCTACCCTTTCCCTGGACGAACAGGAGAAAAACCCTAAAAACCTAAAACCCTTTCCAAAGGACGAACCTCCTTACCAAATGACACTTTTTTTACAGTTCCAAGTGTCAACGTGGGGGCGGGGCTAGTATTATCCTCATTCCTCTTAATGGTGAACCCATGCCTTTGTCTTTCAAATTATATCTTGAATGTACCAACAATATTGCCGAATACAAAGTGCTTGTACTAGGTCTCCAAGTTGCCTATGCCCTAGATGTTAAATCAATCAACATCTTGGGTGATTCTCAATTGGTCATAAACCAATGAAGCCCGATACACCCATCTCGAAAAACTTTGTCAATGGTATGTACCAATGTCGTAATGAGATACTTTAAAAGTATAAACATCATGTAGACATACTTTTCACCACCTTTGATCATTACACCCTTCAAACCATCCCACGTTCAACCAACAAATTTGCAGAAGTTGCCTATGCCCTAGATGTTAAATCAATCAACATCTTGGGTACCATGGTCTACTTAGCTTCCCAAATACCCGCTTCACCTGTCGATTCTACAATCTTCATCACCATACAACGACTCCAATCACCTTCTTATTTACCTCACGATGTTTACTCGATCGGAACCGATACCCCTGACCCGAGTGACCTTTGGTATAAACAATACTCCGACTACCTTTCTCTCTCCATCTTACCTCCTGATCTTACTCGTAATGGACAACGCGCCTTCCTTAAAAAGGTCTCTCGTTACATCATCTTGGGGGGACTCCTCTATAAGCTCAACTTTGATGGTATTATCTTGCGATGCCTCACAAGTTCTGAAATTCCTTATACCATTAAGGAGGTTCATGATGGCATATGTGGAGGTCACTTCAGTGGCCTTGTTGTTGCTAAGCGTATTCTTCGCATAGGCTATTACTGGCCGACCCTTCACCATGATTTTTGCTACTACATCAAACGTTGTGTAAAATTCCAACAACATTCCAATCTTCATCACACACCCAGTCATGCCTTACAATTCACTCGTGACCTTTGGCCCTTCTCTCACTGGGGTTTGGATCTTATCGGAGAGATCAATCCTCATTCGTCCCAACGTCATCAATGGATCATCATTGCTACCGAATATTATACAAAATGGGTGGAAGCCATACCACTCATTTCCACGAAAGCAGAGAAAATATGTGAGTTTATCAACCACCACATTATTTGTCACTTTGGTGTTTCTCATCGCCTCATCACTGATAATGGAAAACAATTCAAAAATAAAACATTTCAAAAACTTTGCAATGCCTTCGGCATTTAGCTTATTTTCTCATCACCTTATTACCCACAAACCAAAAGCCAAGCTGAATCCACTAACAAAACCTTAAACAAAATTCTTATGCAAGTGGTTGACGATACTGGGAAGGATTGGCATACGCACATTCCTTTTGCCCTATGGGCATACCACACTAGTATTTGCACTTCCACTGCGGCCACACCCTTTTCTCTGGTCTACGGTACAGAGGAAGTTCTGCCTCTCAAAGTCCAAATCCCCTCACTCCGTATTTCTCTCCATGACATGGTCAATGATGATGAATTTCGTTAGGACCATTTAGCACAGCTAGAGTTATTAGACGAATGTCATCTTAATGCTTTATATCATCTTTAAGTTTACCAAAAATGTATCAAACATGCCTATGAAAAATGTGTTCATGAACAAACCTTCCAAGTCAGTGACCTTGTCCTGAAAGAAAATCAACACATAACCAAAGTAGAAAAAAGTAAACAGGGCAAATTTGCTCCTAATTAGCTTAGACCATACATCATAACTCATACCTATGGATCAGGAGCTTATCGTTTATCTTCACTCGATGGTAAACCCAAACCTGAGCCCCTTAACGCCTTGCATATTTGACCATTCTATTGTTGACTTGTCGTCCTACCTCACCTTTTGTCTCTTTCATGCTCATCCCTTGAGCGCTATTCACTCCATACACCTCACCAATGATTAAACAAGAATCATGTGAGTACCCGTCACTAGTTATCTTCTCTTGAATATGTGTACCATGGCACTGCACATAGCTTGATTCTCATGGATACTTTTTATCTACCTTTAGATGAGATCCCATGGTCATTTCTCCTTACCTTTTGAACAAGAGTCCTATCCTTCACCTTGGTCTTGTCCATGACTATAAAGACCTCACATGGGACCAAACTCCTTGAGTCAAACTTCTAATAAAAAGATGACTCCCTCAAAAGGACATCTTCCTCTCAACAACAACTGCTATAAATAGATTTCTCCCATGAAGGATAGCTATGCAAAGCTCTTAAAAAAATGAGAGCGACCAAAGCTTCCCACATCGATTAGCTTCATGAAGACCTCAAGGAGTTAAATTTTCTTCATCCCATATAGACTTCCCACATCGATCAGTCTATTTCAACTATAAGTCAAAACACTCAACCTTTTTGTCATGGACTTGCCCATTGTGATCTAGGTTCTCTTGCTTGAAATGCATGCTACCTATACCATATGCAAGATTACCAACTTTTCACCCTTCAAACCATGCCCACTCTCATTTCCTACTGCCTCAAGGGACTTCTTGGAATTAGACATTTGGTGATCACGTGACTACTTTTTACCGTAGGAAAATCCATCGTGCAATGTCTTTAGGGTCTTACGTTCATCACCTCCACCAAGGTATGATCTACTCGGTATGATCCTACCCAATCAGGTGGCTTTATTGCCCCCTCTTATCTTTTAACCATCTTTTCTTACTTTTTAATTACCTTATACAGGACTTGGTCCTCGACGCTTACTTTTGGGGTAATCTTCTTCTTTCACCACAATCGACCCCACCTACATCACTTTACCTATAATCCACCCACACCTACCAACCTAAACTCACAACATGCCCAAAAACCTACCACCTAATTTTCATACCTCCTCATATTCTTCCCTAGCTCATGGGAGAACTATGTCGGCCTGAGGTCCCTTTTCGCCAGGACTATGTAGCCAACACTCCGAGGGCATGGGGCCCTTGGAGGTTAGCTCATGTTAGGAAATAAGTGATGAAATATGTGGAATAATCCCTTACAGAATCGCAACAGTAGAAACTAATATGCAGAAAATATTACAGATCTCAAATAAAAGTGTAGAATAAATAACACAATACAGAGAGACAAGATTTAACGTGGTTCACCCAATTTGGGCTACATCCACCAAGAATCACTTGCTCAGATTTTATTACAAGCCTCCACTCTCTCAATACAATACCCAGATCCATTTGGAGCTATGCTCAACAAACTCTACAGAATTCACACCTGAATTCAAAACACATCTGCAATACATTTGCTTGTCTATGTATCATATGCATAAGACCATATAAATAGACAATTGCTTAAGCAGTTTGATACAAAACCGTGGGTATCAAAACCATGGGCAAAAACTGTGGGTATCAAAACCATGGGCAAAAAACCGTGGGTATCAAAACAATGGGTACCAAAAAACCATGGGCCCAAAACAGCCCATAACGGTTACCCATTACCCATGGGTTAATAAACCACCCATGAAAATTTGCTTTGGGGGATTCGCCCCCGAACCCCCCTGACCCGCTCACCGGCGAGCGGGACCGTCCGTAAAAATACCCGAGTGTAACACATAGAAGGTGTACCACACTCTAACATGAAAATAGGCTCCACAAACATAACAATCTCCCACTTGGAGACTGATTTCCACTGAGCAACCTTCTCAACCCTTCACTGTCATCCACGAAGGCCAACCAAAGCTGAACATAGCTTTAGTTTATCCCTTGTGACCACCTTGGTCATCATGTCTGCAGGATTCTGACTAGTATGAATCTTCTCCAACTTCAACTTATCTTCCTCCAAAGTTGTCCTGATGAAGTGATATCTCAACTGTATATGCTTCATCCTGGAGTGGAAAGCAGAGTTCTTAGCTAGGTGTATAGCACTCTGACTATCACTATGCAGCTTACATTCCTCCTGCTTATGCCCCAACTCCTCAAGCAATTATTGTAACCAAATCATCTCTTTACTTGCCTCTGTGGCAGCAACATACTCAGCCTCCGTGGTTGACAAAGCCACCAGCTTCTGTAGTCATGAAATCCAACTCACTGTTGTCCCACCTACAGTGTAAATATAACCTGTCGTGCTTCTCTTGCTATTGTCTACATCTCCAGCCATGTCTGAATCTACATAACCACGTAAAGTGGTGTCTGATCCACTGTAGCACAAAATTGTCCCCATGGTCCCTCTCAAATACTGAAGGATCCACTTTACTGCTTGCCAATGCTCTTTACCTGGATCACTCATAAATCTACTCACAGCTCCCCTTGCATGGGCAATATTAGGCCTAGTGCACACCATAACATACATCAAACTGCCAACTACTGATGAGTAAGGTACCTTGGACATCTAGTTTCTTTCCTGCTCTGTCTTGGGACACTGCTCCTTTGATAACTTAAAATGGCCTGCCAAAGGAGTCCCAACCGGTTTAGCATCTTGCATGTTAAACCTATCCAATACCTTCTTAATGTACTCTTCTTGAGATAAAGTCAGCTTCTATTCCTTCCTATCCCGAGTTATCCTCATACCAAGGATTTGTCTGGCTGCCCCCAAATCCTTCATATCAAAGGATTCACTTAGTTGTTTCTTGAGTACTTTTATTTCCTGCATGTTTTTACCTGCAACCAACATGTCATCAACATACAAACATAGGATAATATAACTTCCATCCTCAAATTTCTTTGTATACACGCAATGGTCAGAATGACATCTAATATAACCTTTCTCCATGATGAAGCTATCAAACTTCTTATACCATTGACGTGGAGCTTGTTTCAAGCCATATAAGCTCTTCTTCAGTTTAGACACCATCTCCTCTTTACCTTTGACCTCATAGCCCTCTGGTTGCTGCATATATAGTTCCTCCTCCAAATCACCATGGAGAAATGTAGTCTTTACATCTAACTGTTCTAAGTGCAAGTCTTCTGCTGCCACTATTCCAAGAACAGTTCTAATAGAAGTCATTTTTACTACAGGAGAAAATATCTCATCAAAATCTATACCTTGTTTTTGTGCAAACCCCTTGACCACCAACCGGGCCTTATATCTTTTCTTTCCTCCTTCTTCATCTTTAACTCTGTACACCCACTTGTTCTACAATGCTCTTTTACCTTCCAATAGCTTCACCAAATCCCAAGTTTGGTTCTCCATGAGAGACTTATGCTCCTCATCCATGGCTTGCTCACACTTCTTACTGGCATCTACCTGCATTGCTTCATCAAAGCTCTCTGGCTCTCCACTATCAGTGAGTAATAAATAATAAAGAGAAGGAGAAAAACATTCAGGTTCTTTTCTTACCCTAGAAGACCTCCTCACTGTAGGAGTTTGGGGTTCCTGTTGAGTCAGTTCCTGAACTGATTCATGGGTCACTGTCCCATCCAGAAGATCCTCTACCACTGCATATTCTTTCTTGGATTCTTCCTTGTTTTCCTGCAACTGTTGCTTATACATGACTTTCTCATTAAAGACCACATCCCTAGACTGAATGATTTTCTTGTCCTTAATACTCCAACATTTAAATCCAAAGTCATCACCACCATAACCAATGAAAGTACATTTTTCTGATTTAGCCTCTAGCTTGGTCCTATCATCCTTGTCTATATGAACAAACACCTCACATCCAAAGACTCTAAGAAATGAATAATCAACTTTCTTACCATACCAAGCCTCCTCAGGTATGCCTCCATCCAAGGCACTTGAGGGTCCTCTGTTTATCAAGTACACAGTTGTGCTCACTGCTTCTGCCCAAAAAGAAAGAGGCAGTCCTGCATGTAACCTCATGCTCCTAGCACGTTCCATTATTGTTCTGTTCATCCTTTCTGATACCCCATTCTGCTGAGGAGTTCCTGGAACCATATTTTGCCTGCGGATTCCATTCTTAGAACAATAATCATTAAATTCATTGCTGCAATACTCCCCTCCATTATCTGACCTGAGACATTTTAGCTTAAGACCTGTTTCATTCTCTACCAAGGCTTTCCATTTAACAAAAGTGTCAAATACATCATATTTGTTTCTAATACAATAAACCCAAACTTTCCTTGTTGCATCATCAATAAAAGTAACATAATAACTTGAACCCCTAAGAGATGATACCTGAGCTAGCCCCCACACATCAGAATGAACCAGCTCTAACTTACTCTCTTTCTTTGTAGGTCCAACCTTGAGAAACCTTACTCACTTTTGTTTCCCATATATGCAGTCCTCACAGAACTCCAAACCTGTTTCTGTATATCCAGGAAAATTCTTCTTTATGATGTCCATGCCCTTATGGCTCATATGACCGAGCCTATAGTGCCATAATGTTGTATCTTAATCTGAAGCCATAAGATTACAATCATTAGTACTATCAGTGGATAAATACAAGGTTCCAACCTTCTTACCTCTTGCCACCACAAGAGCACCCTTGGTAACCTTCCAAGAGTTAGCTGTAAATATCACAGTACAACCATCACTTCCCAATTGCCCCACCGATATCAAATTTCTCCTTAATGTAGGCACATGTCTGACATCCTTCAATAGCCATGTATTCCCATTCTGCATCTTAACCTAAACAGAACCTTTTCCAACTATACTGCAAGGCTCATCATCACCAAGAAAAACATGCCCAAAATCCCCTTGAACATAATCAACAAAATAATGCCTATGTGGAGTAGCATGAAAAGAAGCCCCTGAATCTAAAACCCAAGATTCAGTAATATTATGTAAAGAAAGAATCAAAGCATCCTGGCATACATTACCTGATGCCACATTTGCCTCCTTGTTTTCTTCCTATTGTTTCTTCTTGTCCCGAAGCTCCCAACAGTCCTTCTTTGCATGCCCAGACTTTCCACAGTTCCAACATACAATCTTTCTCTTGGATTTTGACCTTGCCCGATCTTTCAATTTTCCATGGTTTCCTCTATTCTTCTGTCTCCCTCTAGTTTCCATTGTCAAAGCATTCCCTGAAGTAGAAGATTCCCCAGAGCTTTTTCTTCACATTTCCTCGCTTAGAATCACCCCTACAACATCCTCAAACTTCAACTTCAAGTTAGCTGGAACCGAGTTGCTTACCGCCATTACCAGGCTATTCCAACTTTCAGGTAAAGAGCACAGAATTAATAAAGCCCTAACTTCTTCATAAAATTCTATTGTAACCGAAGCTAGCATATTCACAACCATATTGAAATCATTTAAATGATCTGCTACTGAACTATTCTCAGACATCTTCATATTAAACAACTTTTTCATTAAAAATATCTTATTAGAGGCAGAGGGTTTTTCATACAACTTCCCTAATGCATCCATCAGTTCTTTTGTAGTCTTTTCCTTTGAAACATTAAATAATATCGAAGATGCAAGACACAACCAGATCGTTCCAAGTGCCTTCTGATCCAACAAATCCCATTCCGCATCTGTCATACTCGAGGGTTTGTTCACCTTCTCAGACAGCGGAGTATAAAGATCCTTCTGATAAAGGTAATCTTCCATCTGCATCTTCCAAAGACTGAAATTCTGCCCGTTGAATTTATCAACCCTAGATCTTCCATCATCTGCCATAGCTCCCACTCAAGATAAAACTTTCCCTGTGATTCAACACTTCAGCAAACCAAACCAGGCTCTGATACCAATTGTTAGGAAATAAGAGATAAAATATGTGGAATAATCCCTTACAGAATCGCAACAGTAGAAACTAATATGCAGAAAATATTACAGATCTCAAATAAAAGTGCAGAATAAATAACACAACATAGAGAGACAAGATTTAACGTGGTTCACCCAATTTGGGCTACGTCCACCAAGAATCACTTGCTCAGATTTTATTACAAGCCTCCACTCTCTCAATACAATACCCAGATCCGTTTGGAGCTATGCTCAACAAACTCTATAGAATTCACACCCGAATTCAAAACACATCTGCAATACATTTTCTTGTCTATGTATCATATGCATAAGACCATATAAATAGACAATTGCTTAAGCAGTTTGATACAAAACCGTGGGTATCAAAACCATGGGCAAAAACTGTGGGTATCAAAACCATGGGCAAAAAACTGTGGGTATCAAAACAATGGGTACCGAAAAACCATGGGCCCAAAAACAGCCCATAACGGTTACCCATTACCCATGGGTTAATAAACCACCCATGAAAATTTACTTCGGGGGCTTCTCCCCCGAACCCCCCTGACCCGCTCACCGGCGAGCGGGACCGCCATAAAAATACCCGAGTGTAACACATAGAAGGTGTACCACACTCTAACATGAAAATAGGCTCCACAAACATAATAGCTCAGCCATCTTCTACCCTCAACAATTCGTCTTCCATGTGCCTCACATTACATTACACCTAACTTCGTTTCCCTTTTATACCCAAAATTGGAAATTAAACCACACCTTACTCAACCATGCCTAAACCAACCTAACTCAGCCATGCCTAACACACCTAACTCCACCATGCCTATAACCTGACTCGATCCATGCCTAAATAAACCTGACTCAACCATGCCTATAACCTGACTCGATCCATGCCTAAATCGACCTGACTCAACCATGCCTAATTAACCCGAATCATTTACCCTACCCATTTACCTCACCTTTCCTGACCAAATCATTTACTACCTCCCTTCGTTCTCCTTTGGGGACTCGTTATTTTACCCCTACCTTGGCCTTACCCATGCCATGACCTAGATATTTGGACCTGGACCATCACTAGTGACATTTCACCTCATGTGTTTGCTATACCTTGCGGCACTATTACTTGTGTTGATTGACCTGATGACCTTACCTAGCCTATTTCTGTGACCGTTTATCTTGACCCTACCTTTGGTGTATTGGAACATACCTAAATGTTCCTGTACCTCACCTACATTGTGTTTCCTAACCATATCTTATACCTTGGATACCAGAATCACTTCAACCTTGTTTAGATAAACCTATTGACCTTAGACGATGTAAAGTGTGCCTGCTCTTCAACCCGGTAGTGTGATGCAGTTTAGATGTGTGCGTGCATTTGACTATTGCTACTTTTGACCCTGACCCATTACCTAGAATGGCCCGAGTAGACCTTTTACCCTTTTTCCCTGTGCCCACCTGCATTTTCCTCGCATTTACCTTTTATCAAACCACTCACCGATTTTGCCTACTGCCTCGTCAGTTCTTGGTTTGAGGGGCATCACCTTCACCCATACACGGGGCAACCACATCTTATTTTTGTCAGCGTCGCTTACCAATACAAGCTACGCAACAAAAAGGGGCAAAATTTAGACACTAAAATTAGTTCACACTCCCCTTTGGTCCCTCGACGAATAAACACCCTTCATCACATTCACCTAGCCATGGCCCCTTTCACATCACTAATATTAATTTAATTAATTTAGTTAAATTAATTCATTATCCTCACTATATTTATTATTTAAATATCTTATTTTAAATAATATCCACACATACAGTTCACTTAGACACCTCATCAAGCCAACTCAACCTAAAACCTATTCTTAGTAAGTTGCTATAACTAACTAAGACTTACCCAAACCCTAAAAATCAATGCCTACATTCCCTCTAACCACATTCCTACATGCTTACAAGAAGCTCCCAGTCTAATCCGAGGGTAAACAACCTGAGATCCGAGGAAATCAAGAGGATCTCCCTAGTTTAGTAAACCTAGGAAATCCCGCCGTCACTGGTTAATCCTAACCATCGCCGGTTAATTTGGGATCACCGTCGGTTACCCTTTTAACCCCAAAACAACCTTATTCTCAAGGTTAGAGGTTGAAAAAAGAAGGTTGGCAAACGTTGGAAAAAGGTTGGCGAGCATTAACACATCTCAGAGAGATAACACATCTTTAGAGAGCGAATTCCAAAGAGAACACACATGCAAGGAAGGAGATCAAGCACTTTCTCTTGCACAGCCATCCCAACTATGATCTGATCTAACCAAGCAAAAAGGAATGTACATGCAGCCCATGCATAAGCTTTCTTTCAATTGGTGATCACTTGCAGCCTTCAAACCTCTCATCAACACCTCCATCCCTCACTCACAGACATCTAGGACTAGAATCCCAGTAAGTATAACGTCATACTTCTCTGGTTTATTTCATTTCATCATTATTTTATCATCTATTGTTTACCTACCCACCTATTGACCTTATCCAACACTTCCACCTCTATATACCCATTAAAATCTCGCCAAATCCTAGCCAAGTCACCCAATACCTCATCCCAACTAATAAAATCCTTTGTGCAATCACAAAGGAGACCCAAAGCTTGTTCTGTGGCATTCCCAGATTTCCACAGTAACCAACACCGGTTACACCTAACCATCGTCGGTCACCCTTAACCGACATCGGTCTCTGTATTTTCCCATACAACCCAGAACAGAGACCTACCCACCTAATTTCATCTCACCCTCATCCATCTACGAATATACCTGAGACCTCTATCAGACCTGCAGAGATCCAGAACCAGTCACTTGACCTTCGGATCCTATTCTGACCTATCCTGTTAGATTAGATCTATTTCTTATTGTGTTTTAATTGAGATACCTAAATTATTTCAAATTACAATAGGATTACCTTTGTTTACAACATTAAATTGTTTAAAATAATGGACTAACAGCCATCTAGGAAGTATCGCACTTCCCGGATCTAGCATACGCTAGGCAGTTCACTGCATATATTGTTTAATTCCTTCTTGTGGTCTTGCTTTTCATTACAGGTAGTTCCTCCTAGCCAAAAGGAAGTTCTCACAATCAGTTGTGGATTCGAAAGTCATACGCGCGCAACAACCCATCAACCAACATTTGAACAGGTATTCCTCCTACGCCCGTTACCCTATTTGTTTTGTTAATACTTCAAAGAAATGGTCTAGAATTAGGTGAAACAGTACCAAACCGCTATGTTAAAGGTTAAGCATGAATGAATGTCTTGGTCATAAATATGGAAAACATGTATGCTAATACCTTGGAAAGCATAATAAAAGAGGGACTTGGAGGTTGTGCATGCTTCGGGTGAGCATTCAGATCTATCTGAAAGAAGTGCTAGCATGCCTAGCTTTGCTTTGGGTAACAAAAAGACTACAGTTTGGTTCCATTTATGGGACCTCTTTTTAATTTTTCTACTAGGATGTTGCATGCAAATGACATATCGGTTATTTTTGGAGAGCATTGAAAGTTAGGTAGAAGACGGTCAAGACTTGTTTGCACAAAGATATAACACTAGACCTGATTTCAATGTGCAAAAGTGGTAGAAGATAACCTGTATGACTATTTGTATGAGTCATTCTTTAACTTTTTCCTAGTAGAGTTATATCGATAGTTGGCAACTTATGCATCAAACAAAATTTTTTGCCCAGGAACGAGAGCTTGGATGTAGGAAGATTACTATATGCTTTTTGATTTGGATGAGGTGTGGACTAAAGTTGAAGATCATTGGTGGGAAGGTGTTTAGCGCAATTATACTTTAGAGTACGCAATTTATACGTATTCTTTCCTTGAGGAAGTTGAGTTCTAGTTTTTGTGTGAGCCAAAGGGATCATATTTACGTGTGTTACCTTTAGCTATCAAAATATTGATGATAGAATTGGGATTGGAAAGATTACCTAAAGCTAGATAAATCCCCACCATACATAGGGGCAGGAGCAGGTGTGTAGAAGGATGGCGGTGGCCTTGGTGGAAGAAATACAGAGAGAGGAAATATGGCTCAAGTATAATGAAGTGTGAAAAAGGGGAGTTGACGCAACACTGCTATCATGAAGAATGATGACTAGCAAAGGCTTTTAGACCCTCATGGAAGACAAGGAGCCACAATATCATGTCCTCTTAACTTTGGGAAAGCACAGTAGAGAGACCCCATCAACTTTAGATGATAGTGCATAAGAGGAAATAATGAGAACCACAAGCACGCATTTGACCCAATCTGGGTACCTAGCCCTTACACAAGGTGTTCCATATCCAGAGGTAGTTGTTGAAGGGTAGTGTAGTGAAGGAAAGCAAACATCGTCTCTTCTTAGGGAAGGAGATACACGTAGAATTAGTTTACTTTCAGTTCCAAAAGGGCAACATACCAAGAATGCACACATGTCCACGCAACAAGCATCATTGTTTGGAAGTACTCTTTGAGGATTGTTTACAAGCTCATAATCAGGGAAGAGTATTGGCATGCAGATAGTTGTAAGTAATATTAAGGTGCTACGATAGTGTAGATGATAGGCATCTAGTTTAGTACTACAACCAAGACATAAAAGAAGTTCATCTTCAAGACCTTAGGCAACGTAGGAGGCTTAGGAGGTTTGGGTCAGCCACCGCACAGAGGAAATCCTTATGGAGGTTATGGATCTGGGTCTGGACCTACCCCAAGGTAGGGACCGCAACCACCTCTGAACTACCCACATCAGACACCGCCTCAACAACCACAACCGATACCTTAGCTATATTTTGAGATGCTTCTTCATTTTCCAGAGTACATGGGTGTGGAGGATGGTGTTGAACATGTGCATAAGTGTGAGTTACTATGGAGAGTAAAGGGCATTATAGCCCTTGATAGAAAGGCAAGTTAATTTGTGACCACACTTCAAGGGTGCACATGTAGTTGGTACAGAAAGTATGACCCACACTAGACCATGGTGGATTATGATGCTTTGGGAGCACCATTTTTGGCTGAGTTCCAAATTCCAGAGTTTTACTAGAAGATTATAAGCGTGCTCAAGGATATTAAGTAGGGTTTATTTGAAAGTGTGATGGAGTATGATGCTCATTTTAAAACTATCTTGTCTAAACTATATTATTATATTCATCCCACACACATAGTGGTTTGTTGGAGGTTTTTTGACCCCATTTATAAGGACATTATCTCATAATACATATACAGATCTGTGCGAGGCCTCAGAAGGAACTCTGTATGCTGAAGTGGTCAGGAGCATTGATATTGGAGTGAGCCCTTTTCTAGAGGCACAGTTAGTAGCAATGGCTAAGCGATTGGAGAAGATCTCAGAGCTAATTTAGTGCATGAGACACATTGTGGTTTTTTGTGCACTAACTATGACGTTGAAGTCCATACAAAGAATAGTTACTAGTGCAGGACAATGTGTGCACTATCACAGTCTTGTGAGATATGCCACAAGAACCATGATGTTTTAAATTTTCCCCTCTTGTAACGCACAATGATGAAGAATGTATCTATGTATTGCAAGATCTTTGATGCGCACACTCATGATATGAAGGATTTCTGACTGATAGATTGGATCCATGAGGCATGCGAGATTGGGTTGCATCAAACCAATGTGGCAAGTAGTTCTTAGGTGCAGGAAGCTCAACCTTCTAAAGGGCGTGCTAACGAAGTTGGATTCTACGGTGGATATAGGGGCCAAGGTTGTGGAGGTCAAGGAAGATTTTCGTGTGGTATGTGTTACACTTGTGAATCTCTATATCATTACCAGTGCAAGTGTCCCTAGAGGTTGATATTTGCATATTATGGAAAACCCAATAAGGTTGAGGATTGTCCAGATATTTATGAGCACATGTTCAAGAACAAGAAGAAGGAAAAAGGCACGGGGATGATTAAGGTACAATGCATGAAGAGTGACCAATGGATTCTAAAGAAGATGCTTGATCTATATTTATAGCCCATGCTAGTGACCACTCTCATGGAAGCAACATGTGTGCATGAGCCTCTTAAATTCATGTTATCACTGAATCACAACACCCTTATGTTTACACAAGTGCATATACTTGAACTCACGGTGTGATTGGATAACATGGGTACTATCTCCAAGTTGTGGGACTTGCTACTTGAGATAGACCTCCAGAAAAAGCTGGTTCTTGCTCCTAAATTACCTGCCACAATCTACTCTAATGTAGGGTAAACTAACTGTTCTAATCTAACTTTCCAAGGGACCAAGGAGAGAGAATGCATAAACTGAAAGCCCACACTAAAGCGGTGATACACCAGAAAAGGAGGGTGTGAGAGCAATCTTCCAATGTGTGAAAAATAGAAGTAAAATGCATACTAGAATGGGTGATAACAATTCTCCACAACCTGGCAATTGCATTCACAACAATATTTCATACATGCACAATAATAATGAGTCCTTGCAAGAGCATAAAATAGACACAATATTTTGTAATTAAGGTTGAAAGGGCAAGAATATTGCAAACAAACACAACGGGGGAAGATGCATCCACAAACTTGTATTTTATCGCTTCATGATATGCACAATTCAATCTATTACAAGATAAGGGCCTGGATCACCATGCAAGGAGTCCACTACAAGGGCCTACAGCACATTGTTTTCACAAAACAATTTTGACAGAGCTTTGCTACAACAAAAACTACTTCTTTTTTACAATGAGCCCAACACTCCAATTTATAGGAAAATGAGAAGAGAGAGAGAAAGGGAAAATGGAAATCTAAAATTTGTCCTTTAACCACTTGTAAGAGGCACTAAATGGAGTGAAATAATTGTATGTTACTTGCAAAATGCTCCCCATACTTTCCCAGGTGCTGCAGTAGATAAGGAATGATGACCATGCCTCTTAATTGCACTCCTAACTACCAAATAAAACACTGTCATGAACCCCACCACATTTTATGAATTTACCCCATATATTTCTCATAAAATCTAGAGCTTCTTAATTTATGTGCATTGGACTTGGAGCCACAATTCCAATGGTACCAATTTTGTGCAATTTCGTTGAGAAATACAAAAGTTATGGCCTTCTGAGTGTGAGTAGCTATTTTGGGTTTGCCAGGCATTTTCTATCATTTGATGGGAATGAGCATTAACTGACTAGAGCCGAATATGTTTCATTTATTTAAATATACCTACCCTTATTAAAATTAAGAAATCTATTTTTTGTGATGCAGAGGACATCGTGCTCGTTCCAGAAAGTCCAATTTTATGAAAATTGGAGCTCAGAGCCAAAAGTTATGGCCGTTAGAATTTTTTGGAGTCAAATGTTGACTTTTCCTTCAATTGTGGGTATTGCGGAAAAATCGGGTCCATGTGTCCTGGCTGTCCTAGAAACATTCTTTTGCATCGAACAATTTGAGCTTAGCTTGGCTCCTTGTGCAGTGATTTCACCTTTGCGCGTCCCGCGCAAACTTTTGTCCTGACTGTCCCAGACGAAAATTTTCACACCACCCACAATTGACTGACTTACGGCAAATCGACCGATTTGCGTCCCGCGCATACTTTTTCTCGGCTGTCCTAGACCGTGTGGAACAAAAAATTCTACTTTTGTTGATTTTCACTGCTTGTGGCCATTTCAGCTTTGCGCGTCCCGATGTCCCAACTGTCCCGCGGACTGCTTGGGACAAAAAGTTTCGACTTTGCCGATTCCTTTGTATTTCGGCCACAAACTTGGTACGCCGAACCTTGATATGATCCACACTGGTATGACTTGTAGCCTTTAGAACCGCAATGCATTAAAACAAGCTTGCGACTTCATTTTTTGCATTTTTTCAAATTTTTCTAACTTGTTGGGATTTTTCCTTGGATGGGAGAGTTAGAGAGAAGCCAAAGGGGCCCCAAAAACATGATTTTGGGCATTGAATTAATCTACTTATTGGGGATTGAATAATTTGATGCATGTTATCAAAATTTACCTCGAGGGGTGAATTTTGGTTAACAAGTCAAACATCTCATTAGGAGAGAAGAGGTCATGCATGCCAAGTATCCAAATGCTACTCATAGGAAGGAGGTCTATCAAGAGATAATGGGAATTATCACATAATCATAGGGTGAGATCTAGTGCTTGAAGGAGCAAGCATGCAAGAGAGAACATGCGAATAATATTGAGCTTCAATGGAAGGATGTAGATGATCTGAAGGAGGTATATAAGATGTTGAGGCATGAAAACATTATCCCATTGTTAGGGGAATGGTTGTGCGAGAAGGTACCACGTGCAAGAGTTCAGTGTGAGAAATAAATCCCACATGCAAATTTTTCACCACGTAACTATGAGTATGACAAAGAAATCACACTAGATGTAGTGATTAATGGTTGGTTGGTGAGAAATATTTTGATTGACATAGGAGTCGGGTTGAATGTCATGACTTTGGATGTATGGAATCAGATGGGGAGACCACCATTATAGTCATCGTCTAATGTGTTGTATATGGAAAACAAGATGAGGGCCATGCCTATTGAGGTATTGAAGGATGCTTCGATTACCATCCAGGGAACCAAGCTTACTAGAGACTTCAAAGTATTGGAGCTAGCTAAGGCACGTAACTTCCCAACATTACTTGGATGTCCCTAGTGTTATACAAACAATGTTGACCTACGTTTTAACAAGAGATATATCCATTTTTAGAACAAGGATGAGTGCATCATCATACCCATGGATGAGGTGAAGTTTATGTCATATATTGATCCTTTGAGTGAAGAAGAGCTTAACATGATTTATGTGCAGTCTGTACTCGACCCTAAAAATGTAGAACCATCTAAAGAAGGCATACTTTAGTTGGAAGACACACATTCTATTAACGACACTACTAGTGTTGCTTACGAAAAATGGTCCCATGACACGTATGAAATGGTTGGGTGCGAGATGAAGGGAAAATTCATCAGGATGATCAAGTCGCACATGGTTAGCCGTTGGTCGCAACACAGTTACCAAAGTATACCATTGAAGGGAAGACTGATACATTTTTGTGCACTATGGAGAACCAGTGGGTGAAAGAAGGTGATAGAAGGAATATATTGGTCTATACCTTATTTGGGACAACAACGCGTTGGTGGGTGACACATTGAGATAACCCGTTGGGTTGGTGAGAAGTGAGAATCACCTTTTCAACAAGGTTTACTTATGATGGGAAGACTTTTGTTTTGGTACACGTCCATAATTGTGATAGAAAATTGGCACAAGGTCAGGAGGATTTACCACCATCTTTTTAGGTGCATCATTTCTATTCCACTTTGCGTAAATGCGTGCACACATGGTATGTCTATGCTGAGTTGAAAAGGGAGATTTCAAACTGGCATGAGATGACTAAATTATTGTTCGTACCTTTCATTATTTTTCTAATAAGCCATGTGTACATGAGGATTTGTAGATTATGAAGTGTATCACACTGAAAATTAACACAAAAGCATAAGAGATCATGTTTTAGTTACTTGGATAACTTGATCCCAAAGTGCGCGAAGATATGGTTGAGATAGAAGAGATGTAAATGGGTCATGCTTGGAAAGAGAAAGAAAAGGGGAAGCTTGTATATCTGGTTGATGATGAAGAAGTCAAAAATTTGGATGTTAGCCATATAGAGGGTGCACATGAGGTAATGGACTCTGCAGGTGAGAAGGCATATGCATACCATGTTCCTATAAAGACAAAGAAGGTTAACATTGGTATTGAGGATAAGCCTAAAAAGGCTATCATTGAAGACTACTAGTCAAAATAGGAGGTAACAATAATCATTGAGCTCTTGTGGGACTTTTAAGACTTGTTTCCAAGAAGCTATCATGAGTTAAAAGGAGTACACCCGTCATTGGGAGAGATGAAGATTAAGCTGGAAGAAGGTGCGTGAGTGGTTTGAAAGAGACCTTATAGGATGAATCCAAACTTACATGTGAAGGTGAAAGAAGAAATTGATAAGATGCTTAAGTATGGAATCATTGAACTAATTGAATCATCTGAGTGGGTTAGCCCTATGGTTATTAGCATCAAGAAGGATGGGAAGATCAAGATTTGTATGGATTATAGGGAACTTAATGCCTTATGTGTCATATCCTTTTCCCACACCATTCACAGAGGTAAACCTTGAGGGAGTTCAAAGGCGTGAAATCTATTCTTTGACAAATGTATTTTTAGGCTATCATCAGGTGCGCATTACATGTGAGGACTAGATAAAGAACACCTTCACCACTAAATGGGGAAGTCCTGCTTATATAGTTATGCCTTTTGGGTTGAGGAATGTACCATCAGTATTTTCGTGCATATTTGTGTAAGCATTTCATGAATTTATCCATAAATTTTATAGGTTTATCTAGATGATTGGATAGTTTATGGGTTGGTTAAGGATCAATGTGATAATCTAAGGCTCATGTTTGAGAGGTGCAGGCAGTTGATTATTTCCCTTAACATTTAAGAAGTGTATTTTTGCTACACCTTTTGGAAATCTTCTTGGGAACATCATTTGCAACGATAGGTTATTAGTAGATTCGATGAAGATAGTAGTAATTTTGGGATTAGACTAACTTGTCAACCTGTAGACACAAAATCACATACTTTAAGTACATTTTAAAGTCCTAATCACATACTACTGTTCATATGATTCATAAGCGAGAAAAGTATAATTAACCACTTTCTTGGGGAGAACCGCAAAATCACATGTTTGAGGTATTAAAAGAGAGACTTACTGCCGCACCCATTTTATGTTTTCCCTCATGGGACTAAATCATTTCATGTGCATGTGGACACTTCTGCACCTATGGCACCCCTAATCTGGTGTTGTATCTAGCTCAACTCTGGTGAAGGCCTATTCTATATGATCATGGGAATAATGTTTTGCTAATAGGAAGCTGACTCCTAGCTGGTTAATTAGGAAATTCATACAAGGGAATCATACGGAGCACAAAGCTTTGTCACCATGATTTATGCACTCTAAAAGTTTTGACAGTACCTATTAGCAACACCAATTATTTTTTATACAGATCACATGGCATTCTAAGTAGCTTGGTAAATAAGCTATTTTTACAGGGGCACTCATATGCAGATGGGATGCTACTATTTCTGCATACATGTATAAGAGGGGAAGTTCATTTTTCCATGCACACATTTATTTACATCAATACATCTAGTTATTGCTCGTTATCAAGTGCATATTGCACAAGAGCCACCTAAGGCACAATTCTTCACATAACACATGTAGAACTACATGGAGTCTGAAATGTAGTGCAACACCTAGATCGTAAGTTCACTCAGTCAGGTGATCAACGGGGTCAGTTTGACACCCCATTTGCATCTTTTTCTTTTTAGGATTCGATGTGTTTTGGGGTTTCGCAAATGCTCTTTCTCTTTGCAAGTTATAGGAAAATCTTGCGAGCTTAGTGCAACATACATATGATCAATAGAGAAGGGAAAGGACATTGGTGTGACATAAGAAATTTCATATTCTATCCATTTTCATATTCACGAGCACCCAATAGCAGTCTCCAGCACCCCAAATGGCTCTGACCTAGTCCAGATGCCCTAGTTCTAGCATTTCCGACACTTCTACAATTTTTTGGACTCGATCACGACACTCTACAATTTTTTTTATGAATTTTCTAGCCATGTGCACTCTGGGATTTGTTGCGAATCATCTAAGTCTTCTTTCCTCCCTCTTGCGCTTAGGGGTTTTTAATTTTTATTTGATTATTGCTTAGGTCAAATTTGTACTTTATCATTTATTTATCATATGTGACTCTGAAATATCCAGGGTTTTACAAAAAAGTTTATTTTTGTTAAATCACTTGGTGAACCTGTTATTCTAATCATCCTTCTTATGTTCGTCACCCATAGTCGTCAGTTTGGATCTTTCGAGCATCTAGAGATTCCTCCATCTACCCGCAGGGTTTCTAAATCAATGACTAAATCTAATAACCCCCTCAATAATTCTCAAAAATGTTTCTTTTGAAAATATCGAAGCATATAATAATGAGCACTCATATGATGAGGACACCAATGTTTATCAAGAGCAATTAGACAAGCTTACTAATTTTTGTCAAGCTTTGTGTGATAATCCTGCTCATCTTCTGCACATTCTTCATGCTTTGATTGCCACTAAAAAATCTCGAGATGCTACTTTGATGCCCCTTGTCAGTTCTTCCTCGGTTGTCATGGCCTCCACTCAACCCATGTTCCTACTTCCATTCCTACTACTACCGCTCCCGTCATTTAACCCAATACATATAGTGCACAACCCGGTTGTTCTTCCAATACTCCTTATTTAACTTCCTTATATAAGGATTTGCAAACTCAAATTTTTCAGCTTCAAGTGGCTAACTCTCGTGCATATCCATATTTGGATTCCACTCTACTTCTTCACACTTCTTTTTCACCCACCATTTTTACCTACCCACTTCTTCCAAATTTCATTACTCCCAAGTTGCCCACCTTTAAAGTCCATGTTGACTCTCAAAAACATCTCTGAGCATTTCATGTATCATGTCTAGATTATGTAGATGATCACACTTTACTAGCAAAGCTCTTTCCTAGAAGCCCCAAGATTATGCAATGCGTTGGTTCTGTGATCTACCTTTCCACTTGGTAACATCTTTTACGCATTTAGTCGATGTTTTCTCACTCACTTCTCTATCAATATTGACTTTAAGATATCCTATGCTCAATTAGCAAAAAATAAACAAGGATCTAATGAAAATCTAGTAGATTATGTCTTGTGATATAAAAACAACTTAGCTAAGATGTCTAATGTTCTTGCAAATTCTAAACTTCAATATCTATTCGTCCAAAGTCTATTGCCGCCTCTATAGGAGAGTGTCATCTTTGAAACATCTCCATCATTCAACCACTTATGTCATACTCATAAGATACGTGAAAGAAACTATTATCTATGGGCATGCTTGAGTATCATGAGCAAGCTTCATCTTCTACGTGCTTTTAAAGTAAATCAACATTCAAGCCATCTACAAAACCTACTAAAGCTAAAGCTACTGTCAACGTTGTTTTTAATCCTGAAAAGCTTTAGTGGCAACTGCAAAAGCGTACATTTACTAAATTTCCTTGTGTTCCGCATATTCTATTGCCACAACTCATTGAAAGAAATATTATTATGATTCCTCCTCCACTCAATTTAGATCCATCTCATCTTAAAGGTCGTAATTACAATGAAAATTTTAGATGTGACTATCATCAATGCGTTGGGCATTCTACATATCAATGTTTTAAATGTCAACATCTTATTCAAGATCTTATCGACACTAATGCAATTGAGCTTCATAAGCCTACGAAATCTAAACCGGTCAATGAAAATCAAAATCTCAAGATCTTCAACAACCCTCTTCCTAAGAATGACAAGTAAGTGACCGAATCTTCATCCAATCATACATATCGTGCAGTGCCTTCTCCTTCATCGAGGGCTCTTTATTTTCTAGTTGCTCATGTAGATGCATCTCCACCATTCATTACATTCTCTAATCATGACTATGATGCTACATTCTCTTATAACACATTACATATCAATGCTTCTATCAGACCTCATGCTATTAATAATACAATGATTGATCTATCGATTCATATGTGTGTGTGCTCTATTGCACTTCTTGTTTCTATCGATTATCCACTATCACAAATCTCATATCCAATTCCTAAATCTTATGGATATATCAAGATTTATGTCACAGTTGGTCCTCTTACCATGCTTGTGCCATTCCTTGTGGAATGATCAATCAAAGGGTGTGACATGATCTTAGGTCTTCCTTGTCTTTGTGCTAGTCACACTATCATTTCCATGTATCACTTGTGTGTAAAGTTTGTTCACAATAAGCAAGTCATCACTATCAATTGTGTTTCGCCATCGACACCATGGTAACAACCTCCTCTTGAGGTTTTCGTTGCACTTGCTAGAGCATATAGGTCCCCACGACCTCTCAAATATAAAGAATAATATTCTCCTAGCTCACTTGTTCACACATAATCTAATCGATCTCATCATTCTATTAGTCTATCACATCGGTCTAGATCCACCATTCAGGAAACTCCTTCACTTAGGCATACATCACCCCCATTGTCTCCTTCACATAGGTATACATCATTTCTGCAATCTCCTTCAAATAGGTATACATCATTTCCGTAATCTCCTTCACATAGTAGTACATCACCTCTGCACTCTCCTTCACATAGGTGCACATCACCTCCTAGGTCTCATGTACACAGGCCTCATTCATCGCTAATTTATTAGTCTCATATATCATCAATCTTAGAGCATGGTCACATTCCTACATCTCTACAAACATCAGGTAGAGGACCCTTACCCTTCACTTTTATTGGATAACTTATTCGCATTAGGCACTTGGGGGGAATCATATTTATTCTCCCCCCTTCTAGCGTTCTTGAATGTCTCACATCTTTTCATATATAGTCATATTCATACATCATACACATCTTGATACACTGGTATCATCATTACCTTATGATGCACTCTTCTGCTATGGTTCACACTTGATTATTGAGCGCATACTACATTCATGAACCTCACATCATACACACTACACATTTATATACTTGGCGCATTCACGACACATCTTTCCAGCATCGCATTCTCAGACGACACACTTCCTTGTAATGCTCTCTAGTTCCATGATTCATACTCAACTGTTGAGGGTATCAATATGAAACGAACCTCACCTCCAGTCACTTGTACTCTTTACACTCTATGCTTCACTATCACATCTTTCTAGCATGTAATTTAACCCATTTCCTGATGACGAACTTGTTATCTCAGTTTTGAGTTTACTCCAAACTATCAGATAACCCCTACGAAATTTTTAAAAGCTAGTTTTGCAAAATTACCTTTATTAGAGAAAGTCAGGTTTTCGGGTTTCACCAACAGGTCAACATGTGTTTTGAATGCTTTATGTCTTGTGTTTCGCGAAACCCGAAACCCGCTTCAAGTGAGTCGAGTCAGGTTTTCGGACCTTCGGTGCATCGGAACATGCCTTATCCAAAGCATGTTTTGTGTCACCTGTCTCCCGATACCCGAAGTCCGATTTAGTCCTTCATGTCAGGTTTTCGGAACTTTGGAGCATCTAAACATCTCATGCTTTGTGTCAATTGTTTCCCACAACCCGAAACCCGAATTACTCTACACAACTTCGTTTCGGGTTTTCAGACCTCCTGAGCATGCTGACATGGCATTAATGTCGAGTTGTCGGGTGAGTTGGCACGTGCCAGCCGAGGTGTATTAATTGTGAATTTTCTTATAAATATGCGGATTTACACGTCATTTTCACCGGACGTTTTTATTTTTAACTCGTGGATTTTCGTACATGCTCTTCCAACCTCGAAACCCGAAAGCTCGCCTGTGCCCGATTGAATCACCTGTTTTCGATCTTTCCTTTCTCTGGTTGAAGGTATTTCTCTTTCCATTCTTTGTTCCTAGTTTTTATGGATTGATTGCGCGTGGGTTCTTCTCATTTTCTTACCGGGTTTTGTGGGATTTTTATTCTTCTTCTTTCTGGAGTTGTTTTCTAAACGGGGTTTAGGTTTTAGGGTCTATTTCTTTGAAATTACCACTTGGTGTTATTTCCTCAGAATTTTCTTATGTGCTTGGTACATGAATGGTAAAAAAGGAGATTGCATGTTTGAAATTCAACAAAAAACCCTATTTTTCTCTTCTCGGGTTTTGAAGGGTGTTGTGCAGTGTCGAAGACCCGAAGTATATTGAAGGTTTGGCGTGCCGGACTTTCCAGAGTTTCCGACATCATCACAAGTGTCGGGCTTTCTTCAGTTTCTGACATTCTCAGCAGTGCCGGACTTTCCAGAGTTTCTGACACTCTCAGCGCATCGGGTTTCCTGGATTTCCCGACATCCTCCTCAGTGCGTCGGACTCTTCCGTTCATCCGACATATCCAGTAGCTCAGATTTTTCACAGTGTGCGACATCCCCTGATCTTCGAAACTTTCTTCCTTCGACATCCTTCATGTCGGACCCTGGTCCATCTCAAGAAAAGACTGAGAAGTCAGGAAGAATGAAATACAAGTTTAGAAAGGTGGAGTCTCCATCATATATTGATTGCAACTATGACATCTGAGATACAGAGCTCGGGAATATAGATATTGAAGATTTCTGGAGTAGGGTAAGGAGTTCCTCCCAAACTCCGTGGATGAAAGCGATAGCTGATAGTGGCTTACCCCTTGCAGCTGGTTTTCCCATGGCCGCTCAGTGCCCTGAATTCATTTTGGCCTGTGCCTCCAGTTATGACTCGGCTTCTCGTTCTGTGAGAAGTCAGGCAGGTGAAGTAGTGATCAAATTGGACGGAGGTTACTTTGATGACCTCCTCAAACTGCCCAATTTTGAAGAGTATGGAGAGTTGGACATCAAGTCAGCTCAGAAAGCCTGGGACAATGATCAGGAAAACTGCATCAAGCATGTAAATAAAAAGTTCCTGATCAAGGCCAAGCCGGCTGTCTCCAGATTTCCAAGACTTATCCCCAGGAGTGATTTCATCCAAGAGATCAATGACATCATCACTCTGCTGAGTCGGGTTTTTGGTTTACCCGAATCGAATGTATTCCAAGGGTGGATGTATCAATTCATGATCACCATCAAGAAGAATCAACAAGGGATTGACTGGGGCACTCTCATTAGCAATGAGATTGATTCCCAAATGACAACGGTCTTGTCAACGGGGAAATTTTATATGTCTTCATATGTCACATATGCAGCGGCCGGGATGAGGAACTATCCCAGATTGGATACTAAGGGAAGCAGGACGGGGAGTCATGTGTATCAATACTTCCCTCAACTGACAAGGAAGGGATCCCAAGATCAATTCAGAAGGGTGAATGACGCCTTCTTCTATGAAAACATCTGCAGGCTAAACCCTGAATTGAGGAAGACAAGAGTCTCAGATGAGGCTTGGGCTGAAGTTTCCAAATGGGGATGTGTCTTCTTACAGTTCAAGAAGTTCACATATCTACGGGTGGTCATGTACTCGGGGGATCCTTTTCACCTGCCCCGATATCCAGGAGATAAACTGATATTGATGGAATTGGTTAGGCAGCTGTTGGATTTCCATAAATTCCAACAAAGTAAACATAAGGCTGTTGTATCCTTCCCAATTTCTATTGGGAGATACACTTGCTCAACAGTGGTGAAGGCTAAAAATGTTATCCATGAGCTTCAGGACAAGTTGAGGAAGCATATGAAGCCTCGAGACGGTTTTGACATCCGAGGAGTGCTCAGGGCGTATGGAACCCTGCATCTGCACAGGCCAAACATAGAGGATATTTGGATTGATCTACATAATGAGGTTGTTGTTTGCAGAAAGGATAATAGCAGATTGACAATTGCTGAGATTCAAACACTTGAGCTTGCTGATTTACCCGAAGGTACCAGTGACAATGAAAGTGTTTTAGATCTTTCCTATGATGGACTAAATGAAGATCAATATGTTTTCCCACCTATTGATTGGTCAATCAGTGAAAAAGCCTCCATTACAGATAGGTCGGCTCCAATTCTTGCACGCACCAAAGCATGGCTCTCCTCTTGGGGAATGAATTTTAAAGATGATAAGTTTTCAAAGTTGGCTGCTTCAGAGGCGGGGCCCTCCAAAAAGGAAAAGGACAGAAAATATTCTAGGGGGCCTATAAAGGTCAAGATTGTCAAAAAGAGGAAAGAAAGAGAAATCTCTTCAATTGTTTCTCCAGTAGAAACGGTGAATGTGCCAGAATCACCAACACCACCAGAAATAGGAGAAATTACTTTGGAAGGAGAAGGAAGCCAGCCTCTGGTTTCACCATTTGCTGATTGCTCAACTGAAGAGACCTTATCTCTTGCATCCAAGGCTTTGGAGTCTGAATCTGTGCCTCTTTCCTCACAACCCCTCCTACCTCCTTATTCTCCATCAACTTCTTCAGTAATGGCCAGTATTTTCTCTGGACTTTCACCCCTCTCTGCTGGGACCCAAGTGATCACCAACACGCCCCCTCCTGTGCCTCTTTTTATTGGATCTACTACCACGTTGGTAACTATTCCTCCTCCACTAGTAGAATCTTCTCCCCTTGAGAGTATGATACCAGCTTCTACAACCGTGGTAACTCCCTCTGATACGCCGCAATGGCTACTTGAGAAAACTACGAGGAAGAGGAAGGTGATTGTGCCCCTACCAGCCTTTGATTTCAGCTCACTCAAGGCTCCTACTACTAAATTAGGCAAGAAACCCAAAACAGTTTCAAGGGTTTTGGTGGATGCTTCAGGAGATAAGTTCGCAGAGATAGCCACTCTCGAGACTGACAAAACTAAAGAGGACATAACAACCTCTGATTATTAGATAACCAGGGTGGCTCTAGGAAGAGTGACAGCAGAAGGGGCGCAACAAGATGCGCGGGATGCCACAAACGTGTTGTGCCAGAAGTTGAAAGAAACAAAAGACAACAGAGATGAGCTCAAAGGAAAAGTGGAGCAGTTGACAGAGGTTTTGCTTAAACTCTCAAAACCCCTTGAATCCATACCATCTTCTTCTGTCCCTGTCAGATTCAATTTTTCATTAGTACCTACAATTGAGAAGATTGCTAAAAAAGGAAGAGTGGTCGATGAATGGATCCAAAGGTTACTCCAACAGGGGAAGGAGGTGATACAAGACGTTGTGAAAGTTCATCAATCTGTGGGGGATATTCAGAAGGATGGAGAAAAGATGGATGATGAGTTTTCTCAAGAAATTGGACATCTTGATTTGACTTATGAAGCTCTCCAAGTATTAAAGCAAATACCAGCACATCTCTTGGTAGAAGAAGGCGTTATCCCACATACGGATAAGCATTTTCAGCTGACTAAAGCCATCAGGTTCAGGGTGAGGATTCTCAACGAAGCCTGCGCTAAGTTGAGAGAATCAAGGGATAAATTGATTGATGGAAAAAGTGATTTGGAAGAAGAGTTGCTGAAGATTTTTCCAAAGGTGTCAGTTGGAAACTCAGGTGTCCTATCAGCAGATGATCTTTTCAAACAAGTCCAAGAGTCTGTTCAGCATGAACCAACGCACGGATTTGGTATTGAGATCATTGATCGATTTGTAAGAATTGAACATTCTTTTGAGTCCTTGAGAAAGCTCAGCAAAAGGTTGAAAAAGCTTCCCGGTGGTGCTAGTGATATCCATGAAACCTGCGAAATTTGGAATGATCATTCTACTGCACCTGACGAAAATGAAATGCAAGGCATAATTCGAAGGTTCCAAGAATTTCGGAACAAACAGGTGCAGCTGGAGGAAGAGAAAGATGAAGGAGAGAAAGATGATGATTCAGACTAATTCTTGATGTTTCATGTCATTTCAATCTTGAAATTGACATGTCTTTTTCATTTCTGTTTCGTCATGTAGGAAGCAAATTTTGACTTGGTCTCCTGCGTGAGGATCAAGCAAAATAGAACACTATTTAAAGAACACTATTTTCTGGGATTTATCCTATTTTCTCTCGTTCCCTTTTATTATAAATAAGGGATGCTTATGCATTCCAAAGGGTCGAGATTTTTGTAATATTCGGAGCTATTGGAAAGAAGAAAAACTTTGTGTTTTCGTTCGATCATTTCAAAGAATAGAAGTTGATATTATTTTACAAACTTTGTGTTGTGGGATATATCTTACTTAAGACATTGTTCTTACGTTCATGATCTTAAGCTATTCTTTGCATAGCATCTTAGTGTGGCTAATCATCTCAGACATTATATTTATGATCTAAAGCTCATATGATTATTTCGTGCTCTGCGTTTACTCGAAAGAAAATACGTTTCTCTCATTTCCTTTCCATTGTGCTTCTTTCATTGTAATAGTTTCTAACCCCGTTCATTTACGAAAGCATACCTTTGAATCATGTGATTGAGGATTTCAGGATTCTATCCCAACCCCCAATGGTTAGATTAGTGTGAATACTGTATATATTGTTTTCGCTGTGTTTTAGATTAGTAGCAAGCAGGCAGCCTCACCTGTCTTTGAGGAGGGATTTAATCCCATATACTGTGGTTGAACCTCATATTTTGGGTTGACAAAATATCCAACCAACAGTTTTTGGCGACTCCGCTGGGGAATACAAATTTATAGTATAAAGCTTATCCTCTTGGTGTCTGGTGACTCCGTATTTGCCTTATTTTTAAAGGTCTCTTTCCCAGTTCAAGCTGGCCAGGAAGATCTTCACTCGGTCCCGCCGAGCCCAAGGTGAAATTGACCCACTCTTTGAGTTGCTACAACAACACAATTTCAGCCTGTCTCCCAACAACATTGTTTCTAACCGAACCAGAAGTTCTTCGCCTGTTCGGAGACACCGGATCCCCGTGGAACGGGAAGCGTCTGCAACTTGTCATGCATTACTCTTGTCTGATACTCGGATCCCTATACGTACTCTTTTTAGAAGGATGGCAGTGCAACCTGTACCTTGGGGTGCAGTTATTGGTCCTCTTTCTTTAACTCCACCATTGCATGAATTACCACATGGATCACGTAAAAACATTCCCAAATTTAATGGAGATGGGAAGCATCATCCTTATGAACACGTTGCATATTTCTTTGTAGCGTGCGGCGTTCTTGGAGTAGCTCACGAAGATGTTTCTGTGTGACTTTTTGTTGAGACGTTGCATGGTGCAGCAGCTGAATGGTTTTATCATCTTCCAAATGCATGCATCACAAACTGGACTACCATGCGGACCAAGTTCGAAGCACGTTTCAAACCAGCCAAAGATTCTCATGCCTTGTTAGCTCAACTTACTCATATGAAGAAGGAATCTCATGAACCCATGCGGGACTTTGTGGCCAAGTTTAATAAACTGATTCGAAAGATTCCGGAGGTAGCTGTTCCAACTCCAGAAAATCAGAAATGCTTCTTCATTAATGCTCAACCTCCTGATGTGAGCTTTTTATTAAGAAGGTCGGTTATCCCAAATTTGGATGTTGCTCAGTCAACAGCTATTGAAATAGAGGATGATCTCATTTTGGCCGGAAGGATCAAGAAGGACATACCCAAACTCAAAAATCAAGGTTCTTCTCAAGGTAATACTGATCCTATGTTTCAGAAAATGGCTAATGATTTGATTGCTTTAAAAAAGCAAATGTCTCAGCAGGTGAACAATGTTCCGTATCGGGATATCCCTAGACGGAATTTCAATAACAACAATGGTGCACCTGTAAGGGATAGGCCGCGATTAACTCCTGCTCAACCGAGGCTAGCGATTGAAGCTCCTCCTATCAATGCAGCAGTAGAAATAGTTGAAGAAGACGAAGAACCAGAAGAACAAGATTCTGCAGAGGCTTTTGAAGCTTTAGGATATGCCGATGAGTCTTATGATGATTCAACTAGTGACTCTAGCATTGGGTATTTGGAATACGATGAAGATGAATGTGCGCCAGATGGTCAGTCATTTGCTTGTCTTCACTCGATCCCAATCTCAGAATCCCAGAAAACCTCTTGAAAACACTAAGGAGAAGAATAAGGAACTTCCCATAGCCATAGTTAAAAGAGGTACTCCTATTTCAGCACAAACTGAAAGAGAGGTCACCAAAAAGGCAACTGCTCCTTATTCTCCTTCTCCTAAGATCAGTGCCCCAGCTCAAGCTCATGTGATCATAACTGAGCCTACCATAACCCCTTCTTATATTGCTTTTGACATTGTTGACCATGCAAAGAGAACCAAAATCCAAATGTCAGAAGTAGAATACCTTCAATCAAATCCTGATCAGTTCGAAAAACTTGCCAAATTTATCAGAAGTAAAGCGGCTGTTCCATCACCTTCAAAAGGTCTCCTTCCAAATCCTACTAAAATCCCACCTCAGAACAATCTGACCTCTGCTTCTTCGTCGGAAATATTGAACCATTTTATTTGTCTTTACTTATAAATGGGTTTAAACTCAGCAATTGCATCATCGACTCAGGGGCCTTCGACAATGTTATGCCCGCAAAATTAGCCCATGCTCTTGGGCTTACTTTGAATAAGTCATATGGACGGTGTTACTCTATGGAAACCAAACAAGTTCCTTTGATTGGTCAAATCAAAGATGCACAGTTCGCATTTGTTGCTTTCCCAGAAAAGAGAGTGAAAATGACCATTCTAGTTGCTGACATCCCTGCAGCTTACGGTATCCTCTTGGGTAGGGGTTTTTGTAAAGATGTCAGAGGAGAGATTAGCATGGATTGGACCAAAGCCAAGATCCCAGTCAATGGGGTTCATCAGGTTCTCCATCCTGAACCGCAGGCGAGGTATTTGGTAACTAAATCAGATGATCCTAAAGCTCAAATTCTTTTCGAAGATGCTAGCTTTGGAAATTATTTCATGACTTCAGAGATACCCACTGTAGATGTCGAGGAAGAAGATCCTAATGCTATTTGGACCCTCGAATTCGATGGTAGCTGCTCAACCACTGGATCAGGCGCTGGTGTTGTTCTCATATCTCCTAATTCAGAAATTTTCCCATCAGCTTACAAGTTGCAATTTGATAATACTAACAACACGGCTGAATATGAAGCCCTGTTATTAGGATTAGAAATGGCCAGACAGAAGGGAATCCAAAATCTCAAAGTCCAAGGGGATGCGGAGCTGATTGTCAACCAGGTCCGGGGAATCTATCAGGTGAAAAATGATCGCTTGAGACATTACAGGAACAAAGTTTGGGATAGTATAGAATGCTTTGATGCATTTTCTATTAAGGCAGTTTTGAGAGATTATAATGACAAGGCTGATTCTTTAGCCGTGTCTGCATCCCTCCTCCTTCCTCATCCTCATTTCAAGCAAGATACATACTCCATCGAGATTGTGTACCGTCCCAGTATCCCAGATAATGCAACTCACTGGCAAGTGTTCAATGATGATCAACAGGTGTTAGCTTTTCTAGAAAAGGCTGACAATTTCAGTGAGTTATACTTTGAAGGTTCTGAATCAGCCTTCCGTGAAACTATCTCAGATCCATATCAAGAGGTTGATGGTGAGTTTATTCAGCTTAAAGGCAACAAGATACCAAAAGGTTTGGTTTCTTTGGAAGGTTTGTTTGATAAGCATGATCGTTTTATTCAAAATAAAAGGCAAGTTGAAGGAGCTTCTTCCTCTGAAGTAGATCAAATCAATCTAGGTTCGTCTGATCAACCTAGGATGGTGAATATTGGGAAATGTTGTTCCCCTGAAGAAAAAGCAAGATTCACTTCACTTCTGAAGAGATACATGGATGTGTTGGCCTGGTCTTATGCAGATTTAAAATCCTTCAAGCCCAAAGATGTACAGCACAGTATTCCTTTGAAACCTGATGTGAAGCCGTATAGGCAAAAGCAAAGACATTATAATCCCAAGATCTCAGGGACTATCCTTGAGGAAATTCAGAAGATGTTGGATGCCAGGATTATTTTTCCAATCCATCACTCCACTTGGGTTGCTAACATCGTCCCTGTTAGGAAGAAGAACGGTGAAATCTGAATCTGTGTTGACTTCCGGAACCTGAATCAGTCGTCGCTGAAGGATAACTATCCCTTGCCTATCATGGATCAGGTATTACAAACTGTTACCAGATCTGAAATGTTATCCATGCTCGACGGATTTTCAGGATATAATCAAGTTGAGGTAACTACGGAAGATCAACACAAGACGGCCTTCACAACCCCATGGGGTACCTTTGCTTACAGGAGGATGCCTTTCGGCTTGATCAATGCCGGAGCTACCTTTCAGAGAGCTATGGACTTGGCATTCAGAGACCTGATGGGCAAGGTCATAGTTGTGTATTTAGATGACTTGACCATTTTCTCTAAAAAACGGAGTGATCATTATGATCATTTGGAGCAGGTTCTTTTGAGATGCAGGCGTCACGGGATTTCATTGAATCCCAAGAAGTCTATGTTCGGGGTGACCGAAGGAAAATTGTTGGGTCATATCATGACTAGAGAAGGAACAAAAATTGACCCAGAAAGGGTAAAGGCCATTCAGAGTCTTACCCTACCCACAAGTAAAACTGGAGTTCACTCTTTCTTCGGAAAGGTTAATTTCCTAAGAAGGTTTGTACCTGATTTCACTGACAAAACCAAGGATATCCTTGGGATGATGAAAGGAAAAGTTCCATTTCGATGGAGTACAGAAGGGAAGCTTGCATTCGAAGAAATCAAAAGGGCAGTTGCTGGTGCTCCTATCCTAGTATGTCCAGACTTCAAGAAATATTTCATCATGTACAGCTACGCCTCTGCTCACACAGTGTCAGCCATCCTGATGCAGGAAAACAGGGAAAGCATTGAAGCTCCCATCGCATTTATGAGCTGCCCATTGAAGGAGCATGAATTGAAGATGTCTCAAATTGAAAAGCATGCTTATGCGGTGGTACGAGCAGTGAAGCATTTCAGGTACTATGTGCTAAATTCCCATACTCTCGTTCTCGTTCCCGACACTGCCGTTAAATCCATTTTGACTCAACAAGAGCTGGGGAGTCAACGAGGTACCTGGATAGCTAAAGTTCAGGAGTACAACTTGGACATCAGACCTACCAAGTTGGTACGAGGAAGGGGCCTGTGCCAATTGATTGCAGAAAATCATGTTGAGGCAGAATGTGAAAAGACTCAAGATGCTTCTTCAGAGCTGCCCTTGGTGCTTTTTGTGAGTACAACTAACGAATGGTACACGGATATTGCTTTCTTCCTAACTTATGGTGAATGCCCCCCGCATTTAAGCCATAAGGAGAAGAGGACAGTCAAGCTGAGATCTGTAAAATACCTTTTGTGGAATAACGGAATATACAAGAAAGGTATTGACGGTGTCTTCCTGCGTTGTGTTGATAAATCACAACAGGTAAAGTTGTTAGAATCCTTCCATAGCCTAGCATGCGGAGGACATTTTTCATCTTCTGTAATAGCTTATAAGATCCTACGGGCTAGGTACTATTGGCCTACTCTCTTTCGAGATTCAGCAGAATGGGTGTCAAAGTGTGAAGCTTGTCAACATTTCGTTGGCCGTCCCAAGTTAGCAGCTCTTCCCCTGAAGCCCGTAGTGATTGAGGAACCTTTTCGCCAGTGGGGAATTGATTTCATTGGAACATTGAATCCTGCCTCCAGTGCCGGACACAATTACGTGATAACTGCTACAAATTATTTTACCAAGTGGGTAGAAGCCGCACCAATCAAGCAAGCAACCTCTGAAGCTGTTTGCAAGTTCCTTAAGGAAAATATAATTGTCAGATTCGGTGTGCCTCATAAGATTGTAGCTGATAATGCCTCTAATTTCTCGTCGCATGAGTTGACAGAATTTTGCTATGGATTCGGTATCACTCTAGCTCACTCATCTGATTATTATCCCCAAGGCAATGGGCAAGCTGAATCCAACAACAAGAACCTGGTTACCATTATTAGAAAACTAGTAGATGAAAACCAGAGGACATGGCACAAAGCATTGTATGATGCGTTGTGGGCTGATCGAATCACCCCAAAGCGAGCCATAGGGATGTCCCCTTTCCAAGTACTGTACGGGATTGATGCTGAGATACCTATCTCAGTGGAGTTGCCAGCCTTACAGTTGGCAAAAGCAGTTGAAGATACGGCCTTTCAAAATTCCATTGAGAAGAGGGTCATGTACCTAGCCAGGCTAGAAGAGGAACGAAGCAAGGTGGTTGATCGCATCGCAGATCATCAGAGCAGAGTGAAGACAATCTTTGACAAGAAATCAAAGCAGCGTAATTTCCAGATTGGAGACCTGGTGTTGCTTTGGGATAAGAGGAGGGAACAAAAAGGAATGCACGGGAAGTTCGATTCTTTGTGGAAAGGGCCTTTCAAGATCCATGAGCTGAATGGTGAAAATAGTTTCCTTCTATCATATCTGGATGGAGGGTTACTCCCTTTACCTTTTAGCGGACAACATCTAAAGTTGTTCCATCACTAATGCAAGATGTTCTCTTGCATTGTACATACTTTACTTTTTGTTGTGTGTTTGCTTTTGGTTTTCTTTCTTTCTTCGTTTTGTTTTGTTTTGGTTTTCTTCTTTTCAGACTCCGTAGCCCAATGGATAAGACCAGAGATTCTGAGTTCTCTTCCTTTGGTATTACAAAGGAAGTCCCCAGCTGGAGCCAGCTGTTATCTCAGTTTTGAGTTTACTCCAAACTATCAGATAACCCCTACGAAATTTTTAAAGCTGGTTTTGCAAAATTACCTTTATTAGAGAAAGTCAGGTTTTCGGGTTTCACCAACAGGTCAACATGTGTTTTGAATGCTTTATGTCTTGTGTTTCCCGAAACCCGAAACCCGCTTCAAGTGAGTCGAGTCAGGTTTTCAGACCTTCGGCGCATCGGAACATGCCTTATCCAAAGCATGTTTTGTGTCGCCTGTCTCCCGATACCCGAAGTCCGATTTAGTCCTTCATGTCGGGTTTTCAGAACTTTGGAGCATCTAAACATCTCATGCTTTGTGTCAATTGTTTCCCGCGACCCGAAACCTGAATTACTCTACACACCTTCGTGTCGGGTTTTCGGACCTCCCGAGCATGCTGACATGGCGTTAATGTCGAGTTGTCGGGTGAGTTGGCACGTGCCAGCCGAGGTGTATTAATTGCGAATTTTCTTATAAATATGCGGATTTACACGTCATTTTCACCGGACGTTTTTATTTTTAACTCGTGGATTTTCGTACATGCTCTTCCAACCTCGAAACCTGAAAGCTCTCCTGTGCCCGATTGAATCACCTGTTTTCAATCTTTCCTTTCTCTGGTTGAAGGTATTTCTCTTTCCATTCTTTGTTCCTAGTTTTTATGGATTGATTGCGCGTGGGTTCTTCTCATTTTCTTACCAGGTTTTGTGGGATTTTTATTCTTCTTCTTTCTGGAGTTGTTTTCTAAACGGGGTTTAGGTTTTAGGGTCTATTTCTTCGAAATTACCACTTGGTGTTATTTCCTCAGAATTTTCTTATGTGCTTGGTACATGAATGGTAAAAAAGGAGATTGCATGTTTGAAATTCAACAAAAAACCCTATTTTTCTCTTCTTGGGTTTTGAAGGGTGTTGTGTAGTGTCGAAGACCTGAAGTATATTGAAGGTTTGGCGTGCCAGACTTTCTAGAGTTTCCGACATCATCACAAGTGTCGGACTTTCCAGAGTTTCACGACATCATCACAAGTGTCTGACTTTCCAGAGTTTATTTCTGTTAGACTTTCCAGTTTCCGACATCATCAGCAAGTGCCAGACTTTCCAGAGTTTCTGACACTCTCAGCGCATCAGGTTTCCTGGATTTCCCGACATCCTCCTCAGTGCGTCGGACTCTTCTGTTCAATCTGACATATCCAGTAGCTCAGATTTTTCACAGTGTGCGACATCCCCTGATCTTCGAAACTTTCTTCCTTCAACATCCTTCATGTCAGACCCTGGTCCATCTCAAGAAAAGACTGAGAAGTCAGGAAGAATGAAATACAAGTTTAGAAAGGTGGAGTCTCCATCATATATTGATTGCAACTATGACATCCGAGATACAGAGCTCGGGAATATAGATATTGAAGATTTCTGGAGTAGGGTAAGGAGTTCCTCCCAAACTCCGTGGATGAAAGCGATAGCCGATAGTGGCTTACCCCTTGCAGCTGGTTTTCCCATGGCCACTCAGTGCCCTGAATTCATTTTGGCCTGTGCCTCCAGTTATGACTCGGCTTCTCGTTCTGTGAGAAGTCAGGCAGGTGAAGTAGTGATCAAATTGGATGGAGGTTACTTTGATGACCTCCTCAAACTACCCAATTTTGAAGAGTATGGAGAGTTGGACATCAAGTCAGCTCAGAAAGCCTGGGACAACGATCAGGAAAACTGCATCAAGCATGTAAATAAAAAGTTCCTGATCAAGGCCAAGCCGGCTTGTCTCCAGATTTCCAAGACTTATCCCCAGGAGTGATTTCATCCAAGAGATCAATGACATCATCACTCTGCTGAGTCAGGTTTTTGGTTTATCCGAATCAATGTATTCCAAGGGTGGATGTATCAATTCATGATCACCATCAAGAAGAATCAACAAGGGATTGACTGGGGCACTCTCATTAGTAATGAGATAGATTCCCAACTGACAACAGTCTTGTCCACAGGGAAATTTTATATGTCTTCATATGTCACATATGCAGCGGCCGGGATGAGGAACTATCCCGGATTGGATACTAAGGGAAGCAGGACGGGGAGTCATGTGTATCAATACTTCCCTCAACTGACAAGGAAGGGATCCCAAGATCAATTCAGAAGGGTGAATGACACCTTCTTCTATGAAAACATCTGCAGGCTAAACCCTGAATTGAGGAAGACAAGAGTCTCAGATGAGGCTTGGGCTGAAGTTTCCAAATGGGGATGTGTCTTCTTATAGTTCAAGAAGTTCACATATCTACGGGTGGTCATGTACTTGGGGGATCCTTTTCACCTGCCCCGATATCCAGGGGATAAACTGATATTGATGGAATTGGTTAGGCAGCTGTTGGATTTCCATAAATTCCAACAAAGTAAACATAAGGCTGCTGTATCCTTCCCAATTTCTATTGGGAGATACACTTGCTCAACAGTGGTGAAGGCTAAAAATGTTATCCATGAGCTTCAGGACAAGTTGAGGAAGCATATGAAACCTCGAGATGGTTTTGACATCCGAGGAGTGCTCAGGGCGTATGGAACCCTGCATCTGCACAGGCCAAACATAGAGGATATTTGGATTGATCTGCGTAATGAGGTTGCTGTTCGCAGAAAGGATAATAGCAGATTGACAATTGCTGAGATTCAAACACTTGAGCTTGCTGATTTACCTGAAGGTACTAGTGACAATGAAAGTGTTTTGGATCTTTCCTATGATGGACTAAATGAAGATCAATATGTTTTCCCACCTATTGATTGGTCAATCAGTGAAAAAAGCCTCCATTACAGATAGGTCGGCTCCAATTCTTGCACTGCACCAAAGCATGGCTCTCCTCTTGGGGAATGAATTTTAAAGATGATAAGTTTTCAAAGTTGGCTGCTTCAGAGGCGGGGCCCTCCAAAAAGGAAAAGGACAGAAAATCTTCTAGGGGGCCTATAAAGGTCAAGATTGTCAAAAAGAGGAAAGAAAGAGAAATCTCTTCAATTGTTTCTCCAGTTGAAACGGTGAATGTGCCAGAATCACCAACGCCACCAGAAATAGGAGAAATTACTTTGGAAGGAGAAGGAAGCCAGCCTCTGGTTTCACCATTTGCTGATTGCTCAACTGAAGAGACCTTATCTCTTGCATCCAAGGCTTTGGAGTCTGAATCTGTGCCTCTTTCCTCACAACCACTCCTACCTCCTTATTCTCCATCAACTTCTTCAGTAATGGCTAGTATTTTCTCTGGACTTTCACCCCTCTCTGCTGGGACCCAAGTGATCACCAACACGCCCCCTCCTGTGCCTCTTTTTATTGGATCTACTACCACATTGGTAACTATTCCTCCTCCACTAGTAGAATCTTCTCCCCTTGAGAGTATGATACCAGCTTCTACAACCGTGGCAACTCCCTCTGATACGCCGCAATGGCTACTCGAGAAAACTCTGAGGAAGAGGAAGGTGATTGTGCCCCTACCAGCCTTTGATTTCAGCTCACTCAAGGCTCCTACTGCTAAATCAGGCAAGAAACCCAAAACAGTTTCAAGGGTTTTGGTGGACGCTTCAGGAGATAAGTTCACAGAGATAGCCACTCCCACGACTGACAAAACTAAAGAGGACATAACAGCCTCTGATTATCAGATAACCAGGGTGGCTCTAGGAAGAGTGACAGCAGAAGGGGCACAACAAGATGTGCGGGATGCCACAAACGTGCTGTGCCAGAAGTTGAAAGAAACAAAAGACAACAGAGATGAGCTTAAAGGAAAAGTGGAGCAGTTGACTGAGGTTTTGCTTAAACTCTCAAAACCCCTTGAATCCATACCATCTTCTTCTGTCCCTGTCAGATTCGATTTCTCATCAGTACCTACAATTGAGAAGATTGCTAAAAAAGGAAGAGTGGTCGATGAATGGATCCAAAGGTTACTCCAACAGGGGAAGGAGGTGATACAAGACGTTGTGAAAGTTCATCAATCTATGGGGGATATTCAGAAGGATGGAGAAAAGATGGATGATGATTTTTCTCAAGAAATTGGACATCTTGATTTGACTTATGAAGCTCTCCAAGTATTAAAGCAAATACCAGCACATCTCTTGGTAGAAGAAGGCGTTATCCCACATACGGATAAGCATTTTCAGCTGACTAAAGCCATCAGGTTCAGGGTGAGGATTCTCAACGAAGCCTGCGCTAAGTTGAGAGAATCAAGGGATAAATTGATTGATGGAAAAAGTGATTTGGAAGAAGAGTTGCTGAAGATTTGTCCAAAGGTGTCAGTTGGAAACTCAGGTGTCCTATCAGCAGATGATCTTTTCAAACAAGTCCAAGAGTCTGTTCAGCATGAACCAATGCACGGATTTGGTATTGAGATCATTGATCGATTTGTAAGAATTGAACATTCTTTTGAGGCCTTGAGAAATCTCAGCAAAAGATTGAAAAAGCTTCCCAGCGGTGCTAGTGATATCCATGAAACCTGTGAAATTTGGAATGATCATTCTACTGCACCTGACGAAAATGAAATGCAAGGCATAATTCGAAGGTTCCAAGAATTTCGGAACAAACAGGTGCAGCTGGAGGAAGAGAAAGATGAAGGAGTGAAAGATGATGATTCAGACTAATTCTTGATGTTTCATGTCATTTCAATCTTGAAATTGACATGTCTTTTTCATTTCTGTTTCGTCATGTAGGAAGCAAATTTTGACTTGGTCTCCTGCGTGAGGATCAAGCAAAATAGAACACTGTTTAAAGAACACTATTTTCTGGGATTTATCCTATTTTCTCTCGTTCCCTTTTATTATAAATAAGGGATGCTTATGCATTCCAAAGGGTCGAGATTTTTGTAATATTCGGAGCTATTGGAAAGAAGAAAAACTTTGTGTTTTCGTTCAATCATTTCGAAGAATAGGAGTTGATATTATTTTACAAACTTTGTGTTGTGGGATATATCTTTCTTAAGACATTGTTCTTACGTTCATGATCTTAAGCTATTCTTTGCATAGCATCTTAGTGTTTCTAATCATCTCAGACATTATATTTATGATCTAAAGCTCGTATGATTATTTCGTGCTCTGCGTTTACTCGAAAGAAAATACGTTTCTCTCATTTCCTTTCCATTGTGCTTCTTTCATTGTAATAGTTTCTAACCCCGTTCATTTACGAAGGCATACCTTTGAATCATGTGAATGTGGATTTCGGGATTCTATCCCAACCCCCAATGGTTAGATTAGTGTGAATACTGTATATATTGTTTTCGCTGTGTTTTAGATTAGTAGCAAGTAGGCAGCCTCACCTGTCTTTGAGGAGGGATTTAATCCCATATACTATGGTTGAACCTCATATTTTGGATTGACAAAATATCCAACCAACAGGAAGCACCCATTGCTTTTATGAGATGTCCTTTGAAAAATCATGAGCTAAAGTACAACCAATTAGAGAAACATGCCTACATAGTGGTCAAAGCTGTTAAAAGTTTCAGATTCTACATTCTCAATTCCCCATACAGTGGTGATGGCCCCTAGAAGTGCAATCAAGTCCATTTTGACTCAACAAGATCCTAGGGCCAAGAGAGGAAGCTAGATTGTAAAGACCCAAGAGTATCACTTGGAGATTAGAACTTCTAATCTAGTAAGAGGAAATGGTTTGTGTAAGATGATTTCTGAAGATGAAGCTCTCAAAGCTCGGTACGAAGAAAAGGATGGTGTTTTCTCAACCTATTCAGGAGACAATCCAGAAGTGATCTTTATCACCACCATTGATGAGTGGTATGCACACTACAGGTGTTATTATTTCATTTTATACTATTTCCTATTCATACTAAGACACTACTATATCGGATCATACATACTTTGACATACTTTTTATCTTTCTAACATGCTAATGGGTACTTCATGTGCAGCATTTTATTTGTAGGAACTATTTGCTATCATGGTTATCTAATTCTTTGCTTGTCACTGTTTGCTACTGTTTTCCATTGTTTGCGGGATTTGCCATGTGTCTTACTTGTTCATTTCTTGTATGATTTTGGCCACTTCGGCCTTGATTGTCTTACAACATTATGAGTGATGTCCCATATTTGCAACCCACTTTTTGTGGTCTACATTGTCTTGTTGCTTGCTAGATTACACTTTGTCTTTTATATGTGTATTTTTCGTATTTGTACTAACACTTTTTTCCAACCACTTTGTTTACATGTGCCTTGGTTTTTACCATCCACATTCCCTCCCCCCTATAGGGCTTCAATTTCAGATTTATATCAGGCCCTCCTTTGTGATCATACTAAGCATCCAGTGTGATTGCACAACATTGAATCCTCCCCCCAAGTGTGGGACTTGTCAAATGGAAGAGGGATCTCCAGATCAGAGGCTGGTTCCTCAACTCCTCTGGTCAGATTTATCACTTACAAGTTACAGAGGTTTATATTCCTAATCCTACCCTAAATTCCAAAGGAGACAGAGATAGAGAATGCAAAAAGCTAAAACTAATGCTAATAGGTGATGCACCAAAGGAGTGGTGAGCATTTCTCACTTCTACAGATTGAAACAGTTCATAGAATGCAACAAAAACAACATGCACAAACTGACAGCTGTAATGAAGAATCAAAAATTAGTCAAACAACACTAGTAGAGGATGGAAGATTAATCATAAGGCCTGTATTGTTATTTTAACATCAAAATCACTTGCATTACAACACCTGAGAGGAAAAAATAAAGTTACGGTTCTTAGAAAAGGTCTACATTTCCACCAAAATCACTTCCAAGGTGAGAAAGAGGACCCAAAATACACAAAAAATGTTCAACCCTTTGAAAATGAGCCAAAACTGGCTTTTTTAGTGCAAGGGACGAGCCTAGGAGAGAGAAACAAGGGAAAACGTGGAAGAGATTCAACCATTGACCAAAACACATTCAAAATAGCATGGGCATCCTTACAGACCCATCCCCTAACATTTTTAGCCATGCTGGGAGAGAATGCGAGCCATTCTTCATTAAAAACGGTGGTTGAAACGTCATTTCTGTCCATGACCACGTTCTAGAGGCATTTTTTGATTTTCTCTATCCAAACTCCATCAAAATGAAAAAATGACCCCAGAATCTTGTAGATAATTTCACCATCTTTCCATTGATATAAAGAACGTGAAAAACCGAGCTCTGGATCGAAAGATATGGCCATTTGAAGTTTTAGGGAAAAACAGGGCCAAATCGGGTTGGCGGGTGAAAATTTGAAATTTTTTACCCTTTTTGGTCATTTGGAAAATTTTCCAAAATTTCCCCGCACTCCACCTTACCAGGTGCCACGTGGCACATTTCTATTGGGCGTGGGTCCATCCTGCTTCATTTTCCTTTGTTTTCGCCTTTGGAAAATTTTCCCAAAATTCCTCGCCGGGCCGGTGAGCCGAGGACACGTGGCACACGATGATTAGATGTGGGCCTGTCCTTCCTGAATTTTCCGTGGACCGCTTCATCATTTCTGACCTGGACACATGTCAAAACCCCATTGGATGCGGGGTTGACCCTCCAAAATTTCCTTGTGGGCTTTTCTCGAATTTTGGTGCGACTTAGACACGTGGCGAGATTCCATTGGCTCGCAATAAGGGGGCGGGCTTTTCTCTTATGAATTTTCCTTTATTTTTCCCTTGGGAAAATTTCCCAAATTCTCCCTTGGCTCCGCCACTCTAGGACACGTGGCGACATATTACTAGCTGCAGGCCCTTGGGGCAAATATCCCCTTTTGCACCAACACTTTTGGGAAAAGGTCCCGATTCCCCCCCGCGCTCCGCCATTCCAGGCTCCAGTGACACATGGCGAGATATAATTGGCTGGCAGGGGGAGCGGGCCTAAACTTTCTTCATTGAAGTTTGGTGAAACACTTAGCCAAAATTCCAATTTCTCCTCCGCCCTCCGAAACTCCCACGCCATAGGACACATGGCACGTTTTTATTGGCCGCGGGCTTTCCCTCCAAAATTTCCTTGCGCCAACACTTAGCCAAAATTTTCAATTTTCCCCCCTGGACACATGGCAACATTTGATTCGTCGGCGGGCCTGTGGGAAAAAATCTTCCTTTTGAAATTTTTCCAAAACACTTGGTAAAAACACAAGTCTTCCTCCGACCCCCGCCACTTCCTTGGACACGTGGTGGCATCTCATTGGCTGCGGGCCTTGAAAGGGAAAATTTCCCACAAAAACTCTGCCGAGCCATAACTTCAAAAATACATGGAGTTAGGAGGAAAACTTTACCTTTCTGGAAAGCTGGGAAAGAGCTCTATCCAATGGTGCCATTTCCAGAAGGTTTTGAGTGCCTGAAAAGCAAAAATTATGTCTGAGGCACAAGAGAGGGAAGAATGAGAGGAGTTAGCCACAAAATGAGCAGGGGCACATTTTGGATAACAATTTTGGCTACTCAGAGGGGTCATCTGCCTGCTGGATGAAATTACCAGTTGCCTGAAGCAATCCATTGGGCATGGAGTCATCATTTTCTCTGTTTGATACCCCAACTGACTAGAACGTTGCAAGGAGGAAGATGGAATATCACGTGATGGAGCAAGGCCTGCAAACATATCTCCAGGAACAGAAAGCTTGTGCCAAAGCACTTAGGGAAAACAAACTAACCTACAGCAGAACAATGTGCACAAGCACTTGGAAGAATGAAAAACTAAGCTAATATTTACAAGGTGGAGATTTTCCCTTTAATAGCAATGCTTTAGATGGATTCCATTGACTGGAATCTGCAGTTCTTTGCCATCCAATGAAGACAATTGGAAGGCATTGCTGTCCTTACACTTTGTGACCATGTATGAGCCACTCCAAATGGCATCAAATTTTGAATGCCTTCCCGGTTTTGCTCTATCTGCATCCCATTTTAACACTAGATCTCTGACTTGGAAAGACCTATCCTTGGCCTTTCTATCAAAGGTCTTCTTTATCAAAGCCTGATCCTTCTCCATCGCTTGGGATGCCTGATTTCTGATTTCTTAGAGCTCCATCAATTATGCATATCTGACTTCCATGGGTTCAAACTCCAACAACTCCAACTGTTTCATGAGTTCCAATGTCGGAAACTCAAGAGACATGGGTAAAATTGCCTCTCTCCCATAAACAAGCTTGAATGGAGAATTACCTATAGATCTTTTAGGAGTTATCCTATCAACCCATAAGGCTGATTTCAATTTGGTATGCCAAGACCTCTGATTCTCATCAAGAGTCCTCTTAATGATCCTCAACAAGTTCTTGTTTTTAGATTCAGCCTGGCCATTACCCTGGGGGTAATAGTTTGATGAAGTACTTAGGTAGATCTCGTTCTTGACATCCCATTCAGTCACCTTGGATCCAATGAATGCTAATGCATTATCTGATATTATTGTAGCTGGTATGCCAAACCTGGTTACTATTCCCTCATAGAAGTCTAGGATACTAGCTTCATTTGCCTCCTTGAGTGTTGCTGCTTTAGTCCACTTAGTGAAGTAATCTGTGGCTGTTAAAATCCACTTGTGTCCTTGGCTTGAATTGGGATTAATGACTCCAATGAAGTCTAAATCCCATTGCATGAATGGCTAGTCAACTGAAATTGGATGCAATGGAAGGGCAGCTAGCCTCTCTTTACCTGTGAAGAATGCACAATTCTTGCACCTCTTGATCCATGCATAGCAATCATTGAAAATCTTGGGCCAATAATAGCCAGCCCTCATGATATTTAGAGCTGTCACTCTTGGTGCAAAATGACCACCAACTGGTCCACCATGGACCTCTTCCAACACCCTATGAATCTGATTTGTGTCAATGCATCTCAACAGTACTCCATTTACATCTCTTTTGAACAAAACACCATCAACAAGGGCATATGGGACAGCCTGCAATCTGAAGTGTCTTGTTTGGGTCTTGTTCATCTCTAGAGGGCATAGGCCTATGCTTAGGAATTAAATTATACTTTGGGTCCAGCAAGGAGTGGGGACACCATTATTTTCCTCTTGAGTGCTTCCTTGCTCATGGCTATCTTGCAACACCAAAACAGTCTCCTTCTCATTGCATGCTTCCTTTGGTTTTCTCAAAATCAGCTGCTCACACAACCCTTTTCCTCTAACCAACTTGGTGACCTTGATCTCTATGTCATATTTCATGACATGAGTAATCCAACCTGCTCTCTTTTCATTCAAGTCTTTATTGAGGAGGAAGTCTTTAACTCCCGCATGAGAAACCAACAGTTGAACCTTGTTGTTTGAAACTAAATGTTTGAATTTCTTCAAGCTTCTGATTACTGCAAGAACATGCTTCTCAATGAAATAATATCTCACCTCATACTCCTCCAGGATTTGGCTGAAGAAAGCAATTGACTGCTCATCACTATCCTTGTTCTGTTGTACCAAAATTGCAAAAACAATATCATCACCCCCAAATGCATAGAGGATGAAATCCTTGGAGAAATCCAGGTTGATGAGAGTTGGTGCTTGAGAGATGGCTTCTTTGATTGCTTCAAAACTTTCTTTTCCTTCTACTGTCCATTTGAAAGCCATGCTTTTCTTTAACATCTTGGTGATGGGCTTGACTAGGGCTGCAAAATTTGGGACAAACCTCTGAACAAAATTTATTCTCCCCAAGAAAATTTGAAGGGCCTTCTTGTGGCTTGGCAATGGTAGTGCTCTTATGGCTTCAACTCTTTCTAGATCAATTGCTAATCCTTATTTGGAGACAATGTGACCAAGGAGATTTCCTTCATGGGCTAAGAAAATACATTTTTTAGGATTCAAGGAGACTCCAAATCTTCTGCACCTTTGGAACACTTGTCTCAAACGAGAGAGGTGGTCTGCTATATTTTTTGAAAAAACAGTGATATCATCAAGATATATCAGCACTATGTTGTTAATCAAACCTTTGAACGCCATGTCCATTGCTCTTTGGAAGGTAGCTCCAGCATTGGACAACCCAAATGGCATTTTCCTGTATGCATAAGTTCCCCATTTGGTTGTAAAGGCTGTCTTGAACTGATCTTCTTCCTTCACCATAATCTGATTGTACCCTGAATATCCATCAAGTAGTGAAAACCTTTCGGAGCCAGCAACAACTTGCAAAATCTACTCCATAGAAGGAAGTGGATAATGATCCTTGAGAGATGCTCTATTCAAATCTTTGAAGTCAACACACAATCTGATTTCCCCACTCTTCTTTCTGACTGGAACCAAGTTGGCAACCCAACTAGAATGCTTGATAGGGAATATGATTCTTGATTCTATCAACTTATTCAATTCTTTTCTCATGAGGGGCTCCATGTGTGGATTGACTGGTCTTTGTTTTTACCTGATGGGCTTAGTACTTGGGTCAAATTCAATGGTATGCTGAGCTAACTTGGGATTGAAACCTTTCAAATCTTCATAGCTCCAAGCAAACACATCAGGGAATTCTTGACAAAGTTGTATGAACTCATACCTTTCTTGCTTAGTTGTCATTTTACCAATTTGGAGTGATTTGCCTCTTTCGACTGAGATGGACACTGAATCTTCTCCCTTCACTTGGATGTTTGCTTTCTCCTTCCTAAACTGATCATTAGGATTGAAAATGGACTCCAAAGTAATAAGTCCCTTTGGTAGTTTGTTGGTTCTCAGCTGCACCACTTGGTCACCATACTGCTGCTCTAACTTTTCCTAATTTTTGGCTGAGAATTCAGCCTCTTCTTGCAAGAAATGGATAATTTGTTGATCATTTTCAAACACTTGCCAACTTACATTGTTGTCCGGCATTGAAGGCCTCACAATCACATGGATGTTTGGCTGTACCTTGTCTTTTTGAATTCTTTCAACAACGTCAAAGGCTGCCCCAACTGCTGCAAGCTTGTCAGCAGCTTGGTTCTCTTTTCTAGGAATGGATTTTATGCTAAATCCCTCAAAATCTTCAATGAGGTCCCATACCCTGTTCTTGTAGCACTTGATCAGATTATTCTTGACAGCATGCTGCCCTTTAACTTGGTTGACAGTCAACTCACTGTCACCAAAGACTTGCAAGTTATTTATTCCTCTCTTGATTGACCAATGCAGTCCTTGCACCAGAGCTTCATATTCAGTGGTGTTATTAGAGCATGCAAACTGAAATATAAAAGCTGAATAATACTTAGCTCCTTGAGGTGAAACCATCATGGCTCCCCCTCCTTCACCTTGTCTACTCCTTGACCCATCAAAAAACAACTGCCATACCTCATTTTCATCCTTGTGGTCTGGGTTGGTGATGCTAGGAATAGGCTGATTTTCTTCATGCATGCAATAGACTCCTAACTCAGATTCTTCTATTTCTTGATAAAGATCAAAATCATGCACCTTGTTAGCCCTTTCATCAAGAGTTAAATCTGGGATACTTCCTACCTTGGTGTCAACTTCATCAGTGCTTGGGTGATCTTCTTGATCAAACGCTGAACAATTGACATTAATTTGACTTGGAGTGTAAGGCTCAATGTGAAAGTTTGCAATAGGTTCAGACCTGATTGTGGCTTTGGTTCCATATCTTGTTCTGAACAGCATATGTGACCAATCAGTAGACAAGTAACCTCCAATATTAGCTGTGAAATCCCTTGACAAACATAGGGAAAAGAGTGGTGGAAGGTCTATTACTGAGACATCTTGCAAAACAACCACGTTGGGACAGGAATGCAAAGTAAGACTCAAGTTTTTAATCACTCCAACTATTGTTACTACTGTCCCATCCAATTGTACCACCCCTTTGGATATGGTTTCATACTGAATTCCCAACTGATCAGCTATTTGTTTGGGCATTACTGAACTACTTGCCCCAGAATTAATCATGTAATTGTGTACTAGTCGGTTCCCAATGATTAATGAAACATAGAATGGAGGGGGCTTCAAAAATTTACCTTGCTGTCCTCCATGGTTCCCCTCAAGCTGGGAAGCATTTGTGAGCACCTTCTCTTGCATTTGGACTTGCTGATTTGAAGTTGACCAGTCCTTCATCGCAGCTTGTAGCAAATCTCTTTGGCCTGGGATAGATAGTGATTCCCACATTAATATGTTTACATTTGTCTTCTTCATCTGATCAATGATATTGAATGGAGATGAAGCATCTCTTTGTTGTCCCTTGGCCTACACATTCATTCCTTGTGTATGGGCAGCAAAAACTGACATTTGAGTTGGCCTAGGAACTGTTTAAGGCAGTCCTTGTGTATTTGGAGCTGGATTTTGTTTGCCAATATTTTGTGGAGCGATAGAAGGTTGTGGATTTCTTGAGGCTAACGGCTGTTCTTCACCCAAATTTCTCATTTTTGACCTTGTGTTGGCTGCAACACTTTGGGAAACCGTTTGATTCATGCCACAAAAATCTTCTGCCTGTCAGTTTACAAGTGTGGTATCATTTGGAGCTGACTGCTGCTGGAATGTGTCTTGTTGTTGGTTACTTCCTTGACTACCTTCAACCTCTACACCAGTTGTTGTTACCATTAATGCTTGATTCAAGGCACCATTGAAGCACATGGATTGGTTATGAGGTTCATTGCATGGGAAACACCAATCATACTCTTGAGCTATATTGTTTTGTACTAGCACTAATGCTTTAGAGGCAGATGTAGCATTGGGATTATAGGGCTGAAATGGTCTGTTGGCAGGAGGCCTTGCTTGATTTAGATTTACAGCTGGATTGGGTGGTCTTTGGGGTTGATATGGCTGCCTGTTAGGCTGAGCTTGGGGCTGGAAAGAAGGTCTAAAACCTTGGGCTTGCTGCCTCTTGAGAGTAACCAGCTCATTGCCTAGATTTTGCAGCTGCTTCATGACTTCTTGAAGTTCATTTGAGGTATTAGAAGATGAAGTAGAAGCTTCATTCAAATTCTGATTTCTAGGAGTGGGGATGGGAGCTAAATTAGGCATTTGATTAGCATTTGGGCTCTCTAAACTTGGAAACAATGGCATTGGAGGTCTAGGGGCCAGCTTGCCAGCTTGGATCAAACAATTTTCAGCTCTAATAGCAATGCTATAAGCAATGGGAATAGTTGTGCCTCCCATGGATTGAATTAACATAGAAATATCAGAATTTAAAGCTTTAAGGTAATAAAGGAAAACACCTTCTGCTATTGGCCTGACTGCCACTGGAATTCTCTCCCAAGTCCTTTGAAATCTAAAATTAAAATCAGTCAGCTGCTCTTTGGGAGCTCTCTTGATAGTTGTAAACTGCTCCAAAAGGGACAAGTTGTCTCCCTTCTCTCCAAACTACTCATGGAGGGCTATGCATAGCTGGTTCTAATTTTGAATAGAACCCGAGGCAATGCTCCTGAACCATTTCAAAGCTTTCCCTTTGAATGAAGATGCCAACAATTTGACAGCAACTTGCATCTCATTGATCTCATGGATTGCACAAATGTTAGCAATATCCTTAACATGATCACCAGGAGTGGTTTGATTCTCTCTAGTGAAATAGGGGATGTTATTCAATGCTGCAACTGGGATTAGATTTTGTACATTGAGATCAAGTGGGCTCCTGCCAGTGAAATTGACATAGGGGTTGTTTTGTGCCATTCTGATTGGCCTTAGAACCCTTGTTGATTAAATGAAGGGCCTACCAGGTGGAGGGGTTGAGATAGTTCTGTTTGGTGGAGATGGAGACCTTTGAATCCTCCTCCCTCTTTGCCTTCTTCTTGGAGATAACTGCAAATATTCAAACAACACCTCTTCTTCTCAAACTCTTGACCTTGTAGTGATTCTTCTCATGAGTTTTCAGGTCTGCACTACTAAAACCAGCTGATTCTTCTTCCCTTGGAGTCGCCATATGTGTAATTTATAGCTCTTTTAAGCAAGAAACTTGCAACAAATGCACATCAATTTTTTTGCAATGAAGATGAATACCTCTAAGGCCCCACCGGGCATGCCAAAAATGTTGTGGCAAATCAACATCACCCCCTGGATGTTGATCAGATTTCTAGTTTGATCATACTAAGCATCCAGTGTGATTGCACAACATTGAATCCTCCCCCCAAGTGTGGGACTTTTCAAATGGAAGAGGAATATCTAGATTAGAGGCTGGTTCCTCAACTCCTCTGGTCAGATTTATCACTTACAAGTTACAGAGGTTTATATTCCTAATCCTACCCTAAATTCCAAAGGAGACAGAGATAGAGAATGCAAAAAGCTAAAACTAATGCTAATAGGTGATGCACCAAAGGAGTGGTGAGCATTTCTCACTTCTGCAGATTGAAACAGTTCATAAAATGCAACAAAAACAACATGCAAAAACTGATAGCTATAATGAAGAATCAGAAATTAGTCAAACAACACTAGTAGAGGATGGAAGATTAATCATAAGGCCTGTATTGTTATTTTAACATCAAAATCACTTGCATTACAACACCTGAGAGGAAAAAATAAAGTTGCGGTTCTTAGAAAAGGTCTGCATTTCCACCAAAATCACTTCCAAGGTGAGAAAGAGGGCCTACAAAATACACAAAAAATGTTCAACCCTTTGAAAATGAGCCAAAAATGGCTTTTTTAGTGCAAGGGACGAGCTCAGGAGAGAGAAACACGGGAAACCATGGAAGGGATTCAACCATTGACCAAAATGCATTCAAAATAACATGAGCATCCTTATAGACCCATCCCCTGACATTTTTAGCCATGCTGGGAGAGAATGCTAGCCATTCTTCGTTTAAAACGGTGGTTGAAACGTCATTTCTGTCCATGACCATGTTCCAGAGGTGTTTTTTGATTTTATTTCTATCCAAACTCCATCAAAATGTAAAAATTACCCTTGAATCTTGTAGAGAATTTTACCATCTTTCCATTGATATAAAGAACGTGAAAAACTGAGCTCTGGATCGAAAGATATGGCCATTTGAAGTTTTAGGGCAAAACAGGGCCAAATCGGGTTGGCGGGCGAAAATTTGAAATTTTTTACCCTTTTTGGTCATTTGGAAAATTTTCCAAAATTTCCCCACGCTCCACCTTTCCAGGTGCCATGTGGCACGTTTCTATTGGGCGCGGGCCCATCCTGCTTCATTTTCCTTTGTTTTCGCCTTTGGAAAATTTTCCCAAAATTCCCCGCCGGGCCGGTGAGCTGAGGACACGTGGCACAGCGATGATTAGACGTGGGCCTGTCCTTCCTGAATTTTCCGCGGACTACTTGATCATTTCTGACCTGGACACATGTCAAAACCCCATTGGATGTGGGTTTGACCCTCCAAAATTTCCTTGCGGGCTTTTCTCGAATTTTGGCGCGACCTGGACATGTGGTGAGATTCCATTGGCTCACAATAAGGGGGGCGGGCTTTCCCTTTTGAATTTTCCTTTATTTTTCCCTTGGGAAAATTTCCCAATTTCTCCTAGCTCTGCCACTCCAGGACACATGGCAACATATTGCTGGCTGCAGGCCCTTGGGGCAAATATCCCCTTTTGCACCAACACTTTTGGGAAAAGGTCCCAATTCCCCCCGCGCTCCGCCATTCCAGGTTCCGGTGACATGTGGCGAGATATAATTGGCTGGTGGGGGCAGCAGGCCTAAAAATTCTTCATTGAAGTTTGGCGAAACACTTAGCCAAAATTCCAATTTCTCCTCCGCCCTCCAAGCCACTCCCATGCCATAGGACACGTGGCACGTTTTTATTGGCTGCGGGCTTTCCCTCCAAAATTTCCTTACGCCAACACTTAGCCAAAATTTTCAATTTTCCCCCTTGGACACGTGGCAACATTTGATTCGTCCGGTAGGCTTGCGGGAAAAAATCTTCCTTTTGAAATTTCACCAAAACCCTTGGTAAAAACACAAGTCTTCCTCCGACCCCCGCCACTTCCTTGGACACGTGGCGGCATCTCATTGGCTGCGGGCCTTGAAAGGGAAAATTTCCCACAAAAACTTCGCCGAGCCATAACTTCAAAAATACATGGAGTTAGGAGGAAAACTTTACCTTTTTGGAAAGCTGGGTAAGATCTCTATCCAATGCTGCCATTTCTAGAAGGTTTTGAGTGCCTGAAAAGAAAAAATTATGTCTGAGGCACAAGAGAGGGAAGAATGAGAGGAGTTAGCCACAAAATGAGCAAGGGCACATTTTGGATAACAGTAGTTACACAGTTTTTCTCATATTGGCACAATGTACAATAATTTACACAACAATTTGCATAGAATATGCATAGTCCTCCAATGATCAACATGCATGCTTTATCTATTTTTTATTTGCATTGGATCGAAATGGATTGAACTTGAACAAATCAAGATCACACCATCTGCAGTAGTGTATAAATCATTAGGAAGCAATCAAAGGATGGAGAATAACACTAGACCTTTCTCCCTACGCTCTTCTGTTGTGGTGCGAGATCACCCAAAAAACTCACACTTGGCATGATATAGCTAGAAAAACTCATTCTTCTAAAACATCTTCAGGATCCGTTCTATCTATTTTACTCATCACAGATAAGGTGCACGTTTTCCTTTTTATATTTTTCAACGTGGTTTTACAAACTTTTTACATATTTGGATCAAAATTTTCATATACACGACTTTGACTACTCTTTTTCCATTCTCTTTCATAGGTCCATCTTTATGGGAAGTATTAGTCACAAACACATTACAATCAAACACGTAAAATGACATCGACAATAGGTACAATGTGACACATACACATACACTTTTTCACCTAGGGTCACTTCCTCTTCTCTAGCTTCCACGCTTCATTTTATCACTCCACACTTTTTCTTGTCTCCTTGGCACGCTTTCACCATCGATGTATATGGTTATCAGGTACACATCTCTTATATAATTTATGTTATCAAGCATTCGCTCAACAACATAAAGTGCGGGCAAATGTAGACACAAAATCATGCACTTTGGGTACATTTCTATGTCCTAATCACAGACTACTATTCATATGATTCCTAAGCGAGAAAATTACTAATTGATCACTATGTTTGGTCTCTTTGCTTGCATTCTAGTTTTTTTCTTGGTCTTATGCACCCTACTTCCCAATCTGACTTTTGATACTTCAACTTTTCAGAGTCTGGACACCAACACCTAGCTAGGAGGCTAACACCCAAACACCCTTGTCCCCTTTGAGTGCCTTTGACCTCTTTGTATCTTACTCGTCTCTTTTAGGCCTCTTATAGCCGTTGGACATCTTGTTTTCTTAAGGATCAACCTTTTAGTGGTTAATTAGGAAATTCAAACAAGGGAATCATATAAATACAAAGCTGTCTAACCATAATAAAGGATCAAGCTCTAAGCATCTACTACCATCACCTAAGGTTGCATCTAAAGGAATTCTAAGAGCATCAAAGTGTCCACCTAACATTTACTCAAGGGACAAGGGACTACTATTTCTGCATACACGCATAGGAGGGGAAGTTCATTTTTTCATGCACACATCTATTTACATCAATACATTTATTTATTGCTCGTTATCAAGTGCATCTTGCATAAGAGGCACCTAGGGCAGGATTATTCACACAAAACACACATAACTACATGGAGTCAGAAATGTAGTGTGAGGTTTGAATCATAAGTTCACTCATTCGGGTGACCACCATGGTCAATCCAACTCCCCATTTACATCTTTTTCTTTTTAGTATTTGATGTGTTTTGGGGTTTTGTAGGCACTTTTTCTCTTTGCAAGTTACAAGTGAATCTTATGGGATTAGTGCAACATACAAGAGATCAACAATGAAGGGAAGCAACATCAGTGCGATAAAATAAAATTTAGATTCAAACCATTTTCATAGTCATGGATGCCTAGTAGTAGTCTCCAGTGGCCCAGGTGTCCTTGGTCCAGTCTAGGTGCCCTAGTCCCAACATTTTTGACACTTCTACAATTTTCTGGGCTCGATTGTGATAATCTGCACTTTTGTTTTATCAATTTTCCAGCTCTGTACACTCCGGTATTTGTTATAAATTAAATAAGTCTTCTTTCCTCCCTCTTGCACTTAGGGGTTTTAATTTCTATTTGCTTATTACTTAGGTCAGATATGTACTTTATCATTTATTTATCATATGTGGCTTTGAAATATCTAGGGTTTTACAAAAAGTTTTTTTTGTTAAATCAAAATGAAAGTGAAGTGCATGGATTCTTGTGGCACATTGACTACTAATTTTTTTTTATCAAGGGATATAAAAAGATTATTGCACCCCTGGAAGAATTGCTCAAAGCTAAAGGAAAGTTTTACTGGGTGCACAACAACAGGAGTTTGAGAATTTGAAGGAGAGACTAATGATTGCTCCTATCTTACGTTTTCCTTATTTGAAAAAACCCTTTCATGTACATGTTGATGCCTCCGGCATGGCTATTTACACAACTAGGAGAAGGAAATTGATGAGAATAAATTAAGTCTCATCCATTGCACCAAATATTCCTTCTCTTATAAAGTGGATTTAGATGTAATATTAAGAACTAAATAGCTTATTTAAGATTAAATGTAGAATATATTTGATCTATCTTTGAAAATTCCAGTACAATCTGAATGTTTTCATTTCCTAATATTTCTTGTAAGCTAGAATGCAGTATTGTGTATGAGCAGGTCATTTAATCTCTTGAATGTATTACAACAAGTGTAATTTGTTGATAAGAGAATACTTGTCAAAGATCACACAAGGAGTTCATGTGGGAGAGAAGGCCATGATCAAGGGCGCGGAAGGACAGGAAGGACCCATGCGCGGAAGGCAAGTTCAACTTTCAAGACTTAGCTGATTTTGAGCATGAAGACCTATTTTTAGAAGATAACATGCGGAACACACCAATGATGCAGAGACATGCACGCCATGCATTGTCTATATTTGGAGGATCGGATCGAAGCGTTTTGCATGGAGACGAGCCAAGAATAGGATTACCACTTCAGTTAACTAGAAGAGGTCTATAGATAACACACTTGCATGTGTGGCTATGCCTATAAATGACGTGTGGTTATCAATAGCATGCAACCTATTTCTGGAATAGATAAGTGGTGAAGGGCAAGTCCCCACCATATATATATATATATATATATGATGTTAGGTACATAGTAGAGGAGGATGAGTGTGATAGATGCATAGAGGTATAGAGATATACACATATGATTGAATTACTGTATTAGAACCATACACACATTAGTATAGATTGACATTACTGTAAGGAGCTTCTGTATTTATTAATAGATGGAAGATATTGGCTAAATCTAAGTGTCATTCTATGTGTAATATAGTAGTGCATGTTATTGATTCAATCATGATTACCATTTAAAACTTTTTCTTTCATAGATCTGAGGGTAGCATGCATTGTAGAATGATGGATTAGTTATGAATCTATATGTTTCTTCCTTCATCATGCTAACATCTTGCTACAACAACCCTAAAGAGGAACCTAGTACCTTTGAGTGCTTCAGGTGAGTGCTCAGTCAAGGCTGAGTGATGTGTCGGTGTGACTAGGGTGTTATCTGGTAAATTCTAGGTTGCAATAGTGGTTCGGTTGCTGAGACCTCTTTTTCAGTTGTTTTCAGGATGGTTCACGATGAAGACGTATCGGTTAACTCTAGCAAGTATTGAGGAATGGATATATGATATGGAGCAAGAATATGCATGGCGGTTCAGTAGTGGATCTGAAATTAATGCATGCACCTGGGTAAAACAGAATCTATATGACAACTTATATGAGAGTTTTTTCGCTATCTTTCCATAAGAACTATACAAGTGGCTTACTGCCTATGCATCTCAGTGGAATTGGAGGTATCATGCACTTGTCTGGACATAGGAAGAATTTTAGGCCCTTTATGATTCTGATCTGATCTGGTCTCACGTTGTGGATACATGGTTTCATGGTGTTCTAAACAATTATATTCTAGAATATTCAATTTCGACGTACTCTTTCCCAGTGGTAGCTAAATTCTAGTTTTTGTGGTATCCAAGAGGAGCATATTTGCAAGGTATTCTACTGGAAATCAAGATCTTGATGGTAACTTTGAACCTAGAGAGTAAAATTATGGCTAACTAAACTTCACCACATGTGAGGGCAGGAACAAGTTTGGTGAAAGATGGCATACCTAGCGGTAGAGAGGCAGAGAGAGGAAAGGCGGCTTAAGTGTAATGAGGTGCGCGAGAGGGAGATAGAGAAGTAAATTTCTATTGTAGAAAGTATGGCATTGAGTAGAGAGATGGCTCATAAAAAATTTATAGCTCACGTAGAAGACGTGGAGCTAGAGCATCAGGAACTCCCCCATCTTGGAAAGCATGATAGATATCCCCCCTCGGCCTCACACAGAAGTGCACCAGTAGAGACTACCTAGACCACGAGTGTGCATCTTAATCCACCTGGTGACCTAGCCCTTGTGCTTGGTTTTCCAGTATCTAGTACGACAAGTAACCAACAAGCTAACTTTGGAAGTAGGAGAGCAAGAGTAAGTCAGGGATCAAGTACATCAATGGCAGGACAAACGACATCAATATTATTTGGAGGAACATTCTTAGGTACATCATCCACATAGAATGTGGGCGTGTAAAATGTTGGATTCACCTCTGGAAGTAGAACTACCTCACAGACTGTAGGGGTTCAATATAGTACTACTGTCAGAGCACAGGGGAGTAGATCTACAGGTCCTATTCCAACTACAGGTGAAGGATCAAGAGGTATAGGTGGTTCTAGTTCTAGTGGATCTAGTGGTTCTGGAGGCAGAGGGAACACAAGAGGTTCTGAATTAGGTGGTCAAGGTCTACAACAACCACATGATATCTATGTGGAGATGTCTCTTCATCTCCCAAAATATAGAGGTATAGAGGATACTGTCGAACATGTGCATATGCGTGAAATCTTGTGGTACGCTAAAGGGATCATGACTGCTGAGTGTAAGGCAAGTTAATTCGCTACTACATTACAGGGACGTGCACATAGCTGGTATAAGAAGTTTGACCCTGATCAAACTTGCGTGGATTATGCAGCATTGAAGGATGCTTTCTTGAAAGAGTTCCATATCCCTGAGTTTGAGCAGAAGAGTATAAGTACGCTTAAGGATATCAATCAAGGCACTACTGAGAGTGTACGTGAGTATGATGCTCATTTTAAGACAATTCTATCTAAGCTATCTTATGATATTCATGCTATCCAACATGCACAATGGTTCATAGGAAGATTGATTACACCATTTAGAAGGGGCTTTGCATGCTGAGGTAGTTGGGAGCATTGACACTAGTGTTAGTCCATTCTTAGAGGCACATATTACAGCTATGAAAAAATAGTTAGAGAAGCTATCAGAAAATTCAGCCCATGAAAAGCACTCAGGAATTCAGTGTACAAATTGTGAAGTGGAAGGTCATACCAAGGATAGTTTCCCTCATAGATTTATACGTTCATTACTGTTGGACTATGAGATTTTTCATTCGAATCACGATGCTAGTCATTGTCCTTTGTTACAATGCACGATAAGGAAGAATGTATCTTGATTTTACAATATTTTTAGGTCCATGACCCATAATACTGAGGATTTTTGGTTGATTGGTCATATCCAGGATGTTATAGACATTGGGGTATGATAGATAAGTGTAATAGATAATTTTAAGGGCAAGAATGAGCACCAGGATCGGGATCATAATCAAACGAACTATGATAGGAATGAGGGGCATTTTGAAGGAGGTCATGGAAGGGGACGTGGATATCATGGTGGATATGGAGGATGAGGCCGTGGTGGAGGAAGAGGTGAGTTCCCTCGTGGAACATGTACATGCAGATTTCCTGACCACTATAGGCATGAATGTCCTCAGAATATTGCATGCTCTTTCAATAGAAAGACCAATAGCTATGAAGAGTGCCCAGACTTATATGAGCATTTGAGTAAGCAACATAAGCAAGAAAACAAAGGCACCGAGATGGTTAGAATCTAGTGTGTGGTAGAAGATCAGTTGATGCCCAAGATAATAGAAGGACTCGAGGCTTTGACAATGAAGATTACTACATGTACTGAAGTGATGCGCATAAGAGAGGCAATGCACAAGAATCCTACGATCACCAAGGAGGAGGTTTTGCATGCATGGTACCCAGATCCTACTCATCAGAATGAATTTTACCAAGATACCATAGAAGTCCTAAGGAATATTTAGGGTGAGATACAATACCTCAAGGAACAAAAGAAAGCATCAGAAATAGTCCAAACTGATATCGATGATCTATGAGAAGTGTGCAAAATGTTGTGCCAGGAGAACATTATCCCACTATTAGGAAATTGGTTAAAGGGGAACACTCCAAGCATAAGTCTTGAGACTGGACAGAAGATTATGCATGCAAATATTCCCCCCGATAGCATTGACTGTGACAAAGAAATTACTCTGAATGCTGTTGAGCAACATATTGATTGATACAGGTGTGAAAGTAAATGTGCTTACATTAGATGCATGGGTACAAATGGGGAGGCCTCCATTCCAACCATCATCTAATGTGTTGTTTATAGCAAACTGGACTAAGGCCACTCCCATAGGAGTTTTGAAAGATACATCTATAACTATATAAGGGGCCAAGTTCACTGGGGATTTTGAGGTATTAGCACTTGCAGAAGCAAAAAAATTTCCAGCCTTGCTTGGATGCCCTTGGTGTTATTTGGATAATGCTGACTTGAGATTCAATAAGGGGTATATCAGCTTTGAAAACAAGGAGGAAAGGGTTGTGATAACTTTAATAGATGGGAAGTCTACACCATATGTTGACAGAATTTATGTACGCGCTATTCAGGACCCAGAGGTCAATGAGCCATCAAAAGAAGGCATCATATAGTGGGAGGATTATCATTCTATTAGTGATACTATGAGTATTGATTGCGATAATTGGGCTCATGGTACATATGAATTAGTAGGGCATGAGGTGAAAAGCATGGTTGCACGCAAGAATGTACTTCATTTGATTTGATGGATAGGTAGCACAATACCTTGGTATACAGGGGCAAAAGATCTTCTTGCATTTTTGAAGGCCATGGAAACACAATGGATAGATAAAATTAAGAGAAGAGATATGTCAGTATATACCTTGCATGGGATAGTAGTGCGCTGGTGAGTAGTCAACAAAAATAATCTTATAAACTTGGAAGAGATTGGAGTCGCTTTGTCTACTAGGTTTGTAAGGAACAATGCGCCTACACAGATCTACACTTATCATGGTGATCAACCTATTCAACATCACATTCAACAATGTGAGAGACATTGAATAGTAGGACAGGAAGCATTACCACCTTCACTCTGGGTGCATAGATTGTATTCTACGCTACAAGGATGTGCATGCGCTTGGTATGTATATGCAGAACTACATAGAGAGACTAGGAACTGGTAAAATTTGATTGCAGGAATGATCCAGAACTTTGACTACTTTTATTCCTAACCTATAATGGAAGAAGCATTAAAATTTATCAAGCGCTTAACTATGGGAGATAATGCAAAATTAGAAGAGCATATTTAGGAATTATTTGGTGAGACAGAGTCCATAACGTGCTTTGAAAAGGAAGAATAAATAGACTCCATACTACTTGAACGCGCTTGCCTTGAGAAAGAGAAGGGAAAGATGGTTTACATCGTGGATGATAAGGAAGTTGAGAACTTGGATATTGAACATTCATAAGGGGTGCGTGGGGTCTTGGACAGTGCAGAAAAGGATAATCACCTACCACGAACCCATGAAGACAAAGAAGGTGAATATAGGTTCGGAGGCTGAGCCTAAGGAGGCTTTAATTGGAGACTACTAGTCAAACTCAGAGGTAGAAAAGATCATTGAGTTACTCAGGGATTATTAGGACTTATTCCCTTGAGGGTATCATGAACTTAAAGGTGTGCATGAATCACTTAGGGAAATGAAGATAAAACTTAAGGATGGTGCACGACCAGTTAGAAAGAGACCTTACAAAATGAATCCTAATTTGCGTGAAAAGGTAAAAGAAGAAATTGATAAAATGTTGAAATCTTGAATTATCAAGCCCCTTGATGAGTAAGAATGGGTTAGCCCAATGGTGATCAGTATCACAAAGGACAAATGAATTAGAATATGTGTGGACTATAGGGAGCTGAATGCTGCATATGTCATAGATCCATTCCCTATGCCATTTACTGAGGAAATACTAGGAGTTGCAGGGTGTGAAATATATTCTTTCACAGATGGGTTTTCCAGGTATCATCAGGTTAGGATTGCTTAGGAGGATCAATAAAAGACAACATTTACTACTGAATGGGGTAGTTTTGCCTATACTATGATGCCTTTTGGATTGAAAAATGCACCTGCAGTATTCTCACGCATAGTTATCTAGGAATTCAAAGACTTTATTCACAACTTCTTACAGGTCTACCTAGATGATTGGACAATATATGGGCTTGTGAAAGATCATTGTGACAACTTGCGCTTAATGTTTGAACGATGTAGAAAATTTAGTATCTCTTTGAACATCAAAAAGTGCATATTTTATACACCATTTGGGATACTGTTAGGACATATAATCTGCAAGGAAGGTTTATTGGTTGATCCAGCTAAGGTTGCAGTCATTCTAGGCCTGAATGCGCCTACAGTCAAAGTGAGGTGCATGGATTTTTAGGTCATACAAGATTTTATAGAAAATCCATCAAAGGGTATGCCAAAATTGCTGCACCCTTGGAAGAGTTACTGAAGTGGAAAGGTACATTTTATTGGGGAGAACCATAGTAACACACATTTGAGATATTAAAATAGAAACTTACTACCACGCCCATTCTGCGCTTTTCCTCATGAGATAAACCATTTCATGTGCATGTGGACACTTCTAGCATGGCCATTGGTGTTGTGTTATCTCAACCTAACAAAGGTATTGTAGATCATCTCATCTGTTTTGCTAGTAGGAAGCTGACTCATGATGAACAGAATTATACAACTACAAAGCACAAAGCTTTGTCAATGATCTATGCATTGCACAAGTTTCGACAGTACTTGTTAGCAACACCATTTGTGTTTTATAAAAATCACATGGCATTAAATTACTTGGTAAACAAGCTTGTATTACAGGGGTGCATATGTAGATGGGTGCTCCTATTTCAAGAGTTTGACTTTACAGTTGTGGTGAAGCCAGGGAAAAGAAATTTTGGACTAGACCATTTATTTAGAATCAATTCAAGAGAGGAAGCACAAACAATTGAAGAAACCATGCCAGATGCATAGTTATATAGGTTACAATGCGTGCCCACAGAATTAGAAGACATTGCTGTCTTTCTATGAACAGGTATAACACCAGAAGGAATGAAGGTATTAGAAAAGAAATAGCTTGCTATACGTGATGCACCGTTTATGTTAATCAGTGGTGACCTTTACAAGCTAGGAAAAGATGAAGCATTACGACGTTGTGTATTAGAACATGAGTGCAAGGATATTATGGAAGAAGCCCATGGTGGTATTGCAGGAGGCCATTATGCAAGTGATGCGACTTCCCGGAAGATCCTACTTGCTGGATTATGGTGGGAGACATTGTATAAGGACTGTAAAGAATATTGTAAGGCGTGTGATCATTGTTAACACCTAGGAAAACTAGGGAAAAGAGATGATATGCCTTTAAGACCAATTACTAGTGCTGAACCATTCAAGAAATGGGCCATTGACTTTGTAGAACCTATTTTTCCAGCCACGTGCAGGACTGGATCATGCTATATCATTACTTTCATAGATTATCTCACATGGTGGGCAGAAGCAACACCTACAAAGGACTGTACAACAACTACAACAATTATGTTTCTATGGGAGAATGTTCTTACAAGATATGGATGTCCTTTAAGCTTGACAAGTGATAGGGGTACACACTTTTTGAATGAGACAATTAGGATCCTATTAGATGAGTTTATGGTTGCACACCATAAAACTACACCCTACTATCCTTAGGAAAATGAAACTGCTGAGGCTTTCAGCAAGATTTTAAGCCAGAATTTGACAAAAATTTGTGATGTTAGAAGAAAGGATTGGGATGACAAAGTGTTAGCTGTTATTTGGGCATATAGAACAACTTACAAGAGATTGAACAAAGCCACACCGTATCAGTTGGTGTTTGGCGTGGAAGCCATTCTCCCTATAGAATTTATGTTAGCTTCTTTACGTATTGTGTGTGCTAGAGGTCTAGCTAATGAATAGGATTTAGAAGAGCATATTGAGAAGATGATTCAACTGGATGAGCGATGAGCCATAACACGATGGAGTTAGAAGTAGGAAAAGGCCAAGTAGAAGGAATGGAAAGACAAAAATAGAAGGGATAAGAAGTTTGAGATTAGAAAAATGGTACTTCTTTATGACTCTAAGTTATTGTGCCATCCAAGCAAGCTAAAAGTACATTGGTTGGGGCCATATGTCATCACTTACATATTTGAATTAGGTGCTTGCCAGTTAGAAGCCCTTGATGGAACATGGCTACCCGGTTACTTTAACGGGAGTAGGCTGAAGCCCTACTATAAATAAGTCTTCTTGGTGTTTGTAATAAGGCAATATTGCCATCTAGATTAGGTTTTCAATTATGTATTTCCTTAATGTATTTGTTAGTGCAAATCTACAACACCTCCAAAAGGACCCTCAAATCTACTGTAGACAAATGGTCAATTTTGTGTGAATGCACAACATTGAGTTTTCCCTAAGTGTGGGACCTTGCAAATTAGGAAAACTCTCCAGATTGAGGCTAGTTTCTACTCCTCTGTTTAGGTGTATGCATGTAATTTTTGTAGAGGTTATGATTCAAAATTCCTACTCTAAAACTACCAAGGAGACAGGGTTGAGAAGAAGCATGGAAATGGAAGCAAAACTAAGCAAAAAACAGAAAGGTGATACACCAAAGGAGTGACGAACTCCTTGATTTGTAAAATAGACACAAATCATGGAGATGCAACACCAAAAATATGCACATATTACCAGAATGCAATGAAGGATTAGAAGACAATAATAAATGTAAGAAAGGATTGAAAATCAGTCAGAGATCATGCATTATCATTTCCATGTTTGATACAATACATTGCAATGGAAAGGAAGCAAAAAACATGTTGCATTCTTCATGGAAGGTCTGAAACTCCTTCAAATCCACATGCTAAGGAGAAAAGAAGAGATTGCAAGAGCAAAAACATCCAACATTACAAAATGAGCCAAAACTAGCTTTTAATTGATGAAAAAATAGAAAAAGGAGGGAGAATGTGGGAAATCCATTTTTTGCACCCACCAACTGACAACATCCATTAAAACAGCAAGGGTACCTCTGCAAATCCACTTTTTAATGTTTTTGACCATGCTAGAGAAGAATGGGTACCATACCACATTAAAATCTAGTAGCTGGATGTCATTTCTATGTTTTTCCCTTGCTAGGGACATTTCTTCAATTTTCTCCCACAAATCTCCATCAAAAATCAAAATTGAGGTGTCCATCGTGTAGAGAATTTCAATAGCTTTCCATTGACACTAAAATCGTGAAAATCTTGAAAGATATGGCCCTCTGAAGATTTAGGGAAAAATTGGTAAAAGCAGAGTCAAAATTGGGGTCGGCGGGGTCAAACTTAAAATTTTTCCCTTTTAAAAAAATTTCCCAAAAAAAACTCCGTGGCCCCACCGCTCCAAGACACATGGCATCGCCTGGTTAGTTGAGGAGATGCAGCCTTCAAAATAGCATTTTCCCCCCTTTACGCAAAATAGGAAAAAATTCCTAAAATTCTCCACAGGCCCGACTCCCACTGACGACGTGGACACGTGGCCCCCTTTGGTTCAGCATGGAGGTATGGCCCAAATGTTTCCCTTCTCTTTCGCGAGCTTGTGGGCTGATTTTTGGCTTTGAGTTTTTAGCCAAAGAGGCTAAGTGTCAACAAATTCTTCGTGCCTTAGCCAACTCACTTTCTTCCCCTCTGTGGGCCTGTGGGCTAGCTTATGACTTTGTGCCTTTTAGCCAAAAGGGCTAAGTGCCAAATTTCTCTTTGCACCTCCACTCCGCCTTGACACATGGCACTTTCCAATTAGCTGCGGACCTACCTAGGGAAAATTTCCCCTTCAAACTCCGCCGAGCCATAACTTGCAAAAGACAAGGAGTTAGGAGGACTTCCATACCTTTCTGGAAAGGGGAAAGAATTATATATATGATGAAGCAATACCCATAAAATTTTGAGTGCCTGAAATGTGCCAAATATTAATTTAAGTACCAGCAAAGGAAAAGGAGGAGGAGTTAGCAAAAAATAACCATGGGCTTATTTTGGATAACACTTTTGGTGACTCAAAGGGGTCATCTTCCTGCTAGATGAAAAGACCAGTTACCTTGAAGCATCCATTGGGAATGGAGTCCTAAATGATAGCCTTATAACTCATCTTCACTTGGAAAGCTTCCTTTTTAGGCCTCTTGGAAACCACTGAAACTGAAACCGGTTGTGACCAAATGCCAGGACAATGCATCGTGCAAGGGCAAAAACCAGCACCACAAAAACTATGTACAAACATGAAAATCATACATACCCCAAGTGGGATATGCAGAGTGTACAAAAGCACTTCTTCTATTGAAAGTAAACCTACCTACTCTACTCTAACTGGAGGCAAAGATGAGCTAAACAAACCCTGCAACTGGTTGTGTAAAATAACTTCCTTTCCTCAAAATTGGTAGCCATGCAAATGATTTGGAGCTGATCATGGCTGTTAGTATGAGTGGAAAACTGAGAAGAATCTGGTCCTCCACCCAAATCATCAAGGTGTCAACTAAAAACAAATCAAATACCTCTTTTAGTTGCTCTGCATTTAGACTGAAGAGGTATTGCAGTTGATCCTTGGTACCTTGATGCTCATCCTCGTGCTTACAAGTAAGCATGACTGGTTGTGGCTTCTCCCTTAGCTCGAATGAAGCCAAGTACCTGATTGGGCATGGTCTGATCATTTGGATGTGCTCATTTCTCTGAAATTTAACTCCACAAATGGATTCCTCTTGTAGACCTTTTTGGATGAATGGTGTGGAAGAAGTGGTGAAAATCTCTTGCTCTTCCCCTTCCTTTTCCCATGAAGCACATGGAAGATTTAAATCTTCCAAACTTGGCTCCAAAAGGCTATTACAAAATGCAAGCTACTCTTTTTTAATGTTCTCCTTCATGGCAGAAGGCTCTTGATGTTGGAGAACGAATGGTGAAGAAGAAACTGTTGTATTTTCAGCTTTCTCCTCATCCAAACATTCTTCTAAGTCTGATAAGCAATCATAATCTTCAATTTTTTGCTGCAACAAAGTCTCTTCCTCTTGCATGGTGACTTTCAAATCTACATTTTCTTCACCATGTGTAACTTCATTTTCAAACATGAAACTTTTCAATTCGAACTCATCCAAAAAATTATATTTTTGGAGAGATGAAGTGGGAGAGAAACATGAAGTTTCTTGTGCCCCTTGTTCACAATTTGGACTTGTTTTGTTCACCTCCATAATGGCTTCATTGATCAAACCAGCCCCTTCAAACGAAAGTAAAAATGTATCAATAATGCTTCCTTCTTTTGTTGTTGCAAAAACTAACTTGATCTCATCCATTTGCTCCTCAAAAATGGGATTTTGAGCTGGTTTTTCTTCCTCCATAATGACTGATTTTACAGTGCAAATTAGATCAGCATTTTCTTTGGGCAAAGTGCCAACATGGACACCCAACTCATCACAAACAAAATGTTGTTTTTCCTCTTGTTCTTGTTCTTCTTTTGCTGCTATAAAATCAGCCTCAACCACCACTATTTCTTCCCCAACTCCAAATTCCTCTTTTGGCTTCACCATCAAGGATATTTTTGTGATCTCAAATTTGAGAGCCAAAATATTCAAATTATCTGTCATTTCTTTTCTGTTGGGATCCTCTTCTTGACTATTCTCCTTGACTGGATTTCTGATTTTTATTTTCCCAACATGGATTTGAGAAGGAAAGAGAATGAATGGGTTAGTAATTCAATTGATTTTTTCAATTTGTTTATGGTGGTGGAAGAGATAGAAACTTCTTGTTTCCTTGGAGTGGAAGGTATTTATTTTATTTCTTGTGGACGAGATGACTGTTCGGAATGGAAAATGAGTAGAAGATATTGAGGTGAGATGGTAGACTAGGAGATGGAGAAAATGGAATTAACTCTCTGGGACAACAGATGGGCAACTTGAAACTTGACACTACTAAAATGATACAGGCTAGGAGAGGGTGAAAAGAAAAAACATGAGATGGAATGTGCTTACCCATTGACAAGGTTGTTGAATACTCCTCTCATACACCTCTATTCCTTCAGTCCAATTTGCAAGTAATGGGGTAGTGTTGCAACAATGAAGTCAAGTTTCTCTTGTGGGCTATAATGCCTTGGAAAAGGTCCCACCCATGGACAAGGTGCTCTAAAACCGATTCCAAATGCTTTCATTTGTGCTTGAGCCTTGGATTGCACCATGTTTGCCTCCATCTTTTGGATCTTCTCCAACAAATCTACATTTTCTTCTTGACTGCCCTCACAATCTGTGTACCCTTGTGCTTGACATGCTTCATAGCCAAATTGATTTTGGTATTGCTCAGATGGGTATGCATATTGGTTTTGAATTTGATTAAAATGCTGATCTGGAGGATTTGAAAAACATGTTGGAGGTGGGAAACATTGCTACTATTGTAAATTTTAGATTCCATGGGGAAAATGAAGTCATGATTGCACAACTTCATGGAATGAAAGAAGAATGAAGAGATGGAAGGAAAAAGGAATGAAAAATGAAAGAAAATGAATGGAAAGAAGGTCTACAACTTCAGAGATGGGTTGTTGATCAGATGGATTCGCCAGATGTGTTTGCAAGTGCCTCCAAAGGCTGAAATTTTAAACAGGAACACATCAACCTACAAAAAATGAAGTGGAAGACCTCTAAGGTCCCACTAGGGCATGCCAAAACTGTTAGTGAAAATCTACATCACCCTCAAAATGACCTTCAGATCTGCTATAGACAAATGGTCAATTTGGTGTGAATGCACAACATTGAGTTTTCCCTAAGTGTGGGACCTTGCAAATTGGGAAAACTCTCCAAATTGAGGCTGGTTCCTACTCCTCTGTTTAGGTGTATGCATGCAATTTTTACAGAGGTTCTGATTCAAAATTCCTACTCTAAAACTACCAAGGAGACAGGGTTGAGAGAAAAGCATGGAAATGGAAACAAAACTAAGCAAAAAATAGAAAGGTGATACACCAAAGGAGTGCTGAACTCCTTGCTTTGCAAAATAGACACAGATCATGAAGATTGCAGCACCAAAAACATGCACAGATTACTAGAATGCAATGAATGATCATAAGACAATAAAAAATGCATGAGAGGATTGGAAATCAATCATAAAACATACATTATCATGCCCAAATTTGATACAATATAGTTACATTGGAAAGGAGGACACAAAAACATGCAGTTATAATCTCCATGGGAGGTCTGAAACTCCTTCAAATCCACCTGCTAAGGAGAAAAGAAGCAATTGCAAGAGCAAGAATGTCCATCATTAAAAAATGAGCCAAATCTGGCTTTTAATCGATCAAACAGAATAGAAAGAAATGAGGGAAAATGTGGGAAAATCCATTTGACATATGGCAAGGGCACCAAAAAGATCTATTTAATGGCCTACAAAATGATGGGTTTCGATGAAAATTCCCATACTTCATTGTACCATTGCTTTGAGAGCAAAATAGAGGCCCATACTTCATTAATTTCTGGTGGTTGGATGTCATTTTCTTTGTTTTTTACTGTGCCATAGATGTTTCCCCCATTTTTATCCCATAAATATCCATAAAAAATAAAAATTGAATGGTTTCCATTGTATAGAGGATCTCAACAGATTTCCAATGACATCAAAATCGTGAAAAACCGAGCTCTGGTTTGAAGATATATGGCCCTCTGAAGATTTAGGGAAAAAACTGGAGTCAAAATTGGGGTCGGGCGGGGTCAAAATTCAAAATTTTCGCTTTTGGAAAAATTCCCCAAAAAAACCTCCGTGGCCTCCGCCGCTCTGAGACATATGGCACCTCCTTGCCTGCTTGGGTAAGGAGATGCGGCCTCCATTTTTTACCTTTGTGCCCCCTTTACGCAAAATTGGGGAAATTTTTACCAAAATTCTCCTACCGGCCAGACTCTCTGCTGCTGATGTGGCCACGTGGTGCTACCCTTTGATTTGGTCGATGGGGCCATGGGTTCAATGCATGACTTTAAGTTTTTGCACCAAAAGGCAAAAAATTCATGGGCTTGTGGGCTCCGACCCCCACCTTGGCGCTACTGATGAGCCACACGTGGTTAAGCCTCAAAAAATTTGATGCGGGGGCCTCTAACCAATTCGCTTTCAATTCCCCTCCATGTAGGCCCGTGGGCCAATTTGTTCCTTTGTGGCTTTTTGACCACATGCAAAAACTAGCCAAATTTCCCTCCGACGCCTGCCGCTCCGCCGATGACACGTGGTACTTTCTAATTGGCGGTGTGACCTACCTAGGGAAAATTTCCCCTACAAACTCCGTCAAGACATACCTTGCAAAATAAAAGGAGTTAGGAGGACTTATTTACCTTTCTAGAAAGGTAGAAAGAATTCTCTATCTGATGAAATCAATACCCATAAAAATTTTGAGTCCCTGAAGCATGTGCCAAAAATTAATTTAAGTTCCAGCAAAGGAAAAGGAGGAGGAGTTAGCCAAAAATAAGCATGGGCTTATTTTGGATAACAATATTTCCTTCATTGTCGATATGCTTTGTCAATTTAGTTATTGTTCTTGTGTAATAAGTGCACTTGCGCACCTGAAGCTAATTACTATGTGAAGAATGTTTATGCACAGAGGACTGCACATACCTTTAGTGTGGGGTGGTTGTAGTTATCCAAGTAAAAGACTATGGGAATTGAAAGGTGAAAGGAATAAGCTGCTACGGGTGTGCTTTAAGTCAAAAGAAGATTGCTTCTCAAAAGTGACCAATGATGGAGATGAATGAAAGAACAATATAATGTGAGGTAAGTAGAGGCCATGATAAATACTAGGAGAAGGTACAATGATGAGGTACTCAGGCACAAGGGCGTGCACTGAAGAGAAGTTTCTGACCATAGGGTAAGAAGGAGCGCTAGAAGGTTATAGCTGGGGCGTGAAGATGTACCACACAAAATGAATGAATTTGGTCAATGAGCAAGGGGATATTTGGTAGGTGAAAGAGCAATAAATGCATCAAAATTTGAAAAAATTATATAAGGATGGAATGCAGATTCATTTTTACTGTTGCAACTAAGAGTATTTGAGGAAAGATCCAAGCGTGAAGAGCCGAGTGATTGGGTTAAGGTGCGAAGGGTGTGAAACCAAGCGCGACAACCAAATCTATGTGAAAAGAAGCTTACATCCCTGGTGGTGAAGGGTTTGAGCGAAATAGGGAGACATAAAAGAGTTAGGACATGAAGTTTCCACCTAGGGCATGATTGAATCAAGCTAGGGTTTGATTCGCAAAGTTGTAGAGTTAAAGAGGAGACGTTTGCCATGTAAAAATGGCACCTAAGAAGGCATCTACAACAACAGAAAAAGGAAAGAAGAAGGTCATTGTCAAGGAGGAAGAGATGGCACCCGAAAGTGATTTTTTAGAAATGCAATATCCAGAAGGAGTCATCATTGGCCAGGAATGGGATTCACCCATTAGAAAGAGAAAAGTAAGTGAATATAATCACAAAACTTTGGAGAACAAGAAGGAGCTCGATTCCTTGCTCACTGCTAAGATGAACAAGTGTATGACGAATGACATGTTAGTTTATGATGATGTAGGTGAGAAGCTTCTGAAGAGAATTGGGGTCTACCAATTATATGAGCTTCTATATTTCGGGAAGTATGAGCCCTTGTATCAGTGGCTCATGAGAAGAGTGCACAAGAACTTCTTCTACTTTACAGGACGCAGAATTAGAATCTCATTTGCGCTTATCTCATCACTTATAGGTTTGAAGGCCACATGAGAGGACATAAAAAGTGATCTCACATATAAAGCCACAATTTTAAAGACCAGACATGACTTGGGGTACCTGAAGGGTCCACACGGTATGGATATAAACAAATTGAAGAGGTGTCTAGTTTTGCAAGTAACAACACACCTTGTTACAAAGTTGAATGATCAGGAGTGGTGGTCACAGGTAAATACTATGTGGTTACACGTTGCGTGTAAGATGTCAAAAGGGGCAATCTACAACATTGTAGGCTATATTGTAGAAAAAATAGTCAAGGAAGTGCACACAGGAGGGAAGATCAACTTTGGGGCTGTTCTACTATCACTGGTATTCATGGAAATTGGAGTACCAGACGGACCGAAGGAAAAAGTATGGGAATACCCCATGGAGAACAAGTCACCAGCTGAAAGATTCAACAAGTATCTATGTAAAGGGGCCATGAAAAATGATGTAAAGCAAAGGGCGGAGAAATGGTATGATAGGCTCCACGTGACATTTGGAGAAGAATGGCACATCCCAAAGGACCTACCAACAGTAGTAGGGAAACAAGTCCAGTTTGCTGTATATCAACATTTCTGTATCGCGCAATTCCCAATAAAAGATGGTGTCTGGAGCCCTTGGTGTAAATTGCCTTATGCATTCACTATAAGGTATTTCCAAGCATCTGTTCACAGATTTATAGACATGCACCAACTGGTATTCAATGCAGATAAGGTAGACTATGACTACCATACGTTGAGGAAGAAGTATGTGTATCCTGGAAGAAGTGCTTATATTGAGAGGATCATTTCAGAGGTGCTAAATATTAAGCCAATAAGTCTGGCTGTAGTAGATGTAGGGGCAGCATTGGTGTATCTTCAGCTAAAGCCAAAGATGGAGAATAACTAGTATGTGGAAGGTGAGTTCACACTTCCAGCACCACTAAAGGGAAAGCATATAATGGATAACATCCCAACGCCTAATCCCAAAGAGCCAATTGAAGTGTAGGATGAGGAGGAGGAGTGCGAAGATAGTTGTGGTTTGGAGCATAGAGGTAGGAGACATCCTACAAATGAGGGTAAAGCTAAGTGCGCTACTACACCACCTTAGCCATAAGAGGGGGATGATGAGGACTTGAATGCAGTCCAAGGGGAGCATAGGTTTAAGAGGGTGTTTAAGAGAACAAGGACCCAAGGTGCTATTCCAACCACGGTGTGTAAATCACTGAGAATATCTCCACAGAAGGAGACAACCGTGTAAAGAAGGAGGAAACTAAAGTTAAATGAGGAGGTGGAAGAGTCAGAGGAAAGCACACCTAATTATCCTACACTTCCAAAGAACATAGAAGAACAAGGTGAGGAATCAAAAGAAAGAGAAGAGGATGAGAAGGGACTAGAGGAGACAGTTGTAGAGAATGTTTAGGACATGGAGACACAAGTCCCAAATTTGGAAGCTAAAGTCCCTAAGCAATAACGGTCTAAAAGAACAAGTGGAGAGAAGATTCCACTAGCCATGGGGTATGCAGAGGAGGTAGGTAAAATTATCTGCGCCCACTTCCAGAGCACGATAACATAGAAGGATTTATTTGGCTAGGAGCTAATGGATGAGGATATGGTGACTATGCACACTTGAAAGCAACTATCGTGGTCAATGCACACCCACATGGATGAGTCTGACTTTGATGTATGTGAAGAGTCATGTGTTTCGAGATGACTAAATAAGGCACCCTAAGCTAGACACATGACAATAAAGCCTACTGTCATGTTGGATGAGCAGGTCAACAACACATTAGTGAAGGTTTCTACTAAAGTTTCCAGAAGAAACATGGACAAAGCTGCAATTATCAGAGCACTGCGCGAGGAGCTGAAGATAAAGGATGCAGAGATAGCACACATAATGTAAGAGAGGGACTTTACAAATAAGAAAAATAAAGTATTTATCAACATTGCAAAGGAGATTGGGGACAATGTCATGAGAGAAAGGCCACACTTAGAGGCCAAGGTACCACAAACGTTTCCTTCAGCGATACACTATGTAGGAAAGTTGGTGGACTTGGTACTTGAAATGAACCTCTACATATGCCAGCGCCAAGGAGCTCAGAGCAAGATGCCAAATGAGAGAAAGCATCAATGATGTGAAAGATTACATCTTATGAAGGGTTATTGCAAGCGTTACAGGAAGTATTGAAGAAAGAAGACTAGACTTTAAACATATGCATAGCTCCAGAGGAACTTATCAACATAAATACCCTAGAAGAAAACAATGAGGTCTAGAAAGCAATGAAGGATGAGACATTGGGCCGTGCAGAAAGATTGTCAATGGTTAAGCAAAAGCATGAGGCCCTGACAGCAACACAAGAGCTGAACAAGACTCGACTGGAAGAGCTTGGGAAGCTAATTGCGCAAAAGATGGATCTTTAAAAAGGAAGAATGACATTAATGTCCAACATTGTGTTGGTTCTACAAAATGAAAAAGGAGAGATTGTTAGGGATGAGTTAGAATCCATTGCTATGGACATCCCAGAAAAATTAGAACAAGCACTCACTGAATGGCAGGTCTTAGAGGCCAAAATAAAGGAAGAGTATCCAGAATTGATACTTCAAACTGATACAGAGGAGGCTGCCTCATAACCTCATAAAAATTCTTTATTTATCTACATTCTTTCATTCTTATTATTTCCATTCTTCTATTCTTTACTTAAATTTTTTGAGATACCCATTGTCGGGATTATAATGAGATCAGTGCAGGGTAATGTTGATCAGAGAATACTTGTCAAAGATTACATAAGGATTTTTCACGGGAGAGAAGGCCAGGATCAAGGGTGCAGAAGGATAGGAAGGACCTGCGCATAGAAGGAAATTTCATCTTTCAGGACTTAGCCAATTTTGAGCATGAAGACCTATTTTAGAAGATCACATGCAGAACACACCAACGATGCAGATACATGCACACCAAACATTGTCTATCTTTGGAGGATCGGATTGAAGCATTTTTCATGGAGACGAGCCAATAATAGGATTGACACTTCAATTAACTGGAAGAGGGTCTATAGATAACACACTTACATGTGGCTATGGTAAACGACGCGTGACTATCAATAACATGTGGCCTATTTTTGGAATAGATAAGCAGTGAAGGGAAAGTCCTCACCCTATACATATGATGTTAGGTACATAGTAGAGGAGGATGAGTGTGATAGATGTATGGAGGTATAGAGATATATGTGATATGACTGAATTACTATATCAGAACCATACGCGCATTGGTATAGATTGACATTACTATAGGGAGCTTCTATATTTATTAATAGATGGAAGATATTGTCTGAATCTAAGTTTCATTCTATGTGTAATTGATTAGTGCATGTTATTGGTTTAATCATGATTATCGTTTAAAAATTTTTCTTTCATAGATTTGAGGGTAGCATGCATTGTAGAATGATGGATTAGTTATGAATCTATATTGTTTCTTCCTTCATTATGCTAACATCCTGCTACACCAACCCTAAGGAGGGACCTGATACCTTTGCACACTTCGGGTGAGCACTCAGTCAAGGCTGAGTGATGGGCCAATGCAACTAGGGTGTTGTCTGGTAAATTCTATCTTTGAAAATTCCATTACAATCTGAATGTCCCAAGTTCAGGTTTTGTTGTCCTCTCAAAATTCCCTATAATAAGGGCCTCCTGTTCTACATTTTTGGGTTACGATTTGCGGCTGCTTTACCCAGATGAAGTCTGTTTCTTTCGGGCCTGCTTTACCTGAAGTTCACTTCTTTCGGGCCCCCCGGAACTTTTTGTCCCAAATGACACAAGTTCGCCCATGCTAATTGTTCACTTTTTGCCCAATTCGGCCGAATCGCGTACCCCGCGTACTTTTATCCCTCATGTCCCAGAAGCATTTGTGCATCTTTTTCCCGCATCACCCGTATCGGCCGAATCACACTTTCGCATCCCGCATGTCCCAAATGAACCAAAGGCCATCCGGGATAATTTTTCCCACTCTTCCCAAATATCTTGCTTTTCAAGTTGGTAGATGTATATTTAATGCACATTTATTGTCTTTCTCTCTCCCAAACGGCTATATAATGAACTACCCCCTATGCGTTTTTCACACTGCTTTCTTGCTATCTATTGCTCATACCCTTGCGATCAAAATTTCTGTGCGTGTATCCATTCCCCCTACAATTTCATCAAGAGTCCAGACTGTAACCTTGATTTCTTAAATTACTATCAACATGAAGATTAAATTCCAAGGTCAGGAACAAATCTCACCGCTCGAGTCTGTCGTTCCCGATATTGGGGACAGTGAAGTTCGTCACCTTGACTTTGGGGATTTCTAGGCAAGAATGATAGACTCGAACCCTTCTCCTATGGCACAAATGATTCACGATAGTGGTTTGGCATTTTCCGGTGGTTTCCCAATTTTAGTACAATGCGTAGATACAGTACTCTCCTGCGGTGCTCATTTCAATCCTGACTCGAGTGAGCTAATGAACATGCATGGAGAACTCATTGCCAAGCTTGACACTACCACCATTGGCACTGCCCTAAGGATTCCTGAGATGGAAAATTCTATAGTAATCTCTCAAAACCAGGCACAGGCCCTCTTCGATCAGGACAGTGAGAAATACAAGGTGAGGGTGGCGAAGTCATGGCTTAAAAACCCTAAAAAGGGGGCGTCCCGTCTATCCAAGGTTCTGTTCCGTGCCGATTTCAACGAAGAACTATCAGATTTTATAATCCTACTGGCTCGGGTCATGGGCTTACCCTCTACCAATGAATTCCATTTCTGGATGTGCCCTCTTATCAACATGGTATGTGAAGGAACTCAGAATATCAACTGGGTAGAGATCATCAGTATGAACCTAGTAGAGCAACTGTCCAATGTACAACAAACAAAGAAATTTTACATGACTTCATACTTGATGTATACCCTAGCAGCATCGAGGCAATGGTTTGGATTCTCATACATTGATGCTCATAAGGCTGACCCTATATACGCCTATTGCCATCAGTTCACCCTAGACACTAGCAATCGCAACTTCAGGAGGGTGAATGATGCTTTCACCATGTACATTGTTAGGCTTCTAAAGGGCAACATGGCAAGGAGATTTTCCGATGAAGCCATGAACCTAATTTTGAAATACGGTGCCTACTTCATCCAGTTCAGAAAATTCTCCTATATCAGGCTTGCAGGCTATGAGAGCACCCCTCTTAAACTCCCCATGTTCTGTAATGATAAAATGGCCTTGATAGAGGTATGCAGACAATTAGACAAGTTTCACAGAACCTGCAGGGATAAGAAAATTACTGGCTTGCACTTCCCCATCACTTTGGGAAACTACACCTGCAAGACGACTCTAGATGCACAAAACATAGAAAGAGCCCTAGCTCCCATCACTGTCCATTTCTTCTAGGTCAAGAAATTGTTTTGACTTGAAGAAATTTATTGAGCAGAACATCAAAATCACTTATCATCATAGGGAAGACACAGAGGACTATTGGGCTGACTGTGCTGATGATTTTGAAGCAAGGAGGAGACATTATGGTAGGTTTTCTCTTCAATTAATTCAAGAGCTTAATTTGTACCAAGTTCCTGAAGGGACTCTAGGATGATAATTCTGACCTGTACTCATATGAATATGACAACGTGGTCAAACACACTCCCTTGGAGGATTTGGATTGGTTCAAAAAGGAGAAAGATGATCTGGCTGAAATTTTAGCTCACTGTCTTAGTAAGAACCAAGATCTGGTTTGATAGGAAGAGTTCTGTGAGCTTAGAAGGCATTTCAGGTGAGTCCTCATCCAAGGATACTTCAACACCAAGGATGGAAGCATTGAAACCCAGTTCGGAAGCACCTGTATACGAACTCCTCCTGCCTCATCAACTAAAGGTCCTACATCCTTCCACCCCTTATTCATCCACTCAAGTATATCAGAAAAAATTCAAAGCAGTCAAGAAGGAGCCTGTTGAAGAAGATCCCCAAAGGTAAAGCATTCAGAATTTCCCTCAGGTCTAGAGAACATTATTGTTCTCAGTGAAAGCGAAGGAGAGTGAAGTGCTAGCCTCCACAAGTGCTCCAGAAGCCCCTACATGGATAAAGACAAAGAAGGTTCCAAAGCATTGAGCTTCCAAGCACCATTGATTCCTCTATACCAGAAGCTCTACCCCAGTGCTCCACTCATATCTCAACTGGAAGCAACAACAGTGCACACTTTGAGTGCCATGATTTCCCTTTCTCTCGGCCCTCTTGCCCCACCTTCTTCTTCCTCCTCCTTTTTTGCATGTGTGCAGCCATCTCGTCGATAGTAGGAAGAGAAAGTCTTCCTCCCAGATCTCAAGACCCAATTTTGATGATGTGGCAGCCTTATTAGGCACTACTCCTCCTACTCCTATCAAGAAAGACAAGAATACCTCCACGAATAGTATCCAATGCTCAGGGTCAACAATTCTTGGAGATAGCCAAACCCAAAGTAGAAAAGATAGAGCATGATTTGCAAGAATATGATCTTGAGCTCTTGAGGATTCCCTATGGGAGAGTCCACCCCTGAAGGTGAGATTCACAATCTTCAAGAAATATTCACTAGGGTCATTGGGAGAGTGGAGAAAGGGAAAAAAACCATAGAGCAGCTGGAAGAGCAGGCTCAGGTTCTTATAGGTTTCATCAAGTCACTGTTGTCCAAGGATAAAGGTTTAGATCCTACCCCACTGACTACTCTTCCACCACCTATGATTCTCAGCCAAGATGAAGTGTAGAGTATCAAAGATATACACAAGTATTCCATCTATGGAAGGGCTATGGAGGCTATGGTGGATGATATGCTTGTTGCAGGGTTGAATTTCATTAGTGAAGCCTTCAAACTCAATGAGAAGGTGAATAATCTACAATAGAAGCTCTCCTCCACTATTGGAAATATAGATAAAGATCTCAAACTCTAGAGCAGCTGTATAGTATACCTTCACCTTATGGGGCAGACTAATGAAAATATTTTAATGGCAAGCAAGGTCTTCGATGATACAAAAGATAATTTGTCAAAATCATGGGTATACAGTGTGGAATGGAAAATCAAGGTGTTGGAGGAGGCTTTGGGAGAATTGAGAAATAGGTGGCAGAAGGGTGAGGACTTCAAGACTTTGGTTGTATCTACCTTCAAGGATAAACATTGCCACCTCTAATGATGAAACCTTTGGTGTACCCTTGTCATTGTAAGAAATCAAGGCTCAATTCAAAGCTTTTGTTCAAAGATAATCTGTTCAGAGAAGATTCCATTTCACAAAGGAAAAAATGAAAGAAATCTGCTCTTTGCAATCTGCTATCGAAGAAGCAAGCAAGGATTATCATACGCACGTCGAATTTGACAAAGAGATGGAGAAATGTCTCAGATTTTAGACCTCAGCCCACCAGCCAACACATCAGTTCCTCGTGGTAGAGCCATAGCAGAGGTGTTAAAAAGATTTAGACAACGGATCCTCAAATTAGTGGGTCCCTCCTCAGTCGTGAACACTTGTCTTTTCCTCCTGATTCTTCTCCTTTCTTCCTTTCTTCATCCTGGATTTATTGTAATTAGTTGGGGTATTGCGATTAGCAAGCCCTTTAACTAAACATTAATTAAAAGAAGTAGTTACCAAGAGTAACTGATTTGTAAACTATATAATGGTCTCTCCTCGCCATTTTTGAAGGGAGGGGGGGGGGGAAACTTGGCTTATTTCCTGAAAGTGTAAGAAATAATACGACAATCAATACAAAAAGATCCTCTTTCTTTGTTCATCTGACTCCTTTATTTCGCAGCTATCTGTTAACTATTATGAGATCATTTGTCTATATAATACGAAGAGGCTTTGCATTATTGTAAATGTTATTTGTGGAACTGTGTGTCCCTCCAAATTACATCTTAATAATTCAAATACAAATGGTCCAATTCTAATTCATTATATCCTGGCATGCTTAAGGAATTATTTTGTCAGCTATAATTTTGGAGAATGCTTTTCTACTCATTCCCTTGTCTTCTTTCTTCTATGTTTTTGTGATTGATAATCTATTTCATTTCACAAAGCTTTCATGATATCCAAGTTCCTCATCAAATTAATGCGTTATACAGTTGTAAATAAGTTTTTATCTCCTTAAATAAGGGAACCTCTCCCATCAAAGAGGAGGGACTTCTTGTCCCCTGACTGTTGCTCTCATTAGGATCTTCTTTTAATGACCAACAGTATTGTGTACCATAGCCAAAGTCATTTGATCTCATGAATGTATTACAACATATGTGCATAGGTACATTGACCCTAGCTAAGAGCACACGACTGGAAACGGTGATTCTCACTTCTCACTCATAAAGCTAGGATCACAGGACTTATAATACAGAGAGTGCAAGACTCACAGAACTAGCGCACTGATGTCCCACGTAACTAGTGCATAGACTCAACATGTTTATTGCATATCTCCTTTGTTCTGCCACTCTAATCTCACATGACTACATAATGCAATGTATGAGAGAGATTTTTGCTTCACTAATTATTCGTACTTAGGAGTTGTTTTCATGCACCTACTCCATTTTTACATAGTCAATAATCAATCCTGAAGATGACTCTTCCCTTGAAGAACAAGGTTGTTCCCGACGGCAGTACTAGCAGTACAACCGCCATGAGATCCAGTCTAGTCAAAATTTCATAACACTAAATGAGTGTCACTTACAGATATACACATTCTTCCTATTGTTAGGAGTACAACCTCTCTCCATTTTTACACAATGGTTATGTATTTTGAAGATATTGCAACATCATATGTACATAAATTCTATCAAGACATGTCTTCACTAGAAGGGATCAACATAAAAATCCCTCTACCTAAAATCTTGATCATGCCAAATGGTAATGATTACAAACTCATATTTTGTTCCTATTATTTATAGGACTGACATATCTCTCTCCATTAAAGTGCATTTCAAGAATAATAGTTCGTCATATATCATCAGGGTTATACAAGTAATGACAGAAAGTTTTCTTCTGTCAGAAATCTCTACATACAACTTCAAAGTCGATCTAACCAAAGTTGAATTTGGATCCCTAAATGAGTATATGAGATGCAGGTCCTTCAGTTTCCCCTTATCATTAGGCAGTAAAAAAATGTTTCAATGTTTTACACATATATACAATAATTTGAAGATGGCTATATTCATGTTGAAGTCTCCCCATCTAGATTCCATGTATCTAGAGTTAGCATAATCACTTAAAAAACACATATTCTATAAAAATGTTGCGATATCTAACCACCCATTAATCTACAACATCAAGTGTAATTTCATTGTCAAATTCATGATTCTTTGGTGGTAAGTATTGCATGCAAGTATCTATTTCTCGCACTCAATTCCAATGTGTAGTACCTTCACTCATAACCATTCCCATAGTATTGGGATGATTTTATCCTGGCACACCATCTTACACACCTCTCTCAGGTCATCCACATCTTTCTGTGGGAGTTCAATATGTCATGTTGACACGTTATCTCAATCATCGCAAGATGCAAACTTGGCAAATGCATTGTAAAGTTCACCAGTACAGATATCTGATAGACTCCCATAGTCTAGAGTTGTAATATTTGATTCTGGTGTACTTCCATGTTTGTCTAGTTTTCATGTGGATTAATAGTACTCCCTCGTAGAGTTGTAGTGGCTTGGCCTTAAAGGATTCTTCATGCATTTACTACCTCAACGCATGAAGTATTTGAATAACAAGTAGTTTTAACTTAGGATCAGACATTCCCTAAATTCCTCCCACCTTTATCTCACTAGTACAAGTGGAACATGTGATCAAGTCTTTCCCAAGATTTAGGTAGGTTATTCTTGTTTTGGACTAGGGATGTGCTCATATAGGTCTCCAAAGTACTCAATCAACTTGTGCTCCTCCCACATGAGCAAGCTGTATTTTGAGGAAACATCACACCGATTTATAAGGAATCCAAAGTTTGGCATATTTCCTCACGTAAACCTTCCTCTAACCTACTGCAAACTTAGGGAATGAAAGGGCTCACTCTTGGAATCCTCCAAGGAGGAGGATTTCCCCATTTTAGCCCAGTCAGATCGTTCCTTTTACTTAGTTTGACCCACTTAAAACTAGTTGTGGCACATTTTGTTTTAATAAATTTATGAAAATGATCAACTTTTAATCAATCATTTGTTGTTATTTATTTGTTAAAAATTATTTATTCCACTTTGATGGATATGAAATACCCAATTCTCATGTAATTTCTTTATTTGATTAAATTATATTTAATTTCATTGAATTTCATTTTCATATGTTCATATTCTAGAGAAAATGGCTAAGATCATTGTTTCCTTGATCTAAACCCCTTTTCACAGATAGCCTTGGACACACCTCTAGTTGACAGTTCTTTTTATTAAATAGTGAGGATTGCCTAAAATGCTCATCAGAAATTGGCTCATTGTTCTGCATATGGTTTGGCTACAAGTTGAAAGTTAACCCAACAGCATGACTATTTTCTGGATGCAGTAGCTACCATTGCAAAGCATTGTCATGTTGTATTTAACACAAAAATTTGGCAAAGCCACAATTGCTTTTATACAGATCACGTGGTCTTGAATTATTTGGTCAACAGACCTGCTTTGTAGGGGTGCATTTTCCAGTGGATACCTCCTAGCTAGGAAATATGAGTGTTACAGTTTTGTCATTCCTAGGAAAGTGATAATTTGAGTGACCTGAAAAAGTGTGAGCAAAGATCAAGGATTTGTATGCACATTTCTTTTTTTGTTCCTTGAGACATATCTTCATTGTTCATATTGTGAATCAACACTAATAAGGAGTGGAAATCTTTCATGAAGTCCAATTCTTACGCACTAAACTTTGTAGTTTGAAGAGATTTACATAGTGAGAGGAAAATTTTCCTTCCTATTTGAGTTGCCCCTTACCACACTCATTAGATAAATTATATAAGATGGGAGGGCATTATTTTCCGTAGGTGTATTTTGGAGTAAGAGTTGAAATATTTATGCAGGAAGATCATTAGTTATTGCAAGAGGAAATCTCACATATTTCATGTGACTTGTTCAAGAGCATAGTGATCAAGAATGTTTATAGTTAAACCATTCAGTATAAGGATCACTTACAATACATGCTCATGTCATTTTGAATAACGCTATTGTTAAAATCTTGACAATTCCGAATATCATGGAGATGAAAGATTTTTCTAACCCATCGTGAGTGTAAAACCTTGTAATGAAAGAAACTAGCAAATGAAAAGTGGGTTGTTGATTTATAGGACCTATTCCACAGTGACCCAGTCATAGAACAAGGGCACACTGATGAAAACATCATTACTTATAATGACTATTTGACAACGTGGGCAGAGGTTGCTATTATCCAAATATCTCTCCTAGCGATTTGGACAACTTGTATACATCATTAAGACCTCTGAGCTCTATCCATTGTAAGAATTACACGTGCTCAGGTTCACTTCGGCACATTACCTTGGTCTGTAGATTCCTCACATGTTTTGCACTTCCCCTTCTTCCCTTACTTTTCCCTCATTGTTCCACTCCTTTGTGCACATCCTTACGTGTTTGCTTTCTTTTTAGTAGCTATTCACCATGCGCATGCACCTTGCACTTTATTAAATCAGCTAAGTCCCTGGCCCTCTCAGTCTGCCCCGCCATAACCTTGTAATTTTACCTTGAGCAAAGTGTGTTCTCCGCTCACAAAGCTTGCACTCTTTTCCCCGCGCATGTAATGTACATGCAAGAAATGTCATCTTAGTCTGTAACTATTCTTTGTGCAATACCTTTGCACCCTCCTTATACACCTTTCTTTGCTAGTTCAACTCTAACATGCAGTGTAACATTAAAAAAATCCATGTATGCCACGTGTCTAAATTACATGTTGCTAATGACAATTTAAAAAAATTCTAATAGCCATATATTTTGGAAACTATGCTCCGATTGGCACAGTTTCTTGGACTTGTTAGATATCTGTGACATAGGTTACTATAGTGCTAGTCATTCAAATTCAAATTCTTGGCTGAGATATGGTAGGTGAGAAATGGGAAACCTCTTTTGGCATTAATGAGCAGATCTAATTGCCCAACCATTTTATCTGATTTGGCCCTCCTTCCTTCTTCAACACATTAGAAAAACTTGGGGAAACATATTTGAAAGATCTACAGGCAGATTTGTAGGCATTGAATTCCTTAGTTAGGATGGGTGTATTTTAAATTCTGGTTATTGCCTCCTTCTCTTCTGATATTCCATGGATTCATCTATCAAATTTAAGAGTTGGGCTTTATTGATGTTAGACACTTTAGATCCTGCTACGAAATTTAAGGACTTCATCTTTTATGTATTTTGTTGCAGATGCCTATATACATGGCTCTTGATGTGGATCAACCTCTTTCACCATTGGAACAACTCTTTTCATTCCAGGAATAATACCCCTCAAAGCAATTTTGTGACTATTCTCTATCCTAACGTGTTTGCATTCCTTCTTCTTGTGGGTAAGGTGGGATTTCCTAGGTTTACTAAACAACATAACAGAATATTTAGGCATACAACAGTCTTGACTTAGCCCAAGAATAGGTCTAGGGTGAGGTGATTCTAGGCAATCAGAATCTAAGGTACATGAAAAGGAATCACGCCACAATGTAATTACAAATTTACGTACAAGGGCTGACGGCTAGGGGACCAATGCTCTAAGTTGGTTATCTCAAAGGGGCTAACAAACCATATCATCATTAGGTGTCTTCCACATTCTCTTATGCCTCTTATGATATAGAAGTGATGTTAAGAAATGTAAGAAGTGGGTGTTGCAGATCAAACTAAGAACTCCCAAAACATGGAAGATGCCTAGACTTTTTAGAAAAGTTGCATGAATATGGGCACATATAAAAAGAAACAAGTCAAAGTTAGTGTAGCTACCTTTCACATGGTGCTATGAAAAAATTTCAAAATTCCAAATTTTAGCAGATCTGGTAGGTGAGAATTAGGGGAGGAAAGTTTAGGTATCATCTCAAAGGTTTCAAGAACAACATAAGTCAATAGGCAACCCCAATGAGGTCAGATCTAATTGCTCTAACGACACCCAATTTAGTCACTGTCATGTTCCAAGTCCAATGTCAGCTTTTCACCTTAGAAAACACATAATGGGGTCACCCTCTAAATGTAATTAAGGATAGAGATATGTAATGTAGGCTTGGCGAACTTGTCAACACAAGGTAAAATGGTGGTGGGGCCCAAACAGGAAGGGTATGGGTATGATTATATTTCGACCAATCTAGAATAAATTTCACAAGTGGAGTTATGCAAAATCACAGCACCCCTGGATGCACATCAGGCTTCTAGGTTGATGTTCAGGCATCCAGTGTGATTGCACAACATGGAAACCTCTCTCCAAGCGTGGGACTTGTAAAACCGAGAGAGGAATCTCCATGTTCCTTCCTAAACTACCTGCCACAAGCTATTCCAGTGTAGGCAAGCTAATCTAATCCTAATATAACCATGGGAGATAGAGAGAGAGAGAGAGAGAGGGGAAAAACAGCAAAAGCCTACACTAAAACATACACTAAAGAAGGAGAATGTTGGACATCTATCAAAACTGCCATGGGACAAAGTGAGAAATGGGAAGGATGGATAGATGCATCACAAGGCCCAAGGATTTTCACACAGAAAGTGTCCCAAAAATCCATGAACACAGCTCCAAATCTGCAGTGAACGTTTAAACATGCATAAATACCTGCAATGAAGAGAGGCAAGAAGAAAACAAGCAAAAACGAGAAAGGATGGACAGATGCATCACAAAAACACGTCTTGTTGCTTCAGAAGTTTACACAGAACATCATTCCATTAGTAAAAGGCAAAAAAACGCCATTACAAAGTAAGGGAGGATCCTTACGGTTCTAAACTCCATTTTCAACCCTAGAGAAGAAAAGAAGGGAGGGCCGAGCCAGAAAGAATGAACAACTCTTTTTTATATTCCAAATCTGGCTTTTACAATATGCATAGGAAGAATCGAGTTACAGGTCGAATCTTACCAACCCACTCAATTTTGGAGGAGAATGCACCCATTTGTATGGCCGCTAAAAATGTCACTTCTGGCCGTGCAGAAGAAGAATTGCATTAAAACAGGTTGTTGAAATGTCATTCTGTGGTCATTTCTCGATTTTCTCTCTCTCATCACCACAAAACTCTTTCATGTAGAGCATTATTTCCGTTGATATAAAGAACGTGGACATCCGAGCTCTGGATCAAAAGATATGGCGATTTGAAGATTTAGGGCACGGAACAGATCAAAACAGAATTTTTAAAATATTTTCCTGCTCTTTGCCATCTAGACAACACGTGGCAGACTCTGATTGGATGAGAAAGGTCTTCAGCCCATCGGGTTTGGGATTCTCCTCTCCATTTGCATCGGGTTTGGGAGGTGGCTCAACATATGTTTTCGCCCCATGCTTTTTCTGACTTGTTTCCCCGACTATGAAACCTGATTTTCTTTGTGCGTCGGGCTTTCCATTCTGATCACATTTCTTAGGTGTCGGGTTTTTCAACCCTTCCGACATGTTCTTGTGCCATGTTTCTCCGTCGTGTTTTCCTATGAAACCCGATTTCCTTTGTGCGTCGATTTGGACCTTCCCTTTGTGTGGGGGTTTTCGCTTGGATACTTTTCAGCTCTCATTGCGGATCAGCGCTCGATTGCCCTTTGATTTTGGACCTTTTCCCTTGTGAGGACACGTGGCTAGCTTCTGATTGGCTCTCAGCTCCTTCACGTACCATCCATTTGTCCCGGATGTCCCATTTGATTTTGGCCCCTTTGTGCTCATTTCGGCCGATTCGGCCGGTTCGGGCATTTTTGGCCCGCTTGTCCCACTTTGTTCGGACTGACTTGACCCTTTTCGGCCGGTTCGCGCCGGTTCGCCCCTATTGTCCTCCTCTTGATTTTGGACTGACTTGACCCTTTTTCACATTCCCCGATTGTCCCATTTTCGCCCCTCTTGCTCATTTTTTTCTCGGTCGAACCGGCATTTCGCCGCCCTGCCGCGTATTTTGTCCCATTCATCTTTGCGGGCCCTTTGTGACTTATTTCGGCCGAGTCTCGGTCAAACGGTTCGCGCCTTTTAGTCCCACTTGTCCCAACTTTGACTGGGACTTAGCCGATTTTCACAAATTTTCCTGGCCCGAACTACTTGCTTTCTGCAACCTTCTCTGCACTTTCTCAGAGCTTTCTCCTTTTCCTCTCAGACCAGGGGAGTTAGAAAATTATTTGAGGGGACCCTAGCAAACATGATTTTTGGCCCCGAATCAATCAATTTTCCTGGGACTTGAGATATTCTGATGCATGTTATCAAAATTTACCCAGGGGGGTGAATTTTGGATAACAGTTTGGCGACTCAACGGGGTCATCTGCCTGCTAGATGAAAAGACCAGTAGCCTCAAGCATCCATTGGGCATGGAGTCATAAGTAATAGCCTGAAAACTGATCTGAACTTTGAAAATCTCCCTCTGAGCCACTTGGAAACCCACCGGACATGGAGTTGTTCTCACCAAAAGCCACTGAAACGAACTGTGCAAGAGCAGAACCAGCAACACCAAAACTATGTACAAAACTGAAAATCATACATGCCCCAAATGGAACATGCAGAGTGTGCACAAGCACTTCTTCTACTGAAAGCAAACCTAACTACTCTACTCTAACTGGAAGCAAAGGCAAGCTAAACAAACCCTGCAACTGGTTGTGAGAAATAGCTTCACTTTCTTCAAAATTGGCAGCCATGCAATTGATTTGGCACTGATCATGGCTGTTTGGATGGATGGAAAATCAACAAGAAGCTGGTCTTCTATCCAAATCATCAAGGTATCAACTGAAAAATCCAATACCTCTTTTAGTTGCTCTGCATTTGGATTGAAGAGGTATGGCAGCTGATCCTTGGTACTTTGTAGCTCGTCCTCATGCTCAGAAGCAAGCATGACTGGTTGTGGCTTCTCCTTTGGCTCCAATGAAGCCAAATACCTGATTGGGCAAGGTCTGATCCGTTTGATATGCCCATAGCTCTGATTTTCAACTCCAAGAATGGAGTCTTCTTGTAGACCCTCTTGAATAATGGTGTGGAAGAAATGGTGGAACCCTTCTGCCCTTTCTCTTCCTCCGATGAAGACCATGGAAGATTTAAATCTTCCAATCTTGATTCCAAAGGGCTGTTGTAAGATGCAGGCTGCTGCAAATGAAAGCTCTCCTTCATGGCAGCAGGCTCTTGTGTTTGGAATGTGGATGATGAAAGAGAGAAAGGTGAAAGCTCAACCGGCTCTTCTCCATCAAAACAGTCCTCCAAATCTGACAGGTATGCCTCATTGCTGTCCTGCTGCTCGGTGTTCAACTTCCTCCATGGTGTCCTCTTGATCTGCAAGTTGACCACCATGGTTTCCTTCACTTTCCAATATTGAGTTTGAGAGATCAAACTCCTTTTCAGTAATAGAACTTGAGAGAGATGAAGTGGAAAGAAGAACTGGAGGTTCTCCTGTATGCTTTGTGCTCGAAGCCCTTGGATCTGCACTTTTCTCCTCCATGCTAGATTGTGCTCCTCTTCTTTTAGATTTGGAGCAGCTTCTCCTTCCTCTAATGTTTGAAGGCAATCTTGCTCTTGATTGAACTCCTTCTCCAGCATGAAGTTTGTCAAGTCAAACTCTTCAATGCTGCTCTAGAGGACAAGTTGGGACTGCAAGATCTTCTTCTTCTGCTGCAAACAAAATCAGTCCTGACCACCATTTGTTCTCCAACCTTAGCCTCTTCTGTAGGCTTAACCATCAAGGGGATCTTTGTCATCCCAAATTTGGTAGCCCAAACCTTCAAGCTCATCTGTCATTTCTAATTTGTTGGGCTCCTCTTGCTGCTGTCCTTGATGACTGATTTTTTCAATTCCTTCTTCCCCATATGTTGGGAATGCAAAAGGAGGAATGGGGTTGAAACTCAACCGATTTTACACTTTTTTTGTGGTGGTGGAGGTAGTGAAACCTCTTGTTTCTTTGGAGGAGGGGGGTATTTTTGTTAGCTCTTGTGGAGGGGATGACTGTTTGGAAGGGAAAAGGAAAGAAGAATCGAGGGTGTTGGAAGACTGGGGGGTGGAGAAAAGGATTCAACACTTGGGACAGCAGATGGAGGGTTTGAAACTTAACACTACTGAAATGAAACAGATTGGGAAAGAGGAAAAGGAAAGGCATGAGATGGTGTGCTTACCCGTTGACAAGGTTGCTGAATACTTCTCTCATACACCTCTATTTCTTCAATCCACTTTGCAAGCAAAGGCAAGCTTGCAATCATGAAGTCAAGCTTCTCCTGAGGGCTGTAATGACTTGGAAAAGGTCCCCACCCATGGACAAGGGTGCTCACACTTCCAAAAGCTTTCATCTGTGCTTGAGCCCTTGCACCATCCCCACCTCCATCTTTTGGATTTTCTCCAACAGACCAGCATCTTGGATCTAATGGTCTTCATTGTATGGCATACTCTTGCTCTTGGAAAGCTCCATAGCCAAACTGACTTTGGCACTGCTCATATGGGTATGCATACTGATCTTGTGCTGATTTGGAGGATTTGTAAAACGTGTTGGAGGTGGAATATACTGCTGTTGTTGATATGAATTCCATGATGGAAATGAAGTCATGATTGCACAACTTCATGGAATGGAAAATAATGAAGGGGATGGAAAGAAAGATGGATGAAAATGGATGGAAATGAATGGAAAGGAAGGTCTACAAGCTTCAGAGAAATGGGTTGTTGACCAGATGGAGTCGCCAGATGTGTTTGCAAGTGCCTCCAAAGGCTGAAATCTTCACAGGAACACATCAACGTGCAAAAGATGAAGTGAAAGACCTCTAAGGTCCCACCGGGCATGCCAAAACTGTTAGTGCAAAATCATAGCACCCCTGGACGCACATCAGGCTTCTAGGTTGATGTTCAGGCATCCAGTGTGATTGCACAACATGGAAACCTCTCTCCAAGCGTGGGACTTGTAAAACCAAGAGAGGAATCTCCAGAGAAGGCTGGTTCCTGCTCCTAAACTACCTGCCACAAGCTATTCCAGTGCAGGCAAGCTAATCTAATCCTAATCTAACCATGCCAAGGAGACAGAGAGAGAGAGAGAGAGGGGAAAAACAGACAAAAGCCTACACTAAAACGGTGATACACCAGAGAAGGAGAATGTTGAACATCTATCAAAACTGCCATGGGACAAAGAGAGGTGAGCAATGGGAAGGATGGACAGATGCATCACAGGCCCAAGGATAGATTTCACATAGAAAATGTCCCAAAACTCCATGAACACAGCTCCAAATCTGCATGTGAACGTTCAAACATGCACAAATACCTGCAATGAAGAGAGGCAAGAAGAAAACAAGCAAAAACAAGCAAGGATGGACAGATGCATCACAAAACATGTTTTGTTGCTTCAGAAGTTTGCATAGAACATCATTCCATTAGTAAAAGGCAAAAAACGCCATTACAGAGTAAGGGAGGAGGTTCGAACTCCATTTTCAACCCTAGAGAAGAAAAGAAGGGAGGGTCCAAGCCGAAAGAATGAACAACTCTTTTTATATTTTGCCACTCCTTACATGGAAGAATGAGAGAAGGAAGAAAGAGGAAAATCAATCTCCTCCAACCACCTCCAGGTGTATTTTAAATCATTTCATCATGGTAGAAGCGATGGATCATGGAAAAAGGGCGGGCTGTCTGCTGCAATAAACTGGTCGCTAAATGTCACTTTGTCATTACCACGTAGTCAGACCAAGTTTCTCGATTTTCTCTCTCTAGACTGCACTCAAGATTAGCCCCAGAATCAGTAGAGGATTTCACTAGCTTTCTGTTGATATAAGGAACATGCAAATCTGAGCTCTGGATCAAAAGATATGACGATTTGAGGATAGGGCATAGAACAGGTGAAAATAGATAAAATAGTTTCCCGCGCATTGCTGGATGACACGTGGCAGACTCTGATTGGATGAGAAAGGTCTTTAGCCCATCGGGTTCGGGATTCTCCTCTCCATTTGCATCGACAACATATGTTTTCGCCCCATGCTTTTCCGGCTTGGTTAAACCCGATTTTCTTTGTGCAATAGGCTTTCCAACCCCTCCGTTTCTTAGGTGTCGGGTTTTTCAACCCTTCCGACAGCCTTACTTGTGCCATAAGCTTCTCCGTCGTGTTTTCCTTACTATGAAACCTGATTTCAATTGTGCGTTGGGTTTGGACGACCCGACGAAATATCCCTTTGTTGGGGGTTTTCGCTTGGATACGTGGCAGCTTCTCATTGGTTCGGATTAGCATGTTTTTGACCTTTTCCCTTGTGAGGACACGTGGCAGCTTCTGATTGGCTGGCTTACTACCTCCATTTGTCCCGGATGTCCCCATTTGATTTTGGCCCCTGTGCTCATTTCGGCATTCGGCCAGTTCGGGCATTTTTTGGCCCGCTCTGTCCCAGGACTGACTGGACCCTACGCGCCCTATACGTTTTTCGGATTGACTTGACCCTTTTCGGCCGGTTCAGCCGGTTCGGCCCTATTGTCCCGCGCGTGAATGCATAGGCCGGTTCGACCATTTCGCGTCCATTTGTCCCATTCGTCCCTGTAGGGTGACCCTTTGTGCGTGCATGGGAAACATGGTATAGATGTGCACGTGATGGTAGAAAGGTGGGATGTTATTTAAAAGGTACGCGTGAGAAAAAGAAAGAGGTGTTACATGTAAGGATGATGATGCTTTAAAAGAATTACTCAGATTAAAGACCACACAAGGAAGAAGCCACGAAATGTAACACGAGGTAGGCAGAAACAAAATGAGCTACTTGGTATATGGCACATAATAAGAAGTGTTGCAGCATAAGGGAGTATGTGTGAGGATGTTTGCATCCTAGAAGTAGTAGTGCATGAGAAGGTTACGATTTCCGCGTGTGGAAGAAAACATAGTAAAGCACGGAAAAATAAAAAAAACATATTTAAAGCCATAGTATGGTGGTAGGTAAGGAGAAATAAATGTGATAAAATTTGGAAATCTATAAAAGCGGTGCTAGAGAGAGTTCATTTTCACCTTATCTTATGAAGAACTTGAGCGTGTGAAGAGTGAAAATTTGTGCAAATTTGTAAAGAAAATTAAAGAATAAAAGAAACCTAGATTAGAAGGCACACGACCTAGTTGAGAAGCTCCTTCAGGTGGAAGTTTAGAGCTTGGAAAAGGCATGGAAGTTGGTATTAAATGAATTAGGGTTTTCATTCCTTGAGTTAGGGTTTACGGATAAACAGGTACAAATAATGTAAGTTAGGGAAAAAATTTGGTAGAGAAGAATGCGTAGAGCAAGGGGATGATAGAGCAAACACTTTGTGCAGATATCAAGTACCCAGGGCACAAAATTTTTGAGTAAAAAATTACATAGTTGGAAAAATGGCACAAAGAAAGGCATCCACTATTTTGCCTAAGGGAAAAGGAAAGGTCAAAGGAAATAAGATCGAAGTAGAAGACATGCAAGAGGAATGGTACTCAGAAATGCAAGACCCAAAGGATGTGATTATGTGGAAAAAATGGGAGTCTCACTTGAGGAAGTGTTATGTCAGTGATTACAACCATCGCTTAGATGCAAAAAAGTTCAAGATGGAGAATGAAATGATATGAGAAATAGATGAAAATACTCTAGATGGGAAGTTTGTGTATGATTATAAGGTACATAAGGAATTAGAGGGCATGGGAGTGATTCAACTCTATGAGCTACCCTATTTTGGAAAGCTCGAGCACTTTTATTAATGGATAATATCACGAGTCCATGAGGACTACTTCTATTTTGTGAGCATAAGGATGTGCCTCACCACACAACTAATTGGGAGATACATTGGGTTATGAAGTTCAGGTGCTAAGATAAAAATGGATTTGGAGGATGATGTTGGAGTGGAGGCTACTGATGTTGCCTTGAAATATCAGAGTGGGGCTCATGTGATGGATATCGTAAAAGTCAATGACTTGGCTGTAATAATTTTCACACACTCGGTTAGTTGTAAGTTGGGTGCGTCAGAAAGATGGACCCAGGAAAATAAGAGGTGGCTCCATATTGTGCAGAAGATGGCTGATAAGACTACATACAACCTTGCTTCCTTCATTAATTAAGGGATTATTGAAGAAGTACGTGGAGGAGAAAAAATAACTAGGGGTACCATCCTCCTTTTGATCATCTTTTCAGAAATTGGGGCACCCGATAGACTAAGTGACAATATGTGGAAGTATCCCCCAGAGAACAAGTCCCCTGCGAAGCGATTCACCAAGTACACATGCAATGGGATTAATAATTCCTACAAGTTAAGGTTTGATAGATGGTATAGACGAATACGCGAGGCATTCAAACACGAATGACACATTCTAAGGGAAATTCCCTCAGTGTTGGAAGGGAAAATAGAGTTTACAGTATATCAACATTTCTGCGTTGGGAGATTTTACTTGAAGGTTGGTGGAAAGAGCCCTTGGTGCAAACTCCCTTATGATTTTACAAAAAATACTTCCAAGCATCAGTAAACATGTTTTTTGACTTGTGCAAGCTGAAGTTTGATGTGACCAAGGTGGATTTTGATCACCACACATTACATAAGAAGTATGTGTACCCTGGGAAGACATCATATGTAGAGACAATGATATCAGATGATATCAACATCAATTCCATGACACTGACAATAGGAAATGAAGAAGCAACCAATGTATACATTTAATTAAAGCCTAAGTTGGCCAATGGAAAGTATGTTGATGTGGAAGATCTTACACTCCTAACACCACCTAAGGGAAAGAAAATGGTGAGGATAAAAAAGACGTGAGAAATGACCCCTCCCCGTTAAGAAGAAGAAGAAAAGGGTGGTGATGAAGAGGTAGAGGAAGAAGAAGGGTTGACCCTCAACCAAGTTGCAAGGAAAAAGAAACAACAAGAGTGCATGGAGTCTGGGCCAAGTGTGAGTACCTCTGGAGTAACCAAGAAGTCACCAAGGAAGTGATGTCCTAAGAAGAAGACACCAGAGAAGAAGAAACCCCGAGTGGTTCTGAGCGAGGAAACAAAGGACGCAGAGAATTCTGGTGGAGAGGAAAGACCAAAAAGTCCCCCAATAATACATAATGTGGAAAAAAATGAAGAGGAGTGCAATGCACGTTGTTGGTACCCAAAATTAATCTCCTTCACAACTCAAGCAACATCATGGATTTGCACAAGACACTCAGAGGTAGATAAAGTATTTGTATGTCATTTGTAGCTGGGGAGACATCTATCTGACTTGTTAGCACTCAAGATTTGAAGGAGTGGGTAGCACCTCAGAAGGATTTTGATCTAATCCTCACTATTTTAGGTTGTGCCTATCAACCAAGGCAAGAGAACCTATATTGTAACTTTATTTGGTGAAGGAGGTGGAGATATCCTCGTATTTTACATACTGTATGGAAGGGGCCTTGGGAAAACATGATCAATTCTCCATTATTCAAACTCAAAAGAGTTGTCACCACTAAATGATGGAAATGTTTTCAAAACAAGGTTGAGGCTGCTAGAGACATAGTATTATCCTGATTTGTCTTGTGCATTTTTGTAAATGGATTGTATTCTCTTGTTGACACACAATGCAATGCAGGGGTATTATAGGGTAGGATCAGTTATTTTGAATAAATTTTTTTTGGGAGATGTTAAACAAGACCAACTAGAGATTACCAAACTCTTTGAGGACCTTTGCAAGAAATTTGTAACACCTAAATAGCAGAAATGATTCAAAAGGTTTGAAATACTCCTTTAACCAGGATATGTGCACAAATGGAGGCCTAGATCTACACTCTTCCACACAACCTTTGATTACCTGCCACAATATCTTAAATCAAAATACCAACAAAGTATCCAGAATCCCTATCTTATCATGACCTAAGGATCTCAAGATTCAAGGATAGTTAAATGATTTTAAATCTGTTTATCTTTTATCGGATGAAAGCTCTTCTAAATATAAGATTGCAGATGCCATCAAACCATCAACAAGAAATGAGACCATGTATGATCAAGAGAGATCCCAAACATAAGATTGCAACATGAGCAAGAAACACAATTTGAAATCATTTTGAAACATAAGCATATACAAATTTTGCCAAGAGATAACACCAAATAATCCAAAATTTGATTGAATACATCAGTAGGGGAATGTTATGAAAAAAATATCAGAGCTTGTTGATGGATTTACAACTGAAACCAGCTCAACATGATGAAATATGATACAAGAGAGAATTAAAAAATGGTTCTCAAGCGGTTTTCTCCAGAGAAATGGATTTCTTTCAGTCTTTTCCTTGAAAATTCTACGTCCTTTTTCTCCTCCTCTCTCAAATTCTCCAAAAATATGATACATACTCTATACCAGCTTGGAGTCTTTCTTCCCAAGAAAATAATATGCTTATAGGACCAAAATTGTTATAAAAACTTCATGATTTCATGAAAATGACATCAAACTGGAAAAAAGCTAGCAGGTTGCCAGGGATGCATAAAATTTTTAAATTATTACACAAATTTAGATCCTTATCCATCCCAGGGTCACATTTTTATCATTCAGGCATGCCAACATGTTTTATCAATCATTTTTCACCTTTTTACCTTTTCAATTTTTACCTCTGCAACTTCCATATCTGACTTTTACATTTTTTATCGGGCCTGAGCAAAAAATGTATCAAAAACATCATAGATCACCGAATTAGGTCACGAAAATGGTGCCATTGCACTCAAAAGGCCGAGATGATACCAAATCATATAAGGTTCCAAGAAATTTGATGAAGAAAACACGATTCCAAGATTCTTGGAGCTCCCATGGTGGCCAAAAGGGTGAATCCACAGTAACCATCAATTTTGGATAACTTTAAATACCAGCCCTCCACGTGGAGGATGAGATCCTCGTATACTCCTCTTTTGACCTTTGGATAAGGTGGAACACGTGTCCAAAAACCATTGGATTAGGCCCACACCTTTAAAAACGCATCTACGACCCTTTTTGAACCTTGGACAATTTTTTAACATTTCTCCACATGCCTCCTAGGCCTGCCACGTGTCCAAAGGTGGAACCCTTGAAAACACAGATCGATTCTATTAATTTTGCCATTTTTTAGATTTTGGAAAAAAATTACAATTTTCTCCGCGAGCCCGCACCCCGTTTTTCTTCTTTGCCACGTGTCTTCTCCCTATTCGTTGCGAGACCAAGCATCCTATTTTGCCTTTAAACCTCCCTGCCAAAATTGCAAAGTTTCAAAACTCTCCTCAAGCTTGCACTCTCCATTTCACTCCTTTGAAAAGTGCCACGTGTCCTCCACGGATTGGCTGTGGAGGCACACCTTTAATTTTAACTTTAGCTCCATTTGCCAAAATTTGTAAAATTTCCAAAAGTTTCTCCGAGGCTCGAACCTCTGCCCCCTCATACAAATTTTTCCCATGCGGCAAGGTGGACCAAACTTTACTTTTGAGATTTTGCCTCCAAAGGCAAAAATCTCAAATTCTCCCCAAGCCCCGCTTCTCCATTTTACCTTTTGGGACATGTGTTGGCCTTGGATTGGAGCGAAAAAACATTCAAAAAATTTTCCTTTGGCCCCCTTGCTTGATTTTTTGCATTTTTGGACACATGTCCACTTCTCATTGGTCGCGGACCTTTAGGTAAAAAAATTAACTTTAAAATTTTGAAGTTAAAAAATTCAAATGCACCAAAACCTCTGCTCCCTTATATCGACTTCTTCTAAACACGTGTCCACCTGTGATTAGGCGAGGGATTTCGGGTCAAAAATTTACTTTGAAAATTTTGCAAAGTAAAAGCCAAATTTCTCAAGGACAACCCGCCACCCACCAATCCTCCAGCCAATCATATCATGCCACGTATGCACTTTACTGTAGAAGGCGGAGCCATGGATCAATTTTTTCCCTTTTGCCAAAATTTCAAAATGACAAGTTAGAAACATTTTCTACATATCCCCGGCCAATAGGAACCTGCCACGTTTCCAATACATTGTGATGATGAATTTGACGGGCAGATGACACCCGTATGACCGTCAAAACGTCAAAAATTCACAGGATGCCCTAGAAATCAAAATTTTCGACAAGGAAGGCAATTTTTTATAATTTTAAACCAACTGAATCATTTTTGACATTTCTTTCAACCTTGGGATTGGGAAATTAATTGCAAACACTTCAGATTCGATCAATTTTGAGTTTTTACATGATTTGACAAAGGAAAAATGACACAGCCCGACCATTTGAAAAAGCTAGGGCATAAAAAGGGGGGGAACTTAGATTGTTGTTTCAAATTAGGGCAATACAATAATATCTTGGGCATCTTTGAAGCATTCAATTGGGGAATATGAACTGCAGACCACAAAATGAAAAAATAAAACGTTTGTGAGCAGATTTGGGCATGGAACAATAGGGCATATTATGCAAACTGAGAATTAGCACCAATATGCGTGAAGAAGAAAGGCCAAGAAGAATGATGAGAGAGGGTTAGGGAATAATGAGGAGGAATAAGGTCATGGTGAGCCCTTCATAAAAAGAATAGGTGTAAATAGGGAAGTTGAAGAAGAGCGTGATGTCGAGTGCAAGGAAGAGGAAGAGAAAAATAAGGACATAATTACATGAGAGGAGACATGCACGGGGGAAGTGAGTGATGTGCTTCACTATATTGCACATGAGGTACCAAGGGGACCTCAAAGTAAGCAAAGAAGAAGATAATACACCCCATAAGGATCTCTGTTATAATATACTGATGATCTTACAAATGTCCTATGAGTGCAATATCAGAGTTTGATGGCTGTAAAAGATATCTTCCATTGGTCATTATTTGACAAAAATGAGGTCCTACCACGCACAAAAAAGATTCTCTCTTGGGTATATCTGTTTAACAAGATTTTTGCACTTCCTATTTCAGATTAGTGAAAATCAGATGAGAAATTAAGAAACCTTAAATTATGGGAGGGTTTAGTGAACCTCCTGATGTGGATGGTGATAAAATGGTACTTGTGTGCAAGAAATGATTGTCCTCTCTACGACCCTTCAACCTGCATAATAATGAAAACTCATACATGAAAAATATTAGTAAGATATATGGTGGGCTTCTTGACGAAGTCGGTTCTGGGAAGTGAAAGCTTCCTAGAAAGAATGTCAGCCCACACATTAATAATAAAAGGATAATCAATGATAGATAGAGATATACTAGTAAAATAAATCTAAAATAGTAATATGATAAACAGAGATGAACTGAAATGATAACTTATAATACAAATGCTAACGAAAATATGAACAAACTAGAGTGGGTTAGCAGTGACCCAAAAGGAGACAATACGGTTAATAGCAGCCAGAGTACAACTAATCCAAGATGGCAGAATGCTACGAGCCTTGCTGCATATCCTCAACAAGGAGAAATAGAAAGAATGCAAGGAAATTGGATGGCTAGGGGAATCACAAGGACATTAGGATGATATTAGTGGAATAAGAATGTCAGAATTTTGCTATGATTTCTATATTGTTCAAAAGAGGGGGGAGGCTCTTATTCATAGCCTAAGGATGAGATTAATTTGGGAAATCATGAGTTAGAAAAGTTACCCTGATTAGGTGAGTGGGGATTAGATTTGAATATTAAATTCATAGGTGGATTAATTATGGATTATCTTTGAATATTAAATTCATAAGTGGATTTAATATGGATTATTTTTGCATTTTAAATTTATTAGTGGATTTAGTATGGATTACTTTGGAATATTAAATTCATAAATGGATTGAATATGGATTAAATTTGAATTTTAAATTCATTAGTGGATTGAATATGGATTATTTTGGAATATTAATTTCCTTAGTGGATTGAATATGAATATTAAATTCATAAATGGATTTGAATATGAATATTAAATTCATAAATGGATTTGTAATGCATTAGATTTGAATATTAAATTCATAGGTGGAATGAAATGGATTAGATTTGAATATTAAACTCATAAGTTGATTTAAAAGGGATTAATTAATCAATTAATATTGATTAATTGGATATGTATTTTTGGTGGGAAATGGAATTAATTAAATTTAGGAGGGAAAAGGAATTCAAATGGGCAAGCCTATTGAAAGAGAGAAAATGTGGGGTGGAGGGGAGGAACGATACTAAAAATTGGTGTCTACATTTGGCCCTTTTTGATGAGTGGTTTGCATTGGGCAAGCCACGATACAAAAATGAGAAAGTAATAAAAAGATGATTTATTGGGTGTTCCCCCTCAAACTTGGTATTAATGACATTAAGGATGTCAATCACAAGTTTGGAAGAGATTGATGAATAAGGATGAGAAGAGAAGATGAAGGGATAAGATATCCTAGACAAGGATAAACAAAAAAGGAAAATATGGCAGTGATTATGATATCATGTTAGTAGGGAATAAAGGACAGTCTCAATGGAGATGATGGAAATGTCCTACAAATCTATGAGTGGTAAAAAATCACTACTATATGGATGTGCAAGCCATGTGACTAATTAGTCAAAGGTGAACATCACACAAATGTGCAAACAAATGTGAATGAATGTCTAGACAAGGGTTTGATAAGTTAGAGGGAAAAAAAGAGGATGCAATATCCTTCATACATGAGGAATCAAACAAATATGTGCTCGAGTACTATGAAAGTAGCATCCTTTCAAATAAAGCAAACATAATGGGTGAATATGCCCAAGCAAAGGGATTTATGGTTTTGAAGAGATTTTTCTTAATGAAGGTGTTCCTTTGATAAGAAATTATTAGACAAAGAAAAGAGAAACCATTCGTTTTGCTCATGTGAATGGGGGAAGAATTCAATGTATTTTGGCTAAGTAAAAAGTAGAGGAGACATTGTTTAAGAGTAGCAGGTGGTAGGTGATGACTGTTATGGTATCATCCAAGACCAAAAATTCCCTGGAAAGATGTGATTATGGATAGATGTGATGATTCCCCCTTGAGAGGGTTGATGAGAATGGAAGAAATGACATATCTCTCAAAAATAGGAGAGGTCAACATAACGAAGAGGAGGACGAGAAGGGGGTGTAAGAGAATGGAGAAGTTATGGTCTACAAATGGGGAGAGATTTTAATCGACCTTGAGTGTTAAGTGTGAATTTTTGTTGAAGCACATAAAAAGGAATGGACATGAGTGGTGGCTGATTATGGGTAGGTGGAAAATGAGGAAAAAATCGGAGGTGAAGAAGACAAAGGTATGAAACAGGGCGTATGGAGACGGAGGAGAAAAAAGAGGAATGAAAGAGGTGAAAGAGAATAATAGATAAGAATGATAGGGTGAAGAAGGGAATGATGAAGGAAAAATAAGAATAAGATGAGATGAGATGAGAAAAGATAACAAAGTAAAGGGTGAAATTATGAAAAAGGGAAAGAGAGGTGCAAAATGAAGGTGAAATTATGAAAAGATACAATGAAGATGGATGGATGAGATAAAGGGAGAGTAGGATGGAAAAATAAAGGAGATGAGGAAGATGAAGAATTTAAAGAAGACTAAAGAGATGATAGAACAAAGAAAAGAAAGAAACTGGGAGGGACGAGGAAGAAAGGAAGAGAAATTGGTACTGACCACATGGAGATGCATGTGGATGAGAAAGGGGTAAAAAAGATTGGACATCAAGGAAGAGGCATGGTAATGATGGGGAAGTAAGGAGAAAGAACAAGGGAAATAATGGAAGAAGATGTAAAGAAAGAGAGAGACAAGAATGAAAAGAAAAAAAAGGAAATGGACAAAAGCATTGGTATATTATGGGTAAAGAAAATTCAGAGGTGAAGAAGACAAGGGTATGAAATAGAGAGGATGTGGTGGGGGAGGAGAAAAAGGAATGAAAGAGGTCAAAGAGAATATTAGAGAAGGATGATAATGGAAGAAAGGATTGAGGAAGGATGAACAAGAAGAAGACAAGATGAGAAGAGAGAACATGATAGAGTAAAGGGTGAAAGCAAAAAAATGAGAGAGATGTGCAATATGAAGGTAGTGGAATAGAAAAGATACAATGAAGATATATGGATGAGATGAAGGGAGAGAAATGGAAGAATGGAGGAGATGAGGAAGATGAAGGGAGAGTAATGATGGAAGAATGAAGGAGATGATGAATATGAAGGGAGAGAAACAATGGAAAAATAGAGGATATGAGGAAGATGAAGGGAGAGTAATGATGGAAGAATGGAGGAAATGATGAAGATGAAGGGAGAGAAATGACGAGGAAGATGAAGAATTTATAGAAGACGAAAGAGATGATAGAAAGGGGAAAAGAAAGAAACTATAAAAGTAGGAGGTGAAGAAGACAAGGGTATGATGGAGATGGAAGAGAATAACAAAGAAGGATGATAGGAGAAGAGGATGAGGATGAATGACCAAGAAGGAGAAGATGAGATGAGAAAAGATGATAGAGTAAAGGGTGAAATTAGGAAAAAGGAGAGAGAAGTCCAAAATGAAGGTAGTGGAATAGAAAAGATATAGTGAAGGAGGTGAAAAAGATGAATCGAGAGAAATGATGGAAAAATGGAGGAAAGGAGGAAGATGAAGAAGTTAAAGAAGACAAAAGAGATGATAGAACAAAGAAAATAAAGAAATTATAGTAGAGATTAGGAAGGTGTGGAGAAGATCAGAGAAAAGAAGGGGAGGGGAATATGGTACAGACCGCATGAAAATGTATGTGGAATATGGAAGGATAAAAAAAATGGGATATCAAGGAAGAAATAGGGTAACAATAGGGAAGTAAGAAGGAGGCATGAGGAAAAAAGGGAAGAAGATGTAAAGAAAGAGAGAGACAAGAATGAATATTTGGTAGGAGAAGAGGAAAGTAGAGAAGATGATGTAGAAGGAAGGGAATGAAAAATGGAGATATGATGTGGAGAGTGGGTAGCATCAGAAAAGTAGTGAGGAGAAAGAGAGAAGGAATGACATGGAGTGGAAGAGATGTAAAAATGAATGAGATGAGAATAAGCGGGTTACATGATGAAGACAATAAAGATATTAAAAAGGGTAAAGGGAAGATGGAGAGGTGGTGAAGAAGTGACAAGAAAAGGTGGAGGTGGAGACAAGGAAGGGGAGGAAAGAGAGAATTGATGATGGAGGAGGAAATTTCGGTCAAAGAACGTTAGGGGAAGACCAACAATAATTATTGTTGGTCAAGGATGAGATGAAAAGTGAAGAACGTTAAAAATGGAATGGAGAGTGGAAGAGGCAATGCCAAAAAAGGGATGTTAGGGGAAGACCAACAATAATTATTATTGGTGCAAGATGGGGGAAGGAGTGGAAAATAAACAGAGAAAGACGAAGAGACTGAGAAAGGAAGTGAAGAATGATGCAGAATGATTTTTAGGGGTCGACCGATAATAATTATTAGCATGGAAACTGAAGATGATCATGAAAACAATTTAGGGGGAGACCAACAACAATGGTGGTTAGACATGAGAGTGGATATGTGGGAGAATTTGAGAATATGGAGTGGAAAGAGTAAAGAAAGGAGGAATGCTAATTTGTGAAAAGCTAAGGGCAAGGAGAGGATGCATAGGATGAGGATGAACGAGGTGAAGGTGAAGAAACAAGACATGAAAAGAATTGTATGAAGCGATATGAAGGATGATGTATCAAGAGGGTGAAAATGGGGGAAAGGAGTACAATTATAAGGTGGAGATGGTGGACGTACTCTATGATTTGATAGGTTGAGAAATGGTAATCGTAGGAGAAAAAATTGGCTGGAAAGGGAGACCAGGAGGAAGGAACGGTCAACAGAGGGAATTTTGAGTGAGAAGAAGGTGTGAGTCTAGAATGATAGGTTTACTATAAGTAAGATTGCCATTCTGCATGAATAGTTAAGTAAAATCACCAAGCTAGAGATGAAAATACATAGAGTGGTGGAAGGGGATACAAATGGTGAGAAGGGTGATGTGAGGATAAGTGGTAGGTGAATAAAAGTGATGAGGAAGGATGGACGAATAAAGGACAAGTTGACCATGGTGGAGGATGAGGAGTTACAGGATAAGGAATTCTTCCTGAGAAAGATCCTTAAGTAGGATTCACAAAACGGAATGGAGAGTGGAAGAGGCAATGCCAAAAAAGGGATGTTAGGAGAAGACCAACAATAATTATTATTGGTGCAAGATGGGGGAAGGAGTGGAAAATAAACAGAGAAAGACGAAGAGACTGAGAAAGGAAGTGAAGAATGATGCAGAATGATTTTTAGGGGTCGACCGATAATAATTATTAGCATGGAAACTGAAGATGATCATGAAAACAATTTAGGGGGAGACCAACAACAATGGTGGTTAGACATGAGAGTGGATATGTGGGAGAATTCGAGAATATGGAGTGGAAAGAGTAAAGGAAGGAGGAATGCTAATTTGTGAAAAGCTAAGGGCAAGGAGAGGATGGCATAGATTGAGGATGAACCGAGGTGAAGGTGAAGAAACAAGACATGAAAAGAATTGTATGAAGCGATATGAAGGATGATGTATCAAGAGGGTGAAAATGGGGGAAAGGAGTACAATCATAAGGTGGAGATGGTGGACGTACTCTATGATTTGATAGGTTGAGAAAGGGTAATTATAGGAGAAAAAATTGGCTGGCAAGGGAGACCAGGAGGAAGGAACGGTCAACAGAGGGAATTTTGAGTGAGAAGAAGGCGCAGTCTAGAATGATAGGTTTACTATAAGTAAGATTGCCATTCTGCATGAATAGTTAAGTAAAATCACCAAGCTAGAGATGAAAAGACATAGAGTGGTGGAAGGGGATACAAATGGTGAGAAGGGTGATGTGAGGATAAGTGGTAGGTGAATAAAAGTGATGAGGAAGGATGGACGAATAAAGGACAAGTTGACCATGGTGGAGGATGAGGAGTTACAGGATAAGGAATTCTTCCTGAGAAAGATCCTTAAGTAGGATTCACAAAATGCAATGGTGATGAAGTAGAATTCCCAAAATGGAAGATGTATTATGAATGATGTTAATAGATGTTAACAGAATCATGGAATTATGGATGATGTTAATATATGTTATCCTTAAAAGTAAACATATGGATATCGATGGCATGGTTTGAAATTGGATATGCAAGGATGTGACTTCGATAAAAAGTGACCGTAACAAGATAAACAACACATAATCGTAGCAAAGAGCGTATAAGGAAACCATTCTTTGAATAGGATTGGAGGTAAACGATAAATGGAACCACTCAAGGCAATGCACTTGTAGCCAATAAAAAATGTTAACACATAACCATCGATAGTTAGTTATTTCAAGGATCATGTAGAGAAGGTGGAGAGTGGACTCATAAACCTAAAGTATACATGTCAAAGGAGTGTAAATGTGACTTGTACATGGGAAAATATGATCTCCATAGGTGGCTTTCCCTAGGTCTATCCCCCATCTCTAGGTGAGGGGAAATGCAAACTGATCAATGTGGGAAGTTTGCTATGGATGAGAAAGCTGATTGATGCAGGAAGCTTTCTTTGGATGCTTATTTTGGATTTTTTTATGATTTTTCTTTATGAGATAGAGGGATGATCAATGCAGGAATCCTTAACTACCATGATATATAAGGAATAACCATCCTTCGGGGGAGTGGTCTACTTTTTTCTTTCTTTTTCATTTTTTTCATTTTTTTCATTTTTTAAATGGCAGGGGTAATACATGCATGATAGCTATCCTTCAAGGGATGAATATACCTTATGTCATTTCATGTTCTTAGGAACAACTGTCCTTCAAGGGATAAATCTATTTACTTTTTAATTTTGGTACATAGAATTTTGGCATGGGGAAGAGTTGGAGATATTCAAGTAAACCACTTAAAAGGGGACAATAAATGTACAAGTGACACCTATAGACCCTTAGTGTCATTCTAATAGGTAAATAAGAGGGTGATGGATGTAATGATCATGGAGTTATCACCAAAAGGAAGAACCTATCCATAAGGAATATGCTATGAGTAGAGATGTGGTTCCCATATTCAACTAGGAAGGACTAGGAAGGTGATGATAGACCACATAATTCTAGATCATTACATGAAGAGATGGATGTGGCTAATGATGGATGGATAATCATGGAGATAACTAAGTTCACATTGGTAAGTATTCTAATAGTAGAATGACCACAAGAGCAAGGAATTAAGAGGTTCTATTTTTGGTTTACCATTGAGGGAAGCCAAACAATATGGTCTAGACCTATACTTATGTGTGATAATGTAAGGTCCAATCTAGATGGGAGAAAAATTTTCACGTTGGCTTCTTTCTAGAGTAGTGACGTTTTGATTTTCTTTAAGGACAAGGTTACCGATATTAAAGTTGTGTTCCTTGATATGTTTTTTGTAAGAACATTTGATGTGCTCTTAATAGACTTGGTGATGTTCAAGAGCGAGAAGGCGACGTTCATATAACAATTGAGTTGTGTTAAATGCTCTTGGTGATAATCTTCATCAGAGATGAAGTTGCGAAGAGAAAATTAGAAGGAGGGAATTTGGTATTTAAGAGGAAGAACAACTTCGCAAGCATAAATAAGAGAGAAGGGAGTAGCACCCATAGTGGTATGAATGGTAGTCCTATAATCCCAAAGAGTGAATGGAAGATGAAGATGCCAATTGTGACCTGATTTATCAATAATCTTAGTAAGGATGTTGTGAAGAGTTTTATTAGTTTCTTCGGCTTGATCGCTAGCTTGAGGATAGTAAGGAGAGAAGAAGCTAAGATTGATATTGAATGAGTCACAAAGCTTCTTGACATATTTGTTTTTTAAGTACTTTCCATTGTCCATGATGATTTTATGAGGGACACCGAAGTGGAAAATGATATGATGATAGATGGAGTTAACGATTTGATTAGATTTGGTTGAGGTGAGTGGAATTAATTCCACCCACTTAGTGAAATACTCAGTCATGGTGATGATAGAATGACGACGTTGTGAAGAATGAGGATTGATGGTCCCGATGAGATCAAGGCCCCATTGTGATAAGGGCCAAAGGTCTTGAGATGGTTGTAAGGCCTGGCTAGGAATGTAGACAAGATTGGAATTCTGCTGACACTTGACACATTTCTTAATGTATTCACAACAGCTCTGATTGAGTGAAGGCCAATAATAAGCAAGGTGAAGAACGTACTTTGCGATAGCTAAGCCACTAAAGTTTCCACCAAAAATGCCGTCATGGAAAACTTGTATAACACGAATAGATTCATGGGATTTAACGCATCAAAGGAGAATAACATTGAACCCATGTTTATAGAGGATGTCACCAAGAATGACATAGAGGTTAGCATGTTGAATAAATGACCTCATACCATTCTTAGATAGGTCAAAGGGAATGGTGGATTTAGATAGATAATCAAATGTTTGAGAGTACCAAAGATCTGATGTGCTAGAATAAAAAAGATTGACCATAGGTAACTCATGAATGTGAGATGCTTAATCATGATGACGAACAAAAATATAAAATTTGGATTCATTTGTTATCCATGGGATGAGAGATTCAAGAGATGCCATCATCTTAGTGAAACGATTGGATGACTGAGGGATGACTTGGATAGTGTAAGAATAAAAAACACCAAGGAGAAAGATGACAATGTCCTTATATTTATGAAGAATATCATTTTTACATTGATACTCTGTAGTCATTTTTACCCCCATCACAAAGGAAAGAAATCCCATGCGCGTCGGCCTATCACCCAGTGGGTGTTGGGCACTCACCCGAGGCACGCGTGGGTGCCGAGTCTCTCTTTTATGTGAGTTTAGTGGGAAACATCATCTATGATCTGAGTTTAAGAGATTTGAAAGGAAATAATACATACAAGCACCATAGAGCTCAGAATGGCTTCTAGATCCTTGCATTCATTCCAGACATAAAGTGCTTAACAGATTATAGAACTTACACCAAAACAGAAAGGAAGTCGTACAAGCATTCATACTTAGTTCATAAACATAAATGAAAAATAACTATGAAGAAGGATGTATGCATTAGAACCATTAATGCTCATATTCATATAAACTGGTAACCTCATTACATTCATTAGGCCCATTACAGAATGTCACAGAAAGGTAGACCGTAGTCATGCATTATAACTGGATTCATACAACTAGGCCCTCAAAAGAAAATTTATAATTACCAAACCCTTGATACATCCTTTCCTACCCTTATTTACCCAAGCTAATAGAGTCCTTGCAGTATTTCTACAGAGCTCTACCCTCCATCTATATCTCTATCCTCTTTTTACTTCTACAGGCACTTGTATATATAGCCTTTTTGAACTGCCAACTCATTCTTCTACGGCCTCAGATCTATCGCCAAGTGTTTGAATGTGGTCCTCCATGAGTGCATGCTCCTCTAGGCCTGAGCTCACCACTCCTTTCCATGATGTCCTTCTAGAAGCTTCTAACATAGGGCATATTCCTTCCTGGGCCAACCTGTCGCCAGGCTGGCACCTTATCCACTCTGCATGCACAGTCGGGTCACGCTTTTCTTGTATCCTACCCAAAATGCCCAATATGGCTAAGTCCTGAAACCTTGGCTTTGTCCACACGCATGCATGCCATGGGTTTCCTTAAACCCTTCCCTAGACACCTTCTCCTTGCACGCATTTCTTTAACTAGGCCTTGTGCACCTATGCGCCTTTTTGCACTTAGCCAATATTTCAGGGGCCCAACATCACCCCACACTACACCTGTTCTCCATCTGTGGGAACACTTCTTAAATGGATAAGGAATCATAGTAGACTTACGCCTTGGAAAAAGAATAAGGGGATGAAGAATTTGGGAAAGAAGAAAGAATGGGAAAGTGATGGCATTACTACAATAAGCTAGGGAAATCTTTTTGCAAGTCGGCCTCCAACTTGTTCCAGGCATCGACTTCATTATGTGCTCTCTGGAAAAGATCACCTACTAAGGTGCTCACTTGATCAAAACCTAGCCCATCCCCTTGTGTGCTCATGGTTTCAATAATCTTCTCTAACTCCTTGCCTATATCCTCCAGCGCATCCATCCTTCATGTAATCTGTGGGTATAGTTCCTTCAACCAGTTTTTGATTGAACCCATTAAGGTTTCAATGGCCTCAGATTTATTTTCGACCTCAGCTAGGATCTTTTCTCACTCTGCTCTATTCCCCTTGTTCTTCTCCTAGAACTCTTTAAGTTCCGCTTCATCATTGGCGACCAGCATGCTCGCCACTTTGTCTCTATCTGCGCAGTTTTCGTACGCGGCCTCAGCATTCTGGGAGGAAATCTTTACATCAGCAAGGACCTTGTTGTATTCAGCTATGAGTGCCATGAATTTCAATTTATCCTCCTTTTCTAAGCACACAGCCACTTCTTCTACAGACTCCAAAGCTAGTGGCTGCCTCTCCATGGTGAGGGTTCTTGTTAAGTCCTCTAGGCATTCTAGGGAAGATGCATACTTCTGCATGGGAGGTGCTAGGTCTGGATGCTTCAACACTATGGCATCTGTAATGGACTCCACCTTTTTGTATACTTCATGTACTCTAGCCTTCTCGTCCCTTAACTCACACTACCACTGGGTGCTGATCATATTTTCTTGACTTAGCTCCTTTGTCCTCGCAGCTAGCTCTTCCTCTTTCTTCTTCAGTTCATCCTCCATATCTTTGATTCTATCATTCTACCCAAAGAGTCTAGCTTCAACTCAATGGAGACCTTGTTGAGCACATTGCACAGTTGTTCATCTGAGAGCTACTGAGCATTCACCAATGGGTTGTCTCCTTTTGATTCTGGCAATGTTATTATTGCCCCGTGGCTTACTTCAAATTATGGCTCATCAAGATGGGACTCAAATGCCCATGAGAGCATCTTCCTTTTCCATGGGTATGTAGCCTCCTTATCAAAAGATGACATTTCCATGAGCTCCTCTGCTAGAATCGTGCTTTGGAACCATGCATGCAACACTTTGTTGGGGTCATCAATATAACCCATCCCTGGCCTCTCCTCCTCTACATGCTTTCCTCCCATGTGCATGCCCTTAGGAATAACTACAGTTAAAGTGGGGCCTCCAGTGCTGCCATGGTCCTTTTCCATGCTCTCTTCCTTATCCTTATTCATCACCAATTCAGCGCTGTGTTCCAACCCCTCTTCCACCAAGGTCTCAATGATCTTCGTTGTTTCTCTTTCTACCTTATTTATCTGTTCCTGCATAAGGCTTGGAGCCTTCTGCTTCTGTGTGCGCCAACCTCCTCACTTCTTCCCATGTCCTGGGTGCCTTCCCCCTCCTGACTACCCTTGCGCCGCATGAAAAGGAACCCCTGTTCTTCTTCTCTACCCTCTTCTTCTAAATCATGCACGTTGAAGATAGGTGGCTCTTGATCTCTTCTAGGATCATCTTCTTCACTATCATCTTCTTCATCGTCATCATCCTTTTCACCTATGTATCTCTCCAAACTCTCAGTTTCTTCCAAGGTAGTCTCCTCTTCTATCCTCTACTTCTTCCTAACTAGGGATTCTGGTGTAGGTGACTCTGTCTCTTCTTCTTCCAATGACTCCTTATCTAACAGCTTCTCTAGCTCTAAAGTCTTCTCTTTGACTATGGACTTTTTCTTGTGCGTAAGTACATACTTGTTCTAGTGCTTGTCCCAGGGGTACCTATTGCCTGTGTATCCACTACACTTGGTACTTTCTTCTCAGGTTATTTTTCCTCTTGTCTAGGCACAGGTATTTTCCTACCTAGTTGGGTCCTCAGGTATGGACATCTCATTCTCCAGATACACTGCCCTTCTCAAATTTGGGTCTTATGTGGAGGTATACTCGTGCCATGGATCCTCCTGCAATGGGAAAAGTCATGGGTCTCACCATTTGGACCTCATGCAACACATACTTCTCCACGTACATGTGCTTGTTGGGGTAGACCAACCCTTTGCACATTTCTCTGTGGTCCTGGTCTAGATTACCAAGGTCCAACTTCAACTTCTTGGATTCTTTGAACCTGTTCACTCCCACTTGGAAGTGTTGAGTTGTGAAGGAAAAAGGGAGCTTGCACCATGGGCTCCATGTCTCATCTATCAGTTTAAATCTTCCCAGGTAGAAATTTTGGTACACTACAAACTCAGCTTCTCCCTTGGTGGTCACTGGTAGTTGTTCATAGGGATCCTCCATTCTACCCCGAACATGTTCCTCAGGTGCATATACCACTTCTCCATGCGCGCCTTGTGCACATTTTCATACTATCACAGGTGTACTTCTCAAATCTCTTTGTAGGTGAAGGGTCTTCAGATAGGGTACTCCCACACATGAATTTGTCTACTGCATCACTCCAATCTCTAAAAACACAATGGTTAGTAGGACATTACCAAAAAGGATTTTATCACCTTCCTTTGTATTACTAAAAATCTCATCTACGATGAATACAAACAAGTTGTAGATGTTGCCCTCCTAAATCCTCCTATAAACATTTAACCAGGCCTTATTTACCTGGGTCCATCTCTCCTAGCCATTTAACTTTGTCACAAGGTGCATGCTGCCATCTTCATCACCGGGTCCTTGATGTCCATGATATCAAAGTACCTTGACCCCTTTTTGTATGCATAAGCAGCGACAATTTCCTTAATTGCCTCCTTGTCACTTAGGTCATCCTCCAAACTATCTCCTTCACAGATGAGGCCTGTGAAATGTGAAATAAGCTGAGGGGTAATGCACATCTTGTGCCCTGTGAAGTGAAAGTAATCTTCATGCACATGTGACATCAACCATTGATATAGATGCTTAGGCTTCCCGAAGTAGGGCAACTCAAAGAGTTGCAATAATCCTGTACTTCTCCAACTTGACTTTTACATCATCATTATAGATGGGAAAACCCTCTGGTGTCCTTTTATTTTTTGGCACACTAACTCCAATGTCATTTCCTTCTTGATTGTGCTCATTTGATGATTGTAATCATTTACTGACATACTTCTTAAATGGGACTCCCACTCCTTCCCCAGCAACACTCCATCTGGGTACTGCATTTCTGCATACCACTCTTCATTTGTACTTGACAAGGTTTTATTGTTGCTTTCCCTTTCCCTTTCCCTTCTTAGGTGTGCCAACTGGTTTCTTGGGTGCCATTGTCTAGGTCCTCTTATCACTTCAATCACTTCTTGTTACTCTGCTCTTCCACTCCATCCAACCTTAGATCTCAAACTTGTGAAGAAAACCCCTTAAACCCGTGCCCTAGTTCTTCAAACCCTAACTGGGATAATTCCTTCACAAGACGGTGCCTTCTCACAACTTCTCTTACGCCCGTGAAATCCCTTCCTTCTGGTTTGTAAATCCAAACTAGTTACTCACGCTCAAACTCTTCAAATTTTTCTTCACATGGATCAGTTCTGGAAGCCCTAGTTTGCAAAGATGCAAAATCTCTTCTTTCTCTTTATACAAAAAGTGAATAATGAAATTCCCGAACCTCTATTTATAGTTTTTCCCATTTTAAAAATTAAATGCTACTTCACCTATCACCTTACTTTTAACACTTAAAGTGGATTTTTCAAACAAATCCCAACTTTTGTGCCCTAACTCACAGAAAATGCCCCGAACCCTGCTCACGTGCACAACCTAATCTCCAACCTTCTGGTGTGCAACCAATCCATCTTGACAGGAGACTCTTGCATGCACATGTACCCACACCAAAGGCACTTCTTCTGTCATGATTTTTTCTCTCACCTACCTCGTGTTGTTTATGCGCTTCTTCCTTCTTGTATGTGGGATCTGAAAGTAGCCTTATCCTGACACCAACCATCCTTTTCCACCTTTTCTTTCATGAATCTCTTTCAACAGGGCCATTCAACCAGGCTTTCCAATCCAATCCTCCTTGGCACTTTACCCACGCTTTCCTTCACATCACTCCACCCCACACTAAACTGATGTGTGGTCCCTCTGTACATTCAAAAACTAAAAAGTAACAAGGTTACTGGAGCCCAAGGCATAAAAAAAAACAACAATGCAAAAGGGAAATATAAGAAATGAAATGCATAAAGGAAATTATAAATTATCTGGAAAAACTACCTTATTTACAAACACCAAGAATCCTTATTTATAGTAGGGCTTTAGTCTACCCCCATTGAAATGTCCAGACAATTTCATTCCATCCAGCACTTGTAACTGGCATTTCCCAAATCAAGGATGTACGAGATTGTGTAGGGACCCAAACAATAGACTTTCAACTTCCCAGGATGGCGTAGAAACTTAGAATCATATAGTAAGACCATCTGCCCAACCTCAAATTTCTTGTTCCTAATGTGGCGATAATGCCATCTTTTTACTTTACTTTTTTTGCTGTTTGGCTCCACTTGACAAGTGATCATCTTTCATCCAGCTTCATCAATTCATCAATTATATCTTCTAGCACTTGCTCATTAGCCAACCCTCTTGCGTGTTATTCATAGAGAAGGTATCATGAACTCAACTGACATAATAGTTTCTGCACTAAAAACCAATTGAAACAGTGTGGCTTTGTTCATCCTTCTATAAGTTGTCCTATAAGCCCATAATACAAAATACCTTGTCATCCCAATCTTGTCTTTCGACATCACAAATTTTTGTTAGGGTATGACTCATTATTTTGTTAAATGCTTCACACGGTTCCATTTGCTTGTGGGTGATAAGGTATAGTCTTGTGATGAGCCACCATGAACTCTGCTAATAGGATCCTCATGGTCTCATTTAAGAAATGTGTACTCCCATCACTGGTTAAACTTAAAGGGCATCCATACCTTGTGATAATATTTTCCCATAAAAATATTGTTGTTGTAGCTGTGGCAGTCTTTAGTTGGGGCTGCCTCTGCCCACCTTGTCAAATAGTCTTCTGCAAGTGATTACGTAGCGTGATCCTTTCCTACACATTACTGGTGCAATAGGGTCCTACAAATTCTATTGCCCATTTCTCAAAAGGTTCAGCGCTAGGGATAGGGTGGAAAGGCATTTCATCTCTTCTTCCTAGCTTGCCAACGCACTGACAGTGGTCACACGCTTTACAATAGTCCTTACAATCCTTATATAGAGTTTCCCACCACAATCCTACCATTAATATTTTACGTGCGGTGGCGTCACCTGCATAATGTCCACCTGCACTTCCTCCGTGTGCTTCCTCTATGATGGCAAGGTGCTCATGCTCTAGTACACACCTATGTAAAACTTCATCATGCCCTAATTTGTATAAGTCCCCACTGATCAACATGTAGGGCGTCTCTCATATGGCTAGTTACTTTTTCTCTAATGTCTTCATCCCTTATAAGGTGCCACACCTTCCTTTATCTACTTTAATTTCCTCCAAATCTGATCAACAACATAAAGTTGGGGACAAATAACACTAAAATCATTACACATCTGGCATTGTCTCTTCAATGCTCTATTCATATGATCCTCCCTAAATCAATCCTTGACAAATGATCAGGTCCATAGTTAGTCTTTCTTGGCTTCACAACTACCATGAACTCAAAATCTTGAAATAAAAACACCCACCGACATATGCGCCCTTGTATAATGGGCTTGTTCACCAAGTAATTTAACGCCATGTGGTCGGTGTAAAATATAAAGGGAGTTTCTAGCAGATACTTTCTGAACTTGTGAAGCACGTAGATCATTGACAATGCTTCATGCTCAGTCGTAGTATAATTCTACTCTGTTGGTGTCAACTTCCTACTTGCAAAGCATAGGGGATGATCAATAATTCCCTCACCAGGTTGTGCAAGCACTACCCCAATGGCCATTCCCTAGGCATCTACATGAACATGGAAGGGCTTATCCCAAGAGGGAAAATGTAATATAGGCATGGTGACAAGCCTATCCTTCAATGTGTCAAATGACTGTTCTGCTTCTGCACCTTTCCCCAATGGAAGGGAACTTTTATGTTTGAGCAATTCTTCTAAAGGCATGGTACATCTTGGCATACCCCTTGATGAACTTTTTCAGTAGCCTAATGTCCAAGAAACCCGTGCACTGCACTTTGGCTAGTAGGTTCCCCTAATCCCAAAATCACTGCAACCTTGGTAGGATCTACTAGCAAGCCCTCCTTACATATGATATGCCATAATAATGTTCCAAAGGGGGTAGAAAAGACACACTTCTTAATGTTGAGGGATATCCTCAACTGTTAACACCTCTCAAACATCAGCCTCAAATTATCACAATGGTCTTTTACTAGCCCATACATAATCCAATCATCCAGATAGACCTGAAGAAATTTGTGGATGAAGTCCTGGAATGCCTGTACCACTATGTGTGAGAAAACAGGAGGTGCATTCTTCAACCCAAAGGGCATGACCGTGTATGCAAAACTTCCCCATTCAGTGGCAAAAGTTGTCTTCTCCTGGTCTTCCTTTGCAATCCATTTTGGTGGTACCCCAAAAATCCATCTGTAAAGGAATAGATTTCGTGCCCAATGACTCCCTCCAAAATTTCTTTAGTGAAGGGAGATGGAAAAGGATCGATGACACAAACTACTATTCAACTCCCTATAATCCACAGATCCTAATCTCCCATCCTTCTTGATGCTGATTACCATTGGACTTATCCATTCTATATTCTTCAACAACTTCAATGATCCCTTTAATGATTATCATTTTTTCTATCTCTTAGGTTACCTTCACGCATAAATTAAGGATTCATCCAGTAGGGTCTCTTCCTGACCGGGCATGCACCATCCTTCAACTTTATCCTCATTTCCCCCAAGGAATGGTGGATGCCTTTGAGCTCATGGTACCCGTGTGGAAATAAATCCTCAAACTCATGCAAAAGATCAATGATCTTAGAGACTTCCTTCTCTGACCAGTAATCTCCAATGATAACTTCCTTAGGTTCTTCTCCTAAGTAAATGATGTTAACCTTTTTAGTTTTTAAAGGCTCATGGTAGACGCACGTGCGAGTATTAACACTATCCACTACCTCGGGCGTCCCTACAGAATGGTTAACATCCAAGATTTCTGCTTCCTCCCCATAAATCACATATACAAGATTTCCTTTCTCCTTTTTCACACACGAAAAGTGCACTCAAAGATCCTCCTTTGTTTCCTCTTCTTCAAAATGCTCCCCCAAACCTGGTTCACCAAGTAAGTCCATCATCCTATCTTCTGCCATGGCACTATCCCCCATGGTAAGGAACTTGACAACTTGTAATGCCTTATCAAATGATGGCTTGGTACTTTGATACTCGAATGTTTGAACTAGGTCAGCTGCTAACTCTTATAATTCCCTATCTAGTGGCATGTATCAGAATGTATGTACCATGCGCGCATGCAACCCTTTAGTGTAGAATACAGTTTGTGCACCCAGAGGGATAGTAGCAAAGTTTCTATGCCCTCCCTCCAGGTTCTCTCATAGGATTTGACATGGAAAGAGGTGGGCTCATTACCATGGTAGTCCTTGATGGTGGTGTGTGCATTGCTTCTAGAGAAATGAACAAAGAAGGAAATTCTCACTTCACGCCATTCCAAGAGATTATCTCAATGTGTTGCCCACTAGTGCATAACAGTTCCTAGTAGGACGTAACTTAATATCCCCCTTATTTCATTTTCCTTCTTCCACTGAGCTTCCATGTTTTGTAAAAATACCTCAGGGGAGGCTCTTCTTGAGTACTTAGGTAGTTCTTTTCCTCCTAGGCACTTGACTATGCATGCCTTTGTCACCTTTATCACCAATCCTCTTAAATGTCATCTGATCACTTTGTAGGTCCCATGCGCCTAATTATCACATGCTAGACTAGTGGTGTCACTTACCGATTGAACATATTCAAACTAGATAACTCCATCAAGGATGGATTATCTCTGGATCCCTGATTGAGTGCACATATATTCTATCCAGGACCTCTTCTCCCAAAAACCATTCAGTATAGGGTGTTGACTTCCCATCAGCCAGGGGTATGATGAATCATTCCTCCTCATTTTCAAAGTTGATGTACCCTTTTTTGAACTAAAGATCTGCATTGTTCTTGTAACACCATGGATGCCTAAGTAGTGGTGGGAAATTGTTTGCCTCGGTGAGTGCCAAGACTTTGAAGTCCCCAGTAAACTTAGCTCCCTGAATGGTGATAGCTGTATCCTTAAAGACACTAATAAGCATTGCCTTTGTTTTGTTTTCCATATACAAAACATTCTAAGATGGCTGTAATGCAGGCCTTCCCATCTGATGCCATGCATCCAATGTGAGAACATTGACCTCCATGCCTGTGTCAATGAGGATATTACTCAGTATCCATCCATCCACCACTGCATTTAACATGATCTCCCTATCATAGTCAAGGCTATGAGGGGGAAGGTTTACATGCAGGACCTGCCTCTTGCTCTTCTCCAGCGCGTGGTACCTTCTCCCTCAACCATGCTCCTGACAAGGGAATACCATTCTCTTGCCTTAGCATTTTACATACTTTCCTGACCTCATCCAGGTCATCTCTTGGCACCTCGAACTTCCTCCTTTACTCCTCCCTCCTAGACCACTTCTTTAGACACTGGATTTCTCCTTGTAAACTCTGAATGACATCCATGCTATCTTGATATACCTCCTTATGATGAGAAGGATCTGGGTACTTTCCATGCACCACTTATTCTCTTGAAACCAAAGTTCTCTGCCTCGGTATTTCCTTTGCGCGTGTGGCCTCTTCTCTTGTTGTTACTGAAATAGGTTCTAACCCTGCATCACATGTTACCCATGGCATCCATTTTGTGTCCGTCTTCTTAATGCTTATAATTGCATTGCCCTTGTCTTTCCATTGCTGCTGATTCATGTGCTCAAACAACTCAGGGCACTCCTCATACTTGTGTTTCTTCACAAACCATGAGCACTGCTATAGGTTTGGGCACTCTCGTTTATAATGCTCTGTAGACCCACAATTAAAACACATTCCATGTGGGAACTCACTTCTTCCTCCATGGTTACCATGACCACATAATGCTCTGTGAAATCCCCTTCCACGCACGCCTCCATCTACGTGCTCCTCATAACAGTGATCATCACCTTTAGAACTATTGGCAATGCTAGTTTGTCACACCCCATGATCAATAACCTCATGGATCTGGTCAATAAGCCTACAATCCTTAATATCATGGGTTGTAGAGGTGTAGATCTTATAGTAGCAAGAAACATTCTTCCGAATTATGTGCTGTAACAAGGGGCATCTACTTGCATCATGGTCCCCATAAAAAATCTCTCTATCTACTATCACGGCACGTACTATCCTCTATGGGAAACTATTCTTGACATGCACCTCTACTTCACAATCTATACACCATAAACCACTGCGAGTCTCATGGGATGAGTTCACAGACAAATTTTCCATCTGCTTAGCCATAACATCAATCCGAGCCTCCAAAAATGGGCTAATACTAGTATTAACACTTCTAACAGCCTCAGCGCACAGAGAAGCTTCTAACACCTTCCGCAGGTATGTGAAAGTTTTATGAGATAAATCCCTTCTAAAAGGTGTGAACAACCCTCCAAAAAACCACTGAGCATGCTGTGAAGGGTGAATATCATATGATAAATTAGATAAGATATTTTTAAAGTGCACATCATATTCTCACACACTCTCCGCCATTCCCTGTTCAATCTTCTTTAGGATGATGATGCTCTTTTGTTCAAACTCAGGGATGTGGAATTATGCTAAGAAGGCATTATTTAAAGCAGTATAATCCACCATCATTTGATGAGGGTCATATTTCCTATACCAGCTATGCGTGTGCCCCTATAACATCATTGCAAGTTGACTAGCCTTTTACTCTGGGGTTGTGATCCCCTTTGCGTGCCATAACACCTCACACTTGTGAACATGTTCTCTAGCATCGTCAATACCTCTGTAATCTGGAAAATGTAAAGACATCTCAAAGAAGACTTGAGGGGGTGGCTAGGGCCCTTGTCCTCTTGAGCTAGAGCCTTGGTTCCCTCTGGTGTTTCCTCTACCACTGGATCCATTAGGTCCACCATGTCTTGTGCCTCCCAAGCCACCAGATCCACTAGAACCACCAGGTCCTATTCCTCCTGACCCACTAGATCCATCAAAACCACCAGGTCCTGTTCCTCTTAACCCACTAGATCCACCAGGTCCATCAAGTCCTATAGTGGTCATGCCAAGTGTCCCCAAGGTTTCACTGAACTACACATCGACGGTCTGTGATAATGCCCCACTACCACTAATGTACCCCGTGCCACTCCCAGATGTGATACCGAAGGCTTGTGCACTTTCTCCTTGTCCAAATATTCCTTTGAATATTGGATTACGTGTAGCCATAGAAGTGAGAACTGAAAAATTATATCTCCTGGGAGTAGATCTATCACTTCCACTGATACCAACTGGGTCAACGATACTCCTTTGATCTGGAAAACCAAGTGCCAGGGTTTGGTCACTAGGTGGGTTCAGATACATGCCAACGAATCTTCTCTCTCCACACATTGAACTCTGATCAGAATTCAAAGGGGTCTCTCTTACATGCTTGATAAGATGGGGTAGTACAGACTGCTCAAGTTCCATGTCCTTCGTGTGAACCTCAACTCCTTCCCATAACGTCTACCTCCGTAGATCTATCACACTTGCAACATCACGTTATCTAGCAATCTCCCTTTCACATGCTTCACTATACTTGAGATGTCTCTCCTCCCTTTCTTTCTCTGTCGTAATATCTGCCATCTTCCTCCACCCTAGCTTCCTCGCCCAACGCTCAGAATGATTTGGCCAACCATTAGAAACACCTCTAAACTATAAGTAACAATCAAGATCTTCATTGCCAGAGGGATAACACATAGAAATGATCCTCTGGTCTCCCACTCAAATTCAAACTTAGCAACTTTTGGACAAGAATATGTAGAAATAGCGTACTCCAGAGTGTAGCTAGCCAACACACCTTTCCACCAATGATCCACAACATGAGTCCACATCAGATCTACATCCTGTAGCCTTTGGTACTCTTCTTGGTTCCACACACATGATCTATAATACCAACTTGATCTAGACGTATATGCTGAGAGCCATTCATACACTTCTACTGGAAACAACAGAAAAAAGTTTCATATAAATCATGGTAGGGGTTCTCTTCTACCCATCTACGTGCATCAAACTCAGGTCTAGTGCTGAATCTCTGAGAAAATTCATCCTCTGTGCTCTTGAACCATGATTCAACACTTTCCAATGTTAAACATTATGTCATTACTCATTACCCAGATCATGATGTATGCCATTTCCCACTACAACTTTGAAAATAGGTCCCAGCAACAGAACCAAGATGTAGTCATTTTTACCCCCATCAGAAAGGAAAGAAATCCCATGCGCATCAGCCTATCACCCAGTGGGTGCTGGGTGATCACCTGAGGTACACGTGGATGTTGAGTCTCTATTTTATGTGAGTTTAGTGGGAAAAATCATCTATGATCCAAGTTTAAGAGATTTGAAAGGAAATAAGACATACAAGCACAATAGAGCTTAGAATGGCTTCTAGATCCTTATAGTAATTCCATACATAAAGTGCTTAACAGATTATAGAACTTACACCAAAATAGAAAGGAATTCATAAAAGTATTCATACTTAGTTCATAAACATAAATGAAAAAAAACTATGAAGAATTATCTATGCATCAAAACCATTAATGCTCATATTCATATAAATTGGTAACCTCATTACATTCATTAGGCCCATTTCAAAATGTCACAGAAAGGTAGACTGTAGTCATGCATTATAACTGGAATCATATAATTAGGCCCTCAATGAAAATTTATAACTCCCAAACCCTTGATACATCCTTTCCTACCCTTATTTACCCAAGCTAACAGAGTCCTTATAGTATTTCTGCAGAGCTCCACCCTCTATATATCTCTCTATTTCTATCTCTCTATTTTACTTCTGCAGGAACTTGTATATATAGCCTTTTTAAACTGCCAACTCATTCTTCTGTGGCCTTAGATATGTTGCCAAGTGTTTGAATGTGGTCCTCTATAAGCGCATTCTCCTCCAGGCCTGATCTCACCACTCCTTACCATGATGTCATTGTAGAAGCTTCTAATGTAGGGCATATTCCTTCCTGGGCCAACTTGTCGCTAGGCTGAAACCTTATCCACTCCGCATGTGCAGTCGGCTCACACTTTTCTCGTATCCTACCCAAAATTCCCAATATAGATAAGTTCTGAAACCTTAGCTCTATCCAAACACGTGCCATAGGTTTCCTTAAACCCTTCACTACACATCTTCTCCTTGCGCGCCTTTCTTCAACCAGGCCTTGAGCGCCTACGCACCTTTTTGCACTTAGGCAATATTTCAGGGGCCCATCATACTCTCCTATAACTTGGTTGATGATGACCTTGCAATCCCCATAGATATCAAGGATTTGGACACCTAAAAGGATGGCAGTTTCAAGGATGAAAATGAGAGCCTCACACTCTGTCATATTGTTATTGCACTCAAATTCAAGCTTTTTAGTGATGGGGATAGGATTATCACAAGGAGGAATGATAATGAAGTCAACGACTCCCCCTTGTTGACACTTAAAGCCATAAAAAATAGAGTCATCTTAAGAGGATAATCCTTATGGTGGAAATTGTTGATGGATTCATTTGGAAATTGTGCATGAGGAAGATGAGCATCGGGAAGAGGGGCTTCAACTAATTGGTCTGCAATAGCCTCACCCTTGATATAATTTTGAGAGATGAACTCTAGGTCAAAATTAATCATGAGCATGAGCCAACAAGTGATGTAATCATTGTGATAAGGCTTAGAATGCATCATTGTGAGAAGATGAGAGCTAGTGACAACATAAGTCTTGTGATTAAGAAGATAATGTCAAAGCTTAGAAGTGGCATAAAAGAGGGTGTAACACAACCTTTCATCTTTAGTGTAACAAGTCTTGTCATCGTGAAGGGTGCGACTGCTGTAATGAATAACCTACTCATGGCCTTAGTTATCATGATGCGCCTACATAGCCCCTAGGGCATGATTAGTGGAAATGACATATAGATAAAAGGGCTCCCCCTCGCATGGAGATGTAAGCATAGGAAGAGATAGGAGATATTGCTTAATATTATCAAAGGATTTTTGGAAGCTATCATCCTAGTGGAAGTCGACATCTTTATGGATAAGATGATGAAATAGTTAGAAACAATCTAAAAGTTGCGAGATGAAGCAGAGGGTGAACTAAAGTCGGTCTTGAAGACTGGAAAGTTGCTTAAGATTAAGAGGAGGCATCTCAAAGACGACCTTGATTTTTACATGGTCAACTTCAATACCCCTAATAGAAATGATGAAACCAAGGATATTTCCAGTAAGAACTCTAAAAACACACTTGGCGGGGTTGAGGAGGAGGAATAAAAAGTGAGGTGCTTGAAAAGGATTTCAAGGAAAAAGAGGTGATCATATTGATGCTTGGAATTTCCCAAGAGGTCATCACCATAGTCTTCTACAGTCTTATGGATGAGATTGTGAAATATATAGGTCATGACTTGCTGATAGGTGGCTACAACATTTTTCAAGCCAAAGGGCATGACACAATAGCAAAAGGTTCCCCAAGGAGTGATGAAAGAAGTCTTATATTGCTCTTATGGTGTGATAAGGATCTAATTGTATCCAGAAAAACCATCCATAAGAGATAACATCTCATGGCCTAAAGTAAGGTCTATAAGTTGATCGATGTTAGGAAGGGGGAAATCATCCTTAGGGAAAACAAGGTTTAAATCTCGAAAGTTAGTGCATATGTGAAGATTTCCCAAAGGTTTAGAAATGGGGATGATGTTTGAAACCCATTGTGGATAGTCAATAGAGATGATAAAGTTGGTAGAAAGGAGGCATTGAAAATCCTCTTTGACAAGGAGGGTAACTCGAGGATGCATGTGATGAAGCTTCTACTTAACCAACTCAGCATTGGGAAATGTGACAATGTTATGGATGAAGATAGAGGGATCGAGGCCTTACATGTCAGAGTATGACCATGCGAAGGATTGACTGTGGTAGGAGAGGAATGGGGTGAAAGAATCAAGTTCCTGTAGATCAAGGGATTGACCCACTTTGAGAATGTGACGCTCTTGGGGGGTCCCGATGTTGATGTTAATGGTGGCTTCATTGAGTAGAGTTGATGGGTCAGATGGAAGGGTATTATGAAAATAAGAATCTTCTATCCCCATGTGGGAAAGAATGGTGTCATCATTAGCACAATGAAGAATGTTGATGATGGAACAATTGTCTTCTACCATCTTGGGTTGACGAAGGGGAAGGGAATTGGTTTGATTTTCACATTGATAAGTGACTGGTCCCAAGGTGATGGTGTAGACTAAAAAAAAATCTAGAAGCGATGGACACGGTATCATCTGTATCCATAAACTCATTAGATGGATAAGATGGGGGATCAACTTCTATAAGGATAATAGATGGTGGAATGGGATCAACAAGTTCCTCTTGATAACCTAATACAAAATTTTCATGAGGTTTGTGGCATTGATAAAAAATAAAGTCATGTGCATGATGCTCATAACGTCCCATTCCAAATCCCTTCCATGCACAACAGTGAAGGTATGTGTAGGCGAAGGATGGTTTTTCGAGGAAGCCATAACCATCAGTATTTGGTGTGGAGATGATCATTAATGTGAGAAGAAGGGGAATCAATACCATTATAGATGAGATTGGTATGGAGATGAGGTGGATGGAAAGGAATGATATCCCCGAAGTTAGATTGATACATTGGAGATTTTTTGAGTCTACCGTGGTGATGCGGTGGGGGAAAGGTGTTAAGGATGAGAAGTTGATACTCCCCCAACATAAGTTTTTCCATAACCTTATCTAAGGAATCATCATTGGGAAGCTTGGATGAGGAGATGAATGAGCTAGTGGATGGTTAAGATGGATAGTTCTTGGGAATGAGAACATCGTTGGGTCGATAAGTCATATTGCATGCTCGGAAGGGAGGAACATCAATGGGGAGAGTCAAGATCTTTCCCTCATGTTCATATTTGATGTAATGATGAATGTGGAAGGGACACAACATATGACATGAATCCAAGGTCTTACAAGAAGGACATTATCTTGAAACTCCCCTTCTATGATATAGAAAAATTCGTGGAGTTTCTCACCAACACAGATAGGAAGGAAAACTGTACCCAAGGTTGGGGCGATGAAATCATTGAATGTGCAAAGGACCTCGAGTGTTTGGGCAATAGTGGATTTAAGGATCTTGAGTTGATCAAAGGTATGTGATGGAATAATGTTGATACCTTCCTCATTTTCAATCATGGATTGTCGAATGAAGGTGTCAAGGGGAAGGTCATGGTCCTCAGGTGGGATGTCTGGGATCTTAGCATCATCAATATAGATGTAAGTAGAAGCTGTAAGTGCTCCCATGAGAGATGCAAAAGGTTGAGTCTCATCACTAGATGTTGGGATACATTGATACATTTTAAGGCTTCAGTGAGAGTCTTCCTATGGTCTAGAGAGCTTTGGATAATATCATAAAGTGACATCTTAATCGGGGCTTGATGAAGTTTTTTGATAATGCTTTATTCAATAGGCCAAGGGAAAGTTAATATGGAAACCTTAGGTCTTGATGATGATGGGGATGGAGATGAAGTGGGCTCACTAGAAGGAGTGATGACCATAACCTTTGGTTTTGATAGGGGTGTGGATGAGGTAAACTCCTTAGGAGGAGGGATAACAACAAATGTCCTTGATTTTGATTGGGCGGTTAGTTTGGAGTCATGTGGGCCCTGTCGAGTAGTTATATAAAAATATTAATGAATAAGGGGGGACCATCCTCAGAAGGATCTTCGTTTCCTAGTGGGATGGAGACAAATGTCTATGATGAATGAGGTGTCTTGGATATTTTAGTAGATGAAGGTTGGGAGGAAGAAGTTGATAGCGTTGGTGGAAGGGTTGGTTCCTCCTCATTAAGGAGGTCATCTTTGTTGATAAGGTTATTGATGATGGATTGAAGAGGTCTACAATGTTCTATGTCATGACCTAGTGTACGATGGTATGCACAAATAAGGTTAGATTCAAACCATGAGGGTCTTGGTGCATTTGGATCAAAGGGTTTTATTGATGGTAGAATGATTGCCAAAGTTTGGAGTAATTGGTAAAACATTGTCGTATAATACCCCAAGGGAATAGGTGATGATGTGGCTATAAATGAAGGGGTTTGTGATGAAGGTTTGATTTGAGGTGCTTTGATGGGATCCTTTGATCCTATCTTAATTTTGGAATAGGATGGAGACGGTTGTGTTTGATTTTGAATCTTGGTTGATGATGTGGATGACCTAGACTTGGTTTTGGGAGATGGTTTAGAAGAAGGTCATTATTGTGTTGTCCTACTAGTGGCAGATGTTTTCAATGAAGGGGGTAGTCCCAATATAGAATAATATGAAGGGATTGGTCAAAAAATATAAGAAGATGGTGTGGATTTAGGAGGATTGGTATTAGGGGAAGGAATCTCTATCTTTTTTTGTGGATGTTTGAGAGGATTTAGAGTAAGGACACAAAGGTTTTTAGTTTTTTCTTGTGGATATTTTTCCTTGGTAGAAGTAGTGGCATCTTTGGTTAGAGAATCCATGGTGATTGGTTTTGGTAGTAATGTTTATAATATTGATGGTGGGAAGGGTTTCTGCATGATTATTTTAATGACATCTAAAGGTGTGGTTGATTGTGTGGTTTTAGGATGAGTGGGTGTAAGTATTGTAGGCATCATTGATATGATTGGAGTGTCACTTGTGCTTGTATTGATTATAGGAATTTTCATAGTAGGTAATGGTGTAACCATAGGTGTAATCTCATATTTTGATGTGAATGTAGTTGTATTTGGGGTAGAAGTTGGTGTAGGTGTTGAGGATGATGATGTGGTCATAGTTCTCATAGATGAAGAAAGGGGTTCAATAGATGAAGTTATAGAAAATGAAGCTGAAGGAGTGGTTATAATCAAGTCTAATAAATTTGTGGTTTCCATGATGGTTGGAGAGGGGTCTAAAATATATGTAGGTGTCATAAATGATGATGTTGTGGATGATGGTGTCAAAATTTGGTCTACATTGTTAATGATGTGTGCATTAGGTGATTGGGATGCAAAAGTTTGAGTCTGATTATTTAGTGGATGGTTATGAAAAGGTTACTTGAAACATCCAAGGGTTGATTAGGTGACATGTTAGGGTTTTCCACTTACATGTCACTTGAGTCTATGATTTTTTGAACCAAATCTTTAAGCGTGTGACACCTTTCAATATCATGGCTGTAGACTTGGTGATATTTACAATAGTATTCTTCACAATACCAAACCGGTTTAGGTATTAAATTATCTAGTGGTTGAACGGGGGAAGCATGATGAGATGGACCGCCATCAGTTTTTCAAATATCGAACTATAATATTCTTTGAGGGGAGTGTAATTGGGCGGAAATGTAACACCTCTAACATGGTTGATATCTATGATGACTTCTATTTTTTTTGAAGTTGCAAATGTTGACATGTGATTCTTGTTGAAGACGGTGTACTCTTGTGAATCAAGAAATCATGTTTTCTATAGATAATATGTTATCTTCTGAAATAGGTACAATTCTGCCATATTTATGTTGAATAGAAAATGAAGTGATTCATCTCTTCTTATGCTGAATAATTCACTACTTGGGAAATAAGAAATTGATTCTGTAGACACCAAAATTAGGTCATACCACCCTTATAACCCCGTTAATTAAATTAACCATACCTTACATATTCATATCCCATAGTGCACATGATTAATTGAATTAATTAATTTAATTAACATCCTCACTTGACCACCTCACCCAGCCACATCACCTCAACACCTCATCGTGAACCTATTCTTAGCATGTTCATTTTAACTAAAACTCAATCTCTACCTACCTAAACTAACTAAGACTTAGTTTAACCCTAACATTAGATGCCTATTCTTTCTCTAACACCATGCCCACTTACTTAAGTGGAAAATACCATTTTAGACCAAGACCAATGGGTAGAACTCACCAAAAGATTGCCAAGATTTGTCATTTTGGCAAGCCTAGGATTTCCTACCATAACCGATATCGGTTTACCCTAAACCGACACCGGTCACCCTAACCGTCGTTGGTTACGATATATTCATTTTGGAAACCTTGTTCCATGGGTTTGAAAAATTTTGAGTTCTGGAGAAAGATCTGCATGCAAGCTTGAACCAGGGTTCTCTCATGTATCCAAAAGACATAAGTATACCCAACTAGAGGCCCAAACAAGCATTGGCGTCTCATCCAAAGGTGTTGGCATTCATAGGAGAATTCTGGGAAGCATTTCCATTCATAGAATATTTGGGCTCTAACAAAAACCCTCATCACTTCACTATCATCCGATCAAAACCTGCAAGCATGGGAAATCGAGTAAGTAGAATTCCCATTTACTCTCGTTTGTTCAAATACTTGTATTTCCATTCATTCTTCCTCTGTGTTACTCATCTCCCAATTATATCATGCCTTCATTTACCAATCAAACTACCCATTTTCCTTCTCACCTCCCTAAAACCCTTGCCATTCAACCTCTGAGGACTTGCTTATTCCATGTCACCACATTCAACGCCTTTAAGGTCCTCTGTATAACCCTAAAGAATACCAAAACTTCCATTGCCACATTCAATCCTTTTCCACAGTGACTGATATCGGTCATCCTTGACTGACATCGGTCATCCCCACACCATCATTGGTCACAGTGAAAATAACCCAAGCCATATTGGTCGAACAAAACCCATCCCAAAATCTTACAAAATCCTTACCAAACTCCATTCAAACCTTCTTAACCCCTTTTCCTACACCCATTTATCCTAGACACACTCTCTTTGGTTCCTGTGAAGTTATAAAAGGCTTTAACACCTACTTATGACCTTATGTGATTTTCTACAGTGACTGATACTGGTCGCCCTTGACCAACATCAGTCATGCCCACACCGATGTCGGTCTCTATAACTGGTAATCCTACCTATAACAATGACCTTATAACCTTCACCCAAATAACCCAAAACCACCCAAAACCTGATCTTGACTTGTTCTAATCACCTTAGCTACCTACCCAACCTGAAACACAACCCAACCTCAGTTAGATCTAATTTTTTATTGGAATATTCTACTTAATCTAATATATTGTTAATAACTTGAGATATTGAAATCAACTTGTTAGCAATAGGACCTCCATTTCTTGTATTTCTGTTCATTTATTTGATAGATAGTGGATTGAAAACCATCTAGGAAGTATCAAACTTCTCGGATCTAGCATATGCTAGGCATTCCACTGACATATATTGTTTAATATTCTTCTTGTGGTCTTGTTTTGCATTCATAGGTAGTTCCTCCTAGAAAAAAGGAATTTCTTGCAATCAACATTGGGTCAGGAAATCAGAATGTGTGCATTCTACCTTCCACCTTCATTTCAGAGGTATTCCTCCTCACCTTTACCTTATATGTTTTTCTCATACGTACACAAATTATTGGTGAAACATTTTGGCATGCCCGATGGGACCCTCTCTTGGGTTCTTTGCATTTTCTTCATATAGGTAAATCTTGTGGGTTTCTTTCTTTTTGAAAAATAGACATTTAATCTTCTCCCTGGTAACATTATTTTCTTCTAATTGTCTAAACGAAATTTGTGATTTGGTGTTGAAAATGAATCATTTCTTTCTTCTTGCATTTTCATAGTAGTGAAAGAACACGTTCTTGACCTATTCATCATTTGCTACATCGAATATAATTGTCTATTTGGGTTCTAAAATCTGTTGCATTTCATCCTTGTATGTTGCATTTTAGCTCACATTAAAAAATTAAGGACAACCTATATGCTTGAAGTCATGCCCAGCTGATGGTTGACATAATTGAATCATATAAGCATTTTCTCTTCTCTCTCTCTTTACCAAACTGCATAAATAAAAATTCACACATCTTAATTAAAAACACCTTACATAGAAGAAGTTGTCAATGATCACATGATCAGAGGATTAACAATGGGCACCTAGTTAGTTTCTCTGTCCAGTCATTAACTCAGAGAAAGGACTACACCCACCAAAACATAATCTAAAACCACCCTTTAGAATTTTCCTCTTCATAGGACGTCTTCCCAACCAAAAACTATTTTTTGAATTCACAAGTCAGTCTTAAATAGCATAAGTTGAACACATAAAATTCACTTATAGGATTACGTGTTTTTCTTAGCTTTTTCCTGAGTTGTATTTTGAGTTGTGAGGTTATGTTCTCCACTTTCCTCTTCCTTTCACACCCCATTATCATAGTTGGAGTATTTTGACTTTTTTTGAGTGTGTCATGGTCTAATACTATCATCCTTAGACTCTTGGGTTGATACTCCATTTGAATCAATTCACATTAACTAGCATCATCGGTCAAGTGACCATCACCGGTTTCCATCTGACCGTCATCGGTTTACCTAACCGGTGTCAATTCCCAGCTCTTTTGGTTATTTCACCTAAAAAAGCATTCATCACCTCTTCTGTTCTATTTAAAATTCTCAGGACATCATCATATCCCCATAATTCTAATATCACTGTTATATACAGTTTCCTCATTCCATTTTCATCAATTTTGGCATCATTTGCTAAAATTGTTGATTTCCCATAATAACCGGTATCGATTATTATAACCATCATCGGTCACCCTTTAACTATGATTGGTTATTTAAACCATCATCGGTCCCTCTATTCTGATTTTTAATTAGGACACTGACCAAGTTCACCTCTCAAAATCAATCCTCCATTTCTATTGTTTTCTATGTTATTCACAAAGTACAGTTTATTGGGTCTACGCTAATTCACATGGTTCTGATTCGCAGTCAAACCAATTCCCTTGTGTTTCACTCTAGTCTTCAGCCACTTCCACATAGTCTATCACCACCTTCCATATTTTCACCTATGGATCCAACTCATCCCATCACCATTAATACCGAAAATGAGGAGTTTGCAAGACTTCTTGACCAGAATCCCGCAGCACTACAATATTATCTCACCCACTCATCTACCTGAGACTCCTCGGGAAAGTTGGTATACAACATGCCCATGTCTATCCCTCCTACCCTTGCCCCCACTTCCATGTCATGTATGACTAGCTTAACATGACCTTCATCCACCTTACCACCTGTGGTGTCTCAACTAGAGCCCACATCCTCTATAACTACTACACCAATGAAATCTATCACACCCATGGTGTCGACCATTCCTTCACCAACCACCTTAATCATGGCCCCATTTACGCCTTTTTTCGTGTATATACAAATTACATCATAACCACCCATTGTGTCGAAAATCCACACCCCATTCCAAAACCTCTTCCTTTGCATCCCACAGTCTCTACCCCCAATTACTACGAGAGTCGTTACAACTACCCCACCTGTTTATGTGCATCACTAGCAACCCCCAATCTTGTCTATCACTTATTCAGGATATCTTCCACTCGCATCTATTCCCCCTTCACAGTTTTCATATTCGGCAGCTCCATATACTGGGAAGCCATCCACATAATACACCCATCATCAACCTCCTTTTATTGTAGGAGGCACCCATTCCTCACAACCCACCAATGACCTCATTAGGATGATGATGAAAAATATGCAAACATTAGTAGCATCAGTTTCTAGCTCTCGTAACTCCTTAGCTTATGATGAAATCTGTAACGAGCCTATTCATCCATCTATCCCCATTTGCCCATACCCTGTATAATGGGAAATGCCCAAGTTTAACCGTTTCAACAGTACATAATACTCGTAATAACACTTACAATCATTAAAACATGGGTGCTATCTAATTTCCCATGACAATTCTTTAATCCTACATACATTCCCCATGTCCTTGACTAGACCAGCCTTAGATTGGTATAGTGGTTTACCTATACATTCCATATACTCCTTTAACCAAGTGGCTCAAAAAACTGTCTACCTCGCAACCTACCGAACAATCAATGGTATTAAATCTCCCATCGGCAGGAGAATCATCATCAGTTTCTCCTCCACCAAGAGAGAAGTCTACCTCACCCCACCTACCATCTCTCCTACCCATGGGAGATCCTTTAGACACGCCACTACCTGTTGGGGATAATTCCCTATTAGGATTTCAGGATCCCGTTGATCTAGTCTCAGCTCTTTTACCCATAGATTTTGAGGCTAACCAATTCCTTGTCTCATAGACATATTTTATAGGGATTGCCACTAAACCAATTGCATCTCCTCTTACAACAGTGCCATTTTCACGACTGACATATGACTTGGATTACATTGATAATTCCACACTTTGGGGACGTCTTCGGCTCCCCTTTTTGACTCAAATACAAATGTTTCCTATAGATACCTCCACGATCTATCCCAAGGTATTTCCAGTAACTAGATCAACCCTGACCATGCCTATCAAAATAGCTTCTTCTTCATCATGTTTTCCTACATCCAAACCTTTACCCTTGAAAAAACCCATTCTGATGCCTAAGAACCTACCCACCTACATCTTCATCCATATATAGACCTATCACTACCTTGGGGTCATGCTGATGTCAAGCCTTACCCATCCACCCATCAAATTGGATTTAGCTACATCTTCCTAAACCCACATCAAAATTATTCCTTCGCCTAAAAGGAAGACCCAACCTTCTAGGCCACATGCACTAGTCTCACCCACCACACCTTTATCACCTTTACCCTTTCCGTCTATCCTGGGACCTCACCCATAAACCTTGGCCAAATAAGCCCCTACCCAAGGTAAATCAAAAGCTAAGAAACTTACTTCTTCATCATGACCCTTTGTTACACCCAATTTACCTACACAACAAACACCCTTTCCCTCACCTATATGTTTCTTACCACCTATAACTCCACAAGCTACCATAACCCCAACATTACCTATGCGACTTTGACCCATACATTCCACCCGACCTTTGCCAAACACTTCCACTGAATCTCCATTGTCCCATTGGGTAACCTATCCTCTTCCACTATCTGATTTCCCTCCAGCATCACGTACTCCCATCTCACCTTTACCCAAGAAGGTGAAATCCAAGGGCAAAAACCCACTACCCTCTAACAGGTTAGTTAAACTAATAACACCTTCCATTCTTAGTTCTTCTACCACACCTTTACCCAAGTAGATACCATCAAAGCCTAAGATATTACCACATACCAAACCAGTGGTCAAACCTATTCTACCTCATATAACACCTCCTCCACCACAATCATCCACCACCTTTACCAAAACCCACACTCACTTCCCACTGTGATCCATTTGCAGGGTCCTACGCCAACATTTTATCCAACCTCTTAGAGACCTTGGTCATCACATTACCACTGCTTAGACCTTATGACCCCCTCAAACCCAAACCAAAAGGGTTTGATGAAACTAAAATTTTTGCCTACCATCATGTGCCAGGACATGATGTAGAGGGTTGTAAGGCTCTCAAAACCATTCTCCTCCAATTATGTCCTCTTGAAGAAAATTTTGACGATGATGATCTTCTTGATGAGGATCCTGTTCCATCTTCACTTGTCACCATACATTCCTACCCACTACCTATTTAACGACCTACATCACCACCTCCATAACCCTTTTATCCACCTCCAAAATTTGAGATCAATCTGGTCCATATCAGAGAGTTGGCCAAACCACCGCCAGAATTCTAGTATGTCCTACTCATTTTGTAAGGTTCATACCCCGCATTAGGTTTTTGTCCATTATGTCATTATAGTACTCATGAAATACCTTCTCCATCTACATCTTTCACTCAGATTAACATGATCCAAGTTGCCACTCGTGCCCAAAAATATAAAGGAAAAGAAAAAACAACTATCCCATTAACCAATCCCGTGCCCAATATACCTTCTGCACCCGCACCCAAAATCACCATTTGAGGACCCACATAACCTATTTTTGACGAGGTAACCCATCGTATAATGATAAAAAAATTACATCAATCCCCTCTAAAAAATTCTTTGTACAATCTCGTCCAAAGCTCTGAATCTCATCGATAAGCCCTTATGGAGGTTTTGTAATCCATCAAGGTTTTACCTAACGACCCCACACCAGTAGCCTCCATTACCACCCCTCACCACGTGGCCTCTCTTACCAAATCATCCCTTCTTCTACCCCCACGCCCACTCATCAAGTAGCCACCCTCAGTTTTTTTGATGAGGAGATCGTACCTCTCCAATTAGATGACCCTGATCCTGCCCTTTTCATCTCCGTGTATATCGATAATATATGCGTATGACACATTATGATCGATGGTGATGCTAGCATCAACATGATATCCTCCCATGCATACCATCAAATGCACATCCCTTCAAATTACATGTATAATAACCTAGTTATGTTGCACTCCTTTAATGATGCCATCACTTCCACCCTTAGCACCATTATTCTTCACATTCATGTGGGCCCTCGCAATATTCCAGAATTGTTCTACATCTTAGAGGGGGAGTTCTAGGATAACATTTGCTTGGCCAACCTTGGATTCACGTCATGGGTTTTTTCCCTTCAACTTTATACCATTGTATAAAATTTGAACATGAAGGACATAACTATACCATCCCAGTTGACATGTCACCATTCAAAACCTATAACATGTTTTACTGACCTAATGATGACCTTCTACCAGTTAAGGAATCTACCACTACTACCACTTATTCTTCACCCATAGGCCCATCCACCAATTCCATAGCCTCTGCAATTGGCCCATCTACTTCCCAACCAACCAATACCCCTCCTTCCCAATCACCTAGTAATTCATCTATTCACGCTACCCACATATCTAATACCGACCCCTTATATGATGTTTTTCAATGCCTCATTCTGGGGGAGTACCACCTCTACAATATAAACGCATTCCTTACTCTGCAAGAGTATGGTAACTTGTTATCCTGTAAAATTGACAAGGGAAATTTTACAGGTAACCATGCCAAAAATTTCTGTTTTGGTCCCCCATTGAGGTCCCTTAACATTCAGAATGGCATAAAATCCCTTTCCGGAAAATCTAATTTTTAGAGCTTGGTCATTTTCAACCTTTTTGGGTTGGGCGCAGTTTTCATTCATGTTACATCAACCAAAACTATGACCCTCTATTCCTTTGGCACATTCCAGGGAGTGTCAACACTCCGAATGTTGCACCTCTCAAAGGTGCACCAAGGCATAAGTGCCATCTTGTTATCAGTTTTCTAAAGTGCATTGTGGGTGCTAAAAATGTAGTGTCAACACTCCCAAAGCTGCGCTAAGGCACAATTCCCTTTGTGTCGACATCCACTCAAGTGCGCTATAGGAAAAAGTTGGTGGACCATTTATTGCACCTTTTGCTATATACAGGTGCATCCGACCTGTCATTTTTACCTTACAAAAACGTGAAAAGTCTTTTTCTCTGCATGTTGTCAGCGTTCTTGTCAGCCCCGCGTGTTGCCATTTGTTAGGTTCGTGGTCCCCAGATCATTTCCTTCATCATTATATATTTTTGGTAAGTGGCCCTTGCCCTTCTTATGGATTTGTTGTGTTTTTTATGTTGGGTTAGGTGATTAGGATTGTTGATAATAAATAATGAACCTAAGAAGATAACACAATCCCAACCCATTTTGCAAAACCCACCTGCAATCCATTTTTCACTCTACTTCTAGATCTACAAATCTAGAAGGCTCTACCTCAGCATGGACCCCTACCCCTTTTCTCCTCTATCCCTTGCTTTGCCAAGGTTAACCCCTTGCTATCAAAATCTAAGCCGAAAGAGTAAAGAACCAAAAAATGAAGAGAATCGACTTACTATCTTCCATGGTGCAATTTTCATACGTGTTGTGCTAAAAATAGTCATGCCCCCTTGGCACATCATTTAATCATGCTACATCAAAAAAAATTGTGCCAAGGCACACTGTAAACTCGCGTAACAAAAGCCCTTTCCCACACCCTGTAAAAAACTACAAAAATTCCTAAGGCATAAGCATGAGTGCACCTACAATAGCAAAAACACTTCATGTTATGTAAACCCTTCCTGTGCCATGTAAGATTAACCCCTTGGCGCACCTCACCTTGATGTTGCATCTTTTGCATTTGTGCCTTGGCGCACCATAATACTCTGTAACACCAATCATATTTGCACCCCACTAAAAGTCCTCTAATGGTGTAAGCACATATCCCTTGACACCAAAATCTAAATGTTATGTGTGGTCAATCCGTGCCCCATGCCCCGCGCCCCTTTGGCACTTCTTTCTCCCATGCAACACTTTTCTAAAGTGTGACTTGATTTTCTAACTCCCTGCAGCCTGCAGTAAAGCTGCGCCTTATGCCTAGAGGCTCATAAATTGCTAAATTTTCATTCTATAAGCTTTTATGGATGACTTAACGGCTAACATGGCCCTTCTACGATGGACTTCCTTAATTCTTCTTGTAGATCAATAACTAAACTCAGATCCACACATGTCTTCATCGAGTAAGAAGCCAACAAAGTCCAAGGGTAAATCCAAGCTAATAGAGCAAGAAATGAAATATAAATACCAAAGGGTTAGGATGCATGACTCGTTTACAGAGTGTGATCTTGATATCAGAGATTTAGAACTCAGGCACATTGACATGGAGGGCTTTTGGGCCAGAACCAAGAAGGTCACAGGCAGGCCATGGATGGATAAATTGGTTAGCAGTGGTCTACACTTTGCTGCAGGGCTCCCAGTGAGTGTAATTAACAATGAGTTTATGATGTTGGTGGGCCATTGTTATAATAAGGACATAAGATGTGTCAAAAATGAGAAGGGTGAGGTGATAATCAACCTCACAACCTGACATTTTGATATCATGTTGGGTATCCCTCACCATAGACATTTTGTAGCAGTGAGCCAGGAGGACTGTGTGAAGACATGCATTGAAAATGAAGACAAATGTATGCAGTTAATGAATGAGGTGTACCTCAGGAATAAGAAGGTGACAAGTAGGTGGCCACAAGCCATTCATCACAGTGACTTTTCAGAGGAGCTGAGTGACATGATCACCTTCTTAAGCAGAGTACATGGACTCCCCAATGCCCATTACTTTCATAAGTGGATGCTCAGGTATTTGGAAATAATGAATAAAAATGTTCCCGATCAGCGTTTTGACTAGGGAGAGATTATCAACAACACAATCTCGGAGCAACTTCAACAACTTTCAACAACTGGGAGGTTCTATATGAACTCCTATGTAGTATATGCTGCTGCCTTAGAGAGGGACTACCCAACATTGAATTGGTGTGGGATATGGCCCCAGGTCAGGATATACAAGTACTATCTAGAGTTAAGACTGGAGAACAACATAGCCCAATTCAGTAAAATCAACGATGTCTTCTTCTATGGCATCATCTACCTCTTGAGGCCCAACATGACTTGCGGTCAGATGACCAAAAGCATGATCACCACCACAGAGAAGTGGGGAGCGTTATTCACGCAATTCCCCACTTTCACCTATCTCAGAGCTGCTAACTTCTTGGGAGAGCCCACCAGATTGCCAAGGTATGCGGGACCCAAACTGATCCTGTTGGAGCTGTCTAGATAGCTCATCACATACCATGAGAAGTGTTTGAAAAGGAAGAAGGGTGGAACTCCATTCCCCCTCACGGTGGGCAGATACACCTACACTTCATAGGGAAAATCCTAGGAGATGTATGCAGAGCTCTAGTTACTCAATCTGAAGCATAATTTCCTGGCAAGGCCAACCTTCAATCCTCGTGGTTGCCTTCCAAGAGCAAGGATTGATCCAATTCATGTCTGTTAGAGTGAGGATATCTACATTGACCTAAATCATGAAGTTGAGCTCAGACAAAAGGATCACTCCTGACTGGCCCTGGCAAAGATCATTCAATATGGTGTGGCTATCATCCCAAAGGATTTCCAAGCAACTGATCAAGAAGTTGATCATGTTTATCTAGACATAGATGGGGACAATTGGCCATTTTCCAAAATTGATAGGAACAAGGCCCCTCAGACTATAGAGGAAAGGGTCAAGGGCACTCTGAAATGCACCGAGCATTGGTGCAAGAAAAATGGTATCATCTACCTTGGGGTAGACTTTACCATGTATCCCCTGGGGTATGCACCCACCAGGCCAAAACATTTTCCTGAGGGCAAAGGAAAATATAAAGAACGAGAGGCAAGCACTACTGAGGAGAAAGCTCCTGAAATCCCTCCTACTACCGCAGAAGAGCAAGTTGTGGACTTAGTGTCCCCAAGAGAAGAAGAAGCAGTAAGTGCTCCAACGGACACATCCACTTAGGATGTTTTCATTGCTACAATTGGCGAGGTCCCAACCATTCCCTCTCCCATTCCTCCTTCCCCTCCTCATGTCACTCAAACAACCGCTCCTTTGGTTGTGTCTTCTCCTCCGTCTTCTACCGTTCCCCCTCCCTCTTCCTCCATCTTCTCTTCCCTTGCGGATCTGTCCCCCAGCATTTCTTCCCTCATCTCATAGATCCCTTCCACCCCCATGGCCTCCTCTCTTGTAGTGACTCCTATTCCCATGAGCATTGGTGTGTCGGCCCCTTTCTCCATGCTGCCACCAAGTTTTTGACACACTTCCCCGTGTCCACTGCAGTTGCTTCTTCCTTCCACCCCTGTTTCCTCCTCTTCCTCTAGTCCCACTCCCCTAAGTCTAGAATGGATCTCCGAACACCTGAGCCAACACAAGAGGAAAGTCCCTATTGCACCTATGGACTTCTCCATTATTCTGGCTAAAGGGCCTAAGAAGCAAAAGGCTATAACCCGCTTCTCTCAAAGCACTTCAGGCCAAAGGGTTATGGAGATCACATACCCTGATCCCACAAAGAAGAAAGAAGATCTGTCTCCTACAGATTTTATAGTGACTCAGGTCACAATGGGAACATCATCAGAGAGCCTGTAAGGAGAGGCCTTATCCACAGTGGATGCCCTTTGCAAGAAGCTTCAAGAAGCAAAGGAAGAGAAGAGAATATTAAAAGAGCAAAACAAGCATCTTCTCCAAGCCTTGCAAAAGATGGGAAATGCCCCTCCTATGATTACTGTTGACCCTCTCAAAGTTCTTAGTCAGGAGAAGATAAATGAGTACACCAAGATCGGTGAGCAAGGTGTAGCAGTGTCCACCTGGAGAGAGCAGATCCTCAAAGATAGTGAGGAAGTGATTACAAAGTTCACATAGCTCTATCAAAATATAGATCAAGAGAACAAGGAAATCTAGGCAATAGCAGGACCTATCTCTAAAGAGTTGGACCATGCCAGGTTGTAACACGAGACATTTCAAAAGATGCTCGACTACCCAGTCGATGACTTATTGAAATTCAATGTCTTTGATCACCCACGAGCACCTAACAAATTCCTTTCTGCTTTAGACTATCGGGTTGACAAAATGGAGTTTGTCTTAGAAAAGATAGAAAAAATTAAGGAGGAAGCCCTAGATGCCATGCATCAAATGGAGTAGATCGTCTTAAGAATGTCTCCAGGTTTACTCAGTGCAACGTATGCCTTGAGGAAGGTAGATGATACTATTCAAATCTTCAAGGGAATCATGTCGCAAGGTTTCACGTCAGAGGCCACTTTTGATGTAGAATCTATCAACAAACTTCTGGCCTGCCGCGACTTCGTTGGGTACCTGACGGAGGTGGGTAAAAAATACTTCAAACTCCCCTAAAGACTCAAAAATGAATGAGAAACTTGCGAATTCATCGGGGATCACACCAAGGGTTCCACTCAAGATCAACTTTAGGTGATGGTCAGCAAGTTCATGGAGTATCGAGCTTAGTTTCACATCACCTCTCCTGAGTAGAAGCAAGACACTCCTTTTAAGCCAAGGGATGATGATGAATAGGCTTCCTCCTTCTGGGATAAATCCCATTTTTGTAAAAGTATTTAAAAGTATGTTGGCACAAATGATGACATCATCCATGTTGCACCATGGGATGTTGTCATCCACCAAATTGCCCCAAAGTCAACATTTGACTTTTAAATATTTTGAAGATATTTTGTAAATAAGTTGTTGGCTCCTTTTTGTCTTCTTTCTCCTTCTCCTTCTATAAATACTTGGATACTTGTAGTATTCAAGGGTGAGAAAATTTGTATGAAAAATAGAAGTGAGGAGAGAAATACTTTGAGCTTTCTTGTAACAGAACAAAATATTAATACAAAAATTGAGACTTTGTGCTGAATTCCTGTGTTATGTGTTAGATCTTTCTTAAGTTAGATCTGCATGCTTATTCTGTTGGATTCACCTATACTTTTGTCATTTGTTTATCAGTATTGCTTTGTTTGTTTATGTGAGTAAGTTTGGCTCTGTTTACTACCGGCCCAAAACATAAACCCTCTGACCTTTCTACTTTGGAATTCATTTCTTTTCTCCCTTCAGATCCATCTTTCTTCTATTCCTTCCTTCATTCCTTTCTGTTCTTCATCAGAACTAACTCTACTGGGATGAGATCCCAAAACCCCCCTTGAAGGAAGAATACTGTAAGACTTACACAGATTCCTGCTGGTAGAATAACAATAAACCAATTTCACTTTACTGTCTCAAAGAGGGGCTATGCATTACACACTGTTGGCCTTTCTATCCATAGATCTACCCACCTGATAGATTTTCAGACCAACATAACCTACACTAACATCCTCATTATGACTATCACATAGGAGAGGTCTTCCCTTATGGTCCTCCCCACCTTCGCACTAACTTAACATATGGGGGACTTGATACTTCCACCTATTCACCTGAACCTCCATCCCAAACATGACCATTTTCATTTGACCTCCAATCTCTCACCAACTGCCACTTTGCCCACACTTTCCATCACCACTGCATATGGAAAGGTTTTGGCCTTGGTTTTTACGAACAAGGCCGTCATACCATCATCCTCTTTACCACCCATAAACACAACAACCGCAGTGGTATCAGCTATACCAAAACATTCTCCAAGAAGGCCCTTGTTGAACTCATTCAGGATGACAAACCTTGTCCACCATATTCACCAACATCACCACCCTCACTCACAGAGTCTATGGATCCATAATCAATTCCTCCTAACTTTTTGTTTTTCATGAACACCATTTCCGTGGGACCTTTGACTTATCAACGTGATGGCAAGGCTCCCTCTTCTCTTCCATTCCTATATCCTAACATGATCAATGATGATAAAACATCCATTAAAGTCATTCAATGCTAGGATGATGAGTCTATCCTCACCTACCTTGGTGCAGAGGATTCTTATATTCACCGGTCATTGCCTTCTGAGATGCAAACCATGTTAAATGAATTGACTATCGAAGTCAATATTAACACTTAGGATGACCTACATATTCTAAAGATAGGCCAATCTTTAGATGTTGTTAAACAAAGAGCTTTTACTTCTTTCCTCCGAGATCATAACAACACTTTTTCTTGGTCCTATGCTGATATGTCCAGTGTTGACACTAACATTGTGGTCCACAATATTGTAACCAGTCCTGAATCAAAAATCATAAAACAAAAGCTGCGAAAAATGCACCCTCGCATTGCTCTTCTTGTTAAAGAAGAACTCCAACGCCTTCTCTCAGTTTCCTTCATCCTACCCATTGACCATCCCTAATGGATTTACAACATCATTCCTATCACAAAAGTGACATGGGGACTTCGCATTTGTATGAATTTTTGTGACCTCAACCTAGCTTGCCCCAAAGATAATTTTCCTCTGCTAGGTATTGACCAACTAGTTGATCTAACTACCAACTATGAGATGCTATCACTCATGGATGGTTTCTTAGGTTATAATCAAATATTTCTTGCTCTGGAAGATCAACACAAAACTACCTTCATCATTTCTTGGGGGACCTTCTGCTATCGAGTCATGCCTTTTGGCCTAAAAAACGCTAGTTCCTCATATCAGTGGGCTAGGAATTATATCTTCCATGACATCATGCATCATATATTAGAAGATTATGTAGATGAAATTCTCACCAAATCCAAAATTTGAGCTAAAAATCTCACAGTCCTGAAGGCCATCTTTGACCATCTCATCAAGTATTGTGTTTGCCTTTAGCCCAAGAAGTGTGTCTTCGCTATTCTCTCAGGAAAGCTCCTTGGTTTCATCATTTATCTGTGTAACATAGAAGTTGATCCTACTAAAGTAAAGGCTATTCTCTAAATTCCTTCACCTACTAATCTTAGCTAACTTCAAAGTTTGCAAGGTAAGATGCAATCTATTCTTCGGTTTATTTTATAACTTTCCGACCGTTGCCAACCATTTCATCATCTCATCAAAAAGTAATTCTCCTTCAAATGGGATGATGAATGCCACAAAGCCTTTGGTGCCTTACACAAATACCTTCTCCAACCACCGATGCTCATTCCTCCTAAAGATGACCAACCCTTTTACCTATACATTTCTGCTACTAATCATCCCTTAGGTTCCATGCTCGCAAATTGTGATGAGAAACATAGAGAGAAAGATGTTTATTACATAAGCCATACCCTTTTGGACTACAAAACAAGATAAACCCATGCCAAAAAACTCTACTTAGCCTTAGTTTTTGTCGCCACTAAAATTTTTCATTACCTACTCAACTACAAAACCTTTTTTGTCACTAAAACTGACCCCTTACATTACATGTATGTCAAACTCTACCAAAATCAGCATGATGCATGTTGGCTCACACTTCTCGCCAACCTGGACCTCGAATTCATCCTTTAAAAATATATCAAGGGTCAAACCATTGCTGAACAACTTGCAGATGCACTCCTCTTCAAAAATCAATCCTCTAACTTTGATTTCCTGGATGAATCCATTACTACCCTCTCTTTGGATGATACCGTTTACCAAATGACCTTATTTTTCAATGGTTCCAAGTGTCAGCATGGGGGTGGTGCAGGTGTTATCCTTATTCATCTTGATGGTGAACCTATGCCTTTATCTTTCAAACTAGATTTTGATTGTACTAATAATATCGCTGAATATGAAGCACTTGTACTAAGTCTCCAAACCACCATCACCCTAGATGTCAAATAAATTAATATCTTTGGTGACTCTCAACTGGTTATAAATCAATTCAATGGTATATACTAGTGTCATAACAAGTCCAAAAGTATAAACACCATGTCGACACACTTCTAACTACCTTTGACCATTACAAACTTCAAACCACCCCATGTTCTACTAATAAATTTGTGGATACCATGGCCTACCTGACTTCTTAGATGCCCGCTTTGCCGGCTGACTCTAAAATATTTATCACAATATAAAGGTTGTAATCACCTTATTATTTATCTTGAGATGTCAACTCCATTAGAACCGTTGCACCTCACCCACGTGACCTTTGGTATAAGTAGTTTCTAGACTACCTTTCCCTTTCCATTCTGCCTCCAAATCTTACTCGTGATGGACAACACAACTTTCTCAACAAGTTTCTCTCACTATGTCATCATGGGTGGAATTCTTTATAAACGTGGCTTTGATGATATTCTCTTACGATGCCTTACAAGTTATGAGATTACTTATACCATCAAGGAAGTTCAAGATGGAATTTCTGGAGGTAACTTCAATGGCCTAGCTATCGCTAATGCATCCTTCACCTGGGCTATTATTGGCCCACCCTCAACCGTGACTATTGTGACTATGTCAAATGTTGTGTGAAATTCTAGCAGTATGCTAATCTTCATCACACACCTAGTCATGCCTTACAGGTCACACGAGACCTTTGGCCTTTCTCTCAATGGGGTTTGGATCTTATCAGAGAGATCAATCCTCATTCTTCACAATGCCATCAATGGATTATAACCACTACAGAATACTACACTAAATGGGTAGAAGCCATTCCCCTCATCTCTACAAAAGTTGAGAAAATTTGTGAATTCATCAACCATCACATTGTTTTTCACTTTGGTGTCCCTCACCACCTCATAACTGATAATGAAAAACAATTCAAAAATAAAACCCTACAAAAACTCTATGATGCCTTTAGCATTCAACTCAGTTTCTCTTCACCTTACTACCCACAAATAAATGGCCAAGCAGAATCAACCAATAAAACCTTGAACAAAATTCTTATGAAAGTAGTTGACAATACTGGGAAGGATTTGCATACCACACTAGTATTCACACTTTGAATGATGCCACACCTTTCTCTCTGGTCTACAGTACTGAGGCTGTCTTGCCTCTCAAAGTCTAGATTCCATCTCTCTATATCTCACTCCAAGACATGCTCAATGATGATGACTTTTGCCAGGACCATTTGGCACAACTTGAGTTATTAGATGAATGTCATCTTAATGATCTTGATCATCTCCAAATCTACCAAAAACATATCAAACGTGCCTATGACAAACATATTCATGAGAAAACCTTCCAGGTCGGTGACCTTGTCTTGAAAGAAAATCAACATGTAACCAAAGAAGAAAAAAGTAAATGTGGCAAGTTTACTCCTAATTACCTGGGACCTTATATTGTTACTCATACCTAGGGATCAAGTGCTTATCATTTATCTTCACTCGAAGGTAAACCCAAACCTGAGCCACTCATTGCTTTACATCTTCGACCATTCTATTATTGAATATAGTCCTACATAACCTTCTATTTATCAACCACTCATCCCTTGAGCATCGTTCACCTACCATGTTACCCGTTTGGAGGATCAATGATTAAACAAGAATCATGTGGTTACCCATCCCCATTTTTAACCTTATCTTCAATATGAGTACGACGTCTCTACTCATGCCATGATTCTCATGGATACTTTTTCATCTTTTTCAAGATGGAATCCCATGGTCGTTCATCACTTGAAACCATATCTTTCATAATTAACCTCTATGTTTTATGGTTTTTGTCTTCTAAAAAAGAGCCCAATCTCCCTCTATAGTCTTGTCCATGACTTAAACATCCAAAAAGAAAAATAATTTCAAAAGCAAAATGGGATTCAACTCCTTGAGTCAAAATTCCAGCAAAGAGATGACTCCCTCAAAAGGGACATCTCTTCTCTCTATCTTGCTGCTATAAATAGGATACTCCCTTAAAGGATAGCTATACAAAGCTAGCCATACTACACATAGTCTATCATAAAAGGGGACTATCCTTACAAAACCAAAATAAAATATTTAGAAGCTTCCCGCATCGATCAGCTTCACGAAGACCTCAAGGAGATAATATACTTATCCCACATAGACTTCTCGCATCGATCAGTCAATCAAAACAAAAGCCAAAAGAAGAAAATGGTAACTTTTTCATCATAGATTTGCCTATTTTGATCTTGGGTCTCTTGCCAAGTAGGCATGCTGTCTTACACTAAGTTACGTTAAAACCAACCATTTTCACCTCATTACCTTTTCACCCTAATTTCCTACCTTCTTAAGGGACTTGCCACAAAAATTACATTTCGTGATCATGTGACTTTCTTCACCCTTTGAATAGCCAATCATGCAACACCTTTAGGGTCTTATGTTCATAAGCCCATCTTTGGTATGATAGACTATTTATGGTTCTTATCAAGTAGGTGTTTCCTCTTGTCACCTCTTACCATTTACCTTCTTCATCACTTGCTGATTTTCCTATACAGGACTAAACCATCGACACCTACACTTTAAGAATTCATCTTTCACCAATGTCACCATGCTTAACTAACCTAAAATCAACCATGCCTAACTGACCTAGACTCAACCATGCCTAACTGACCTAAACACAACCATGCCTAGATGATCTAGACTCAAGATGTGCCTAAAACCTACCGATCCATTCATCTATCCTCATCTTATTCTTCCCTAGCTTACGGGAGAACTACATTGACCCGAGGCCCCTTTTCACCAGGGCTATGTAGGAAGCACTCCAAGGGCATGGGACCCTTATAGGTTATCTCAGCAACTCTTTACCCTAACCAATTTTCTCCCATTTTCTATTCACATTCTACCTTAGTTAGTTTCCATTTTACACAAAGCTTGGAAATTAAACAATCATAAAAACATACATACCTACCATTTTATAACATCACCATACCGTAAATCATTATTTATTTTCCATAAAAACAACAACTTGAAAATTAAATCAAATGCAACACCATGACCAAACCATGCTTAAATGATCAAGAATCCACCATACCTATACCTGACTCAACCATGCCTAAACGACCTACACTCAACCATGCCTAAATGACATAAACTCAACCATGCCTAAATGACCTAAACTCAACCATGCCTAAATGACCTAAATTTAACCATGTCTAAGTGACCTAAACTCAATCATGCCTACATGACCTTGACTCCATCATGCCTAATTCACCTAGTTTCCATCAATACACAATAACAATGGAAATTAAAAACATAAGTACATCATCCATCCAATAAATATCATCAACTATATAAATGGGAGAGTCTATGTATCAATACACACACACACACACACACAAATACAAATAAATACCAGTATCTCCAAAACTCTCATGTACATCCTCACCATCTTCGGCACGCAGGACGATATGACATCAAAATCTCAAAAATCTCATGTACATCCTCACTATTGTTAGCTCAAAGGATGATATATATCAAAATATCAAAAACAATAATCATACAAAGTGACCGATTGTCACCCCACCTGAGACCCTTGGGGCCAGTCTCATCTGTCTCATCCTCCTGCCCTATCTGTCACCCTGCCAACATCTCTCCACCCTCCATGGGTCTCGGTCTAGTCTCCGCCTGGCCCGTAGCTGGGTATGGCCTCCATGAACTCATGGCCTTACCCTGACCCTGTCTCTAGGCTCGCCGACCCCCTGTAATCTCTACACTATGAGTGCATGATCTCATCCTCTTACTTAATGCATGTTATTTCCTATAATCTACATAGGAGGGGACATCTATCCCATCATTCATTAGGTGATCCTGGTAATACCAAACCTTGTTCAAGGCATCCCTAAACCTCAGCATCGACACTATCTGAGGTGGTGCCATAGGTCCCAGAACAACTTGTGAGCTCTTTCTTTCTAGGGATGGCCTAGGACCCTGTACCTATGTACATTATCCTCCTCCCTATACCATGGGAACCTGTCTTTCTACTGTATGTGATATGGGACCCTTCCCTTGAGCATGTGGAGGTGCTTGTGCTATAACCTAGGCCTATAGGGCCACAACTTGAGCCTGTGCAGTTGCCAAATGGCCCTACAAATCTGCTATCTATGCCTGTAAGGTGGATACCTATCCCCCATCACCAACCCCACCCTGTGTGGGCACCTGTCCTTATGCTACCTAGGCCTATAGGGCTACCACCTACACCTATAACATGGCAACCCGTGCCTCTAACCCTATGAGATGACCCTGTAAAGCTCCAAGTCAGTGTTTAAAAGGGTGCCACCTGACCCTGTAGGGTATCCCACTATACTATAATGGTGGCTAAGTTTTTCTGCCTTGGCCTTAGTGGTGCTACCCGTAGCTGTGTCGCCTACCAATTTCTATATCTATTGATGACCCTAAAATCATCAATCCACTTGTCTACCACTTGCTCCTCCTACCATGTTGTCACATTCGGTCATGGTGGAGACATAGGCCTCTCCACGTCATCTCTCCTATACTGTGGGAATGGTGGAGGCACATCCTGTGGCAACCCAAACTATCGTCTAACTTTGTCTAGAGGTATTGTCTCATGCTCACCATGGCATAATGCCCCTCTATCCACTTGAGCAGCTACAACTCGTCCACATTCTTTGCCATGTGCCTATATGAAGGAAAGCCAACATACGGCCTCCAAACAACATTAACCCTAGACAACCCCTCCAACACTCGAATGTAATGTGCAACATTGTGTGTGACCCTCATCACCTTGTGTTGTCCACCAAGTGGTACCCATCACCTATAACCAGCCATGACTAAGCAACCCCCAAACCAATCATGTCAGGGAAAACCAATTAGATGCAAACATACGATGTGCTTGTAAGCCCAATAGTGTAGAAGGAATGTACAACACAAGATGAACCTCTGCAGCCTACCATAGGCCCACAACTCTCTATATAGCTGCACCTAAAATGCTGGTGCCCATACAAAATAGACTCGCTCCTCCATCATGTCCTAGAGCACTCCCATCAGTGCTCATGGGAATATCCCACCCTCCACATCTGGTAAGGTGAAGCAACATACTACCTCCATCATCAAGACCACCAACCTTGTCTCCTGAGGATGGGCCATGTACATCTCTCCATAACTAAGGCTCACACTATGGTACCTCAAATCTCCCATCACCTCCTCAAAAATAGCCACTATCGGCTCCTTTAATGCCTCTGAAGTAATGGAATATACCAGCTCCCCAACTAACGGTATCCGTAGGATCCTGTATACATCCTCTAGGGTGATAGTAATCTCACCCGTCAGTAAGTGAAAAGTATTGGTCGCTGAGTCCCATCTATCGATGAGAATGACCATGAAACGTAGATCTCAAGCTACATGCCTATAGCATCAGATACCACTCAAGAAAACATCTGTCACGTGCCTCCACTCCTCCGTGATCACACTCAGCCGTATCATTATCAACAGAGGTGGTACTCTATCCCACATCCGTAGCTGGTCCCTAGCCTACATCTGACAAACCACAACATTTTTACAACCTGACAACCTTCACTTACCTATTAACCCCCCAGACCATACCTAACCACATTAATCCTACTCACCCCATTTACCTAATTCACCTACCATCCTACTACCCATTTACAATCATGATTCATCATTCTAAACATCATTTCACCTACTTACCTATACCACATCACCAAAATAACATTTTACCCTTTTCCCTCTACATAAATCTTCACCTACCCCTTTCTCACCTATTTTACTCTCCTACCTAGTCCTTCTTTCACCTCTCTTCTCTTAATCGTAACCGACACTGGTCACCTTGACTGTCATCGGTCCTCTTGATTGGTGTTAGTCACCCAAACCATGCTTGACAATGACCAAAGCTAACTGACATCAGCTAGCCTTAGACCGATGTCGGTCTCTGTCGCGATATCCAAAACTGTATACCCACCCCCCTTTTCTTAAAAAAATCACAAAACAACCTACAAACCTACTCTACCCTACCCAAACCTAACCTAACTTCATTACTAACCCTATTTAAGCTACATTGGACCTTCCCCCTCCCTCATTTAATTCATTTTACCAATAAATTCAAAATAAACCCCCACCTAAAAACCTTTTAACCCAAACCAATTTCAACACATTATTTTCAACCAAAGGACAAAATCAGATTGAATCCTACCTCATCTCAGCACTGTCTATGATGTGGTACGTTTGGACACTGTGACGGTGGTCCACCTAACCCCTCTTCCACCTCTGTCATGACCAAATTAACTCCTCACCCCAAAACAAATGAAATCACTCGAACTAATCTCATGGACCCACCAATCGAATGTCAATCACCCACCATGAGGCTCACCAAATCAAGCCGCTACCTTGTCATGTCACTTTCCATGAAGGCACTACCACTTTGTCATTTTCACAAATGAAAAGAAGTTAAAATGAATCCGTAAAACATGGATTTTTCCTTTTTTAACCCTAACTTGAGATAACCGATGTTGGTCATACCAAACTGACGTTGGTTACTTTATAACCGGCATCGATTGCCTACCATTACCATTTTCACCCCATTTTACCCATTTTGACCTCAACTCATTATTTCCAGATACCCTTTGACCTTACCCACACTTATTGCAACCTACCTATAAGCCCAAACTACCCCTACATTTCCTTAATTACATTTAGGAATTTATTATATTACCTATACCTTGACCTGAACCTACTTTTTGTGACCATTGAACTTGTGTGCTTGCTATACCTTGTGATGCTATTACCCATGTTGTTTTAGCCTAACAACCACACCTTGTCCTTACCCATGCCCTAACCTATATACCCCGACCTGAACCTACTTTTTGTGACTATTGGACTTGTGTACTCGCTATACCTTGCAATGTTGTTACCCACAACCATACCTTGCCTATTACCATGCCATTTATCCTGATCAAACCTTTGGTGTACCAGAACATACCTAAAAATTCTTGCACCTGACCTATGTTTGGATTTTGGACCGTATCCTATGCCTTTGATACCTAAATCACTTCACCCTTATTTAGATAAACCTATCAACCTTGGACACTATAGAGTTTGCAAGCTCTTAAACCTAGTACCGTGTTGCAGTCTATACGTGTGCGTGTATTCGATTGCTATTACCCATTACCCCATTTGACCCTGACCTATTACCTATTACCCGAGTTGACCATTACCCTTTCTAAAAGTACCCATCCTCTTCCCCACCTACCTTAACTCACACCAAGTACACATTTATCAAACCACTCACTGATTCAATATAACACTTCAACAATTCCTGGTTTGAGGGGGATCACCTTCATCCACACATGGGGCAATAATTTTCTATTTTTGTCAACATCGCTTACCGATACAAGCTACATGAAAAAAAGGAGTAAAATATAGACACCAAAATTAGGTCATACCACACTTATAACCCTGTTAATTAAATTAACCATACCTTACATATTCATATCCCATAGTGCACATGATTAATTAAATTAATTACTTCAATTAATTTAATTAACATCCTCACTTGACCACCTCACCCAACCACATCACCTAGACACCTCATCATGAACCTATTCTTAGCATGTTCATTTTAACTAAAACTCAATCTTTACTTACCTAAACTAACTAAGACTTAGTTTAACCCTAACATTAGATGCCTATTATTTATCTAACAACATGCCCACTTACTTAAGTGGAAAATACCATTTTAGAGTTGGAACAACGGGCATAACTTGCCAAAAGATTGCTAAGATCTGTCATTTTGGCAAACCTAGGATTTCCCTCTTTAACCGATGCCAGTTTACCCTAAACCGACACCAATCACCCTAATCATCATCGATTACCATATATTCATTTTGGCAACCTTGTTCCAGGGGGTTGGAAACTTTTCAAGTTTTGGAGAAAGATTTGCATGTAATCTTGAACTAGGGTTCTCTCACATATCTAGAAGACAAAAGCATACCTAGCCAGAGGCCAAAGCAAGCATTGGATTCTCATCCGAAAGTGTTGGCATTCACAGGAGCATTCTGGGAAGCACTTCATTCATAGAATATTTGGGCTCTACAAAAAATCCTCAACACTTCACCATCATTCGTTCAGAACCTACAAGCACGGGACATCGAGTAAGTAGAATTCCATTTTACTTTCCTTTGTTCAAATACTTGTATTTCCATTCATTCTTTCTCAGTGTTACTCATCTCCTAATTATCTCATGCCTTCATTTTCCAAACAAGCTACCCATTTTCCTTATCACCTCCCTGAAACCCTTGCCATTCAAACTTTGAGGCCTCACTTATTCCCTGCAACCACATTCAATGCCTTTAAGGTCCTCTGTATAACCTTAAAGAATCCTAAAACCTCCATTGCCATGTTCAGTCCTTTTCCATAGTGACCGATGTCACCCTTGAATGACATCGGTCATCCCCACACCATCATTGGTCATAATGACAATAACCCAAGCCATATTGGTGGACCAAAACCCATCCCAAAATCTTACAAAATCCTTACCAAACTCCATTCAAACCTTCTTAACCCCTTTTCCTACACCCATTTATCCTAGACACACTCTCTTTGGTTCTTGTGAAGTTATAAAAGGCTTTAACACCTACTTATGACCTTATGTGATTTTCTACAGTGACCGATACTGGTCACCCTCGACCAACATCGGTCATACCCACACCGATGTCGGTCTCTATAACTGGTAATCCTGCCTATAACAACGACCTAATAACCTTCACCCAAATAACCCATAATCACCCAAAACCTGATCCTGACATGTTCTAATCACCTTAGCTACCTACCCAACCTAAAACATAACCCAACCTCAGTTAGATCTAATTTTTTATTGGAATATTCTACTTAATCTAATATATTGTTAATAACTTGAGATACTGAAATCAACTTGTTAGCAATAATACCTCTATTTCTTATATTTATGTTCATTTATTTGATAAATAGTGGATTGATAACCATCTAGGAAGTATCACACTTCCTAGATCTAGCATACAGTAGGCATTCCACTGACATATATTGTTTAATATTCTTCTTGTGGTCTTGTTTTGAATTCATAGGTAGTTCCTCCTCGCAAAAAGGAAGTTCTCACAATCAACATTAGATCAGGAAATCACAATGCACACATTCTACCTTCCACCTTCATTTCACAGGTATTCCTCCTCACCTTTACCTTATCTGTTTTACTCATACGTACACAACTTATTGGTGAAATATATTTAGTTAAATTAATTCATGAGTCTTTGTTGTGATCGAATTTGTGCTTCAGTTTTCATAATTTTTGGATGCAGAACAACAATACCTTAGAAAAATTTCATTGATCCAAGTTATGCTTTTAATTCATGACCTTGTGGTCATATTGACCAAGCTGGATAGGTGAAAAGATCTATGAACTCTTACTATCTTGAAGTCATGAGTGATCTTTATGGATTTCTGCTTCGTATGTGATCTTGGATAGCAATCTGATTCTTCTTTGGTAAGTTTGGGATGCAATTCTTACTATAAACAAAGGAACCTAATGAACCTAATTAAACTATGTTACTTAAATTGGTAACCCAATCCTAAAGTTGTAACCTATCATAAGTTTCTTTGTTCTTTTATTAATGTGTGTGATGTTAATATTTAAAGGACCTAAGTTAGTCCTTAAACTAATGTTGAACCTAACCTAATGTTGGATAACTTAAAAGGGGCCTAAGGGATGACATGCAAAGGGGAAGGTCGGTAACATCAATCTCTAGAAATTTATCAGGAATTAATTCAGTATTATCTCTTTGATGTTGCCAAATTTGGCGAATGCATGAAGAAAGATAAGGGGGTTGAGTTGGAACCTCCGCCAAGTGATTGTTGCATGCATTTTTAAATTTAGATCTACCCAAACATAAGTTGGCAGCGGTGAGAGAAGTGGAAGGACTGTCAGTCCTGTTTGACCTTTAAAATTTTTGGAAATGGTAAAAAAACCACCTAGGAAGAAGGAAGATGGAAAAAGAAATGGTTTTGGTCATTTGGTCTTTTACGAGATTTAGCTCTACATATGGTTTTTGCTCTTCAAACCCATAGTTTGAATTATTACATGTGTTTTGCCTTGCATGGTGGTGAAAGTGAAGAAAATACCATTGTGAAATGATAAGAAGAAGGAGAAGAAGGTTTTGAGGATTTTTTTTGGCATTTCATGAAAAGGAATCGAAACTCTGCTTGGAGATTTTTTGTGAGAAAGTGAAGACATGAGCTCTATCAGGAATGATAGGCCCTATCCATTAAGTCTTTTTCTTTTACTTAAATAATTCATAAAAAAACTCTACTCTTTGTGGAAATCTTCTGGTTCTGATTCTGTGGTTGCTTTTTCTTTGCTTCAATTGTGTTTTTGTTTTGTTTCTTTGGATGCATTATTGATTTTGGGATGATAGTTGGAAAATGAAATATGGGAGTATCATTTTTATACTTCTAGGTGATCTTTCTTGTTCTCAAATCCATATAATAATGGCCTGAAACTGATTTGTGCTCTGTTAAGTGATTTTTTGACTGTAGGTTATTTTTTCAATATATGTGTCTTGGTTTGATAGAATATGAAGATTCTTGCTTCAAATGTTTTCCTTATTATTGCTATTGGAAGACTTAAATATAGGGAAATTTATTAAATATCGATTAAATATCGAGACTTATGTCTAGGAATTTAAGGATATGGCATTTACATTTGATTCCCTTGCTATCGTAGACTTCGAAGACCATTATTTGTTCTTGATTGAGGAAAAACTTATGCTAAGAGTTGTATGTATTAAACATTAGCAGGGTTATGTAAAAATCCTTATATTTCAACTTGTATGTCATCATTATGTTGTCATTAAAATAAATTTGAAGGATTATTTATGTGGACATTATGCCATCATTTTGGGAAGTATAATGTGTATGTTGTTGTGTTTGGTTGTTTGATAATGGTAGTGGGAACTGTTATTCTATTTCAACCTATTTTGAGACTGTAGGTTATAAGAGGTTTACCTTCATTTAGATTTGGGACTACCTATGATTTGGTTATACCCCAAATGGGAACTGATGGTAAAATTTGTGTTCTTTCTTGAATATTTTACTATACCATTCGAGTTGGATATAAGGAAATTTATCTTGAGCTCTGGTTCTATTGTGTATGTTTCATAAACCCACTCTAGGCCTTTGGTTTTCAAATGGATCTTTCATTTTGTGAAATTTTTTCTGAATTATTGTGGATGTGGAACTCTTGTATTGGGAAGTTGCTCGAATTCTTAATCTAACTTCTTGTTAAATGATTTTAAGTTCATTTGGAGGCCTGTCAGATTAGGTCTGGTTGTTCTCTTTTCCTTTCTCCACTGGGTTGCTAGGAATTGAAACGATTTATTTATTTATTGATATAATCACACCTTGGGATTTATCTTTCTTAAAAAGATGATAGATATCAAGTTGGATTTTTTGGTTTCTATTCTTTTTACTGATTATTTTATTTTCACCCTATTTTGGACTATGTTGTACCTCTGGTAAGATATTGTTGATCTGAAGTGAGATTTACTTAATTGTTTAAACACTTGATGTGCATTACTCTTAAGGAAATCTGTTATGTATATTTTCATTCTTATTTGCATAAAGAAATGATAACTCTTCTTCAGTTGAGTCTGGATAGATGAGGAGATTGAAATCTCACTCATTTCCTCATTAATCTTGGGTTAAGGAATTTGTTTACTTGGGCATCGTTGTTGTTCCTTCTCTTGGCTTCTTAGCTTATATCACTTTCTAACCTTGTGATAGGTCTTAGTGTTTTATTGACCTTAAAGTAATGCTTCAGAGTTTATGATATGCTGTGAGAAAGTATTGATCCTTGTGTAGGTTCTGAAATTTAAATAATATGCTTTTTTATGGAATAATAACGATTTGAATAAACTTGTGTGTGATCTTGAATGATAGCTTGTTTTCTTGGACTGGTGGAAGAAATCAAAATATTTTTGATAAGGATTGCATGATGTTATCTTTGATTGCTACCTGTAATTGAATATAAAAAATGAATTCAAGACTTTTAGGATGCTTCAACCGAAAATTACTTTGATTTTTTATAATGATTAAGTTATCCTTTCCTGTTTGTATGGAATTATTTATGATAAATGTACTTCTTAGGCTATAGGATGAGTCTGAGATAGTATGATATCTAGATGGAATGCAATACTCATTGTTGTAAAAATAGTATATTTATTCTGAAATATAGTTTTATGTATCTTGTATTACTTCTTGAAAATTAGATATGGCTGATTGGAGGAACTTAATTTGGATACATGAATGAGAAGGTAAAGGTAGGATGAAATGAGAATTCTTCTTCTTTAACTATGATGTTTTACTTCCATTATGTTGAAAAGAGTTTTATGATTAAAAGATAGGGTTGTTATGTTGATTAATTAACCCTACATATAGAACCTTAAATCTTTTATCTCCTTCCTAGTTGTAATCTTTTAGGGGAAAGTCTTTCTGTTTTATTGTTGTGTTTTCAAAACTGTTTCATAAACAACAAGGTTCTTTTTATGAAATAGATAGATAAAAGCACAATGTTTTAATGCTATAGTGCTTATCATGCTCAGTTCAAATGAACTAACCCATGCTAACAATTTTACATATGGATTTCGTAAAAGATGAAAGGAGAAAAAACATATAGAAAGATACATTTGTTTTAATAAAAAAATTATATCTTTATTATGATGATATGTGACGTCATTATTTGGGATGTACTTTTTCAGAAAAGAAAGCTATAATGAAACTATTTTTATATTAATGATATGACACCTTGTAATCTATGAATTAATTTTGTAAACAGTGAATGGATTACTCCTTTCGATGAAAAATTGAATTATTGATTGTTGAATATTACTTGATTGTATTACCTTCATTGGAATAAATTGGATACATCATCAAGTAATATATTAAATTTAGGAGGACACTTTATATACTTAAGTGCTATGGATTTGGTTTGGGGATCTAAAATATTAGTTGGTTTATTTTCACATAAAGAGATACAACTTGTAAGTTGACACTCATAAGTATATCCTTAAAGAATATAAAAGAATTATGATTGATTATATAGATATTTATATGTATGAATTCTTGATGTATTTGGAACATATGAAACTAGATTTCATAAATAGACATTAGTCCATAATATAGGGAAAAATGATAATTCCCTTGAAATCAATCATTGAGACATAATTTAAGAACTTGTTAAAGTGTTAAGAATGTTGTAAGTAAATGGTTGAATGTGTACTTCCTTAAGGTAGATTTTCTTAATAAAAATTTGGAATGCTTAGAAAGGAATTAAATGGAATTTAGACTTCATCTCCATGAAGTCTAAAATAAAGGGTTTATAAGGAAATTATTTAAGCTAGGGCTGAAATACGCGAGGAACTAATTAATGCACTTTCTTAACTTTGAGATCAATCATGTCATGATATAAAGCAAGCTATTTCATTTAAGGACAAACTTAACTATGTAATCAAATGTTTAGGAAGAAGATTTTACTTGCATGCCTACCTCACATGTAGCTTCAACTTGTAACCTTATAGGTTAAATAATGCTAGTTGAATTTTTAAGATTTGCTGTAATTAATCTGGGTTACTAAAATTTTAATCCTAGGTATGCTAGTCTAGTTGAGAAAAGTCAGTTGGATGTTGGTACACATCAACTGCAGTGTAGTACCTTCGTAATGATAGGGGTCATTACAACATATTATGATGTAGTTGATATGTCTCAACACCCCACTCAGTTTGTTCAACTTGATTGACAAAAATGTAAGACTGGATCACGGTTCTATCCTATACAGGGATACGAACACGATCTAGTGTCGAGGTCAACTCATGTTGACTTAGGATAACTAGACACACCCAATCGACTTACGTCGATTGAGTATGTCTATGTACCCTTAGTCACCATGAGTAGTTTTCCACACTAGTGCATAGTGCTGCCCTTGTCTAGTATGAAACCTTGAATTAGATTGGACTGAAAGGAGTTAGGAAAGACCACTCTAGATAACAAAATAAGTGTGGTGAGGGACTTATTCCATTTGGTGAGTATTCCATCAAGGAATTGTAAACATGATAAACATGTTTAAAAACTTTGGCCAAAGTATCACAAGTTACTGGTTACGTTGTCCTATGTCACCTAGTTTATGAAGCAATATTTTTGATGAATATCAGTAACAAATATTTAGATAGGCCTCTTAGATAGAACACTTGGGTAACCCTAAATGGGTAAAGGACCAAGTATACATTGTATACACATCATTGAGTTAACATGAGAGATTGGTTAAATACCGAGTCATGAAATGAGAGATCGATTTTTACTGAGTCATTTACAACTACACATGGTTTTATGTTATGAGATGGATTGGCATTGGAATGTGTGTTCTAAATTATGTTAATTTAGAATAGAGAACATTATGTATGACATTTTTTTTCCTTGTTGTAAAGTCTTAAAATGGGAATGTTATAAGCAATCTAGGAGTTTTTTGTTGAGGTGATGTGCTAGAAGCGGGAAAGGAAGAATACTAACTACTACGGCATTGGTTACATTTTTGGATTTGTCGTTATGTTTAGATGGTTTAATAAACTCAGGATTTGGCTTATTTGATCTAATTTTAAGTTGGCCTTGCTCAAGGGCACGAGTTTCAAGTTTACAAGCCATAGTAAAGGCTTCCTTGAATGTGTGAAATGATTGGATCTGTAGAGTGGATGAGATATGATTCACACAAGAGCATGAAAATAATTCGATGAGTTGAAGGGAAAATGGTAATTTCTTTATGATTCCACGCCATCCTGCAACAAAGTCTGTGATAGACTCATCATCGTATTGTCAAATGGTGTATAAGTTGATAATGATAACCTTGCATAATATTGATTGATAAGTGTTATAAGAAGAGTTGTGTAAGTTGGGTGAATGAGAACAACAAGTGTTGGGGGATGTCATTGTACCAATCCAATGTAGGACCAAACAAGGATATAATAAAAGTATGCAACATGAGGTCTTGGTCATGGGTAATGAGGTAGTAGAATGCCTAAATGCATGAAGATGTTGCTGGGGATCTTCTTTATTGTTAACTTTAGTGAATTTTTGAAGTTACCAATGAGGAGGATAGGGCTTGATGGGGATCGTTAGATGAATAGGTTCGTTACAAATCTGCTCATCAGAAAATGTGACTTTGGGTCCCAAGGTAGCATCTTTAAGGCTAGCCAACCTACTCATTAAGGTATGTATGGGGTCATTTGAAGTGATTTGATAAGAGGTAAATGGTGGCAGTTGCATGACTTGAGAGGTGGTTTGATAATATTGTTGGTAAAATTATGGATGAGTGGGTGTTTGATAAGGGGTGGCATATGTCATTGGTTGAGATGGGATAGGTTGTTGATATTGAGAAATAGGAATGTAATGTGATTTTTGAGGTTGGGTGATTTGTTTTGAGATGGGAATATGACCATGCTAAGCCATATGATGGATGGGGATATGTATATTGAGGGGTTGAGATTTTTGAGGAGGTGGATTAGAGACTAGAAAATGGTGTTGATGGGTGTGGGTAGACTCCGTTGGGTGAGATTGGGAGGTGATGAAATTTGTATGAATGTGGGATGTGAGAGGTAAGGATTGACTATGCTGTTTGGATATTAGGGGTAATGGTTGGGATTGTTGGAAATACTGGGTAGGGATACTAGTGATGACAATAGATGTATAAGTGATAAGGAGTGAGGCATTGATGGTGGTATTAATAGGAGGTAGATTAGGAGGAATGGGTGTAACTAGTTGGGTGGTCTGATGAGGTTTAAAATTAGTGGAAGAGGATGGATCAAGCCCATGTTGAGTGATGATAAGCTCATTCAAGGCCCTTGGGAAAAACACCGTAAGTTGTGAAGAAAGAACTTGTGTTGTTTCAGGATTGGAATGATAATCATAGATTTGTTGGAGAGGAAGCCCATTAATAGGAAGTTGGGTTGATTTCCTAATAAGGTAATTTTGGATGGCTATGAGATTAGCGTCAAGAAGCTCTTGGAACTCCGCATCTCCATGAGGGATAATGGGAGGCCCAAAAGCTTCATTTAATGTGAGATTGAGGAGTGGATGGTCTAGAGGGAATGGGTTGATGATGTCAATCATCATGAGCGTGAACCATAATATTTTCATTAGAAGAAATGGTAGGGGTAATAGACTGAGTGACCATAGAGGAAGAGATGACAGGAGGGACTGACATCTATATCAAAGAAGATGTAGAGGCAGGAATGTTGATGAAGATGCTTGTTCCATTTTCATTTTTTGTAATCGAGTAAGAACAAACATGAAACAAGAAAGTAAAACCTATATTAATTAGTTGCTATAACAAGAAATACACACAACACAATTTATTTTGATCTTGATTACTTAGAAAAGATATGAAAAAGAAAGAAAAAATCTTAGAACCGACATAGGAAATCGTCAATCTAAGTTTAGTTTCAGGACATTGTGGCTGTGGATTCTTCGATATACCCGAAGGGTGAGGCCCAAGTATGTACATGATTTATAACATGACCAGAACACTATGGAAGCTTTCCTATTGGGTGATCAAATCCCAATTAGGTCCACCTGGTATAAAATTATTTTGATGTGTAAATTCGATGCGTGTGTTTTAGATGTGTGTATAAAGGAGTGAATGAAAAAATATTACGCCCTATTTATACTATGTAAGAAAGAAAAAAATGAGGATGTTCTTTTTAATACCTGAAAAATGAAGTGTGAAGATTTGATGAAAACAATAGACAAGATACATAGTTTGATGAAAGAAAATGAGATGAAATTGTAGACACCTAAATTTGGTTACATTCCCCTTAGCCTCTGATCAGATAACCAAATTAAACATGGGAACCTAACCATGGCCCCCTTTCACCCCACATTAATAATTAATTTAATTAAATTAAATACCCATCCTTATAATATCCATTATTTTATTACCTTAATTACCTAATTTCCACCTGACCCTAGACCTATTCTTGGCATGTTTCCATAACTAACAATAACTAAGTCGTACTTGCCTTAATGAGCTAAGATTTGGTCTAACCCTAAAATCAATGCCTAATATTTCTCTAAACACATTCCCACTCATTAGAAGGGAAGTTTTTGTTTTGATCTACGACAACAAACCAACTTGGCCCAGGAAATTAGAAAGATCTACCCATTTTTAGTAAACCTAGGGAATCCCGCATTAACCGACGCTGGTCAGACCTAAACCGACACCGGTTAAGACAGAACCGTCATCAGTTACCATTTATTCACCTTGAAAACCTTGTTTTTGGGTTAGTACATTATGGACCAGGGGAGAGAGATCAGAACTACATGCAAGCAGAACCAGGATCCTTTCACACATCCAGACATTCATAGCTAGCACCAGGACAAATCTAGAAACATTGCACTCACAGAAGCATTCTGGGATTCACTGTTATGGTACCAAATACCATCCTTCTGATCAACTACCATTACCATCCAACCATCCAGTCTGCATCACAGTAAGTGTATCCCTAACCAACATTTTTATTTCAGTTAGTAGCTTTTGTTACTCCTGTTATTAATCTACACTTTGCATTATCATTCTTCTATCCCTTACCAACATATAACCCAACCATTTCCTTACCCACACCACAAAATCACTCATCCTCTCTTACTGTTCATCCCTGAATAGACCTGAGACTTCTATAAACCTCCCTATCCACCCTGACCATCTCTATCAAATCCTAGATCAAACCTTGTGATCAGATCTCCTTTGAGTTTCATATACCCTGACCTTACTGACGCCGGTTAGCCATAACCTATCACCAGTTCTACATAAACCATCATTGGTCATACTAGACCGATGTCGGTCTCTATGTTTTATACCCTGCCCAAGAATAGAGCCAAAACAACCTCCCACCAATTGACCTAAACAACCCTGAATCTGACCCTGACCAGTCCCAGTACATTGACAGTTACCTCATCCTTTAGATCCAACTATAGCCTAGCCTATTGTGATTGGATTTTCATACTGTACTTGAATGAGATACCTAAATTATATCAACTACAGTAGGAATTTACTTATTTATCAGATTAATTTGTTTTAGACAGTAGATTAACAACCATCTAGGACGTATCACACTTCCCGAAACTAGCATATGTTAGGCAGTCCACTGTCACATATGATTTAACTTATCTTTTGTGGTATTGTTTTCTATTACATGTAGTTCCTCCTAGCAAAAAGGAATCTTTCACAATCAGCATTGGGTCAAGAAGTCAGAACGTGTGCAACAACCATCAATCAACCCATTTAACAGGTATTCCTCCTAGCCCATAACCCTATCTGTTTTGTCATTCAAAAACATAAAGAAAATGGTGAAACATAAATAAAGACGAGGAATACCTGGTGATCAATTTTCCTATTTATCTTACTTTAGAAGAAAATAAGCACGTGAAAAGGAAAATCCAAGCAAATCCCAATTTGAGAAATCAAGCAATGTAGACTACTATTTATACGATGATCTTGTAGAAGATGTTAACAGTTTCACATGATAATATTTCAGCTGATATGGTCTTGCACAAGAGATTAGTAGTTTACCATGTAGATAGAAGATTAGATAAATTGATAGTAAAAGATCGTGGTTGTTTTTTATTCTCAAGATCATCCGAAAGCACAAGAGAAGAGAATACACAGAAACAATTAGAAAATATGTTTAAAAATGTAGATAAATATAGAAATTAATCACGATTATTAAAAACTAAGTGGAATCACATAAAATGTAGTGATTAATAAGCTAATTACAATGAAATGATTAGCTAGCACAAGATATCAACACCGGTTAGGAATTTTTGTTTCTGGAAATGGATAAGGAAACATGTTCTAACACACGTTCAATAATGGTGATTTGGGATTTGGATTATAATGAAGGGTGAAAAGGTGCAATTATTGGTCTCAGGAGGCTCTCTGGAGGAGCAGGGTGAAGAGGAAGGGAAATTTTGGGAACTAAATGGCGAATCAGGGAAATTTAAAGTAGAGAGTCAAAGGAGCATAATTATAAGAGGAAAACTGTATGAAAAAATTGGAGTTGTGCTATGGAAAATAAGGAAGTTATCGCCAACCCTAAAAAAATGGAAAAATGTGATTTTAGGATGATGGGTGTGAGGTCAGGAGGTACTAAGGGAGAAATTGTGTGAAACAGACTTACATGTGTGCTAGAGAAATTTGAGGATCCACAGAGATGAAATGGAAAAGATATGTCAAAAATATAGAATTTTTTTACTCTAAATTATTTATATATTAAAAAAACCTATGGTGGTAGAGTTGAGCAAAAACAAGAAAACAATATTTTTTTTATTTTAACTATTAAAAAAAACTATGGTGGCAAAGCCAACCAGAAACTTGAAAACAATATTTTTTTAATTTAACTATTTAAATGATATACATTACAAAATTAAAATAGCTTAGAAAAGTAACCCAACTAACACTAAGGTGGTTGGGTTACGTAGTGCATGAGAGATGAGGGACGTATCCACATGGATGGCTGGGGTAGGTCACTTAATAGGGTGAGCCGAAGAGAGTGACAGTTGAATTTGGCAGAGATATAACCGTTGTGTAGAGAGTCGAGGTCAGATTTAGTGAGCCTGAACGACTCAGAGGGGATTTGACCAATGTGGGATGGGAGTTAGGATTCAAGAATGACAGAGATAAGAATTTCCAAAGTGGGAATGGATGTAAAGTAAATCAAGAAACGTCTGAATCAAGTGTAAAGCAATTTGGTCTATATACTCACGACTGACTTTGGCTTTGTAAATTACTTCTTATAGGGTTAACAGATGCGAGACCATGGAAAATTTAGCAAAGAAAGGTTTAATGGAATTGCAAGGCATTTTAGGAATTCACAAGAAGGACAAAGCTTCTGAACACACAAGTTGAGCTGGGTCGTGGCAATCTAAATCACTGCAATGGGCTTATTTCTGAAACCACACAGAAAATGACGAAAACAACGAACACTGAATGTTAATGAATTTGATCAAATTTATTTCTTTTTTTTTAATATGGTAAAATCATGCAAACAACATAAGATATTATAGGGAGAAAATAGAAGAACATCTTGTGTAGTATGAGGTGCTAGTTGTAGAGGCTAAGGAGGCTACGTAAAGGGAAAACTTTATGATTGACAAATGTCAGGAATTCAACTAGGTTGTGAGTGCACTTGTAGCCAATGAAAAAATAGAGTTGTAAGAAATCCAGGCCAAGATGAGAAATAATAGGGCCAAAAGGGAGAGGATGTTGGCAGAAGTAGAGAAGAAGAGGGATTTAATAACCACTCTAACTATTGCACTCAAGGATTGCTTGAAATAACTCTTCCCCCAGGTTATGCACATAATGGATGTGATGGACGAAACAACTAAATAGCTGGATAATTTAATCACGTGGTTGAAGTGTAAGATCGATGAGCTAATTGTAGCATAGGTACTAGACATTGTCGATGCTGCACCAGTCAAAGCCACCAAAGGTTTTGATGGTTAGAGGGAGTTAGAGAAGATATTAGATAAGGAATTTCTAGGGCTCCTTCTACCTAGGAAGACATAATGCATTGGTTCCTTAATTATTTTGGTGTAAGCCACATTCTTATTCTTTTACTCATGGTGGGACAAGGAATTCTTTGATTCAATGTTGCCAAGGATGAAAAAACATCCCTAGTGTGGGGTAATGTTGGTCAGAAAATATTCTAAGGATTAGTTGAGCATAGAGGTAATGCGCGCACACAAGGAACAAAATAGTGCGTAAAGAAGCAAGTGCAATGAGAAATAGGTTGGCGTGTGGGACTATGTATATAAGTGGAAAAAGAATAGGGACTTAACCATTTTTCGAGAAAGAGATAAAAATAGGAAAATCATAGTTTGAGTGCTAACAAAAAAAAAGATAAATTCATGATGAATTGTTTTCCAAACAAGGGATATTTGTGGAAAAAGAACATGCAAATAAAGGGTAAATCACATGCATGGAGAAGGCTAATAATATGATTAAAACAAGCCTTATATTTAGGAGAATCTATTATTAACATGGAAGGTAAAGCATGCAAGTTGTTTTTGTGAGCATGCCTATTATTAGGAAGGTGCATGGGCGGTGAAGGGAAAGTCCCCACCGCTATATATATTTGATGTATGTATTTGTTGAAAAAGAGAGAGATCTAGAGATTATAGACCATGTATGTTGTAGTTGTTGGTGCCATTTTTGAGCTTGCACCGTTTTGCCCTAAATTTTTCCTTCATTCTGCGTGCTCTAAAATGTTTTTCTCTCAAATTGGTGGTCTACAACTTTTCCCTCTAGTTTAATGCCTTGAAATGCTCACAAACTTGCTGTTTTGCCCCAATTTGAAAGAAATATGCATGTGTGCCCTGTTTTGTGCCCTAATTTTTCCAAAATCTGTGGGCTCTTCCGTTTTTCCCTTTTACCTGATTGTGGAAGTTTAAAATTGATTGATTTTCACTTGTATGCCATTGAAAATCCAATTCCATGATAAAAAATGCTTTAAAAACATGTTTTAGTTGGTTCAATTTTGAGAAATTTGTTGTCCTTAGCGAAAAAATCAAATTCTAGGGAATCCCTGGCATTTTCTTTGTTTTGATGGTTAGACGGGCATCATTTGCCCATCAATTTCTTCTTCAGCATTCATTAGCAACATGGTTTATTCTAATTGGTCGAGGGATGACAGAAAATTGTTTCAACTTATCACTTTTTTCTTTTTTGGCAAAAGGGCAAATTTGGTCCCATGGCTCTACTTTACTCTGATTGGTCCTAATGTGCTTATGTGGCGTGTTTTGATTGGAGGAGTGGTAGGTCTTTTTTTGCCTTAAGGCATTTTGGAAAAAGAGTTAAAGAGCAAAGAAAATGCCTAGGGCCCACAACGAATTAGAATGAAACACGTGCTGGCTTCAAAGCCAAGGACGAAATTACGGTTGGTCAGTTTCTTTTGAAGTTTTTTGACTTTATTTGGTTAAAAGATTAAAGTCACAAAACAATCCAGAACTCCAGAGTGAATCACATGTGGACACATGTCACATTTGCATCAAAGGCAGGATGCAGATTGGTGGAATACTTAGAGATTTTTTTTCTTTTTTGGCAAAAGATATGAAAATGCAGGAATGAGCCGAAACCTTACAACAAATCATAGAGGGACACATGTCTGGGACAGAATCAGAGGTGCAGGCCCATGGAGATAAGTTGGAAAATTTTCCTTTTTTCCAAAAAAGGTGGAAATGTGTAGAATCGGTCCACGATTCCAATGGTCCCCACTTTGGGACACATGTCAGGCTCGTTTTCATGAGGCAGAGGTGCGAGGAAAAATATCAAATTTTTCTAATTTTTCCTGAAAAGTTTAAAAGGTAAAATGAAGTTCCTAGGTTAGCATCCAATGGAATGCCACGTGGCCACTCAGAATAAAAGGGTCAAAAAGTTAAAAATGTGAAACCCGTGCCCATGCCAAATCAAATCTCACCACATGGCCATTTCTTTTAAAAAATGAAAAATGGAAAAAGGCACCTCCAAATTTTTTCTCTAATGGTTTTTCTCCACAGGAGGGCTCAGATTAAGAGTTGAAAGTTGAATCTATGGTAGCTGTGCATTGTTTTTGCTTTGCCGCCATTTTTGTCTTATAACGCTCTAGGAAGTTTGAAGATGCGTTTTTTACATCAATTTTCTTCGAATTTTGACAAATTCGTGTTGTTTGTGCCTGTAAGGACCAATGTAATCAGTTTTGAGGATCAATTTGAAGATTAGAGATGTTTTTGAAATGAATTTTTGCCCTAACCCGTCCAAAAACATGAAATATCAGATCCAAAAGTTGCAGAGTCAAATTTTGGAGGGATAAGGATAAAATAAAGAAAGGAAGGGGGTTTGTATACTTTGAAGATGAAAAAAATGCCTCAAAAATGGATAATGATGTGAATTTTGCAATGATTCATCTCTTTTTGAGACAACTGGCAAATTTTTGGATGTGTTCTATTAAACGTCCCTGTCTGTGAATCATGAGGAATTTTTGTAACAAATTTGATCCTTTGGCATATTCTTTTCTTGGGAAAGAAGGCTCGAAGGAGATTAAAAGCTATATATTACATGAATTTGTCATGCAAAGGGTTGGAAGAGTTTAAAAAATCCTGGAAAACTAAAAATTTCACAGGAAAATCTAGGAAGAAGCCCATTCTCTGAGTGACCACATGAGAAACTCATGTAACTCTCTCTTTATCAGATTTCAAATCATGTTAAGTTGGTTACACATGTATAGCCATTAAAAAGCTCTGAGATTGTTTTTCAAAACATTCCCCTACTGATAAATCTGATCATTTTTGAGTTGTTCTGTGTTGTCTTTGGGAAAAATCTGTGAATGCTTACATTTCAGAATGCATTTCAAATTTGTGTTTCTTGTTTCCTGTTGTAGTCTTGTGTTTAAAATCTCTCTTGATCATACATGGTATCATTTCTTGTGATAGTTTAGTGGCATTTGCAATCTCACATTTAGAAGAGCTTTCATTTGATAAAGAGATAAACAAATTTAAAATCACTTTACCTTCCTTGACTTCAAAGATTGTTTGTAAACCTTTGGGTGCACCTTAGGTCATGATTAAATAGTGATTGCTAAATGCTTCATTGGTTCATTATAACTCAAGCTTTTGTGATAGATGATCAAAGATTGTGTGGAAAAGTGCAGATCTGGGCCTCTATTTGATGCACATATCCTAGTTGAAGGGATGATTAACCATTTTGATACTTTCTGCTATTGAGTTTCTCCATATTTTTTTGAAATCCTCAAAGAGTCTGACGGACCTTGGTTTGTCTTCTCTAAACTCCCACCCAAAAAACCATTCAAAACAATTAATCCTACCTTGTTTTACCCCTGTTTTGACCTATATACCCATAGAAGATCAAAATATAGTTGCTAAAGTATGCAGAACAAATCATGATTTCAAAATGTCTTCAATAACCCTTACCTTGCATTGAAAGTATCTCCATAATCTAGAAGTGAAAAATTGTGAAAGTTAGATTTAGAGTGTTGATCATAGTTTCCCAAGACCCTTTTCATACTATTTGCACAAATTGAGGGATATCTTCATCTCCTTCACCATTTGAGGGTTACAAAATAGGTTCTCTTACCTTGGTTGAAAGGCACAACCTAAAACAGTTAGGATAAGATCAAGTCCTATTTGAGTGCTATCCATATCTCCACAAATCCAAGTGCTAGTTAGATCATATCCCCAACTACAAAACGACACACACCATGATCCATCCATCTTCAAGCTTCATGCCATATCTTTGATGCTACTTAGAATGAAAAGGAGAACAAATTTGGGTACCAACAGTAGCAGACTTATTTTTTTTTGATATAGATCTAGGTTTTGATGAACACACACATGGTCCTATGCACTATTGTAATGATTGAGTATCAGCTTCCATGTTATGTAATTGCTTAAGGTTTCTAATGTAAGACTATGGTTGGATAATGGTAGTTCATGGATATGATCATGGTGATTTGATGGTGCAATTGATATTAGTTTTTGTTTACATGAATTGAGTGTTTCCTTATTATACGTGGTTCCACACTATTATATTAAAGGTTAAGTATGAATGAATGTATTAGTCATAAATATGGTAAAATTGTATGCTAATAACTTGGTAAGCATAATAAATGAGGGACCTTGTGGCTACACATGCTTCGAGTGAGTATTCAGATCTATCTAAATGAAGTTCCAACATGCTTAGTTCTGGTTTGGGTAGCAAAACGACTACTTGAAGTATACAAACAAATGAATAAGCTAATATTGGATATCCATTTAAACTGAGAATATTAGATATCAGGTTTTAGTCATTGCAAGAGTTAAATTTTTTTGACTATGTCAACATGTACCAGAATTGATATAGATATTGATTTAATTGTCTTGGATGCTTTATTGTATCATGGACCATTTTAATAGACCATTCAATCTCATTCATCTCATTGAATTACTCTTTACATCATATGACAATCAACATTCAAGCTTCAACTATCATTGATATTAATTATTTTTTTTCTTATTAATAATTGATGTAGAATCTATGGTAGTAAAAATATGAAACGCCAAAAAAAATCTTTTAATGAATTTGAGGAGGTGATGTTGCTAAGAATAGTCAGGGTTTCTTTTTTTTATTGAAGTAATCAACACTTTTTTTGGCTAGAAACTAGTAATCCTAAATGAAATGTATGATGGAAACACTGAGGGGGGTAATTTGAAGGATTCAAATTAGAGGGAGAGAAATAATATTAGAGGACTTGAGATGTGAAGAAGAACGGGTTAGAGGGTGGAGAACAACGAGGGTGGAAAAAATGGAAAGGGGAAATAATGTGAAACTCAACCGTCCAACAACTACACAAGTATGTCAATCATTAAAATGAGACCAAGGGTATTGTTTAAGATGAAGCATAAAAAACTTATAAAGATATTTGTGAACATAAGGAGTAACAGAACAATATTCCCGAACTAAAAATTTGTTTATAGTTTTATCCATTGCATTTAAAGGCATGAAGATGTGGAGTTAAAGTAGCATATGAAGGTGATGACCTCATGCAAAGTTCTCCTCATTAATAATTGTGATGCCATCATCATTCAAGAATCACCAAGAAAAGGAACATGTGTGGTTCATTGAGAATTTTGAAAGGACAGGGGAAATTAACCACTTGCACGACCCACACATTTTCCATGGATGAGATTATTCCTCCCCAAGAAATATACAATGTATGAGCTCAACGTTATAGTTGAGATCTCACTTGGACTAATTTTGTGAGCTTGAAGGGTCCAAAATAAAAAAATGGGGAATTCGAAAAGGATGTTGGTGTAGAACCCAACAATGATGTTTTCTTCTTGTAGCACTTTTAGCTGCTATTTTTAGTTTCTTGTTCTACTAAATTTAGGGAACAATTGATGTACATAACGTCATCAATAATTGAGCTTGTACATCGAATGTTGATATGAGTGAAAAACAAAAAAATATTTGTCGATCTAGGTTGAAAATTCAAGCTTTTTCAATGGATGACATTAATTTTTTTTGAGATACCTGACAAGGATGTGAATAGAAAGTTGGAAATGAGCATGGGGGAAGTAAATAATTATGGATTGAACATGATAAAGAAAACAAACAACATAAAATAAATTTAAATGGAAAGTTAAAACCCATATGTTCATTCTTGGCACATAAAAAAGAGACAATGGTTAAGATTTGTAGATGATATGATGGTTAAGATTTGATAAAGAGTTGAGGACATGTTGCATGGAATGTTTGGTGGCCACAACATAGTGACTACCAAAAAAAGGGTTACTTTATCTTATTATCAATGTTAATTTTTTCAATTGGGAAATGTTTAAGTTGTTAGATAATGATAAGACATGAAATACCTAAATACCTAAACATGTCTAAAAATGGTGGGAAAGAAATTATGGTAAAAATGGTGGGAAAGAAATACCTAAATGTTCCAAATTATGTCTTATAATGCATCTAGCCAAATATTATATGTTATCTATGTTCCATGTTATCATCTCAATCTTACTTGCACTACTTACATGTGTGCAATTGGTGCTTTAAGGGACCAAAAAATTTGAAAATCCATCAATAGAAAGGTAAAAACCCTACAACACCGCTTGATTATTGTAGAAATTTGTAAGTCCCCTTATCATCCTTAAGCTTGAGCAATTGAAGAGAAGGAGGTGTATGAACGAGATGATAAATGAGCTCATCGAATAGATGATCGTATGAGAGAAATAACTTGCCGACCATACTTTGTATATTTTTTTAATTTTTTGGATTCAAGGTTGTGAATTGGATGACATTTAATTTAGTCGATAAAACCAATTTATGAATGGGAATTTGGACATTAAATGATGGAGATTACATAGTTGCATACCCTGTGCCTATTCCATAGAACAAATTGTTCCAATGCAAAAAATATGTGCTATATACACTCCACTTTATAGTGTGGCTCTCATTCACACTAGTCACATGAGCAAAACTGCCAAATAAATTTTATCTTGTAATAAATCTTTGGCATATTTTTATTTCATGGAATCAAGGTTTCCAAATGCCAAAAGATAGATTTTATTTGTCAATCAAGCTTATTATATTTTTGTTTCGTAGGACTAAGGGTTCTTATACGGTAATCTCTACCCTCATTTTTTCTTGTTTTTCTTTGATTCTTGAGTTATTCTATTGCAAGAAGAATTTGGTTTTGTTTAAACATTAGGTAGGTGGTCATAGCCAAATTATTTGAGTTTACAATTTTTGAAGCCTCTAAGCTTGATATTTTTTCTTTGGAACACACTTTCAACATAAATATGAATGAATGTGAAACTACATAAATCATTTTTTATAAAAAATTTAAAATAATCTCAAAACACATTATCTTAAATTTGTAACATACTTACAATCATTTAAAATATATAATTTTTATTATGGATTGTAATATTGGGAAAAAATACAAAATAAATACAAAACTATATAGTTGGGTATGAAAGTGTAGTGACAACTATCCTTGAATCTTCAATGATTCAATGATCTTACAATTGTGAATACAGAGTGCAAATAGATTACTACATATAGAAACAAAATATATGCACTTGGGTACATTTATAGGTCCTAAAGCATACTAATGTACACATATTTCCTAAGTAAGAATACTAGTGGCTGACAAATCCTTTTGGCCTCTTGGTTTCTTTATCTCTTGCACTTTACTATTTTTAAGCTTGACTAAGCTTCCTACTAGATTTATACACCTCACAGCTATTCCAAAACTTGACTGATTTACCTTTTGATGGCCTCCAACACTAGCACCCACTTAGGACAGAAGGGCCCATGTGCTCCTATCCCTTCAAGGAACTCTTGTCCCTATCTTCCTTCTTCTTTCTCTTTTGGGTCCTTTTCGCCTCTTGGGCATTTTTTAACAATTTGGGTTGGCCTTTCAGTTGTCAACTACATAATTCAAACAAGGGAATCATATATATACTTAGTTATTTCTCTCAAATAAGGGGTCAAACATCATAATCATTATTTATCATCACCTAAGCTTAAATAAAGGCATAAGAGCTTTACAAGACATACATCTAGCACATCCATACAAGGGATAAGGGATACATCTACCTGCATACACTGCATAGGAGGGGAGTTCATTTTATTTCATTACACACATCTTGCATACTCAAGACAATCTAGATCTAGCACACTATAATCATATACATTACATAAGAGAAAACCTAGGACATGTGACACAAATACACACACATACAAAAAGAACTACATGGAGTTTGAGATGTAGTGCAACACTTGGTCATAAGTTCACTCTTTGGGTGACTATTCGGGGTCAGTTTGATTCCATATTATAGATCATTTTTTATTAGATTTGATGTGGGAATGTGTAGGTAGTTATCCATTTTTTAGGTTATAGGTGCAATCAGAACCCTAACAATGAAGTCAGAGAAACAAAAAGGATATTGGAGTAAAGACCTTTTGACCCATAAAAGATCATATTCCAAGAATCTGAGTAGACACAGGCACCCAGATTAGTCACTAGCACTTGGGGTACTCCTGTCCTCATGTGGGCACTCTTATCTAACACATCTCAGATTTCTCAAACCCTCAACGAGCTCCGTTGATAGTATTTACTACTTGTTCTAATGGATACAAAGTCCTGCTCACTCCCATATCATATAGAATTATCTAAGTACTTATCCCTCTCTCATTGGATTAGGGTATTTACATTTATTGAAGGCTTATTTCTTGTACATATTGTACATAATTTTATGAATATAATTTGTTATAATAGTTAATCTAAAGTAATATATTTTTTTTTTGTTTTTTGTTTTTTATCATTAAACGCTTTTGACAAGAGCTATGAACCGGAGGGTTGGTGGGGCCCCACTGTACAACAATTTCCTTAGACTAGATATTATAATTAAGACCAACACGAACCACTGCGGCCATTGAGCCCATACAGACAATGTAATTTTTTCTGCTACCGCCATTTTTAGAGCCTCCAGCCACAACCAACACCAATGCCAATGATGCAAACTCTGCCACCGTCGAAAACCACAAGCCAAAGCCATGAGTCACAACCATCGGTGATGCAACACCTGCCATCATTGAACCACCACAATCTACCGGCGATGCAACACTCTCTACCACTGGTAAACCACCCCGAAGGGATCATGCCTAGTGGGATTTGAACCTAGGTGGATCTAGACACAACTTTCTGACCACCCAAACCCCATTGGCTACTCTGAAGTAATATTTTTAATTAATTTTGTGAACTCATTCATTCAAACCCTACCTTACTTCAAGACCTTATTTTTATGCCCATCCCCCGTAGTGGTCATTTTGATCCTCTTAAGCACATTGAGCTTCCTCAATCTTCTCATAATCCCTCTAAATCAATGGCTCACTATGATAATATCGTGATTAACTCAATCAACATTCCTCTTGAAAACATTAAAGATTCTAACATTGAACAATCATATGATGAGGACACTAATGTCGATCAAGAGCAACTTGAAAAGCTCACTAATTTTCATTCTGCCTTGCACAATCACCCCTCACGTATTCCACGTGTCCTAAATTATGTAATTGCTGATGTAGCCACTATATACTGTGAAAAACCTAGGTGCGCTAGCACATCACTCAGCCTGAGATGAGTGCTCACCCAAAGTGCGCAAAGGTACCATGCCCCTCTTTAGAGTTGCTTGTGTAGGATATTAGTGTGATGATGATAATACATATTCAGATCCATAACTAATCATAAAGATTTCACAGTGCATAAACCAGATCTAGATCTTAGGGAATCATGAACTAAACAATAACTATAATAAGGCTAACCATACAAGAACAAGATTCAGTTATGTCTAACACCATTATCTAGCCAATATACTCCATTACATTAAACTTTGTAAAATAGAGAATCTTCTTACACTATAAAGTATCCCCATGAGTCATGCGCGTATTAAGATCAACAACATAACTCTACAATAATTCACTCTCTCTAAACTACACAGTTCAATACATATTTATAGAGGTGGGGAATTTCCCTTCACCTCCCATGCACTTCTCAAAATAGGTCACATGCTGATAATAGCCATGAACCTTTACAATGACTTGCACAACATGCAAATGTTCTAATAATAAATGTCACATAGTTAACTCTAAGAATAAATCCTATCATTAGCCTAAACTATGCATGGTGCTTAACAACCACTTGTTCCCAAAATACCATCGTGTGTAGCACAAGTCTTCATCTCTATGCATGCTCTGCACACTATCTCCAAAAATATCCCTTATCCATAAAAATGGCTAAGTCCTGAGCTAAGTGTTTTGGCGCACGTTTCCTTCCCTATCTTCCCATGCCTTCAAATGTGCCTTATTCCTACATGCACATCCTTTGGGTGTTTTATCCTTAGAGAAACATTATGTCTACTCAAAATTACCCCACACTAAAGTACATTGCTATCCCATAAATGGGAATTATTTTTGATGTTCCCAATAATAAAGAATAAGGAATGAAAGAATTAATGAAACACTGTACAAAAGCATGAATCTTCACTCTTTAGCACCTTCTTATTCAACTGGGAGGATTAGATTTGGATATTCATTTTTGATTTCAACCTCCAATGTCTACCATTCATTTAGCATGGTCCTTGTATTCTCTAGAATATCTATGGTTATGACATCTAGTTTGTCCTGAGTAATATTTTCTTTCTCATTTTGTAGTATCGAGACAACATTAGCCATACTTGACATCATTCCTTCTAGAAGATTCATATTTTGCACTATGAGCTTCATAATCTCATCAATGATCTCTTTGTGTGAATCTTGGGATGCTGCAAGGGCCTTGCACTTTTGTTTCACTAGCGCTAATATTTCTGTGTGCCCTAGTGTCTCATCTTTCATTGCTGACAGAACTTCATTATCTTCAACTAGAGTTCTGGTCCTTATTATTGCTTCTAGTTCTACACATAAATTGAGAGCTTGGTTGGCTTTCTTCAGCTCATCCTTCAAAGTTTGGAGCAATGCCTCATAAGTTGAAATTTTCCTAACCATAGAGGCCCTTGATCTCTTTGCCTCTTGTTTAGAATATTTTAGTGTGGGCATTCGAATTGCTCCATCATCTAACACCAAATTGACCAAGGTGCACACATAATGCATACTAGGAGGAAATTTTTTTGGTACCTAAGATTCAAGATGAGGCCTTGTTTTAAGGATGTTATCACCAATTTCCTCTTCCATGCTAACGAAGGCCTCATAATTTTCGTGTTATCATTCCTTCTCTTCCTTTAAATGCATTATCTCTGTTGTTTTAGCCTTGTTGTCTTCAAGAAACAATGGAATGGTGGAAACCTTATCAAATTTTCTCCGTGCCACCTCAAAAGATACTTTGACCATTACATTACTGACTTTCTCATCAAACATTAGAGCAGGTTTTATTGTCATGTGCCTGATCTGGGGTGCCTTCTTCACTCTTCGTGAGACATAGGACTCCTCAAACATGTCAAAATCATGTTCATCCATATGAATATGCATTGACTAGGATAATTGCTTCTTTGTGTGTGTAGTGGCTATATCTAGGTCCATTAACTCCCACCCACATAATTCCTTAAGGCCCATAGTTCTATGAAACTAGGTGTGGATGATTTTCTTGTGTCCTTAGTATAGCCCATACTAGGGATAACGTGCTCTTCACTTGCTCTTTCTCTTTTTTCTCTTGGCCCCTTAGGAACCTAGGCGTCAAGGTCTGGAGTTGGCCCTTCTCCTACCTAAGTCATAATGGGTGCACTGGGTTGTTCTTACATAGTTTCTTCTACTTCTTTCACCCCTTCCTCTTCATCTCTCATTTATTCATCTTGGGGTTCCTCCAAATCTTCAGGCTGGACCAGGGTTCTTGAATCACTCTCTTTAGATTCCTCTTCCTCCTCGTTAAGCTTTAGATTTCTTCTTGTCTTTCCCCCGGGTGCTTATTTTTGAGGGGAGAGTCAAGGTGACCTTCATAAAGGTTGATATGTTCCCATGCCTTGGGTTCTGGTTCTTTTAAACACCTTTTTAAACTGGCGTTCCTCATAAACTTAACCCATGTCCAAGTCTTTCTCTCCTCCTTGTGTCTAAGGGGGAGTATTTGCATGCTCACTCTCCACTTTGTCTATGGGCTGTCTTCAGCCTCTATGGTATAAGAATCCACTATCATCATTGAGCTCTTCTTCCTCATCTCCTTCTATAGTCAAGTTAGGATTTGGAGCTGCCAAATTTTCAACTGTGTGTTTTCCCTTAGGTGACCTTGGAAGCATGAACTCATTCTCCACATACTTGTCCTTTTCCAACTTAGGCTTGAGCTGAAGATAAATAAGTGTGGCCCCACTTTCCCCAATAACCAAAAACACCGACTTCATGATTATAACATCATAAATAAGCCTCTCGATATATGTAGATTGATCTGGATAAACATAAGTTTTCCTTAGAGTATGGTAGTAACATTATACCTTCTCTACGTTGTAGCTCAACCGATGTGCATTAGTAAACCTATGTACTGCTTCCTAGAAGTAACATGTTGTGAAGGCATATGGAAGTTTTCACTAGGGACTCCATGTCCCATCTTGCATTGCAAACCACATGATGTAGAAATGTTGATACACCACGAACTGCACTGCCCTTCCCACTACTGAGGGTAACTCCTTTGGAATTTTCCATTCCTCCTCAAAGGTTACATGAAGTCGATCATACAATATTTTTTCCCTTTGTTTGAATGGGCCACTCATTGTTCCTTCACACAAATAATTCTTAAACCTCTCTGTGAGGGACTTCTTTTCCGTGGGGTATTCCCAAATTTTGTTATTTGGCCCATCGGGCACTCCAATTTCTACAAACACAAGAGATAATAGGATAACACCAAAACTTATCTTCTCACTTGTGCACACTTCCTCAATAATTGTTTCTACTATGTAGCTAAATAAGTTGTATAATTCTCCTTGTGACATTTTCTTTGCAATATATAGCCACATGGTATTTACTTATGACCTTCTCTCCTGATCATTCATCTTAGTGAGCAGATGTGTGGTTACCTGCACCACATGGTACTTCCTTAATATGTAGATGTCCATTCTACATAGACCCTTAGCATATCCAAACTACTTTCTTGTAGCTATAACAACTTCCTTATCAATTAGATCACTATTAACCTTTGTTCTTGTGCCCTTCAGTCTTGTCAACATAGTAATCAAAGGTGCAATGATCCTTACCTACTATCTAGAAAAATATAAAAATTCCTCATAGACTCTACTCATAAGTCATTGGTATTAAATTTCTACTTTTCCAAAATATGGGAGTTCATACAACCAATACAACCCTACCTTCTTGAGAAACTTCTCGTTAGCATCATCATATACTGACATGTCATCCACCATGTGTTTGTTGGTCTTCTTATTCAACAATGCATCCAAATTCCCCTTGTTGTCAGTGGTGCGGCAGTTGTAGTAATTTACTTTACATCTGTGGATATGGGGATCCCAATCCTGTCTAATGATCACTCCTTCTGGATACTGCATTTCTGAAAAATTACTCTCGGGAGCATCTTTAACCTCGATTTCCACCTTTTTCTTCCCCTTCATTCCTGCTCCAGGTGCTTTCCTTGGTGCCATGGTAAAAATCTCACATTTCTCCTATGTTGAATAATATCTCATATCTGAGCTTGAATCCTGCGTTCCCTATCTCAAAACCACATGCCCTATCTCCTTCTCAATGATTTTGCTTTAGTCAAACCCTTCTCTAATGGGGACGTAAACAACTTCTGTGTACAAATCTACTCTCCATGCCTGGTTTCACAACTCTCCACACCTCAACACATTTTGCTTGGTTTGGTCACAACTCACTCACCTGAATACTTGTGATTACAAAGGTAGAAATGAACCCACATCACGTCTTTATATAGAGTTACTAAAATTTATTACATTTATTGCTCCTTTACCTACCACCGATCCTTTCATTAATTGACCATTTTCCCAATTTCTGAGTGATACACCTATGCACCATAAATATAACCTTCCAGTGCACCTTCCTACCTTTTGGCTATAGACCTCCTACACACATTCATGCACCGAAGTACCTCACCACTATTCCTTCCTCCATAGTTTCGACGGCCGCCACTTACCTCACATTATACTATTCATTCATTTATTTCCAGCTATGGTCTTCCTTAGGAGCAATCTTCTTTCTAGCACATCCCTTCCATTTTGAATAGCACCTGTAATAGTATGTTCTCATGTGTAACTATTTTTGAACAACCACCCCACACCAATGGTATGTGCAATCCTCTATGTATAAAAATACTTCAAATTGTAATTAGCTTCCAGCGCACAAATGCGCTTATTACACAAAACACTAAACTAAATTGACAAAGCATAGCAATGAAGAAGGAAATACATTAAAAGAAATAAAAAAAGGGAAATCTATACTAAATGGTAATACTGCCTTATTAAAAACACCAAAAAGACTTATTTATAGTAGGGCTTCTACCTAGTACTGTTGAAGTAATCAAGTAACTATGTTTCATCAAGTGCCTCTAACCGAGAAGCACCTGATTCAAGGATGTGAGTGATAATATATGGTCCCAACCAATGCACCTTAAATTTACCTAGATAGTGTAGAAAATTGGAATCAAAAGGAAGTACCATCTATCCAAATTCAATCTTCTTATCCTTGATGTGTCTATCATGCCATGCCTTCTTCCTTCCTTTTTCCTACTTCTGACTCCAACGTGCTATAGCGCGCCTCTCATCTAGCTGTATTAACTTGTCAATTCTTTCTTCTAATGCTTGCTCATTAGCTAGACCTCCCGTGTGTGAAATACACAAAGAAGGTAACATGAATACCATGGGAAGAACTACTTCTGCACCAAATACCAACTAAAAGGGTGTAGTCTTATTTAAACTTTTATAAGTTGTTCTATATGCCCAAAGTATAGAAAAAAATTTATCATCCCAATATTTCCTTCCAACATCACAAATTTTTGTTAAATTCTAACTGAATATCTTGTTGAAGGCCTCGACATTCCCATTTTCTTAAGGGTGGTAAGGTGTAGTCTTGCGGTGCATGACCATAAATTCATATAATAATATCCTGATTTTCTCATTCAAGAAGTGTGTGCCCCTATCACTTGTCAAACTCAGTGGAAATCCATACATAGTAAGAATATTTTCCCATAGGAACCTTGTTACTATACAATCCTTTGTAGGTCTTGATTTTTCCCATTGTGTAAGATAATCTATATAAGTGATGACGTAGCACAATCTATTTCTACACATGGATTGTGAAATAGGGCCCACAAAGTATATTTCTCATTTTTCAAATGACTCTGCACTAGTAATAGGCCTCAAAGGCATTTCATCTCTTTTTCTAGGTTTGCCAAGGCACTGACAGTAATCACATGCCTTACAATACTCTTTATAATCCTTGTACAAGGTCTCCCACCATAATCCATCGAGGAGATCTTGTGCATGATGGCGTCACCTACATAATTCCCACCTTTAATACTGCCATGCGCCTCTTCCATGATATCCTTACGCTCATGTTCTAATACACACCGGCACAATACTTCATCTTGACCTAGTTTGTATAAGTCACCACTTATCAAAATGAAGGGTGTAATGAAAATTGCAAGTTGTTTCTTCTATAAGGCTTTTATTCCTTCTTGTGCCACACTTGTGCATAAAAATACAACAATATCCTCTAATTCTGAAAGCACGAGATGTAACTTGTACAACTGTGCATCCAACATTGTATCTTCAATTGTCTGTGCATCCTCTCTTGATTGAATTCTTGATAGGTGGTCTGGGCCAGAATTACTTTTATGTGGTTTTACTAAGATTATAAAGTCAAATTCTTGGAATAAGAGAAACCAATGATATATGTGCCCCTATAAAATGGGCTTATTTACCAAGTATTTTAGTGCCATTTGATCTATATAAAATACAAAAGGTGTTGCCAGCAACTACTGTCTAAACTTATGCAACACGTAGATCATTGACAAAGCCTTGTGCTTTGTAGTTGTATAATTATGTTCTACAGGAGTCAAATTTCTACTAGTAAAGTAGATAGGATGATCTATAATACCTTATCTAGGATAGGCTCACACTAAGCCAATGACCATGCCAGAGGTGTCCACATATACGTGAAATAATTGGTTCCATGAGGGAAAATGAAGAATAGGAATTGTAATAAGTCTCTCCTTCAATGCCTCAAATGCACACTATTGCGGTTCTCCCTAATAATATGTCCCTTTTCCCTTTAGTAAATCTTCTAGGGGCGCGACAATATTCGCATATCCTTTGATAAATTTTTTGTAATACTCTATATGTCCCAAGAATCTGTGTACCTCACTCTGATTGGTAGGATCCTCTAGGCCTACAATAACTGTAACCTTAGCTAGATCTACTAACAAACCTTCCTTGCAGATGATATGCCCTAGCAGAGTTCCAAAAGGTGTAGAAAATGCCCAATTTTTGATGTTTAAAGAGATGCTTAACTATCTACATCTTTCAAACATTATGCACAAGTTGTAACAATGATCCTTAACAAGCCCATATATCATCTAGTCATCCAAGTAAACCTGTAAGAATTTGTGAATAAAATCCTGGAACACTCGAACAACTATATGCGAAAACACAGCAAACAAGTTCTTTAAACCAAAAGGCATCACGGTATATGAAAAAATTCCCCATTAATTGGTGAAATTTTTCTTCTCTTGATCCTCCTATGCAATTCTTTGATGATACCTAGAGAATCCATCTGTAAAAGAGTAAATTTCATGCCCTGCAACGCCTTCTAATATTTCCTCAGTGAAATACGTAGGTGTTATCCTACAAAATTGACAAGGGCAATTTTACAGGTAATTATCCTAGAATTCTATTTTAACCCCTAGGGAAGTTCGATAGTGTTCACAATATCCCAAAAATCCCTTTCAAAAAATCAAGTTGTTTTGGGACTTAGCCATTCTTAGCTAATCCTTCGGCGCACAAATTGTCATGTCGACATGATTAAAGATGCACCCTTTAAAAGGGGTGCAATTATTCGCATGTCGACAGCAGGAATTTTGTGCTCCCCATTAAAACATCCTTCGACATAAAAAGTGGTGTGTTGACACTCTCAAAACTGCACCCCTTTTTCTACCGGCACCATTTCATTCGTGTCGACACCCCAAAATTCACTCCCTTTTATCCTTTGGTGCCGAGATTGTTGTGTTAACATCGATAAAGTCGCGCTATGCAATTTCCTTTGGCGTGAACTTTTTCATGTCGAGACCCCAGAAAGTGCACCTAAAGTGGTTGGTGAGGTAATAAATGCCAATTTTTCTATAAATATGAATGTGCCACATGTCATTTTCATGAATTGAAAATTATGAAAGGTATTTTCTCTACGTGTGTCAGCCATCCATGTCAGTCCTCACATGCCATTTTCGAGCTTGTGGATCCCACGTCTTTTGTCATCTTTTATAAATCCAGGTGAGTGGATCCTCTCCCATTTTTGGTTTTTGTGTTGTTCTGTTGAATGTTAGGGCTTGTATTAAATAATTAAAATCTAAAGAAGTAATTCAAAATCCACAACTTCCTAGCTAAAACACTGTTTTCCTTTCCTTCTAGATTTACAAATCTGGAAGGCCCCTGTCGCTGAAGTAAACCATAAACCATTTATCTGCTTGTTGCTTCACCAACAAACTTCTCTTTCTTGCCATCAAACCCAAATCCAAAATCAAGAGAAGAAATTGACCAAATTGTTAACTGCAAGGCAAATTGATCAGTGATGTTACACGCTCAAAAAGTGCGCCAAACCCTATGGTGCATTTTTTTTCATTGCAACCTCTTCCAAAGTTGTGCTTTGGCACACTTTACTCCATGCAACACAAAATTTTCGCATGCCCAGCCAAAGAACACTTAGAATATTTTCCTGAGGCGTAGGTGCAACTTCCACAACATCGACATGACATGTTGTATGCTACAGATCCGTGCCCTGCGCTTTACCCTTTGGCGCTGAAATTTTTCATGTAACACCTCTGAAAACTGCGCCCTTTCTAACTTGGCACAAATTTTCTCATGTCAACACCTGGCACAACTTTTCTCATGTCGACACTTTCTAAATGCGCCAAAGAATAAAAATGCTGAGCAACCTACTGTAACTTGCGCCTAACACCCTAAGGCTTAAATTTGCTTGTTCTTCCTTCTGTAAGCTAAACTTAACTATTTTCTCACACATTCTAAAGGTGTTCTGTTATTCTTCCAACTTTCATTATGAATAACATGATGGTTGACATGGCTCTTCTGTGTTGGACCTTCTTGATTCTTCTTGCAGAACAACAGCATCCGTCCTTAAGCTCACATATGTCTTCATCAAGCAAGAAACCAGCTAAAGCTAAAGCTAAACAGTTGGAGCAAGAAATGAAGTACAAGTACCAGAGAGTCAAAATGCCTGACTCATATGCAGAGAGTGACCTTGACATCAAAGACTCTAAGCTGGGTCATATTGACATGGATGATTTTTGGGTAAGGACCACCAAGGCAAGCAATGGCCCATGGATGAATAAATTAGTAGGCAGTGGATTGCACTTTGACAGCTGGGCTTCCAGTGAGTTCCGTAAATAATGATTTCATCATGTTGGTTGCCCGATGTTATAACAAAGACACTAGATGTGTCAAAAATAAAGAACAACAGACAATCATAAACCTCACAGCTCGTCACTTTGAGATGATCCTAGGCATTCCTCATCACAGGCAATATGTGGAAATAAGTATTGAAGACTGCAAGAAGGCATGGGATGATAATGAAGATCAGTGCATGCAGATGATGAATGAACTCTATCTGAAGAACAAGAAGTCGGTGAGTAGATGGCCACAAACCATCCACCATAGTGATTTTAATGAAGAATTGAGTGATATAATCACGTTCTTAAACAGAGTATTTGGGCTCCCTGATGCCCATTATTTCCACAAGTGGATGCTGAGATACCTAGAGAATATGAGCAAGAATGCACCTGATCAATGCTTCGGCTGGGGTGAAATCATAAGTGACACCATCTCACAGTAGCTTCAACAAGTTCTAACAACTGGGAAGTTCTACATGAATTCCTACGTTGTATACGCTGCTGCATCAGAAAGGGATTTCGTAGGGTTAACTCGAAATGGGATATGGCCCCAAGTCAAGATATATGAGTTCTACCTAGAGCTAAGGCTTGAAGCCAGCATCTCCCAGTTCTCCAAAATAAATGATGCCTTCTTCTATGAGGTATTTTATTGTTGAGACCAAACATGAGACACAGTCAAACCAACCTGAGTGTGATTTCTGCTACAAAGAAATAGGGAGCGTTGTTCACACAATTCCCCACATTCACATACCTCAGAGCCATGAATTTTGAGGGAGAATCAACAAAGCTACCCAGGTTTACAGGGCCGAAGCTGGTCCTCCTGGAATTGTCAAGGTAGTTAATCACTTATCATGAAAAGTGAATGAAGAGAAAGAAAGGAAGAACTCCATTCCCTCTTACAGTTGGCCAATATACCTGCCCTACACTTACCAAAGCACGTGAGATGTATTCTTAGCTAGAGCTGCTGAATTTGAAGCATAACTTCCCAGCAAGGTCAACCTTTGACTGTCGGAGTTGCCTCCCAAAGGAAAAAATTTGATCCCATCCATGTTCCTGAGATCGAGGACATTTAGATAGACCTAACCCATGAGATAGACATTAGGCGGAAGGATCACTCCTGACTGGCTCTAGAGGAGATCATCCACTATGGCATTACCATTGTCCCAAAGAAATTCAAAGAGACTGATCAAGAAATTGATCAGGTTTACATTGACATAGATGGGGACAACTAGCCATTCGAGAAGATCGACAGAGCTAAAGCGCTAAAGACATTCAAGAAAGGGTTAAACCCACATTGCAACGCACCGAACATTGGTGCAATCAGAATGGCCTTACATACCTCATAGTTGACTTCACTAATTCTCCTTCAGGAAGTGCACCTCCAAGGCCAGACTTTGTGCCAAAAGGAAAAGGAAAAGACAAGGTGGGAGAACCAAGTAGACAAGAAGAAACTCCCTCTTCCACTAAGAAGCCTTCCTCCTACTTCTGAGAAGCAAGTAGTCAACCTGGTGTCTCTAGGTAAAGAAGAAACAATAGATGTTTCAACAGATACATCCACCAGGATGTTATCATGACTGTAACTACAACTACCCAATGTTTCTTCTTCTTCTCCTCCTTCTCCTCCTAAGATACTATTTCCAACTACATAGTACCCAATTCTTCTTCTTCTCTCCTTCTCCTCCTATCATTCAAGCATTCTATTTCCTATGGATGTGTCTTCTCCTCTCCCTTCCTCCCTTCCATCTCCCACCTCTTCCATCTTCTCATCTCTTGCAGGATCTCTCACCCAATATTTCCTCAATCCTGATGAAGATCCCTTCTGTTTCCATGTCCTTCTCTTCTCCATTAGTAACTCCAGGCCCCATAAGCATCGGTGTGTTGGACTCCCTGTCAATGCCACCACCGAGTGTTTCAACACACTTCCCTGAGGCCTCTACAGTTTCTCCCCCTCTCACTCTCGTTTCTTCTTCTTCCTCCGCTCCCACTCCCATAATTCGTGGTTGGATTTCTGACCATCTGAGTCAGCATAAGAGGAAAGTTCCCATTGCAGCCATGGATTTCTTTGTTATTTCAAAGAAGGGAACCAAGAAGTAGAAAGTGATAACTCACTTTTCTAAAGGAACTTCAGGAGAGAGAGTCATGGAGATAGCTTTCCCGGATCCCACCAAGAGAAAAGAAGATCTGTCTCCCACAGACTTCACAGTGACTCAAGTCACAATGGGGACCTCATCTAAAATCCTACAAGGGGAAGCCTTGTCTATTGTAGATGCTCTTTGCAAGAAGCTCCAAGTGGTAAAAGAGGAGAAAAGGATACTCAAAGAATGAAACAAATATCTCCTACAAGCATTGCAGAAAAATGGGCAACGCTCCTCCTGTGACTGCCTCCAAACCCATTCAAGTTCCCAGTCAGAAGAAAATAAATGAATATGTTAAGATTTGTGAACAAGGCACATTAGTATCATCCTGGATCGAGTGGATCCTCAAAGATGGTGAGGAAGTGCTTGGGAAGTTTACATTGCTCTATCAGGATATAACTCAAGTAAATAAGGAGCTACAAGCAGTAGCAAGTGCCCTATCTGAAGAGTTTGATAACGCCAGGTTGCAGCATGAAACATTCCAAGCAATGGTTAACTGCTCAGCTGACAACCTATTGAAGGTCAGCGTTATCAATCACCCACGTGCACATAATAAGGTTCTCACCACATTAGATTACATGGTTGATCAGATGGAATATATCCTGGAGAGAATCGATAAAATCAAAGATGAAGCCCTAGAAGCATGATACAACATGAAGCAGACAGTTACGTAAAAATGGCTCCAGGATGCTCAGTGAATCGTATAACTTGAGGGAAGTAGATGATACATTCCAGCGTTTCAAGGCTATCGTCACTCAAGGTTTGGCACCAGAGGTCACTTTCGACCGAGAGTCAATCAATAACCTCTTGGCCTACTGTGATTTCATTGGATTTTTAATCGATGCATGCAAAAATTTCACCAAGTTACTTGACAAGCTCAAGAATGAGAAAGAAACCTGTGAAGTCATTCATGACCATTTTAATGGTCCCGACCATGATCAACTTCAAGCAATGATCAGCAAGTTTGCAGAATATCGAGCGCATTGTCACATCGACTCTCCTAATCAAAAGCAAGACACCAAGTTTGAGTAGAGGGATGATGAGGAGTAGTTTCTCCTTTTTGTATGCGTTGATCATTTTTGTAAAATATTTTAAAAAGCATGTTGGCATACATGATGACCTCATCCATGTTGCACCATGGGATGTTGCCATCTAAAAACTTGCCCAAGTCAACTGTTGACTTTTTAGATATTTTCTAGATCTTTTGTAAATATCTTGTAAGATATTTTGTAAGTAGTGGGTTTGCTTTTGTCTTCTTTCCTTCTCTCCTTCTATAAATACTAGAATACTTGTTGTATTCTGGGTGGACATTTTTTGTATGAAAAGAGAAGTGAGGAGAGAAAGACTTTGTGTTTTCTTGTAACAGAAGAAATATTAATACATATGTTCAAACTTTGTGCTTAATGTATGTGTTATTTGCATCAGATCTTTCTTAAGTTAGATCTATGTTTTTATTCTATTAGATTCATTCCTACTATTGTCATATGTTCATCAGTATTGCTTTAATTGTTTATGCAAGTAAGTTTGACTCTATTTACTACCGGCTCAAAGCATAAACCTTCTGACCTTTCCATCTTGGAATTCTATTTCTTTTCTTCCTTCAGATTTACCATCCTCTCGTTCCTTCACTCCTACCTTTCTATTCTTTATTGGAACTACCTCTACTGGGATGAGATCTCAAACCCCCTAAAGTTAGACTAGTGTAGATTTGCATAGATTCCTGCTTGATAGATTAGTAATAAACCAATTTCACTTTGTTGTCTCAAAGAGGGGCTATGCCCTACACACTGTTGGCCTATTTCCCCATGACCTACCTACCCGACAGATTTTCAAACCAATAGTTTTTGGCGACTCTACTGGGGACCAAACTAAGGAAATGACTAAAAAACTGTAAAAATCACTACCAGATTGCAAATTTTAACTCTTTGTTAAAAATCAAAATTTTTGCATAAGTGATCAAAATTGAAAATTTCCTTATGAAAATCCATAGATCTGGACTAGATAGAGACTTTTAGTTCACTGATTTTTTACAAAAACTTGTATATTTCAGTAGATCTGATATTCTGACATTTTATGTTATCTTCAAAACCTTGCAAAATTCAGGTCAAAGATCTGAAAATCAGCCTACTAAATGGACCCACTTTTTATCCTTATTAATCTTTGTTAGAAAACCACAATCGGTTGTAATTTAAGAGGGTAAAATTAAATATTGAAAAAAATTACATGCTACTGTTTTTTGCTAGAAAAATCAGAAAATCAGCAAGTATAAACAAAATATTGTTGTAAATCTGCTCCTAATTGTTGTACATCTGAACGAATATGTTGGTGGGTGAACCATTTACTTACAATAGAAGAGCTTGTGGAGAATTTGATCCAATTTTTGATCTACTTCGAAGGCACAATTCCAGTATCACTTCAGCACGATTCGTATCACTAAACTTAGTAGATCGATCAGCAAGAAGTGCCTCACCTCCACGGAAGATCCGGATTTCATACGGTGCCTCGACATAAAATTGCAGTGCTCTTTTATTAAGTGGAACTGTACTCCCTACTCACGTTCTTTTTCCTCCTTTTTACCTATCTCTCCTGATCAATGGTCATAAACTAAGTAATTGTATAATTGATTCTGGAGCTTCTAACAATGTTATGCCAGCAAAGGTCACCCATGCTTTGGGCCTCACACTTACTAAACCTTTTGGTAGATGCTACTCCATAGAAACCAAGCAGGTACCATTGATCGGTCAAATCAAGGATACGTAGTTCGCATTCGTGGCATTTCCTGAGAAAAGGGTAAAAATGACTATTCTCGTAGCTGATATTCCAGCAACATACAGGATATTGCTAGGGATAGCTTTTGTAAATAAGTTGGTGGAGAAATTCATATGGATTGGTCCAAAGCCAGGATTCCTGTCAAAGGAGTGATGTAGACATTGGAACCAGAATCAAAAAAGAAATATCTAGTCACCAACTCTGATGACCTTAAGGCTCAGATTCTTTTCGAATCATCAAGGATGGGGAACTACTTCCTATCCACTGACTCAGATAGAATGGGCATTCTCATCCAAAAAGAAGATCTCAACAAAGTATGGACATTGCAGTTTGATGGCAGTTACGCGACAAGTGGATGTGGTGCTGGGGCTGTTCTAATATCTCCTAAAGAGGAGATTTTCCCTTTTTCTTTCAAGTTGTAGTTCTTCAATACAAATAATACTGCTGATTATGAATCCTTGTTACTTGGCATGCAAGCTGCAAAAGAGAAGGGAATCAAGAATCTAAGAGTACAAGGTGATGCTGAGCTAATTGTCAATCAGGTAAAAAGAATATATCAAGTACAAAATGACCAACTCAGACACTACCGCAATGTTGTATGGGATAGCATTGAATAGTTTGATGCTTTCTCAATCAAAGCAGTTCCATGAGCCCAGAATGACATGGCTGATTCATTGGTCCGTCTCAGCCTCTTGCACCCTCACCCAGGGTTAAAAATGGATACATATACCATTGAGGTGGTTTTTCACCCAAGTGTACCAGATAATTCACAGCACTGGCAAGTGTTCAATGATGATAACTAACTTATCACTTTTTTAGAGAAAGATGATAATTTCAAAGAACTCCATTTCAATGGATCAACTTCTACATGTTTTGAGTCTCTCATCGGCCAAGCACATGAATCTGAAAAAGATACGGTCATACAGCTCAAAGGAAATAAGATCCCAAAAGGTTTGGTTTCCTTAGAACGATTATTTGATAATCATGACAATTTTTTCAAGAAAAAGCGACAGGATGATCCTTGCTCTTCTCTGGAAACTGAATCTGTCAATCTAGGTAGTGCGGAACATCCTCATTCCATGAATATCGGGAAGTGTTGTATGCCCGAGGAAAAGTGAAAATTTGTTAAGTTGCTGAAAAAGTACATGGATGTGTTAGCATGGTCTTATGCTGATCTGAATTCTTTCAAGCCAAAAGGCATTCAGCATGACATTCTACTCAAGGACGATGTCAAGCCTTTTCGTCAAAAGCAAAGGTATTACAACCCCAAAATATTAGGTACCATTTAGGCTAAAATTTAGAAGATGTTGGATGTAAGAATTATTTTTCCAATTCATAACAGTACCTGGGTTGCAAATACTTTTCCTGTGCTGAAGAAGAATGGTGAGATATGCATATGCATAGAACTTCACAACTTGAACTAGTCATCCTTAAAAGATAACTATCCACTGCCGATAATGGATCAAGTACTATAGTCAGTAACCAGTTCAGAAATGTTATCTATGCTTAACAGTTTTTCAGGTTACAATTAAATTCAAGTCATGCCTGAAGATCAATTCAAAACAATGTTCACCACTCCTTGGGGTACCTTCACCTACAACAGAATGTCGTTCAGTTTGATCAACACTAGTGCCACCTTCCAACAAGCAATGGAATTTACATTCAAAGGTATTATGGGAAAAGTCATTGTATTTTACCTAGATAACTTGACCGTGTTCTCCAAAAAATGAAGTGATCATTGCGATCATTGGGAACAATTCTTAATCAGATGTCGAGAGCATGAGATTTCGATAAATCCCAAGAAGTCAGTTTTTGGAGTCACTGAAGGAAAGCTTCTAGGACATGTCATTAGCAGAGAAGGAACTAAGATAGATGTCAAAAGGGTCAAGGCTATTCAGAGCCTTACTTTTCCTACAAGCAAGATTGGTGTTCACTCTTTCTTTAGAAAGGTAAATTTTCTTAGATGCTTTATTCCTAATTTTGCTGAGAATACTCGTCATATATCTAATATGATGAAAGGGTCCCAAACATTTCGATGGAGTGGGGAAGGTAGGACATCATTCGAAGACATAAAAACCTCTGTCGCTCATGCTCCTATTCTAGTGTGTCCTGACTTCAACAAAGACTTCATCATGTACAGTTATGCGTCTGTGCATACTATATCAGCTATCTTGATGCAAAATAACTCCAAGGATATTGAATCTCTGATTTCTTTCATGAGCTCTCCTCTTAAGCCTCATGAATTGAAGATGTCGCAATTGGAAAAGCATGCATTTTCTGGGGTAAAAGTAGTCAAGAACTTCCGCTGCTATATTTTGAATTCTCATACAGTAGTGCTGGTTCCTGACATGGCTGTTAAGTTTATCCTGACTCAAAAAGACTTAGGGAGCTTACGAGGGAATTGGATCGCAAAGGTCTAAGAATACAGTCTAGATATCAAACCAACCAAGTTGGTAAGAGGTAAAGGCCTGTGTCAGCTAATGGTTGAAAATAAAGACTCAGAGGTACCTGAAGAGAAAGCTGATCACATTGATGGAGAACAAAATGAACTGGAGAAAGTAGATTCTTTGCCCATGGTTCTATTTATCGCTACCAATGACGAATAGTATTCTGACATCATGTTCTTTCTCACCTATGGTGAGTTCCCAACTCACCTAACCACAAAGGAAAAGTGAATGGTGAAGCTTAGAGCCGCAAGATATGTCATATGGGATGATGGATTGTACAAACGTGGAATTGACGACGTTTTTCTACGATGTGTTGACAAGCCGCAACAGGTAAAATTGTTAGAATTTTTTCACGACTCAGCCTGCGGTGATCATTTCTCTTCATCTATGATAGCACATAAAATCATTTAGGCTAGGTACTACTGGTGGACGCTATTTCAAGATACAGCCACCTGGGTAGTGAAATGTGAACTTTGCCAACAGTTCGTTGGCAAACCAAAGCTGGTTGTATTTCCCCTCAAGCCCATCATCATTGACAAACCATTAAGATAATGGGGAATTGATTTCATTAGATCACTCAATCCTCAATCAAGTTTTGGGAATAGTTATTTCCTAACAACAACGGATTACTTCAGGAAATGGGTGGAGGCCATATCTGTCAAGCATGCCACTTCTGAGGTTGTTTGCAACTTCATCAAAGAGAATATTATTGTGAGATTCAACATTCCACACAAAATCGTTGTTGATAATGCTTCCAACTCCTCTTCATCGAAATTAATTGGTTTTTGTTATGGATATGGAATAACCTTGGATCATGCTTCTGATTATTATCCTTAAGGAAATGGTCAGGCAGAATCCAGCAACAAGAACCTGATAACTATCATACAGAAAGCTAGTTGATGAAAACCTTCAGTCCTGGCACAAATCATTGTATAGATTCTTTGTGGGTGGATTGTATCACTCCAAAGAGGTATCTCGGCATGTCACCTTTCTAGGTGTTATATGGAATCGATGTTGAAATCCTTATCTCCGCAGAAATTTCTGCTTTGCGCTTGGCTCGAGCAATTGAAGATGAAACTTTTCAGAATTCTCTTAAAAAGAGGATTATGTACCTGATGGAACTCAAAGAAAAGTGAGTGAAAGAGGTTGACAAGATCACCAAACACCATAATCAATTTAAGATGTTGTTCCACATGAAATCTACGCAGAAGAGATTTCTAATTAAGGGAGATTTTTTTCTTCTGTGGGACAAACGAAGAGAACCGAAAGGGATGCATGGGAAGTTTGACTCTCTTTAGAGAGGACCGTACAAGATTAAGCAGGTCAACAGAGAGAATAGTTTATATCTCTCATATCTAGATGGAACCGAGCTTTTACTTCCCTATAGTGGGTAGCACCTAAAGATCTTGAAGAAGTATAGCTTGCTCTCTTCTTTGTACAGTTTTCTTGTTTGTTTTCTTTTTCATTTCGTGTGTGTGTTTTCTTTTTGTTGTTGTGTATTCCCTTTCTTTTTCCTTTTTTGTTCACCCTCTGGTCGACCTTTGTTTTTGACTCTCTGTAACCCAATGGATAGGCACATGAAAAATTTTGGATTCTCTATCCTTAAGTTTCACTCAAAGATAGTCCCCTGAAGGAGCCAACTGTTATCCTGCAAAATTGACAAGGGCAATTTTGCAGGTAATCATACCAAAAATTCCATTTTGGCCCCCAAAGGAGTGTGACAACATTTGAAGAAGCCCAAACTTCCTTTCAAAAAACCAGGATGTTGTAAAACTTAGTCACTTTTTGTTAAATCCTTCGACGCACCCATCTTCATGTCAACATGACTGAAGTTGCACCTTTTTTTACACTGGGTGCAATTTTCGGAGTGCAAACACACCAAAATCTGTGCCCCCCCCTTAATCCTTCAGCACACTCATGTTATGTCAACATCACTAAAAATTGTGCCCCTTTTTCCATCGGGTGCCATTTCATTTGTGTCGACACCCCAAAATTCGCGCCCCCTTTATCTTTTGGCACCGAGATTGTTGTGTTAACATCGATAAATTCACACTATGCAATTTCCTTTGGTGCAACCTTTTTCATGTCGACACCCCAGAAAGTGTGCCTAAAGTGGTTGGTGAGGTAATAAATGCCAAATTTTCTAAAAATATGAACCTGCCACATGTCATTTTCATGAATTGAAAATTGCGAAAGGTATTTTCTCTGTGCATGTCAGCCATCCCTGTCAACCCTCACGTGTCATTTTCAAGCTTGTGGACCCCACGTCTTTCGTCATCTTTTATAAAACTAGGTGAGTGGCTCCTCTCCCATTTTTGGTTTTTGTGTTGTTGTGTTGAATGTTAGGACTCATATTAAATAATTAAAATCTAAATAACCCATTCAAAATCCATAACTTCCCAGTTGAAACCCTCTTTTCCTCTCCTTCTAGATCTGCAAATCTAGAAGGCCCCTACCACTGAAGTAAACCATAAACCATTTATCTACTTGCTGCTTCACCAACAAACTTCTCTTTCTTGCCATCAAACCTAAATCTAAAATCAATAAATCAAGAAATTGACCAAACTGTTAACTATTATCCTTTGGCGCCATTTTAGAGATGTTACACGCTCAGAAAGTGTGTCAAACTACTATGGCACACTGTTCTTCCTTACAACCTCTTCCAAAGTTGCACCTTGGTGCACTTTACTCCCATACAACATAAATTTTTTTCATGCCCAGCCAAAAGAACACTTAGTAGATTTTTGTATGGCGTAGGTGTAACTTCCACAACATCGACATGACATGTTGTTTTCCGTAGATCCGCGTCGTGCACTTTACCCTTTGACACTGAGATTTGTCATGTAACACCTTCCAAAACCACACCCCTTATAACTTGGCGTAAGAATTTTCATGCTGACACCTCAGAAAGTGCACCTAGTAATAAAAAGCACCTACAGCTTGATGTAAGCTTGCGCCTTGTGCCCTGAGGCTTAAAATTACCCGTTCTTCCTTTTGTAAGATAAACCTAACTGTTTTCTCACACATTCTAAAGTGTTATGTCATTATTCAAACTTCCATTATGGATAACATGATAGTTGACATGGCCCTTTTATGTTGGAACTTCTTGATTCTTCTTGCAAAACAACATCATCCGTCCTTAAGCTCACATATGTCTTCATCAAGCAAGAAACCAGCTAAAACTAAAGCTAAACAATCAGAGAAAGAAATAAAGTACAAGTACCAGAGAGTCAGAATGTCTGAATCATATGCAAAGTGTGACCTTGACATCAGAGACTCTGAGCTGGGTCATATTGACATGGATGACTTCTGGGTAAGGACCACCAAGGAATTCAGTGGCCCATGGATGAACAAATTAGTAGGCAATGGATTACAATTTGCAGTTGGGCTTCATGTGAGTGCCATAAATAATGATTTCATCATGTTGGTTTCTCAATGTTATAACAACGACACTAGATGTGTCGAAAATAAAGAACAACAGACAATCATAAACCTCACAGCTCGTCACTTTGAGATGATCCTGGGAATTCCTCATCACAGGAAATATGTGGAAATAAATATCGAAGACTGCAAGAAGGCATGAGATGATAATGAAGATCAATAGATGTAGATGATGAATGAAATCTATCTAAAGAACAAGAAGCCGGTGTCCAGATGGCCTCAAACCATCCACCGAAGTGATTTTAATGAAGAATTGAGTAATACAATCACATTATTGAGTAGAGTATTCGGGCTCCCTAATGCCCATCATTTCCACAAGTGGATGTTGAGATACCTAGAGAATATGAGCAAGAATGCACCTGATAAATGCTTTGGTTGGGGTGAAATCATAAGTGACACCATCTCCCAACAACTTCAACAAGTTCTAACGACTGGGAAGTTCTATATGAATTCCTATGTTGTATACGCTGCTGTGTCAGAGAGAGATTTCAGAGGGTTAGCTCAAAATGGGGTATGGCCCTAAGTCAAGATATACAAGTTCTACCCAGAGCTAAGGCTTGAAGCCAGCATCTCCCAGTTCTCCAAAATAAATGATGCCTTCTTCTATGAGGTATTATGTTTGTTGAGACCAAACATGAGACACAAACAAACCAGCTAGAGTTTGGTTGCTGCTACAAAGAAATGGGGAGCATTGTTCACACAATTCCCCACATTCACATACCTCAGAGTTGTGAATTTTGAGGGAGAACTAATGAAGCTGCCAAGGTTTATAGGGTCAAAGTTGGTCCTCATGGAATTGTCAAGGTAGTTAATCACTTATCATGAAAATTGTATGAAGAGAAAGAAAGGAGGAACTCCATTCCCCCTTACAGTTGGACAATACACTTGCCCTACACTTGCCAAAGCACGGGAGATGTATACTGAGCTAGAGCTGCTGAATTTGAAGCACAACTTCCCAAAAAGGCTAACCTTCGGCTGCTGGAGTTTCCTTCCAAAGGAAAAAATTGATCCCATCCATGTTCTTGAGATTAAGGACATTTGGATAGACCTAACCCACGAGATATACATTAGGTGGAAGGATCACTCCCAACTAGCTCTGGAGGAAATCATCCACTATGGCATTGTCATTGTCCCAAAGAAATTCAAAGAGACTAATCAAGAAATTGATCAGGTTTACATTAACATAGATGGGGACAACTGGCCATTCATAGAGATCAACAGAGCTAAAGCACCAATGACCATTCAAGAAAGGGTCAAACCCACTTTGTAGCGCATCAAACATTTGTGCAATCAGAATGGTATTACATACCTCGGAGTTGACTTCACTACTTCTCCTTCAGGCAGTGCACCTCCAAGGCCAGACCATGTGTTGAAAGGAAAAGGAAAGGAAAAGGAGGGTGAACCAAGCAGACAAGAAGAAAATCTTGAAGGCCTTCCTCCTACTTTTGAGAAGCAAGTAGTTGACCTGGTGTCTCTAGGTAAAGAAGAAACAACATATGTTTCAATAGATACATCCACCTAAGATGTTATCACAACTACAACTATTGAAGTACCCATCATCCCTTCTTCCACTCCTCCTCCTATCATTCAAGCATCTATTCCTATGGATGTGTCTTCTCCTCTCCCTTCCTCCCTTCCATCTCCCACCTCTTCCATCTTCTCATCCCTCACGGATCTGTCACCTAATATTTCCTCAATTTTGATGAAGATCCCTTCCATTTCCACGTCCTTCTCTTCTCTGTCAGTAACTCTAGGCCCCATAAGCATCGTTGTGTTGGACTCCCTGTCAAAACCGCCACCGAGTGTTTCAAAAAACTTTCCTGAGGCCTCTGCAGTTGCTCCCCCTCTAACTCCCATTTTTTCTTCTCCCTGCACTCCCACTCCCATAATTCTTGGCTAGATTTATGACCATTTGAGCCAGCATAAGAGGAAAGTTCCCATTGTGGCCATGGATTTCTCCATCATTCCAAAAAATGGAACCAAGAAGTTGAAAGTGAGAACTCACTTTTCTAAAGGCACTTAAGGAGAAAGAGTCATGGAGATAGCTTTCCCAGATCCCACCAAGAGAAAAGAAGACCTGTCTGCCACATGCTTCATGGTGACTCAATTCACAATGGGGACCTCATCTAAAATCCTGCAAGGGGAAGGCTTATCTGTTGTGGATGCTCTCTACAAGAATATCCAAGAGGAAAAAGAGGAGAAAAGAATACTCAGAACAAAACAAACATCTCCTACAAGCATTACAGAAAATGGGCAATGCTCCTCTTATGACTACCGCTGAACCCATTCAAGTTCCCAGTTAGGAGAAAATAAATGAATATGTTAAGATTGGTGAACAAGGAACAACATTATCATCCTAGAATGAGCGGATCCTCAGATATGGTGAGGAAATGCTTGAGAATTTTACATTGCTCTATCAGGATATAACCCAAGATAATAAGGAGCTACAAGCAGTAGCAAGTGCCCTATCTGAAAATTTTGATAACGCCAGGTTGCAGCATGAAGCGTTCCAAGCAATGGTTAATTCCTTAGCTGACAACCTATTGAAAGTTGGTGTTATCAATCACCCACGTGCACATAATAAGGCTCTCACTGCATTAGATTACTGGGTTGATCAAATGGAACATATCCTGGAGAGAATCGATAAAATTAAAGATGAAGCCCTAGAAGCATGATATAATATGGAGCAAACAGTTAAGAAAATGGCTCCAGAGATGCTCAGTGAATCATATAACTTGAGGGAAGTAGATGATTCATTCCAACGTTTCAATGCTATCGTCACTCAAGGTTTGGCACCAGATGTCACTTTCGACCAAGAGTCAATCAATAACCTCTCGGCTTGTCGTGATTTCATTGGATTTTTAATCGATGCATGAAAAAATTTCACCGAGTTACCTGACAAGCTCAAGAATGTGAAAGAAACCTGTGAAGTCATTCGCGACCATTTTAATGGTCCCAACCATGATCAACTTCAAGCAATGATCAACAAATTTGTAGAATATCGAGCGCAGTGTCACATCAACTCTCATAATCAAAAGCAAGACACCAAGTTTGAGTAGAGGGATGATGAGGAGTAGTTTCTCCTTTTGTGTATGCGTTGATCATTTTTGTAAAATATTTAAAAAAAGAGCATGTTGGCATATACGATGACCTCATCCATGTTGTACCATGGGATGTTGCCATCCAAAAACTTGCCCAAGTCAATTGTTGACTTTTTAGATATTTTCTGGATCTTTTGTAAATATCTTGTAAGATATTTTATAAGTAGAAGGTTTGCTTTTGTCTTCTTTCCTTCTCTCCTTGTATAAATACTGGAATACTTATTGTATTCGCTAGGTGGACATTTTTTGTATGAAAAGAGAAGTGAGGAGAGAAAGACTTTGTGTTTTCTTGTAACAGAAGAAATATTAATACATATGTTCAGACTTTGTGCTTAATGTATGTGTTATTTCCATCAGATCTTTCTTAAGTTAGATCTATGTTTTTATTCTATTGGATTCATTCATACTATTTTCATATGTTCATCAGTATTGCTTTAATTGTTTATGAAAGTAAGTTTGGCTCTGTTTACTACCGGCTCAAAGTATAAACCTTATAACCTTTTCATCTTGGAATTCATTTCTTTTCTTCCTTTAGATCCATCCTCCTCCATTCCTTTGTTCCTACCTTTCTGTTCATTGTTGAAACTACCTCTATTGGGATGAGATCCCAAACCACCTGAATTTAGAATAGTGTAGATTTTCATAGATTCCTGCTTGATAGATTAGTAATAAACTAGTTTCACTTTACCGTCTCAAAGAGGGGTTATGCCTTGCACACTATTGGCCTGTTTCCCCATGACCTTCCTAACCGATAGTTTTTCGGGTCAACAATAGGAAAAGGATCAATCACACATGCAACATTAAACTCCTTGTAATCCACAAAAATCCTAATCCGTACATCTTTCTTTATACTGATTACCATGGGGATAACCCAATCTGATTCTTCTATGGGTTTAATGATGCCAAGTTTCAGGATTTTGTCTATTTCTTCTTTAACTTTTAGGTGCAAGTTAGGGTTCATCTTTTAAGGTCTCTTCCTAACCGGGTGCACACCTTCCTTTAGCTTAATATTCATCTTGCCTAATGACTCATGCACCCCCTTTAACTCATGGTAGCACCTAGGAAATAAGTCCTGGAAATCACGTAATAACTCAATCATCTTTTCCACTTCAGAATCATACCAATAATCTCCAGTTATGGCCTCGTTAGGTTCAACATCCGTTCTAATATTAACTTTCTTAGTCTACATAGGTTCATGATAGGCATGCACATTTTTATTTGCACTGTCTAAAAACTCTTGCATACCTTCAGAATGATCAATGTCTAAATTTTCTACTTCATCATCATCTACTATGTAGACCATCCTTCCTTTCTCCTTCTCAAAGAAATAATGCTTAAGTAGTTTGGCATCTGTCTCATCCATTTCATCAAAACGTGCTCCTAGTTCTTCCTCACCAAATAACTCTTGAATGAGTTCTTCAGCTTTTCCACTGTCTCCCATAGTCCAACATTGCATAATCCGTAATGCCTCTATCACTAGAGGTTTAGTAGAGAAGTAGTCAAAAGTCTGGACCATTCCTGCAATCAAGTGTTGCCAATTTCCAATCTCCCTATGTAATTCCACATAAACATACCAATCACGTGCGTAGCCTTACAAAGTGGAATAAATTTTTTGCACCCAAAGTGAAGGTGGTAAAGGTTCCTACCCCTCATTCCAGAGTCTCTCACACTACTAAACATGATGTTGAACAAGCTAATTACCATAATATATGCAGATCTGAGTAGGTGTATTGCTCCTGAGAAACTGGGTTGTTAGAGCAATTTGTACTTCATTCCATTCTATGAGATTATCCTTGTGAACCATCCACCAGCGTGCTATCATCACACACTTGGTATACACTAACATATTTCTTCTCTCCACTTGATCTATCCACTGCTCCATGACACATAGGAATACTATAGGATATCCTTCTTTAGTGTACCGGGGTTCAAAGTTGTTATCTATCTGCCTAATACAATGAGGTTTACTCCTCTGTGAAAAAGGAACTTCTTACTTCACGCCCAACCATCTCATAGGTGTCATGCACCCAATTTTCACAAGTAACACTTGTAGCATCACTAATAGACTCTGTATCCTCCCACTAAAGGATTCCCTCCTTAGATGGCTCAAGAACATATAGATCTTGAATGATGTGCACATAAATTCTTTTCAGATATTCCTCAGTCAAAGGTTCAACATAAGGTGTAGATTTCACATTTGTCAAAGGGATAATAACGTGTTCTTCCTTGTTCTCAAAACTTAGATAACCCTTGTTGAACCGTAGATCACCATTATTTACATAACATTAAGGGCACCCAAGTAGAGTTGGGAAGCCGTCTGCTTCTACAAGTGCCAAAACCTCAAAGTCCCTAGTGAACTTGGACCCTTGTATAGTAATGGATGCATCCTTTAAAAATCCAATTGGAGTGGCCTTAGTTTGATTAGCCATAAACAATACATTAGAGGATGGCTATAATGGAGGTCTGCCCATTTGCACCCATGCATCTAAAGTAAGCACATTCACTTCCGCACCTATGTAAATCAATATATTTCTCAAAAGCCACCCATCCACAACAACATTTAGAGTGATTTTCTCGTCATAATCCAAGCTATGAGGGGGAATATTAGCATGCATGATCTTCCATCCATTCTCAATACCTGTGTATAGAGTGTTTCCCCTTAACCAATTCCCTAGTAATGGAATAATATTATCCTGATGCAACATCTTGCATACCTCTTTCAAATCATCAACATCTGACTGGACCGTCTTTGCTTCCTTCTTTTGTTCCAACTTGTGCGACTGTTCCTTTAAACATTGTATTTCACCCTGAAGATTTTTGAGTACCTCCATGGTCTCCTAATAAACCTTCTAATGTGTAGGATCTGAATACCTTGCATGTAAAATATCCTCCTTAGTAATGGTAGGCTTTTGTTGTAACATTTACATGGTGTGCACAACTTCTGTGCATGTAGTAATATTCACAGGTACTACCTTAGGTTACGGTGCCAACTTTGGCATCTACTGATTTTCCATGGTGCATTGTATTATAGAAATCCTTGCGCCCTTGTTCACCTGTCTATGGTACTTGATAAGATGCTTATATAAGTCCAAGAATTCCTCATAGTTATGATTCTTCCCAAAAAAAGAACAAGTAATATTCTGAGGGCATTCGTGCTTGTAGTGGTTAGGATATCTGCATATATAACACGTTCCATGAGGAAAATTGCCTTGTCCACCACCATGGCCTCGGCCTCTGAATCCACCATGGTATCCTTGACCTCTTCCATGAATTCCTTCAAAGTGTCCCTTGTTCTGATCATAGTACCCTTGGGTGTGATCATGATCATGGTGATCAATTTTACTTTTAGAGTTATTTGATACTCCTATCTGTTACACACCAATATCAATGGCATCATGGATATGACCAATCAACATGCAGTCTTATGTATTATGAGTCGTGGACTAGAAAATATTACAATAGCAAGATACGTTCTTTTTGATTGCACGTTGTAATAATGGGAAGTGACTTGCATCATGGTCTAAATGACATATCTCACAATCTAATAATAATGAACATACATACCTACAGGGATAATTATCCTTCATGTGTCCTTCCACTTCATAATCTATACACAAAATCCTAGTGCATGTCTCTCATGTGCTGAATTTTTTGATAGTTTTTCGCAACTACTTTTCCATAGTCTACAATCTATGCATCTAGGAATGGGCTCACTCTGGTGTCTATAATCCTGAACTACTTCATCACACAAAGCTGGCCTCAAGTGCTTCGTGTGGGTTTATATATGTCTTATGTAATAGCACCCTGTCCTCAAACGGTTTGATCAAGCCCCCAATGAACCATTATGCATGTTGGCTTGCTTGAATATCATACATAAAGTTTATACAATAAGTGTCTTGAAATGGGCATCATATTCTTGAATGCTCTCATTAGTGATTTCTAATTAGTATCCTTAAGCATCACTTATACTCTTCTTCTCATGAACTCAGGGATATAAAACTCCTTAAGGAAAGCATCCTTTAGTGCTACATAATCTACAGCAAGTCTGATTAGGGTAAAAATTCCTGTACAAACTGTGTGTGCATCCCTATAATGTAGTTGCAAAATTACTTTCCTTGTGCATTAGAATTCCATGACTCCTTTTTCATGCCATAATATCTCACACATGTGCACATGTTCAACAACACCTTCTATGCCCCTATACTCTAGAAGATGGAGATGACATCTCCATGTAAATATTCTATGTTTGATGAGGACCCTACCCACGTAATCTAGAACCCTCTTGTGTTACCTCTACCTCCAGACCTACCAGATCCACCTATGAACTAGAGCCACCTATACCATCTCATCCTCCAAATTTATCTATACGCATACCATTAGATGTACTACCCTATGTCCCAACATTGGTACTAAAACTAAACTCTTACAGTTTATCAAAGTGGTACTACTCCCAGAGGTGATTCTAAAACTCTACACACTTGAGTTCTATGTTTGACATGATGTGCTTATGAAGGTACCTCCAAACAACAAATCAGAATGACATTTACCTATCCATAGATATACTTGTTACTCTAACTTACTCCTACTCTTCTACTACCCAAACTAGCTTGCTGACTACTAGTTGTATTTGATACTAGAAAACCAAGTGCAAGGGCTAGGTTGTCTAGGTAGATTTAGATGCGTGCCTGCGTACCATGTCATCTCTGCCTAGTACGCTCCCATGATGAGGCCATGAGGAGGTTTTCCTATTATCCTTTCCAAAATGGGGGAGTTCTAGATGCTCTGGCTCCACTACCTTCTATGTGAGATCCAAATCCTTCACAAGCCATCTCTCTCCTCAATGCCATCCGCTCTGCAATATCATGTTTCTTCTATATCTACCGCTTGCATGCCTCATTATAATTAAGCCTGCCTTTATTCTCTGTTGCCTCTCTATCCACTAGGTCCATCATCCTTCACCTAAACCTACTCCTATCCCTCTATGCATGGTGGGGTTTATCTAGTGATGAGACTTATCTTCCAAGTTAAAGGTTACCATCAAGATTTTAATCACTAGTGGAATGCCTGTGCAAATAAGTTCCCCCTAGGATAACATAAAAACTAGAACTCAACTACCTCTAGGAAAGAGTACGTAGAAATTGAGTACTCCAAAATATAGCTATTCTGAACACCATGGAACTAAGTGTCCACAACACTCGTCCAAATCAAATCAGCATCATAGAGGGCCTGAAATTATTCCTACGTCCAGATAAGTGTGTGATACCTCTAATTCCTTTTAGATGCATAAGAAACCAGCCACTTGTATAACTCTATCAGTAAAGATAACAAAGAAGCTCTCATACAAATAGTCATATAAATTCTACTCCACCCACGCGCGTGCATCAAAATTAGATCCAGTGGTAAACCTTCTTAGCATACTCTTCTTCCAGATATTTTATCCACTCCTCAACACTCTGGTAGGGTCAACTGGGTATGTACTTCATCATGAAACCATCATGAAAATAGCTGAAAATGAGGTCTCTGATAATGAAACTAATGATGCAGCCTAGAATCCAATGTGATAAAACCCAGAGCGTGTTGGCACATCACTCGAGGCTGAGCTTGAGCACTCACCCAAAGCACACAAAGGTATCAATCCCTCTCTTGATAGTTTCTTGTGCAAGGATGTTAGTGTGAAGAAGATAATACCATATTAAGAACAATAAATAACCATAGAACATTCCACAGAGCATATTCCAGATCTAGATCTTAGAGAATCATGAATTAAACAATAACTATAATAAGGATAAATCATACAAGAACTAAATTATAATAATATTTAACACCATTATCCATCCAACATACTCCATTACATTTAACATTGTAAAACACATAGAATATTCTTACATTATAAAGTATCACCATAAGTCATGCGTACATCAAGATCTAACAACATAACTCTATAATAACTCACTCACTACTAAACTACATAGTTTAATACATACTTTATAGGGGTGGGGTACTTTCCCTTAACCACACTACGTACTTCTTAAAATAGGTCACATAATTATAATACCCATGCGCCTTTGCAATGGACTGCACAACATGCACGTGCACTAATAATAGACATCTTATAGTTAACTGTAAGAAGCAATCCTATTATTAACCTCAATCTCATTCATGACAGCTTATCATTCAATCATTCCCAAAATACCATTTCTATGTAGTGTAAGTCTTCCATCCCAATGTGTACTCCGCATGCTATCTCCAAAAATAGCCCTGTATCCATAAAAATGGATAAGTCCTTGATTCAACTTGTTATGGCACACGTTTCCTTCCCTATCTTCCCACTCCTTCAAATGTGCCTTGTTCCCGCACGTGCACATCTTTATGTGTCTTCTCCTTAGAGACAATATTTTGTCTTCTCAATAAATTGTATCACTTTAAAATTCTTGAGATACTATAAGCAAGTGGGATTGATAATGTAGCTTACTCCTTAATTGCATGATGCATATTTTAGAATTGTTCATCATCAAACAATCTTTGGGGAACTCAGTTGGGGTTGTTGATCTATTGAGTTAACCATGACTTTTCTCATTCCTCTTTTTCTCCCCAACATCAACCCATGATTCTTGTTAGGAATCCTAATGTGCTGACCAATCCAATTAAGACAATTCCATAATTTATCAATATGTATGAAAGTTAATATTGGCAGATAAAACGTCTAAATCTTCTTCTCCATTTATTCAGAGCTTCGTCCTTCTTCCCTAGTCATAGTCCCTTTATACCCAGCATTTCATCTCCTTATTTACATTACTCAAGTCAGTTCACTAAAATATCATATCAGGACCTAAAGTTTCCAATCTTCAATGACCATAATTATCACAGTTCCAAAACCTTTGTTACCTTCTATTGAAAAGTTTGACTACAATGTTGATCCATTGTCAACTTGATCTGAAACTATTGATTTAGTTCAAGACTGACACAATAGTCACTCATCTAATGCTTAGCTATGATCTTTTATGAGGATTGTAAGAGACTTTTAAAAGCATGAGAGATTAATGCCGACACATTATTCTTAACTCATTTTTATATGATATAAGAATTAAGATATCACTCATGCACTCACTTAGGAAATTTCAAGAGCTCAAGTTTAAGTATCTTTAAAAAGGACATATAATCTATGTTTATGTTATATGAACAACCTTCCCTAAAGTGGCACACATTGCAAGGAACCCTTCAAAAGAATTTTTTCCTCACTCTAAGACCACCATTATTTTCAGATGACTTATTCCAATACATTGATAAGTATGTCACATGCTCAAATTTATGTCTTATAACAAATAAACAAGCTATTTATATTATCAATTAAGTGATTGGATGCATTCAAGAGCATAGCTTCATCCACTTTAAAAATCACATTCCTTTCAAGAAACAAATGTCTGTGATTCAATGCATTTTCTAATGCTTAGTGCCAACTGTAAAGGTTCTGAGTGTACAAATTGCATTTTAAACAACTGTTACTCCAAAATGTGTCCCTAATCATTTTGTGGCTGAAGCTCCTTTCACTCCTTTCCTTTCATTGAGCCTAAGTCATAATTTTTTGATTTTTAGGCATTGTCAAGGACAAGTTTGTGAGAACTTATTGTACATTTTCCATTGGATAGATGAAGACATACCTCAGTCATTTCCAGTAAGGGCATGAAAATTTTATACTCATATGAAAATCCATGCATCTCCATGAAACTTCTATGATAGTTACGAGACTCCAAACGGATTTGTCTTATAACCACGCTATTTACATTTTCCTTAATTGATACTATACTTCCAAATGACTATACATGTATATTTTGTCATGGATCTTAACTAACTAATATGAGTGCTACAACTTGCAATTTTAACCAATCACTTTTGGTGAAATTTCACTAAATGTGAATAGACTCTTTCTTTTTCATACCTTGGCAGGCCTCTTATTTCATTGATTATCACTTTTTCGAGTGTCTCCCATAAGTTTTGGTTTTGAACAAGCGGACATATTGATTGAATTTTCTCTTAGTATTGGCACAAAAGGTGGCATTTATTCCAAGGCTCATTTATGACTTCATATGTCACACATGTGTCCTAGAGTGGACTTTAAAATAATTTGAAATAATTTTCCCTTCGAGATTAATTCAATTTGACTAATTCAAGGATTTCTTACGCCCCCCTTGTTTATGACACATGTAAGGATTACTGTTCATGGTTCCAAAACTGTGCCCAACTGCTGATGAATTTTGTGGGATAACCTAGCACCTTTCAATTGATTTAATTCTCTTGTGTACATAGGCATAAAAATATTCTTTTCAGGACATGACCTTGGGGAAATCTTCCATGGAAATGTATACCTAATTGCGAATAGATTATCTTGCTCAACACATTCCAGAAAGGTGACCGGTTATGGATCCTTGGACTAACTTATGACATATTTTTCAACTTATGGATCGGCGGACATTTTTGGGAAAATCAAGCAGGATGAAAGGCCCGCACCCAATCAGATGCGTGCCACATGGCACCTAGAGTGGCGGAGCATGGGGAAATTTTGGAAAATTTTCCAAATGACCAAAAAGGTGAAAAAATTCAAATTTTTGCCCGCCAACCCGATTTGGCCCTGTTTTGCCCTAAAACTTCAAATGGCCATATCTTTCGATCCAGAGCTCAGTTTTTCACGTTCTTTATATCAATGGAAAGATGGTGAAATTATCTACAAGATTCTAGGGTCATTTTTTCATTTTTATGGAGTTTAGAGAGAGAAAATCAAAAAACACCTCTGGCACGTGGTCATGGACAAAAATGACGTTTCAACCACCGTTTTTAATGAAGAATGGCTCGCATTCTCTCCCAGCATGGCTAAAAATGTCAAGGGATGGGTCTGTAAGGATTCCCATGCTGTTTTGAATGCATTTTGGTCAATGGTTGAATCCCTTCCATGTTTTCCCATGTTTCTCTCTCTTGGGCTCATCCCTTGCACTGTAAAAGCCAATTTTGGCTCATTTTCAAAGGGTTAAACATTTTTTGTGTATTGCAGGTCCCCTTTCTCACCTTGGAAGTGATTTTGGTGGAATATCAGACCTTTTCTAAGAGACTGCAACTTTTTTTTCCTCCCAGGTGTTGTAGTGCAAGTGATTTTGATGTTAAAATAACAATACAGTTGCCTCTGTGATTAGTTTTCATCCTCTGCTGGTGTTGTTTGACTAATTTATGATTCCTCATTACAGTTATCAGTTTGTGCATGAGGTTTTGTTGCATTTTTATGGACTGTGTCAATCTACAGAAGTAAAAAATGCTCACCACTCCTTTGGTGCATCACCTATTAGCATTAGTTTTAGCTTTTTTTGCATTCTCTATCTCTGTCTCCTTTGGAATTTAGGGTAGGGTTAGGAATATAGACCTCTGCAACTTGTAAGTGATAAATCTGACCAGAGGAATTGAGGAACCAACCTCTAAACTAGAGATTCCTTTCTCATTTTGTAAGTCCCACACTTGGGGAAAGGATTCAATGTTGTGCAATCACACTGGATGCTAGTATGATCAAACTAGAAATTTGATCAACATCCAGGGGGTGCTGTTGATTTACAACAATAGTTTTGGTATGCTCGGTGGGATGGTTAGAGGTCTTCATCTTCATTGCAACAAAATTGATGTGCATTTGTTGCAAGTTCTTGCTTTAAAGGAGCTATAAATTGCACATCTGGTGACTCCAAGGAAGAAGAATTAGCTGGTTTTAGCAGTGCATACCTGAAAAAGCTTATGAGAAGAATCAAGTACTACAAGGTCAAGAGCTGGAGAAGAAGAGGGCTATTTGAATATCTGTAATTATCTCCAAGAAGAAGGAAAAGTGGGAGGAGAATCCAAAGGTCTCCATCTCCACCAAACAGAACTCTCTCAACTCCTCCACTTGGTAGGCCTTTCATTCAATCAACAAGAGTTCTAAGGCCAATTAGAATGGCACAAAACAACCTCTGCGTCAATTTCACTGGCAGCAGCCCACTTGCTCTCAATGCACAATAATCCAATCCCAGCTGTATAGCATTGAAGAAAATTCCATACAGGGTTCACTAGAGAATAATCAAACCACTCCTGGTGATCATATTAAGGATATTGCTAACATTTGGGCTTAATCCATGAGATCAATGAGATGCAAGTTGCTATCAAATTTTATTACAAGCACTTTCATTCAAAGGGAAAGCTTTGCAATGGTTTAGGAGCCTTGCTCAATTCAAAATTGGATCAGCTATGTATAGCCCTCCATGAGCAGTTTGGAAAAAGGGATTATGACAATACTTTTCCCTTTTGGATCCTTCAGCTGACAACCATCAAAAGAGCTACCAATGAGTTTGACTGATTTTAATTTCAGATTTCAAAGGACTTGGGTATCAGAAATGAGTATCATGGCATTCAGGCCAGCAGCAGATCCTACATTTCCTTTATTACCTTAAAGCAATTTAAATTTTGATATTTCTATAAGTTAATTCAATCCATGGGAGGCACAACTATTCCCATTGCTTATAAATTGCCATTAGAGCTGAAAATTGTTTGATCAAGTTGGCAAGCTAGCTCTTAGGCCCTCCAATGCATTGTTATCCAAGTTTAGAGAGCCCAAACACTAATCAAACACCTAATTTAGCTCCTATTCCCACTCCCAGGAATTAGAATTCGAATGAAGCTTACTACTTCATCTTCTAGTGCCTCAAATGAGCTTCAGGAAGTCATGAAGCATCATGAAAATTTAGGCAATGAGCTAGTTACTCTCAAGAGGTCAAGCCCAAGGTTTTAGACCTTCTTTCCAGCTCAGCAAGCTTCAGCCTAACAGGTAGCCATATAAACCCCAAAGACCACCCAATCTAGCTGCAAACCTAAAAATCAAGCAAGGCCTCTTTCCAACAGACCATTTCAGTCCTATAATCCCAATGCTACATCTTGCCTCATATTAGTGCAATAAAATACAAAACAATATAGCTCAAGAGTATGATTGGTGTTTCCCATGCAATGAACCTCACAACCAGGATCCATGATGCTTCAAAATGTCTATGATGCCTTGAATCAATCATTAATGGTAACAACTACTGGTGTGGAGGGTGAAGGTAGTTAAAGAAATGAACAACAACAAGAAACATTCCAACAGCAATCAGCTCCGAATGATACCACACTTATAAACTGACAGACAGAAGATTTTTGTGGCATGAATCAAATGGTTTGCCCAAAGTGTTGCAGCCAACACAAGGTCAAAGAGAAGAAATTTGGGTGAAGAGCTTCGACAGCCATTAGCTCCAAGAAATCCACAATCTTCCATGACTCCACAGTATCTTAGTTGGCAAACAAAATCCAATCCCAAATATGCAAGAGGACAAGGTTACCTAAAACATTTCCTAGGCCAACTCAAATGCCAGTTGTTGCTGCTTGTTTCTGCCAAGGAGTGAATGTGTTAGGATCCAAGGGACAGTAAAAGGGATACTTCATCTCCATTCAATATCATTGATCAGATGAGGAAGACCAAATGTAAACATATCAATTGTGGGAATCACTATCTATCCCAGGACAAAGATTGATTTACTACAAGCTGCCATGAAAGACTGGTCAACTTCAAATCAGCAAGTCCAAATGCAAGAGAAAGTGATCACTCACAAGTATCTATCAAACTTCCCAACCTAAGGGGAATCATGGAGGACAACAAGGTAAAATGATTGAAGCCCCCTCCATTCTATGTTTCATTAATTATTGGAAATCAATTCTTGTACACAATTAGCATGATTGATTCCGGGGAAAGTAGTTCAGTAATGCCCAAGCAAATAGTCTGATCAGTTTTAGCTAATTCAGCCAATATGAAACCATATCCAAAGGGGTAGTGCAATTGGATGGGATAGCTTTAACAACTTTACTGGAGTGATAAAAAACTTGAGTCTTACTTTGCATGCATGTCCCAACATGGTTGTTTTGCAAGATGTCTCAGTAATAGACCTTCCACCACTCTTTGCCTTATGTTTGTCAAGGGATTTCATAGCTAAGATTGTAGGTTACTTATCTATTGATTGGTCACTACATGTTGTTCAGAACTTCAAGATATGGAACCAAATTCCACAATCAGGTTTGAACCTATTGCAAACTTTCACATTGAGCCTTACACCTCAAGTCAGGTAAATGCCAATTGTTCAGTGTTTGATCAAGAAGATCACCCAAGCACTGATGAAGCTGACGTTAAGGTTGGAAGTATCTCGGATCTAACCCTTAATGAATGGGCAAGAAAGGTACATGCTTTTGATCCTTATCAAGAAATAGAAGAATCTGAGCTAGGAGTCTATTGCATGCATGAAGAAAATCAGCCTATTCCTAGCATCACCAAGCCAGACCACAAGGATGAAAATGAGGTATGGCAGTTGTTTTTTGATGGGTCAAGGAGTAGACAAGGTGCAGGGGGGGAGCCATGCTAGTTTCACCTCAAGGGGTTAAGTATTATTCAGCTTTTAGATTTCAGTTTGCATGCTCTAATAACACTGCTGAATATGAAGCTTTGGTGCAAGGACTGCATTAGTTTCAAGAGAGGAATAAAGAAATTGCAATTCTTTGTTGACAGTGAGTTGATTATCAACCAAGTTAAGGGGCAGCATGCTGCCAAGAATGATCTACTCAAATACTATAAGAACAGGGTGTGGGACCTCATTGAAGATTTTGAGGGCTTTAGCATAAAATCCCTTCCTAGAAAAGAGAACCAAGCTGCTGATAGGCTTGCAGCAGTTGGGGCAGCCTTTGACATTGTTGAAAGCATTCAAAAAGACAAGGTAAAACCAAACATCCATGTGATTGTGAGGCCTTCAGTGCCAGACAACGATGTAAGTTGGAAAGTGTTTGAAAATGATCAACAAATCATCCATTGCTTGTAAGAAGAGGCTGAATTCTCAGCCAAAAATAAGGAAAAGTTAGAGTAGCAGTATGGTGACCAAGGGGTGCAGCTGAGAACCAAAAAACTACCAAAGGGACTTATTACTTTGGAGTCCATTTTCAATCCTAATGATCAATTTAGGAAGGAGAAAGCAAACATCCAAGTGAAGGGAGAAGATTCAGTGTCCATCTCGGTAGAAGGAAGCAAATCACTCCAAATTGGTAAGATGACAACTGAGCAAGAAAGGTATGAGTTCATACAACTTTGTCAAGAATTCCCCAATGTGTTTTCTTGGAGCTATGAAGATTTGAAAGGTTTTAATCCCAAGTTAGTGTAGACACCGAATTTGTGTCTTACGACCCCTTTGTGACCCGCATCTCATTTCGTATCCTAACCTCATCACCAAAACCTTACAAAATTATTTATTAATTACCTCGTAATTGATAAATCTACATCACCTTACCTGCCACCTCATTTTTCCACCTCATCGTGACCTAGTCCTAACCCTAAACTAACCTAATTAAGACCTATAACTTGGTCTACACCTACACCCATGACTAATGACCCCTTTCTCGCACCCAAAACCGACCTTCTAGTCACTTGACCAAGCCCGTAACTAATCCCTCGGGAGAAAAGCAGGGAAGGTGGGCTATTTTACTAAAAATAGCCTACTTTTTACTTACCGATGCCAGTTCCTACTCGACCGCCGTCGGTTACGTAACCGCCATCGGTTCCCTGTAAATGGGCTCCCCTAACCAGAAACAAAGGTCGAAGGATTTTTGAATCAACAAAGATCAGCAGGAGCGATAAAAAGAGAACCCGGATCTTTACTTCGCCAAGCAGAGAGGAGTGAAGAAACAAGAAGAGTTGCAGCAAAAGGAGATTAAGCCCAAGATTGCAACTGAATAGCCAGAAACCTGTGATACTCAGCCGATCATCGGGAGGGAGATATCTCATCTTCTGTGTGTCAAGCCATCCCACTTGAGTTCTGCCTTTGTCATCAGAGTTCCTGGACCTGCATCTTCATCAATAACCAGTAAGTTACATCTTGCATGTCCTCTTTAATAAAATTTCTTAGACTTTTGAATCACAGTCCTCACAAATCCATTCCTAGATCCACTACCCAGCAACACTATTGCACCTAACTACCATTCATTTACCTCTCATCACCTCATTACCTAATATCCCCCATATACTAGCCTTACAAACAACACCGTTACCCCACAACACCACCACCCCACAAAACAACCAACCTATAGATCCTAGACCATACCGATATCGGTTATTAGCAACCGGTATCGGTTATCCTGACTATAACCAAAAACCAGCCTTTCCCCTACCCATTTCAACGAAGCAATTTAATTGATATTTTACAGTCTTTTGTGTTAATTCATATTAGCAGGGGAACTAACCACCTTCGAAAGGAAGTTTTATATTTCCTGGGCCCAAGGCAGTTCCCTCATTTATTGTCTAATCAAAATCTTGTGGTCTTGTGTTCTTATTTGCAGGTAGTCCTTCCAAGACAAAAAGGAGTTCTTCGCATTCAACCTGATCTTTCTCTACGGTACGCGCACACCATCTCGCCATTCAACAGGTATTCCTCCTAGCCCTAACCTTATCTGTTTCTAAAAGGAATGAAAGGATAGAAGCAACTCTATTCCCAGAAGCCGAAACATTCCGAGCGAAACATTTTGGCACGCCCGGTGGGACCCATTTTGGGTTTCTTTCTTTCTTGCTTGCTTTCATATAGGGAGCATACTTGCTGTTTTATTCTTCTAAAGATATTCACAAGGCTTTTTATTATTTTGGTAAAAGAATTTGTCTTTTTTTTCTCATCTTGCATTAGTGAAAGTCATCTCTTTTGCTTCATCGAATATCATTTTCGATTTGGGTTTAAAACATGTGCATTGCATTCCTGCTTGCTGTTTTCAATTCTAGTGAACATAGATTAAGTAACAGGTCGTACACGTGGGGGTGATATCCACGGTATTGACAAGAAATTAATCTTACATTCACTACACAACACATACCGAATCACTTCATAATTAACACAACAGCTCAAACATCCCCCCTTTTCCGCGGTATTCCTCCGCCCGATTGAGGTAACCTTATAAGCCAAAACAAACTTGACATTTCCCCTAAGTCTTTTGTTTAGGATTCTGACATCGTTCTATGTCTAAAGGCATAAGCCCACGATAATTAAAATTAACCCTAGGGTTAGTCTCTAGATTTGCATGTGCATCTTACTTGTTTTCAGTTCTGTTTTCTCTGTGTTTTGTGATCACCTCAGAATTGATAGTGTATTAAACGTTGTTAAAAATCAAATTAGCAGCCTTTTATATCTTGTCGTCCCAGAATTCTTACATCGGCATCGGTTAACTGACCGATGTCAGCTATTCTGTGACCAACATCGGTTATCAGACCGATATCGGTTATTATTCTTTTAAGCACCTGACAAACCAGCAACATACCAATTTCACCATTCTGAGGCTGTTTCTGTTCCTATAGATTGAAACCCTACTGTGTACTCTTGTCTATGGTTGTTATCACTCGAAAGAAAGACACCGCCATGGTTTCACATGCTTTCTCTGTTTCTTTTCCTGAATCACCCCCTTCACATTCTGTGGGGAATCCTACGGATACCAGTGAGGTTCCTAAAATTCCTGTGGGAGATAAAGAATTTGCTAAATTTCTGGATGCTAATCCTAGTGCTGTACAATACTATTTGTCTCATGCCCTTGACCGTACACCCGATGGTCAGCTCCTTGTTGGTATGCCTATTAGTATAGCTGCTCATTTAGCTCCCACTCCGCCTGATAACACCTCCTTGCTTCCCGCATCTTTAGCCCCGTCTCCCAATTTGACGGCTTCAGATGTTCATACGACACAGATTGGCTTTCCTTTGGCTAATCTTGGACCCCACATATCATTACCACCGACTACCCCTACCTCATCTCTCTTGCAGACTACTCCGTTCATGACTTACTCTCTTCCACCTATCCACACTAGCTTTCCTTCTCAAGCTCCGCCTACCTTTTCATTCCCATACACGTATCCAGTGACCTCAACATCTTATATAGGACATCCCTATTCAGTCACCTCAACATATTCATCCTCCATACCTTATCAACACTTAACCCCACCATTGTCTAGCAGAGGCCCTTGGCCCAATTTGCCTCCGTTTACCACAACCACACCATCATCTCATCCAACCACGGATTTCATCAAACAAATGATGGAAAAAATGCAAAATTTGAAGGCTTCTGTTTCGGGAAGTCGTAGGGCCTTGACATACGAGCAAGTTTGTCGGGAGCCTATTCACCCTTCTGTTCCCCTTCATTCGTATCCTCCTCAACGGGAATTTCCGAAATTTACTCGTTTTAATAGTAAAGAGGATCCTCAACAACACTTGTGATCATTTAGACATGCTTGTTATTTGATTGCTCATGATGATGCCTTGTTACTCCGCACCTTTCCCATGTCCTTATCAGGACCCGCCTTGGAGTGGTACAGTGCTTTAACCTAGCACTCAATCTTCTCTTTTAACCAACTAGCCCAATCTTTCTTGGATCATTTCTCCATTAACATTGCCAAGAAAGTATCTATCACCGAACTTTATGCCATCTGACAATTCGAAGATGAATCTATCGCAGATTTCGTTGGACGATGGCGTGGCCTTATCAACCAACTTACATATGCCTTGCCTCAGGCTGAACTTATCAAACTTTTTACATGGGCATGTGCTAAGCACATTTCTCCTACTCTTCAAATTCAAACTTTCCGCACATTTGATGAGGCCTTTACCATGGCTCGGAAACTAGAAATTCGAGCCTTAGAAGAAGAGAAATTGCGGTTGCACAACAAAAACCCCAATTTCCGAACTCCAGACTCTACCAATAAACCAAACACCACCACTCCTCACATGTCCACTTCTTCTAAATCAAAAGGAGCTGTCCACGTAGTGATGGTCAAATCTCAAGCACCGTCTAATACCGCACCAAAAACCACCTATAAGTACAAAGCTGAGCCCATCAATTACACTCCCTTGGGAGAAACTTATGGTGTCATCTTGGAAAAATTACTCAAAGTTGGAGCTATCACCTTGCCTCCTGTTAAACCTCACTCTGGGTTTGATTCCACCTGCGCTATACCTTCCTAGTACAAAGAAAATGACTTCTGTAACTTGCACCGCGTAAAAGGACATAGTCATGAAAACTGCAAGATGTTGAAAAACATAGTGCAGGAAATGGTTGAAGCAGGGGATATAACCCTCGATAATCCTAATGCCCCTGCCAACCGAAATCTGAAAATCTTCAACAAACCATTCCCAAATCACGCGTCCAACAGTAACGTAAACCAGGATATCTTAGCCAAGGAGAGTGTTCATGAGATCCATGCAGTCTTCGACTCCCAGCCAAAAGCCTCTATCGAGAAAATTTTGAATCAAGCCTCTTCACTAACATAGGAGTCCGAACCTCCTTCACCACCATCAAGCCAAAGCGAAATCATTCCTTTACCCATAAAGGAGTTAACTTCCCAGACTTCTCTTCTCATCGATGAGTCTGCTTACACCACATCCCTACAAGACTGCGAACGGATGTTATCTAACTTATCTATTTCCCAAACGTCTCCTCCTACCACTCTTGCTGCACAAGAGGGAGGCTCGCCACTCCTTTTGACATCCTTAGACGAAAAATCTCTTGCACCGACATCACCAAATTCTTTAACCATAACAGACCCTCTCAAACATGCCCTCCTGCCTATTAGTTCTTCATCGCCTAAATCTTTTCAACGACTGGTTGATCTCTTAACATCCATTGATACAGTGCCTCATTTACCCCCTGTATCATACCCACAGTGGACTGGAATCACAACCCACTTTTCTTCCATACAAACATTCCAATTCACACCTGAAGACTGTCATTCTCCAGAAGATAGACAAGTCCTATGGGAACGTTTGAGTACCCCCTATTCTACTCAAATGCAGATGACTGATCCAGACACCTCTACCATATACCCTAAGTGTTTACAGAAACTCAAAATGCCTATGTCCTCATTCTCACCCCCCGTATCTCTACCAAGTATCCCATCCACCTCTATTAATCTACCCAAATCTTCCCCTACACTTGGCACCTCACCAATACCCAGTCTAACACACCCGCCTAAGCGACTAGATTTATCCAAAAATAAAGCCGCCCCACCTCCTAGGAGACAAACTCAATCTGTGCCTCTATCACAATCAAAACCATCATCGTCACACCTACCTTCCATATTGGGACCTCATCCCTCCACCTTGAATCAATATATCATACCTCCTGCGTTTTCTTCAAAATGACCTACGCCTTCTACACCCATACAGAGATCAAAGGGTATATCAACATTATCACCCCACATATCCTGTCCACCCATCAACCCTAAACGAACTCCATCATCAAAGGATTTATTTTCTATCACTCCCCTTTCTCCGTGGTTATTTCCCACTACCACGTCATCTGTAGCCTCATCATCTAACCAGCTGAACGTAGCTCCTGTGCCAAAGAAACCATGTTTAGTGAAAACCACATGTCAACACCCCTTGGCTAAACCACCACCGGTATGAACTAACCATGCCCAAACATTACTAAAACCCGCACAACCATATACCTCAATCGCACCTACGCCTTCAATTGATGAAACCACCTTCGCAAAAACCACTTCCCTTCCCGCATCTAATATCCCAACAGCAGACCCCTTAGTAGATGTTTTTCAACACCTTACGCTGGGGGAGTATCGCCTATATAACATTAGTTCTTTCCATACCCCACAGGAGTACGGACAGGTACATGCACATCCTACCTATGACCGTCATGTGGGGGAAGTAATCCCCTACGGACCACCGCACTGCCACACTAACCTAACATATGGGGGTATCGACACATCTTCTATTGCCCTTGAGCCTCCTCTTGGTGTGGTTCCTTTCCAATCCGATTTTCAATACCTGACAAATCGTTGTTTCGACCTCACCTTCTTAACTCGTTGTGCTTGGAAAGGCTTTGGTTTTGGTCTTTATGAACAAGGCCGACACACAATTATTCCCGTTACTGCACGCAAGCACAATGATCGTAGTGGTCTCGGATTTTCGGGAACACTTACATCGAAGGAACCTCGTGTCAGTTGTCTTCTAGAAGATGATGACGTCACCCCTACCAAACCATCATCACCCATTTTACCATCATCACCCACAGAGTTGATAGATCCTGAATCTATCCCTCCTAACTTTTTTTTTTCATAAATGCTATCTTCCTAGGTCCTCTCACTTATCAACGCGATAATGAGGACCCCTCTTCTATTCCCCTTCTATATCCAGACATGATTGAAGAGGACTCGCCGTCAATTAATGTTGTTGAGTGCCAGGATGATGACTCCATCCTCACTGACCTTGGCGCGGATGACTCTTATATTCAACGCGCCTTACCATCTGAAACTCAAACCATGCTGAACGAGTCTACTATAGAAATCAACATCCACATGGAAGAGGATCCTCACATTGTGAAGATCGGAAAATCCCTTAACGCATCAGAACAAGTCACCTTTACTACCTTTCTCCGTGCTCGCAACCAAGCTTTCGCTTGGTCCTACGCTGACATGCCAGGAATTGATCCTGACATTGCTGTCCATAACATTACCCTAAAACCTGATTCCAAACCAATTAAACAGAAATTGAGAAAAATGCATCCACGCATTGCTCTCTTGGTCAAAGAGGAGCTTCAACGACTCCTTTCTGTTGCCTTCATTCTGCCTATTGACTATCCTCAATGGATTTCTAACATCGTACCTGTCACTAAAGCGACGGGGGGACTTCGGATATGCACAGATTTCTGGGATCTTAACCTCGCTTGCCCTAAGGATGACTTCCCCCTGCCTATCATTGACCAACTTGTTGATCTCACTGCAGGCCATGAGATGCTCTCTCTCATGGATGGCTTCTCGGGATATAACCAAATTTTGGTTGCCCCCGCCGATCAACATAAAACTACCTTCATAACTCCTTGGGGAACCTTCTGTTACCCGTGTTATGCCATTTGGCCTTAAGAATGCTGGTGCAACCTATCAGCGGGCTATGACCTATATTTTTCATGACATTATGCACACTATCCTTGAAGATTACGTCGATGATCTTCTTGGCAAATCTAAACATCGTAGTGAACATCTCGATGTTTTAACCATTATTTTTGATCACCTGTTACAATACTCTGTCCGTCTTCAACCAAAGAAATGTGTCTTTGGCATCCTTTCGGGAAAACTTCTTGGCTTTATCGTCTATTTGCGTGGCATTGAGGTCGACCCATCTAAAGTCAAAGCTATCCTAGAAATGCCCCCACCTACCAATCTCAAAAAATTGCGTAGTTTACAAGGTAAGTTCCAATCTATCCGACGTTCCATCTCCCAACTCTCGGATCGATGTCAACCTTTCCATCACCTTCTTAAAAAGGACATTGATTTTCAATGGAGCGAAGAGTGCCACCAAGCCTTTGAAGCTCTCAAAACTTATCTCTTGCATCCACCCGTGCTTATCCCACCTCAGGACGACCGCCCTATCTACCTTTACCTTTCCGCCACTGACCACGCTGTAGGGGCCATGCTTGCACATCGTGACTCCGAGAATCGAGAACAAGCCGTTTATTATATAAGTCGTACCTTGGTGGACTATGAGACTAGGTATACACATGTAGAAAAGTTATGCCTAGCCCTATCATTCGTGGCTACCAAACTCCGACACTACCTTCTGAATCACAAAACTTTCGTCATCACAAACACAGACCCCATCCATTACATGTATGCCAACCCTCATCTAAACCAATGAATCGCCCGATGGCTCATGATCCTCACCGACCTCGACCTTGAGTTTGTCCACCAGAAATCAATCAAAGGACAAACCATCGCAGACCAACTTGCGGAAGCCCCTTTACCTGGGGAACAATTTACCAATTTTACATTCCCAGACGAACTCATCGCTACTCTTTCCCTCAAGGAGGAGTCGTATCCAATGACCCTCTTCTTCGATGGATCCAAATGCCACCGCGGTGGAGGAGCTGACGTTGTTCTCATTCCTCTTGACGCTGAGCCTATGCATCTCTCATTCCGACTCGATTTCCCTTGCACTAATAATACAGCGGAATACGAGGCCCTTGTTATGGGTCTCCAGGGTGCGTTACACTTAGGTATCAAATCTATCAATATTTTTGGCGATTCTCAATTAGTAGTCAATCAAGTTATGGGCATCTACCAATGTGAAAATGAGGAACTTCAAAAGTACAAACACTACGTGGATTCACTTCTAGCCTTATTTACTCACTATTCTATCTAAACCATTCCCCGCTCCACTAACAAATTTGTGGATACTATGGCTTGCTTAGCCTCACAAATTCTAGCTTCATCGACTGACTCTGATATTTTCGTCTTGGTCCAACAACTCTTTGCCCCATCTTATTCAGCCCTGGTTGTTTGTACGATAAATACAGTGTCTGCTAATTTGCAGGATACTTGGTATCACCAATTCCACGACTACCTTACAACCTCTGTTCTCCCATCTGACCTTACTAGTACCGGCAAACGCGCGTTTCTTACATGCGTTTCTCGTTATGTTGTTATGGGGGGACTCCTTTATAAACGTGGCTTTGATGGCATCCTCCTTCGATGTCTCACCGAAGCGGAGGTCACCCATACGATCCGAAAAGTCCATGATGGTATTTGTGGCGGACTTTTTAAGCGGCCTTGCCGTGGCCAAGCGAATTCTTCGCCTTGGTTATTATTGGCCTACTCTCAATAACGACTGCTATGAATATGTTAAGTGTTTTGTTATGTGTCAACAACATGCCAATCTTCAACATACTCCTAGCCACCCACTACAGGTCGCCTGAGATCTTTGGCCTTTCTCACAATGGGGTTTAGACCTTATTGGTGCGATTCATCCATCCTCTTCGCAACGTCACCGATGGATTATCACAGCAACTGAATATTACACAAAATGGGTGGAGGCCATTCCACTCATTTCAACTAAAAAAGAAAAAATTGTAGAGTTCATTAACCACCACATTATCTATCGTTTTGGTGTTCCTCATCGCCTGATAACAGATAATGGAAAATATTTCAAAAATAAGTTGTTGCAAGACCTTTGTCACAACTTTGTGGTTATAAAACTTAGCTTCTCATCACCCTACTATCCACAAGCAAATGGAAAAGCCGAATCCTCTAATAAAACCCTAACCAAAATCCTCATGAAAGTTGTCAATGGGTCTGGAAGAGATTGGCACGATCACATCCCCTTTGCCCTTTGGGCTTATCGTACTAGCATTCATACCTTCACTAATGCCACACCTTTTTCTTTGGTATATGGTACCGAGGCCGTCTTGCCTCTCGAAACACAAATACCCTCCCTTAGGATATCTCTTCAGGATATTCTCACCAACGACGATTTCCGCCAAGAGTGGTTAGCCCAATTGGAGCTTCTTGACGAGCGTCATCTTACAGCTCTCGATCACCTTCAAATCTATCAAAAACGCATCAAGCGTGCTTATGATAAGTGACTTCATGAGCATACCTTTAAGGTTGGTGATCTTGTCCTCAAAGAGAATCAACATGTAACCAAACTAGAAAAGAGCAAACGTGGAAAATTTGCTCCCAATTGGATTGGGCCTTACATAATCACTCACACGTATGGATCAGGCACCTATCATTTAGCTTCTCTTAATGGTAAACCTGAGCCTGAACCCCTTAATGCCTTGCATCTTCGACCATTCTACTGTTGAATTTAGTGTTACATCACTTCTTATCCACCTACTGCTCATCCCTTGATCTCTCTTACCACCACATACACTTTGTTTCCTACATCTCAAAATAAAAATCAAGCCCACATAGTCTGATTCTCACCTCACCTTAGTGATGCCCTCCCTTTTTAGTCTAGTCCATGACTTCAAAGTATTAAAATAACACCTTCTTATGGGATTTTCTTGAGTCAAACTTCCTACCAAAAGAACATCTAGCTATCTAAATTATATATATACTGCTCCCTCGAAGGACAGATATATGCCAAACTATTGTTGCTATTATATATAGACTGCTCCCCCGAAGGACAACTATGCACTAAAATCATATCTGCTACTATAAATAGACTGCTCCCTTGAAGGACAACTATACACAGTCAGCCTTTTATCAGAAGCTTCTCGCATTGATCAGCTTTGTGAAGACCTCAAGAATAATACAATCACTATCCCTTGTAAACTTCCCGCATCGATCAGTCTACATTCAGTAAAATAAAAGCCTCATTCAAAAGAACTTTTGAGTCATGGACTTGTCTATTTAGGGTAGGTTCTCTTTCGTCAGAACACTCACTTTGTAATAAGTTCTCCGTACCTCAGCTATACCATCCACCTCACCTCACCATTTGTTTCAACTCAAGGGACGTGACGTACACACGATATATTGTGATCTTACAACTCTTTTTACCTATTGACTTCTCGTCTATGCACGGTACCTAGGGGTTCAAGCTCGTTCTACGTTATGTGGTTTGTTTCACTCTTTTCACCTACGGAGCAATCTTTCCTCTTTGCCTCGCATCTAGGATTGTGTGTTGATCTTAATCAGGACATGGTTCCCTACCACTTGGGTAGGCTAACTTTTTCTTCCCTTATACCTTTTACAACATCACCAATTCCTTACCAACACCAACAACATTACCCTACCAATATCAATATTTTTTTACCAACCAACCAATTGCCTAACCATACCTAAATTGCCTAAATTCACCTCTCCCTGGTCCTAAGGGAGAACTACATCGGTCTGAGGCCCCTTCTTGCTTTGTGCAATGGGCTATGTAGGTAGCACTTCGGAGACATAGGGTCTCCCAAGGCTAGCTCGACCATCCCCTACCATAACCTATCATGTGTGGTAAATATAAATATTTTTGTGTATTTCTATTCAATCACATTCCTCTTTATTCTTTTTTTAACACACCAAATGTCAAAACGCAAACATTCTTATTATTATCATAACTCAAGTCACCATACATGTTCAGTTTTATTTAAATGTTAAACAAATACATCTTCTCTATCATTGACACGCAGGTCGGTATCCTTATTTATTCTTATATCTTGCTAATATTTATTTAGACCTTCACGCCTCATCCCAAACCAGGTGATGATCGTGATCGTCGACGCATTTCGCTAGGCCTCTCTGTCCTTAAAGTTACCATGGCTATTGATACCACCCACTGATCTTCCAATCTCTCCTGTAACATATGAATACGCTCCCTCACATGGAGGAATTCAGCCTCTAGTCTCTCCTCCCGTGACTCTGCAACCACTAACAATCCTCTTGCCTCATTCACCTACGTTTGGAGCTGCTGAACTAAACTCTGTAGATGATCTCTCTCCGCTGTAATCATAGCTATGTCAGGACTATCACGTACACCTCACAGTTCTTCTACCCACCATAATCTATAGGCCTCTGTCGTTCCTACATCCATTACCCTGCGATCGGTTGCTACCTCTTCCGGACCTTCTGGAGGTGTTGGTTGGGGAGGTGAGAATGCTGCCTCGGCATCGATCCTCATATATGGTCTATAAGCCAGGGGTATATCCTGCACAAATCCAAATTGTCACCGCACACGATCTATAGGAATCCTCTCATACTCACCTGGCCTATGCCTCGCGATCCACCTCAATCGTTCTACACCCCTCAACTCCTCAGATATGTTCTCTATTACCATATAGTTCCTGTAAGGCCTCCAACAGATATCCGCAATCGTCACCCTCTCCCATACCTGCCTGTAATACTCAATGTCACCCGTCACAGCCTGGGATCTTACCTCTTGTTATGTCTGGACCCATCGTCTGAACCCCAACCTCTGTACTCCGGGTCTCTCCTGATTAGATGGGTCGGCCTATTGGTCGCACACAAACAATGTGCTTATAGGCCCAACAGTGTAATAAGTATGAACAATCCAGTGTCGTCCTGTGATTTCACCTACAAGCCCATAAACCCCTGTATAGCTCCGCCAAATATGCAAGTGCCCATGCAAAAGTCACGTTCCTTTCTATCATCTCCCAAATAACACACATCAATGCCTTTGGAAATCTTCCCCCATCTGCCCTCGGTAATGCATAATACCCTACCACTATCATTAATATCACTACTAACCTTGTCTCCTCAGGGTGTGCTACATACATTATGCCATACGTAAATGTCAAACCTCGCTGTGTCAAATCACGTGCGTATGGACCAAATACTGCTGTTATCGCTACCCCCGCCCTGCGCTAGGCATTGCCTGATATACTGGTGTTCCTATAATTGGGAGTCTCAAAATCTGGAACACATCTTCCAATGTTACTGTCATCTCCCCTGTTGGCAGATAGAACGTATTCTTCTCTGGATTCCATCTTTCAATCAACGCCTGCAACATAGCATGGTTACATGTGATTCGTGAATAATAGCGGATTCCACTTAACCCCAAACGATTCATCAATGTCCATTCCACTGGTGTTACATCCGCTCGGATTCGCGACAACAACGCTAGCACATTATCATTCATCCTCAACCCTGCCTCTGCCTGCATACATCAAAATGACAAACAACCATTCAATCTCCATCAAATCCCTAAGGGTTTTTTCTCACATTCTGGAAATTCCTCCAGTAACCGGTATCGATTATAAATAAACCGGTACCCGGTTCAGTAACCGATACCGGTTACCCTAAACCGCTATCGGTCACTTTCAATTACATACCACCTTGCCTAAAACAACCACCTACGACAATAAGTTGCTCGTTTATCGCCTCTCTGTATACACAGACATACCCGAAACCCCTGATTACCTACCCCATAACACTCACCTCATCTATAACCCTTGTTATCATGTTTTCTTTTCTCATATCTACCCCACCTACTCTCCCCCATCTTATTCACAAAACATGCAGTAATCAAATCACAACCAAAACGTTTACCTCTTGAGTTGCAGCAGCTTGAGGTGGCACTTGTCTTCCCTCTCGTCCCTGCCTGCTGGATGCTTCTCCTCGTTCTGCCATGATCACCACCCTTTTCAAATTTGCCTTTCTGTCTTCTGAATCTCAGATCACATTCACTTTCCCTGTCTTTTTTCTCCTTATCACTCAAATCTCTCATGCAATTACCTGTCTCAGTCGTCAAAAAGTGTCACGTTCACGTATTTAACTTCTTGCATGGCTCTCAAAATTAGAACTTAAGTTGCCACCCCTAGCTTTTCTAATTTTAGAAAAGCTCATACCTAAATAACTGGTATCGGTAACATAAACCGATATCGGTATACTAACTACCGGCATCGGTTACCTAACCGATATCGGTTACACACACTGCCTTTTTGAAACATAGTTCTTTTCTTCATTTTTTACCTAATTTTTTATCGCGCCCCCGCCTCTTTTCCTGCATAACAACACCATTATCCATATTTGTCCATCTAATCCACATATCATTACAATTTCATTAACATTATCTATTTTACAAAAACAAACAAGTCATCAACTACGGATATCAAAAAATCCATCAGATACATATATAACAATGTCACCAAACCAGCAACAAAACATGCCACATTTCATAATATAACATGACTACATCCCATTAACAAAAAAACATCAACATCATCAATATATCACCATGTCAATTAAACTCATCATACATCAAATATCACAAACCATCGACACAATACTTAAAAACATTTTGAACACAGCATGTGAGTCAAATCCTCATATCTATATATCAAATATACAACGTTTCCAATATACAATATGCCCTGCATCGGGACCTCTGTGATCTCATAATACAACAAAGCCGGCACGCAGGCCGCAATAAATGTCAATAATCTCGACTCGGCTCGCAGGCCGGTATCAACTATACAACCCGTACTCGGCTCGCAGGCCGGTATACAATAAATGAATGAATAAATGAATAAATGTAGGCACGCAGGCCTCTATCACCACAACCGGTTCGCAGACCGGTGCCCATGTCCATATACAAAAACAATGCAGGGATCCCTCAGCTCTCCCCACCGCCCTCAGCACCTCTCCCTACTGGTCCCTGTGGTGCCTCTCGCCTCCTGCCTGTAACAGACACGCCGGCTGTGGCTGCACCTCCCCGCGATCTCTGACTATGGGAGGTCTCTGCTCTATAAGATGCATATGGCTGATACTCAGCTCTGGTACCATCAAGAACATCTTGATAGTACCGGGGTCTCCGCTCTCGCCTCCATATATCTGTCCCGTGCCACCGTAGGTGCTGGGGCTGGTCCTCGGACTCCTACTACCAGTGCCCCCTGTGCCTGTGCTGGTGCCGCTGGTGGTGCTTGTGGCCGTGGTGGTATCTGTACCTGTGCTTGGGGCTGTGGCTGTGCCTGCTGCTGGTGGTGGTGCCTGTGCCTGTGCCTGTGCCTATGCCTATACCTGCACCTGGGCTAGCTGCCCCTATAGGACACCTATCTGTGCCTGTGCAGTAGTCAACTGCCCCTGTAATAGCTGCACCTGGCCCCTGAGCTGATCTCGCTCTGTTATCACTGCAGCCAAGTCTGGCTGTGCAGGCTGTGCTATCCTAGCTACTCTCTGACCAGTCCCACCAAACCATGAATGCCCCCGTACACCTAGCATCATCTACGCATCACCTGCTGGCCTCTCTGCAACCCAATCTGGGTCCAAGGGCTGTGGTGCAGGTAGTGGGGCCTCTACATCATCCCTTCGATACTGAGGGAAGGGAGGTGGCTCATCCTGTCACAGCCCCATCTGTCTGCGTACCCTCTCCAGGGGTATCCTCTCATGCTCTCCCCGATCTCCGTCCTACTATCCAGAAAGTGTACTGGATCCAGCATAACTGTAATCGGGCTCCTCTGTGCGGGTGATGACCTCTGTAAGGTCTCCATATGATGTCTACCGCTGTCAAGCCCTCTAATAAATGCCTGTAATAGGTGACGTCCCGCCCTGCAAGTACTACTCGTGGCTGGCCCACGACCCCCAACCACCTCTGAAAGCCGTATCTGTATATGACCTGTGGCCCTGGCTGCTGGGGTAACCCTACTGGTCTGATGCATATGATGTGCTCATATGCCCAACAGTGAAGTAAAAATGTCGAACAAATCCCGAATCACCTCATCCGGCGATAGCCCCACAGCTCCCTGTATAACTGCACCAGATATACTGGTGCCCAAGCATAACAGGTGTGCTCCACCATCTCATGAAGCACCCCCATCAATGCCCATGGAAAGCGGCCTCCCTCTGAGTCCGGGAGGGGTGAAGCAGGTGATCCCGATCATCATCAACACGGCAAGCCGTGTCTCATGTCGGTGCGCATGGTACATATCACCATACCCGATGCTCGCACTGTGATATGTCAGTAGTGCGACTGCATCCCCGAAAACCTATAGGATGCTATCCATGGCTGTCTTTGCATCCACCTGAAAAAATTCCTCTCCATCAATAGGTAATCGAAGGATGTGATATACATCCTCCAATGTGATGGTCATCTCTCCAGTCGGGAGATGGAACACATTGGTCGCCGGATCCCATCTCTCGATGAGGGCAACCATCAAACTATGATCTCTGTCGATAGCTCTGTATCGCTGGACTCTGCCGAGTCCCACCTCGTTGCATGATAGCCCAATGTGCTGCGGATACATGTGGTCGCATCCGCACCAACAGCGGGGGCATCCTGTCCCGCATCGTTAGCTGCTGACGTGCCTGCAAAACCAACCCACGACATTAGCTCTACTCTTTACAACAACAACACCACAACCCTCTACACCCCCTTTTCTTCTCCACCTAGCCACACCATGACTCTCTAACACACCCCTCTACCCACCTATTCTCTACGCTATTCGCCTCCCTCTTCTACCCAAAATAACCCACCCCGAAACAACACCAATCTACCCAAAACACCCCATCCCAACCCAAACAACACCTAAATCACCACCAAAAACTCAAAACAACACCATACCCTAAACCACCAATAAAAAAAAAACCTAACAAACACTACGGACCAGTACCGGTCCCCAATAACCGACTGCGGCCCTCTTTCCACCGACACCGGTCAACTACCGACCGACACCAGCCAAACACAAAGCACCCCGTCCCTGAATTTTTTGCGACCGATGCCGGTCGCTGTAATTTCCTGGAGCCGAAACCCCGCGCGGCCCCCAACCTACATTTTTGCATTTTTCTTCCACTTTACCCACCCAAATACCCTAAAAATCTACCCCCCCAGCCGCCTTGGCTTACTTAACCTATCTACCCTCTCCCTTTTTCAAATCACTTCCATTTATTACTTATTTCATCAAAAACATACATTCCTACCCAAAACCCCAAATTTAGCATAATGTCATCAACTGAACACAATGCAGGGTTTTGAACCTACCTGTACGACGACACGTCGTCATGGTGGGATGGGTGGTGGTGGTCCAGCTGGTCCAGCTCCTCCTGCTCCTCCTGGCTGTGCCATGGCTCCAAATGTCCTCTGCTGGGTCCTCTGCCAATCAACTACTGCCTCCTCCTCACTCGGGCCCGCCAATCAACTCACTTCTCCACTCAACTAGTGCCACCTCAGCCAACAAATACACCAATGTCAATATTCCACCTCAGACAACTTAATTTGATTTCCAAATTCACAAAGTGACAATGACCGGCCGTATTTTTCTTTTTATAGGTTTTTAACATTGAACCGATACCGGTCAAATAGTGCCCTAAGGAACCGGCGTCGGTTATCTAACCGGTAGCGGTCATAGATAACCGATATCGGTTTTGTCCTTTTTTACCCAACTTTTTGCCCTTATTCACTACTTTCCCTTTCCCACCACATTGCCTCTTTACCACATTGCCTCTATGCTCCATTGCTCTTTAGCCGTTTTTGACTTCACCAGCCCGACCCAAGGCCGCAACCAACCACTCTGGCCCGACCTAAGGCCCGCAACCAACCATTTGGCCCGACCCAAGGCCGTAACCCAACAACTTGGTCCGACCCAAGGCCTCAACCTACCTATCCGGCCCGACCCAAGGCCTCACCCTTAACCATTTGGCCCCGATCCAAGGCCACAACCCAACAACTTGGCCCGACCCAAGGCCTCAACCTACCTATCCGGCCCCGACCCAAGGCCTTACCCTAACCATTTGGCCCGACCCAAGGCCGTAACCCAACAACTTGGCTCGACCCAAGGCCTCAACCTACCTATCTGGCCTGACCCAAGGCCTCACCCTAACCATTTGGCCAGACCCAAGGCCGCAACCCAACAACTTGGCCCGACCCAAGGCCTCAACCTACCTATCCGGCCCGACCCAAGGCCTCACCCTAACCATTTGGCCAGACCCAAGGCCGCAACCCAACAACTTGGCCCGACCCAAGGCCTCAACCTACCTATCTGGCCCGACCCAAGGCCTCAACCCTAGCCATTTGGCCTGACCCAAGGCCGCAACCCAACAACTTGGCCCGACCCCAAGGCCTCAACCTACCTATCTGGCTCGACCCAAGGCCTCACCCTAACCATTTGGCCCGACCCAAGGCCACAACCCAACAACTTGGCCCGACCCAAGGCCTCAAACCTACCTATCCGGCTCGACCCAAGGCCTCACCCCTAACCATTTTGGCCCGACCCAAGGCCTCACCTTACCCATCTAGGCCCGACCCAAGGCCGCAACCCAACAACTTGGCCCGACCCATGGCTGTACCACTTCAATACCTTACCCAACATCAACAACATACACTTTTATCCACCCATCCTGAAGCTTTTTGTTCCATCAAAACTCACCTGTTCGTGTTTTAGCATGATTAGGGTCCCTAACTTGATCTGTCGACCAAATTTTCCTAGACCTAGACCGTGACGTTTATCTCAACCAAACCAACCATTTGGTACTGCCGAACATGCCTAAACGTTCATGTACCTTACCTGTTATATACCCTGGAGCTACTTCCTATGCCTTGGATACCAGGATTATATCACCCTTGTTTGGATAAACTATCGACCTTTGCCTATGCATTGCCGGTTTGCTCGTCAAATCATGTACCCTAGTCGCACTATTACATTTCAACATGCGTCTGCTTCCTTAGACCTACCCCACCATCTTACCATCCTCTCTACACCATTCACCCTTTATCAACCCTATCCCTGATTTCCCGTTCTCTCAATCTGTGATAGATTTGAGGGGGATTACCTATATCCTTAACAGGAGAAACCACTTCATATTATTGTCCGCGCAGCTTTACAAAACAAGCTACACGATAATAAGGGGCTAATGTAGACACCAAATTTGTGTCTTACGACCCCTTTGTGACCCGCATCTCATTTCGTATCCTAACCTCATCACCTAAACCTTACACAATTATTTATTAATTACCTCGTAATTGATAAATCCACATCACCTCACCTGCCACCTCATTTTGCCACCTCATTGTGACCTAGTCCTAACCCTAAACTAACCTAATTAAGACCTATAACTTGGTCTACACCTACACCCATGATTAATGACCCCTTTCTCGCACCCAAAACTGATATTCTAGTCACTTAACCAAGCCCGCAACTAATCCCTCTGGAGAAAAGCAGGGAAGGTGGGCTATTTTACTAAAAATAGCCTACTTTTTCCTTACCGATGCCGGTTCCTACTCGACCACCGTCGGTTACGTAACTGCCATTAGTTCCCTGTAAATGGGCTCCCCTAGCCAGAAACAAGGGTCGAACGATTTTTGAATCAACAGAGATCAGCAGGAGCGATAAAAAGAGAACCGGGATCTTTACTTCGCCAAGCAGAGACGAGTGAAGAAACCAGAAGAGTTGCAGCAAAAGGAGATCAAGCCCAAGATTGTAACTGAATAGCCAGAAACCTGTGATACTCAGCCGATCATCAGGAGGGAGATCTCTCATCTTCTGTGTGTCAAGCCATCCCACTTGAGTTCTACCTTTGTCATTAGAGTTCCTGGACCTGCATCTTCGTCAATAACTAGTAAGTTACACCTTGCATGTCCTCTTTAATAACATTTCTTAGACTTTTTGAAAGCACAGTCCTCACAAATCCATTCCTAGATCCACTATCCAGCGTGCTATTGCACCTGACTACCATTCATTTACCTCTCATCACCTCATTACCTAATATCACCCATATACTAGCCTTACAAACAACACCGTTACCCTACAACACCACCACCCCACAAAACAACCAACCTACAGATCCTAGACCATACCGATATCGGTTATTAGCAACCGGTATCGGTTATCCTGACTATAACCAAAAACTAGCCTTTCCCCTACCCATTTCAATGAAGCAATTTAATTGATATTTTACAGTCTTTTTTGTTAATTCATATTAACAGGGGAACTGACCACCTTCGAAAGGAAGTTTCATATTTCCTGGGCCCAAGGCAGTTCCCTCATTTATTGTCTAATCAAAATCTTGTGGTCTTGTGTTCTTATTTGCAGGTAGTCCTTCCGAGACAAAAAGGAGTTCTTCGCAGTCAACCTGATCTTTCTCTACGGTACGCGCACACCATCTCGCCATTCAACAGGTATTCCTCCTAACCCTAACCTTATCTGTTTCTAAAAGGAATGAAAGGATAGAAGCAACTCTATTCCCAGAAGCCGAAACATTCCGAGTGAAACAGTTAGCTCAACACACCATTGAATTGGATCCAAGTACTAAACCCATCAGGTAAAAACAAAGGCCAATCAATCCACACATGGAGTCTCTCATGAGGAAAGAATTGGATAAGTTGATAGAATCAAGAATCATATTCCCTATCAAGCATTCTAGTTGGGTTTGCCAACTTGGTTCCAGTTAGAAAGAAGAGTGGGGAAATCAGATTGTGTGTTGACTTTAGAGATTTGAATAGAGCTTCTCTCAAGTATCATTATCCACTTCCTTCTATGGAGCAGATTTTGCAAGTTGTTGCTGGCTCCGAGAGGTTTTCACTACTTGATGGCTATTCAGGGTACAATCAGATTATGGTGAAGGAAGAAGATCAATTCAAGACAACCTTTACAACTAAATGGGGAACTTATGCATATAGGAAAATGCCATTTGGGTTGTCCAATGCTGGAGCTACCTTCCAAAGGGTAATGGACATGGTGTTAGGGTTTGATTAACAACATAGTGCTAATATATCTTGATGATATCACTGTTTTTTCAAAAAACGTAGCAGACCATCTCTTTCATTTGAGACAAGTGTTCACAATGTGCAGAAAGTTTGGAGTATCCTTGAATCCTAAAAAGTGTGTTTTTCTAGCCCATGAAGGAAAACTCCTTGGCCACATTGTCTCCAAAGAAGGATTAACAAATGATCTAGAAAGAGTTGAAGCCACAAGAGCACTGCCATTTCCAAGCCACAAGAAGGCCCTTCAAATTTTCTTGGGGAGAATAAATTTTGTTTGGAGGTTTGTCCCAGATTTTACAACCCTTGTCAAACCTATCACCAAGATGTTAAAGAAAAGCATGGCTTTCAAATGGACAACAGAAGGAAAAGAAAGTTTTGAAGCAATCAAAGAAGCCATTTCTCAAGCACCAACTCTCATCAACCCAGATTTCTCCAAGGATTTCATCCTCTATGCATTTGGGGGTGATGATACTATTTCTACAATTTTGGTACAACAGAATAAAGACAATGATGAACAGCCAATTGTCTTCTTCAGCCAAATCCTGGAGGACTATGAGGTGAGATATTCTTTCATTGAGAAGCATATTCTTGCAGTAATCAGAAGCTTGAAGAAATTCAAGCATTTAGTCTCAAACAACAAGGTTCAATTGTTGGTTTCTCATGCAGGGGTTAAAGACTTCCTCCTCAACAAAGAATTGAATGAAAAGAGAGCAGGTAGAGTTACTCATGTCATGGGAATATGACATAGAGGATCAAGGTCACCAAGTTGGTTAGAGGAAAAGGATTGTGTGAGCAGCTGATTTTAAGCAAACAAGAGGAAGCATGCAATGAGAAAGAGACTGTTTTGGTGTTGTAAGACATCCATGAGCAAGAAAGCACTCAAGAGGAAAATAATGATGTCCCCACCCCTTGCAAGACCTAGAGTATAATGCACTTCCTAAGCATAGGCCTATGCCCTCCAGAGATGAACAAGACCCAAAGAAGACACTTGAGATTGCAGGCTATCCCATATGCCCTTGTTAATGGTGTTTTGTTCAAAAGAGATGTGAATGGAGTACTGCTGAGATGCATTGGTACAAATCAGATTCATAGGGTGTTGGAAGAGTTCCATGGTGGACCAGCTGGTGGTGATTTTGCACCAAGAGTGACAGCTCTAAAGATCATGAGGGCTAGTTAATATTGGCCCAATATTTTCAATGATTGCTATGTATGGATCAAGAGGTGCAAGAATTGTGCATTCTTCACAGGTAAAGAGAGGCTAGCTGCCCTCCCATTGCATCCAATTTTAGTTGACCATCCATTCATGTAATAGGATTTAGACTTCATTGGAGTCATTAATCCCAATTCAAGCCAAGGACACAAGTGGATTTTAACAACCAAAGATTACTTCACTAAGTGGACTGAAGCAGTAGCACTCAAGGAAGCAAATAAATCTAGTATCCTAGATTTCTATGAGGGAATAGTAACCAGGTTTGGCATACCAGCTATAATAATATCAAATAATGCATTAGCATTCATTGGATCCAAGGTGAATGAATGGGCTGTCAAGAATGGGATCTACCTAAGTACTTCATCAAACTATTACCCTTAGGGTAATGGCCAGGTTGAGTCTACAAACAAGAACTTGTTGAAGATCATTAGGAGGACTCTTGATAAAAATCAGAGGTCTTGGCATACTAAATTGAAATCAGCTTTATGGGCTGATAGGATAACTCCTAAGAGATCTATAGGTAATTCTCAATTCAAGCTTGTTTATGGGAGAGAGGAAATTTTACCCATGTCTCTTGAGTTGCCAACATTGGAACTCATGAAACAGTTGGAGTTGTTGGAGTTTGAGCCCATGGAGGTTAGATATGCAGAATTGATGGAGCTCCAAGTAATAAGAAATCAGGCATCCCAAGCAATGGAGAAGGATCAGACTTTGATAAAGAAGACCTTTGATAGAAAGGCCAAGAATAGATCCTTCCAAGTTGGAGATCTAGTGCTAAAATGGGATGCAGATAGAGAAAAACCAGGGAGGCATTCAAAATTTGATGCCATTTGGAGTGGCCCATACATGGCCACAAAGTGTAAGGACAACAATGCCTTCCAATTGTCTTCATTGGATGGTGAATAACTCCAGATTCCAGTCTATGGAATCAATCTAAAGCATTGCTACTAAAGGGAAATTCTCCACCTTGTAAATATTAGCTTAGGTTTTCATTCCTCCAAGTGCTTGTGCACATTTTTCTGCTATAGGTTAGTTTGCTTTCCCTAAGTGCTTTGGCACAAGCTTGCTGTTCCTGGAGATGTGTTTACAGGCCTTGCTCCATCAGGTGATATTCCATCTTCCTCCTTGCAATGTTCTTGTCAGTTGGGGTATAAAACAAAGGATTCGATGACTCCATGCCCAATGGATTTCTTCAAGAAACTGGTTACTTCATCCAGCAGGCAGATGACCCCTCTGAGTCGCCAAAATTGTTATCCAAAATGTGTCCCTTGCTCATTTTGTGGCTAACTCCTTTCATCCTTCCCTCTCTTGTGCCTCGGTCATAATTTTTTGATTTTTAGGCACTCAAAACTTTCTGGAAATGACACCATTGGATAGAGCTATCTCTCAGATTTCCAGAAAGGTAAAGTTTTCCTCCTAACTCCATGTATTTTTGAAGTTATGGCTCGGCGAAGTTTTTTGGGAAAATTTTCCCCCGAAAGGCCCGCGACCAATGAGATGCCGCCACGTGTCATGGAAGTGGCAAGGGTCTAAGGAAGAATTGGAATTTTCACCAAGTGTTTGGCAAAATTTCAAATGGAATAATTTTTCCCACAGACTCGCAGGTGAATCAGGTTTCGACACGTGTCCCCGGGGGTCGGAACGGCGGAGCGCAGGAGGAAATTTGGAATTTTCCCGAAGTGTTGGCACAAAAGGAAATATTTGCTCCAAGGGCCCACAACTAGTAATATGTTGCCACGTGTCCTAGAGTGGCGGAGTGGGGAAAGAATTTGGGAAATTTTCTAATGGAGAAAACAAAGGAAAATTCAAAGAGAAAAGCCCGCCCCCCTTATTGCGAGCTAATAGGATCTTGCCATGTGTCCAGGTGGCGCCGAAACTTAAGGAAAGCCTGTGAGTGAAATTTTAAGAGGGAAAACCCACACCCAATGGGGTTATGCCATGTGTCTAGGACAGAAATGGATCAAGCAACCCGCGGAAAATAGAGGAAAGATAGGCCCGAGTCCAATTGGGGCTTGCCATGTGTCCCAAACTCGCTAGCCCGATGGGGAAATTTTGAGAATTTTTCCAAAAGGTGAAAACAAAGGAAAATGAAGCAGGATGGGCCCACACCCAATAGAAATGTGCCACATGGCACCTAGAGTGGTGGAGTGTGGGGAAATTTTGGAAAATTTTCCAAATGACCAAAAAGGTGAAAAAATTCGAATTTTTGCCCGCCAACCCGATTTGGCCTTGTTTTTCCCTAAAACTTCAAATGGCCATATCTTTCGATACAGAGCTCAGTTTTTGAAGTTCTTTATATCAATGGAAAGATGGTGAAATTATATATAAGATTCTAGGTTCATTTTTGGATTTTGATGGAGTTTATAGAGAGAAAATTGAAAAATACCTCTGGCACGTGGTCATGGATAGAAATGACGTTTCAACCACCGTTTTTAATGAAGAATGGCTCGCATTCTCTCCCAGCATGGCTAAAAATGTCAGGGGATGGGTCTGTAAGGATGCTGATGCTATTTTGAATGTGTTTTGGTCAATGGTTGAATCCCTTCCATGTTTTCCCACGTTTCTCTCTCTTGGGCTCGTCCATTGCACTGTAAAAGCCAATTTTGGCTCATTTTCAAAGGGTGAATTTTTTTTGTGTATTGTAGGTCCCCTTTCTCACCTTGGAAGTGATTTTGGTGGAATATTAGACCTTTTCTAAGAACTACAACTCATTTTTTCCTCCCAGGTGTTATAATGCAAGTGATTTTGATGTTAAAATAACAATACAGGCCCTGTGTTTAATTTTTCATCCTCTGATGGTGTTGTTTGAATAATTTCTGATTCTTCATTATAGTTATCATTTTGTGCATGTTGTTTTGTTACATTTTATGAATTATGTCAATCTGCAGAAGTGAGAAATGCTCACCATTCCTTTGGTGCATCACCTATTAGCATTAGTTTTAGCTTTTTTTACATTCTCTATCTTTGTCTCCTTTGGAATTCAGGGTAGGGTTAGGAATATAGACCTCTGTAACTTGTAAGTGATAAATCTGATTAGAGGAATTGAGGAACCAGCCTCTAAAATTGATATTCCTTTCTCATTTTGCAAGTCCCACACTTGGGGAAAGGATTCAATGTTGTGTAATCACACTGGATGCTAGTATGATCAAACTAGAAATCTGATCAACATCCAGGGGGTGCTGTTGATTTGCAACAACACTAACAATGCTTCAATAGCAATCCACAAGGCACACTTTTACTAAGCTCCCTTACACACCTCACCTCATATTACCATGACTCATTCAAAGCAATCTGATTACTCTTCCTCCACCACTCAATCTAGATCCTTCTCGACCACGTGGACATAATTATTATGAAAATGCACACTATGATTATCACCAATGCAATGGGCATTCTTATGATAATTTTTTTAATATTAAACATGCCATTCAAGATCTTATTGAAAATAATGTGATCAAGCTTCCAGAGCTATCTACTTCTAAACCAGTCAACAATAATCAAAATCTTAAAATCTTCAATGACCCATTACTAAATCCTGACAAATCAAATATTTATTCCTCTACCAATTACACATATCATGCAATGCTTCCTCCCTCATTGACACGACTTGATTATCTCACTGCTACTTCTAACATACCACCATCATTTATTACATTCTCAGATTGTGACTACCATGCTACATTTTCCTCTGATTCACTACATATTGATCCTTCTATTGGTACTCACATAGTCAAAAATACTTTTTTTTTATCCCTCGGACTCTTTCTAATACATGCTCTCTGAGGCAACTCATTATTAGCTATCAAATGTCCAAACCTCCCATAATCACATTTCCATGGTCCCTAATTCTTATGATTGTGTCATCATTCCCACTACTGTACTGGGTTCCTTACCATATCTTACACCATTCCTTGTTACATCTGAAATCAAAGGGTGTATGACATGGTCTTAGGTCTCCTCTTAGCTTTGAGCCTACCCAAGACTATCCCTTACATGGTTCACTTATGTCTTAAATTCATTCATAACAAGCAAGTTATCACCAATCAAAGGGTATTCCCACCATGCACACTACATTACCTTGGCCCACTCTTGCCTTCTATTTTTACACCTAGTCGAATGGCCATTTAGTGCCTCCTACACCTCGCTCAAGTCAAATTCTATCCCCATGCACCTATCTCTCCCATTCATATACATAATACGTCATGACTCCATCATCATCAATGGTCCATTAGGGGCACCTCGTCAACCTAATCCCACTACTCAAGTAGTAAATTTCCTCGAGGTGTTCTCAGCCTCATTGTACCACATCAGTCTCCCTCACATACACATAGATATTGAGACCTACGAAGGTGTATTAGGTGGATAAGAGGTTTTATCATTTCACATTGCCCTCTCTTTCCCCTCCCAAAACATAGTTAAGGTTCGCTCACTTTTCTCCAACTTGTCAGAGTAGATTTCTCAGTCACTTTCTCACTTGGGGGCAATGGTCTAGGAAAGTAGTCCCCCCCTCCTACCAAGGGATGTCTCTAAGTCATGGATACTCTTAGTTCATTTTCTACACCACGACTATTGTCCCTAGGAATAACATAAGCTAAGTCTTTTCTAGCATTTACTCTGACCACACATCACTTTCCACTCATTACCTGATGACACACTCTATGTAAAGATGGTTCATGATTCGACCATTAGAGAGGTATAATTCCTCCATTAACCTCACTTTTCTCATCTTAGGATACTCACGCTCCATGCTTCATGGATTATATTTTTGAAGCATTGCCACAATTCTATGGTATCACATAATTCCCACTCATTACCTTAGATTTGTATGTTTACTCTTGCCTTTTTCATGGGTCTATACTTGACTATTGTGGGAGCATTCCTAAATGAATTCTCATCTCTACAATGCATCTAATTATACACATTGTGTACATATTACATGACACACCTTCAAACTCACATGTTTATCTACACATCTTGTGTGCATTTACTCTAATGCTAGCTTATATTATGGGTACATGTTATGACTTTTTTCACAGTGCCTAAGATATGCATACTGTAGTATATTATCAGGGGTCTTTTTCTATACAGTTTCTTTGTGCGCTACACGTAGTATCTGAAGGTGAATTTGCATGTGACTTTTTACAGACTTCTCAAGAATTGAATGCATGATGAATTTAATTGCACTGCTGCTTTAGGCTAGTCTTGTCGAGGCTCCTAAGGGCATCTAACTTTGTTACTCTCATACTACACATGTATGAGGTCAACTATCATTGTACAATACTTACTGACTTCTTGTCACTGTGGACATTTTGTTGATAGTATAAATGTATTTGACATACTGATTTAATCTGTTCTAACATGTTAACGGGTGCTTCAGTGTGTAGCCTTTTCCTTGCAGGGTCTCCTGTATACCCATGAAAAGTATATTTGTCACTTTTTTCTTGATAGTAATGCACAATAAACTGTAAGTCAATTCTCTACAAGACAAATTAAGTTGCAGGCTATGCCCTGATGTTATGCTTGATACATTTGCTTATGATTTTCGACGTTCTTCAGGGCCCTAAGTGTCTTAAAGACACCCTGTAAGCGATGTCTCATGTATGAAACTGGGATTTTTGTGGTCCATATTGCCATCATATTTGCTTAGGACATATATTGTCTCCTTTATTAGTCATGCTAAGCTCATTTTCAATTAACACTTGTTTCTATCCTACTTTAGAAATATTGCATGTTCTATTGGTAATATCTACCATGCACATCCCTTACCCCTTGTAAGTATCCACTCTCATATATGCATATAAGATTTGGAGCCCTCTCCTTTGGGCTAGCATCCTCCTGATATTCATCATATGCACCCTGTTACCAGGAATATTATTAGTGTAAACATTATCTTAGTTGGTTCAATTATATTTGTGTGTTGTATATTGTTTATATGTGAGTTGTTATTATAAATGAACTTGTAGTCTATTCATTATTTGGTTTTAGATTTGTTATGATTTGTTAAAAGGCCCTCAATTGTATATTTTGAGGTGAGTTGTTGATAGGATCCTTAATGGAGGCTGCCTATAGTTTAGGACATATTCGTGACAGTATATTGTTTTGGTTGGTGTATTATAGTCTCAGGCATATATGAGAAAGGCCATATTATGTACAGTGACTTAATTTGCTGTAAAGTTGTGATCCAAACTTGCTACATTTGGTATCAGAGCAATAGATCCTGATGATGAGTCTCTAGATATGTATTCAATTTGGCTTGAAGTCATTTAAAAGGGAAGTTATGGAAGGAATAAGACTGTCCCAGGGCTAGTAGAAGCATCATGAGCATAAATCATTCACATCTATCCTCCCACAAAGTTTTCTTAGATAGACTCGTGTGTAGTAGGCTCAGATATTGATTTTTTTGTTCACACATAATAAGGATGATAAAGGGTATTGGAAGGAGTTAATTGAGTTTTGTGGGTAGTTATAGATTCCTCTAACCATGAGTGTGCCAAGGTGCTTTGTCTTAAGGGTACAAAATTGCAAAATTGACTAATATAGGATTAAATATGGATGTCAAATGCTCTTTTACATCATTTTGAGGATTGTGGCCGAACATCACTTGGTTAGAAGTCAGATGTAATAGGATCATTTATAATCTAAGAGGCATCAAACAAGCTCATATAAGATGATTAAATGTTGCTATATAATTTCTCCTCAAGCTCTCTATCTCAGTACTTGGAGGACCACCTTTGGTGAACATAGGTTAGACTGATTTATTTTCTCATACATTTGAATGACACGAATGTGATTAGATTTTCCCTTGAATGCAGGTGTACACTAGAGTCAGAGGGACTCTATGTTACCATTTAGAAGGTGCAATAGGTGAGACACTCATGCACATAAGCCATTTTGGGCTTACTATTGATCCTCCAGCTCCAGAGTTGAGGTGAAGGTTTGTTGTTGAAGTCTCACCAAGTACTTATATAAATGACTAAATAGTAGTTGGTCAGCTATCAATGATTCTGACATTCTTCACTATGTAGTACATTAGGTCCAGCCCCTTCTTGTCTGTAAGTATTCTACATGGGATAGTCTTATTCCTATAGGTGTTCTCCACCTGCTTTACCATTAAGCGTGATCTCAAGTCTTCATTATCGCAAGTCATTTTTTACTAGTATTGAGTACTACTCATTATTAGACCATGGTAGAAAATGCCTGATGTCATTATCAGGTACTAGCTCATGGGCCCTTGGTTTTTGCTATCATCAAATAGTGTATGTCGTAACTCTTAGGACTTAGTGGGCATCGCTGAAGTCCCCCCCTAAATAAGTACTAGTTGTCATCCATAGATCTATTTTTAGCATTTTCTACTACAATTAAACGTTTTACAGCTTCAAAGTCAAGTAGTCATCTTGTCACCAATTTGTCCATTAAACATCTTTTCTTACCCCGAGTGAAAAACTCTGAAGTATCTACAATTCATACTTGACTAGTCATGGGCATCGAGTCCTAAATTTTGAGTCTCACTTGTAAAAATTGTGGAAAAATATCTCCCTAAAATATAAAATTTCGTGCTTCATGAGTACACATTTTTGAGTACTAACCTACATGTCTTGGAAAACAAATGTTTTCACATTGCAGGGGGAGATAAAATAAACACAATGTGGAAATCTATTGAGTTTATCATTGTCTTCATTGATTGAATAAGTAGCTCAATGATACTGGAGGTCAGAGGCATATTTAGAGGATGGCAACACATGATCAGCGCCATAAACACATCAGTGCTTACCATAACGATAGGGTCACATTCACACTACGGTGGCATCCTATCTTCAGTTGTTTGCTTTGAGTGGTGTGAACTGACCAATACTTACATGGTGCATTTATGTTCCCTATGCTAGCTGGATTCTTAACATGTCAGAATCTTGTTATATACTGAAATACTTGTTCATACTGTTGTATTTAGGAGGGAATGCATGACTTTTATTGATCCTCTGACTACTGATGCATTATGCTCGACCATCAGACTTTTTCCAATCCTACCATTGGCTCTTTTAGGAATCTACCTTTAGCTATTTCCCTACTGGACCAGTGAAAGGTGGGATAATTACAATATTTTCTAGTTTTCACTGTCTGTCACCTTACTGTTCATTGGTCTATACATGATTTGATCATCCTAGTGAGGGATTTAAAACTGTGGTTAAGTTGGGTGCTTCATGTGTAGCAAAATCCCTAGAAAACAAAATACCAATCCAGCAGTATGCATACCTAAAAGTTATGCGAAGGCATATGATCTATGTTTCTGAGTTCAACGGTGCACCTATATCCTAGTGCTTCATCATTAAGGGAGTGATGTCATTAGTTAATGCTTTTCAGCACCCTGAGGGGGTAAATGTTGGGAATATAAACATTATTTCCCAGTGGGTGGTAATTATACTTTGTGTGTTGTATATTGTTTATCTTCATGAGTTGTTATTTTCAACAACTCACGTTATTCGATATTTGGTTTTGGAGTTGTTACGATTTGTTAAAACTAACTCATATAGTTTAGGTGAGTGCTTATAGGAGCCTTAATAGGATTCCTATAATTTAGGACATATTATCCATGATATATTCCCTAGGTTTGTATTGTATGTCACATATATGCTATGAAATACATTAGTTTCCATGTCCTCCTAATTCTGGGATAACTCCTACCTAAATTTGTCACATACACCCGCAAAACGAGGGGGGCATCTATTGGGGTGAAGAAATCATCTTTCCCAAGCAAGCACATAAAATCTATAGAAGAACAGAATAGCACAATACATAATTTTTTAAAGGCATATAGTCATAGACAGGTCTAGAATTAGACTTGGACATGAAAATCACAGAGTGGACACTAGCACCTAGAATTAGACAGGAACATTGGGTGCTTGCGTCCCACCTAGGTGCACTTGTGTCCTATGGGTAAAAATAGACATTTTCTCAGTCTAGCATAGTTTCTAGTATGTTTACACTAGGAACTTGCATACCAGTTATTGGACACTTCATTCAATCTAGTTACAATTTAGTTATAATTCAGTTACAAAATAAATGGGACATTCAGTTACAATCTATAGGATGTGCCCAATCTGCAATAAACACTTTGATAAGTGTCATGGGATGGAGAGAAAAAACCCTACATCTCTCCCAAACACTCTTCTCATGGCATGAAATTACCCTAAAAAAATCACCTCTTGACATGAGATCACCCAAAACACTTACGTCCTTGGTGTGAGATCAACCAAAAACCTCATTCTCTTTGCGTGCACGATCACCCAAAAACCTCATCCTTTGACAATAAGACACACAAATTCTAGTAACATCTCCAAAACAAATCGTACCAACTTTTCTATCATATACTCTCTTAAACATTAAGTGCACACTTTCCTTAGCTATTACTTTCTACACACTTTTTATTTGCACTTTATACATGCATTACTCTAATTTCTTCACCATACCAAGACTTTAACTACTCTTTTTCTCTTCTTTTACAAGTTCCATCCTTACAAGTCAATAAGAAGCAACTCTAACATCAGAAAAAACAAAAGCTCTAATAACACGCTACTACGCATATGACTTCACCCCTGGGGTCTACCCTCCCCTTCCTAGTTACCACTCTTCACATTACGACCAATTCATGCTTTACATGTCTACTTGTCCCACTCGGTACGACTATCAGATACACTGTTCTCTACAGGATCATAAGGTACGCATCTTCTATATATGTTATGTTATTGAGTATTCATTCAACAACATAAAGTAGGGGGAAAATGTAGACACAAAATCTATGCACTTGGGTACATTTCTAGGTCCTAAAGTATACTAATATATACATGATTCCAAAGCAAGAAAACTAGTGGTTGATAAATCCTTTTTGCCTCTTGGTTTCTTTATCGCTTACACTTTACTATTTTTCATCTTTATTGAGAATCCTAGTGGCTTTAGACACCCCACAGATCTACCCGAACTTGACTGATTTACCTTTTAATGGCCTTGGACACTAGTACCCAATTAGGACAGAAGCACCAAGGAACTCTTGTCCCTTCTAGGAACTCATGTCCCTCTATTCCTTCTTCTTACTCTTTTGGGTCCTTTTCACGTCTTAGGCATATTTTAACACTTAGGGTCGGCATTTCAATTTTAAATTACAAAATTCAAATAAGGGAATCATATACATACTTAGTTACTTCTCTCAAACAAGAGGCTTGACATCATAAGCATATATCTATCATTACCTAAGCTTTCACAAAGGCACAAGAGCATTACATGACATATATCTACCACATCCATACAAGGGACACATGTTGCAAATATCTACATAAATTGCATAGGAGGGGAGTTCATTCTATTCCATTACACACATCTTGCATACTTAGGACAATCTAGATCTAACCATATATTTGTTTCACCTGATTTCTTAATTTTTTGAGAAGTACATGACAAAATAGATAAGGTAAAGGTGGTAAGAGGAATACCTAGTTTGAGATGGTTGAATGTTGTATGTGCGTGTATCTGAATCCTGAGTCGAAGTGATTGTAAGACCTTCCTTTTTGCTAGGAGGAACTACCTGTATAAGAATTAAAGCAAGACCACCAAAAAGAGTTAAAAAATATATGCATTGGACTACCTAGTAGGTGTTAGATCCTGGAAGTTTGATACTTCCTAGACGGTTGTCTGTCCACTGTTTAAAACAATTCAATGCTGAAAACAAAGTAAATATGGTCCTATTATAGTTTAATATGATTTAGGCATCTCATAAAAATGCAATAGGCTAGATCTAATCTAACAGGCTATGCTAGAAGGAGATCTAGGGAGGTAAAGTACTGTTACAGGTGCAGGTATAGGTTAGGGTATGATTATGGAAAAATTGGGTCAATAGGTAAGGTGTTTTAGTATTTTGTTCTAGGTTAGGGTAGGGAACATAGAGATTGATGTCGGTTTGAGGGTAACCGGTGATGGTTAGGGAGAACTGATGGCAGTTAGGTCAAGGGCTGGTGGAATCACACATTATGGGTTTTAAATGGTTTTTAGAAAAGAATGGAGTTGGTAGAAGGTGTTGGGTGATCATAGAGGGGGTGTAAATATGAGATAAGCCAATGAAATAGATTGGAAGAGAATACTTACTCTTATGTGAGGTATAGATCCGAAGAAGGATGAAGAGGTTGTGGTGTTTGGGAATCCTGGGTAGAAAGTTTACTATTGTGCTAATGAACCTGGTTGTCTAGGATGGTCACAAATTAATCCTCGCTTTACTGCTGCATCTGAAAAGATCAAATTTGCCGATAAAGAAATCCAATGCCGAAGGTTTAACCATGAATGATCAACAACCAACCCGTATTACAGAGCTGTAAATGGGTCTAAATAGGCATTTGGTCCATCCCAGTATAACCGGCATTAGTTTAGGGGAACCAACATTGGTTTAGGGTGAACCGACATCAGTTTGGGGGAGATATCTCAGGTTGTTCAAAAGGTTGCCAAAGAAGTTGTTTTGCTCCTTAATAAGGGTATATTCTTTTCTCGAGATGAAAAACTGACCTTAGGAGGCTTTTAATAAGAGGTGAGGGGATGGGTGAAATGTTATGTTTATTTTGGGTACTGGCTTAGGGTTTATGTTAATGGGTCAAATGATGGGGGTGGTTAGGTGAAGTGTATTTAATAAAGGTGATTTTATTAAATAAGTGTGTGAGGGTAGTGAATTAATTTAATGTAGATAATTAAATTAATATGTGTGTGGGTAAAAGGTCATTGACTTAATTAAAATAATAAAATTAATGTGTATGGAGGTAAATGGTGTTAATTTAATTAAAGTAATTAAATTAACATGTGTTGGGTGTAGGAGGTAGGTGATTGTAGGGTTGCGGTAGGGGACCAAGGTAATTACGACACGATTTTGGTGTCTACATTTTGCCCCTTCTTGTTGCATAGATTTTATTGGTAAGTGACGTGAACAAGAATAAAGTGTGGTTGCCCCAAGTGGGAATGAGGGTGATCCCCCTCAAACCAGGAACTGATGAGGTGACAGGGTGAATTAGCGAGGGGTTTGATAAAAGTAGGTGTGAAGAAGGAGAGGTGAAAAATGGGGAATGGTATAAAGGGAAAATCAGGCATATAGGTAAATAGGCCAAGGTCAAAGTTAGTGGCAGTTGAACGCACACACATGTATAAACTGTGACACGATACCATGTTGAAGAGCAGGAAAACTCTACATCATCTAAGGTTGATAGGTTTATCCAAACAAGGGTGACGTGAATCCAGTATCCAAGGTATAGGATAAGGTCTGGAAGCTCAACGTAGGTCAGGTGCAAGAACAGTTAGGGATGTTCTGGTACACCAAAGGTAGGGTCAGGATAAATGGTCACGAAAATAGGCAAGGTATGGTCATTAGGTCAAACAACACACGTAATAGTGTGACAAGGTATAGCAAGCATATTGGGTCAAAGGTCACATATAGTTTTCCGGGTCTAGGTAGATATGTCACAACACAGGGAAGGCTAAGGTAGGGGTAAGATAATAAGGCTTTAATAGCTAACGAGAGATGGGTGAAGAAAGTGGAGGGATAGAGGGGAAGGTAAAGTGGTCTAGGTAGGTGTAAGTGAGGTAAAAGAAAGGGGAGGGAAGCAAAATTAGGTAAATGGGAGGGCAATGACTATCCAGGGTAACCGACATTGGTCAGGATGAACCGGTGACAGTCAAGGGAAACCAATGGTAGTTTACAAGGGCACATGACCATCAGAAGTCAAGGGTAAACCGACATTAGTCGAGGCGGGCAGGTATAAAAATTGAAAAACCCGCGTTTGAAAATTCATTTGTGCATTTTGGAAAAGGAGAAAAGGACATGAAGAGAGAGAAGAGGAAGAGGAAAAAAGAGAGAATTAGAGAGCTTGGTTGGCAAGCCACGTAGGTGGGATTGGTTGAGTGGGGAGGTGGGGCTAGGAGATTAGGTGGAGTAAGGTGATTGGTGTGGAGATTCAGTGGTGATTGGAGGATGGTGGAGGACGGTGAGGGATCGAGAGGAGTGGCGCAGAGGCCAGAGGTTACACCACGAATTTGGCAGCGGGAACATGTAAGATTTGAACCTTTTGTTGTTGATTTGGTTATCAATTTGGTTTAAAATATAGGAAATGTTAAAAATAGGGGTTGGGGGGTAAAAAAAATTGGAAAATAAGGGAAAAAGAGAGGGAAATAGGGATAGAGAAGGGTAGAAGTTGGGTTAAAAGGGGGATAGAGAGATAAGGAGGAGGTAAGGAGGGATTTGGGTGGGTAGAATGGGTAGGAGGGAAGAAAATAGGGTTGGGAAGTCGGGGCAGGTGACACGACAGTGACCGATGTCGGTCAGCATGAGGTCAACGTTGGTGGGTAGAGACCGGTATCGGTCACAAGAACAGTGACCGATGCTGGTCAAAGGGGAGACTGTGGTCAGTCCGAGGATAACTGGGGTTGGTTAGGCCGAAAGGTAAAGTGGGCTAGAAAAAGGGAATATAGTAAGTGTAAGGTGTGAAAGAAGTTAGGTGAGGGGGGAAGGGTTTAGGTTGAAAAATAAGGGTAAGTGGGTAAGTGTGGAGGGTGGTTTTGGGTGAGGGTAAGGTTGAGTTTTGGGGGGATGGGTTTGGGTAGGTGTGGGTGAGGGTTAGGGTAGACAGGTGGGGTGGATGGGTTTGGGTAGGTGTGGGTGAGGGTTAGGGTAGATAGGTAGGGTAGATGGGTTTGAGTAGGTAAGTAGGGTAGATAGGTTCATGTAGGTATGGGTGAGGGTTGGGGTAGATAGGTTCAGGATGTGGGGTAAAATAAGGTAAGTTGGGAAGGGTATACTAATACAATGCTTTGGTGGGATGGAGACCTAAGACGAGCTACGGATGAGGGCTCGGGTGCCACCCTTGTTATTGACAATACATGCAATCATGAAACAGGTGGAGTGGTAGCATATGGCAGAGGTGGGATTGATAGGTGTGCGGCACTACCAGCATGTAGTCTCGGAGGTGAGTCTTATGGTTTCCCTCATTGATAGATGGGACTCGAAGACCAACACCTTGCATTTACTAACGGGTGAGATGATGATCACCCTGGAGGACGTCTACAGGATCCTATGATTTCCTATATTAGGGGCCTAGGTGTATTCCATCTCTTGAGAGGTGTCTGAGGAGCTACTAGCACCTGTTTTTGGTGAGGGTGTAGCGAACCTGACATTCCATAGCGCTAGCCTGAGATATGGAGCAATGTATAGAGCTCATCCAGAGGAGATGAGGTTAGTTGTACTCTTGATGGAGGTAATGTGTTGCTTTGCACTTCCGGATGTAGAGGGGGGGAGATTCCCAAGGTCACTGATGGGAGTTCTCCATGATATGATGATACAACGGACATGGTTTACATGGGCACCTGCATTGCTGATGTAGGTTTATAGAGAGCTATGGGCCAATGGTTGACTACAGAGGTTCAACATCTACTGCATGGTATTTTTACATTGCTGGGCATACAAGCACATTGTTTGTGTTCGACTAGTGGGGATGCCTCGGGCAGACGCATTCCCACGGAGATTCTTGAGAGTGGGATACAAGTGGTGGGTACTAGCCATGGGAGAGGCCTTAGGTACTAGAGCTATGCTTGATGTAGCTTATTATAGGAGGTTGCTGGAGGGGCTGTCCAGGGTGGACATCATTTGGAGGCCGTAAGGTGGCTTCCCTTCATATAGATAGATGGCCATGGAGCTAGCTGGGCTACAGATACATCTATGGATAGAGGGGAGGTGAGTGGGAGAGCATGAGTGGATACTCGTAGAGTGGGTTAAATGCCAGTTTGGATTGGTACAGGGCATACCACCACCCTTCCCATAGTACAGGAGAGATGACGTAGAGAGACCTATGTCTCCACCACGACCCATAGGGCCGACTGGGCAGGAGAAGCAGCCGGTAGATATATAGATTGATGATGCTGGGGTTGTAGATGGGTACATGCAGTGGTGGGTGGCATAGCTAAGAGCCATACCACTGAGGCTAGGGAAGCCAGACTTAGCCACCATCACCATTCAGAGAGACGCCCTATAGGGGCAGGTGGCTACTTTGGTGATGTAGCTTATGATCATGCAGAGGTAGCTTATAGGTTCAGAGGCATAGGTTGCCATCTTACAGGCCTAGATAGTGATGCTGCAGGATCAAGAAGGGCATGGAAAAGTATAGGCATAGGTAGAGGTAAGGGGAGATGAAGAGAAGGTAGGTGGAGATGGAAATGGAGGGGAGATGGATACTCTACAGTCGTAGGTGCAGGCTTTACAGAGCCAGTTGGCCATATCACAGGGGTAGGTTATGGGTCTACAAGGCCAGCTGACAGTAGCACAGGCACATATTACTACCCTGCAGGCCCAGATACAGGCACCTATAGTGATTATTGGGCCAACTCAGGCTCTAGTACCAGCACAGGGCCCAGTGTAGGTTTAGGGACAGGGTGGTGGTGAGGCCACTAGTATGCGGAGGCCAGTCCTAGGTGAGAGGCCATTAATAGGAGATGGGGTAGGTACCAGGCCCTAGATAGGTACGATAGAGGGGTCAGGAGAGACATAGTCTCAAGGAGCATTCCTTGACATTAGATGGGGAGATGATTGACTTGATGTGGACCGGCCTACGTGCTGAGTCATTTTTGTGTGTATTATATATGAGACCAGCCTGCATGCCGAAGATATTTTGTATTTATTTTTTGTACATGATACCGACTTGCGAGCTGAAGATATTTGTGTTGATTCATTCATTCTTTGTGTATATATGAGACTTTCCTGCATGCCGATGCCATTTCATATTGTATATCAGCCTGTGTGCTAACATTTTTTTTGAGAGAATGGCCATGATGAGACAGACATGGATTTTGAGATACACAGTTATTGATTTATATGATGAGATTCATTGTATTTGGTGAGGTGTTGATGTGTTTTATGAGATATTATTTTATGGCTTGTGTTAGATGAGATATGGATTTGTTACTTTGTATTAGATGAGATATGGATTTGTTACTTTGTATTAGATGAGATATGGGTTTGTTGGTTTGATATGGACGGAAATTAGGTGAGTTAGGCATGATGGAGTCAGGTTAGTTTAGGCATGGATCGATTCAGGTCGGTTTAGGCATGGATTGAGGCAGGTCAGTTTAGGCATGGATTGAGTTAGGTTGGTTTAGGCATGGATTGAGTCAGGTTGGTTTAGGCATGGACTGAGTCAGGTTGGTTTAGGCATGGATCGAGTCAGGTGATAGGCATGGATGTTCATTTTGGTATTTTGGTAACAAATGGAAATATAAATGCATGAGATAGTGTAAAATGTGAAAAATATTGGTTATGTATGGTTATGTTGAGGTTTTTGAGATGAACCTGAAATCAGGTCAGGGTGAGGAAAATGGTTAGGGTAAAGAGTGGCCGAGCTAACCTTCCAGGGCCCCATGCCCTGGAAGTGCTGCCTACATAGTCCTGATGAAAAGGGACCTTAGACCAATGTAGTTCTCCCATAATCTAGGGAATAATATGAGAAGATAGAAGAATAAGTAGTGAGGTGGATAGTTAGGTTGGGTTTGAGGTCATAAGTATGATTGGGTCAAGGTTGATTAGGTTAGGTGGAATATAGGTAGATAGATATGGGTGATTTTAGGTTGATAGGTAGTGTTGATTCTAGGTCATAGGTATAATTAGGTTGAGGGCATTGATGTTGGGGTTGAGAATAGGTAGATACGTAAATGTGATTTTATGTTGATTGAGGTGGAAGAAGAAAATCCCAAAAGACAGGTGTCGAGGCTCTAGTCCTATATAGGAACTTCAAAAGGTAATGAAGGAGAGAAAAGATAAGAGGGGGCAAGAAAGCCACTGAATTGGCAAGGATCAAAATGTATGAAACACATCTACAGATAGGCTAGTGAACGTAAGACCCTAAAGACATTACATGATTGATTACTCTAAAGGTGAAGAATAGTCACAAAATCACCAAATGTCATAGGTTCAGCAGGTCCCTTGAGGCATGAAGTGACAAGACAACAGGTAAGAAGGTGAAGGTAAGTGGGTCATAAAATGAAAAAAAAATGCCTTGGGCAATAGAGCCAAGCTCACAATAGGCAAGTCCATAACGAAAAACTTTATTTTTCTGTCTCTTTTTCTTTTTGACTATTTAGATAGATTGATCGATGCGGGAAGTCTATATGGGATGAATATATGTCTCCTTGAGTTCTTTGTGAAGCTGATTGATGCGAGAAGCCTCTAAATTTTGATTTTGAGAAAATAGTCCTCTTTTTGGATAGAATATGTAGAGAGTTGTGAGATTTTTATAGCTGTCCTTCGAGGGAGCAGTCTACTTATAGCAAAAATTGAAGGTAGAAGATGTCCTTTTGGGGGATTCATCTTTTATATTGGAAGTTTGACTCAAGGAGTTGATCCCTTACATTAGAAGATGTCCTTATGAGGGATTCATCTCTACTCTTTTTTTTAGCTTTTAAGTCATGGACAAGACTATAACGAAGCATTTGGTTCTTTTTGAGAAGGCAAGGGTAAACGACCATGGGATCTCATCTAAAATAAGATGAAAAGTATCCATGAGAATCATGCCATGTGCAGAGCCGTGGTGCACATATTTAAGATAAGGTAAAAAGGGTGACGGGTAATCACAGGATTCTTGTTTAGTCATGGAAGTGGAGGTGTGGAATAGAGAAAGGTAAATGGTGCTTAAGGGATGGGCATGAACGAGATAAATAGTAATGTAGGACTAGAATTCAATAGTAGAGTAGGACTAGAAGTCAATAGTAGAATGGTCAAAGATGCAAGGCATTGAGGGGATCAGGTTCGTGCTTACCATTAATTGAAGATAAGCGATAAGCACGTGATCCATAGTCATGGGTCACGATGTATGGTCCAAGCCAATTAGGAGCAAATTTGACCCGTTTGCTTTTTTCTGCTTTAGTTATATGTTGATTTTCCTTGAGGATAAGATCACTGACCTTGAAGGTGCATTCATGGACATGTTTATCATAGGCACGCTTGATGCATTTTTGGTAGACTTGAAGATGATCGAGGGCATAAAGACGACGTTCGTCTAATAACTCAAGCTGTACTAAACAGTCCTGGAAAAAGTCATCATCAGTGAGCATATCTTGAAGGGAGATACAGAGAGACATGATCTGGACTTCAAGAGGAAAAATAGCCTCGGTACTGTAGACCAGAGAAAAGGGAGTGGTAGTGGTGGAGGTGCGAATACTAGTACGGTAGGCCCAGATGGCAAAAGGAATGTGTGTATGCCAATCCTTTCCAGTATCATTCACTACTTTTATGAGAATTTGTTGAGGGTTTTGTTTGTGGATTCAGTCTAGCCATTGGTTTGTGGGTAATATGGTGAGGAGAAGCTAAGATGGATACCGAAAGTGTCACAAAGCTTTTGTAGAGTTTTGTTTTTGAATTTTTTTCCGTTATCAGTGATAAAGTGATGTGGAACACTGAAGTGACAAATAGTGTGATGATTGATGAACTCACATATTTTCTCATCTTTAGTGGAGATGAGGGGTATGGCTCTAACCCATTTGGTGTAATATTCGGTAGTGGTGATGATCCATTGATGTCTTAGAGAAGAGTGAGGATTGATCTCTCTGACAAGATCCAAACCCCATTGAGAGAAGGGCCAAAGGTCACAAGCAACCTGTAAGGCATGAATGGGTGTATGATGAAGGTTGGAATGTTGTTGACATTTCACATAATGATTAACGTAGTCAAAATAATCATGATTGAGGGTCGGCCAGTAATAGCCTAGGAGAAGGATTCATTTAGCAATAGCAAGACCACTGAAGTGACCTCCGCATATGCCATTGTGAACTTCTTTAATGGTATAGGGGATTTTAGAGCTGGTAAGGCAGTGTAAGAGAATATCGTCAAAGCCTTGTTTATAGAGAAGGCCACCCATAAAGATATAACGAGAGGCCTTTTTGATAAAGGTGTGTTTTCCATTACGTGTGAGACCATGCGGCAATATAGAAAGGGAAAGGTAGTCCGCCAACTGCTTATACTAAAGGTCTTGTGTGTTTAGGGAGGTAGTTCAGATGAGGTTGACACAACAATATTTTTAAGAAGGTCTCGGTATGTGTTTTATGGTAAAAAAGATGTCTGAATTGGCAGGTGAAACAGGTATTTGGGAAGCGAGGCAGGCCATGGTATCCATGAATTTATTGGTGGATCATGGAATGGTTTGAATTTTATAGCAGTCAAAGGTAGTCAACATGATGCTAATGTAACATTTTTACTCTTGAAGTATTTCATTATGACACTGATAAACACCATTGACTTGGTTTAATACCAGTTGAGAATCACCAAAGATATTAACGGATCTGACATCTAAGGCATAGGTAGTCATGAGACCCAATCCGAGTGCTTTGTATTCGGAGACATTGTTGTTGCACTCAAAGTCGAGTTTGAATGATAAAGGCATGGGTTCACCATCAAGAGGAATGAGGATAATGCCTGCACCACGCCCATACTAACATTTGGAACCATCGAAGAACAAGGTCATTTGGTATGGGTCATCATCCAAAGAGAGGTTAGTAATGGATTCATTAGGGAAATCAAAGTTTGAAGATTGATTCCCAGAAAGAGGTGCATCAGTGAGTTGGTCAGCAATGGCCTGGCCCTTGATAGAGTTTTGGTGGATGAATTCTAGGTCTAGGTCAAGAAGGAGCATGAGCCAACATGCGACACATTGATATTGGTAAGGTTTAGCATACAAAAAGTGCAAGGGGTCAGTGTTGGTTACGATATAGGTTTTATGGTTGAGTAGGTAGTGGTGAAGTTTGGTGGCAACGAAAACTAAGGATAAGTAAATTTTTTCAGGGTGAGTGTATTGGGTTTCATAGTCCAAAAGGGTACGGCTTATGTAATAAACCACCTGCTCCCTATGTTGTTCATCATGATGAGTGAGCATGGCTCCTAGAGAGTGATTGGTAGCTGAGATGTATAGGTAGAAGGGTTGGTCATATTTAGGTGGAATAAGTACGGGTGGTTGGAGAAGGTATTGCTTTAAGGCCTCCTTATAGTAGTTGTCATCCCATTTGAAAGAGACATCCTTTTTGAGAAGGTGATGAAATGGTTGACAACAGTCAGAGAGTTAGGAAATAAATCAATGAATAGATTGTAGTTTACCTTGCAGGCTACAAAGTTGTTTAAGGTTAGTGGGTAGAGGAATTTTGAGGATGACCTTGACTTTAGTAGGGTCAACTTTGATACCACAAAGGGAAACAATAAATCCCAGGAGCTTTCTTGAGAGAACTACAAAGATGCAGTTTTTAGGTTGAAGGCAGACACAATATTTAATGAGGTGGTCAAAAATGGTTTCGAGGACGGCGAGGTGCTTGGTGCGACATTTAGATTTAGCCAGGAGATCATCCACGTAATCTTCCAATATGTGATGCATGATATCATGGAAGATGTAAGTCATATCCCGATGATAAGTGGCACCAACATTTTAAAGGCTGAATGGCATGAATCGATAGTAGAAGGTCCCCTAAGGGGTAATGAATGTGGTTTTGTGTTGATCCTCTAGGGTGAGCAAGATTTGGTTATAACGCAAGAAACCATCCATAAGTGATAGCATCTCATGGCCAGCGGTAAGGTCAACCAACTGGTTAATTCTAGGTAGAGGAAAGTCATCTTTTTGGCAGGCAAGGTTGAGATCATGGAAATTGGTACAAATGCAAAGTCCCCCTATCACTTTAGTGATAGGGACAATGTTAGAAATTGATTGGGGGTAATCAATGGGTAAGATGAAGGAAACTAAGAGAAGGCGTTGGAGTTCTTATTTGACAAGAAGAGAAATGTGAGGGTACATTTTCCTCAACTTTTATTTTACGAGTTTGGCATTGGGGATGGTCACAATGTTGTGGACCATGATAGTGGGATCAATGCCAGGCATCTCAACATAGGACCAAGCGAAAGTGTGGTTATGATTTTTAAGAAAAGAAGTTAGGGCTTCCTATTTAGTGGCATCCAGAGATTGGCCAATCTTGAGAATGTGGGGGTAATACTAAGTGTGGATGTTGACTTTGATAGTCGATTCATTCAACATTTTTTGCATCTCAGAAGGTAATGACTTCTGAATATAAGAGTCTTCGGCACTAAGGTAGGTGAGTATGGAATCATCATCCTGGCATTAAATGAAATTAATAGAAGGAGCATCATCCCCTATCATGTCAGGATACAAGAAAGGAAGAGAGGAAGGAGCCTTGCCATCACAGTGATAGGTTAGAGGTCCCAAGGAAATGGTATTTATGGAAAAAAAATATAGGAGGGATAGATTCAGGATCTATCAACTTCGTCAGTGAGGGTGGTGAAGGTAGGGTAGGTGAAGAAGGTGGAGAGGGGTCAATGTCTTCAATGAGTTCAATACAGGGTTTTTTGGTAGGTAGTTTGGTAAAACTGATTCCACTATGATCATTGTGTTTATGTGTGGTACATGAAATAATAGTGTGACGACCTTGTTCGTAAAGAACAAAGCCAAAACCATTCTAGGAACATCGGTATAGGAAAGTGTGAGAAAAGCGGCGGTTGGTAAGTGACTGAAGGTTAGCTGAAAAGGGGCGGGTTTGTGATGGTGGTTCGAGTGTGTAAGTGAAAATGTCAAGTCCCCCATAGGTAAATGGGTACGGAGGTGGGGAGGACCATAAAGGAGATGCTCGCGTATGCGGTGATCATAGTGAGGATGTTGGTAAATGTTTCCATACTCTTGTGGAGTAAGGAATGTATTGACATTGTACATGCGATACTCCCCCATAGTGAGGCATTGAAAAACACCTTCCAGGGGATTAGTGGTTGATATATTGGTGGTAGGAATGGAGGAAGCATTAGAAGTTAGATCGGTAGAGGTGTCGGTTAGTTGGGAAACTGATGTGTGACTAGTAGAAGTGACAAAAGTGGTGGGAATAGAAGATTTGGGTGAAGGTGAGGTGGGAACGGTGCTGGTGAATGGGGTCGTGTGTGAAGAAGATGTAAGTAGGGAGGTAGATTCCTTAACAGGTACAAGGACATCATTGGGCTGGTAAAGCATGTTACAGGTCTTTAAAGGTGATGGGTCAGCTGGAATGGTATAGGATGCCCTTCATGTTTGAACTTTACACACTGGTGTAAAGTAGAAGGAACACAACCCATGACACGAATCCAGGGTCTGCCAAGCAAAAAATTATACTAAAAATATCCTTCCAAAATGTAGAATAGCTTGGGAATAGTATAGGGACCCAAAAAAATGTGGAGGATGATAGTACCAAGTGTAGAGGTGATAGCGTCATCGAATGAGCGTAACATGACCGGATGTTTATACATGCAATTGGTGGGTAGGTGCATTTTTTTGAATGCATGAGAGGAGATGATGTTAATGCTAGCACCGTCATCGATTAGAATGCATCAAACACGTATATTATCGATATGGATGGAGATGAAAAGTGTGGGATCTAGGTCATCAGTTTGGTGGGGGACAATCTCCTCCTCTGAGAAGCTAAGGGAGGATGCTTGGTGGGCAAGGTGAGGTGAGGATGAAGGTGGTAATTTGGTGAGAGAGGCTACATGATGGGGTGTGATGATGGAGGCTACGGGTGTGGGGTCATTAGGTAAAACCTCAATATATTGAAGGACCTCCATGAGAGCTTGACGATGAGACTCTGAGATTTGGATGAGGTCATATAAGGACATTTTCAGGGGAGATTGGTGTAGTTGTTTGAGCATGGTGTGATGTGTGATCCCATTAGAGATGGGGTATGCGGGACTATGAATAGTTATCTTAGGTATGGGTGTAGCTGGTATATTGGGTATAGGACTGGTTGGTGGGTTAGTTGCTTTTTCTTTTCCCTTCTACGCACGTGTAGTGATGTGTATCATGTTGATTTGAGGGAAGTTAGCAAATGGAGAAGGTGTAGGATAAGTGGTATAATGACATGAAGGGCAAAAACCTAGAGGAGGAGAAAAGCCCTGTGAGGTCAGCTGGGCACAACGACATTTAGGTGGTGGCATGACAAGTTCTCTGATGCGAACCATGTTAATTTCAAATTTCGGGGGTGGCTCTATGAGCTGTGAGTGTGGAGGTTGTGGTATAGGTGTAGGAGGAAGGTGTGAAGAAGGTGGTGAGGGTGAAATAGGTTCATCATCTAGGAGGTCATCATCATCAAAATTGGGGTCAGAAGGACATAATTAAATGAGGGAAGCCTTTAGACCCTTACAGTTCTCAACATCATGTCCTGGCACATGATGGTAAGTGTAAATTTTAGTATCATCAAACCCTTCCGGTTTAGGTTTGAGAGTGTTGTAAGGTCGAAGAGGAGGGAGAGTGATAATAGAGCTTTCCAGGAGGTTAGCCAAGATGGTGGCGTACGATCCCACTAGTGGATCACAATGTGAAGTGAAAGTAGGTTTGGTTGGAAGATTGGGTGGTTGTGGTGGTAGTTGAGGTAATACAGTCTTGGATTTTTGTTGTAATTTCTTTGGTGTAGGTGCAGTAATAGAAAGAGGGGTAGGTTTAACCACCTATTTGGAAATTAACAGTTTTTTCAATTTTTGGTGTTTTTTCTTAGGTAGAGGTGTAGGGGGAGCACGTGATGTAGATGGAAAGGTAGATGGTGGGAGAGGATGAGTGACCCACGAGGATAGCTGAAGTGTAGTGGTAAGTGTTGGTCGAAGTTGAGAGGGAGGTACAGGTGAGGTGGAAAAAAATGTCATAGGTAGTGAAGGAGGTATAAAAGGTAATGGTGGTATAAGAGGCAAAGAAGTTATAGATGGTGATGAAGGAAACAAGGTTCACCTAGGTAGAGCTGTAGGATGTGGTAAAGGGGTCAAGGGAATTTTAGGTTTACCCCTGGAGAGAGTAGATTTTGTTAAAGTAGAGGGGTCAGGACCCAAGATAGATGGTAGGGGTGAAGGTGATAAAGGTGTAGTTGGTGAGGGTGGTGCATGTGGATGAGAAGGTTGGGTTTTTCATTTGGGTTAAGGGATTGGTTCAACAGGTATATCAGGAGATGTGGTCAATTGTATCTTGATGGGAGGATGTGCAAGGTTTGATGTAGGTCTGACCCCTAGGACACTAATGGGTTTAGATAAAAGAGATGGTGTTGGAATATGTTGGCTAGTAGGTAGAGAGGTGGGTATAGATGAGGATGATGCTGTAGAAGATGTATCGAGAGTTATGTTCATGTGTGGTTTGGGTTATTGAAACATATTTAGATAAATGGTAGAGGTGTTAGTGGAAGATGATTGAATTTGGGTTGAGACTGGGAGTAATAGACACCCCCAAAGTAGAGACCTATCAACATAATCCAAGCAGTCAACCAAACGTGAGAATGGAAGTGTGGTAGATGATGTAGATGTGGCACGAGTGGGTATTCCCATAAAATGTGTGTGAGAAATAGGGATTTTACTGGCTTTAGCCTCTGTAGGTAGGAGAGCCAAAAGTAAGTCCGTATGATCTTGGGTAGCCATTAGGGAATGGTCACTGAGTGGTAACGACAAATCTATTGTGTCCTAAATAGGTGGAGAAGATGATGGGTACTCCTTTGTGGGTGGAAGAGGTATAATTTGTAGTGGTCCACTGGGTAGGGAAGCTGAAGGAGAAATGATATCAATGCTAATGAGAGAGTCCTTTGCATGTGTACAGGGAGGTGAAGGGTTTTCCTCTATGGGTAGAGGAACGACTAAAGTAAGTTATTGTGTGGGTATAGGATTTTGGGCTAGGATTTCCTCAATAGAGGGGATAGGAGATAATTGGGATTCAAGTGATAAGTCAGTAAAGATAACATGTACCTCACGTGTATTACTTTCATTGTGTGAGGCATGACCAGTTTGATCGTTTGATGGGGAATGATTAGGGAATGGTTTCTTGAAGATATGAAGGTCTTGATTAGCAGGTGCATTAGGGTTATCCAGGACTAACTTGCCACTTTTGAGCATTCCTTGAACAATGTTTTTAAAGGTGATACAATTGTTATCACTGTGGCCATTTACATGGTGATAGTTACAGTAGTCATTTTCCTTGTACCAACCTAGTATAGGGCGAGAAGGGTCAAAACTAGTATGTGGTTTGATAGGTGGAACGGTGATGGCATTAGCTTTAATAAGCTTTCCTAAAACAGATGAATATAGTTCCCCAAATGAGGTGTATTTCTTTTGTTCTCATTTGAATTGGAATGCTTGGACTAGTGATAGATTGGATGAAGGTTTAGCATGATTGGATGGATGGGAAGGGCCAGCCTTAAGTACCAATGCGTTGGTGGTTCCCTTATCTTTGGAATAACTTTTTTGAGGTTTTGAGGAAGAGGAAGTATCATGTGTCTTAAACGAGGAGTTCTTGTTTTGCAATTGTATCTTCTTCTCTTTGATGGCACGAATTTCAAGCTTACATGCCATGGTGAAAGCCTCATTGAATGTTTGAAAGGTTTGCACTTGTAAGGTAGGTGAGATATATCTAGCACAAGCTCGCATGAAGATCTCTATGAGTTCAGTTTGTGGTAATTGAAAATTGAGTTGGTTGATTAGGCTACGCCAATGGGTGAAAAAATCTGTGATAGATTCATCATCATATTGATGCATGGAATACCTTCTTGATGACGTTAATTGAAAAGTGATCCAAGAAGGCTTGGGCTATTTGGTTGAATGAAAAGATGGAATGTCTAGGTAATCCACTATACCAGTCTAATGCTGGTCTAGTTAGGGACATGTGAAAGGTTTGCAAAAGTAGAGCATCATCATGGGAAATTAAGTAACACCCATGTTTAAAAGATCACAAATGCTGTTGCGGGTCTTTTTTACTGTTAAAGTGGTTAAAATTAGGCATCTACTAGTGTACAAGATATTGGCCAATGGGAATGGATGGGTGAATAGGCTCATTACAAATCTCATCATAGGTAAGAGAATTACGAGAGCCAGAAACATATGCTTCTAATGTTTGCATCTTGTCCATCATTAACTTGATAAAATCATTGTTATGATGTAAAGATTGGGCACCCCCAGAGTGAAAGGAGGTTGTTATGGGACATATGAAGAATAGGACATTCCAGAATATGGTGGTGTCAAATAAGGAGGCATAAATTAAGAGACAGACATAGAGGGTATATGTCTGGACTGAATGACCGATGAAACATGTGGCATTTGGTAGTAGGCATATGAGGGCGGGAAACTCATAGTGACCCTGGTAGAGATGGGAGGTAGAGATTTGGGAATAGAAAGAACAATGTTTGGAAATGGGGTAGAGGTTACCAACACCAAGGGTGGTAGTGTTGCGACTGGTATATATGAGACAAGTGTGGATAATGTTATACTTTGGGTGGTGGATGAAGGTATGGTGGAAACTACGGGAACAGTGGAGGTGGCAGATGTGGCTGTCAAAGTTAGCATGGGACCTAGCTGTGACACAACTAGGGATAAAATAGGTGAGGTCACCATGGTAGGATGTGGAGTTGGGGTGGATGCGATCATTAGGGATGGAGATAAGGACATGGGCATGCCATAGATCAATTAACCTGAGGCATCTCAAGTGGAGGCACAAGTGACGTAGTGGCTCAAAGCAGTGGGATTCTGATCCAGGAGTTGTGTAAACTCCATGTCACCTATAGGAATGTTGATGGGTTGATTAGGGTCCATGGATGATGAGATGGAAGGTGGTGAAGGAATAGGTGATGAAGGGCTAGGTGGTGAAGAGATAGGTGGTGAAGGGCTAGGTGGAAGCGGTAGTCGACTAGCGTGAAATGTGAGGCTGTTCGCCTGACTACGGGTCAACACCATGAGGGTAGGAACTGATTTGGTAAGACTGTATTATGTCTAACTGGCACAGAACACAACAGAACTAGGGAAATAGTCAATGGTAAGTGAATTAGGTCGGTTGGTGAACTGTAAAATAGCACAGTGACCGATGCCAGTTTGGGTAAACCGATGCTGGTTAGGCTTAACCAGTGCCAGTTATTGTGAGAAACTAACAGTCTGTTAAATGATGGTCCTAGAATGAAAATTTTCACACAGGATGAGACGTAAGGTGACCGTGATTGAAGTAACAATGATATGAAAGGTGACAGGAGCCTTTTACAGCTCAAAAAATGAAATAGGTGTCCTTTGGATGGGTATCAAAGAAGACTTCAGACCGACATCAGTTGGGTTAAACCGATGTCGGTTAATGATAACCGTAGCCAGTTATTGTGAAATTGAGACAAAGAATAAGAAAAGTGGTTGTTATTTAAAATTTGGTGTTGAATTAAACCCATAAGTTTAAGGATGATGTAGATGTGGTCCAAAAACACTCAGACAAAGTTAGAATACACCGACTATGATTGGGAGTGTGCAAGGAAAGGTAAAAAATATGATCAAAAGCTCTCACCTCAAAACAAAAATCAAGCAGAACACTAAGAAAGAACATTCCTAGAGTGCCTATTTTACTATGTTTGTTGAGCTTTATGCTATTTGTATGGACTGACTGTTATGAACAGAATAATAGAATTTCTTCATGGGGAAGGCTTCCTATGAAGAAATAATTCTAAAGGGTGAGGTTTTAGGAATGTTATGGTGGGGGTGGGCTTCACTCTAAAGTATGACTCGACAGAGTAGCGAGCTGGGTGCCCATTGTACCGTGATCATGTGATCACCTATAACTTCTTCTAGGTAGGATGTTGTTTAAGAATGTATTTATTTTGAAATTTTTGTGTGGTTTGGTAAGACTCGGAGAAAGAGAAAAGGATAGAAGTGCTTTTCTAGGATTCATTAGTCAACCATCAGCTGGTCATGACTTCTAGTGTATAGGTTTCCCTCAATTAATGTGAGCTAATGACTTAAATTAGAATGCAGTGCACTTGTTTTAATCCCAAATTGAAAGTATGATATTCGATGACAACAATAGATGAATAGGAAAAGGGATGTTCTTTCACTAAGATGCAGAAAATAAGAATAAGAAAATTTGTTTTAAATACACCAAAAAGAAAGGAGAAAGTATTAATGTGAATGCTATTAGAAGGGAAAAAAAACGCACAAATTTTCACCTAGGCACAAAGAAATATGCAAGGAACCCCAAATGGGTCCCACCGGGTGTGCCAAAATGTTTCACATGATTTCTTAATTTTTTGAGAAGTACTTGACGAAACAGATAAGGTAAAGGTGGTAAGAGGAATACCTAGTTCGAGATGGTTGAAGGTTGTATGCACGCATATCTGAATCTTGAGTCGAAGTGATTGTAAGACCTTCCTTTTGGCTAGGAGGAACTACTTGTATAAGAATCAAAGCAAGACCACCAAAAAGAGTTAAATAATATATGTAGTGGACTGCCTAGCAGGTGTTAGATCCTAGAAGTGTGATACTTCCTAGATGGCTGTTAGTCCACTATTTAAAACAAATCAATGCTGAAAATAAAGTAAATATGGTCCTACTTATTTTAATATGATTTAGGCATCTCATACAAACGTAATAGGCTAGATCTAATCTAACAAGCTAGGCTAGAAGGAGATCCAGGGAGGTAATGTATTGTCATAGGCACAGGTACAGGTCAGGGTATGATTCTAGACAAACTGGGTCAATAGGTAAGGTGTTTTAGTATTCTATTCTGGGTCAGGGTAGGGAACACAGAGACTGATGTCAGTCTGAGGGTAACCAGAGACGGTTAGGGAGAACTGACGGTGGTTAGGTCAGGGGCTGGTGGACTCACACAATCTGGGTTTTAAATGGTTTTTCGACAAGAATGGAGTTGGTAGAAGGTTTTGGGTGATCGCAGAGGCAATGTAAATATGAGATAAGCCAATGAAATAGATTGGAGGAGAATACTTTCTCTTCTGTGAGGTACAGATCTGAAGAAGGATGAAGAGGTTGCGGTGTTTGGGAATGCTGGGTAGAAATTTTACTGTTGTGCTAATGAACCTGGTTGTCTGGGCTGATCACAAATTAATCCTTGCTTTGCTGTTGCGTCTGAAAAGATCAAATTTGTGATAAGGAAATATGATGCCGAAGGTTTAATCATGAACAATCAACAACCAACCCGTATTACAGAGCTGTAAATGGGTCTAAATAAGCATTTGGTCCATCCTGGTATAACCGGCGTTGATTTAGGGGAACCGACATCGGTTTAGGGTGAACCAACGTTGGTTTGGGGGAGATATATCGAGTTGTTCAAAAGGTTGCTTAGGAAGTTGTTCCACTCCTTGTTAAAGGTCTCTTCTTTTCTCAGGATGAAAAACTGACCTTAGTAGGCTTTTAATGAGAGGTGAGGGGATGGGTGAAATGTTAGGTTTGTTTTGGGTACTAGCTTAGGGTTTATGTTAATGGGTCAAATGTATTTAATAAAGGTAATTTTATTAAATAGGTGTGTGAGGGTAGTGAATTAATTTAATGTAGATAATTAAATTAATATGTGTGTGGGTAAAAGGTCATCGACTTAATTAAAATAATTAAATTAATGTGTATGGAGGTAAATGGTGTTAATTTAATTAAAGTAATTAAATTAACGTGTGTGGGGTGCAGGAGGTAGGTGATTATAGGGCTGCGGTAGGGGACCACGGTAATTACCACATGATTTTTGTGTCTACAATATCATCATGCAACTTGCACATGGGGAAAACCTAGGACATGGGACACATATACGCACACATACACAAAGAACTACATGGAGTCTAAGATGTAGTGCATTTCGTGGTCATAAGTTGACTCTTCGGGTGACCTCTGGGGTCAGTACAACTCCACATTTTGTATCCTTTTTATTATATTTGATGTGGTTTGTTGGCATGTGTATGTAGTTATCTATTTTGTAGGTTACAAGTGTGATCGTAACCTTCAAAAATAATTTAGAGTGACAAAGAGAATATTGGAGTGACGACCTTCTAACCCTAAAAAGATTATATTCCAAGTATCTAAGCAGACACAAGCACCCAGACCAATCACTAGTGCATGGGGCAGTCTTGTATTCCTAAGGGTGGTCCCATCTAGCACATCTATGATTTCTCAAACCCTCAACGAGATTTGTTGATAATGTTTCTAGGCTGTTCCAGTGGATACATAGTCCCGCTCACTCCCAGATCACATAAAATAAACTAAGTATTCATGCCTCTTTCATTGGGTTAGGGTTTTTACATTTATTGAAGGATTATTACTTGTACATATTATACATAATTACCTGAATATGATTTGTTACAATATTTACTCTGAAGTAATATTTAATTGAAATTAGATTAAATCATTACCTTTCCCACAACACAGATTCCTTCAAACTGAAGATAGTAATAGCTCTAATAATTAGATTCGGTAGAAAGAGTACAAATAAATCTAGGTGTAGAGACATGTAAAAAATAATCTCTAAGCGATAAATGGTTCATCTTTCCTGGGGAATCAACATCTATAAATCACAAACAATAAGAAAATGTGTTATTAATGGAGTCACTTAATTGAAAAAGTAGTGAAATATAACCTCTTTCGAGCTAAACAATGTTTTCTATGCCATTAAAAATTTTATACTGCTCGTGACCACATCCAAAATGGATCCCTTCACCACCAACAGGGGCACCCATGATCTCAATGAAGGTGCATTGATTCTAAGACTGAATGTTTTGTAATTGATTAACTAAAATAGAAATATATTCTATTGTAATCTAATGCTATAGGAATAACAAAATGAATAAATAAATGAAGTAATAAAATGCCAAAATACACCCAAAAAAACTAAGCTAAAAAATATGAAACCCTAGTGTGAAATAAGGGCTAATAAAAGCCTTAAATGATTCACATATGTCGTAGGACTATGTCGCAATGTAGACCAGGTGAATAGGAGGAAGAAACGGCCACACCAAAGCCTAAGAAAGCACATATATGAACTAAATGACTATACTGGGGCATATAGAAAGGGATAGGGGCACCCGTGGGCACCCTAGTTTGAGATCTATGTGCCCTGGTCTAAGAAAATGAATAGAAGACCTCATATGTAGTGTCACTGGATGTTTTCCTGTGTTAGCTTCCTATCACACTAATGTTGCTAAACTGCACCAGATGTCGTTGTGAATAGGAGATAGAAGAATCACTTGTAAACTCCCGGAGAAAGCATTAAAACCCTAAAAAAAAAGAAAGATGCATATGAAGGGGCCAAACTATCCTCAACTGCCAAATTGATGGACTTATAAATGAATTTTACACTACATCTCAGAACCAATGTAGTTCTAGGTGTGTGTGTACAAATTTTTCCTTACGCTAATCTTATGCCAGTCACACTTTGTGAAATAGTGAGAAAATAATTATATGTAGAATGTAGTAAATGTGTGCATGGAAATAATAGACTCACCTCCTATTAAGCGTGATGTAGATGAACCAGCCTTGTGTGCTTTGTGATGGACCTATATGGATGAAAATGTAGCTTTAGATTCCTTTGATGGATGAAAATATAGATGGTGATAGTAGATTCTTAGTGCTTGGTCCCTCATTATGGTCACATAACTTTATATTTCTATGGTTTTATTGTTATAATTTTGTAATTAACCATAAAAAGGCTGACCACCAAAAAAGATAGAAAGCTCAAACAACTATAACATTCCCACAAGGTGAGAGTAAAGTGCAAATAGGATCATATCACCCCAGAGGGGACTAGGGCATATGGGGCACCCCAATCCTGGCTAGGTGCCCCAGTCAAAATTAGGAAAAACGTACATAATGAAAATACAGACTAGGAAAGTGTAGATGTAAGATTGAAAATATGACAACAAATAATGTAAAAATGGCCAAAGACATGGGTTAATTATTACTCTTTTCACTTAAGAACCATATGAATAGTAGTATGAGACCAAGACTAAATAATGACTCAAAGTGTATGATTTAGTGTCTACATTTCCCCCCACTTTATCTTGGTGAGAATAATGCTTGGTAACATAAATTAGATAAATATGCATACCTGATAATCCATGTAGAGTGATGTAGCAAATGTGCCAAAGGAATAAACAAAGCGTGGAGTAATAAAAAATGGAGAGTGGAGACTAAAGATGTAAATGTGTAAAAAGTGATGAGAGTGAACCTAGGGTGGAAGTGCGTGTGTAGATGCCAATGTGTGTAGTGTACCTACATGGTTAGTATCATGTGTGTGATGTACCCACCATGTGTGTGTTGTTGTTTTTGACTACTTGCTTCCCATACAGATGGACCTACAAAAGAGAAGACAATCAAGTATTCAAATACACATGTATGTGTAAAAATGTATATAATAGAAATAATGTATTTGAAAGTACGAAAAATGAAAAAGGAACATGTGCACCTGATCATGATAAGAAATTAAAGGGGTTAAAAAGGATATATTGTAACTATCAGTAAAGTGCGAGTTTTTTGGGTGAAATCACGTCACTTGTGGCCGAATAAGTGTAGGGATAAAGATGTGTTATTCTCTAACCTATAATTGCTTCCTTGAGAGTGGTGAAGAGATCTTTATACTACCTGGTTTTTTGGGACAATCTGACGCCACTGACCAAATAAGTGCAGAGAGGAAATTTTGATGTTCCTTTAACCAATAAATTCTCCCCAGAATGCTAAGGAAAATTTTCCCTATAAAATTTGTTGTGTATGGAGTTCGTAGACTGGTTTGAACCCACTTGTTGTATAACCTACTGTGTCATGGAAAAAACTAAAAACTGAACTGTACCATTATTATGCTATGTAGTGTGTAAACCCAAATTATTCCCCCCTCTTTGAGGATGCATGTGCAATGTTATGGACAGGAGAATCTGGCCCCAAAATAGGACCGATCATGGATACCAAAATTGTGCCCTACAAGGGGGAAGGGGATGTGCTTGGTAGAAACCAAGGCAAAAACAAACAATGTAGCTAGAAAATAAGTGATAGTACAAACATGCATGTAGAATACAAGTGTAAACCAAATAAACAATGTGTAAGCTAGAACATAAGTAGACAATGTAAACACCCAAAAAGAAAATGTAGGATGCACAAAGTAGGTTGTAAACATGGGACACCACTCGCAGTTTTGCAAGACACTCAAGGCCGCAATGGCCACAAACAAACAATTGTGTACACAAGACAAAGGGAAAATTCCATAAACAATAACAAGTAATAGAAGATAATGTAATAAACATGTATGGAAGAAAATATCCCTGCATAAAAAATGCTACACATGAAGCACCTATTAGCATGTTATAAAAATAACATATATGTCAAAACAGTGTATAAACCAAAGCAGTGTGCTATGAAAAAAATGCAACAATAACACATGTAGCGTAAATGTGGATGCCCCCTAGTAGAGTAGTGTATTAAACATCAATGCTGCATGTAGAAGCTATGTATTTGTGATCACAACTAGAAAAGGATGTGAACACGCATGCATGTATGGTAAAGATAATGACATACATGAGATCTATCTAACATGTGTAGTAAAGTGAACATGTAAGATCAAGTGCAAGAAAGAGTAAATACAACCATAAAATGTAGTATGATATGGATAGAAGGAATGGAATGCAATGTGAATGATAGGATCTGCATGCCCCTTAAGTGAATGGAATTGTATGCAGTGAGGTTCATTTAACATTCCCCCTTAGCTGTCGAGAATGAACCATAAACGAGAGTGCATCATCAGGAAATGGTAAGACTATGTGTTATGTGTAATGCACTGTGATGAGTGTGTGGTGATGATATGTGACATAGAGATGAACTATGTGTGACCCTATAGCCTAAGCATATATCATGAAAATATGAGTAGAAAGGAGTAGTGATTTAGCCTAAAGCATATAACACTAAACAATGTAAGTGAATGTGATGATGTAGTAGATCTCGAGATGATGCTATAAGAAGTGACCCTATAGCTTAAAGCATATATCAGTTAATCATAGGAATGTTGCATGAGAAAAATGAGATTGAATGATCAAAATGTAATGAGTGTGATGTGGTCCATTTGTGATGTATATCCTCAACAATCCACTATGGACCGTGAGACTAGAGTGCGTCATCGGGTAGTGAGAGGAGCGCATAGAAGTGAAAATGTACAAAATGCATAATGTGCATAATAGGTTGTGTGGACATTGAATGCAAGATGCATAGATGACCTAAGACATGTAGATGCATATTATATGTAAGATGCAAGATGTAATATGTAAGGTGTAAAATGTAAGATGACGTGTATGATGTGTGAAAATATGTAATATGTGGTGGCTTTGGTGCAATATATGTAGAATGTGGATGATGTATGTAGGAAGAAATGTGACGTGTATATCATGTAATGTAGTGTGTAATGTGTAGATGATGTAGGATTGTGTAATTATATACAAATCCTAAGGTGTAATGACTACCATGTAGTGTGTAGGGTTTATGTGTAGAGTAATGCCCTCAACAGTCAAGTGTGAACCAAAGCACAAGAGTGCATCATCAGGTAATGATGATACGAGTGTATGTCAAAGTAGGATGTATGTGAGGGGATAGGTTGATGTGTAATATGTGAGTGAAGACATCATATGCATGTTTATTGTTTAGAAGAGTGGAGGGGGAATGTGTGAAGTGTCATGCCCCCAAGTATGTAAGTGATGGAGATTTATTCAAAAGATGCTAAGTGGATCAATATAAGGGGTAGTTTCTTTGAACAAATGTGATTGGAAGATGAGGCAAGGACTGGATATGGTCTTTAAATTACGAGCTTTGAAAAAATGTCAGCTAGAGTGTGCTTTCCTCGTGTAATGAGTGGTTATTTTTTGACCGCATATGAATTGAGTGGAGGCCAGGTTGAACTGATATTTAGAGGAGTTTTTCTTAAATTGACTTATTAATGTCGTAGATAACTTGAGTGGAGGAGTAGGACTGTCCGCAAGAGGAGGTGGAGTGGAGTGAATAGGTCGACACTTGAGTCTCCAAAGAAGGCACCATAGAAATAATGGAATGATTCTCATTAGATATAATTGAATCAGATTTAGTAACCCATTAAGATGTAGAATTTGTAGATGGGCATGCAAAAAAATGTTATGCAGTGAATGACATAAATCCATGACACTCTATATGTTTAATTATTCATTGTAAAGCATAGCAATAATTGTCATTATGTCCATTTATTTGATGATAATTACAATGTGGATGACACTTGATATTTTGCTAGTTGACAAGGATGATAGTAATGAGTAGGTGATAAAGTGATCAAGTGGATGACTAAGGAGCTCAGTAAGAATGTCATGTTGTCTTAGTATTGTGATCACAAGGATGAGAGGCTCTCGGTAATGGTATAACTTGAGGATCACTGATATGAGCCCCTGTAGTGGACATGGAATGAGGATGAGATTGAGAGGGAGAAAAAACATGAGCCTAAGAAGCATCATGAAGATGTTGTATTTCAGATTTTAGAGATGTAATCGTAGATTCCATAGTTTGAAATTTATATTGAAATAAATAACGAAGGACTTGAATGGATTTGCAACATAGATTGATTGGATGGAGGAATCAAGGACTAGGGTCATTTAGAAAGATGATCGAAAATAATGAGTGACTTGATGCAGTGCAACATGTTGATAGGTAGATACATAGTCTCTAGGGTATTTCAGAGAAACCTATTTATAAGATGGGATGCATTTTAATCAATTGAATCAAAGAGACTTGACTAACCTTAGGAGCCATGATGGAAGAAAAAGAAGGATCCAATAGTATTCAAACATAGGTTCACCAAAATGATTAACTAAAATAAGATTATTCTAATGTAACCTAAATGCTATAAGAGAAGGAAAATAACTGAATAAATGAAGTAATAAAATATAACAAATATACACAAGAAACCTAAGAAAATAAAATTTAAAACCATAATGTGCAAGATAGGGTTGAGAAAATCCTTAGCTGATTCCCATATTTCACGGGACTATGTCACAATGTAGACCAGGTGAAAAGTAGGAGGTAGAAACGACCAGAAAAAATCCTAAGAAAGCACATATCTTGAGCTATTTGACTAGACTGGGGTGCTTGGAAAGGGATAGGGGCACCACTGGGTGCCCTGGTCTAAGATTTGGGTGCCCTGGTCTGCGGGAATGGATCAGGAAAACTCCTCTAGAGTGTTGCTATATTTTCATCTGTGTTTGCTTCCTATCACATGAATGTTGTTGTATGATCACCAATATCGCTGTAAGACTTGCAATAAAGAATCACCTGTAAAACCCTAGACAAAAACATCAAAACCCTAAAAAATAATGACTGTCCTCAGCTACCAAATGGATGGACTTATCACTGAGCATTGCACTACATCTTAGACCCAATGTAGTTCTAGGTGTGTGTGTGTGTGTGTGTGTGACTATGTCATAGGTTTCTCTTGTGCTAGTCACACTTTGTGAAGTAGTGAACAAATAACTAAATGTAGAATGTAGTAAATGTGTGTGTGTGTGTGTGACTGTGTCATAGGTTTATCTTGTGCTAGTCACACTTTGTGAAGTAGAAGAATAAATAACTAAATGTAGAATGTAGTAAATATGTGCATAGAAACAATAGGCTTCCCTCTTATGAAGTTTGTTGTAGATGAGACCAGCCTTGTGTGCCTTGTGATGGAGCTAGATAAATACAAATGTAGATTTAGATGCCTTTGATGGATGCAACTCTAGATGGTGATAGTAGATGCTTAGTGTTTGGTCCCTCAGTATGGTCACATAACTTTATATTTATATGGTGATCTTCTCTTCTGTAATTAACCTTGAAAAGGCTGACCACCAAAAATATGGAAAGATCAAATGGCTAGAAAGTGCCCAAAAAGGTGAGAGTAAAGTGCAAAGAGAATCAGGGCATGCCCCAAAGGGGACTAGGGTGCCTAGGGCACCCCATTCCTAGCTGGATGCCCCAATCAGGAATAGGAAAAATGCATAGAATGACAATACAAACTGGAAAAATTTAGGTGTAAGATCGAAAATACGACAACAAACAATGTAAGAATGGCCAAAGACATGGGTTAATTATTACTCTTTTCACTTAAGAACCATATGAATAGTAGTATGAGACTAAGACTAAATAATGACTCAAAGTGTGTGATTTGGTGTCTACACTAATCTAGAAATCTAGCTATAGATGAACCACATCTATATTTATATCTGAACTCATAGACTCCACCACATTTGTTTCCTTGCCAAGAGATTTCTTTGCAAGTGGAAGAGGTGTTGGGATCATAGATGGTGTCCTCTTATTGTTTATACTTTATTGATTATGTTTAGCTATTGTTGTCTTCGTTGGAGGGGTTACCAACAAGCATAGAAAACATCACCAATGTCCCCATCAAAATGGAAGGAAATTTGAAGACAACACTCGATGACCTTTAGCTGCCATTTGATGACATGTTAAAAAGCCTTTCACTGGATTGTTCATCACTACCAAGTTTGGTACTACAAGAATTATACAATAATTTTATGATGGTACATCATGTCAGAACCAAGCCCTCACCTTCCCCTTATATAATTTAAAGCACACCTTCAGTGTAATTAAATACAACATGATCGATGCCCCTACTGTTGCATTATTGAAACATATGACCTATTTCCTAGGATACTGATTTTACATATCAAAACTTGACTTGACAGCTTTGTTGGTGTTGTACCAGAGGAAAATTTTATTTTTTCATGTGAATAAACATTTCTTGCTTTGTTATTTTTATTTTAATGAGTGTTTAAATATCATGTGAAAAAGAAAACAAATAGAATAATGGTCCTTGATCTAGATGAAAAACATATATATAGTTATGAGCCAACTTTCACTTTCATCATACTACCACAAACATCATCTTCTCTCATGTTTTTTCCAAACTTTGGTCTCTCAGTTTTATGGTGGTTATGGTGAAATTGAGGAGGAAAAACTAATTTCATAATAATAAATTTTTGAGGTAGAAAAATTTATGACAATGGGCAAGGAATTAGTTCCAGTTGCTTTCCTAAATCTATGATCACGAAGGAAAATGAATACATTCCTCAAATAGTGCTGCTAGACCATTCCACCACCGCCTCACCCATATTTCTTATATTGAAGTTTAAAATATCAATTACACATAGGAAGTAACTACGAACAATCCAAAATCCAAGATAGAAATTTTCTTCCCATAAATAATTGAGCCCGATATGATATCAAGATTTGAGAAGTTGTATAATTGGAATATCAAAGAGTTTGAGGAGATTTAGAGGAGCTTTTTGGGTGGATGATGATTATTGATTCTTTCTTCCTCCTCCAATTGCTGAAAATCTATTCTATTTCATGGTAATTTCCAAGTAAATAAGGCGCTGAGTCCATAATTGATGAAAATATTAACATTACGCCTACAATTAGAAGTATAAAGTGTGATACTATGAAGTTGGCCTTATTCCTTATGATATTTATTTTTTTCTTGACTACACTACAAATTTATTGTTCTATTAATGATTGCTAGTCACTGTGGAGCTCACAGAAGCATTTTGGTGGGTCTGAATAGAAAACACAAATATTACAAAGGAAGGCATTTTTAAAATTAAAAACTCAAGGATTATGTAATATTTTCAATGTTATATTTTTATATTGATGTCCTTCAGCATCCCTTTGACAAAATGTTATAAAGGATTTCATTGGATTATTTGTTTCCAAGTTCGGTATTTCAGAAAACATGTGACAATTTTACATTAGTATGAAATGTCAAAACCAAGCCCTCCCCCACACATTATATAATTTAAAGTGTTCCTTCAATATAATTAACTATCAAATGACTCAAGGGGGATGAAAACACAATTAAAACACTTTTCAATTTACAGACGAAGGTCTTCATTTAAATTAATGAGTCAACTCATTCATATAGAACTTATGGCTCCATCGTAGGCTAACTTTAGTGACAACTCAAAAGTGAGTAAACTTCATGCTTTTGAGAATTGGTACAGACCACATTCATGTATTCACCTACACATAATCGCTTGTATGTAGACATGTTCCAATTTTAATAAATAAATAAATTCACTGGGTATACATCTATTTTTCCTGAGTAAGGTGATCAAATGTTAAGATCATAAAGAATATGATCAATATTTGAAAAACTTAAGAATATAAAAGTATATCCAAACATATTTCCTCTGTACAAGGGAAAATAAACCTCATAACTGAAATGGAAAATGTGTTTTCTTAATTGCAATGCATAAAAGTGTGTTTGAAATTTGGAGTTTCTCTCCCACATTCATGAATTATTAGGTTTTTGAATTAGTGCTTCAATGGCACACTTGATGAGGCTAGAATATGTCTCATTAATGTACAATAAATAATCTTATTTTACTCTCCTTTTTATCAAGTTTGACTACATTTTGTGACTTTTGTTCAATCTAATATAAGTTAGGATGTAATTTTCCATCTTTTGTTGATTGTAGTTCTAACGTTTAAAAACTCTATAATTCCTAACAAAGTGCTTTGGAAATTCAGTTTTGTAATAAAAAAGGTCACAATCAGTCGAAAGAATAAATTATGAAGTGGTTTGCATGTTTTTGGAAGCATTGGTTTCAATACGGCTCAGTTCCGAAACTTCCAGACTTAGTTCCAGAACTCCATTAAGCAGTTATGAGCTCCATCACTTAGTTCCAGAACTTTCAGACTTAGTTCTGGAACTCCATCACTTAGTTTAGAAACTTTCGAAATTAGTTCCAGAACTCCTGTATGTAGCTCTGGAACCCTCACAATTAGATCTCGAACAATTTCCTTTAGTTCCAAAACTTCTCTAAAGTTCTGAAACCGGTGAGAATTTATTTATTCAAACAATGTCCAGTGATTTAGAAATCAATGATCCTTTCAATCAGGAGTAGATTAGAATATTTTTGATTCTTCATACTCGTAGATCCAAGGATAACTATCATACAACAATACGTCTAGCCATGATCCAATTCAACATCTATTTTGGGAACGATTCGGTTCTATCTGAATCAGTTGGACAACTATGGCTGCAAATGTACCTGTGGAAGAAGTATATATATGTAGACCTATAGATAGATATATAGAGATATGCATATATAGATAAAGGCATAGAGAGGTATACAAATATGGTATATTTTTGTAATGCAGAACATTTTATCAATAAAATAGCCATTTCTATTTTGAGAGTATATTAAGTTGTCAAATCCTGTTTCAAGGTGGAGAAAGGGCCCACTCTTCCAAGAACCAGGATCTTCATTTTATTGGTATTTATTTTTCGAGAGAAAACAATATAGATCTATTAATTTTGTAAATGCTTTTGAGTACTCAAGTTGAAATCTGTCGTATACTTGTTCCTGCAAGTGTTCTAGATTAGATTCTTATTTCTTTGCAATCATATTTCAACATTCTCAATTGTGTGTTTATTTCCAAAGAAAGTATGTTTATTTCTGTAACGTGTGTTTACTTAAAATCTACTCAATTACACAAATGTGTGTTTATTTCCAACAATTTATTTCTGCAGAGAGTGTTTACTTTCAGCAAGTTTTCATAGTTTGATTTCAATAAGGGTTTGGCCAAGAAATCCTCAAGACATTGAGAAAATCCCCCAGAATATATATATATACCTATAGTCGTGTCGTTATTCCCTTCATTTAATCAACTCTTTGTTGATGTCATATTCGAACCAGGGGTGGTGTCTGAAGCTATATGTAACAAGAGATATTAGTGATCTAGTAATTGACTGTAGGTATTTGTTTTCTTATATATATATATTATAATATATATATATAAGAAAACAAATACCTACAGTCAATTACTAGATCACTAATATCTCTTGTTACATATAGCTTCAGACACCACCCCTGGTTCGAATATGACATCAACAAAGAGTTGATTAAATGAAGGGAATAACGATACGACTATAATATATATATAAGAAAACAAATACCTACAGTCAATTACTAGATCACTAATATCTCTTGTTACATATAGCTTCAGACACCACCCCTGGTTTGAATATGACATCAACAAAGAGTTGATTAAATGAAGGGAATAACGACACCCATCAACACTTTATCAGACTTAAGACCGTATAGCCAAAGGGGTTTCTGTCGAGGGTTTATGGCCACCTAGTTTGAACCTTAGACCAAAGGGTTTTTGTTTAAATCATAACAACTTATTGTGTTATTGGTTTCATTGTTTCAAAATAAGTTTAGCCAAGGTTAAAATTCTCACTTTTAGTTTTCAATTGCAAAATATTTAGTTCTAAATTTGTTGTTTATGCACAAAATATTTGTTTTTGTGCAAAGGAATGTCCATGGAAGAAGATAAGAAAGAAAAACATGGAAGCAAGTGATATAAGAAGGTATACAGGTATTTTTAATCTTACATTTTCCATTTAGTATGTTTTTCCATTTAAATGAAAATGTGTTTTAATTGGAAAAACATGTTTTTACACGATGAGAAATAATGTGTTATCGAATTTCCTCCACCGCCCACTAAAATTATATAACAAGAAAACTCCTACTAGTTAATCAAGATATTTTTGAGAATCTTGGAGCAAATGTAATAAGAGTCAAGCCTTCAGCAATATAAGAGAAGACTTAGCCAAATCACGGTGAAAAAGAGGAGTATGGAATGAGTCAACTCAAAGCAAAGGGAAGGGTCTCAAAAAGTTCCACGTGTCAGCCCGACACAATTTTAAAAATGTAAAGGGAGGAGTGAATTCCCAAAACCCTGCGAGACTTCGACATGGAGTAAGTAAATAATAAGGACCCCCCCAAAGAAAGTCTCCTCATATTAATATACAATGATTCCCATTATAAACTCAAAGAAAATTAGAAGGGGCTGCTGAAGGTGCCACATGTCGATCCGATGCAATTTTAAAAGATGTAAGAAAAATAGAGACCTTGGAGATGCACTTGGACTCTACAAAAGCTTGGTACGAATAGGCCGTGAACCGAAAGTAGGTTACAAAGAGTGGAGGCAGGTCAATGCTATGTGTGAGTAGTAATGGAACCCATATAGAATGTTTAAATGCTTAGATATCTAAAAAGTGGAGGGGTGAAGAAGTTATTAACTTGTCACTTCAGTGGATGAGTTAATGTGCAGTTCCATGTAAAGGAAGCTACCTTGCAGAAATTCAAATGGTTCACCCTTTTTTTTCTATAGAGAGGAGAGATTTTATCTGCAGTGGGAGATCTATTGCCATTAACGCATTTATTCGGCCTCTTTTCTAGAGCCTAGCCACTTGGCTAGCTTTAAATATGACTTGGCTTGACTCTAGTCTAGTTATTTCAACTGTGATGGAGAGTGGCGATTTTGTGAAAAATGGCTTCGGGGAAACACCCACACAAGTTTGTGCCGAAAGTATTCCATGAGGTAATGATACTTCCCCTGATATTGTTTTACCACTTTCAAAATTTGGTTCTACTTGTAAATGGCTAAAACAATTATGGTTAATAGGTTATTTTTTTGGAAGGAATCCCTCTGAAAGTATGTTTAAATCTTGGGTCCAAACTACTTGGACAACGCATGGTATTAAACTAGAGTCTATCCAAAACCTAACTTGTGGTTTTTTTGCCTTCATTTTGCTGATCCTAGTCATGCTTCCCTTATCTTACATAAGTAGAAAACTTGGTATAAAAGAATATCCCTTCTATTTTTATCTCCCTGGACCAAGGATTTTAGCTCTTAAGGTCCTTTTTTGGGTTGAGTTCCCAGGGATTCCTATGCCTTGCTAGAAGTTTTTAGAGCGTATTACTGCCACCCTCAACCATGTTATTTACATAGAGCCTAACAGGTTTTTTGCAGATCATCCATAGAAGAGGGTTTGTATAGAACTGGATCTTTTGAAGGACCTAAAAGTGTCCATTTCCATCCATGTTGGTGATGTGTATTTTACTCATAACGTGGTATAGATCAATATTCTGAATACTTGTTTCCATTGTCAATCTTCTGAGCATAAAATTCAGGACTGTCCCTTATTGGTTACTTTCCGAGCTTCTTCAAAGCCACAAGGTGATCCTTGCCCTCAACCTGAAGAGGAGGGATGACACACAGTGGGTGGCTAAAGAGCCAGTAAGAACAAAGCCACTCCTTTTAGACCTTTGTAACCTGGTTCAACTATTCAAGCTGACAAGTCAAATCCAAATGCCTCCAGCTTAGTTACAAAGAAACCTTTGGATACCAAGTTGCCTATGGTTCAAACAAAGGTTATGGCTAGAAGTATGGTTGGTTCCTCAAGAAAATTATCTCCTTTGGCTTCAAACACTTAGCTTGCTCTTTTTTAGAATGAGAGTGGACTTCAACCGTTACTGGTTTCTAACAAAGTGGTTTCACCACACAAGAAGGTGGTTCACAATTCTCGCAACCATCCTCACAAGCTTGAGGAGGGGGAATATAGCCCTAATAGCCAGCGGTCTACTCAACTGTTTGATTTCTCTATAGTTAACCAACATCAGTTTTTGCAGAACAGTTTTAGGGCCCTTGACGGTTTGAGTGAGCTAGACTCAGAAATGCATCTAGACAATGTTTCCTCATGAATTTCTACTCATGGAATGTTCGGAGTCTCATAGAATCCACTCACAAATACATAGTGTGATATTTTAGGAAATTTTTTTTGGATATGGATATTATGTGTTTACAGGAAATCAAAGTTACAGGTTTTTTACTTGATTATGTCACCAAGACTATTTTTCTCGACAGTTTAGCTATCCCTAGCAACCATGCAGTTGGCAGAGGTGGAATGATCACATTTATTTCTATGAAATGGCTGACACATTATGTCAATCATGGATGTGACCATGAAAACTACATTATTTGGGTGCTATTCAATATTGAAAATCTCTCCTTTGGGATTATTAATGTTTATGCACCCAATGGCACATCATAAAGGAGGTCACTTTAGGTGTGGGTGGCTGACGACCTTCCAAGTGCCCAATGGTTAATCAATGGGGATTTTAATATGGTTGAGCATCCCAAAGACAAAATGAGTCTCTTACCCATGAGATGGCCAGCTGGTGAAAGGGAAGATTGGTTTTACATGCGTAGTAAATTTGGGTTTTATGACCCTAATTATTCGCGTCACATCAGCTTACTGCCATGGCACACTTGGTCTAATATTAGAAATGACAAAGATAGAGTTTTTAAAAGGCTAGATCGTGCCATGATCTCATCACAACCTTTCTTTAAATTTTCCAGCTATTACTCTCTTTTGATGGAATCTTTACTAGACATTGTTCTTTCTGACCACATTCCAATTCAGTTCCAGATTGAGTGGAATTTTCAACTACCAAAAATTAAAAAGACGTAGTTTTATTTAAATACTACATTACTGCATCATGATCCAACTTTGGCAATCATATGCCAAAGTTGGAACCTTGCACCTCACCCTCTTGGTAGGGTGAGGTGGATAAGTTGGTGGAAAGATGCTATAATTTGGCTGACTAAATTACTCCAGATGTGTGGTGTTTAACTAGCTAAGTTCTGACACTGGGCCTATTCCACCACCTCTATCGAGATGAGCCACTCGATGGTGGTGCTTGAGCAAGCTCCATTCAATGTTGCTCTGCAACTCCAAGTGGCAAAACTATGGAAAAAATCTGCATTATTGATGACTACACATCTCAAGTGCTCAGATTAAGGCTCGGCTCCACTGAATTAAAATTGGAGACCAAAACACCAAAGAGTTTTACCAGTGGTTTAAGGAAAAACACATGAACCAACAAATTTCTACCATTATTGATGTTGGATTTCAGATTGCAGACACTCCTTAGATGGTCCAATCCTTTGTTAAGCACTATGTTTAGGTTTTCAAAGCACAAGACGAGTCTCCTAAGTGAAAATCTGTGCTCTCTGAATGCCTCTTAGTAGTTCCTTGTAAGCTTTCACCTACTCATAGAGTTATCTGTGAAAGATTTCTTACTTTAGAGGACTTATATGAAGCTGTTTCCCATATGGCCAATGATAAATCTCCTAGAATTGATAGCTTCCCTTGCGAGTTTTACAAAGCCCTTGGGGACATGGTAGACCGTGATTTGCTGCAAGTTTACATTGAGGCTCTCCATTCAGGGTCCCTCGATGCCCTTATTAATAGGGGTCACATAAAGTTCATCCCTAAAACAGGAGACCCAAAGCTCATATGTAATTGGTGGCTGATTACCTTGCTCAATGTTTCATACAAAATCATAGCTAAGGCTTTAAATCTTTGGCTTTGGCCCATTTTTCCCATTATTGTCAGTCTTGAGTAGACTGGTTTCATACAAATTAGATACATTCTGGATAACATTTTGGCTATCTGGGAAGGTATGGAGTGGGCGAGAAACTCTCAATAGTCAGCCATTTTTGTCAAAATTGACTTTTAAAAAGCCTATGATAGGATTGAATGGCATTTCATTCTTGCGATGTTGGAAGCACTTGGCTTCGGTTCGATCTTCATCGCCTCTGTCAAAATGATTTTTTTATATGCCAAAATCTCCTTATCTATTAATGGACATACTTCCAAGTAGTTTGGGATTTTTTGCTCTATCAGACAAGGTTGTCCTTTAGCACCTTATCTTTATGTGCTAGCTGCTGAAGGTTTTGGTTTCCTTCTTGCCCATGCTCATGATCAAGGGCTTGTGAAGGGTATTCAACTCCCTTATGTGATTCCCCTTCAACTTGTCAATGGGCATTTTACAGATAACTCCTTCCTCACTCTCTTGGAGGGTGAAGCAAATATCAACAATGCCATGAAATGTTTGGATATTTATTATTTAGCTTCAAGTTCCAGTATCCAATGGAGAAAGACCTAGTGCTTTTGGCAATATTTTCTCCCTAAACCTGGTTGGCTGAATCATTTTGACTGGAAGTATATCCAGCATGGAGAAATTTTTTAATTTCTGGGCATTCCCTATTCTTTTGATTCTTCTCCCAGTCAACTATGGAAATATGTTATTGACAGGGTTTCCCGCAAATTGGAATACTAGATTACTAAACCCCTTTCACTTGCAGGAAAATTTCAGATTTGCTCCAAGATATTGGCAACTACACATGTTTATTATTCTTCTTGTTGGGTACCAGATAAAGATTCTTATAAGAAACTGGAGAAACTTCTTAGAAATTTCCTTTGGGGTATCTCGGACCTTGGCAAAGGCTTTCATAGAGTTTCCTGGGAGTATTGTTGTCTCGCTAAAGATTCAGGAGGTCTTGGTTTGACTAACATTGGCCGCCAAGGGTTTGCTCTTGTAACCAAGTGAATTATTTGAGCCTGTGCTAGCAATGAAGCTCTGAAAGTGTTGATTCACAATTGTATTTGTCAAGGCTCCCCACAGGGGCATAAAACTTGGCAAGGGCTGGATTTTCGTAGCCTTCTCATTATCAAAGCATGGGTTAAGATTGTGGGCACTTTTGTTGTCAAAAGCATATGGAAATCTTAGGAGCTCCTCAAACCCTTTTTAATCTGGGAAGGGGATGGATTCATGAATGGGATATCCATTAATGACCACAACATTTGGTGGTCTCCTATCATCAATTTTCATGATGTGCCATTTTCCTAAGTGCCCTGGGTTCATACTTTTAAGCTGTTTCATCGAGGCTTGTGCACTCTCAAATACATATTTTACAGGCATACTAGATTACTTCTCACTTGGCCTTAAGATAAAGTCAAGTTTTGACTTGCTTCTGCTGATAGAGAGTCTTATTAGGAAGTTCTTGATTCCATTCCTACATAGATGCTTCACAAAGTTGGTGTCATCTCTTTCAGACCTTGGTGGAAGGATTGGAAATGGTTTCTAGATACCTCCTTTTTAGATTACTCCCCAGACACAGGTTATGCACTGCTCATCCCCAGGTTGCCAGTGGTGGCCTTGCTTAACTCTATATGGTCCATCAATTCTAGATGGTCATCCTGGGATGCTAGATTTCATAATGTATGGAAAGCCATTATTCAGCCCAAGTTAGCCTGTTTTGCTTGATGTCTGCTTTATCAAGGCCTTCCTCTTGGGCATAGATTAGCTCATTATGGGATAGATCCTTGGCTATGCCATTTTTGTGGTCACATTGAGATGATCATGCATTTGTTATGGTATTTCCCAAAAGCTCAAGCTATTTGGGCTTGGATCCATGATTTCTTTCGGTTTTTTAGACTAGCTCAATTTCATTGGCAACATATTTTATTGGGGGATTCTACTTCCATTCCCCATGCTTTTACATAAGTGTGGCATAATTTCAGAGTGGAGATCCTTTTTTTATATGGAAAGAATGAAATTATGCTATTTTTTCTAATTCTATAGTATCTTATATTATTTCTCTTTACGATAAGGCCATGCTTATCTCAAATGTGTTCTTACAAATCTAGGACTAGGCCCACAAGGTGGAGCTAGAGGTGCAACACCTACAAAACCTTCTGGATCATTGGGCAAACACTCCTTGCACTATGGCCTGGGAACCTCCTACCTCCCCTTCTAGGAGTCTTCTTCTAAGAGGGCATCGTGGTCGTGGTTGGTTGGTAGACTAAGCACATCATCATCACTCTCTCATGAGGTAGCACAAGCAATGGTGTAGCCCTATTAATCGTGGTGGTTGGGGCTCCCCTCACCGTTCTGTGCAACATGGTGGCTGCAGTTCCCACCACCACTCCTCATTTGCTACACAAAGAGATGGGTGGGACTCTGGAAAAGGTCCCAAGTTGGATCTTGCTATTTATCCTGTTAGACAGAATGAAGAAAAAGATGAACAAGTTGCTTCAGGTGGACCACCCCTTCCAGATGGAAAATATTTTCCTAGTAGTAACTTGGAGGACAAGGGGCCACCACCACCCTCTGCCTCTATGTTTGCTATAGCTACCTAGTTTTATATGGTTTTCTGGTTGCCTTTGTGGCATTAGTTGTTAATTTTTTTGTTTCCATTTGGGCTTGATACTTTATTCTCCTAGTTATCACAACTAGTTTGATCGTGGGGTGTTCCCTTTACCACCCATATTTTTTTGTGGATAGGCTGTAATATTTTATATTAAGTAATATAGACTATTTCATCAAAAAAATGGTTCACCTACACTCAAAAGTCCATTTCTAAATAGAATAACACAAAAATAGGTTTCGTCAAAACTATGACTCAGAACCTGCTGCACGATAATCGAGAAATTTGGAGATGAAACAAATATTTTAGGGCCTATTCCTTAAAAAGCAATCCCACTTCAAGGGAGGTGGTTGCAAAGTAGTTGAGAATGTGATAAATGAGTATGGATATCATTCATTAAATGACAGATCACGATGCAGTGTGAGAAATATTTGGCCAATCTATTTTTGTCACTTCATCTCATTTATTACAAGGGGCATGTGATTGAAAATCCTAGTTCCAGAATTTATCTCTTCTCTTCTTCTCATTCTATATATTGTAATTTGTGGGGTTCATAAAAGATATCTCTCTAGAGAGTTAGTGATGTTTCTTTTCTGCTCCCGTTTCTTCCCTACTAGGGGGATGATTAGAGAACCCAAGACTTTTTCTTGAAGATTTGTAATGGAATTTTTAGCTCTTACCTGCTGATTATTATAATGTGCACAATTTTGGAGTAATATAATATGACGTGTGATGCATTTCGTCCATCCTTTGCATGTTTTTATTGTCTCTAATATCCTTTATTTCACTGTTGGTATACTATGCATATTCTAATATTCATTATGGGTTTTAGAAGCTATGTTTGATGGGTCTAAAGTGGTTTTTTGTGTGAATATATCTCTGGCATGTGGTGCATTTAATCTACCCTTTTCATTGCTCACATTTTCCCCATTTTAGGCACTTAGATTCTTTATTAACTTATCCCTTTTTTTGGTGCATCACTTCTGTTAGTTTTGTGCTATGTTTTTTATTTGATCCTCATCTCACACCATAGAGAAGATCTAGCTTCTTTAAAATCTTGAGGTTACCTTAGGGCACACATCCCACTAACCTAAGGTATCCAATGAATTTGACGGTTAATCTGTAAAGATAATTATCAAAAATGTTCCTGGCACACTCAGTCGAACAACTTAAAGCATCTTGTCATTTCATTTCATCAATTTGGTGTGTTCTTGGTGAAATTTAGCCTATGGAGGCACATACAAAGAACATTTGACAACTCCGCATGGTCCAAACGGCCCATTCTAAAAATTTGCAAGCCTTTCTTTCATCCATCTCTATTCATATTTCTTTCCACGTCTCCCATATTATTTCATTCTATGAAGTTATGCAATCATGAATTCATTCCCACAATGGAATTCACACTTTCAATAGTATCATCAACCTCTAATGAGCTTCACAACTTCTCCAAACCAGTAGTATAGCTGGGTTCAAAACCACTATGCTTACCAATATGAACAATGCCAAGATCAGTTTGGCTATGGAACCTATCAAGGACATGGGTATGCATATGATGGATACAATCAAATGGAGGATGTTGGTCTACTAGAGAAGATCCAAAGAATGGAGGCAGGCATGGTTCAATCCTGGGCTACAACAAAAATGAAAGAATTTAGGATAAAATGCAAGGCACCTTGTCCATGGGAAGGCCCTATTCCTAGGAATTATATCTCACAAGAGAAGTTTGATTTCTTGGAAGAAATACCACCCCCACTTATGCAGTGGATTTAGGGTATTGAAACATATGAATGAAGTATGAGACAACCTTGTCAATGGGTAGGTTAATCACCAAATATTTGTGCATCTTTCCCCCCTTCCTAAATATCATGCCATACCACTCCAAATGATGAGTTCCCCTTTCCATCTCCTATCCTTCCATCCCACCTCCTTTATTTTTTCCCTTTTCCTTCTGAACAGTCATCCCCTCCATGCAAACAAGAAGTGACTCCAAATCCAAAAGAAGAGGATCACATGGGGATGATTAAAAATTTTTTAGAGGATTTGAATCATGAGTCATATCTGCAAGATATTGTAGATATCTCCCCTATCCATTCTCTCTAGAAAACTAATTTTTTGGAAGAGTTTGATCTCACAAGCTTCATGTTTGAAAATGAAGCTATACATGATGAAAAAATTTTAGACTCAAAGACCATCATGCAAAAGGGAGAAACCTTGGCACAATAGGATGAAGATGAGCTTGATTACTTATCTGACTTGGAGGAATGTCTCAATGAGGAGGAGCCCATAGGAATCATAATATTTGTGGTATTATCATTAATTATCAAACAACAAGAGCCTGCTACTCACGAAAGTCCCCCTGAGTCGAATTTAAAAGCTCTTAATGAAGATGAAATTATTGAAGGATGTTTACTTTCAATCAAAGAGTCTAGAATCTCTGACCAAGCTACTAAGGAGGAGGAGGTAAAGGAAGAAAAGGATGACACCAATCCTATAACAGTCATCAAGAAAAAAGATCAACTATTTGCAGAGGCACAAGAAATTCCAAATCAATATGTAAATAACTCTATCCAGGAAAGTGTACAGAAAGGCCTCATCCCCGAGGTCAAAATACAGAGTGATAGGAAAGCACAAAAAATCTCAAAACCCTACCCTATCAAGAGTTTGGCCTCATCAAAGCCAAAGGAGAAGCCAATTCCATTCATGCTTACTTCAAAGCATGAGAATAATCTTCAAAACCCCAAGGGTCAGCCATAACACCTCCAACCAAATGATAAGCATATTGAGGAGGTATTATTTTTGTTTGTTGATACCATGGGTAGAAGAGTGGGAGGTAAATTTTCACTCTTATCACATGCCATATCTATTGCTAAATTAGTCACATGGCCACACTTTATAAATAAGGGAAGTTATTTCGCTCTTCCTGTTTTAGCTTTTGTTTGGCTTTTGCTAGCTTGGTTAGTGTAGGAGTAGGAGTAGATTTGTTTTCAACAGAAGAAGTGATTTTACACACTCTACATGTCTTACTTGAGGCATGTATGATTTAATCTTTGTAAATAGCTCTTGTCTGTATTACTCTAATGGTACAATACACCCAACCCCTCAATATTTTTAGCAGGGAAATCCTTGATTTCTGATGATAGTTGAAAATTTCAAAACAAATGCAGAGAAACTGAAATTGGCTAAGGAGGCAATCTTGTTGACTCTCTCTAGAATTATTTTCAACAAGCCTCTACACCCCTGTAAAGATCATCTGTCAAGACCAATATAGAATCCACTCCATCTTTCAACCTCAAAGCTTATGATGTGAGGAGTGAAATTCAAGACCATAAAAAAATTTCTACTCTCACAAAACAAAATTTAGATTCTCCTTATGAGAGTTGAAAGGTCTAAAGGATCAGCTAGTGACTACAGAAGAAAGTAGTGGAATTTCAAAAACTCCAGTGCTAGGTTCAAATCAGCTCATGATAATGTGGATTCCATACCCAATGAATAGATACATGCATCTGGTTCATTCCATTTAGTAGGCTAATGACCCCAGTGAGTTATCAGAACTGTTATTAAATTTACTCCACCACTCGCTGAAATTAGATAACAAGAAAATTATTGCTGGTGAATCAAGATAGTTATGAGAATCTCAGAGAAAATGTGATAAGATTCAAGCCTTTGGTAATATAAGAGAAGACTTAGCCAAATCATGGTGAAAAAGTGGAGCCTAGAATGAGTCAACTCAAAGCAAAGCGAAGGGTCATGGAAAGTGCCACGTGTGGGCTTGGTGTAGTTTCGAAAACCAAATGGGAGGAATGAAACCCCAAAACCCCGCGATACTCCCATGTGGAGTCAATAATAAGGGGCCCGCCAAGGAAATTCTCCTCATATTAATACAAAATGAGTCCCATTATAAACTCAAAGTAAAGTAGAAGCGGGCGTGGAAGGTGCCACGTGTCGACCCGACGTAATTTCAAAAGACGCAAGAAAAACGGAGACCCTGCAGATACGCTTGGCCTCTACAAAATTTCGACACAAATGGGCCTTAAAATCGAAGCAGGTAATAAAGATTGGTGGTAGGTCAATGCCATGTGTGAGTAGTAATGGAACCCATATAGAATGTTTAAATGCTCAGATCTATAAAAAGTGGAGTGTGAATAAGTTATTAACTTCTCACTTCAGCAGAGGAGTCAATGCACAGTTATGTGTAAAGGAATCTAACCTACAAAAAATCAAGTGGTTCACCTACACTCAGAAGGCCATTTCTAAAAAAATAGCACAAAAATAGGTGTCATCAAAACTATGACCTAGAACCCAATGCGCAACAATCGAGAAATTCAAAGATGAAACAAAGATTTGAGGGCCTATTCCTTAAAAAGTGAGCCGACTTCAAGGGAGTGTTTACAAAGTAGTTGAGAATGTGATAAATGAGTATGGCTCTCATTCCTTAAATGAAAGATCATGGGGCAGTGTGAGAAATATTTGGCCAATCTATTTCTATCACTTCATCTCATTTATTACAAGGGGTAGGTGATTGAAAATCCTAGTTTTAGAATTTATCTCTTCTCTTCTTCTCGTTCTATATATTGTAATCTACGGGGTTCATAAAATATATCTCTTTGGAGAGTTAGTGATGTTTCTTTTCTACTCCTATTTATTCCATGCTAAGGGATGATCCAATCTGGGAGCCCAAGCCTTCTTCCTGAAGTTTTATAATGGCATTTTTTCCCTCTTACCTGCTGATTGTTATACTGTGTAAAATTTTGGAGCAATATAATATGTCATGTGATGTATTTCATCCATCTTTTGCATGTTATTATCATCTCTAATAGCCTTTATTTCATTTTTGGTATACTGTGCATATTCTAATGTTCACTATGGGTTTTAGAAGCTATGCTTGATGGGTTTGAAGTGGTGTTCTATGTGAATCTATCTCTGGCTTGTGGTGCATTTCATCCACCCTTTTCATTTCTCACCTTTTCCCTATTTTAGGAAGTTAGATTCTTGATTAACTTCTCCTTTTGTTTTGGTGCATCGCTTCTATTAGTTTTGTGCTATGTTTGATTTTTATTTGACCCTCATCTCACACCATAGAGAAGATCCAACTTCTTTAAAATATAGAATTTACCTTATGGCATATGTCCCACTAACCTTAGGAATTCATTGACTCTGATGGTTCATCTGCAAAGATAATCTTCAACAATATGGAACTTGAAACTTATGTTTACTTGTTGTGTTATAGTTGAAATACAAGTTATGCAAGGAAAAAAGTGGAAGACAAAAAAAATTTGAGAAGCTTTAAACATTCTAGAAAAGGAGCTTTTGAATGGCCAGGAAGAAATATGTACCCTAAAAAATGTTTGTAGTTGGTATTCTAGAAAATATGTGATGATTATACAATGGTATGGTGTTCGACTAAAAAAATAGCTAAGTAGAAAGAGTGCGTTGAAGAATGAGGTGTGCAAATGAGGCACGTAAACACTTACAAGGACCAGTAGAGTGGACTATGAGAGGTTCGCACCCATGAAGATAGAGCCTAGGACTTAGCCAATTTTGTGTACCATAGGATAAAATGAGAAAAGCATGATGGAGTGTTATTCAAGAAATGATTCAGATCTAGATAAAAGTAAGGAGACTTGGCAGCCAAGGAAATTCTATTTTTGGGATAAAGCACATGGAAAACAAAGATGAACGGTCATGCATTGATCGAACTATTAATAGGATTAAAGAAATTCTTATTTATAGGGTAGTATATTATTAGCCAATGTACAAAAGCATGCATGTAGGTTATTTTTAGCATGCCTATTATTAGGAGAGTCCATGGGCGGTGAAGGGCCAGTCCCCACCCCTATATATATCTGTTGTATGTCATTGTTTTGGTACCATATCCTATTGTTTAGGTCTGAGTGCTTAGAGTATTTGTATACAAGTTATGGATTAGGGTTTGATGCATGCACATGTTCTAGCACCTTGGTATCCGTGGGTATTCAACTTCTATTATGTAAGACTTTGTTATAACGAATTTTTAAGGAGGGTTTACAGTTATTGATGTGTCTGAATATGGTGATTACATGGTGTAATTGATCTTAATTTTTATCTAATTTGTATGTTTCCTTATTACATGTGTTTTCAATATAAGCTCATGATATGATGCATTGTTATGTACTTGAATGGTTGCTTTGATGGTTATTATGGACATATACGTTAACATCTTGACAAACAAGCATAAAGGATGGACCTGGTATCTTCACACACTTCGGGTGAGCATTCATATCTCTCTGAATGAGGTGCCAGTGCACATAACAATTATGTGGGTAAATAAGAGGACTACATTTTGGTTCCGTTGCCAAGACCTCTTTTCAAATTGTCTATCAGGATGTTGCATACATATGGCGTATCGATTGATTCTTGAGAGCATTGAAAGTTGGGTAGAAGATAGACAAGATAGGTTTGTATAGAGATATAGAACCACACCTGATTTCAATGCATGTCATTGGGTGGAAGATAATCTTTATCATGAACTATATGAGACATTCTTTAGCTTCTTTCCATTAGAATTGTATGAGTGGCTGAAAACATTTGCATTAGGGAAGCATTGGGATCTTAGACCTAGAATTTTAATGCAAGAATATTATTAGACTCTTTTTGATGCAGATGTGGAGTGGATTAGAGATGTAGATAATTTGTGGGATAGAGTGTTGCAAAATTATACCTTAGATTACACAATTTGAACTTATTTGTGTCCAAAGGAGGCTAAATTTAGATTCTTGCATGATCCCAGAGGATCTTACTTGCATACTATATCATTATCGATAAAAATTTTAACTATAGAACTGGATTTAGAAAGCTTACCCATGGCTAGATAAACCCCACCACACGTAAGGGTAGGAGTAGGTGTGGAGAAATATGGTGGACCTGGTGGTAGAAATACAAAGAGAGGAAAGATAAATCAAGTGTAATGAAGCATGAGAGAGGTTCATGACATGTGCACATGAGATTGAGGAGGCACTACAATTGAGGAGGATGATGGATCATGAAGGTTTTGAAGCTCTCGTAGAAGATGAGGAATCACATCAGTAGGCTCTCGTAACTTTGGGAAAGTGTAGTAGAGAATTCCCTTCAACTTTGGATGAGAGTGCGCCAAAAGAAAAAGTGAGGACCATGGGCATGCATCTGATCCCACATATCCCTTGTGCTTGGTGTTCTAGATCTAGATGTAGTCATTGAGAAGTAGGCTAGTGCAAGTAAACAAGTAGAGACAGGTATATATCACTTTTCATTGAATTTAGGAGATCAAGTTAGCTATGCACCCATGACATCACTGTCAGTGTCATTATTTGGGAGTACCTATACAAGATTATTTTCAGGTGCATCGTCAGGAAAAAACGTTAGTATGTAGACCATTGGGAGTAATTTAGTAGGAGTTGAGACTACATAGTTAGTAGGTTTATAGTTAAGTACTATAATTGGGACACAAGAAATTTTTCTAACTAGACATCAGCCCACATCAGCAGGCACAAGAGGATCAGGTGGATCAGGTTAGCCGCTACATGGAGGAGGAGGTTCTAGTTCTAGATCTAATGGACATGGAGTGAAACCACCACTAAATCAACCACCACCTCAGAAACTAGTGCAAGTGACACTTCCAGTTTATTATGAGATGTTTATCCATTTACCAAAGTATAGATGGATTGAATATGCAACATAACATGTTTATAAGTGTGAATTTCTATGAAACACTAAGGGAATTATAGCTTCAGATAGGAAAGTGAGTTATTTTGGCACTACACAAGGGTGCACACATAACTAGTATAGGAAGTATGACCCACATTAGACTGTGGTGGACTACAATGCTTTGTGCACTATGTTTAGCATTAAGTTTCACATCCTAGAGTTTGAACAACAAAGCATCAACTCACTCAAGGATATCAAGCATGGTTTTTTTGAAATCCTGAGGGAATATGACATGTCTTTTAAGAATTTATTGTCAAAATTATCTTATGATATAAATCAAATTAAGCATGCACAATGGTTTGTTAGAGGATTTTTGACCCCATTTCATATATATTTATCTCATAAGATGTATACTGATCCATGTGAGGCATTGGAAGCAGCCCTGCATGATGAGGTGGTTGGAAGTGTTGATACTGGAGTAAGCCCATTCTTAGAGGCACAAATTGTAACCATGGAAAAATAGTTGGAGAAGCTCTCTGCCAACTTAGCGCATGAGACACATAGTGGAATATAGTGCATAGATTGTGAAGTGGAGGGACATACTAAAGATTTTCCCATGCAATTCAGTGCACAAGTTATTACTAGATTGTGAAGTCTGTCACCTGAACCATGATGTATGAGGATTTCCCTCTTTTACAACACATGATCTAGAAGAAGGTGTCCATGTACTATAAGATTTTCAAGTCCCATACTCACAATACCACTGAATACAAATTGATTGATCACATCCATGAATCCATTGAGACAAGAGTGCACCAGACTAGTGTGGAAAGTGGATCCAAGGAGAAGGAAGGACAACATAATGAAGGGCATCAATAATGGAGATAATAGGAATGGAGGATTCTGAGGAGGATATAGAGGTTGAGGTTGTAGTTGTGGTAGAGGAAGGTTTTCTAGAGTAATTTGTTACACTTGTAGATCTCCCAATCATTACCAATGAGATTGACCTTAGACTATGGCTTGCTCATGGTGTGGAAAGAAGCACAAGTTGGAGGATTTTCTAGACCTAAATGAGCACATGAGTAAAAACAATAATAAGGATAAGGGTGCTGGTATGATCAAGGTGTAATGTATGAATTCTTGATCAATGAATGCCTAAGAATATGATTGGTCTAGAATTAGAACCCATCTTGGTTACAACGCGCGTCGAGGCAGCACGTGCATGAAGCCTCTAAAGGCCAAACCAATTATAGCGAGGGAGGAAGTGATACATGCTAAGTATCCAGATGAGACACATCAGAAGGAAGTCTATCAAGATACTATGGGAGTCATTAGGGATCTATAGGGTGAAATACAATGCTTAAAAGAATAGGTGTGCACAAGAGAGCATGCAAAGAATGTTGAGCTCCCATAGAAGGACGTGGATGATCTGAATGATGTCTGTAAGATGCCACACCAAGAGAATATCATCCCTTTCCTAGGGGAATGGATTTGAGAGAAGATACCATGCACTAGAGTCAAGCGTGAATGACATATACTTCATGCAAATCTACCACCCCATTTGACAAGGAGATCACACTTGACACTATTATTGATGGTTGGTTAGTAAGAAATATCTTGATAAATACAAGTGCTGAGGTAAATGTGATGACTCTTGAAGCATGAAATAAAATGGGAAGGCCTACATTGCAGACCATCTTTGAATTTGATTTATATGGTGATTAAAACTAAGGTCATGCCTATTTGGGTACTAACGGAAGCAAATATTATCATTCAGGGAATCTAAGTTTACGTGGAGACTTTGAGGTGTTAGGACCTTGCTGAGGATGATACAACTTTTCCAGCATTACTTGGATAACCCTGGTGTTATGAAAATAATTTTTATATTTGCTTTAACAAGAGATACATCAGTTTTGAGAACAAATGATGAGCAAGTGATTATACCTCTATGTTTGAAAAGAAGGTAGATCCTTATGTTGAACCCTTTAAGTGAAGGAAGAACTTAATAGAATTTATGCACAGATGATTCATGATCCAGATAATTTAGAACCATTAAAATAAGGCATTCTTTAGTGGGAAGATGCACGCAGTCAGTAAGTGACACTACTAGTGTTGCTTGTGATAATTGGGTGCATGACACATATGATATAGTCGGGTAAAAAGTTAAGTGGTGAGTCACAAGGATGATCAAGCCACACATGGTGAGGCTTTTAGGCTTGGCTCTAGTACCAAGGTATACTAGTGAAGGGAATTTTGATACATTCTATGCATGTCATAGAGACTCAGTGGCATAATGAAGGAGATAGAAGAATCATGTTGGTCTATACCTTGCGTAGGATAACAGTGTGCACACTTGGTGGGTAACACATAGAGATAACCTCTTGGAGTGGAGAGAAGTGAGAATCACATTTTCCACCAAGTTCATTCAGAGCAATGTACCTACACACCTTTGTGAATTTCATGGTAAGAATCAAACTTCTCATCACGTCCATAATTGTGAGAGACTATGGGCACAAAGGTTCATGGAGGCTTTACCCCCGCCATCCCTTTGGGTACATAAGTTCTACTCCACACATTGCATGGATGTGCATAGTGCATGCACCTAGTATGTCCATGCTGAGTTAAAAAGGGAGATTGTGAACTGGAAAGAGATGACTGCAGGTATGATTTAAACTTTTGATTAATTTTATACTAAGCCTCCAATCCATGAAGCATTACAGATAATGAAGCACATCACATTGAGGTGATAGCGAAAAGGAAGAAGAGCTCATGCTATATCTATTTGGAGAACTTAGTTCTTGAGGTGCACCTTGATCTTGAGGAAATAAGAAGAGGTACATATGGGGCACACCTAGGAAAGAAAAAGAGAAGGGAAAAATGGTCTATATGATTGATGAAAAGGACGTTGACAATTTGGATGTTATCCACACTGAAGGTGTGTGCGAGGTAATGGGTTTTTCCACATGAGAAGGAACGCACATACCACACTCCTATAAAAATAAATAAGGTGAATATTGGCACGTAGGATGAGCCTAAGGAAGAAATCATTAGGGATTACTGGTTAGAACAGGAAGTAGCCAAGATCATTGAGCTCTTGCACAACTTTCAGGAACTTTTCCCATGAGGTTACCATGAATTAAAAGGTGTGCATCCTTCTTTAGGTGAGATGAAGATAAATTTGAAATAATGCATGCACCCGGTTAGGAAGAGGCCTTATAAAATGAATCCTAACATGTGTGTGAAGGTGAAAGAGGAAATTGATAAGATGCTCAAGTCTGGGATCATTGATCCTATTGAGGAGTCTCAATGGGCCAGCCCCATGGTTATCAGTATCAAGAAGGATGGAGAGGATTAGGATCTATGTGTGGACTATAGAGAGTTGAATGCTCATGTTTCATAGATCCCTTTCCCACCCCTTTCACAGAAGAAATCCTTGAAGAAGATTAGTTGGGTGTGAAGATATATTATTTTATAGATGGGTTTTCAGGATATCACTAAGAGTGTACATCATGAAGGAAGATCATAGAGAATACCACTTTCACTACTGAGCTGGGGAAATTTTTCATACACAGCTCATGCCCTTTGGATTGAAAAATGTGCCTGCCATGTTCTCGCGCATTGTTGTACAGGTATTTCCAGTATTTTATTCATAAGTTCTTGCAGGTATATTTGGATGATTGGACAGTATATGGGCTTAGTCAAGGATCATTGTGATAATCTGCAGCTTCATGTTTGAGAGGTACAGGCAGTTGAGCATCTCTCTCAACATTAACAAGTGTATATTTGTTACACCCTTTGGTGCACTTTACTTGGGAACATCATTTTCAAGGAAGGTTTATTGGTAGACCCAGCTAAGATAGTCATGATATTAGGCCTAGAAGAACCTACCAATAAAAGTGACGTGCACATGGATTTCTGGGACATATAGGGTACTACAGGAAATTTCCTCAAAGGATATGAAAAAGATTTTCGTGCCCTTGGAAGAACTGTTGAAGACCAAAGGAAAATTTTATTGGGGTGACACGCAACAGTAGGCATTTGAACCTTGAAGGAACAGGCTTACTACCACACCTATTTTATGTTTTCCTTCATAGGACAAACCTTTTCATGTTCATGTTGATGCCTCTGGCATGGATATTGGTGCAGTGTTGGCACAACTAGGAGAAGGAATTTTGGATCATCCCATTTTCTTTGCAAGAAGGAATTTGACACCCGCAGAGCACAATTATACAACCATTGAGTGTGAGGCTTTGTTTATGATCTAATCACTTCACAAGTTCAGATAGTACTTATTGGTGACTCCATGTTTATTTTCTATACAGGTCATATGGCACTCAAGTACCTTATTAAAAAATCCTGTTTTGCAAGGGTGACATTTGTAGATGGATCCTTCTATTTCAATGGAGTTTGATTTCATAATTGTTGTGAAACTAGGAAAGAGAAATTCAGGGCCTGACCATTTATCAAGGATTAATTCTGGTGAGGATGCATAGAGCATTGAAGATACTATGTCGGATGCATAGTTATTTAGATTAAACTGTGCACCAACATATTTGGAGGATATTACAGTAGTTTTTTTCATAGCACACTTAGAAATGGCGCTAGAAGGAATGAATACATTGGAGAAAGAAGCATCTTTCAATACGAGCGAAATATCCTTATCAGTTGATTAGAGGTGACTTGTAAAAAATGGGTAGAGATGAGGTTTTGTGTCAGTGTGTTCTCGAGCATGAGCGCAAAACCATTATGGAAGATGTTCATGGCAGAATAGTAGGTGGACACTATGTAGGTGATGTAACTATACACAAAATCCTTATGGCTAGAATTTGGTGGGAGACCTTTGTAGAAGGATACCAAGGAGTATGTAAAAGCATGTGATCATTGGTTAGTGCCTTGGGAATCCTAGACATAGAGATGAGATGTCATTTGTGACCTATTACAAGCATGGAGCCTTTTGAAAACTAGGCTATTGACTTTTTAGGTCCTATTTCACCACCCACATGTAGGACTGACACTTGCTACATTATTACTTTTACAAACTATCTTACCAGGTGGGCAGAGGCCGCACCTACAAAGGAGTGTATTGTAACTACAACAACAAGGTTCTTATAGGAGAATATTATTAGCAGGTATGGATGCCCATTAAGCTTGACAAGTGATAGAGGAACTCATTTCCTCGAATGAGACGATCGAAGAATTCTACTAGAAAAAGTTTATAGTGGCTCACCATAAGACTACTCTTTATCACCCACAAGCTCATTGCACTACAGAATGATTTAAACAAGATCTTGGGATAGACTTTGACACAAATTTGTGATGTTGGAATACAATATTGGGATGATAAAGTGTCAGATGTAATTTTGTCATACAGGATCACTTATAAAAGGTTGAGCAATGCCATGCCTTTTCAGTTGGTGTTTGGAGTGGAAGTAGTACTACCAGCTGAATTCATGATACCATCCTTGCCTAGTATGTACGTATGCAGGATGAACTTGATGTTGAACAAATTGTACAAGAGCACATTGAATAAACTAATGCAATTAGATGAGATGCATGCCATTATTCCATGTTGGATCCATAATATCGAGAAATACGATACAAAAGGCGTGGTATGATAGGCACATTAAGAATAAAACATTTAAAGTTAGAAATATGATCCTTCTCTATGACTCCAAGGATTACATGCCACCCAGGATTTTTTGAAAGGTACATCTACTTGGAACCATTTTGTAGTAACTAAGACACTCTAATCAGGCGCATGTTAGTTAGAGGAATTAGATGGCACCATGTTGCCCAGATTACTTCAATGGGAGTAGGATTGAATCCTTACTATAAATAAGGCTTCTTAGTGTTTGTAATAAGACAATATTATCCATTTGTATTAGGTTTCCCTTTCGTGTGTTTCTTTCTAGTTTCTACTGTGCTTTGTTCTTGTTATTTCCTTATTTTTTTTGTAATAAACATGCTTGTGTGAAAGTAGGTTTGATTGACTATCTATTGAGTTCATGTGCATGTAGAGGACCGTACACATACTTTTAGTGTGGGGTAAACCAGGTGTAAGTGACGTGAAAAAGAAATCCTTTAGTGCTGAAAAATTTTTATACAGGTTGGTGTGCATTAGGAAGGATGACATAGGTACAAGAGTGTGATGTAAGGATGCTATTTGAAAAAAAAGGTGCTACAGGTGCTAAGGATGAAGGTTCTCTTAATAAAATTCCTTATGATTGAAGACCACACATGAGAAGAACGATCACACAGTCATATTGTGAGGTAGGCGGTGGCATGGTGAATTACCTGGAATATGAGGCACAGAGGATTATGTACTATCAATGGCGTAGAGGGGTGCATGCGTAAAGAGGTATATGTCATGTGAAAAGTAGTGGGGCACCCAAGAATGTTACGATTGAGAGCGTGGTAGAAAGTAAGTGGTACAAAGTAATGGAAAAATTGAAAAAGCATAACTAAAATTGAGTATGGTGGTAGGTGAGGAGAAATTAATGTGGGAAAATTATGAAAAATCTATAAAAGGAGTGCAAGTGAATTCATTTTTACCTTGCATGATAGAGTGTTTGAGAATTGAAGAGTGAATTGAAGTGTGAACTAATTGTGAAGTATTAGTGCAGAAATAGAATCCATCAAGACCTATGGAGAAGTTGGCATCACAATTGAAGTGGAGCTCCTTCATGGGAAGTGTAAGAGAAAGGAGAAGATGTGAAGGGAGGAAAATAGAGGTTTGAGGGTTTAGTTTGTAGAGTTATGGTTTGAGAAGAATAATTCATAGCTAGGGCACATAGAATCAAATAAACAAAGAAAACGAGAAGGTAAAACATTGTAAGAGTAAATATTGGTGGGTAAACTTGACACCTAGGGAAAATTATCAGTTGAGCAAAGTTTTTTGTTTAGTAATGGCACCAAGGAAAGTTTTAGATAAGGGTAAGAAGCCTGTGACAAAGGAAGCACTAGAAGAATGGTTTGTAGAGATGCAGTACCTTGATGAGGTTATTAAAGGAAAACCATGGAAGTCACAACTGACAAAATGTAAAGTCAACAAGTTTAATCATCGCTTAGGGAAGACTCAGGAAGACATTGAAACAAATAGTGTTTTTAAGACTAATCAGAGGACAATAGATGGGCAAAGGGTATATGATGATTATGTGAATAGGCTCCTAGAAAGTGTTGGAGTCATTCAACTCTATGAGCTTCCTTTATTTGGAAAAATAGAACTATTGTACCAATGGTTGGTATCGTGGGTCCACGATGACTACTTTTACTTTGTGGGCAGAAAAATGTGAGTCACAAAGTAATTAATAAGCAAGGTGAATAGATTACGCATCTATGGGAGAGAGATAGATCCAAACTTAGATGATGAAGTAGGGGTAGAAACCATGAAAGTCGTCATGAAGTACCATAAAGGAGGCCAAGAAATGGATGTATAAGGTATTTATGATCTTGTGAAAAGAGTGGTTACACACTTAGTGAGCTATAAGATGGGCACATCAAAAAGGTGGAAGGAAGTGAACAAGTGGTGATTGTATATTGCACACCAGATAACGAATAAGACCTATTATAACATAGTGTGATACATTTCTGAAGGCATTATTGAAGAATTTCACGTGCAAGATGATAAAGGTGAGAATATTACATGGGGCGTAATATTATTTTTATTATTATTTTTTGAGATTAGGATACCATACAGGCCTAAGGACAAGATGTGAGTGTACCCTTTGGATCACAAGTCACCTGCCTAGAGGTTCACCAAAATTACTTGTGAAGGTAGTATTTTGGGTGCCTATAAGTAACACATGGAGAAATGGTACAAGAAGATGCATAACACATTTGAAGGAGAATTACACATACCCACATAATTTAGAAGGCCAAGCTATGTTTCCAGCATACCAACATTTCAGTCTAGGAAGATATTTTATGAAGGATGGATAGAAAATTCCATGGTGCAAATTGTTATTTACATTTACTACACATACTTCAAAGACTCTGTGAACAATTTGTATAATGTGAGAAAGATGAATTTTGATGCAGATAAGGCAGATACAAATTATCATATTCTACAAAAGACTTATGTCTATCCAAACAAGTTAGCCTATGAGGAAAAAATGGAATTGAATAAAATTGACATCACTCCTGAATCCATGGTAGTTGAGAAGAAAGAATCCGTATGAGTGTATGTCTATCTTAGGCCCAACTTATAAGATGGAAAGTATGTAGGTGGAGAAGATATGTGACTCCCAGACCCTCTCAAAGGAAAGAAAACTATAGGCACCAAAATAACACATGAGGATACCCCTCTGAGGAAGGAAGAGGAAGAAGTAAAGATTGATTTCGAGGCCAAGGGGATGGAGAATGAAGATAGTGGCATGTTAGATTAGACCCATAGGAGGAATATGCAAAGAATACACAAGGAATCAAGTGGTGGTGTAGAGACCTCAGAGCCACTAAGGATGTCACCGAGAACATCACTGTTTAATCTAAGCCTTATAAATAAGACTAGGAGAATGTGCAATATGGTTCATAAGGGTGAAAAAGAGGAGGAAGGGTTGTTAAATGAGGTTACACGCAATACAAAGTTGCCACCTATTATAAATATAGAAGGAGAAGAAGATCCCAAAGTTGAGGAGATCTGTCTTGAGGTAGAAGTACCCATGGAACATGAGGAAAAATGTCCCACTAGGGGGAATTAAGAAAGAGAACAAAGCGAGGGTGATCCATTAGGTGAGAATGGAGGTGCTTCAGGTGAGAAAGAAGGTATGTTCTTAGGCGTGGAAAAAAATATAACTACATGTAGGAGATCTAGTAGCCGTGGGGAAAAAGAGCTATTGTGGATGCCAAACCTTAGGTATGTTAATGAAACCACTAAGATCATTTGCACGAGGTTCCAACATTTACTTGATACTAAAAAATTATATAGGTGGGAGATGTTGAATCCAGAAGGTGCGAATATGCACACTAGAAAAATAATTTCTTGGAGTATGCAGACACAAATGGATGAACCTGAGTTTGACGTGAGTGAGGAAGCATGCATCAATCACAAGATGAAGAATACACCTCACTTGACCCATGTGATAATAAATCTCACAGAGTTCATAGATGAACAAGCTAGCAATCCCTTGATAAAAATGGTGGTAGAGGTGGATAAGAGGAATTCATATAAGGTAACCACCCTTAAGACATTGTTAGAAGATAGGAAGAATAAAGAAGAATAAATCCAATGATTAGAAGAGGAGAAAGAAAGGGTGGTACAATGAACAAAAGCTATCTTGAAAATGGCAGAACATATAGGAGAATAAATTTTGGAGGTGTGCCCAAATATTGAAGATAAGGTCATAGGATCGTATCCCTCTACAATACACTATCTACAAGACTTAGTGCATTTACTATTAAAGGAGAAGACAATTTTTTAGGGGATGAGAGATAAGGATATAAATACAAAGAAGGAACATAATAAAAATATTATAGTGCACAAGATTTTGGAATATGACACCATGTTGTAGACATTGAATGATGAACTGAAGAAGGCATGTTGGGTGCTAAACAAATGCTAGGATCTAGAGAATATCTTTAAGGCATACACAATATAGGAATAAAATGAAGTGCTCATAGCCAAGAAAGATGAGGTGCTTAGGAGATAAGAAAAGATGGTCGTAATTGCATAGAAGCATGATGCCCTTAATACATATAGGGAGAATTAAGAAGTGAGAATCAAGGATTTAGGGTTGCTGGTAGTGTGAAGAATGGATGTCATAGAAGGAATGATTTCATGCTTGGCTAGAGTGATAAGGGAGTTAAAACATAAGGGGGAAGACATGAATCCAAATGAGATGGACGAGGTAGTTCGTATGATCCTAGATATAAGGAAGAAGGGGCTGGTAGAATGGAATGAGCTAGAGAGCATGATTAACAAGGAGTACCCTGAGATTTTGTAGATATTTGAGGAGTATGGCACACTAAGAATTATTCCATTCTTCATTCTTTTTAAACACATTCTTTCATTCCTTGTAATTACATGACGAGTCAACCATATTGTCAAGGATGACAATCTAATTAGTGTGGGGTAATGTTGGACTAGAAAAATAGATAAGTACAAAGAGCATGTAGAGGAATGAGGCCTATAAGTGAGGCATGTAAATGCGCATGAGGAACAGTAGAGTGGCACGTGAGAGGTTTTTTCCCATGAAGACAAAGCCCAGGACTTAGCCAATTTTGTTTACCACAGGCTAAAAATAGAAAAACAAGATAGAGTGTCGGTCAAGCAATGATTCAGATCTAAAGAAAATTAAGGAGACTTGATGGCTAAGGAAAGTCTATTTTTAGGATAAATAACATGCAAAACAAAGATGAAAGGTCATGCATGGATTGAGCTATTAATAGGATTAAAGGAAGTTTTATTTATAGGATAGTCTATTATTAGCTGATGTACAAAAGAAAGCATGTAGGTTATTTTGAGCACGCCTATTATTAAGAGAGTGTTGGTTGTGGAGCCTGATAGTGACATGGGTTATAAGGTGGGCTTCGGGGGCAACGCCCCTAAAAACAACATTTTATATGTATTTATGCATTGTGAAATCTGGACCGTTCCTTATTAGGTCACAGATCTAACAGGTGGTTTTCTATGTTTCCCCAAAATGATAAAAACCCTAATATCTTTAAAGGGTCGTTATGTATGAGGCTCATTGTATTAGTGGCTGCACTGTGAGAGAGATTTTTACTGGACTGAATAAAAGGATTGGTTGTTTCTGGTGGACGTAGCCCATTTTGGGTGAACCACGTTAAATTTGTGTCTCTGTTTTATTACATTCTTTTCTGTTTTACGTTTTCTATATTATTCATTGCATGTTTATTTATCTGTATAACTGGTATAATCCTAACAACTGGTATCAAAGCACGTTTGAGATTTATTTGTTGGCAGTATACTCATAGAGGGATTTTTGTTTGAGTGGGAGAAGCAGCAATGGTAAAGGAGAATAAGTTTAGAGTTGAGAAGTTTGATGGCCAAAATTACCAGCTATGGAAAATGCAGGTGGAAGATTACCTGTATCAAAAGGATCTATACCTACCATTGGGAGGTGAAGAAGTGAAACCCTCAATCATGTCTGATGAGGAGTGGAAGGTTCTAGATAGGAAGGCTCTCGGTGTGATTTGATTGAGTCTGGCATCGTCCATAGCTTCAAATATCTCATAGGCGAAGAGTACGGTAGAGTTGATGAAAACCCTAGCTAATTTATATGAAACACCTAGTGCATCCAATAAAGTTTATTTTATGAAAAGATTGTTTAATCTACAAATGCAAGAAGGTGGATCTATATCTAACCATCTTAATGATTTCCACACTATTGTAAATCAGTTAGATTCAGTTAATATCCCATTTGATGAGGAGGTTAGAGCATTATTATTCCTATGTTCTTTGCCAGAAAGTTGGGACAACTTAGTAATGGCAATTAGTAATACATCATCTACTTCTCTTAAATTTGAAGATGTAGTCAGTGTCATTTTAAATGAGGAAATGGGTGGAAAAAGTACAGGGGAAAAATATTCTTCTAGAAATGCATTGAATATGGATAGTAGAGGGAGGAGAAAGGAGAAATCAAAGAGTAAGGCTCCTGGGAGATCTAAATCGAATATGGGCATATCCAAATATAGGAGTAGAGGCATTACTTGTTGAAATTGTGGAAAGAGAGGACATGCTAAAAATGATTTTTGGTTTAAAAGAAATAAAGAAATTCAACCTGAAGGTATTAAAGAGGAAAATCTGACAGGTAATATTGTTCAGGATGCTCTTATACTTTCTCTTGATACTAGAGTAGAATCTTGGGTAATAGATTTAGGTGCCTCTTTCCATGCAACCCCTGATAAGGGCTATTTTAAAGAGTATGTCCAGGGAAATTTTTGATAGGTTTATTTAGGTAATGATGAGTCGTGTAACATTATCAGGAAGGGAAATATACAACTAAAATTACAGAATGGAAATACATGGATATTAAGAGACGCGAGGCATGTACCTAGCCTTAGGAGAAATATGATCTCTGCAGGATAGTTGGGTGGTGAAGGTTGCACAGTCACATTCACTTCAGATTCTTGGAAGGTTTCCAAGGGTGCCTTGGTAGTGGCACGGGGTAAGAAAGTAGGCACTCTTTATTTGTCTACTTGTATATCTAATTCTTCTACCATATTGTCTACTTCAGATGAGGATTCCAACATGTGGCACAATAGATTGGGACATATGAGTGAGAAGGGCATGAAAATTCTATAGGAAAAAGGTAAGCTTTCAAGTTTGAAGCAATTGGACTTAGAGTTTTGTGAGCATTGCATTTTTGGGAAACAGAAAAGAGTTATATTTCTTAAGGTAGGGAATACCAAGAAAGAGAAAAAGTTGGAGCTAGTTCATACAGATGTGTGGGATCCAGCCCATGCCGCATCTCATGGTGGTTCTCATAAGTACTATGTCACATTCATAGATGATAAGCCACAAGGAAGTGGTATGAAATGTTTGAGATATATTGGTGATTAAGCAGTAAGTTTAATGATGTTCCTTGATACATTTAAGAAAAACAGTTCCTAGGACCTGCAACAAAATGGTGTTGAGAATGAATGTGATTTTAAATTGAAATGTTTGAGATCACAGATAGATGGGGGTGAGTATTGGGTAGTATAGATACTTTGATGTATTATTGTTCCTTGAATGGGATTCTTGTAGAGAGAAAATAGTTCCCATTGACTCCCTTAATTAAAATGAGTGTTAGTGAGAGGATGAATAGAACTTAATAATGGAGTATGCACGGTATAATGAGATTATCATGGTTGGTCAGGGATGCCTCTTAGCAATAGTTTTGGGTAGAGGCCAGTAGATATCATGATGTGTACTTAATCAATATGTTCATGGGCCTTCGAAGTGCACTAGATGGAGGAATTCCTACAAGAATTGTGTTCCTGGGTGATAATCAAATAATTAATCAAGTAATTTCATTTTGAAGAGTATTTGGTTCAGATGCATTTGTACATGTTAATAAAGAAAATGGGAAGAAATTGGATTCAAAATCCAAACGTTGTACATACATAGGCTATGGTTGCAATGGTGATTATGGATTTTGGTTTTGGGATCTAGATGAATCTAAGATAATTAGGATTCGTGATGTTGTTTGGTGTGAAAATAGAATGTTTATGGATTAGGTATAGGATGTAAAAAATCCCAAGGAAGAATTGGTTGAGGATATAGCTCCTAAAAATGAACTCTCGGGTGGAATATATCCACCTACAGGTACCAAGGTTGATAGTTATATAGGTCGAGCATGACATCCAATGTCAACATTGACACCTCTATCATAAATTCAAGAAAATGAGCAACAAGCAAATAATGATCCCGTGACACCCCCATCTTTGGTAAGAAGGTCACAACGTATTAGTAGACCTCCAGAAAGATTTTCCCCTGCTTTGTATTATTTGTTACTAACAGATAGTGGTGATCCAAAGAGATTTGATGAGGCAATGCAGGTGGAATCCACTAAGGAGTGGGAGCATGGCATGAATGAGGAGATAGAATCCCTAGAGAAGAACCAAACATGGGATTTAGTTAAATTTATGGTAGGGAAGAGAGTACAACAAAAAAAAAAGGGTATATCGTGTGAAAGAAGAAGAAGGTGGATGGAAAAGGTACAAAGCAAGGCTTGTAGTGAAGGGGTATGAACAAAAGAAAGGTATCAATTTTGATGAAATTTTCTCCCCTGTTGTAAAGATGTCTTCCATTTGTACTGTATTAAGTTTAGTTGTTGTTGAAGATTTACACTTAGAGAAACTTGATGTCAAGATGAAATTTCTCCATGGTGACTTGGAGGAGGAGATTTATATGCAGCAACCACTTGGGTATGAGGTGAAGGGTAAGGAGAAATTGGTTTACAGGTTGAAGAAGAGCCTATATGGGCTCAAGCAAGCTCCCCGAAATGGTATCTAAAGTTTGATAGTTTTATGCATGAGCATGGTTTTACTAGATGTCAATCAAATAATTGTGTGTACTTTAAATGGTTGGATAGTGGGAGCTACATTATTCTTCTATTATATGTAGATGATATGCTTGTAGCAGGGTCTAATATGTAGGAAATTTCAAAGCTTAAGGAAAAGCTTGCACAAAAATTTGCAATGAAGGATTTGGGTGCAACAAAGAAAATCCTCGGTATGCAAATCAAGAGGGACAAAAAAATAAGAAATTGGTGTTGTCTCAGGAGGACTATGTAGAAAAGGTGTTAGAGAGGTTTCAGATGTAGAATGTGAAACCAGTTAGTACACCATTGGCTGGGCATTTTAGATTAAGTAAAGAGCAATGCCCAACAACACAAGAGGAAAAATATTATATGGCACGTGTTCCTTATTCTTCAGCAGTTGGGAGCCTCATGTATGTCATAGTTTGTACTAGGCTAGACATTGCCCAAGAAGTGGGAGTTGTTAGTAGGTATATGGAAAATCTAGGTAAATCACATTGGAAGGCAGTCCAGTGGATTCTCAGGTACTTGAGAGGGACTAGTAGTAGGCACTTGTGCTTTGGAGGGTTAGATTATACTTTACATGGATTTGTGGATTCAGATATGGCAAGAGATGTGGATAGCAGGAGGAGCACTACTAGATACATGTTTACAGTTGGTGGTGCGGCAGTGAGTTAGATCTCAAAGTTGCAGAAGGTAGTTTCCCTATCTACTACAGAGGAAAAATATGTTGCAGCGAATGAGGCAAGTAAGGAAATGTTATGGATGAGCAGGTTCATGGAGGAGTTGGGTAAGGAACAAGGGGATTGTAAGTTACATAGTGATAGTTAAAGTGAAATTCACTTGACAAAGAACTTGGCCTTCCATTCCAGAACCAAACATATTCAACTAAGATATCACTTCATACGACAGGTGTTGGAGGATGGGCAGCTTGAGTTGGTGAAGATTCATACAGATGATAATCTTGCTGATATGTTTACTAAGCCAATGAAAAAGGAGAAGTTGGATTTGCATTCAACTTCTGTGGGTCTTCAAGATTGATCTTGAAGTGGAAGAAACAAACCAAGAAGAAAATTCCAAGCAAGAAATGTAGTGGTGGAGTTATAACAATCAGTCTCCAAGTGGGAGATTATTAGTTGTGAATCTTGATAGTGACGGGGGTTCACCCCCCTTGCAGGGGGATGCCCCCCCCTGGTAGGGGTTTGGGGGAAAGCCACATTTTATATGTATTTATGCATTGTGAAATATGGACCGTTCCTTATTAGGTCACAGATCTAACAGGTGGTTTTCTATGTTTCCCAAAAATGATAAAAACCCTAATATCTTTAAAGGTTCATTATGTATGAGGCTCATTGTATTAGTGGATGCACTATGAGAGATATTCTTTCTAGACTGAATAAAAGGATTGGCTATTTCTGGTGGATGTAGCCCATTTTGCGTGAACTATGTTAAATCTGTGTCTCTGTTTTATTGCATTCTTTTCTATTTTATGATTTCTACATTATTCATTGCATGCTTGTTTATCTGTACAACTGGTATAATCCCAACAGAGAGTGTATGGGTGGTGAAGGGCCAGTCCCCACCCCTATATATATCTATTATATGTCATTGTTTTGGTACCACATCCTATTGTTCAGATTTGAGTGCTGAGAGTATTTTTATGTGAGGTTATGGATTAGGGCTTGATGCCTACACATGTTCTAGCACCTTAGTATCTGTGGGTATTCAACTTTTGTTGTGTAAGGCTTTGTTAGAATGGATTATGGAGGATGATGTGTCTGAATATGATGATTACATGGTGTAATTGATCTTAATTGTTATTTGATCTATATATTTCCGTATTACACATGTTTCCAATATAAGCTCATGATATGATACATTGTTCTATACTTGAATGGTTGATTTGATGGTTATTATGGACATATACGTTAACATATTGACAAAAAATCACAAAGGAGGGACCTGGTAGCTTCACGTGCTTTAGGAAAGCATTTAGATCTATTTGAATGAGGTGCCAGTACACAACAATTATGTGGATAAATAAGAGGCTACATATGGTGTGTTAGAACCAAGCCCTCCCCCTCCCCTTATATAATTTAAAGCACACCTTCAATGTAACAAGGGTTTGAGTAATGTTTTCTAGTATGTTGGTGTAATATATTAAAGAAATCATCTCTAATCATTTTGGATGTTGTGGAGGGAACAAATATTTCTACTTCAACATTTGGTAAAAAATAACTGTAAATATTTTCAATAATGTAAATTCAAAAAATATTATTGTCTTGTCAATATTATTGTTGGCAGAAATCTCTTCACTTCTGCATCAGGTTTGTTGGTGCCATTTTTTATCCTACAAGATTTTGCCCTAATGTTCCTTCATTATGTGTGCTCTAAAGCATTTTTTTCTCAAAACTGGTGGCCTGCAACTTTTCCCTCGAGATTTGAATGCCTTGAAAAGATCATAAACTTGTTGTTTTGTCCCAATTTGGATGAAATCAACATGTGTGCCTTGTTTTGTGCCCTATTTTTTCAAAATCCACGGGCCTCTACCATTTTTCCTTTTTTGCTCGATCGTGGAAGTTCAAAATTGATCGATTCATACTTATTTTCCCTCACAAATCCATTTCCATGATAAAAAATGCTTTAAAACATGTTTCAGTTGGTTCAATTTCATGAAATTTGTTGTCCTTAGCAAAAAAATCAAATTCTAGGGCATCCCTGGCATTTTCTATGTTTTTTGACAGTCAGATGAGTGAAATTTTCCCATCAAATTCATCTTTAACATTCTAGGGCATCATTGGCAAATTTTGTGTCTTTTGACGGTCATACGGGCATCCTTTTCCCGTCAAATTTTAGCTCAAACATTTTCTCATGCGTGGCCATTTGTGGTTAGACAATATTTGGTGGGTCTACTCGAAAAACTTAACATTTTTTATGTTTTGGAAAAAAGTGCATGTTGCCCCCACAGCTCCGCAGGTCCCAGATGAGGTACATGTGTCGCAAGTAGAGTGAAGGTAGATGGGCGGGTCTTTTTGTGCCTTAAGGCATTTTAGAAAAAAGAGCTAAAGTACAAAGAAAATACCTAGGGCATGCAATGAATCAGAATGGAACATGTAACAGCTTCAAAGCACAGGCCTGCAACGAAATAGAATGGGACACATGGTGGCTTCAAAGTGCAGGCCCTCAGTGAATCAGAGGTGGAAACATGTCATGTTTTCATCAAAAGTAGGATGGAAGGTTAGAGGTGGACATGTGTCATGTTTTCATCAAAAGCAGGATAGAATGTTAGAGGTGGACACGTGTCGTGTTTTCATCAAAAGAGGGGAGTGCGGGCCACCAGAGGTAAAAGGGAAATATTGCCTTTTTGGCAAGGTGAGTTAAAATGGTAATTTGAAATGTGGCTCGGCAATGAATCAGAAGGAGACATGTGTCAAAAGAAATGCAAGAGGGGAGTGCGGGCCGCCGGTGAGTTTTGAAACTTTTGAAATTATTGAGGAGTTGAGTAAAGTTTAAAAGGAGGAACGTAAGCCCATAGTGAGTCAGTAATCGCCACGTGTTAAGGACAGAAGTAGAGGGGCGAAGTAACGGAGGAAATTATACAAAAATTTCCTTTTTTCCAAAAAAATGGAAATGCGAAGAATCGAGCCATGATTCCAATGGGGCCCACCTTAGGAAAAGTGTTAAACTCGAAGGGGCGGAGAAAAATGTCAAATTTTTACTTTTTTCCAAAAGTGTTAAAATATCAAAAAAGTGATCCCAAACCCATTTCCAATCGCATTGTGACATGTGGAGGGCTCAGATTGAAGGGAGAAAGGAAAATCAATGGTAACTGTGCATTTTTCAATTTGGCCGCCATTTTTGCTCCAAGAAGTGTGGAAATGCATTTTTTGCATCGATTTTGATCAAATTTTTGGTGAATTCATGTCATTTTTGCCTTCAAGGATCAATGGAATTAATTTGAAAATTCAATTTGTAGATCTGAGGTACTTTTGAAATGAAATTTTGTTTGGGCTCGAGTAAAAATGTGAAATATCAGATCCAAAAGTTACAGAGGAAAAATTTGGAGGGATAGGGATGAAATAATGAAAGGAAGGGGGTCTGCATGCTTTGAGGAGGAAAAACATGCTCCCAGTTGAAACTATGATGCAAATTTTGCAATGATTCACCTTTTTGAGGCACCTGATAACTTTTTAAACGTTTTTATGTTAGATGTCCCTTTCTGCAAGTCATGAGTGAATTTGTAACAAACTAAGATGCCATAGGATATTATTTTCTTGGGAAAAAAGGATCAAATGTAATAGAGAGATATATAATGCATGTTTTTTGACATGTAAAGGGTCAGGAAATTGAAAATCACGAGAAAATTTTGAGAGAAGCTCATCTTTTGAGAAACCCTCCAAAAAACCTGGTTAATGTCTTCTGTGTTAGATCTTCATTCATGTTGAGTTGGTTACAAGTGTATAGCCATCACACAGCTCTGAGATTGTTCCTAAAACTCTCCCTTACTGATGAATCTAACAAGATTTTGAATTAATCTATGTTATTTTGGGCAATATGATGTCTATTTATCATGTTTAAATGTCTGTAAAGAGTTTTCCTTGTTCTTGTTGCAATCTTGCATTTAAATCTTTAGGAATCACATAGATCTCATCCTTATTGATAGTTTAGTGGCATTTGAAATTTTATTTATCAGAAGATCTTTCATCTGGCATTGAAAATAAGTAGTTTAAAATCACTTCACCTTCATTTTGTTGACAGAGATTGCTTGTAAGCCTTTGGGGGTACCTTAGGTGTGATTTGATCAGAGATTTTGATGTTTAATTGAGTCCTTTAACTCAAGATTTTGTGTTGAGGTCTCAAAGATTGTGTGAAGAGTGCAAACCTGGGCCTCCATTTGTGTATCTCTTCTAGTTGAAAGAACATCCTGACTGTTTTGAAGCACTTTATCTGATAGTTGTTCAAATGTTGTAGAGGTTGTCAAAGATCTGGCATAGTCAAGTTTGTCTTGTCAATATCCCACCAAAAATCATTCTAAACAACTAATCCTACCCCATACTACCCCTGTTTTGACCTGTATACCCACAGAAGATCAAAATCCATTTGCTAAAGTATGTAGAACATATCAGGATTTCAAAATGTCTTCAGTAACCCTTGCCTTGCATTGAAAGTATCTCCATAATCTGGAAGTGACAACTTGTGAAAGTCAGATTTGGAGTGTTGATCATATTTTCCCAAGGCCCCTTCATACTATTTACACAAATTGAGGGATATCTTCATCTCCTTCACCATTTGAGGGTTAACAATAGGTCCTCTTACCTTGGTTGAAAGGCACAACCTAAAATAGTTAGGACAAGATCAAGTCCTATTTGAGTGCTATCCATCTCTCCACAAATCTAAGTGCCAGTTAGATCACATCCCTGGCTACAAAATTACATACATCATGATCTATCTATCTTCAAGATTCATGCCATATCTCTGATGCTGCTCAGACTAAAAAGGAGAACAAATTTGGGTACCAACACCAGTGGTGCCGTTGCTGGGGAGTTGTTGAAAATATTTGAGATATTTGGATACATGTCAAACCCTGGTAATGTTTCTTACAAATGTTGCATGCAAGTACATTGTTGAAGCATCATTTTATAATCAGATTTGTAAGGATTAAGTGAAGATATAAGTTCTGCCTCCAATTTTATCAGTTTTCAGTAGTAGTTACACTTCATTTACATTTGTGGTTGATAGATTCAAGAAAAGGAAGGTCTGATCTATAAATTTTGGCAAGATTTTCAGTGCTAATAAGTATTTGACAGAGTATTTTAGTGCATTTGCACAACTAGGGTGAAAGTCCTTAGTGGCGACTCCATGCTGATTTGATCTTGATGAATACCAGTGTCTTAGCTTTCTGTCATTTATTTTTGTGTTGATAATCTCTACAAACTTGGAAGGAAGAAGATCTCTCTTCAGGAGGGACCTAAGTAGAAAGTTATTTCAAGAATTGGGAAAGAAAATTTTAGAAGAAAGAAAGGTTTGGAAGGTTGTTGAAGGTTAGACATCAGGCAAAGGAATATCCATTGGTGAGAGAGATCAGCCTTTAGTAGAGGATTATCACTCTTCTTCTAGTGATTCTGATTCAAGTAATATCCTCTCATAAAATTGTTTACTTCAACTAGTGAAGGTCCTTCTGCTGTACCTAGTGAGTTCCTTCTTCAATTTGCACCTGTGTGTTTCAATTCTAGTAAAACTTTCCAAGAAAATCAGCACCTAGAGAATACCAATCTTGTGAACCACATTCTTGAGCCCCAAAGACCTCGCACTCCTCATCAACTTATGTCACCCCCAAGATCACCTCCACCAAATAATATGGCTCAACCTCCCCCTAGACCTCTTTTGTTGTTAACACCTTTGGTCCTATAGACTTTAGAGGAATGGCTGGTTACCCAAATTTTGTCCCACAAGATGTGAGGAATAGGTTGCCAAAGTTCCAAGGTAACAATGCTATAACACGTGATCACCATCTCAAACTTTTTGTTAACATGATGGAGGATTTTGAAATTGAGCATAAAGATGTGTATATTGAGTTGTTCATTCATACATTAGAAGAAGATGCAAGGGATTGGTACAAGGCTCTGCCTGATAATTATATTGATTCTTGAACTGAGATGAACAATGTATTTAGATTAAAATATGGTGACAAAACTGATTCTAGGTTTCTATTGTCTAAATTTGAAAATATCAAGAAAAATTCCAATGAATCAGTTCATGAATTCAACACAAGGTTTAATAAAAATTTGAGAAGGCTACTTGTTAATCTGAGGCCATGTGATCAGTCATGATTGATCAAATATGTAGATACATTTGATAAGAAGGCATCCTATTACCTAAGAGACAAGAACCCTACCAATTTAAGGTAGGCCTTTACCATGGCACTACAGATTGAAAATAACATTAAGGCCATTGGGAAACCTCTCAAGAGAGATGGTGTAAAGTTGATAAACCATGAAAATCCTCAAGCAAGCAAGAGTGTAGACTTGGAGGAAGTGGTGAAAAATTTGGCAGGGGTTGTCAAAGAAATTTCCTACAAGTTGGCAAGAGCTGAGAAGGGAATTGGGAAGACTTCACAAGGTCAGCAAAAAACACAAAACCATGACAAATTTTCCAATCATCCTAGGGGTGATCAGAGATCTGATGATAGAGGGAAATGACCCATGGGGTCTGCAAATAGACATCCTCAAGCACGTGAAGGAAGAGTGTTACCTGATCCCCTAACTGCTAGGGTTGTTGTTGTTGAGGAAGTTGTTGATATTGATTGGTGTGATAGGTGTTTTCTGCCCCATCCTCCATGTGAAGTGGACCAGCAAGATGGTGAAGCTAATAATGATGATGGTACTGATGATGATATTTGCATGGTGGGCTTTCTTCAAGCTCACAAGAAGGAGCAACATCAACTGAGGTAATAAGTGCAAGGACAACTGTAACCTTTTGGGATTACATCAAACGGGTACAAGTCTTTCTTCCCCCTCATACTCCTGAAGTTGATGTAGTTCAAGATTTTGAGATTCCTAATAATGACTTTGAATACTTAAGAGCTTTGATGATTAAGAAATATGATGGTGGTATCCAGGAAGATAGACATTGTTAATCTGTAGACCGTTTTTTGGTATTTTAACCGTAAATTACAATTTAATAAAAAACAAACCCATCAAGGGATTGGGCCTCAAGTAAACCTTTAAAAAACCCTGTATTAGCAAGTATTCCCATATTATTCCTAGAAGAAAGAACGTAAAAAGCTCATAATAGTCCCAAATATAAATATAAGTCCTCCTATTACTATATATATATGAAATCCAATTAGATTTTATTCATTTTACAAATATTATATAGAATCATATTGATAATATTTTAAATAATTCCCAATTTAAATTTAGAAACTAAAATAAGTTTATGTGAATAATGAATTTATTAAACTCAGAGTTCACATGTCGTCTTTTGCTTTTTTCTAAAACATATAAGTTTCTAATTTCAACGATATTGTGACTATATTTATTTTCATTTTGTCATTACCAATTGCAATCTACAAGTTTCAATTTAACTTTTATGCAAGTTTCAATTCAAATTTTTATTGTTGTAGGAAAATTTAAGGAATCTTGTTACAGACATCCAAGAAGAAGCTTGAGATATAGACATCAATACAGGTACATGATTATTATTTTGAATAACATAAATTTAAAATTAAGATTTCAATTAAGATTTTTTGACAATTTAAAATTTTACTAAAAACATAAATTGAAAGGTAACTATATCATGAAACCATCATGAATTTCCTTTTGACAGAGTAGGGGTGACCGTCAAATTCCAGGTCTGGTGGTATCCCTTCAGAGAAAGATAGAAAATTATTAATGAATGTTGTTGTAGCTCAAGAGAAAGAGTATAACACTAGGAGCAAGGTTATTAAGGGAGTTGGGCCTCAAGCCAAACCTAAAACACCCTTTCTTACAAGCATTCCAAAAAAATATCCTAGTAGAGAAACACCTGCCAAAAGCTCTGTTGTCCCAAGAAGAATTACAGTCCTCCTCATGCCCAAGCTACCAAGCATCCCATACCATCTGATGAATCTACTTGTCTCCCTTCCAATTCTGCCTTTCCAAAGAATGTCCCCTATGACATAGCCCATCTATTGAGCCAAATCAAAGTGAGTTGCTTGGGATTCATGAGCACAAGAAGAGAGCATTTGAGTACCTAGGTTTGAAAGAGGAGAAGAGTATGCCAAGCCAAAATGTAAAAATTTTTGAAACTCCTCAAATCATTGTAGACCTTGAAACACCACCAGCAGTAGAGGATCTTGGAGAAACACCTGAGGTATACTTGGGGACATCCTTGGTTGATTCCCAATTGAATGTTGATCCATTCTTTACAACTTTGATCATAAAGGATAGACTACTTCACAATTGTATGTTTGATTCTGGTGCATCATGTAATGCCATACCTCTAGAATTCATGAATGAGTTGGATATCAAAGTGATAGTAGCCTATGGAAAGTTTACTTTCATGGACTCAAGAGAAGTGTAAGATAGTTGGTTGTGTGAAGGGTTTGGTGGTGTAACTTGCATCTTATCCTGGGAGGATTTTAAAATTGGATGTTGTGATAGTTGATTGCCCTGCCAAATGGGTTATGTTATTTTCAAGAAAGTGTAATGCAAGTGTTGGAGGGAGTGTCTAGATGGATATGTCTTTTTCCACTATTCCCATTGAGGGCAGCTTTGTCAAGATCTATTAAGAAAAGAATATGTTACACCTAATTGAGGATCCAAACAATGCTTCCTATGAAGTATTAGTTTATTGATGTTGATGTTGATAATTTTATTGGGTTTGCTGATTGTAAGGAGCACAAGATGGACTAGTTAAAGTTCCTTGAATGGGTAGATTCTCCTTGGACCTTGCTATTTGATGGAGCTTGCTCCAAATTTGGAAATGGTGCTGGTATAATTCTGATTTCTCCTAGCTTGGAAGAGTTTTTTTTTCCTTCAAGCTTAATTTTGAATGTACTAACAACATTGCTGAGTATGAAGCCTTGTTGTTGGGTCTGAGAATTACATGGAAGTATGGTGTCAAGGACATCATTTCAAAAGGATATTCATAGCTAGTTGTTAAAAAAATGAGAAAATTGTATGCTACAAAGAATCAGTGGATGAAACAATACAAACATGCAGTTTGGGATCTAATTGAGATGTTTGATTCCTTCAATATTGTGCATCATGATAGAAGTTTCAATGTTGCTTCTGACAAGTTGGCAGTGTTGGGGTCAAGATTTAGAGATTGCACTGTTTCACCTTATTGTGAGTACAATGTTGAAGTGTTAACCAGGCCAGTTGTCCATGACAACATCAAGCATTGGCAAGTGTTTAATGATGATGCTCAAGTGACAAAGGTTCTTACAAAATCAAGGTGAGTTTACAGATCAGAATATTGATTGGGAACCAATGGTGTGTGTGACTGAAGGAAGAGAGATATTTTGTTTGGAAAGGATATTATCCAATTGAAAACTAACACCATTCCTAGAGGTCTTGTTGTAATTGAGTCAAATTTTAGCAATGTTGATTGCATCATCAATAGAAACATGTCTACCTCAAGGGATGTGGAAGAGCATAACTTGGGAACTAATGATAAACAAAGAAAGGTTTGGTTGGGAAGTAATCTAAACAAAGAATAAAAACATTCCTATGTTTAACTATTGAAGAAATATTAGGACTATCTTGCTTGGTCTTATTTAGAGCTGAAAACATACAGAGAAGACTTGTTTCAACATTATATTCTTCTTGAAACAAATGCCAACCCATTTAGACAAAAGCAGAGGCCAATTAATCCACTCCTCTCCATGAAAATGCAAGATGAATTGAAGAAACTGAAGGAGGGAGGGATCATTCAGCTCACAAGGTATTCATCTTGGGTTGCAAACCTTGTGCCAGTCAGAAAGAAAAATGGAGATATCAGGACTTTGTGTAGACTTCAGAAATCTGAATAGAGCTTCATTGAAGGACAATTATCCTTTTCCAAACATGGAAAACATGCTGCAGTTAGTGACTAGATCTAAATTATTGTCCACCTTGGATGGTTTCTCTGGATACAATCAAGTTGTTGTCAAGGAGTCAGAAAGATTTAAAACTACCTTTACCATTCCTTGGGGAACATATGTTTATGTAAGAATGCCTTTTGGTCTTATGAATGCTGGAGATACCTTCCAAAGAGCAATGGATGTTGCTTTTTCTGGTTACATAAATGACTTCATTGTAGTTTATCAGGATGATGTGACTGTGTTTTCAAGGAGCAGAAAAGATCACTTGCAGCACCTAGAAAGAATGTTGATTAGATGTAGAGAATTTGGCATATCTCTCAATCCAAAGAAGTGTCATTTTGGGGTGAAAAAGGCCAAGCTGCTTGGTCATATTGTTTCAAAGGCTGGTGTCATGATTGACCCTGAGAGGGTAGAAGGAATCAACAAGGTTCCAATTCCAAGAACAAAGAAGGGCATCCAATCCTTCTTTGGGCAGATCAATTTCATTAGAAGGTTTGTGTCTAATTTTTCTGAATTGACTCTTCCTATTACATGCATGTTAAAGAAATACCAAGTTATCAAGTGGGAGGAGGATGCTATTCAGGCTTTTGAAGGAATCAAAGAGGCATTGAAACATGCACCTATCTTGATAGCTCCCAATTATAAGAAGCCTTTCCAAATCTTCTCCTTTGCTTTTGAAAATAACATTGCATCTATTTTTCTGCAAAAGGATGAAGATGGGGCTGAGAGGCCTATTGCCTTATTTAGCAAGGCTTTACAAGCTGTTGAGTTAAAGTACACAATCATGGAAAAACAAGCATTTGCCTTGGTGAAAGCAACAAAGGTTTTTCAGGCCTTATATCTTAAGTTCAAAAGTTGTTGCTTATGTTCCCCACACCATGGTAAAAGACATCTTATCAGAGATGGAGATCTCAAGAAAAATATGTAGATGGGTGAACAAACTGCAAGAGTATGACATGGACATCCAAACCACAAAGTTTGGTAAGAGGTTTGGGCTTGGCTAAGCTCATGGATGAGAGAAACTTGCCGACTAATGGAAGTGAATGAAGTAGAGGAAGAAAGGGCAGATGTTCTTGAGAAATTGGTAAGTTCTGAGTGGTACAAGGATGTAATATTTTATCTCAGACACCTATGCTGCCCTGATCATTTAAATAAAAATTAGAAAATATCCCTCAAGCTAGCTTCTCAAAAATACATCATCACTGAATTTGTCCTGGCTTGGAAGAACCTTGAAGGTGTCCTCTTGAAATGTATAACTGAAGATGAAGCTCCCAAAGTAGTTGCTTATTTCCATGGGGGTGTTTATGGAGGACACTTTTTTGGAAGGGTTATAACACACAAATTTTTGAGATCTAGTTATTAGTGGCCTACTCTCTTCAAAGATGCAACCCTACTAGTTAGAAAATGTGAAAGATGTCAGTGTTTCTCTGGAAGAATGAAAGCTTTAGGTTCCCTTCCTTTGCAGCCTGTATTAATTGAATCTCCTTTCAAACAATGGGGAATGGACTTCATTGGTGAAATTTCAGACCCTTCTAGTGTTGGACATAAGTGGATTCTTGTAGCCACAGATTACTTCACCAAGTGGGTAGAAGCAATCCCCACCAAGAAAGAAACACACCAAGTTGTTATGGACTTCTTGTTGAATCACATCATATGCAGATTTGGTGTGCCAATAAAGATTGTTTCTGATAATGCCATGTGTTTAAGAGCTAAACCCTTGATGGCAATGTGCAAGGAGTATGGAACCAATCTGACTTATGCTTCAAACTATAACCCTCAAGGAAATAGACAAGCTGAGTCCAACAATAAGAACATATTGAAGATCATTAGGAGAACCTTGGGGTTGAACAAGAGAAAATGTGTTGAACAATTGAAATTTGTAGTTTGGGCTGATAGAATCACTACCAAAAGAGCTACTAATAAGAGCCCATTTGAGTTGGTGTATAGAACTCAAGTTCTTCTACCATTACATCTGCAATTATCTTCAATTTAGTTTTTTCAACTTGAATATCAAGAGGTCACTCCATATGAAGAAAGGATTAATCACATTGTTGAGTTGGATGAAGAAAGAAGAGCATCCCACTAAAGGCATGTCATATTTAGAGAGAAGTTGAAGAGGTTGTTTGACAATAAGGTTACTCCTAGGGCCTTCAATGTTGGAGATCTGGTTTTGTTGTGGGTATTAGCCATGAAGATAAGGGAAAACATGGTAAATTTGATGCATTGTGGATGGGCCCTTACTCCATTGATATCATAATTAGTGAAAATACCTTTATGGGGAATTAGATGGGGAATTTCTTGAACCACCTGTTAATGGCAGGCATCTGAAGAATTTCTTGGATTAATCCCCAAATTTGAGGTATGCACCACTTGTATAGTGTATAGTATTTGTTTTTTGGCTCTGTTTTTGTTGTTTTGTGGGTTTGTGGTTTACCTATGGTGTGTGGCAGGCATTTTTTGCCGTTTCTCAGTCTAGTTTTTTGACGGCTTTGTATTTTTTAATTCATTACCTAATGGTTGTATTTTGGCACTTGGTCTACTTCTTTTTTTCTTATGACACTCACTGGGAGTTCCCATCCCTGAGCAAGGAGCTGATGTTGGTGCCATTTTTGAGCCTGCAAGTTTTTGCCCTAATTTTCCTTCATCTTGCATGCTCTAAAGCATCTTCTCTGGCCTACAAATTTTCCCTCCAAATTAAATTCCTTGAAAAGCTCATAAATTTGTTGTTTTGTCCTAATTTGAATGAAATCAGCATGTGTGCCCTGTTTTATGCCCTATTTTTTCAAAATCCGTGAGCCTCTGCTATTTTTCTTTTTTGCCTGATCATGGAAGTTTAAAATTGATCGATTCATACTTATTTTCCCTCAAAAATCAAATTCCATGATCAAAAAATTATTTAAAACATATTTCAGTTGGTTCAATTTTGAGAAAATTGTTGTCCTTAGTGAAAAAATCAAATTCTAGGGCATCACTGGCATTTTCTGTGTTTTTTTACGGTCATATGGGCATCATTTGCCCGTCAAATTCATCTTCAGAATTCTAGGGCATCACTGGCAAATTTTGCATCTTTTGAAGATCATACGGGCATCCTTTTGTCATCAAATTTTAGCTCAAACATTTTCTCATACATGGTCGTTTGTGGTTGGAGAAGATTTGGCTGGTCTGCTCGAAAAACTTAACATTTTTTGTGTTTTGGGAAAAAGTGCAAGTTGCCCCCACAGCTTCGTAGGCCCCAGAGGAGGTACACGTGTCACAAGCAGAGTGAAGGCAGATGGGTGGGTCTTTTTGTGCCTTAAGGCATTTTGGAAAAAAGAGTTAAAGTACAAAGAAAATGCCTAGGGTCTTGCAACGAATCAGAATGGAACACGTGGTGGCTTCAGAGTGCAGGCCCACAATGAAATAGAATGGGACACATGGCAGCTTCAGAGTGCAGGCCCTCAACAAATTAGAGGTGGACACGTGTCATGTTTTCATTAAAAGCAGGATGGAAGGTCAGAGGTGGACACATGTCATGTTTTCATCAAAAGAGGGGAGTGCGGGCCGCTTGAGGAAAAAGGGAAATATTGCCTTTTTGGAAAAGTGAGTTAAAATGGTAATTTCAAATATGGATCCGTAATGAATCAAAGGGAGACACGTGTCAAAAGCAATGCAAGAGGGGAGTGCAGGCTGCTAGTGAGTTTTGAAACTTTTGAAATTTTTGAGGAGTTGAGCAAAGTTTAAAAGGAGGAATGCAAGCCTACAACGAGTCAGCGATCACCACGTGTTAAGGACAGAAGCAGAGGGGTGGAGGAAATTGTAAAAAATTTTCCTTTTTTCAAAAAAGGTGGAAATGTGAAGAATCGAGCCACGATTCCAATGGGGCCCACCTTGGGATACATGTCAAGCTCGGAGGGGCGGAGAAAAATATAAATTTTTTACATTTTTTCAAAAGTGTTAAAATATCAAAAAAGTGATCCCAAACCCATTTCCAATTGCATTGTGACACGTGGAGGGCTCAGATTGAAGGGAGAAAGGAAAATCAACGGTAACTGTGTAATTTTCAATTTGGCCACAATTTTTGCTCCAGGAAGTGTGGAAATGTGTTTTTTGCATCGATTTTGATCAAATTTTGGGTGAATTCATGTTGTTTTTTCCTTCGAGGATCAATGGAATTGATTTGAAAATTCAATTTGCAGATCTAAGGTACTTTTGAAATGAAATTTTGTTCAAGTTTGAGCAAAAACATGAAATATCAGATCCAAATGTTGTAGAGGCAAAATTTGGAGGGATAAGGAAGAAATAATGAAAGGAAGGGTGTCTGCATGCTTTGAGGAGGAAAAATGTGGTTCCAGTTGAAACTATGATGGGAATTTTGCAATGATTCACACTTGGCAAATTTTTGAATGTTTTTCTATTAGATGTCCCTTTCTGCAAGTCATGAGTGAATTTGTAACAAACTAAGATGTCATAGGATATTATTTTCTTGGAAAAGAAGGATCAAATGTAATGGAGAGATATATAATGCATGTTTTTTGACATGTAAAGGGTCGGGAAATTGAAAATCATGAGAAAATTTTGAGAGAAGCTCATCTTCTGAGAAATCCTCCAAAAGACTTGGTTAATGTCTTCTATGTTAGATCTTCATTCATGTTGAGTTGGTTACAAGTGTATAGCCATCACACAGCTCAGAGATTGTTCCTAAAACTCTCCCCTACTGATGAATCTAACAAGATTTTGAATTAATCGACGTTATTTTGGGCAATATGATGTCTGTTTTCATGTTTAAATGTCTAAAAATAGTTTTCCTTGTTCTTGTTGCAATCTTGTATTGAAATCTTTAGGAATCACACAAATCTCATCCTTATTGATAGTTTAGTGGCATTTACAATTTTATTTATCAGAAGAGCTTTCATCTGGAATTGAAAATGAGCATTTTAAAATCACTTCACCTTCATTTTATTGACATAGATTACTTGTAAGCCTTTGGGGGTACCTTAGGCATGATTTGATCAGAGATTTTGATGTTTAATTGAGTCCTTTAACTCAGGATTTGGTGTTGAGGTCTTAAAGATTGTGTGAAGAGAGAAAACCTGGGCCTCTATTTGTGTATCTCTTCTGGTTGAAAGAACATCCTGACTATTTTGAAGCATTTTATTTGATAGTTGTTCAAATGTTATAGAGGTTTTCAAAGATCTGGCATAGTCAAGTTTGTGTTGTTAATATCCCACCAAAAATCATTCTAAACAGCTAATCCTACCCCATAATACCCCTGTTTTGGCTTGTATACCCATAGAAGATCAAAATCCATTTGCTAAAGTATGCAGAACAGATCAGGATTTCAAATGTCTTTAGTAACCCTTGCCTTGCATTGAAAGTATCTCCATAATCTAGAAGTGACAACTTGTGAAAGTCAGATTTGGAGTGTTGATCATATTTTCCCAAGGCCCCTTCATACTATTTGCACAAATTGAGGGATATCTTCATCTCCTTCACCATTTGAGGGTTACAAAATAGGTCCTCTTACCTTCGTTGAAAGGCACAACCTAAAATAGTTAGGACAAGAATAAGTCCTATTTGAGTGCTATCCATCTCTCCGTAAATCCAAGTTCCAGTTAGATCACATCCCTGGCTACAAAATGACATACATCATGATCTATATCTCTTCAAGCTTCATACCATATCTCTGATGCTGCTTAGACTAAAAAGGAGAACAAATTTGGGTACCAACAAGGTTTATTATAATTCATTTTTTGTTGGATTCCTTATTTGTGTGGATGTACAAAATCATAGTAACATTTTTATTTCCATAAATTCTCACTAAATTAGAATTCCTTTTTTATGTTTAAAATGTATGAGCTAACCAAAACCAGCCCACACTAACCGATGTGGTTGGTCCCGACTCCTCCATCATCCCAATCAACCACACACATGGGAATCCCCATCGATAGGGAACTCCATTAGCCCATCCTTTCTAGTGTTAGCACATGTAATAATAAAATAATATATTTCCCACCTATGGGGCTTAAACCATACCTTCTCATCATTCAATCTAGTCATACCCTTGTTATCATTTTTAAAAAACTCATGGAACCTTATAAGAAATTTATATTAAATGTAGCAATTTACATTTAAAATCATTAAAACTCTATTATTCTATCCATGGCATACTGTAATTTTTTCCTTTCAAATTCATGAATTCATTCATGTATGGTGGATTTTGATCAACATTAAAGTGTTATTTTGTGTTTTATAAATAAAACAAAACAATAGGAACTTGCATGCTTTATAACATTAAGAGGGGTATGTTTTTAAATTTATTTTGGGTGATATAGTTTACTGGAAGATCTTTTTTAATATATAAAGTAAAAACATTTTCAAGGCTAATATACTTAGCTACAATATACAAAGGTATTTTATAGTCAATGTGCTAATATATCTATTTATTGAATTACAATATACAAAATACTTCTGTACTAATTATACTAATATATAACTACATTTACATAGTTTTATATACCATACAATCATGGAATTCAATGAGTACCTAAGGAATTTATTTGAAAATCCTTTAAAACTCCTCAAGAAAACATTTCTACACATTTCAGACACTAAATATAGTAACTTGTCTTTATGCAATTTAAAGTTTGACCTTGTACCCTTGCTAAGAAAAGTAATCACATTTAGAATCCAATCTCTTCATCTCTCTAGTCATTCTACAACTTTATTATATTTACACTATGCTCTATCTTCAATCATGGAAATATTATTCAATCAAAGCAGCATAAAATATCTAATATTCATGACACAAATTTTAGTACACTCCTATCCCATCTCAATCATCAACTCTACCTTTAATTCTAAATGATTTTGTTGGCTCTCAAATATGTTTCACTTATTTGGATGAGTAAAGAGAAGGTGGTCAAAAATAGGAAGGTGGTAAACTTCCAACTCTTTAGATTCAGTGAAACCTATGGGAGATAACCTATATCAACCTAAGTGATGTCAAATAACAAAGATAATGAAAACATAGAGAAGTAAATTTAGGTAAGCATCCAAACCACTATGACCTCCCACCCAATTGGTTTTAATTAGTAGGAAAATCATAAAGCTACTTAAAACTATGAAAATGTTACAAAAAATATTATTACAACAAAGATGTATCTAAATCTATATCAAAGAGGCCTATAAGAATGTGAAGGATAAACAGAGGTCTCAAGGGGTAATACAACTAGGTTTAATTAAAATATGGGGGCTTGATAGTTCCAATTCACATTTGCCTTATCCATGGGCCAAATATGAAAATCTTAAGATGAATGATTCAAAGATAATGTAATATTTGTGTCAATCTACACAATTTTTATATCCCCCATAATTTAGAAAATCATTAAACCACGTACATTGAGATTTAATAAACCATCAAACCACCATGATTCAAAATATGAAATATATCATTAACTAGGTTTATTGAGTGCAAATGAAACCAAAATTCCACAAGGATTTCATAACTAAATTATTTGGTGACTACACATGAGACCTCTGAACCTAATTACAAATTGGAGACTCTAAAACCTTGAGTGAGTACACTTCAAACTCAATTAACAAATTTATTTCTAATATACTATCTCATTTATGAATCAATAAAAAAACATGGTTAATCTCCTAGATCTTTATTATGATGTCCTTTAATTGATTATTGTCATTACTTCTCCAAACATCTAAAACAAAGCTAAAATGGACACCTACAGAGTATACTACCAAAGGGATCAAAGATCTAGACCAAATAGCTCCAAGATAGAATATTTTTGTCTAAGTTAGAGGATGATATGGTAAACCATACACTTCACCTATTTATACAATTGAGATAACATTCCAAAATGGAATTGGGGGGAATTAAGAGATTAGAGAGAAGAAAAATCAATGCATAAATCATCCACAGATCAAATTACAGTTAACAAGTGATCTTGACTTCAAAAATTATCCAAGGGCTCTAATTGAGTTGATGTAGCCTAGATTTTACCACCAATAGCCCAAGGTGTACTGGAAAATCACTCAGTTTGAACTGAGCACTCACTCAAAGCGTGTAAGGGTACCATGCCCCTCTTTAGAGAAGTCTGTCTAAGATGTTAGCATGAATGAATGTATATTTTAGATACATAAATGATAATCAATTAAACTACAATGGATAAACCAGATCCAGATCTGTACCATATAAAGGAATAACTAAAAAATTATTATAATCAGATTTACAATTCAAGATCCATGTTCAGTTATATCCAATACCAATATCCAACCAAAAATATCCATTAAATTAATATTGTAAGACACAGAAGCTTCTTACATACATCATAAAGTCACCATAGTTATGCATGCTAACAAACTTGCAGCATAACACTATAATAACCACAAACTTGTCAAACTGTTTAAACAGTGCAAATCAATACATATTTATAGTGGCGGGGACTTGCCCTTCACCGCCTATGCACCTTCAAAAATAGGTTACATTCTAATAATAGCCATGCGCCCTTACATGTGAATAAAAAATCATGAAAGTGCTAATAATAGATCACCTAATAATAAAACTGTAGTAAAATCCTATTATTAGCTCCAAAACTATACATAATGCTTGATCTCCTACCCATCCCAAAATATCCTTTCATGCTCTACAAGTATTCATATCATTTCCTGCTCTGCACTTTATGTCCAAAAATAGTCCCATGCTGAAAATAACTAAGTCCAACTCCTAGGTGCACCCTACTTTGCTACATTCTCACGTGCACCTATGTGCTCTATGTTTGCATGCCTAAACATTATGCACCCTCCATACTTAGGCTATACTTTCTTAGCCCAACATTACCCCACACTAATTTGATTTCCGCCCTAATTTTTTTTAAGCCATCTTATATCTCTAAGAATAATGAATAAAGAATGAAAGAATAAAGGTAGTACTTATACATAAAATGATAGACTACTCGGCACCTTGCTCTTCTATAGGAAGGATTAACTATGGATATTCATTCTTAATCTCTGACTCCAAGTCATTCTAGTAACTTAGTGCTTGGCTATTTTTATTAGGAATGCATATAACTATGGCTTGCAACTCATCACAAGTCATGTTTTTCTTCTCATTATACAATTTTATAATGATGTTAGACATACTAGAGATCATCTCCTCCATGAGACCCATTTTTTGCGCAACAATTTTTTTAATGTCTTTTTTGTTTCTCCTTATGTGGATCTTGGGCTGATGTAAGTGCATTATTCTTATTCTCAATCAAGGTAAGCCTCTCCACACACCCATGCATCTCATTCTTCATTACCTTGAGGACCTTATTTTATTTTGCAAGTGTCATTGTCTTTATAATTGCATCTGGCACCTCACGCATAATCAATGCCCGATCTACCTTCTTCAATTCATCCTTTAATGCTTGCAATAAGGATTCATAACTTGTAATTTTCCATGAAATAGCGACTTTGGGTCTCTTTGCTTATTCTACAGATTCCTTAGGTTTGGGCATGAGTACGAGCCCCTCCTCTAAAATAAATTAAACTGTTGTGTGTAAATAATGAAGAGTTAACTAAAAATTATTTTGCACCTTATCCTGTAAATCAGGCCTTTTCTCCATAACCGCATCATCAATTTATTCGGAAATCTTACGGAATTTCTATGTTTATACCTTAAATTTTTTATTTTCTTTTGTGAGGTACCTTATCTCTGTAGCTTCATCCCTTTTATCATCTAAAAGTGCTTAAATATTTTCTGCTTTATCAATATTAAGGCATGTAACTTCTGTAGACACCCTAACCAACGCATCGCTTACCTACTTATCTAAAAACTATGTGTGCTTGATGGTAATATGGATGGTATGTGGCACCCTCTTCATCCTAAATGATACATATGACTCCTCACAAATGTAAAAGTTAGGCTCATCCCTGTGATTCTGCATGCTCCAAGATAACTGTTTATGAGTGTGTGTAGTCGCCATTTCTGAATCCATTAAGTCCTAGCCATATAACTGCTCCCTGGGAAAATTATTTTGGAACTAGGTGTAAATGATCTTTGTCTCATCATTAATGTATCCCAAGTTCCATGTTCTTACCACATCATCTTATTTTTTCTCACTGACGTACTCTCCTACGTTCTCTTGTGTAATGGTATCTGCATCCTGCTGTGCCTTGGTGCCCACGCTATGTTGTACTTCCTCTCCTTCCTCAGTTTATTTTTCTATGTGAGAAGGACACATTATAATTTCTGTATCTCCAACAATGCTGATTTGATCCTTAGTAGGTTCCTGGGCACTTACACTAGGTCCAAATTCCTCATATATTATTTTCCCACCTATCTCCTCATCCTCCTGTACTTTCATGCTTGGAGTGGCCACATCATTATGTGCACTTTTTCATGAGGAATTATCTTCCTCACTATCTTTTTTGGCCAGTTCAATATTTCCTACGGCCATGGTATTTGAAGTTATGTCAATGTTATTTGTCTCAAACGTTTCTACATACACTTCCCTATTTGGAAATACATAGGTCTTGCACAGAATATGAATATCCACATCTACCTTATCTATGTCAAACTGAATTTTACATGCATTATTCAACCTGTTCATAGAATCCTGAAAGTACCATGCAATAAAAGCAAAAGGAAACTTACACCAGGGGATTTTCTCTCATGTCTTCATGTAGAACTGACCCAAACTAAAATAATGGTAAATGAAGAACTCTACTTGTCCATCTAACATGGTAGGAAGCTCGCGTGGGACGTGCCATTCCCCTTCAAATTCCTGGCACAAACACCTGAACCACTTCTCTTATCGCTCCTTGTAGGTATTTGATATGGATCAATGTAATGTATACTTGTCAAATTTCTTTGTTGGTGACTTATTTTCCATGGAAAATTCCCACAACTTATCCTTTGGCCAATCGGGCACACCAATTTCATTGAATACAAGTCAAAGGAAAATAATGCCCCAAGTAATTTTGTCACCTTTTTTCACCTAGATGCACACCTCAGTCACTAAGATCTCTGCAATGTATCCAATAATGTTATAGTAGATTTTTCTCACCATCTTGTGTGCTATGTGAAGACAATGTTGGTTCACCTCTTTCAAACATTTAGAGGCACCTAAATTACAACCCACGAGCCATGCCCCAATCCTTGTTGCCATATTGTAACTTTAAACGAATGACCTACCTTCTTGTATTTAAATGTGGTAGACATCACATCAATTCCTTCGTCATCAGATAAATATCTAGAAATATCTTGGCCTAAGTTGTGTAACCCAGTCACCTTACCAATTATCTTAGTAGTAATCCACATCCTCCTACATGTGAAGTAAAAGGAATATTCATGTATCCATGACATGAGCTACTAGTATAATTGCTCGGGATTCCCAAAATACGGCAACTCAAAAATCTACATGACCCCTACGCTTTCCAGTAACCTCTTCATAGAGTTATCCAAAACCCTAACTCCATCTGTCGTCTTTCGATTGGTCTTTCTAATGGTCTTGGTGGTGATTTCTTTTATGTACTTATCTGTTCTTTGATTAGTATTAGAAATATTACACCTTGTTATCTTCATTTTCCATATTCACCCTTCAATCACTTCCTCAAGATATAACATTTTAACCAACTAATCCTCTGATTCTTCATCAGCCTCTACTTTAATAGTTAGAGCTCATCATGGTGCCACATCTCCTCTCTCACATGATTAGGACATTCTGTAACTTCCAAAATATCACCTTTTTACTTTGGGTACCTTGAGTGCAAACCAAACCCTTCGATCTATCAAACCCTAGCTATAAATATTCTTTTTTCAAACCCTAATCACACAAACCCTCCTCAGAGCACACACATCAACGCCAAAATGTCAATTCTACACCAAATGCTAACAACAATGTGCTTCGATCCTATTTGGCTTGTTTAGCTATAATTTACTCTTCATCTTTAGTTATTTTTCACACTTCACACTCGTTAGATTAAACAATGCAAGATAAAAATGATGTTATAAATGCCAAAATTATAGCGAATTTAAAAATTATTCACATTAATTTCTCCCAACTATCAGCGTACGTGACATTAATTCCACATCCACACTTTTCCATGTCTCAGTCATAACCTTCTCGTGCACCCACTACTAATTTTTCCATAGATATCCTCTACCCGTGCTTACCTATGCTGAAGTACTTATCTAATCTAACTCTTCCCAAGTAGTCTCTAATGTTGTAGCCTACCTCATGTTATATTGAGTGTCCATCCTCCCATGCGTGGTCTTGAATTTGAGAAATTTCCTTGAAATTTTCTTTTCCAAACCTTTCCATTCTCTGATCACCTGTGAGTTTATTTTTATCATGCACCAAAATTTTAAAATAAGGTACCAATCAATCCTTCTTTATCTACCCCACACTAAGTGTATGCATAGTCCTCTACGCATGAAAACACTTAGACAATAATTAGCTTATGGTGCGCATGCGTGCTTACTACACAAACCACTAAACTAAATTGAAAAAGCATGAAAATGAAAAAAGGAAACACATAGAAAGGAAATGCATTAAGGAAATCTAATATAAGTGACAATAATACCTTATTAAAAACACCAAGAAGTCTTATTTATAGTAGGGCTTGAGTCTACTCTTGTTGAAGTAACCAAGAAACTATGTTCCGTCCGGCCCCTCTAACTGGAAGGTACCTGAATTAGGTATATAAGTTATAACATACGGTCCAAACCAATGCACCTTAAGCTTTATAGGGTGGCTAAAAACAATTGAATCATACAAAAGTACCATCTGTCCAACCTTAAGCTTCTTATCCTTGATGTGCCTATTATGCCATGCCTTTTTCCTGGAATTTTCTTACTTCTATCTCCATCATGCTATATCACACCTTTCATCCAGCTGCATCAGTTTGTAAATACGTTCTTTAAGTTCCTGTTCATCCACTAGACTACCTGCATGTGCAATACACAAAGATGGTAACATGAATTCCATTGGTAGAACAACCTTCGTGCCAAACACCAACTGAAAGGGTGTGGCTTTATTCATTGTAGGTTTTCCTATATGCCCAAAGTACAAAAGAGACTTTATCATCCCATTCTTTTTTTCCAACATCACAAATCTTAGTCAAGGTATGGCTCAATATATTGTTAAAGGTGTCAGTAATTCCATTTTACTGAGGATTATAGGGTGTTGTTTTATGGTGTGCAACCATAAATTCATCCAATAGTATCCTGATTGTCTTATTAAGAAAATGAGTACCCCTATTACTTGTTAAACTTAAAGGGCATCCATACCCGTTGATAATATTTTCCCATAGAAACCTTGCTGCCATAGCTACTATGCAATCCTTTATAGAAGCCACTTCTACCCACATTGTAAGATAATCTATACAAGTTATAATATAAAATGATCCAATCCTGTACGTGGGTGGGGAAATAGGACCCAAAAATTTAATTTCCCACTTTTCAGAAGGTTTTACACTAGCAATAGGCCTCAAAGTCATCTCCTCTATATGCCTAATATTTCCAAGGAACTGACAATGGTTACATGCCTTACAATATTCTTTGCAATCGTTGTACACTATTTCCCACCATAGACTAGCTAATAGAATCTTGCACACGGTGGTGTCTCCCACATAGTGTCCACCTGCAATGTCACCATGAGCCTCCTCCATAATTGATTTGTGCTCATGCTCAAGTAAACACCTACATAAAACTTCATCCCAACCTAATTTTTATAAGTCTCCACTGATCAACATGTAAGGCGCGGCGCAGATAATAAGTTTTTTCTTCTCCAAATCCTTCATACCTTCAGGCGCCACACCTTTTCATAAAAAGACAATAATATCCTCTAAGTCTAAGGGCATGTGGTTTAACCTAAATAATTGTGTATCCAACATTGTATCCTTAATGCTCTGTGTGTACTATTCTAATTGAATCCTAGATAAATGGTCCAGACTAGAATTACTCTTTCTTGGCTTAGCCACCATAGTAAAGTTAAACTCCTGGAATAATAGAACCCAAAAAAATATGCGCCCTTGTAAAACGGGATTGTTTACTAAGTGCTTCAGTGCCATATGGTATGTATAAAAGATGAATGGGGTAGCCAAAAAATACTATTGAAAATTATGGAGCATGTATATCATAGACAAGGCCTCACACTCTGTAGTGGTGTAATTCAGTTCTACTGGAGTCAACTTCCTACTCGTAAAACAAATAGGATGATCAACAATCCATTCTCCATGCTAGGCTAATACTACACTAATGACCATGCCAGATGCATCTACATGAACGTGAAAAGGCTTGGTCCATGAAGGAAAGTGCATAATAGGCACTTTAGTAAGCCTTTCCTTTAGTGTTTCAAACACGCACTACTATGCCTCACCCTAATAAAACTTTCCTTTTCCTTTTCCTTTTCATAACTCCTCCAAGGGCGTATCGATCTTGGCATAACATTTGATAAAATATCTGTAATATCTTGTGTGTCCTAAGAGTCCATGGACCTCACTTTGTCTAGTTGGTTCCTCTAAGCCCAAATAACAACCTTAGCAGGATCCACTAGAAAACCTTCCTTACAGATGATATTTCCTAGAAAAATTCCAAAGGGTGTGGAAAAACACACTTCTTGATGTTTAATGAGATGTTCAACTACCGATATCTCTCAAACATAAGCCTTAAGTTATCACATTGATCCCTCACAAGCCCATAAAATATCCAATCATCCAAATACACCTACAAGAACTTATGAATAAAATCTTGGAATTCCTATACAACAATGCACAAAAATACTGCACGTGTATTCTTTAATCCAAAGAGCATACCTGTGTATGAAAAAATTCCCCACTCAATGGTGAAAGTTTTCTTCTCTTTATCCTCTTTAGCTATCCTAACCTAATGATATCCAAAGAATCCATCAGTGAAGGATCACATCTCGCGCCCTGCAACACCTTCCAAAATTTCTTCAGTAAACAGTGTGGGAAAGGGATCGGTTACACATGTAAAATTTAACTCCTTGTAATCCACACAAATTATGATTCTTCCATCCTTCTTGATAGTGATCACCATAGGGCTCATCCATTCTGATTCCTTGATGGGCTTAATGATTCCAAAATTTAGCATTTTTCAATTTCTTCTTTCACCTTGACTTGCAGGTTCAAATTCATCCTATAAGGCCTCTTTTGAAATAGGCACGTACCTTCCTTCAGCTTGATTCTCATTTCACCCAAATATTCATGTACCAATTTCAATTCATGATAACCTCTAGGGAACAAATCTTGGAAGTCGTGTAATATCTCAATTATCTTAGCAACTTCAGAGTTAGACCAATAATCTCCAATGATGGCCTCCTTTGGTTCAACATCCATGCCAATGTTTACTTTCTTGGTCTTCATAGGTTCATAGTAGGAGTGTGCCTCCTCATCTACACTATCCAAGACCTTGCACACATCATCTGTATGCTCAATATCTAGGTTCTCCACTTCTTCATCATCAACTATATAGATCATCTTACCATTTTCACTTCTAGGTAGGTGCGCCCAAGTTGTTCAACATATGTTTCTTCCTCATCAAAATGCACCTCTAGGTCTGACCCACCTAACAAATCTTGAAGGATCTCCTCATCCTTTGAATTATCTCCCATAGTTAAGAACTTCATAAGTTGTAACACCTCATTCACCTGAGGTTTAGTGGAAAAATAGTCAAAGGTATGAATCATACCTACAGTAATTTCTTGCCAATTTCTAGTCTCTCTATTAAACTCTATGTAGATATACCATGCGCGTGTGTAACCTCGCAAGGTGAAATAGAGATTGTGTGCCCACAATGATGGTGGTAAATCTTCCTACCCCTCTATCCAGAGTCTCTCACACTGTTGAACATGGTGCTGAACAAGATCATTACCATGAAATGCATAGATCTGAGTTAGCACATTTCTCCTTAGAAATATGGTAGATAAAACAATCCTCACTTCCCTCCACTCCAAAATATTATCCCTGTGAACCATCCGCCCGCACACTACCATCTCGTGTAAAGTATAAACTATCATATTCCTTCTTTCTACCTAACATTCCCTCTAAAATTCCATAGCAAGTAGGAATACTTCTAGATTCTCTTCACCAATGTACCTTGGTACCTGGTTGCTGCCCAAACACTTGATACTGTGTGAATTATTTACACACACAACTACACTTCTCACTTCATGCCTAACCATTTCACAAGTGTTATGTGCAAAGTTATCACATGCAACACTTGTAGTATCATTCATGGACTATGCGTCATCCCAGAGAATTCCTTCCTTCGATGGCTCAAGAACTTCTGGATCTCGAATGGTGCACACATAAATCTTGTTCAAATATTCTTCACTTAAGGGCTATATATAAGGTGCATATTTCTTGTATGTCAAGGGGATAATGACATGCTCATCTTTTTTCTCAAAAATTACACACCCTTTACTGAAGCGCAGATCAATGTTGTTTGCATAACACTGAGGGTGCCCAAGTAAATATGGAAAACTGTCAGATTATTCAAGTGCTAAGACCTCAAACTCCCCAGTAAACTTGGCTCCATGTATAGTAATTGATGCATCCTTTAAAAATCCAATAGGCATGGCTTTAGTCATGTTTTCCATAAACATAACATTTGAGGATGACTGCAATGGTGTCTTGTCCATCTGAACCCAAGTGTCCAAGAGTGCATTACTTCCATGCATGTGTCAATTAGAATATTACTCCAGAACCAACCATCCACAACAACATTAAGAGTGATCTCCTTGTCATAATCTAGGCTATGAGGGGTAAGGCTATAACACAAAATTTACCTTTCATACTCAATCCTAACATGCAAAGTGTTTCCCTTTAACAAATTACCCAATAAAGGAATAACATTCTCTTGACGCAACATCTTACAAAACTCCTTTATATCATCAACATCCATCTGATGGAGCTCAATTTCCTTCTTCTATTCTAACTTCTGCGACTGCTCTTTTAAACACTGTATCTCACCCTAAAAATTCTAAATCACCTCCATGGTTTCTTGATAAACCTCTTTCTAATGCATAGGGTTTGGTTACTTTACATGTAAAACCTCCTCCTTACAAATGACAGGATTCTATTTTAGAACTTCCCTAGAACACACAACTTCAGCGCATGTTTTAATCTTCATAGGAACCAACTTAGGATTCGGTGCTAACTTCAGCATCCATTGATCTTCCACAATGTACTGTGCTCTAACCAGTCTCATGCCACAGTTCTCCTTTTTATGTTTCTTTCTCAAATTTTCATACAAGTCTGGGAATTCCTCATAGTTTTGATTCTTTGCGCAAAAAGAACAAACAATGTTCTGAGGAAAATTGTGCCTATAATGATCAGGGGATCCACATGTATAACAAGTTCCACAAGGGAAATCACTCCATCCACTACCGTAACCTTGGCCTCTAAATCATCCTTGGTAACATCAACCTCTACCACGGCCTCCATCAGGGCACCCTTCATTATGATCATGGTCATAATGTTCACTTTTATCCTTAGAGTTATTTGCAACACCAGTTTTTCATACGCCAATATCAATGACATCATGAATTTGATCAATCAACTTGAAATCTTCAGTATCATGACTAGTAGACCTACATATCTTGAAGTAACATGACACATTATTTCTTATCACAGGTTGCAACAATGGGCAATGAATGGAATTGTGGTCCAAGTGACAAATCTCATAGTTCAACAACAAGGAGCACACTAATTTATGAGGACACCTATCCTTAGTGTTCCCTTCTACTTCACAATATGTTCACAAAAACTCACTGCATGTCTCATGCATTGAATTACCCTATAATTTTTGTAATTTTTTAGCCATTACTATAATATGATCTTCCAAGAATGGGCTCACTCCTGTGTCTACACTCCTTTCGTCACTTTAGTTTCACTATTAGGCTATTGGTCGTACCTATAACCTCAAAAACAAATAACTAACTACACATGCCCACAAAACACATCAAATATTGTAGTCACAAAATCATGCACTTTATACATTTATTTATCTCGGTCTCATACTACTATTTAGAAGGTTCTTGAGTGAAGAAAGTACTAATTAACCCCTATCCTTTGGCCATCTTGTTTTATTTTATTTCATCATTACTGACCTCTTGCACCCATATGCCCAGTTATATTCTATCATCCCATGTTATTTTAGCTTGGAATAGGGTGCCCTGGTCCCACCATGGGCAACTCAGTCCTTCTCGAGCTTTCTCACCACTTTTTGGGCTCTTTTTAGCTATTTGACATTTTTATCTTTCTTGTGGTAACCTTTTAGGGTTAATTACAAAATTAGACCAAGAGAACCCTATAAATATAAAGTTATGAGACCATAATGAGGGACCTAGTATCACTTACTACTATCAATCTATCTATATTTGCATCCATCTATAGCATTAGAGATCACTTGCATCCACATGGCTCCATCATCAAGGCTTAAGGATAGGACTTCCGCATCACACTTCATACGGGGAGGGATTTTATTCTATTCTATGCACACATTTTATTACATTTTCTACACATAGTTATTGCTTGCTACTTCACAAAGTGTGACTGAAAAAAGAGAGACCTAGGGAATGTTCACACAAACTTTCACATAGAGCTACACTGGGTTTGAGATGTAGTGTAGTGCTCAATTAGTAAGTCCACAATTGTGACAGTTGAGGTTAGTCTGACACCTTCATATGAATTTTTATTTTTTGGGGTTTGATGCTTGTTTTGGGGTCTTACAATTCTTTCTTCCATCTTGAGTTATTGGTGACATTTGGCATGGGACAATAAAGTTGATGTGATAGAAAACAAGGTTTTGGATTACCTTTCAACCCTATGAAGATCAGATTCAGAGATTTTGTAAAGACCAGGGTGCCCAAATTGCAGAATAGAGCACCCCATTCCTCTTTGAGGTGCTTCAGTCTAGTTATATCCTCCAATTCCATATTTTTTGGTACTTATGCACAGCTAATCTTGCTTCTTATTTTTCCAGTATCCTCTGCGAAACAATCCCACGAGCATCTATTATTAGCTGAGTTCTTTCCTCTTCCTTCTTACAAACTAGGGTTTTTATTTTCCTTAGTTTTTCTACTGATCTCATTTACATGTTGTCTTAGTGCATTTATTTTCTGTGTTTAGATGTCCTCTTAGATTAGATTAAATATCCCTTACTACACTAGTTAGCTGATTTCAGTTAATCAAATATAATAAAAAAGATATAGAATGGGGAGTTAGACTGACCCGATGGTCACCTGAAGAGTGAACTTATGATTGATCACTACACTACATATCAAAATCCATGTAGTTATCCATGTGTGTGTGTGTATCCATGTCCTGTGCCCTAGGTTTCCCTTGTACAAGTTGCATGATGATAGTGGGCTAGGTCTAGATTGCCCCGAGTATGGAAAATGTATGTGACAAAATAGAATGAACTCCCTTTGTATGTAGTGTATGCAAAAAATGCATCCCTTTTCCCTTGTATGAATGTGATAGATATGTACTTTTTAGTGCTCTTGTGCCTTTGTGTAAGCTTAGGTGGTGATAGATAATGCTTATAGTGCTTGGCCCATTATTTGAGAGAAGTATATATATATGTATATATATATATATGATTCCCTTGTTTGAATTTTATAATTGAAAACTGAAAGGCCAACCCAAAGCGTTAAAATGTGACCAAGATGAGAAAAAGACCCAAAAGAGTAAGAAGAAGAAAGAGAGGGATATGAGCACCTAGGAAATTTTTTCCTAACTGGGCACTAGTGTCTGAGGCAATCAAAAGGTAAATTAGTCAAGTGCTGGTAAAACTGTAAGATGTGTAAATCCAATAAAAGTGTAAGAGATAAAGCAGTCAAAGGCCAAAATGATTTTTAAACCACTAGTTTTCTTTCTTAGGAATCAAGTACACATTAGTGTGCTTTAGGACCTAGAAATATACCCAAGTGCATAGATTTTACATCTATATTTGCCCCCAATTTATGTTGTTGAGTGAATACTTGATAGCATAACCCCTCCCCTCCCCTCACCTCCTCATTTTTTTTGTGCCTTCTTCTCTAGGGGTGTTATATTGAGAACCAACAGGATGTATGAGTATATAAAGATCTTACACCCTATATTTTTATATTAAAAAACATTTTGATATATATAATAGTTTTGTCGATGATGTAGTCTATGAGTTATATTAAGTTTCTTATGTGATTTATTTTGATGTTTTGAAAATTATGTTAGAAATATGATACGAGATAGTAAAATATAGACAAGCATGTATGTTGAACATATATTTGACCTTTGATAAAGATAAACAATAAATAATTGATCATGTGCTAATGTAGAGAATAAGTGTGAAAGTGTATAGTATGAAATGAATATATGGAGTGTAATGAGAGAGAAGGTAATGAATACACACAAGTGATTCGATGGATGTGATATACTGAGTATAGTTTCCATATGATAAACCCGAAGTGATCGTAGCATTAATAGAAGGATGTAAACCTAATATTGATGAGTGATGCTCCTTCAGGACCTAATGCAAGGGTCAAACAATAAGTGAGGTAGATATATCATGCATAGTTGTAGAAGGAGACAAAATTACCTAAGGAGGATAAGAGGTGGTCAAAATTATAGAAGCTAGAGTGTAATGTCACAACACGTGAGAATGGGATCTATCAATATGGCATGCACGATAGGAAATGACACCTCATTCCTAAAGAACCTGGAGACAATCATGAAGATCATATAAATCATTATCACATTGACCTTTGATCATATGAAAATTATAGAATAGATGGTTATGATTGTGTTATAACAGATGAGGAGGATGATGATCATTAGAAGAAGGAATAACGGGTGATTCGGATGTAGGAAGGGTAGATGGTTTGGATGAAGAAGGGATAAATGATTTGGATATAACTTTGGAGGGATGAGTGGTGGATATGGATCTTGATTGAGTTACAGATATTTTAGATGAAGGGGGATGCCGTAAAATAGATGTTCAAAATACAAGTTTTTGGGATAGAGGAGGCTTAGGGAGGGGTAGCTCCAATTTCTTATGTGGATGGGTAAGTGATTTTTAGAGAGGAGTGTTGAGGTTTTTAGATTTTGTCGGTGTAGATTTTGTAGATTTAAGGATGGTAGATGGAAGTGTCTTCTGGATGATATGATTGATGAAGTCAACAATGGTCACATGGTATGGATAGGGATGTCAATGGTGGGATAGATGAAGAAATGGATGTGGAAAAGGATGGGGTTGATATGGATATATTTGATGCAGATAAGGGTATAGGAGGAGATGTAGTTTTCAAGATAGGTGTAGATATGGGTATTGGGGTAGGTGTGGATGAATTGATGGATGAGGTAATGGTAATTTGTAAGATAGATGTAATAGGAATGGGGATAGATGAAGTGGATATAATAGATGTGGATGTTGGTATAACAGATGCAAATAAAGAAATAAAGGCAAGTACATATGTGGATGGGTTGGATGGAGGGGAGGAAAGAGTGGATGTCGAAGTGGATTTGGTTTGATAAATGAAGGTAGATAGAAGGGGGTAAAATATGTGGATAGAAACACTGCATCCTAACCGAGAATATTAATTATATGAGCATGGGGTGCTTGAGATGGTGTAGGATCAACGTGATTGTTTGGTGCATGGTTAGGAAATGGATTTCTAAAGACATCGAAATGTTGGCTGGGGGGAGCATTAGGATTGTCTATGTGTAGGTATACCTAGTCAATAAGGCGTTGAACAAGGTCCTGTCATCACTAGTCCAACACTATGATAATTATTCATCAGGAACTACTCGTGCTATGATTATTTCAGTAATGCACAACTTTTTATTTGGTGGTAGTAATCTGGAAATCCAATAATATCCATAACACAAGAATATCATAGACTATGATATAAAGGAATGATAACATATCTAAAATACAAGTGTAAATTATATTATCAACAAGAAATTGTTACAATCTCACCCATGAAATACTACGAGTGTTACTAACTCCACTCGCCTTCCAATAATAACTATAGGAGAAACTTCACACAATTACCCCTCTTAATGCCTTCCTTAACGCACTTTCCCATACAATATTTCTCACTACTTCCTTCTATCCTAAATGGGGGGGTTCTCTATTTATAGAAATTTTAGGCTTATCCACCCTATCTCTAAGATAAGATAAGAAATATCCTCTGACTAATCATATTCCATACCTTAACTCTTATCTTTACATGTAGGCTTATCTTTTAAGATAAGATAAACCTTATCATTTCACATGTCTTCCACCTTTTTAGAATTTATACAAATAAAATATATAAAATATTTATGACATCAATCCTTGTTCTTATTAAAAATATAATATTTCTAATTCCTAATAATGTAGACCCTACTTATCTACTTACCCTAACTTTGACATTTTAATATTATCGGAACCATTTACAAAAAATATTTAGTTTTTACCAAAATATTCCTATTGTACTTTGAATGCTACTGTACTGTACATTATTGCTGGCGCTATATTAGCAGTGTCGTTATCTTCTATTGGACGTTACTACTAATTATACTTAAAAACACCCTATTCCTAATATATACATTAAGGAAATAGAAATCATGGAGGAAAATTTTAGTGTCGACATCTTCCCCCTCCCTAGATTCTACTCCGTCCTCAGAGTAGACTATTATGGACATTCTGAAGTTGGTGCCTGGAAAATATTTAACTATTCATGGTTGACCCATTTTGTAATGGAATTACCATCCAATTCCTCTAGTCGATATGTACCATTCTCATGCACAACTACTATTCTGTAGGGTCCCATCAATTTTGGAAGAAGTTTTCTATGCATTCTCTTTTTGTATCTAGAATCATATACTAGAACCAAGTCATTCATTTGAAATGGAGACCAGAGGATATTTTGATCAAAGTACTCTTTCTACTTCATCTTCTTATAACTTGTATCCTTTTTTGTTTCCCTCATTTTCTATAGCAAATGAAGATGTACCAATATTTCTCTTACTGAATCACTTTCATCGATCCTTTTAGTTTTAATAACTCTCATAGTGGGAATATTAAACTCAATAGGAAGAAATGGATCAATGTCATAAGCTAATTGAAATGGGGAGTATCTTGTTCCTAACTTTGATGTTTCCCTATATGCCCATTATTCTGCATGAATCCTTTTATCCCACTTATGCACCTGAAAATCTGCATCTTTTGCTAAGATTTTACACAATACATAATTTTTTCACTCTAACTGTCCATTTGCGCTTGGATTGTAAGTTGTTGCCTTCCTGTGCTTAATAGAAATATTTTTTACCAGGGCTTCTAACACCTCATTAATGAAGTGGCTTCCTTGATCTGTTATAATTTTTAATGGACAACCAAATCTAGTGACAATGTGTTCATACATGAACCTTTCCACTTCATCCATGGAAGTTTTTTTCAAGGGTCTAGCTTTAACCCACTTGGTTAAATAGTTAGTGACAACTACAATATACTTATTTTGGCATGGGGTAGTTAGAAGTGGACCTACAATATCTATTCCCCACTTTTCAAAAGGACCAAGTGGAAGAATAGGGCATAAAAGAGATGATGAAGTCTTACAATTCTCATGTGTTTGAAAAATATCACATGTCTTACAATAATTATAACAATCTCTAAAAAGAGTTGGCCAGTGATAACCTACATCCAAGATCCTTCTTGTTGTAAGTTGTCCAGAGAAGTGTCCTCCACATGTACCATTGTGGAATTATTCTATTATCTCATTTCCTTGATCACATCTAACTACCCTCTTGTACTGTCCATTAGGCCCTATCCAAAATAATACTCCGTACAGAATAGAATATGAATGACTGGCTTGAGTAATCTTCCTCTTAGTATTTGCATTAACACCATCATGAAACTTGAAATCATTCAGATAATTCCAAATATATATGTATTCACTAGGGATTGTGTCAAGGGATAAAAATGTTCCATATGGGAAATCATCATCATCACAAGATGAACCTAAACCATCATAGGCTCGAGAGAGTGCATCTGCATTGAACTGCTTCTTTCTAGCCTATCTATAATATCAAATTCAAATTCTTGTAGCAAAATTATCCATCTTGTTATCCTTCTTGATGAATTATGATTGTTTACAATATATTTTAGAGATTGATGATCTGTTATAATTGTAAATTTCTACCCTAGAAAGTAATTTATAAACTTCTTTAAAGAAAAAATGATAGCTAGAGCCTCTTTTTCAGTTATAATATAATTTACCTCAGCACTGCTCATTTGTCTGATCCCAAAGTAAAATGGATGATCATTCCCATTTTCATCCTTTTGGCTTAAAGTACTCCCTAGTGCTGCATCTGAAGCATCAATATACACAATGAATGGCTTGCTCTAATATGGATTCTTTAAAATAGGAGAAGACACCAAATATTCATTTAGCTGCTCAAAATCTTTATGTGCCTTATTTCATGGTTCATAAGTAACATCCTTCTTCAAGAATTGGGTTAGTGGATGTGCAATCTTTGAAAAATTCTTGATGAACCTTCTATAGTAACCCACATGGCCTAAAAATGATCTCAACTTACTTCTATTCATAGGAAATGGTAACTCTTTAATTTTTGAAACTTTATCAGGATCGGTACCAATACCATCTCTAGATACAACATGTCCTAACAAGACACCTTTAGAACATCCAAAGACACACTTTGTAGGGTTTAGTGAGGCTTGTGCTTCATCTAACCTTTGAAATTTTACCTCCATCTGGTGCAGGTGGTCCATTTTTCTCCCGTAGATGAAAAAATCATCTGGGAATACTTTGATGAAGCTTCCAATGTAGGGTTCAAACACCCTATTCATCAAGCGCGAGAATGTTGCTGGAGTATTACACAAACCAAATGACATAACCCTATATGAAAAAAGTTCCCCAAGGAGTGGTGAACGTAGTATTCAACTTGATATTTCTCTTCTATATGAACTTGTTTGTATCCACTATAGCCATCTACAAAACTATAGCACTCCTTACCAACTACTTCATCCAAGATCTGATATGAGAATGGAAGAAGGTAATGATCCTTCTTTGTTTCCTTGTTGAGCTTCTTGTAATCAACACAAATGTTGTAGCTTCCCATTATTTTTTATTGAGATCACAATGGGAGAAACCCATTTTAAATTCTCCACAACAAATATGAATCCTGCATCAAGTAACTTATCTATTTCTTCTTTTACAGTCTTGGAAAAATTAGGATTCATTCTATATGGCATTTTATTTATTGGCTTAGCACCATCTACCAACTCAATATAATGTTCAACCCAACTTACTTGGTGGAGTTCCTTGTAATCAAAAGTGAATAAGTGCATGTACCTTATAAAGAGTTAGAGGTAGGATTCCTTCTCATTTTCCATCACAACATCACCAATTTTTATTTGTTGGAGATGATCATCAATTTCTTCTTCAGATAATTTTATGGATTCATGAGTTGGTGTGACTGGAAGGATATCCATGACCGACACATCAACCTCACTTTCTTCATCTTTTGTGTCAACTTCACTGGTACTAGAGTAATCAGAGGATTTCCAATCATCAGTTTCATCACTTGAATCCATAGGTTCTACCTTATGATGTTGAGGGATCACATTTATATTCACCCTCTCGTTGCCAAGGTCAAGTGTCATGAAGCCATCATTACGGTATTTTCTTGCATTGAATCTCCTTAGCCATGACCTTCCTAACAACATTAGGTATACAACAGTACCATTCTTCATCACCTAAAAGTATACCACACATACAAAACCCATGAAATATATTGCCACATCTAAAACAACACCTTCTAGTTTATTTTTTCCCTTATTTAATGACCTTAACATAAGTGTCAAGGGGAAATCAATTTTTAAACCCAACATATTCATTACAGACTCGGTCATTACATTAACTGTAGTACCTCCATCTACTAAGACATCATGAATTGAAATACCATTACATAATACCTCATCTTGTGGAGCATAGGGATCCGCCTCTGCTTCCAAAATAGGGACCTCAACCTCCTTCCTTCGTCGAGTGTTGAGTCCACTTTGTAGCTCCCACCTCTTCTCAGAAGACATAGAAAGAAGTTGTCCATATGTAATATTTGTAGGCCTTTTGGACAGATATTCTAAGATGGAGTATGGTCCTTTCCCCTATGAAATCAAAAAATCCTGCACACCCAACTTTCTTCTCCTATGTTTCTTACAAGTTTCTCCTTTCATCTTCTTAGGATCATTTCCATCTTGGTTATCTTTTTATATATTTATTTTTTCACGAGCACATCTACTTCATTAGTTATACTCCTATCTACTACATCAAAAGAATTCATAGGTATTTTTCCTTTATCATTATCTCTTGTACCATACATGGAAGCTCTATTAGGATAATTATACTTATAATGACCCTTGTTATGACAACCATAACATACAACTTCAGATATATTTCTTTTTGGACCCCTATCTCCCTTGGAATTTTGGGAACTAAATTCCTTTCCTTGAAGAAGATTAATAGTTAACTGGCCCATCTTCCTAAGGAGATATTCATACTCAGTGGAAGTACTAGAGGGAGGATTTTTACTCACCAATAATGGTTGTGGTGTCTGGACAAAAGGTGTTGGTGTAGGCTCCACCTTAATAACAACTTCTTTGGGCTCCTCTTCCATGTTTTCTTCTTGCCTTCTAGCAATCTCCTTTGCTTGTTTGAGGGTGGCTAGGCATTCATACTTCACTCATTATTCTTATCTCTGGCTTTATCCCAAGAATGAAGTTCTTACAAAGGAGATTATCCATACCATTCATCAACCCATCTGCTAATCCTTCCTTCCGGATCTGGGCATCGATCTTTCTCCTTAACTCCAGGACATGAGCATGATAATCTATTGATCTTCTCCTTCTCTTCTTGGGCTAGTTTTGTGATCTCGATCATGAGATCTACATACCTCTGTTTGTGCACAAAATTATTCAAGAAAACTTTCAATTAATAAATCCCATGAGTTTTTAACATTATCACCTAGTGTTTCAAACCACCTAAGGGCTGAACCATCCAAAAAGGTAGGAAAAAATTCAGTGCATTGTTCCCTTCTTATGAGGCCATTACAAATGCAATATCATTTCAATTATTGAATGAAAGAGGGAGCATATTCATTAGATTGGGCTGAAAAAATAGGAATCTTTCCCATTTTTAAAAGTAACCACAGTGAAATGCAAGCCCACAAGTATAATCATCAAAACTTATGTGCACAAATAATTGGAATAACTGCAATAGAAAGTGACTTTACACCTTTCTGAAGTAAAATAGGAATGACCACGGTAAACTTATATTTACTATGGTAAAACTTGACTTATTGTGGTAAATACTATTCATAGTATTCAGGGAAAATACTATAAAAAGTGAATTTATCACGGTAAATACTATGCATGGTAAAAAATGAATTTATATGGTAAATACTATGCATGGTAAAAAGTAAATTTATTGTGGTAAATACTATGCACGGTAAAAAGTGAATTTAGTATGGTAAATACTATGCACGGTAAAAAGTTAATTTACCATGGTATATAATATACATGGTAAAACCAAGGTTACCCTCCAAATGATTTCTGGCTAAGTGGGAATATCTCTTCAGAAAATCCACCAACGAGGAATGGTCCCAATAATGGAACCAAAATGTCATCACCAATCTGACACTTTGATAATTCTTCACCGAGAACTCCTCATGCTATGATTATTTCACTAATGCACAACTTTCTATTTGGTGGTAGTAATTTAGAAACACAATAACAAACATAACACAAGAATACCATAGACTATGATATAAAGTAATGATGACAAATCTGAAATACAAGTGTAAATTATATTATCAACATGAAATTGTTACAATATCACCCATGAAATACTCTGAGTGTTACTAACTCCACTCACCTTCCAATAATAACTATGGGAGAAACTTCACAATTACCCCTCTTAATGGCTTCCTTAACACACCTTTTAAATGATGGCTCCTTAACACACTTTCTCATAAAATATTTCTCACTACTTCCTTATATGCTAAATGAGGGGGGGTCTCCTCTCTATTTATAGAAATTTCAGGCTTATCCACCCTATCTCTAAGATAGGATAAGAAATATCCTCTGAATAATCATATTCCATACCTTAACTCTTATCTTTACATGTAGGATTATCTTTTAAGATAAAATAAACCTTATCATTTCACATGGGTTCCACCTGTTTTAGAATTTATACAAATAAAATATACAAAATATTTATGACGTCACTCCTTGTCCTTTTTACAAATAAAATATTTCTAATTCCTAATCATGTAGACCCTACTTATCTACTTACCCTAACTTTGATATTTTAATATTACCGGGACCACTTATGACAAATATTTACTTTTTACCACAACATTCCTATTGTACTTTGAGTGTTACTGTATTGTACATTATTGGTGGTGCCATATTGGTAGCGTTGCTATCTTCTATTAGATGCTACTACTAATTATACTCAACAACACCCTATTCCTAATATATACATTAAGGAAATAGAAATCATGGAGGAAATTTTAGTGTCGATATTCCTTGAAGGTACAACACTTTTCAATTTAATTACCTCAAAATTGGTGATGTTTACAATAAGTGTCCTCACAAAACCATGTGGGTTTGGAACATGAATTGTCAATAAGGTGGATGGGAGGGAGCTGGATGAGGAGCGTGGCCATAATTTTATCAAAGATAGATCTATAGGACTCCACCAAGGGAGTTTAATTAAGAGGGGGACGAGGAGTTAGTTTTGGGGACTCAGCATAATTTTTGGTGATAACGACACTTTCCGCGCTTTTATATTTTTCGCTAGGAAGGGAGGATGATTTGGTGAACTCTATTTTAGGTTTATTTGATCATAGTTTAATGCAACGTAACTCAAGGGTGTGAAGTTATAATTTATGATCCATGGTAGAGGATTCTTCAAAGCTCTAGAAGGATTGTATCTGAAGAGTGGAAGAAATGTGCTTAGTGCAAGATTGAGAAAAGAGCTCAATAATCTCGATTTGAGGAATGGAAAATGATAGCTAATTGATGATGCCATGCCACCTTGCAATGAAATATGAGATGAATTCATCCTCAAACTATTTAATGGCATATAGGTCAGTGATGGTGATTTTAAAAGCAATGTTGATAGAGAAATTTTCTAGAAAGAGTTAAGAAAGCTGTGTGAAGTAGAAGAGGGAGTGCTGGGGGATGATGTTATACTATTCCAACTTGGGACTGGATAATGACATGAGGAAGGTTCTAAGCATGAGATCCTGATCGTAGGATATGAGACAGCACACATGTCTGCAAGCGTGGAGGTGTTGTTGAGGGTCCTCCTTACTTCTAAATTTAAATAACTTAGGAAGTTCCCAATGGGAAGGATAAGGTTTGACAAGGACAAAAGGATGGATGGACTCATTAAAAATTTGTTAGTAGGTGAATGAGCTTATAGGAACTATGTTAGTGTCTTCTAAGGTAGCCAACCTACTCAGTAATGTTTGCTAGAGGTCGTTAGAAGCATGTGGAAGAGATGTTGAAGGATGAGGTTGTTGAATGTAGGAAGTGGATGAGTTATATTGAGGTTGGGACTACAAATGATATGTAGAAACATGAGGATGTGGTTGATAAGGAAGATGATAAGTGATAGGTTGAGATTTAATAAGTTGTGAGATGGGTTGTTGAAGAGGAATATTAAAGTGGGTTAAAGGTTTGTGGAAAAAAAGGGATATTATATTGGTTTTGGAAAGGTCACGTTAGGAATATTGTGTGAGGGGGTTGAGATGATCAGATAAGGTGATGGGTAGATATGTTTTGAAAAGAACCTTGGGATGGAGTTTGTTGAGTTTGAGGAGATCTTGAAGGATGAGGTTGTAAGGAAACAACATTTTCATAGTTTTGGGATGTAGAGATGGGGAGATGGATGGACCTATGGGAAAGATAATCATGAAGGGTGGAAGGAGACTGGGGCATAGATGGTCTAGAGGGATTGGAATGATGAGGGATAGAAGAATTAGATTCAGGATGGGAGCTATTTTATATGGCATTGGATTCATTAAGAGAGACCATGGAAATGGTCGATTGGTAAAATAAAGGTGTAGTAGCCATGGGTGTAGAGGAAACTATGGTAGATACGAAGGTATGTTGGGATGGCTCCTTGGGAGAGGATATGTAATCAAATGAGGTAGGTTAATCAATTATTTGAGAATGATTGATCACATGCATAAAGTAGATAAACATAAGTTTATTAACAAACAAATCAAGAATTTTTTTTTTGATCACCATGATTATTAGAAGGGTGTGTGAAAAGAAAATAAAAAGGCTTAAAGGGGAACTTAGGAAATGACTGATCTAAGGCTAGTTTTAGGACGTTGTGGTTGTGGAGTTCTGGATATACCCAAAGGAACGTGAAACACGATTCTGTGATAAAATTTATAATGCAGCTAGAATACCATGATGAATTTCCTATTAGGTGATGAAATCCCAATAATTCCGCCTAGGAGGAATTTCTTGAATGTTTCAATTAGTATGTGTTATTAGAATGTGTGTGGAAATAAGTGAATGCAAAAATATTTCCCCGTAGTTATACTAAGTGGGAAAGAAAACAAAGAGGGTGTTGTTTTTAAAACCTGAAAATGAAGTGTGGAAATTTGACGAGGATAGAAATCCAGAGTATGTGATGCAATAAAGAAAAGAAAGGAATGTAGAGAAAAAATGAGGAACATTTGGTGTCTTCTATTCCATTTTATCTAATATTTAAGATGAGTAACAAGCAAAAGTGAATCCAAGCAACCCAAACTCTGACACAAGAAAGAAAAATTAAACTCTTACTTGCAAGGTTAGTAGAAAAGGGATATGGAAGAAATTATAAAACAATAGAAATGAAAAAGAAAGAGACCTCACCAAAGAAGGGTTCAAGTCCCACTAGGTGTGCCAGATTGTTTGAAAATATTTTCGTGCTTCCTATTTCAGATTAGTGAAAACAAAACAAGAAATCAAGAAACCTCAAAGTATGGGAGTGTTTAGGGAACCTCCTGATGCGGATAATGACAGAATGGTACAGGTGCAAAAAATTAGATCTTCCTTACTATGAATTAATAACCTACACAACAATGAAGACTAAACAAAAAAAATAGTGATGGATAGGGTGGGCTTCCTGTTGAAGTTAGTTTTGAGAAGTGAAAGCTTCGTAGAAAGGATGTCGGCCCACTTTTTGATAATAAAAGTAGATGATCAATAATGGAATGGAAGTATGCATATAAAATAATATGAAATATGTCTAATAAGATAGGATAAGCCAAAATGATAAATGATGCTAGAAATATCTAAAGTAAAATTCAAACCAGTGAGGGTCAATGATGACTCGAGAGAAAATAGAACAGTTGACGACGACTGCAACAAAGATGAAATGAAACTATGTAGGAATAAAGTTGAGAAGCTTATGTAGAACCATAGAGGTGGGTACCAAAATTCAGAAGATGGAAATGGATCTAGGAAATGGTGGATCTGTAATAGATACAATGTAGATTGATGGAGACCTAAAGAAGATAAACACAATTGATGATGAATTACACAGGTTATGTAAGAGATATATAGAAGCAGGGTAAGTACTGGTTTAGAGATGCTAGGGATAAGTGACAAAGTTATAGATAAGATGACCAATATGTAGAGGAACAAATGAGGTGTAAGAAAAATTGAATGAAATGTAGAGGGCTACAAGGTAAGATGGATTTAACAGATGGAGCATATGGGTCAAAGATGACTGAACCCAATCAAAAATGAATCGACAAGGGATAAAATATCAACAAAAGAGATGGGGTGGATATGAAAATGGAAGAAGTCGACTGGAGGATGAAGTAGAGCTCAAAAAATACCTACAAGAACATGTAAGAAAAAATAATGACATGCACAGATGAAAGCTCCACAACACTATCTAAACTCCAAGATTTAATAATGCAAAGGATGGACACAATGGCTCAATTGATAATAAGAAATATTCACAAAGCACACAAGATATTTAAGATTTTATAGCCATTTGAGAAGAGGGGTAGGGGTGATTCAATAAGCTAGGGTAGGGTCGACGACTCGGGTCAGTCTCCGATGACTGACAAAGAAATTATGCTAAGAGATATTACTGTAGTAATGTGGGTGGTGATATTAGATTTTGAGTGGGTAGCAGACTATTTTTATCCCTACACACGTGAAAGGGGTTTTTAATGGGTGGAGGGAAGCATAAGGAATCTTAAAAAGTGGTGGAATGAGTGGGGAAATCCTAGGAAAAGATTACTAAAGGGTAATGATGAGAGGGGATGGGCATCCCATGAGGATTATTAAATGGGGGGATTTACAAGATTATAATAATTAAGGGATAAAGGATACATGTAAGAATTAGGAAAATAATATGGATAAGGGGGATTAAAATGGGGATAATAATAATAATAATAATAATAATAGTAATGGTTAATAGATAGGATAAATGGTGAATAAAAAGGGAATAAGATGATTAAGAGGGAATATGGGATTGTTTTAAAATAAGGTGGGCAAGGAGGGAGTGCTAGGCGAGAGTGAGGGGTGTATGTAATACAATGGCATGAGAGTGCCAAAAACAAGTGTCTACATTCCGTCCCTTTTTGTTGAGGGGTTTGTAATGACAAATTGGAAGATAAAAACAAGAAGGGATGGATAGGATGATTGACGAGGGGTTATTGATGAGGTGATCCCCCTAAAACTAGGGATTAGTGAACATGAAAGGGGAACTAATCACTAGTTTGAAAGAGATAGATGAAATGGGAAGGTGGGAAAAAATGAAAAAAAGTGAAAAATGAGGCATAATGCCCCAGTGTAGGAAGGATTGAAACAAAAGTAAGGATTAAAAATATGGTGGTAATTTAGGATTCACTTTGGTAGGGAACAAGGTACAATCTCAATGGAGATGATGACCATATCATACGTAATATTGAATTAGTAAAAAAACCAATGCGAGATGGAAGGAATCCAATGGGAATCCTCTCAAATAGATGCGTAAGCCATGGGACCAACAGGTCAAAGGTGGACATCATACACAAACAAATGTGAGGATAATAATGTGAAATCCTTCATACATGAGGAATCGAGTGGTAAATGCATCCATGAAGGATGAGGAAAAAGATAATAATGGTGCCCCAAAAAAGGACACAGATGGATGGAAGGGAAAGATGATAATAAAAAGTTAGATATAATTAAAAACAGTGTGTTGTGAGTGAAACACTGAAAATAGAATGAAAGGAGGAAAAATAATGATGAAGAAGTGAGAAAATGTGTGTCTTGGTAGAATGGGGATGAGAAGTGGCCGTAAAGGTGGGCTTGAGATGGAAGATGGTGCCCCAAGAGGGAAAGGATGGATGACTGGAGAGGGTTGCAAGATGAGCTATGCAAGGTAAGAAAAGGTGTGTTATGGGTGACATACTAAGGGAAAGATGGGAAAAAGAGATAACTTGATATGGAGATTGGATGAGGTGGGATAAAAGGTTGAATGAGATGAGATAAAAGATGAGATGAATTGGATGCTAGATTTGATGAGATATTAATTAGATAGATAAAATGCTATGCTGAGAAGGTGACCTCGAAGGTGACTACACCATAGGGAAGAGTGTAGGTGGATAGAGTGATCTGAACTGGATTAGAGGTAAAGTGATAACATGAAACATACAAAGTAATGCACTTGTGACCAAAGGTAGGTGTTAACATGGAACCGATGATAGTTAGTCACACTCATGATCAAGAAAGTAAAGATGGAGAAGGGGGACTTTTAAACCTACTATAGACACAATAAGGGATCAAGATATATAATACTGGTGGGAAACATGTTCTCCTTGGGTGGTGGTCCTAGGATTATGCCCCAATTATAGATAGAATGGCACAAACTGATCAATGCAGGAAGTTTTATTTTTGAGGGGAAATCTAATCTATGTGGGAATATTTCCTAGGATGATTTTATATTTAAATATGAAAGGTTGATCAATTTGGGAAGCCTTTTTTCACCATGATATAACAAGGTAGCCATCTTTCGAGGGAGTGGTCTACATTTCAATTTTTGATTTTGAGATGACAGGATACACGATAGATATCCTTTGGGGGATCGAACTATATTTTTACATTCTTTTGATTTAGATGAACAAATATCCTTTGAGGGAGCATGCTGTTATTAGGATAACATAATTTTGAGATGAGCATCCTTGACTTTGAACTTTACACAAGAGCTAGGGATAGCCAAGTATACCACTTGGGGAGGGGATGACAAAGATGTGCAAACTACACTTGAGGACCCTTATCGTGGTTCCAGAAAGTAGATAAGAGGGACATGGAAGTAATGATTTTGGAGTTCTAACTAAGAAGGGAGAACCTATCCATAAGGAAAATGCTATGGACAGAGCCATGGTGCCCATATTTAAGGTCATAAACATGATAACAATGGTAGACCACATAATTCCAAATCATTACAATGATAGATGGAAGAGGTAACTGATGGAAAAAGGAGATCACTAAGGTGACTATGATCACATAGGTAGACATGTTAAAAATAGAAAGGTCACAAGTGTAAAGCATTGAGAGGTTCTGGTTTAGGGATACCATCAAGGGAAGCCAAATGATAAATGCTCAACCCATACTTATGCATGATAAAGTATGGTCCAATCTAGTTTGGAGAAAAATTTCCACGTTGGATCCTTTCTAGAGTAGTGAGATCAAGAAGAGGAAGGGGGAGAGGGCACAATGCCCTTTATGTCAAAGGAGTTGTTGGATGGAGAAGAGGTTGGGTAATGATGAATGGGAAATGTAGAAGAAGTATTGATGGAGAACTAGGAGTGCAAGGTTGATACTCCCCCAGTGAGAGATGTTGTGTCACATTGGATAACTGGGATATAGACATAGATGTCATGGGATATGGGGAAAATATGTTAGGATAGAGAGAATTTGAAGGAAGGATTACAATGAAGGATTTATATTTAGGTGCTTTATAAAGTGCAGGTTTGATTTGGCAATTGGATTTAGACAGGGATGAGGTAGGAAGAATAGGATGCTCTTTTTTGTTGAGAAGGTCATATTCTTTCATAATATTATGGATGAGAACATAAAGGGATTTACAACACTCTGTGTCATGTCTGGTGGTATGATGATAAGCACGGATGGTGTTAGGATCAAACCATGTGGGCTTCTTCGCTTGTGTGGTTCAAAGGATTTGATGGGGGTAGAGTAATTACAGATGTTTGGATCAAATGTTGAAGGATGTCAGTATATGGTCTAACATGGGTATTTGAATAAGGGGGGTGATGGATGATGGATGAGTTGGATGTAGCAAATAAGGAAATAGGAGGGGCTTTTTCTTATGAGGTTTGATAGTGACTTTGGATACTTATTTAGATGTAGGGATAGGTGGTGTGGATGATTTTGATTGTGACTCAGGTGAAGAGGTGGATGATGGTTTGGGTGGTGGTTTAGAAGAAGGAAGAATGGGTGATTTGGATGAAGGAAGGGTAGATAGTTTGGATGAATAAGGGATATATGATCTAGATATAACTTCAGAGGGATGAGTTGCAGATACGGATCTTGATTAATTTTTAGGTGTTTTAAATGGGTCTCCCCTAAAAGTAAGGGGCTATGATGTTGGATGATAGGTTGCTAAGATTGAGGAAGCTTAAGAAGGGGAAGACTCCAATTTCTTATGTGGATGGGTAAGTGATTTCTAGATAGGAGTGCCAAGGTTTTTATATATCATAGGCATAGGTTTTGTAGGTTTAAGGATTGTCTAGATGGAAGTATCTTTTGGATGATATGAATGATGAGGTAAAAAGAGGTTGCATGTTGCATGGATTAAGGAGGTATTGATGTAGGGGTTGGTACTTTTATTGGTAGCAAAGATGAGATGGGAAATTGAGTCACAGGTGGATCAAGGGATGATTTCTACTTGATAAAGGTTGTAGGGGGTGGTATGGATGCAAATATATATTTAAATGGTGATGTAGAGGTTGACTCGATTGTAGATGTGGATAATGAAGGAAATGTAGAAATAGGTATGGATAGGGATGTGGATGGTGGGATAGATGAAGGAATGAATGTGGAAGAGAATGGGGTTGATATGGTTGTATTTGATGTAGATAAGGGTATAGGAGGAGATGTAGTTGTTGGGATAAGTGTAGAGATGGGTATTGGGGTAGGTGTGGATGAATTAATGGATGAGGTAATGGGAATGGGTAAGATAGATGTAAGATGGAATAGGGATAAGTGAAATGGATATAATAGATGTGGATGTTGGAATAAGATATGTGAGTAAAGGAATAGAGTCGGGTACATATTTGGATGGGTTAGATGGAGGGGAGGAAAGAGTGGATGTCAAAGCAGATGTGGGTTTAATAGATGAAGGTAGATTAGAGGAGGTAATAGATGTGGATGGAAACACCGCATCCTAAATGAGAGTATTAATCATATGAGCATGGGGTACTTGAGATGGTGTAGGATCAATGCGTTGTTTTGGTGCATGGTTAGGAAAGGGATATCTAAAAGAAATCCAAATGTCAGTTAGAGAGAGCATTAGGATTTTCTATGTGGAGGTCTCCCTAGTCAATAATGCATTTAACAAGGTCCTTGAAGGTACGACACTTTTCAATGTCATGACCTTAGACACGGTAATGTTTGTAGTAAGCCTCCTCACAAAACCATGTGGGTTTGGGATGTGAATTGTCAATAGAGTGGATGGGAGGGAGCTGGACAAGGCATGTGGCCATAAGTTATCAAAGATAGAACTGTTGGAATCCCCCAAGGGAGTGTAATTAGAAGGGGGAAGAGGAGTTATTTTTGGGGACTCAACAAAATATTAGATGATAGTGACATTTTCTGCACTTTTATATCTGTCACTAGGAGGGGATGATGACTTGGTGAACTCTATTATAGGTTTATTTGATCATAGTTTAATGTGTCCTTTCTTAAGGGAAAAAAGTTCTAATTTACGAGCCATGGTAAAGGCTTATTCAAAGATCTGAAAGGATTTGATTTGGAGGGTGGAAGAAATATACTTAATGTAAGATCAAGAAAATAGCTCAATAAGCTCGGTTTGAGGAAGGGAAAAGGAGTACTGATTGATGATACCATAGCCACCTTGTGATGACATATGAGATGGATTCATCCTCAAATTGTTTAATGGTATATAGGTTAGTGATGGTGATTTTATGAGCAATTTTGATGGAGAAATGTGCTAGAAAGAGTAGGGAAAGTTTTGTGAAGGAGAAGAGGGAGTACTAGGGGATGCCATTAAACCAGTCCAACGCAAGGACTGAATAATTAAATGGGGAAGGTTCTAAGCATGTGATATTGATCATCTATGAGATAACATGCATGTCTAAAAGTAGTGGAGGTGTTGTTGAGGGTCCTCCTCGATGTTGAATTTAGAAAACTTAGAAAGTTCCCAATGGGGAGGATAAGGTTTAATGGGGACAAAAGGATGCATGGGATCATTATAAATTTGTTTGTAGGTGAATGCGATTTTAGCACTTGTGGTAGCGGCTTCTAAGGTAGCCAACCTACTCAACAATGTTTGCAAGGGGTCTTTAGAAGTAGGTGGAAGAGATGTCAAAGGATGAGGTTGTTGAATGTAGGAAGTGGATGGGTTAGATTGAGGTTGGAACTGAAAATGATATGTAGAAACCTGAGGAGATGGTTGATAAGGAAGAGGATGAGTGATAGGTTGAGATTGAATAAACTATGAGAGGGGTTGTTGAGGAGTAATATAAAGGTGGCTTGGAGGTGATGGTTTTTGAAAAAAGGGATATTAGATTGGGTTTGGAAAGTTTTCATTAGGACATGTTTGTGAGGGGGTTGAGATGATTGGATAGGGTGATGGGTAGATATGTTTTGAAAAACACCTTGGGAAGGAGGTTGTTGAGTTTTAGGAGATCATGAAGGATGAGGTTGCAAGGCAACAACATTTGCATGGTTTTGGGATGTAGGGATGGGGAGATGGATGAACCTCTAGGAAATATAATCATGAAGGGTAGAAGGATACGGGGGTGTAGCTTCTCTAGAGGGAATGGACTAAGGAGGGATAGAAGAATCAGTTTTAGGATGAGAGCTATTTTGGATGACATGGGCTTCATTAAGAGAGACCATGGAAATGTTATACTGGGAAAATGAAGGCGTAGTAACCATTGGTGTAGAGGAAAATATGGTTCATACGAAGGTATGTTGGGATGGCTCCTTGGGAGAGGAGACATCATTAGATGAGGTAGGTTATTTGATTATTTGAGAATGATTGATAATAAGAATAAAGTAGATGAACATAATTTTATTAACAAATAAATCAAGCAACAAATTTTTGATCTTTATGATTATTAGAAGGGTGTATGCAAAAGAAAAGAAAAAAGCTCAAATGGGATCTTAGGAAATGGCCGATCTAAGGCTGGTTTTAGGACATTGTGTTTGTGGAGTTCTTGATATACCTAAAGGTACATGAGGCCTGATTTTGTGATAAATTTATAACACGACCAGAACACCACAATGAATTTCCTATTAGGGTGATGAAATCCCAAAAATTCCACTTGGAAGGAATGTTTGAATGTGTGAATTAATGCGTGTTGTTTAGATATGTTTGCAAAGGAGTGAATGCAAAAATATTACCCCCTAGTTATGTTATGTGAGTAAGCAAATAATGAGGGTGTTCTTTTTAAGACCCGAAAATGAATTGTGGAATATTCAATGAGGAACAAGTAAGATATATAGTGATAGTGATAAAGAAAAGGAGAGGGAAAGGGGAGCAAAAGAAAGGATTACTTGGTGCTTTCTTTTCCTTTTTATCTGATCTTCAAGATGAGTAATGAGAAACCAATGAGTCCAAGAAACCCAAACTATACACACAAGCAAGAAAAACTAAAATATTACCTGTAAGGTTAGTAGAAAACAAATATGGAAGAAAGTATGAAACGATAGAAATGAAAAATAAATACACCTCACCAAAGAAGGGTCAGTCCCATCGGGCGTGCTAGAATGTTTGAAAATATTTCTGCACTTCCTATTTTAGATTAGTGAAAACCAAATGAGAAATCAAGAAACCTCAAATTATGGGAGGGTTCAGGGAACCTCCTGATGTGGATAGTTATGGAATGGTATAGGCACACAAGAAATGATACTCCTTGCTATGAGTCTTAAACATGAACAAAAATGAAGACTAAACATGAAAAAATGATTAGTGATAGATATGGTGGAGCTTCTTGACAAATTCAGCCCCAAGAAGCAAAAGCTCCCTAGAGAGGATGTCATCCCATGTGATGATAACAAAAGAATATGATCAACAATGGAATGTAAGTATGTAGACAAAAGAATCTAAAATATCCATAATAAGATATGATAAGCCAAAATGATAACAAATGCTCAAAATATAAAAAAGTAGAATTCAAGCCAGAGAGGGTTGATGATGACCCGAGAGAAGACAAACTGATCGACAATGACCATAATAAAGATGAACTCAAATTATGTAGGAGAAGAGTTGAGAAGCTTATGCAGAACCACAGAGATGGGTACCAAAATACATAAGAGGGAAATGGATCTGGAAAATAGTGTATTTGGAATAGATATTATGCAGGTCAATGATGACCTAAAGCGGATAAGCACAATCAACAATGACTTCTGCAGGGTATGTAAGAGATATGCAGAAGAAGGGTAAGTATTGGTTCATAGATGCTAAGGATAAGTGATAAAGCTATAGATAAGATTACCAATATGTAGAGGAGCATACGGGGTGCAGGACAAAGTGAATGAAATGTAGAGGGGTGCAAGGTAAAATGGATCTAGCAGATGGAGAGCAGGGGTCAACGGTGACTAGACCTAGTCTACAAAGACTAGACTAGAGATATAATCTCAACAAAAGATATGGCGTGGATGGGTGGATATAAAAATGTATGAATCTTATTGGAGGATGAAGCAGAGCTCAACGAATACCTATAAAAACCTGTAAGAAAAAACAGCGACATGCACAGACAAAATATCCACAACAATATCTAAATTCCAAGCTTCAATAATGTAAAGGATGGAAAAGGTGGCTCAACTGATAATAAGAAACTCAAGAATAATGTAGAAAGAAATAATTGTAAAGCACACAAGAGATTCAAGATTTTATATCCATTTGAGAAGAGGGGTAGGGGTGATTAAATAAGCTAGGGAAGGGTCGACGACGACCCAATTCAGTCACCAAAAACTGACACAGACAGTCTATGAAGAGGCATTAAAGTAATAATGGGGTGGCAATATTATATTTTGAATGGCTAGTAGGCTATTTTTAGCCCTACATGTGTGAAAGGGGTTTTTAATGAGTGGAGGGAAGTGTAAGGAATCTTAAAAAGTGGTGGAATGAGTGAGGGAATCCTAGGAAAAGATTAATGAAGGGTAATAATGAGAGGGGATGGGTATCTGATGAGGATTATTACATGGGGGGATTTATGAGATTAGAATAATTAAGGGATAAATGATAGATGTAAGAATTAGGAAAATAATATGGGTAAGGGGGATTAAAATGGGGATAATAATAATAATGGTAAATAGATAGGATAATAGTGATTAAAAAGGGAATATGATGATTAAGAGGAAATATGATATTTTTTTAAAATAAGGTGGGAAAGGGGGAGTGCTAGGTGAGAGTGAGGGGTGTATGTAATACAAAGGCATGAGAGTGTAAAAAAAAGTTTCTACATTTCTTTCAAAGGACGAATTAAGCCATGATAAAAGATATATTACATTTCTAGATTAATACGATGAAAAAGTAAATGATGCATAGAAGACTTGAAATGTAAAATATAATCTTAAAATGGTTAATTATTTCCTTTATGTAAATAAGGTTAACACTCAAATGTAACTTTAGGACCATTATTAGAAACAAAGAGTCTAAGAAAATCATTTTTCATATCAATATAAGTACTAATATATCCACTAGGAAAATGATGAAACCATTGAGAAGCAATATCAGTAAGGCTGCTAGGAAAAGCTTTGAGTAACAATCTATCATTAGGGAATGAATCCATAGCTAATCTAAAATCCTTAGGAGTAAATAAGGATTACCCATCCCATCAAAAAGTTAAAAATTAGGCATAATAAAACCATTAGGAAAGGATGAATTGTAAATATTCTTAGGAATGGGATTTCCATGAAGGAAATTATTATCAATAATAACATAGTAGGCCCTACTTTCAAGAGTAAGAGCATGAAGCTTATTTTACAAATCACCAAAAACATGTATAAGAGAAAGAAAGTATCGGGGAGGAATTGTATACACATTGAGGGGATCCTTGAGGGGCTAAAGTTTTCCATTATAAGTAGTCATAGGGACACTATTAGGTTGGAAGTAAACTTTAGGATCAACAAGAGGGTAACTAGTAGTAGGGATGGAAGGAGCTTCAATAGGAATGGAGGTTTGCACACATTTATAAAAAAACTCAACCAAAAGAGGAGGACAAGCAATATGTAAATTTTCCTTAACAACATCATTATTTTGTACATTATCTTTAGAAACATCAAGAGTAGGAATACATGTATCATGACTAAAATCAGATTGTAACACATTATAAGTAGCAATAGGAAGATAAAAAATAGAAGCATACTCAAGAGAAGGATCCATGCATATAAGAGAAGAAGAAAGATAAGTCTCTTTAGGAACAATGGTCAATGTAAAATTTGAAGGTGGAGGATAAGGATATGAAATAGGAAGATCAACCTCAACATGGTTAGTCCCAAGGATTTGCACATATGTGAGAGGAGGAGAAGGATGAGGAGGAGGAGGGTTAGGGACATAGAGGATAGAATTTACAACATCAAAAAGCTCGAGAGAAAGATCATCATCATTAACAAGGCATTCTTCATTAGAAAAATTGAATAGGTCCTCAACACGTCTCATTAGTAGTAATAAACTCATGATCAAAATCATGAACATTAGCGGCCTTTATGGGAGTTAAGAATACAACATCAGGGAAAAGGTTATAATGTTTGGTAACCACATGACATATGGATGGATTGTATGTAGGGCGAATATGAGACTTGTGATAAAAAGTGGATTCATCCTATATATCGGTGAAACAAGGATAAATACCTGTCATGGGAATGGAGTCATACTTGGGAGAACTAGACTTGGATTGATATTTTCACATCTTTTGGTATGTGTAGACACTAAATCATGCACTTTGGGTACATTACTAGGTCCTAATCAAATAATACTATTCATATGATTCGTAACTGATAAAATTAGCAATTGACAACTATCTTTGGACTTTTTTTTCTAGGTTTCATGTATTGTTTCTGGCCTCTTACACCCTACAACCAAATTGATACTTTAATATTTTATCTTTTATGACTTTGGACACCAATGCCCAGGTAGGACGCCAATGTCTAGGTGCTTCTGTCCTTCTTGGCACCCCCAACCTCTCTTTATTTTACTTCCCCCTTTTAGGCATATTTTATCTTTTGGGAATCTTGTTTTCTTATGGGTCAGCCTTGTAGTTGTTAATTTTGAAATTAAAACAAGGGAATCATATAAATATAAACCTATGGTGACCATAATAAGGGACCGAGCTCTAAGAATCTATTATCACCACCTAAGTTTGCATCCAAAGGAATTCTAAGAGCATTAAAACATCCATCTAGCTTTATTTAAGGGGAAAGGGACTACATTTTCTACATACATACATAGGAGGGGAAGTTTATTTTTCCATCCACACATCTATCTACATTGGTACATCTAGCTATTGATCACTATCAATTACATCTTGCACAAGATATTCCTAGGGAATGATTTATACACACACCCACGAGAATTACATGGATTCTGAAATGCAGTGCAACACCTGGTCATAAGTTCACTCTATTGGGTGACTTCTAGGGTCAATCTAACTCCTCATTTACATCTTTTTATTTTTAGGATTTGATGTGTTTTGAGGTTTTGTAGGTCCTTTCTCTCTTTGCAGGTTACATGAAAATTCTGTGATCAACCAGCAAGACACAAGTGAAGAGTAGCGAATATCTTGCAACATAGAAAAAACCAGATCTTGAGCTCTTGTGCAGCCATAGGTGCCTAAGAGAGTTCTCTAGTGCCTAGGTTCCCTCACTCTAGTTAAGGTTCCCTAGTCCCAACACATCCAAAAGTTCCAAAATTTACCAGGCACAACTGCGATAGTATCCTCCTCATGTTCATCAGTTCTCCAGTCCAACACACTTTAGGACTAATTCCAAAATCAGCTAAGTTCTTATCCCATTCTCTTGCACTTAGGGTTTCAATTTCATTTAGCTTATTACTTGTGTCAGATATGTTCTTTAGCATTTTATTTATTCCATGTGACTCTGATATATATAGGGTTCTACAAATTTACAATATTTGTTAAATCATTTAGTGAGCCCATCTCATTCTAACACTCTTAGATCCTCATATTCTCACTTGTCTCATTTTCCTAGGATCCCTTCATCATGGATGTCTCTATTCATGAATTTTTGTGGGATCATCATGATTGTGTCAATAATTTCAGATGTTATCTAGCTAATACTTATATTCATTCTCATACTTCACTCGAGTATGTATATCATAAATTTACTTCAGCTTTGTCTCTAAATGAATATCACATTACTTTCACATTAGATGTACTGCCTTGTCCAACCATGTTCGAGCATGATCCCCCCTTTTATATTCAAGTTTGAATCAATAATGTTGGGGTTAAACGTTCCTTTGTTGATAATGGATTGGGGCTTAATATTTGTAATATTGTATTTCTCCATCAACTTGGCCTCTCTGAAGCTTCCTTAGCTCCATCATATGTTTCTATTCATGGATTTGACAATATCCCCAAGCATGTCTTAGATATTATCACCCTCCCCATTACTGTCAGTCCGTGTACGCTACCTATTCCATGCCATGTAATGCCCAAAAAATTTAATTATAATAATCTTCTTGGGTGGCCTTGGATCCATGCCATGCATGCAGTTCCATCCACTCTTCATACACGACTTAAATTCCTTTATCAGGGAGTTGTCTATGATTTTCCAACAGATCGATCACCTTTCACATATTTTAATTCTATTTAGCATTCCATGGACACCCCTATCTCTTCTGTGCCTAGTCAAAATTTCTCTAAATATGGTCTTGGTTATAAGGTTATTTGCTTCGTTATGGTTTCTCTAGTAGTGGTTTAGGCCCGCATGGACAAGGAGTCACAAAACCATGGGTTCTCCCCACTCAATATAACAAGATTGGTATGGGATACCATCTTCCTTCAACATATTCTTTGGAGAATTACATTGTTATGCATACTTCTTCACTTCATCTAGTATATCTGGAACTTATCAATGGCTCTACTTATGCTACTTGGGATACTTCGGAAACTTTTTCCATTGATGACTCTCTTCTATAATACATGGGAGTTTACGATTACCTCCCTTCTTTCCATCATAAGAAATGATCTACATCACTCCTTAATGCTACCACCTACTTTGGAAAATCCAATATACCTCCTGAGAGTGTTGATGCTCCTAACACCATTCCTCCCGACCCATACATAGAGAACCCATCAACTCTTCTTAATGAAGATACCATTCAATATAACTTCGACATTGCTACTAACCCATGAATGGTTTTGCTAGACATTTCTCTCATGCCTACCTAGAAAGGTGATATCAAACAAGTTATCCATGAGTTATCTAATATATTTACATGGGACTATAATGACATTTCTATTATCAACCCTTCTATAGCCATGCACAATATCATCCTTCATCTTGGGGAAAAACCTGTTTAGTAAAAAATCTGTAAAATGCATTCAAATATAACACTACTAGTCAAGGAATAAATGAAATGCATACTAGATATAGGATTCATTCGCACTATGGATTATCCCAAGTGGGTTTCTAATATTGTGCTTTTTATGAAGCCATATGGTAGGGTCATTTATTGTACATATTTTCAGGATCTCAAAAAATCATGTCCCAGGGATAGTTTCCCATTACTAGACATTGATGTCATCATTGATTTTATTGCTAGATACGATATCCTTTCTTTCATGGATGGGTTTGCTAGGTATAATAAAATCAAAATTAATCCAATAGATCAAGAAAAACTTCTTTTACTACTCCATGAGTATATTTTTGTTACAATGTCATGCCCTTCGGCCTCAAAATTGTCGGGGCCACTTACCAATGAGAAATGATGCATATCTTCCACAACTATATTCATAAGATCCTTGAAGATTATGTTGATGATATACTTACCAAATCACATTGTCATTCTACACATGCTTAAGATATTTGCACTCTTTGAACATGCACCACAATTTAAAGTATGCCTAAATCCGAAGAAGTGTGTTTTCAGAGTTAAAACTGGTAAGCTCATTAGGCACATCATTTCTCAACATGGCATTGAAATAGATCTGAATAAAATCCTTTCCATAATTGGAATTACCCCACCCCCTAATTTGTACTAGTTATGCTCACTGCAAGGTAAAATAGAGCCATCCGTCATTTTATTGCACAATTCACTGATAATGTTAGGAAATAAGGGATAAAATATGTAGAAAAATCCCATGCAGAGTCTTAATAGTAGAAACTAATATGTAGAAGAATATCACATATATGAAAATAAAGGTGCATAAATTAAAATAACACAACACATAGACAATATTTAACGTGGTCTACCCAATTTTGGCTATGTCCACTAAGAATCACTTGCTTAGATTTTATTACAACCCACCTCTCTCTCAATACAATACCTAGATTAGTTTGGAGATATTTTAAAAAACTATCCTAAATTCACACTCAAACTCACACACATCCAAAATGTACAATTCCCTACCATATACACCAAAAGCACACCAATAGGTAACTGCATAAGCAATTTTACAATACCGAGGGTACCAAAACTATGGGCCAAAACCACCCCATAAACCAATGGGTAAAAAATTCTCCCCATATGAGAAGAACACATCTCCCAAGGTATCAGGTACATTTTTTGAGGCTAATTTTTTTCTCGGGGGAAGTGCCCGCAAACCCTTGCTAGCAGGGGCTTCCATCCCCACACTCCTGCACAAGGCCCAGCCTGGCCCCGAACCTTGGAGATAAAACTATGGAGAGTTTAGTACTTTTAGTGTATAGTATTCAAAACTTACACACATGAAAATAGGCTCCCCAACATAACAGACAAAACTCAACCATTCACACGTTTAATAAAAAAGGATACTAATTTTTTCTGGGACGATCATCATCAAAACAAATTTGGTGCTATTAAAGGATGTCTCTTAAATCCTCTTATCCTAGTACCTCCCACGGCTAAAAGACATTTCTTTCTATACATCTTCGATACATTCCATGCCTTAAGGGGCCTTCTGGTACAACACGATGATTCTCAACGTGAGAGATCTATCTATTACATTAGCCAAACTTTTCTCTCTTATGAATGTAACTATAGTTATATTGAGAAACTATGCGTGGGTCTCATCTTTGTAGCGGATAAGTTATACCACTACCTTCTTAACAATGAAGTTCATATCATTACCAAAGTAGATTTGCTACTATACCTCTTGTTCCACACACATCTCTTGGGATGTCTGACATGATGGGTCATGTTACTTATAGAGTTTTACTTCAAATTCATTCCAAAAAAAGTAATCAAAGGACAAGTTATCACTAATCAACTAGCTGAAGCACATTTGTTAGATGCATCACATGTTTATGATTATTTTCGTTATGATTTCAGTACTTATGCCATTCATACTTACACTTGGACCATGTATTTTTATGGGTCTCATTACCGCTCTGGTGCCGGGGCCAAGATAGTCTTCATTACTCTATATGGTGATCATCTCCCCTTTGCATATCGCTTAGGTTTTTTATGCACCAATAACATCACTGAGAATGAATCCTTCATTCTCAGCTTCACCACCACTTAGAAGATAATTTTTCAAAATATACGCATACATGGTGATTCACAACTCATTATTAATAATTATAATGACACATATCAAACAAAAGAGGAATATCTCATAGCATATAATACTCTTTTCAAGGATCTCTGAGCTACATTTAAGTCTTACTCTCTCATCGCCATCCCCTGTAAATACAATCATCATGTAGATGTTATGGCTAGTGTGGCATCACTTATCCCTCAGGATATCACTGATGATAAATCCAAGTTCATCATCTGACACTTGCAAACACCTTCCACTGCTACTTCACCTCTTTAAGCTTGTGCCATCACATGCATTAATGACTATCTCGAATGGTTAACTCCACTTTACAACTTTATTTATCGACAAACCATTCCTGATGGTCTCCAACCTCATGAACATTTTGGCTTACGATGTGAAGCCACACATTATGTCATCATAGGTGCGGAGTTATTTAAATAATTATTTGATGTCCATTTGCTATGATGTCTAGGACTTACGTACATCCCCACCACTATTTCTTAGGTACACGATAATCTATGCGGTGGCCATTTCTCTGGCAAGGATATGTCACACAAGATCTTATGTTAGGGATACTATTGGCCTATCATGGAGAAATACTACATAGAATACACTAAGTACAGTGATAAATGCCAAAAACATGGCAATCTACACCATGCGCCTGTCGATTGATCCATCATGGCCATTCTCTTTATAGGGTTTCAATCTTATTGGCATGATAAATCCTGATTAAGATGATGGCCACATGTATATTATTAGTGCCACAAAATATTTTACTAAATGGGTCTAAGCAACACCATTATGAACCACTGCTGGTACTGATATATGTCACTTAATTACTAATCACATCATTATGTGCTTTGGAATTCCCTCTTCTATTATCACTGAAAATGAGTATTCTTTCAAAAACAAGAATGTTAAAAATTTCTACACAAAATTAAAAATTAAATAATAATTCTCTTCTCCTTATTACCCATAGGGAAATGAACAAGAAGATGCCATCAATAAAACCATTATTAAAATATTATGCAAGAATGTTGACACTAGCAGTGATGATTAGCATAATCAACTCCTATATGCTATTTGGGCTTGTTGCACTAGTGTGCATATGCCCACCAATGCCACACCTTTCCTTCTAGTTTATGGTATTGAGACCATCATACCACTGGAACTTGAAATACTTTCATTACAGGTATCACTCAAATGCATACTCAAAGATAATGAATATTGTAAAAACCACTCAAAGGCATACTCTCACTGTGTACAAGATATTGAACATATTCGAGCATATTAATCTTGCACGAAACAAACATACAATTACAAAACTCATCCTCATGAGTTCAGAAAAATATGAATGCTGAAGTTCCCCTCAAGGGAAAATTCAAACCTTTAATTGGCTTAATCATTATGTCATCAACAAAAAGCTTGGGGGTGGCATCTATCATCTTGCCACTCTCGTGGGTAAGCCACTTAAGAACCCACTTAATGTTATGCATCTTAAATGATATTACACATGAACCACATTCACTACCCTATGATGCACTTTAGTTCCATGGTTCATACTCAACTACTAAGGGTACTAATATGAAATGAACCTCACCTCTTCCACACTCTTTACACTCTATGTTTTATGCTTCGTTGATCATATATTTCTAGCACACAATTCAAACCATTTCCCGATGATGCACTTTTGTTCTATGGTTCATTCTTGACTTTTGAGGGGTCTTTTATAAATGAACCTCATCTCATACTCATCCAAATTAACTTTGGGGCATGCTGCTCCTATCATATTCACTTTGTATTCCATAACATTCACACTCAAAACATACTGCATATCTTGGTTGAACACACTCTTGCTTTCTTTTTCTAGTTACATGCACACTTTGTTACACATGCTAGACATATATAATGTATGTCATTATCTTTTCTATATACACATGTGCATTCAATTGGTCTTCAATTGTGAATACAACATTCCTAAATATTCTTACATGTAGCATGGATGTTTGACACTATACCTCTTACCAGTCCTACCAAGGATCCTGGGGGCATATACTTTTGTAGAAACTACAAGTGCTATTATTTAATTTTCTACTACTTCCTATCTTTACTAGCACACTACACTCTCGATATATACATGTATTGACAGAATTTTTATCTTTCTAACATGATAATATGTGCTTTATGTGCTACATTTGTTTTGTAGGAACTATTTGCCACCATGGTCATCTAATACTTTTCTTGCTATTGTTTTCCATTGTAACACCCTGAACTATTGTTACTTCCTCCTGAGCATTCAAGTGTTGATATATGATTTCTTCTGTATAATGATGTGTTCCTTTGATTGTGAAGTCATGCTCGATATGGATTGTATATTCTCTGCTCTTGAAGATCTTTGACTGAGTTAGGATATGCTTGGACTCTTTTATTTCTTTCATTTTTAGCACCTGAGTTCAATCTGATTTTAGGATGAATTGTGGAATTACCCATCTTTATGACTCAGCCTTGGATCATTGGCATTGATCCAAGAGATGTTTTAAGTTTATTCTGGATGAACAAAAATTATAAACCTTACGAAGGTTGCAAGGTCTGAATGTGTTGAATGAGCAATTCAGGAGTTAACTCAGGCTGATCTTGTTAAATGAAAATCGGTTCCAAATACCGTAACATCAGGAAGGCCTAGACCTTAAGCTAGGTAAGATGTTCTCGGGTATTCAGTAAGCTTGTTTAGCAATACCTGATTGGATCCTATACAGGGATGTTATAACGTGTTTGGTTCCAATACTGATCGAACCTACTTGTGGGACCTAGACTGAATTTATTAAGGTTAATAACCTAAACCTAAACTATAACCTATGGGTTGGATTAGTGCTAATCTAACCTAGCCCTAAACTATAAGCTAAATGTTCCTAAGGTTAGCGACCTAGCACTATGGAAGTAAGACTAAAGTATTACCTTATGATCTAACCTATGTTTCTAACCTAACTAATGATCATAGATGAAGGGGGACCTATGAAGGGGTGCGAGCCATGGGTGGTAGTTTCTATGGCATTTATGAGGTGGATAAGGATGAAGGACTTGGGATTTGGTGGAGGTTGTAAATATCTATTGAGTCCGACGTGGCAGAGTCACCAAATCTGGGAATGGTCTTTGGTTTGCATTTTCAATCACCAACTATGGCAGTCGGTGGCAATGGAGATTGGGTAGGAATCTTGGAGTTAATGTCATTGATGAACTCGGTTCCCGAGCATGGATTGCTTGGAAGGCATGCAAAATGGAAAACTAGATGGTTGTTTGGTTTTCCATACTCTCCGGTTTTCTCTCTGTTTGATCACTGGTTCTTCGAACCAGTCTACTTGGTGTTGCATGGAAACTATGAGAATAACTAGCCCTTTTCTCTATCGAGGAAAGTTTATAAGGAATGAGGGTAACAAATTATTGTTGCTGAATCTATCGTGGAAGAAGAGGAGAAGGCTCGAGCTCATTCAGAGGTCTTCTTCAGATTTTTAAAGTGACATTACCAGGCATGATAGGCCCTGACTTTTAAAAATCTTGCTTTACTCCAAATGCTTTCATTAAAACAACTCTGTTCAGGTGATTTCAGTTCATTTGGTTTGAAGCAATGTATTGGTTCTTCTTTTCCTGTGGAATTAGGAATCTCAGGTTTTTAGAAGACCTTGTTGGAATGGTTACTGTATTATTCTTCCTTTTTGGTTGCATTTCGATTACAGACCGGCTATGCTGTTAATGTTGATGTTGAACCCTGTTGAATCTTGCTAGAATACTTTAAGTTCCTTCTGGTTGGAATGCTTGCTGAGATTATACTACTTGAATGCGACTATTGTAGGAATCCTTACTGTGTTACAATTTTGGGATTAGTCTCCGTTGAAAGTTTTCAGGGATTATATGTGAAAATGACTTAGTGTGAGTCCTTTTAATGTTTCGTATGTTTTTGTCTTCTGCTTAATCTTAGTTTTGAATGCTGTTGTTTAGTTGAGAATACTGATGGTATCGACTCAGTGAGAGTCTTTGAAATGTATCTTGTATTTCAACTTCTGTCTAAGCTTAGTTATGAATATTGTTGCTTAGTTGTGAATACTGTTGGTAATGACTCAGTTGGAGTCCTTGAAATGTAACTAGTATTTCGACTTCTGTAGAAGTTTAGCTGTGAATACGGTTGGTATTGACTCAGTTGGAATCCTTGAAATGGACAGTATGTTTCGACTTCTGTTGAAGTTTTGTAGTGGATACTTTTAGTATGATATTGTTGGAAATTTTGAAATGGACAGTATGTTTCGACTTCTGTAGAAGTTTAGTTAAGAATACTATATGGTTTCGAATCCTTTTGAGTCCTTGAAACGTATTTTATGTTTTTAACTTCTGTAGAAGTTTTGTTGTGAGTACTCTTGGGATTCTTGAATTGTTGTCGTATGAATTCAACTTCAATCAAAACCTTGGTTATGAGTACTAGTTGTATTTGACACTGTTGGAGTCCTTGATATGTTGCGAGTTGGCTCGATTCTCGAATTAAGTTCTCGTTGTGCATGCATATCATACAGACTCTTTCTTTCATTGTTGTGTGATATTCAGTTCGCTTCTGTGGAATTAAAGGATGGGTTTTCTTTACCAACTTGACTCTGTTTGAGACCCTGTTGAATTTCGTAGTAGCTCGACTTCGGATGAAACTTGAGGAAATTATGTTATGGAATTCGGCTTCTCTGAAGTTCTTGTTGTGATTATTCTTCTTGAAATGGGCTTCTAATTAAGTCCTTGTTGTACATTCATAGAGATTAGATTCAGTTGAATGAAGCTGTGCATGTTTGTGTTTAGACTTAGTATGAATATCGCTGTATTTGCATATGGAACGTCATTTGTTTTAAGTGTTATCTAGTCTCATGGCTGACTGTGATAAAAAGCTCCTAGCTGTGCTCTGTTAAACAATGGCGATGGGTATATTCATGTTGTTGAATGTTATGAAAAAGAATTGTTGAGTCTGTTATGGTTGGATTACTTACTGTTGCTTGTCGCGAGAGCTCTTGTATTGCTTAGTAGCTACAGGTGATTTTTATAATTGGATTTAGATGGAACTGTAGTTCTTCTTGTAATCTCGACTGTTTAGTCACATGCGTAAATGTATTTGCATTAATCTAAAGGAGTCGGTACAGTCCAGAACATTATGATTTAGGAATCTGATTGACTCTGTTTCTTTCTTCTAGACTGTAATTTATATGTTGATGTATAATAAGTTGAATAGCAAAATTCTCTCTCTCCTAGTCAGGAAACCTTGTGTGCTTTCTTCTTGCATCCTTTTGCGATCTCTACGGTAAGGGCATAACAAGAATAAACTGTGGTATTGTATGGAGAGACTGGTATAAAATGTGTGTTGCTGTATAAATGGGTATACTTGTCAATACCATTGAAATGTGTTATGATGATAAAAGAATTAAGACAGTGAGCTTGTTGAATGTTTTAACTGCCTTTGAGAAATTGTTAGAAACAATCTTGTAGGAGTTTTGTTGTCTTTAGAATGGTTGTATTCATATGTTCTTAGTCTCTAACATATAGGATGAATAGCCTGATTTAAGTTTGGAATGTGAAGAAATGATTTCATATAAACAGGTTGTTTAATGAGAACAATTGGTGGATTGCAATTGTTTTAAGAATTAGTGCTTATCATGCTCAGTTCACCGAACTGACCCGTGTTGACAATTTTTGCAGATGGTTGCCGTAAGTGGTAAAGGCACGCAGATCTGATATGATGTTCAGATTGTTTAATTTGGTTTTATGATGAATTCCAATTTGATTCTCTAAATGTACTACTTGAAGAAAGATGTTCTTTTGCTGTTGAGTATTGTATCAAATATGCTGAATGCATAAAATGTATTTGATTAGCTTAGAAATGAATGAAATGAGGTATTTGTTACTTATGTGTTTGCATTCGTATCTTGATGGATTGAACTTCTTCGGTTCGAATGATTTTAAGAGCATTGTTATTATTGTATACCTTGGAGACATTTGGGATTCTCTAAGTAAGCTTTGCAAAGATTATGTGACTGAATACTTGTGAATGTTTAGTAGTTCTGTTATGTTCTATCTAAAGCTAAATTGGAATTTAGATCACTGTCTTTCGAGAAGCTAAGGTTAAAATAAACCTCAACAGGAAGCTAAACGGGCTGAATAAATTATTACTTCCTAGTCTTGATCTAAGTCAAGACAACGTTTAATTTGATTTTTAATCACTATATCTTAATACTAATAAGTAAGATATATTTCAGTTATGAGAACTGATATAAACCTAAAAGGGTATGGTTAGCAACCTTATGTGAAGATTTAAGGCTATTGCCCAATTTTGTTGATTTAGATTATTGTGTAACAAAGAACTCCTTGATGAGACCTAAAATCTTAATAACTTCTCTTTGTGAAATGGGTTTTAATAAGAAAGGTAATTCTAAGGTGAGGAACCCAGGGGTTGGGAAAAGACTACCCTAAAAGGAGCGTCTTAAAGTATAACTTTAACTCAACGTAAGTAACACCTTAAAGATAAGTAGATCTTTTCGAGGTGGATTTGAAGGTTGATGGCACAAGTCAACTGCAGGGTTGTACCTTCGAGAAGATTAGGATCTTCTCGAAGATACAATAATGCAGGTGACTTATGGCGACACCCTTTGCATTGATCGTTAAGATTTACACCTTAAACTCGAACAAGTTTTTACTCTGGGACTGAGTAGGAATGTGGTCATGTTATAAGATTGCCCCTGGAGACTCAGGGTATCTTGACACACTAGGTTAACTAGGTTTGACCCAGTATGTCAGCGTATCCCTAGTCCTTGGGAGCATCCCTATAACGTTGTCATATTATTAATCCGTTCTTGAGTGAATAACTTGGGGCAGGAGAGACTGACAGAAGTCAGTATAAGACATTCTACATAACATAGGAATGGGGTGAAGGACGTATTCCAGATTGACGAGTATGTCGTCAAGGAATACGAGACATAAGCAGTATGTTTCAAATCTTTGGCCAAAGTATCGCAAGCTGCTGATTGCGTTGTCCTATGTCACCTAGTCTAAGGGACGAGATGCCGATGAATAATGGTAACAATTATTTAGATAGGTTCCTTGGACAGAGCATTCTGAATCCCAGATTAGGGAAGAGAACCGCAAGAGTGATGTGTTAAAATAAAAACGCCAACTCTTGATACTCATGAATAGATCGGTAGATTACCGAGTCATGGAATGAATAGATCGGAGGTACTCTGAGTCATTACAGCTGCATATGGTTATCTGTTATAAGAATGGTTGTTTTGATTTGTGAGTTCTAAATTATGTATTTAGAACTAGGAAGCATTTATCAAAAAAAAAATTACTTGTTCTAATGTACTAAAATGGGGACGTTACATCTTGGTATCAGAGCTGAAGGTTGCAGCTCTTGGACCTATTGTGTCCATAATCTGATAAAAACCTAAATTTTCTTGTAACAGAAAATGGTTAGAACAAGGGGGAACGTTGCGAATAATGCTCCACTAGAAGGAGGGGCAGCAACAACCCAAAAGCTTGATGAGATCCTTGCTGCCCTATTGGACACAAGAGATCGTTTAGCTGTACTTGAATAGAAAGTAATGGGAAATGAGGAGGAAGATGAAGCTAGTAACAACAATCAGCAACCTCCTGAGGACAACCCCGATATGGGTGTTGATAATAATGCTGGAAATGCACCTGTCCAACCAGAAAACAAAAAGGCCAGGTTGGCAGCAGAACTCACTAATGATATAAAAAGGATAAGCCCACCTAAATATGATGGCACCACATTAGGAGATGGAGCTGAGAACTGGCTCAGTGAAATGGAGAAGTACTTTGCAATAAGAAACTTCTCAGAGGAAACCAAAGCTATTTGGGGAGCCTATCAACTTTCCCACGAAGCATCTTCGTGGTGGGATAGCCGTAAAGCTGAGCTAAATATTGATGAGACCAATATTACTTGGGATCAATTTAAGGGCTATTTTAGGCAACGTTGGCTGCCACAACTTTTCTATGATCAGAAAATGACAGAATTCCAGAACTTAGCTCAAGGGAAGCTAACGGTAACTGAATACTGGGAGCGGTTTACAAAACTCCTCAAGTATGTACCGCAGTATCAAACTGACGAGAAGTTCAGAATACGAAAATTCATCATGGGACTGAATCCCGTGATAGGGGGAGAGGTCGATGTTCACAGTCCAACCACTATGGAAGGAGTTGTTGAAAAGGCCATAAGACAGGAACAGAAATTAAAGGCTATTTCTGCTCATAAAGAGGAAGTGCGGAAGAAGATTGCAAACCCTTCTTCAACTTCACTTGCACCCAAAAAGGGACCATGGAAAAAGTTTGGAAACAGAAGTAAGTTTCCAGGGGATAATAGTAAGAAAACAGTAGCAAATAAGCCTGCTGGAAATGTAAGGGATAATTTTGCCAAAAATTATAACAATGGGCAGAAGCCCTATGGAGGACAACGTGATAATTACAAGGCTGGAGGTAATTTTGAGCCTAAAAAGGGACCTGTAGGAGGCTGCTACAATTGTGGCAAAGACCACTACGCAAATCAGTGCCCTTTGAAGAAGGATGATCGTAATCAGCAGCATAAGATACATGCTGCAGTAGCAGACAAGCAAGCTGAAAAGCAAGTGACACCTATAGAAGTTCCGGGTAAGTTATTTGGCATACTTGTCACTATTCTTTTTGATACAGGAGCTACTGAATGTTTTATTTCTAGTAAACTTGCTTCTAAACTTAAAAGAAAGGCTGGAAAAATGGATAAATCTTGGACTGTACAGTATGGTAATAATTCTATTCATACAGTGAGTATGTGTCTTTTTGGGGCAGTCCTTGACTTACCTAACTTTTCCACTGAAGTTGACCTCTATGTTACACCTTTGGGATCGTATGACATTGTCATCGGTGTCAATTGGTTAGCTGACCATAAAGCAAAAGTAGACTGCTATGAAAAGAATATAAAATGTTTAGATGATCGGTTAAAGGCAGCAGAGATTCAAGGTGTGAAACGGGAAATTTTAGTTAGAAAACTGTCAGCTATGCAGCTTAAAAAGGCTAAAAACAAAGGATGTACCCTTTATGCAGTAAAGATATCTGAATTTTCAGAAGAAGATGGTGATTCCATGAAACGATTTCCTCTGTTGCAAAGTTTCAAAGATGTTTTTCCGGAGGAATTACCAGGTTTACCACCCAAGAGGGAATTTGACTTCACCATCGAAATCAAACCAGGAACAGAACCTATTTCCAAAGCACCTTATCGGATGACTACTACAGAGTTAGTCGAGCTTAAGGCACAATTGCAAGAACTTTTGTCTAAAGGTTTGATTAGACCAAGTGTTTCACCTTGGGGAGCGCCAGTAATATTTGTGAAAAAGAAGGATGGAACACTTAGGCTGTGTATTGATTATCGGATGTTGAACAAAGCAACAATCAAGAACAGATACCCACTTCCAAGGATCGACGATCTATTTGATCAGATGCGTGGGGCAGCAGTTTATTCTAAGATAGATCTTTGATCTGGTTATCATCAGTTAAGGATTAGAGAGGAAGATATTCATAAAACAACTTTCCGAACAAGGTACGGACATTATGAATTCACGGTTCTACCCTTTGGATTAACTAATGCACCCGCAGCTTTTATGAACTTAATGAATAATATCTTTCAAGAATATTTGGACAAGTTTGTACTTGTATTCTTGGACGATATTCTCATTTATTCTAAAAGTGTTGAAGAGCACAATGAGCATTTGAAGATAGTTTTGGGAATTTTGAGAAAAAGAAAGTTGTATGGTAAGTTATCCAAATGTTCTTTCTTTGATTCAGAAGTTCACTATTTGGGTCATGTCATTAGTAAAGAAGGAATTGCTGTAGATCCTTCAAAAATAGTGGCAATAACTGAGTGGCCTGCACCAAAGAATGTGCACGAAGTAAGAAGCTTCATGGGTCTTGCTGGTTATTATAGAAAATTTGTTAAGGATTTTTCTAAAGTGGCTGCACCGATAACTTCATTGCAGAAGAAGGATAAGAAATTTATTTGGAATGATAAGTGCGAAACTACTTTCAAAAGTCTGAAAAGTCAGTTGACTTCCGCACCTATTTTAGCTGTACCAGACCCTAATGGGAGCTTTACTGTTGTAACGGATGCTTCTGGGGAAGGCCTTGGAGGTGTTTTGTTACAAAATGATCAAGTCATAGCATATGAAAGTAGAAAACTTAAGTTACATGAGCTGAATTATGCTCCTCATGATTTGGAGCTTGCTGCCATTGTTCATGCGCTTCAAGTCTGGAGACACTATTTACTTGGGAAACCTTTTGAGTTGAAAACTGATCACTTAGGACTGAAATATATTTTCACTCAGCCTAATCTAAATGCCAGACAGAGAAGGTGGTTAGAGTTTTTATCTCAATATGATTTTGATATTAGCTACATCAAAGGGAAAGAGAATAGGGTAGCAGATGCTCTAAGTCGTAGGAAGCACATTTCTGCTCTTATAACATTAAGAACTCAGTTTAAGGATGAGGTAAAAAGTGCCTCAGAATCTGATATATACTTTCAGCAAGTAAAAGCAGCGCTTGCTGTAGAACCTAATGATGAAAGGTATAAGGGTTTTCATTTTGATAATGAAGGAATCTTACGTTATGAAAACAGGGTATACGTACCTATGCTGAACGATTTGAGAAAGAAGTTGTTAGTTGAATTTCATAATTCGCCCTTCTCTGGACACCCGGGTATCACAAAAATGCTTGCTGATCTAAAACAACAATACTTTTGGAAAGGTATGAAAAAGGATGTTATTGATTTTGTGACTCATTGTCTGGAATGTCAGCGGGTTAAGGCAGAACACATGCACCCTGCTGGACTATTATATCCCCATAGCATACCGCAGTACAAATGGCAAGTAATAAGCATGGACTTTGTACAAGGGTTACCTATGTCCAGGAATAAACATGATGTTATCCTGGTAGTTGTAGATAAACTAACTAAGGTAGCTCATTTCATCGCTGGAAATCTAAAGGATGATTCACCAGTGTTGGCCAAAAGATTCGTGCATGAAATTTTCAGGTTACATGGTGTACCAGAATTGATTATATCTGACAGGGATCCTAGAATGATGTCAAGATTTTGGCAAACGCTTAATACAGCTCTTGGAACGAAACTAAACTTCAGTTCTGCATATCATCCGGAAACGGATGGACAAACAGAGAGAGTAAATCAAGTGTTGGAAGATATGTTGCGAATGTATTGCATGGATCAACAGTATAAATGGGAAGAGTATCTTCCACTAGTTGAATTCGCATACAACAACACTTATCACTCATCTCTTAAAATGGCACCTTTTGAAGCACTTTATGGAAGGAAGTGCAGAACCCCTGTTAGTTGGGATAGTATTGAGGATAGAGTGGTAATTGGACCAGAGATCCTCACTGAAATGGAACAGCAAGTAAAGTTGATTCGTGAACGATTAAAGGAAGCAACAGATAGGCAGAAGAGCTATGCTGACCTTAAGCGGGTTGATCAAAGGTTTGAGCTTGGTGAGAAGGTTTTTCTTCGTGTTAAACCCAGAAAGAGTTCTATAACTTTTGGCAAGGCTGCCAAGTTGTCACCTCGTTATGTGGGACCTTTCGAAATTGTCGAAATAATCAATCCTGTAGCTTATCGATTAGCATTACCACCTGCTTTGTCTCACATGCATGATGTTTTCCATATTTCTTTGCTTAAGAAATACGTTTCAGATTTGTCACATGTCTTAAATTGGAATTCCTTGTAGGTCCAAGACCCAGGAATAATCATGGTTAAACCCACACGAGTGCTGGAAACTCACTAATTGCATTTGAGAAATCATGAAATACAGCAATGTAAGGTCCAGTGGGACCAGTTTAACGAAGAAAGTGTAACTTGGGAAAATCTGGAAGAGATGAAAATTGCTTTTCCTTTTCTTTTTCAACAGAATGAAATCTGTTGACAAAACATTTTTTTTATGAACTTATCTTTTTCATGTCTATATGAAAGCCAGATTGAGGAAAACATTATTCAGGCTGAATAAAATGTATCGTGACATTGATTTCTGGAACTATTTAGTTGGAAATAGTCACATTGTATTGTGAACTAATAAATTGGTTGACCTGAAGGTAAATCAAATATGTAATCATCGGGACGATGAATCTTTTAGGAGGGAAGCATGTAACACCCTGAACTATTGTTACTTCCTCCTGAGCATTCAAGTGTTGATATATGATTTCTTCTGTATAAGGATGTGTTCCTTTGATTGTGAAGTCATGCTTGATATGGATTGTATCTTCTTTGCTCTTGAAGATCTTTGACTGAGTCAGGATATGCTTGGACTCTTTTATTTCTTTCATTTTTAGCACCTGAGTTCAATATGATTTCGGGATGAATTGTGGATTTACCCATCTTTATGACTCAGCCTTGGATCAGTGGCATTGATCCAAGAGATGTTTTAAGTTTATTCTGGATGAACAAAAATTATAAACCTTACGAAGGTTGCAAGGTCTGAATGTGTTGAATGAGCAATTCAGGAGTTAACTCAGGCTGATCTTGTTAAATGAAAATCGGTTCCAAATACTGTAACATCGGGAAGGCCTAGACCTTAAGCCAGGTAATATGTTCCTGGGTATTCAGTAAGCTTATTTAGCAATACCTGATTGGATCCTGTACAGGGATGTTATAACCTATTTGGTTCCAATACTGATCGAACCTACTTGTGGGACCTAGACTGGATTTATTAAGGTTAATAACCTAAACCTAAACTATAACCTATGGGTTGGATTAGTGCTAATCTAACCTAGCCCTAAACTATAAGCTAAATGTTCCTAAGGTTAGCGACCTAGCACTATGGAAGTAAGACTAAAGTATTACCTTATGATCTAACCTATGTTTCTAACCTAACTAATGATCATGGATGAAGGGGGACCTATGAAGGGGTGCGAGCCATGGGCGGTAGTTTCTATGGCATTTATGAGGTGGATAAGGATGAAGGACTCGGGATTTGGCGGAGGTTGTAAATATCTAGTGATTCCGACATGGCAGAGTCGCCAAATCTGGGAATGGTCTTTGGTTTGCATTTGTCAATCGCCAACTATGGCAGTCGGTGGCAATGGAGATTGGGCGGGAATTTTGGAGTTAATGTCATTAATGAACTCGGTTCCCGAGCACGGATTGCTCGGGAAGGCATGCAAAATGGAAAACTAGTTGGTTGTTTGGTTTTCCATACGCTTCGGTTTTCTCTCTGTTTGATCACTGGTTCTTCGAACCAGTCTACTTGGTGTTGCATGGCAACTATGAGAATAACTAGCTCTTTTCTCTGTCGAGGAAAGTTTATAAGGCATGAGGGTAACAAATTATTGTTGCTGAATCTATCGTGGAAGAAGAGGAGAAGGCTCGAGCTCATTCAGAGGTCTTCTTCGGATTTTTAAAGCGACATTACCAGGCATGATAGGCCCTGACTTTTAAAAATCTTGCTTTACTCCAAATGCTTTCATTAAAACAACTCTGTTCAGGTGATTTCAGTTCAGTTGGTTTGAAGCAATGTTTTGGTTCTTCTTTTCCTGTGGAATTAGGAATCTCAGGGTTTTAGAAGACCTTGTTGGAATGGTTACTGTATTATTCTTCCTTTTTGGTTGCATTTCGATTAAAGACCGGCTGTGCTCTTATTGTTGATTGAACCCTGTTGAATCTTGCTGTGAATACTTGAAGTTCCTTCTGTTTGGAATGCTTGCTGTGATTATACTACTTGAATGTGACTATTGTAGGAAGTCCTCACTGTGTTTGCAATTTTTGGGATAAGTCTCCGTTGAAATTTTTTAGGGATTATATGCGAAAATGACTCAGTGTGAGTCATTTTAATGTTTCGTATGTTTTCATCTTCTGCTTAATCTTAGTTTTGAATGTTTTTTTTAGTTAAGAATACTGATGGTATCGACTCAGTGAGAATCTTTGAAATGTATCTTGTATTTCAACTTCTGTCTAAGCTTAGTTATGAATACTGTTGCTTAGTTGTGAATACTGTTGGTAATGACTCAGTTGGAGTCCTTGAAATGTAACTAGTATTTCGACTTCTGTAGAAGTTTAGTTGTGAATACGGTTGGTATTGACTCAGTTGGAATCCTTGAAATGGACAATATGTTTCGACTTCTGTTGAAGTTTTGTAGTGGATACTTTTAGTATGATATTGTTGGAAATTTTGAAATGGACAGTATGTTTCGACTTCTGTAGAAGTTTAGTTAAGAATACTATATGGTTTCAACTCCTTTTGAGTCCTTGAAACGTATTTTATGTTTTTAACTTCTGTAGAAGTTTTGCTGTGAGTACTATTGGGATTCTTGAATTGTTGTCGTATGAATTCAACTTCAATCAAAACCTTGGTTATGAGTACTAGTTGTATTTGACACTGTTGGAGTCCTTGATATGTTGCGAGTTGGCTCGATTCTCGAATTAAGTTCTCGTTGTGCATGCATATCATACAAACTCTTTCTTTCATTGTTGTGTGATGTTCAGTTCACTTCTGTGGAATTAAAGGATGGGTTTTCTTTACCAACTTGACTCTGTTTGAGACCCTGTTGAATTTCGTAGTAGCTCGACTTCAGATGAAACTTGAGGAAATTACTATTATGGAATTCGGCTTCTGTGAAGTCCTTGTTGTGATTATTCTTCTTGAAATCGGCTTCTAATATAAGTCCTTGCTGTACATTCATAGAGATTAGATTCAGTTGAATGAAGCTGTGCATGTTTGTGTTTAGACTTAGTATGAATATCGCTGTATTTGCGTATGGAACGTCATTTGTTTTAAGTGTTATCTAGTCTCATGGCTGACTGTGATAAAAAGCTCCTAGCTGTGCTCTGTTGAACAATGGCGATGGGTATATTCATGTTGTTGAATGTTATGAAAAAGAATTGTTGAGTCTGTTATGGTTGGATTACTTATTGTTGCTTGTCGCGAGAGCTCTTGTATTGCTTAGTAGCTACAAGTGACTTTTATAATTGGATTTAGATGGAACTGGAGTTCTTCTTGTAATCTCGACTATTTAGTCGCATGCGTAAATGTATTTGCATTAATCTAAAGGAGTCGGTACAGTCCAGAACATTATGATTTAGGAATCTGATTGACTCTGTTTCTTTCTTCTGGACTGTAATTTATATGTTGATGTATAATAAGTTGAATAGGAAAATTCTCTCTCTCCTAGTCAGGAAACCTTGTGTGCTTTCTTCTTGCATCCTTTTGCGATCTTTACGGTAAGGGCATAACAAGAATAAACTGTGGTATTGTATGGAGAGACTGGTATAAAATGTGTGTTGCTGTATAAATGGGTATACTTGTCAATACCATTGAAATGTGTTATGATGATAAAAGAATTAAGACAGTGAGCTTGTTGAATGTTTTAAATGCCTTTGAGAAATTGTTAGAAACAATCTTGTAGGATTTTTACTGTCTTTAGAATGGTTGTATTCATATGTTCTTAGTCTCTAACATATAGGATGATTAGCCTGATTTAAGTTTGGAATGTGAAGAAATGATTTCATATAAACAGGTTGTTTAATGAGAACAATTGGTGGATTGCAATTGTTTTAAGAATTAGTGCTTATCATGCTCAGTTCACCAAACTGACCCGTGTTGACAATTTTTGCAGATGGTTGCCGTAAGTGGTAAAGGCACGCAGATCTGATGTGATATTCAGATTGTTTAATTTGGTTTTATGATGAATTCCAATTTGATTCTCTAAATGTACTACTTGAAGAAATATGTTCTTTTGCTGTTGAGTATTGTATCAAATATGCTGAATGCATAAAATGTATTTGATTAGCTTAGAAATGAATGAAATGAGGTAATTGTTACTTATGTGTTTGCATTCATATCTTGATGGATTGAACTTCTTCGGTTCGAATGATTTTAAGAGCATTGTTATTATTGTATACCTTGGAGACATTTGGGATTCTCTAAGTAAGCTTTGCAAAGATTATGTGATTGAATACTTGTGAATGTTTAGTAGTTCTGTTATGTTCTATCTAAAGCTAAATTGGAATTTAGATCACTGTCTTTCGAGAAGCTAAGGTTAAAATAAACCTCAACAGGAAGCTGAACGGGCTGAATAAATTATTACTTCCTAGTCTTAATCTAAGTCAAGACAACGTTTAATTTGATTTTTAATCACTATATCTTAATACTAATAAGTAAGATATATTTCAATTATGAGAACTGATATAAACCTAAAAGGGTATGGTTAGCAACCTTATGTGCAGATTTAAGGCTATTGCCCAATTTCGTTGATTTAGATCATTGTGTAACAAAGAACTCCTTGATGAGACCTCAAATCTTAATAACTTCTCTTTGTGAAATGGGTTTTATTAAGAAAGGTAATTCTAAGGTGAGGAACCCAGGGGTTGGGAAAAGACTACCCTAAAAGGAGCGTCTTAAAGTATAACTTTAACTCAACGTAAGTAACACCTTAAAAATAAGTAGATCTTTTCGAGGTGGATTTGAAGGTTGATGGCACAAGTCAACTGTAGGGTTGTACCTTCGAGAAGATTAGGATCTTCTCAAAGATACAACAATGCAGGTGACTTATGGCGACACCCTTTGCATTGATCGTTAAGATTTACACCTTAAACTCGAACAAGTTTTACTCTGGGACTGGTTAGGAATGTGGTCATGTTATAAGGCTGCCCCTGGAGACTCGGGGTATCTTGACACACTGGGTTAACTAGGGTTGACCCAGTATGTCAGTGTATCCCTAGTCCTCGGGAGCATCCCTATAATGTTGTCATATTATTAATCCGTTCCTGAGTGAATAACTTGGGGCAGGAGAGACTGACAGAAGTTAGTATAAGACATTCTACATAACATAGGAATGGGGTGAAGGACGTATTCCAGATTGACGAGTATGTCGTCAAGGAATACGAGACATAAGCAGTATGTTTCAAATCTTTGGCCAAAGTATCGCAAGCTACTGATTGCGTTGTCCTATGTCACCTAGTCTAAGGGACGAGATGCCGATGAATAATGGTAACAATTATTCAGATAGGTTCCTTGGACAGAGCATTCTGAATCCCAGATTAGGGAAGAGAACCGCAAGAGTGATGTGTTAAAATAAAAATGCCAACTCTTGATACTCATGAATAGATCGGTAGATTACCGAGTTATGGAATGAATAGATCGGAGGTACTCTAAGTCATTACAGTAGCATATGGTTATCTGTTATAAGAATGGTTGTTTTGATTAGTGAGTTCTAAATTATGTATTTAGAACTAGGAAGCATTTATCAAAAAAAAAATTACTTGTTCTAATGTACTAAAATGGGGATGTTACATCCATTGCTTGTCATTGTATGCCATTGTTTGTGGGGTTTTTCCCTATGTATTGCTTGTTATTTTCTTGTATTCTTTTGACCACTTCAGACATGATTGTCTTATGAAATTGTGAGCGATGTCCCATATTTATAACCCACCTTTCATGGTATAAATTGTGTTATTTCTTGCTAGATTACACATTGTCTTCTATATGTGTATTTTTATTGATTGTAATAACACATATTTCCTAGCCACTTTGTTTACATGTGCTTTGGTCTCTACCATGCACATCCCCCCTATAGGGTATCAGTTTCAAATCAACTTCTAGTCCTCTCTTTTGGGTCACATCCTCCTAGCCACATTGCATTCACCCCAAAAGATGGGGGGCATACATTGGTTAAATCAGTCACCCCACACAACATCACAAAGTTCAGTATAAATTCAGAACAAACTTTAGTTTTAAGAACGACCTAGATTCTGACTTGGGTCCTCATTTTAGCACATATGCCAATGCCTAAATATAGACATGATTGGCTAGGAATTTTTGACCTTTCGTGGTGCCTATGACCAAGGGGTAGTTACAATTACTTTCTTAGATTAGTAGTATTCAACATTTCACAGAGTAGTTTACATAGTACATGCACAGTCCTCCAAAAATATGAATGCATTTTATCTCCTTTTCTTATTTTTCTACATGGATTGAACTGGATTGAATTGGAATAACATGGATCACACCATATGCAATGGTGTATAAATTTTGGGAAGTAGTCAGGGATGGATAATAACACTATAATTTTCTCCCTAACATTCTTCTGTCATGGTGTGAGATCACCCAAATAAATCACACTTGGCATGAGATTGTCAAAAAAACTCATACTTGGTGTGAGTTCACCAAAAAAACTCATTCTTGGTGTGATATTGCCAAAAAAAAATTACTCTTCTACAACATATTCAGGACACTTTCTATACTTTTCAATTATCAAAGATAGGGTGCACATGTTCCTTTTACTACTTTTTTTCATTTCTACATACTTTTTACAGAGTTTTATTAACACATTACTTTGACTACTCTTTTTCTCTTCTTTTTACAGACCCATCCTTATAAGAAGCATCTGTCACATCAGCGAACACATCAAGCAAAAACACAAGAACAAGTACAATGTGAAACAACACATACACTTCACCCCTAGGGTAACTTCCTCTTCTTTAACTTCCATGCTTCATTTTTATCACTCCATGATTTTACCATCAATCTACATGGTTATCAGGTGCACATATCTTATCTACTTTATGTTATCAAGTATTCACTCAACAACATAAAGTGGGGGGAAATGTAGATGTAGACACCAAAATTTGGTCACACTCCCCTTGGTCACCTGTTGAAGAACCTAATTAAACACATTCACCTAACCATGACCCTTATACCCTACATTAACATTAATTTAATTATTTATTATTATATTAATACCCATCCTCACCTCATTATTAATTTAATAACTTTATTTAAATGAATGGACACCTCACCATAGACCTATTCATAGCATGTTTCCATAAATGAATAAGACTTGGTCCAAACCTAAAAATCAAGGCATATTATTCCTCTAACCACCTTCCTGCTCATTAAAATGTAATGTCCATTTTGATCTACAGATAAAGGAACAAAACTGACCCAAATGATGCAAGATCTACCATTTTTGGTAAAACCTAGGGAATCTTGCCTTAACCTATGCCACTCATCCCTAAACCGACGCCGGTCAATTAGGAACTGTCGTCGGTTACCATTTATTCACCTTAACAACCTAGTTTTTGGGTTGGCACATTCTGAGATCAAGGAGACAAGGAGAGAACTGGATGCAAGAAGAACCAGAGCCTTTTCATACCTACAGACATCCATAGCTAGCACTAGGACAAATCCATAAGTGTTGCACTCATGGTGACATTCCAGGAAGCATCACTACTACACCAAGCTCCATCCCACAAAACAATCACCACCACCACATAGCCATTGGACCTGCAACAACAATAAGTACAATTTTACCAGCATCATCTATTTCCACTTTAGTTTGTTAGGTTCTTATATTTCTGTTCTCATTTTCCTACTTACATCCCGATTTTTTCCTATCATTTACTTACCTGTAAACCCAACCATTCCTCAACCCACACCATAAAACCACTTATACCCAACCTATGCACATTTATGAGTGTTCCTAATATCCCCACATACCTTGTTATGCTCTCTATTATCTTTTCCTAACCGCAGCTCAAACCCCATTAGCAAATCTTAGTAAATCTTATCATCCTGCCTCTACCGACACCGATTACCCATAACCATCGTCAGTTTGCCTAACCATGATTGGTCATACCTCAACCGATGCCAGTCTCTGTGTCTACCAAAAATGTGTAAACCAACAACCACCCATCTACCAAAACAACACAAACACCTCACCCAACCCTGCTAAGACCCTGTCTATGACTTGTAGACCACCTGACCAACCTGCAACCTGACCTGAAGACCTTGACCCACATAGTTTTCGTATTTAATTAGATCGATGTTGATAATGATATGAGGTACCCAAATCAAGATACTAGCATTATATTCATTTATGTACACATTTCAGTTATTGAATATTTGTTTGATAGAATAGTGGATTGATAACCATCTAGGAAGTATCACACTTCCTAGATCTAGCACACGCTAGCTAGTCCACTATCATATATTATTTAAATCTTCTTTGGTGGTTTTGTATTCTATTTCTGGTAGTTCCTCCCAACCGAAAGGAAGCTCTCATAGTCAACATTAGATCAAGAATTCAAAATGCACGCATTACCTCCAAACCAACACAAGAGGTATTCATCCTTGGCCCTTACCCTTATCTGTTTTGTCTCAATAACGTAAAGAAAATGGTGAAAAATTTTGGCATGCCCGGTGGGACCCATCTGGGGTTCCTTGCAATTTTCTTCATTCCTAGGTAAATATGGTGTTTTTTTTACTTTCTAAATGTGTTCACACTAAATCTCTTTCCTTGGTAATAATATCTTCTTCTAATTGTCTAAAACAACATCTATTTTCTGGTGCTTAAAATGAACCATTTCTTCTTTCTTGCATTCACATAAGTAGTGAAAGAGCATGTTCCCACCTATTCATCATTTGATTCATCGAACGTAATTTGTTGATTTGGGTTTAAAATTAGTTAAATTTCATCCTTGTATGTTGTATTTAGCTCACATTAAAATAAGGGCAACCTATATGCTGGAAGTCATGCCCAACCGATTCCTCAAATTTTCATAGTAATCAACATTGGTTTATCCACCAACATTGGTTTACTCCTCACCATCATTGGTTTTACCTAACCACCATCGGTTCTCTATCTTTTTGGTTAACTTTCCCAAAGGACACCTATTTCATATTATTTACTATTTAGAGTTTCTCTGAGTCTTTGTATTCTGATAAATGGTCATCATATAGCTTACCTATCTAGCATTCATCATTTTTTTCCTCGTTTGGTAAAATTGTTCTTTTCTCATAGTAACCAACCTCAGTTACCCCTAAAATGTCATTGGTCATACTTAACTGATGTCGGTTACCCTGTGCTGATTCTCAACTGATACATTACCCAAATCCACATATAAACACCTATTTTTCTCATTCCTATTGCTTTCTGTGTTATCTGTAAGATACATCATCACCTGATATACATTCATTCACATGGTGTTGACTTGGAACCAAGCTAATGCTCTTATATTCCATGCTAGTCGTCAACCACTCCCACCAATTCCTTCACCATGCTCTGTCCTATCACCCATGGATCTAACTCTTCCTACCACCATTGCCACAAGTGACAAGGAGTTCACACGACTCCTCGATCAGAATCCCACATCCTTACAATTCTACCTTACCCACTCTTCCACCTAGGATTCCTTAGGTCAATTGATATATGGAATGCCCGTATCCATCTATTCTTCCTTTATCCCCACTTTTGCATCAGCTCATAATAATGTGGCATTACCTTCACCTACTTTACCCCCAGTGGTTTCACAGTTAGGCCCCACACCTGTTATGACTGCTACATCTAAGACATTAGTCACACCTGTAGTATCTGTTGTTACTTCATTAACCACCTAGACCATAACCCCATCCGTGCCTATCACCTCACATATAATAGTTACAACACAACCACCTGTCGTGTCAGTGATCCCTACCCCATTCTATAATCTTGTCCACTCCATCCCATAGTCTCTACCCTTAGTTGCTACTAGAGTCAATGCGATTGCCCCACCTACATATACATATTATCAAAAACCCCTTATCTTTTCTGACATTCATTCTTTAAATATTCTCTTTATGTCAGTCCCCTACTCTCAACCTTCCTATTTGGTATCACCATACACTGGGATGCTACCCACATCACTGGTTCAATACCAGCCCTCTTACGTCACATGAGGTTCCCTTCCATCACACCCTACCAATGATCTCATCAAATTAATGATGGAAAGGATGCCAACACTAGAAGCATTGGTTTTCGGCTGACATAATTCTCTCACATATGATGAAATATGTAATGAGTCCATTCATCTATCCATTCCTATTTTCCCATACCATGTACATTGGGAAATTCCAAAATTCAATCACTTTAATAGTAAAGAAGACTTACGACAAAATTTGCAATCTTTCAAGCATGGGTGTTACCTAATTTCCCATGATGGTGCTTTACTCCTATGGACCTTCTCGATGTCTCTGACATGACCTGTCATAGACTAGTACAATGGACTACCCAGACATTCCATCTAATCGTTTAATCAAGTAGCACAAACCTTCTTAGACAGATTCTAAATCAACATTGTTAAGAACGTCACCGTGAATGATCTTTACTCCACACAACAATATGACGATGAGTCTATCACTGACTTTGTCACTTGTTGGCATAGCCTAATTAACAATTTCACATTTCAATTACCTCAAACTGAACTCATAGAGTTATTTACACGGTTTTGTGCTAGACACATCTCACCAACCCTACAAGTGCAGACCTTCCACACCTTTGATGAGGCATTCACCATGGCATGAAAATTGGAGATTCATGCTATCAAAGAAAATAAAATTCAGCTACGTAACAAGAACACCATGTTTAAATTGAATGATGATTCTTCATCTTCAAAACCCAAAGGATCTACCAACACAGTAGTTCTCAAGGCTAGACCCTCTCACCCATCAAACCAAGCCAAACCTTCTTCTAATCTATCTCTTATCTAAGCTTTCCAGTTCAGACGAGAAAAATGAAAGCACACCCCAATAGGAGAACCTTATTCTTCTATTTTAGAAAATATTATTAAGGCTGGTGCCATTACCCTTCCACCTATAAAACCACAAAATAGTTTTAACCATGATTGCCCCATGCCCATGTGGTATAAAGAACATGAATTTTGTAACTATCATCATGTCAAATTTCATAGTGATGGTAACTGCATTACCTTCAAGAATATCATCCAAGAAATGTTAGACAACGGAGATCTAGTCGTGGATAACCCAAATTCACCCGCTAACCAAAACCTACATATATTCAAAAATCCATTCCGTAATCATGCCCCATCTTCAGTGAAACTTCAACCAATGATAGCAATATCCGTGAGGTCCATGCCTTTTTTGAGGACATACCATTTGCTTCCCAATTGCCCCATGTTCCTTCCATAGATGAAATCTTAGCCCAAGCTCCCCTAACTACACATGAACCTATTTCATCTACTCCTCCACCCACAGAGGAACCCCATTCATTTTCTCCTTCACCTGTAGAAGAGCCCATAGTCAACACTCCTCCTCTGGCCCCTCAAATTATCGAGCAGTCATCAGTAGCACCTCTCCTAATCATAGGGGACACTTATCCACTCCCTAAACCATCACAAGGAGAGTCCACCTTGTCTATCCCATCCTCTCCTCTACCCATGGAGGATCCTGTAGAAATACCATTGCCTTTATACGACCATTTTCCATCTAACCTCCAAGATCCTACTGATCTGCTTTCGACTCTCTTACCCACAGAGTCTAAAGCTAGCCATTTCCCTATTTCTCAAACACATTTTATGGGGATTGAGTTGGGGATTGCTACTCAATCCACATTGGCCCCGCCAAAATCAGTAACATTTTCATGTTTGGCTAATCACCTGGACTATGTTGATAGAGCCATACTTTGAGGACGTCTTCTACTTCCTGCTTCAACCCAAATAAAATTGTTACTCACCGACACCTCCATAATCTATCCAAAAGTGTTTCAAGTGACCAAACCAAACATAACCATGACTATTAGAACACTTTCCATGCCATTGTCCATAACCCAACACACACCTACCCACACTTATATCATCTCCCTTACCTAAACCCATCACTACCTTAGGGGTCGTGCCGACATCGAACCTTACTCAACCACTCATCAAATTATATTTAGCCACATCTTCCCAAACCAACACAAAAATTATTCCATCCCCTAAAAATAAGACCCAACCTCTTAGGCCTCATACACCAACCTCACCTACCACACTGTTGTCACATTCACCTCTTCCGTCCATCCTAGGACCTCATTCCTCAACCCTGTCCAAACAACATTCTTCCACCAGTAAATCGAGAACGCGGTAGCTCACCTCCCCATCATGGCCATCTAATATACCTAAGTGATCCAAAAAATCCCCACCTTCACATGTAACCTTCTTACCACCCATACCACCACTACCTTTCATAACGTCTTCACTACTCATGACACTATCTTCCCTCCCTCTCACACCTTTTTTCCAACCTCTACTAACCACCTCCACCGCAATTTGGTTGCCTGCATGGGTAGCCAACCCTCTTCCACCATCTTCTTTTCCCTCTACATCTCATACTCCCATGTCACCTTTACCAAAGAGGGTACAACCCAAAGCTAAGAATCCACTACCCTCTGATAAGGTAGTCAAACCAACCAAATCTTCTGTCACCAGATCTTCCACCATGCCCATACCCAAACATATGCCACTAAGACCTAAGACCACTCCATGTACCGAACTAGTGGACTAACCCATTCCCCATCCTTTAAAGCCTCTTCCTCCATAATAAACCAAACCTATACCCAAACCCACACTCACCTCCCATTGCGATCCGTTAGTGGGGTCTTACACTAAGATCTTAACCAATATCTTAGAGACTTCCATCATCACATTAGCACCTCTTTGACCTTATGATCCTCTCAAACCCAAGCCAAAATGGTTTGATGAGACCAATATTTGTTCCTATCATCGTGTGCCAGGAAATGATGTTGAAAATTGTAAGGCCTTGAAGACCTTATCCAACTTTGTCCTCCTGAGCACAATTTCAATGATGACTACCTTCTTAATGAGGACCATGCTCTAACTTCACCCATCACCACACCTCATCATCCTTTAACAATTCAGTAACTAGTATCTTCACACCCAAAACCCTTTTTTTCACCCCTGAAATTTGAAATTAACATGATCAACATTGCCACCTGTGCTCAAAAGAAAAAAGGCAAAGAAAAGGAAACTAGCCCATCAACTAACCCTGTACCCAACATACCATCTGCACCCACACCCAAAGTCACCATTCTAGGTCCTGCATATCCTATTTCTAATGGGGTCACACATCGCATAATGCTAAAACAATTACACCAATCCTCCCTTAAAATGTTTGTATATGACCTCATCCAAACCTTTGAGTCACATTGTCAAGCCCTTATGGAGATCCTTTAATCTATCAAGGTTTTACCAAATGACCCCATGCCCGTAGCCTCCATCATCACCCCTCCTCACGTAGCCTCTCTCACTAAGATTTCACCTTACTCTACACCTCCACCTACTCATCAAGTAGTTGCCCTCAGCTTTTTGGATGAAGAGATCGATCCCTTACAGTTAGAGGCCCTCGATCCCACTCTTTTTATCTCCATCCATATTGATAATATACACATACAATGTGTTATGATCGATGGTGGTGATAGTATTAACATCATCTCTTTCCATGCGTACAACCAAATGCGCATACCTACCAATTACATGCATGGTAATCCAGTTATGTTGCGCTCCATTAATGATGCCATGACCTCTACCATCATTCTCCATGTCCGCGTGGGTCCCCAAACTATCACGGAACTCTTCTATGTCCTAGAAGGGGAGTTCTAGTATAATTTGTTGCTTGGCTGACCTTTTATCCATGCCATGGGTTGTGTCCCTTCAACTTTACACTGTTGCCTAAAATTTAAACATGAAGAGCATAAATACACCATTCCAACTGACCCATCACCTTTCAATACCTGTAACATGTTGTACTGACCAAATGATGTACTTGTCCTAGTCAAGGCATCTATCATTACCCCTACTTCATGTTTATCCACAAGCCCCTCCACCAAGACTGCCACCACCTCTTACACATCTAACCCTACTATCCCTACCTCTGCCACAACCTCTACCACTAGCTCACCTATTTCCCCATCATCTAGCAAGTCGTTTATCCCCGCCACCCACATATGGACCACTGATCCCTTAGAGGGTGTTTTCAATGCCTCACTCTGGGGGACTACCGCATATATAATATCAACACGTTCCTCACTCCGCAAGACTATGGGAACCTACGTTAGGACCCTGCTTATGACTACCACATAGGTGAGGCTTTTCCTTATGGCCCTCCCCACCCATGCACTAATCTAACGTATGGGGGACTTGATATTGCTACTTATAAATCCGAACCTCCATCCTAAACAAAACCATTTTCACCCAACCTACACTCCCTCACTAACTGCCGCTTCACTCACACTTTCCTTCACCGGTGCACATGTAAAGGATATGGCTTTGGATTTTACAAATAGGGCTGCCATACTGTCATCTCATGTACCACCCGTAAAAACAATAACTGTAGTGGAATTATTTTTGACACACCACCTCCCAAGAAGTCTCGCATCGACCTCATTCAGGAAGAAAAACCTTCCCCGCCTCATTCATCCACGTCACCATCTTCACCCACAGATTCCATAGATCCTAAATCTATTCCTCCTAACTTTTATTTTTCGTAAACACAATTTCTCTGTGACCTTTGACCTATCAACGCGATGGAGAGGATCCCTCTTCTCTCACATTCATGTATCTTAACATGATCGATGACGATACACCTTCTATTAATGTCATTCAATTTTAGGATGATGAATCCATTCGCACCTACCTTGGTGTGGAAGATTATTATATTCACCGATCGTTACCTTTTGAGATGCAAACCATGTTGAATGAATCGACTATTGAAGTCAACATTAACACTCAGGACGACCCAAACATTCTAAAGATAGGCCAATCTTTAGATGCTACTGAATAGGAATCTTTTACCTCTTTCCTTCGGGTCCATAACAATGCTTTTACTTGGTCCTATGCTGATATACATGGTATTGACCCAAAAATTGTGGTCCATAATATCATAACCATTCCTGATGTAAAACCCATAAAAAAAGCTACGGAAAATACATCCTTTCATTGCGCTTCTGGTCAAAGAAGAGCTTCATTGCCTTGTCTTAGTTTCCTTCATCCTACCCATTGACTATCCCCAATGGATTTCTAACATCATCCCTGTCACAAAGGTGACAGGGGGACTCCACATTTGTATAGACTTCTGTGACCTCAACCTATCTTGTCCCAAAGATGACTTTCCCTTACCAGGCATGGACCAACTAGTTGATCTCACTGCTGGCCATGAAATTCTATCGCTCATGGATGGTTTCTCAGGTTACAATCAAATATTACTAGCTCTAGAAGATCAACACAAGACTTCCTTCATCACCCCTTGGGGGACCTTATATTATCAAGTCATGCCTTTTGGCCTTAAAAATGTTGGTGCTACATACCAATGAGCCATGACTTACATCTTCCATGACATCATGCATCACATATTGGAAGATTACCTCGATGATCTTCTTTCCAAATCTAAACATCGAACTAAACACCTTCCTGTCCTTAATCTCATCTTTGACCGCCTCATCAAGTATTGTGTTCATCTTCAACCAAAGAAGTGTGTCTTTACGGTACTTTCAGGAAAAATCCTGGGTTTCATCATTTCTTTGCATGGCATAGAAGTCGATCCTGCTAAAGTCAAGGCTATTCTGGAAATGCCTCTACCCACTAATCTTCATCAACTTTGAAGCCTACAAGGTAAGCTGCAATCCATCTGTTGTTTTATCTCACAGCTCTCCAACCACTGTCAACCATTTCATCATCTTCTAAAGAAAGACATCTCATTCAAATGGGATGATGAATGCCATAAAGCCTTCAAAGCCTTAAAACACTACCTTCTTCAACCACCAGTGCTCATTCCTCCTAAAGATGACCAGCCCTTTTTTCTATATATTTCTACCACTAACCATTCTTTAGGTGTCATGCTTTCTCATTGTTACGACCAACACTGAGAGAAAGAGGTTTATTACATAAGTCGTACCCTTCCAAACTATCAAACTAGATATACCCATGCCAAAAAACTCTGCCTAGCCTTAGTTTTTCATCGCCACCAAACTCCTCCATTACCTACTAAACCACAAAACCTTCATTGTTAATAATACTGAACCCTTACACTATATGTATGCCAAACCCTATCAACATCAACGTTTCCCATGTTGGATTATGATTCTTGCCAACCTCAACCTCAAATTCATTCATCAAAAGTCCATCAAGGGCTAGGATATTGCTAACCAATTAGCCAACCCACCTCTTTCCAGGAATTAACCTTCTAAATTAGATTTCTGAGATGATTCTATAGCTACCCTCTCCTTAGATGAACCCACTTACTAAATGACACTCTTCTTTGATGGCTCTAAGTGTCAACGTGGGGGTGGGGCTGGTGTTAACCTCATTCCTCTTGATGGTGAACCTGTGCCTTTGTATTTCAAACTTGATTTTGATTATACAAACAATATTGTTGAATATGAAGCACTTGTATTGGGCCTCCAGATGCTTATGCCTTGGATATTAAGTCCATCAATATCTTTGGCAATTCCTAGCTAGTCGTAAACTAAGTCAATGGTATATACCAGTGTTGTAATGAGATACTTCAAAAGTATAAACATCATGTACATATACTTTTGACCTTTACAAACTTCAAACCACCCCACATTCTACTAATAAATTTGTGGATAACATGGCCTACATGGCTTCTCAGATACCTGCTTTACCCAATGACTCTAAAATATTTGGCATAATACAAAGGCTACAATCAACCTCTTATTTACCTCATGAGGTATACTCTGTCAGAACCGTTGCACCTGACCCACGTGACCTTTGGTATAAAAATTCGCAAACTATCTGTCACTTTCCATTCTACCCACTGATATCACTCGTAATGGACAATGGGTGTTTCTTACAAGTGTATCTCATTTTGTCATCATGGGTGGTATCCTTTATAAGTGCGGCTTCGATGGTATCCTCTTACGATGCCTTACGAGTTCTAAAATTCCCTACACCATTAAGGAAGTCCACGATGGAGTTCGTGGAGGCCACTTTAGTGGTTTAGTTATCGCAAAACACATTCTTCACCTTGGCTATTATTGGCCAACGTTAAGCTGTGATTGTTGCGATTATGTCAACCATTGTGTGAAATTTCAACAACATGCTAATCTTCATCACACACCTAGTCATTCCTTGCAAGTCACACGAGACCTTTGGCCTTTCTCTCAACAGGGTTTAGATCTTCTCAGTTAGATCAATCCCCATTCTTCAAAATGCCACCAATGGATCATAACCACTACTGAATATTACACTAAATGAGTAGAGGCCATTCCCCTCATTTCTACAAAAATTGAGAAAATATGTTAATTCTTCAACCATCACATCATTTGTCACTTTGGTGTTCCTCACCACCTCATCATTAATAATGGAAAACAATTCAAAAACAAAACCCTACGTAAATTATGCGATGCTTTTGACATCCAACTCAGTTTTTCATCACCTTATTACCTGCAAACCAATGGCCAAGCTGAATTGACCAATAAAACCTTAAAAAAAATTCTTATGAAAGTAGTCAATGATACTTGGAAGGATTGGCATACGTACATTCCTTTCACCTTGTGGGTTTATCGCACTAGTATTCACACTTCAACTGCTACCACACCTTTTTCTCTAGTCTATGATATCGAGGTTGTCTTACCTCTCAAATTCCAAATTCCATCTCTCTGTATATCACTACAAGACATGCTCAACGACGATGACTTTCACCAAGATCATTTGGCGCAACTTGAGTTATTAGATGAACATCGTCTAAATTCTCTTGACCATCTCCAAATCTACCAAAAATGTATCAAACGTGCCTATGAAAAATGTGTTCATGAATGAACCTTCGAGGTTAGTGACCTCATCCTCAAGGAAAATCAACATGTAACCAAAGAAGAGAAAAGTAAGCGGGGAAAATTTTCTTCTAATTTTCTTAGACCCTATATCGTTACCCATGCTTATGGATCAAGTGCTTATTGTTTGTCTTCACTCGAAGGTAACCCCAAACTTGAGCCCCTCAATGCCTTACATCTTCGACCATTTTATTGTTGACATCAAGTCTTATATCACTTTCTATTAGTTGATTGCTTGTCCCTTGAGCAATGTCCACCTTCCATATTACCCGTTTTAAGGATCCACGACTAAACAAGAATCATGTGATTACCCATCACCTTTCAGCCTTGTCTTCAACATGAGTACCATGAATCTACTCATAGCATGATTCTTATGGATACTTTTCATCTTCTCCAAGGTAGAATCCCATGGTTGTTCATCACTCGAAACACCTCTTTTATAGTTAACTCCTGTGTACTATGGTTTTGTCTTCCGAACAAGAACCTAATCTTCCTTTACAATCTTGTCCATGAATCAAACATCCAAAAACAAAAAGGGAATGCAACTCCTTGATTCAAACTTACAATAAAATATGACTCCCTCAAAAGTGACATCTCTTCACTCTATTTCCACTGCTATAAGTAGACTGCTCCCTTGAAGGATAGCTATATAAATTCATTTCAAAAGTACAATAAAGTATCCAAAAGCTTCCTGCATCGATCAACTTCATGAATACCTCAAGGAGATAATATACTCATACCATATAGACTTCCCAGATTGATTAGTCTATTGAAAATACAAAAAAAATGAAGAAAATGATGAAATTTTTGTCATGGACTTGCCTATTTTGACCCTAGGTTTCTTGCTAAGAAAAACATGCTATCGTACACTAGGTTACGTAAAACCCCCCATTCTCACCTCAGTGCCTTTTCATCCTAATTTCCTATTCACTCAAGGGACTTTCCAAAACCACGACATTTCATGATTATGTGCCTTTATTCACCCTTATAATGGTCCATTATGCAATGCCTTTAGGGTCTTATGTTCATAAGCCCATTTGGGGTATGGTTGAATCATTAAGGATATTATCAATTAAGAAACTCTTGTTCCACCTCGTACCATTCACCTTCCTCAGCATTTATTGATTATCCTCTACATGACCATATCATTGATACCTATATTTAACATAACTCAACCATGCCTTTGACCTAAACTCAACCATTCCTATGACCTAAACTTAACCATGCCTATGAACTAGATTCAACCATGGCTAACACCTACCAAACCATTCCTCTACTTTATCATAATCTTCCCTAGCTTATGGGAGAACTACATCAGCATGAAGTCCCTTTTCACCGGGACTATGTAGGAAACACTTCGAGGGCATGGGGCCCTTGGAGTTTAGCTTGGCCACTCTTTACCCTAAACATTTCCCCCTTTCAATTTCCTATTCGAATTATACCCTAGTTAGTTTCCATTTTATATCAATAAATGGAAATTAAACCACACACGCCTTAAGTAATACACATTTTTATCACATCATCAAATCATTCATTTATCATTTTCACATTTTTTTATAGCACATATTTGGAAATTAAAACCATAACCTATATATACATCACCATTTTCCCCTCATGTTACCAAAAAATTGGACATTAAATCATGCCTAAAACAACTTGACTCAATCATGCCTAAAATGACCTGACTCCATCATGCCTAAACCAACTTGACTCCATCATGCCTAAACTGACCTGAATCCATCATGCCTAAACCAGCCTGACTCAATCATGCCTAAACTGACCTGACTCCATCATGCCTAAACCAATCTAACTCCACTATGCCTAAATCAACCTAACTCCATCATTCCTAAATAGACCTGACTCTGCCATGCCTACACGACCTTGAATCTATCATTCCTAATCCACTTGGTTTCCACCTACATACATATAACAATGAAAATTAAAACAAGTACATCATCCATACTATAAATACCATCATCTATAAAGTAGAAAGTATGTGTATACATACATGTGTACATAGATACAAATAAATGCAACCATCTCAAAAAATATCATGTACATCCTCACTCTCTTTGACACGTAGGACAATATATCTCAAAATACACAAAAAATATTTAGGTACATGCCACAATTAGGCATCTCCCCATCGGATATCCTCCATGGCTATCTCACTTATCTCCTCCTCCTCTACTCCTGTGTAGCATCCTGCTAGCATCTGACCACCCAATATAGGCCTCAGTCTAACCTTTGATGGCCCCTCACCTAGAGCTAGCTTCTGTGCACTGGTAACCTCGCCTTGACCCTATCCTGAGGCTTTTCAACCCCCTGTACTCTCCATACTATGTGTGTGAGACCTAGTCCTCTCACTCGAGGCATATTGTGCTCTGTACTCTACATAGGAGGAGACATCTATCCATGAATCCATAAAGTGATCCTGATAATATCGTGCCTCTCCTAAGGCATCCCTAAACCTAGTCATAGGTACTATCTACGGTGGAGCCATCAGCCGTTGACCCCATACCTGTATCTTGGGACCCTGTCCTATTAGCACCTGTAATAAGGGACCTTTTCCATATGCCTATCCCTATCCCACCCCTAAAATGGGACCCTTTCCCTGAGCTTGTGTGGGTACCTATCCCTGAGCATGTGGGGGTGCCTGTGCCTGTACCTGAGCCTGTAGGGCCATAATCTATGCCTGTGTAATGGATAACTATCCCTACAACACTGTAACCTATGTCTGTGATGTGGTAACTTGTGCCTCTAACCCCATCAAATGTCCATGCACTATCCCCAACTATGTGACCAAAGTTGCCACTTGCCCCTATAAGGCATCTCTCTAAATTGTGATGGTGGAAAATCTGGATGCCCTGGCCTTGGTGGTACTTCTCACAGCTATGCTACCCATAAATTTCTATACATATTAGTAACTCCATCATCATCAATCCACTGGTCTACCACATGCTCCTCCTACCCTATAGGCATCATCGCCTATTATAGAGGCATAAGCCTCTGCACATCATCCCTCTTGTATTATGGAAATGGTGGAAGTATATCCTGGGGTAATCCCAACTATCACCTAACCCTGTCAAAGGGGATCATCTCATGCTCACCTACACAATGTCCCTCTATCCACCTCACCAGCTATAAGCCATCTAGCTCCATGGCCATTTGTTTATATGATGGGAAGCCCACATATGACCTTTACATGATGTCCACACCAGAAAATCACTGCAGTAAATGCCTATAATAGGATACATCATGTGTAGCCCTGACAACTTGGCACTATCCAATTCCAGGTACCCATTGCTTGTAGTCCACCCACATAAATGTTGATGTGAATGCATCAAGTCAGGGCATGCCCACTGGATGCACACACACAATGTGCTCATACACCCAACTGTGTAGTAGGAAGGTGCATCATAGACTGAATCACCGCAATCATCCATAGGCCCAAAACTCTCTGTACAATTACACCAAGAAGGCTGGTGCCCATGCAAACTGGGTCATGTCTTCCATCATATCATGTAGAACCCCCATCAATGATTGTGGGAACCTCCCACCCTCTACATTTGGTAGTGTAAAATAGCACACTTCCTCCAACATCATAACTACTAGCGTCATCTCTTCTAGAGGGGCTCAGTACATATCTCCATAACTCATACTGGCGCTATAGAACCTCAACTCCACCATCCCCTCCCCAAACACTGTCAACATCAAATCCTCAAATGCCTCTGAGGAAATCGAATACACCTGTGTCCCCACTATCGGTAGCCGCATGATCCTGTACACATCCTCTAGGGTGACTATTATCTCACCCATCAGTAGATGGAATGTGTTGGTCACCGAGTCCTATTTTTTGATGAGGGAGACCATCAAACTTATCTCCCTAACTATGTGGTGGTAGTGTCTAACCCCAATTAGGCTGACCTCTACAACGTGGTGCCAATCATCGACTGTCGTGCTCCCTCACACTGCTACTAATATGGGAGGTACCCTATCCCACATCTGTAACTGGTCCCTTGCCTGCATCCAACAAAAAATCACATTATTAAAATTTGACTATACCCACTTTCACCCTTGACCCCCCCACCTATAACTATTACCCTACCTGTTTTCATTCAACATTACCTTCCTATCTCACCTAACCACCCTTACTCATCTCCTAGCCCATTTTTCTCTTAATGACGACCGATATTATTTCTCCTTAGCTGACACCGGTCTCCCAAAACCGGCATCAGTTACCTCATCTATGACCGATGGCAGCTAATAACAACTGATGTTGCCCAACCCTTGACTGACGTCGGTCACTATCGTGGAAAAAATCTATGAAAACCCTGCCCTATTTTTCTTCAAATTCCCCATTTCTCCCTAACTACTCACCCATTCCTACCCAAATCCCCCCTCAAGCCATCCCCCATCCCCATTCACCTAATTACACCTTCCTACATGCCTATTTCACCCATTTTCTTTCCAAATTCAAATTTAATTCTCCCCCCAAACCCACTTCTACACAAACACAATTTTTACAAACCAAATCACCTAACCAAGAGGAACAAGAGTGAATCTTACCTCATCACGATGCCATCTCCGTGGAGTCACATCTGGCCACTATGTCGGTGGTCCACCCGACCCCTCTCTCGCCTCTACCATGCCAGAATTTACCTCGAATCTCTCCACTAATTAAATTGATCCCCCTAATCTCGTGGACCCGTCTACCTAGCGCCTCTCACCAATCGGATCTCTCCACCACAATTGAGTACAATTACCTGTACTTTCCTCTTGAAAATCACTGAAAATTCAAATGGCTATGTCATTTTATCGAATGGTATAATACAAAAATGATTTCGTAAAATATGGAATTTTTGTTTTATAAACCCACTCCGACCTGACTGATGTCGGTCCTATTTGTGCCCTAGAAAACCAACGTTGGTCACCTTATAAATGACATCGGTCAACCCTTAAAATTGTTTGGTCTTGCTAAAATTCCTTTTTCCTACAACCATTCATGTCCACATCCCCTTTTATCATCTCGAACACCCATTGAACCATATCTACAAACCCGACCTACCCCTACATTTCCTTTTCTGCATCTTAGGAGTTGTTCTTTTACCTATACCTTGGCCTTACCCGTGCCGTTACCTATATACCTTGACCTGAACCAATTTTTGTGACCTTTGACCCTCTGTGCTCGTTATACCTTGTGAAATGGTTACCCATATTTGTTGGCCTACCGAACTTACCTTTCCTATTACCATGTTGTTTATCCTGACCTGACCCATGGTGTACTAGAACATACCTAAACATTCCTACACTTGACCTCTATTGTGTTTCCACACCATATCCTATACCTTGAATACTAGAATCACTTCAACCCTGTTTAGATAGACCTATCTGTAAACAGGGACGGAAGCCTGAAGTTTTTATTAATAAGAATTAACTAGAAACATAGAAGCAGGCTGCATAATATATATATATGTATTACACAGCCGGGATACAGACAAAATAGAAGTTGAAATAATGCAACAACAAATCTAAAATACATTAGCTTCCAAATATTATCCCGGGAAGCACATAAATTATTATAACAATTATAACAATTATCCCTGTGAAACTAAAAAGATAAATATGGTTTAAAACCTTTATAACAATACATAACAAAAATATGGTTTATATTATAACCATTATTATTTAATTAATAAAATTAATTAAATAATTATACTATGCATAATCAACCTAACATTCCTCCCCTTAATTGTGCATTGTCTGAAGCGATGAGGAGAGGACCTCTCTAAACAAATTGAACTTGTCACATGCAAGTGACTTTGTGAAAATATCTACTCATTGTTCAGTAGTTGGACAAAATTGAAGCTGAATGTTGTGCTTCAACACATGTTTACGTATGAAATGAATTTGTACCTCAATGTGCTTTGTTCTCTCATGAAAAACTAGATTGCAAACAAGCTGGAGAACACCTTCATTTTTAACATACATGGTGGTCGGTTTGTCCTGTGGTATTCCAAGTCCTTCTAGTAATCGACGTAGCCAAATCGCTTCACAGATAGCTTCTCTTGCAGAACGATACTCGACTTTTGATAATAACCTTGCATATAATAAATCAATAAATTGTAGAAGATAACAAAACACAAGAGATATGGGGGGCCGAGATGCCCTAATATCAATATATGCAGAATAATACCCTTAAGGTAGGGTAACACTATACAATGCTCCTTAAGGAAGAAGTAACTCCACAATCTCCCAAGATGGGAATCCACTTCGAGGGAGACACCTCCAATATACCTCTACCAAGTAGAAGACTCAACTCATACATACATTTCTCTCATAATGATACTCACATTCTTTAAATAGGATGGGTAACACCTAATCCCAATGTAAGTCGACCAATTACCCAATATAATTAATTCATATGTGAGCCCATATAACTAACTAAGGGGATGTGTGCCACATGTCGGCATCTCCATCAACCCATATACATTATATTATCATATCCCATGTGAACCCATACATATAACTAAGGGGATGTGTGCCACATGTTAGCATCTCCATCAACCCATATATATTATATTATCATATCCCAAGGTACATAGCATTTCCTCCCTCTTTGACATGTTTCGTCCCCGAAACATAAGAAAAATCCATATAATGAGTGTGCTTTAAATTATTGCACACTTGTCGCCATGCTCGATCATATAACCACCCATATGAAATCCTAGTGGGTGATGTTACTCCAAACATGATTCCATATTACATTGTGCTCATCTGATTCCATCCTGGTCCATATGTGTTGCTCCTTGGCATCCATGCATATCCATAATTATTATTCATTTGATTCCATGACATATAATTATTGTTCCATTGATTCCATGTATAGCCAAAATTATTACTCCTCCAATTCCCTGTATATCCATATAGATTGCTGCCCTTGTGTGTCCTAGCATGTCTCCATGATTTTTTCCTCTCATGATGATGTGGGTGTCTATATGGTGCAACCTTAGTATGCTCAACCTTATCAATATTTTCCTCCACTTTCTTTTCCTCTTCCAACTTGTTTACTATTTCCTTTTTGTCTTGAGTAGAGAAACTATTTTTTACTTTTTCATCATGTTCTTCATCCTCTCCTTCTGATTCATCCTTATTCCCTTCTTCACCATCTTCAAATTCATCTTCATGATCTAATTTTACATTACTTTTTTCCTTGCTAAGTGTGATATCTTGCAATGTAATTTTCTTTCTCTTATACCATAATTTCATGAATTTCTTTTGCACATTAATATTAATTATTCCCAATGTCTCTAACCAAGGATATCCGAGAACAATATCCATGCCATCCATATCTAAAGCATAAAAATCTGAATGTAAAACATATTTATCCATAGAAAGCTTTAAATCTTCAAAAACTTGAATATGCTTACCATCCATTTGAGATTCCTTGATATGCTTTGTTTGCACATGTAGATTTTGAGCTACATCCATATCGATGAAGTTATATTTGATGCTAGGGTTTATGGAAACAATTACTTTTTTTCTTTGAATGCACCTTTCAAACTGAAATATTGAAGCTTCCTTAGAGATACACTATCTTGTGCAGCAGCTTCATCATCAACATTTTCTTCTTTTGCACCATCAAAATTTTCTTCTTCTTCTTCTGATGTTGTTGCTTCTTCTTCTTCTTCTTATTTTTTAACAAAATTGTGTTTCTTTTTTGTTTCCCATCTAGCTAAGAAAATATCCTCCATTTCCTCCCAATCCCAATCCAATAGATCTATATCCAAATAAGAATACCAATGTTGCGCTTTCCCACAAAGATGAAGATAAAAACTAACCCATACTAAAAATTCTTCAAAATAATTTTTTCACCATTTTTTTACATCAATTTCCCCATTACCATAGAAAATTGGTATATCCATGATGCATAAAAATTAGGGTTTCACAAACTTACTTCTTTGACCAATATTTTACCTGATGATTTCATCAATCATTCATCCTCAAATTTGAAACCACAAAGAAGTAACCCTTGCTAAAATTTTGAGAGATTTTCAAAAATGTAAGAAATTTAGGAAAATTCCTCAAATTGTGGCTTGTGGAGCAAAATAAAGAAAAACAATAAAACTGAAATAACTCTGTCAAAATAGATCCACCAATTCTAAAATTTCAGCGGAATCCACTTCGAGGGGGACACCTCCAATATACCTCTACCAAGTAGAAGACTCAACTCATACATACATTTCTATCATAATGATACTCACATCCTTTAAATAGGATGGGTAACACCTAATCCCAATGGTTGAGGGAAGATCCAACCCATTACCCAATATAATTAATTCCTATGTGAGCCCATATAACTAAGGGGATGTGTGCCACATGTCGACATCTCCATCAACCCATATACATTATATTATCATATCCCATGTGAACCCATACATATAACTAAGGGGATGTGTGCCACGTGTCAGCATCTCCATCAACCCATATATATTATATTATCATATCCCAAGGTACATAGCAACTTCAGTTGAAGAGAGAGAAATGAAGTGTTGTTTCTTGCTTCCCCATGATATTGGTCCAGATCCCATAAAGAATACAAATCCATAAGTGGATTTTCTATCATCAATGTTTCCTGCATGATCTAAATTTGAATATCTAGTCAAGAAGTTATCGTTCTTCTTGTACTCTAGACCAAGATCCACTGATCCTTTGAGATATCTCAAAATGCACCTTGCTTTTTTCCAATCACAAACTTTGGGTTCCTGCATGAACATGGATAGATAACTCACTACAAAGTTGATATCTGGTCTAGTGTAGGTCAGGTAAATGATACTCCCAATCAGATGCCGATAGAGAGTGGCACTTACCTCAGGACATGGATCTGAACAAGAAAATTGTAATCTATTCTCCATAGGTGTAGCAATTGGTGTGTAATCCATCATCCTAAAATTCTTGAGCGTAGTCTTGGAATATTTCATCTGAGAAACAAAAATGTGATTCTCTTTCTATCATACTTCCAATCCAAGACAATAGTGAATCGATCTTTCTTCGTTGCATCGATCATCCTCACTGAACTACCAGTGATGACTAGATCATCGACATAGAAAATGAGAATCACAATCTCCCCCTTGCTTTTTAAGGTAAAGATTGGGATCGTATGGATTTCTAACAAATCCATGTTGTACAAGATGCTCATCAAACTTTATGTACCATGCCCAGGGTTCCTGTTTGAGGCCATACAAATATTTCTTGATTCTACATACCTTTACTTCTTGACCAAGTACTACATATCCCTCAGGTTGAGTCATGTAGACTTCTTCTTGTAAATCTCCATTTAGGAAGGCACTTTTTACGTCCATTTGGTGGAATTTCCATCCAAACTGTACAGCTAGAGAAAAGATCATCATGATCATTTTCATCTTAGTTATGGGAGAAAAAGATCTCCTCATAGTCAATGCCTTCTTTTTATGCATACCCCTTTGCTACAAGTCTTTCTTTATACTTATCCACTGTCCCATCTGCTTTGTACTTTGTTTTAAATATCCATATGCATCCAATGGGTTTCTTCCCTGGTGGAAGATCAATAAGCTACCAAGTGTTATTCTTCATAACTGATTGATATTCAGAATCCATCGCATCTTGCCAAGATTTTAACTGTAGGGCTTCCTAGACTGTAGAGGGCTCATCTGATTCAATAACTCTACTCATCAAAGCAAAGTTAACTTCTTCTCTTGCTTTACTGCTAGTCTATGGTCTAGCGGTGGATGTATCTAGTGGAGCATCCATTCTTGCATCTCGTAATGTACTTTTACACCATTTAGGAATACACTGAACTGTTCCCATGGGTGGTGGTTCTATCTGATCAACACCATCATCACTTTCATCTTCTGAGAGAACTGTTATCCAAAATGAGCCCCTTGCTCATTTTGTGACTAACTCCCTTCATTTCATTCCTCCCTTGTGCCTCAGTTAGAATTTTTTACTTTCAGGAACTCAAGATGTTATGGAAATGGCACCATTAGATAGAGCTCCTTCTTAGCTTTCCAAAAAGGTAAATTTTTCCACCTAACTTCATGTATTTTTGAAGTTATGGCTCGACGGAGTTTTTGTGGGAAATTTTCCCTAAACAGGCCCACTGGCCAATCAGAGAGTGCCACGTCAGCAATCAAGTGGCAGAGGGCGGAGAAAAATTTAGAAATTTTACTAAGTATTGGTGCCATGGAAAAATCTCCAAGGAATGCCCGAGAAAATCAGAGCACACCACGTCAACAAGGAATTGGCGAGCCGCGGAGGGAGACTTAGAAAATTTGGTGAAGTGTTTTGGCAAGGAGAAAAGGAGAAATCTTGACCTGTAGGCCTACCGGCCAATGAGATCAAGCCATGTGTCACCATGGCATCGGGGGTCAGAGGCGCGAAAGGATCTTTTCCTTTTTGCACAAATGTGAAAAATAAAAGGAAAGCCCGCCCCTATAAGGCCTGTAGCCAATAGGACCATGCCACCATTACACATCAGGCGAAAAACAATAGGCAAGCCCGCAGAGAAAATAAAAAGGAAAGGCCCACATCCAATCGGATCATGCCACGTGTCCAGCATGGGGAAGATGGCTGAAATAATGTAAAATTTTAAAGTAAGAGCCCGTGATGAATCACATCATGCCTCGTGTCCTCGGGGCTTCGATCGGTGGAGAATTTTTGGAAAATTTTCCAAAGGCCGAGGTGATGGAAAATGAAGCAGAAAGAGCCTGTGCCTCGAAATTTGTGCCCAAATTTTATCCCATGTTTTTTCCCTAGGATCTTGGGGCAAATGGAGCATATCTTTCGATCCAGAGATTTCAGATTTGCAACAAAAGTGGGAAAACTTTTTGGAAATATCTCGAGCCCGCTCTATGCATTGGAGGAATAAAAATATCATTGTTTTGCCCTAGGTTTTCAAATGGAGAATAACTGTTAAATCCAGAGCTTAGTCTTTCAGGTTCTTTATATGCGAACTAGATTGCTTCAAAGGAGTTGTTTTTATCTACATGATTCCAGGCTCAATTTTTTTGGGTTGCTTTCTCCAACATGCCAAGGATTGAAGAATCAGTTCACTTTGGCATGTGGAGAATCAACCTTAGAAATGTCATTCTCACACCATAAATGTGAGATCAGATTGTTTTGAGAGTTGTGCTTCACCAAATTTATCATTTTTCTCTCCAACACGCAAAATAGAAACAAAGATGGCCGTTTTGAAAGGATTAACGGCGAGTGGTTGAGGAAAAAGATCAGATTTTACTTCCTCCTCTGTTTTCTCTCTCTTGAGCTTCGAATGGGCATTGTTAAATGGAGCCAGATGTAATGGCTCATTTTGAATGCTTAGACATTTTTATGTCTTGCAAGCTCTCTATTTCTTCCTTAGTAGGTAGATTTTGTAGAGTTCCCAGACCTCTTTCAATACAGGCTACAGCACATATTTTTTTCCTTTCTGTTGCCATTGTAATGCATTGTATTTTGATACTTGGGAATGATAATGTGTGCTTCTCTGATTGAGTTGTCCAATCCTCTTCATGTGTTGTATCATTCATCTTATGATCTTTGATTACATTATGGTATCAGTTTGTGCATGATGTCTATGTTACATTCTTATGTAATCTGTGTCTTATTTGCAAATGTTACAAAATGCTCCATCACTCCTTTGGTGTATCACCGTATTAGCATTAGTTTTGTTTCCTTTTGCACCTTCTCTAACTCTGTCTCCTTGGAATCTAGAGTAGAAATTTTGAATTTAGAACCTCTGCAAGAATTGCATGCAATACACCTAAACAGAGGAGTTGAGGAACTCAACTTCTAACTCTGGAGATTATTTTCTCAATTTTACAAGGTCCCACACTTAGAGAAAAGATTCAATGTTGTGCGATCACACCAAATGGACTTTCCTTAAGATGTCAAAGCTAGAAATCTGATAGGTCATTTTTAGGGTGCTGTGAATTTGCACTAATAATTTTGGCACACCTAGTGGGACCTTAGAGGCTTCATCTTCATTACAACAAATTTGATGTGCAATTGTTGTAAGTTTCTTGCTTGAAAAAGACCTGATTTGCACATCTAGCGACTACAAAAGGATATAATCAACTGGTTTCAGCAGTCCAAGCTTGAAGATTCATGAGAAGGATTCAAACAAGGTCAAGGGCTAGAAAAGAGGAATTGTATGAGTATCTGCAATTATCCCCAGAAAGAAGAGAAAATGGGAAAAAGGATTCAAAGGTCTCCATCTCCACCAAACAGAACTCTATTAACTCCTTCACCTAGTAGACCTTTCATCTAATCAACAAGGGTTCTAAGGCCAATCAAAATGGCACAACACAACCCATATGTCAATTTCACTGGCAATAGCCCACTTTCTCTCAATGCACAAAATCTAATCCCAGTTCTAGCACTGAATAACATTCCATACTTTACTGGAGAGAATCAGACCACTCCTGGTGATCATGTCAAGGATATTGCTAATATTTTTGTAATCCATGAGATTGATGAGATGAAAGTTGCTGTCAAACTACTGGCATCTTCATTCAAAGGGAAAGCTTTGGAATGGTTCAAGAGCCTTGCTTCAGGATCTATCCAAAATTGGAACTAGTTTTATATAGCCCTCCATGAGCAGTTTGGAGAAAAGGGAGATAAATTGTCCCTTCTGGAACAATTGACAACTATCAAGAGAGCTCCCAATGAGCAGCTAACCAACTTCAACTTCAGATTTCAAAGGACTTGGGAGAGAAATCCAATGACAGTAAGGCCAACAGCAGAAGGTGCTTTTCTATATTACCTTAAAGCTTTAAATTCTGATATTTCTATGTTAATTCAATCCATGGGAGGCACAACTATCCCTACTACTTATAACATTGCCATTAGAGCTGAAAACTATCTGATTCAAGCTAGTAAGCTAGCTCCTAGGCCTCCAATGCCATTGTATCCAAATTTAGAGAGTCCAAGTACTAATTAAGTGCCTAATATAGCTCCTATTCCCACTCCTAGAAATCAGAATCAAGCAAAGCTACTACTTCATCTTCTAGTGCCTCAAATGAACTTCAAGAAGTCATGAAGCAATTGCAAAATTTAGGTAATGAGCTGGTTACACTCAAGACACAGCAAGCCTAAGGTTTTAGACCTTCTTACTAGCCTCAAGTTCAGCCTAATAGGTAGCCATACTGGCCTCAAAGACCACCCAATCTAGCTACAAATCAAAATCAAGCAAGACCTCTTGCCAACAGACCATTTCAGCCCTATAATCCCAATGCTACATCTGCCTCTAAAGCACTAGTGCCAGTGCAAAACAACATAGCTTAGGAGTATGATTGGTGTTTCCCATGAAATGAACCTCACAACCAATCTATGTGCTTCAATGGTGCTCTAAATCAAGCCTTGATGGTAATAACAACTGGTGTGGAGGGTGAAGGGAGTCAAGGAAATAACCAACAACAAGAAGTATCCCAGCAACAATCAGCTCCAAATGATACCACACTTGTAAACTGGCAAGAAGAATATTTTTCTGGTATGAATCAAAAAATCTTGCAAAGTTTTGTAGCCACCACATGGTCAAAAGGGAGAAATTTGGGGGAAGGATAGTCATTGGCTCAAAGTAATCCACAACCTTCTACCACTCCACAAAATGTTGGCAAACAAAATGCAGTTCCAAGCATGCAAGGACCACCCAAACCAACTCCTAAGCCAACCCAGATGCCAGTTGCTACTGCCCATGTGCAAGGAATAAATGTGCAAGCTAGAGGAAAACAGAGGGATGATTCATCTCCATTCAACATCATTGATTAGATGAAGAAGACAAATGTAAACATATCAATGTGGGAATCACTATCCATCCCAAGCCAAAGAGATTTGCTACAAGCTACCATGAAGGACTGGTCAACTTCAAATCAACAGGTCCAAATGCAAGAGAAGGTAATCAAAAATGCTGCCCAACCTGAGGGGAATCATGGAGGATAGCAAGGTAAAATGTTGAAGCCCCCTCCATTCTATGTTTCACTGATCAATAGAAACCAATTAGTACATAACTGCATGATTGATTTTGGAGCAAGTAGTTTAGTAATGCCCAAGCAAATAGATGATCAGTTGGGGCTTCAATATGAAGTCATATCCAAAGGGGTAGTGCAATTGGATGGGATAGTAGTAACAATAGTATGAGTGAGTAAAAACTTGAGTCTCACTTTGCACGCATGCCCCAACGTTGTTGTTTTCCAAGATGTCTCTGTGATATATCTTCCACCACTCTTTTCCCTATGTTTGTCAAGGGATTTCATAGCTAAGATTGGAGGTTACTTATCTGTTGATTAGTCACACATGTTGTTTAGAACAATATATAGAACTAAAGCCACAATTAGATTTGAGCCTATTGCAAACTTTCACATTGAGCCTCACACTCTAAGCCAAATCAATACCAATTGTTCAGCGTTTGATCAAGAGGATTATACAAGCTCTGATGAAGCTGACACCAAGGTTGGAAGCATCCCAGATTTGAATTTTGATGAATGGGCAAGCAAGGTGCATGCTTTTGATCCTTATCAAGAAATAGAAGAATCTGAGCTAGGATTCTATTGCATGCATGAAGAAAATCAGCCTATTCCTAACATCACCAAGCCAGACCACAAGGATGACAATGAGGTATGGAAATTTTTCTTTGATGGATCAAGAAGTAGACAAGGTGCAAGAGGGGGAGCTATGATTGTTTCACCTCAAGGAGTTAAGTATTATTCAGCTTTTAGATTTCAATTTGCATGTTCTAATAACACTACTGAATATGAAGCTTTGATACAAGGATTGCATTGGTCAATCAAGAAAGGAATAAAGAACTTACAAGTTTTTGGTGATAGTGAGCTGATTGTCAACCAATTTAAGGGACAACAGGCTGCCAAGAATGATTTGCTCAAGTGCTACAAAAATAGGGTGTGGGACCTCATTGAAGATTTTGAGGGCTTTAGCATCAAGTCCATCCCTAGGAAAGATAACCAAGCTACTAATAGGCTTGTAGCAGTTGCAGAAGCCTTTGATGTTGTTGAAAGCATCAAGAAAGACAAAGTATAGCCAAGCATTCGTGTGATTGTAAGGCCTTCAGTGCCAGACAACAATGTAAGTTGGCAAGTGTTTGAAAATGATAAACAAATAATCCATTTCTTACAAGAAGAGGCTGAGTTCTCAGCTTAAAATTAGGAAAAGTTAGAACAACAGTATGGTGATCAATTGGTACAACTAAGAACCAACAAACTACCATAGAGACTTGTCACTTTGGAGTCCATTTTCAATTCTAATGATTAGTTTAGGAAGGAGAAAGAAAACATCAAATTCAAGGGAGAAGATTCAGTGCCCATCCAGGTGGAAGAAGGCAAATCACTCCAAATTGATAAAATGACAACTGAGCAAGAAAGGTATGAATTCATACAGCTTTTTCAATAATTCCTTGATGTGTTTGCTTGGATCTATGAAGATTTGAAAGGTTTCAATCCCAAGTTAGCTCAACACACCATTGAATTGGATCCAAGTGCTAAACCCATCAGGTAAAAACAAAGGCCATTCAATCCACACATGGAGCCTCTCATGAGAAAAGAATTAAATAAGTTGATAGAGTCAAGTATCATATTCCCTATCAAGCATTCTAGTTGGGTGGCCAACTTAGTTCCAGTTAGAAAGAAGAGCGGAGAAATTAGATTGTGTTGACTTCAAATATTTGAATAGAGCATCTCTCAAGGATCATTACCCACTTCCTTCCATGGAGTAGATCTTGCAAGTTGTTGCTAGCTCTGAAAGGTTTTCATTGCTTGATGGCTATTCAGGGTACAATCAGATCATGGTGAAGGAAGAAGATCAGTTCAAGACAGCCTTCAAAACCAAATGGGGAACTTATGCATATAGAAAAATGCCATTTGGGCAATCCAATGCTGGAGCTACATTCCAAAGGGCAATGGACATGGAATTCAGGGATTTGATTAACAAAATGGTGCTGATATATCTTGATGATATCATTGTTTTTTCAAAAAATGCAGCAAACCATCTCTTTCATTTAAGACAAGTATTCCAAAGGTTCAGAAGATTTGGGGTATTGTTGAAACCCAAAAAGTGTATTTTTCTAGCTCATGAAGGAAAGCTCCTTAGACACATTGTCTCCAAAGAAGGATTAGCAATTGATCTGGAAAGAGTTGAAGCCATAAGAGCACTACCATTGCCAAGTCATAAGAAATCCCTTCAAAGTTTCTTGGGAAGGATAAATTTTGTTCGGAGGTTTGTCCCAAATTTTGCAGCCCTAGTCAAGCCTATTTTTCGCACAGAATGTTTCCGTTTTTGGAATAGACTTGCTTCTATCCTTTCATTCCTTTGAGAAACAGATAAGGGTTAGGGCTAGGAGGAATACCTGTTGAATGTCGAGAGGGTGTGCGCGTACCGTAGAGAGAGAGATCAGATCGACTGCGAAGAACTCCTTTTTGTCTTGGAAGGACTACCTGCAAGTAAGAATACAAGACCACCAGATTTTAATTAGACAAGAAATGAGGGAACTGCCTTGGGCCCAGGAAATATAAAACTTCCTTTCAAAGGTGGTCAGTTCCCCTGCTAATATGAATTAACACAAATTCTAACAAATAAGCTATTGTCCAATTACAATTTGTTTACCTTGTTAGAACAATAGAGAAAGGGCTGGTCTTGGTTTAGAATCATGGTGACCGACGCCGGTCAGTGTCACCGGTACCGGTTGATGATAACCGATATCGGTAGGGGTAGTGATTTAAGGGGTTGGGTGAAGGTTGGCTATAAGATGGCTATATGATAGTTATGGTGTTTATAAGGCTGGTAGAATAACTGGGGATAGGTAATGAGGTGATGGAGAAGACTCAGAGGGTATGGGGGCTGTTCTTGGAGCAAAATAGGGGTAAAGGAATGTAAGTTAGGTGGAGAGTGTTACCGGGTAGTGGATCTGGGGGTAGACTTGTAATTACTGTGATTCAGAAATCCAAGAAATATTACTAAAAGAACATATAAGACTTACTAATTCCTGATGAAAATGCAGGTTCTGGGACTGCGATGGCGAAGACAGAGCTCAAGTGGGATGATCTGACAATCCAAGATGAGCTATCTCCTCTCCTGATGCTTGGATGAGTGTCACTGGGCTCTGGTTATTCAGTTGCAGTCTTGGGCTTGATGTCCTTCTCTGCCAACTCCTCTCTTTCCTTCACTTGTCTCTGTTCAGCCAAGTAAATTCCGGATCCTTCCAATGACTTCTGATTCGGATCCACGAAAATCCAACCCTTTGTTTTTGGTTGGGAGTGGTCATTTACAGGGAACCGATGGCGGTTACGTAACCGACGGCGGTCGAGTAGGAACCGGTATCGGTCAGGTCAAGGTGGGCTATTTTTAGTAAAATAGCCAGCCTTCCCTCCTTTTCTCCCGAGGGATTAGTTGCGGGCTTGGTCAAGTCATTATGAGGTTGGTTTTAGGTGCGGGTGAGGAGTCATTAGTCATGGGTGTGGATGTAGACCAAGTTATAGGTCTTAATTAGGTTAGTTTAGGGTTAAGACTAGGTCATGATGAGGTGGTGAAATGAGGTGGCAGGTATGGCGATGTGGATTTATTAATTATAAGGTAATTAATAAATAATTGTGTAAGGTTTAGGTGATGAGGTTAGGTTGCGAAATGAGATGCGGGGCACGGGGGGTCGTCAGACACAAATTTGGTGTCTACATTAGCCCCTTGTTGTCGTGTAGCTTGTCTTGTAAAGCTGCACAGACAATAATAAGAAGTGGTTACCCCTGTTAAGGGTATAGGTAATCCCCCTCAAATCTATCACAGATTGAGATAGCGTGAAATCAGGGATAGGGTTGATAAAGAGTAAATGGTGTTGAGATGATGGTGAGATGGTGGGGTAGGTCCAAAGAAGCAGACACACGTTGACATGCAGTAGTGCGACCAGGGTACATGATTTGAAGAGCAAACAAGCAATTCATAGGCAAAGGTCGATAGTTTATCCAAACAAGGGTGATATAATCCTGGTATCCAAGGCATAGGAAGTAGCTCCAGGGGATATAACGGGTAAGGTACAGGAACGTTTAGGCATGTTCGGCAGTACCTAATGGCGGGTTTGGTTGAGATAAACGTCACGGTCTAGGTCTAAGCAAATTTGGTTGACTGATCAAGTCGAGTACCCTAATCATGCTAAAACACGTTCAGGTAAGCTCGATTGGACAAAAAGAGACAGGATGGGTGGGTAAAATTATAATGTGTTGGTTTGGGGCGAGGTATTTATTTGGTGTGGCCTTGGGTCAGGCCGATTGATTAGTGAGGGCCGTGGGTCGGGCCTGATTGATTAGTGAGCGGCCTGGCCTTGGGTGGGTCGGGCCTGATAGGTTGGTTGCGGCCTTGGGTCGGGCCAAATGGTTGGTTGCGGCCTTGGGTCGGGCCGGATAGTTGGTTGCGGCCTTCAGTTGGGCCAAATGGTTGGTTGCGGCCTTGGGTTGGGCCAAATGGTTGGTTGCGGCCCAAATAGTTGGTTGCGGCCTTAGTGGGCCAAATCGGGCCAAGTGGTTGGTTGCGGCCATGGGTCGGGCCGGATGTGTTGGTTGGGGCCTTGGGTCGGGCCAAATGGTCGGGGGTTGGGCAAATGGTTGGTTGCGGCCTTGGGTCGGGCCTGGATGTGTTGGTTGGGGCCTTGGGTCGGCCTTGCCAAATGGTTGGTTGCGGCCTTGGGTCAGGCCAATGAGGTCAAAAACGGCTAAATAGCAATTGAGTGTATAGGCGATGTGGTGAATAGGCAACGTGGTGAGAAAGGGAGATTGGTGAATAAGGGCAGAAGTTGGGTGAAGTTAGGTATTAAACCGATATCAGCTATATATGACCGGTATCGGTTAGGTGACCGATACCGGTTCCTTAGGGCACAATATAACCGATATCGGTTATAGGTCAAAAACCTATAAAAAGAAAAATACGGCCTGTCATTGTCAAATTGTCAATTTGAAAACCAATTTGAGTTGTCTGAGGTGTATTGTTGAGATTGGTGCATTTTTCGGCTGAGGTGGCACTATTTGAGTGGAGAAGTGAGTGGTTGGTAGGCCCTAGTGAGTAGGAGGCAGCAGTTGATTGGTGGAGGACCCAGCAGAGGAGAGTTAGAGCCATGGCACAGCCAGGAGGAGCAGGAGGTGCTTGGACCAGCTGGACCACCACCACCTATCCCACCACGATGACGTGTCGTCGTACCGGTAGGTTCGAAACCCTTCATTGTGTGAATTTGATGTTGTTAAACTATATTTGGGTTTGGGGTAGGAATCCATGTTTTTAATAAAAGAATTAATAAATGGAAGTGGTTTGGAAAAGGGAGAGGGTAGGTAGGGTAGTTAGGCTAAAACGGTAGGGTGGGTAGGTTTTTAGGATTTTTTAATGGGTAAAATGGGAGTAATAGGTCAAAAAAGGGTTTGGGGGGCCACGTCGGGTTCGGCTCCATGATTTTACAGTGACCGATGCCGGTCACTAAGCGACCGGCATCAGTCAAGAAGTTTTGGGGCAAGGTTGGTTTGTGGTTGACCGGTGTCGGTCGTATGGCGACCGGCGTCGGTGGAGACATTGTGGAGGGAGGACCGGTGGCGGTCATGGGTGACCGGTACCGGTCCGTAGCTAGGATTATTAATTTGGTTGGTTGGGTTTTGTTGTTGTTTTGAATTTTTGGTCGTTGTTTGGGTTGCTGTGTGGGTGTTTTGGTATTGTTTGGGTTGTTGTTTGGGTGTGTTGGTATTAATGGTTTGGGTTTTGTGTTTATTGTTGGGCTTTGTGTTTTTGGGGGTGAAGAGGGAAGGGGTAGAGGTTGAGAGGAAGGGTGATTAGTGGGTGGGGGGAAAAAGGGGGCGGTTGTGTGGTCGGGCGGGTAAAAGGGGGTATAGAAGGTTAAAGTAGTTGTTGTTGTAAAGAGTAGGGCTAATGCAGTGGGTTGGTTTTGCAGGCACGTCAGCAGCTGACGATGCGGGATAGGATGCCCCCGCTATTGAGACGGATGCGGCCACACGTGTCTGCAGTGTAGTGGGCCATCATGCGCGAGGTGGGACTCGGCGGAGTCCAGCGATATAGGGCTATAGATAGGGATCACAGTCTTATGGTTGCCCTCATCGAGAGATGGGATCCGGCGACCAATGTGTTCCATCTCCCGACTGGAGAGATGACGATTACACTGGAGGATGTGTATCGCATCCTTAGACTACCGATCGATGGAGAGGCAGTATTCCAGGTAGATGCGGAGATAGCCATGGACAACATTCTACAGGTATTTGGGGATGCAGCCGCGCTATTGACCTATCACAGCGCGAGCATTGCCTATGGGGACATGTATCGTGCCCACAGACATGAGACACGGCTTGCCGTGTTGATGATGATCGGCATCACATGCTTCACCCTCCTAGACTCAGAGGGAGGCTGCTTTCCACGGGCGCTGATGGGGGTGCTACACGAGATGGTGGAGGAGCATACATGTTATGCGTGGGCACCAGTATACCTGGTGCAGTTATACAGAGAGCTGTGGGGCTATCGCCGGATGAGGTGATTCGGGATTTGTTCCACATTTTTGTTACATTGCTGGGCATATGAGCATATCATATGCATTCGACCAGTAGGGCTGCCCCAGCAGCCGGGGCCACAGGTGATATATAGATATGGTTTTCAGAGGTGGTTGGGGGTCGTGGGCCAGCCACGAGCAGTTCTCGCCGGACGGGATGTAGCGTATTACCGTCATGTATTAGAGGGCGTGACTACCTTGGATATTGTATGGAGGCCTTACAGAGGTCATCAGCCCCGCGGAGGAGCCCGATCACAGTTGCGTTGGATCCAGTATACATTCTGGATAGCGGGACGGAGGCCGGGAGAGCATGAGCGGATACCCCTGGAGAGGGTACGACGGCAGTTGGGGTTACGACAGGATGAGCCACCGCCCTTCCCTCAGTACCGGAGGGATGATGTAGAGGCCCCACTACCTGTACCACAGCCCGTGGACCCAGATTGGGTAGCAGAGAGGCCAGCAGATGATACCGTAGACGACGCCGGCTGCACAGGATCATTTTTGGTATGGTGGGCAGGGGAGAGAGCCGCGAGGAGAGCACAGCCCGCACAGCCAGACTTAGCGGCTGTTAGAGCAGAGAGGGACCAGCTCAGGGGACAGGTACAGTTGTTACAGGGGCAGCTTGCTGCTGCACAGGCACAGATAGGTGTCCTACAGGGGCAGTTAGCCCAGGTGCAGGTACAGGCACAGGCACAGGCACCACCACAGGCACCACCAGCGGCACCGGCACAGCCACAGGTATAGGTACCACCACCGGCGCAGCCACAGGCATAGGTACCGCCACCGGCACAGGGGCCATTATTATTAGGAGTCGGGGGACCAGCCCCAGCAGCGATGGTGGCACGGGCCCGCTATATGGAGGCGAGAGCGGAGGCCCGGTATTATCAGGATGTCCTTGATGGTACCGGGGCTGACTATCAGCCATATGCGGCACACAGAGCTGAGACCTCTCGTAGCCAGAGATCCCAGGGGGGTGCAGCCACAGCCGGTGGGTCCGTGACAGGGAGGAGGCGGGAGCCAGGGCCAGGACCCGCAGGGAGAGGTGCTGAGGGCGGTGGAGAGAGTTGAGACATCCCCGGGTCAGAGATAGATGTTTTTGTTTGTACATTGGGTATAGGCACCGGTCTGCGAACCGGTTATGTTTATAGAGGCCTGCGTGCCCACATATGATTTATTCATTCATTTATTCATTTATTGTATATACTGGCCTGCGAGCCGAGTACGGGTTGTACAGTTGATACCGGCCTGCGAGCCGAGTATATTTTTGATATGAGAGACCGGCCTGCGAGCCGAGTCGAGATGTTTGACAGTTATTGCGGCCTGCGTGCCGGCTTTGTATTATTATGAGATCACAGAGGCCCCTATGCAGGGTAAGTTGTATATTTGAAACCTTTGATATATAGATATATATGATGATTTTGATCCATATGCTGTGTTTAAAATGTTTTAAGTATTTTGTTGATGGTTTGTGAAATTTAATGTATGATGAGTTTGATCCACATGGTTTATATATTGATGGTGTTGATGTCTTTTGTTGATGGCTTTTTGAAATGGAATGTATGTATATATAGATGATGAGTTTAATTCACATGTTGTGTATGCTGATTTTGATGTATATATATATGATGTCGTATGTATGTTGTCGATGGTTGTTATAATGTAGATAGATGATGTTGCTGAAATTGTGAGGATATATATATGTGATTTGGATGACAAATATTGATAATGGTGTTGTTATGCAGGAAAAAGAGGCGGGCGCTACAAAAACTGGGTAGAAAATAAAGAAAAGGCCTATGTTTAAGAAAAAGTAGGCTCTTGACCGATATCGGTTATGTAACCGATGTCGGTGGCTATGTGACCGATAGCGGTTATGCAACCGATATCGGTTATGCCAAAATTATATTTCCTAAAAATAGAACTGCTTGGTTGGCAACTTAAGTTCTTATTTTTAGCGTTCTTATTTTTAGAGTCATGCAACAAGTTAAATACGTGAATGCGACGCTGTTTGACGACTGATACAGGTAATTGCATGAAAGAATTGAGTGATAAGGAGGAAAGAGACAGGTGAAGTGAGTGTGGGCTGAGATTCAGAAGGCAGAAAGACAAGTTATATTTGAAGAGGGTGGTGAACATGGCTGAACAAGGAGAAGCATCCAGCAGGCAAGGACGAGAGGGAAGGCAAGTTCCACCTCAAGCTGCTGCAGCCCAAGAGGTAAACGTTTTGGTTGTAATTTGATTCTTGCATGTTTTGTGAATAGGATGAGAGAAGTGTAAGTGGGTAGAGATGAGCAAGAAAAGGTGATAGGCAAGGGTTTGGGATGAGGTGAGTGTTATGGGGTAGGTAATCAGGGGTTTCGGGTATTTTTGTATGTACAGAGAGGTGTAAACGATCAAATTATTGTCGTAGGTGGTGTGTTTAGATAGGGTGTATAAAATTGACAGTGACCGATATCGATTAGAGATAACCGGTATCGGTTATTGAACCGGTACCGGTTAGCTATAACCGATACCGGTGACTGTAGGAATTTCCAGAATGTGAGAAAAAACCCTTGGGGATTTGATTTATTGAATGGCGGTGTGTCGTTTTGATGTGTGCAGGCGGAGGCAGGGTTAAGGATGAACGATACTGTGCCAGCGTTGTTGTCACGAATCCGAGCGGATGTAACACCAGCGGAATGGGCATTGATAAATCGTTTGGGGTTAAGTGGAATCCGCTATTATTCACGAATCGCACGTAACCATGCTATGTTACAGGCGTTGATTGAGAGATGGAATCCAGAGAGGAATACCTTCTATCTACCAACAGGGGAGATGATAGTGACATTGGAAGATGTGTTCCGTATTTTGAGACTCCCAATTACAGGAAGACCAGTATATCAGGCATTGCCTAGCGCGGCGCGGGGAGCGATAACAACAGTATTTGGTCCATACGCATGAGATTTGACACAGCGAGGTTTGACATTCACTTATGGTATAATGTATGCAGCACACCCTGAGGCAACAAGGTTGGCAGTAGTATTAATGATAGCGGTGGGGTATTATGCATTACCGAGAGCGGATGGCGGAAGATTTCCAAAAGCATTGATGAGTGTTATTTGGGAAATGATAGAAAGGAACGTGACTTTTGCATGGGCACCCGCATACCTGGCAGAGTTATACAGGGGTTTATGGGCTTGTAGGTGAAATCACAGGACGACACTGGATTGTTCATACTTATTACATTGTTGGGCCTATGAGCACATTGTTTGTGTGCGCCCAATAGGCCAACCCATTGAGTCAGGGGAGATAGGAGTGCAGAGGTTGGGATTCAGACGATGGGTCTAGACAGAACAAGAGGCAAGATCCCAGGCTGTGACAGGTGACACTGAGTATTATAGGCAGGTATGGGAGATGGTGACGATTGCGGATATCTGTTGGAGGCCTTACGGGAACTATATGGTAACAGAGAACATAGCTGAGGAGTTGAGGGGTGTAGAGCGATTGAGGTGGATCGCGGGGCACAGGCCAGGTGAGTATGAGAGGATTCCTCTAGATCGCGTGCGGTGACAATTTGGGTTTGTTCAGGATATACCTATGACATATAGACCATACATGAGGATTGACGCCGAGGCAGCATTCTCACCTCCCCGGCCGACACCTCCAGAAGGGCCAGAAGAGATAGCAGCCGATCGTAGGGTAAGGGATGCGGGAACAACAGAGGCCTATAGAGTATGGTGGGTAGCAGAGCTGCGAGGTGCACGTGAGCGCCCTGACATAGCTGTGATTACAGCGGAGAGAGATCGTCTGCAGGATTTGGTTCACCAACTTCAAACACAAGTGAATGAGACAACGGGATTGTTAGAGGTTTCACAGTTACGAGTGGAGAGACTGGAGGCAAGATTCCTCCACGCTAGAGGACGTATTCGTATGTTACAGGAGATGTTGGCGGATCAGTGGGAGGAACCAGTAGCAGTGGCACCTTTGAGGATGGAGAGGCCAAGTGAGTGGCGTCGACGATCACGATCACCACCTGATTCGGGAGGAGGCGCAAGGATCTAAGTGAATTTCATAGGAGTATAAGAATAAATAAGGATGCCGACCTGTGAGTCGATGATAGAGAAGATGTATTTGTTTAACATCTAAAAACTAAATATGTATGTTGTTTTGAGTGATGATAGTACTAAGAATGGTTGTGTTTTGGATGTTGTTTTTGTTTGTTTTGAAAAAGGATAAAGATGAATGTTGTCAAAATAGAAATACACAAAAATATTTATATTTACAACACATGATAGGGTATGGTAGGGGATGGTCGAGCTAACCTTGGGAGACACCATGTCTCCTAAGTGCTGCCTACATAGCCCATTGCACAAAGCAAGGAGGGGCCTCAGACCGATGTAGTTCTCCCTTAGGACCAGGGAGAGGTGAATTCAGGCAATTTAGGTATGGTTAGGCAATTTGTTGGTTGGTAAAAATATTGATATTGGTAGGGTAATGTTGTTGGTGTTGGTAAGGAATTGGCGATGTTGGTATAGGTATAGGTGAAGCGAAAGTTAGCCTACCCAAGTGGTAGGGAACCATGTCTTGATTAAGATCAACACATAATCCTAGATTCGAGTCAAAGAGGAAAAAGTGCTCCGTAAGTGAAAAGAGCTAAACAAACCACATAATAACGTAGAATGAGCTTGAACCCCTAGGTACCGTGCATAAACGAGAAGTCGATAGGTGAAAAGAGTTGTATAATCACAATATATCGGGTATACGTCACGTCCCTTGAGTTTTGTTGTGTAAACAAATGGTGAGGTGAGGTGGATGGTGTAGCTGAGGCGCCGAGAACTTGTTATAAAGTGAGTATTCTGACGAAAGAGAACCTAACCTAAATAGACAAGTCCATGACTCAAAAGTTCTTTTGAATACTGCTTTTATTTTTCTGGATATAGACTGATCGATGTGGGAAGTCTACAAGGGATATGTATCTTATTACTCTTGAGGTCTTCACGAAGCTGATCAATGCGAGAAGCTTCTGATAAAGGCTGACTGTGTATAGCTGTCCTTCAAGGGAGCAGTCTATTTATAGTAGCAGATGCGGCATTTGTGTATAGCTGTCCTTCGGGGGAGCAGTCTATATATATAATAGCAGCAATAGTTTGGCATATAGCTGTCCTTCGAGGGAGCAGTCTATGTATAATTTAGAGATCTAGATGTCCGTTTGGCATAAAGCATCTAGTTTTGTAGGAAGTTTGACTCAAGAAAATCCCATAAGTGTTTAATTAAGAATGTGTCATTTGAATACTTGGAAGTCATGGACTAGACTAAAAAGGGGAAGGCATCTTTAAGGGGAGGTGATAATCAAACCATGTGAGCTTGATTTGATTTTGAGATGTAGGAAACAAAGTGTATGCGGTGGTAAATGAGCTCAAGGGACGAGCGCAAGGTAGGTAAGAAGTGATGTAACACTAAATTCAACAATAGAATGGTCGAAGATGCAAGGCATTAAGGGGTTCAGGCTCAGGTTTACCATTAAGCGAAGCTAAATGATAAGTGCCTGATCCATAAGTGTGAGTGATTATGTAAGGCCCAATCCAATTGGGAGCAAATTTTCCACGTTTGCTCTTTTCTAGTTTGGTTACATGTTGATTCTCTTTGAGGACAAGATCACCAACCTTAAAGGTACGCTCATGAAGTCACTTATCATAAGCACGCTTGATGCGTTTTTGATAGATTTGAAGGTGGTCAAGAGCCGTAAGACGACGCTCGTCAAGAAGCTCTAATTGGGCTAACCGCTCTTGGCGGAAATCATCGTTGGTGAGAATATCCTGAAGAGATATTCTGAGGGAGGGTATTTGTATTTCGAGAGGCAAGACAGCCTCGGTACCATATACCAAAGAAAAAGGTGTGGCATTAGTGGAGGTACGAATGCTAGTACGATAAGCCCAAAGGGCAAAGGGGATGTGATCATGCCAATTTCTTCCAGACTCATTAACAACTTTCATGAGGATTTTGGTTAGGGTTTTATTAGAAGATTCAGCCTGACCATTGGCCTGTGGATAGTACGGTGACGAGAAGCTAAGTTTGATACCGAAGTTGTTACAAAGGTCTTGTAACAACTTATTTTTGAAAGATTTTCCATTATCTGTTATCAGGCGATGAGGAACACCAAAACGACAGATAATGTGGTGGTTAATGAACTCTACAATTTTTTATTTTTTGGTTGAGATGAGTGGAATAGCCTCCACCCATTTTGTGTAATATTCGGTTGCTGTGATTATCCATCGGTGACGTTGCGAAGAGGGCGGATGAATCTCACCAATAAGGTCTAAACCCCATTGTGAGAAAGGCCAAAGATCTCGTGCGACCTGTAGCGGATGGCTAGGAGTATGTTGAAGGTTGGCATGTTGTTGACACATAACACAACGCTTAACATATTCGTAGCAGTCGTTATTAAGAGTAGGCCAATAATAGCCTAGGCAAAGGATCCGTTTAGCCACAGCAAGGCCACTAAAATGTCCACCACAAATACCGTCATGGACCTGTTGGATGGTATAGGTGACCTCCGCGCCGGTTAGACATCGAAGGAGGATGCCATCAAAGCCACGTTTATAAAGGAGTCCCCCCATGACGACATAACGAGAAACACGTTTAAGAAAAGCACGTTTTCTGGTACTAGTAAGGTCAGGTGGGAGAACGGAGGTTGTAAGGTAGTCGTGAAATTGGTGATACCAGGTATCTTGGGAATTAGCAGACACATTATTTATCATACAAACAACCGAGGCTGAGTAAGATGGGGCAAAGAGTTGTTGGACCAAGACGAAAATGTCAGAGTCAGTTGATGAAGCAGGAATTTGCGAGGCTAAGCAAGCCATAGTATCTGCAAATTTGTTAGTGGAGCGGGGAATGGTTTGGATAGAGTAATGAGTAAATAAGGTTAGAAGTGAATCCACGTAGTGTTTGTACTTTTGAAGTTCCTCATTTTTACATTGGTAGATGCCCATGACTTGATTGACTACCAATTGAGAGTCGCCGAAAATATTGATAGATTTGACACCTAAGTGTAATGCAACCTGGAGACCCAAAACTAGGGCCTCGTATTCCGCTGTATTATTAGTGCAGGGGAAATCGAGCCGGAATGAAAGAGGCATAGGCTCAGCGTCAAGAGGAATGAGAACAACGCTGGCTCCTCCGCCGCGCTGGCATTTGGATCCATCGAAGAAGAGGGTCATTGGATACGACTCCTCCCTGAGTGAAAGAGTGGCGATGAGTTCGTCGGGGAAATTAAAATTGGTAAATTGCGCCCCAGGTAAAGGGGCTTCCGCGAGTTGGTCGGCAATGGTTTGTCCTTTGATTGACTTCTGGTGTATAAATTCAAGGTCGAGGTCAGCAAGGAGCATAAGCCATCGGGCGATGCGTTGGTTTAGATGAGGTTTGGCATACATATAATGGATGGGGTCCGTGTTGGTGATGACGAAAGTTTTGTGATTCAGGAGGTAGTGTCGGAGTTTGGTGGCCACAAATGATAGGGCTAGGCACAACTTTTCTACATGTGTATACCTAGTCTCATAATCTACCAGAGTACGACTGATATAATAAACGGCTTGTTCTCGATACTCGGAGTCACGATGTGCGAGCATGGCCCCTACAGCGTGGTCAGTGGCGGAAAGGTAAAGGTAGAAAGGGTGATCGTCCTGAGGTGGGATAAGCACGGGTGGCTGCAAGAGATAAGCTTTGAGAGCCTCAAAGGCTTGGTGGCATTCTTCACTCCATTGAAAGGCAATATCCTTTTTAAGGAGGTGATGGAAAGGTTGACATCGATCCGAGAGTTGGGAGATGAAACGCCGGATAGATTGGAGTTTACCTTGTAAACTACGCAATTGTTTGAGGTTAGTAGGTGGGGGAATTTCTAGGATAGCTTTGACTTTAGATGGATCGACCTCAATGCCATGCAAAGAGATGATAAAACCAAGAAGTTTTCCTGAAACGACACCAAAGACACATTTCTTTGGTTGAAGACGGACAGAATATTGTAACAGGTGATCGAAAATAATGGTTAAAACATCGAGATGTTCACTGCGATGTTTAGATTTGCCAAGAAGATCATCGACATAATCTTCAAGAATAGTGTGCATAATGTCATGAAAAATGTAAGTCATAGCCCGCTGATAGGTCGCACCAGCATTTTTAAGGCCAAACGGCATGACACGATAACAAAAGGTTCCCCAAGGAGTGATGAAGGCAGTTTTATGTTGATCGGCCGGGGCTACCAAAATTTGATTGTATCCCGAAAAGCCATCCATGAGAGAAAGCATCTCATGGCCCGCAGTGAGATCAACAAGTTGATCAATACTTGGGAGGGGGAAGTCATCCTTGGGGCAAGCGAGGTTAAGGTCTCGGAAATCCGTGCATATCCGAAGTCCCCCCGTCGCTTTAGTGACAGGTACGATGTTAGAAATCCATTGAGGATAGTCAATAGGCAAGATGAAGGAAACAGAAAGAAGTCGTTGAAGCTCTTCTTTGACCAAGAGGGCAATGCGTGGATGCATTTTTCTCAGTTTCTGTTTGACTGGTTTGGAATCAGGTTTTAGGGTGATGTTATGGACAGCAATGTCAGGATCAATTCCTGGCATGTCAGCGTAGGACCAAGCGAAAGCTTGGTTGTGGGTACGGAGAAAGGTAGTAAAGGTGACTTGTTCTGATGCGTTAAGGGATTGTCCGATCTTCACAATGTGAGGATCCTCCTCTGTGTGGATGTTAATTTCTATAGTAGACTCATTCAACATGGTTTGAGTTTCAGACGGTAATGCGCGTTGAATATAGGAGTCGTCCGCACCAAGGTAAGTGAGGATGGAGTCGTCATCTTGGCACTCAACAACATTAATTGAAGGTGAATCCTCTTCGATCATGTCTGGATACAGAAAGGGAAGAGAAGACGGGTCCTCATTATCGCGTTGATAGGTGAGAGGACCTAGGAAGATAGCATTTATGAAAAAAAAAAGTTAGGAGGGATAGATTCAGGATCTATCGACTCTGTGGGTGACGATGGCAAAATGGGTGATGATGGTTCGGTAGGGGTGACATCGTCATCTTCCAGGAGACAACTGACATGAGGTTCCTCTGGTGTAAGTGTTTCAGGAAAACCGAGACCACTACGATCATTGTGCTTGCGTGTAGTTACAGGAATGATTGTATGTCGACCTTGTTCATAAAGACCAAAACCAAAGCCTTTCCAAGCACAGCGAGTCAAGAAGGTGAGGGCGAAATGACGATTTGTCAGGTATTGAAAATCAGATTGGAAAGGAACCACACCAAGAGGAGGTTCAGGGGTAACGGAGGAAGCGTCGACACCCCCATACGTTAGGTTGGTGCGGCAATGAGGTGGTCCGTAGGGGATTACTTCCCCCACGCGACGGTCATAGGTAGGATGCGCATGTAACTGTCCGTACTCCTGTGGGGTATGGAAAGAACTAACGTTATATAGGCGATACTCCCCCAGCGTAAGGCGTTGAAAAACATCTACTAAGGGGTCTGAGGTTGGGATGTTAGCTGCGGGAAAGGAAGTGGTATTTGCGACGGCGGTTTCATTGGTTGAAGGTGTAGGTGCGGTTGAAGTGGATGATAGAGGTGTGGTTGGAGTGGATGGTTGGGTTAGATGAATGGGTGTCTTGACTGGTACAAGCACATCATTAGGGCGATATAACATATTGCAGGTTTTGAAGGGGGGAGGATCAGCTTTTACGGTGTAGGACTTCCCCTCGTACTCAAATTTTATGCATCTATGTAAGGTGGAGGGAACACATCCCATAGCCCGGATCCAAGGGCGGCCTAACAACATATTGTATTGGAACTCTCCCTCAAGGACATAGAAGAGTTCGGTAAAGTACGTGGTCCTACCCGAATGTTAAGGATCACGGTGCCTAAGGTAGAAGTAATAGCATCATTGAATGACCGCAACATGATGGGGTTGGCACACATGCAGCTAGAAGGGATATTCATTTGTTGGAAGGCTTTTGAAGAGATGATGTTTAGGCTAGCGCCCCCGTCAATCATAACACGACGTACCCGAATGTCCTGGACGTAAGCTGAGATGAAAAGAGCAGGGTCAGGATCTTCAGCACCAAAGTCGATAATTTCGTCTTCGGAGAAACTGACAGCAGCGGCTTGCTGTACAGAGACAGAAGTGGTTGGGGAGATGGGTTGTTTGGTGAGCGAAGCAACATGATTGGGTGTGAGAATGGAGGTAACAGGAAAGGTTTCATTAGGTAAGACCTCTATCCCTTGAAGGATTTCAACGAGAGCTTGTCGATGAGATTCAGAAGTCTGAATGAGATCATACAGTGTCATTTTTACAGGTGATTGGTGAAGCTGTTTGATCATGGTTCGGTGGGCAACTCCATTAGAGATGGGGTAGGCGGGTCCATGAATAACCACTTTAGGTGGTGGTGTGATCAGGATGGTGGACAGAGAAAGGGAGGCCGCAGGTGTGCTTTCTTTCGCTTTCCCATTGTTTTTCTGCCCTCGAGTAGCAACACTAATCATATTGATCTCGTGAATACGAGAGGAGGAAGACGGTATGGATAAGTCCTGGTCTTCGAGAGGTGGAGTTGTAATAATGATAGATTTTGGTGAGGCGGGGGACAGGTAGTATAGGAGAGGGCATTGAAGCTAAAGGTCTCTCCCTTCGTAAGTTGTCTTTCTTAACTTTTCTATCTGAGAGAGGTGATTGACGAAGTATGGCTTTCAACACTTTGCATCCCTCTACATCATGTCCTGGTGTGCGGTGGTAAGCACAGATTTTAGACTCATCATAACCTATTGGTTGAGGTTTAGATTGGTCATAAGGTCTAAGTGGGGGTACGGAAATGGTCGCATTCTCCACCAACATAGCAAGGATTTTGGCGTAAGACCCTTTGAGTGGGTCAAAGTCAGAGGAAGATGAGGCTATTGACTGGGTAGATTCTGGTAATGACGGGGTATGGTTGATTTGTATGGGTGGCGGTTTAGCCAAGGGGTTTTGATAATGGGTTTTAACTAAACGTGGCTTCTTTGGCGCAGAAGCTATGTTTAGCTGGTTAGATGATGAGGCCACAAATGATGTGGTATCAGAAAACAACCACGGAGAAATAGGAGTGACAGCAAACAAATATTTTGATGATGGAATTTTTTTAGAGTTGATAGGTGGACAGGATACACGGGGTGATGGTGTTGATATACCCTTGGATCTCTGTATGGGTGCAGAAGGCATAGGTCGTTTTAAAGAAAACACAGGAGGTATGATATATTGATGCAAGGTGGAGGGATGATGGTCCCAATATGGAAGGTAGGTGTGACGACGATGGTTTTAGTTGTGATAGAGACATAGGTTGAGGAGATTGAGTCTGTCTCCTAAGTGGATGGACGGCTTTATTTTTAGATAAATCAAGCCGCTTAGGTGGGTGTGTTAGACTGGGTATTGGTGAGGTCCCAAGCGTAGGGGAAGATTTGGTTAGGCTAATAGAGGTGGATGAGGTATTTGGTAGAGATGAGGGGGGTGAAGATGAGGACATAGGCATTTTAAGCTTCTGTAAACACTTCGGGTATATGGTAGAGGCGTCTGGATCGGTCATCTGCATTTGAGTAGAATATGGCGTACTCAAACGTTCCCATAGGACTCGTCTATCTCCTGAGGGATGACAATCCTCGCGTGTGAATTGGAATTTTGATATGGAAGAGAGGTGTGTTGTGATTCCGGTCCACTGTGGGTGTGATACAGGGGGTAAATGAGGCACTGTATCAATGGGCGTTAAGAGGTCAACCGGTCGCTGAAAAGATTTAGGCGATGAAGAACTAATAGGTAGGAGGGCGTGTTTGAGAGGATCCGTCATGTTTAAAGAATGTGGTGATGTCGGTGCAAGAGGTCTCTCATCTAAGGATGACAAAAGAAGTTGTGAGCCTTCCTCTTGTATAGCAAGAATGGTAGAAGGAGACGTTTGGGAAATAGATAAGTTAGATAACATCCGCTCACAGTCTTGCAAGGATGTGGTGTAAGAAGTTTCATCTGTAAGAAGAGAACTCTGGGTGGTTAATTCCTTGATGGGTAAAGGAACGGCAAGGATTTCGTCTTTTCTTGATGGTGAGGAAGGGGGTTCGCGTTCCTGCGTTAGTGAAGAAGTTTGATTCAGAATTTTTTCGATAGAGGCTTTTGGCTGGGAGTCGAAGATTGCATGGATCTCATGAACTTTCTCCTCGGCTAAGATATCTTGGTTTATGTTACTGTTAGAAGAGTGATTCGGGAATGGTTTGTTGAATATTTTCAAATTTCGGTTAGTAGGGGCATTAGGATTATCGAGGGTTATATCCCCTGCATCAACCATTTCCTGCACTATGTTTTTCAACATCTTGCAGTTTTTGTGACTGTGTCCCTTTACATGGTGAAAGTTACAGAAGTCATTTTCTTTGTACCAAGAAGGTATAGCACGGGTGGAGTCAAACCCGGAGTGAGGTTTAACAGGAGGCAAGGTGATAGCTCTGGCTTTGAGCAATTTTTCCAAGATGACACCATAAGTTTCTCCCAAGGGAGTGTAATTGATGGGCTCGGCTTTATACTTATAGGCAGCTTTTGGTGGGGTATTAGATGGTGCTTGAGATTTAACCATCACTGCATGCATAGCTCCTTTTAAGTTTGAAGAAGTGGATGTGTGAGGAGTGGTGGTGTTAGGTTTATTGGTGGAGTCTTGAGTTCGGAAATTGGGGTTTTTGTTGCGCAACTGCAATTTCTCTTCCTCTAAGGCTCGAATCTCTAGTTTTCGAGCCATAGTAAAGGCCTCGTCAAATGTGCGGAAAGTTTGAATTTGGAGGGTAGGAGAGATGTGCTTAGCGCAGGCCCGCGTAAAAAGTTTGATAAGTTCGGCCTGAGGCAAGGCATACGTAAGTTGGTTGATAAGGCCCCGCCATCGTCCAACGAAATCTGCGATAGATTCGTCTTCAAATTGTCGGATGGCATAAAGGTCGGTGATAGATACTTTCTTGGCAATGTTAATGGAGAAATGATCCAAGAAAGATTGGGCTAGTTGGTTAAAAGAGAAGATTGAGTGCTATGTTAAAGCACTGTACCACTCCAAGGCGGGTCCTGATAAGGACATGGGAAAGGTGCAGAGTAGCAAGGCATCATCATGAGCAATCAAATAACAAGCATGTCTAAATGATCACAAGTGTTGTTGAGGATCCTCTTTACTATTAAAACGAGTAAATTTTGGTAGTTCTCATTGAGGAGGATATGAATGAAGGGGGACAGAAGGGTGGATAGGCTCCCAACAAACTTGCTCGTATGTCAAGGCACTACGACTTCCCGAAACAGAAGCCTCCAGATTTTGCATTTTGTCCATCATTTGTTTGATGAAATCCGTGGTTGGATGAGATGATGGTGTGGTTGTGGTAAACGGAGGAAAATTGGGCCAAGGGCCTCCACTAGACAATGGTGGGGTTAAATGTTGACAAGGTATGGAGGACGAATATGTTGAGGCGACCGAATAGGGATGTCCTATATAAGATGTTGAGGTCACTGGATACGTGTGTGGAAATGAAAAGGTGGGCGGAGCTTGAGAAGGAAAGCTCGTGTGGATAGGTGGTAGAGAGCAAGTCATGAATGGAGCAGTCTACAAGAGAGACGAGGTAGGAGCAGTCGGCGGTAATGATATGTGGGGCCCAAGATTAACCAAAGGAAAGCCAATCTATGCCGTATGAACCCCTGAAGCCGCTGGATTGGGAGATGGGGCCAAGGATGCAGAAGGCAAAGCAGAGTTATCAGGCGGAGAAGGAGCTAAATGAGTAGCTATACTAATAGGCATGCCAACAAGGAGTTGACCATCGGGCGTACGGTCAGGGGCATGAGACAAATAGTATTGTACAGCGCTAGGATTAGCGTCCAAATTTTTCACAAATTCTTTATCTCCTACAGGGATTTTGGGAACCTCACTGGTATCCGTAGGGTTCCCCATAGAATGTGAATGGGGTGATTCAGGAAAAGGCACAGAGCAGGCATGTGAAACTATGGCGGCGGCTTGCTTCCAAGTGATAAAAACCATGAGCAAGAGTACATAGTAAGGTTTCAATTTATTAGGAACAGAAACAACCCCAGAATGTTGAAATTGGTAGGTTGCTGGTTTATCAGGGACTGTAGAAGACAGTAGCCGATATCGGTCTTCTAACCGATGTTGGTTAGGTTGTAACCGACGTCAGTCAAATAACCGATGTCGGTGTAATAGGACTGGTATAACAAACTATAAGAAGCTGCTGATTTGAGTTTTTAACAATACTTAGTACATCTATCAAACTATTCTGAAGTGATCACAGAAAATAGTGTATGACAGAGAAACAGAACCGAGAACAAGCAAGAATGCAAAAACAAATTAACAGACTAACCCGAGGGTTAATTTTAATCAATTTGGGCTTATGCCTTTAGACGCAGAATGTTGTCAATCCTAAATAAAAGACTTAGGGGAAATGTCAAGTTTGTTTTGGCGTATAAGGTTACCTCAATGGGGCGGAGGAATACCGCGGAAAAAGGGGGGATGTTTGAGCTGTTGTGTTGATTATGTCGTGATTCGGTATGTGTTGTGCAGTGAAAGTAAGATTAATTTCTTATCAATACCGTGGAAATCACCCCCACGTGTACGACCTGTTACTTAATCTACGTTCACTAGAATTGAAAACAACAAGCAAGAATGTAATGCACGTGTTTTAAACCCAAATCGAAAATGATATTCGATGAAGAAAAGAAGATGACTTTCACTAATGCAAAGATGTAAAAGCAAAACAAGTTCTTTTACCAAAATAACAAAATACCTTGTGAATATCTTAAGAAGAAGAAAAAAACAAGTAGGCTCCCTATATGAAAGCAAGCAAGAAACAAAGAAACCTGAAATGGTCCCAACGGGTGTGCCAAAATGTTTCGCACAGAATGTTTCCATTTTTGGAATAGACTTGCTTCTATTCTTTCATTCCTTTGAGAAACAGATAAGGGTTAGGGCTAGGAGGAATACCTGTTGAATGTCGAGAGGGTGTGTGCGTACCGTAGAGAGAGAGATCAGATCGACTGCGAAGAACTCCTTTTTGTCTTGGAAGGACTACCTGCAAGTAAGAATATAAGACCACCAGATTTTAATTAGACAAGAAATGAGGGAACTGCCTTGGGCCCAAGAAATATAAAACTTCCTTTCGAAGGTGGTCAGTTCCCCTACTAATATGAATTAACACAAATTCTAACAAATAAGCTATTTTCCAATTACAATTTGTTTACCGTGTTAGAACAATAGAGAAAGGGCTGGTCTTAGTTTAGAATCACGATGACTGACACCGGTCAGTGTCACCGGTACTGGTTGATGATAACCGATATCAGTAGGGGTAGTGATTTAAGGGGTTGGGTGAAGGTTGGCTATAAGATGGCTATATGATAGTTATGGTGTTTATAAGGCTAGTAGAATGACTAGGGATAGGTAATGAGGTGATGGAGAAGACTTAGAGGGTATGGGGGCTATTCTTGGAGCAAAATAGGGGTAAAGGAATGTAAGTTAGGTGGAGAGTGTTACCAGGTAGTGGATCTGGGGGTAGACTTGTAATTATTGTGATTCAGAAATCCAAGAAATATTACTAAAAGAACATATAAGACTTACTAATTCCTGATGAAAATGTAGGTTCTGGGACTACGATGGTGAAGACAGAGCTCAAGTGGGATGATCTGACAATCCAAGATGAGCTATCTCCTCTCCTGATGCTTGGATGAGTGTCACTGGGTTCTGGTTATTCAGTTGCAGTCTTGGGCTTGATGTCCTTCTCTGCCAACTCCTCTCTTTCCTTCACTTGTCTCTGTTCAGCCAAGTAAATTCCGAATCCTTCTAATGACTTCTGATTCGTATCCACGAAAACCCAACCCTTTGTTTTTGGTTGGGAGTGGTCATTTACAGGGAACCGATGGCGGTTATATAACCGACGGCATTCGAGTAGGAACCAATATTGGTCAGGTCAAGGTGGGCTATTTTTAGTAAAATAGCCAACCTTCCCTCCTTTTCTCCCAAGGGATTAGTTGCAGGCTTGGTCAAGTCATTATGAGGTTGGTTTTTAGGTGCGGGTGAGGAGTCATTAGTCATGGGTGTGGATGTAGACCAAGTTATAGGTCTTAATTAGGTTAGTTTAGGGTTAAGACTAGGTCATGATGAGGTGGCAAAATGAGGTGGTAGGTATGGCGATGTGGATTTATTAATTATAAGGTAATTAATAAATAATTGTGTAAGGTTTAGGTGATGAGGTTAGGTTGCGAAATGAGATGCGGGGCACGGGGGGTCGTCAGATACAAATTTGGTGTCTACACCTATCACCAAGATGTTAAAGAAAACATAGATTTCAAATGGATAGCAGAAGGAAAGGCAATTTTTGAAGCAATCAAAGAGGCCATCTCACAAGCCCCAACTCTCATTAACCTATATTTCTCCAAGGATTTCATCCTCTATACATTTAGAGGTAATGATACTATTTCTGCAATTTTTGGTACAGCAGAACAAAGACAATGATGAGAAGCCAATTGCTTTCATCAGCCAAAGCCTAGAGGACTATGAGGTGAGATATTCTTTCATTGAGAAGCATGTTCTTGCAGTAATTAGGAGCTTGAAGAAATTTAAGCATCTAGTTTCAAACAACAAGATTCAATTGTTGGTTTCTCATGTGGGAGTTAAAGACTTCCTCCTCAATAAAGACCTGAATGAAAAGAGAGCAGGGTGGATTACTCGTGTCATGGAGTATGACATTGAGATCAAAGTCACCAAGTTGGTTAGAGGAAAAATATTGTGTGAGCAGCTGGTCTTGAACAAACAAAAGGAAGCATGCAATGAGAAAGAGGTTGTTTTGGTGTTGCAAGATAGCCATAAGAAAGGAAGCATTCAAGAAGAAAATGATGGTGTCCTCACTCCTTGCTGGACCCGAGACATAATGCACTTCCTACACAAAAGCCTATGCCCTCCAGAGATGAAAAAAACCAAAAGAAGACACTTCAGATTACAGGCTATCTTATATGCTCTTGTTGATGGTGTTTTATTCAAAAGGGATGTGAATGGAGTGCCGCTGAGATGCATTGGTACAAATGAGATTTATAGAGTGTTGGAAGAGTTCCATGGTGGATCAGCTGGTGGTCATTTTGCACCAAGAGTGATAGCTCTCAAGATCATGAGGGCTGGCTATTATTGGCCCAAGATTTTCAATGATTGTTATGCATGGATCAAGAGGTGCAAGAATTGTGCATTCTTCACAGGTAAGGAGAGACTAGATGCCCTTCCATTGCATCCAATTTCAGTTGACCAGCCATTCATGCAATGGGGTTCGGAATTCATTGGAGTCATTAACCTAAATTCAAACCAAGGATAGAAGTGGATTCTAACAGCAATAGATTACTTCACCAAGTGGACTGAAGTAGTAGCAATCAAGGAAGAAAATGAATCTAGCATCCTAGACTTCTATGAAGGGATAGCAACCAGATTTGGCATACCTGCTATAATAATATCAGATAATGCATTGGCATTCATTAGGTCCAAGGTAAATGAATGGGCTGTAAAGAATGGGATCTACCTAAGCACTTCATCAAATTATTTCCCTCAGGGTAATGGCCAAGCTGAATCTACAAACAAGAACTTGTTAAGAATCATCAAGAGGACTCTTGATGAAAATCAGAGGTCTTGGCATACCAAATTGAAATTAACCTTGTGGGCTGATAGGATAACCCCCAAGAGATCTACAGGTAACTCTCTATTCAAGCTTGTTTATGGAAGAGAGGTAATTTTTCCCATGTCACTTGAGTTGCCAACATTATAACTCATGAAGCAGTTGGAGTTGTTGGAGTTTGGGCTCATGGAGGTTAGGTATGCAGAATTGATGGATCTCTAAGAAATTAGAAATCAGGCATCCCAAGCAATGGAGAAGGATCAAGCTTTGATCAAGAAGACCTTTGATAGAAAGGCCAAGGATATATCTTTCCAAGTTGGAGATCTAGTGTTAAAATGGGATGTAGAAAGAGAAAAACCGGGGAGGCATTCAAAATTTGATGCCATTTGGAGTGGTTCATACATGGTCACAAAGTGTAAGGACAACAATGCCTTCCAATTGTCTACATTGGATGGTGAAGAATTACAAATTCCAATCAATGGAATCCATCTGAAACATTGCTACTGAAGGAAATTATCCACCTTGTACATATTAGCTTAGGTTTTATTTCCTCTGAGTGCTTATGCACATTGTTTTGTTGTAGATTAGCTTTGCTTTCCCTAAGTGATTTGGCACAAGCTTTTTGTTCCAGGAAATGTGTTTTATAGGCATTACTCCAATCAGATGGTGTTATATCCTCCCCCTTCCTCCTTGCATTTTTCTAATCAGTTGGGGTACCAAGAAGAGACTTGATGACTCTATGCCCAATGGATTTCTTTAGGCAACTGGTAACTTCATCCAACATGCAGATGATCCCTCTGAGTAACCAAATTGTTATCCAAAATGAGCCCCTTACTCATTTTGTGACTAACTCCCTTCATTTCATTCCTCCCTTGTGCCTCACTCAGAATTTTTTACTTTTAGGCACTCAAGATGTTCTAGAAATGGCACCATTGGATAGAGCTCCTTCTCAAATTTCCAGAAAGGTAAAGTTTTCCTCCTAACTCCATGTATTTTTGAAGTTATGGCTCGGTGGAGTTTTTGTGGGAAATTTTCCCTAGATAGGCCCGCCGGCCAATCAGAGAGCGCCACATCAGCAATCAAGTAGCGGACATCGGAGAAAAATTTAGAAATTTTAATAAGTATTGGTGCCATGGAAAAATATCCAAGGAAGGCTTGAGCCAATCAAAGCATGCCATGTCAGCAAGGAATTGGCGGGCTGCGGAGGGAGACTTAAAATTTGGCAAAGTGTTTTGGTGGGGAGAAAAGGAGAAATATTGGCCCGTAGGCTCACCGGCCAATCATATCAGGCCACGTGTCACCACAGCATCAGGGGTCGGAGGTGCGAAAGGATATTTTCCTTTTCACCCAAATTTGAAAAATAAAAAGGAAAGCCCGCCCCTGCAAGGCCTTCAGCCAATAGGACCATACCACGTGTCCACATCAGGCGAAGAACAACAGGCAAACCCACAGAGAAAATAAAAAGGAAAGGCCCGCATCCAATCAGATCATGCCACATGTCCAGCATGGGGAAGATGGCTGAAACAATGGAAAAGTTTAAAGCAAGAGCCCACGACAAATCACATCATGCCACGTGTCCTCGGGGCTTCGATTGGTGGAGAATTTTTGGAAAATTTTCCAAAGGCCGAGGCGATGGAAAATGAAGTAGAAAGAGCCCGGGACTAATAGAATCATGCCATGTGGCACCAGGATGGTAGGGTGTGGAGATTTTTGGGGAAATTTTCACAAATGCAAAAAAGTGGGAAAATTTCAAATTTTTGGCCCGCCAACCCATTTTGGCCTTGTTTTGCCCTAAATTTTCAAATGAGCATAACTTTCGATCCAAATCTTGGTTTTTCATGTTCTTTATATCAATGGAAATCTGGTGAAATTATCTACATGATTTTGGGATCAATTTTTTATTTTGGTGGAGTTTGGAGAGAAAAAATTTGAAAACACCTCTGGCATGTGGAAATCAACAGAAATGACGTTTCAACCACCATTTTTAATGAATAATGGCTCGCATTCTCTCCCAGCATGGTCAAAAATGTCAGGGAATGGAATTTTAAGGATGCCCATGCTATTTTATTACATTTTGGTTAGTGGTTGAAGCTACTCTCATGTTTTCCCTTGTTTCTCTCTCCTGAGCTTGAATGGGCATTGTTAAAATCTAGATTTGGCTCATTTTGAAGGGTTGGACATTTTTATGTTTTGTAGGCTCCCTCTTTCACCTTAGAAAGTTATTTTGTGGAATACTAGACCTATTTCAAGACTACAACATATTTTTTTCCTTTCTGTTGATGTAATGCATGTATTTTGATATTGGAAATGGCAATGCAAGCTCTGTGAATGAGTTTCAGTCCTTATCAGTTTGTGCATGATGTTTTGCTACATTTCTATAATCTGTGTCAATTTGTAGAAGTAAAAAATGCTCACCAATCCTTTGGTGCATCACCTTATTAGCGTTAGTTTTAATTCTTTTTCATTCTCTATCTCTGTCCCCTTGGAATTTATAGTAGGATTTTGAGTTTAAACCTCTACAATTTTCAAGTATTATACATGATCAGAGGAGTTGAGGAACCAACTTCTAACCTAGAGATTCTTTTCCCACTTTTACAAGTCCCACACTTGGGGAAAAGATTCAATGTTGTGCAATCACACTGGAGGTTGAGATGTCAAACTAGAAATCTGATAGAACATCCAGAGGGTGTTGCTGATTTGCACTAATAGGAACATCAGCTTCAATTTTTACAACAGGTGAAAAATATACATCTTGTGAGTCTGGAGGAGGAGTCTCTTCTTCCTTTTTCTCAAAAAACTCAACATCTCTGCTGGTGTAGACTTTTCTAGTCTTAGGATCCATCAATCTATACCCAAGAGTCTCTTCATTGTACCCAATGAAGACGAGTTTCTGTGACTTCATGTCTAATTTATTTCTTTTTTGTTTGGGTATGTGCATGCTTGCTTTGCACCCGAATACTCTGAGGTGTGCAATAGATGGTTTCCATTTTGACCATGCTTCTTGTGGTGTTATTCCATCAAGAGTAGTTGTGGGTGCTTTTTTCAACAAATACATTGTTTTCTTTACTGCTTCTACCCAAAATGTCTTTACAAGTCCAGAATCATCAATCATGCATCGCACCATTTCCATGATAGTAAAATTTCTTCTCTCAACAACACCATTTTTCTGTAGTGTGTGTGGAGGATGCATCTATCGACGAATCCCGTGAGTTTGTAGGTAGTCTCTGAACTCATCATTGGTGAATTCCCCCCTCGATCTAAGTAGAGAGTTCTAATGTGATGACCAATTTCTTTCTCAACTGCTAATTTAAACTTTTTGAAGGTTTCAAACGCTTCACTTGTCTTACGAAGACAAAAATCCACATTTTTCTTGAATATTCATCAACACAAAGCATGAAGTACTAGAACCCAGAATGACTTGGCTGCATTGGACCATAAAGATCGGTATGAACCAGATCAAGTTTACCATGAGCTCAAAATGTACTCCTCTGGAATGAAGCTCTGTGTTTTTTGCTTGCTTGGTAGTGAGGACACTTGTCTGTATCCTTCTGAAGAGATGGTAGCCCATGTACCATATTGCATCGATGAAGTGTTTCAAGGTATTTGAAACTAACATGACCAAATCTCTGATGCCAAAACTGTGTTGAGGTGGAGTTGTTAGCCATAATTGCTTGATTGTCTCTATGAACAAAATAAATTTGGAACATGCATCCCACATTGGAGGCTTTTGTAATTATTTTTTAGCCTCTTGATTTCTCTCTAATCAAACACGTTTTCTTTCCGGATTGACTATCTAAGTCAATTTTTAGGTTGTGTTTTAGGATTTGACTAATTGAAAGAATATTCTTTGTCAACCCAGGGACATATAGGAAATCTGATAGTATGCATTTGCATGAACCAAGGGGTAGAGAAATGTTCCCAATCCCTTGAACTGTATATGAAGAATCATCTCCCAATGAAACATGATTTTTCAATGGCATGTTCCTCATTGAAATAAACTAGTCTCTGTGGCCAATCATGTGTCAAGTGTCTCTCGAATCAACATACCAAACATCACTAGATGACGAGGATGGTTCACTTGATCGAGCAGTGAACAAGTAGTCTTTATTATCTGACTATTCTTGTTGCTCATCAATATTACCTTGTTGATGGGGTCTTCTTTTCCAGTTCCCCTTTTTCTACCCATGATTGTTGTTAGAATGTCCCTTGTAAGATTGTTGTTGTTGAGGTTTAGAGTTACTGGATAAACCTTTCTTGTAGGTATTATACCAACAATCTTGTAGGTTATGTCCTCTTTTGTAGATTGGACATTTCTTCTTCTGTTGTCTATCCCCTTGATACTGATTTTGATTTTGGGTTTTTTTATAGGAATTAGGTTTTCCTTTACCTTTTCCTTTCCATTTTTTATGTGAAAACAGTGCCTGCTCCTCTTCATCATCCTTATTGTGCATTGCTTCCTCTTATTGTTGTCGGTTTACTAGTTTTTCAAAACCAACTGTTGTATCTGACACATTTAGTGTTGTGAAAAAAATGCAGTAAGAAGAGGGGAGTGCTCTCAAAAAAATGGGAACGAGAGCATCATCTGTGACCGGTTCTCCCAGGGCTAGAAGTGAAGCCCTCAATTCTGTAACTCTTCTTAAGAAAGCTTCAATTTTTTCATTCTGTTTGAACTTTAGTGTGTGCAACTGACTCTACAAATTTAGTATAACATTCTTATTCTTTCCCTTTTATATTGTGCTTAATTTATCCCATGCTTCTTTGGTTGTTTTGGCATCTTGAATGTGGGGTTGCACATCATCAGACACTCCAAAAAAGATGATGAGTTTGGCCTTCTGATCTACTTTATCAAACAACCACTATTGTGTTGTGTCAGTAGTTTATCTGGTCAGAGTACCATTCACAGCAGGCCAGATCGCTTTAAACTCAAGTTGTGTCTTAATTTTTGTCTTCCATGTAGCATAGTTGTTTCCTCTAAGTAGTTGTGAATCCAGAAGAAAAAATTTTGGGGCATGGTGCCCATTTTGTAGAGATCACTGACAGGGTTTGGCTCTTATCACTCCAAGTATAAGGTCTCCCAATCTATATACTGTTATTCTGATATACCGAACCTTTCTATATATGTGCCCTTCCAATATACCTGGCGGTACGTGGAAGAAGCTCGCCCTTTCTATATACCCAGTGGTACATGAAAGAGGTGTTAACGTACATGAAAGAATTTAATACATGGTACCAAGACAGTACTGATGGGGTCTATGCAATTATTGACACCGACTCAAAGAAATATCCTCATACGCTTGCATAAATTCACTATATACTTGGATAATTTCTCAGTATGGATTTATCTCATGCAATTGTTCACAGACGGATGGGATGGTTCATAGTGTGTGCACTGTGACCTTATTACTCCCCGTTGATTTAAAGGGTCGATGCCCAGATGACGTTGTTGCAGCTATATTAGGTGTTAAGTGTAGTAGTAGTCATAATAGCTTTACCCGTAAGTGCTTCCCAGAGGCACAATATATACTGAACGCTGTGAATGAGATCTAGGATCTCATGAGTGTTACAAAACCAATTTTTTACTTTTTGTGATTACAATATTTTACCATTTTCTAAGCAGTTACAAAGTTTGCAGTTGACTATGGCAACCTGCAAATTAGTACAATATAATGAATCATGCAATTACATTCAAAAATATGAAAAAATTGAATGGTAGGAATTTTTTTTTGTTTTACGGGGCCTGACGGTCTCTAGAGCCCAAAATGACCTACTACACCCAAAAAATTACAAAATTATAGCTGAAAATGCAATTTTTGGATAGGCCTCCTTTAGAAAAAAATGTCCAGAATGAAAAAATAGGCTGAATGGGAGAATTTTTTTTTTACCCTAAATTAGGATTTCTCTGCTAAATTTAGTTAGTTATAACTAAATTTGAAATTTTCCACTAAATTTAGTGGTTTCTCTAAATATTCCACCAAATTTGAAAAATCAATATGGGGGTGGGATTTGAACCATGCACCTCCCACTTCTAAGGCTTTTGGTCTATCCACCTTGGCTCTTATGAGCACTTGTGATATGAAATGAAGTATGTTATATTTAATATATACAAAAAGTGACTAACCTCATGAAAATGGCAAATTTGTAGACGATTTGGAGTTCCACGTGGCATGTGTGGTATTCGAGGTGGTTTAGGGTTTTCTTTGCAACAAAAAAAGGATCTCTAACTTGAAAGAACCGCCGCTTTTGAAAATATATTAGCTTTCCTTCACGCCTCTTTGAAGATTTGATTTCTTTCCACCATTTTTAAATTATTTTTGTTGCTTTTTGTTTGCTAATCACTGTCCCTTTCTTTTATTGTTGTGTTTTCATTTGCATGTCACTACATCTAGGTTGGGGATGTGTAGAGAATGTTGGTTGTTGGAGCTTGAATAGGGCTCTATCCTCTTTACACAATGCCTCTTTGAAGAATGGTATGGTAAACCAATGATCAAAGTGAAGAGCCCGTAACTCAGGGAGAGAGACCAACCTGACCAATGCACAGAGACACTCAACCTCCAAATATGATGATACAGATAAAGTTATCTGTAACTAAGCAATATAGAAACAAAACCCTTGACGAGGATTTTTTTTAAATGTATATACCTGCAGCAAGTTTTTCCTAGTGTTGGGTGCACCAGTGCAAAAAAAAAATTCCTTCCAAAAACACTTGGAAGGAACAGGAGGATGTGAGGAGGAAAGGATGGGACTGGGAGGTTGTAGGAGGCTACACAGGCTCTTTGATGATGCAAACACTTATCCAAAACTCCTCTATCTCATCTGCTCTCTCTTTCCACTCCTCCATAGCTTCATAGGTCCTGAATCTTGCTCTGGTACCAAATGTAAACAGGGATGGAAGCCTGAAGTTTTTATTAATCAGAATCAACCAAAAACATAGAAGCAAGTTACAATATATATATATATATATATATATATATATATATATATATATATGTATGTATGTATGTATGTATGTATTGCACAGATGAGATATCAACAAAATAGAAGTTGTAATAATGCAACAACAAATCTAAAATACATTAGCTTCCAAATATTATCCTGGGAAGCATATAAATTGTTATAACAATTATAACAATTATCCATGTGAAACTAAAAAGACAAATATGGTTTAAAACCCATATAACAATACATAACAAAAATATAGTTTATATTATAACCATTATTATTTAATTAATAAAATTAAATAAATAATTATATTATGCATAATTAACCTAACACTATCGACCTTAGACAACGTAGAGTTTGAAAGCTTCTTAACCTGGTACCTTACCATAGTTTCCAATGTGTGCGTGCATTCAACTGCCACTACCTTCGACATTGGCACATTTACCTATTTACTTAACTTGACCTTTTACCTTTACCCAATGTGCCCATTGATCTTCATTTTCCAACCTACTCATTTTATCAAACCACTCACAACTTTCATCTCTCACCTCATTGGTTCCTAGTGTGAGGGGGGTTACCTTCACCCATGTTTGGGGCAACACCACCCTCACTTACACTCAACACAACCATTTCCTATTTTTGTCAGCGTCGCTTACCAATACAAGCTACACAACAAAAAGGGGCAAAATGTAGACACCAAAATTGGGTCACACTCCCCTTGGTCACCTATCGAAGAACCAAATTAAACACATTCACCTAACCATGACCCTTATAACCTACATTAACATTAATTTAATTATTTATAATTAAATTAATACCCATCCTCACCCCATTATTAATTTAATTACTTTAATTAAATAAATTGACACCTCACCTAGACACCTCACCATAAACCTATTCTTAACATGTTTTCATAAATGAATAAGACTTGGTCCAAACCTAAAAATCAAGGCCTATTATTCCTCTAACCACCTTCCCGCTCATAAAAATGTAATGTCCATTCTGATCCATGGATAAAGGAATGAACTTGACCCAAATGATGTGAGATCTACCATTTTTGATAAAACCTAGGGAATCCCACCTTAACTGATGCCAGTCATCCCTAAACTGACACCGCTTAACTAGGAACCATCGTCAGTTACCATTTATTCAACTTATCAACCTTGTTTTTGGGTTGGAACATTCTGAGATCAAGGATACGAGGAGAGAACTGCATGCAAGAAGAACTAGAGCCTTTTTGTACATACAAACATCCATAGCCAACACTAGGATAGATCCATAAGTGTTTCACTCACGGTGACATTCCGGGAAGCATCACTACTACACCAAGCTCCATACCACCAACTAATCAGCATGACCACATAGCCACTGGACCCGCAACAACAATAATTACACTTTTACTTGCATCATCTATTTCCAATTCAGTCTGTTAGGTTCTTTTATTGTCGTTCTCAGTTTCCTACTTACATCCCCTTTTTTTCCTACCATTTACTTGCCTGTTAGCCCAACCATTCCTCCACCCACACCATAAAACCACCTATACCTGACCTCTGTACATTTATGAGTGTTCTTAAGATCCCCACATACCTCATTATTCCCTCTATTATCTCTGCCTAACCTCAGCTCAAACCCCATTAGAAAATCTTAGTAAATCTTATCATCTCACCTCTACCGACGCCGGTTACCCATAACCATCATCGGTTCTACCTAACCATTATCTGTCATACCTTGATGAAATCCAGTCTCTATGTTTACCAACACTTTAAACTAGCAACCACCCATCTACAAAAACAACCCAAACACCTCACCCAACCCTACTAAGACCCTGTCTATGACCTGCAAACCACCTAACTAACCTGCAACATGACCTAAAGACCTTGATCTGCATAGTTTTAGTATTTAATTGGATCAACATTGATAGTGATATGAGGTAACCAAGTCAGGATACTAGCACTAGATTCGTTTATGTACGCATTTCAGTTATTACATATTTGTTTTATAAAACAAAGGATTAACAACCATCTAGGAAGTATCACACTTCCCGGATCTAGCACACGCTAGACAATCCACTGTCATATATTGTTTAACTCTTATTTGGTGGTCTTGTTTTCTATTTCAGGTAGTTTCTCCCAGCCAAAAGGAATCTCTCACAGTCAACATCAAATCAAGAAGTTAGAATGCGCACATCAACCTACAAACTAATACAACAGATATTACTCCTTGGCCCTTACCCTTATCTATTTTGTCTTAATAACGTAAAGAAAATGCTGAAATAGTAGACACTAAATCACACACTTTGGGTGCATTACTAGGTCCTAATCACATACTACTATTCATATGATTACTAAGTGAGAAAATTAGCAATTGACAACAATCATTGGTATTTTTTTTGTGTTTCATGTCTTCTTTTTGGCCTCTTACACCCTAAAGAATAGTTGATACTTTACTATTTTATCTTTTATGACTCTAGACACCATCGTCTAGGAAGGACGCCAGTGGCCAGCCCCCCTGACCTTTCCTTATTTTACTTTCCCTTTTGGGCATTTTGTTTTCTTATGGGTCAACCTTTTAGTTGTTAATTGAAAACTTCAAACAAGGGAATCATATAAATATAAATCTATGTGACCATAATAAAGGACCAAGCTCTAATCATCTATTATCACCACCTAAGTTTGCATTCAAAGGCATTCTAAGAGCATCAAAACATCCATCTAGATTCATTCAAGGGACAAGGGACTACATTTTATAAATACACACATAGGAGGGGAAGTTTATTTTTTCATCCACACATCTATCTATATTGGTACATCTAGCTATCACTCACTATCAAGTGTATCTTACATAAGATCTTCCTAGGGCATGATTTCGACATAAAGTATGAAATGTAGTGTAGCACTCAGTTGTAAGTTCACTCTATTGGGTGACTTCTAGGGTCAGTTCGACTTCCATTTACATCTTTTTTATGTTTAGGATTTGATTGTTTTGGGGTTTTAAAGGCCATCTTTCTCTTTACAGGTTATATGTGAATTATGTGATCAACCAACGACACACAGTCAAAAAACAAAAAAGAGTAGTGAACATCTTGTGAAAAAGGAAAAAAATCTTGAGCTCTTGCACAATCACAGGTACCTAGGTGCCCTCGCCCTAGTCCATGCACCCGAGTCTTAGAATATCTAGCAGTTCTATAATTTACCAAGCACAACTGCAATAGTATCCTCCTCATATTCATCATTTCTCTAATCTGACACACTTTGAGATTTATTGTGAAAATAAATAAGTTATTGTACCATCCTCTTGCACTTAGAGTTTCAATTTCATTTATCTTATTTCTTGTGTTAGATCTATACTTTAGTGTTTTATTTATTGTATGTAACTCTAAAATACCTAGGGTTGTAAAAATTTCCAATATTTGTTAAATCAGCAAGACATGAAGAATACACAAAAAGAAAGGATATTAGAGTAAGCTAGGGTTTCATATATAAACAGGTTCACCAAATGATTTAATGAAAGTAAATTTAAGATAATGTCACTGTTGATTAAATATATAAAACAATAAATAAAAAATCACAAGTAAGGGAAATAAAAGCAAGAGTGATAGGTAGGAGATAAAGAATGACTTAGCTTACCACCGTAGGTATAGAATGATTATGAGTAGGTGAATGTTCTAAAAATGCATATTATAGGTTGTGTAAGCTATGATTATGAAACAAACATGTGAATATCTCAGGGACATGAGCATGTGAGAGAGGACACAACTTCTTAGGCACTAGCTTCTATTTTAGGCACTAGTGTCTTTGGGAAAATTTTTGATCTGGTCTTTCTATGTTGCTTCTTGTCATTGTTAGCTCATTATAGGTCATGTTAGGTTTTCTGAACTCCTACTGTGTCACACTAGTTCCTAGAAAACAAACCCTATCTATTCATATAAGACTCAACCACACATTATGCTAAATAGAAAATACAAATGAGAGAGTTATATTAACACCAATGGTCATGCTGATGTGATCTTGATGCCAAGTACTACACTACATTTCAAACTCCGTGTAGTTCTTGTGGTATGTGATTAAAATCAGGTCCCTTGAGCTAAGAAGTCCTAGTGTTAGTCACATCAAGAATTATGGGATACAACTACTTTATCCCAATACAATAATGTGTGAAATGGAATTCAAAATAGTCTCCCCCTATGTAGTGAATAATGCATCATGAAATGAAGTCCTTTGTGTCGCTCTTTGTATGTGGTAGATATATAAAATGATAGCCCCTAATTCACCCTTAAAATAATTAGTAGGTTGTGTTTGAATTTTGGCACATAGTGACACCAAAAGATGACCCAGGTCATGAAAAGAAGATAAGAAAAGACCCAAAGCCAAAGAAAACCAAAAAAGGGAGAAAAAAAAGAAAATATGAAAAAGAACCAATAAGGAGATTAACGCGTTGGCACTACTGTCTTGTCTGGGTGGTATTGTCATGAAACAAGTAAACATAAACAAATTAAAAGATAGAAATAGAGATCCATTATAATCGACCATAAGGATGCAAATATCAGATAAGAAACATAAGTAAATCCAAACAAAGTAAGAAAAACACCAAATAAGTGTCATAAATGCCTAGTTTCCAAACTTATAAATCATGTATATAACAACATACTAAAGGTATAATGTAATAGTAATAAGTGCATAGTTTAGTGACTACACATAAAATTATATTTCCTTCTCCTTCTTCATATGCTTAAAATGGGGAAGTCATTGAAGCACATTGGTTATTTGTAGTTCAATCCTTCCTCCTCTCCACCATCTCCCATGGAAAAATACTAGGGACTAATCACCCCCAATCCTATAACATCTCCAAGTAAAATATAAAATCTTTAAGGCAAGAAAAAAATGAGAGATCCTCCCTCTATAAAATAAAAAAGTGTATTCTTTTCATATTTTCCATCTTTTTTGTGTACTTTTTGTAAAGTTTAAAGTTATAAGAATCAAAATGCTGGGATTACTGGAATCCCGTAACTCCTTGATGGTTCTTTGCTTGGAGCTTCCATTTAGGCCTTTGATATTCCAAGAAATAATCTTCATTTGGAGTGATTGGTGGTTGGAATTGCTTGATGGTTCAGCTGACGCTGAACACCATCTGCAATATCCCTCTCCATTTTTTTAGATCTAAGATTATTTTTAGAAGGTCTTCCTCTTTTGAGCTTCCTCCAAAATCAGCTATTTGTCTAGCAGAAGACCTAGTTGTTCTGGAAGTAGAGGTGTCCCAATTGTCTATTTTCTTTTTTTTATCACTATATAGTGATTCTGGGATCATTTCAAAACCTTTCAATATTTTTTTATTTTTTGAAATGACCATTGTGAATCCATAATCTAGATCCTTCGTTTCCATGGTAGGTGTAACTTCTCCCTCTTCTCATTCTTTTTGAATCCTGTCAGGCATGTGAACAGTAGCTGATCTGGTACTACAGCAGACCGGTGAAACCTCTGTTGTGTTGCTGGGGCAAGGCAGTAGATCCGCATTACCATTTTCCCTAGAAGATAATATCTCCAAAGGCTCTTTTGGAGTCATACCTTCCTTGTTCCAAGTTTCCTTCCTAATGCATGACTGAATTACTTTCTCAACTGACATACCATTATGAAAATGCTCAAAAGGGACTATATTAACCTTCACAGAGCCATCTTTCTCATTCACTACCATGGATACCTTAAACTATAAACTCAGTATTAGAAAAATTTCTAATGTTATCAAAGAGGATATTGCTAGATTTAAACCCCCCAAGGACAAGAGTTATCCTAAGAATGAAGAGTACATCTTATCCAATTGGCAGATTGGAAATTGGAGCAATCCCAGGAATAGTATTGATAGATCTTCGATCAAATGGCATCCTCCTGATTCTAATTGGTACAATTTGAAATTTAATGGGGCCTCTAAGGGAAACCCTAGGACAACGGCAGGAGGAGGAGCAATACGGGATCATAAAGGTAATCTGATAGCTGCATATGCTGGGAAAATGGGAGTTCAAACTAATCATTTTGCCGAAGCATTATCTACTCTTTGGGGCTTGAGAGTTGCCCAGGCTCAAAATATTCAGAACCTAGTTGTTGAAGGGGACTCCCTGAATATCATTAAACTTCTTAATTAGTCCTCATCTCCTAGTTGGAGTATTAAGGATTTTATCTATGAGTCCATAAGCATCAGTCATACTTTCAATAACATCAGAATCATGCATACTTATAGAGAGGGCAATAAATTGGCGGATGCGCTGGCCAATTATGGCATTAATGTTAATTTCACCATCTAGGATAATAACAACATCCCTAATCAGCTCCACAACAGCATTCATGCAGAATTTTATATGCAAGCAATCCCTAGAGATGAGTCATAATATTTGGATGAAGATCAGCATCAATAACACTCTCACACGTGTCGCTTTAATGAATATGATGATGTAAATAATATCAAATATACATGATAGTGAGTATTATTTGGGGAACTCCAAGTGGAGTTATTTTGATTTGAAAATCACGCATGCGGGATATACTACAGCTGTTAAAATTTGGATTCATATCTCCTCGAAAACCGATGGAAATCGTAATGTTATTGTTGACAGGGAGAGGGCTACTTACAAACGCGATTTCCCGCAGGCTCAGTTCAGCAGTCACGTAGCCGTTCGTGGGAAGAACAACGGCTATTATTTCTAGTTTTTTACGGCTTACAATAGCAAGAAGCAGACAGGTCTCTATGCACACAGGCATATGGGAAATTTTTGTAATCAGTCTATCATAGAGAAAATGGGAGGACCTCCCTGCCAAATTGAGCCATGCGTGGACCCCGATTGGAAGGAAAATATCAAGCTTTGGAACATTCTCAGCAAAGGTGGCTTCACCAACTTCATGGAAAAGGTGCAGGGACATGACCAAAGCATTTTTGTGTGTTTTGCTAAGGAATGGAAGGAGTGGACTGTTGACTATGGGAGACAGAAGATATTGGTCAATGAAGATCTTATTGTTGAAGCAACCGGTCTTTGTTTGGAGGGATACCGCTTCTTCAACAAAAGGGTTGACAGAGATGCTGAAGAAAGAAGATTTGTGGAAGGATCTGAGAAGCTCACATTTGGTACAGCGGGCCTACTTGTCAGCTCAATTCCTTCACCCTATGATGAGGTTACTCGCATGATGATTCGATTCATCTCCTTGGAAGGTAGGTTTGTCACTGTCCCTGCTAAACATCTTATCTTTCTAAACCATTTCCGTAGGAATTGATTGGTTTGCTTTCCCCATTATCTGCTGAACTCCCTTGAACGCTCCATATTGGAGTTTCAGAAGCACACCCGGGTGGTTCCCTTGCATCAAGGACTTATTTTGTTGATTCATAAATGTTGTCTTCTAAAATACCCTGGTCTTCCTTCCTCTCCTAGCCTGGCTCCCCCTTTGATGGGCTCTGCTGCTACCAGCCCTGTTTCTCCTGCTGCCCCTGACACCGCTTCTGTCACCCCCCAGCTGGCTGTTCAAGCTTCTCCATCCATTCCCCCTGCTGCTACTCCCACCACCCACCTCGCCTCTACATCTAAAATACTGGTCACCAGGGCCTCTAGGAAGCTCAACCTTGAGGCTCTTGCTATGGAGAAGGAGCCTTTCGAATTAGAGATTGCACATGACCTTCTGAATATCAGCAGTGCCAGTCCCTAGGAAGTGCAGATGGATAGCTCTTCAAAGAGGTTGGAGGCCTTAGAGGCTGAGATGAAACTGTTGAAGGATGAGGTCAAGAACCTGGCTGAACAGAAAGGCAAGAAAATATGGAGGGGGAGGGAAACATTGATAACAGTCAGATTGAGGACATCTATAAGAAGTTGACCTCCTTAGACTCCCGCTTAGGGAAGGCCAAAACTAGACATGATTACAACATTACTGCCTTTAGGGTGATTGAGGAGTTCATTGAGGGTCATGCCAAAAGTGTTTCCAACCTCAGCGATGTCCCGGCTACACTTTGGGGCAACGAAAAAGAAAGCAAAAGAACCATTGAGGAGCTTGATAAAACTGATGCTGCCCACATGACAACTTTGGGTATGTTTCATACCTAGAAGAGAGTCAAGACCAGCATTGTCAAAGCTACCAAGAAGTAGTATTGGTTGCTTCTGCTACTCTTGTTTGTTTTTTTGTTGTTTTTTTGCGGTCTCTTTACTGCTTTTTTGCTGTATTTTTGTTGTTTTGTCTCGTTTGAGTAGCTATTTCTGGGCTACTTCGAGCTTCATTGTAACACTTGGATCTTGATCCATTCTCTCTAATTATCACTCCTATTTCGACTCTCAGGCCTTCTTTTGTACTCAAGGGTATAGTCCCTTTCAAAAAACTATTTGCCAATAATAAGAAAAAAAGTTATAAGAATTATTTATATTTTGATTTAAAGTTCAGTTTCTATCATAAAAATTGAATACACTTTGCATTGTATGTTTCATCATGGAGCATTTCGATACCAACACATCATGAAGTCCTTTTGAGTGAAGGAAAAGTGTGTACATAAACTCTGGTACATTTTTCCTTTAAACACATAATTTTTAGTTACACACTTAAAGGGGGGAAATGTAGACACTAAAACTTGGTAACTTGTCCTTTTTAATGCTAAATTTTACTTTGTATCCTTGCTAATACAAATTCCCATATATGGAATCCAATATCCTCATCTCTCTAGCCATTCTACATTTTTTAATCTTTACACTATGCTCTGACATCAATTATAGAAATATTATTCAATCAAATTAACATGAAACATTTGATTTTCATGACACAACTTTTAGTTTATATATTGCTCTCTTTTCCAAAACCATACAAAAGGTTCATGATGTGGGGTATAGTCCTTTCTGACTTATACAGTCCCATTGCTTCTCAATAATTGAATTTTCCTTCAATTCTAACTCATTCTTTAGGTCATTGCATTTTCCTATGGTCATACTTATCAAAATATATCACCTATGAAATACTATATAAGAAAATCATTATCACCTTATAACTCACCTAGCATTCTTACAATCTCCTATTGCAAAATTGTTCCAAAGCACTTAAAGGGTTTCTAAATATACTCAAATTAGTTACACATTATCTTAGCCAATCCCTACCACATTTCTAAAGTAATCCAACAAGGAAAAAGATTCTAGATTCATCCATCCACATGCATGAAAATATCATAGAAGCCATGTATTAACAAGAGAAAATTCATACCAAGCATTTCACAAGGTTTTCAAATAAAAAAGGGTTAGGTCACATAGCTAAGGCACACCATATCCCACTACATACTACACACTCAAATTTCTATCTTAGTGTCAAGAGACACGAGGGTACCCCTAAGGGGTTGGTTAGGTATACACACTTGCATAAAATAGAACTACACGAGGCTTGATTTCTGTAATGATGATATATAGTACAATACTAGGATTGGTTTAGTAGCTAAGAGTTTAACCATTTGGGTGGTCTAGCCTCAAACACACACACATGTACACATGTTTTTCTCATTTTGTTTTCTAATCCTTGGATGAAGGGTTTTACAGGTTGCTACGTTTTCTAATTTATTACAGGTCATAACAAACCATCCTTAGGTTTTATGAGCAAGAGTGAAACTTAGAAAACACCATTCCCAAATAAGAGAAACATACAAAAAGTTACAAAACATGAATTTCTCCATTTCTGAAACTATACCACTCTTGTCTTGGACCATACAAATCTTGCCTAGACCATAAAAAGTACATACGCTCCTGAACATGCTCATCTTCTAGCTCTAGAATATTTTGTGCATAATCTATAACTCCATTTCTTCTTGTTCCATTTCCTTACACACCTAGATCACTCCAGAATCATCTTGAAAAACTACTTCTATCTCTCCTTTCATATTTTAAACTAGTTTCTTATCATTTATCAACTGTTTAGTTCATTTGAAGTCTAGATGGAATATTTTGGTCATGTATATTGATGTTAGAAGTTAATTAGATCACAATAGTCTAATTATTACTATCTATTATACCCTTCTTACTATTGTGTATCCATAATAACTCTAGAAATTAATTATGGTGTAAACATGCATATCCTTTAGTAACGACATTTCATGGGATAAATATATGAAACATTTTGTCAAAAAACTTAGGTGAATTGTATGCACTTTCACATTTAGGATACTTATCTAACAAGGGATTTTCTTTTGATTTCTAAAGAAAATTTAATGTTGTGAGCCCATTATTTTCACTATTCAAATTGTCCATTTCAAAAAATATTTAAAAGTATCTAAGGGATTTTAAATTTAATCTAGAGTGATTATAATTTAGTCTAATAAGGTAGTGAATATAATTCCATCTATTATTTAACCATTAATTTCAGTTTAAAAATGACTCGTAAGATGTAAAAAATAACCATTTGGAAATTTGAAAGCCATGAATTTCCAATATTGTAACTCTATACATATACACACATCTTCAAATTTTACATATTATAATGATGTTAGAGGGACAAACATGGATGTTTTTCTTATCTTATAGAAAGCTGAAATTTTAAATACATACTAGTAGTACACAATTTTACTAGGATGGTATTGTTTAGATAGATGAGAATATTTCCTCAAATAAATTCTACAGAGAGATATTTTTTATTAGATAAGGTAAAAACATGGATCGGCTCCCAGGGGCCATTACAAAATGAGGAACATAAACCCGCAAAAAAGAAGGAAACAGAAAAGTCCAAGAAAGGAGTTAAACATGCTTAACTCTTACATTGAAGAACATGACTTTTTACCAAAGAGAGAAAAACAGAGCAAAAGAGAACCAGTCTCCAAAACTACAAAACAACATAACTTCGCCAATATTATGCCAACAGTCCAAAAACACTAGCTAATTTTTGGATATCCTTCACTTCTACCATCGTGATTGTCTTTGATCTTGGCACCCTTAGTGCCCTTGACATTTATATCTTCCTCCAGCTCGTCCTCGGAGCTACTAATGCACAAGTTAAATTTTTGTCTTTTAGTGCCCTCCTCCATCCCTTCCAACCTGTCACTCAAATTTTTGACTTGGTACTCCAGCTATAGAAACTTCTATTTGGACTTCACCTAAGCAGAGACAATTTGCTTTGAAGCATTAATGACATCCAACAGAGTTTCCCTTTGACCAACATTGGTTTCCTTCATCGTTTGAAGCACCCCTTCTAAGTACTAAACCTTTCTACTCAAATCCTTGAAACCCTTTAAATTACCATCCCAATTTATTTTTATCGAGGTGCTCACTTCCCCGTGACCTTCCTCTCCGATTTCTTTACCTGAATCCTCCCCCACATTTTTACATTTCCTAGACTTCATCTTAGTAAGGCATTCTGTGAGAGTGAGGTCATCCTCTTTTGCCTTATCTTTCAAAGAAGAGAACAAAACTTTTTTCCCATTTTCAAACAATAGAAGGATAATCCCTTCATGTAGAGGCATCTCAAATTTCTCCTACTAGAAATCCATTAAAGAGTTAGTTAGAGACATAAACAGGAAGAAAGGGATGCTCACCATGACCTTGTGGCGAAACATATGTAGAAGGTTCATATGGTGGGTATAGATTTTTTAGTATTTTCCTTCCAGAGTGATATAATTCATGATTTGAAGGCACTCATCTCTCCATATACCTAGAATACATGACCTGGTGATACCATCTATAAAGAAAGAGAACCTTTCCTTGCCCATTAAGAACAACTCAATTTCATGTTCTCTACAGGTTTTGTACTTAAAATTTTTAAGCCGGTCCATTTTCATGTTCATAACCATGGAAATGGTGGAATTATAAACCTCAATTTCCATACCTCTGACCTCAAACTTATCCTCTTTCCAAGATTTTCCGAAATACTTTGACAGGGAGGGGTCATGACCATGTAATTTTTTTATGAAATTATTGAAACCCCCAATCCTAAGCTTGTTCCACAGAGGCTGATTAAAATCTTCAATGATCTTATTAGCAAGTTCAAATATAATCATATCACCCCCCATCTTCATAAGTTTAAACTTCCTCTATTTACTACTACTTCTAAAAACTAGACCCCCTTTCGCACTAATAGAAATAATGGAAAACCAGATATTAAGTAAGTTGTCGCAGCCTTGGGGCTCACTCATGTGAACATCATCAAACTTAGTGTCATTTATCTCTACTAATGGTTTCATTAATGTCTATGGGTAATTCATAATCTTTACACGAGATCTTGTAATCATTACTAATGAATCCATAATTAGCCATCTTATCCACACATTTGTTCCCTTGATGTAAGGTATGATTATAAGAAACCCTTACAATTTTTTTGAATTTTCCTTAACATCATTGAGGATATTTCTTATGGCCCAATTAATGGAACCTTAATTATTAAGGGCATTAATTATGAGGAGAGAATCACCTTCAATCTAGATGTCCTTGACGCATTTTTATTTAGCAAAAAAAAACCCCAAAGAAGATCTCTAGCTTCCACCATATTGTTGGTTTACAGACCTATCGGGCCTATGTAAGAAATCAACCAATCTCCTTCACTATTTCTTAGAATTCCCCCTCCCCCAGCAAGACCCAGATTCCATTTTGAATCTCCATCGAAATTTAACTTAACAACATTTTCCCCAGGCCTAATTCATTTGGAATTTTTTTTTGATGTGTAATTCCATCGGTCTAAGGGAAAAAATTTCAAGAGTTGTCTTCTCACTTTTTGGGTAGGGTTTCTTGACTTTTCCTTTAAAGAGTTTAAAGTTTTCCTTTAGGGAATCCAAAAATTTTCTTCTAACTTTTAAGAGAAGAGCTTTCTAATCCCAGAAGATACCATCATTCCTGGCCTTCCATAAACCCCCCAAAAAATGAGGGAGGTAAATATTCCAGGCCCAGATCAAAATGGGAAAACATAAAGGAATCTCCATTGAAAACAACAATCTTCAATCGTTAAGGGCAAGGTCCATTGGATATTGAATAGATCCAAAATGGAAGAAAAGACATCATGGGAGAAGGAGCAATGAAGGAGGAGATGGTTGATAGTTTCCTCCTCCTCCCTATAAAGAGAACATCTATTGGGAATCTTCATTCCCCTTTTCCTGAGATTGTCCACAGCCAAGATTTTATTTTGGGCAGCCAACCAGAAAAATATATTAACCTTTGGGGTAAGATCCTTCACCCAAAGTTTACCCCAATAGTCCTTTTTCAAATTAGTCTTGAAATTTAACATGTAGGATGATTTAACCGAGAAAATTCTAGATTCTTCTTCTTTCCATTTGATGGAATCCTCCTTGGTTTGGAACATGGGGATGTGGAAATCCCTTAATTTATTATTGAGATCCCAAAAGGGTTGGATTTCACCATCAAAATATGGAGGAGGTTCAATGGTTTCCCTTCTGATAAAATATTCCTGGATCCAAAAGTCCCGAATCCAAAATTTTCCTGTTTCCTTGTAGAATTGTGCAATGCCTTTTCATATTTCCAAGTTAGCTAAGGGGGAATCCTTAATCCAATTATCATACCAAAAAATGATTCTAGAACCCTTACCAATATCCCATATAGTACCTTTGGTTAAGATTTGTTTGGAGAACACAAAATAATTCCAAAAAGGAGACCCTCTAGGGAAATTATTTTGATTAAAAAAGGATTCCATTCTGTCTATATTCCGTAAGTATTTCATCTTTATAATTTGCACCCAAATACCTTTCTCTCTGGCAATCCTCTAACCAACCTTTTCCATTAAGGCCTCATTCATAATAGAAATATTTTTTAACCCCAATCCTCCAAAAATATTTGGTTTTGTGAATTTATCCCATGCCAAAAGAGGGAATTTGAAATTTTCACCAGCTCCCATCCAGAGGAACCTCTTGTGGATTTTCTCTAATGCTTCCTTAATTTTAGCAAGGATCGTGAAAAGAGGCATCACATAAATGGGAATTCCTTGACGGGAAATTTAGAGCAGTTGAATTTTACCAGCCTTAGAAAGCAAGAGACCCTTCCAAGACGAGAGTTTACTATTAACTCTTTCTAGCAGAGCATTCCAGACTATGAAGTCAGGCTTCTTATGGATTAAGGGCATACCTAGATAAGAATCTACAAAATGCTTAATCCTACACCCCAGGATGTGAGCTAATCTATCTTGAACTTGATTCTCCACATTAATGAAAAACACAACACTTTTATGGAAATTAACCATCTTTCCATAAACTTGTTCATAACCATTAAGAACTACCTTAAAATTTGAGGCTTCATGGACATATGCCTTACCCATCATAAATTTATCATCCAAAAACTGATTGAGGCATATAGAGGGAAGACCATTAGAGATTTTAATACCCTGGATACATTTGGAAACCATGTTTAGTTGATAGATTCTACTTAAGGATTCAGCCAATATGACATAAAGGAAAGGTGAAAGAGGATCACCTTATCTCGGCCCTCTACCAACTTGGAAGAAACCTTCCAGTTTTTCATCGACCAAAATCGAGAAATTGGTAGTGGATATGCAGGTCATAATCATATTTACCAGGAAGTTATCGAAACCCACCTTTAATAGGATGTCCTGAAGGAAATACCATGTTATCCTAACAAAGGCTTTATGCATATCCAACTTGAGAAACATAGCCGATATTCTAGAGCTTTCAATGGAGTGGATATATTCTTGAATCAGAATAATGTTATCTGTAATTTTCCTTCCTAGAACAAAATCCACCTGATTCCCAGAGATAAAGTTAGGAAGAACCATATGAATCGTCCCAGCTATAATTTTAGTCATAATTTTATAGCTGGTGTTACACATGCTTACAGGTTTGAAATCCTTAACCTCCCTGGCTCCAACAATTTTCAGCACTAGGAAAATAAAATTGTTATTCATTTTCCTCAAAACATGACCATTGTGGAAAAATTCTTGGACCATTTCAATGACCTCATATTTTATCACCTCCCAGAATCTTTGAAAGAAAAAGGTAGGGAAGCCATCTAGTCCTGGAGATTTATCTGGTTCCATATCAAAGATCACAAAATGGATTTCCACCTCTGAGGGGCTCCTTAAGATATCTCTATTTTTAAGAGGGGTAATAACATTATAGAAAATATCCAAAACTTTATTCTAAACCATATCCTTTGAACTTCTACCAAATTATTAAGAGATATTGACATCTCTTAAATTATTAATATTACCAAATAAATAGTCTTAGCCATTAGTAGACTATAGCAACACATTACATGCACACGAGAAGTAATATTTCTAGTGATTAATTTCTTAAATTCATGAATATCCACAGCCCCTATTTATTTGCATTCAGACTCTATAACATGCTTTGACAACATTTCACATTCATCCCTTCTACAAAAACTAATCTAAAAAAACATTAGCCAACTCTATTACACTGATAAAACCATATCCATTTTTATTAAAGACATCAAATGCCTAAAAAATTGTATGCTCCTTAAATTGAACATTATTGATTTCCTCCTTGTTTGTAAATACTATTATATAAATTTCATTAAATTCCATTGTAGTTAGGAAATCGTCCCCATTTGTAAAAACTAATCTCACGTCTAACTCCACATCCTGCTTTGGTATTCCTAAGCTTAATCTCTCCAAAAACCTCACTATTTAACCTACTCTAACTCTTCCATAACAATATTCATCTAATACTCTAAAAATACGTACAAGAAACTCAATCTCATAATCTATATAATCCTCACTACACATTTCTGGTCAATCAAATTAACTTGACCCAAAACATATATTAATACTAATATTGTTACAACTCTCTTCTTTCAATGTCATTTGTTCATGCCTTCCATAATTCTCTACTACTAAGCATTGCTCACTTTTCTACTCCACTTTAGTGGGATGATGCTCTCCATTTCCTTTAATATGGAAATCATCATTTCTTGTACCATCCATAATAAATTCATCAATTTAAATATTTCTCTTAGGAATGAAGATACAATTATGGTAGAAATTACAATCAATAATAGATCCATGCATATACATACCATATCCATGCATAAATGTGCTATAGATATACATAAATGTTATCCAAAATGTGCCCCTGCTCATTTTTGTGGCTAACTCCTTGTGTTCTTACCTCTCTTGTGCCTCAGTCTCCATTTTTTATTTTTAGGCACTCAAATATTTCTAAAAATGGCACCATTGGATTGAGCTCTCTCTCAGCTTTCCAGAAAGGTAAAGTTTTCCTCCTAACTCCTCATATTTTTCAAGTTATGGCTCAGCGGAGTTTTTGTGGGAAATTTTCCCTTAGGAGGCCCATGGCCGATAGGAAGCCGCCATGTGGCACCTGGAGTGGTGGAGCATAGGGAAAATTTGAAAAATTTTCCAAAGACCAAAAGGGTAAAAATTCAAACTTTTTCCCACCGATCCGATTTTGGCCTGTTTTTGCCCTAAATTTTCAAATCGCCATATCTTTCGATCCAGAGCTTGGATTTTCACGTTCTTTATATCAATGGAAAGTTGGTGAAATTCTCTACATGATTCCAAGGTAAATTTTGCATTTTTATTGAGTGTGGAGAGATAAAATCAAGAAACACCTCTGGAACGTGGTAATGGCCAGAAATGATGTTTCAACAACCAGTTTTAATGCAAAATGGGTCACATTCTTCTTCAGCATGGCCAAAAATGTCAGGGCATGGGTCTGTAAGGATGACCATGCTATTTTAATACATCTTCATTCAATGGGGAATTGATTCCATGTTTTTTACATGTTTTCTCTCTCCTGGGCTCGACCCATGCATTGTAAAAGCCAGATTTGGCTCATATTTTGAGGTTGAACATTTTTTTGGATAGAAAGCTTCTTCTTTCACCTTCAACAAGTGATTTTTTTCAAGTATCAGACCTTCTTCATGATTGTAATAGGTTTCTACCTCTTTGATGTTGCAAATGCAAGGATTTTGACAGTGAAAAATGACAGTGCAGACTCTGTGATCAATTTTCAGTCCTTTGTTTGTATTGTCTTGCTTCATTTCAGACCTCTAATTACATCTTATCAGCCTGTGTATGATGTTTCATGTTGCATTTTATGAAATTATGTCATTTTCATGAACAAGAAGTGTTCACCACTCCTTTGGTGTATCACCTATTAGTTTAGTTTCAATTTTTGCACTTTCTATCTCTGTCTCCTTGGAATTTAGAGTAGGATTAGGATTCAAACCTCTGCAATTATGTAAATAACAGATCTGATTAGAGGATTTTGAGGAACCAGCCTCTAATCTAGAGATTCCTCTCTCATTTTACAAGTCCCACACTTGGAGAGAGGTTTCAATGTTGTGCAATCACACTGGATGCCTAAAACATCAACTTAGAAACCTAATTTGCATCTAGGGGTGCTGCTGATTTGCAACAACAATTTTGGCACGCCCGGTGGGACCTTAGAGGTCTCATTTTCATTGCAGCAAAGTTGATGTGCATCTGCTGCAATTTTCTTGCTTAAAAGATCTATAAATTGCACATTTGGTGACTCTAAGGGGAAGAATCAGCTAGTTTTGGTAGTGCAGACCTGAAAACTCATGAGAAGAATCAACACAAGGTCAAGAGCTAGAGGGGAAGAGGTGTTGTTTGAATATCTACAATTATCTCCAAGAATAAGGCAAAGTGGAAGGAGAATCCAAAGGTCTCCATCTCCACCAAACAGAACTCTCTCAACTCCTCCACCTAGTAGGCCTTTCATTCAGTCAACAAGGGTTCTAAGACCAATTAGAATGGCACAAAATGACCCCTATGTAAATTTCATTGGCAGCAGCCCACTTGCTCTCAATGCACAAAATCCAATCCCAGTTGCAGCATTGAAGAACATTCCATACTTCACTGGAGAGAATCAGATTACTCCTAGTGATCATGTTAAGGATATTGTTAACATTTGTGCAATCCATGAAATCAATGAGATGCAAGTTACTATCAAATTGCTAACATCTTCATTCAAGGGGAAGGCTTTGCAATGGTTCAAGAGTCTTTCCTCAGGGTCTATTCAAAATTGGAATAAGCTATGTATAGCCCTCCATGAGCAGTTTTGGGAAAAGGGAGACAACTTGTCCCTTTTGGAGCAGCTGACAACTATCAAAAGAGCTCCCAATGAGCAGCTGACTGATTTTAATTTCAGATTTCAAAGGACTTGGGAGAGAATTCCAATGGTAGTCAGGCCAACAGCAGAAGGTGCTTTTATTTACTAGCTCAAAGCTCTAAATTTTGATATTTCTATGTTGATTCAGTCCATGGGAGGCATAACTATCCCTATGGCTTATAGCATTACCATTAGGGCTGAAAATTGTTTGATCCAAGCTGGCAAACTAGCCCCAAGACCTCCCATGCCATTGTTTCCAAGTTTAGAGAGCCCAAACACTAATCAAGCACCTAATTTGGCTCCTTCTCCCACTCCTAGAAATCAGAGTTCAAATGAAGTTTCTACTTCATCTCCAAATGCCCCAAATGAGCTTCAATAAGTCATGAAGCAATTGCAAAATTTAGGTAATGAGCTGGTTACTCTCAAGAGGCAACAAGCCCAAAGTTTTAGACCTTCCTTCCAGCCTCAAGCTCAGCCTAACAGGCAGCCATATCAACCTCATAGACCACCCAATATAGCTGTAAATCTAAATCAAGCAAGGCCTCTTGCCAACAGACCATTTCAGCCCTATAATCCAAATGCTATATCTACCTCTAAGGCATTGGTGCCAACAAAAAACAATGTTTCTCAGGAGTATGATTGGTGTTTTCCATGCAATGAACCTCACAACCAATCTATGTGCTTCAACAATGCCTTGAATCAAGCATTAATGGTGATAACTACTGGTGTGGAGGGTGAGGACAGTCAAGGAAATAGCCAACAACAAGAAACATTCCAGCAGCAATCAGCTCCAAATGACACCACACTTGTGAACTGGTAGGTAGAATATTTTTGTGGCATAAATCAAATAGTCTCTCAAGGTTTTGTAGCCAACACAAGGTCAAAAAAAAGGAATTTGGGTGAATAACAACCATTAGCTCCAACCAATCCACAACCTTTTATGGCTCCACAAATGGTTGGCAAACAAAATCTAGTTGTAAATGCACAAGGGCAGCTAAGAATAGCTCCTAGACCAACTCAAATACCAGTTGTTGCTGCCCACATGAAAGGGATGAATATGCAAACCAAGGGACAAAAAAGAGATCCTTCATCACCATTTAGTATCATTGATCAGATGAAGAAGACAAATGTAAATATATCAATGTGGGAATCCCTATCTATCCCAGACCAGAGAGATTTGCTACAAGCTGCCATGAAGGACTGGCCAACTTTGAATCAACAAGTCCAAATGCAAGAGAAGGTGCTCACAAATGTTTCCCAGCCTGAAGGGAATCATGGAGGACAGCAAGGTAAAATGTTGAAGCCCCCTCCTTTTTATGTCTCATTAATCATTGGAAACCAATTGGTGCACAATTGCATGATTGATTCCGGGGTAAGTAGCTCAGTGATGCCCAAGCAAATAGCTGATCAGCTAGGACTTCAATATGAAACCATATCCAAAGGGGTAGTGCAGTTGGATGGGAAAACAATAACAACAGTTGGGGTGATTAGAAACTTGAGTCTTACCTTGCATGCATGTCCAAATGTTATTGTTTTACAAGATGTATCAGTTATAGACCTTCCACCACTCTTTGCCCTATGTTTGTGAAGAGATTTCACAACCAAGATTGGAGGATATTTGTCTGTTGATTAGTCACACATGCTGTTTAGAATGAGGTATGGAACCAAAGCTACAATCAGGTCTGAACCTATTGCAAACTTCCACATTGAGCCCTACACTCCAAGTCAGATCAATGCCAACTGTTCGGCATTTGATCAAGAAGATCACCCAAGCACTGATGAAGCTGACATCAAGGTTAGAAGCATCCCGGATATAACTCTTGATGAATGGGAAAACAAGGTGCATGCTTTTGATCCTTATCAAGAAGTAGAAGAATCTGAGCTAGGGATCTATTGCATACATCAAGAAGATCAGCCCATTCCTAGCATCACCAAGCCAAACCACAAGGATGACAATGAGGTATGGTAGCTGTTTTTTGATGGATCAAGGAGTAGACAAGGTGCAGGAGGTGGAGCTATGCTTATTTCACCTCAAGGAGTAAAGTACTATTCAACTTTTAGTTTTTAGTTTGCATGCTCCAATAACACTGCTGAATATGAAGCCTTGGTGCAAGGGATGCATTGGGCAATAAAGAGAGGAATAAAGAACTTGTAAGTCTTTGGTGATAGTGAATTAATTGTAAACCAAGTTAAGGGGCAGCATGCTGTCAAGAATAATCTGCTCAAGTGCTACAAGAACAGGGTGTGGGACCTCATTGAAGATTTTGAGGGCTTAAGCATAAAATCCATTCCTAGAAAATAAAACCAAGCTGCTGACAGGCTTGCAGCAGTTGGGGCAGCCTTTAATATTGTGGAAAGCATTCAAAAGGACAAGGTAAAGCCAAACATCCATGTGATTGTGAGGCCTTCAGTGCCGAATAACAATGTAAGTTGGCAAGTGTTTGAGAATGACCAGCAAATCATCCATTTCTTACAAGAAGAAGCTAAGTTCTCAGCTAAAAATTAGGAAAAATTGGAACAGCAGTATGGTGACCAAGTGGTACAGCTGAGAACTAACAAGCTACCCAAGGGACTTATCACTTTGGAGTCCATTTTCAATCCCAATGATCAGTTTAGGAAAGAGAAAGCAAACATTCAGGTCAAGAGAGAAGATTCAGTATCCATCTTGGTGGAAGAGAACAAACCATTGCAAATTGGAAAGATGACAACTGAACAAGAAAGGTATGAGTTCATACAGCAGTGTCAATAGTTCCCTGATGTGTTTTCTTAGAGCTATGAAGATTTGAAAGGTTTCAATCCCAAGTTAGCTCAGCACACCATTGAGTTGGATCCAAATACTAATCCCATCAGGCAAAAATAAAGGCCAGTCAATCTACACATGGAACCTCTCATGAGGAAGGAATTGAACAAATTGATTGAGTCAAGAATCATATTCCCAACCAAGCATTCTAGTTGGGTTGCCAACTTAGTTCCAGTTAGAAAGAAGAGTGGAGAGATCAGATTGTGCATTGATTTTAGAGATTTGAATAGAGCATCTCTCAAGGACCATTACCGACTTCGTTCTATGGAGTAGATTTTACATGTTGTTGCTGGCTCCGAAAGGTTTTCATTGCTTGATGGCTACTCAGGGTACAATCAGATTATGGTGAAGGAAGAAGATCAGTTCAAGATAGCCTTCGCAACCAAATGGGGAACTTATGCATATAGGAAAATGCCATTTGGGCTGTCCAATGCTAGAGCTACCTTCCAAAGAGCAATGGACATGGCATTCAAAGGTTTGAGTAACAACATATGATATCACTTTTTTTTCAAAGAATGTATCATACCACCTCTCTCATTTGAGACAAGTCTTCCAAAGGTGCAGGAGATTTGGAGTGTCTTTGAATCCTAAGAAGTGTATCTTCCTAGCACATGAAGGAAAGATCCTTGGCCATATTATCTACATAGAAGGATTAGGAATTGATCCAGAGAGAGTTGAAGCCATAAGAGCACTACTATTTCCAAGCCACAAGAAGGCACTTCAGAGTTTCTTGGGGAGAATAAATTTTGTTTGGAGGTTTTTCCCAGATTTTGCAGCCCTTGTCAAACCTATCACCAAGATGTTGAAGAAAAGCATGGCTTTCAAATGGACAACAGAAGGCAAGGAGAGTTTTGAAGAAATCAAAGAAGCCATCTCTTAAGTACCAACTCTCATCAACCTGGATTTCTCCAAGGATTTCATCCTCTATGCATTTGGAGGTAATGATACTATTTCTGCCATTTTGTTACAGCAGAACAAGGACAATGATGAGCAGCCAATTGGCTGATTCTGGGCAAGCAAAAAGGAGTATGCAATAAAGAAGAGGTTTTTTTGATAGTTCAAGATAGCCATGTGCAAGGTAGCACTCAAGAAGAGGATAATGTTGTCCCCACTCCTTGCTAGACCCAAGGTATAATGCACTTCCTAAGCATAGGCCTATGCCCTCCAGAGATGAACAAAACCCAAATGTGCCCCTACTCATTTTTGTGGCTAACTCCTTGTGTTCTTACCTCTCTTGTGCCTCAGTCTCCATTTTTGATTTTTAGGCACTCAAATCTTTCTAAAAATGGCACCATTGGATAGAGCTCTCTTTCAGCTTTCCAGAAAGGTAAAATTTTCCTCCTAACTCCTCATATTTTTCAAGTTATGGCTCGGCAGAGTTTTTGTGGGAAGTTTTCCCTTAGGAGGCCCGCGGCCAATAGGAAGCCGCCACGTGGCCAAAGACCAAACGGGTAAAAATTCAAACTTTTACCCGCCGATTTCATTTTGGCTTGTTTTTGCCCTAAATTTTCAAATTGCCATATCTTTCGATCCAGAGCTCAGATTTTCACGTTATTTATATCAATGGAAAGCTGGTGAAATTATTTACATGATTTCGGGGTTAATTTTGCATTTTGGTTGAGTTTGGAGAGATAAAATCAATAAACACCTCTGGCACGTGGTAATGGCCATAAATGATGTTTCAACAATCAGTTTTAATGTAAAATGGGTCGCATTCTTCTTCAGCATGGCCAAAAATGTCAGGACATGGGTCTGTAAGGATGCCCATGCTATTTTAATGCATATTCATTCAATGGGGAATGGCTTCCACGTTTTTTACATGTTTTCTCTCTCTTGGGCTCGACCCATGCATTGTAAAATCCAGATTTGGCTCATTTTTTGAGGTTGAACATTTTTTTTTGATAGCAAGCTTCTTCTTTCACCTTAAACAAGTGATTTTTACAAGTATCAGACCTTCTTCATGATTGTAATAGGTTTCTGCTCCTTTGATGTTGCAAATGCAAGGATTTTGACAATGCAAACTCTGTGATCAATTTTCAGTCCTTTGTTTGTATTGTCTTGCTTCATTTCAGACCTCTAATTGCATCTTATCAGCCTGTGTATGATGTTTCATGTTGCATTTTATGAAACTGTGTCAATGTGCATGAATAATAAGTGTTCACCACTCCTTTGGTGTATCAAATATTAGTTTAGTTTCAATTTTTGCACTTTCTATCTTTGTCTCCTTGGAATTTAGAGTAGGATTAGGATTCAAACCTCTGCAATTGTGTAAATAACACATCTAATCAGAGGAGTTTGAGGAAATAGCCTCTAATCTAGAGAATTCCTCTCTCATTTTACAAGTCCCACACTTGGAGAGAGGTTTCAATGTTGTGCAATCACACTGGATGCCTGAAACATCAACTTAGAAACCTGATTTGCATCCAAGGGTGCTACTGATTTGCAACAAGAATAACCTAATTCAAAATTATGATCTTATCTTAGACTTGTTAATGGTGGACACATATCTTGTAAATAAAGGTTGGTGTTACATTTTATATTATATCCAATTGGTTATTTAAGAGTGCTTGAGTCGGGTTCTTGGTAATATTTAGATTTTTGTTTCCTCCTAGGTTATGATTATTTAGGTGAATTAAATGTTTCACATGAGTATAAGTTTTAAACTAAGAAAAAGTATAATATCGAATCCACTCATATGTTTAAGGTGTATAGTTCATTGTTTAGTCTCATGCTACATATATCAAAAAAAATATGGAAGGATAAAAACCTATCCGTAAGAAATAACATATACTCGGTAGTGGATATCCTCATACAAGTTATATTACAAAGTTTATTCCTATGAAGTTCAACTTATCAAGTGTTCCACTAGTTCCACTCTAATCTACAATTCTAACCAAGATGACCACTATGTTAACCCAAATCTCTGTGAACAATGAAGACCATAAGACTCAATCAACATAGATTGAACTAGATATCATTCAACCATGGGATTCTTTGATTGAGTGCATTATAAATATGTTACTAAAAATTGTTAGTCTATTATTTTGTTTTAATGATAGTCTAAAGTATATAACATTCATACTCATGAGATACCTTCAATTTCAACATAGGAAAATAATCACAACTGTCAAGATAAAAATCCTACCTAAATTTTAAATAATAGTTTCACATGAAAAGATAACATGTTTTATATTATGTATAACACCGATGCCCTTTCCATATCCATATTACAGCAAAGATAGGTTTAAGAACAAGAAATATGAAAGAGACTTTACAAAATACCTGAGTTACATGTGGTCCAATGAAATGTGATGAATGTGTGAAGGTGAAGTGGTAAAAAAATCCAACTAAGATGCATAGAAAAATACTAATAAATTGAATACATAACTCATCGTTGAACAAAAAATGAAGCTACAACTAGTAGACGATGAACCATATTACCCTAATAGCTTTACAAAAAGAAGATATTGTGGTGCTTTACATGCTATATCAAAGAGGAAATTTTTAGCATAGAAAACTATATCAATTCTCAATTGGTAAGAGATATGTACATAACATTCCATTAGATATGTTTATTCTCATAATTTTAGGTATAGTTTTCCATTGGTAATAAATAGGATTGTTGTGAAGACTCATTTTCTGATGTATTTCTTATTCATAAGTGTCATTTCCTAACCTATAGATGAGATTTTGTTGGAACTTATATGGGGTATCCAAAGACTGATGAGTTATATAAACATACTTGTAAGACATCTACCACAAGTATGAAAACATATCTCAAGTATCTCATACTAATTCCAATAGTTTGTCGTGCCCATAATATCTCAACCCAAAATCAACTCTAAAACCATGGTAATTATTTTTGTTTATTAATTTTTATATCTATTTAGATAGTATAAAACTAAACATAACCTTAGATTTTTTGGTATCCAATGTCTGCACCAATGTGCCTCGTTGCAAAAACACAAACCATGACACCAACATTCCCTTATTTTAAGAACCCCAAAAGGAGATAACATAGGCACAACAATAAGACAAGATATACGAGATGGGAGGGTCCATGAAACCAATCTCATGATTCATTAAACACGTTTAACATGATAAAAAAGTAATAAAATTCATAAAGTGATGTAAAATTGGCCCAAAAAGAGTGAGCAAAAATAATACCATAGACCATAAGAGGAATAGGTTAAGGCATTTTTCCCATCACAAACATAATCTTTTAACATTTTTTACCATGTTTCATTATAACCTGCCTATTTAAGAAAATTTTCAATTACATACAACATTCAAAAGAAAGTAAATTATCATGAGTAAGGAAACATAAAAATTTTCTATTTTCTTTACGTGTATGGCAGACAAAAATATGTTTATACAACATGCACTCCTATCATCTGTTCAACTATGGTATCGAGTCAACGATTAAGGGAAACACCAAGAATAGAACAAAATGGATAAAATTCAAAGGGGGTACAAGAACTGCTAAGATCACATGTCCAAAGGGAAATAAACCTTACACTAGGCCAATCTAGGGTTTCCAAGGCCCAAGATTGAGAAAGAAGAAGGAACCCTATTGGGGTATTGGTATTTGGGGGGTGATTAAGGAAAAAATGAACATGCAAGATCTATGCTAACCGAAGTAAAGCATGTAACATAAAATAAAGAACTGAATACCTAACCTAACATGTGCATAAAATGCTAAGATAACATAAAGTAATAATAAATGTAAATAGGAAACTACTCTATGAAAAATGACAAGTTAAATTAGAGCACTCACCTATTGTTGGTGGTCGCTAATGCATCTATTTCCAAAAGGACCATACATTAAGAGAGATTAGATTTTGGGTGGAGAAGGGAAAAAAATCCAATCCTAACTCACTATAAGTGACCCAAGAGTGCAAGAAAACCAATCCCACAAGAATAATATCCAATCCAAGAGACAAGATGAAAAAAATCCAAGAGCCCAGCAAGAAGATGCAAGTTGATGCAAAAGAGTAGATCAAATGGTGAGTTCCTGCATATTTTTGTGATGTTCTCCTATACATGAAATTGTATTTTTAGTATTTATACAATTCTCATTACTCATGACCGAAGGTATCAATCAATAATTTGAAAATGTACCGATGCAATCGCTCACGGGTAATGGAGGGAAAATGACAAGTGGTGTGTGTAATGTGTCATGAAGATCAAAATAAATGTAAGGCACAAATAATATGGCCATGTGTCAGTAAGGTGTCAAAATGGTACAAAGATAAGCAAGAAGATAAGAGAAAAAATGTGCATAAAAAGGAAAAATTCCATTCTCTCTCCATGTATCATCCCTAACCCAATGGTTACATGAATAACCATACCCCTATCCTACAATGAGCCCATTAAGGCACCAATTGATTTAACAAAAATAGATATTGTTAAACCTTAATTGTAGAGTCACATATGATAATTAAATGCTAAAATACACATTTGACACAATTACTACGCCAATAAAATGTAAAATCCTAAGTGCAAGAGAGAGAGGAATGGACTTAGCTAATTCACATGCTATCTGGGACTAGTATGAGCTGGGAAAATTGCTAAACAGGAGGTGGTTTGTGTTGTTATTTCTTTGAATAAATTATGCAAGTCATAAAATAGGATGGACATGGGTGCCCACATCTAGAAAGGGGCACCCAGACATTGATGACCTATACTGGGTACCTTTGACTATGAAAATGGTCAGAACTTAATCTTCTTTATGTTGTAGAAGTGTCATAAATACTATGTGTTAATTGTATGTGTGTCTTTATGCACCCAAAATTGCATGTGATACATTGTCAGGAAAACGATTACAAGAATCCCCAATGATGATTCAAAATCCTTTCAAGAAGGTGTTCGAGCTCCAAAACCCATTTGCAATGTATATTTGTAGGCTATATGGCCTTACTTAACCTTTCCATGCATTTTTCCATCTCCCCGCCTCTTTTTGTGCTTTTTTTAGCCTTCAATGCCAGGACCACTACCCAAGAATGGCAGTGGTCCTAAAACTACCACCCTACATAGGGCAGAGGTCCTACTAACTTTTTCTAGATTCTTCATGCATGTTTCGACATGTGACGATTCACTTAAGTTTTCTTTTAGAACACATCAGTGATCCAAATTGGCTAAAAATAGCTTTATTTTCTTAGTTCTCCTTGCTCCTTCAATTTTTAATAAGATTTAATTAATTAGAATGGCGTCTTCTTGCCTTGTGCATGAAGTAACCTCATAGCCTCCATTCCTATATATTCCATGCTTATGTTCAAGCAAAAGGCCTAAGAATTTTGTGTATCTTGCATTGTATTGCTGCTACAATCTTGTGAGGAATTACATAACCAAGCTCTGATCTGTTGTGCTATCTCTCTTCTACCTGCATTGCATCCAAACTACCTTTAATATTCCATTTCTCAAGTTCCATCCTCTTGTTTATGTTCTTGCATTCCCAATCCCTTGGACTCATATGGAAACATATAGAAAGAAGGGACAAACTGAGGGGACAAATTACTACAAAGCTAGATTTACCTCTATTATGTGAATTCTAGTTTGGATTTGTTGTTTGATTTTCTTCATTCTTACAATTTATCATTGTTATATCATATAAATAGAGTAGAAATTAATTTACTTTCATTTGCAAGCAATTAGTTAATTTCCAAGAGGGTTTAAATAGCTAATAGCAGCTCCCGGTGATGGATCCTCTTCTTCCCATCCCTATGGATATGAAGTAGATAATATCTGTAGAAGTTTGTCTACATATCATAGATCATTTGGAAAAGTTATTGTTTTAAGTTATTTTAATTTCAATACACTCAGAACATGTGAATAACCACACCGGGTTATCTTGCTTGTTTAGTTTTAGTGTAGAAATATTTTGATTATTTAGAATAGAAGTAAATTATTGTTCGTGATTGTAACATTTCAGTTTTTTGATTTGTTTAGATTATTTTCCTTTCAAGTATTAGCTTAGATTGTTAATTTCCTTCATTTTATATGGACACTTAAAACTAGATCAACACTCAGACCCAAGTTAGGAAAACAAACCATAGGGAATTTATGCTACCCGTTCATAGCCTCTAAATCTCCCCTTTTCCAATTTAGCTACCAGGAGATCACACTACCAAATCTTAGTCAATGATCCTCATATAGTTAGCCACACACATTCAAACATTGGCTGCTCTGACATGACCTTGAGGGTTTGAGTGTGGTTTAAGATCACATGTTAATTTTCATTTGTATAAATTGGTGAACCCGACATGAAGGATTAATTCCTTCTTGTTTCCTTTCCTTTCATTAACCTCACCTCTCCATTTATTCCCCTATTTTGGTAGGTATTTTATACTTTCTAAAATATTTCTGGAAGAGAGTTTGGTGGGCCATTTGGCTTTGAGAGATAATATACCAACATGCAATGACAATAATCCCCTTTTCTTTCGAGATGGGGCAACAATCACACTAGCAACATTCAAACCTACCCTAGTTATAGTTCAAACCACATTAATTATGTAAGGATGGAGGAGGTTGATCAACTGTTAGACATGTAATACGGTCAATCCAATGTAAACCACATTGTTATCACAAATGGAACAGGTTCTAACTATAGGGTCTTGTCAAGACCTCACATTGCCATGCAATCAACAGAGGATGATATATTTACATGAATAGATAATCCTCTTCATTAGATAGATGATTATTTTGATATAATTAAGGCCAAAACCTCTAAGATTTCGAATACCTATCCCAAGATTCTTACTTCTGAGGAAGAAAAGAATTATAACACTGAAAAATTCATGACAGGGTATCATGAGTCTTCTCAATCAAACCCTATGCCACAGGCACCCCAACAAGGGACTCAATTCTCTCCCAATGATATAATTTCTACTTTAGTATGGAGGATTAGAGAACTAGAAAGTGCCCAGACCTCACAACCAACACATGTAGTAGGGCAGAACACAGGGTATCCAGTTGACAGCAAAGGATACATCCCTTGCAATGAGCAACCAACACAATATCATATACAACAAGGTTATCTAATTAATTCAAATCCAGGTGATCTTCTCATAGGGTTAGACACACAAGGGATGGGTCCTCATCCTTATCAAGCTTATCCTATGCAAGGGTTGGCAGGAAGTGCATTCTTGAATACTATCACAATAGGAAATGTGACATTCCCTGGTTTTACACTCACTAGTCCATATCCTGGAGCTATCCCACATTACATGCATATGTATTAAAAAACTCCCTAGATGGACCCATATACCATGCCTACTCCTTACATGCCATATCAAGGGACCCCATAAATTCCTGTCAACACTTATAGTGTAGCTTATCCAACTCCTCTTCCTCTGCCTCCTTATCAAGGATCTTCAATGGTGAAATATTAGGAAATGGGTACATATGCTGAGTACTTAAAGGATCCTCTTGACTTCACCATATGTGATGGCATGCTTCCATGCCCATTGTTGGATCTTCCAAAATTGAAGGGAGAAGGAGACCCGAATGCTCATATCAAGGCCTATGCTATTGTTATCAAGGAATTGCTTCCTTGGGATGTTGTAGTGGCTAAGATCTTTCCAAAGACTCTCTAAGGAATTGCATTGGATTGGTATTACCGTATTCCAGAAGCTTTTATACACTCCTTTAAACAACTTGTTTTTGAGTTCATCAAAGCATTTGACATGAACTCAGAAACATGCATATTAGACAGGAGAAAAATGAATCTATCACCCATTTCATCCAAAGATGGTGCCAAGTTCTCTATTCCTCTGCGAGTGCACCCAACATGGACCAGATGGAACTTTTTGATATTTTCCTTCACTCTCTCAATTGAGAGACTAAGTAAGAGGTCTAAAAGTTTCCTTTTCATAGTTATGAGGAAGTATTGGAAGGAGTGCTTTGGATTGATCAAGCCTCTATAGACAGTGGGCATAAGATCTATGGTCCCAATGGGAAATTGGTATCCTAAAGTTAAAGTAATGTAAATTGTCAAAATAATGGTGCCAACAACCAAGGACCTAAAGGTGTGAATCGCAATCATGTTGCTACCATAAATAGTGCTACCAATCAAGTCAAGAACGTTGGTCTTCCAAGAAACTACAACACTAAAAATAACAATAACTCGGGTAGTAAAAGATTCGTTAACACTATGTCTTCTATCAACATGGTCGATATAAATATTCCACCACAAAAACAAAATCAAATGCAAGGTCTAAACTAGTATCAAAAATTTGGCCAAGGGGCAACAAATCATGGTTATAAAAACCAATTTCAAAACTACAACCGAGGTTATAATCAACAACAACAAGATGCTTATCAAATACCAAGAGATTACGACCCTAACCTATATTATGGTTCCCATAAGGTTTGAGGTCATGACGACAAGACTTTCCATGATTGCAACAAGTTTCTGTACAGACTTCCCAAAAACCAAAGGTAACTCTTTATATACATGTTCCTAGCAAATCCTAAAGAAAAATCGCAATCTGACTATACAGGAACTAATGTGAGCATATTTCAAGATCTTCTCCTTACATGTCCTAAAAATTTCAAGTTGAATTCACAAAACACAAAGGAATTCCTATAGGAAACAACGACCACAAAGCCTTAAAGTCCAATAACTCTCGAGTCGCTCCTAACCTTGGTTCAAATGATAACACAAAAACTTGGGATTAGTTGAGCTAGAGGTTGAATGTGAAATTAATGTAAAAACTCAGACAAAGGAATATGTTTCACAACCCCTACTTGATCTTTCCTTCCCACAGGATGAAATTCCTACAATCACAAAACCATTAGGAACCATTGATTTAATATCGGATTTGAATAAGACCTTTTCTCACATTTCATGCCTAGATTTACTGAAGAATTCACCTGTGCATCATTATGCGTTGCTTAATACACTAGGTCTTGGTCATCTAATCCATGTTATACCACCTCCTAGCGCTCAAATATTTCATATTGACTTTGACATACATCCTCCAGGACAAAATGATAGGGATATTGGGTTTGTTTTTGATATAGACAAGATGCCATATGACATTGAAATTGCCTAAAGAGGTGATCCTTCCTTATTTTTACAAGTTTGGGTTTACAACAATTGCATTAAGAGAGCCATGATTGATGACAGGGATGTTGTAAATGTGGTTCCCTTTTCTTTCTTACAGAAGTTAGGATATGTAGAGACAAATTGTTCCTATACAAGAAATGCATTACGTGGATATGATAGCCTTAAGGAAACCTTGATTGGAACCATATTTCTTTTGGTCACGCTTGGTCCAAAAAATCTTGACATATTTTTACATTATCGATAGGGAAATGAGTTATAACGAAAGACCCTAGATTCATCGAATAAAGGTTATCCCTTCTACCCTATTCTTGGAAATTAGATTCCTCTATTTGGGGAAGGTCTTCATCACTTAAGGGAATCTTAAGCACTTTGATATACACTTAGAAAACCTCAAGAATAAGAAATAAGTCCATACGGAGTATGAAATTCCTACAAATCAATTAAACAAACCTCCTCCAACAAAAGAGTTAGTCCCGGTCACCCCGGACATTCCAAAGGTTGAAGTTGTTGACCCAAAAACATTTGAGGTGGAAAAAACTATTGAGTTGTGGAGTTATATTACTTCTATTTAGCATCCAATGGAAACTTGCTAGAAAATACAGTAACCATCATCAATTAAGGGGGAACCGACATCTATCAAGCAAGTGAGGAACCAGCAGTGGTTAGGGCTAACCTATGTCCATTACATGTGTGAAGATGTTTTAATTAAATCTTAGGAATTAGATCTATTTTTAGCATTAAAGTATTTCTATTGATTGTAATTACATGGCTAAGTGCCATAAGTCTATAAACAACTATATAAGCATAAAAGCTAGGGTTTATAAGTAAGAAAGAAGATGATTAACAAGAATTAGAGAGAACTTGTAAAAGTTGGTGAGAGAGAGAATTTTTGGTGATGAAGCAAAAGCTTGAGGGAAAGAAAGTATTGAACATCTGAGAGGTGTGGAAGATTGTAAATCTTTATTGTATATCTTCTCAAAGCTTTGGATAATAGATTGGCTTGTTTCTTGGTGGAGGTAGCCCACACTAGGTGAACCATGTTAAATATGGTGTTGATTTATGTCTCTTGTTTTGTATATTTCTTTTGGTAGAGTATCCAATTTTATTTGCATGTATGATTAGATCTGATATATTGTCTATACAACCAGTGTGCTAACCCCAACAACTGGTATTATAGTTTTGTTTGAGGGTTTTTTGTGTTAACAAATTTACTCATAGAGGGTTTTCTGATTGAGTGAGAGCTACAACAATGGAAAAAGATAATAAATATAAGGTAGAGAAATTTGACAGTCAAAATTATCAAGTATGGAAGATGTAGATTGAGGATTATCTATATCAAAGAAATTTGTACTTACCATTGGATGAGAAGTCTAGACCTATGAAGATGACTGATGAAGAATGGAAGATTCTTGATAGAAAGGCTTTGGGATCTATAAGATTGAGCCTGATAACATCCATGGCTTCCAATATTATAGAAGTGGCTTCTACGGTAGAGTTAATGAAATCTCTTGCTAATTTATATGAAAAACCTAGTGCTTCAAATAAAGTTTATTTGATGAAGAAACTATTTAGTTCTAAGATGCATGAAGGTGAATCTTCTTCTAGTCATTTGAATGATTTACGATCTATTGTAAATCATTTAAAATTAATTGCTATAGCATTTGATGATGAGGTAAAAGAACTTTTATTCTTATGTTCTTTGCCTGATAGTTGGGACAACTTGGTAATGGTTGTTAGTAATACAACATATGCTAATAATATTTTGAAGTTTGATGATGTGGTTAGTATAATCTTGAATGAAGAAATTTGTAGGAAGAGTACAGAGGAATCATCATCTGGAAATGCTTTGAATGTAGAAAGTAAGGGAAGGTAGAAGGAGAGATCCAAGAGTAAGAGTAATGAGAAATCAAAATCAAGGGATAACAGATCTAAATCCAAAAGTAAGGGAATTACTTGTTGGAAATGTGGAAAGAAAGGACATGTAAAGAAATATTTTTGGTTAAAGGATAAAGAGAACCAACAACCAGATAAAGGCAAAGAAGAAAATCTTGCTACATCAGAGGTAATGAAAGATGCTCTTATTCTTTCTTTAGATAGTAGAATTGAATCATGAGTTTTATATTCAGGATCTTCTTTCCATGCAACCCCTAATAAGTGTTATTTCAGAAATTATGTCCAGGGAAATTTTGGGCATGTTTATTTGGGTGTTGATGAACCTTGCAGTATAATGGTAAAGGGGAAGTTCATCTAAAATTGTATAATGGAAATACATGGGTATTGAAAGATGTGAGGCATGTGCTAAGCCTTAAGAGGAATCTTATTTCTTTAGGGCAACTAGGTGAATCTGGTTGCATGGTTACTTTTACAAGAGACTCTTGGAAAGTCACCAAGGGTGCTTTTATTTGTGGAAAGAGGTAAGAAGGTAGGAACGTTATATTTATCTACTTGTATTATTTTGATTATTTTTCTGCATTATCTACTTCAAATTCAGATGCATGCATGTGACATAATCGGCTGGGTCATATGAGTAAAAAAGGAATGGAAATTTTAAAGGCTAAGGGTAAGTTATCAGATTTGCAATATTTAGATCTTGATTTCTGTGAGCATTGTATCTTTGGAAAGTAAAAGAAAGTGAGATTTCTCAAAGTTGGGGCAGCTAAGAAGGAGTAGAAATTGGATCTTGTACACTTAGATGTGTGGGGACTAGCTCAGGTAGCTTCTCATGGAGGATCCCAGTATTATGTTACTTTCATTAATGATGCTACAATAAAGGTATGGGTTTATTGTATTAAACATAAATCTAATGTTTTTGAGACTTTTAAAAGATGGAAAGCCCTTGTTGAGAATGAATCAAATTCTAAGTTAAAGTACCTTAGATCTGACAATGGTGGTGAATACTGTAACAAGGATTTTAATGATTATTGTTCAGTGAATGGGATACATAAAAAAATAATGGTTCTAAGAACACCACATGAGAAGGGTGTTGTAGAAAGAATGAACAAGACAATCATGGAATGTGCTAGAAGTATGAGGATACATTCTAGATTGCCCTTGCAGTTTTGGGAAGAAGCAATTTATACAATGGTTTATTTGATTAAACGTGGGCCTTCAAGTTCACTAGATGGAGGAATACCAGAGGAAGCATGGACTGGAAAAGAGGTAGATCTTTCTTTTCTTAAAGTTTTTGGTGTAAAATATTTTGTGCACGTTGAGAAGGAAAATATGAAAATGTTGGATGTAAAATCTAAGAGATGCACTTTCATTGGTTATGGATCTATGATTTTGGTTTCCATTTTTGGGATTTAGAGAATTCTAAAATTATTAGGAGTCGTGATGTTGAATGGAATGAAAAGAGAATGTACAGGGATCGAATTTCAGTACCCAAGGATGAACTGGTTGAGAAGTTTGTGAATGAAAATGAACTCTCAGATTTAAAAGAATTACTGACAGGGTTACACAGTAACCGATGTCAGTTGACCCTTGAAAGACATCAGTCAGATGAACTGATATCGGTTACAGAGGATCAAAATTGGCATCGGTTAGCAGAATTGATGTCAATTCGATGTGACTGGCATCGGTCACTATCAAATTTGGATAAGAATGTCCAAGAGGCCCAAATTGAGTCTATGGTACCCATGTTTCACCTGATTCTTAGAGTATTTCTTTGAATATTGATGAAATAGATAAGGGTAAATGGGTTAGGAGGAATACCTGTAAAATTTGGCTGAAGGTTGTTACGCGCATATGACTTCTTGATCCACAGCTGACCGTGAGAGCTAACTTTTGGCTAGGAGGAACTACCTGAAATAGAAAACAAGACCACCAAATAGAAGTTAAACAGTATATGCAGTGGACTGCCTAGCGTATGCTAGATTTGGAAAGTGTGATACTCCCTAGAAGGCTATTAATCCACTGTTTGAAAAAATTCAATGTTAACAATAAATGAAATACTACTATAGTTAAAATGATTTAGGTATCTCATTCAACTACAATAAGTAGATTCATTCACAACAGGATAGGCTATGATTAAATCTGAAGGTCAAGGTCACTCTCAGAGTATTGGTACTAGTCAGGGTTTGGTTCTTGGTTGTTTGGGTAATTGTTGGGGGTTTTAGGCTCTATTCTTGGTCTAAAGGTAAAACCACAGAGACCGATATCGGTCTGGTATGACCGATGTTGGTTTAAGTGAACCAGCGATGGTTGTGGGTAACCAGCATCAGTATGGTCAGGGTAGAGGAAACTTATTAAAAAATCAGTTTGAGGACATATCTAAGGTTAAATGGAAATGGAGAGGATAATGGCAAGGTCTAATGGAGATCTTGGATATACTTAGAGATCTTTAAAAAGTTTGGTATGGGAAATTTAATGGTGTGGGTGAAGGAGATGATTAAGATTTGCATGAAGGTAAATGGTGGGAGAATGGGAGTGGGAGTATAAACTGATAGTAGATATAACATAGAACCTACTAAAATGAAAATGGATGAATGCTAGTTAATACAAACACTTATTATTGTATGAGCTTGATGGCTGGATGGACAATGGAAATTGACTCAGATGGATGGAGTTTGATGTGGTGATGGCACTTCCTCTGGATGCTTCTGTGAATATAAAATGGCTCTGTGATCACTTCTGATGATGGCTATGAATGCTCTGATGTGTGTGTAAATGCTAGTTCTACTTGCATGCAGCTCTGGTTTCGTCCCTTGCTCTCATAAATGTGCCAACCTCAAAATAAGGTTGTTTTGGGGAATAAATGGTAGCTGAAAATGGTTTTGGGTTGACCGGTGGTGGTTTAGGGTAACCGGTGTCAGTTAGGGTGGGATTTCCTAGGTTTACTAAAATGGGCAGATCCCCTTGATTTTCTTAGATCTTGTTCATTTTTCTTCCACATGGATTAGAATGGAAGCTCTCCTTTCTAATGGGTGGGAATGTTGTTAGAGGGAATGTAGGTTTTGATTTTTAGGGTTTAGGTAGGTCTTAATTAGTTATGGAAACATACTAAGAATAGGTCTTAGGGTGATGTGGCTAAATGAGGTGTATAGGTGAGGTGGTGATGTAGGCATTATCACAATTAGGATATTTAAATAATAAATATTATGAGATCATGAATTAATTTAATTAAATTAATATTAGTGTGGGGTGAAAGGGGCCATGGTTAGGTGAGTGTGTTTGAGTTGGTTATTTGTCGAGGGACCAAGGGGAGTGTGACCCAATTTTGGTGTCTACATTTTCCCCCTTTTTTGTGTAGCTTATATTGGTAAGCTACGCTGACAAAAATAAGATGTGGTTACCCCAAGTGTGGGTGAAGGTGATCCCCTTCAAACCAAGAACTGATGAGGTAGAAGGAAAAATTGGTGAGTGGTTTGATAAAAGGTTAATGTGATGAAGAGGAAGGTGGGAAATAGGGGTAAAAAGGGGTAAAGGTCTAATCGAGTAATCCAGGTAATGGGTCAAGGTCAAAGTAGTAACAGTCAAACGCATGCACATGTATCAACTACATCACGATAACATGTTGAAGAGAAGAAAAAATCTACATTGTCCAAGGTCAATAGGTTTATCCAAACAAGGTTGAGGTGATTCTGGTATCCAAGGTATAGGATATGGTTAGGAAACACGACATAGGTCAGGTGCAAGAACATTTAGGTATGTTCTGGTACACCAAAGGTTGGGTCAGGATAAACAGTAATGGAAAGAGGCAAGGTAAGGTCAGTATGTCAATCAACACAGGTAACAGCATTGCAAGGTATAGTGAGCACATGAGGTCACAGGTCACTAGCAATGTTCCAGGTCCAAGTAACTAGGTCACATCATAGGTAGGGCTGAGGTATGGGTAAAATAATGAGTCCCCAAATGAGGATGAGGTGAGGTAGTAAATGATGAGGTTAGGAGGATAAAGTGAAGTGTCCAAGTCAGGGTGTGGGTGAGGTAAAAAGGATTGGCAGGTCAGGTTGATTAGGGTGAAGGGGGTGGAGAATGTGGTGGGCAGAGATAATCTAACACTGGTTAAAAAGAACTGATAACTGGACCAACCACAGTAAGCTAGGGCACAGGATCGATGTCGGTCAAGGTAAAACCATTGCCGATCAAGTCGGGTAGGCTATAAAAAGAAAAACTGTCATGTTTTTAAAATCATTTGTCATTTACCAAATTGGAAAAATGAAAAGAGAGGGATAATGAGGTGGAAAGCGTCTGTGTGAAACAAAGAGATGAGTTGGTGAGTGCTGTAGTAGGTGATTGGAAGTTGGTAGACAGGTCCATGAGATTAGATTAATAGATTTGGTTGGTTAGAGGTGAGTAGGTTGATTGGGTAATGGCAGAGGTAAGAGAGGGATCGGGTGGACCACCAGTGTAGTGGCCTGACATGCCACCACGGTGATGACAGTGTGATGAGGTAAGAGTCAATCCCTTTATTTTTTTTGTGAGTTAGATTGGTTTAGAGGTCAGGTGGGGAAAAATGGGTTTTAGGGGGGGGGGGAAGGGAATTTGAATTTTGGGAAGGAAAATCAGGTAAAATAGGAATGGGGAGGGAGGTGGTTGGGTGAATGAGGGGTGGGGAGAGGTGGAGGGGTATATTAGGTCTGAATGGGTGGGTAAAAGGGAGAGAAAGGGGGTTTTTAGGAAGAGGGGGGTTTTGGGTGTTAGGTTTAGGGTGATAGTGACCAATGTCAGTTGAAGATTAACCGACATCATTGGTAGTGAACTGGTATTGGTCACGAAAAAGGTAACTGATGTCAATTTATGGGGGACCGAGGTCGGTTAGAGATAACTGGTACTGGTCATGATTTATGGAAAAAGGTTCCAAAAGTTCCCTAGGTTGGGTGGGTGAGGTAGGTAGTGGTAAGTAGGAGATGTTTTGGGGAAAATCAGAACATAGGTAAAGGGTGAAAATAGGTAAGGGTGAATGATAGTGGGTTAGGGTTGGGGTGGGTAGATAGAAGATGCGATATACATGTAAGTTGGGGGAAAAAAAAAGAGTTAGGGTGGTAGGTATAGGTGAGGTGTCGAGAGTGATTGTGGTTATGAATAAGGTGTATTAATGTGATATTTTGCTAGATGTAGGTGAGAGATTAGTTGGGGATGCAAGAAAAGGTGCCGCTCCTGCTCTTGACAGTTCATGGGACTGCGACAGTCGAGGAGTGGTGACATGTGGTAGATGTGGGCCTAAGTGGGGTCAGACACTATCAGCATGTAGTCTAGTAGCCGAGTTTTCTAGTCACCCTCATCGATAGATAGGATTCAGTGACCAATATGTTCCACCTATTGATAGGGGAGATGATAGTCACCTTGGAGGATGTTTACAAGATCCTACGATTACCGATATTGGGGACGCAGGTATACTCGATCTCCTCAGAGGCATCTAAGGAGTTGATGCTGACATTATTTGGTGAGGGACTGGTAGAGATGGCCTTCCACAACACCAGCATGAGCTATGGAGAGATGTACCTGGTCCGTCCAGAGGAGACGAGGCTAGTAGTGTTATTGATAGAGGCAATCTACTATTTTACACTGCCAGATGCAGAGGGTGGGAGATTCCCACAATCATTGATGGGGTGCTGCATGATATGGTGATGGACAGGACTTACTTTGCATGGGTGCCAAAATTCCTGGTGCAATTATATAGAGAGATATGGGTGTATGGGTGGCTCTACAAGTTCAACTTATACTGCACATTTGTTTTGCATTATTGGGCCTATGAGCACATTGTGTGTGTTTTTCTGATTGGTATGCCCCAAGTGGATGCTTTTAATCCTGGTTTGGTGTGGGTAAGTTACAGGTGATGGGTTCCTATGATTGGAGAGCGTCGAGTAGGTAGGGATACGAATGATGTAGCTTATTACAAGTGGTTACTGGAGGGGTTGTCCAGTGTGGACATTATTTTGAGACTATATGTGGGTTATCCCTCATACAGATAAATGTTTGATGAGTTAGATGGATTGCAACTACTCAGATGGATAAAGGGATGCCGTGCTGGAGAGCACGAGATGATTCACGTAGATAGGGTTAGATGGCAGTTTGGGCTGTCACAGGACATACCCCCACCCCTCCCACAGTACTGGAGAGATGATGTGGAGAGACCATTACCGCTACCACATTTGATAGTACCTACAGGGAAAGAGGAGCACGTGAGAGACCAATGGATTGATGATGTCGGGGTGACTGATTGATATAGACAGTGGTGGGCAGCTCATTTATGAGAAGTACCACATAGGACGGGGAAGCAAAATTTAACCACTATCACTGTGCAGAGAGATGCCTTATAGGGGCAAGTGGTGACCCTGATTACACAGTTGGGGATGGTGTATGGGCAGTTGGTAGGTTCAGAGGTGGAGGTGGCAACTTTGCATGCACAGGTGGCCAGTCTATAGGCCCAGATTGCCTAGGGTGGAGATGATGCTGATGATCAAGTGGCCGCCCTATAGGCGTAGGTTACATGTTTGTAGGGCTAGTTAACCACTACACAAGAGAAGATTGAGGAACTACAGGCCCAGCTACTGGTACAAGATGCGAGGCTAATGACACCACCATAGGCACCAGGACAAGGTCCTAGTTTATAGGTAGGGGCAGGATAAGGTCCCACATGATAAGTATAGGGTCAGAGGCCGATGGGTCCACCACAAATGGTACCTGTAGCAAGATTGTGGGATGTCCTAGATGAGGCCAGGTATTATCAGGACCAGATGATGGTGGCATGGATAGATTTTCTATCCTATAGAGAGTACAGGGCACAATAGGCCTCGAGTGAGAGGACCACATCCTGCACCCACAACATGGAGAGAATAGGGGGCCATCGAGCCTCGAGATAGGATCAGGGTGAGGCCACCAGTTCACAGAGGCCATCCCCAGGTGATGTACCCACATGGACCTGGCCATGACCCATGACAGGCGGTGAGATGTTAGTAGGCCACCAGACAGGATACAAGGGGGAGGAGGACATGGGAGAGACTAATATAGATGATATCCAGCATGATGATGCTTGATGTATGTCCCTTCATTTTGATGTAGTTATTCATTTTTGATATATACCGGCCTGCGTGCCAAAGAGAGTGAGGATGTATATGAGAGTTTATGTATTTTTTATCATATACTGGCATACATGCCGAAGATGGTGAGGCTGTATATGAGAGTTTTCTTTATTTTTGATCATATACCAGCCTGCATGCCGAATATGGTGAGGCTATATATGAGAGTTGTTGAGAGATGCATATTATTTGGTATCAGTGTATATTATAGGGATACACAAGTTTATATGATGAGATGGACGATTTGGTGATGATGTATCTGTGTTGATAGAATTTGATTATTATGCATAGATAGATTCATGTGTGTTAGGCATGGTGGAGTCATGTCATAGGCATGGTTGAGTCAAGTCATAGGCATGGTGGAGTCAAGTCCTAGGCATGGATGGAGTCAAGTTATGGTTTAGGCATGATGAGTTGAAATTGGTTGAGTTTGTAATTCACTAATTTGTGCAATTGATGATGATGTGAGTCACATTGAGATGTTTTATCGTAACATGCATGATAATGGTAAAGAAATGGTAGAAAAAATGCATGTATGAATAATGATGATAAATATGTGAAGCAATTTGTTGTTTGTTTGGTTTAATTTCCAATTATTGATATAAAAAGGAAACTAATGAGGGTAGAATGTGATTAGGAAAAGGAAAGGGGAATTGGTTAGGGTAGAGATTGGTTGAGCTAACCTCCAAGGTCCCCATGTCCTCAGAGTGATGCCTACATAGTCCTGATGAAAAGGGACCTCATGCTGATGTACTTCTCCCATAAGCTAGGGAAGAATGTGAGGAGGTATGAGAATGAGTTGGTAGGTTATAGGCATGATTGAGTCTAGGTATTTTAGGTATGGGTGAATTGTGGGCACATTGGTATGGGTGATTTTGAGTTGATTGTGGCAAAAGAGGAAAATTACCCAAAGATAAGCATTGAGGATTTAGTCCTGTATAAGATAATCAATACGTAATGAAGAAGGTTAAAAGATAAGAGGAGGCAAGAAATCCACCTGATTGGTAAGGATCATAATGGGTGGGTCATACCTTGGATAGGCTGATGAACGTAAGACCCTAAAGACATTACATGATTGATTATTCTAAAGGTGAAGAGCAGTCACATGATCACCAAATGTCATGGTTCTAGTAGGTCCCTTGAGGCAGTAGGAAATGAAAGTGTGAATAGCGAGAGGGTGAAAAGTGGTTAGTTTATATGGTATTTGGTAGCATGCCTTTTATCGAAAGATCCAAGATCACAATGAGTGATTCCATGACGAAAAAGTTTTCTATTTTGACTTATATTTGAGATAGACTGATCGATGTGGGAAGTCTATATAGGATGATAAAATTAACTCCTTGAGGTCTTCGCAAAGCTGGTCGATGCGGGAAGCTTCAGATTCCTTTTTTTTAAAGAAATCTTTACATAGCTTTCCTTCGATGGAGCAGTCTATTTACAACAGCGATGTAGAGAGAAAGATTTCCTTTTTGAGGGAGTCATCTTTTTATTTGAAGTTTGACTCAAGGAGTTAGATCCCATGTGAGGGTTTTTAAGTCATGGACAAGACTAAGGTGAAGAATCAGATTCTTGTTCAAAAATTAAGGTGAAATGACCAAAAGATCTCATCTAAAAGTAGATGAAAATTATCCATGAGAATCATGCCATGTGCAGTGCTGTGGTACACATATTCAAGAGAAGATAAAAGAGTGATGGGTAAGCACATGATTATTGTTTAATCATTGGGGATGGCATAATGAAAGGAGGTAAATGAAAAGCACTCAAGAGATGAGCATGAAAATAGGTATAAGGTGAGTTAGGACTGAAATTCAACAGTAGAATGGTCGAAGATGCAAGGAATTAAGGGGCTCAGGTTCAGGTTTATCGTCTAGTGAAGATAAACGATAAGCACATGATCCATAAGTATGAGTCATGATGTATGGTTTAAGCCAATTAGGAGAAAATTTTCCCCATTTACTTTTTTCCACTTTTGTTACATGTTGATTTTCTTTCAAGACAAGGTCACCGACTTCAAAGGTTCATTCATGGACATGATTGTCATAGGAACGCTTGATACATTTTTGGTAAACTTGAAGATGGTCAAGAGCATTAAGATGGAATTTTTCTAATAACTCAAGGTGTGCTAAACGGTCCTGGTGAAAGTCATCCTCATTGAGCATGTCATGGAGAGAAATGCGGAGTGAGGGAATTTGTACTTTGAGAGGTAAAACAGCCTCTGTACCATAAACTAGAGAAAAAGGTGTGGCAACAGTGGAAGTACAAATACTAGTGCGGTACGCCCATAGGGAAAAATGAATGTGTGGATGCCAGTCCTTCCCAATATCACTAACCACTTTCATGAGATTTTTATTCAGGGTTTTATTAGTGGATTTAGCCTGGCTCTTGGTTTGTGGGTAATATGGTGAAGAGAAACTTAGCTGAATACCGAAGGCATCGCAAAGTTTTTACAATGTTTTATTTTTGAATTGTTTTCCATTATCAGTGATGAGGCAATGTGGGACACCAAAGAGACAAATGATGTGATGATTGATGAACTCACATATTTTCTCAGCTTTTGTGGAGATGAGAGGTATGGCTTCAACGCATTTGGTGTAATATTCGGTAACAGTGATTATCCATTGATGTCGCTAGGAAGAATGGGGATTGATCTATCCGAAAAGATCCAAACCCCATTGAGAGAAGGGCTAGAGGTCACGGGTGACTAGTAAGGTATGACTAGGTGTACGATGAAGGTTGGCATGTTGTTGGCATTTTACAGAACGCTTAACATAATCGTAACAATCATGGTTAAGGGTCGGCCAGTAATAGCCTAGACGAAGAATACACTTAGCAAAAGCAAGGCCACTGAAGTGACCTCCACATATGCCATCATGAACTTCCTTAATGGTATAAGGAATCTCAGAACTCTTCAGGCATAGTAAGATAATACCATCAAAGTCATGCTTATGACATAATGAGGGACCCTTTTAAGAAAGGTGCATCATCCATTACGAGTGAGGTCGGGAGGTAAGATGGAGAGGGAAAGATAGTTTAAGTATTGTTTATACTAAAGGTCACTTGGGTCAAGAGTAGTGGTTCCGATAGAGTAAACTTCATGAGGTAAATAAGAGGGTGATTGGATTCTTTGTACGGTGACAAATATTTTAGAGTCAGCGAGTGAAGCGGGTATTTGAGAAGCCAATCAAGCCATGGTATCTGTAAATTTTTTGGTTGAACATGGGACGGTTTGAAGCGCGTAACAGTGGAAGGTGGTCAAAATTATGTCCACATGATGCTTATACTTTTGAAGTATCTCATTATGACACTGGTATATACCATTGACTTGGTTTATGACCAATTGAGAATCACCAAAGATGTTGATTGACTTAACATCTAAGGCATAAGCAGCTTGGAGACCCAATACGAGTGCTTCGTATTCAAAAATATTATTTTTATAATCAAAATCAAGTTTGAAAGACAAAGGCATGGGTTCACCATCAAGTAGAATGAGAATAACACTAGCCACACCCCCATGCTGACACTTGGAACCATCAAAGAAGAGTGTCATTTGGTACACGGGTTCATCCAAGGAAAGGGTAGAAATAGACTCATCTAGAAAGTAAAAGTTAGAGGGATGGTCCCCAGAAATAGGTTCCTCAGCCAATTGGTTAGTGATAGCCTGGCCCTTGATGGAATTTTGATGGGTGAATTTGAGGTCAAGGTCATCCAAAAGCATAAGTCAGCGTGGAGCTCATTGATTTTTGTAAGGTTTGGCATACATGAAGTGTAAGGGGTCGGTGTTGGTCACAACATAGGTTTTGTGGTTAAGTAGATAATGGTAGAGTTTGGTGACAATAAAAACTAAGGATAAGAAAAGTGTTTCTACATGGGTGTATCGGGTTTCATAGTCCAGAAGAGTATGGGTTATGTAATAGACCACCTATTCCCTATATTGTTCATCACGATGAGCGAGCATGGCCCCTAAGGAGTGATCCATAGTAGAGATGTATAGGTAGAAGGGTTGATCATATTTAGGTGGAATGAGTATGGGTGCTTGGAGAAGATATTATTTTAAGGCTTCAAAATATTTATGGCAGTCCTCATCCCATTTAAAGGAAACATCCTTGTTGAGAAGGTGATGAAATGGTTAACAGCAATCAGACAATTGCGAAATGAAACGACGAATAGAGTGCAACTTACCTTATAGGCTATGGAGCTACCGTAGATTAGTGGGTGGAGCCATTTCAAGAATGACCTTGAATTTAGAAAGGTCAACCTCTATACCACATAAGGAGACAATAAATCCTAGGAGATTTCCCGAGAGAACCGCGAAGACACATTTCTTGGGCTTAAGGCAAACACAATACTTAATGAGGTGGTCAAAGATGGTTTTTAGGATGGTGAGGTACTTAGAGGGGTGTTTAGATTTGGCAAGGAGTTCATCTACATAATCTTCCAATATACGGTGCATGATGTCATGGAAGATGTAAGTCATAGCCCGCTAATATGTGGCACCAACATTTTAAAGGGGTGATAAATTTGGTTTTGTGTTGATCCTCTGGGGCAAGCAATATTTTTTTATAACCTAAGAAACCATCCATGAGTGATAGCATCTCATGACCAGTGGTAAGGTCAACCAGTTGGTCAATACCGGGTAGAGGAAAGTCATCTTTCAAGAAAGCTAGGTTGAGGTCATGGAAATCTATGTAAATGCGGAGTCCCCTTGTCACCTTAGTGACAGGGATAATGGTATAAATCTAATGATGATAATCTATGGGTAAGATGAAGGAAATGGAAAGAAGGCACTGAAGTTATTCTTTGACAAGAAGAGCAATATGAGGGCACATTTTCCTTAGCTTTTGTTTTACAGGTTTGGCATCGGGAATGGTTATGATATTTTGGACCACTATGGTGGGGTCAATACCAGGTATGTCTGCATAAGACCAAGCAAAAGCATGGATATGATCTTTGAGAAAAGAAGTGATGACATCCTATTCAACAGTATCTAAAGATTGGCCAATCTTTAGAATGTGTGGGTCATCTTGAGTATGAATGTTGATTTCAATAGTCGATTCATTCAACATGTTTTGAATCTTTGATGGTAACAACTAATGAATATACGAGTCTTCTACACCAAGGTAGGTGAGTATAGATTCATCATCCTGACATTAATAGAAGGTGTATCGTCATCGATCATTTCAAGATACAAGAAGGGAAGAAAAGAGGGAGGCTTGCCCTCATGTTGATAAGTCAAAGGCCCCAAGGAAATGGTGTTTATGAAATTTTTTTTTAGGAGGGATGGATTCTGGATCCATCGAATCTATCGGTGAAGGTGGTGAAGAAGGTGGAGCGAGTGAAGAAGGTGGAGAAGGGTCGATATCCTCAATGAGTTCAAGGCAAGCCCTCTTGGTAGGTAGTTTAGAAAATATGATACCACCATGGTTGTTATGTTTGCAGGTATTACATGGAATAACAGTGTGATGACCTTGCTCATAAAATCCAAAACCAAAACCCTCCCCCGCACATCGGTGCAGGAAGGTGTGAGAGAAATGATGATTAGTGAGTGACTGGAGGTTGGCAGAAAATGGGTGGGTTTGTGATGGTGGTTTAGGTGTATAAGTTGTAGTATTAAGTCCCCCATAGGTGATATTGGTGCGAAGGTAGGGAGTACCATAAAGGAGACGCTCTCCTATGTGGTGATCGTAATAGGGTGTTGGTGAAGGCTTCCATACTCTTGTGGAGTAAGGAATGTGTTGACATTATATAGGTTATACTCCCCCAGAGTGAGGCATGGTAAAACACCTTCCAAGGGATCGGTGGTCAATATGTTGGTGGTTGGGATAGATGATGTGTTAGAGATTGGATCGGAGGTGGAGCTAGCTGATTAGGAGGCTGATGGGTCGGCAGTGGAAGTTGTGGTAGTGGTAGGGATGGAGGAGTTAGGTGCGGTTTATGTAGCGGCGGCATTAGTGAGTGGAGGTGTAGGTGAAGAGGAAGTGGTCATGGAGGTAGATGCCTTAATGGAAATAAGCATGCCATTGGGTTGGTAAAGCATGTTGCAATTTTTGAAAGGTGATGGGTCCACCAGAATGGTATAGGTGTGTCCTTCATGCTCAAACTTTACACAACAGTGCAAAATGGAAGGAAGATAACCTATGACACAAATCTAGGGTCTACCAAGCAATAGGTTATATTGAAATTCCCCCTCCAAAATGTAAAATAACTCTGGAACAGTCAGAGGCCCACGCAGACATGGAGGATGATGGTGCCAAGTGTAGAAGTGAAAGTTTCATTAAATGAATGCAACATGACAGGATGTTTATGCATGTAATTGTCAAGTATGCGCATTTGGTCAAATTCATGTGAGGAGATGATATTAGTACTATCACCCCCATCGATCATAACACATCATACACGTATATTGTTAATATGGACAAAGATAAAAAGGGCTAGATTAGGTTCATCAGTTTGGTGTGGTGCGATCTCTTCATCTGAGAAGCTGAGGGTGGCTACTTGGTGAGTAGGTGGAGGTGTAGATGAAGGTGTTAATTTGGTGAGAGAGGCTACATGATGGGGTGTAATAATGGAGGCCATGGGTGTAAGGTCATTGGGTAAAACCTCAATAGATTGAAGAACTTCCATGAGAGCTTGGCGATGGGATTCATAGGGTTGGATGAGGTCATAGAGGGACATCTTGAGGGAGGATTGGTGTAATTGTTTGAGCATGGTTTGATGTATAAACCCATTAGAAATAGGATATGTGGGGCCACAGATAGTGACTTTAGGTGTGGGTACAGATGGTATGTTGGGTATAGGGTTGGTTGGTGGGTCAGTTTCCTTTTCCTTGCCTTTTTCCTTCTGTGTGCAAGTAGCAACGTGGATCATGTTGATTTGAGGTGGGGAGGTAGGTGAAGTAGGTGAGCCATGAAAGGTATAGCAATAGGAAGGGTAGAAGACAAGAGGTGGGAAAGAACCTTGTGAGATGAGTTGGGCACACCGACATTTGGGTGGAGGTTTGGTGAGTTCTTTGATGTGCACCATGTTAATTTCAAATCTCAGAAGTGCCTCTAAGAGTTGTGGGGGTGGAAGTATTTTCCACTGAGTAGGCAATGAGGGAAGAACTATAGAATTTATTGTTGGAAAAATGAGGTCCTCATCGAGAAGGTCATCATCGTAAAAGTTTTCTTTAGGAGGACATAACTAGATAAGAACGGTTTTCAAAGCCTTACATTTCTCTACATTGTGTCCTGACACATGATGGTAGGCATAATTTTTGGTTTCGTCAAACCCTTTTGGTTTGGGTTTGAGTGGGTCATAAGGTCTAAGAGGGGGTAATGTGATGAAAGAAGTTTCCAGGAGGTTGGTTAAAATTTTGGCATAGGATCCTATCAATGGATCACAATGTCAAGTGAATGTGGGTTTGGGTGTAGGTGTGGCTGACTATATAGGAAGGGTCTTTGCAAGAATGGGAGAGGGTCAAGCTATGGTTTTAGGTGCTGGTATGGTCTTAGGTGTTGGTCGTGTCTTCTCTGGTAGAGGCATGGTAGATGAACTGGCAATAGAGTGTGTGGTTGGCTTAACTACCTTATTGGAGGGTAGTAGATTTTTTCCTTTAGGTTGCACCTTCTTGGGTAAAAGTGATACGAGTGCATGATATCTAGAGGTAAAAGTGGATGGCAGAAGAGGGTGAGTTACCCATGGGGATAACCAAGGTGTTGTGAAGGTAGATGGTGCGGGTCATGCAACAGGTGTGAGGGAAAGAGACTGGAGTGTAGTGGGTAGTGAAGAAGTTATTGATGGTATTGCAGGTATGGGTGGTAAAAATGTTGCAGGTGTGGGCCAAAGTTGTGTCAGGTGCTTGGGTATGTTAGAGGTCTACGAGGGAGGAATGGGCTACTACATTTTTAGTTTATTGGTGGGTGGAGGTTTCTTAACTAGGCTAGAAGGGCGAGGCCCTAAGAAAGATGGAAGGGGTGAAGGTGATGAACGTGTAATCAGTGAGGTTGGGGTACAAGATCTAAGGGATTGGTTCTTCTGTTTGGGGTCCAGATTAGGTTTGGTGTTAGTTTTGGAGGATGTAGCTAAATCTAATTTGATAGGTGGATGAGTAATGCTGGCCATTGGGATGACCCCTAAGGTAGTAATAGGTTTAGGAAAGGAAGATGATGTAGGTGTAGGTTTGGATGTAAAAGCATGTTGAGTTATGGGTAGAGGTGTGAGTTGAGCCATGAGTGGTATCATGGGAGAATTTTTGATAGTTGTGGTTCTGTTTAGTTTGATTGGCTGAAATATTTTTGGATAGATGGTGGAAGTGTCAGTGAGTGACATCTACATTTTTGTTGAAATAGGAAGTAGAAGATGCCCCCAAAGTAAGGCTCTATCCACATAATCTAGGCGGTTAGATAAGCGTGAGAATGGTACTACAATGGGTGAGGTTGATGTGGATCTAATGGTGATTCTCATAAAATGTGTCTTAGAAACAAGGAATTCACTAGCTTCAGCCTCTGTGAGTAAGAGAGCTGAAAGTAAGTCCGTAGGATCTTGGGTAGCTTATGGAGAATGGTCATCTAGAGGCAACGAAATTTCTACTGGATCTTTGATAGGTAGAGGAGATGATGGGTGCTCCTCTGTGGGTGGAAGAGATAAACAAGCATCTTTTGTGGGTCAGAGAGGTATTGCAGGTGATGGCTCTCTAGTTGGAGAAGCCAAAGGTGAAATAGTCTCGATGTCAAAAGGAGGCTCCTTCACAGGTGAGGGAGGAGATGAAGGGTGTTCCTTTGTGGGTGGAGGAATAGGTGAAGTGGGTTCATGTGTAGGTGGAGGACTTTGGGCTAGGATTTCCTATATGGAAGGAATATGAGGCGATTAGGAAGCAACTGGTGCGTCACTGAAAATAGCATGGACCTCATGGGTATGGCTATCATTAGTTGAGGTCTCTCTAGTTTGATAAGAAGAAGCGGTGTGATTAGGAAATGGTTTATTGAAGATGTATAGGTTTTGATTGGTAGGTGCATTAGGATTATCCAATACTAACTTATTGTTCTCGATCATTTCCTCGAAAATGTTCTTAAAAGTGATGCAATTTCTATCACTATGACCTTTTACCCAATGATAGTTTTAGAAGTTGTGCTCTTTGTACCACACGGGTGTGGGGTGAACATGATCAAAACCAGTGTATGGTTTTACGAGAGGAAGGGTGATGGCCCCAGCTTTAATGAGGTTTCCTAAGACAGAAGAATAAGGCTCCCCAATTGGGGTGTATTTTTGTTGTTCTCGTCTGAATTGAAAGGTCTGGATAGGAGAAAGATTAGATGAGGGGTTAGCCTGATTTAATAGATGAGGTAGGTCGGCCTTGAGTACCACTGCGTTAGTGGTTCCCTTGGATTTTAAATAATTATTCTGTGGTTTCAAAGAAGAAGAAGTATCATTTGACTTAAATGTCAAGTTCTTATTGTGTAGTTGAATTTTCTTTTCTTCAATGGCTCGAATCTCTAGATTTTGTGCCATGGTGAATGCCTTATGGAAGGTTTGGAAAGTCTGGACTTACAGGGTTGGCGAGATATGTCTATCACAAGCCTAAGTGAAGAGCTCTATGAGCTTGGTTTGTGGCAATTAGACTGTGAGTTGATTGATCAGGCTACGCCAATGAGTGAAAAAATTTGTGATAGACTCATCATGATATTGACACGTAGAGTAGAGGTCAGTCATGGTAACCTTCTTAACAATGTTGATGGAGAAGTGATCTAAGAAGGCTTGGGCTACCTGATTAAATGAGAAGATAAAATGTCTAGGTAACCCACTATACCAATCTAATGTGGGCCCGGTCAGAGACATGAGAAAGGTCCTCAAAAGCAAAGTGTCATCATGGGAGATCAGATAACAACCATGTTTGAAAGACTGCAAGTGCTGTTGCAGTTCCTCTTTGCTATTGAAGCAGTTAAATTTAGGCATTTCCCAATATACGGGATATGGATGAATAGGAATGGATGGGTGGATGGGCTCATTACAAATCTCATCATAGCTGAGAGATTTGCGTGTGCCAGAAATGGATGCCTCCAATGTCTACATCTTATTCATCATTAACTTGATTAGGTCATTGGTAGGTGGTGATGGATGGGTACCTCCTGTAGCATAAGGAGGTTGATGTTAAACATATGATGGAGGTAGCATTCCAGTATATGGTGATGTCATATAGGTAGATTGAGAAGGAGGGAGTTAGATAGGGGGTATGTACTCAGAATGACTGATAGATGAAACATGAGGCTTCTGATAGTACATATATGGAGGTGGAAGGGTTGAGATGACTCTAGTAGCAATGGGGGATAAGGATTGTGGAATAGAAAGGACAATGTTTTGAAATAGGGTAGGGGTCACCAACTCAAGTGGTGGTTGTGTAGCTACGGGTAGATGTGAGACAATAGGCGTAGGTGAGGTAAAATTTGGGGTGGTCGAGGAAGGTATAGTCGATGTTGCGGGTGCAATGGATGTAGTAGATATAGCGGTCATAACAAGTACAGGGCCTAGTTGTGAAATGACTAGGGGAAAGGTAGATGTGGGTAACGTGCAGCTAGTAGAGGCAGACGTAGAAATAGGAGCGAGTGTCGGGGGATAAATATGGGCATGTCGTATATCAACTGATCTGAGGCATCTCAAGTGGACGAGTGGGAAAGATAGAACTATAAGGTGGCAGGGTTCTGGTCCAGAAGTCGTGTGAACTCCTTGTCCCCTATGGAGATAGTGATAGGTTGGGTAGGATCCATGGGTGATAAAATAGAAGGTGGTGAAGGACTAGGTGGGAGTGGTTGACAACTAGCATGGAATATGAGGGCATTTTCTTGGCTATGCATTAGCACCATGTGAACAAGAACTGACATGGTAGGACATCTTTTTGTAAATGACACAGAAACACAACAAAAATAGGAAAAATAGGTGGTGGTAGGTGGATTAGGTACAAAATGTCCGCTAGAAATTTGAACAGGCTAACCAATGTTGGTTAGGATAAACCAACGTCAGTCACAGGCAACCATGATCAGTCATTGTGAAAAATGGACAGTTTGTTAAAACAAGGCCAAAGGCTAATAATCTGCCAAGTAGATAAGATGTTGATGGATTTTATCAGGACATAGAAGATGATAAGAGTTACAGAGACTCTGAACAACAAAGAAGGTGAAGCAGGTGTCCTTTTGGGGAGGTTAACCAAAAGAACAGTAAACTGACCCTAGTTTTAGTAAAATTGATGATGGTCAGAGGGTAACTGACGATGGTCGTTGGACCGACACTGGTTACTGTGAAATTGAAATAGAGATGAAGAAAAGGTGGTTATGAGTTAAAATCAAATGTGGAATCAAACCCAGAATTTTGAGAATGATGAAAATAGGGTCCAGGCACACTCAGATGAAGCTGGAATACACCAACTATGATGAAGAGCATGCAAGGAGAAATAAAAAGATGAAGAACGTGTCCTCTCACCTCAAAACGCAAGCCAATCAAATACACTAAGAAAAATATGATCCTAAGAGTGCTTTTTCTATTATGTTTGTTCATCTTATGCTATTTAGAAGACTGAATCATGAACTATAGAATAGAATTTTTTGGTGAGGAAGGCTTCCTACAAAGAAATATATCTAAAGGGAGAGGTTTCAGGTATGTTATGGTGGGGGTGGGCCGTCCTTTGAGATAATGACTCAACAAAAGTAATGAGATGGGAAGTACCTGCTAATTAGATCATGTGATCATTGACAGATGTTCCTGGGTAAGTTGTTGTTTAAGAAAGATGTGTTAATTTGAATTTGTGTAGTTTGGTAAGACTCAGAGAGAGAGAAAGAGAAATAAAGTGTTTTTCTATGATTTGTTTTCCAACCATCAGCTGGGCATGACTTCCAGCGTATAGATTGTCCTCATTTAATGTGAGCTAATGTAGAAAAGTAGAGTGAAATGCAGTTAATTTTAAGCCCAAATCAAAATATTGAATTCGATGACACAAAAATATGAACATGAGAGAATATGATCTTTCACTAATGCGATGTAAATGAAAGAGAAGAAGATTTCTTTTTATAGCACCAAAACATGATTGCTTTGAGACAAATAGAAAGAAGACAAGATTCCAGGGGAGAAATTTTAATGTGAGAACCCTTTAGAAAAGAAACAAGCATGCAAATTTTCACCTATAAATGAAGAAATGCAAAGAACCCTGAATGGGTCCCACTGGGCGTGCCAAAATGTTTCCCCTGATTCCATTTCTTTAAATATTGACGAAACAGATAAGGGTAAATGAGCTAGGAGGAATACTTGTAAAAGATGGTTGAAGGTTGTTACACACGTATGACTTCTTGATCCACAAATGACCATGTGATCTTCCTTTTGGCTAGGAGGAACTACATGAAATAGAAAACAAGACCACCAAATAGAAGTTAAATAGTATATGTAATGGGCTACTTAGTGTATGTTAGATCTGGGAAGTGTGATACTTCCTAGAAGGCTGTCAATCCACTATTTAAAATAATACAATGTTAACAATAAATGAAATCCTACTGTAGTTAAAATGATTTAGGTATATTATTCTACTACAATAATCAAATTCATTCACAGTAGGATAGGCTATGATTAATTCTGAAGGTCAAGGTCACTCTCAGAGTACTGGTACTAGTCGGGTTTGGTTCTGGGCTATTTTGGGTATTTGGTGGGGGTTTTAGGCTATGTTCTTGGTTTGAAGGTAAAAACACAGAGATGGACGTCAGTCTGGTATAACCGATGTTGGTTTAAGTGAACCAATGGTGGTTTTGGGTAATCGATGTCGGTATGGTCAGGGTAGAGGGAACTTATTAAAATCTTAGTGTGAGGACAGATCTGAGGCCAAATGGGAATAAAGTGGGCAATGACAAGGTCTATGGAGATCTTGGGTATACTTAGAGATCTTTAAAAGTCAGGTATGGGAAATCTAATGGTGTGGGTGAAGGAATGATCAAGTTTGCATGTAGGTTAAAGGTGGGAGAATTGGAGTGGGAGTAGAAACTAATAATAGATATAACATAACCTACTAAAACAAAAGTGAATGAATGTTGGTTAATAAAACACTTACTATTATACAAGCTTAATGGCTGGATGGAAATGGCATTTGATCAGATGGATGGGGTTTGATGTGGTGATGGTGCTTCCCTAGATGCTTCTATGAATGCAAATAGGTATGTGATTGCTTCTGATGTTGGCTGTTAATGCTCTGATGCACATACAAATGCTAGTTTTACTTGCATGCAACTCTGGTTTTGTCCCTTGCTCTCAAAAATGTGACAGCCTCGAAATAAGGTTGTTTTGGGGAATAAATGGTAACTGACGATGGTTCTAGGTTGACCGGTGGCAGTTTAGAGTAATTGGCATCAGTTAGGGAGGGATATCCTAGGTTTACTAAAATGGGCAGATCCTCTTGATTTTCTTAGATCTCGTTTGTCTTTCTTCCGTGGATTAGAATGGAAGCTTCCTTTCTAACGAGTGGGAATATGGTTAGAGGGAATGTAGGGTATGATTTTTAGGGTTTAGGTAGGTCTTAGTTAGTTATGGAAACATACTAAGAATAGGTCTTAGGGTGATGTGGCTAGATGAGGTGTATAGGTGAGGTGGTGGTGTGGGCATTATCCCAATTAGGATATTTAAATAATAAATATTATGAGATAATGAATTAATTTGATTTAATTAATTAAATTAATATTAGAGTGGGGTGAAAGGGGCCATGGTTAGATGAGTGTGTTCAATTTGGTTATTTGTCGAGGGATCAAGGGGAGTGTGACCCAATTTTGGTGTCTACAACCCCAAACTCCTGTGAGAAGGTCACAAAAGGTAAGTAAACTTCCAGAAAGATTTACACATTCTCTATTTTATTTATTATTGACTGATAGTGGTGAACCTAAGAGATTTGAAGAAGCAATGCAGGATAAGACTCACATTTAGTGGGAGCATGGCATGGATGAGTAGATGGAATCCTTGGAACAAAACCAAACTTGGGACTTGGTTAAGTTTCCAGCAGGTAAGAGAACATTGCAAAACAAGTGGGTTTACAGAATTAAGGAAGAAGGGGGTGGACAGAAAAGGTACAAGGAAACACTTGTAGTAAAGATATTTGCACAAAAAGCATGTATTGACTTTGGTGAAATATTTTCTCTTATTGTTAAGATGACTTCTATTCATACTGTATAGAGTTTAGTTTCAGTAGAATATTTTCATTTAGAGCAACTAGATGTGAAGACGGATTTCCTTCATGGTGATTTGGATGAATAAATTTATATGCAATAACCGCTTGGGTATGAAGTCAAGGGTAAGGAGAAATTAGTGTGTGGGTTGAAAAATAACCTATATGGGATCAAGAAATCTCCAAGGCAATGGTACATAAGGTTTGATAGTTTTATGCATGAGCATGGTTACTTGAGAAGTGAATTTGACCATTGTGTTTATTTCAAGAAGCTTGAAAATGGGAGCTATATTATTTTGTTACTATATGTGGATGATATGCTTATTGTAGGATCTAATATGTAGGACATTGGTGAGCTTAAGAGAAAGCTAGCTCACACATTTGCTATGAAGGATTTAGGAGCTGAAAAAATAATCCTTGGCATGCAAATACATAGAGATAGAAAAAACAAAAAATTGTATTTGTCTCAGGAGGATTATATCTACAAGGTGTTAGAAAGGTTCAACATGCAGAATGCAAAACTTGTTAGCACACCTATGGCTAGACACTTCAAATTAAGCAAAGATCAATGTCCTTCATCACATGAGGAGGTCAAATACATGACACGAGTACCATATGCTTCAGCAGTTGGAAGTCTCATGTATGCTATAGTTTGTACAAGACCAGACATTGCACAGGCAGTGGGATTTTTGAGTAGATATATGGCTAATCTAGGTAAAGAGCATTGGAAAGAAGTCCAATGGATACTCAGGTATTTGAAAGGGACATCTAGCATGTAGTTATACTATGGAGGTTTGGATATTTCATTACATGGCTATGTTGATTCGGATATGGCTAGAGATCTAGATGGTAGGAGGAGCACTACTAGATATATTTTCACAATAGGTGGAACGAAAGTTAGCTATATTTCAATATTGCAGAAGGTTGTGGCTTTGTATACTACAGAGGCAAAGTATGTTACAGATACAGAGGCTAGCAAGGAGATGATATGGATGAGTAGGTTCATAGAAGAGTTGGGAAAGGAGCAGAGTGATTGTAAACTATTCAGTGACAGTCAAAGTGTAATTCATTTGGCAAAGAACTCATCATTTCATTTGAGAATGAAACACATTTAGTTGAGGTATCACTTCATACAACAGGTATTGGAGGATGGACACTTGAATATGGAAAATATTCATACGAGCAAGAACCCTGTGGATATGCTAACGAAGCCATTAGCAAAGGAGAATTTGGAGCTACACTTCACTTCTATTGGTCTTCAAGTTTGAGACTTGAAGAGGAAGAAACAAAGATAAGGATCCAAGAATGATGTTGTACAAGTATGGTACAATAATTAATCTCCAAGTGGGAGATTGTAGAGTTGTGGCTCTCAATTACTTCTGTTTAACATGCAATGGAAACTTTCTGGAAAGTACATTAACCATCATCGGTTAAGGGGGAACCGGCATCGGTCACCCAAGACCGGCATCGATTAGGTATGACTGACATCGGTAAAGCAAGTGAGGAACCGGGAACGGTTAGGGTTAACCGACATTGGTTACATGTGTGAGGATGTTTTAAATAACTCTCAAGAATTAGATCTATTTTTAGCATTAAAGTATTTATGTTGATTGTAATTGCATGGCTAAGTGCTCGAAGTCTATAAACAACTATATAATCATAAAAGATAGGTTTTAAAAGTAATAAAAAAGATGATTAACAAGAATTAGAGAGAAATTGCAAAAGTTGGCGAGAGAGAGAATTCTTGGTGATGAAGAAAAATTTTGAGGGAAAGAAATTACTGCACATCTGAGAGGTGTGGAAGATTGTAAGTCTTCATTGTATATCTTGTCAAAGCTTTGGATAATAGATTGGCTTGTTTGTTGGTGAACGTATCCCACACTAGGTGAACCACGTTAAAAATGGCATTGATTTATGTATCTTGTTTTGTATATTTCTTTCGGTAGAATATCCTCTTTTCTTCTAGTTGATTTATGTCTATACAATCGGTGTGTTAACCCCAACAAAAACAAATAAGGTTAAATCAATATTTTTGGGAACAATGTACACTAAGACCACGGTGGGAGTTATGAAACTCTTAGAGAGTGATGATCTGATCTTCCTCCCATTTGAACCACAAGGGATGGGTAGTCTTCTTGGTTTATCATCTCTTCTAACTAATGACCTAGGTTTAGGTGTAAACTTGATAGAATTAATAAACGAAGAATGGAAATTTGAGATTTAAATGATTCTGATAAAAACCATCTCTGAGGGTTGTTCTATTCTAAAACATGGTTTCAACCCATGTGTATCTAAAGATAAGATTTTCATATCCATGGGGAAAGGCCTCATCATTCAGAAAGTGTCACAAATAAACATAACACTCCACATAGGAAAAAAGGCCAAGCAACATAGTCATGCTCACCCACACACCATGTCTCAAGAACATGACAAAGAGGTGCATGAATGCCTCTTTCAAATAAATGATTTTAATGATTGGACATGTACACTTCTAAGAAAGGGTTATAAGTTTTAACCCAGAATGGTAGGCCCTTGTCAAGAGAATGGAAATTTTGAGGATCATGGTTCTCTGATGTGTACTCCTAAGGGTGAATAATTCAATATTCATCATTTTTTTTCACCTTATCTATCATGACATATAGTTCCACCTGTATTTCCACATGTACATTACTACATGTGCAGTGCATTTTCATCCACCTTTTAATTTTGTAAAATTTGTGATCAAGGGATTTATTTTTATAGCAATTCCTAGAAACTTTTGAAAACATTGACAAAACATTCAAATCCTATCTCTTAAAATCTTCATAGTATCATCAATTATTTCTGAATCATTTCATCAGTTCAAGCAAGATAAGACAAAATTTTGACCATGATCATACTAAGGCTTGCATACTTGATTTTTCTTATAGTCTCTTTCTAGATTAGGCGTCTTTTCCTATAGTCTATTCTAGAAGCTTCATGGTGTCACATCTATCTCGTAAAAATATCTTTAGAAATAAGAACATACTAAACCTTTTTCCTAGATAAGTAAGTCAAATGCAAATCCACAAAAAATTTATATTTTACACATTTCTTTGCCCTACCAACCATTGGTGTTGAGCCTGCATCTCTTACTGGTGATGGCGGGTTGGGAAAGGAGAGAAATGACCTTACTCACCTATTCCTTGTCCATGGTGATGAGCCCATGCTTCCTACTAGTAGCATGGGCCAAGGAGTAGGGGGTCTCTTTGATAAAATTGAAAATTACAAATAATTCACTCAAATGATGTGAAATCATAAGTAAAAAGCAAAGTGAGTTAGATGTCCAAAATTCCAAAAGAGTTTAAAACCTCAAAACCAGATTTTGTCAACCAAGTAGCCATCTATGTATCTAAGTTTAGATAAACTAGAAAGTAAATCATATTCTATGTAACATCCTCATTTTAGAACATTAGAACAAGATTTTTTTTTTGAAAAGTGCTTTCTAATTCTAAATACATAATTTAGAACTCACAGATCATAACAATCATTCTTATAATAGATAACCATATGCAACTGTAATGAATCGATGTACCACCGATCTATTCATCCCATGACTTGGTGAACTACCAATCTATTCATGTGTATAATAGAGTTAGCATTCTCATCTAAACACTTCACTCTTGTGGTTCTCTTCCCTAATCTAGGATTTTAGAATGCTCTATCCAAGGAACCTATCTGAATAATTGTTACCATCATTCATCGGCATCACGTCCCTTAGACTAGGTGACATAGGACAACGCAATCAGCAGCTTACGATACTTTAACCAAATATTTGAAACATATTGTTCATGTCTTATATTCCTTGACGGCATACTTGTCAATCTGGAATACATCCATCACCCCACTCAAATGTTATATAGAACGTCTAATACTGAATTTTGTCAGTCTCCCCTATCCCAAGTTTTCACTTAGGAATGGGTTAATATCATAACACACGTTATAAGGATGCTCTTGAAGACTAGGGGTAAGCTAACATACTGGGTCACCCACTGTTAACCCCATGTGTCAAGGTACCTCGAGTCCGAAAGGGCTACCTCGTAACATGTCTATGGTCCTAACCAGTCCTAAAGGAAAATCTTATTCGAGTTTCAGGTGTAATCTTAACGATCAATGCAAAAGGGTGTTGCCATAAGTCACCTGCATTGTTATATCCTCAAGAAGATCCTAATATTCTGGGAGGTACAACCTTACAATTTTCATGTGTCAACATCCTACAATACTACCTCGGAAAGATTTACATACTTCATGAAGTTACTTATATTGAGTTAAATTTGAATTAAAGGCCCTCCTAACTGGGTAGTCTTTTCCCAACCCAGAATTTCACACCATTGAGTGCCTTACGTAATTAAGTTCAATTTTCATAGAGAGAAGTTTAATAAGATTTTTGACCTCTTCAAGGAGTCCATCGGTCCCTAAAAATCTTATTTCCTCATAATAGGGAAATAGCCCTAAGTTCTCTCATAAGGAATATAACTAACCCGTAAGGGTTCATATCAACCCTGAAGACTGAATGTATCAGACTTATTACAAATAAGACATGGTGAATTTAATCCATCCATTACATTGCTTTGAATTATAACATTATTAAGGATTAGTATAATGCTCATCGAGTTGTAGCTACTTGTTAGGGCATAAATCAACCCCAGCATCCATAGAAATGCAGTGAACTAATTTTCAAATTATCCATATTCATAATATAAAAGAATTACTAGCAAACATGGAGTAATCACTCACATAATTTTTTTACAAGGATTACTTAGGGAATCCATTTAGATCCCATGGCGTATAATAATAAAAATGCACTCTTATTCATCCAGACGCGAGAAGATCAACTCAACAAATAAGAACATAGCCATGTAAGAAAACATTTCTCTATTTATTTTAATCTCAACCTATACCATTACAATTTATGCACTAAGGCATATTTTAATACAATAACATCAACAAAAGAGCAAATTTCTTCCTATAGTACAATTAGAGAGATCCTGTCGTAATTCATCATAAAAATCAGATTAAACATTCTGAGCATCATATCAGATCTACGTTCCTTTACCACTTACGATGACCATCTGCAGAAATTTCTAGCACGGGTCAGTTCAGTGAACTGAGCATGATAAGCTCTAATTCTTAAAACAACTGCATTCCACCAATTGTTTCCATTAAACAATCTGTTTAAATGAAATCATTTCATCAAATCTATAAACATGAATCACACTAATTATCCTTCTACCATACATGAATTTATAACATAACTTCATATTATAACTACCATATCAAATTTAATCTTTTCGGATGATTCATCTTATATTAGAGACTAAGAAGAAAAAAAATGAATCTAAAATATCCATCCATCCGAAAAACTAAGGACATTATCAATTCTAATAAAATTACTCCATTCAAGAATGAATTCTTACCAGTATGTGTATCCAACAGATGTGCATTTAACAATTCAAGCAAAGACAGATTATAGCCTCTAGCAAGTTCAACTAATGGATTTCCTTTATACTCATTGCATTATTTCAATGACATTGATAAGTATACAAACTTCTACTACAATACTACTTTTATACAAGTAGATAACTGAATAACTCAAACAGGGTAATAATATAACTATAGATAAGGAAAGGAGACTTTGGTCAAGACTCAGCACTTACCACTCTCTCCCCATAATTTAACAGACTATTCATCTTATACCCATACCATAGAGATCTCATGGAGATAAAAATGAAGGGAGCACTCATAATATCCAGAAAGGGAGAGAATACTATCGTATTCCAAAAATCCTATATCAACATATACTTTACAACTAAGAGAAAGAAATAGAGGCATTCATATCTCCATTCCAAACAAGTTCAGGACTGTACCAACTTCCCAAGAGTAATGTATATATAATCAATCTTGAATTCAATTAGGGAAGAAGAGAAAGCAAGAAAATCAACACCCAAGTTGACCATTAGCTCCAATCTGGTAGAACTGTTTAAAAGGTCACCCTTAGATCCCCAGGGTCTTGCAATGGCACATTAATAAAAGCCACAGGTTATTATAAACGAAATACATATACGTTCAAAAATCAATCCACAATCCTGATCCAAATAAAACAGTCTACCCTTCTTCCAGGACTCGAATCATTTTAGACTACGAGTTAGGGTAACTGCTATCATTACCTACTAATAGGTTACACTACCTATTTCCAGCCATTACAATGGATAGTTTGTTATTACGTTCAAGGATACCAAATAAATAGCACTTCCAGTGTTAATAGATGGATTCTAATGATAGATTTCAAGGTCACTACAAGAAACATCAACACAGTCATTCATATTATAATATAAAAATTAATTTCCATTCGTGCAGACCTAAGATAACCCACAAATTGTTAGGGATCAGAGTTCATCAAGTAAATTTTCACTGGGTCACAACTATGTTCCAATATCCAAGTAAAAATCGTAAAGAATACAGCTACAACAAATATTTCATTACTTACAGAACCCACAATCATATAAACATCTAGACCCTATTCAAAAAAGGTACAGGCTTAGTATTCAACATATTTCTTACGCATGTGACTTAAACCAGTCGAGCTTTATAGAAGGAACTAATAGTTTCATCACAATCCAACTTTATATTCACCTGAAGTTGTCAAGTAATAAAAGAGCTCATACAACTAAGCAACAATCAATAAACCAACCAAATTAGACACAACAATTCTTTCCATGTCATTCTTCAAACATGAAATCATCAAGCACAACGTCTAACATGGTACAGTTTGGAAACTCATTACCTCAGTCGAACAAAGAGACATAAAACGCATCTACAGAAGACGATACCCATATAGTATTCACAACAAGGTGAGAAAATAAAAGAAGTAGATTTCATAAGGGTCTACTTATAACCAGAGATTCCCAAATCATCAAGAAAAAGAGAAACCCAATACATTGCTACCAGCCAAACCAACTATACCAAAAATCATCTGAACAAAGTTGTTCTAATGAAAGCATTTTAAAGGAAAGCAAGATTTTTAAAAGTTAAGGCCTATCATGCCTGATAGTGTCGCTTAAAAATTTGAAGAAGACCACTGAATGTGCTCGCACCTTCTCTTATTCTTCCACAAAAGATTAAACAACAATAAATTGTTACCTCTATGCCTTATATACTTTCCCCAACAGAGAAGGAAGCTAGAAACTCTCAAGGTTGCCATGCAACACAGAGTAGACGGCTGGTTCAAAGAACCAGTGCTCAAGCAGAGTGAAAAAGGGAATGCATGGAAAGCTAAACAACCAAACAATATTCCACTTGCATGCCTTCCCAAGTAATCCGCGCTCGGGAACCAAAGTTCATTAATTGCATTTACTTCCTTCCTCCGGCCTATTTTCCATTACCACCGACCGAAAAATTTGGTGATCGCCACATGAAAACAAAAAAACATTCCCATCCTTGGTGATGCTGCCATGTCAGGTTATACTATCCATTTTTATCCTCCGCCAAACCTGACAGCATTCCAAGTCCTTCAACCTTATTCCCCCTCTTAAATGCCATGGAAACCACCGCCCATGACTCGCGACCCTTCTTTAGGTCTCCCTCCCTTCTTATCATTAGTTAAGATAGGTTAGAAACTTAGGTTAGATCATAGGGTAAGACATTAGTCTCACTTCCATAGCGCTAGGTGTAGTTAACCCTTAGGAGCATTAAGCTCATAGTTTAGGGCTAGGTTAGATTAGCAATTATTTTAACCAATAGGTCATAGTTTAGGTTAAGACTATTAACCTTAACGAATCTAGTCTAGGTCCCCAAAATAGGACCAATCAGTGTTAGAGTCCATACTGGATAAAACATTGCTATAAAGGATTCTATTTAGCATCAATAAACATAAACATATTACCTGGCTTAACGTCCAGGCCTTTCCTGATGTTACGATATCTAGAACCAAATTCTATTTATCATGATCAATCTGAGTTAAACTCCGGAATTGATCATTCAAAACTCAATCAAACCTTGTAACTTTCGTAAGGTCAATAAATTTTGTTCATCCTGAATAAACTTAAAACATTCCTTGGATCAATGCAACTGATCCAAGGCTGAGTCATAAAGGTGGATAAATCCACTATTCATCTAGAAATCAGGTTGAACTCAAGTGCAAGAATGAAAGAAACAAAAGAGTCCAAGCATTTTCCGGCTCAGTCAAAGATCTTCAAGAGCAAAGAGGATACAATCCATATCAAGCATGACTTCCCAAAACCAAAGGAACATGTCCTTATACAGAAGAAATCATTTATCAATACTTGAATTCTCTGGAGAAAGTAACAACAGTTCAGGGTGTTACATGCTTCCCTCCTAAAATATTCATCATCCTGATGATTACATCCTTTGATTTACCATTAGGTCAATCAATTCATTGGTTCAAAAAACAAATTACTATTTTCAACTCGAATAATTCTAGAAATCAATAACATGATACAATTTATTCAACCTAATAATGTTGTCCCCAAAGCTGGCTTACATAAAGACATGAAAAAGATAAATCTATAATAATTATATATATATATATATATATATATATATATATATTTCAGTCAGCAGATTCCATTCTGTTAAAAAAGAAAGGTAAAGGTAGTTTTCATCTCTTCTAGATTTTCCCAAGTTGCACTTTCTTCACTAAACTGGTCCCACTAGACCTTACATTGCCGTATTTCACGATTTCTCAAATGCAATTGGTGAGTTTCCAGCACTCGTGTGGGTTTAACCACGATTATTCCTGGGTCTTGGACCTACAAGGAATTCCAATTTAAAACATGTGACAAGTCTGAAACGTATTTCTTAAGCAAAGAAATATGGAAAACATCATGCATGCGAGACAAAGCAGGTGGTAATGCTAATCGGTAAGCTACAGGATTGATTACTTCGACAATTTCGAAAGGTCCCACATAACGAGGTGACAACTTGGCAGCCTTGCCAAAAGTTATAGAACTCTTTCTGGGTTTAACACGAAGAAAAACCTTTTCACCAAGTTCAAACTTTTGATCAACCCGCTTTAGGTCAACATAGCTCTTCTGCCTATCTGTTGCTTCTTTCAATCATTCACGAATCATTTTAACTTGTTGTTCCATTTCAGTGAGGATTTCTGGTCCAATTACCACTCTATCCTCAATACTATCCCAACTAACAGGGGTTCTGCACTTTCTTCCATAAAGTGCCTCAAAAGGTGCCATTTTAAGAGAAGAGTGATATGTGTTGTTGTATGCAAACTCAACTAATGGGAGATACTCTTCCCATTTATACTGTTGATCCATGCAATACATTCGTAACATATCTTCCAACACCTGATTTACTTTCTCAGTTTATCCATCCATTTCTGGATGATATGCAGAACTGAAGTTTAGTTTAGTTCCCGGAGCTGTATTAAGCGTTTGCCAAAATCTTGATGTCATTATAGGATCCCTGTCAGATATAATCAATTATGGTACTCCATGTAACCTAAAAATTTTCTTGCACAAATATTTTGGCTAACACTGGAGAATCATCCTTTAGATTTCTAGCGATGAAATGAGCTACCTTTGTTAGTTTGTCTACAACTACCAAGATAACATCATGTTTATTTCTCGACATAGGCAGCCCTTGTACAAAGTCCATGCTTATTACTTTCCATTTATACTGCGGTATGCTATGGGGATATAATAGACCAGTAGGGTGCATGTGTTCTGCCTTAACCCGCTGACATTCCAGACAATGAGTCACAAAATCAATAACATCCTTTTTCATTCCTTTCCAGAAGTATTGTTGTTTTAAATCAACAAGCATTTTAGTAATACCCAGGTGTCCAAAAAAGGGGTGAATTATGAAATTCAACTAACAATTTCTTTCTCAAATCATTTAGCAAAGGTACATATACTCTATTTTCATAACGTAAGATTCCTTCATTATCAAAATGAAAACCTTTATAACTTTCATCTTTTGGTTCTGCAGCAAGTGCTGCTTTTACTTGCTGAAAGTATAAATCAGATTCTGAGGCACTTTTTACCTCATCTTTAAACTGAGTTCTTAATGTTATAAGAGTAGAAATGTGCTTCCTACGAATTAGAGCATTTTCTACTCTATTCTCTTTTCCTTTGATGTAGCTAATATCAAAATCATATTGATACAAAAACTCTAACCACCTTCGTTGTCTTGCATTTAGATTAGGCTGAGTGAAAATATATTTCAGCCCTAAATGATTAGTTTTCAACTCAAAAGGTTTCCCAAGTAAATAATGTCTCCAAACTTGAAGCGCATGAACAATTGTAGCAAGCTCTAAATCATGAGGGGCATAATTCAGCTCATGTAACTTAAGTTTTCTACTTTCATATGCTACGACATGATTATTTTGTAACAAAACACCTCCAAGGCCTTCCCCAGAAGCATCCGTTACAACATTAAAGTCCCCATTAGGGTCCGGTACAGCTATAATAGGTGCTGAAGTCAACTGAATTTTCAAATTTTTAAAAGTAGTTTCACACTTATCATTCCAAATAAATTTCTTATCCTTCTTCTGCAATGAAGTTATCGGTGTAGCCACCTTGGAAAAATCCTTAACAAATTTTCTATAATAACCAGCAAGGCCCATGAAGCTTCTTACTTCATGTACATTCTTTAGTGCAGGCCACTCGGTTATTACCACTATTTTTGAAGGATCTATTGCAATTCCTTCTTTACTAATGACATGACCCAAATAGTTAACTTCAGTATCAAAGAAATAACATTTGGATAACTTACTGTATAACTTTCTTTTTCTCAAAATTTCCAAAACTATCTTCAAATGATCATTGTGCTCTTCAACACTTTTGGAATAAATGAGAATATCGTCTAAGAATACAAGCACAAACTTGTCCAAATATTCTTGAAAGATATTATTCATTAAGTTCATAAAAGTTGCGGGTGCATTAGTTAATCCAAAGGGTAGAACCGTGAATTCATAATGTCCGTACCTAGTTCGGAAAGTTGTTTTATGAATATCTTCTTCCTTAATTATTAATTGATGGTACCTAGATCAAAGATCTATCTTGGAATAAACTGATGCTCCATGCATCTGATCAAATAGATCGTCAATTCTTGGAAGTGGATATCTATTCTTAATTGTTGCTTTGTTTAACATCCGATAATCAATACACAGTCTAAGTGTTCCATCTTTCTTCTTCACAAATATTACTGGCGCTCCCCAAGGTGAAACACTTGGTCTAATCAAACCCTTAGAAAAAAGTTCTTGCAATTGTGCCTTAAGCTCGACTAACTCTGTAGTAGTCATCCGATAAGGTGCTTTAGAAATAGGTTTTTTCCCTGGTTTAATTTCAATGCTGAAGTTAAATTCCCTTTTGGGTGGTAAACCTGGTAATTTCTCTGGAAATACATCCTTGAAACTTTGCAATAGTGGGTATCGTTTCATGGAATCACCATCTTCTTCTGTAAATTCAGATATCTTTACTACATATAAGGTACATCCTTTGTTCTTAGCCTTTTTAAGTTAGATAGCTGACAGTTTCCTAACTAAAATTTCTCGTTTCACACCTTGAATCTCTATTGTTTTCAGCTGATCATCTAAACATCTTATATTCTTTTCAAAGTAGTCTACTTTTGCTTTATGGTCAGCTAACCAATTGATGCCGATGACAACGTCATAGGATCCCAAAGGTGCAACATAGAGGTCAACTTCCATGGAAAAGTTAGGTAAGTCAAGGACTGCCCCAAAAAGACACATACTCACTGTATGAACAGAGTTATTACCATACTGTATAGTCCAAGATTTATCCATTTTTCTATCTTTTCTTTTAAGTTTAGAAGCAAGTTTACTAGAAATAAAACATTCAGTAGCTCCTGTATCAAAAAGAATAGTGACAGGTATGCCAAATAACTTACCCGGAACTTCTATAGGTGTCACTTGCTTTTCAGTTTGCTTGTCTACTACTGCAGCATGTATCTTATGCTGCTGATTATGATCATCCTTCTTCAAAGGGCATTGATTTGCATAGTGATCTTTGCCACAATTATAGCAGCCTCCTACAGGTCCCTTTTTAGGCTCAAAATTACTTCCAGCCTTAAAATTATCATGTTGTCCTCCATAGGGCTTCTACCCATTGTTATAATTCTTGGAAAAACTATCCCTTACATTTCCAGTAGGCTTATTCGCTGTCATTTTCTTATTATTATCCACTGGAAACTTACTTTTGTTTCCAAAATTTTTCCATGGCCCCTTCTTGGGTGCAAGTGAAGTTGAATAAGGGTTTGCAATCTTCTTCTACACTTCCTCTTTATGAGCAGAAATAGCCTTTAATTTTTGTTCTTGCCTTATGGCTTTTTCAACAACCCCTTCCATAGTGGTTGGGCTGTGAACATCAACCTCTCCTCCTATCATGAGATTTAGTCCCATGATGAATTTCCGTATTCTAAACTTCTCGTCAGTTTGATACTGTGGTACGTACTTGAGAATTTTCGTAAACCGCTCCCATTATTTAGTTACAGTTAGCTTTCCTTGAGCTAAGTTCTAGAATTCTGTCATTTTCTAATCATAGAAAAGTTGTGGTAGCCAACGTTGCCTAAAATAGCCTTTAAATTGATCCCAAGTGATGTTGGTCTCATCAATATTTATCTCAACTTTACGGCTGTCCCACCATGAAGATGCTTCATGGGAAAGCTGATAGGCTCCCCAAATAGCTTTGGTTTCCTTCGATAAGTTTTTTATTGCAAAGTACTTCTCCATTTCACTGAGCTAGTTCTCAACTCCATCTCCTAATGTGGTGCCATCAAATTTAGGTGGACTTATCCTTTTTATATCATTAGTGAGTTCCGCTGCCAACCTGGCCTTTTTGTTTTCTAGTTGGACAGGTACATTTCCAATGTTATTACCAACACCCATATCGGGGTTATCCTCAGGAGGTAGCTGATTGTTGTTACCAGCTTCATCATCCTCCTCATTTCCCATTACTTGTTGTTCAAGTACAGCCAAATGATCTCTTATGTCCAATAGGGCAGCAAGGATCTCATTTTTGGGTTGTTAACACCCCTCCCTCTGATGGAGCATTATTTGCAACGTTCCCCCTTGTTCTAACTATTTTCTGTTACAAGAAAATTCAAGTTTTTATTAGATTATGGATGCAATAGGTCCAAGAGCTGCAACCTTTAGCTCTGATACCAAGATGTAACAACCTCATTTTAGAACATTAGAACAAGATTTTTTTTTTTTGAAAAGTGCTTTCTAGTTCTAAATACATAATTTAGAACTCACAGATCATAACAATCATTCTTATAATAGATAACCATATGCAGCTGTAATGACTCGGTGTACCACCGATCTATTCATCCCATGACTCAGTGAACTACCGATCTATTCATGTGTATAATAGAGTTGGCGTTCTCATCTGAACACTTCACTCTTAGGGTTATCTTCCCTAATCTGGGATTTCAGAATGCTTTGTCGAAATAACCTATCTAAATAATTTTTATCATCATTCATCGGCATCACGTCCCTTAGACTAGGTGACATAGGACAACGCAATCAGAAGCTTGCAATACTTTGGCCAAAGATTTGAAACATACTGTTCATGTCTCATATTCCTTGACGGCATACTCGTCAATCTAGAATACATCCATCACCCCACTCTGATGTTATATAGAACGTCTTATACTGACTTCTGTCAGTCTCCCCTATCCCAAGTTTTCACTTAGGAACGGGTTAATATCATAACACACGTTATAAGGATGCTCTTGAATACTAGGGGTAAGCTGACATACTGGGTCACCCACTATTAACTCCATGTGTCAAGGTACCCCGAGTCTGAAAGGGCTACCTCGTAACATGTGTATGGTCCTAACCAGTCCCAAAGGAAAATCTTATTCGAGTTTCAGGTGTAATCTTAACGATCAATGAAATAGGGTGTTGCCATATGTCACCTGCATTGTTGTATCCTCGAGAAGATCCTAATCTTCTCGAAGGTACAACCTTGCAGTTGTCATGTGTCAACATCCTACAATACTACCTCGGAAAGATTTACATACTTCACAAAGTACTTATATTGAGTTGAATTTGAATTAAAGGCCCTCCTAACTGGGTAGTCTTTTCCCAACCCAGAATTTCACACCATTGAGTGCCTTACGTAATTAAGTTCAATTTTCACAGAGAGAAGTTTAATAAGATTTGTGACCTCGTCAAGGTGTCCATCGGTCCCTAAAAATCTTATTTCCTCATAATAGGGCAATAGCCCTAAGTTCTCTCATAAGGAAGATAACTAACCCGTAAGGGTTCATATCAACCCTGAAGACTGAATGTATCAGACTTATTGCAAATAAGACATGGTGAATTTAATCCATCCATTACATTGCTTTGACTTATAACATTATTAAGGATTAGTATAATTCTCATCGAGTTATGGCTACTTTTTAGGGCATAAATCAACCCCAACATCCATAGAAATGCAGTGAACTAATTTTCAAATTATCCATATTCATAATATAAAAGAATTACTAGCAAACATGGAGTAATCAGTCACATAATTTTTTTACAAGACTTACTTAGGGAATCCATTTAGATCCCATGGCATATAATAATAAAAATTTAATCTTATTCATCCAGACGCGAGAAGATCAACTCAACAAATAAGAACATAGCCATGTAAGAAAACATTTCTCCATTTCTTTTAATCTCAACCTATACCATTACAATTTATGTACTAAGGCATATTTTAATACAATAACATCAACAAAAGAGCAACTTTCTTCCTATAGTACAATTAGAGATCCTGTCGTAATTCATCATAAAAATCAGATTAAACATTATGAGCATCATATCAAAACTACGTGCCTTTACCACTTACGATGACCATCTGCAGAAATTTCTAGCACGAGTTAATTCAGTGAACTGAGCATGATAAGCTCTAATTCTTAAAACAACTGCATTCCACCAATTGTTTCCATTAAACAATCTATTTAAATGAAATCATTTCATCAAATCTATAAACATGAATCACACTAATTATCCTTCTACCATACATGACTTTATAACATAACTTCATATTATAACTACCATATCAACTTTAATCTTTTCAGATGATTCATCTTATATTAGAGACTAAGAAATAAAAAAATGAATCTAAAATATCCATCCATCCGAAAACCAAGGACAGTATCAATCCTAATAATTTTACTCCATTCAAGAATGAATTCTTACCAGTATGTGTATCCAACAGATGTGCATTTAACAATTCAAGCAAAGACAGATTATAGCCTCTAGCAAGTTCAACTAATGGATTTCCTTTATACTCATTGCATTATTTCAATGACATTGATAAGTATACAAAATTCTACTACAATACTACTTTTATACAAGTAGATAACTTAATAACTCAAACAGGGTAAAAATATAACTATAGATAAGGAAAGGAGACTTCGGTCAAGACTCAACACTTACCACTCTCTCCCCATAATTTAATAGACTATTCATCTTATACCCATACCGTAGAGATCTCATGGAGATACAAAAGAAGGGAGCACTCATAATATCCAGAAAGGGAGAGAATACTATCGTATTCCAAAAATCCTATATCAACATATACTTTACAACTAAGAGAAAGAAACAGAGGCATTCATATCTCCATTCCAAACAAGTTCAGGACTATACCAACTTCCCAGGAGTAATGTATATATAATCAATCTTGAATTCAATTAGGGAAGAAGAGAAAGCAATAAAATCAACACCCAAGTTGACCATTAGCTCCAATCTAGTAAAACTGTTTAAAAGGTCACCCTTAGATCCCTAGGGTCTTGCAATGGCACATTAAAAAAAACCACAAGTTGTTATAAATGAAATACATATACATTTAAAAATCAGTCCACAAACCTGATCCAAATAAAACAGTCTACCCTTCACCCAGGACTCGAATCATTTTAGACTACGAGTTAGGGTAACTGCTATCATTACCTCCCAATAGGTTACACTACCTATTTCCAGCCATTACACTAGATAGTTTGTTATTGCGTTCAAGGATACCAAACAAATAGCACTTCCAGTGTTAATAGATGGATTCTAATGATAGATTTCAAGGTCACTACAGGAAACATCAACACAGTCATTCATATTCTAATATAAAAACTAATTTCCATTCGTGTAGACCTAAGATCACCCACAAATTGTTAGGGATCAGAGTTCATCAAGTAAATTTTCACTGGGTCACAACTGTGTTCCAATATCCAAGTAAAAATTGTAAAGAAATCAACTACACCAAATATTTCATTACTTACAGAACCCATAATCATATAAACATCTAGACCCTATTCAACAAAGGTATAGGCTTAGTATTCAACATATTTCTTATGCATGCGACTTAAACCAGTCGAGATTTATAGAAGGAACTAACAGTTTCATCACAATCCAACTTTATATTCACCTGAAGTTGTCAAGTAATAAAAGAGCTCATACAACTAAGCAACAATCAATAAACCAACCAAATTAGACACAACAATTCTTTCCATGTCATTCTTCAAACACAAAATCATCAAGCACAACATCTAACATGGTACAGTTTGGAAACTAATTACCTCATTCGAACAAAGAGACATAAAACACGTCTACAGAAGACGATACCCATAAAGTATTCACAGCAAGGTGAGAAAATAAAAGAAGTAGATTTCATACGGGTCTACTTATAACTATAGATTCCCAAATCATCAAGAAAAAGAGAAACCCAATACATTACTACCAGCCAAACCAACTATACCAAAAATCATCTGAACAGAGTTGTTCTAATGAAAGCATTTAAATGAAAGCAAGATTTTTAAAATTTAGGGCCTATCATGCCTGATAGTGCCACTTAAAAATTTGAAGAATACCACTGAATGTGCTCACACCTTCTCTTCTTCTTCCACGAAATATTAAACAACAATAAATTGTTACCTCCATGCCTTATATACTTTCCCCAACAGAGAAGGAAGCTAGAAACTCTCAAGGTTGCCATGCAACACAAAGTAGATGGCTGGTTCGAGGAACCAGTGCTCAAATAGAATGAAAAACGGAATGCATGGAAAGCCAAACAACCAAACAATATTCCACTTGCATGCCTTCCCAAGCAATCCACACTCGGGAACCAAAGTTCATTGATTGCATTTACTTCCATCCTCCTGCCTATTTTCCAATGCCACCAACCGAAAAAGTTGGTGATCTCCACATGAAAACAAATAAACATTCCCATCCTTGGTGATGCTGCCACGTCAAGTTATACTAGCCGTTTTTACCCTCCACCAAACCTGACAGCATTCCAAGTCCTTCAACCTTATTCCCCCTCTTAAATGCCATGGAAACCACTACCCATGACTTGCGACCCTTCTTTAGGTCTCCCTCCCTTCTTATCATTAGTTAAGATAGGTTAGAAACTTAGGTTAGATCATAGGGTAAGACATTAGTCTCACTTCCATAGTGTTAGGTGTAGTTAACCCTTAGGAGCATTAAGCTCATACTTTAGGGCTAGGTTAGATTAGCAATTATTTTAACCAATAGGTCATAGTTTAGGTTTATACTATTAATGAAGTAGGGGTCATTACCAAAATTTGCTTTACTATATAATCAAGAGCTTGAACCTACTCTAATACTCCAACCAACCCCTGCTTGAGGATCACCATTTACATGTTTTATAGCCCCTTGGTGTCTATGGAGGTCTAATGCATGCTTTGTAGGAAAGACAAACCCTTAAAGGACTTCCTTGATTAGAGATGAGCTAAGGTGATCATTTTTTGACCATAGACACAATGTATAATAGATATGTAATGCTCCTACATTCATATACATGACTGTCCAAAGATACAAAATCTATTGATAAGGTATCTAACATATGTTACCTTTTGATATTTCTTACCATACACTTTACTCCCAATGGAGTTCTTCTTCACTACAGTCACAAGCTCTTTCTTAATTGATTGAACATGACCAAAACAACAAACCAATGTTTCAAGTTCCTTTATGGATGCTCAAGCATCTCTCTACTAGTGTGCAGTCCCAATACTCTACCCTTAAGACTGAACTTAGTCTAAAAGCATCCAACTCAAACTCTTAATACTCAGTTAGTTGCTTCCCAAGGCATACCAACAGCTAACAAACCTCCCTTCACATTGGTTGAAGTATTCATGTGTTCCATATACTGTCCTAGATCTAGGTTTTCTCTTTATCACCTCCCTTGTATGTTTTTGAAGTGACTTATACTACCCTAGAACCCCTACACAGTCCACATTTACTCCAAATCACTGGTAGATTTCTCTCTGGAATCATGGAACACATTAATAATACTAGGATAGTCATCTTCCAACTTCCATGCATAGGTACTTAACTCTAATTCTTCTTGAAATTAGTCCTTTTACTATCTTATTATGGACTAACACAGTCCTAGACCACTGTACAGTCTCCTTATAGCTAGAGGGAAGGAATTTCCCTTATGCCTATATGCCAATGTCATTCATATTCAACAAATATACCTAGGTAAGTACCCTCCCATTCCTTATCAGTGGGTTTTCATCATATTGTATCTATCTCCTTTATGTTTACAGTCCTCTTTTCTTGCCAAATACAGTCCTAATCCTGTGCAATCATTTTTTATATACTAACAAGGTGATAACTTCATGCATTCAAACCTGAGATCATGAAAATACATTCCATATATCCCTATTTCGTCCATCTTATCAATCTATCATCATGATTAGCAATGCTATAAAGCCAAAACTGTGCATGTTCTTTATTTGACTATAACAATACATCACTGTTGTATCTCGAATACACAGTCACTTATAGCTTGAGTGACACAAGATCATTCTTCACCAAATTTGGATGGTTTTTAGATAATATCAATGTAGAGATATTGTAAAAGTTTCAGGTGATTCTATCCATGGAATGAAAAGATATACGAAGCCCTAGTTCAGGCCCGAGAGGTAATAATTTTCTATAAACTTCAAACTATACATTTTCAAAACATACAAAATTTATCAATGTGATCCAAATCACTTGTAGAGTCTTTCCATACTGATAATCAAGAGAATTACATCATTTGGAGGTCATGAAGGGTTTTGACCTTGTTGTCCTGCCAGGGTTCTTGTACACAGTCCACTGAAACAAGCTTTTTCACACATTCCAGAGTATAATATCTTCTTCCAAACATCATACACACGTTGTTACTCATTGTTCCATCCTCCAAAACCTTGAGAACCCACTTTCCCCCTTCATCTCCATCGAATCACCTATGAAATAGGTATTCATTAGCTAAGAATAGACCCTCTAAAGCTCCTAAAATGACTCCTAAGCCAACTCACACTCCTAGGAAGACTCAACCATCTTCTCAACATAGAAATCTTGTGTATATCACCTTGATACTCTCCTATAATCCGTACAAGGAAGCTATTGCATGATGTCAAGGCTTAAAATGACCTTAACTAGCCTATATTACTCCTTAAATGCCAAGTCAAGTCACCTTACCAACTTCTTACAAGCATATATTCATTTTTACAACATATTTAACTCTAACACACCTAAAAACATGTATCATGGTCTTATATGACCTTATTATGTGTTTTTCCTTGATGCTCTTGCATCAGAGTGCCCTTGAGAGAAATAATTTGAGCTCCTGCTCAAATGGTTCTTCTTCTTTCTTGTCTTCCAATTCATCATTATTGACTTTGCTGGTATAGTTTGTCTCCTCCATCTGCTCTTGCATTTCCTCTCCTCAATTCTGCTCTTTTTGCTTGCTTCTTGCTTCATCTTCCTCTTCATGGTCTTTGTCTTCAATTCTACCTCTTGTTGGTCTTCTATCTCCTTCACCAAGTATGTTAACTCTGGTTTGTGTTCATAACAACATGTAGCTACAGCTCCTTGATCATTGCTAAGAATGTTCTCATAAGAATTAATAAGTCTTCTCCACATGCTCTATCAATAATACTCTTTCTCTTTCATTTTTGGCGTTTTGATAAGCTTGCTTCACCTTAGGAATGAAGTGAAGGTCTGCAATGCAAAAATCTACCTCCTCAGCCTGTTTTGAAGGTTCATATGCCTCCTCAACTGCAATCTGATTCTCTTCTACCACCTCTTCACTTGTCTTATCTTTATCTCTATCTACATGAGTATCCTTTTCTTGATATATGACTTCCTCTAATGCTTTTAGTTCTTCTTTCAGCTGCTCCATGCTTATGTATTCAAAATCATACTTTGGTGCTTCTCTACCTTTAAATGCCTCAATTTCATTATCACATGTGTCTTCTATATCTTCCTGTTCCTCTTGTCTCATGAACTTTCTCATTGAATCATACACTTGATTCATCTCTTTGTCTACCAAACCTACATTCACAATATTAACAACACCATTAGAAGTAAAGGGTTGAGGCCATGAAGACTCTTGAATGTCTACAGAGTGCTCTTCTTCTCCATTTCTTTTTGTTTTTTCATTGACCATTTTCAACTTGGTCATTTTCATTCTTTCTCTATCCTGATCTGCTTCCTCCTCTGGTTCCCCTTTCCTTAATTGTTTCATTTCTTGCAACTTTTCATGCTGCTCTATCCTTGGCAACACCTCTTCTCTCTCCTTCTTCTCACCTGTTCTCCTTCTTCTTCTCTCAATTTCCTGATTTCTCTCTATTTTTGCTGTCATTCTCTTCATCAACTCTTCTAGTATCTTCATTTCTTCTTCCGAGTCAGCTCTATCAACTTCTCTTTCATCTTCATCATATATAGGACCTTTTTTTCCTTCATCCTTCTCTGAACTCTGACTTCCCTAACTGTACTCATCTCTTGCTTCACCACATTTTGAAGACCCTCCACTTTCCATTACTTCATGTTTGATGACTTTGTACTGCTGTTCCTTGAAGCTCTTAGCTTTCCATACCTTGTTTTGGATGACCTTAGGTTGATAAACCATTTTTTTTTCATGTTTTCTTCTCCATTCATGAGTTAGGCCGTGTTTGTACTCATTTCTACTCTCTTGTGGCACCTGCATACTGGACTGATTTTATCTTGTAAACTGAATTTTCCTCCATACCTTGCCTTGGTTCTTCATGACTGAGCTCTAATTTGATGGTATATTTCTTGCACTCTGCCTTCTCCTATTTGTCCTTAGTTTTCTCAAGCCATTTAGGCATCACATAATTATGCTTGATCTCTTTGGGTAACATATACTTCTGATGACCTGCTGATTTATCTTCATTCCTTATTTCCTTGAGCCTTCTAGGCATTACATGATCACACACATCTTCTTGTGTTAACCTCTTATCATTATCTTGCTCTAGGTCTTCTTTAATGTCAGAAAACATCACTGTCATAAATTTGATCATCATATTCAGTCATCATACTTACTTGTTCAATGGCTTTTAGCTTGCCTATATCCTCCTTAATGGCTTCTTGTTTGGCTTTACTCTCTTCCTGGACTTCTCCTTCACTGGGGATGCTATCCAATGCATCATAATACTCCATGTTCTCTATCATTCTTCCCTCATCATCATGGAAGTCTTCATTCTTTTCATATCCCTCTTCAAGCTGGTCCTTGCAGCTGTCTTGTTCATTTCTCTTCATGGGTGCTTGGCTTACACCATCCTTCATATTTCTCAAGCTCGTAAGATTAAACTGCATCAAAAAGTTCTTCATACCTGTAAACATAAACACAAGCTTAGATATAAAAACAAGAGACCATAGTGTCTCCATGAGTGCTCCTTTCCTTAGCACCTTCCTCTCATTATCCTTTCCTTCCTTAAGTGCTTTGTTCTGGCACTTTTTCTTCTTTCTTGTTCTCTATAATGAGAACTTCTTTCACCTCTTCTTGTTGCTCATTTGGCAACTCTTCTTTCTTCCTCAAGGCATCCTTTCTGAGCCTTCTATCTCTTTTCACCAATGACCTCACAGGCCATTTCATCTTCCCTCTCAATACTAGGCCACTCTTCTTCTGATGGCTCTCTTCTTCCTTTGTCAACTGTAACCACATGGTGGTCACTTTCTCCAAATCTCTCTTCACTTCATCTATTTCTTTTTGAAGTGCCAATCTTCCTCTCATCTTCTCCTCTTTCCCTTTTTTCTCTTTCTTTTCTTGTTCCTTTTGATAGCTTAGGAACTTAACCAATTCACACACTGCTCCTACCTCCATGACTGATTCACTCACAAACTTTACAATATGGAGTTCTCTAAAAATTATAGAAATAAATAACTTGAAAACATGTGTTTGTTACCTTGAACTCCTTGGTATTGGATCTACCTTTCGTTTCCTGTTATGGCTGTCCTTTGATCTCCTATCCCGCTCTGATACCAAATGAAGCAAGGGTCATTACCAAAATTTTCTTTACTATATAATCAAGAGCTTGAACCTACTCTAATACTCCAACCAACCCCTGCTTGAGGATCACCATTTACAGTGTTTTATAGCCCCCTTGGTGTCTATGGAGGCCTAATGCATGTTTTGTAGGAAAGAAAAAACCCTTAAAGGACTTCCTTGATCAGAGATGAGCTAAGGTGATCATTTTGTGACCATAGACACAATGTATAATAGATATGTAATGTCTCCTACATTCATATACATGACTGTCCCAAGATACAAAATCTATTGATAAGGTATCTAGCATATGTTACCTTTTGATATTTCTTACCATAAACTTTACTCCCAATGGAGTTCTTCTTCACTACAGTCACAAGCTCTTTCTTAATTGATTGAACATGACCAAAACAACAAACCAATGTTTCAAGTTCCTTTATGGATGCTCAAGCATCTCTCTACTAGTGTGCAGTCCCAATACTCTGCCCTTAAGACTGAACTTAGTCTAAAAAGCATCCAACTCAAACTCTTAATACTCAGTTAGTTGGTTCCCAGGGCATACCAACAACTAGCAAACCTCCCTTCACATTGGTTGAAGTATTCATGAGTTCCATATACTATCCTAGATCTAGGTTTTCTCTTTATCACCTCCCTTGTATGTTTTTGAAGTGACTTATACTTCCCTAGAACCCCTACACAGTCCACATTTAGCTCCAAATCACTGGTAGATTTCTCTCTGGAATCATGGAAACACATTAATAATACTAGGATAGTCATCTGTCCAACTTCCATGCATAGGTACTTAACTCTAATTCTTCTTGAAATTAGTCCTTTTACTATCTTATTGTGGACTAACACAGTCCCTAGACCACTGTACAGTCTCCTTATAGCTAGAGGGAAGGAATTTCTCCTTATGCCTATATGCCAATGTCATTCATATTCAACAAATATACCTAGGTAAGTACCCTCCCCATTCCTTATCAGTGGGTTTTCATCATATTGTATCTATCTCCTTCATGTTTACAGTCCTCTTTTCTTGCCAAATACAGTCCTAATCCTGTGCAATCATATTTTATATACTAACAAGGTGATAAATTCATGCATTCAAAACTGAGATCATGCAAATACATTCCATATATCCCTATTTTGTCCATCTTATCAATCTATCATCATGATTAGCAATGCTATAAAGAAAAAACTGTGCATGTTCTTTATTTGACTGTGACAATACATCACTGTTGTATCTCGAATACACAGTCACCTATAGCTTGAGCGACACAAGATCATTCTTCACCAAATTTGGATGGTTTTTAGATAATATCAATGCAGAGATATTGTAAAAGTTTCAAGTGATTCTATCCATGGAATGAAAAGATATACGAAGCCCTAGTTCAGGCCCGAGAGGCAATAATTTGCTATAAACTTCAAACTATACATTTTCAAAACATACAAAAATTATCAATGTGATCCAAATCACCTGTAGAGTCTTTCCATACTGATAATCAAGAGAATTACATCATTTGGAGGTCATGAAGGGTTTTGACCTTGCTGTCCTGCCAGGGTTCTTGTACACAGTCCACTGAAACAAGCTTTTTCACACATTCCAGAGTATAATATCTTCTTCCAAACATCATACACACGTTGTTACTCATTGTTCCATCCTCCAAAACCTTGAGAACCCCCTGTCCCCCTTCATCTCCATCGAATCACCTATGAAATAAGTATTCATTAGCTAAGAATAGACCCTCTAAAGCTCCTAAACTGACTCCTAAGCCAACTCACACTCCTAGGAAGACTCAAGCATCCTTCTCAACATAGAAATCCTGTGTATATCACCTTGATACTCTCCTATAATCCGTACAAGGAAGCTATTGCATGATGTCAAGGCTTAAAATGACTTTAACTAGCCTATATTACTCCTTAAATGCCAAGTCAAGTCACCTTACCAACTTCTTACAAGCATATATTCATTTTTACAACATATTTAACTCTAACACACCTAAAAACATGTATCATGGTCTTATATGACCTTATTATGTGTTGTTCCTTGATGCTCCTGCATCAATTAACCTTAACGAATCTAGTCTAGGTCCCCAAAATAGGACCAATCAATGTTAGAGTCCATACAGGATAAAACATTCCTGTAAATGATTCTATTTGGAATCAATAAACATAAACATATTACCTGGCTTAAGGTCCAGGCCTTTCCTGATGTTACGATATCTTGAACCACATTCCATTTATCATGATCAGTCTGAGTTAAACTCCGGAATTGATCATTCAAAACTCAATCAGACCTTGTAACTTTCGTAAGGTCAATAAATTTTGTTCATCCTGAATAAAATTAAAACATTCCTTGGATCAATGCAACTGATCCAAGGTTGAGTCATAAAGGTGGATGAATCCACTATTCATCCAGCAATCAGGTTGAACTCAAGTGCAAGAATGAAAGAAACAAAAGAGTCCAAGCATTTTCCAGCTCAGTCAAAGATCTTCAAGAGCAAAGAGGATATAATCCATATCAAGCATGACTTCCCAAAACCAAAGGAACATGTCCTTATACAGAAGAAATCATTTATCAATACTTGAATGCTATGGAGAAAGTAACAACATTTTGGGGTGTTACATTCTAATCTATGAAGTAACTTGAGTAGGGTGAGGTTGTAGTGTCTCAATTTGGTCCTGTCAAACCATTGTATTTCCCTCATCATTACCATTTAATAAATTTTTATAGCTTGTGCCCATGCTGGCTCTTGGTGTTGAGCCCTCGCATCTTACTAGTTTGTGTGGAGTTAGGAGAGGGGTAATTTTATTCACTTATCATATCACTCTTTTGCCATGTTTTGCTAAGACAATATGAATTATCAAAGATTTCTTAAAGAAACTAAAGGTCAAACATCACATTGTGTTCGCATTATCATATATCATCATTATGAAATACAAAAATAAATCATTCTACTATCATTTCACATCCACCACATACATTCTGAAAAGAATAGAAAATCAAAAATTCTTAACAGCTAAGAGTTCACATGTGAATCAAATCATCAATGTAACTCAACTCTATACAAGCAATAACCAAGCCAAAAAGAGATATATGTATATATCATGGTGTGTCATAGTTTTGTACGATGTCATTGCACACTAGGTGCGGTCAAAATGCTTGCAATGAGCATGAAATACCAAAACATCATATATGCCTCACAAAATGGAAATTAATCAATAAAGGCACTTTGCCTATCCACCTCTTTGAGGCCCCTTATGATCTCTCTAGTTGCAGATTTCTCAGGAGTTCTTCTCAAAAGTATTCAAACAACAAAGGGCCAAGCCTAATGCAAAATACCATTCCCAAATCCATTCCAATTCAACGATACTCAAAAACAAAAAAAGGGTCACCGTGGACCCAGAGCTCAAAAATCAGCAAGTCGGTATGCACAAATGAATTGAAAAGGGAATTTGTTTTGATATATATGTTTATTTGACCTCATTTTGAGTGTGAGTGTTCATAGGGCTAGAGCATTGGCACATGCATATTTCTATATCCCCACTTAAATGGTAAGTCCTCTTGTCGTTTTAATTTAATGTTTATTTTTTGATATTTTATCTATCTACACTTGAGTCTTGTTTTCATTTTACAGGTAGCAGGAGTTTAGACGACAACATTTCGACACACATGCGTGTTAGGTATAGCTTATAACTCCACATTTTGGGAATGCCATACTCAAACTCTACGTTTTACTCCTTTTCATAGCTAAGACACTTCTCTGAGGGGGCAATATGTATGCACCCAAAATTTTACGTGCTACATTTTCAGGAAAATGGTTACAAGAATCCCCAATGATGATTCAAAAGAAGGTGTTTGAGCTACAAAACCCATTTGCAGTGTATATTTGTAGCATAAATGGCTTACTTAACCTTTCCATGCATTTTTCCATCTCCCCACCTCTTTCTATGCTTGTTTTGGCCTTTAGTGCTAGGACCACTGCCTTGCACAGGGTGGTGGTCATGCCCGCTTTTTCTAGATTCTTCATGCATGTTTCAACATGCGATGATTCACTTAAGTTTGCTTTTAGAATGCATCCGTGAGCCAAATTGGCTAAAAATAGATTTGTTTTCTTGGTTCTCCTTGCTCCTTCTATTTTAAATAAGATTTAGTTAGTTGGAACTGCCTCTTCTTACCTTGTACATGAAGTAACCTCCTAGCCTCCATTCATATATATTCCATGCTTGTATTCAAGCAAAAGGCCTGAGAATTTTTTGTATCTTGCATTTTATTTCTGCTATGATCTTGCTAGGAATTACATAGCCAAGCTTTGATCTGTTGTGTTATCTCTCTTCTACCTACGTTGCATCTGGACTACCTTTAAGCTACCATTTCTCAAGCACCATCCTCTTGTTGTTGTTCTTGCATTCCCAATCCCTTGGACTCATATGGACACAAAAATAAAGAAGGGATAAATTACTACACAACTGGATTTACCTGTGTTATGTGAATTCCAGGTTGGATTTGTTGTTTGATTTCCTTCATTATAATAATTTATCATTGTTATATCATATAAAATAGAGTAGAAATTAATTTCCTTTCATTTGCAAGAAATTAGTTAATTTCCAAGAGGGTTTAAATAGCTAACAGCAGCTCCCGGTGATGGATCCTCTTCTTTCCATCCCTATGGATCTGAGGGAGATAATATCTATAGGAGGTTGTCTACACATCATAGATCATTTGGAAAATTTATTGTTTTAAGTTAGTTTAGTTTCAATATACTCAACACACGTGAGTAACCACACCGGGTTATCTCACTTGTTTAGTTTTAGTGTATAAATATTATAATTATTTAGAATAGAAGTAAATTTTTGTTCATGATTTTGATATTTCAATTTTGTGATTTGTTTAGATTATTTTCCTTTCAAGTATTAGCTTAGATTGTTAATTTCATTCAGTTTATATGGAAATTTCAAACTAGATCAACACTCAGATCCAAGTTAGGAAAACAAAACATAGGGAATTTATGATACCTGTTCATAGCCTCTAAATCTCCCCTTTTCCAATTCAGCTACCAGGAGATCACACTACCATATCTTAGTCAATGACCCTCCTATAGTTAGCCACACACATTCAAACATTGGCTGCTCTGGCACGACCTCGGGGGGTCGAGTGTGGTTGAAGATCACATGTTCATTTTCATCTGTATAGTGTCACAATATGATAACCGAGGTACATATAACCTACAAAATAAAGATTCACATGCAAAAACAACAATACCACATCAATTCCAAAAAATGAAATATGCAATATGGGGGGTCAGACTAACCCAAATAGTCACCTAACTGAGTGAACTTATGACCAAGAAATGCACTACATCTCATACTCCATGTACTTCTTGTGTATGTGTGAAAGAATCATGCCTTAGGATGCCCTTGTGTAAGATGTACTAGATAGCGAAATATGTTTGCTAAAATATGCAAATGTGTGGATGGAATAGAATTAACTTTCCTTTCCTATGTTGTGTATGAATAAAATGTAGTCCCTTATCCCTTATATGGATGCTAGATGAATGCCTTTGAGTTATTTAAATGCCTTTTGATTCAATCTTAGGTGATAGATAGTAATGCTTAGAGCTTGGTCCTTTATTTTGGTCTCATATATATGTATTTATACAATTCATTTGTTTCTTAATTAATAACTTCAAGGCTGACCCATAAGAAAATAAAATGCCTAAAAGATAAAAGAGGATAAAAAAGAGTGAGTAAGTTGGAAATAGGTTAGGGGAACCCGGAGGGGATGAGGGGACCTAGGATTTGGTGTCAAAAATTGTAATATATAGAGAAATAAAGTTTCGACTGGGCTGTAGGGTGTGCAAGACCAAGTATAAAACAAGAAACATAAAAAAGAAGCCAAATATAGCTGTAAATTACTAGTTTTCTTGCTTAGGAATCTTATGAATGCTAGTATGTGCTTAGGACCTAGAAATGTACCCAAGTGCATGATTTTCTGTCTATACTTATTCCCATAAATAGATGCATCAGCGAACTCTAACATGGAAGATAAATTTTTAGTAACATGTGTGAAAATATAAAACGTGAAAAATTAGGTGTATACATATACCTAGCTATTGATTACCACATGTCGCAATAGTGAAACATGAGGTAGTAAGTGGAAAGAACAATGCATAACAAGAAAAAAAAAAAGTAGATGGTGAAATTAATTAAAGGACTATATGAAATGAAATATACCAACTAATGCAGTTTCAGTCATCTTACCACGTATAGGCACAATCCATACTACTAAAACCTTAGAGAAGCAAAAATGAAAAGAAACAATAGAGGAACATTAGTAAAATAAGACATAAATCACCAAGCCAGGGGCCCATGAGATGGATGTCATGTCATAGGATCATAAAGATAAGGTGTCATAGTGTCAAAGCCAATCAATGAGTAAGAACAATGAAAAATGTAAATAAACTATATGGTAGAAGATACAAAGAGGTACATCATAAAAACTGAAGGTGAAAATGAATATAACATTGGTGATTATTTAAAAAACACAAGGTAGATGCTATAAGAATAAGAGATATAAATTTATCCAAGCAATACTATAAGTCTAAGTGAGGATGCACAAGACCCTGGTGATTCCATAGGGAAAATTTAAGGCAATATGTTGATTGAGTAGTTAGAGCATGTTGATGATGTAGTTAATTTGAGAAGGAAAATACAAGAGAGGATAGCTATGTACCGAAAATCCCAAGCTCCTTCAAGCATGAAATTTTTTGAGGAATTGAGCGTTTGTTGGTTCTTTGAAGATGTGGCCTCCATTGGTTTGAAGGCGATATGTATTAGGACCGATGATATACTTGATGAGGTAGACACCCCACCATTGTTGAGAATATTTTTCTTCATTTTAATGGGTATTAAAAGGTTGAGGACAAGGTCACCCACGTCAAAATTATGCAAATGAACGAGTCTATTATGCTACGTGACCATACCTTGTTTTTGCTTCTGATTGCAAGTATAGGCATGATCATTTTTCTCCTCCAAGAGGTCCAGTTAGATCATGGAGGAACATTTCATAAATTTCCTCATCCTGAATGATGCCACACAAGTATTGTTTAAGTGAAGGGATTTCCATCTCGAGCATAAGGAAAACCTCAACTCCATAAGTAAGAGACAAAGGTGTTTCGTGAGTGGTCATATAGAAACTAGTGTGATATGCCCATAATGTAGGATATAAATTTGTATGCTAGTCTATACATGACTCATGAATCCTCTTTTAGAGGATTTTATTGATGATTTTGTTTGTGGATTTTTCTTTTCCATTTCATTAGGGATAATAAGGTGTTGAGAATTGATGTTTGATCTTGAATTTAGTGAATTTTAAAATCCCTCCATTGTCAGATATGATGGTGTGGGGAATTCCAAAGCAGAAAATGATTTGGTTGAGGACAATTTTTGAGGTATTAAGTCCATACATGTTGGTGAGGGGAATGAATTTAACTCACTTGGTGAAATACTCCATGGCAGTAATGATGAAGACATGACCATACCAAGAGTGAGGGAAATTTCCGATGTAATCCAATCCTCATATACTGAAGGGCCGGGGAGTGACAATGGGATACAACTTAGCTAGAGGGGAATAAATAAAATTATCATGATATTGGTAGGTTTGGCACTTTTTGATAAAGGCATGAGTGTTAGATTCTAGTATAGGCCAATAGTATCCCATATGTAAGCATTTATGTGTAGTAGCTTGAACGATATAATGGCCATTGCAAGTTCCCCCACACACTTCTTCTAAGATAAGGGGAACCTCATCCTTGTTAACTCATCAGAGTAGGGTACTGTTATCTAATTTTACATCCCATGTGAATTGTCTAACTTGTAAAATCCTAGAATTCAGAAGTATGATGGAGCCTCAATAAAAAAATCTGAAGAAAGTACTGTATTGTGGAGTTTGGAGTAGAAAGAGGAATCAAATGTAACCCAATTACAAGTACAGATGTTACTGGATGGTAACAAAGAACAAAAATTTTGGGCCAACACATATTACTGATTGACAACACTTTTGGGCCAACACATGTTACTTATTGACAACACTTTTGGTCCAACAACACTTTTGGGATGACACATATTACCAACTGACAACACTTTTGGGATGACACATGTTATCCGCTGACATGTTCCCGAATGAAATAATGAAAATTTTTACCGACCGAAAACACTTTCGGGCTTAACATTGATGAATGCGGTACCAAGTAGCTCAACAAATAGTTTAATGAGGCATGGTGCCCATGTCTTTTCCTGCAAGAAAAGTACCATTAGGAAGCAGATTTTTATGGTTACCCATAACTCTTTTCAAAGAGTTAATGCAGGATATTGGTTGGTGAAGAAAATTTGAGGATTTATCTCTATATGATTTAAAAGACCCCTCATTTTAAGGGAGGATACATTCTAGAATGTAAAGAAACTCAGTAAAAATGGTTCCAGATCTTTTGTGAGTTACAGGCCTTGAATTTGGGCATTCTGCAAAGGATTATTGCCTAGTGTCTAATTTGTAATGGATTGTACATATTTTTGAGCAATAAATTCTTGTTTTGTGGCTATTTTTTACCCTAAATTATGTTATATTACATCTCTGGCCTTCCATTGCATTTGTAGGTACATCATTCACATTTTTTTCATCTTGCAGGACTCAAAATTGTTATGCCCCATGAAAAATGGAAATATGAATGTTTTTTGGACCGTCGCACATCTTTATACCCTCTCCTACTTCATATTTTTTCTTTCTAATTTCAATTACTTGGAATATCTCCACCCTTGTTCTTGGTGCTATCACCCCCTTAATTAGGATTTTAATTTTATGCATTTCTCTCTCCCTAGTCCCTAGAATCATAGGATAGTGTTAGATAGTTTCATTTCCCTTCCTAGGATTAGTTTATCATTAGGATTAGGTAGAGGAACCAACCTTCTCTAGAGTTTTGATTCATTTGAAGGGTCCCACACCTTGAGACAATCCCATGTTTCCCAAATATACTGATTTATCATCCATAATTCATGACATATCATAGGGTGTTGTATTTTGGTGATAAAAGTTCTGGCACGCCCTATGGGGTAGAAGTCAATATTTCCACTTTTATCAAGGTGGTGTGTATCTTGGTAAAATATCAACCTTTGGAGGCTATGCAGCAACACATTTTGTGACTTCAAGAATCAAAATATATTGGTTCTAGTAGTGAAAGTGTCTCAGTCCCTAATAAAAATCCAAACAAGTCTAGAATAACAGAATGAGTTTTTGAATACATGCAGTTATCACTAGGAAAAGGAAGAAGGGGAAGAAAAATTTAGAGATCACCATCTCCACCAAACAGAACTCTTTCAACACTAGCATTTGGTAGGCCCTTCTTACAATCTACTATAGTTCTTAGACCTATCGCAATGGATGCACCACAACCAAATCTAGGTTTTGTCAATTTTACAAGATGCAGTCCACTTACCCTAAATGCATAGAATCCTATTCTAGTAGTATCTTTGAAGAGTATTCCATTCTTTACTAGGGAGAATCACAACACTCCAACTGATCATATCCAGGAAATTGCAAATGTGTGTGAAATACATGAAATTTTTGACATGGATGTAGTTGTAAAACTTCTAGCTTCTCCACTCAAAGGAAAGGCTCTACAATGGTTCAGGAGTCTGACAACAAGATCAATTCAAAATTGGAATGTACTATGCATAACCCTTTTCAATCAGTTTGGTGAGAGGGTAGATAATACATCTTTGTTGTAGAAATTGACTACCATAAAGAGGGATCCAAATGAACTCATGGTAGAATTCAACTTCAGGTTCTAGAGAACATGGGATAAAATTCCGGTCCCTCATAACACCAACTACTTAAGGTGTATTTTTCTACTTCTCAAAAGTCTCTTAATTATGATATTATTGTTACCGTTCAATCTATGGGAGGTATAACATTTATAGGAGCTTATGTATTAGATATTATAGCTGAAAACTATTTAATTCAAGAAAGAAAAACTTTCACCCTAGAACACACCAAGTTCCAATTTATCTATATGTAGGAGATCGTATTTCTATTTAAACACATAAGTTAGCTCCTATCCCAAATCCTAGAAATCAAATTTATAGTGAGGCTTCTACCTCTTAAAGTAACCTCTGTTGAGCTCCAAGAGGTCATAAAACAGATTACAAATTCTGGGGAATGAGTTGGTGACAATCAAGAGGTAGTTGGTGCAAATTTTCAAACCTTATAAGCCTTAATACCAACCAAACAAGTCCCCATATCAGTCAAATAGACCTCATGCTCAAGCTACAAATCAGAATCAAAGTCATTTTCCCACTACTAGGCCATTCCACTCATTATAATTCCTAATGTATCATCTTCATCTAAAGCTCTGGTTCCCATTCAAAACAATCTTGTAAAGGATACTACAAGTGGTGTTTTCTCGTTGTGGTCTACCCACATAACTCAAGAAACATGTGCGAATGACATCCTAAACAAAGATTTAATTGTGAAAAGTTCTTATGTTTTTCAAGAAACAACTAAAGAAGAAAATATTTAGCAAACAAACACTCGAGAAGCACCTCCAAGTGACACTTCACTTGTGAATTGTCAAGTAGAGAATTTTTGTCTGATAAATCAATCTCTTCCTTAGGGTGTAGCAGACAAAACACGAGATCCAAGAAAAGATCTATAGAATAGGGTTAATAATAAAATGCATGTTCTTTTCAATGTTCTCTCACACTTCAAAGGAGTTGGAAACTCAAACACAATCCCAAATTCACAAAATCAGCCCAAGGAACCTGTTGTGTTAGCTCATATATAAGAGAAAGTGGTGGTGAAAAAAGGGAAGCAAACAAGATAGTCTAACTCCAGTTCAGTATCATTGATCAAATGAAGAATACAACATGTGAGTATCTCCATGTGGGAGTCATTAGAAATTCTAGGTTATAGAGATTTATTAGCAAGCAATCCATGGAAAAATTTTCCATATCAAATGAGTGCATCTAAGGATTAGGAAGAAGGATTCCTCACCAATGTAATGTACATATAGAAGGAGGGTTGGCCAAATAGAAACATAAAGCCCTCCACCATTCTATGTATCCTTGATCATCGAGAATAACCTAGTACACAACTACATGATTGACTCAGGGGAAAGCAACTTGGTGATGCCGAAATAGATTATAGATCAGTTGGTTCTAAAGTATGAACCTATTTAAAAAGAAGTCGTAAAATTGGATGGGACACCAATAAGAACTGCTGGATTTATCAAAGGTTTAATCCTTGCACTACATACATGACCCAATGTCATAGTTCCTTAGGATATATCTATGATTGATCTACCTCTACTCTTTACCCTATGCTTATCTCAGGAGTTCACTACTAAAATTGGGAGATACTTATCAGGTGATTGGTCCCACATGTTATTACGAAATATATATGGAGCTAAGGATAATATTAGGTCTGAGCCAATTGCTACATTCCACATTGAGCCTTATGTGCCAAGCCCTATCAAGGCCAATTGCACTATTTTTATCAAGAAGATTGCCTAAGCACTCAATAGGAAAAGACTAAATCTAGAGGAATTATGGATTTGAAACTCGATGAATGGGAACACAAATGACATGGATATGATCCATACAAAGAAATGGAAGAGGCTGAGTTGGGTATCTACTATCTACATGAAGAGGATTCATCCCTCCCTAGTGTCACCAAGTCAGATTATGAAGATGAGAAATAAGTTTGGAAAATGTTCTTTGATGGTTCGAGGAGCAGACAAGGTGGAAGAGGATTAGTACTTATGTACCTGTTAACCAAAATAAGCTCCCTCTTATTTTGGGTTAACTAGCTTCCTTTTCTGTGCCTCAGTCAATTTTTCAAAAATTTCAAGCACTTGAAAGATTTTGGAAATGGCTTCATCAGATAGGATTTTTCTTCCCATTTCCAGAAAGGTAAAGAAGTCCTCCTAACTCCTTGTATTTTACAATTTATGGCTCAGTGGAGTTTGGAGGGAAAATTTACTAAAGCATACCCGCGGGGAAAATTTTGGCACTTAACATTTTGGCTAAAAAACTCAAAGGGAAATTTTCAGCCCGAAAGACTGTAAGGAAATGAAATGATGCCATGTGTCAAGGCAGAGTGGAGGGGGTGGAAATATTTCAAAATTTTTGGTGTTTGGTCAAAGTGCGTCAAAGGAAAAATAAGGAGCGCATCCCTGCCGAGTAATAAAAAGGTGCCACATGTCCAGTCAACAACGGGAGTCGGGGCATTAGGAGAATTTGGTAAAATTTTCCAAAGTGATGAAAAGGCATAAAGGTGAAAAGTGGAACCACATCTCCACAGTAGATTAGAAGGTGCCACATGTCCATGTGTCAGCGGAGGTCGGCCGGTGGAGAATTTTGGGAAAAATTCCCAATTTTGTGCAAAGGGGTAGAATGGGATTTTGAGCCCATAGATCAATGAGAGGGTGCCATGTGTCATCAGAGTATAAGGGTGTGGATATTTTTTGGGAAATTTTCCCAATTTGAAAAAGAGGGGAAAAGTTTAAATTTCGGCCTGCGAACCCGATTTTTGCCCTAATTTTGCCATTTTTTCCCTAAATCTTCAGAGAGGCATATCTTTCGATTCAGAGCTTGGATTTTCACGATTTTGGTATCATTGGAAAGATGGTGAAATTATCCACATGATGGATGGTTTAATTTTTACTTTTGATGGAATTTTTTTGGAGAAAAATGGGAAAAAGTCTCTGGCATGCAAAAAATGTAGAAATGGTTCCCAACCACCAAAATTAATGAAGCATGGGCCTCTTTCTTTCTTTGCAAAGCAATGTACTTCAAAGTATAAGATTTTTCATGGAAACCCATCATTTTTCATGCCATGAATTGAATCTTTTCATTGGTTGAAGTTGCAAATCAATTTTCCCATGTTTTCTCATTTCTTTCTTTCTGTTCGAGCATTAAAAGCCAGAGTTGGCTCATTTATAAAAGGTTGTTCATCATTCTTCTCTACCTCTCCCTTATTTTCTTCCCCAAGGTTGAAAATGGAGTTTTAACCTCCTCCCCTGCTTTGTAATGGTGATTTTTCCTCTTACCCATGAAATGATGATTCTGTGCAAACTTTTGGAGCAATAAAAAAACATGTTTTGTGATGCATTTGTCCATCCTTGCTCATTTTTTAGTTGTTTTCTTCTTTCCTCTCCTCATTGCAATTATTTGTGCATGTTTGAATGTTCATTGCAGGTTTTGGAGCTGTGTTCATGGAGTTTTGGAACATTTTTTGTGTGAAATCCATCCCTGGTTTTGTGATGCGCTTGTCCATCCTTTCCATTGCTCACCTCTCTTTGTTTTCATGGCAGTTTTTATAGATGATCAAAATTTTGCTTCTCTGGTGTATCACTGTTTTAGTGTAGGCTCTGTTTTTCATTTTTTTTCTTTCTCTCCATGTCTCCTTGGAAGTTATATTAGGCTTAGATTAGCTTTCCTGCACTGGAATAGCTTGTGGCAGGTAGTTTAGGAAGATGAACCAACCTTCTCTAGAGAGCTTTCCCCATTTGCAAAGGTCCCACACTTTGGGAAAGTTCAATGTTGTGCATTCACACCAAATGAAAGTGCCTTAGAAAATCAGATCCATAACTCATTTAGGGGTGCTGTGAATTTACACTAATAGTTTTGGCACACCCAGTGGGACCTTAGAGGTCTTCCACTTCATCTTTTTCAAGTTTGTGTGTTCCTGTGAAGATTTCAGCCTTTGGAGGCAATTGCAAACACATCTGGTGACTCCATATGATCAATAACTCATTCTTTGAGTTGCAGACCTATTTTCCATCCATTTCCATTCACTCTTCTTTCCATATCTTTCATTATTTTCCATCATTCCATGAATTTGTGTAATCATGACTTCATTTCCATCATGGAATTCACATTCACAACAGTAGCAATGTTCCCACCTCTAACATGTTTTTCAAATCCTTCAAATCATCATTTTGAACAAATTCAAAATCATCATGCTTACCCATATAAGCAATACCAAAATTAGTTTGGTTATGAAACATATTAAGAGAAAGAGTATGCATGCAATGAGGGAAGTCAAGAAGAAAATGTAGATTTGTTGGAGAAGATCCAAAAATGGAGATTGCCATGGTGCAATCTAGGGATCAAGCACAAATGAAAGGATTTGGAATCAGTTACAGAGCCACCTTTTCCATGGGTGGGACCTTTTCCAAGGAATTATAGCCCACAAGAGAAACTTGAATTCATTGTTGCAACACTACCATTGCTTGTAAATTGGACTGAAGGAATAGAGGTGTATGAGAGAAGTATTCATCAACCTTTTCAACAGGTAAGCACACCATCTCATGTTTTTTCTTTTCCTCTTGCCCACTCTATTTTATCTTAGTAGTGTCAAGTTTCAAGTTGTCCATCTGTTGCCCCAAGTGTTGATCCCATTTCTCCATTCCCTAGTCTTCCACCTCATCTCAATTCTTCTGTCCTTTTCCCTTCCAAACAGTCATCCCCTCCACAAGAGCTAAAATAAATACCTTCCACTCTAAGGAAATAATATTTTCTACCTTCTCCACCACCACAAAAAATTGCAAAATCAATTGAGTTACAACCCACCCCTCCTCTTGCATTCCCAAATCCATGTTGGGAAGATGAAAATAAGAAAATCAGTCATGAAGGAAAGCAAAAAGAGGAGCCCAACAGAAAAGAAATGACAGACAACTTGAGGAGTTGGACCACCAAATTTGGGATAACAAAGATCCCCTTGATGGTTAAGCCAACAGAGGAGGTAAAGGTTGAAAAACAAGTGGTGGCCAAGGCTGATTTTATAGCACTAGAGAAGCAAGAAGATCAGTCATCACCTTACTCAGAATGTAGTGTCCATGTTGGCAATCTACTTGAAGGAGATGTTTATCCAATTTAAGTTTCACAATCAGCCATGGAAGAGGAAAGCTTTAAAAGAGATCTTGTAGCCCCAACTTGTCCTCTAGAGTAGCAGATTGAAGAGTTTGATTTGTCAAATTTCATTTTAGAGGAATAGTTAAATCAAGAGCAAGATTTTATTCAAGCATCAGATGAAGGAGAAGCTGCTCCAAATCAAAAGAAGAGGAGCACATTCCAGCTGTGGAGGAGAAAAGCGCAGATCCAAAAGCTTTGAGCATAAAACAGGCTATAGAAGAACCTTCAGTTCTTCCTTCCACTTCATCTCTCTCGATCTTTAACATTGGAGAAAAGTTTGATCTTTCAAACTTCATGTTGGAGGATGAAAGAAACCATGGTAGAAAATTTATTGATCAAGAGAACACCATGGAGGAAGTTTAACATTTGCAGTAGGATAGCAATGAGGCCGTTTATCTGTCAGATTTGGAGGACTGTTTTGATGGAGAGGAACCAATTGAAATCATATTATTTTCTCCTTCATCATCCACCTTCCAAGCACATGAGCCTGCTCTCATGGAGGATAAATTTCAATTGTAGCAGCTTGCATTTTATAGTAGCTCTTTGTAATCAAGGTTGGAAGATATTAATCTTCCATGTTCTTCATTGGAGGAAGAAGAGAAAAGGCATGAGGATTCCATCATCTCTTCCACACCATCCATTCAAGAAGGTCTACAAGAGGACTCCAATTTTGGAGTTGAAAATCAAAGCAATGGGCACATTAAAAGGACCATACCTTTCCCAATAAGGTATTTGGCTTCATTGGAGCCAAAGAGAAGCCAAAACCAGACATGCTTACTTCTAAACATGAGGATGAGCTACAAAGTACCAAGGATCAGCTGTCATACCTCTTCAATCCAAATGCAGAGCAACTAAAAGAGGTATTGGATTTGTTCTCAGTTGAAACCTTGTTAATTTTGGTAGAGAACTAGCTTCTTGTTGATTTTCCACTCATCCAAATAGCCATGATAATCTCCAAATCATTTGCATGGCTGCCCATTTTGAGGAAAGGAAGCTATTTTGCACAACCAGTTGCAGGGTTTGTTTAGCTTCCCTTTGCTCTCGGTTAGACTAGAGTAGGTAGGTTTTCTTTTAGCAGAAGATGTGATTTTTCACACTCTACATATCCCATTTGGGGTATGTATGATTTCTAATTTTGTACATAGTTCTTTGGTGTTGTTTTGATTTCTCTTGCACAGTTCATTTCAGTGTCTTTTGGTGAAGATGAACTCCAAGTTTTAGTGGGTTTCCAAGTGGCTTAGAGGTCTAATTTTCATAGTTCAGATCAGATTTGGTTATTAGGCTTGACTCCATGCCCAATGGATGCTTCAAAGGCCATTGATCATTCATCTGGAAGGTAGATGATCCCTGAGAGTCACCAAATTGTTAACCAAAATAAGCTCCCTCTTATTTTGGGTTAACTAGCTTCCTTTTCTATGCCTTAGTAAAATTTTCACACATTTTAAGCACTAAAAAGATTCTAGAAATAGCTTCATCAGATAGGATTTTTATTCCCCTTTCCAGAAAGGTAAAGAAGTCCTCCTAACTCCTTGTATTTTGCAAGTTATGGCTCGACAGAGTTTGGAGGGAAAATTTGCCAAGGCGGACCCACGGGGAAAATTTTGGCACTTAGCCTTTTGCCTAAAAAACTCAAAGGGAAAATTTCAGCCCAAAATCCTACAAGGAAATGAAATGATGCCACGTGTCAAGGTGGAGTGGCAGGGGTGGATGGATTTCAAAAAATTTGGTGTTTGGTCAAAGTGCGTCAAAGGAAAAATAGGGAGTGCATCCCCGCCGAGCAATTAAAATGTGTCACGTGTCTGGTCAGTAGTGGGAGTCGAGGTGTCGGGATAATTTGGTAAAATTTTCCAAAGTGATGAAAAGGTGCAAAGGTGAAAAGTGGAACCACGTCTCCGCCGCATATTAGAAGGTGCCACGTGTCCACTTGTCAGTGGAGGTCGGGCCGATGGAGAATTTTAAGGAAAATTTCCCAATTTTGCGCAAAGGGGCAGAAAGTGATTTTGAGCCCACGGATCAATGAGAGGGTGCCATGTATCATCGGAGGAGCAGGGCATGAAGATTTTTTGGGAAATTTTCCCAATTTGAAAAAGAGGGAAAATTTTCAAATTTTGGCCCGTGAACCTGATTTTTGCCCTAATTTCACCATTTTTTCCCTAAATCTTTAGAGGGGCATATCTTTCAATCCATAGCTTGGATTTTCATGATTTTTGTATCATTGGAAATCTAGTGAAATTCTCCACACGATGGATGGTCCAATTTTGATTTTTTATGGAAATTTGTTGGAGAAACATGGGAAAAAGTCTCTGGCATGTAAAAAACACAGAAATGGTTCCCAACCACCAAAATTAATGAAGCATGGGCCTCTTTCTTGCTCTATAAAGAAATGTACTTTGAATTATGATATTTTTCATGAAAACCCATCATTTTGCAAGCCATTAATCAGATCTTGTTGGTGGTTGAAGTTTCAAATAAATTTTCTCATGTTTTCTCATTTCTTTCTTTCTGTTCGAGCGTTAAAAGCCAGATTTGGCTCATTTGTAAAAGGTTGTTCATCATTCTTCTCTGCCTCTCCCTTATTTTCTTCCCCAGGGTCAAAAAATGGAGTTTGAACCTCCTCCCCCGATTTGTAATGGTGTTTTTTCCTCTTACCCGTGAAATGATGATTTTGTGTAAACTTTTGGAGCAATAAAAAACATGTTGTGTGATGCATTTGTCCATCCTTGCTCATTTTTTGGTTGTTTTCTTCTTTCCTCTCTTCATTGTAGGTATTTTTACATGTTTGGATGTTCATTGAAGGTTTTGAAGCTGTGTTCTTGGAGTTTTGGAATAATTTTTTTGTGAAATCCATCCTTGGTTTTGTGATGCACTTGTCCATCCTTTCCATTGCTCACCTCTCTTCATTTTCATGGCAACTTTGATAGATGATCAACATTTTCCTTCTTTGTTGTATCACCGTTTTAGTGTAAGCTCTATTTTTCCTTATTTTCTTTCTCTCCCTGTCTCCTTAGAAGTTAGATTAGGATTAGATTAGCTTGCCTACACTAGAATAACTTGTGGCAGGTGTTAGAGTAGGTATTTACCTTAGCTCATGTTCACCTAGGTACTTTATTTACCTTTATTGTATTTATCCTCACCCACTTATGTGTGTGGATATTTATTTTATCTTATTTAGATATTAGGAGATATTATCTAGTTGTTAGGTATAGTTCTTTCCTTGATCTATGGTATTGACTAGATCCTTGATGTCTAGTTCTCTCCTAAATCTATGGTCTTGACTAGTTCTTTGATGACTAGTTATTTCCTTGATTTATGGCTTGATCTATGACCTTGACTAGTTCTTAGATTGTTATTCCTTGCCTATTTAAGCAAGGCCCATTCTCAATGTATTGTATTGAGTTCCATAATAATATATGATATTGTTTCTCATTTGTTTGCAAAGGTTTTATGTAAAGTTATTCTGGTGAATTGCTTTCATCTTATAGATCATGGTGTTTGATTAGCATCTGTGTTCTTGGCTTGGTACGATCTGGTTATTGTTCCTTTCAGCGGGTATTTTAGGAAGAGGAACCATCCTTCTCTGGAGAGATTTCCCCATTTATAAAGGTTCCAAACTTTGGGAAAGTTTAATGTTGTGCATTAACACCAAGTGGCATTGCCTTAGAAAAGCATATCCATAACTCATTTGGGGGTGTTGTGAATTTGCACTAAGAATACCCCAAAGGTATAAAATATTACTCTGCTTTCAGATTTAAGTTCACTTATTCAAATAATACAACAAAGTATGAATCACTTTTCCATGGTTTACATTAGGTAAGGAAGAAAAACATCGTGAACTTGCAGACATTTTGAGACACTAAGTTAGTTGTGAACTAGGTTAGAGGGCTGAATGCTACCAAGAATGATCTACTCAATTCTTATAAGAATAGGGTATGGGATCTCATAGAATATTTTGAACATTTAACATCAATTCCATACCAAGGAAGGAGAACAAAACTGTAGACAAGCTTGCAATAATTGGGGCAACATTTGACATTGCTGAAGATATTAAGAAGGATAAAACAAAACCACATATCAAGGTAGTATTAGGACCAACTATTCTAGATAATAACACAAGTTGGAAATTATTTAAAAGTTACCAGAAGATCATCAAATTCCTTCAAGAAGAGGTTGAGTTCTCTTCAAAGCTCTAGGAAAATTTGGAGAAAAACTATGGAGATTAGGTAGTCCAACTTTGGCCAAACAAGCTGCTAAAAGGTCTAGTGAATTTAAAATCTATCTTCAATCCTAATGACCAATTCAAGAAAGAGAAAGGAAACATCATGGTCAAAGGTGAAGATTCAAAGTCCAGTTTATTTGGATAAGGAAAAATGTTCCAAATTGGCAAGGTAAATACTCAACAAGAAAAACATGATTTTTTAGAACTTTGTCAAGAGTTTCTTGACATATTTACATAGAGCTATGAAGATATTAGGGGTTTTGATCCTAGTTTAGCACAACATACTATTGAAATAGATCCAAAATCTAAATCCGTTAGGTAGAATAAAAGGCTTGCAAATCTTCACATAGAGCCTCTTATGAAGAAATAATTGAACAAGATTATTGGGATGAGTATCATTTTCCCTATCAAGCATTCATCTTGGGTTGTAAACCTTGTGCCAGTTTATAAAATAAACGGAGAAATCAGGTTGTGTGTGGATTTTATAGATTTAAATAGAGCTTATCTTAAGGATCACTACTCAATTCCCTCAATGGAGTATATTTTGCAAGTAATACCTAGTTCAGAGGGATTTTCACTTCTAGATGGCTACTCAGGTTACAACCAGATATTGGTGCACAAAGAGGATTAGTTCAAGACAACTTTCACCTCAAAGTGGGGAAGATATGCTTACAGGAAAATTCCATTTGGCTTATCCAATGCTGGAGCAACATTCCAAAGATCCATGAACATGGCATTCAAGGGGCTGATTAACAAGATGGTTCTTGTGTACCTTGATGACATTACAATATTCTACAAGAATGTAGCTGGCCATCTTTCCCATCTTATGAAAGTGTTTGAGAGATGTGTGTAGTTTGGAGTTTCCCTTAATCCTAAAAAATACATATTCTTGTCTCATGAAGAGAATATCCTAGGCCATATTATATCTAAATAAGGATTAAATATTGATCTGGAGAGAGTTGAAGCCAACCTGGAATTATCATTACGAAGTCATAAGAAAGATCTCCAAATTTTCTTGGGGAGGATAAAAAATTTTAGAAGGTTTTTGCTTGACTTTTCCAACTTGGTTAAACCACTGACAATGATGCTAAATAAAATTAGGGAATTCAAAAGGATAACTAAGGGAAAAGAGAGTTTTGAGGCTATTAAATAAGTAATATCAAAAGATCTTACTCTTATCAATTCAGACTTCTCGAAATAATTCATTCTCTACGCTTTTGGTGGTTGGGGCACAATATCTTTAATATTTGTGTAGTTGAAGAACGAATAATCTCAGCAGCTTGTTACATTCTGTAGTCAGATCCTAAAGGACTATGAGGTGAGGTACTCTTTCATTGAAAAGAAGTTCCTTGCTGTTAGAAGGGTCTTAAATAAATTCATACATCTAGTTTCAAATAACAAAATCAACCTACTAGTTTCTCATGCCAGAGTGAAGGATTTCCTCCTAAAAAAAGATTTAGATGAAAAGAGAGATGGTTGGATTACCCACATCCTAGAGTATGATATTGAGATCAAGGTGAAAAAATTGGTCAAAGGAAAAGGATTGTGTGACTAAGTAGCTTCAAATCAGCATGAAGAGTCAAAGCATGAAGAAGGGGCTATTCTAGTGCTCCAAGAAAAATAAGAACAAAAAGCTAATGTTATACCCACACCTTGTTGAACTTATGATATTATCCACTTCCTCCAAACATGCCAATGTCCTCTAGATTTGAAAAAATCCAAAAGGAGGTATTTTAGGCTCCAATCCATTCCTTATGTTCTGATTGATGGCATTTTGTTCAGAAAGATGTGAACAATGTTCTCTTGAGGTGTATTTCCACTAATCAAATTGAGAAAGTGTTGGATGAGTTCTATGATGGAGAAGATGGAGGTAATTTTTCTCCATGAGTTACATCCCTCCAGGTTATGAAGGCTGGTTATTATTGGCCCACTTTATTTAGTGACTGCTATGCATGGATCAAGAAGTGAAAGAAATGTGCATTTTTAATAGGTAAAGAGAAGATGGAAGAACTTCCACTCCACCCAATCTTAGTTGAGCAACCGTTCATGAAATTGGGGATGGATTTTATCGGGGTGATTAATTCAAACTAAAGCCAAGGCCACAAATGGATTCTCACAACAAATTACTATTTCAGCAAATGGATAGAAGTAATTGCACTCAAGGATGTAAATGAGTCTAGTATACTGAATTTCTATGAGGGGATTGTAATCATGTTTGATCTCCCATCCACTATCATATTTAAAAATTCTCTAGAATTCCTTGTCACCAAAATTTTCTGATTGGGTGTTCAAGACTGAGATATACTTGAGAACTTCATCAAATTATTACCCCCAAGGTAATGGTCAAGTTAATTCCACAAACAAGAACTTGTTGAGGATCATAAGAAGGAATTTGGATGAGAATTAAAGGACATGGCACACAAAAATAAAATCAGCCTTGTGGGTTTATAAAATCACACCCAAGAGATCAAATGATAGCTCTCCCTACAAGTTAGTCTATGGAAAAGAATCAAGGTTTCCAATATCCCTACAATTTCCAACATTGGAGCTTATCAAGCAACTGTAATTGTTTAAATTTGAGGCCATGTAAGTGAGTTATGAAAAGCTTAGGAATCAAGCTATGAAAGCAATGGAGAAAGACTATGCCCAGATTAAGATGAAATTTAAGAAGAGGGAAAATTACAAAAGCTTCAAAGAGGGATATTTAGTATTGAAATGGGATGAGATAGAGCCAAACCAGGAAGATACTCCAAGTTTGATGCAATGTGGAGTGGTCCCTACATGATTGCAGGCTACAAGGCAAAAATGATTTCCCATTGTCAAAACTAGATGGGGAAGAATTGTAGATTCCATTCAATTGAATCTACCTAAAACATTGTTACTAAATTAAGATGCATCATTGTACATATTATATTAATTCATTTCCTCCAAGTGCTTGCAACACATTGTTCTGTTGTTAGTTTAGGTTTTCTTTTTTATAAGTGTTATGCACAATCTACATGTTTCACTGGGACATGTATGATTTTTATGTTTGTAACTATTTGTGCTTTTTGTTTCTTTTTTTGCACTTTCTAGTTTTAGGTAGGGTCTCATGATGGGAACAATCAACTACTAGCTCAGGCAGTTTAAAGTGATAATCAAGTCCATGCTTTGCTTTAGATGAATTCAAGGGTGAATGTTTCAATTTTCAGATTATCAGGCTGACTCCATGCCTAATGGATACTTCAAGGACACGGATATTTCAATATAGTAGATATATTACCTTGTAATTCACCAAAATGTTATCCAATTTTACATCCCTTGTGAATTGTCTAACTTGCAACATCCAAATTTCAGAAGTATGATTGAGCCTCATCAAAGAAACTAGAGAAAATGGTATTTTGTAGAGTTTAGAGTGGGAAGAGGAATCAAATGTAATCCAGTTACAAGTACCAATGTTAACAGCTGATAAACAAGAGCAACACTTTTAGGATGACACATGTTACCAATCAACTGATTAACAAAAATGATGATATAGTTGGCCTAAAAGGGGACACTAGGGTATTAATGTTAATCTAATTAGGAGGAATAAAAATATGTATTAAACAGACTATAACCATATGAAATTAATGCAAGTAAACTATTCTAAGTGAAATAAAACCCTAAATGTGCAAGAGAGGGAAGATAAACAGCTTAGCTGATTGGAAGTTACTGGTGTAGGGTATTGCAGATCTAGAAATGGAATCAGGAAGTGCAGAAGAACACTCAGAGAGCATGTGAATGAAAGATATGAAGGATATGAGATGACTTGGATGCTTTGGAATGTACTAGGGCACCCCAGGGTGCCCTAGTCTAAAATATGGGTGCTCTAAGCACTGTAAATGCTCAAAAATTAAATCTTATATGGTCGCAAGGTGTCGTTTAATACTTCATGTCTATCATGTTGGATCCACCAAGTGAGCTATGTAATGACCTGTAATGCAAAAGGAAGTATCAAACCCTAGAAAAATAAAATATGCAAATGAATGGGTCAGACTGATCTCAGCCACCAAACTTGTGGTATCATCACTAAACGCTGCACTACATTTCAAACCTGAATGTACTTCTCGTGAGTGTGTGCATCTCGTGGCCTAGGTTCTCTCATGTCAGTTACACTGTGTGAAGCAGGGAAATAATAACTATAGAAAATGTAAATAGCATGTGTGCATGGAATAAAATAGAATCCCCCCTATGTCATGTGTGTGATGTAGATTTTCTAGCCTTGATGCATGGCACTATGTGGATGCAAGTGATGCAATGGATGCAACTTTTAATGGAGTGATACTAGTGTGTAATGCTATGACCTAGGACCCTTATTATGGTATTATAACTTTATATTTATAGGGATCTCAAGCTTAATTTTGTAACTAATCCCAAAAAGGCCAACTAGGGAAAAGATGAAGACAAAAATGGATAGAAAGGCCCCAAAAAGAAGTGGGAAAGGATGTACATGGATCAGGGAAAACAAAAGTGGGACCAAGGCACCCTGGGGCACCCAGTACATGTTGGGGCACCCTAAATTTGGGCTAGAATGACCGAGGAATTACGAAATGGGTGGATAAGTGCAATAAAATATGCAGGAATGACAAAATAAAACATAAAATAAAGATGGCCAAAATGTGGGATTAATTAGTAATTTATCCACTTGATAACCTTCAAAATAATAGTATGAGACTGGGCTAAATAATGCCTAAAGTGCACGAACTTTTGTCTATATTTTCCCCCACTTTATGTTGGTGAGCATAAAGCTCAGTAACATAAAGTAGATAGAGATGTGTACCTGATATCCATATATAGTGTAGAAGAAGACGTGCCAATGGAGTAGACTTAAGCATGGAATGAAAAAAATAAAAATGTGGAGGAGTGTGGATTCTAAAGATGAAAAATGTGCATAAAAATTGATGAAAGTCAACCTAGGGTGGAATGTGTGTTTAATTGATGTTGTGCGTAGTGTACCTGAATGGTTAGTAAAGGCAAGTGCATGTAGTGGTGTGTTTTTGTTTTTTGTTGTTGATGTTTTTTTTGCCCTCAATTTGACTGCTTATTTCTCATACGACAGACTTGCAAGAAGAAAACGATCAAGTAGTCAAATATGTATGTATGTAAAAATGTTGTGGAAAATATGCAAATGTAAAATACACTAGAAAAAGTGTAAATGGAACATGTGAACTTGATCCATGTCAAGAAAAAAGGGTGTAGAAGGATATCTTAGACTGTCGTGATTTTTTTGGGCGATCTCACGTCACCCTGGATGAAGAAGTATAGGGAGGAAATTTGATATGTCCTCCAAATTTAACTACTTTTTCTAAAATGTGTAAAGAGATCTCTGTAGTGTCTAGGTTTTTTGGGCGATCCGATGCCACTAGACGAAGAAGTGTAGAGATGCATACCCACTGTAACCCCCAAGCCTATAACTACTTTGTATAATTACTGAAGGACACCATGTCTTGTTAAGGCCACTATCTATGGAGTTCATAGACTAGTCTGAACTCACTCACTATGTCTTAACCGGTATAAATACGGTGTGTTAGTAGAAAACCCTCAATAATTCCCCCCTCTTTGGGGGCACATGTGATGCCATGGAAAGGAGAATGTGGCCCCAAAAGAGGACTGAACCACACTCTAACCTGTATATCTCTTCCCGGCAGGGGGAAAGGGAAACACTTGGTATTGTTTCGCTCGGAATGTTTCGGCTTCTGGGAATAGAGTTGCTTCTATCCTTTCATTCCTTTTAGAAACAGATAAGGGTTAGGGCTAGGAGGAATACCTATGGAATGTCGAGATGGTGTGCGCGTACCGTAGAGAAAGATTAGGTTGACTATGAAGAACTCCTTTTTGTCTTGGAAGGACTACCTACAAATAAGAACACAAGACCACACGATTTTGATTAGACAATAAATGAGGGAACTTCCTTGGGCCCAGGAAATATAAAACTTCCTTTCGAAGGTGGTCAGTTCCCCTGCTAATATGAATTAACACAAAAGACTGTAAGATATCAATTAAATTGCTTCGTTGAACTGGATAGGGGAAAAGTTGGTTATTGGTTATAGTTAGGATAACCGATACCGGTTGCTGATAACCGATATCGGTATGGTCTAAGATCTGAAGGTTGGTTGTTTTGTGGGGTGGTGGTATTGTTTGGTAGTTGTGTTATTTGTAAGGCTGTATATAGGTGATATTAGGCAATAAGGTGATGAGAGGTAGATGAATGATAGTTAGATGCAATAGCACGCTGGGTAGTGGATCTAAGAATGGATTTGTGAGGATTGTGCTCAAAAAAAGTCTAAGAAATGTTATTAAAGAGGACATGCAAGATGTGACTTACTGATTATTGACGAAGATGCAGGTCCAAGAACTCTGATGACAAAGGCAGAACCCTAGGTAGGATGGCTGGACAAACAGAAGATGAAATATCTCCTTCCCGGTGATCAGCTGAGTATCTGAGAACTCTGGCTGTTCTGTTGCAGTTTTGGGCTTGATCTCCTTTTGTTGCAACTCTCTTGGCTTCTTCACTCGTCTCTGCCTGGTCAAGTGAAGATCTGGACTCTCTTTCTCACTCCCAAATGATTTCCCTTGATTCCAAAAATCCTTCCACCCTCGTTTTTGGTTTGGGGAGCCCATTTTATAGGGAACTGATGGCGGTTACGTAACCGACGGCGGTCGAGTAGGAACCGGTATCGGTTAGGAAAAAGCAGGCTATTTTTAGTAAAATCGCCCACTTTCCCTGCTTCTCTCCCGAGAGATTAGTTGTGGGCTTGGTCAAGTGACTAGAAGGTCGGTTTTGGGTGCAAGAAAGGGGTCATTAGTCATGGGTGTAGGTGTGGACCAAGTTATAGGTCTTAATTAGGTTAGTTTAGGGTTAGGACTAGGTCATGATGAGGTGGCAAAATGAGGTGGCAGGTAAGGTGATGTGGATTTATCAATTACAAGGTAATTAATAAATAATTGTGTAAGGTTTAGGTGATGAGGTTAGGTTGTGGAATGAGATGCGGGTCACAAGGGGTCGTAAGACACAAATTTGGTGTCTACATTAGCCCCTTATTGTCATGTAGCTTGTTTTGTAAAGCTGTGCGGACAATAATATGAAGTGGTTTCTCTAGTTAAGGATATAGGTAATCCCCCTCAAATCTATCACAAATTGAGAGAACGGGAAATCAGGGATAGGGTTGATAAAGGGTGAATGGTGTAGAGAGGATGGTAAGATGGTGGGGTAGGTCCAAGGAAGCAGATGCATGTTGAAATGTAATAGTGCGATTAGGGTACATGATTTGACGAGCAAACCGACAATGCATAGGCAAAGGTCGATAGTTTATCCAAACAAGGGTGATATAATCCTGGTATCCAAGACATAGGAAGTAGTTCCAGGGTATATAACAGGTAAGTTACAGGAACGTTTAGGCATGTTCGGCAGTACCAAATGGCTGGTTTGGTTGAGATAAACGTCACGGTCTAGGTCTGGGCAAAGTTGGTTGACAGATCAAGTCAAGGACCCTAAGTATGCTAAAACACGAACAGGTGAGCTCGATTGGACAAAAAACTACAGGATGGGTGGATAAGAGTGTATGTTGGTGATGTTGGGTAAGGTATGGAAGTGGTACGGCCTTGGGTCGGGCCAAATGGTTGGGGTGCAGCCTTGGGTCGGGCCGGATGGGTAGGGTGAGGCCTTGGGTTGGGCCAAATGGGTAGGTTGAGGCCTTGGGTCGGGCCGGATGGTTAGGTTTGCGGCCTTGGGTCGGGCCAAATGGGTAAGGTGAGGCCTTGGGTCGGGCCGGATGGTTAGGGTTGCGGCCTTGGGTCGGGCCAAATGGGTAGGGTGAGGCCTTGGGTCAGGCCAAATGGTTGGTTGCGGCCTTGGGTTGGGCCGGATGGTTAGGGTTGTAGCCTTGGGTCGGGCCAAATGGTTGGTTGCGACCTTAGGTCAGGCCGGAGTAGTTAGTTGCGGCCTTGGGTCAGGCTGGTGAAGTCAAAAACGGCTAAAAAGCAATGGATCGTATACGCGATGTGGTAAATAGGTAATGTGGTGGGAAAGAGAAAGTAGTGAATAAGGGCAAAAAGTTGGGTGAAAAAGGAAGAAACTGATATCGGTTATCTATAACTGGTACCGGTTAGATAACCGATGCCGGTTCCTTAGGGCACGCTTTGACCGGTATCGGTTCCATGTGAAAAACCTATAAAAAGAAAAATATGGTCGGTCATTGTCACTTGTCTAATTTGAAAATCGATTTGAGTTGTCTGATGTGGAGAGTGGAGATTGGAGCATTTGGTGCGTGAGGTGGCGTTATTTGACTGGAGGAGTGAGTTGTTAGCAGGCCCGAGTGAGGAGGAGGCAGTAGGTGATTGGTTGACGACCCAGAAGAGGACAGTTGGAGCCATGGCACAGCCAAGACGAGCAGGAGGAGCTGGACCAGCTGGACCACCACCACCCATCCCACCATGACGACGCGTCGTCATACCGGTAGGTTCGAAACCCCTTATTGTGTTTATTTGATGTTATTATGTTAAATGTGGGGTTTGAGTAGGAATCCAATTTTTTTATAAAATAATGAATAAATGGAAGTTGTTTGGAAAATAGAGAGGGTAGGTAGGGTAGTTAGGCTAAAACGGTAGGGTGGGTAGGTGTAAAGGGCTTTTCAATGGGTAAAAGGGTAGTAATAGGTAAAAAATAGGTTTGGGGGGCCGTGTCGGGTTAGGCTCTGCATTTTTACAGCGACCGATGTTGGTTGCTAAGCGACCGAAAGCGGTCGCAAATTTCAGGGGTAGGGTGTTTGATTGCTGACCGGCGCCGGTCGTATATCGGCTGGCGTCGGTGGGGTGGTTTTGGGTATTGTGGGTTGGTTTGGGTGGGTTATGAGTTGGGCTTGGGGTGGGTATGGTTTGGGGTTGTGTGGGCTTGGGTGGGTTATGGGTTGGGCTTGGGGTGGGTATGGTATGGGTTTGTGTGCGTTTGGGTGGGTTATGGGTTTGGCTTGGGGTGGGTATGGTTTGAGGTTTGTGTGGACTTGGGTGGGTTATGGGTTGGGCTTGGGGTGGGTATGGTATGGGTTTGGGTTGGGGCTTGGGTTGGGAAGAGGGAGGGGGATGGTTTGGGGTTTGTGTGGGCTTGGGTGGGTTATGGGTTGGGCTTGGGGTGGGTATGGTATGGGTTTGTGTGTGTTTGGGTGGGTTATGGGTTTGGCTTGGGGTGGGTATGGTTTGGGGTTTGTGGTGGGTATGGTATGGGTTTGGGTTGGGGTTTGGGTTGGGAAGAGGGAGGGGGATAGTGGAGAAGATAGGTGGCTAGAGGGGGGTGTTAGAGAGTTGGGGTGTGGTCGGGGGGATAAAAAGGGGGTATAGGTAGATATCGTGATGAAGAGTAGGGCTAATGTAGTGGGTGGGTTTTGCAGGCACGTCAGCAGCTGACGATGTGGGACAGGATGCCTCCGCTGTTGGTGCGGATGTGACCACATGTGTCCGCAGCGCATTGGGCTATCATGCGCGAGGTGGGACTCGGAGGAGTCCAGCGATATAGAGCGATCGATAGAGATCATAGCTTGATGGTTGCCCTCATCGAGAGATGGGATCCAGCAACCAATGTGTTCCATCTCCCGACTGGGGAGATGACTGTCACATTGGAGGATGTGTATCGCATCCTTCGACTGTCGATCGAGGGAGAGGCAGTCTTCCAGGTAGATTCTGAGATGGCCATGGACAGCATCCTACAAGTTTTTGGAGATGCAGCCGCGCTACTTACCTATCACAGCGTGAGTATCGGGTATGGTGATATGTACCATGCGCACCGACATGAGACACGGCTTGCCGTGCTGATGATGATCGGGATCACCTGCTTCACCCTCTCGGACTCAGAGGGAGGCTGCTTTCCACGTGCATTGATGGGGGTGCTACTTGAGATGGTGGAGCACACCTGTTACGCTTGGGCACCAGTATACCTGGTGCAGTTATACAGGGAGCTATGGGGCTATCGTCGGATGAGGCGATTTGGGATTTTCTCTACATTTTTACTTCACTGTTGGGCATATGAGCACATCATATGCATCAGACCAGTAGGGTTACCTCAGCAGCCAGGGCCACAGGTCATATACAGATACGGCTTTCAGAGGTGGTTGGGGGTCGTGGGGCAGCCACGAGCAGTGCTTGCAGGGCGGGATGTCACCTATTATAGACATTTGTTAGAGGGCCTGACAGCGGTAGATATTGTATGGAGACCTTACAGAGGTCATCACCCTTGCAGAGGAGCCCGCTTACAGTTGCGCCTGATCCAGTACACATTCTGGATAGCAGGACGGAGGCCGGGAGAGTACGAGAGGATACCCCTAGAGAGGGTACGTAGGCAGATGGGGCTGCGACAGGACGAGCCACCTCCCTTCCCTCAGTATAGGAGGGATGATGTAGAGGCCCCACTGCCTGCACCACAGCCCTTGGACCCAGATTGGGTTGCTGAGAGGCCAGCAGGTGATGGTGTAGATGATGCTGGGTGTACGGGGGCATTCATGGTTTGGTGGGCTGGTCAGAGAGCAGCTAGGATAGCACCGCCGGCACAGCCAGACTTGGCTGCAGTGATAGCAGAGTGAGATCAGCTCAAGGGCCAGGTGCAGCTATTACAGGGGCAGTTGGCTGCTGCACAGGTATAGATAGGTGTCCTACAGGGGCAGCTAGCCCAAGCGCAGGTACAGGCACAGGCACAAGCACCACCACCAGTAGCGGCACAACCACAGCCCCAGGCACAGGGGGTACTGGCAGTAGGAGTTCGAGGACCAGCCCCAGTACCTACGGTGGCACGGGACAGATATATGGAGGCGAGAGTAGAGGCCTGGTACTATCAGGATGTTCTTGATAGTACCAGAGCTGAGTATCAACCATATGCGGCACACCGAGCAGAGACCTCGCATAGTCAGAGATCGCAGGGAGGTGCAGCCACAGCCGGTGTGTCTGTTACAGGTAGGAGGCGGGAGGCAGGACAGGGACTAGCAGGCAGACAGGCAGAGGGAGGTGGAGAGAGCTGAGGGGTCCCTGTACATTTGTATATTAGACATGGGCACCGGTCTGTGAACTGGTTGTGTTGATAGAGGCCTACGTGCCTACATTTATTCATTTATTGATTCATTATAGACCGGTCTGCGAGCCGAGTACGGGTTGTACAGTTGATACCGGCCTGCGAGCCGAGTCGAGATGTTTGATAGTTATTGCGTCCTGCATGCCGGCTTTGTTGGATGATGAGATCACAGAGGCCCCGATGCAGGGCACATTGTATATTTGAAACTTGTATATATATAGAGAGATGATGTTTTGATCCACATGTAGTGTTTAAAATGTTTTTAAGTATTTCGTCAATGGTTTGTGATATAGAATGTATGATGAGTTTAATTGACATGTTGATATATGGATGATGTTGATGTCTTTTGCACGTATATATGGATGACATGTTATATGATGAAATGTTGCATGTTTTGGTGTTGGTTTTATGACATTGTTATATATGTATCTGATGAGTTGGATCTGAATGATGTATAGATTGATAGTTTTTTGATATCCTTAGTTGATGGATTTGTTTGTTTTTGTAAAATAGATGATGTTAATGAAATTGTAATGATATGTGTGGTGGATGGACAAATATGGATAATGGTGTTGTTATGCAGGAAAAGAGGCAGGCACGACAAAAATTAGGTAGAAAATGAAGAAAAGAACCATGTTTTAAAAAAGGCAGATGTGTAACCGATATCGGTTATGGAACCGATGTCGGTAGCTGATAGACTGATATTGGTCATATAACCGACACCGGTTATTTAGGGATGAGCTTTTCTAAAAATATAAAAGCTAGGGTGGCAACTTAAGTTCTAATTTTGAGAGCCATGCAAGAAGTTAAATACGCGAACGCGACGCTTTTTTACGACTGGGACAGGTATGAGAGATTTAGGTGATAAGAAAAGAGACAGGGAAAGTGAATGCGATCTGAGATTCAGATGGTAGAAAGGCGAATTTGAAAAGAGTGGTGATTATGACAGAACGAGGAGAAGCATCCAGCAGGCAGGGATGAGAGGGAAGACAAGTGCCACTGCAAGCTGCTGCAACCCAAGAGGTAAACGTTTTGGTTGTGATTTGATTTTTACATGTTTTGTGAATAGGAGGAGGGAGATTAAGTGGGTAGATATGAGAAAGAAAACATGATAGCAAGGGTTATAGATGAGGTTAGTGTTACGGGGTAGGTAATCAGGGGTTTCAGGTATGTTTGTATGTACAGAAAGGAATAAACGCTCAAATTATTGTCGTAGGTGGTGTATTTAGGCAGGCTGTATGAAGGTAACAGTGACCGATATCGGTTAGGGATAACCGGTATCGGTTACTCAACCGGTACCGGTTAGCTGTAAACGATACCGGTTGCTGTAGGAATTTCCAGAATGTGAGAAAAAACCCGGGGGGATTTGAGGGATTGAATGGTTGTTTGTTATTTGGATAGATGCAGGCAGAGGCAGGGTTGAGGATGAATGATAGTGTTCCAGCGCTGTTGTCACGAATCCGAGCAGATGTAACGCCAGCTGAATGGACATTGATAAATCATTTGGGGTTAAGTGGAATCCGCTATTATTCATGAATCACACGTAACCATGCTATGTTACAGGCGTTGATTGAGAGATGGAATCCTGAGAAAAATACCTTCTATCTGCCAACAGGGGAGATGACAGTAACATTGGAAGATGTGTTCCGTATTTTGAGGCTCCCTATTACAGGAGAATCAGTATATCATGCATTACCTAGCGCGGCGCCGGGAGCAATAACAGTAGTATTTGGTCCATACGCGCGAGATTTGACACAACGAGGTTTTTCATTCACATATGGGATAATGTATGTAGCACACCCTGAGGAGACAAGGTTAGCAGTGATATTAATGATAGCGGTAGGGTATTATGCATTACCGAGAGTAGAAGGGGGAAGATTTCCAAAGGCATTGATGTGTGTTATTTGGGAGATGATAGAAAGGAACGTGACTTTTGTATGGGCACCGCATATTTGGCGGAGCTATACAGGGGTTTATGGGCTTGTAGGTGAAATCACAGGACTACATTGGATGGTTCATACTTATTACACTGTTGGGCCTATGAGCACATTTTTTGTGTGTGACCAATAGGCCGACCCATCCAGTCAGGAGAGACCGGAGTACAGAGGTTGGGGTTCAGACGATGGGTCCAGACAGAACAAGAGGCAAGATCCCAGGCTGTGACAGGTGACATTGAGTATTACAGGCAGGTATGGGAGAGGGTGACGATTACGGATATCTGTTGGAGGCCTTACGGGAACTATATGGTAATAGAGAACATAGCTGAGGAGTTGAGGGGTGTAGAGCGATTGAGGTGGATCGCGGGGCACAGGCCAGGTGAATATGAGAGGATTCCTATAGATCGCGTGCGGCGACAATTTGGATTTGTGCAGGATATACCCCTGGCTTATAGACCATATATGAGGATCGACGCCGAGGCAGCATTCTCACCTCCCCAGCCAACACCTCCAAAAGGGCCAGAGGAGATAGCAGCCGATCGCAGTGTAATGGATGCAGGAACGATAGAGGCCTATAGGTTATGGTGGGTAGCAGAGCTGCGGGGTGTACGTGATCACCCTGAGATAGCTGTGATTACAGCGGAGAGAGATCGTCTGCAGAGTTTAGTTCAGCAGCTCCAAATGCAGGTGAATGAGGCAAGAGGATTGTTAGCGGTTGCGGAGTCACGGGCAGAGAGACTAGAGGCTGGATTCTTCCATGCGAGAGGGCGTATTCATATGTTACAGGAGAGATTGGCAGATCAGTGGGCGGTACCAATAGCCGCGGTACCTTTGAGGACAGAGAGGCCTGGTGAGCGGCGTCGTCGATCACGATCATCCCCTAGTTCGGGATGAGGCGTGAGGGTCTAAGTAAATGTTAGCAAGGTATAAGAATAAATAAGGATGCCGACCTGCATGTCGATGATAGAGAAGATGTATGTGTTTAACATCTAAATAAAGCTGAATATGTATGTTGATTTGAGTTACGATAAATATAAGAATGTTTGTGTTTTGATTTTCGGTGTTTTGAAAAAAGAATAAAGAGGAATGTGATGAAATAGAAATTCACAAAAAATATGTATATTTACTACACATGATAGGTTATGGTAGGGGATGGTCGAGCTAACCTTGGGAGACCCCATGTCTCCGAAGTGCTGCCTACATAGCCCATTGCACAAAGCAAGGAGGGGCCTCAGACCGATGTAGTTATCCCTTAGGACCAGGGAGAGGTGAATTCAGGAAATTTAGGTATGGTTAGGTGATTGGTTGGTTGGTAAAGGTATTGATAGTAATATTGGTAAGGTAAGGTTGATGGTGTTGGTAACGAATTGGTGATGTTGTAAAATGTATAAGGGAAGCGAAATTTAGCCTACCCAAGTGGTAGGGAACCATGTCCTGATTAAGATCAACACACAATCCTAGATGCGAGGCAAAGAGGAAAGATTGCTCCGTAAGTGAACAGAGCAAAACAAACCACACAACATAGAATGAAATTGAAGCCCTAGGTACCGGTGCATAGACGAGAAGTCAATAGGTGAAAAGAGTTGTATGATCACAACCTATCAAGTGTACATCACGTTCCTTGAGTTGAAAAAAATGGTGAGGTGAGGTGGATTGTATAATTGAGGTACGGAAAACTTATTACAAAGTGAGTGTTCTCACAAAAGAGAACCTACCCTAAATAGACAAGTCCATGACGCAAAAGTCCTTTTTAATGAGGCTTTTATTTTATTGAATATAGACTGATCGATGTGGGAAGTCTACAAGGGATATTGATTGTATTATTCTTGAGGTCTTCACAAAGCTAATCAATGTGAGAAGCTTCTGATAAAGGCTGACTGTGTATAGCTTTCCTTCGAGGGACCAGTCTATTTATAGTAGTAGATATGATTTTAGTGTATAGCTATCCTTCAGGGGAGCAGTCTATATATAATAGCAGCAATAGTTTGGCATATAGCTATCCTTCGAGGGAGTAGGTCTATATATAATTTAGATGACTAGATGTTCTTTTGGCGTGAAGCATCTAGTTTGGTAGGAAGTTTGACTCAAGAAAATCTCATAAGAATACGACTTATTTTAATAGTTTGAAGTCATGGACTAGACTAAAAAGGGGAAGGCATCGTTAAGGGGAGGTGAGAAGTGAGCTTGATTTTATTTTGAGATATAGGAAAACAAAGTGTATGTAGCGGTAAATGAGCTCAAGGGGACGAGCAGTAGGTAGATAAGAAGTTGATATAACACTAAATTCAACAGTAGAATGGTCGAAGATGCAAGGCATTAAGGGGTTCAAGCTCAGGTTTACCATTAAGCGAAGCTAAACGATAAGTGCCTGATCCATAAGTGTGAGTGATTATATAAGGCCCAATCCAATTAGGAGCAAATTTTCCACGTTTTCTCTTTTCTAGTTTGGTTACATGTTGATTCTCTTTGAGGACAAGATCACCAACCTTAAAGGTACGCTCATGAAGTCGCTTATCATAAGCACGCTTGATACGTTTTTGATAGATTTGAAGGTGATAGAGAGCTGTAAGACGACGTTCGTCAAGAAGCTCCAATTGGGCTAACCGCTCTTGGCGGAAATCATCGTTGGTGAGAATATCCTAAAGAGATATCCTGAGGGAGGGTATTTGTATTTCGAGAGGCAAGATATCCTCAGTACCATATACCAAAGAAAAAGGTGTAGCATTAGTAGAGGTACGAATGCTAGTATGATAAGCCCAAAGGGCAAAGGGGATGTGATCGTGCCAATTTCTTCCACACTCATTGACAACTTTCATGAGGATTTTGGTTAGGGTTTTATTAGAGGATTCAGCTTGTCCATTTGCTTGTGGATAGTAGGGTGATGAGAAGCTAAGTTTAATACCAAAGTTGTCACAAAGGTCTTGCAATAACTTATTTTTGAAAAAATTTCTATTATCAGTTATCATGCGATGAGGAACACCAAAACGACAGATAAGTGTGGTGGTTAATGAACTCTACAATTTTTTATTTTTTGGTTGAAATGAGTGGAATAGCCTCCACCCATTTTGTGTAATATTCAGTTGCGGTGATAATCCATCGGTGACGTTTGCGAAGAGGACGGGTGAATCTCACCACTAAGGTCTAAACCCCATTGTGAGAAAGGCCAAAGATCTCTGGGTGATCTGTAGGGGGTGGCTAGGAGCATGTTGATGGTTGGCGTGTTGTTGACACATAACACAACGCTTAACATATTCGTAGCAATCGTTATTGAGAGTAGGCCAATAATAACCAAGGCAAAGGATTCGTTTGGCCACGGCAAGGCAGACTTAAAATGTCCACCACAGATACTGTCATGGACCTGTTGGATGGTATGGGTGACCTCCGCGCTGGTGAGACATCAAAGGAGGATGCCATCAAAGCCACGTTTATAAAGGAGTCCCCCCATAACGACATAATGAGAAACGTGTTTAAGAAAAGCGTGTTTACCAGTACTAGTAAGCTCAGAAGGGAGAACAGAGGTTGTAAGGTAGTCGTGAAATTGGTGGTACTAGGTATCCTGTGAATTAGGAGACATAATATTTATCATACAAACTACCGGGGTTTGACTAGGATGGTGGCAACAAGTTGTTGGACCAAGACGAATAATTCAGAGTCAGTTGATGAAGCTGGAATTTGTGAGGCTAAGCAAGCCATAGTATCCGCAAATTTGTTAGTGGAGCGGGGAATGGTTTGGATAGAATAGTGAGTAAATAAGGCTAGAAGTGAATCCACGTAGTGTTTGTACTTTTGAAGTTCCTCATTTTTTACATTGGTAGATGCCCATAACTTGATTGAATACCAATTGAGATTTGCCAAAAATATTGATAGATTTGATACCTAAGTGTAACGCAACTTGGAGACCCAGAACAAGGGCCTCGTATTCCACTGTATTATTAGTGCAAGGGAAATCGAGTCGGAATGAAAGAGGCATGGGCTCAGTGTCGAGAGGAATGAGAACAACGCTGGCTCCTCCACCACGGTGGCATTTGGATCCATCGAAGAAGAGGGTCATTGGATATGACTCCTCCTTGAGGGAAAGAGTAGCGATGAGTTCGTCTGGGAATGTAAAATTGGTAAATTGTTCCCCAGGTAAAGGGGCCTCCGTAAGTTGGTCTGCAAGAGTTTGTCCTTTGATTGATTTTTGGAGGACAAACTCAAGGTTGAGGTTGGCGAGGAGCATGAGCCATCTGGTGATGCTTTGGTTTAGATGAGGTTTGGCATACATGTAATGGATGGGGTCCGTGTAGGTGATGACGAAATTTTTGTGATTCAGAAGGTAGTGTCGGAGTTTGGTAGCCACGAATGATAGGGCTAGGCATAACTTTTCTATATGTGTTATACCTAGTCTCAGAGTCCACCAAAGTACGACTTATATAATAAACGGCTTGTTCTCGATTCTCAAAGTTGCGATGTGCAAGCATGGTGCCTACAACGTGGTCAGTGGCGAAAAGGTAAAGGTAGAAAGGGCGGTCGTCTTGAGGTGGGATAAGCACGGGTGGCTGCAAGAGATAAGTTTTGAGAGCTTCAAAGGCTTGGTGGCACTCTTCGCTCCATTGAAAATCAATGTCCTTTTTAAGAAGGTGATGAAAAGTTTGACATCGATCCGAGAGTTCGGAGATGAAACATCAGATAGATTGGAGCTTACCTTGTAAACTATGCAATTGTTTGAGATTAGTAGGTGGGGGCATTTCTAGGATAGCTTTGACTTTAGATGGGTCGACCTCGATGCCACGCAAAGAGACAATAAAGCCAAGAAGTTTCCCTGAAAGGACACCAAAGACACATTTCTTTGGTTGAAGGCGAACCGAATATTGTAACAGGCGATCAAAAATAATGGTTAAAAAATCAAGATGTTCACTACGATGTTTAGATTTGCCAAGAAGATCGTCGACGTAATCTTCAAGGATAGTGTGCATAATGTCATGAAAAATGTAGGTCATAGTCCACTGATAGGTTGCACCAGCATTCTTAAGGCCAAATGGCATTACACGGTAACAAAAGGTTCCCCAAGGAGTTATAAAGGCAGTTTTATGTTGATCGGCGGGGGCAACCAAAATTTGGTTGTATCCTGAGAAAGCCATCCATGAGAGAGAGCATCTCACGGCCTACAGTGAGATCAACAAGTTGGTCAATACTAGGTAGGGGGAAGTCATCCTTATGGCAAGTGAGGTTAAGATCCCGGAAATCCGTGCATATCCGAAGTCCCCCCGTCGCTTTAGTGACAGGTACGATGTTAGAAATCCATTGAGGATAGTCAATAGGCAGAATGAAGGAAACAGAAAGGAGTTGTTGAAGCTCCTCTTTGACCAAGAGGGCAATGCGTGGATGCATTTTTCTCAATTTATGTTTAATTGTCTTGGAATCAGGGTTTTAGTGTAATGTTATAGATGGCAATGGTCAGGATTAATTCCTGGGCATGTCAACGTAGGACCAAGTGAAAGCTTGGTTGCGAGCACAGAGAAAGGTAGTAAAGGAGACTTGTTCTGATGCGTTAAGGGATTGTCTGATCTTCACAATGTGAGGATCCCTCCTCCATGTGGATGTTGATTTCTATAGTAGATTCAGTTCAGCATGGTTTGGGTTTCAGATGGGAAGGCGTGTTGAATATAAGAGTCATCTGCGCCAAGGTAAGTGAGGATGGATTCATCATCCTGGCACTCAACAACGTTAATTGAAGGTGAGTCCTCTTCAATCATGTCTAGATATAGAAGGGGAATAGAAGAGGGGGTCCTCATTATCGCGTTGATAAATGAGAGGACCTAGGAAGATAGCATTTATGAAGAGAAAAAAAGTTAGGAGGGATAGATTCAGGATCTATCGACTTTGTGAGTGACGAAGGAAAAATGGGTGATGACGGTTCGGTAGGGGTAACATCGTCGTCTTCGAGAAGACAACTGACACGAGATTCCGTCCTGATGTAAGTGTTCCTGGAAAATCCGAGACCACTACGATCATTGTGTTTGCATGTGTAGTAATGGGGATCAGCGTATTTCGGCCTTGTTCATAAAGACCAAAACCAAAGCCCTTCCAAGCACAACGAGTCAAGAAGGTGAGGGCGAAGCGACGATTTGTCAGGTATTGAAAATTGGATTGGAAAGGAACCACACCAAGAGGAGGCTCAGGGGCAACGGAAGATGCGTCGACACCCCCATATGTTAGGTTAGTGTGGCAGTGCGGTGGTTCGTAGGGGATTACTTCCCCAACACGACGGTCATAGGTAGGATGGGGCATGTACCTGTCTGTACTCCTGTGGGGTATGGAAAGAACTAACCTTATATAGGTGATACTCCCCCAGGGTAAGGCTTTGAAAAACATCTACTAAGGGGGTCAGCAGTTGGGATGTTAGCTGCAGGAAGGGAAGTGGTTTTTGCGAACGGTGGGTTTCATCAGTTGAAGGCGTAGGTGTGGTTAAGGTGGATGGTTGGGGCATAGTTGAAGAGGATGGTTGGGTTGAATGAACGGGGTGTCTTGATTGGTACAAGCACATCGTTTGGGCGGTATAACATATTACAGGTTTTAAAGGGGGGAGGATCAGCTTTTACGGTGTAGGACGTCCCCTCGTACTCAAATTTTTATACATCTATGTAATGTTGAGGGAACGCATCCCATGGCCCGGATCCAAAGGCGACCCGAGCAATATGTTATATTGGAACTCTCCTTCAAGGACATAGAAGAGTTCAGGTAAAGTACGTGGTCCTACCCGAATGTTGAGGATCACGGTGCCTAAGGTAGAGGTAACAGCGTCATTGAATGACCGCAACATGATGGGATTGGCACACATGTAGCTAGAAGGGATATTCATTTGTTGGAAGGATTTTGAAGAGATGATGTTTAGGCTAGCACCCCCGTCAATCATAACATGACGTACCTGAATGTCTCGGACGTAAGTGGAGATGAAAAGGGCAGGGTCAGGATCTTCTGTACCAAATTCAACAATTTCGTCTTCAGAGAAACTGAATGCCGCAACTTGTTGTTATAGAGATAGAAGTGGTTGGGGAAATGGGTTGTTTGGTGAGAGAAGCAACGTGATTGGTGTGTTAGAATGGAGGAAATGGGCAGGGTTTCATTAGGTAAGACCTCGATCCCTTGAAGAATTTCAATGAGAGCTTGTCAATTGGGATTCAGAATTCTGAATGAGATCATATAGTGTCATTTTTACAGGTGATTGGTGAAGCTGTTTGATCATGGCTCGATGGGAAACTCCATTAGAGATGGGGTAAGCAGGTCCATGAATAACCACTTTGGGTGGTGGTGCAATCGGGATGCTGGATGGAGAAAGAGAGGACGCATGTGTGCTTTCTTTTGCTTTCTCATTGTTTTTCTACGCTCGAGTAGCAACACTAATCATATTAATCTCGTAGACCTAAGATGAGGAAGATGTTTGGGATAAATCATGGTTTTCAAGAGGTGGGGTTGTAATAATGATGGATCTTGGTGAGGCGGGGACAGATGGTATAGGAGAGGGAATTGAAGCTAAAGGTCTCTCCCTTCGTAAGTTGTCTTTCTTAACCTTTTTATCGGGGAGAGGTGACTGACGAAGGATGGTTTTTAAAGCTTTGCATCCCTCCACATCATGTCCTGGTGTGCGGTGATAAGCGCAGATTTTAGACTCATCGTAACCTATAGGCCGAGGTTTAGACGGGTCATAAGGTCTAAGTGGGGGTAGAGAAATGGTCGCATTCTCCACCAACATAGCAAGGATTTTGGCGTAAGATCCTTTGAGTGGGTCAAAATCGGAGGAGGATGAGGGTATTGGTTGTGCGGGTTTCGGTAATGTTTGGGCGTGGTTGGTTCGTACGGGTGGTGGTTTAGCCAAGGGGTGTTGACACGTGGTTTTCACTAAACGTGGTTTCTTTGGCACAGGAGCTACGTTCGGCTGGTTAGATGATGAGGCTACAGATGACGTGGTAGCGGAAAACAACCACGGAGAAAGGGGAGTGACAGAAAATAAATCCTTTGATGATGGAGTTTGTTTAGGGTTGATGGGTGGACAGGATACGTGGGGTGATAATGTTGATATACCTTTAGATCTCTGTATAGGTGCAGAAGGCGTAGGTCGTTTTGAAGAAAACACAGGAGGTATGATATATTGATGCAAGGTGGAAGGATGAGGTCCCAATATGGAAGGTAGGTGTGACGATGATGGTTTTGATTGTGATAGAGGCACTGGTTGAGTTTGTCTCCTAGGTGGGGGGGCGGCTTTATTTTTGGATAAATCTAGTCGCTTAGGTGGGTGTGTGAGACTGGGTATTGGTGAGGTCCCAAGTGTAGGGGAAGATTTAGTTGGGTTAATAGAGGTGGATGGGATACTTGGTATAGATACGGGGGGTGAGACTGAGGACATAGGCATTTTGAGTTTCTGTAAACACTTAGGATATATGGTAGAGGTGTCTGGATCGGTCACCTGCATTTGAGTAGAATAGGGGGTACTCAAACGTTCCCATAGGACTCGTCTATCTTCTGGAGAATGACAATCTTCAGGCATGAATTGTAAATTTGGTACGGAAGAAAGACGGGTTGTGATTCCAGTCCACTGTGGGTGTGATACAGGGGGTAGATGAGGTACTGTATCAATAGATATTAAGAGGTCGACCGGTTGTTGAAAAGATTTAGGCGATGAAGGACTAATAGGTAGGAGGGCATGTTTGAAAGGGTCTGTTATGGTTAAAGAATTTGGTGATGTTGGTGCAAGAGATTTCTCGTCTAAGGATGTCAAAAGGAGTGGCGTAGCCTTCCTCTTGTGCATCAAGAGCGGTAGAAGGGGACAGTTTGGGAAATAGATAGATTAGATAACATCTGTTCGCAGTCTTGTAGGGATGTGGTGTAAGCAGACTTATTGATGAGAAGAGAAGTCTGGGCAGTTAACTCCTTTATGGGTAAAGGAATGATTTCACTTTGGCTTGATGGTGGTGAAGGAGGTTCGGGCTCCTGTGTTAGTGGAGAGGCTTGATTCAAAATTTTCTCGATAGAGGCTTTTGGCTGGGAGTCGAAGACTGCATGGATCTCATGAACACTCTCCTCGGCTAAGATATCCTGGTTTACGTTACTATTGGACGAGTGATTTGGGAATGGTTTGTTGAAGATTTTCAAATTTTGGTTGGCAGGGGCATTAGGATTATCGAGGGTTATATCGCCTGCATCAACCATTTCCTGCACTATGTTTTTCAACATCTTGCAGTTTTCATGACTATGTCCTTTTACACGGTGAAAGTTACAGAAGTCATTTTCTTTGTACCAGGAAGGTATAGCGCGGGTGGAGTCAAACCCGGAGTGAGGTTTAACAGGAGGCAAGGTGATAGCTCTGGCTTTGAGCAATTTTTCCAAGATGACACCATAAGTTTCTCCCAAGGGAGTGTAATTAATGGGCTCTGCTTTATACTTATAGGTGGTTTTTGGTGGGGTATTAGACGGTGTTTGAGATTTAACCATCACCGCGTGGACAACTCCTTTTGATTTAGAAGAAGTGGACGTGTGAGGAGTGGTGGTGTTTGGTTTATTGGTAGAGTCTGGAGTTCGGAAATTGGTGTTTTTGTTGCGCAACCGCAATTTCTCTTCTTCTAAGGCTCGAATTTCTAATTTCTGAGCCATGGTAAAGGCTTCATCAAATGTGCGGAAAGTTTGAATTTGAAGAGTAGGAGAAATGTGCTTAGCACATGCCCGCGTAAAAATTTTGATAAGTTCAGCCTGAGGCAAGGCATATGTAAGTTGGTTGATAAGGCCGCGCCATCGTCCAACGAAATCTGCGATAGATTCGTCTTCGAATTGTTGGATGGCATAGAGGTCGGTGATAGATACTTTCTTAGCAATATTAATGGAGAAATGATCCAAGAAAGATTGGGCTAGTTGGTTAAAAGAGAAGATTGAGTGCTGGGTTAAAGCACTGTACCACTCCAAGGCGGGTCCTGATAAGGACATGGGAAATGTGCGGAGTAACAAGGCATCATCATGGGCAATCAAATAACAAGCATGTCTAAATGATCGCAAGTGTTGTTGAGGATCCTCTTTACTGTTAAAACGGGTAAATTTTGGTAATTCCCATTGAGGAGGATACGAATGAAGGGGGACAGATGGGTGAATAGGCTCCCGACAAACTTGCTCGTATGTCAAGGTGCTACGACTTCCTGAAACAGAAGCCTCCAAGTTTTGCATTTTGTCCATCATTTGTTTAATGAAATCCGTGGTTGGATGAGATGATGGTGCGATTGTGGTAAACGGAGGCAAATTGGGCCAAGGACCACCGCTAGACAATGGTGGGGTTAAGTGTTGATAAGTTGTGGAGGATGAATATGTTGAGGCGACCGAATAGGGATGTCCCATATAAGATGTTGAGGTTACTGGATACGTGTATGGGAATGAAAAGGTAGGCGGAGCTTGAGAAGGAAAGCTCGTGTGGATAGGTGGCAGAGAGCAAGTCAGGAACGGAGCAGTCTGCAAGAGAGATGAGGTAGGGGCAGTCGGTGGTAATGATATGTGGGGTCCAAGATTAGCCAAAGGAAAGCCAATCTGTGTCATATGAACCTCTAAAGCCATTTGATTGGGAGACGGGGCTAAAGGTGCAGGAAGCAAGGCGGTGTTATCAGGCAGAGTGGGAGCTAAATGAGCAGCTATACTAATAGGCATGCCAACAAGGAGCTGACCATCAGGCGTACGGTCAGGGGCATGAGACAAATAGTATTGTACAGCACTAGGATTAGCATCCAGAAACTTGGCAAAGTCCTTATCTCCCACAGGAATTTTAGGAACCTCGCTGGTATCCGTAGGATTCCCCATAGAATGTGAAGGGGGTGATTCAGGTAAAGAAACAAAGCAAGCATGTGAAACCATAACGGCGGCTTGCTTTCGAGTGATAACAACCATGGACAGGTGTTCACAGTAGGGTTTCAATCTGTCAGGAACAGAAACAAACTCAGACTGGTGAAATTGGTAGGTTGCTGGTTTGTCAGGAATTGGGAAAGACAGTAACCGATATCGGTCTAGTAACCGATGTCGGTTATACTATAGCCGACATCGGTCAGGTAACCGATGTCGGTGTAAGAATTCTGGGCTAACAAGATATAAAAGGCTACTAATTTGATTTTTAACAACGTTTAGTATACTTGTCCAATTATTGATCACAGAAGACAGAGTATGAGAAAGAAAACAGAACTAAAAACAAGCAAGATGCACACACAAATCCAGAGATTAACCCTAGGGTTAATTTTAATTATTGTGGGCTTATGCCTTTAGACGTAGAATGATGTCAGAATCCTAAACAAAATACTTAGGGGAAATGTCAAGTTTGTTTTGGCTTATAAGGTTACCTCAATCGGGCAGAGGAATACCGCGGAAAAAGGGGGGATGTTTGAGCTGTTGTGTTAATTGTGAAGTGATTCGGTATGTGTTGTGCAGTGAATGTAAGATTAATTTCTTGTCAATACCGTGGATATCACCCCCACGTGTACGACCTGTTACTTAATCTATGTTCACTAGAATTGAAAACAGCAAGCAGGAATGCAATGCACGTGTTTTAAACCCAAATCGAAAATGATATTCGATGAAGCAAAAGAGATGACTTTCACTAATGCGAGATGTAAAAGCAAAGCAAGTTATTTTATCAAAATAATACAAATACCTTGTGAATATCTTTTAGAAGAATAAAACAGCAAGTATGTTTCCTATATGAAAGCAAGCAAGAAAGAAAGAAACCCAAAAATGGGTCCCACCAGGCGTGCCAAAATGTTTCGCTCGGAATGTTTCGGCTTCTGGGAATAGAGTTGCTTCTATCCTTTCATTCCTTTTAGAAACAGATAAGGGTTAGGGCTAGGAGTAATACCTATGGAATGTCGAGATGGTGTGCGCATACCATAGAGGAAGATCAGGTTGACTATGAAGAACTCCTTTTTGTCTTGGAAAGACTACCTGCAAATAAGAACACAAGACCACACGATTTTGATTAGACAATAAATGAGGGAACTGCCTTGGGCCCAGGAAATATAAAACTTCCTTTCGAAGGTGGTCAGTTCCCCTGCTAATATGAATTAACACAAAAGACTGTAAGATATCAATTAAATTGCTTCGTTGAACTGGATAGGGGAAAGGCTGGTTTTTGGTTATAGTCAGGATAACCGATACCGGTTGCTGATAACCGATATCGGTATGGTCTAAGATCTGAAGGTTGGTTGTTTTGTGGGGTGGTGGTATTGTTTGGTAGTTGTGTTATTTGTAAGGCTGTATATAGGTGATATTAGGAAATAAGGTGATGAGAGGTAGATGAATGATAGTTAGATGCAATAGCACGCTAGGTAGTGGATCTAGGAATGGATTTGTGAGGATTGTGCTTCAAAAAAAATCTAAGAAATGTTGTTAAAGAGGACATGCAAGATGTGACTTACTGATTATTGACGAAGATGCAGGTCCAAGAACTCTGATGACAAAGGTAGAACTCTAGGTAGGATGGCTGGACAAACAGAAGATGAAATATCTCCTTCTCGATGATCAGCTGAGTATCTGAGAACTCTGGCTGTTCTGTTGCAGTTTTGGGCTTGATCTCCTTTTGCTGCAACTCTCTTGGCTTCTTCACTCGTCTCTGCCCGGTCAAGTGAAGATCTGGACTCTCTTGATCACTCCCAAATGATCTCCCTTGATTCCAAAAATCCTTCGACCCTCGTTTTTGGTTTGGGGAGCCCATTTTACAGGGAACCGATGGCGGTTACGTAACCGACGGCGGTCGAGTAGGAACCGGTATCGGTTAGGAAAAAGCAGGCTATTTTTAGTAAAATCGCCCACTTTCCCTGCTTCTCTCCCGAGAGATTAGTTGCGGGCTTGGTCAAGTGACTAGAAGGTCGGTTTTGGGTGCGAGAAAGGGGTCATTAGTCATGGGTGTAGGTGTGGACCAAGTTATAGGTCTTAATTAGGTTAGTTTAGGGTTAGGACTAGGTCATGATTAGGTGGCAAAATAATGAGGGTGGCAAGTAAGGTGATGTGGATTTATCAATTACAAGGTAATTAATAAATAATTGTGTAAGGTTTAGGTGATGAGGTTAGGTTGCGGAATGAGATGCGGGTCACAAGGAGTCGTAAGACACAAATTTGGTGTCTACAGGTAGATACCAAGGAACACACAAAAGGGGATGGCTATCCAAAACACATGTTAGTCTGAAACACATGCATGTAGTAAGACAAGTGTAAAAATATGCCACAGACAACATATAAACTACCAAACAAATTAGTGTAAACACGCAAGAAAACAAGAAGACCATGCACAAAGCGGGTTTCAAACATGGGACATCAATCACGAAGTCGCAAGAAATGCAAGGCCATTAAGGGTGACAAACAACAAGACAAATTGTGCACACAAGAAAAGGGAAAAGCCTGCATACAATAGCAAACAAAGAAGATAAGTAGAAACAAACAAGTAGTCATAGGAAAACATGTAATCTTGCATAAGACAAGTGTTACACATGGAACACCTAGTTAGCATGTTAGAGTGATAATCAATATGTCAAAACATATATGATAAAGTAGTATAATATGTTAACTACAAAATGGAACAATAACACTTGGATGAGATGAATGTGGATGCCCCCAACAACTAGTATAGGAAGGGTAGAAGGTGAGCATCCATGCCGCGTGTAGAGTCTTGTATTTGCATGATCACACTAAACAAAGGCATGAATGCATGCATGTGTATATGATAATGACATATAAGAAAGAAAGATAATATGTGTAATAAAGTGAGCATGCAAATACACTAATAAAAAAAATTAAACTACCACCTAAGACAATTCAAATATGCTGTGGATGGATAGAATGGAATGTAATATGGAATGATAGGAGCAACATGCCCCTTGAGTGGATGGAATGTGTATGCAATGAGGTTCATTTTTTTCCCTATCTGAGTAGTAAAAAATGAACCGTAAACGAGAGTGCATCATTGGGAAATGGTCAATTAGTGTAAGCTTGTGCCTAGCACATTGTGGTGAGTGTGTATGTGTAGTGGTGATGAAATGCAACATGTGGAGAGATTTGTGTAGAACCCTATAGCCTGAAGCATATATCATGATTTTTTGGAATAGATGAGTGATGATGTCAATCTGTAAGCGTATATCAATATAGGATGAGTGTATGGGGATGGGACATATGGAAATATGTGCATGGACCCTATAGCCTAAGCATATACCACAATTTGTTGAATGGATGAGTGATGATTTAGCCCTAAGCATATATCACTATGAGATGAAGGAGTGAAAATGGGTGATGATTTATCCTAAAGCATATGTCACTATAGGATGAATAGGAAGGGAGTAGTGATGTAATCTATGGTGTATGCCACTAGAAGATGATAAGAGGAGGGAGGTGATTTAGTCTAAAGCATATATCACTACAAGATGATAATAAGGGATGATAATTTAACCTAAGGTGTTTTCCACTAATGCGAGAAATGGAGGATGAGGAAAATGTCACATTGGTGAAGGTAAGTTTCATTTTATTGGTAAACCCTCGGTAGTCGAGTATGGACCAAGGAACTAAAGTGCGTCATAGGGTAGTGTGTGCAGTGCATAGAAAGACAACATAGTATAAATGACCAAGTGATGAATATGGTATTGTAAATGTGCATGGTGTGGAAAATGCAATGCAATATGTGCAACATGGATAGGATATTTAATGTGTGAAATGCAGTAGGATAAGTGTAGATAGGAATGGAATATGCACGGAGGATAGAGGAGAACTAAACCCATATATAATGGAATCTAGTGTAGTACATAGAATGAATGTATGATGGATGGATGTGTTATGCAAAGAATACAATGTAGGAAATGTAGGGTGTGTAGAACATGTAAGGGGTGGTGATAGGTGTAAATAGAATATGTAGTGATGATATGTAAAGCTAGACCCATAGATAATGTAACCTAGTGCATAATATATAGAATGTATGGATGAAATCTGAACACTAGACCCATATATAATGATGACAAATAGTGTAGCGTGTATCAAATGAGTGATGGAGTATAGATGACTAATAGATGAGGTAGGTGTAGGGATAATGTACAGTGTAGGGCTATGTATAGAAATGATGAGAATGTAAGTATGTAGACCTAATGTGCAGTGTGTGGGGTTTAGTGTAATGGTAATCCCTCAATAGTCCAGTGTGAACCAAAGCGCAAGAGTGCATCATCAGGTGAAATGAGGATGCGTGAGAGCATGTAGTGTGTATGAAATATACATATGCAAAGAGATGAAGATATGAGGATGTAAAGATGAGAGGTTGCATCTATGCTAATATGAAGAAGGGGAGATTGTGTGATGAATAGCGATGCCCCCCAAGTATGTCCTGAGATGAAGTTCAAATCAAAAAACACGATGAGGATCAAAGGACGATGCTCCATTGACTAGTTCTTGGTATAATGAAAGGGGATGGGAAATGCTCAGAGAGTAATGTATGGTATGGTCTAGAGCAAATGTTGTGTGGTGGAACTGAAGCTGATACTGCATGTGATGGGTGCACATTGTGAAGGATTTCATGTTGAATAGTAGATACCTGTGATGAAGGAGGGATGAGGGCATTCGTAAGGAGATGTTGTACATAAGGGGGACTAGGACAATTCATGTGGAATACTTAGTAATGAGGACAGTGATCGGATGACGGGATACGGTAGTAGTCTTAGGAATGGGCCTATACTGATGTGTATCCATGCTAATGTGTAGAGTGCATGTGGTCTGCAATCAGGGGCACTAATCAAAGGCTGTGAAGTACACACATGTGTGTATGCATAGGTGAAATGATAAGAAATAAAGATAACATGTGTGAGTAAATTTAGGGGGTTTAAACACTAGTAAGCCAACAGTAAATGCCGAACAAGACAGGTGGCGATAATGTTGAGGATGGATGGAATGGAACACCATTAATGGAATGATAGGGGAAACTTGCCCCTTCAGTAAATGGAATTGTAAGGCAGTAAATGGTTTCATGGTCCATTTCTATCGTTAGTAGTCAATACACCAACTCCATATAAGTGTGCATCATGCTAGGGAAATCTATGAGTAGTGTAAAAGCATTTGTGTAAAGCTTCCCATTGTGCTAAGTACTATCTTCCCTATCAAAAGTGACTGAAATGCAATATGTGGAGAGATGCTATGTAGATTTCCCTCTATTACCTAAGCGTATACCAGGAAGGTTGGTGTGTATAGAAGGACCCAATTTTGTATTCCTAAGCCCTGTATCGTAATGTAAAATTGTGTTATACCGGTACCATTGTTGTGTATACATTTTTATGGGGTGAATGATTCATGCCACGATTATGTCCCCCCTCATTTAGGGTGCATGTGATGGTTTAACCCTAAGCGTATATCACTGTGAGCCCAAACGAGTGGACCAACTGTTGTGCTAAAATGTAGCCCTGCTGAGGGAAGGGTAATGTCACTTAGTAGAAACGAAGGCACACACAGAAGGGGAGTGGCTGAGGAAAGACTAAGGTGTTATTACAATAGAAGACGAAAACAATCATGGTAGTAAGATTTAGCCTAAAGTGTATAGCTACTACAGACAATGATAAGACTGTGTAAAAGTGGGTTGTAAACTAAGGTGTACATCACTCATGATGTCACAATGATGAATCAAGGATGTAATGACCACATTGCGTGACAGGTAAGTGCTCACATTTGATAAAGGGAAAATCTTGGCATTCAAAAAATGGAAACCAACGAACAAGAAATGTAACATAGGGTGGTGAGTGCAGTGCGTAGAACATATAGTCTTAGCATAAACAACAAAGTTGCATATGAAGCACCTGTTAGCACGTATAGCAAATGATAAAAAAGTATGTCAAATGCAATGTATAATATGTATACATGTAAAGTGCTAAATAAAAAATGTAATCAAATAACACTTGTATTATACAAAATTGGAATATGCCCCCAAGATCCTCTCTAATGGAGCTAGTACCCATAGGTATAATGTGCCAAGCATCCAGTGTAGTGCGTAGTAATGTGTACCTGGTGGATAGATCTGTGATGTGCAACCATAGAATGTAGGAAAGTGAATGCGCATGTGTGTATTATAAATATAATGACATATAAGATATATATCTTGCATGTGTAATAATATGAACATGTAAAAACAAAATGTAAAGCAAGAGTAATATGCAACTAATGATATGGTGTATGTTGTGGATGAAGCAGAATGCAATGCAATGTGAATGATAGGAGAAACATACCCCCCCAAGTGGATGAGTATGTATGCAATGAGTGTAACATTTATTTATGCCCCATTAGATGGTGTCATAGAATGAACTGTAATACAAGAGGTGCGTCATCGAGATAATGGGTAAGAATGGTAGTGTATAGTGTGTTAAATGAGTATAGCCTGATTGAACACATGAGTGTGATGAGGTCCATTTTTTAGATGGTAATACCCTCAGGAATCGAGTATGTGAACCAAAGAACGAGAGTGCGTCATATGGTAATGAGGGGTGTGACTAGCATTTAGTGTCAAGTATACACAAGTCATTATGTGAAGAGATGAATAGATGTGGAGTGCATAAGAAGAGAGATACACCTATGTTAAGATGTTAGGAGGGGGAGCTTGTGTTGATGGCTATGCCCCCCAAGTATGTAAGCGATGGAAGGTCTAAGTCAATAGAACACTAAGTGGATCAATGGAAGGCATATTTTCCTTAACAAAGGTGATGGGATGTGAGAGAGTAATGTATGTAGGGTCTATAGTGGATATTGAATAACTAGCTTAACTTTAGGAGGTGGTATTTGTGAATGACCTAATGTTGTTATAGATACCTTTGATGAAGGAGGAATGAGGGAATTCGTAAGAGGAGGTTTCTTAGGTTGACTAGGTAATACAATAGAAAACTTAGTAATAGGACGCGATGTAGAAAAAAACTTAATAAGTGAGGAGTTTTTTTGATTTGATAATGTCATAGAGGATGGAGCAAGAGGATATGGTGAACTAATTTAGAGAGGTTGCTACTAAGGTGGATCTTAACTAACTGAAAAGTGTGTATGAGAATCATCAGAGTGAGGGTCCTTAGATGTAGAAGGAGAATCTTTTGGAGCCCATTTAGATGTAGTATTTGTAGGTGGGACTGCAATAGGATGTTTTTCAGTGAATGGAAAAATCCATGATGCTCAAGATGTTTGAATCTATGTTGTTAAGCATAGCAATGTTTGTCATCATCTCCATTGATTTGATGATAATGGAAAAATTGACGATCTTGATAGTGTGTTCGGTGACAGGGAGGATAACAATAAGTAGGTGGTAAAGTTATCAACTTATGATTAAGAAGCTCGGTAAGAATTTTATTTGGCTTAGTAGTGTGATCAAGTATGAGAGGTTCTAGTGATGGTACAACTTGAGGTTCAACTATATGAAATATAGTGGACATAGATTGAATAGAACATGTTGAAGAATAACAAACATGTGATTGAGAAACATCCTTAAGCTATTGAATTTCAGATCTAAGGGATGTGATGGTGGATTCCATGGATTTAATAGAGGATGTACACAATTGAGAAGCATCCTTGAGCTATTATACTTCAAATCTAAGAGATGTGATTGTTGATTATGTAGATTACATAGAGGATGTATACGATTGAGAAATATCCTTAGAATGTTCACATTGAGATCTAAGAGATGTGATTGTGGATTCCATGACAAAAATTTTTGCATGTAAGTCTTGAATTGAGTCTAAGATGGGTTGGTTAGATGGAGGATCATCAAGGTCAATGTCAAAAAAGAAACAATAAAGCATAAAACTTAATTCGTGTGGTTGCATATTATCAGCAAAATACTTGGTGTCTAGAGATTGTTGGAAAATATCCTGACAAGTGGGATATATCTTAAGTAAATCAAATAAAGAATCTTGACCCATGATATAAGAAGAATAAGGATCCTAAGCATGAAATACATCGAGTTCACCAAGATGATTAAAAAAAATGATGATCTAGTTGGCCTAAAAGGGGACACTAGGGTATTAATGTTAATCTAATTAGGAGGACTAAAATGGTGTATTAAATAGACTTTAACAATATGGAATAAATGTAAGTAAACTATTCTAAGTGAAATAAAACCCTAAATGTGCAAGAGAGGGAAGATAAATAACTTAGCTTATTGGAAGTGATTGTCACAGGTTATCACAGATCTAGAAATGGAATCAAGAAGTGTAGATGAGCACTTAGGGACCCTGCAAAGAATAGATCTAGATGATTTGGGATGACTAGGGTGCCTGGGAATGTACTAGGGCACCCTAGTCTATAATTTGGACACTTTGAGAACTGTAAATGATCACAACTTGAATCTGATATGGTCATAAGGTGTATTCGAATACTTCCTGTTTCTCATGATGGATCCACCAAGTGAGCTATGTAATGACCTGCAATGCAAAAGAAAGTATCAAACCCTAGAAAAATAAAAGATGCAAATAAATGGGTTAGAATGACCTCAGCCGCCAAAGTTGTGGTATTATCACTGAGTGTTGCACTACATTTCAAACCCAAATTTACTTCTGGCGAGTGTGTTCATGTCGTGCCCTAGGTACTCTCATTCCAATCACACTCGGTGAAGTAACGAGAAATAATAACTATAGAAAATGTAAATAGCATGTGTGCATGAAATAGAATATAATCCCTCCCCCTATGTCGTGTGTGTGATGTAGATCTCCTAGCCTTGATGCATGGCACTATGTGGATACAAGTGATGTAATGGATGCAACTCTAGATGGAGTGATAGTAGTGTTTAATGCTATGACCTAGGACCCTTATTATGGTCTTATAGCTTTATATTTGTAGGGATCTCAAGCTTAATTTTGTAATCAATCTTGACAAGGTTGACTGGGGAAAAGATAAAGATAAAAATGGCTAGAAAGGCCCCAAAAAGAAGTGGAAAGGATGTACATAGACTGGGGCATTCAAAAGTGGGACTAGGGCACCCCGAGGCACCTAAGTACATGTTGGGGCACCCCGATTTTGGGCTAGAATGACGGGGAAATTACGAAATGGGAAGATACGTGCAATAAAATATGTGGGAATGACAAAATAAAACATAAAATAAAGATGGAAAAAAGATGGGATTAATTAGTATTTCATCCACTTGAGAACCTTATAAATATTAGTATGAGACCCGGCTAAATAATGCCTAAAGTGCATGATTTTGTGTCTACACTGATAACGATTTTGGGTTGACACATGCTACTGAACGATAATACTTTTGGGATGACACATGTTACTGACTGAAAACACTTTTAGGCCAACACATGTTACCATTTGACTTGTTATCAAATGACATAATGAAAAATGTTACTGATTGACAACACTTTCAGGCTGAGATTTAATGAATGTGGTGCTGAGTAGCTCAACAACTAGTTTAATGGGGCATGGTTCCCATGTCTTTTCCTGCAAGAAAATTACCATTGGGAAGTGTATTTTTATGGCTTCTAATTCCTATTTTTAGAGAGTTAATGCAGGTTGTCAATTGGTGAATCAAATTCAAGGATTTCTCTCTATATAATGTAAAATACCCCTCATTTTGAGGGGGGAGATATTCTAGAATGTAAAGGAACTCCGCAAAAATTGTTCCAGAGCTTTTGTAAGTTACAAGCCCCAAATTTGGGCATTCTACAAAGGATTCTTTCCTTATTTCTAATTTGTAATAGATTTCTGATCTTTTTGAGCAATATAATTCATAGTTTATGGCTTGTTTTACCCTATCTTGTGTTATATTGCATCTCTTTCCTTCCATTGCATTTGCAGGTACATCGTGCACATTTTCTTCATTTTTAAGAACTCAAATTTTTTATGCCCCATGAAAATGGAAATCAGAATGTTTTTTGGACCGTGGCACAACTTTTTGCCCTCTCCCACTTTATTTTTTTTCATTCTAATTTCACTCACTTGGAATATCTTCACCCTTGTTTTTGGTGTTATCGCCTCCCTTAGTTAGGATTTTTAGTTTATGCATTTATCTCTCCCAGGTCCCTTAGAATAATAGGATAATGTCAGATAGTTGCATTTCCATTCCTAGGAGTAATTTAGCATTACGATTAGGTAGAGGAACCAACCTTCTCTGGAGGTTTGTCTCATTATCAGGGTCCCACACCTTGAGACAATCCCATATTACCCAAATATATTTATTGCTCATCCAAATTTTATGACATATCAAAGGGTTTCGTATATTTGTGATAACATGTACCTTCAAAGTTTTAATAATATAATATTACATCTTTGAGTATGTATTTGAGAGCCTTTTTATGTATTTGCAATCATGTTTGTGAGTATGTATCATCCGGGTAAGTTTTATATTGGATAAATTGGTGAATGTTTATGTACAAAGGGTCATTTATAGGGGTGTCTTATTTGATTTGATAGACCTCTCGAACACATTGGTGATGCGAGGTGGCAAGGGTTTGACAAATTTTTACTAGAGGAGTAATCTCATGAGAATTGGAATATGGATGGAACCATGTGGCAGCTATGGCCAAAGAGTTAGCCAAGGAATTTTATTCCTGTGGGATTAACTCAATGGTAAATGAGGTGAAGAGGGGTATTAGGTCTTGAAATAGGTCATAATAGGATTTAAGGTTTTCACTACTACATTGATATGCACCACTAACCTACTGATACACCAACTGAGAGTCCCCCATAGTATTGAGATAAGAAATATTCCTATCGAGGGAAGCTTACATGCCCAAGGTAAGAGCCTCTTATTTGGACATGATATTAGTGACCTCGAATTCTAGTTGATAAAAAAGGGGAAAGTTTGGTTAGAAGGGTCAGAGAGCACATAACATGCTCCAGATCCTTGAAGGCATTTTTCCTTGTCAAATTTTAATAACCATGTATCATTGTGCAAATCAACAATAATTTATACTTCGGTAATCTTGGTGTTTAGTTTAGCCTTAGATGAGGGAGGAGCTTCATTATTGGCATTAGAGGATTTTGCCTCAAGATAATAAGGCAAGTCATCCACTTCCTAATTCGATCTATTGGTAGGAAATTTTTTGAGAAGAAGTTTTTTAAAGGATCTATGTGAACAATGATGTAAGTGGTTTTGTGAAGCATGTAATGTCATAGTTTCCTAGTTGCATAGTAGATGGATAGGAAATCCCGCTCGATGGAATTTTATTGCATCTCATAATCTAGTAAGGCCTGAATAAAATATTAGATTACATTCTCCTTTCTCTTTTCATCTTCTTATGCTAACATTTCCCCTATAGACATTTGCATGGATGAGGTATATAATAACAAAGGTCACTCAAGAGAAGAAGGTTACAAAGTTGGTAGTGGAGATAGAGATTTTTTTATGTTATTAAAATCCTACTGACAATCCTTGGTCCACTCAATTTTGGTAGACTTTCAGAGCAGACTATTTCTGACATGCACAAGATAGGTGAACTCAGAGAAAAATCGTGGGATTTCCCCCAAGTTTGTTGAGAAAGGTCTGTATGTCTCTTATGGAAGATGGTCGTGGCATGTCTGGAATGACCTTAATTTTAGCTATATCCACATCGATGCCACAGTTTGATACTAAGAAACCTAAAAGTTTTCCTCAAGTTATCACAAATATGAATTTTCTAGGATTGCGATGAAATTTTTATTTGTGAAGACACCATAGGGTGATGTATAGGTCATGAGCATGATTGTATGTGCACAAAATTTGATGAGTAGATCATCCACATAAACTTCAACTATTTTTTGTATAAGGTCATGAAAAATGTAAGTCATGGCGCACTAATACGTTGTGCCAACATTTTTGATTTTGAAGGGAATTTTGACATAACAATAAATACCCCATTATGTTGTAAAAGTGGTCTTATGTTGATATTCAAGAGTGATTTGGATTGGATTATATCCTAAGAACCCATCCATGAGAGATAAAATTTTGTATCCTACCATGGAGTCAACAATGGCGTCAATGGATGATAAAGGAAAATTATCCTTAGGATAGGAAAGGTTGAGATTTATGAAATTGATGTAAATACAGATGGTGAGAGTAGCCTTCTTCCTAACTAGGATGATACCAAAGACCCATTTAGAATAGTCTACAACACAGATAAATTTGACATCAAAAATTTTAGTGATTTCTTCATGACAAAGATCATTGGTTTTAGGAGGAAATTTTCATATTTTCTATCGAACATACACAATTTCAAGATAAGTGATGATGTTATGATAGACAATCTCAGGATCAATTCCTGGCATGTAAGCATATCCCCATGTAAATACTTCCTTGTGTTTTCTTAATATCTCAATGTGACGTTCACGTAAATGTGAGAAAAAATCCTTGAGCATGACTACATACAAGGGATCGTCATCAATTTGTACACTGATGGTTGATTAAGATAACATAGCATTTCCATCCTAGAAATGATATGGAGCTTCAGGAAATTTAGCTATCTCGTCCTTACAAATATCGATAATAGTGACATAGTTGTCAAAGTGCATGGGTGATTTAGAGAAATTATCTAATTTATGATGGCTTTGAGGAAGTCTATCCTCTCATACATATAGGAGTTTGAGAATAACCTCATCATTATCTAAATTGAGAAGAGATTCATGATATTCTACATCAATTTCTAAGCCCACATATAATTTTCCATATCGATGTTGTCTAGAACTAGTTTTTTGTATGTCCAACACTCTAGCATCCAAAGTAACCTCTTTGGATGTAGGTTTGACAATGGCCATGGTAGTAGCATATGGACCATCACTAACTATAGAGGTTGGCTTATAAGATAACGTTGGTTGTGGAGTTGTTGTAAGAGCTGAATTTTCTTCGGGAGGGTAACGGGGAACATGATCATGGAGTTTATCCAATACCCAAGGAGTATTCAAAAGTGGATTATTAATGGGAGGTACATAAGGAATTAATTTCTCTTCGTCCTCTCTATCACTAGTATCATAAAGTGGAGGTCTATAAGATGTGTCAATGGTTTTATATTGGACTTCTAAGGATTGCATTTGGGCCAAGGCATGCTGGTATTGTAATAATTCCAAGTTCCTAAACTCAGCTTGTAAAATGACGTAGTCTTCATCATCAGAGGGGGAAAAGGCAATATCTTCTTTAGCCATGACATTTATTTGCTGATATATTGGGCTGAGAGGGGAGGGTGATTGGAAAAGAGTTACGCAATTCCTAATTCATTGCATTCTAGGTGGTTGGAAGTCAAGGTGTGATAAATAGGATCCTCTGGATTGGGTTGTGGCAGATATGATTCCTGAGGTAAGAGGACTGACGGTAACCACTGCACAATGTCATCAAGTAATCTATTCTTATTGACCTTGTTTTAAATTTCATTAGGTTTGTCGTTATCTGAATATGCTAACCTAATTTGGATTTCAGATCTAAGATCAAATAATTCTGGTTATGGAAGGATCTCAAGAGAACTAGGCATTAGGAAGGGTTCATTAGGAAATAGTATCAAAATATCCGAGGGATTAGGATCAACATCATTCCTAAAGTGTTGGTTGTTTTGAATAAATTTAAGACATTGGTACTTGAACGATGCGATTGTGCACATGCAATGCGTCCAAGGGAGACCCAGTAGGAGATTATAAGAGAGAGTATGATCTAGAACCATGAGATTTTTGCAGACCATTTTGGGTCCAAATGTGATGGGAAACCAAATGCATCTTATGGGATTTTTCTTGTTTTTATTGAAGCCAAAACAAGTTAAGCAAGTAGGTTTGAGGTTATCAATGTAAAATATGAGGTTTTTGATTAGAGAATAAGAAACTAAGTTAGTTCCTGACCCTTCATCCATAAGAACTCTACGCACTTGTACATCATGGATAAAAATGTTAATGAACAGGGGTGGGTCATCTTCATGAAATAAGACTTCATCGGTAATCATCTCATCCTCAAAAAATTCCAAATTTAAACAATCCAAACGTGAACTTTGTGGAGGTCATCCTATAGTATCTACGTGATGAATTTCTAGGTTTTTTAGATGTAGAGGGAGATTTGGGATCTCGATAGGAAGATCCTTAAAGTTTTATAGCTATTGGAGAAGGAATTTGTGATACATGAAGCTCAAGTACGCATGAGTTTCATAAAGGAAATATTACATGTAAGATATTTTAACTCATCTAAAAAGTTTCAATGTGGCTTGGAATAAATTTTGTAGAAATACCATGGTGGTGATGTGATAGAAGATGTGTCCAAGCCTAATGGCAGATTTGCGTTCGATTGAACTATCTTTTCAAATGAATGTGGGATGTGATCCTTACTTGGTAACACCATTAGTACCATGGGTGGAGGATAAACTATGGGAGCGGGCTCTATCATTGGTGGATCTTGGGAAGTCTCAAGAAAAGATGGGTTATCGGTAGGTTTTTTTGGTTCAATAATAGGATCTTTGTGGTCAGGATTATGCTTATAGTTAATTTTGGGGGTTTTGATATACTAGGAATTAAAGAAAATTTGGTTAAATAAGTGTTCTATGGTATACACGACATTCTTCATGGGGTTTTTATAGTGCTGATTTTGACAACTAGGGCAAGATCTCTATAAAGAATGATATTTTTCATAAAGTTCTTATATGATGGAAGAGTAATCGCAAGAGGAACCAATGAAAATTTAGAGAGATGCCTTCCTAAGGTCTTTGCAATCACTATATGAGTGTCCTATGGTCACATCCCACTAACAAAATAAATCACCCCTGAAGTTAGGAAAGGCTTGCTTGGAATGGGGAACTATCTGTGGAGTGGGAAGTATTTAAAGAAGTCCAACATGAGATAAAGGGGTATGAAGGCAGGTTCAAGGAGAATATTGATGTGCCCCAACTCCTTTATCTCTAGAAGGATTAATTACATGCAATGTGCCTTAAATATTAGGTGATGAGTTGGAAGTGCATCCAAACTCACACATGAGATGATCTTGTCGCTTATCTTGCTCGAGGGATTCCTATAATTTGTTAGGAGAGAAAGAACCAACCTTGTATTGGAGGGTTGACATGAGGGCCTTAAGAAGTGTTTTGGATAAAAATTTACTATCAAGTTTATGGTTAGCTTGTATGGACATAGATTTCCATTTTTAATAAATTCATGAACTGATTCGTTCATTCCTTGTTTAAAATTTATGAATTTCTGCAAGGTATTTTTTGGTAGATCGTGTTGTTGAAATTCATAAATTAGATCCTTGACTAAGCTTTCTATTTCAAATATTGAGCTGGGAGGAATCTGATTATACCATTATAGGGTCTCACCTACTAAGGTTTTTTCTTGAAGCTTAGTTATTGCATGGGTATTTATTTTAAAAATCCATTCTTTATAGAGATTGCCAAAAGTTTTGAGGAAGAAGACTGGATCCCTAGAACCATCTTAATAAATGGTAGGGATAGTCTCTCCTAAATTTATGGCTATGATATATGGAGCTAAAGTTTCATTTTGGACATTTTGCAATATTGTGTTTAGGGTTAGCTGAGGAGGAATATGATTTTTGTGTGTATCCACCAATGGAGGAGGTATAAGGAAGGTGGGTTGGTTACCACACTTTGAGATGATATTTATAACATCTTATATTGTATTTGGATTATGATATTTGTGGTAGCAGCTTGGGATAAGGCCATGTGGTCTAGGAGTTCAGTTATTAACACATTAGGATCCATAGAAGAATATTGAACTTTATTTGTGGGTACTTCTTAGTGTTCATCATGTTCGTTGGTAAGGGTTTTAGGAGACTCATTTTGATCAACCATGCAGGGAGGATTTTGAATATGATGAATCCATTTTTAATTGAGATGAGACATGGTCATATGCATGGTATCAATAAATATATTTCAGAGACTTCCATCCTAATCAGGTATAAGATATTCATTGTCATTGAGATTTTTAATGATACATCTCAAATCTATATGCTTAACCTCAACCACATTACACTCAACTAAGTGATATTGTTTTGAGTGATCAGAGGGACAAGGTGTGGACAACAAAGATTCATGGGTAAGACTAGGGAAATGAGGAATATTATCATTTGCAGGATGAGAACTATAACACTTATGTGCATGAAGAGGAATTGCATGCATGCATGAATAACCCATGGAGGAGTTCAGAGGATTCAACTGAGCCAAAAAGGGCCTGAGAGGAGACATTGACGTGATATGGAATATGAAATCATGATTATGGAAAACTACAATTTAGATGTAATTGGCCCTGCACATATTTTACATAGGCACCGATAGAGTCGGGAAGGAAAATGAACTAAGACAAACACAATCATCCCTACAAAAAGTTTACACAGGGGTCAATGACATTAGGAAAAAATTATTTTTAGGGTCTTTCTAGAATTTTAATGGATGCAATGAGATAAGATTGAAAAATGATGATTTTAATGAGACGTGATCGATCAGAAGGTACAAAAAGAGGTTCACATCAGGTTCACCAAGGATGTATGGAGGGAAAAAATGTGTCTATACAACATGCACTCATATAATCTGTTCAACTAGGGTATCAAGGCAACGAGTAAGGGACACACCAAGATTTGCACACAATGGATAAAATTCAAAGAAGGTACAAGGACTGCTAATATCATATACCCAAAGGGAAGTAAACCTCACACTAGGACAATCTAGGTTTTCTAAGGCCCAAGATTGAGAAATATGAAATAACTCTATTGGGGTATCAGTATTATGGGGGATGATTAAGGACAAATGAACATGCAAGATCTATTCTAATTGAAGTAAAACATACAACATAAAATAAATAACTAGACAACAATATCTTAACCTAACATGTGCGTAAAATGCTAAGCTAACATAAAGTAATAAGAAAATACTCTATGCAAAATGAAAAGTTGAATTAGAGCACTTACCTGTTGGGGGCGGTCGCTAATGCATCTATTTCCTAAAGGACCATACACCAAGGGAGAATAGATTTTGAGGAGAAGGGGAAAGAATCCAATCCTAACTAACTATAGGTTACTCAAGAGTGTAAACAAACCAACACCATAAGAAGAAGATCGAATCAAAGAGCTAAGATGCAAGAAATCCAATATCTGAGTGTGCAGATGTAAGTTAACACAAAAGAGTAGAGAAAAATGTGAGCCCCTGTATATTTTTGTGATGTTCTCCTATATGTGAAATTATCTTTTTGATATTTATATTGACGCCATCACCCGCGAGAAAAGGCGTCGGTCAGGAATTTGAAAATGTGTCGACAAAATCACCCGTGGGTGATGACATCGGTTAGGGAGGGGAAATGACAAGTGGTGTGTGGAATGTGTCATGAAGAACAAAAGAAATGCAATGTAGAAATAATATGGTCATTTGTAAGTAAGGTGTTAGAATGGTGTAAACATAAACAAGAAGATAAGAGCAAAATAGGTGCATAAATAGGACTAAAATCCATTCTCTCTCCATGTATCATCCCTACCCCAATGGTTACGTGAATAACCATACCCTTATCCCAGAAATAACCCCTTAAGGAACATATTCCAAGAAATAGATTCATTAGCAACCTCTAACATGGAAGAAAAAAATTTAGTAACAGGTATGAAAATATAACGCATGAAAAATTAGGTGTCTACATCACGCGAGGGAAGTCAATACAATGATAGGTCTAAAAGAGAGGTAGTTAAAGACCTTAACACTCATATACATAGATCCCATGATTCGTATTCCATCATTATTAACATATATTTGTCTGAATCAAATTATATCAAACCACATGTAATGCTTATTATAGTATTGCATTATCATGTATAGATCATGATTTTTCTCCACATCATAATGCTTAACTGCCACATAAACACTCATTTCCTTATAATTATATTAGCATCATGCTAAAAATTCTAAACATTTTGATCTCATTTAAATTTCACACGAGTCCTATAACACTTGCGACGATTAGGGAATTCATGTTCCTAAGAGACATGTCCCAATATGGACATGATTCATTTAACTGTTGTTAAACATTATAAGTTTGAGTAGGGAATTCACGTTCCCAAGAGACATGTCCCAATATGGACATGATTCATTTAAATGTTAAACATTATAAGTTTGATCACTCATTACGAGAGATAAGGTAATTCATTTCACGTTGTGAATCTAATGTATCAGGTACAATTTGATAGTGGTAAAGATCAAATGTTTTACATAGATGATCATACAATAATTAACTGATACCAAGGAATTATCGTTTTTCTCAAATTTTCATATTTCACACTTAAATTATAATGTGTACTCTCAAGTAATACCCCCATTATTTTCAATCCATAACACAACTCATTTCTAAAATTCACTTAATAGTTGGGATTCTGATACTAAGATACGTGCTTTTACATGAACATTCATTATGCTTTCATTGATAATATGGGGTTTAAAACATTAAGATAAAGTGTATCTTCAAATTTCCTAACCCTTTTCAAAACATCTTGATAAAAACCAATCATGTGAAGGAGTCCATTACAAGGTATTATCCATAGTTAACCCCTTAACTAAATTCCATAAGTTGCTAAGGATGTAAAAAATATTATGTTTCACCAACTTATAACGTATGTCATATAAATGTGATTTTATAATATAATCATCATAATACCTAGAATCCCTTTTTGATCTCTATGACATAGATAGCCTTGAAGATCATAACTTCCACATTAGAACTACATTATATAATAGGTTGCAAGATCAACTATGTAAGTTACAAGCTACACGTCGTGGTTATATAGTACCACAGAAATGCATAATAGGATTGATCATTATCATTACTTGTGGTTCACGGATTTTGATAAACCATTAAGATACCCCATCAGAGATATCATGACATTACGAGTAAAGATAATTTCCTATCTCTAACAAGCTTAGAGTTCCATTCTTAAACCACAATTATACCACCATTTAAAATTTCAAGGTTCTATCTACCAAGCCCTTAGGTTAGATAGTCATATTGGTTTGAAGGAACTACACGTGAGATCTTATAGGAAGGATACATAAGATAGTCTCGAAAGGATGGTTACACTAAGGTTCACCTAAAAGTGGAGATACCACTCGACACTTACATATACACGTGTCCTACAAACTTAATGCCATGAAGGTTAAAGTTTTACCCATAGCCATTGGGTCATGGAAATGCATTTTAATTTAACTGTAAGATAACCACATTCAAATTACATTTCAAATAGTTATAACACATACCCAATTTAAATAACCACCTTCCCATTCACAAATTACCATTATGAGTACTAAACAATGTGCTAGATGAACTAGAAGTGGCCCACTAGAATACACAAGATTCATAAGAAACAATGGTGAGGGGTGAAAGGATTGATGGGTTGACATAAGCTATACTATCAACATCAACAGTATTACTTTTCCATGAATATGACACAAGTATATTTTAGTTTAAGTTCACTACCATACCATTGTGTAAAATTACGAGAATTTTTAATCATTAACCAAGTACACATTCTTTATGAAATTTAACTATAAGGGACAATGTGATATTTAATCAAATCATTAATTGCACACACATACATAATAATATGAATTTTTTTTCCTTCAATAATACAACAATTACAAAATTTTAAGAGAAAGTTTTAAAATGCATTTTTCTATAAAGATTTAGGCACTATCTATAAAATTCACATACTTTGGATCTCCATTGCATATACAATTATGTTAACTTATTTCACTTTATAAACATGCATGAGTACATATAAGTATGAAAATATTACATTTTCCCACTTTTATAGAACACCATGTTAGAAGACCATATAAATCGTTAACACTTCTTATTTTTAATCGTACATTTTATACCACCGCGCTACCCGAAAACTGGTAAACATGTAATCGCATGTCAATGAAATATGTTTTCATGGACCCACCATCCCATTTAAAATGCTAACAAGACTCCCAAATAGATTCAAAGTTAGAGAGAGGAGACAATTTTCACTTTTCGTACTTATCCATGCAAGACAACTTTTCAGGATTTAGAGAGAGATTAGAGAGAGAAAACACTCATTTATTTTATGAAATAAAACAAACAATTTCCATAATCAAAGAGTGTGAGAGATGAAACAATTAATTTTGTTTGATAATATTTACATTCCATAAGTATTTTTAGAGTAATATAAGTTTTTTGACCTCTAACATGGTTCTCGTTCCTGTTATTGCCACCATGGTCTAGGTAAACGTACCAAATTACATGATTCTAAGTTTCCATTAATAGTGTTGTTTAAGTGTACCAAACCATGTTTTTATACTCATCATACATGTTTCCAAACATCACATCAGTTTTAAGCATTGTATAAACCTTAAAGAGTTAACATGGATCCACGTGACTTTGTTGCTTTGTTGCATAAAATAACCCAAGTGGCCACAAAATAAGCATGTGAAAATGGCGTGGGACCCCCAGATGGGTTGTTTAATTACTATACCTTATTATCTACTATATAGAGAATCAAAAGAAACTAATGATGCCTAAAATTGGTAATCGAGGCTCAAATTGCAACTTTCCAAAGCCAGACGATTGAAATTGGCCTTTTCCCCTCCAGCAAACTAAGCCAAGTGGGCTCCAAAACGATTGCAAAAAATGCGCCTTTCGAGGGTAATGAGTAAAAAAATACTACTCTATTCCCCATATAACATTGAAGATGTTTATAGGGTCAAATATTTCTTCTGGGATCCACATGCACAAAAGTTGAGGTGATTTCTAGAGGGTTCGGTCATAGGACAACAATTACTCCCAACAAACTATTTTCCGAAGCGAACAAAAACCCACTTCCCAAACACATTCACCAATGATTTTAGTGATTTTTTATTTGTTGGGATGAGGTCATCACACAACAAGTAAGAGGTTACATCATTTTAATGGTGGCAAGGGAGCTTAGGGATGCTTTTTGTGCATCAGTTTTGAGAGGCATTTATCACAATTTGAGACTATTTCAACATTCCATGTTTACATTTTAGAATCCGTATTCCTTTCCCATTTGACTGGTCATGAAAAATTAGCAAAGGTAACTGCGTTAATTTTTTTTTTAATCAAAACCACGATATGGTACTTTGACACGTTTCCCAAGGTGTCATTTTTTCACAGGTTAAACGTGGTGTGGAAACTATTTAATACGGTTTGTAATATGATATTTTTGAAAAGAAAACAATACATCACTACAAGCTTAGTTCTAGATTTCATGTTCCATCTTCTATGAAAGGAATGAAAATTTTGAAAGAAAGTAAGAGAAGAGGAATGGGTTTTCGAGCAAGCTTTGTAAGGTTTGATAACACACGTGCCAATTTTCTTTTCTTGCGGGGTTGCAAATCATTTTTATCATGCACATTTTTGGAATATCTCACGACCATCATGATCCAGTAAGACTCCCCTTTGAGGAAATCTTTTGTGAAGACTGACTTTACTTCTGCCACTACTATTTTGCATAAAGTTTCCAAGGCCTTTTCAGTAGACTTGTTTCGTGCATATTCCGCAAACATCACTGAAGTACCCACATTTCGTTGAGGCATTTTTTCACTTTATACCTTCTAATTCTAGACTACCATAAGTTTCATACATGAATACCAAAAATTTACATCTGTATTATTTTCGGAAAGACCCCTTTGTAGTAAACGAGGCTGACTCGCCTAATATACAATTATAGATTACTAAAGTAAGTGCTTGAACAACATTAGAAATAAAGAGGATATCCTCTTCCATGAATGTTTCCTTCTGTCAATATCCTTCTCCACTCTGAACCCACCTAGATTTTATCAAAACAATCCTATTGTTTTTGGGGGATTTCTAAACCCCCAAAAAATCAAATCCAAGCTTCCAACATTACGTACAACTAGAGAAATGAATGTAGGTAAGTAAAATTTTCTTCTACACCAGCTTCACATCTTAATAAGCTTCCCATTCTACGTACATATCCACCAGGGTTGTTGCAACAGAAATAATAATCCCCACAGATACAACAGACCTGTGGAAGGTTAGATGAAAAGCATTGGGGGAAGGAAACATAGCAGTAGGTATGAGCATGGCTGTAGGAGCTAGATTTACACTTGTTAGCAACATTTTATTTTATGGATGTCCATACCTTGACCCAAAATTCCCATTTTAACACAGGTTGGGCGGCTACTGGCAAGGCTGTGGAATATTACTTTACACTTTCCAATAACATTACTTGCAGGTTGGAAGGAATCATAAAAAAAACATGTTTTGAGCCTCTCATGCAACCATGGTGTCCCATGACACCACACTTATTTGAGGCATTTAACTGCAAAGATCATGTACCTTTTATAAGCTTCCATATTTTGTAAATATGTCTACCAGGGCAGTCACAATTCCAACATCTGTAAAACAATCTTGTTCCAAGCTCTCCCATGGCGGTGATCTTCCGTACCCAACAATATATAATAAACAACAAGATTCCCTAAAATAAAAATCTCCTGCCCTCACGGGTTTTTCTTTTATTATTTTATTATATATAGTATATTTAACATTTTTAACCAAATGCATAAATCTATATCCATACACAAATATATTTATTATATATATAATTTAAAATTTATTATTGTTATTAGTATTACCATAATAGTAATAAAACCTTATACGAAAATCAAATCCTCTTCTTGGAAACAACATAGAGCTCGATTTTTTTTTTAAATACAATTATTCGAAAAACATTAAAGTGTCAACCTTATCACCATGTTACACACAATAATAATGAGCCATATGAGCATATGTCGAAATTTATAAAAAATAGCAAGGTTCATAGTGCAAAACACCACTACGATAAGATTGGGGGCATTACATTTTACTCCCCTTATAAGAGCATCATCCCCAATGTGAAAAAATGATAAGATTAGTATAAGTACACAAGAACAAGGATAAAATGCATAGTGGACCATATCGATAATGAATGAAATTTTTTTTCCCAAGAGTGACCATAAGGGAAGAAAAAATGTGAAAATCGACAGTTATCTCTACCATAGAAAATTCAAAATAAATTCCATAGTTATAAGCAACCTTGTTTAAAAGTTTTTCCGCATGAGTGTATTCATAATTAATAGTTTTCTCATAATGCAGGTGGGTTGGTTTGATGTCTCTTAATAGTTTTCATTGTTTAAAAATGTTTCCAACAATGTAAGATGTCACAAGGTCATCTAAGACCCAAAAACATAACACATGTCACTTCACATTTATCACATTTTCACATTTGACGCAACAATTAAAATATGACACTCACCAAAAAGGAAATGTATATACATAACATTCACCATACCAAGGGGAGATACCACATTAACCAACTGTGAGCCTATGACGACACAAACAAATTACCATAAAACACCACATTTCCTCACCAAGAGGACACCCTCGTACCTAGGAGGGAAACATCCTTCGCTTCATTTCCCTCCTCCTCTAAGTCGTGTACATCTTACACAAGATGGTCTTGAGCCTTACCGCAATCGTCATCATCCTTGTAACCCTTTTTGACCTCCATGCTCTCTATTTATTTTGAGTCCATCCTTTCTGTTACTTTCTGCTTCTTTCTAACTGGTGATTTCAGTATATAGGATTCTTCTTCTTCTTTAGTAGGTAACTCCTTCCTTAGTGGTGATTCTTCTTTCACAGGGGGATCCTCTTTCTCCAGTGCCTCTTCCTCAGTTTTTTTATCTTTCTCTTCTACGGGGGACTTCTTCCTCTATGTAAAGATTCTCGGTTTTTCACTTAACTCTTGTGCGCCTGTAGATTACGCTATCTGTATACTTTGTGCCTTTTTATCAATTGCCTCCTCTCTTTCCATTTTCCTCAGTGCGGCCTTCTTCCTTATGGTGGGGTATTCTGGGACATAGAAATCATTCTCAACATAAGCGCCCTTCTCATACTTTATCCTTATGTGCAGGTATACCATTGCTGCAGTTCTCCTAGCAACAAGAAATGTTATTGGCTTCATCATATGCACGTGATGGGAGACATACTTCTCCACATAGGCGTGCTTATTTGGATATATCAATGTCTTACAGAGCTCGTGGTAATCCTGGTCTACTGTGCTAAGGTTAAACCTTAACTTCTTTTCCTCCTTGAATATATTGACGTTAGCCTGGAAGTATTGTACTCTAAAGAAGAATGGCAATTTACACTAGGGACCCTTGGTGTCATCTGCTAGAGAAAACATGTTGATACAGAAATGTTGGTACACGACGAGTTCAGCCTCACCTTGCAATAAAAAAGGTAATGGGTAAGTGCACCAAGTTGATGGACAAATATAGGGTCATCCGTGGACGTCATATTGTAAAAAACAGTGAAATCTCAACTTGTAGGGATTATTAGCTATACATGCACTCTAAATTAGAAAAAGTTATATAAATATGAATCGTAGCATTCGGAATCTAGTTTCTAAAATACTAATTTTTGTAAAAAAACGGACAAGTTTATCTATATTAAACACTTAAAATTATATGACTTACTTTTTTTTTTCAAAAAAACTTATAAGATTGTAGTCCGTTTGCCCACATTTTGGATGACCAAATCTTGTTATTTTTTTTTTTCCTTTGGTGAAAAGTTAGATGTAGTTGTCTATCTTGGGATGGATTTTATTTTGTATTTTTTTTAGCAATATTTTTTTTTTTATGATTTTTTCCGTGAAAGTGGTCTGAAAATATTTAGAAAATGGAGCGCTTTCCGTTTGCCCGCCATAACTATATCAAAAAATATCGAAATCAATTTTTTTTTTTTTTAAGGTGCATAGAATTTGTCCACGCTTGGGATGGTATAATTTTTATCATATTTTGATAAGCGAAACAAAAGTTACAGTCTTAAACGTAGACATGAACATTCACGGGAAAAAATGTCTTAAGGACCTATTGTTAGTAATAAATTATAAAATGATATTTATCTTATTCTATTCACTTTAAAAAAATATTTTTACAAAGCTAAGAGTCTACCCTACGTGATGGCACCATTTTTGTGAAATGTTTTCAGTTTTTTAGCATGGTTCAAGTCTTTGGAAGAGCAGATTTGAAGTTTTTTGATCTTTTGCACTTCATAATGACCTTCCATAGCTTTGGTTGGGGAAAAACAAAGATTTTCCGAGGCTAAGGTTCGGTAAATAGCTCCGCGATCGCGGTTTTTTTGTAAAACTACCGCGAACGCGGTTTATTAAAGCGCGCTCGCGGTTTATAAAGCGCGCTCGCGGTTTATAAGCGCGCTCGCGGTTTATAAACCATATTTACAACACATCCCAACGTCCGAATTACCATGTGATTTTTACTCTCTGACCTTACCGTACGAATTACTGTGAAATTCTGTCTTTTTCCAGGCACGTTTTTTTATCACCGAAAGCAAAACATCATGGGAGACAAAAAACGAAGTCAAAAAGGAAGTCATTAAGTAAAAAAACACCAAACGAATTAGAGGCCAACAAAATTGAAAATGCTGAGCGGATGTGGAAACTTCGTGAATCTAGAAGAGGTTCATCTTCAATCCCAACTACTGTAAGCAATGAAGAACTAGGTAATGTTTCTACTGTCAATGTTGAAGTTGAATTGAATACTCGTGATGAAGAAGTTTTTACTGTCAATGTTGAAGAAGAATTAAATACTCATGATGTAGCAAATGTTGAAATTGAAGGAGAAAATGAAAATGTGAATAAGGAAATTCATGTTGAAACTGTAGACAAACAAAATTTGACAAAAACACCTCCTAGGATTTTACATAAGAAACCAATTTTTGATTGAAATTGATGAAAACATTTTGAAACCAATGTCTGACAAACTTTCTGAACGACAAATCAGAAGAAAAGCTAGTGAAATTTGGGATAATCATTTTGAATTTTTAAAATGATTCCCAAAGATGTCAGTTGTTGGTTAGTTTGATGAAATTGATTAAAATGAGACCTACATTAAACACCTTAGGATTGACAACATCTAACATACGTGGTCAAACCTCTACAATTGTTGAAAACCTTCATGATGCATATCACACTGTTGGTGTAAAGAGACGCACTAGGGATAGTAATATTGTGCGTGTGTACTTGCTACTAGTGTTGTAAGTGAATCAATAAAAAAAAACAACGTTTGATTACGCAAACAAGTCGAATGTTGCAAGTTAATCGAAAAACTCTAATGAAAGCAATTGAAAGACGTAATATCCTTCAGTCACTCAATAATGTCGATTTTTGGGCATTTTCTGCTAGAGCACCGCGTAAGGACAAAAATAATTCTGATTATATAAGAGAAGTTGTTATTAAATTTTGGCATGATAACACTAGAGTTTCACCTAATACAAGAGATGTTATAAAACGGAGAGTTGGTTCTACTAATCGTAAACCACACATCCAAAGCATTTCTTAGATATGACTCAAACTCAATTTTTTCGTAAGTTTGAACAAGAGAATCTGGAAATTAAAATTAGTAGTCAACGTTTTTTTGAAATGTTGAAACCATTCTATGTGAAAATCAACCATGCTCGCACCACTTGTTGTTGTAGGCAACATGTGAATTTGCAATGCATTATGCTAAATTTTTACGTATTCGTTCGTTCCATTTTTCATTCTGAAACTATGTTATCTGAATGTGGTGTTCAAGTTCCACCAATATCTTCTAGGGATTTCATTCCTACTATATTTTGTGAAAAAGAAGTTGGACAATTTTTTATAGTCAGGATTGTTTAGATGAAAGTTGTAGTACATGCGGCGGATTACCTAAATTGGAAAGTTGCATCCATGAGCAAATGGAAGGTACAATAGGACATAATTTAGTTGAATTTGATAAATATAAATCAGTTGCATACCAGTTGAAAGATGGAAAAGAATCGAAACGGTGTGAGCTAGTTACAGAACAAATGCCCATTTTTCAATTTATGAGAAAATTTAAGGATGAACTTGTTTATGAGTATGCGAGGCATACACATAGAGCTCGATGGTTGGATGAACAATTCAAGCTATGCAAAGACACATTTCCTATTGGTACTATTGTTTCAGTGGTCGATTTTGCAGAGAATTACACATTGCAACCACAAATGGAGGTTCAATCGCAATATTACAACTCAGTACAAGTTGCCATTTTTTGCATATAGCATTTCTACATTCTCCTGACAGTACAGAGAATGATCGAAAAATTTTAAGAGAGTACCACTTTTATATCAGTGATGATCGTACTCATTCTACTGAATTTGTGCAAGGTGTTTCCAGTTATTTTATGGAAACTTGTCTGATAGGGACATCCACTTCAAACAACATTATATATGGTCAGATAATTGCACGTCTCAGTTTAAGAATGCACGAATGTTTTATTGGATGAGCAGAATGCATGTCAAGATGGGTGTGCAACATATTTGGAGTTTCACTGAGGCTGGACATGGAAAAGGAGAGCATGACGGTGCAGGGGCATGTGTGAAAAGAGCTCTTGCAAGAGAAGAGTTGAAGTACAAAGATGGTGCTAAATTAAAAGATGCAAAGAGCATAGTGGAATGGTGTACTGACAACATGACCCGAGGTTCTCAAGAAAATTCCACAGTTTGCAGATATTTTTGGGTTGATAGAGGAAAAACATATTGCTAACTACGAGGATTGTATGACACTCACTGGGTCCAGTGATATGCACTCATTTTGTAGCTCAGACGCTACTTCGTGGGCCGTATGGACAAGAAAGTTGACATGTTTTTGTGCATCTTGTATCGAATTTGTCACTGCTGAGTGTGATTCACAAGAATGGGTGGAAGGATGGATTTGTAGGTCTCTAACTCCGCTTCCTAGTTATCAACCTCCACAAAGCACTACAACTTGTTTCTGCAGATGAAGTTACAACATCCAAGGACTTTGACGAAATTTCGATTTTGGTGCGACAAGGTATTTATCCAGTTATTTATTTAATTTTTTTATTGAGTTATGTCCATTGAAATTTTAATATGTAATTTAAATTTGAGTTTTTCAACCTTGGTTATTTTTTTTTTTTACATGTGTTTGCAGTAATTGCGACAGAAGACAATGAAGAAGGAACAGACTATTTCTTATGTCGTTGCATCGAGGAAAGAAAGAAGTTGACTTCTCCTATTATAGATGGCGAAGAGATTGAGTATCCTACAGGGTCAGTGGTAGTTACTGGAACTTGGCTTCGACGGTATCCATTAAAAAACTCCTCTGTTTGGGTGTTTGAAGACTTTGAGACACACAGGAAAATACTCTTATATTCACATCTAGTTCTAGCGACAAATATTCAGTTGTATAGATATCGAGGAAGACCTAATAACAAGATTCTTTGGAAGGTTCGAGAGTCAGATCATGAAGCAATCTTGTCTGCTATTCAGAGTAGATCCGATCCTGATGGTTCATTGGAATGAATTTACAATGCTCACATGTCTGGTATATATTTAATTTCAAGTTTCAATTTATATAGCGTATATATATATTTGATATATTTTTTTTAGTTTTAAAGATCTAGTATATGGTTTTTATGATTTGAAAACTTAAATTTCTTTGACTAACAATTTTATGTTTAGGTTAGTGGTGCCAGAAAAGCTTCCACCTTCACGTGGTTGGTATCGTTAGTAGAGAATTTTAAATTCTCGAAGCTAAGAGAAGCTTGAACATTGTTTGAAAAATTTGTAAATTTTGAAAAGTCAAGTTTGTAAATTTTGAAAATGTTTTAAATTTTGAAAAAGTTGCAAATTTTGAAAAAGTTGTAAATTTTTGAAAAAGTTGTAAATTTTGAAAAAGTTGTAAATTTTGAAAAAGTTGTAAATTTTGAAAAACGAGACTCCTCTAGGTGCCACGGAGTCCGAGTAGTCACCCGTCGAATTTGAACGATATTTTGGTCTCAGGGCTCTTAAGGGACGTGCCGGCGCAGGCGGTTCGGTGCCACGGCCCACCGTTTGCAAAATACAGCGTTTGACAACCTTAAACTGGCTCCAACTGCACTATTGTAGAGGGTTCGTATGCCGAGGTGTCGGATCAGACGAGGCCTCTCTAGGTGCCACGGAGTCCGAGTAGTCACCCGACGAATTTGAACGATATTTTGGTCTCAGGGCTCTTAAGGGACTAAGCCCGAACGAAGTAGCCCGGAATCAAACGACCCTTTCGCGCACCGAAAAAACACCCGCCTCCTCTAGCGTTCACCTGGCCACCCGGACGTGCCGGCGCAGGCGGTTCGGTGCCACGGCCCACCGTTTGCAAAATACAAACAGCGTTTGGCAACCTTACACTGGCTCCAACTGCACTATTTCGCGCGTTTGCAAACATTAGGACAGCGAGAGCACCGAAATGAGAAGAAAAAAAAATGAGAGAGGCTATTGTAGAGGGTCCGTATGCCGAGGTGTCGGATCAGACGAGGCCTCTCTAGGTGCCACGGAGTCCGAGTAGTCACCCGACGAATTTGAACGATATTTTGGTCTCAGGGCTCTTAAGGGACTAAGCCCGAACGAAGTAGCCCGGAATCAACGACCCTTTCGCGCACCGAACCACCGCCTCCTCTAGCGTTCACCTGGCCACCCGGACGTGCCGGCGCAGGCGGTTCGGTGCCACGGCCCACCGTTTGCAAAATACAGCGTTTGGACAACCTTACACTGGCTCCAACTGCACTATTTCGCGCGTTTGCAAACATTAGGACAGCGAGAGCACCGAAATGAGAAGGAAAAAAATGAGAGAGGCTATTGTAGTAGGGGTCCGTATGCCGAGGTGTCGGATCAGACGAGGCCTCTCTAGGTGCCACGGAGTCCGAGTAGTCACCCGACGAATTTTGAACGATATTTTGGTCTCAGGGCTCTTAAGGGACTAAGCCCGAACGAAGTAGCCCGGAATCAACGACCCTTTCGCGCACCGAAACACCGCCTCCTCTAGCGTTCACCTGGCCACCCGGACGTGCCGGCGCAGGCGGTTCGGTGCCACGGCCCACCGTTTGCAAAATACAGCGTTTGGCAACCTTACACTGGCTCCAACTGCACTATTTCGCGCGTTTGCAAACATTAGGACAGCGAGAGCACCGAAATGAGAAGGAAAAAAATGAGAGAGGCTATTGTAGAGGGTCCGTATGCCGAGGTGTCGGATCAGACGAGGCCTCTCTAGGTGCCACGGAGTCCGAGTAGTCACCCGACGAATTTGAACGATATTTTGGTCTCAGGGCTCTTTAAGGGACTAAGCCCGAACGAAGTAGCCCGGAATCAACGACCCTTTCGCGCACCGAAACACCACCTCCTCTAGCGTTCACCTGGCCACCCGGACGTGCCGGCGCAGGCGGTTCGGTGCCACGGCCCACCGTTTGCAAAATACAGCGTTTGGCAACCTTACACTGGCTCCAACTGCACTATTTCGCGCGTTTGCAAACATTAGGACAGCGAGAGCACCGAAATGAGAAGGAAAAAATGAGAGAGGCTATTGTAGAGGGTCCGTATGCCGAGGTGTCGGATCAGACGAGGCCTCTCTAGGTGCCACGGAGTCCGAGTAGTCACCCGACGAATTGAACGATATTTTGGTCTCAGGGCTCTTAAGGGACTAAGCCCGAACGAAGTAGCCCGGAATCAACGACCCTTTCGCGCACCGAAACACCACCTCCTCTAGCGTTCACCTGGCCACCCGTTTGGTCTTTCGGTGCCACGGCCCACCGTTTGCAAAATACAGCGTTTGGCCTTACACTGGCTCCAACTGCACTATTTCGCGCGTTTGCAAACATTAGGACAGCGAGAGCACCGAAATGAGAAGGAAAAAAATGAGAGAGGCTATTGTAGAGGGTCCGTATGCGAGGGTCAAGGTGTCTCAACGAGGCCCAGGGCTCTAGGATGATCTAGTTCACCCGATCGAATTTGAATCAAAAGATATTTACTATCGAATGTGACAAATGACTCATATAAATTGTCACATTTAAGGAAATAATTACGTAAGAATAAAAATAGAGTACAATAAGGTCCATCATCCATTATAGATTGCAAAGGAAGTAGATATTGTATTAAAAGGGGCGACATTCCAACTTATAATCAAAGCTAAATGATCAAAGTACAAACTAAGATATCTGTCAAGACTAATGAAATAAAATTGAAAGCATATGTTTAAAAATTTAGCTCTAAGAACTTGTCAAGCTTCAAAGATTAAAAAATTTATAAGAAAAGTTTTCCAGTGATATTTCAATATGATTAAGTCTAAAAATTTGCAAAATATTGCAAGAAGGAGATAGAATAAGCTTTGAAAAAGTAGAAAGAACATAAACAAACTTCAATAGAATAAAATATACATTGCATCCATAAGGTTATAATTTATTAAATGTAAGGAAAAATTTTCTATACAAAGAGTGTATCATATGCAGCACTTGTATGATAATCATGGTTAAATGAGTAAGATGCAAAGCAAGTTAGAAAAACACTAAAGAGGAGAAACAATTTCCATGATTTTTTGAAGTCATGAAGAATAAGTACACAATATATGAGAAGAAATTTGTGAAGAGGCCTTTAAAGGTCTGAATTAAAAATTAAATACAACAAGGAATGAATCTCAGAAAATATAGATTACAAGTGTACAATAGGTACAAAAATTATCTAAATACCATAGCTCTTACAAGGAAATCACAGATTGAGAGAAAGATGAAATAGTTATGCATGTACAAAAGAGTTCATGTTGCTAGAGATATAGTTTCTTAAATGAAATAAAATCATTAGAAAAAACCTCTTATTCATAATAGTCAAGAAACTCAAAACTACTTAGAAGATGACAAAGTGTGCATATAGAATCATAATCTACATGTATTCAAGAAGACAGTTCACAGATCCACATCATCATTGAAGGTAGAAGATACATAATTTAAGAATACAACTTATATCCAGATTAGTTTAAAGTTTTAAATGGCTAAGTATAGTTTTGAGTTTTCCAAAAAATTAACTTATTTAAACAAAATAAAAAAACTAGAGAAAAATAATGAGAAAAATAAAAAGTAATCAACCTACAAAAAATATCCATCTTTCTCACTCCCAAATTCTAAGTCCGCCATTTCATTACTTTCTCCACTAAATCCATAACTAGAAGTAATACACTAAATCCACCGAACAAAGATCAAAACCCACTTTCTCAGAGTTAGCAATAATACCAAAATAACCAAATTTATAGCCTTATTTAACAAACACACATGGATATATATATATAAGAATCAAATAAAGTGTGCTCCAGACGCGCACGTCTCTGAAAATATATATGTACATGTATAAGTTCATAATGTATGTATACAGATCTCGAACTAAGCACGTGCCATAATGTACATATGGGACCACATGCGGTCGCAAAAGGCTAGATATATATACAATGGACTGTGAATAGATGTACTCATGACCACATATATGTGGCATCCAAGTGGACTATAAATCTACTCATGAAACATCTTCCCTCTCTTCGCCCTGCTAGAAGTAGCACGTCCACGACCTGGGGATGTAGTGGAGGGAGATGCCACTACGGATTTCATCCGTGTGGTCCTAGGTGTCTCCAAGCATGCCTGCAACCTAACCTGCACATTCATAAACAACAAGTTTTTAACACCCAAAATTTTAAAATACCTTCAAAATTTAGAAACTTGTACAATTTAGTTAAAATGCATGTGCAATCTTACCGCAATGTCATGATCCCTATCGATTTGTTGTTGACGCTTCGCAGGGACACAATAGACTCACGAGGGGTAAGCTACATACAAATAATTAATTTTCAAATTAAATATTTCACACTCATATATATACCTACAAAATTTGATATTGTAGATTTAAGTTTAATAAGAAATAATGAACCTCCAAAATTTAACAAATTTAAAAAATTGTGTACCTCGGTTAGTGGATTTGCAGATGCTATGGCGGTATCTACAGCAGCCTCCACAGTCTGCATATGTGGAGGAGTCTCTGTAGCAGTCATAAGCTATACAAAAAACATGTACAAATCAATTTATTAAAATCTACTTAAGAGCTATACAAAAAACATGTACAAATCAATATTTAGTTACTCAAGAAAGAATAAAAATACATTATTAAATTTTATCTTCTATTTAGGCTAAATACATAGGATCTATAAATGTTAGCACGGAGGCCATCTATCTTCATATGTATTTGTGTCCAAAGGTTGGGATGGAGAATACTCGTTATCTAGTAGAAGCGAAGTGGATATAGAGTGAGACATTGGTCACATTGGGAGCTTTTTGTACAGGAATAACAACTTCAAAATCTGTGATCGACTGATATGTGTGTTGCTTGAACAAGGAGAATGAGGAGGAACATTCTCCTTTGCCGCTACATGCGGTTTTGATTTAGTGTTTCCGGTCCTCTATGTTTCACCCACGGATAACCCCTTGTTTACATGATCTGTGATCTCTCTCAAAGGGGTTGCTAGGAAAAGATTGACCATGTCTTCCTCCTTAGTGTTTGAATTAGGGATTTACTTAGATTTAAATACGATATGTTTAGGGAGGGCATTTATCCACCAATTATTATTCTCTTTTTTAATGTTTTACCATCTCACAATCAGGAGCAGAATGCCCCAAAAAATAACATCTCCTACATCTGAAACCTGTAGGCCCTTATAGTCCAGAGGATGAGTGCAAGTTTGATTTTGCACTTTAAGATTAAGGTGGGTTGGAAGATTCTTTGAAGTATCAATCTCAACTAGGATTCTTGCATATACATTGTATGTGTGAAATCATAGGTTTGGGATTCGACGTTAATGATGTTTCCCAAGGTATTTCCTATGGATATCAGACAACTATGGTCCTAAAATTATAGGGGTAAGTGGGGTAATTTGATCTAGATTGGTTTGTGTGATAAAGATTCAGTGAGAGGGTTGAATGATGTGAACCATGGTTTTAAGATAGGTACCTTTGTTGGAAAACCCAAAGTTGTTTAGAAATTTGTCCTTGTCAGCTATAGAGGGGAAAAAAATAATAAAAATTCCCTTAGCATAGGGGTAGAGGTCTAACTTACCCGCTAGAAGCGGGAACCAATTCTTGGAGATCTAATCATGGAGGATAGGGAGGCTAGGCTAAAGATGAGTGAATCTACAGATCAAGGCATGATCTTGGTAAAATGAATATATTTCGAGGACTTCATCGCCAAAGGTTACACTTGGGTTTCTCTTAGGGCCTCATGGGTTTTGATCTATGTCTTCTTTTACAAAACCTCATTAAATGAGTGATTGACTAAAGCTTTAGTTGTAGCAGGAGTTTCCAAGCTATCAACAAGGAGAGAAAACCCTAGTGTTTGCACCCCTAACAAAGATGTTAGGATTCACTCAACCTCCCAATGGGTTATTAGTGTCCCCAACAAAGATAACAGGATTTTCCATTCCTCCTTGCAAGTTCTTGGCAACATTGGTGCCAGTAGTGTCAGATCCAACCCCAACAATGGCTCCATTGCCACCTGCAGTTTGAGCAACTGAAGCCCCACACCCAGTGCCCAAGAATATTTCTAGAAACAAACCCTTAGGGGTCTACATGTTCTGCAAAGGGGGATGTAGTTTCTAAAATGAAAGGACACCTCCATCACGTAATTTCACACAACCCTACGTGTGCACATATATATGTCCGCCGCCTCCAAATCTATTAGGGTTCATATGAGTGGTGGAGTTAGGGTTCGCAGGAGTTGTCATAAATTGGAGGAGCTGTCTATTAAGGGTACAATGATGTTGTAAATTCTTAAATCTCAGTACACCAATCCATATAAAACTTATAATCATATGGAAAAAGGACGCATAGATTTTTTTAGATAAAGGGTACGAGAGGATTTAACCTTTTTTACATTTCTTCATCACTCTTATCATTCATTAAAGAGATTTGTAACTAACCTGCGTAAAACTCACGGGAGGCATGCCAGTAGCTTCAGTTCCCTGAGCAGATGATGACCCGCCAGGCTCCTGTGTATAAAAGAGAAAAATTTAATACATGTGCAACATACACGTGAAAAAATTATAATAATAATCTAGTGCAATTAAATGATTTATTAAAAATGTAAGTTTGTACAACTTGAAAACTTACGTTTGAACGGTCCCAAACCGCATTAGCTAGCATGTCAACACTGGATGTTTCCTTCGCCGGCTCTTGCTATTTAAAATAAAATAAAAAATTAGTTTTTTACATGTATGTACATGAAGTACAATCATATATATTAATATCTCAAACATGTGAATTAAACTATTGTACATATATATATTATTTAAATTTATTTAAAATTTACCTGTGAAAGACCAATATCAGTGGCTCCAGTTCCAAAAACATTCCCCAGCATCTCATCTATAGAAAAAAAATCCTGTGAACCAGCAAATGATGTCTCGCCTGCAGTGCATACGGCACCACATGATCCACAGTGGTGTGGTGCACTAGAACTGGCACCTCCACCAACATCACCGGATGCAATCTGGGTGCTATGCTGGGTGAGAGTGTCAGTGAGCTCCCTCAATGCATGCAATGTATCAATCTCCACAACCTCCTTCACTGTAGGAGGGATAACTGAAGGCAATGGGGGTTTTGGGGCATGGGGGATCCTAGGCTGACCTACGCGTGCACCAGGTCTGCTCTGTGCAGAGCCACCTCCTCGACCAAAAAAGTCTGAAAAGTCAAAATAATTCGGGACCTCATTGAGCACAAACTCACAATATAATTTCTTCAAAAAATAAAGAGGAACCTCATTGTTGTTGCATGGTGGATAATCAAAAACCATCCACCATCGGTCCCAAAAATTGTTTTTGATTCTATCATCATGGCACCAATGGATTGGGAACCGTTTGCAAGTAACTGCAGGGGGGGCATTGGTTCTAGGGTCGGTAAATAATGCACAAATTAGGTCTTTTCCAATTTTTTGTCTTTGACGGCCGCATGAGATAGTTTATCCGCATACCACCACCTACAGTCACTTCTAAAGGTGTTCCATCTATGTATTTGGTTGGTTGCAGACTCGACTTCGCCAATCAATGTTTGCAATGTATTGGCTAAAGTCATGCGGGATGGATTTGTAGCATGGTTTTGTCTTATAGTTTGAATTAGGTTCTCAATGACAATTTTATTTTCTTGGATTCTTCCAATGATATTATCTTGCGTTCTTGTTGGCTCAGTGGGGACAGAAGGAGCCACAGGGGGCGGATCTATGTTTGGAGGAGGGTTTTGAGGAATGTTCGGAGGGTTTTGAGGAATGTTCGGTGGGTTTTGAGGAATGTTTTGACGGTTTGCACGAGCCCGAGCTTGCCGACCAACTGATAAAACAATAAAATTGTATACATAAACAAACAATTCACAAAACCCATGAAAATGCCAAAAAAAAAACCTAAAATGCAAAAAAAACAACCTAAAATGCAAAAAAATGATTACAATCGGGGACTTACCTCCTCGTCTTGGCGGCATGGTTGAATCTATCGCTATCCAGAAGTCCGATGAGCAATTTTGAGATAGTATTGAAAGTGCGAGTGAAAAACGTTTAGGAAAAGTCGCGGTTTGAATTAAAAATTAAGAAAATAACGAGTCGCGGGACTGTTAAATTTTGTCTCAGAGTTCCGCGATCGCGGTTTATAACCGCGCTCGCGGTTATAAACCGCGATCGCGGAACTAGGTTCGGTAATTACCGAACCTAGAATTCAATAACCGCGATCACGATTTTAGGACCGCGCTCGCGGTTTTAAAACCGCGATCGCGGTACCTTTATTTCGGGTTTTTATGTCCACAGAATTGTCCACCAACTTCGTGCACTTACCCTAATGCTAAGGCATTCTCCATTCTTCGTTAAATTCATCATGCATCCGCTTATACCATTTTTCTAGGCGCGCCTTGTGGGAAGATATCATGGTGTCACAAGTGTACTTCTTAAATATTTTAGCAGGTGAAGGGTTCTCATATGGGTACTCCCACACAAATTTTTTTGGCCTATCGGGGACTCCAATTTTTGAAAATACAATGGTAAGGAGGACATTAATGAACAAGAGCTTCTCTCCATCGTGCACGATACTGATGATTTCCTCTGCTATGAAAACTAAGAGTTTATAAATGTTTCCCTTCAAGATCTTCTAGCAAACGTTCAGTCAAACCTTGCTTTATCTGTGTCCCATATCTCGTGTCCATTTAGTTTTGTGACCAAAGTGTGTGACCATCCTCATTACAGCTTCAAAAATTGTAAAGATCTCGAAATATCGTGACCCCTTCTTGTAGTCATATGATTCCACATTCTTCTTGATGGCCTCCTTGTTGTCCAAGTCATCATCAAAATGATTATCCTTCATAGGTAAGACTAGTAAATTTGGAAATCATGTTAAAGGAGCTATTCTGTATCCTGCATACTACGAAGTAGAAATGATCTTCATGTACGTACGACATTAACCACTGGTACAGTCACTCTAGGATTGCTAAAATAGGTAACCTCATAAAGTTGCAACAATCTGGTCTTTTCCATCTTCACCTTTACTTCATCATAGTAGATAGGCATTCCATCTATTGTCTTTTTTTCTATAGGGTGAACTAGTTCTAATTCCATCTCGTTATCTATGGTGCTTTTTTGATGGTTGTAGTCACTTATGGCCATCTTTCTAACATTAGACACCTATTCCTTTCCAAGATAATATGATTGTCTTGGGTATTCCATCTCTTTGTACCATTCTTCATTGAAACTGGTGGAAAGTATCTTGTTTCACTTTTCCCTTTCCCTTCTTTGGTGAAATGGTGGTTACTTTCATTGGTTCCATTTCTCTAGTCGGGTAACTCAAAGTCCTTTCTTCTGATTCATGTCTCTGCTTAGTTTCTATGGCTCTACTCTTACGTGCCAAGAATATCCCTTCAATCATTGTGCATTAGCTGTGAAACCCTAACGTAAAAAAATGATTCCTTTCACAAGATGGCGTATTCGCCTACAGGATTCGAAAACTTTTACAACCCTTCTTCCTCACACCCACGTATTGTTTTTCCACCCTAGTTCACTAAAAAACCTTGTTATACATTTAGATCTTCATAACCCTCTTTTACACAACTTTTCTCAAAGATTCCCTAGTTTGCAAGAGCTCTTTGATATCATAAATGCAAGATAACGATAATGTAGCCCAAGCCTTTTACTTATAGTGTTTTCTTCTTTTTCTATAATAAATAAAAATACCACCTATCATCGTACCTTTGAAATAAAGGTAGATTTTTCTTCTTAAGCCAACCCTTCAGCGCTTTTACCCTTGTGCACTCAATCTTGCGTAGAACATCTCTAAAAATTTCTAGCGTGTAGAAAATCCTTAGTGACTAAAGATCATTATCGTACGCACTTATAACATCGAAGGCACTTATTCTACCCTTTACCCTAATTTTTGGACATTGCCTAACTCATGATGTTCCTATGTTTCTCACCCTTCATATGTGGTCTTCTGTAAAGTATCCTTGAAAACAAAAATCCTTATGTCCACATTTTCTATGTGATGCTATTCCAAATTATGCACTTTTTATCTTTTAAATTCGGCCCATCGAAAGACAGCTTCTGCTACCAGCTTCCCTGGTACTTGTTGTCACATTACTCCACCCTAAACAAAAATTAATGCGTGGTCCTCTATGCATATAGAAATGTTTTGAAAATAATAAGTTCCTGCCAATGCATAATGTGTACATAACAAATGAAAAGGGAAAAAATAACGAGAAGGGGAAACACAAAGAAAGGAAACAGCATTAAGGGAAATCCTAGGTTAAATGGAAATAATACCTTATTTATGCATACAAGGAAGACTTATTTATAGTAGGGCTTCAGCCTACTCCCATTGAAATGGCCTGGTAACCATGTTCCATCCAACACTCGTAACTGACAAGCACTTGAATCAAGTATATAGGATATAATGTATGGGCCCATCCAATGGACTTTGAATTTCCCAGGATAACGCACAAAATTTGGATTCATACAAGCAAAACCATCTTCCCAACCTCAAATTTTTTGTTCTTGATGTGTCTATCATGCCATGCCTTTTTTCCTATCTTTTTCTGTCTTCTGACTCCAACAAGCAATGTGCCCACCTTTCATCTAATTGCATTAACTTATCGATCCTCTCCTCAAGTTCTTTGTTCATCAGGTAAGCCCTCTTGCACGTGCACTATACAGTAGTGATAGTAACATGAATTCAATAGGTAATACTACTTCGACGAAAAACACCAATTGAAAAGGTGTGGCTTTTTTCAATCTTTAATAAGTAGTTTGGTATGACCATACACAACAGAAACTTTATCAGCCCAATCTTTTCTTCCCACATCACAAATCTTGGTTAATGTGTGATTTATAGTTATTTTAAACTCCTCAGTAGTTCCATTAGCTTGTGGGTGATATGGGGTAGTCTTGTGGTGGGGATACCATGAATTTTGCCAACAAGATTTTAACTATCTTCATTCAAGAAATGGGTACCCCTATCACTTGTTAAACTTAGCAGACATCCATATCAAGCTGATTATATTTTCCCATAAGAACCTAGTTATTGCTGTTGATGTGTAATACCTTTGTAGGTATTACATCTGCCCATCTTGTTAATTAGTCAGTGCAAGTTATGATATAGTGTGAAACCAATCCTTCATGCACGGTAGATGAAATTGGTCCTACAAATTCAGTTTCTCAAATGGTTATGCTCTAGCTATCAGTCTCAATGGCATCTCATCTCTTCTTCCTGGTTCACCAAGGTGCTGGCAATGGTCACATGCCTTACAAAACTCAATACAATCTTTGTAAACCATTTCCCACCAAAAACTTGCTAAAAGGATCTTTTGCACAGTTGCATTCCCTACATAGTTTCCTCCTACAATCCCACCATGTGCTTCCTCCATGATTGCAATGTGTTCATGTTCTAACACACACCAGTGTAAAACCTCATCGTGGCCTAGCTTGTATAAGTCTCCACTAATTAACATGTAGGGTGCGGCACGTATGGATAACCGATTTCTTTCCATATTCTTCATTCCCTTCGGTGCCACACCCATATTGAGAAACACAACAATATCTTCCAAATTAGAGGGCACGTGCCACAACCTAAACAATTTCACATCTAACATTATATCCTCAATGCTCTGCGGGTTCTCCCCTGAGTTAATCCTTGATAAATGGGCAGGTCCCAAAGTTACTCTTTCCTGGTTTCAAAACAATGTAAACTTAAACTCTTGAAACAAAAATACCCACCGACATATGTGCCCTTGTAAAATTGGCTTGTTCACCAAGTACTTCAATGCCATGTGGTAAATGTAGAATATGAAGGGTGTTTCCAATAGATATTGCTTGAATTTTTATATCACGTAGATCATTGATAGTGCTTCGCACTCAGTAGTAGTATAGTTCTGCTCTGCTGGTTTCAACTTTCTTGCTAGCAAAACACAAGGGGTGGTCAACAATTCCTTCTCTAGGTTGTTGCTAAGATTACCCCAATCACCATTCCCAAAGCATCAACATGTACATGGAATGGCTTATCCTAAGAGGAAAGTGTAATATGGGCACAGTGATAAGCTTATTCTTCAATGCATCAAATGCCATCTGTTGCAGCCTCTCCCCAGTGAAATGCACTTTTTTGTTTTAGTAACTCTTCCAATGGTATGGAGATCTTGGCATACCCCTTAATAAATTATTGGTAATACCTCATATGCCCAAGGAATCCACACACTGTGCTCTAGCTGGTAGGTTCCCCCAATCCCACAATAACGGAAACTTTGGTGGGATCCACCAGTAAGCCTTCCTTACATATGATATGCCCCAACAAGGTTCCAAATGGAGTAGCGAAGAGACATTTCTTAATGTTGAGGGATATGCACAACTACCAACATCTCTCAAACATCAACCACAAATTGTCACAATGATCCCTCACTAATCCATATACCATCCAATCATCAAGGTAGACCTGAAGGAACTTATGGATAAAATCCTAAAATTCCTAGACCATTATGCACAAAAACATAGCAGGCACATTCTTCAGTCCAAAAGGCATGATTGTGTAGGCAAAACTTCCCCATTCAGTGGAGAAATGTTGTCTTTTCTTGGTCCTCCTTTTCAATTCTAACTTGATGATATCCTGGAGAATCCATTCTGTGAAGGAATACATCTCGATGCTCTAGCTACTCCTTCCAGGATTTCTTTGGTGAAGGGGGTTGGAAAAGGGATCAATGAAACATACCACATTAAAATCTCTATAATCAACATAGATCCTTATCCTCCCATCCTTTTTAATGCTGATGACCATGGGAATTATCCATTTTGATTCCTCAATGGCCTCAATGATGCCTGATGCGATCATCTTGTCTATCTCTTCCTTGACCTTGACATGAACAGATTTGGATTCATTCGGTAAGGTCTCTTCCGAATTGTCGCATGTCACTCCTTCCTTTAACTTGATTTTCATTTCCCCTAAAGAGTGGTGAACTCCCTTAAGCTCATGGTACCCATGCAAAAATAGGTCTTAAAACTCATGCAATAGATCAATGATCTTTGAAACCTCCTTTTCTGACCAATAGTCCCCAATAGTAGCCTCCTTAGGTTCCATTTTTGAGCCAATGTTAACCTTCTTTGTTTTGAGGGGTTCATGGTAGGTGCGTGCTTTCTCATCAACACTATCCATTACTTCGTGTGTACCCATAGTATGGTTAACATCAAAGTTCTCCACTTCTTCACCATCGATCACATAGACCAATTTTCCTTTCTCTTTCTTCATGAATGCGTGCTCAAGTTGTATCTCTTCTAATTATTCCTCATCAAAGCATGCTTCCAAACCAGGTTCACCCAATAATTCTAGTATTCTATCCTCCTCCATGGAACTATCTCCCATCGTGTAGGCATGCTTAACAACCTGTAATGCACCCCATCCACTGATGGCTTAGTGGCTCCAATATTCTAAATCTTGAAGGAGATCAGCTGTCAAATCCTGTCAATTTCCTATTTGATGGCACATCTCTGAGTGAATGTACCATACACACACACCCTTGTAAGGTGGAGTACAACTTATGCACCCATAAATAAGGTGGCAAGGCTTCTGCACCTTCCATCCAGGCCTTCTCACATGCTTGGATGTGAAACAAGGTGGGTTCCTTCCCATGATAGTCTTGTATGATAGTGGGTGCATTGCTCTGGGAAAACCTAACAAAGAACACGATTCTTGCTTCACACCACTCTAGAAGGTTATTGCAATGTGTCACCCACCAACGCACTGCGGTCCCGATAAAGTTATAGATGAGAATCCTTCTTCTTTCAATCTCACTTTTCCATTGGGTCTCCATTTCTAGTAAGAAAACATCAGGGTTTGGCTCCTCCAGAATATCTTGGAAACTTCTTTCCTCCCAGGTGATTGACTGAGTGCACCTTTGTTACTCTTGTAACAGAGCCTCTCAATTTCCACACAATTAACTCATAAGTCATGTGTGCCCAATTTTTGCATGTTACACTAGTGGTATCACTCATAGATTGAGTGTCTTCAAACTGAATAACTCCTTCTGTAGGATTAATCATCTTAGGGTCCCTGATAGAGCACACATAGATCCTGTCAAGAACTTCTTCTCCCAAGGGCTCAGTATAGGGTGCAAACTTCCCATCGGTCAAGGGGATGATTATCCGTTATTGCTTGTTTTCAAAATCTTATGTACCCTTTATTGAACCATAGGTCAGCATTGTTCTTATAACACCAGGGGCACCCAAGTAATGTTGGAAAGTTTTCCACCTCAGCTAGCACCAAGACTTCAAAATCTCCCAGTGAATTTTGACCCTTGGATAGTGATAGCAACATCTTTCAAAACACCAATGGGCATCGCCTTTGTTTCATTGGCCATATACAACACATTTGAAGATGACTGTAATAGGGGCCTTCCCATTTCTTTTTAGGCATCCAGGGTGAGAAGATTAACTTCTCCACCCATGTTAATCAAAATATTTCTCAGGAGCCACCCATCCACAACTGCATTCAAGGTAATCTCCTTATCATAGTCAAGGTTGTGGGGAGGAAGGTTAGCATACAGAACCTACCTCTTGCACTCTTCTCTGGTGCACGCGGTAATTTTTCTCGTAACCATTCCCCTAACAAAGGAATGATATTATCCTGCCTCAACATTTTACATACTTCCCTAACCTCATCCAGATCCTTCTGCAGAGCCTCAACGCTCTTCCTTTGTTCTAACTACCTTGACTACTCCTTCAAGCACTGGATTTCTCCTTGTAGGCTTCGAATTACATCCATGGTCTCTTGATACACCTCTTTCTGATGAGTAGGGTCTAGATACTTACCATACACCACCTCTTCTCTTGTAATCAGTGGTTTCTACCTTGGTGTCTCCCTGGCACACATATCTTTAGCTCGCGTCATCACCAGTACAAGATCTGGTTCTGACTCGCGCATCACCCTTGGCATCCATTGTGAGTAGACCTTCTTTATGCTTACCATTCCAGCACCTTTTTCCTTTTACTGTTGCTAGCTCATATGTTCAAATAGCTTTGGGAAATCCTCATACTTGTGCTTCTTTCCACACCAAGAGCATTGTAACAGATTAGGGAATTCACGCTTATAGTGCTCCGTAGATCCACAGTTGTAACAAGTTCCATGTGGGAACTCACTTCTTCCTCCTCCATGGTTTCCATGACCATGGAAACCTCTTCCACGTGCCCCTCCATCTGCATGCCCTTCATAATGATGACCATCATCCTTGGAATTATTTACGAGGCTAGTTTGGTGCACACCAATATCAATGGCATCATGTATCTAGTCAATCAATCTACAATCCTTGGTGTCATGAGTAGTAGAGGTGTAAATATTGCAATAGCAAGACACATTCTTATGGATCACGTGCTTGGTGTAGTAGTGGACACCTTCTAGCATCATGATCTACGTGGAATATATCACAGTCCACTGTCATGGTGTACCGATCTTCGAGGAAAATTTTCCTTTGTATGCCCCTCTACCTCACAATCTGTGCACCATAGGCCATTGTGAGTGTCTCATGCACCGAGTTCATAGATAGCTTCTCCAACTAATTTTTCCACTGCAGCAATCTGAGCTTCAAGAAAAGGGTTAATACCAGATATCCATGCTTCCAACAGCCTCAGCACAGGGTAGCCTCTAAGGCATCACGCGGGTTTGTGAAAGTCTTGTGTGAAAGAACTATCCTAAAAGGTGTTATCAACCATCCAAAAAACCACTAAGCATGTTGTGAAGGATGGATATCATAAGATAGTTTTGATAAGAGAGTCTTAAAACACGTGTCATATTCCTACACACTCTCTTTCATACCTTGTTGAATCTCCTTCAGCGCGCTAATGCTCTTCTGTTCAAACTCGGGGATATGAAATTCAGCTAAGAAGGCATTTCGCAATGCAGTGTAATCTACCACTGTCTGGTGGGGGTCGTACTTTCGGTGCCAACTATGCGCGTGTCCTTACAACATTGTTGCAAACTGAATTGCCTTTTATTCTGGGTAGTGATCCCCTTCACGTGCCATAGTATCTCACATTTGTGTACATGCTCTGTAGCATCCTCAACACCTTTGTAGTTTGGTAGATGCAAATAAATTTTGAAAAATACTTGCTGAGGTGGTTGAGGCCCGTGCCCACCTGATCTAGAAACTTGATTCCCTCCATTGTTGTCTCCATCACTAGATCCACTAGATCCACTAGTGCCTACTCCCCTGATCCACAATAGATCCACTAGATCCACCAGGTCCACCAGGTCCACTAGTTCCTATTCCACCAGATCCACCTCTCGTAGCTGGTAAAGGCCCTGAAGTGGTTGCGCCTAGTGTCCCCACTGTCATGTTGAACTACATGCTAATAATCTGTGATATTTCACTAGCTACCAGATGTGTGTCCTGTGCCACTTCCAGACGTGATACCTAAGCTTTGTGTATCCATAATTTTCCCAAATCTTGTTCTAGATAATATACCTCCAAACAGAGGAAATTATTATGCAAGAATAAATGTGCCAAATGAAAATTTATACCTCCTAGGTGTTGATCAGTTACTTCCACCAATACCAACTGGGTTAGTAATACTTATCTCTGGATTTGGAAAACTAAGCACCAAGGGTTGGTCACCAGGTGGATTCATATGTGTGTCGATGACTCTCCTTTCTCCAAGTGATGAGCTCTCATCAAAAGTTGAAGGGGTCTCTCTCCTGTGCTTTCCAAGATAGGGTAGCACATATAATTGCTCAGGCTCGACATCCTCTGCGTGAACCTCAATTCCTTCCATGCAACGTCTACCTCTATAAATCCATCACTTTTGTAACTTTATGTTGTCTAGCTAACTCCCTTTCATGAGCTTCATTATACTTGAGTCATCTCTCTTCCCTCTCCTTCTCAGCCACAAGGTCTGCCATCTTCCTCTACCCTAGCTTCCTTTGCCCAACGCTTAGAAGAAGCTTAGTCCAATCCATAGGAAATGCTTCCAAACTCAGTGTAATGATCAGGATCTTTATAGCTAAAAGGGATAAAACATACAAGAATGATCCTCTATGGCTCCCTTAAAAACTCAAAATCAACAACCTCCAGACAAGAATACGTATAAATAATGTATTCTAGGGTATAACTTGTCAACACTCTTCTCCACCAATGATCAACAACATGTGTCCAAGTCAATTCAACATCTTGCAGCCTCTGATATTCATATTGGGTCCACACATGAGATCTATAGTACTAGCTTGGTCTAGATGCATATGCTAAAATTCATTCATATAACTCCACTAGATAAGTAGTAAAAGATAGGTCTCATATAGCTCATGATACAGATGTTTCTTCTACCCATTTACATGCATCAAACTTAGGTCTGAGTACTAAATCTCTAAGAAAAATCATCCTCTGTTTGCTCTTAAACCATGCTTCAACATTGTCTAGTGTCAAGCATTCTGTCATCACACACCATTCTCACAATAGCTTCGAAAAGAGGTCCTGAAAACAAAACCAAGATGTAGTCATTTTTATTTACCCTCAATACTACTTTTTAACCCCAAGCGCATCAGCATATCACCCAATGGGCACTTGGACGCTCACCCGAGGAACGCGTACGTGCACTGAGCCCTCCTTTATGTGAGCATTTTTAGAAGGTTCTACCATTATTGGAGGATGAATTGTAGAATGAGAAGTACATTTACTTATTTAAAAGAAAAGTGGAAGGGACAACATACATATCCACACATTAATGTATTACATAACTTAGTAACAATGTAATAAGCATAATAAACCATATCTTAGCCATTCTATTCATATAACACAAGGATTTACACCCTTAAGCATGATATGCATAACGAACCCATATATAATATATATTCATTTAGAATAGTTCTGGTAGCCACATTACAATCAAAAGAGGTCATCACAGACCATACTTGTTAAATGACAGAGACCTAACTCCCAAAGATCCTTCCCTATATGAGACCCTATCTATACCCTTCCATTTTAACCCTTGTTACATATCTTAGTGCCATACAAAGGCTCATGACATCCCTCATAACCCTTAGCACTAAGTGCTCTAAACCCTAGCATTACTGCAACACTCTATTACTCAGCATCTTACTCTCTATCCATTCTTTGTCTACCTTTCTTGCATGCTCTTCTCTCCCTCTCTCTTCGTCTGATTGATCTCTCTTTCTCTAGTCTCTCTCTCTCTCCTCCTTTTTCCTCGCTTATAAGCATACTTTTTATAGGATCAACACCCACTACCATACCTTCTCTTCTCAACAGATCATGTGCCAAGTGTCGATGTGGTCCTCCAATGGTGAATGCTTATCCCTTTTCAAACCCTCCACTCTCTTTAATGATGTATCTTCTGGGAATATTCCATGCATGGAATATCCTTTTCTTGACCTTCGAGGTTCTAAGCTAGCACCTTATACACTCATCACACCTAGTCGGGTCCTCATGTTTTTCCTCAAGTGCCTTCAAAATGCCAAATATGGCTAAGTCCTTTGAACCCATGTTCTGCCTTCCATGCGCGATGCACCCTGGTTTCACTTAAACCCTTCTTAAACCCCCTTTTCCTATGTGACCTTTGGTACTTAGCCAATATTTGAGGGCCCAACACCTTTACGCAAGAATACAACAATATCCTCTAAGTCAAAGGCTAGGCGGTTAAATCTGAAAAGCTAGACATCTAACATTGTATCCTCAATTCTTTGTGCCTCCTCGCCTGAGTTAATCCTTGATAAATGATCTAGTCCTGAGTTACTCTTGAATGGATTCACTACTACTATAAAGTTAAATTCTTGGAACTAGAGAATCCACTTGCATATGCACCCTTGCAGAACAATCTTATTGCCCAGATACTTAAATGTCACTTGATCTGTATAAAATATGAGTGGAGTTATAAATAAATATTTCCTAAACTTGTGTAGCACATAAATCATGGACAATGCTTCACATTTTTTACTTGTATACTTTTGTTTAACTGAGGTCAATTTACTGCTTGCAAAGAAAATAGGATGATAAAAAATACTATCTCTAGGCTAGGCTAACACTATGTCAATGGGCATGCCATAGGTGTCCACATGCACATGAAAGAGTTTGGTCCATGAAGGAAAGGAAAGAATAGGCACAAAAGTCTTGAAATGGTCTAGTTAGTAGGTTGCTCTAATCCCAAAATGACAAAAATATTAGTAGGATCTACCAACAAGCCTTCTTTACATATGATATGTCTCAACAAAGTTCCAAAGGGTGTAGAAAAAATGCACTTCTTGATGTTTAGGGAGATTCTCAACTATCAACACCTCTCAAAAATCAGTCTTAAATTAATGAAATAAAAGCAAGGAACATCTGAGTCTGCACTTAATTCCCCTTAATAAAAAAAAAACATCAGTCTTAAATTATCACAATGATCTTTTACCATCCCATAAAATATCCAATCATATAAGTAAACTTACAAAAACTTATGAATGAAGTCCTGAAATGCTTGCACAAAAATGCATGAATAGACTGCGGGCGTATTATTTAATTCAAAAGGCATAACTATGTATGCAAAAATTCTCCACTCAGGGTGAAAATTTTCTTCTACTCATCTTCTTTAGCAATCCACACCTGATGATATCCATAAAATCCATCAGTGATGGAGTAGATCTCATGCCCTGTAACGCATTCCAAAATATCCTTTGTAAATGGTGTGGGAAAGGGATCTATAACACAAGCAACATTCAACTCCCTCTAGTCCACATAGATCCTTATCATACCATCTTTCTTTATGCTTATCAACATAGGTAAAAACCACTATGACTCCTCAATGGGCTCAATGATTCTAGACTTCAACATTTTATCAATTTATTCCTTTACCTTGATGTGCAGATTAGGATTCATCCTGTAAGGCCTCTTCCTAACCGGGTGTGCACCTTCCTTTAACTTGATCCTCATCTCACCCAAAGAGTGACGTACCCATTTCAACTCATGATATCCTGTAGGAAATAATTCCTAGAAGTCACGCAGTAGCTCAATTATATTTTCAACCTCTGAGTCAGACCAATAATCACCAATTATGGCCTCCTTAGGTTCTACATCTGTCCCAATGTTGACCTTCCTAGTTTTCAGAGGCTCATGATAAGCATGCGCCTTTTCATCTACACTGTCCAATACCTCACACATACCTACAATGTGGTCAAAATCCAAATTTTCTAATTCTTCATCAACCATGTAAACCAACTTTCCTTTTTTCTTTTTCGAGACAGGCATACCCAAGTTGTTCTTCATATTTCTCTTCTTCTTCAAAGCGCGCCTCCATATCTGATTGATTTGGTAATTCTTGAATAAGTTCAACCTTTGCACTATCTCCCATAGTCAAGCACTTCATAATTTGTAATGCCTCATTCACTAGTGGTTTAGTAGAAAAATAGTCAAAGGTATGAATCATACATGTAGTCAGTTCTTTCCATTTCCCTATTTCTCTATTTAACTCCACATAAACATATTGTGCACACAAATAACCATGCAAAGTGAAGTAGATATTATGCACCCATAGTGAAGGTGGTAAGGCCTCCTTCCTCTCTGTTGAGAGTCTCTCATGCTCTCGAACGTGATGCGAGGCATCGTCTACCCCCCTCCCCCCCCAATGAAATTCACACATCTTGGTAAGTGCATTGTTCCTAAGAAATCTAGTAGAGAAGGTGAATCTAGCCTATCGCCACTCTAAAAGACTATCTCTATGTGTAATCTACCAAAGTGATGTTGTCCCACACAAGGTATATACCAGCATATTCCTTCTCTCTACTTGATATTTCCATTGGGAATCCATAACACATAGAAATATGTCAAGATTCCCTTTGTCAGTGTACCTTGGTACCTAGTTACTACCCAAACGCCTAACAAAATGTGTCCTACTTACACAAGTAACTACGCTCTTCATGTCACACCCAACCATTTCATAAGTACCATGTGCCCATTTGTCACAAGAAAAACTAGTTTTATCACTCATATACTGTGCATCAACCCATCCAATAATACCTTCCTTTGATGGCTCAAACGCTTTCGGGTCTCTAATGGTGCGTACATAAATCCTATTAAGATCCTCATCGCTTAATGTCTCCACATAAGGTGCATATTTTTCATCTATCAAAGGAATAATCATGCACTCTTCTTTGTTCTCAAAACTCATATAGCCTTTATTAAAGCATAGATCAAAATTATTCACATAAAGCTAGAAAACTATCTACTTCTGTAAGCACCAAGACCTCAACATCCTCAGTAAAATTGGCCCCATGTATAGTAATAGTGGCGTCCTTCAAGACTCTAATGGGCATGGCTTTAGTTCTATTCACCATATACATCATGTTTGAATATGGTTGTAATGTTGGCCTCCCCATCTGATTCCATCTATCCAAGATGATTACATTCACTTCTACACCTAAATCAATTGGTATATTACTCAATAACCATCCATCAATAACTACATTCAATGTTATCTCTTTGTCATAATCAATACTATGAGGAGGTAAGTTTACATGAAATATCTGTATCTCATGCTCAACTCTAGTGTGTGGTATCTTCTCCCTTAACCATTCCCCTAACAAAGAAATGGAATTTTCTTGGTGCAACATCTTACAAACCTCCTTTAAGTCATCAATATATTTATGAGGAAGCTCAACTAATTTTCCTACTCCAGTTTCTACAATTTCTCCTTCAAGCATTGTATCTCACCCTGAAAGTCTCTAATAACCTCCATTATTTCCTGATAAACACCTTTTTGATGAGTAGGATCTAGATACCTTTCATGCAAGACCTCATGTTTTGTACTAACAAGTTTTTTCTTCGGTGTCTCACACGTGCGTGCAGCCTCAGCACGTGTAGTCACCAATACAAGTATCATCTAAGGGTTAGGTGTTATCTTTGACATCTACTAGTCTTCCACAACGCACTATACTCTAAACATTCTCGCACCCTTATCCTACTTGTGTTGCTTGCTCATATGCTCATACAAATCTAGGCATTCCTCAAACTTGTGATTCTTTCCACACTATGAGAAAATAATGCTTTGAGGACACTCAAACCTATAATTATCAGGGGATCTTCTTGTATAACAAGTTCCTCATGGGATTTCACCTCTTCCACTACCGTGACCTCGACCTCTAAATCATCCGTGGTAACCTCGACCTCTACCACCTCCATTACAGTGTACTTCATTGTGATTGTGATTATGATGCTCATCTTGTTTCTTAGAATTGTTTTCAACACTGGTTTTTTGTACACCAATTTCAATTGCATCATGAATCTGATCAATTAATCTGTAATTTTGTGTATAATGAGTGATAGACTTACAAATCTTACAATAAAAGGACATGGTCTTCCTTATCACACGCGAAAACAAATGAAACCTACTTGAACTGTGATATAAATGATAGATCTCGTAATCTAGTAACATGACACACACTGATTCATGAGAGAAAATATCCTTAGTATTTCCTTCCACCTTATAATCCATACAAAAAAATACCATTACGCGTCTCATGGGCTGAATTAGCTGACAATTTTTCCAATTGTTTTGCCATAGATGCAATCGATGCTTCCAAAAATGGGCCAACTCCACTGTTTACACTTCTAACTTCCTCACCACATAGAGCTACCTCCAAAGCCTCACGTGGATCTATAAACATCTTATGATAAAGTTCCCTTCTGAAAGGTGTGATCAAACCACCAAAAAACCATTGAGCATGTTGGCTAGGGTTGATATCATAAGATAACTTTGATAGAAATTTTTTAAAGCATGCATCATACGCCCTTACACTCTTAGCCATTCCTTGCTTAATGTATTTCAACATGCTGATGCTTTTATGTTCAAACTCAAGTATATGGAACTCAACTAAGAAATTATCACATAGCACAGTATAATATACACAAGTCTAGTTCAAATCATACTTTTTGTACCAACTGTGCACGCCCCCTTGCAAAGTAGTAGCAAACTGAATTACCTTAATCTTAGGAGTATTGATTCCCTTAACATGCCATAGTATCTCACACATATGCACATGCTCAGCTGGATCTTCAATTCCTTTGTACTCTAGTAGACAAAGGGATATCTCGTAATAAACTTGCTGGGGTTGGTGCAGAATGAGCCCACTAGATCTAGAACCTATATTACCTCCAATATTCCCTTAACCTCTAGAACCACCAGATCCACGAGATCCCATACCACTTGATCCTCCTCCTGTAGCAGGCACCAGAAAAGAGGATGTGCTTCCTTGTGTTCCAACAGTTATACTATATTAAAACCCCACAGTCTTGTTGGTCGTCAAATAGGACTTTTTAGAAGAGCAACAGTCAGGGGACAAGAAGTCCCTCCTCTTTAATGGGAGAGGTTCCCTTATTCAGAAACGAACTTATTTACAAATGTACAGAACATTGTTTTATGGTCAAACTTGGATTTTACGAAAGTGTTTTCCACAAGGATCATCAATTACACAAGGACTGAGGAAAGGGAATAAGGAGATGAGCAGAATAGCAACATTCAGAATTATAGATAGCAGAATAATTCTTCGTGTATGCGAAGCTTCAAAGAATTTAAGACAAGATCATTTGCGTTGGCTGAATGAGATTAAATTTAAAGACACAAAGTTCTATAAATAACCTTCTTCAGATTTATTAATCAAGGACACAAAGTTCCTTCTTGGTTGTACAAGATCACTGTATTTGCAAAACTAAACAGTATGCAATCAGAGAGACTAACGAGTTAGGAACAAAATGATCTCCACAATATTAAAGGAAAACACAGAGATAACAAGAATTAGATAGACAAAGAATGGAAAGCCCTTTTGTATTGATTTCTTTAAGGTCTATTTACACTTTCAGCAAATATCCAAGTTCTTCCTTCCCTCTCAAAATGGCGTGGAAAGGCCATTATATAGCTTACAAGTCAGTTACTCTTCGTAACTGTTTCTTTTAATTAAAGAATAGTTAAAGATCGCCCATTGCAATACCTTAACTAATTACAAGGAATACGAAAAGGATGGGAAGAAGAGAAAAGAAAGGAGAAGGAGACAGGTGGCCAGCTACTGGGAGGGACCCACTGTCTTCAGAATCCGCTGCCTGAATTTCTTCAATGCCTCAGCTATGTCTCTGCCACGTGGAACTGACGTGTTGGTTGTAGACTGAGTCCAAAATCCCAGACACTTCTCCATCTCTTTATCAAACTCGACGTGAGTATGATAATCTTTATTTGCTTCTTCAATGGCAGATTGAAGAGAACAAATTTCCTTCATCTTTTCCTCAGAGATGGAGCTTTCCTTGAATAGATTATCTTTGCCAAAAGCTCTGAACTGAGCTTTGATTTCTTGCAAGGACAGGAAAACACCAGAGTTTTCATCCTGAAGATGACAATGTATATCCTTGAAAGCAGCAACAGCCAGTGTCTTGAAAGCTTCTCCCTTCTGCCATCTGTTCTTCATTTCTCCCACAGCTTCCTCCAAAACTCTGATCTTCCACTCCACACTGTAGACCCAGGATTTCGATAGATTGTCCTTAGCATCATCGAAAATCTTATTTGCCAATAAGATGTTCTCATCTGTCTGTCCCATAAGGCGAAGGTCTACTATACAACTGCTCCAGATTTTTAGTTCTTTATCCATGGTATTGATAGTGGAGGAGAGCTTCAGTTGCACATTACTCACCTTTTCGTGGAGTTTGAAAGCTTCATCGATGAAGTTTAATCCCACAACAAGCATGTCATCCACCATGGCTTCAATAGCTCTGCCATAGACAGAATACTTGTGCATATCTTTGATACTTTGCACTTCATCTTGGCTTAGAATTACAGGAGGTGGAAAAGTAGTCAATGGGGTAGGGTCCAAGACTTTATCCTTAGATAAAAGAGACTTGATGAAACCTGTGAGAATCCGGGCTTGTTCTTCTAACTGTTCAATAGTTTGCTGCCCTTTCTCTACCCTTCCAATGACTCTTGTGACTGTTTCCTGGAGGTTGTGAATTTCACCTGCAGGAGTAGACTCTCCCATAGGGATTCTTGAAAGCTCCAAGTCAGATGCCAAGAAGTCTGATTCTGATTTGTCTACTGTAGGCTTAGCAACCTCCAAGAATTGCTGACCTTGGGCGTCAGACACTATTCTGGAAGTAGTTCTGGCTCTCTTGGCACGAGAAGGAGTGGTGCCCAACAAGGCTACAACAGCATCGAAATTTGGTCCCAAGCTTTGAGAGGAGGATTTTCTCTTCCTTTTGTCAACCAAAGGTTGCACCCAAGCAAAAGAGGAAGAAGAATCTGCAGGAGAAGCAAGGGGACCCAGAGACAGGGAGCTCATGACACTCAGGGTCTGCACAGCTGTTGACTCAAGCTAAGATGTGAGCAGAGCACTGGAGGAAATGGCGGTGGAAGAATCAGTAGCACCTGGAAGTTCAGTGCTCTGGACCTCCTTTTCCTTATCTGCTGGATCTTCAGGAACATTTGCAGGAGTTGGCATCTCACTTTCTTCACTTTCACTGAGACCAATGATGTTCTCTGGCCCTATAGGCAACTCTACATGTTTTCTTGGAGGGTCATTCTCTGCAGGCTCCTTCTTTACCTCTTTGAGTTTCTTCTTATATACCTGGGTAGATGAAGAGGGAGTAGATTTAGTAGGTCCTTGTGTTGATGAGGCAGGAGGGGTTTGCATTAGTGTTTCAGACCTTGGAACTGATGCCTCTCTTATTGGTGTCGAGTCACCCTTGGAGCTGGATTCTCCTGAGTGCCTCTTGAATTCTCGGATCTTCTTACTGAACCAGACCTTAGTCCTGATTAAGACTGGAGCAAGAATCTCAGCCAGATCATCCCTCTCTTTCCTGTTCCAATCCAGGTCCTCCAGAGGGGTGTGCTTAATCACATTTTCATACTCATACGAGTATAGGTTAGAATTGTCATCCTAGAGACCTTCAGGAACTTGGTACAGACCGAGTTCTTGAATCAATTGCAGGGAGAACCTGCCACAATGCCTTCTCCTGGCTTCAAAATCATCTGCACAGTCAGCCCAGTAGTCTTCTGTATCTGCCCTATGATGATAGATTATCTTGATGTTCTGTTCAATACACTTCTTCAAGTCAAAGCAGGTTCTTGGCTTGAAGAAATGAACAGTGATAGGGACCAGGGCTCTTTCTATGTTCTGAGCATCCAGAGTTGTTTTGCATGTGTAGTTTCCCAGAGAGATGGGAAAGTGCAAGCCAGAAATCTTCTTATCTCTGCAAGTTCTGTGCAACTTTTCTAGTTGCCTGCATATTTCTATCAAGGCCATTTTATCATTGCAGAACATGGGAAGCCGTAGAGGAGTGCTTTCATAGCTAGCAAGCCTGATATAGGAAAATTTCCTGAACTGGATGAAATAGGCTCCATACTGCGATATCAGGTTCATGGATTCATCTGAAAACCTTCTAACAGTATCACCTTCGAGCAATCTGACCACGTACATGGTGAAAGCATCATTGACCCTTCTGAAATTTCGATTGCTGGTCTCCAAGGTGAATTGCGGGCAATAGGCATACACTGGATCATCTTTGTGTGCATCTATATAGGAGAAACCAAACCACTGCCTTGATGCTGCTAGGGTATACATCAGGTATGAAGTCATATAGAACTTCTTTATTTGCTGAACGTTGGATAGCTGCTCCGCCAAATTCATACTGATGATCTCTACCCAGTTGATGTTTTGTGTTCCCTCGCACACCATGCTGATGAGCGGGCACATCCAGAAATGAAAGTCATTGGTGGAGGGAAAACCCATAACTCGAGCCAGCAGGATTATGAAGTCTGACAATTCTTCATTGAAATCTGCTCGGAAGAGGGTTTTGGTTAGGCGAGAAGCACCTTTCTTAGGGTTCTTTAACCAAGACTTCGCCACTCGTGCCTTATATCTGTCACTGTCTTGATCGAATAGGGTCTGTGCTTGATCCCGGGAGACGACTATAGCATTGTCCAACTCCGGAATCCTCAGAGCAGCGCCAATGGTGGCAGCGTCCAGCTTGGCAATGAGTTCCCCATGTACATTTGTCAATTCTCTCGAAGCGGGGTCGAAGTGAGCTCCGCATGAAAGCACAGTATCAGCACACTGTACTGAGATTGGGAAACCACCGGCAAAAGCCAAACCACTATCATGAATCGTTTGTGCTATTAGTGTAGGGTTTGCATCTGCCATTCTTGCCCAAAAATCACCGAAGTCGAGATGACGAGCTTCGCTGTCCCCAATATTGCTAACAACAGACTCAAGCGGAGAAATTTGCTCCTGTCCCTGAAACTTGATCTTCATGTTGATAGTCTCGGAGCTGCAACCTAGACTCGGGAAGGAATTTGCAAAGGGAGGGGATATTTGTGTAGGTTTTCAAATTGCAAGGGTTCGAGCAAAGATAGCATGGAAGCAATGCGAAAAATGCAAAGGGGAAATGCTCATTATATAGCCGCTTGGAGAGAGGAATGAATTTAATGCGCATTGAATACACAACCACCAATTTGAATAGCATCATACTCGGAGTGAGCGGGAAAAACTAAGTGTGAATGACCCTTGGAACGCTTGGGACATGTGAGACACGAATGCGTGAAACACGCGGCTCGGCCGATTCGGGTGAAATAGGGAGAGGATGCACAAATGCTTATTGGAACGATTGGGATGAAAATGCACGGAGTACACGGTTCGGGTGATTCAGCCGAAAACGGAACAGTGGGCCCGTTTGGACTTGGGACATTCGGGACAAAAATTTCTGGAGTACGCAGTTTGGCCAGTTCGGGTGAAATAGGAACAGCTTGCATTTTTCGATTTGGGACAAGGAGCTCTTAAGTACGCGACACGGGAGTTTCGGCCGAAAATTGGAAAGCTCGCACTTTTTAACTTTGGGACATTTGAGACATGAAAGTGCGTAGTACGCGGTTCGGGTGTTTCGGCCGAAATTGGAACAACTCACACAAAAAGTTTTGGGACACTTGGGACAAAATTTTCCGACAGGCCCGAAAATGGGACAACTTCGGGGATTTCGGCCGATCGGGGAACAGAGTGCACTTTCGTACTTGGGACAGTTGGGACAAAAAGTTCCGACAGGCCCGAAAATCACACAAAATGACCCAAAACACAGATTTTTTAAATTTCACGACTTAGGCACTTCAGAGAAAAACACTTAAACTCAAAATTTTGAAATTTTACTCTTATCAGAGCGGGAAATTTTGAGTGGACAACAGCTGGCTCCTTCTAGGGATGACTTGGCAAAAATTCTCAGAATGAGACAAGGCAAGAACTTAGACAAACTCGGTGAAGTAGACCAGTGCCTTATCCATTGGGCAAAGGAGTAAAAAACAAACCAATACAGAGGGCAACACACACAACAACAGAAGGAAAACACACCAAAAGCAGAAAAGCAAAAACACTGTACAGAATATACAAAGGGACTCCCTAGTCACCTATGACTTGAACAACTTCAAATACTACCCACTATAAGGAAGTGGGAGGGGAGAACCATCCATGTAATCAAGATAGAAAGAGTTCTTACCAGCAAAGTGTCTTATCTTAAAAGGTCCGAGCCACAGGGAATCAAATTTTCCATGGCTGCCACGAGGTTCATGTCTTTTGTCCCATAACAGCACGGTATCTCCAACTTGGAACTCTCTGAACCTAGCTTTCTTGTCAAATAGAACCTTTACCTTCTGCTGGTGAGCAGATATCCTATCGGCTACCTCCAATCTGTCCTCGTTTAGTTTGTGCAGGTACATGATTCTTTTATCCAGAGCATCACTGAAACTAGTATCCTCAATGGCCTTCATCAGGTGCAAGGCTGGCAGTTCCACTGTCACTGGCAATTGAGCTTCTACTCCATACACCACTTGAAAAGGAGACATTCGAATGGCTCTTTTGGGTGTGACCCTGTCTACCCAAAGAGCATCATAAAGCTTCTTATGCCAGTTTCGCTGAGATTCGTTGACCCAACTTCCTTATGATAGTCACCAGATTTTTGTTGGTGGATTCTGCTTGTCCATTTCCCTGGGGATATAATATGAAGAATAAGCTAGAGAGATGCCATACCCGTAGCAGAAATCCATTATCTCAGTTGAGGAGAAGTTCGAAGCATTATCTGTTACAATCTTGTTAGGTACTCCATACCTTACCAAGATGTTCTCTTTGATGAAGTTGCATACCACTTCAGAAGTAGTTGCTCTTGACTGGAATAGCTTCCACCCATTTGGTGAAGTAGTCAGTGGCGGTTAGCACATGGGTGTGACTAGCACTAGAAACAGGGTTGAATGCACCAATGAAGTCCAGACCCCACTGTTGAAATGGTTCTTCAATCACAACTGGCTTGAGAGGCAAAGAGGCCAACTTAGGTCTTCCCACAAAGGTCTGAAAAGCCTCGCATTTTATCCACCCACTTGGATGCATCTCTGAACAAGGAAGGCCAGTAATATCCTCCCCGGAGTATCTTGTGAGCTGTGACTGTTGATGAATAGTTCCCTCCACATGCCTGATCATGAAAGGCTGAGAGAAACTTTCTCTGTTGTTCCTTGTCCACACACTTCAGAAATCTCCCATCTAAACCAAGCTTGAACAAGGCATTTTCCCACAGTACATATTGCGCTGATCTCAATTTAACAGTCCTCTTTTCTTTGGTAGTTAAATGAGAGGGGCATTCCCCATAGGTGAGAAAATGGGCGATGTCAGAATACCATTCATCGACTGAACTAAGGAATAGAACAGTAGGAATGTTAGCTTTCTCCTCCAGCAACTCATGTTTGGCTCCTTCAGCAATGAGCTCGCAAAGACCTTTTCCATGAACCAGCTTGGTTGGTTTGATATCCATGTCATACTCCTGGACTTTAGCCACCCAGTTTCCTCTCTTGGACCCAAATTCTTGTTGTGTAAGAATTGACTTAACAGTTGTATCTGGAACCAGCACCATAGAATGAGAGTTGAGGATATAGAAACGGAACTGCTTGACAGCCTTGACTACTGCAAAAGCATGCTTCTCCATCATGGTGTATTTTAGCTCATGATTCTTCAGGATATAGCTCATGAAGGCAATTGGTAGCTCATGTTTATCAGAGTCTTCTTGAGTTAAGACAGCAGCCAGGGTATTATTTGTAGCATAGCAATAGATGATGAAATCTTTGCTGAAATCAGGACAGGCCAAAACTGGAGTTTTAGCAATAGCTTTCTTGATACCCTCAAAGGATTCCTTTCCTTCAGAAGACCAACCAAATGTTTGCTTCCCTTTCATCATCTGAGAAATATTCAAAGTTAATTCAGCAAAATCAGGGATGAATCTTCTTAAAAAATTGATCTTACCGAAGAAGGAATGCACGCCTTTTTTACTGGTTGGGAGAGGGATTTGCTGGATGGCTTGAACTCGTTCAGGATCAATCTTAATACCATCCTTGGAGACGATGTGCCCTAATAGTTTTCCTTCTGTAACACAGAAGACAGATTTTTTTAGGATTTAAAGAAATCCCATGCTCTCGGCATCTCAGCAGAACCGTTTCCAGGTGGTCGAAGTGATCCGCTCTTGTCTTTGAAAACACTGTCAGGTCATCAAGGTATATGACAATACATTTCCATTTCAAGCTTCCAAAGGCCAGATCCATAGCTCTCTGGAAAGTGGCACCAGAATTAATCAGTCCAAAAGGCATTCTCTTGTAGGCAAAGGTACCCCAAGGAGTGGTGAAGGCTGTCTTGTGTTGATCTGTAGTATCAACCTCTACCTGATTGTATCCTGAGAATCCATCAAGCATAGATAACATTTCAGATCCTGTTACTGCTTGCAATATTTGATCCATCATAGGCAAAGGGTAGTTATCTTTCAGAGAAGCCTGATTCATGTTCCTGAAATCAACACAGATGCGGATCTCACCATTCTTCTTCCTAACAGGTACTATATTTGTGATCCACGTCGAATGGTGAATGGGAAAAATAATTTTAGCCTTCAACAACTTCTGGATCTCCTGAAACATGGTGTCAGCTATTTTTGGATTGTACTGCCTCTGCTTCTACTTGAAAAGCTTAATTCCTGGTTTGAGAGGAATAGAATGCTGCATATCTTTTGGCTTGTAGGCTTTTAGATCTTCATAAGAATAAGCAAGAACATCCTTATACTTCCTTAGAAGATCAATTGCTTTTCTCCTCCCGTCGGTTGTGCAACATTTTCCAATATTTACTAGCTTGGGGTCAGTAGAACTCCCTATATCAATCTTATCATACTCAGCTGATTGCTGAGGTCCAGTAGAAGCTTTAGATTTCACATATCTGTAATGTTTATCAAACAACTCCTCCAAACTCACCAAACCTTTGGGAATCTTGTTTCCTTTGAGTTTAATGCACCCTTCCTGATCTGTTTCTTCTCCTTGGGTGACAGGATGGTCAGAGGACACACTCTCACGAGGCAGGTTGTCACTTCCCTCAAAATACAGTTGTTCGAAATTGCCCTTGAGTTCCAGGAAGGAAAGCAAATGCTGGTCATCGTTGAAAACTTGCCATTTATTGGTATTGTCAGGTACACTAGGCCGGTGGACCATTTCAATAGTGAACTTATCCTGAGAGAATTCAGGATGGGGAATCAGTAGTGATCCTGAGACAGCCAGTGAATCAGCCCTGCTGTTCTTTTCTCTAGGTATTGCTTCAATGGAGAAAGCATCAAGGAATTCAATTGAGTCCCAAACCTGATTCCAGTAATGCTTCAGCCTCCCATTTTTTACCTGAAAAATGCTTCTGACTTGTTTCACAATCAACTCTGCATCACCACGAGCCAGAAGATTTTTTACACCTCGTTCTTTGGCCACTTGCAGTCCAAGAATGAGAGCCTCATACTCTGCTGTATTGTTAGTGTTTTCGAACTGCAACTTAAATGAAAAAGGGTGTAGGCATCCTTCAGGCGACACTAGCAGGACACCAGCTCCAGAACCAGCCGAGGAACAACTTCCATCAAATTCTAAAATCCAAACACCATTGGGATCTTTGGGTGATACTTTGGAGGGTTGGATTTCATCAGGGGACAGAATCATGTAATTACCATGACCTATGTCCTCATAGAGTATTTGTGCCTTAGGATCATCTGTTTTCTGCACAATATACTCAGATTGTTTCTCAGGCAGTAGCTTCTTCATGTGTCTATTGATAGGTATGAGTGCATGTGATCAATCCATTTGAATCTCTCCACCCACATCTTTACAGAAGTTCCTACTTAGCAACATTCCATAAGAAGGAGGAATGTCTGCTACTAGGATGGTAGCCAAGACTTTCTTTTCAGGTAAAGCAACAAAAGCCACTTGTGCATCTTTAATCCTTCCAACCAAAGGCACTTCCTTACTTTCCATGGAGTAGCAAGACCCATAAGTACGAGTGAGGGTCAAGCCTAAAGCATGAGATACTTTAGCAGGCATCACGTTATCTGAGGCTCCGGAATCTATGACACAGTTACTGAGCCTATGGCCAGCTATAAGAAGTGTTACGTAAAAAGGCTTGATTTTTTCACCAGGCGAGGTGACAGCAGCTACCAGACTAGGCTGTGGTGTAGAAGGAGGAGTGGGCAAAAGGCCTTTAGAGGTGGTCTTGGAATGGGAATTAACAAATTGGATCATCTTGGCAAAAGCTTTGGGATGGGTTTGATAGTATTCAGCTTCTGAAATTTGAACCTTGGTCCTTTTTAGGTGATCAACAATATCAAAGGATCCAGAGGTAGATGGACCATCATCATTTGGAATTCTAGGCTTTTTAACTTTAGGAGAAAAAGAAGGAACTTTGCTAGTAGGATTGGCAGGACTTACCTTTGGTGCAGATGAGGTAGGGATAGGAGATCCTCTTCTGGCAATTACAGGAATAGTTGCTGGCTGCTCCTTAGATTTCTTCATGGGCTGTGTTACTTTCTCCTTCTGTCTTGTCTGTTCTCGAGTCATGACAGCAAATGATTCACTGTTCATATCTGCTACCACTTCATCATAGTCATCATCAGTGCCTTCGGTGGTAAAGAAATTAACCCGAGATCCTTCAAGTTCTTCCGCTTCATCATCAAATTCCTCCAGGAACTCCTCACAAGCTTCATTGTCCACATCATCATCTGGCTCTTCAACTTCACAGGTTGCGTTCACAGGAACTTTAACAGGAGGACCTTCAAGTGCTAGTCTTGTGTGAGGAGCAGGCAAACGATTTATGGGCTAGAAATTTCTTCTTGGAACATCTGCATACGGGGCATGCTGAGCCAATTGTTTCTTTATAGCTACTAGATCATTTGCAAGTTTCTGGACTAATGGATCAGTGTTGGGTCCAGAGGTGGAAGAGGAAGAAGCAACAGATTTAGATTTGGGGGGATCTCTTTTCAACTTCCCTGACATGATCAAGTCATCCTCGACACTAACAGCCAGTTCTTGATCCAGAACTAACGTTCCGAGATTGGCCCTTCTTAGAGCATAACTTACTTTAGGCGTTTGAGCATTTAGAAAGAAACATTTTTAAATTTTATCAACCGGTCGAGTATTTATAGGAATTTTTTTGATCAGTCTGTTGAATCGAGCCATGAATTATCTCATGGGTTCTGATGGATCTTTCTTTATCTGAGAAATTTGGGCAAGCAGGGCATGCACATCTTCTGCCGGCTTGAAATGGCTTTCGAACTGAGTTCTCATTGTATTCCAGTCAGTGATGGCACTAGCCAGAAGGTGATAGAACCAGTCAGCAGCATTATCTTGTAACGTCTCAACGAACAGCCTTACTGAGACGTCTTCATGTTCAACTCCCAAGACTCCACATGCAACTATGAAGGCTGCAATGTGTTCATCAGGGTGTACTTTGCCATCTCCTTTAAATTTGGGGAAGTTCTTTCAATTACCTCTAGGTAACTCATGCAAAGGCTGAGTAAGGGCCAGGGGACCGACACGTTGACCCCATGGCAATTGTGCTGCCATTCTTGGAAATATGGCTTGGAGGGGAACTGTAACACCAGATAGGAAAAAAGCTCGTAGATTGGGACTAGCAGGTTCTGAAGGAATACCACCGGTAGGACTTCTATCTTGAACAGGTGGAGTGCTCGTCAAACGAGTTCTTCTATTTGAAGGGAAAGGAAAACCCTGTTGCTCCAAAAGCTGAAACTGAGAATCTTCAATACCAAGGGTCCTTCTCCCTCGAGTGAAAACGCGGAGTCGCCAGATCAAAGGATGATAAAAAAAATTGCAGTACTGGAATGTGATTTTCCCCAACGGAGTCGCCAAAAACTGTTGGTCGTCAAATAGGACTTTTTAGAAGAGCGACAGTCAGGGGACAAGAAGTCCCTCCTTTTTAATGGGAGAGGTTCCCTTATTCAGAAACGAACTTATTTACAAATGTACAGAACATTGTTTTATGGTCAAACTTGGATTTTATGAAAGTTTTTTCCACAAAGATCATCAATTACACAAGGACTAAGGAAAGGGAATAAGAAGGTGAGCAGAATAGCAACATTCATAATTATAGATAGCAGAATAATTCTTCGTGTATGCGAAGCTTCAAAGAATTTAAGACAAGATCATTTACATTGGCTGAATGAGATTAAATTTAAAGACACAAAGTTCCATAAATAACCTTCTTCAGATTTATTAATCAAGGACACAAAGTTCCTTCTTGGTTGTACAAGATCACTGTATTTGCAAAGCTGAACAGTATGCAATCAGAGAGACTAACGAGTTAGGAACAAAATGATCTTCACAATATTAAAGGAAAAACACAGAGATAACAAGAATCAGATAGACAAAGAATGGAAAGCCCTTTTTTGTATTGATTTCTTTAAGATCTATTTACACTTTCAGCAAAAATCCAAGTTCTTCCCTCCTTTGCAAAATGGCGTGGAAAGGCCATTATATAGCTTACAAGTCAGTTACTCTTTGTAACCATTTATTTTAATTAAAGAATAGTTAAAGATCACCCATTGCAATACCTTAACTAATTACAAGGAATACGAAAAGAATGGGAAGAAGAGAAAAGAAAGGAGAAGGAGACAGGTGGCCAGCTACTGGGAGGGACCCACTGTCTTCAGAATCCGCTGCCTGAATTTCTTCAATGCCTTAGCTATGTCTCTGCCCGTGGAACTGATGTGTTGGCTGTAGACTGAGTCCAAAATCCCAGAGACTTCTCCATCTCTTTATCAAACTCGACGTGAGTATGATAATCTTTATTTGCTTCTTCAATGGCAGATTGAAGAGAACAAATTTCCTTCATCTTTTCCTTAGAGATAGAACTTTCCTTGAATAGATTATCTTTGACAAAAGCTCTGAACTGAGCTTTGATTTTCTTGCAAGGACAGAAAAACACCAGAGTTTTCATCCTGAAGATGACAATGTATATCCTTGAAAGCAGCAACAGCCAATGTCTTGAAAGCTTCTCCCTTTTGCCATCTGTTCTTCATTTCTCCCACAGCTTCCTCCAAAACTCTGATCTTCCACTCCACACTGTAGACCCAGGATTTTGATAGATTGTCCTTAGCATCATCGAAAATCTTATTCACCAGTAAGATGTTCTCATCTATCTGTCCCATAAGGCGAAGGTCTACTATACAGCTGCTCCAGATTTTTAGTTCTTTATCCATGGTATTGATAGTGGAGGAGAGCTTCAGTTGCACATTACTCACCTTTTCATGGATTTTGAAAGCTTCATCGATGAAGTTTAATCCCGCAACAAGCATGTCATTCACCATGGCTTCAATAGCTCTGCCATAGACAGAATACTTGTGCATATCTTTGATACTTTGCACTTCATCTTGGCTTAGAATTATAGGAGGTGGAAGAGTCTTCAATGGGGTAGGGTCCAAGACTTTATCCTTAGATAAAAAGAGACTTGATGAAACCTGTGAGAATCCGGGCTTGTTCTTCCAACTGTTCAATAGTTTGCTGCCCTTTCTCTACACTTCCAATGACTCTTGTGACTGTTTCCTGGAGGTTGTGAATTTCACCTTCAAGAGTAGACTCTCCCATAGGGATTCTTGAAAGCTCCAAGTGAGATGCCAGCAAGTATGATTCTGATTTGTCTACTGTAGGCTTAGCAACCTCCACGAATTGCTGACCTTCGGAATCAGACACTATTCTGGAAGTAGTTCTACTTTTCTTGGCACGAGAAGGAGTGGTGCCCAATAAGGCTGCAACAGCATCAAAATTTGGTCCCAAGCTTTGAGAGGAGGATTTTCTCTTCCTTTTGTCAACCAAAGGTTGCACCCAAGCAAAAGAGGAAGAAGAATCTACAGGAGAAGCAAGGGGACCAAGAGACAGGGAGCTCATGACACTCAGGGTCTGCCCAGCTGTTGACTCAAGCTGAGATGTGAGTAGAGCACTGGAGGCAATGGCGGTAGAAGAATCAGTAGCACCTGGAAGTTCAGTGCTCTGGACCTCCTTTTCTTTATCTGCTGGATCTTCAGGAACATTTGCAGGAGTTGGCATCTCACTTTCTTCACTTTCACTGAGAACAATGATGTTCTCTGGTCCTATACGCAACTCTGCCTATTTTCTTGGAGGGTCATTCTCTGCAGGCTCCTTCTTTACCTTTTTTAGTTTCTTCTTATATACCTGGGTAGATGGAGAGGGAGTAGATTCAACAGGTCCTTGTGTTGATGAGGCAGGAGGGGTTTGCATTGGTGTTTCAGACCTTGGAACTGATGCCTCTCTTATTGGTGTCGAGTCACCCTTGGAGCTGGATTCTCCTGAGTGCCTCTTGAATTCTCGGATCTTCTTACTGAACCAGACCTTAGTCCTGACTAGGACTGGAGCAAGAATCTCAGCCAGATCATCCCTCTCTTTCCTGTTCCAATCAAGGTCCTCCAGAGGGGTGTGCTTAATCACATTTTCATACTCATACGAGTATAGATCAGAATCGTCATCCTGGAGACCTTTAGGAACTTGGTATAGACCGAGTTCTTGAATCAATTGCAGGGAGAACCTGCCACAATGCCTTCTCCTGGCTTTAAAATCATCTGCACAGTCAGCCCAATAGTCTTCTGTATCTGCCCTATGATGGTATATTATCTTGATGTTCTGTTTAATAAACTTCTTCAAGTCAAAGCAGGTTCTTGGCTTGAAGAAATGAACAGTGATAGGGACCAGGGCTCTTTCTATGTTCTAAGCTTCCAGAGTTGTTTTGCATGTGTAGTTTCCCAGAGAGATGGGAAAGTGCAAGCCAGAAATCTTCTTATTTCTGCAAGTTCTGTGTAACTTTTCTAGTTTCCTGCATATTTCTATCAAGGCCATTTTATCATTGCAGAACATGGGAAGCCGTAGAGGAGTGCTTTCATAGCCACCAAGCCTGATATAGGAAAATTTCCTGAATTGAATGAAATAGGCTCCATACTGCGATATCAAGTTCATGGCTTCATCTGAAAACCTTCTAGCAGTATCACCTTTGAGCAATCTGACCATGTACATGGTGAAAGCATCATTGACCCTTCTGAAATTCTGATTGTTGGTCTCTAGGGGTGAACTGCGGGCAATAGGCATACACTGGATCATCTTTGTGTGCATCTATATAGGAGAAACCAAACCACTGCCTTGATGCTGCTAGGGTATACATCAGGTATGAAGTCATATAGAACTTCTTTGTTTGCTGAACGTTGGATAGCTGCTCCGCCAAATTCATACTAATGATCTCTGCCCAGTTGATGTTTTGTGTTCCCTCGCACACCATGCTGATGAGCGGGCACATCCAGAAATGAAACTCATTGGTGGAGGGAAAACCCATAACTCGAGCCAGCAGGATTATGAAGTCTGACAATTCTTCATTGAAATCTACTCGGAAGAGGGTTTTGGTTAGGCGAGAAGCACCTTTCTTAGGGTTCTTCAACCAAGACTTCGCCACTCGTGCCTTATATATGTCACTGTCTTGATCGAATAGGGTCTGTGCTTGATCCCGGGAGACGACTATAGCATTGTCCAACTCCGGAATCCTCAGAGCAGCGCCAATGGCGGCAACGTCTAGCTTGGCAATGAGTTCCCCATGTACATTTGTCAATTCGCTCAAGACGGGGTCGAAGTGAGCTCCGTACGAAAGCACAGTATTAGCACACTATACCGAGATTGGGAAACCACCGGAAAAAGCCAAACCGCTATCATGAATTGTTTGTGCTATTGGTGTAGGGTTTGCATCTACCATTCTTGCCCAAAAATCACTGAAGTCGAGATGACGAGCTTCGCTTTCCCCAATATTGCTAACAACAGACTCAAGCGGAGAAATTTGCTCCTGTCCTTGAAACTTGATCTTCATGTTAATAGTCTCAGAGCTGCAACCTAGACTCGGGAAGGAATTTGCAAAGGGAGGGGATATTTGCGCAGGTTTTCAAATTACAAGGGTTCGAGCAAAGATAGCATGGAAGCAATGCGAAAAATGCAAAGGGGAAAAGCTCGTTATATAGCCGCTTGGAGAGAGGAATGAATTTAATGCGCATTGAATACACAACCACCAATTTGAATAGCATCATACTCGGAGTGAGTGGGAAAAACTAAGTGTGAATGACACTTGGTACGCTTGGGACATGTGAGACGTGAATGCGTAAAACACGCGGCTCGGCCGATTCAGGTGAAACAGGGAGAGGATGCACATATGCTTTTTGGAACAATTGGGATGAAAATGCGCAGAGTACGCGGTTCAGGTGATTCGGCTGAAAATGGAACAGTGGGCCCGTTTGGACTTGGGACATTCGGGACAAAAAGTTCCGGAGTACGCGGTTCGGCTGTTTCGGGTGAAATTGAAACAGCTTGCATTTTTTCAATTTGGGACAAGGAGCTTTGAAGTACGTGATACGGGAGTTTCGGCCAAAAATTGGAAAGCTTGCACTTTTTAACTTTGGGACATTTGGAACATGAAAGTGCGTAGTACGCGGTTCGGGTGTTTTGGCTGAAATTGGAACAACTCGTACAAAAAGTTTTGGGACACTTGGGACAAAATTTTCTGACTGACCCGAAAATGGGATAGCTTCAAGGATTTCGGCCGATCGGGGAACAGAGTGCACTTTCGTACTTGGGATAGTTGGGACAAAAAGTTCCAACAGGCCCGAAAATCACACAAAATGACCCAAAACATAGAATTTTTTAAATTTCACGACTTAGGAACTTCAGAGAAAAACACTTAAACTCAAAATTTTGAAATTTTACTCTTATCAGAGCGGGAAATTTTGAGTGGACAACAAGTCTATAAAGTGGTAGTACTTCTAGATGTGGCACGAAGGTTTTGCATGCCAAAACTCTGTCTAGATGATGGTGTATAAAAATATTCCTACTCCTTCAACTTGAATTAACTCAGCAAGAAAATAGAAATATACTGACCTTAGAAGACGTGGGTTTTAGTGATACCCATAGATGTTGATTGACGATGCTCGATGTTGCGCTCTGTGAAAGATGTGTACAAGTTCCTTTCCTGCAAAGAAACCTATGCTTAAATATACTAAGAAAAGTATGGGATTAAATAGATATATGGTGGATTTTTTGGCAAAGGTAGTCCCTAGAAGTCAGTGGAATTCCTTGCAAGGATGTCAATACACGTTCAAGAAATTAATTTGTTAATGATAAAGTAAAATGGTAATAGATAATATAACCAATAATGTAAAGGAAAAGGGACTGATGCGGTCCAAGGCTATATGTACGCCTGATGGTTGTTCTTGATCCAAAGGGAGTCAAGGAATCGCAGCATGACTCAAAGGAGAAATGATGTAGATGGATATGAAATCAAAAAGGCAAGCAGGATAATTTGTTTGATCTGGATAACTGATAAAATGTTGTAGATGGCTCATAAGATCTTGATGGGACTTAATGGACACTTGTAAAGACAAAGTAATGGTCAGGATTTGAGGTCTAGATATCAGAAAGACAAGTTTTTGTCATAAATTACTTGACAGATAGGGATCACCGTTGATTGGGGGAATCATCAATGATTGAGGCTGATCATTGGTGATTGGGGGACTCATTAGTGATTATTGCAGAATATGTTCAGTTTGATAAAGGTATGAGAAAGGATTGATAAAATTTGTTAAATGATAAGTGATTAAGACAATGATGTATATGAAAGGTACTTACCTGATTCCAATTGATGAATAAGACTGCAAGGATGATTTTACTAGATAGGATAAGGTTGTGGACACCCAAAGGTTGTTCTTGATTTTTTGGATGTTTAGATGTATTGAGAAGGGAAGACTACTGGTGTTGAATCAACTCCTGTATGTTTGATCAATCTCTAAAGACTAAGGAAAAGATTCTTTATGTCTGGGGTTCTAATAGATGAGGTTGTAAAGGTGATGAAAGCCAAGAGGATAAAGTTGTAGGTGATGCATCGATTTGAGCTCCAGGATGTGTTAATGGCATCCAAGGGATATAAAAGTAATATGGTGATGAAGAGAGAAAAAAAATAATGAAATTTACTTAAGAATGATTTGAAGAATGTCCTGTCAAAGGATAACTCTGGGTGATTATCAACTAACCTCAATTGAATACATGGAACTCATATTTATAGAGTTTCTGTCAATAGGAGAGAATCATCAATGATTGGGGGAATTTCTGACGATCTGAGAAATATAGGAAAGTTGTTGAAACAACCTCTTAGATTGAGCAATTTTTTTGTGGGTGTGTTGGAAAATGATTATGCGGATCAAGGATATCGTTGGATGGTTAGGGAATTAATGTTTTTTTATATTTATCTAATTAGGATTGTAAGTGGTTATACAAGTTGGGAATTTTTTTAAATGGATGATGTTATAAATTTTGTATTTGGACTTACCTAATTTAGTTTGCAGGTGGTTTAAGGTGGAGAATGGTTGAAACTGCTTCCAAATAAGGCTATATATGATTTGACTTGGATAGGTTTAGATATGATTTGATTTTGATTTATTTTTTCTACGATTTGATTTAGATTTATTTTTGGTTTTAAGAAGATTCTAGGTGGTTAAGGATGGTTTATGAGAGGATAAAATAGGATTTATCAACTGTAGAAGAATTTTTATAGGGAATAAATATGATGAGGGGAATAATACTTAGGATTAGGATTTAATGTAGAATATGATAGTAATGGATTAATGTATAAGAGGATAGTGATGTGATACTAAATTTACTTTATAATGTGATAGTGATGTGATAATGAAAGGGGTGCTAGCAAACACAGACATGGGAATTAGTCGTGCTAATTTTAGGTGTCTACAGATGCGCCAGAAAACATACCTCCAACAAAACCCCCAAATATTAAAGACGATGTTTGCACCACCATAAATGAATGTGTTATCTGATTAACTCCTTAATTTAATGGAAAACAAAATCTACCTATTGCTACTAAAGCACATACATTAGCCCGATTCTCAGTAATTGTCTCACAATCTGGACTAGCAAGTGCAAGGGCTAGGTTATCAGGTGGGATAAGATGCACACCCACGACTATTAGTCATTCTTCCTTAGACACACTCTCATCTAAATTTGAAGAGGGTTCTCTTCCATGCTTACCCAAATGGGGGAGTACCAGATGCTCTAGATCCATGTCTTCTATGTGAACTCTAAATCCTTCGCAAGCCATCTCTCTCTACAACACCATTCATTCTTCAACATCAAGCTACTTCACTAAGTCCATTTCACATGCATCAATAAACTTAAGCCACATTTCTTCTCTCTTACTTTCTACCGCTAGGTCCACCATATTTCACCATACCTGCTCTTGTTCCTACGCGCAGTGGTATTTAGCTAGCCATAGGTCACTCTTCCAAATCTAGAGTCATAGTCAAGATCTTAATCGCTAAAGGGATAACGTACAAATAAAATCCTCTAGTTTCGTGTAATAATTAGAATTCAGAAACCTCTAGATAGAAATAAGTAGAAACAATATACTTGAATGTATAACTATTCAAGACACAACCCCACCAATGATCTACAACACATGTCCAAGCCAAATCAACATCATGCAGATTTTGGTAATATTCTTGAGTTCATATAATAGTTCTATACCTCTAATTTCCCTTTGATGTATATGCTACCAGGAACTCATAAAACTCCATAGGGAAATAAGAAAGGAATGTCTAATAGAGCTCATGATACATATTCTCTTTAACCCACACATGTGCATCAAAATTAGGTCAAGTGATATATTTGTGAGAAAATTATTCCTCTAAATTTTCTACCCAACTCTCAATACTATCCAAGGTCAACCAATACATCTTCATAATGCAACATGCTTGCAGGAACTTGAAAATAGCTCCCAGAAACAGAACCAGAATGTAGTATTTTATTTTACAATGAACAATCCAAGGCATGCTAACACATCACCCAGATAGATCTGAGTGCTCACCTAAAGCATGCAAGGGTACTGGGTCCCTCTTTTATGAAATCTTTGTTAAGGAAATAACATGAAAAGACATATAATCCATAATCATACCAGCTAGATCAATATCAACCATGAAAGGATAAACCACAATTAGATCTAGATCACAACCATATGTAAGAATGAGCTAAACAAGAATCAAGATCAAGTTTAATATGCAATATCAAGTTAAAGATAAGTCAATAACCAATATGCAACCACAAATATCCATTCTATTAATCACTATAAAACACAAAAGCTGAATGCATACATAAGAGTATCACCATAGGTCATGTGCACTCATAAACCAACATAACTCTACTAAAAATTAGAAATATCTAAAACTATGCAAATCAACACACACACACACACACACACACACACACACACACACACACACACACACACACACACACACACACACACACACACACACACACACATATAGGGGTGGGGACTTTCCCTTTACCTCCTAAGCATCCTCAAAATAGGATGCATGCTAAGAATAACCATGCATTGCTTACAAAGATAACAAGAGATAATGAAAGCTAAACTAACAATATATCTTTTATAGATAACTTCAGTTCTAATCCTATTTTAAGCTCCAAAACATTGCATGTCACTTGATATTCCACTTGTCCCAAAATATCCTTACGTAGCCTCTAATTCTTTATAATATAGTTCAAACTACTAGTTCCTTACTCAGAAAATAGACTTCTTCATGCATGGAATATTCCCTTGTGCGGTGCCCACTCCACCTCTATATTTAACATCATTCCCAAAATTGACTAAGTCCTCAACTCTTTTGAAGTAATCCTTGAGCACAATTTTCTACCTCCTACGTGTAAATATTATTATCCATGCAAACATTCATCATATTCTCTCTTACGTGTGTTTCCTTTGTTGGTCTTGCATGTGCATTCCAATACTTAACTATTTTCTAGGGCCCAATAGAGTTCACAATTTTTGTAGTTTTGTAATTTGTTGTTTCATAGTTTTATAGTTTTGTAATTTGTAGTTTTCTATTTCACATTTTAATATTTTTACAATATTCTATTTCATAATTTTTGGTTTTACAATATTGTAGTTCATAGTTTTGCAATATGCAATTTTAAGATTTTGGGGTTGTTTTGTAGTTTTACATTTTGCATTTTCATAGTCACTTGTGTGGATCAAGGTACAATATTAAAATGCTCATAAATTTTTATGTAAGTTATTGGTCAGAAGAAAATGATAAGGATCGGATGGGAAACACGTAGGATCACGCACAAAATATTAAGGATGGCACACAAGATAGCGTGTGTGTATAGGGTGACACGCAGGACTACATGCATGGATAGATAGAATTCGGGAGTTGGCCATTTTTTTATCATGAGCTAAAAATAGAAAAGCAGGATGGAGTGCCAACAAAGAAAAGAGATAAAGCATGATGACTTGGTGGCCAATCAAAGGATATTTTTAGAGAGTGAACATACATATCAAACACATTCTTGAAGGTTATTAATAGGATTAAAAGAAAGTATTATTTATAGAATAATCTATTATTAGTTATGAAAAATCATGCATGTTTAGTACGCATGAATATTTTTAGGCACACCTATTATTAGGAAATTTCATGGGTAGTGAAAGATATGTCCCCACCCCTATATATATAATTTAAGTATGCCATTTTTGTAAGGCGTTCATGGATGTCTAACAGTTTTATGTTATTTTTTAATAGATCTAGGGTTTAATACTTATGCACATGGTCTAGCGCACTAGTGCAATGATTACTATGTATTCAAATTCATTAATGTAATGAATTCTGGTTTTATGATGGACAATTGTGGATTGAATATGATTGTTAACATGAATGAGTATGGTGTTTACATGGTGAAGTTGATTTTGGTTATTGTTTAATATTTTATGTTTCCTTATTATATGTGTTTCCAAGTAAGTTTATCCAATGGTCAATTTTACTGATTGATTACATGGTTAATTATCATTATGGCTATACATGTTAATATCTTGATAAACAAACACAAAGGAGACACCTTGTAGATACGTTCACTTCAGGTGAGCGTTCAGTTATGGCTGAATGAGGTGTTAGTGCATATAGAACTTAAGTGAAATAAAAGACTACATTTTGGTTCCATTTTTGGAACCTCTTTTCAAGTTTTCTGTCAGGATGTTGCATACAAATGGTGTATTGATTATATCTAGAGAGTATTTAAAGTTGGGTGAAAGATAGAAAATACCAGTTTACACAAAGGTATATCACTAGACCTATGATGAATAAATGTAAGGGGTGAAATAAATTTTTTATCATGAGTTGTATGATACATTCTTTAGAGTTTTCCTAGTAGATTTATATTAGTGGTTGACAATGTCCACATAAAACAATTCTTGACATCCGAGACTAAGGATTTGGATGCAAGAATATTATCAGACTCTCTTTGATGCAGATGTGGAGTGAACCATAACTGTAGATTGTTGGTGGGATGGTGTGTTACATAATTATACATTGGAATACACTATTTCTATGTATTCATGCCCGAAGGAAGCTAAGTTTAAGTTTTTGTATGAGACTAGAGGATCTTATTTGCATGTTATCCCTTTAGCAGTCAAGATATTGATTGATTTGGAGATATTTTATATGGCTAGCTAAGTCCCCACCATAAGTAGGGGCAGAAGTAGGTGTGGAGAAGGATGGCGGCCTTGGAAAAAGATAGAAAGAGAGAAGAGAGACAACTCATGTATAATGAAGTGTCAGAGAGGGAAATTGAGGCAGCATTGTAGTCAAGAAGAATGATGGCTCGCAAAGGTTTTGAAGCTCTCGTGGAAGACATGTAGCTATAGTGTTAGGTCTTCCCGACTTTGGGCAAGAATAGTAGAGATTCCACATTGGCTTCAAATGAGATCATGTTAGAGGAGAGAATGAGAACGACAGGCACATATCTGACTCAATGTAGCTACCTAGCCCTTTCGCTTGGTGTTCTAGATCTAGAGGTAGTTGAAATACAATAGTGAAGGTTATCAGGAAGATATAGGTAGATATCATTTTGTGTTGAATCAAGAAGTACATCAGACTAGTAACGTGCCTATGACAGCACAACAAGCACCAGTATTTAGGAGTACCCTTGTAGGATTATTTTAAGGAGTGTCAATAGGATAGAGTATTGGTGCACAGACAGTTGGAAGAAATTCTGTAGGAGTTATGAGATCACAAAAAGTGGGTGTCCAATTTATAACTACAAATAAGACACATGGGAGTTCATCAACTGGCTCATAGCCCACAACAGAGGGTGCATGAGTCTCATGAGTAGTAGGTCAAACAATGGATGGAGTAAATCCTGGAGGAGGTTCTGGTTTAGGATCACGTCCTACCCCAGGGAAAGGTCCACAACCACCTCCTCAACAATCACCACCAAATCAGCCTCAAAAGACACCACCTCAGATTTATTTTGAGATATCACTCGACTTATCAGAGTATAGAGGTATAGAGGAAATAACAAAGCATGTGCACAAGTTTGAATTACTATAGTGCACTAAGGGAATTATAACTTCAGATAGGAAGGCAAAACAATTTTCCACTACGCTACAAGGGAACATGCATAGTTGGTATATGAAGTATGACCCCGATCAGACTGTGGTTGATTATAATGATTTACACATTACATTTTTGGATGAGTTTCACATTCTGAAGTTTAAATAATAGAGCATTAGCATGATCAAGGATATCAAACATGGTTTATCTAAAAGTAAGGGAGTATGATTGACGTTTTAAGACTCTATTTTCTAAATTGTCTTATGAGATTCATCTAAGTCAGCATGCACATTGCTTTATTAGAGGATTGCTGACTTCATTTCATATAGCTTTATCTCATAATACATATGCAGATCTGAGTGAGGCTTTGGAAGTAGTTCTACGCAATGAAGTAGTTGGGAGTGGTTTTACTGGAGTGAGCCCATTCTTGGAGGATTAGATAGCAGCTATGGAGAAGCATTTGGATAATATCTATGTTAACTCCATGTATGAGAGTAAAAGTGCTATATGGTGCATAGATTTTGAGGCTGAAGGACACACCAAGGATAGTTTCCCACATATGTAATTATGCGCGTTGTTACAATCTTGTGAGATCTTCCACTTAGACCATGATGTCTAGAAGTGTCCTCTCTTGAAGAGTGTATTTTCTATTGATAGATCAAATTCACGAGGCATGCGATACTAGATCAAGGAAAACTACGGTGGTTAGCATTTCTCATGTACAAAATGTGCAACCCTCTGAAGAGCGTAATAATGGAGGAGGTGGATTCTGTGGTGGATATAGAAGAAGAGGTCATGAAGGTAGAATTATATTTCCACGCGATACCTGTTATACTTGTGGGTCCCCATATAAGTTGGAGAATTATCTAGACATGGTGTGGGAAACAATTAGATTACAATGTGATTGTCCTTAGAATATTATATGCACATGGTGTGGGAAAAAATATAAGTTGGAGGATTATCTAGACATGTATGTGCACATTTGCAAGAGAAATAAGAAGGAAACAGATGTAGGGATGATAAAGGTGTAGTGCATGAAGGGTGATCACTAGATACCAAAGAAGATACTTGATCCTGATTTACATGCTTTGTTGTTCACTACTCACACTAAAACAACATGTGCATTTGAACCTTTTAAGGTAATACCACTTATCACGAGAGAATAAGTCATTCATGCTAGGTATCCAGACAATGCCCATCAAAAGAAAGTCTATCAGGAGACCAAGGGAGTCATCAGAGAGTTGCAAGGTGAGATACAATGCTTGAAGAAGTAGACGCGTGAGAGAGAACTTGTGAATAATGTGTCACTCCCCCAGAAAGATGTGAATGATCTAAAGGAGGTGTGTAAGATGTTGAGATAGTAGAATATAGTTCCTATGTTAGCAAAATGGTTATGAAATAAGGTACCACACGCAAGATTTGAGCATGAACAACATAAACTGCATGTAAAATTACCAGCATAGAACCATGAGTATGATAAATAAATCACTTTGGATTCATTAATTGATAGGTGTAGTGCCCACTTCCCTTTGACACTAATTTTTTGATCGTCAAACTATGGATTATGTATTAGACACTATTTTGGCTTGGTTTAGTATGATGTTGGATTATGGACTTCATTACTGACTGGACTTATACATGATGCATGATGATTATTATAAACATTATATATATATATATAGATGTTGATGCTTTATTTGATGTAGTTATATCATTGATGTTATTTGGATATGTGATCTTTAATCATTTGATTATATATAGAAAATGAAAATTTTAAATGATGATAGAATGGTTGATTTAATTTATAAAATGATATAGTCTCTATTTCGATGTTGTGTTATGCAGTTATACTTACGATGCTTAGATTTCTATTATATTATTTTTGGGCATTTTGATATGGCCATGAGGCCAAAGGAGGTATTTATATTTTGTAGACTCTTTTATATCACAACAAATATCGGGGGGATTGGAGACTAACCACAATGGAATTTTGTATGGATTCAACACGGTCACCATGGCAACTAGTCGTTTGCATGTTGTTTCTTGTTGGGGGCTTCCCATGGGAGGGATCACCTTTATATGTGACCATGGGGGTTTGTGTGTGTTAGTATGTGGTCCTTCTTTTATTGTTATCTTGCATGTGTTTTATTTGTGAATGTGTCCATTCCTTTATTTAAATAGAATGTGAAAGATAAATTTAAATAAGGCTTGCTTAAATATAGTTATTGATGTGTTGATCCTTGCATTTAATGTGTGTAAGAGAGTTGATCTTTGGAGTATAAAACACTTCACCATCTTGAAACTCATATTTGTCCTTGGAAGGTGTTTTTGGAAGCTTTTGGGATAAGCTAAACTTTTCCCACACCTCTTAAAAGCTTCCTACCAACTTTATCTTTGATTGGAGTGTTTACTTTTGCCTCTTAAATGCATTTTTGCTTGTTTATCTGCTTGTGTAAGTGTACTTTCTTACAAAAATTTAATTGGTTGTCCTTGAGTTGTAAGTGGAGGCTTGCAAGTAAATTTGATTTGATTGGCATGAGGACATGACATTCCTTTTTGGGTTTTTATTTTTATTTTGGGGGATGATTTTTTTTTCACAGGCATTTTTGGAGAGAGCTAGAAAAAGTCACATTTTTCTCTTCTTCTTCTTTTGTTGTTTTGGAGCTGCATTATTTGGTAGCCATGGGAGTTATTCTCTTGCTAGAATGTTTGTTGTTTTGGGCCTGCACGTTTTGGAAGCCATTGGAGCTCTTCTCTTGCTGGAATGTTGTTGTTAGATTGTCTTCTTGGTGTTAGAGAGAGTTGTTGTTTTAGACTGTCATTTTGTCTTCATTTAAGCTTGTTGTTGAACTGACTTCTTGGCATTTGAAGCTGTTGTTTTTGAACTATGATTTGGGCATTCTTGTTACTGTTTTCAAGACTGTTTTGCTGGACATTCAAGTGACTGTTGGGGCTGCATTCTTGTATTTGAAGATTTTGTTTTTGAACTCTGATTTGGGCATTATTGTTGTTGTTTTGAGGACTGTTTTGGTGGACATTTAAATGACTATATGGGCTGCATTCTTGTATTTGAAGGCTGCTATTTTTGAACTGTGATTTGGGCATTCTTGTTGCTGATTTGAAGACTGTTTTGGTGGACATTCAAATGCTTGTTGGGGCTGCATTATTGTATTTGAAGCTAGTATTTTTGAACTGTGATTTGGGAATTCTTGTTGTTGTTTTGAGGACTATTTTGGTGGGCATTCAAGTGACTGTTGGGGCTGCATTCTTATATTTGAAGACTATTGTTTCTAAACTGTGAGTTGGGAATTGTTGTTGCTGTTTTGAAGACTATTTTGTGGACATTCAAATTAATATTTGGGGTTTTATTTTCTTGCTTGCAAAGGTGTTGTCATTGCTATGGCAAGGTAAGAACTTGTTCATCTTAAAACTATTGTTTTATTGCATGTTATTATGGAATGTAAATGTGTGTTTCTTCTTCATTTGTCTTGTTGGGTAGAATGCCTAGTGGTGGTGTAGGAGAAGGCTATGGGGAATCATTATGGGGGGCATAAGGGAATGCTAGAGGCATCAGATATTGAGGAGGGAGTTTGAGAATGGGGTCCACCATGGAAAAGAAATAGCTTAAATTTCTTACTTTTGGGGGGCATACATGATTTTGTGGGGGGGCATAAGGATGTGTGTGATGATATTTCATGGAGGGATGTTCAGGTGGATGGCCATTGCTCATTGGGAGGCATAAGAAGCTTCCCCCGTATTCTTTTCTCCTTTATCTTGATTAAATAGATCCTATATGTTGTTTGATTGTGAAATACAGTGGAAATTTGTATGTGTGTCTTGGTTGTTTTGTTTTTTAAAATCTACCTATGTGTGTTGTGGAAGCCTGTGGATGTTGCCATGCATTGAACCCCATCTTTAATTGTGTTGTGGTTGGGGCTCAGGGGCCAATGACGAGAGAGGATTCATCTCTTCATTGGATATCTTGGTTGGGAGGAGAGCGTTGTCTTTCCCCCTCTCTTCTTACTATGATCAATTGAAGGAAACATCTAAAGCATGTTTTTGTTTTGGAATCAGTCATGGTGCAGAGTTAACATCCATCATTGTTAGTTTATTTCTTGTTGTAATTTCCTTTACCGACTCTATGTGAATGGACTGTAACTTTCATTATATTGTAAAGATGTTGTATTGACCATGCAAGATGTATTTTGATTTGAGAAATGGAAACAATCTTGTCTTCTTGTTGTTGAGAGAACTATAATGGTATTGTATTTGTGCATTCATGGCATAATGAAAAGCGATATGTTTCTTCCTCCATTGGATTGCATTTGTCCAAGTTGATTGCTCAATTGTAATGTAACTTCATGCTTGAAAGAATGTAAAGGGATCAAGTTGTGTTTTGTATATTACATTTGAAATGATAAAAAGAATTACTTTGTTGCATCTGTTGGTATGAGTTGGTGTAAGTAAAAATCATTCAAATGCATGTAATTCTATATTTTGGAATGTTGGAAGCAAATCTTGCATAAGGGAATTATGTTATTCTTGTTACTTGTCTTCTGGGAAACGTTCAATCTATAAAGAATAAGAAGGACTTCGTTTAGATTGTGTTATCAATCGTTGAAGAAAGAAGTTTGTTTTAAGCTAGCATGAAATGACTTTAAATGATGTTCTTACATACTTAAGAGTTGTTGTTTTAGTCAATTAAAATGTAGTAACATGATCTTCCCTTACTTCACTATGCATGTACTCTTAATCAACCAACAAATGAACCAAACAATCCCTCAAATCATTAAGTAATGAATGAAGTGAATCAACCAAAACAGACCCAAGACAGACCAACACACTCAAGAAATTTACCTTAGAAGCTTTCAATAAAACAAATTTAACAAAAGGATTCACTCAGAAAATTGCTAGTCTTGAGTGTAGGATTCCGTAGGACTGTTTTTGCAAGAATTACTATCTAAACCTCATCCAATCCTAAGTTTTATGATTGCTATGCAAAGTAGGCATTGTCACCTTTCCAAAAATTCTGATTTTGTCAAAAATTGAGTTCCCAGTCAAAATTTATAGCATTTTGAAGTTCTACTGCAGGTAATTCTGGAAGATTCTACGGGCGGCTGTAGGTGCACAACCAGAGTTGCTACGGGCAGGCCTGGAGTTACTACAGGTGGCTATAGGTGCACAGCTAGAGATGTTATGGGTAGGCCTGGAGTTGTTATGGGTGGCTATAGGTGCACAACTAGAGTTGCTACGGGAAGGCCTGGAGTTGCTACGGGCAGCTATAGGTTCACAGCCAGAGTTGCTATGGGCAGGCTTGCAATTGCTATGGGCTGTTGTAGGCATATAGCCAGTTGTTACAGGCTACTGTAGGAGTACATCCGGTTGCTACAGGATACTTTAGGAGGAAAATCAATTACAACGGGCTATTGTAGGAGCACAGCCAAAGTTTCTACGGGATGGGGCATACTATTTTAAAAGCTTATGGCACCTTGTATTTTGTAGATGGAGACATCAGAAACATTAGTTTACACAAGAGACAAGATTCACCAAAGTAAATAAGCATATTAGATCTTAATGAACACATAAAACTAAATATATGCAAAATCATAACCTTTATCTCCTCTTGTGGTAGATTCAAACGTGCGTGTGTCTTAAACTATGCTTGTGATAGTAATTTTAAAAAAATTATTCCTCTTTCAGCTAACTAAGCCTAGGTTAATCATAGATTTGTAGAGGGTTGGTTTTACATGCGTTACACTTTGGTATCAGAGCAGTGGTTCAAAATTTTGGGCCATTGGGCACACTAGAAAACTTGAGATGTGAACTGTAAACCTAACACACTTTTGAATCTAAGAAAACAAACTTGTTTGAAAATTGAAGAAGAAATAAGTATGAAGAAATATTACATTACTCTGTTTATTTGAACTGCCAGAATTAAACTGATAATAAAATAATAATAAGTTGTTTGAGTTGTTGTGCTTGCTTAGTGACATTTTTTCTAAACCTGAGGTAACTAAGAATGTCAGATTAAATTGATTTTGTGAACTTCTAGTATAATGGAAACTTGGTTCCCCTTTGAAAATGTGTTGTTTTACAAGTCCTACCCATTGAAATCCTTAGCCCCTGGTCATATGGTATGGTCATATGAGGGCTTAAAGCTTGTGATTCCTACTAGTAGGTGCTTAACCCCCTTTCATTTTATTTGTGTGGTGAAGGCAAGAGAATTTTATTCTATTTTAGTGGAAACTAAAATAAATAGTAGAGAATAATATTGAAAACCTTGTATCTTTTGATCGGTAACTCAGTTTTGAGTGCCGTTTTTTGTAAAAGTGCGTAGGTTTTTATGCTCTTTTCATTGGAAATATTTATTTTGAGAATCACACTATAATTATAAAGTGCCATATTGTAACACGCACTCATTATAAAGTGCCAAAATCTGGGGGGGCTCTTGTTGCATTACTTGGTTCTTCCATTTCTTTTGGTGATTTTTTTTTAAAATGGCATCTGTTTCTACATTAACTCATGTTGAGCCATTAACAACACATAATTACCACACATGGAAACCAAGAATGGAAACAATAATTAAGCAGAAAGGATTATGGGCTTTAACTTCTAAAGAACAACCAGTGTTCACTAGAGAATATGAGAAATTTCAGTACCAATGCAAATTTGATGAGTGTATGGGTTTGATAGGAACTTATGTAAGTGACAGTCTTTTATTTCATTTGGAAAAGTGTGACTCTCCTTTCAAAATATGGGAGAAATTAGAGGATTTATTTAGTAAGGTGGATCAGATGAGAGCTATGCAACTTGAAATTGAGATCACCTCTCTTAATCCTGAAGATTTTCCAACAATTATAGACTATCTTACCAAGTTCAAGCATTTTTGACATAGTTTAAGGGGAGTGGAAGAGATAAGAAAGATGAAGAGTGTGTTTACGTGATTCTATCCAAGTTGAGAGGACCATTCCAAATTTTTGCTTCTACCTTTTTCTCTAGCATGGATGCCTTAGGTGACAGCTTCAAAATGCCTAACTTAGAAATATTTTTTGAAAGACTTACTAGGGAAGAATCTAAATTATCTCACCTTGAGTCTTCCACCTCTCAAAAGGCATTAGTTGCATCTAATCCTAAGGGCAAGGGAAAACCAAATAGTAAAACCAAATCCACACTTTCTCCATCTCAAAATGCTTTTAAACCTAAAGAAAACAACTCAAAACCCAAGGAGTCTTCTAAATCCAAGAATAAGTCTAGCCGTTCATGCTCTTTTTGTGGGGGTAGTAATCATGAAGAAAATAGGTGTTATAAGCGAATGCAAGCCTTAGAGGATGCAGTCAAGAAACACAAAATTTCTATCTCCACTCCACCTCCTTCTAATCAACATGGAAAAGCACTTAATGTTGTTGGAAGATCTCAGTCACCACTTGCAGACAATTAGGTTATAGATTTTGGTGCTTCTCATCACATGACTTCTTCCAAAGAGTCTTTTGTTTCTCTAGGTTTGAGTTCTACTTCCAAAATTGAGGTTGGAGATTCTTCCTTTCTTTCTGTTGAGGGAAAAGGTGATATACAACTTGATGGTGGAAATATCCAAGATGCACTATATGTTCCTAATATCACTACAAATTTGCTTTCTGTATATCAAATTTATCATTCTGGTCAAGGGAAAACAATGAATTTTACACCACATGGGGCAAAAGTAAGAACTTTGTTGGAGCATTTTTCACTTGTTTCTCAGGGTATTGTTTATCATAGTTCAAGACTATATCACTTTGAAGGTTTTGATGACACTTCTTCTATAGGGACAAGATTGGTTTCTCATTCAGATTCAGAAAGTAAGCTTTGGCATGAAAGATTTGGACATCTCAATTACAGATATTTGGAGTTGAGCACTCATGGTATGGTAGATGGTCTTCCTAGAGTTTCTTGTCTTGAGGGAGTTTTTCATGGTTGTGCATTAGGGAAACAACACCAAGATCCTTTTCCTAAGAATTTTTCTAAGAGAGCTTCTTCACCACTTGAGCTTGTGCATAGTGACTTGATGGTTTTTCCTACCCCATCTTTCAATGGAGCTAAGTATGCACTTACATTTATTGATAATTTCTTGAGGCGTACTTGGGTTTATTTTCTCAAGTACAAAAGTGATGTTTTTTCACGCTTTAAAGTCTTCAAGGCTTTGGTCGAGAAACAATCTTCTAGTAGCATAAAGAACCTTCACACTGATAATGGGGGGGAGTACTTCAGCAATGAGTTTTCTAAATTTTTGGAAACTAAAGGCATTATTCACCAGCATTTTGTTCCTCATACTCCACAATAGAATGGATTAGCAGAAATGAAGAATAGAAATTTGAAGGAAATGGCTAATTGTATGATGCATTCTAGAGATATACCTCCTATCTATTGGGAAGAAGTAGTTAATTGTGCTAACTATATTCAGAATCACACACCACACAGAGAACTTGAGCATTTGACTCCAGAGGAAGCTTGGTCCAACACTAAGCCAAATGTCTCATTTTTTCGAGTCTTTGGGAGTCATGCTTGGGCCTTTGTGCCAAAGAAGAAAAGGAAAGCTTTGGATAAGAAGAGTAAACCCTTGATCTTTGTAGGGTATTGTGAGGACATGAGAGCTTATTGTCTTTTAGATCCTGATACACATGATGTTCTTTTTTGAACACATGTTCAGTTTGATGAGCATTTCACTCCTAATGATTCTTCATCTTTTTCCATTCCTTCTTCTTCTTCATCTCATCTTGAGGATATTTTATTTGAGGAGACTAATGAGGAGGTTATAAATGCTTTTGAGGATCCTATTCCCACTGATGTTGTCATTATGCCTAAGTGGGCTCATACTATAGTTTCTGAGGCAGCACCTTTCATAGAGGATCTTCCACCCACTAGGCATCATCACGCACATTCTACAGGTTCTGGACTTTTATGTCAGGTAGTTTCTGAGGATCCACAGTCTTTTTCAAAGGCTCATGGGATACAGGAGTGGGATGATGCGATGATAGCTGAGTATTCTTCTTTGATGAAGAATCACACTTGGGCTTTGGTATCTCTTACTAAAGGAAGAAATATGGTTAGGTGTAAGTGGGTATACCGAACCAAATACGTAGCTGATGGGTCCATTGACAAGTATAAGGCTCATCTTGTTGCAAAGGGTTTTTCACAAGTCAAAGGTATTGATTACTCTGAGAATTTTGCACCCGTTGCCAAGATGGATTTTGTATGCCTTGTACTTGCTATTGCTGCATCACAGGGGTGGCCCATATACCAGATGAAAGTGAAGAGTGCCTTCTTACATGGAGATCTAAAAGAGGAAATATATATGGAGTAGCCGAATGGATTTGTTTAGGATTCTTCTCTTGTTTTTTAGCTCCGAAGGTCTCTCTACGGTCTCAAACAAGCCCCTCGGGCTTGGTATGAGAAGATGGATTATTTTCTTCTATCTATTGGTTTTGTTTGTTGCCACTCCAATCATACAGTATATCTCCAGCATGTCGGTGAGGATATTTTGATACTTGTCTTGTATGTTGATGATCTGTTACTTACTGGCAGCTCTTCTTCCCACATTCAGACTATTCAGAGGGCTCTTTCCACACAGTTTGACATGACAGATCTTGGGCTATTACATTATTTCCTTGGTTTGCAAATTTCTCAGACATATTCAGGGATTCATTTGAGTTAGCAAAAGTACACCCATGATCTTCTTAGGTACTTTGATATGGCTAATTGCAATCCAAGTCCATCTCCTTTTCAGTCTGGAGTTACTCTTACATCCACATGTACCACACCACTTTGTGATCCTACATTGTATAGGCAGTTGGTTAGGAGTCTCATGTACTTGACCCATACTCACCCTGATATTTCATTTGCAGTAGGGATTGTATCTCAGTTTGCACATTCTCCTCATAGTAGTCACTGGTAGGTTGCTAAAAGGATTTTACGCTATTTGCATGGCACTTCCCACTTTGGCCTACACTACACTAGGGGATCTACTCAGTTAGTTGGGTATACAGATTCAGATTGGGTAGGTTCTATTGATGACAGGCGTTCCACTTCTGGCTATCTTTTTTGTCTTGGTTCTTCTCCAGTTTCTTGGGCATGCAAAAAGCAACAGGATATTGCACTTTCATCTTCAGAGGCAGAGTACAGGGAAACAGTTACAACGAGTCAGCAAATTCTTTGGATTCGCCAGTTATTGAAAGAGTTTGGATTCCCACAAGATTCACTGACTGTACTTTGGTGTGATAACCAAAGTGTAATTCACATTTCTCGCAACCCAGTTGAGCACCAACGGACCAAGCATATCGAGATACACATCCACTTCATTTGGCAGCACATTCAGGACGGAGTTCTTTGCTTGGAGTACCTTCCGAATCAGTGGCAGGTTGCAGACATATTTACGAAGCATTTTGCATCACCTCGCTACCTTGAGTTGTGTGGAATGCTTGGGGTTTCGTAAGTTGTTCTTGGGGGGTGTTCGTGAGAACATCTTCCTTCTTCTTCTTCTTTCTCTTTTCTTATAGCAGGATTCTTTCCTTCTTTTGGTTCAAGATTTCTTCATGGATATATTGTACATGAGTACCTCATCATGCCTAGTTGTCAGGACTCATACTGTGGACATGCCACTTCTATTTTTGCCCCTAGCTTCACTTGAGGGGGGGTGTTAGAGTAGGTATTTACCTTAGCTCATGTTCACCTAGGTATATTATTTACCTTTATTGTATTTATCCTCACCCACTTATGTGTGTGGATATTTCTTTTTATTTATTTAGATATTAGGAGATATTATCTAGTTGTTAGGTATAGTTATTTCCTTGATCTATGGTATTGACTAGATCCTTGATGTCTAGTTCTCTCATAAATCTATGGACTTAACTAGTTCTTTGATGACTAGTTCTTTCCATGATTTATGGCTTGATCTACGACCTTGACTGGTTTTAGATTGTTATTCCTTTCCTATATAAGCAAGGCCCATTCTCATTGTATTTCATGGAGTTCCGTAATATTATATGATATTAATGCTCATTTTTTTACAAAGGTTTTGTGTAAATTTATTCTGGCGAATTAATTTCATCTTATTGATCATGGTGTTTGATTAGCATCTGTGTTCTTGGCTTGGTACGATCCGGTTATCGTTCCTTTTAGTTCTTGGAACTAACCTTGAGGCAGAGTACCCCTATTGGCAGCCATGAAAGGCTACAGAGTGAATGTGGTGTTAACTTTTGTGTTTTACATTCGTAATCTTGTGTATTTTATCAAGAACCAACATTTTATTTTATGATTGGATTTAAGAAGCTCTAAGGATCTTTTATTTATTTATATTTTTTGCAAGAATTTTCAAACTTTGCAATGCAGCTACTTAGCCACTTTTATTGATTTTCGATGTTTCTTGGACTTTATTTGATTGATGACTCAAAGCTTATGATGTTGTTGGCTACTTGGCTAAATGTTACGTGATTCTCACTTACATGTTTTTGAGCTGGCCCTGTGTTGTTTGTCTCGTAATATTTTATCGTATGGGGGTACACCCTAGGTGTCTTGAATGTCCTTTTAGGTGCTTAAATTCATGCCTTGGTTATGGATGCATGGAACCTTGAGTGTTTCTAAGGTCTTAGAGTGACCCTTTTTGTTGCTTGACCTTGCTAGAAGGAAATTTTGTTGTGTAGTGTGGTCTAGAGGGAAATTTAATAGTGGTAGTGGTGATTCTATTTCAATTTGGTAAGAGCTTAACCCCCGTTAGACCAGAAGTGTTTATTTATGGTATTTTAGATTTTGTTAGGATTAGATTTCCTTTGGTTGACTGTAAATGTTACTGGAAAAGTGTTTGTTTTGATAGTGACTTTTCATCGATGGCATGATTAATTGTATCTTGGGTTCCTTGTTGCATCATAGAAAGTTTTGACTCACGGAATGTATGCATCTTGGTAATTATGGATAGATTTAAGCCTTTCAGGCAATGTGTTCATTTAAGTGCACTTGTTTTACTCTCTTGAATTATAAATAATTTTACCCTTACCTTAAATTTCCTTTACTATGAATAAGATTCTATGACCTATTAATCTTTGGGTTACTTGGAAACACTTATGGATGCTTTGGGTCTTTTGGATCTTTCTCTTAGAAATGTTAGTTTGGTAGATCTTAATAGATAATCTCGGTGGTGCTTATATTGTACTTCCTCTTTTTTTTTTTAAACTAAAACTCTTGGCTGTTAAGTTCATGATTTGGTAAATTATTTGGTTGCCCCATTGCATTGGATGCCTTTTAGTGTGGATGTGGTTCCTTGGAGTAAAGCTGCATTGTCATTTGGTTGCTTGGATGTTGTTATCTTGTGGGGACATGAGTATTGATTGGAAAACCTTCTTTGGTTATTAGGGGAGTAAAATGTTACCATCCTAAACAAAAAAATTAAATAAAAATAAAAATAAAATTTTAAACCTTAATAGATTCGTAAAAGTAAGATTATACCTCTTTAATGAGCCTTTCTTGAAATTTTCTTATGAAACTTGTGGAGACCCACTAAGAATGTTTAATGATGCTTGAAATTATTCAGTGAATTTTTGAAATCTTGGTGTGATTCATGTTGGTTCATTATTTCATAGTTCTTACAGAAAAATTAATAATGTTTTTTCTATGTTGAATGTGTCTTGTTCCTTTAGAATCAAAATGTGGTGTGTTGATTGTATCTCCTTCCCATAAAAGTAATTTTACGATGTGTTTGAACCATCATTCTCATCAAAATTTGATTGATAAGACGACTCAACCAAAACACCATAAAACTATAATTAAGGAGATTTGACCTTGGAACTTAACTGGAGCATAGAAAAAGGGAAGTGATCCTTGTTATCCCCTTGATAGATTAATAGAAGAAATAAAAACCATGTAGAAGAATAGAAGGGAAATCTTGTCCATACACCTTCCTTACAAGTAAACTAAATGCTCTCTACCTATCTACAAGGGTGAGACATCATGCCCACCTTAGTGGTGCTCTTTATAATGTAAATTGATGATGTCATAATAGAAGGAAGTTTGTAACTAATGAAGCATGAAAGGAATGTTCTTAACAAGCAAAGCTATAACTTTTGACTTAATAATTTGATTTATAAAATGGGTAAAATTTATGTGTATTGAGTGCAATATATAGTTAAACTTGTAGTTTTGTCACCTACATGAAATTGTGAAGCATTTGGTGGATAGTAATGTGTTCTAGTTGCTTATTACTTCTTGTCCATGGATGTATGTGCCTTCTTGTGGGATTTTTGAGTCGTCACACCCTTATCATCCCGTATCTCAATGGATGTGAGTTGTGGTCCTTTTGGATTGATACTTATCTATTTTTGAGAAGTAACCATCGTGTGTGTTGTCTTGTCCTTGGAGACCTAAGTTATTGTAATTTTAAGGAAACATATGTTAAGGATAAAAGATAACTTTGGGAAGTCTTCTTTTCTTCCTATTTTCTTGGGCCACCTTGTTGTTGTAGCCCTTCTTTCCATTAGGATGGAAAGTGCAAGATGATGTTATTCACCCTTAGATTTTATTGGACCCTGTGTTACTTGCTCTTCTCCCTGGCAACATTGAATGGTCCTTGGTGTTCCTTGTGCTCTCTTTATGATTATTCCAAGCTTGAGTAGGAAATAAGATAAATAATCCCCATTTTGCTTTAATGTATGGTGCTTGAATTGGTATGTTAGTCGTTAGGGGAGATATATATATATATTTCTTTTGCTATGTGGTTGACTTCTTTAGATTGGGTTGGTATGGTGTGTTCGATTCTTAAAACAAAAGTGTAAAAATCATACTATAGGAAAACCTTGTGGTCTTGAATTTACAGTCATTACCATGAAAAGTTAATTGTGCCCTCTCAAGTTATAGAAGTGCTTTCCTTGAATAGTTCCTTGATTGTAAATGTTTTTTTGATTTAGGTGTCCTTGTTGATTGACCTCATCTTGTGTGATCTCATTTTGTGGGACCTTGTGTAGACTTGTTTCTTGTGAAAAATTGGTCATAGTTAATTTTTCTAGCCTTGTATGGACAACAAACCTTGAAATCATGGCTTAAACGTGTAGAAACCTTAACTTTTATTAATGTGGTATGTGTATCAATGGGAAATTGTGTGGTCATCTCAAGTTTATGGAAATTTTCCCTGTGGTTCCCTTACTTGGTGGTTACTCTTGATGATCTTTTGGGAACTCTTCTTGTTATATTATTATGCGTTGTATCTTGTTTGACAGCTTAAAGTTACTCAGATTCTTATGTTTGTAGCCTTGCATGCTGAAAGTTTAGAACTCGTCCCTTAAAATCTCCCTTCTTCTGCTAAATTATATTGGACCAAACTGGAGTTCTGTAGACCCACACTTGTTGAAGAAAAATAATTCCCAAAGAGCATGATCCTTTCTCTATTACATTGCTTCCATATCTATTCCAGTGACTTCCGGGAGGAATTCGAGTCTAAGGGGAGGGGGATGTAGTACTCACTTCCCTTCGACACTAATTTTTTGATCGTCAAACTATGGATTATGTATTAGACACTATTTTGGCTTGGTTTAGTATGATGTTGGATTATAGACTTCATTACTGACTGGACTTGTACAAGATGCATGATGATTATTATAAACATTATATATATATATATATATATATATATATATATATATATATGTTGATTCTTTATTTGATGTAGTTATATCATTGATGTTATCCGGATATGTGATGTTTAATCATTTAATTATATATAGAAAATGAAAATTTTAAATGATGATAGAATGGTTGATTTAATTTATAAAATGATATAGTCGCTATTTCGATGTTGTGTTATGAATTTATACTTATGATACTTAGATTTATATTATATTATTTTTGGGTGTTCTGATATGGCCACAAGGCCGAAGGAGGTATTTGTATTTTGCAGGCTATTTTATATCACAGCATACATCAGGGGGATTGGATACTAACCACAACGGAATTTTGGATGGATTCAACATGGTCACCATGGCAACTAGTCTTTTGTGTGTTATTTGTTGTTGGGGGGTTCCCATGGGGGGATCACCTTTATATGTGACCATGGGGGTTTGTGTGTGTTAGTATGTGGTCCTTCTTTTATTGTTATCTTGTATGTGTTTTATTTGTGAATGTGTCCATTCCTTTATTTATATAGAATGTGAAAGATAAATTTAAATAATACTTGCTTGAATATAGTTATTGATGTGTTGATCCTTGCATTTAATGTGTGCAAGAGAGTTGATATTTGGATTATAAAACACTTCACCATCTTGAAACTCAGATTTTTCCTTGGAAGGTGTTTTTAGAAGTGAGACAAGCTAAACTTGTCCAACACCTCTTAAAATCTTCCTACCAACTTTATCTTTGATTGGAGTGTTTACTTTTTCCTCTTAAATGCATGTTTGCTTGTCTATCTACTTGTGTAAGTGTACTTTCTCACAAAAATTTAATTGGCTGTCCTTAAGGTGTAAGTGGAGGCTTTCAAGTAAAGTCGATTTGATTGGCATGAGGACATGACATTGCTTTTTGGGTTTTTATTTTTATTTTGGGGGATGATTATTTTTTTCACGGGCATTTTTGGAGAGAGCTAGAAAAAGTCGTATTTTTATCTTCTTCTTCTTTTGTTGTTTTGGAGCTGCATGATTTGGTAGCCATGGGAGTTCTTCTCTTGCTGGAATGTTTGTTGTTTTGGGGCTGCATGTTTTGGAAGCCATTGGAACTCTTCTCTTTCTGGAATGTTGTTGTTAGATTGTCTCCTTTGCGTTAGAGAGAGCTGTTGTTTTAGACTGTCATTTTATCTTCATTCAACCTTGATGTTAGACTGACTTCTTGGCATTTGAAGCTGTTGTTTTTGAACTGCGATTTGGGCATTCTTGTTGCTGTTTTGAAGATTGTTTTACTGGACATTCAAGTGACTATTGGGGCTGCATTCTTGTATTTGACGCTATTGTTTTTGAACTGTGATTTGGGCATTCTTGTTGCTGTCTTGAGGACTACTTTGGTGGACATTAAAATGAATGTAGGGGCTGCATTCTTGTATTTGAAGGCTACTATTTTTGAACTATGATTTGGGCATTCTTCTTGATGATTTGAAGACTATTTTGGTGGACATTCAAGTGCTTGTTGGGGCTGCATTATTGTATTTGAAGCTACTACTTTTGAACTGTGATTTGGGCATTCTTGTTGTTGTTTTAAGGACTGTTTTGGTGGACATTCAAGTGATTGTTGGGGCTGCATTATTGTATTTGAAGACTATTGTTTCTAAACTATGAGTTGGGCATTCCTATTTTTGTTTTGAAGACTATTTTGTGGATATTCAAATTAATATTTGATGTTGTCTTTTCTTTCTTGCAAAGGTGTTGTCATTACTGTGGTAAGGTAAGAACTTGTCCATCTTAAAACTATTGTTTTATTGCATGTTATTATGGAATGTAAATGTGTGTTTCTTCTTCATTTGTCTAGTTGGGTAGACTACCTAGGGGTGGTGTAGGAGAAGGCTATGGGGAATCATTATGGGGGGCATAAAGGAATGCTAGAGGCATCAGATATTGAGGAGGGAGTTTAAGGATGTGGTCCACCATGGAAAATAAATAGCTTGCATTTCTTACTTTTGGGGGGTCATACGTGATTTTGTGGGGGGGCATAAGGAGGTTATTAGGGGGGAATAAGGATGTTTGTGATGATATTTCATAGAGGGATGTTCAGGTGGATGCCCATTGCTCATTGGGAGACATAAGAAGCTTCCCCCATAGTCCTTGCTCCTTTGGCTTGATTAAATAGAGACTATGTGCTATTTGATTGTGAAATACAGTGGAAACCTGTATGTGTGTCTTGGTTGTTTTGTTGTTAAAAATCTACCTGGGTGTGTTGTGGAAGCCTATGGATGTTGCCATGTGTTGAACCCCATCTTTCATTGTGTTGTGGTTGGGGCTCGGGGGCCAATGACAAGAGAGGCTTCATCTCTTCATCGGATATCTTGGTTGGGAGGAGAGCGTTGCCTTTCCCCCTCTCTTCTTGTTATGATAAATCAAAGGAAGCATCTAAAGCATGTTGTTGTTTTGGAATCAATCATGGTGTATAATTAACATCCATCATTGTTAGTTTACTTCTTGTTGTAATTTCCCTTACCCACTCTATGTGCATGGACTATAACTTTCATTATATTGTAAAGATGTTGTATTGACCATGCAAGATTTATTTTGATTTGAGAAAGGGAAACAATCTTGTCTTCTTTCTGTTAAGAGAACTATAATGGTATTGTATTTATGCATTCATGTCATAATGAAAAGAGATATGTTGCTACCTCCATTGGATTGCATTTTTGCAAGTTGATTTCTCAATCGTAATGTAACTTCATGCTTGAAAGTATTTAAAGGGATCGAGTTGTGTTTTGTATATTACATTTGAAATGATAAAAAAAAAATTGATTTGTTGCATCCATTGGTATGATTTTGTCTAAGTAAAAATCATTCAAATGGATGTAATTCTCTATTTTGGAATGTTTGAAGAAAATATTGCATAAGGGAATTATGTTATTCTTGTTACTTGTCTTGCTGGGAAATTTTCAATCTATAAAGAATAAGGACTTTGTTTAGATCTTGTTATCAATCATTGAAGAAAGAATTTTGTTTTAAGCTAGCATGAAATGACTTTAAATGATGTTCTTACATACTTAAGAGTTGTTATTTTAGTCAGTTAGAATGTAGTAATATGATCTTCCCTTAATTCACTATGCATGTATGCTTAATCAACCAACGAATGAACCAAACAACCCCTCAAATCATTAAGTAATGAATGAAGTGAACCAACCAAACCTTGTAAGACCAAAAAAGACCCAAGATAGACCTGAACACTTAAGGAATTTACCTTAGAAGCTTTCAATCAAACAAATTTAACAAAAGGATTCACTCAGAAAATTGCCAGTCTTGACTGTAGGAGTCTGGAGGACTGTTTTACAAAAATGACTATCTAAACCTCATCCAATCCTAAGTTTTATGATTGATGTTAAAATTAGGCATCATCGCCTTTCTAAAAATTCCAATTTTGTCAAAATTTGAGTTCCCAGTCAAAATTTATAGTATTTTGAAGTTTCACATTAGAAGATTCTATGGGCGGCTGTAGGTGCACAGCCAGAGTTGCTACAGGCAGGTCTAGAGTTGTTACAGGTGGCTGTAGGTGCACAACCAAAGTTTCTACTAGTAGGCCTGGATTTTCTATGGGTGGCTGTAGGTGCACAACCAGAATTGCTATGGGTGGTTGTAGTTGCACAGCCAGAGTTACTATGGGCAGGCTTGCAGTTGCTACGGGTTGCTGTAGGCATATAGCCAGTTGCTAGGGGTTGTTGTAGGAGTACATACAGTTGCTACAGGCTGCTTTAGGAGGACAGCTAGATGCTACAGGCTGTTGTAGGATCCCATCCAAAGTTGCTACGGGTTGGGGCCTACTACTTCAAAAGCTTATGGCACCTTGTATTTTGTACATGGAGACATCAGAAACATCAGTTTTCACAAGAGACAAGATTCACCAAAGTAAATAAGTATAAGATATTAATGAACATATATAACTAAATATATTCAAAATCATAACTTTGATCTCCTCTTGTGTTATATTCAAACGTGCGTGTGTCTTAAACTATGCTTTTGATAGTAATTTTTTTTTAAAAATATTCCTCTTTTAACTAACTAAGCCTAGGTTACTCATAGATCTGCAGAGGGTTGGTTTTGCGGGTGTTACAAGGTGATTGGTAAGCAACATCTTGATAGCTATAGGAACTGAGGTAAATGTGCTCACTTTGGATGCATGAAATCAAATAGGGAGACCAAATTTACAGCCATATTCAATTTTTTTATATATGGAGAATAAGATTAGGGATGTGCCTATTGTGGTGTTGAAGGATGCTTATATTACTATTCAAGGAGCCAAGTTTACTAGAGAATTTGAGGTATTAAAATAGGCTGAAGCAAAAAGCTTTACATCATTACCTGGGCTCCCATGGTGATATGAAAACAATACAGACTTGTGCTTCAAGAAGTGATACATAAGTTTCCAGAATAGGACTGAGGGAATAATTTTAACTATAAATGAAGAAAAAACCATGCCAGATGTTTCGCCTCTAAGTGAAGAAGATATGAATAGGATTATGCACAAATAGTACATGACCTTGAGACTATGGAACCATCTAAGGAAGGTGTTTTGCACTGGGGAGATGTGTAGTTATTTAGCAAAACCACAAGTGTTTCTTGTGATAATTTTTCCCATGGACACATATGAAATGGTCATGTGCATGAGATGAAGGGACAGAGTAACTAGAATGATCAGACTACTCATGGTTAAGTGCATGGGAAATGTTCAATTACCGTAGATATCACTAACAAAGAAAATATAGAGTCGTTATTACGTGACCATGAAGGAACATTGAAAGAATGAAGGTGATATAAGGAATATTTTGGTATATAATCCACATGTGTAATAATAGAGCATTTTGGTGGGCGACACACAAAAATAACATTGTTGGGGATGGTGAGAAGTGAGAATAACCTTTTCAACTAGGTTCACATGGAGTAATACACCTACACATATATAAGAATATTATGGGAATAATCATAATTTGGCACACATCCATAATTGTGAGATAATATGGAAACAAGGCTAAGAGGCCTTACCACCATCTCTGTGGGTACATAAGTTCTATTCCACTCTGTGAGGCTACGCACGTGTCATGGTATGTACATGTTGATCTCAAACAAGATACTACAAGTTGGCAAGATATGACTGAAGGTATGGTCCATACATTTGATTATTTTTCTAATAAACCACCAGTGCATGAAGCATTGCAGATCATGAAGCACATCACATTGGGGGATGGTGCAAAAGTAGAAGAGATCATGTTGGAGTTACTTGGGGAACTTGATCTCGAGGCATGCACTTGGATGTTGAGGAAACATAAGAGTTACAACTAGGTCATGCCTGGAAAGAGAAAGAAAAGGGTAAAATGGTTTACCTCATTGATGATGAAGAAGTTGAGAATCTAGAGGTTAGTCATACAGAAGGTGCACATGAAGTAATGGACATAGAAAATGAGAAGTATCACATGTACCATGCACCTATGAAGACAAATAAGGTAAAAATTGACACTGAGGATGCACCTAAGGAGGATATCATTGTATATTATTGGTCAGAACAAGAGGTAGTAAAGATAATTGATATTTTTCATGAATTCTAGGACTTATTCCCATTAGGATACCATGAATTGAAAGGACTACACCCCTCATTAGGAGAAATGAAAATTCAGCTAAAGGATGGTGTGTGTCTGGTTGGGAAGAGACCTTATAGGATGAATCTGAACCTGCACATGAAGGTAAAGGAAGAAATTGATAAAATTCTTAAGTCTGGAATAATCAAACCAATTAAGGAATCCATGAGTGGGTTAGTCTTATGGTTATAATCATAAAGAATGATAAACGTATTAGGATATATGTAGACTATGAATAACTTAATGCTACATGCGTCATAGATCCTTTTCCCATCCCTTTCATAGAATAAATCCTTGAAGGCATTACAGGGTTGCAAGATCTATTCTTTAACAGATGGATTTGTAGGCTATCATCAGGTGTGCATTACACCAGAAGACCAAGAAAAGACCACTTTCACTACTAAGTGGGGAATATTTTCATATACCCCCCCAGTTATGCCTTTTGGGTTAATGAATGTGCCAGTAGTATTCTCATGCATTATTGTGTAGGATTTTCATGATTTCATTCACAAGTTTTTGTAGGTTTACCTTGATGAATGGACTGTTTATGGATTAGTTAAGGATCAATGTGATAATTTAAGGCTCATGTTTGAGAGGTGCAGGAAGTTGAGAATTTCTCTTAACATTAAGAAGTGTATTTTTGCTACACCTTTTAGAACTATGCTTGGGCACATCATTTACAAGAGAAGGATTATTTGTAGACCCATCTAAGATAATTGTTTTAATCTTGGGCTTAGAGGATCCTACCAATCAAAGTGAAGTGCATATATTTTTGGAGCATACTAGCTATTACAAGAAATTTTATAAAGGGATATGTGAAGATTGATATCCCCCTGGAAGAGTTGACTCAAAGAGCTGAAGGAAAATTTTATTGGGGGTGAAACATGCAATAACAAACATTTGAGACATTGAAGGAGAGGCTTACCACTACACCAATCTTGTGACTTTCCTTCATTCGAACAAACCCTTTCATGTACATTTTTATGCTTCTAGTGGTATTGACACATTCTTTACACAACCTGGAGGATGGAAATGTGGATCAACCCATATGCTTTGCAAGAAGGAATTTGACACCAGAAGAACAAAACTACACTACCATTGAGTAGCAAGGATTTGTATATGATGTATGCACTTCACAATTTATGATAATACTTATTGGCTACTCCATTTATATTTTATACAGATCATATGACATTGAAATATTTAGTCAACTAGCTTGTTTTACAAGGTCACATCTGTTGGTGGATACTTCTCTTTTAAAAGTTTGATTTCATAGTTTTTGTACAAGTCTAGGAAAGAGTAATTAAGGGCATGATCATTTATCAAGAATAAATTCTGGTGAGGAATATGTAGAGTATCATTAGGATACAATGCTTGATGTGTAATTGTTTAGGTTGAACCATATGCACCCATCAGATTTGGAGGATATAGTAGTATTTTTGTGCACTGGGTTGGCGCCCGAAGGAATGAATTCAGTGGAGAAAAAACAACTCATTATACGCACAACACCTTATCAATTGATTGGAGGAGACTTGTACAAGATGGGAAGAGATGAATTCTTGCGCTGGTGTGTGCTTGAACATGAGCATGAAGCCATTATGGAGGAGACTCATGGTGGAATAGCAGAAGGTAATTATGCAGGTGATGAGATTGCATGTGCAATATCTTATGGTTGGTCTCTGGTGGGAAACTTTGTACAAAGATGTGAAGGATTTTGTAAAAGTATGTTATCACTTCAGTGCATTGGAAAGCCTTGAAATAGAGATGAGATACCTCTGAGACCCATTGCGAGTGTGGAACCTTTTGAGAAGTGGGCCATTGAATTTGTAGTACCTATTGTACCACTCATGCGTAGGATTGGAGCACATGATACATTATTACTTGTATACATTATTTGACAAGGTGGGCAGAGGTCATGCCTACAAATGATTATCACTGTAGCCACAGCAACAAGGTTCCTATGGGAAAACATAATTAGTAGGTATAGCTATCCATTAAGCTTGACTAGTGATTGAGGAACTCATTTCTTGAATGATACAATTAGAATTCTGTTAGTAGATTTTATGGTTGCACACCATAAAACTACCCCTTATCACCCTCAAACTAATGATACTCCAGAATATTTCAACAAGATTTTGGGACAAACTCTTGACAAAGATTTGTGATGTTGGAAGAAAGGATTGGGATGATAAAGTGCATCAGCTATAATTTGGGCCTACAAGACCACTGTACAAAATATTAAATAAGGCCACACCCTTTCAGTTGGTGTTTGGTGACAAAGAGCGGTACTACTAGTGGAATTCATTTTTTCCATCCCTACGTATTGCATCGCACAATTGGATTAGATGATGAAAAGTTATTCAGTGAGTGCATTGAATAAACTAATGCAATTAGATAAGCATGGCACACCATTGTACATGTTGGATCCAGAAGATTGAGAAGGTGATGACAAAAGGCCTAACATGATAGGTACATTAAGAATAAGATATTTGTAGTTGGTAAGATGGTCCTTCTCTATGACTCCAAGTTTATGTGCCGCCCATGGAAGTTGAAGGTGCATTGGTCGGAGCCTTTTGTAGTAACCAAGATAATTCAATTAGGTGCATGTCATTTACAGGGTTTGGATGAAACCATGTTTCCCAGTTACTTAAATGGGAGTAGGTTGAATCCCTACTATAAACAAAACTTCTAGGTGTTTGTAATAAGACAGTATTGCCATTTAGATTAGATTTCCCTTTCATGTTTTAATCCTCCAATTGTTTTGTTTTTTATTTCATTTTTGTTGTAATAAGCACGCTTTCTCACTAAGAAGGAAGTTGATTATTATTGATTTCATGTGCAGAGGACCACACATACTTTTAGTGTGGGGTGAACCAAGTACAATTGCGTGAAAAATGAGATTTTGTTGATGCTTGGAGATAAAGATGAAGTTGGTATAAGCTAAATGATTGTATGATGGTATAAAGGAGTGATGTTGTTGGAAAGGTGCACACAAGAAAAGGAAATAGGTTTCATAGGTGCAAAGAATAATGGCGCTCGTGGAAAATTGCTCATCTTGAAGACCATGCAAGGAAGAGGCCGCGCAGTGTAATGCAAGGTAGGTAGCAGTAGGATGGACTACTTGGTGGAAAACATAGAGGAAATATGTGTAGCAGTGTAAAGTAGAAACACGTGTGAGGATTATGTACAGGATTGGAAATAGTATGCATGCACTAGAAGGTTACGACTGTACCACAGAAAAGAAAGCAGAGGAAAAAACAAAGGAAAAGTAGAAAAGCATAATTAAAGAGATATGGTATGGTGGTAGGTGGTGAGCAATAAATGTGGATATTTTTATAAATCTATAAAAAAAAGGGCACCGAAGGAAGGTTTATTCTTTACCTTTCCTTGTAAATAATTTGAGCTATCAAGAGTATACGAAGTGTGCGAATTGTGTGTAATATTGTGACAAAGTGTGGATAAAATCTAAACAACCCAGATTGAGAGAAATACACGAGTTGGTTGTGGAGCTCCTTCATGTGGAAGTGTGAGGCTAAGAGGAATGGAGGTTTGATATCTCTGAAGGGTTGAGAATTAGGGTTTGCAGAAGCATAGAGTTTGAACTAGGGCACATGAATTGGTGAAGGATAAAGAGTTGAATGAAGTAGAGAAATAAGGAAGGTATTTGGTGTGAACTGATAAGAGAGAAAAGGTTATTGAAACACCTAGGGCACACATTATTTAGAATAAAATTTAGAAATAAAAGTAGATAAGTAATGACACCCAAATGAGAAGCCATGCGTTACAGAAACAAAGGGCAAGGGAAAGAAGAAGGAACCATAGGTCAGAATTCGAGGAAGCACCTGAGGAGTGATTTTCTGAGATGCAATATCTAGAAGGAGTAATCATGGGGAATATTTGGGAGAATCTCAAATTAGGAATGCAAGGTGAGATGACTACAATCATCACTCTAGTGAAAACAAAATTCAAATAGAGAGTGAGTTGGTGCAGAAAAAAACTAGAGGATGACTGATGACAAACCAATTTATGATGATAAGGGGCACAAGATTTTGGAGGGTGCGGGAGTACTTTAGATTTATAAGTTTCCCTACTTTGGAAAACCAATAGCACCTCTATACCAATGGCTGATGTTGCTACGTCCATGAGGAATTCTTCTACTTCATAGGGAGATGAGTGTTACATTACCACGTGTCAATGATTGGAAGGATTACAGAGTTGCGCAGCTCAGGTAGTGAGATTTCTACATGACTTAGATGATGAATTAGGAGTGGAGACTACGGATAGGTGGAGATGAAGTATCAAAAGGGAGGGTGCGCCATGGATGTTTCCAATATCACTGACCCTGTTGTCAGGATTTCTGCGCATATTTTTAACTAAGTTTAATGTGCATGATAAGATGGGGTCCAGGTTAATAAGAAGTGGCTCCACATTGCAAATAAGATGGTGGAAGGAATAATGTACAACCTTGATTGCTTTTATTACATAAGGAATTATTGAGGAAACATTAAATGGGTGACAATAGGATTTCATGGGGTGCAATCCTCTATTTCCATTGTATTTTCACAATATTGGAGTCCTAGATGGCTGCAAGGATAAAATGTGGAAATACCCATACCTGAAAATAATTCTCTGATGAAGAGATTCTGCAAATTACACATACGATGGAATTACTAGATCCTATAAGATCTAAGAGTGGATATGTGGTATAGGTGAATACACGAGGCATTCGAGCATGAATGGTGCACATCCTGAGAGATTTGACCTTAGCTAATGGATGGAAAGGTAGACTTTCACAGTTATATCAACAATTCTACATATGGAAGATTCTACCTTCAATGATGGAAAGCAAGGGCCCTTGTGGTGTAAGTTGCCTTATGTCATTTCATAGTGCATTATTTTCAAGCATTGGTGACTAGATTTTCAGATGCGTGCAAGTTAAGGTTTGATGCTGACAAGGTAGATTATGACTACCATACACTGTGTAAAGACATATGTGTACCAAGGAAAGGTAGACCTACATTGATACCATGATATCAGATGATATCAACATCAACTTCTATAACTTTGGAAGTTAGGAAATGAAGAAGCAGAAAAGGTATAAATATACCTGAATCCTAAGTTGGTTGATGGTAAACAAATTGAGGATGATTTGAAGATCCCAGAGCCACCAAAGGGGAAACAAATGGTTAATGAACAAGGAAAGTTCATGAGGTCACTCCTTCGAGGTCTAAAGAGGAAGAAAATTACTAAGGATGAGGAGGAGGAAGAAGAAGAACATAAGAATAGATAGCATCATGTACTTGAGCCAAGGCACTCAGAAGCTAGTACAAGAGAACACATGAAGAGTGAGACAAGTGGCACAAGGACCATCTGGACCTATGAAGTCACCAACAACCATCCCCACCTAAGCCTAAGCCTAGAAAATAAGAAAGAGGAGGAGATCAAAGTTGGTGAAAAAGGTGTGATATTGATGAAGAAGAGGTTATATTTGAGCTGAGCAACCAGGAGAAGGAATCAAATGAGTAGAACAGGAAGCCACCAGTCCATGACTTGGAGGAAGAAGGGCCTAGGGAGGAGAGCACCACATGTGTATGATGTAGAGATGCATGAGGTGTATAAAGCACCATGAAGTACATGAAGAACATCTAAAGGGAGATGAATACACTAAAAGGAGTGACGGAATCAGGTGGAACTAGTGCATGTACTTCAGAATGAGCAAGCATGTAACTACAGGGAGGTGCACTGCACGTCAAAGAGCAAAAAGGATGATGTCATTTGCACACCACAATTGAGTTATGTCAATGATCACTCCAAGGTGTTACGTGTGTGGTTCCAAAATTTTGGTAGCATCAGAGAAACTATATGGCTAGGAGGTGATCAATGACCAGAGGGGAATGATGGTGCACATAATAAATATGTTATTGTCATGGAGCATGTAGAATCATATAGATGAGCCTAAATTTGAGATCACTGATGAAGCATTAGGTAAGAGAAAACTGAATAAGGTGCCAAAGAAACTCTTGATGGTGAGGCCAACAGAGCTTACAGATGAACATAGATAGAAATGCTATTCAACAAGATGGTGGTAAAATTAGCTGTGCAATGAACTCTGGACAAGGGGAGACACCATCTAGACATTTTCTCAAGGAAAAGAAATGATAAGGCACAAGAGGTTCAGAGTGGCTTACTAAGGAGAATGAGAAGGCAGAAAGGCACACAAAGGTTATCCTTAGACATGACAGTCCATATTGCAAGTGAGATCACTAGAGGCATGCCCTGGAGCTAGATGATAGAGCTAAGGATGAGTATCCCTTGGTACTGCACTATTTACATGATTTAGTACATATGCTATCTATGGAGGAACATTTTAGTGTGTAGGAAGACATCACAGAAGGACCTGTGCTTTTCGAGAAGGAGAAGAATAAGAATATCATAGCGTAAAAAATTGGGGAATATGAAGCTATGTATCAAATGATAAAGGATGCATTAAGGAAAGTGGGATGGGCCTTTTATCATTGTCAATACCTTGACCCCTTCCTCAAGGCATGCACCTCTCAGGAAGAGGCAGATTTGGCACACACATAGGCCATGAAGAAGGAAGGGAAGCTTGGTCATGAAGGATATTTTAGTGCCGAGATTGTGCAAAAGTGAGATGACTTAAAAATAGTCAAGGATACATATGACAACAAGGATTAAGGAGATAGGATCTCCATCATCTGCATGGAGAATGGATGTTATGGACAGAATGATCTCAGTCCTAGCTAGAGTAATAAGGGAGTTGAAGCACAAGGGAGAGGATATGACCCCCTAAGAGATGATGGAGCTAGCTAGGTTGATTCCAGATACAACTACTAAGGGGTTGGTAGAATGGGGTGAGTTGGAGAGCACCCTCAATAAAGAGTTCCCTAAAATTTTTCATCTGGTTGACGAGTAGGAGACTAATGCACACTGAAATATTATTTCATTCTTTGTGCCATATTATTTATTCTTTCATGGAGATTCTTTGAATAACTGTTGTCAAGGACGGACAAAATGCCTAGTGTGGGGTAATGTTGGTTAGAATAAAATTGTTAACAATCATATGGGAAACATGCAAGAGTATGCACACAAGATTAAGGATGATGCACAGGAGGGTGCACATGGATAGGAATAGGGTGGCATGCGGGGACTACACATATGGACAGAACAAATTCGGGACTTAGCCATTTTGTTGATCACGGGCTAAAAATAGAAAAGCAGGATGGAGTGTCGACCAAGTAAAGATATATAAAGCATGAAGAATTAACAGTACCAAGTAAAGGATATTTTTGGAGAATGAACATGCAGATCAAGCACATGCATGAAGGCTATTAATAGGATTGAAAACAAATATTATTTATAGGATAATATATTATTAAATGTTATGAAAAAGCATGCATGTTTAGTACACATGGCTATTTTTAGGCACGCCTATTATTGGGAAAGTGCATGGGTGGTGAAGGACATGTCCCCACCCTTATACATATACTTGAAATATGCCATTTTTGTAAGGAGTCTGTGGATTTCTAATAGGGTTATGTTGTTTTTTAATAGATCTAGGGTTTGATACTTGCGTGCATGGTCCAGCGCATTAGTGCAATGATTACTATGTATTCAACTTTAGTAATGTAATGAATTATGGTTTTATGATGGACAATTTTGGATGTATTATGATTGTTGACATGATTGAGTAGGTTTTCACATGGTGAAGTTGATCTTGGTTATTATTTAATCTTTTATGATTCCTTATTATATGTGTTACTATGTGATTTTATGCAATAGTTAAGTTTACTGATCGACTACTTGGTTAATTATCATTATGGATATACAATTTAACATCTTGATAAGAAAAACTAAAGGAGGGACTTGGTAGATGTGATTGCTTCGGGTGAGTGTTCAGTTTTGGTTGAATGAGGTGCTAGTGCACATAGCGCTTGAGTGAAATAAAAGACTACACAAGTCATCAAATGAGACAAAATTTATATTGTTGGAAAGGTATTGAATATTACTACATGTTAACTATATTTTTGGGTCGTAATAAACTATAATTCTAGGATTAAAATGCAAAAATGAACTCATGGTATATTTCAGGTATGGGCTTTGTAAAATTTGATGATACCTATATTGGGTCTACAGGCTTGAACTTTGATTGGTCTTTGGTGGTTGAAGAAGTGGGTGGTCTTCTTAATTTCAAATTTTCTCTCCCCTCTTATTTTTCTATATATGTAACACATTTTTATTGTAACACATCCTCTCTTGAATGTAAGGTTATGTTACTCTTTTGTGTAGCCAGGTATTTTGAGTTGTAGAATTATGTGTTAGTATTACGCAATGCACTAAGTGCCTCTATTATTGTAATATATTTTGCACGTTATAATCAATCATATGTTATTATTGTGGCTCTCTTTCTTCTATTTTATCTATGTTATTGTATCCATATTTTTCTATTATTTTATGGCATGATGTGTGTGAGGTATACTTGCATAATTTTCATCATTTATGCCACTTATGAATAGAATCAAAGTTTGGTAAAAATTTCATGGTTGAATGTGTATTCTTAATGACATCTTATTTTTAGATGAGGTTTGATTCATGGATTCTGTATAGTGTTGGAACATCATAGGGACATTGTGAGACTGATTAGATAGAGAATATAATGTGGGATTCATAAAATTAGATGATGGATGAGGTGCAAAAATGGACAAGGAGGGTTGGATTATGGATGAGATAGGATACGACTGTGTGACATGATATTGAGATAAAGAAAGAGGTCCTAAAAATGATGATGAGGGTGGAGCTTTAGATGTGATGGATTTATATTGTGATAAAGGATGGGGTCCTGGAATGGATGACAAGGTTGAGACCCTAAATGATGTGTGTTTTGATTTTGTAGTGTTAGATTTATGTAAAGAAGATGGAGGTGATAGGTTTTGATTTTAAAGTGTTTGATTCAGGATGAGGTTCTAGAATAGACAACAAGTGAAGATCGAGGGATAGGATTGAGTTTGATTTGGATGAGGGAGATGTTGTTTCTAGACAAGATGGAGACAAGTTACATTCATGTGAGCTACCCGAGTCTTTGATTGGTTTACAATATGGTTGGATGTCAAGAAATTCAATAATAGGTGCCCCATTTGTAATGGTCTCTGAGTTAGTGTCTAAAGGTTGCAAGGAGGTAATAGGTGATTGGAAAGTAATAAAAGGTGATGTTGATGCATGAGCATTATCAAAAATGGGATCCAAAAAATTTGAGTCTTCAAGGGGAAACATTAGTGATGAAGGGGTCTCCTCATGAGGAATATCATGCATGATAATGTTGATGATATGAATTGAAGGATGCACAATATCCATGTGGATTAGTGTTGGGTTAGGAATACAAGTAATGAAATCATGTGTGGTAGTTTCATTTGGTTCATATGAAGGCTCAAGAGAGTCAAATGGGACATGCGTAGGTTGAGGATCGAGATATCCTTCTTCGAGGGATTGGATTTTTAACTTTCTAGTCATAGTGAAGGCTTCGTCAAAATTATCAAATGTGTGGATCTAGAGGGTGGATGAGATATGATGAGAACATGATCGATAAAAAAATTGATTAATTCTAATTAAGGTAGTGAGAAGGTCAATTGATTGATAATGCTCTACCATCTAGCAAAGAAGTCAAAAACAAATTAATTCTTAGATTATTTAATGTTAGAGAGGTCATATATGGTGATTTTATGAGTAACGTTAATAGAGAAGTGTTTGAGAAATAACAGGGCTAGCTGTGTGAAAGAGAATAAAGAGTGTTGAGGGAGGGAGTTATAACAATCCAAGGAAAGTCCTGCTAGTGACATAGGAAAGGTTATAAGCATGAGATATTGATCATAGATGATGAGATAACATGAGTGTCTAAAGGCTAGTATGTGTTGTTGAGGATCCTCCTGGCCTTGGAACATGTGAAATTCAAGGAATTCCCAATGCGGAGGATAAGGCTTAAACAGTACTGACGGATGGATGGACTCATTAAAAATGTTATCATAAGTGAGGACGTGTTTACGTCTTATGGTAGAATCTTTGAAATTTCCTAATCTATTTAACAGAGCTTGGATGGGATTGTTTGTAGGATTAAGCATGAATTAATTAACATGTGAGTGTGGATGAGAATTTGGTTTAGTTGATTGATGATAGTGGAGAGTATGAGGGTTCTATTTTGGATGGGCTTTATGTGGGGGTTGATAAGGGGTAGCTTCAAAAGATATCATTTGTAAATTTGGTTGTGATAAAAGGGATTGGGGATACATGTAGGGATGTTGGATATGATGTTCTTGTTGAATGATAGTGGTTGATTGGGTCTGAGTAGGGATGTTTCTATGGTTTTGGGATGTTTAACGTATCAAAAGAGACATTGAAGTCAAGATAGGTTGATTGGATAAAAGATGGGAGATATTAAGATTATTATGAGATTGAAATAAAAAAGGGTATGTAGAAAGGATTGATTGATGAGATACACTTTTCATGGACTGAGAGGTGATAGTTTTGAATTAATTTGGTTTTGAATGATAGTAATAGGGTTCTTGGATGGGGTTTTTGTAGGGTTGTATGATTGGTTAAAAGGTAGAGGTTATATAGGGGACAAAAGATGGTCTAGATGGCTATGGGAAAATTTTAGGGCTAAGTGAAGTTAAATGAGACATGATAGGTTTATGAGATTGATAAGGACTAGATTATGTGTAAGGGATGCTTTGAAATTGACCAGGATGAAAATTTGTAGAGATAGTGGATGAAGCAACTAGAGATGACTGTAAAAATGAAGCATAAGGGGTATAATAATATGCTAATGTTGAAGGTTGATCCATATTAAATGATAGTTAATTGATGATGATACAAAACATCCCCAAGAGAGCTAAAAATGTAGCAGACAAGTCAAGAAGAAGAATTTTAATTATCTTGATTAAAATTTAGATGTAAACGAAGAGGATCAAAGGGAACCTAATGATATGGTTGTTCTAAGGCTCATTTCAAGTTTTTTAAAGGTTGGATTCCTCGATATACCCAAAGGTACATGAGGCCCAAATATGTGTTGGTGTTGGTATGGGGCCTAGTAGTAGGGCCTACCCCCTCACTTCACAGTCCCACAATGATAAGGGAGTTAGGTACTTAGCCAATATACCGACAACCAATTATTTATACTTGGACAGAACACCGAGTTGGATTCTCTATTGGGTGATGAAATCCCAATAGTTTCACCTAGGTATAAATGTTTTGATGTGATTTAAATGTGTGTGAGGGAGATTATGTGAATGCAATAAATTAATCCTTTAATTAATCTATGTGATCAAGCAAGATGTAAGATTCATTTTAAGCCCAAAAGAATGATTGATTTTGATGAGAACAGACATCAAAATTTGATGCTTGAAAAACAAAAATAAAGGAGAAGACACACCTATAAAATGTGTCCTTTTTTAATTTTTTAGATTTTTTATTGTTTTAACCATGTAATTACGCAACAAGAAAAATCCACTAAAGCATAAACCTGTAAGAAGGGTTGGAAAAAGACAAAACCATAAAATAAAATGGTGTTAGGAATTGTCTAACTAAGTAATCAAAAGCAATCACAAAGATCATCGGTGATTGATAGAATTGTTGGCGATTCACAAAATAGTTCATGATTTGACTGGATCACTCAAGATTACAGATCAGAAGGCCTAAAATGAATGAAAATTGAAAATAAATGAAACAAAAAGGGATTTACGGTCCCAATGGGTGTGTCAGAATTTTCAGAGAAGTTTTTGATTTCAAACTTTAAATTAATGAAGTGAAATAAAAAACAAAACCGACCTCAAAAGATGGAGGGGTTTATCGATACCCATGAGGATGTATGCTGATGTTGATGGTTGATTCAACGTCGATGGATCCAAGCATGTACACCACTTCTTATTTCCAATGGGATAAGCTACCTGTAATGTACAAACACTCAGAAAATATAGGATTAGAAAGATATATGGCAGATTTCCTAGTAAAGGTAGGTCCCCGGAAGTGAATGGAATTCCTTGTCAGGATGTCAATTTGCGTTAAAGAAATTAATCTGATAATGATAAGATAAAATGATAAAACAAATGATATAACCAAAAATGTAAAGGAAAGGGGACTGACACTATCATGGCTATATAATGGTCTGATGGTGATACCCGATCCAATGGGATTCTAGGGATCACAAAATGGCTCAAAGGATCAAGGATGTAGATATATGTGTACTCACAAAGGTCAACAAGGTGATAGATTTGATCTAGATAACTAATAGAGCATTATAGATGGCTCAAAGGAGATTGATATGACTAGATAGAAAATTAAAGGGCTTTGTGGTAATAAATTATGTTATCTAGATGTCTAAAAAGTAAGCTTAGGGGTCAAATTACCTTTTAGATAGGAATCATTAGCGATTCTGGTGAATCGTTAGTAATTCTAGGAATCGCTAGCAATTACTGTGAAAATGTACAAGTTGATAATGGACAAAGATGGGACTCAAAAGGGATGCTAAAAAGGTTGATTTAATTTTGGAAATGATGCATAATGAGATAATAAAGTAAGGGAAACCACTTACCTTGTATAAATTGATAAATGAAGATCATAAGATGATATTACCCGAGAGAGGGAGATGTCGATGCAAGAAGATCATTGAGTTGATTCCTAGACATATGAATGACATTCATAGGTTGAAGAAGAGATTCTTGGTGCCTTGAATGTTTTTGGGATGATCTCAGGCTCTGTAATAGGGATATGATATAAAGGAAAATGTAATATGAATTCCTAAGGAAATGTCCAACTGCAAGCTAACCTCAAATGGAGGCCTGAGACTCATTTATATAAGGTCGCTAAAAACTAGGAAAAATCACTAGTGATTCTATTGAATCTCTAGTGATTTGGGTCTTACGAGAAAAATGTTGAAACCACTTCCCACATCAAGGTTTTTTTTGTCTTGACAAATTATGTGTTGGAAACAAGTTATGCGGGTTAGGAATGTTGTTAAATGGTTAAGAATTTTTTGATCAATTTTTGTTGTATTTGAATTTTTTTTTCTAAGTGGTTAGAGTGGTTTAAAAGGAGTAAAATAGGATTTTACAGTTGTAGAATGATATTTATGGGGAGAAATAAGACTTAGGATAAGGATTTTAGGTATAATACAATAGTGATGTGATAATGAAGGGGTTTTAATGGACGTGGACACGGGGATTAGTGGTGCTAATTTTAGGTGTCTACACAACTATCAAAAGGGCCCCTTGTGAGATAATTATGGAATTCAAATTTAGGTTTCAAAGGACCTGGGATAGAATTCCACCCCTCCTAAGGCCATCTCCTCAAGGTGCATTTTTTATTTTATTTTTTGAGATCTCTTAATTATGATATTACAATATTGATTTAGTTAATGAGAGCTATGGCTTTTCCTGTTGCTTATGAGACAACTATTTAGGCTGAAAATTGTTTGGTTCAAGCTCATAAAATATCCCATAAACCCCCAAATCAAATTTTTCTATATATTCCCCAGTAAATTCTACCTTCTCTTACCCTAATCCCTGAGTCTAAAGCTAGTTCATCTACACCTACATCTAGTTCTTCCAATGAGAAAGATGATCTCAAAGCCTTGATCAAGAATGTGTCAAATGAGGTATTTTCCCTAAAGAAGTTACAAACCCAAGATCCTAGACCCTACCAAAATCAGAATCAAGGGTATCAAAAAAAGAATTACTATACAAATTAGGGGTATGGGAATTGTTACCAAAAAAGTAGGTTTCAATTTGTAAATCCTAACTTGCCTATTAAAGAATTACCACCTTGCAAACATGCACCTACTCCTAGATTGATTAAGTTTATTGTTCATGTTCAAAATATTATGGACCAAATAACCAAATGGTTTTTCCCATGTAATCATCCCCATAGTCATAATTCTTGTGAAAATGGGGTGAAAGGTCAGGCTCTCATGGTGCAAATTTCTTTTAATCAATATGAATCAATCATGGAAGTTCTAAATACTAATGTTGAAGAAGCTCAATAAGTTTCCCCTAAGGCCAATCTCATGGTTTTTGGATCTGATGAGTTTTATGCAATCAATCAAATTATGGGTAGATCTAAGAGACCTCAAATTCATGTTGTTGATAATACAATGTCTAACAATAGAGTATTAGATACTCAACATTCATCTTCTTCTAAGCAGGATAATCTTCTTCACAAAGAAAAGGAAATTGGGGGAAAATCAAGTAAGAATAGGCTACCTAATGTTTCTAGTAGACCTAGCCCCATAAATGAGGTCATATCTCTCCCAATATTGGAGAAATCAAAGAAAGAAATGGTGATACCAATGATGCATAAGGCGATAGGCATTCCTATGAACATTGTTAAACAAATGAAGAAAAATAATCTGATTGTGATAATGTGGGATGCCTTGTACATTCCATATCAATTAAATCTCTTGCAAGAGGATTTAAAAAAAACTCATTCCATTAGATGGGACTACAGAGAAAATTCTAAGCCCTTCAATTATCTTATGTTAACCCAAGGATGAGAAAGTAAATGAAACAAAATCTTCCTCCCTTTTATATCTCATTGATTATTGGAAAACATCTAGTGCATAATTATATTATAGATTTAGGATCCAACATCTCTTTGATGCCTAAGAAGATAAAATACACTTAGTGGATTGAGTATAATCCAATCACTAAGTGTGTTTTACAATTGGATGGCACTACATTCAGAATGATTGGATTAATCAAAATCCTTAAGCTAACTCTCCATGCATTCCCTATCCTAACCATTTCTTGAGACATATTACTTGTATATTTACCTCCTCTATTTTCCATTTTCTTATCAAGGGACTTCACAACCAAGGTGGTGAGTTATTTTTCCTCGTATTGGTCTCATATGCTCTAAAGGATGAGGTATGGGGTTTACAATTAAAGATGATCCTATATCAACTTATCATGTTGAAGTCCATGATCCTAGCCCTATTAAATCAAGCATCATGATGCAAGGAGAAATAAAAAGTGATTCGTAATGCATTGAAGCAGTGCATTCATCACAATCAGTCCCTAATATTATGATAGATGAGTGGGTTAAGGAAATGTATGAATTTGATCCATATGACATTGCTATTGAGACAAATCTAGGTACTTTTCACATCCAAGAAGAAGGGTATTTTATCCCAAATGCATAATGAGAAAATGAGGATGATTATGAGGGCCTATGGAAAATGTTTTTTGATGGTTCTATGAGTAGGAATGGAACTAGGGCATGTGTTCTTTTGATCTCCCTAAATGGTAAGAAGTTATTTTTGCTCATAAGCTTCAATTTACATGTTCTAACAATGTAGTTGAGTATGATGCTTTAGTTCATGGATTTTTTTGGATTATAAGAGGAATATTAATATGTTATAAGTGTTTGTGGATACTTCTTTGGTTGTCTGCCAAGTAAGAGGGAATTTTTCTACAAAGAACAATCTCCTAAAGGCTTAAAAACATAAATTTTAGGACCTAATTGAGGGTTTTAAAGCTATTAATCTCTAAGTAGTGCTAAGAAAGTTAAATGTGGAAGCTAATCAGATTACTATCGTAGGGTCACAAATTTTCCCAACTAGAGATATCATTCAAGGATATGATCAACATGTCAAGATGGTAGTGAGACCATCTATCCTAAACAATAATATGAGTGAGAAATTCTTTGAGAGTGATGATAAAATTAACCATTTTATTGAGAATGAAGTCGAGTTATCATATGAGTTGCAGTCAAGGCTACAAGAAGGATATGTGGATCAGGTTATCCAATTAAGAACTATAAAAGTACCAAGAGGTTTGGTTAATCTTGAAAGCATAGTCAGCTCTGATGATTATTGTAACCAAGAAAAGAAAAATATGATAGCTAGTAAAGAAGACTATCAAAATTTTGTGATTTCCTAAGATAAGGAGTTGCTCCTTGAAAAGTTATGTGATTAAATTTAAATAAAAGTTTTTATGTCATTATGTTAGCAATACCATGATATTTTCTCATGGATCTATGATGATCTTAAGGGTTTCAATCCTGAAATTATGCAACATGTTATAGATCTTGACCCTAATGCCAAGTCTATTAGGAAAAAGTAAATACATGTAAACCCCAAGGTAGAACCTCTAATGAGGAAAGATATTTCCAAAATCATAGGGGAAGAAATTATATTTCCTATAAAGTACTCTACTTGGGTGGAAAATTTGGTTCGTACAAGGAAGAATAATGGGTATATTAGGTTATGTGTTGATTTTATATATCTAAGAAGAGTCTCCTTAAATGATCACTACCATTTACCCTCCATGGACTATATTTTGTGATGTAGGCAAGGAAAATACATTCAAACAAATATACCGATAATCAAGAAAAGATATTAATTTCACCTTTACTTAGCTTTTTCTTTGAGGACCATTTATAGTCTAAGAAGCGATTAATATAATCTATTTGATCACTTTTTATAATAAAATCTTCAATGTTCATCATAAATTATTACATACCTTTCCCCTGATGCCACTTCAACTCTCCAATAACTCGATCTTGCTTGTTAAGGCCAATATGCTTTTTCTTGCTTCTTGTCTAGACTCTAGTTCAATTTAGGAAACTTTTCTTCCTAATTCTCAAGACCATTCTTCAACTTATGTACCCCTTGATTCTTAAGCATTACACCAATTTCAAGGTCACTATACTCAGAATTTTGTAATCAAGAGATGTTCACCTTTCCCTTGGTTACTCAACTTTTACTTTTGCATTTTCACTAGCTCCTTGGAGATTCAACAAGTATCTTATGGTTTTATGTCTTTCTGATGATTCTTTGGGATTATTCCCTACTTCTCCATCCATAAAAAAATTATATTCACCACTGAGATGCATTCCAAGAAATCAAAAGTTTACTTTATCCTCTTTACCAATATTGTCTTTAAGGATCCTTAAGATAGATGGGTTGTAACATCTTGGTCATGACTATTATTATGATAACTTTTATTTCTGACATTGCAAATGTTGCAACGAGAATTGCCATGTGAAGGTGTATTCTTTGATTTTGAAAATCATGCTTGCAGTGAGTAAGTATTACTGCCCTGAATTTGTGCATATGATAACTCTGCTTACTTGGAAATGATGTCATTATATTTTGTGAATTATAAGGTTGAGAACCTACATAATTGCTTTTGTACTCAATGAATTTATATATGTTGACAGCACACCTTGAATCAATTCCATTGATCCAAAGTATGCTTCAGCCTTCTTTATTGTCGTCTTCTCAATTGACTTTCCAAATAAAATAAAGTTTGGAACCAAGCTGGGGTTTTTTGTAAATATTAAAGCATTTTTTTACGAGTATACTTACCTGGCATCACGCTGCCAACTGCAAGATTTGATTCCCTAAAAACATATAAATTGTAACGTTAGAAAACGTAAAATAAATTTTAAAAAAAGAGGGGTTTAAATACAAATATATTAAGGCATATATCCTACACCATATGGGTTTCAAGCCTAAGGTGGTAAGACCTACTTGGAACCTATTATTGAATTGCTATGGGTTATGTTTTAACCTATGACATGATATTTATCCTATATGGATTTTTAAATTAAAAATTTGTAAACTAACCTAAGGTGAATCCTAAGGAAACATAACTATATATATTGTAACCTAAACTATTACCAATCTTAAGAGGGATATATGGGTTACATGGCAAGTGGGAGGAAAAAGGGGGAAGGTTTTAGACTTGATGGCAGACTTAATTACAGTCCTTGTAATTTTTAATCGCCAAGTTTGGTGGGAGCATGGGCAGTTAGAGGAACCTAACTAGCCATATGACTAAATTTGAATCACATGTAAAATTTTAAAATTCAAACTCGCCAATTTTGAGTTGGCAGTGGAATGAAGAAAGAGGGGGGAAATGCATTCAAACCATTTATTAGCATTGGTTTTGGCAACCAGCCCGCCTAAGAAAGAGGAAAGTGGATTTTTGTGGGTTATTGTATTCATTTTGTTTTCTGGTTTTTTCTCTACAATGGTTGTTCTTTCGAACTTGCAAATTCATTTTTCAGCCATTGTTGTTGTTGTTTTGATCACCTTCAGTTGTTTTTGATCCTGTGGAAAAGAGGAGGCCATTTGGAGACCTTGCTGATAGTTGTTGTTTGAAAAGAAGAATTTTGGAGGACTCGGCTATGATTTTATACAAGACAACAAGAATTTTATCAAGCATGTTAAGATCTTTCTGTTAAATAGCTATGATTTTCATTAACCGTTTCAATAAATGAATTATGTTTTTGGAAATTCTTGGTTTTACGTAAATGTTTCAGTATGCTAATTTGGGGACTATGATTTAAGTATGAAATTGTCATTTAGAAATGATGCATACATGGAAAGTTGTTGTTTCAGTTAAAACTGTAAATGGGTATAAAAATCATCCACTGCTGTTAGGGTTTTAAAGGAAATGTGCGTTCGATTTTGTGGTCTTTTGTGGGTTGAACTTGAAAAAGGTAACAATGATAAGTATATTGTTCGCTGAGTTTATATGCTTAAAATGTTGTGGATTTCGTGAATGTTGGACAGAAATTTTATGGATTTATCCTTCCTTATCGTAATATAGTTAATTGGGATGTGGGTTCTCTTTGAGATACGAGGTTCAACGTATCATTTTCACTACTTTTTGTTCTGAAATGTTATAAAGTTTCTCTTGCCTTGCTTTTGGTAACCATGACTAAATGTTTGGAAATAACTTCTGGTTGAATTTGGAAAGTATATCAAATTGTTAACTAAGGGATTGGTGTAGAACGTGTGGATTTTATTGTTTCCTTGAACTCATGGGTGAGTATAGGTTCTGCAAATTTAAACTTCTTGTTGTTTTCATTAGAACTAAACAAGGGTAAATCCCTTACCTTCGTGATTGAAAAAGATTTCTTCTTTTATCATTCCAGTGAAAGTAGGGTCATGTTGCTGGGTTGTAAACATTTATTTGTTTTTATATTTGTGGTAACACATTGTTTTCAGTGAAGCAAATTAATAGTGATTGGTGCAATTGGAAATTCTGTTATGGTTTGATACCTTCGATTCAGTTGAAAAATGAAGTAATTAAATACTGTTCATTTTACAGTAGCTGAAAAAATATTAAAACTGTTCCAGTTTTTGGTATGAAAAGAATTACCTTATCATTACGGTTGCATATCATGGTTATATGTTGGAAAGAAATAACGAGAATTTACATCTCATTTTAATTAATGACTTTCATATTTTTATCTCTTGACTGTTACTATTAGCTGATGTCCTTCCTTGCATAAGGTCAATCAGTTCGATCGTGTTAATTGGAAGATATTATAGAATTGTTAATTGAAGGAAATATGTCCTTTCTTTGTTTTGTTTTTTTTTAATTTAGTAAAGAAATACTGATATAAATTGTAACTGCCTTCAGGTGTACATAATTACATTTCACTTTCTGTTTTCTCTCTCTAAATTGGATAAATAAATTGTTGTTTGTTGAATTCGGAAAAGTTATATGAGTTATTTTTATGATGATTGTTTACCTTCCTCTTCTACATTTGAACTCGGTTGATGTTAATGAGTAGTGAAAAGGAAAGAGTTTTCTTTAAAAATCTTAGTCATTTTACTATAAGGATTCCATTTACAAGATGAAATGAGACTGAATTGATTATGTTCAAATAGTAAATTATTACCTCCTTCAATTGCTTCTATCAAAGAACAATTAGAATTAATATTCTTGGAATATTTGTTTAAATTCAAAATGAAGTACATTCATTTTAGAAAGAGATGGTTAGGTAATGGATACATAATATTTCTTGTTTACGGTAATTAATTGAGGAGTTATTAATTAATGGTACTATTCGATTAAGATGTTATTACTGTGACATGGTTGTTAAAATTGTTCATCCTTTTTGGTACTTAATTCTTATGTGATGTCCATCTTAATTACGGGATGTTTCATAAAAGCAGAGTTATTTTACTGAAATGGTTAATTAAAAGAACTTCTTTTTAATAGTAAGTGCTTAACATGCTCAGTTCAATGAATGACCTATGCTGGTAATTCTTGCAAATGGAGTACCAAAGTGTTAGAAGAAGACATGACCTTTAGGATGTTTCTTTTGTTTGACTAAAAGCTAGATATTTTATGAGACTTTATTATTCTTCTCGAATGTAATGAAAAGTGGAAAAATTTGTAGTCCTGTTTGAGTTATCGATACTGATAGACAAGAATGAATTCTGGCTGTTTAGACTTGTAGATTGTGTAAATTTTACTTGCGGAGTAAGAAAAAGGAATGGAGTGATATTTTACTGTTGTACTATTATTGAATTGTGAAAATAAAATAGTGAACTTATTCCTATAGTTGAATTTGTACTTATATATACGATGGTTGTTAGCTTTAAAAAGGATATAATGAGAAATAAGGAATTGACACTCTACTCTTCTCTTAAAAACAACTTTTAAGTTGGAATGTGTAAATGGTTAATATTTTGATCAATATGGACTATTAATTGCCATCTGTAAAAGATTAAATTACCTATGAATTTTTATGTAAGTAATATTTGGAATTGGGTTCTAAACCAATGAATATTAAGGAAAGAACAATTAAATATTGTATTTAGATTTCATCAATGTCCTTGGGGTGTCTTGCTCGAAGGATAATTGGATGGAGGAAATCATATCTCCTTATATTAAATTTTAAATTAACGTAAGGCAAGCACAAATAAATGAATGTGTGTCCATAGTAAATGGACCTCATTCAAACAAGGAATAATGTAAAGGAAACTTAAACTTAGAATCAGCAACAAATGAACTTCAAGTTTAGTAAATTAATCTTACTAATCAAACTGATTTGGGCTGTAAGTCTAAAGCTTTAATTAATTATCCAAGAAAAGAGATACAACTCTTCAGTAAGGAGAAGTGATTGTATATTAGCTTCATGAAAAATTAAGTCATTCATGACTGTACACCTTTAATGAATAAAAGATTAAAGGACTAGCAAGATTGTTGAACTTATTCATTAAATTACAAAATAAGAAAGTGATCAAGCTCTTAGTGGAATATGTACCCCTAGATGGGAGGAATCTGAAGGATGTTGGAACCCGCCAACTGCAACAAGGTATCCTAATGAATGTTGGACCTTCGTGACGACATAATGTTGTAGCTGACATGTTGTGACACCCTTCCAAATCGAATCATCTAGGTCTACATAAACCTGAACTTGGCCTTAGCTCTACTTTAGACCAAGTTAGGAACATGTCCTTGTGTAGGAAGTGACTCACGAGGACTGAGGGTAACTAGACATACGTAATCGATATGGGTCGAAGATGTATGTCTGTATACACTTATTCATCATGAGTGACTCTCTACACCTTTTCATATTACTAACTTGGATTAAGGCTCAGCCTTGGACAAGAGGACTGACAAGAGTTAGGAAAAGAACATTCCAGATAACAGGTGGAGTGAGGTGAAGGACATATTCCATTGACGAGTACACTGTCTAGGAATATGATCATGCTAAGCATGTGAAAATCTTTGGCCAAAGTAACGCAAGATGCTGGTTGCGTTGTCCTAAATCACCTAGTTTAAGAAGCAGGATTTCATATAGGCCTCTTAAATGGAGCACTTCAATAACCGGAAAGGTAAAGGGAACCAAGTATACTTAGTATACAATGCATGGATTAACATGAAGGATCGATAAGTATCCGAGTCATGAAATGAGAGATCGATGAAACTCCAAGCCATGAAATGGGAGAGCGGTAGTTCTTCGAGTCATTACAGCTACGTATGGTTATTTGTTATATGATCAAATGGCATGGAATGTGTGTTCCATATTATGAATATGTGATCAAAGAACATTGATCTAAAAATCATTATGTGTTCTAAATTATGTCATTTAGAATAGAGAACAATTATTAAAAACTTGAAATGTGTGTTCTAAATTACATAATTTAGAGCAGAGAATGTTATGCAAAAAAAAAAATCCCCTTGTTCTAGTGTCTTAAAATGGGAATGTTACATGGGTTCCTATATACATGGTTGGGAGACACCACAAAGTCCCAAGAAAATCTTACAACTTACTGAATTTCCTTTAACCATTATTAAGGTGTACACCAAAATTTAAGACCCAACTCTTCCTTTTTCTCTTTGTACCCTATTTCCTCTTCACTAGCTTACCAAACCCTCAACTAGGTTCTAGAAAGAGGATTTTCATGCATAGAATATTTTCTGGGGATCTTCAATACGAAAAGAATATAAATTCAGGTACATATTAAAGTATTTAATATGTGTATAAAATTTTAAGATCCAACTCTTAGTTTATCTTGTACTTCCTTTGTTAAAAGGGTTCTTCCAATTCGCTTTTTCACTGTAGCTCCTAGTTTTCAAGCCTAATGTTAGAAAGATATAGGAAAAAAACCATTGGAATTCACTAATTATTCTTCAAACACTTGATACACCTCCTTCTCATTATTATTACCGAATTTCAGGCATGAAGAACTTGTTTTGATGCTTCTGTAACCGTGCCCTAGTAGTTCCTTGAATGTGCACTTCTGAGACACCCGAGGGTGTAGTTTGGTTAACAACTATCACTAAAAATTAATTTGAATCTCAAAAATTGAATTGAGAGCTCATGATAACCTTACCTTCATATTTATTTTACCAGTATAGATTTAGGAACATGGGATTCATATTTCTCTTACCTTTTTAAATTTCCCCATCTATAGAATTCAAAGTTATAGTTGAAAGGTAATCTTTTATCCTTGAACCTAGGTAATACACTCTTACACCTAAGTGACACTTTCTTACCACACTTCACCCAATCATGTCAATCTCCCTTGATCCTTGAATATAGTTAGAAGAGTTTCTTCTTGATCAAATGCAAACACATACTTAACTCAAGGTTTTTTAGAAAGTTACTATGTAAGGTCACAGAGATATACTTCCACCATATATTTGTTTATGAATTCTCTACCACTCATTGATCATTATAGCCTCCCACATACTTAAATATCAATCCAATAGATCACTTTACATTATTATTTTGGCATAATTAAAAAAAAGAAGCCATTCACTATCATAAGGTTCATAATACCATATAATCACAATTTATATATTGAATATACCTTGAAACAGAGGGCACCATGTTCAAGCATTTTCAAAGTTCCCATAGTCATTATTCCATGCAGAGAATAAGGAAATATTATAAACTCTCTCACACATAGATCATAAACACTAAGAACATGTAATAATTATCAAATGTACTCACATAAAAGTCTTGCAAGAAACCCTCACTGTCCTTCCCCAAGTGCATTCATTCTTTCAATCCCATAGTGCATCTTTTCATCACCTATAAGAATATAACCTAGAATTCTTCTTAGTCATGATCCATTTGCAAATACAAAGCACAAGATTACAACATTACAAATTTTCCACTCATAGTCCTCCAAGATTATAAACAAACATTCAAAAACACAGCTTCTTCCTCCAATATTTCTTGAAACCTTCACACATTGAGACTCTATCCAGATAGAATGAGTAAAAATAGTTACACTTGAGAAATATATATCCATCTCACAACTTCTAACCGAATGATATTTTATTACCATTGGTCACATGAGTGACTTCTAGGCTTAATCACTAGGTTTTTTAGCTTAAAGAGTCAAAAACCTTAACTTTTGACCCATATTATGAAATTCTAACCCCTAAGAAGACCTAAAAAACTCAAATTGACCTCTTTTTCATCATTTTACAAGTTTAAAAGCTCAATAGTTCATGAAAACAACAATGATAAGCCAAAAAATGGCCTTCACAATTGTGAGGGAAAGTGAATTTTCAAATTTTGAATGTCCTTGACTCCAACTAGCACACGTGACTGACACCTAATGACCTCAAAGACCTATGAGCATACCTAATAAACAGAAATTTGATGCCTTCATGGCTTATCCATGTACATGGAGTGATGCTCTTGCATCATTTTATAAACAATAGGAGGGTCTCAGAGGTTCTCCCTTCTAGATGGATATTTTAGATATAATCAAATTTAGGTTGAAGAAGAGGATAGCTATACAAAAATTACTACTGAATGGGGAACATATTCCTATGAGAAAATTAATTTTGGGTTATCTATCACTGGTTTTATCTTTTAGAGGGATATGGATTTTTCTTTTAAGGGATTCATAAAAACATTTGTTCTGATTTACTTGGATGATATTATTGTTTTCTCAAAGGGAGGTGAAGATAGCCTGAAACATCTTGAGAAAGTGTTTGAAATGTGTAAGGATTTTGGGGTGTTACTCAATCCAAATAAATGCATCTTTTTTGTACCACAAGGAAAAATATTAGGTCACGTGGTTTTAAAAAAAGGTATAACTATTGACCCAAAAATAATTTCAGCCATCCTTACTCTATCCTTGCCGACACATAAGAAATCATTACAATATTTCCTTGGGAAAATCAATTTTTTTAGGAAACTTGATACTAACTTTGCAATATTGGTGAAACACATCATTCAAATACTGAAGAAGAACAATCCTTTTAAGTTGAATAATGAAGGAAATGAAAGTTTCATTAAGATTAAGGAGGAAATAACTCAAGATCCCACCCTCATTAACCCCAATTATGAAAAATATTTTATCTTGTATGCTTATGGGGCCAAGAGTAGCGTGTCAACTATTCTAACATAGCAAAATGATGAAGGATTAGAGAAACTAGTGGCTTTCTTTAGTTAAACGATGAAGGAATATGAGTTAAGATACAACCACATAGAGAAACAAGTCTTTACAATCATAAGGGATCTAAAAAAATCAAGCATTCTCATACTAGCATGAGAAATCTCATAATTGGGGAAAATGTTAGTGAGAAGAGAGCTGGATGAGTAGCAAAAATCATGGTATATGATGTCATAATCAGAGCTATGAAACTGGTTAGAGGTAGAGGAATATGTGAAAAAAATTTAGCAGATGATATTAATGATGACCAAGAGGCTTCTTATGCCTTAGAGGAAGAAGAAGAATGATCAACAACAAGTATACCAAAGGGTAACAACTTTGTGGGTAATATGGCTAACTTCCTACCTACTAACGAATATCCCCTTGGGTTCGATAAAATAAAAAGGAGACACTTCAAACTTCATTCCATCCCTTATTTCTTAAAATATGGCATACTCTTTAAGAAAATCCTAGAGGGAGTTTTGTTAACTGCATTGGTAGAGATTAGACTAAGAGGATTCTTGGTGAATTCCATGAAGACTTGGCTGGTGGTCTTTTTTCTCCAATAGAAATAATAATGAAGATCATGAGGGCTGGTGTTTTTTGGGCCACACTATTTTAACAATGCACATTTATGGGTTAGGAAATGTAAAGAATATCCCTTATTTACTAGTAAGAAAAGGTTGGCTTCCCTTCCACTTCACCCACTTAAATCATACCATCCCTTCTCCCAATGGGGTCTTAACTTCATTGGCATGTTCAATCTAGTCTATAGCAATATTCATAAATGGGTTTTGACTGACACTGACTAATTTACAAGATGGATTGAGGTTTTTGCACTCAAAGAAGCTACTGAGATAGTCATTCTCGACTTCTTAGAGGAGATTTTGATAAGATTTGGGGTCTCTCATATCATAATATATGATAATTCTAAAGATTTTGTAGGATTTAAGATATCTGATTGGGCTTTCAAACATGTTATCTATTTGAAAACTTCTTCTAACTATTGCCCTTAAGGTAATGTCCTAGTTGAGTCCACCAACAAGAATTTTATCAAGATCATGAAAAGAACAATGGAGATAAACTAGAGGCAATGACACACAAAATTTAGACATGCTCATTAGGATGAAAGGATCATGCTAAAAAGATCAATATGTAATTCTCCCTTTATCCTTGTGTATGGTAAAGAGGATATGTTTCTAATATCTCTCAAATTACCTTCATTGGAGATATCCCATCAACTAGAATTAGAAGGTGAAGATGAAAAATAGTCAAAATGGTAGAGATGACAGAGTTAGAAGAGGTGAGGAAATCAATCATGAATAAATTAGAAGAGCATCAAAAGCTAGCCAAATTATGGGTTGATAGGAAATCTAGTGATAAAATCTTCAACGATTTTTTAAGTGGGATGTAGATAAAGCCAAATCAAGAAGAAACTCTAAATTTGATGTGTTATGGAGTGGAACATACATCATCTTATTTTGTAATAAATTTAATGCATTTAAGCTATCGAATTTCAATAGGGAAGTATTTTAGATCATACTTAATGGGATTTATCTTAAACATTTTTATTGAAAGGGGTGTTTTTCACTTTGTACATAGTAGGTTAGTCGCTCTATTTCTTCTATTTTATTGTTGAGGGCCCCTTGATATGATGACCAATTGAGATACCACCCCTCAATATTTTTGTGGTGATCTTCCTTGAACAACTGCTATGTTGCTAAAGTGTTAGCACTTTTTACAGTTCATCCTAAGTTGTTGGTATATGATGAACTAAGTTAAGGTGAACAAGCATGCAAAGCCAAGTGTGGAAACAAAAAAATTCTGTTGATTTGAGGCAGAGTTAATAGTTAGGTTACAGGTGGGGATTTCTAGTGAATTCTTTACATTGGGACAAATTTAAAAATTAGATAAGTTCATGGTGAGTTTAATAGATTTAAAGATAATTTCCAAGTCTTGCACTAAATCCATGCCTAATGATACTACAGGAAACTGATAAATTCATCTATTAGGTAAATGTCTATTATGAGTCACTAAAATGTTGACCAAAATGAGTTCACACTTCATTTTGGGCAACTAGTACTGATTTCCACTTGAATGCTTTAGATTTAGATTTTTCACATTTTTCAGAAATTTGGGTATCTTCAAATTTATCAACACCACTTATATTTTATAAGCTCTAGGTTCACATTTTCTCTAAAAACATCTTCACTTTGATTTTAAAAATCACCTTTTTCCCAAAAACATGGAAAAAAATCCTTCAAAATTGCTTATTTTACATATTTTAAGGCTTCGGGGGTAGTTCGTAGTTTTGGAGTTTTGTAATTTACAATTTTATAGTTCACAATTTTGGAGTTTTACAATTTACAGTTTTGTAGTTCACAATTTTTTAGTTTTATAATTTTCATTTCATAGAATTACAATTTTACAATTTGTAGTTTTGTAGTTCACAATTTTACAATTTTACAATCTACAGTTTCACAATTTGTAGTTTTATAGTTTCATAGTTTACAATTTTGTAGTTTTATAATCTAAATTTTTGTAGTTTTATAATCTACAGTTTTATAGTTTTATAATTTGAAACTTCATAGTTTTTTAGTTTTGCAGTTTCAGGATTTTGGGGTTGTTTTGCAGTCTCACAGCCACCTGTGCAGATCAATGTACAATCTTCAAATACTCATAACTTTTTATCCAGGTCATCAAATGAGACAAATTTTATATTAGTGGAAGTATTGAAGAGTACTACATTTAAATGCATTTGTGGGTCACAATAAAGTGTAATTTTTGTCTTAAAATACAAAAATGAACTTGTGGTTGTTTTCAGGTATGGGATTTACAAAAGTTAATGATACTCATGATGGGTATGCAAGCCTGAATGTTGATTAGTCCTTAGTGGTTGAAGAAGTGGGTGGTCTTATTAATTTTAAATTTCCTCTCTCCCCTCTTCTTTTTCCATATATGCAACTCATTTATATTACAACATATCATCTCTTGAATGCAAGGTTATGTTGCCTTGATGTGTAGCTAAGTATTCTAAGTTGTAGACTTTTATGTTATTATTATCCTTATTTCACCCCCTAGGAAAATTATTGGATCAGTCATGCCCCCGCACAGAAAGAACCAGAGAAAACACGTTTAAATCTTGCAAACCGGTTGCAAAAGGACTCAACAATGGAGTGACAGGGCCTGCAAAAGAATAAACAACCCTATGCAAGAAGAAAGAGAAGAAACGGCCCTGTCGATCGAATATGTGTATTAAATATATTTAACAGGTTACAAGTGGGCTCAAAACTAGAATAACAAGGTCAAGGTAAAAGGAGCAGTGTCACAAAAAATCTAGGAGCAAGAAAGAGAAGAAATGGCGAAGATCCGAAGTCTTCAGGCTCAAAATAGTTTAGAACGAGTCCAAAAATCAACTAAGTATGGAGGAGACAATGGAGAGAGCCACATGTCAGCATGATGCTTCTCCAAAGTTGAATCCAAAAAGGGAATCTCAAACGAGCACTAGGCTTCCATGCATCTAGAGCCCCAAAAAGTTACACGGCTGTTGAAAAAGTCTCTGACTCGGTGGAAGGGACCAAGTGTCGGCTCAGCACAATTCCAAAATGGGAGCCCAAGGCGGAGACTCAAACTTGTGCCAGTCCTCCACGTAGCAGATGGTCAACAAAGGTAAAAAGGTAGATAGGGCGGGCCTTAAAAAAGGCTAAGTATAGAAGCACCACAGAAATTGCAACGTGTCCAAATGGTGCATCTCCAAGGGTGAATCAAAAATTGGAGACTCAAACAAGTACTAGTTTTCCACGTAGTCCAAGGTCCGAAATGGTAAGAGGGAGGTCATTAAAAATTCCAAATACTTGTAGAGGCTTCCAAGTGTCAACCCGACACATTCTTCAAAGGAAAATCTTGATCGGGGTTTCAATCAAACACAGATCCTCCACACGTCCAGTCTAAAAAAAGGGACAGAGTCGAGTTGAATAGTCCATGCATGGTGGTAGGCCGATGGAGAGTGCTAAGTGTCTAAATGGCGCTAACTCAAGGGTTGAATAAAGAGAGGGTTTCCAGACAAGCGCCAGACCACTGCTTGTCCCAGGTCAAGAGATATGCCCCCACTGAATAAAAGACTTAGCCAAAAACATAAAAAAAATTGAGTAGGTCATGGAAGAAGCCACGTGCCAACCCCACACCACTCCAAGAGAAAAATACAGATGCTACACTCAAGCAAGTGCTATCCCTCCACGTGTCCCATTTTAAAAGGGTGCCCATTTTCGAACCAGTTTTCCCACCCTTTTATACATACCCGATACAAATTTTGAAGGGGCATATATTTCGACTCGAGGCTCGAAATCTAGAAAATATGGTGTCATTAGAAATATCTTGGCCTCATCTACGCCATGGAGATCTTAAAATTTAAGTTTTAGGAGGTTAGGTGGGATAAATTTTGAGAAACATCTTCAGGTCCATTAATGCAGGATCTATTTTGCCCCAACAACTAGATCGGATTCGATCTGATCCACCGTTTTCTCCTTCTTTGAGGCACTGAATAAGAAATTGATGCAGTCAAGATAGATTTGGGGGTAGATTTTATGGGAGGCATTAATAGCGGTGGTTGCACTTCGAAATGTTTTTACCGCTTCTCTCTCTTTCTCCCCTCTTTGTTGAATCTATAAAAGCAGGTTCAAAACTCAGTGTAAAGGGTTAGACATTCTTTTATTTTTGCAAGCTCCTCTTTCCTTCTGGTAAAGGAATTCCTGGAGTTCAGATCTTCCATTTAAATTGCAATACATTTCCTGCCTTCTGGCCATTTGTAATGCATTATATCAATTTGCAGAGCAATAAAACACATTTGTGATTGATTTTAGATCCTTTCTTGTCTCCTTTTCTCTCATCTAGTCTTTCATTATAAATCTGGTTATCTGATCTTGATTATTGTATGTATTTTGTTGGTTTGTGTCTTTCAGAAAAACTAATGTTCATCATTCCTTCGGTGCATCACCTTGTAGCTTAGTTTTGCTTTCTTGTATTCCTTTTATCCATGTCTCCTTGGTAAAACTTAGATTAGGTTTAGGAATAGGTCCTTTACAAGTTTTCACATATGCACCTAAACAGAGGAACATGAACCAGCCTTTAATCTACAAATTCCCACACTTTGGGGGAAAACTCAATGCTATGTGAATCACACCAAATAAATCTACCTTAGAAAAGAAAATTTGACAACTCATTTGGGGGTGTTTTGATTTTGCACTAATAGTTATTATTATGAAATGCCCTCAGTACCTCCTCTATTATTATAATATAATGTGCACATTATAATAAATAATATTTTGTTATTTTGGCTCTCTTTATACCCTTTAATTTGTGTTATTGAAACAATTTTTTCTAGTATTTTATGGCATGAGATGTGTGAGTTATACTTGCATGATATTCATACTTTTTGTCACTTATGCAAAGAATCAAAATTTGGTAAAAAACAATTATAGGGTTGATTGTGTCTTCTTTATGACCTCTTGGATTTTCATTTTCCCTCTCATTCTTCATGTCATGGAGAGAATACACTTTTTTTTTGTGCATCACCTTATTTCATTCAACATTTCATCTTTCTGATGATTGGTTCCTTGGAAATATTAGATTAGAACTAGTTAGTAATAGATTATAGAGCTGGTTAGTTTAGTTGCAGTGAATTGGAGTAAAAGGAACCAACCTTTTCACCTAAAGATTGACCTTGGAGGAGACATTCTCACACACTTTGAAGGTCTTTCCATGTTTCATTGAGGTTTTGATCCTAGCTTCAAGAAGGTGTAACTTCAAGTGACAACACTAACATGGCACCAAATTTGTAGAACTTTGCAACACACAATGAATCTGTAAAAATATTTTCTACTTGATATTCAGTGGACCAAAACTTGACATCAATGTCAGCATTTAGAACTTTCTCCGGAATGAAGCGCATATCAATTTCAATATGCTTTTTCCTCTGATGTTGAAATGGATTTTTTTTAAGAGAAATGAAGCTTTGGATGTCACATATAAGAAGAGTACTTCCTTTGATGTCCATATGAAGCTCATCCAAACATCTTTTTAGCCACATATCTTCATTTGTTTCTTCCACAACAGTTCTATACTCTACTTTAGTAGAAGAGATATATTGTTTGTTTATTCTTACTACTACAAACTAGTATACATGTACCCAACTTGAAAACATATACAGAAGTAGATTTTCTATCCACAATATCACCCACATGGTCCTAATGAGTATCCTATATGAATCTAGAAAAAATTCCAACTACATAGGATATATCAGGCATACTGATTGTTAAATAAATCAAACTACCAATAAGTTATCTATATAAAGTAGGATTAAATTTATCACATGCAGGTTTTAGATCTAATTTAACACCAGCTTCCATAGGAATGGTAATAGGTTTACTGTAAATCATTATAAATATTTTAAGAAGGTTAGAAGCATATTGTGCTTGAGATGCAACAATATATTTGTAATCTTAAACAATAACCACAACTAAAAAATGATTCAACAGACCTAAATCAGTTATTTCAAAACATTGTCTTAATTTCTCTTTGATTCTAAGAATTAGATTTGTATCACTAATATTAATCAAGATATCATCAACATATAATAAAATAATAATAGTATGTCTATTTTCAGATTTTATAAACAAATTATTATCAAAAAACAATTTTTGAAACCAATATCTTGAAAGAAGCTATTTATATTAGTATACTAAGTTATAGGAGCTTGTTTAAGATCATAGAAATATATATATATATATATATATATATATATATATATATATATATATATAATATATATATATATATCTAACAAACATATAATTCCTTATCATGTTCTTCAAACCCTTTAGGTTGATGCATGTAAATTTCTTATTTCAAATCACTATTTACGAAATCATTCTTAACATATATCTAGTAAATCTCTCATCCATGTTGAGAAGCTAGAGATAAAAGAATTCTAACCATACTCATTTTGGAAACAAGAGAAAATATTTCAACATAGTCTAAACCAGGTTTATGAGTAAACCATCTAGTTACTAATATTTCCTTGAACTTTTATATTGTACCAAAAATGTTTTACTTGATTTTATACAACCATCTAGATCCTACAATGCTTCTATTTTAGGAGGAAGAGGGACTAGTTCCCAAGTTTTATTATTGATTAGAGCATTGTATTCATATTTCATAACTTCAATTAACCTTTAATCTAGGCTGGCTTATTTAAAGGATTAAGGTTCAACCTCATAAAAATTTCACAAGGACTGATGAGTATGTTGACTTGGGGTGATCTTTCTCTTATTATTAAACTAAGAATTAGAAACCACATTTTGAGCCCATTTAGGAATTATAGACTGAGACATAGATTGTGAATATTTCCCCTCAATACATACATCCATCATATTTGAAAAAGGATTATCATCCTCTTGGAATTATGTTTCCATATTTTCTATAGAAGGACTAAGGGTTTCAAACTAAGAGGAAATAAAGAAGGAAAGAGAGGACGTTTCACAAAAGGTTTCTCAAGAACATGAACATTCATATTTTCTATGATCACATGTTTGTATGAATCATATACTCATAATACTTTGGTGCAACTGCCATACCAAACAATAATGTAAAAGTAGGAGGTAGGATCAAGTTTCTATCTTTTGAATTTAGGAATGAGAAGGGAAGCAAGACTACCAAATATCTTTAAATGAGAGATATCATGTTTCTATTTGGTATGTACTTTATGAGGCATATTCTAATGCAAGGATTTAGTAGGAACCCTATTTAGAATGTGAACAAAAAATTTCCTGGCTTCAACCCATAGGAATTTAGGCACTTTAGAAGCATGAAGCATGGTCATGACCATTTTTATTATGGTTATATTCTTCCTTTCAAATATGCCATTTTTTTGTGGGTAATATTGAGTTGTTAACTCTATCTAAATTCCACAATACACATAAAGCTCATAAAATTTCTTATTCACATACTCACCTCCATTATTAGTTCCTATTCTTTTAATTTTCAAATTAGCCACGTTTTCAACTAGGGATTTAAGATATTGTTATTTATGCATAACATCATACTTTATCTTAATGTAATAAGACCAAGTCATTCTAGAAAATTCATCAATGAAACTTACAATATACGAGGCTCCACTAAGAGATTAAAATTCCAAAGGAACTCTTACATCACTATAGATTAACTCAAGCAAGTTAGAGGAATTAGATTCATGATGTTTGTTAAATAGTTTAACATGTTGTTTACCATGCAAAAAAATTTCATGAGATCCATGGTCTAATTTCATCTTAGGGATACATATCTCAAGGTTAGAATGAGACATTTCATATAAAATCTTAAAATTCACATGCCACAGTTAAACATCATTATGACAAGACGAATAAAAACATGTTTCAAACACAAATCCATCAAAGATATACAAACCATTTTTATAGAAAACCAAAAACAAATAATTTACTAAGACCATTCTTTGCATACCATGTATCTTCTAATAACATAACTTTACAATTTTCTCTAGTTATATGTGAACATGATAAAACATTTTTCTTAAGTTAGGAACAAATAAACATTTCTTATAGTTCCTTTTTCTAACTTAACATTTCCACAACTTTCAGACTTAATGAAAAAATTATCACCTAGATATATATTTTCATGGCATTCCACAACATCTAAAATAATTTCATGAATATATGTCATGTGCTTATAGGAACCACTATCTAGGATCCATTGATTTTCATTAGAAGATGAGAGAGTAGTATAAAGAACATTATTTTGAACAACATTGTTTTCTTGGTTTTTTAGTTTGATTCTAATTTTTATTCTTATTTTTATTATTAAAATTCTTACCTTTAACATTTTTATCAAACTTAATTACATTAGAATAACAATTATATGCTTTATGTCCAAATTTGCCACATTTAATATAAGTGTCATAAAACTTAACTTTGAACCTTTGATTATTCCAAATATTTTTAGGATTAGTTTTAAATTTATATTTAAAGTGTGGATTTGGATTACTACTATTTTTATTTTTAAATAATTTCTAATTTTGAGGGAAAATTTCCTGAGAGACATTCTCTTTTGAATCAAAGTTCTCCATTACTCATTCTTCCTGAATTATGATAAATGAATCAGGATAATTAGATCCATTTTGATACTTAGAATTCAAAATAAAAATGTAATTTTTGAATTTTTCATGTATGTTAATTTGAATATTAAAATACAAAAAATTATCTTGAAATTCACAGTTACAACTATATAACTGTGCTTTAAGAAAGCCAAGTAATTAAATATCTTTTCATCTTCTTTTATTGTCCAATTGTACAAAATTCCATAATTAGCTTAATTATCTTAGAAAGACAACTACCTTCATGCATATTTAGTAATTGATTCCATGCATCAGCTAGAGACCACATGTGTGTTATGTGCAACAAGAATTCATATTTAATTATTTGCAACAAGATTGAAATGGCTTCTTGGGATTTTTGGGAGAAAGAACACAAGATTTTAGGGTTAACTTATCTTTAAGTGGGTCATTTTTCAACACCACTGAAAATATCCCATAGGCTTCTTTCCATAAAGATGGCTTTCAACCTAACTCTCTAAACACTATAGGTAGTACTATTAAAAAAATGAGATTTATCCATGGAGAAATTAGAAGAACTATCCATACTTCAAAAAAATTATCTAATTAGAGAAAATTAGTGATATGTAGTTTTAATAGTTACAGATATTTGTAGCTAGAGTTATGGATTTGAAAAAACACAGAATTCCAAAAAATAGGGAAAATAAACTTCTGTAGAGTTGAAACAAAGGGGATTACTTACAACTTAATAAACACTCTCAAACAAAGTATAAGAATCAAGAAGGAAGGATACCAAAAAAATAAAAAATTCATGTGAATCCACAAAGAACAAGGCAAGAAGATACAAAATTTATGCCTAACTCTCTAAACACGAATTGAAGAGAAGTTCATGTAACATAAAAAAATGTTGTGCAACATTTCCATAGATCCTCAACAATTACACCTTATCAAAGGTATTACAAACTGTAAACAACATTTTATTAATGCAGATTACTAGCTCACATATTTTACATTTATGTTTCTTGGTTTTTCTTGTATATAGCTCACATCATGCATCATGATTTTTCATAACAATCTTAAATAAGACCACTTTTTTTTTATACAAGGTGGATGATGCGTTTTTACCACTTTACTCATATTATTCAAATTTGAATTAACAACCGCCATACATTGGTTGGCATGGGGATCCACCATCTTATGTTTTAAACATAAGTTATAAGCCAAATTTTTTAGTCTTTGGTGTGTTTTTAATTATGCGGTTTCCCAATTAATATTTTAAATTGGGAAAAATCGTTATCATTTATAGATCATGAGTTTTATCCCCATCATAATACTCAATCACCATAGGAAATTCATTTCCTTCCAATTATATTACCATCATTCTCAACATTATAAACATTTTGATCTCATTTACAATTCACACGAGTCCTATAACACTCTTGACGAGTATGGAATTCAAGTTCCCAAGAGACATGTTGCAATATTGACACAAGTCATTTAACTATTTTAAGCATTATAATTTTTATCACCATTACAAGAGATAAGGAAATTCATTTTAAAGTACGACTCCAGCATATTAGGTATAATTTAATAATGGTAAAGACCACATGTTTTACATATATGATCATATAATAATTAACTAATACCAAGGACATGTATTCTTTTCTCAAATTTGAATATTTATCACTTCAATAAGAACATATACTCTCAAGTAGTACCCCCCATTATTTTCAATCCCTAACACAAATAATTTCAGAAATTCACTTACTAGTGAGGATTATGATACCAAGATATGCACTACTACACAAACATTCTTTATGCTTCCATTGATAACAAGGGATTATAAACATCAAGATAAAGTGTAACTTCAAGTTTCCTGAAAACCCTTTTCACAACATCCTGATAAAAACCAATCATACGAATGAGTCCATTACAAGGTATTATCTATAGTTAATCCCTTAACTAAATTCCACAAGTTGTCAAGGATGTGAAAAATAATATGTTTCACTAACTTATGATGTATGTCCTATCAATGGGATTTTATACTATAATCAACATAAAACCTAGAATCCCTTTTTGAGTTCTACGACTTAGCTAGTCTCAAATATCATAACTTCCATATTAGAATTACAATATATAATAGGTTGCAATATCCACTATGAAAAATACAAGCTACACGTTGTGGTCATATAGTACTATATATGTGGGGAATAAGAGTGATCATTATCATTACTTGTGGTTCGAGGATTCCGCTGAACCATTAAGATACACCATTAGAACTATCATGACATTACGAGTTAGGAGTATTTCCTATCTCTAACAATCTTAGACTTATATTCCTAAACCACAATTATACCACCATTTACAATTTCAAGGTATTATTTACCAAGTCCCAAGGCTAGATAGTCATGTTGGTTTAAAGAAAATACCTAAGAGATCCTAAAGGAATGATGCCCAAGAATAGTCTCGAAAGTATGGTTCCACTAAGGTTCACCTAAAAGTGGAAATACCACTTGACCTACACATGTTTCATATAAACTTAATCCCATGAAGGTTAAGGTTTTTTCCGTAGCCATTGGGTCATGGAAATATATTTTAAATTAAATGTAAGATAATCATATTTATTTTACATTTCAAATGTTGTACAAAACATATCCAATTTAAATAACCACTCTCCCATTCACCAATTACCATTACGAGTACTAAGCAATGTGTTAGATGAACTAAAAGCAACACAATAGAATACACAATATTCTTAAGACATGGCAATGAAGGGTGAAAGGATTAACGGGTTGGTAAAATATATACTATCAACATCACCACCATTACTTTTCCAAGCTTACCACACAAGTATGTTTCAGTTTAAGTTCACTATTACACCATTATGAAAAATTACAAGAATTTTTCATACTTAACCAAGTATATATTCTTCAATGTGATTTAACTATAAGGTACAATGTGATATTTCATCAACTCATTAATTACACACACATACATAATAAAATGGAATTTTCTTCCTTCAATAATATAACAATTAAAAGAGTTTGAGAACAAGTTTTTAAATGAATTTTTCTATAAAGATTTAAACACTATGTATAGAATTCACATGCTTTGGTTCTCCATCACATATAAAATTATGTCAACTTATTTCACTTTAAAAACATGCAAGAGTACATATAAATATGAAAATATTACATTTTCCACTTTTGTAGAACAACGTGTTAAAAGACCATATAAATCGTTAACACTATTCTTATTTTTAATCAAACATTTTATACCACCGCATTACCTACAACCTGGTAAACATGCAATCATATGTCAAAAAAATATGTTGGAATGGAAAAACCCTACCATTTAACATGCTAAAAATACTCCTAAATGAATTCATAGTTAGAGAGAGGTAAAAATATTCACTTTTAATACTTATCCATTCAAGACAATTTTTCATGATTTAGAGAGAAATTAGATAGATAAAACACTCATTTATTTTATGCAAGCGAACCAATCATTACCATAATAAAGGACGGGAATAGATGACAAAATCAATATTTTTTATAACATTCACATCCATAAGGATTTTCAGAGTAATACAAGTTTTACAACCTCTAACACAATTATTGTTCCCATTATTGCCACAGTGGTCTGGGTGAACGTTCCAAATTATGTAGTTCCAACTTTTCATTAATAGTCTTGTTTTAAGTGTACAAAACCATGTATTTATACTCATAATAAACATTTTCAAACATGACATAAGTTTTAAGTATTGTACGAACCTTAAAGAGTTAACACGGATCCAAAGGCCTTTATTCCGTTGCTGCACAAACTAGCCCAAGTAAGCATGGAATGGGCTTGTTAAAATGGCATGGGACCCCCAAATGGGTTGTTTAATTGTTATACCCTATTATCTACTTTATAAATAATCAAAATAAACTGATGGGAATCAAAACTGGTAACTAAGGCTCAATCTGCAACAATTTTCTGGAGCAAGTTAGCTGAAATCGGCCTTTTAGCCTCTAACAAACTAATCAAAGTGCACTTTAAAATGGGTGCAAAAAATGTTCTTTTCTAGGTTAACGAGTAAAAAAAAACACTAAGTTATTCCCCACATAACAATTAATAGGTTTGTACGGTCCAATATTTCTTCTAGGAGCCTTAAACACAAAATGTAATATGATTTCTAGAGGGTTTAGTTGTAAGCAAATAGTTGCTCCCAGAAAACCATTTTCTAAAGCGGCTAGAAACGTAATTCAAAAACATGTTTTCTAATGTTTTTAATGATTTTTCTTGGTTGGGATGAGATAATCACATGAAAAGGAAGAGGTTACATTATTTTAAAATGGCAAGGGGTTTTAGGGACACTTTTTATGTATAAATTTTGAGAGGCTTTTGTCACAATTTGAGACTATTTCAACATTCCAAGTTTGTATTTTAGAATTCGTTTTCCTTTACCATTTGATTGGTCATGAAACATTAGAAAAATTAAGTGTGTTAAAAATTTTCTTTTATTAAGACAATGACATGGTAATTTGGAATGTCGCCCAAGGTGTTGGTTTTTGACATAGGTTAAACTTGGTGAGGAAACTATTTAATGTGGATTATAATATGATATTTTTGAAAAGAAAAGAAAACATCACTACAAGAATAGTTCTAAATTTCATGTTTCATCTATTATGAAAGGAATTAAAATTTGGAAAGAAATTCAATGAATAGGAATAGAATCTATGCCTGAAACAGGTTGTTAAGAAAACATTGTGAGGTTTGACAACACACGTGCTAGTTGAATTTTCTTTTGGGGTTCCAAATCCTTTTCATCACACCCACTTTGTGCATATCTTATAGCCATTTTTATCAAGTAAGACACCTCTTTGAGGCATTCCTTTTTGAAGAGTGACTTTACTTCTACCACTACTATTTTGCATAAAATTTTATAAGGCCTTTCTTTGGAAATCGGTAAATAGTGAGGGTGTTGAAAGAACCCACATCCTTTTACAAAAGGCTCACAAAGATAGATAATGCATTAAAAACATACAAAATGATGATGAAACTCAAAAATTATCAAAATCCAAAGGAGCACAACCCATGTAGGGGTTACATATCTAACATATTTTTAAGAACTTTAATTGATTCAAAGGTAGCAGCATCAGGAATTTTGTCAAGAATTGTTTCAACCAAGGTAATAATCTCCTTATAGCCATTCTGGAGATGTTCCTAGGTTTTTTCTATGTAATCCTTCCATTTTTTGATGATTGTGAAGGTTTTGTTAATCTTCTCAAGCACATTGTGGAGAATCTCAGTAGTGTCAAAAACCACTTCATCCTTATTCACAAAGTCAGAAAGTTCCTCCATCACCAACATCATCATCATCAGAATCACTATCAACATCACTAGCCGCATCACCAGAATCATCCCCCAAAAATCTATGGCATCTTCATCAACTTCATCAATAGTGTTTTCAAATTCTTCCTTGTTCTCTTCAGCAACACGAGAAGAGAAATCCTCCACCCCAACAACAATAGAAGCAACAAGTGAAATAGGAAGAAAAGGAACATGGGATTCAGAGTAGAACTTGGATAGGAAAAGGAGAACCTTGGGAATTCTATTGATGCCATCATGGCTTAACACTTCCATTTCAGCAACCAAATTAGGAGAAAGAGTAGGAGGAGAATTGATCATTTCCAAGGGAGGAGCATCATGGCAAGGGGAAGACCGAGATGGAGAAATAGGGGGTGAGGAGGTGACCTAGTGGCCTATAAAAACCACCTCTGATTCAGAGGTTGGCAGAAGGTTGAGATGGTGGTAGAGGAGGCAGGAGGAGGATAAAATAGGGGGCAGTGGAGGGGCACAAAAACAGCCAAAACTAGACACAATGGGAAAGTGGGTTTAAAGAAGCATGATCAGTAGCATTTTTAAACAAAAGATATATAATTCCTTGATGAAGAAGAGGGCCTTCACCAACACAGACTTGTTTTATGGAAAGATCAAGGGACTAAAACAAGAAATTTTCCATATTTACCTTGATTCCATTGTGGAAATGAGCCACAAGGAAAATATGGGGGTCATAAACCAGTTTATATCTCCTTTAGAGTGTGAAGTAACACATTATCTGTTCTATGACTCTTTCTCATGGTGGAGGTAAAGAGACGCGCTCATATCCCAATAGATATTTTTTGACTTGTTCTCTATTCCTTAGGAAATCCCCCATTTCATCTTTGAGGGAGTGCTTAAAATAAATATCCCCATTTGCAGGGAGCCACATGGCGGCTGCGATAGTTGTAGTAGAAATATCAAACTTAGTCTTCCGTACTTTCACTTTTCCCTTCTTCCACGATGTCAAAATGCTACTGGAAATGATGACAGAGTGACCCAACAAACGTTCAATGAAGGGAGTGACACCTTTCTCTTGAAATAAATTCCAAACATCGAGGTCATTTTCAATTCATCATAGTTCGCAGGTTCCACACAAACGAGAGAGCCACACATGACGCACATAGCCAAAATGTTTCGAAAATTTAAGGTTGGGAAGGTATAACTCAAAAGTGGCTTTTTAATTTTCCTCTTACTATCCATGTCACGTGCCAGTTGGAAATCTAACTGTTCTTTTTTATGATTATAAAATCCCTTTGTGAGAATAATTACCAATATTTCTCCATCCCATGCACAAGTCTCATCATTACTATAAAACATAATAATAACACAATAAATGTAAGTTTCAATGGCGGTGGGAGAGGTATTATAAAATTTGGATGGTAAACACTTTTATTATACCATAGCTATGGACTGGAGTGATGGAGGAGAACCTTCTCTAAGTGGTACATGGGGGTGGGCTTGGGTCCTTAATGTTTGTCGAGCGATCTACATTAGAAGCACCCCACTATGTTCTACTTGGTCCATATGGAGAAGTTCGACCCCTACCTCAAGGTGTCCCCATGGCCACTTATTGAAAGAATCCAATGAACTCAATGGGAATGGAACCTGGGTTGATGATTACAAACTACTTGTAACTCACCAATAGCCCAATACCTTGATTTCTATATGGCCTTTTCAACAAACATGTTTTGTGCATATTTTACAAACATTACTATCCAAGTACCCATATTTCATTGAGGTATTTTGTCACTTTATACCTTCCTATTGTAGAATACCACAATTTCACATACATGAGTAACAAAAATTATTTGTTGTATTAATTTCCAAAAGACCCCTTTATAGTAAATGAGACTCGATCACCTGAGCTTAAATCATAGATTACTAAAGTAAGCACTTGAAAAAAATATAAATAATGAGAATATCCTCTACCATGAATTTTTTCTCTTACCAATATCATTCACCACTATGACCACACCTAAATTTTATCAAGCAAATTCCATTATTTTTGGGGGCATCTAAACCCAAAAAACAAATCCAAGCTTCCAACATTGCATACAGCTAGAGGAATGAATATAGGAAATTAAAATTTTATTCTACACATGTCTCACATCTCAATAAGATTCCCATTTTTCATACATATCCACCATGTTTATTGTAATAGAAATAATTGACACCCACAGAAACAAAAAATATCTGCAAGGTTGGATGAAATGCCTTAGGGGAAGGAAACATAGCACGGAGTGTGATCAAGGATGTAGGAGTTGGCTTTGTTGGAGATATAATCTCAACCCCCACATTTAAATCCAACCTATGACAGTTGGGAGCTTCTGAATGCTACAAAGTTTGGTAAAAGGGGAAAATATTTTCATTAAATGGAATGATCATATTTGATCTCTAACATTCTATTTCATTCTGGAAAATTGATTAATGTTTTCTTGCAAGGAATTATTGACGTGCAACTGTAGGGAATTAATTTTTGAGTTGAGTTTTTTAATTGTGTGTGCTGAATTTTTTAAGTAAGAGGGAAGAAGAAGAAAAAAACAGAAGCGAAGCACTGCTGAATAATTTCTAGAAACCTAATATATATGCAGCTGGTTTTTATTTTTGATTTTTGTTGTTCATTTTGTGTATTGTGTCCTCCATTGTTGTGCATTTGGTTTATCAGTCTTATTGTTTCTTAATGAATTTTTTGTTTTTTTTATCTTCCCTTCATTTGGTATTAGATAAGAAGGTTTTATTCATCAATATTCAGTTATTTTGTTTTCATATGTTTGCAAAGTTTATTAACCATTAATGGAATCCACATTTGGAGTACCTTTGTTAAGTCTGCAGACTGCATAGTTTACTGGAAAAAGATATGAATATTGGTCTTTGACTATGAAATCTCTTTTTAGATCCCAGGATGTTTGAGAGATTGTTGAAAATGGGTATACAGAACCTGTAAATGCAACATTATTCAATGCACTCACATAGGGAGAAAAATATCATTTGAAAGAACAAATGAATAAGGATGGAAAATCCCTTTTCTACATTCATCAAACTATACATGAGAGCATTCTTACTAGAATTACAAAAACAAACCAAGAAAAGGATGAATGGCAAACTCTCCAAGTGGAATATCAAGGTAAGGATAAAGTTAAAGAAACAAAACTCTAGTTACTTTAAAAATATTTTGAGAATATAAACATGAAATAAAAAAATTGCAGAATCCTTTTATACACTTATTTTTGGGCTTGTGAATCAAATAAAATCATATGGGGAAACCATAGAAGATCAAATGATAGATGAAAAATTTCTTAGAGTTCTACCTATTAAGCTTGATCCTTTAGTTGTTGTTATAGAGGAAACTAATGATTTAAGTTAGATCTCAATAGATGAGTTATATGCCTCCTTGATAAACCATGAGAGGAGGATGAATAGATCACATACAACCATAGAAAATGCATTCTCATCTCAAGATTCTATAAGCCATGGAAGAGGTAGAGGAGGTAGATTCAATCGTAGAGGAAGAGGTAGAAATACATTTAGAGGATGCAGAAGTAGTCTTGCAAACCAAGGTGGAAGAGGAAAAAACCATGATAAATCACATGGTTGTGATCATTCAACCAGTTAGAGACAAGACAAGTCACATGTTCAACGTCATTATTGCAAAAAGTATGGACATTATTCTTTTGAATGTAACAAGAAACAATATGATCAAAGAAAGAAAAATCAGAATCATCCTAAAAGTTCTACAAAAACTTCTATGTTTATTACATGCACAAATATTGTTGAAGCGATCTCCACAAAATATCCAGTTGAATGTAATATGGTTCAAGAAAATCCACATGATATTTGGTATTTAGATTCATGTTACAGCAATCACATGTCTGGAAATCTAGAGTTATTTTCTAGTTTGGATAAATTAGTAACCTTAAATGTTACTCTTAGGAACAATAGTCAAGTGAATGTAATGGGAAAAGGGACTAATGGCATTCTAACAAAAAAGGGGAGAAAAATTTCATTATTGATGTTTTTTATATTGTTTCTTTAAAGCATAATATTATGAGTATTAGATAGTTGGTATATAAAGGATAAAGATTTTTTATGGAAAATAATGAGTTTGTGATTGTGGGAAAATCCCCTAACACTCAGTTGATTGCAAAAGTGAAGAAGAGCATAAATAGAATGTTTTCCTTTAGATTACTGTTATCCATATTTTTCCCCCTGGAAAAATATTATATCAACCATGAGCCCGCATAGAAAGAACCAAATAAATCACGTTTGAATCTTGCAAACAGGTTGCAAAGGGACTTTACAATGGAGTGGTGGAGCTTGCGAAAGATCAAATGACCCCGTGTAAGAAGAAATTCAAGAAACTACTCTATCGAGCGAATTCGTGCCTCAAATCCAAAAAACAAATTACAGGTGGGCTTGGAAATGGAATAGTAGGGTCGGGGAAGGAGGTCAAGCGGTGTAAAAGGAACCAGAGACTCAAAGGAAAATAAATAGCGAAGATTCAAAGTCTTCGAGCTTTGAAATAGTTCAAGACGGACCCCTAAATCGACTAAGTATGGCGGAGACAGCAGAAGCTGCCAAATGTCCAAATAACACACCTCCAAAATTTAAAACCAAAGGGGCAGGCTCAAACAAGTGCCAAGCCTCCACATGTCCAGAGCTCCAAAAATTTGAACCGGCCGTTCAAAGTCTTTGACTTGGCGGAAGGGGCCAAGTGTCAGCTCAGTGCAATTCTAAAACGAGAGCCCAAGTCAAAGACTCAAACTTTTGTTAGCCCTCCACGTCACCAATGGTTAATAGAGATCAAAAGGATAATGGGCCCAAAATGGATAAGTAATGAATGTAGGTGGAAGTCATCAGGTGTCCAAACAATGCACATTCAAAAGCAGGACCCTGAGTAGGTTGTCAAATGTGCGCGGGCCTTCCACGTGTCCCAGAGCCCGAAAAGGTGAGGGCAACCGTTGAAAATTCCAAAGGCATGTAGAGGTCTCCATGTGTCATATCTATGCTACTCCAAAGGTAAATTCTATGGCTAGTTTCTAAACATGCGCAAATCCTCCATGTGTCTTGGGTCGGATACAGTGCCTCCACCTACGGAAAAGACTCGAGAAGAATACAAAGGAAATAGGAAAACCTGTGGACGCTGCCACGTGTCACATGGGTGCTTTTCAAATAGCGAAGGAATGAGTCAAATCTCAAACAAGTGCAGAGCTTCAAAGTGGACCCGGTACAGACAGACTCATTTAAATATTATGCGCCCATGACCGAAAAAATTCAAATGGCCATCTCTTTTGACTGAGAACTCAGATTTGGGAAGGAGAATATTTTTAGAAATGTCTCGACACCCTCTATGCCTTGGAAACATAAAATATCATTTTTTGCAAGTGTTGGTGGGTGAAAAATGGGAAAACGTCTTCCAAGTCATTATACAGAGCCCAATTTCTCCAACTACCAGATCTGATTCAATTCAATCTATCGTTCTTCTTCAATACACCGAATAGACAGAGGGAGCCAGAATCAAAAAATTTGGGGAAGATTTGAAAGGGGCATTGATTGATAGTAGTTGAATCTTCAAGGTAGGATTTAATGCATATCCCATGGTAGTTGAAATAGGATTTGACTTTTCCCTCTTCTTTATCTCTCTTATTCTTTCTATATATTGTAACACTTCTCATTTTTGGAGAAGGAGAGATTATTCTAGGCGTAGGGAAACTCCATCATTTTTTTTCCCAACTCCATTTTGAGTTTAAAACCTTCTCCTACATCTGGAAAATATTTTTTTTCCTCTAAGTAGAAACGTAATGGTTTGTACACCCATATAGAGAAATAAAACGTGTTTGTTTGGTGTTTCTTCAACCCTTTACATTGTTTTGTTGTCTCTTTGTGCCTCTCCCTTTCAAATCTATTTTTTGTGCATGTATTTCACATTTGTAGGTGTAGGTTGTTGCATTTCATGGAGTTTTGATCATGGATTAGGGTCTGGTTTTATGTCACTTTTGTCTGACCTTCCCATCTTCCTTTCTCCCCTATTTCATCCTTCCTCAACAGAGCATCTCACCCCTTTCCTTCTCTAGTGTATCACCACTTTAGTGTAGGTTTTTCTTTCACCCTCTCTTTCTCTTTGGTTCCTTGGAATGGTTAGATTAGGATAGAATAGGTTCTACTTGCACTAGAGTAGCTTGTGTTTGGGTCATTTTGTATGTATTTCGGTCCTGTCGGACATTTTTGTCCTGCCTGTCCCAAGTACGAAAGTGCATTTTGTTCTCTGATCAGCCGAAATCCCCGAAGTTGTTCCATTTTCGGGCCCGCCGGAACTTTTTGTCCTAAGTGTCCCAAAACTTATTGTGCGAGATGTTCCAATTTCGGCCGAAACACCCGAACCGCGTACTTCACACTTTCTTGTTCCAAATGTCCCAAATCAAAAAGTGCAAGTCGTTCCTTTTTCGCCCGAACCGGCCGAGCCGCGTACTCCGGAACTTTTTGTTCCAAATGTCCCAAGTTCAAACGGGCCTTTTGTTCCACTTTCGGCTGAAACACCCGAACCGCGTACTTCGCGCTTTCCTGTCCCATCTGCCCCAATTTCAAAAGTGCGCTCTGTTCCAATATCGGCCGAAACACCCGAATCGCGTCCTTCACACATTTTTGTTCCAAGTGTCCCAAAGTCAAAAGTGTAAGTTGTTCCAATATCGGCCAATCCGCCCGAACCGCGCTTTCATGTTCCAACTGTCCCAAAGCCAAAAGTGCGAGTTGTTCCATTTTCGGCCGAAACGCCCGAGTCGCGTCCTTCGCACATTTTCATCCCAAATGTCCCAAAATACATTTGTGCGTCTTCTCCTTATTTCATCCGAACCGGCCGAGCCGCGTGTTTCGCGCATTCGCATCTCACATGTCCCAAGTGAACCTAATGCAATTCATACTTAGTTTTTCCCGCTCTACCCGAATATGCTAAATATGAATTTAAGTTGTGGCTCTGATACTATCAATCTGAAGATCAAATTCCAAGGACAGCTGGCAGAAAGACGAAGCTTTCAAGACGCCGGTTATATCAGTTTTCAAAGATATCCATTGTCATCTTCAAAATGAAAATTCTTGTGTGTCCCTCGTGGCAAAGACATAGCTGAGACGTGGAAGAAATTCAAGCAGCGGTTTCTGAAGTTGATGGGTCCCTCTCAGTGACCGGCCACCTGTCTTCTTCCCCATACGTTTCTCTTCTTCCCTTTCTTTTTCAGTTTTCTTTGTAATAGGTTGAGGTACTGCGATTTGGCGGTCCTTAACTATTCTTTAGTTAAAAGAAACGGTTACGAAGAGTAGCTGAATTGTAAGCCATATAATGGTATTTTCTACGCCATTCGCCGAAAAAAAAGAACTGGGCATATTTTCTGGAAGTGTAAATAGATCAGAGAGAAATCAATACAAAAGGGCTTTCCATTCATTGTCTATCTAATCTCTGTTATCTCTGTGTTTTCTTTTAATTTCGTGAAGATCATTTGTTTCTAGTTCGTTAGTCTCACTGATTGCATATTTTCAGATATTGCGAGTATAATGATCTTGTATAACCAAGAAGGAACTTTGTGTCCTTGATTAATGAATTTGAAGAAGGTTATTTACAGAACTTTGTGTCTGGTAATCTCATCTTGTACGAAGGATCTTGTTTTAAATTCACTGTAACTTCGTATACATAAAGGATTATTCTGCTATCTATAATCCTACATGTTGCTCTTCTGCTCATCTTCATATCCTCTTTCCTCAGTCCTTTTGTAACTGATGATCCTTGTGGAAAACACTTTCGTAATATCCAAGTTCTACTATAAAATCATGTTTTGTATATTTGTAAATAAGTTTGTTTCTGAATAAGGGAACCTCTCCCATTAAAGAGGAGGGACTTCTTGTCCCCTGACTGTTGCTCTTCTTAAAAAGTCCTATTTGACGACCAACAGTTTTTGGCGACTCCGCTGGGGAAAAATCACATTCCAGTTCTGTAATTTTCGATCATCTTTTGATCTGGCGACTCCGCGTTTTACTCGAGGGAGAAGGACCCTTGGTATTGAAGACTCTCAGTTTCAGCTTTTGGAGCAGCAGGGTTTTCCTCTTCCTTCCACAAGAAATAGAAGGACTCATTCGATAAGCACACCACCTGTTCAAGAAAGAAGTCCTGCGGGTGGTATTCCTTCAGAGCCAGCAAGCCCTAATCTTCAAGCTTTGATTCTTGCTGGTGTTACAGTTCCTCTCCAAGCTGTTTTTCAAAGAATGGCGGCACCATTACCATGGGGTCATCGTGTCGGGCCCCTGGCCCTTGCTCAGCCTCTGCATGAGTTACCCAGAGGTAACTGGAAGAACTTCCCCAAATTCAAAGGCGATGGCAAAGTGCATCCTGACGAGCACATCGCAGCCTTTATTGTTGCATGTGGAGTTCTGGGAGTCGAACATGAAGACGTCTCCGTAAGGCTGTTCATTGAGACGTTACAAGACAATGTTGCTGATTGGTTCTACCACCTCTCGGCTAACGCTATCACCGACTGGACCACAATGAGAACTCAGTTCGAAAACCGTTTCAAGCCGGCAGAAGATGTGCATGCTTTACTTGCCCAAATTTCTCAGATAAAGAAAGATTCGCAAGAACCTATGAGAGAGTTTGTGGCCCGATTCAACAGACTGATCAACAAAATTCCTGCAAATACTCGGCCTGTTGATCAAATTCAAAAGTGTTTCTTCCTGAATGCTCAATCGCCCAAAGTTAGTTATGCACTAAGAAGGGCTAATCTCGCAACATTAGTCAAGGATCAAACTCTTGTTGTTAGTATCGAGGATGACTTAATCATGTCAGGGAAGTTGAGAAGAGACCCTCCCAAATCCAAGTCTGTTGCTTCTTCCTCCTCCACTCCTGGACCTAACACTGATCCATTAGTTCATAAACTTGCAAATGATCTTATTGCTATAAAGAAACAATTGGCTCAGCACGCTCCTTATGCAGACGTTCCGAGGAGAAATTTCCAGCCCAGGAATCATTTTCCTGCTTCTCAAACAAGATTAGCACTTGAAGGACCTCCTGTTAGAGTCCCTGTCAATGCGACCTGCGAGGTGGAAGAACCAAATGATGATGAAGACAACGAAGCTTGCGAAGAGTTTGCGAGAGAATTTGATGATGAGGCAGAGGAACTTGAGGGATCTCGAGTGAATTTCCTTACCACTGAGGGCATTGATGATTATGATGAAGTGGTAGCAGACATGAACAGTGAATCTTTTGCTGTCATGACTCGAGAACAGACAAAGTAGAGGGAGAAGGTGACCCAGCCACCTAAGAAATCCAAGGAGCAATCGGCAACTATCCCTGTAATTGCAAGAAGAGGATCTCCTATCCCTACTTCGTCTACACCAAAGGTGAGTCCTATCAATCCAGTTACCAAAGTTGCTCCTTCTTTTTCTCCTAAAGTTGATAAGCCTAGAATTCCACATGATGACGGCCCATCCACTTCTGGATCCTTTGATATTGTTGATCACCTGAAAAGGACCAAGGTCCAAATCTTAGAAGCTGAGTACTATCAAACCCATCCCAAAGCCTTTGCCAAGATGATTCAATTTGTTAATTCCCATTCCAAGACCACCTCTAAAGGTCTTTTGCCTACTCCTTCTTCTGCACCACAGCCTAGCCTGGTAACTGTTGTCACCTCTCCTGGTGACAAAATTAAACCTTTTTATGTAACACTTCTTATAGCTGGCCATAGGCTCAGTAATTGTGTCATTGACTCAGGAGCCTCAGATAATGTAATGCCTGCTAAAGTAGCTCATGCTTTAGGCCTAACCCTCACTCGCACTTATGGATCCTGTTACTCCATGGAAAGCAAAGAAGTGCCCCTGGTCGGGAGGATTAAAGATGCGCAAGTGGACTTTGCTGCCTTTCCTAAAAAGAAATTGTTGGCTACCATCCTAGTAGATATCCCTCCTTCATACGGGATGTTGCTAAGTAGGAACTTCTGCAAAGATGTGGGTGGGGAAATCTAGATGGACTGGTCGCATGCACTCGTGCCTGTCAATGGACAAATGAAGAAGTTGTTGCCTGAAAAGCAGTCTGAGTATATCGTGCAGAAAATGGATGATCCTAGAGCACAAATACTCTATGAGGATATGGGTCATGGCAACTACATGATTATGTCCCCTGATGAAATCCAACTTCCCAGGATATCACCTAAAGATCCTAATGGTATTTGGATTTTAGAGTTTGATGGAAGTTGTTCCTCAGCTGGTTCTGGAGCTGGTGTCTTGCTAGTGTCACCTGAAGGATGCCTACACCCCTTTTCATTTAAGTTACAGTTCGAGAATACGAATAACACAGCAGAATACGAAGCTCTCATTCTCAGATTGCAGGTGGCCAAAGAACAAGGTATAAAGAATCTTCTGGCTCGTGGTGATGCAGAATTAATTGTAAAGCAGGTCAGAAACCTTTTTCAAGTAAAAAATGGAAGGTTAAGGCATTACCGGAATCAGGTTTGGGATTCTATTGAGTTCCTTTATGCTTTCTCTATTGAAGCAGTACCTAGGGAAAAGAACATTAGGGCTGATTCGTTGGCAGTCTCAGGATCACTACTAATCCCTCATCCTGATTTCTCTCAGGATAAGTTCACTATTGAAATGGTCCATCGGCCTAGTGTACCTGACAATACCAATAACTGGCAGGTTTTCAATGATGATCAACATTTGCTTTCCTTCCTGGAACTCAAGGGCAATTTCGAACAACTGTATTTTGAGGGAAGTGACAGCCTACCTCGTGAGAGTGTGCCCTTTGACAAAGCAGTCGCTCAAGGGGAAGAATCAGGTCAAGACGGATGCATCAATCTCAAGGGAAACAAGATTCCTAAAGGGTTGGTAAGTTTGGAGGAACTATTTGATAAGCATGACAGGTATGTGAAATCTAGAGCTTCTTCTGGGCCTCAGCAATCAGCTGAGTATGATAAGATTGATATTGGGAGTCCTACTGACCCTAAGCTAGTGAATATTGGGAAATGTTGCACAGCGGATGAGAGGAGAAAAGCAATTGATCTTTTGAAAAAGTATAAGGATGTTCTCTCTTATTCTTATGAAGATTTGAAAGCTTTCAAGCCAAAAGATATGCAGCATGCTATTCCTCTTAAGCCTGGAATTAAGCCTTTCAAGCAGAAACAGAGACAGTACAACCCTAAAGTAGCTGACACCATCTTTCAGGAGATACAGAAGTTGTTGAAAGCTAAAATTATCTTTCCTATTCACCATTCAACATGGATTGCAAATATTGTGCCTGTCAGGAAGAAAAATGGTGAGATCCGCATCTGTGTTGATTTCAGGAACCTGAATCAGGCTTCTCTGAAAGATAATTATCCTTTGCCCATGATGGATCAAATATTGCAAGCAGTAATAGGCTCTGAAATGTTATCTATGCTTGATGGATTTTCTGGATACAATCAGGTAGAGGTTGATACTGTAGATCAACATAAAACAACTTTCACTACTCCTTGGGGCACCTTTGCTTACAAGAGAATGCCTTTTGGGCTTATTAATGCTGGTGCCACTTTCCAGAGAGCTATGGATCTGGCTTTTGGAAGCTTAAAAGGGAAGTGTATTGTCATCTACCTTGATGACCTAACTGTGTTTTCAAAGGCAAGAGTGGATCATTTTGATCACCTAGAGACATTTCTGTTGAGATGCAGAGAGCATGGGATCTCTCTGAACCCCAAAAAATATGTCTTTTGTGTCACTGAGGGAAAGTTATTAGGGCACATCCTTTCCAAGGATGGGATTAAGATTGATCCTGAACGAGTTCAAGCCATCTAGAAAATTCCTCTCCCAACCAGTAAAAAGGGCGTGCACTTCCTTCGGTAAGATCAATTTATTGAGAAGACTCATCCCTGATTTTGCAGAATTAACTTTGAATATTTCTCAGATGATGAAAGGAAAACAAACATTCGGTTGGTATTCTGAAGGAAAGGAATCCTTTGAAGGTATCAAGAGAGCTATCGCTAAAAGTCCTGTTTTAGCCTGTCCTGATTTCAATAGTGATTTCATCATCTATTGCTATGCTACAGATAATACCTTGACTGCCGTGTTAACTCAAGAAGACTCTAATGAGCATGAGCTACCAATCACATTCATGAGCTATATTCTGAAGGATCATGAGTTGAAATATACTATGATGGAGAAACATGCTTTTGCGGTGGTTAAAGCTGTCAAGCAATTTCACTTTTACATCCTCAACTCCCATTCTATAGTGTTGGTTCTAGATACCACTATTAAGTCAATTCTCACACAACAAGAATTTGGATCCAAGAGAGGGAATTGGGTTGCTAAGGTCCAAGAGTATGACATTGACATTAAGCCGACCAAGCTGGTTCATGGAAAAGGTCTTTTTGAGCTCATTGCTGAAGGAGCTAAGCATGAATTAACTAGAGAAAGCTGATCTTCCTACCGTTCTGTTCCTTAGTTCAGTTGACGAATGGTATGCTGACATCGCCCATTTTCTCACCTATGGGGAATGCCCCTCTCATTTAACTGCCAAAGAAAAGAGGACTGTTAAATTGAGGTCAGTACAATATGTATTGTGGGAAAACGCTTTGTTCAAGCGTGGCTTAGATGGGAGATTTTTGAAGTGTGTGGACAAAGAACAGCAGAGAAAGTTGCTCTTAGCTTTTCACGATCAGGCATGTGGAGGGCACTATTCATCAACGGTTACAGCTCATAAGATACTCCAGGGAGGATACTACTGGCCTTCTTTGTTCAGAGATGCATCCAAGTGGGCGGATAAATGTGAGGCCTGCCAGACCTTTGTGGGAAGACCTAAATTGGCTTCCTTTGCCTCTCAAGCCAGTTGTGATTGAGGAGCCATTTCGACAGTGGGGTTTGGACTTCATTGGCGCACTCAATCCTGCTTCTAGTGCTGGTCACCACTCATGTACTTACTGGCCACTGACTACTTCACCAAATGGGTGGAAGCTATTCCGGTCAAGAGCACTACTTCTGAAGTGGTATGCAGCTTCATCAGAGAGAACATCTTGGTAAGGTATGGTGTACCTAACAAGATTGTAACAGATAATGCCTCGAATTTCTCTTATGTTGAGATAATGAACTTCTGCTATGGGTATGGCATTTCTTTGGCTCACTCTTCAGATTACTACCCTCAGGGAAAATGGGCAAGCAGAATCTACTAACAAAAATCTGGTGACTATCATAAGGAAGTTAGTCAATGAGTCTCAGCGAAACTGGCACAAGAAGCTCTATGATGCTCTTTGGACAGACAAGATTACACCAAAGAGAGGTATTGGAATGTCTCCTTTTCAAGTGGTATATGGAGTAGAAGCTCAATTGCCAGTGACAGTGGAACTGCCGGTCTTGCATCTAATGAAGGCCATCAAGGATACTAGTTTCAGAGATGCCCTAGACAAGAGAATTATGTACCTGCACAAGCTAAATGAAGATAGATTGGTAGTTTCTGATAGGATATTTGTTCACCAGCAGAAGGTAAAGGTCTTGTTTGACAAGAAAGCTAGGTTCAGAGATTTCCAAGTTGGAGACATCGTGCTGTTATGGGACAAAAGACATGAACCTCGTGGCAGCCATGGAAAATTTGATTCCCTGTGGCTCGGACCTTTCAAGATCAGACACTTTGCTCGTGAGAATTCCTTTTATCTTGATTACATGGACATTTCTTCTCTCCCACTTCCTTATAGTGGGCAGTATCTCAAGTTGTTCAAGTCCTAGGTGATTAGGGAGTCCCCTTGTATATTTTGTGCAGTGTTTTTGCTTCTCTGCTTTTGGTGTGTTGCCCTCTGTAGTGGTGTTCTTTTGACTCCGTTGCCCAATGAATAAGGCACTGGTCTGCTTCACCGAGTTTGTCTAAGTTCTTGCCTTGTCTCATTCCTTGAATTTATACCAAGTCATCCCCAGAAGGAGCCAGCTGTTGTCCACTCAAAATTCCCCACCCTGATAATAGTAAAAATTTAAAAATTTTGAGTTTAAGTGTCTTTTCTGTCAAGCTGTTGGTGTGAAAAGGCCGTGAAATTGAGAAAATATGTGTTTTGGGTCATTTTGTAAGTATTTCGGGCTTGTCAGAAATTTTTGTCCCAACTGTCCCAAGTCCAAATGGGTCTTCTGTTCTCCAATCGGCAGAAATCCCCGAAGTTGCCCATTTTTGGGCCCGTCGGAAGTTTTTGTCCCAAGTGTCCCAAAACTCAAAGTGCACTCTGTTCCCCAATCGGCCGAACCACCTGAATCACGTACTTCGCACTTTCTTGTTCCAAATGTCCCAAATCAAAAAGTGCAAGTTGTTCCATTTTCACCCGAACCGGCCGAGTCGCGTACTCCGGAACTTTTTGTCTCAAATGTCCCAAGTTCAAACGGGCCTTTTGTTCCATTTTCAGCCAATTCACCCGAACCCCGCGCTTTCATGTCCCAAATGTCCCCAAAGTTAATCGGGCAAATTGTTCCATTTTCGGCCGATTCACCCGAACCGCGTCCTTCGCGCAATTTTGTCCCAACTATCCCGAGTTCCAAATTGCTCTCTATTCCCCGATCGGCCAAAACTCCTGAGTCGCGTACTTCAGAGCTCTTTGTCCCAAATCAAAAAATGTAAACTGTTCTAATTTCAGCCGAAACACCCGAACCGCGTCCTTCGCGCATTTTCGTCACAAATGTCCCAAAATGCATTTGTGCGTCTCCTCCCTGTTTCATCTGAACCGGCTTAGCCACGTGTTTCGCGCATTCACGTCTCACATGTCCCAAATGAGCCTAATGTAATTCATACTTAGTTTTTCCTACTCTACCTGAATATGCTAAATATAAATTTAAGTTATGGCTCTGATACTATCAATCCGAAGATCAAATTCCAAGGACAGCTGGCAGAAAGACGAAGCTTTCAAGACGCCGGTTATATCAGTTTTCAAAGATATCCATTGTCATCTTCAAAATGAAAATTCTTGTGTGTCCCTCGTGGCAAAGACATAGTTGAGACGTGGAAGAAATTCAAGCAGCGGTTTCTGAAGTTGATGGGTCCCTCTCAGTGACTGGCCACCTTTCTTCTTCCCCATACGTTTCTCTTCTTCCCTTTCTTTTTCAGTTTTCTTTGTAATAGGTTGAGGTACTACGATTTGGCGGTCCTTAACTATTCTTTAGTTAAAAGAAACGGTTACGAAGAGTAACTGAATTGTAAGCCATATAATGGTATTTTTCTACGCCATTCGCCAAGGGGAAGAACTTGGCATATTTTTCTAAAAGTGTAAATAGATCAGAGAGAAATCAATACAAAAGGGCTTTCCATTCATTGTCTCTCTAATCTCTGTTATCTCTGTGTTTTCTTTTAATTTCGTGAAGATCATTTGTTTCTAGTTTGTTAGTCTCACTGATTACATATTTTCAGATATTGCGAGTATAGTGATCTTGTATAACCAAGAAGGAACTTTGTGTCCTTGATTAATGAATCTGAAGAAGGTTATTTACAGAACTTTTGTGTCTGGTAATCTCATCTTGTACGAACGATCTTGTTTTAAATTCACTACAACTTCGTATACATAAAGGATTATTCTGCTATCTATAATCCTGCATGTTGCTCTTCTGCTCATCTTCATATCCCCTTTCCTCAGTCCTTTTGTAACTGATGATCCTTGTGGAAAACACTTTCGTAATATCTAAGTTCAACTATAAAATCATGTTTTTTATATTTGTAAATAAGTTTGTTTCTGAATAAGGGAACCTCTCCCATTAAAGAGGAGGGACTTCTTGTCCCCTGACTGTTGCTCTTCTTAAAAGTCCTATTTGACGACCAACACACATCTTTGGCCATTTTTGGGTGATGTGATTTTACAGTAACAGTTTTGGCATGCCCAGTGGGACAAGAGGTCTTCACTTTATTTCATCAAGTTGATGTTTTCTTGGTGGGATTCAGCCTTTTGAGGCACATGCAAGCACATCTGGTGACTCCATCTGGTCAAAAACCCATTCTCTGAGTAACTGACCTTTTCCATCCATTTTCACTCAATTTCATCCATTTTCTTCTTCCATCTCTTTCATTTTCACCCATTCCATGAGGTTGTGCAATCATGACTTCATTCCCTTCATGGAACTCACACTTACAGCAATGCAATCCACCTCCAATGCATTTCCCAACTCCTCCAAATCAGCATTATAATCAGATCTATGACCATTATACTTACCCATATGAGCAGGGTCGAATTCGGTTTGGCCATGGAGCTTATCAAGAACAAGGGGACGCATACAAAGGTGAAAATTGTGTGGAGAATGCTATTTTATTGGAGAAAATTCAAAAAATGGAGGCTGGCATGGTTCAGTCAAGGGGCATAGCACAAATGAAGGCATTCAAGATTGGTTGCAGGGTACCTTGTCCATGGGAAGGCCCTTTTCCAAGACATTACAACCCTTAGGAGAAGCTAGACTTCATGGTTGAAATGCTGCCCCAACTTACACGATGGACTAAGGAGATCGAGGCTTATGAGCTAGAGTCAAGACAACCTTGTTAATGGGTAATTCCACCATCTCATAGCTTTTCTTTTTCTCTTTCTCAAGAAGCACCATCTCAACCCAAGTTCTAATTTCCAAGCTTCCTAGTTACTGCCCCAAGTGTTGATTCATTTCTCCATTCCCTAGTCTTCCACCCCATTTCAGTTCCTCTCACCCTTTCCCTTCCAAATAGTCATCCCCTCAAAACAAACAAGAAGTTCCACCTCCCTCCCCACCAAAAACAATTGCAAATTTGGTTGAACCCCAACCTGTCACTCCTCTTGCTTTCCTAAGTCCATGTTGGGAAGAGACTCAAGGATTCAATCAATGAAAATAGCAAGAAGGGGAGCCCAACAAAGAAGAAATGATAGAAAATCTGAAGAGTTGGGCTACCAAATTTGGGTTTATAAATATCCCCTTAATGGTCAAGCCAATAGAGGAGGTCAAAGTTGAAGAGCCAGTGGTGGCTAAGACTGAGTTTGCAGTAGAGAAGGAACAAAAACAACAAGAAGAAGATCAGCAGTCTTGCTACTCCAGATTTAGTTTCCATGATGGCACTTTGTCTAAAGAGGATGCTGAGATGACCCAAGTTGCACAACTAGTTGAAGAGGAAGAACAACCAGCTCCAAGTCCCATTGAAGAGGAGAAGCTGGGAGAGATCGAATCAGAGTTGAGGCCACTTAATGAAGAAGGCATCATTGAAGATTTTTTTCTTTCATTTCGAGGGCATGATTTGATTGATGAACCCATAATGGAGGAGGACCATATAGTTTCAGAGGTTCCAAGTGTGGAGCAGGCTATAGGAGAACCTTCAGTTCTTCCTTCCACTTCATCCCCTTCAAGATCTGATGTTGAAGAATAGTTTGAGCTTGTAAACTTCATGTTTGAGGATGAAGGGATCCATGGTGATCAAGTTTTAGATTAGGAGGACACCATGGAGGAGGTTGAGCACATGTGACAGGAAAAAAATGAGGTAGATTATCTGTCTGACTTGGAGGATTTATTTGATGAAGAAAATCCCATAGAGATCACATCATTTTCTCTTCCATCATCCATCTTCCAAGCACATGAGCCTGCTACCATAAAGGAGGGCACTCAAAGACAGTAGCTTGTGTCTCACAACATTTCTCTAGAACCAAGGTTGGAAGATCATGGTCTTCCATGTTCTTCACAAGAGAAGGAAGAGAAAAGGCAAGGATATGTCATCATCTCTCTATCACCATCCATCCAAGAAGGTCCACAAAAAGACTCCATTTTTGGAGTTAGAGTTCAGAACCATGGGCAGATTCAAAGGACCATACCTTGCCCAATCAGATATTTGGCTTCATTTGAGCCAAGGGAGAAGCCAAAACCATTCATGCCTACTTCAGGGCATGAGGATGAGCATCAAAGTACCAATGGTCATCATCAATACCTCTAAGATTCCAATGCCAATTAGCTTGAGGAGGTATTTTTGGTTAATGTAGATACCTTGATGATTTGGGTGGAGCACATGCTTAAATTTAGTTTTTTATTCATCCAGTCAACCATATTCAGTGTCAAATCATTTTCATAGCTGCCCCTTTTGATAAAGGGAAGCTATTTCTCCATGCATGTAGTGGGCTTTGTTTAAGCTTTTCTTTCTTTCTAGTTAGTATAGGAGTAGGAGTAGATTTTGTTTTCGGTAGAAGAAATGCTAGTGCACACTCTGCATGTCTCATTTGAGGCATGTATGATTTGATTCTTTGTACATAGTGTTGTTATTTCTTTTTGTTTCTCCAAGGTTATGTCATTATGAAGTTCAATGTGCCCCAAGTAAACATTGTAACAGTCCATTTACAGGACAGACCAAGGCCAGGCTCTTCAATATTCACGGCAAAGAGATCCATAGTTGTCTGTAGCAGTTGCTAGTTCCAAAAAAATGAAACAAATACAGAGCAACCAAAGGACGTTTTTTAAGTCAGTCCATTTAGGGAAAAATGAAATCCCCAGGTCAATACAATTTTCTACTCTCAGAAAATCCATTTCAAGATTTTCTTATGAAAATTGAGAGTGCAGTCGCGCGGGAAGGCTCAGGGACAGGCAGAACATAGAAAGTGTAGGCAGTCGAGGAGTCCATTTTAAAGGAAGGGTCAGTACCAGGCCATTAATTATGACTCCATGCCCAATGGATGCTTCAAGGCTAATGGTCTCTTCATCTAGCAAGTAGATGTCCCCGTGAGTCACCAAATTGTTATTTGAAATTCACCCCTCTGGAAAATTTGGTCAAGACAAGTCCTACACATAAGGAAATTATGAAGGAAACGACACAGACCCTTGAGCTCACCTTCTAGGATGAAAACAAGGTTACAGAGGGACTTTACAATGGAGTGGCAGGGCCTACAAAAGATAAAACAACCTCGTGTAAGAAGAAATTCAAGAAACAACTCTATCGAGTGAATATGTACCTCAAATCTAATAAACAAATTACAGAAGGCACTTGGAAATGGAATAGTAGGGTCGGGGGAGGAGGTTGAGCGGTGTAAAAGCAACCAGAGACTCGAAGGGAAAAAATGATGAAGATTCAAAGTCTTCATGCTCTAAAATAGTTCAAGACGGACCCCAAAATTGACTAAGTATGGAGAAGACAGCGGAAGTTTCCAAGTGTCCAAACGATGCAACTCCAAAAGTTACAACCAAATGGGGTAGGCTCAAGCAAGCGCCAAGTCTCCACACATCCAGAGCTCCAAAAATTTGCATCAACCATTGAAAAGTCTTTGACTCGGTGGAAGGGGCCAAGTGTTGGCTCATGTGCAATTCTAAAATGGGAGCCCAAGGTAGAGACTCAAACCTGCACCAGACCTCCATGTAGCAAATGGTCAATAAAGATAAAAAGGAGAACATGGTCCCAAAAATGGGTAAGTAATGAATGTAGGTGGATGGGGTCAGGTGTCCAAACAACTCACATTTAAAAGCGGGACCTTGAGTAGGCTATCAAATGAGTGTGGGCCTTCCATGTGTCCTAGAGCTTGAAAAGGTGAGGGTGACCACTGAAAAGTCCAAAGGCCCACAAAGATCTCCACATGTTGCATCCACGCTACTCCAAAGGTAAATTTTGGGGGCAGTTTCTAAACATGCACAAAGCCTCCACGTGTCTTGGGTTGGATACAGTGCCTCTGCCCACGGAAAAGACTCAGGAAGAATACAAAGGAAATAAGGAAACCTATGGACGCTACCACATGTCACATGGGTGTTATTCTAAGAGCAAAGGAAGGAATCAAATATCAAACAAGCACAGATCTAGCCATGTGGACCCAATACAAACAAACTCATTTAAATATTACGTGCCCACAACCCAAAAAATCAAATGACCATATCTCTTGACTGAGAACTCAGATTTGGGCAGGAGAATATTTTTTGGAAACGTCTTGATGCCCTCTATTCCTTGGAAACATAAAATATCATTTTTTTATAGGAGTTGGTGGGTGAAAAATGGGAAAATTTCTTCCAAGCTATTAATACAGAGCCCGATTTCTCCAACTACCAGATCTAATTCTATTCGATCCATTGTTCTTCTTTAATACGCTGGATAGACAAATGGAACCAGAATCGACAGATTTAGGGTGGATTTGAAAGGGGAATTGATTGATAGAGGTTGAGTCTTCAAGGCAGGATTCAATGCATATCTTGTGGTAGTCTGAAACATGTTTTGACTTATCCCTCTTCTCTCTCGTATTCTTTCTATATATTGTAACACTTCTCATTTGAGAAGGGGGGATTATCCTAAGCATAAGGAAAGTCTATCAAAAAAATTTCCCAAATCCATTTTAAATTAAAAACCTTCTCCTATTCTTGGAAATCAATTTTTATTTACCTCTAAGCAAAAACATAATGGTATGTGCACCCATATAGAGCAATAAAACATGTTTTTATGGTGTTTCTTCAACCCTTTTCATTGTTTTTTTGTCTCTCCATGTGCCTCTCCCTTTCAAATCTATTTTATGTGCATATGTATTTCACATTTGCAGGTGTAGGGCGTTGTGTTTCATGGAGTTTTGATAATGGATTAGTGTATGGTTTTGTGTCACTTTTGTCTGACCTTGCCAGCTTCCTTTCTCTCATGTCTTCATCCTTCCTTAATAATAGCATCTCACCCCTTTCCTTCTCTGGTGTATCACCACTTTAGTGTAGGATTTTATTTCACCCTCTCTTTCTCTATGGTTCCTTGTAATGGTTAGATTAGGATAGTTTATTTTATTCCTGCATTAGAGTAGCTCATGGCAGGTAGTTTAGGAAGCAAGAACCTAGCTTTCTCTAGAGGATCCATCTTAGGTTTTACAAGTCCCACAGCTTGAGAGATGATCTAATGTTATGCAATCACACTGAATGCCCCATTTTAACCACTTCACATCTTTGGCCATTCAGGGGTGCTATGATTTTGCACTAACAATTACAACTAAGAACAAAGATAAAATCATATCTTTTTGTAGCAAAATCAGCAGTTCAGTTCGCATCAAAGTCCTGCACTAAGCCAAATTAGTCATGTGTTGAGTCCTACACTCAAACAAACAATTCATGCACTGATTCCTACGCCAATGCAAAATATTTCTACGCTAATGCAAGCGAGTCATGTGCTAATACAATTGAGTCTTGTGCTAAGCTAAATGTGTCCTGCACTGAGTCTTGCACCAATGTAAATGAGACCTACGCTCAATGAACTCAATGAAATTTTCAATCAATCATGAAGGATGTGTCATGGCTTTGGCATATCAGGTTTGTACATTTAAAATTTGGAGGTCTGAATTTATTACATAGAAATAATATGGTAAAAGGTTTGTCATTGATTCAAAAACCAAAAAGGGTATGTGAAGGGTGTATTTTGGAGAAGCAACACAAAGTTTCTTTTCCAGTTGGTAAATTAGCAAGAGCAAATGCACTGCTTAAGATAGTGCACTCAGATTTGTGTGGACCTATGCAAACAACTTTTATCTGAGGTTGTTCATATTATATGACATTCATTGATGATTATACAAGGAAGACTTGGGTTTAATTTTTGAGGTATAAATATGATTCTTTAGGAGTCTTTCAGTAGTTTAAGGCTCTTGTGGAGAAGAAAATTGGTTACTACATCAAGGTATTAAAAATTGATAGAGGTGGTGAGTATATTTCTAATGATTTTTTTAATATTTGTAGACAATATGGTATTCACAAACAATTTATAGCTCGCTACACACCTCAAAACAATGGTGTGGTTGAAAGGAAAAATAGAACCATCATTGAAATGACAAGGAGTATGTTGAAGTCAAAACATTTACCAAATGAGTATTGGGTTGAAGAAGTAACAACTATTGTTTATATTTCAAATAGACGTCTAACTAAAAGCATACAAAATATGATTCCTCATGAGGCTTGGAGCAGTAGAAAACATAGTTTTACACACTTCAAAGTGTTTGGCTGCGTTACATATGCTCATGTTCCTGAAGATCTAATAAGGAAGTTAGATAATAAAGGTGAGAAGTGTATCTTTGTTGGGTATTCAGAAGATACAAAGACTTACAAGTTGTTTAATTCAAGTATTAGAAAAGTTATAATCAACAGAGATGTGCAATTTGTTGAGAATGAAGCATGGGATAGAAGTGTAGAAAAAATAATAAGTGTAGCAATAGCTGATTCACATGATGATATGATTGATGAAGTATTAGAACAACAAGGTATTCCTCAAGAAATACCTCCTTCCACTCTCGAACATGCACTACAAGTTGTAGCATAAGCTACTCCTCCATATACAGTAAGGAGATCTTCAAGAAATCAGAATTTTACACCTGGGAAGCAGAGTTCACCAAGAACACCAGCCATGATTCCTGTAAAAATCAGTCCACCAAACTTAGTTGATATCATAAATTCATCAAATCCTACAGTGGAAAATTTATTGCAGTGAAAAAAAGGAGTTTAAGAGATATTAATTCATATGATTTTAATGTTGATACATCAAATTCTTCCTTTGTTTTTTATTTATTTTCAGAAGTTGTTGATACAATGTATTTTTATGAAGCAATAAATATGAATCATGGGTTGAAGTCATGGTTGAATATATTGAAACTATTGAGAATAATAATTCTTGGGAGTTGGTGGATCATTCTCAAGGAAAGGCCATCATAAGCGTAAAATGGATTTACAAAACTAAACATGGTGTGGATGGTAAAGTGCTGAAGCATAAGGAAAGATTGGTTGCTAAAGGTTTCACTCAACAACTTGGTATTGATTACAATGAAATGTTTGTTCCCATAGCGTATTTGGATACAGTAAGAAGATTTTTGGCCATTGTAGATCAAAACAAGTGGTTTGTTTTCAAATGGATGTAAAATCATCATTTTAAAATGACTATCTTGAAGAAGAGGTTTATGTAGAACAGTCAGAAGGATATGAAATTTTAGGTCATGAAGAAAAGGTATACAAGCTGAAAAATTTTCTCTACGGACTCAAGCAAGCTCCTATATCATGGTATAACTACTTGATTATTATTTAATTAAAAATGGATTCAGCAGGTGCAACAACGAGCCTAATTTGTATATCAAAATGGATGAGAAAGGTTAAATTTTGATTTTGTGTCTTTATGCAGATGATATAATTTTTATGGGAGACAAGGTTTCCATAAATTCTTTTCAGGCAACCATGATAAAAGAGTTTGAAATGATTAACCTTAGTCTCATGAAATACTTCTTGGGAATAAAAGTTAATCAATCACCTGAACGTATTTTTTATTTCTCAATAAAAGTATACAGGTGATGTATTGAAAATATTTAATATGTTGAGTTGTAAGCCAGTGCCTACACTATTTTGTATAGGGTTGAAGTTGAGCAAGGAAGATAGTGGTTCAATTGTTGATCCTAGATTTTTTAAAAGACTAGTTGGTAGTCTCATGTACTTTACGGCCACAATGCCTGATATTATGTATGGTGTGAGCCTTATTTCAAGGTTCATGGAGTCTCCAAAATACTCTCATTGGCAACCTAGAAAAATAATACTAAGGTATGTTTGTGGAATAAATAACTATGGAATTTTGTATTCAGATGTGGATGAGTTTAAGATCATTGGATACAGACAATGATTGTGATGGCAACGTTGATGATAGGAAAAGTACCTTTGGTTATGCTTTTCATTTTGAAATAGGGGTAATATCATGAGCTTCAAAGAAACATCCAATTGTAACTCTTTCTTTAGCAGAAGCAAAGTATGTGGCAGCAACGGGTGAGGCATATCAAGTTGTATGGATGAGGAGAATGCTAGCTAAGTTGATGCATAAACAATAAGAATAAACAAATATTTATTGTGATAATAACTCAGTCATTGCATTATCTACGAATCATGTTTTTCATAAAAGGAGAAAGCACATAGACACTAGATATCATTTTATAAGATAGTTGGTCAATAACAAGAAAATATGTCTAGAGTTTTATAGATCACTAGATAAATTCGCTGATATTTTTACTAAACCATTGGGAAAAGATGCATTTGAATATCTAAGAAGTTTTTTGGGTGTCTATGATGAAGATGAAATAAAGAATTGCAGCTTTGGAAATGGAAATGTGAGCTATGGAAGTAGAAGCTCAATAAATCACAGCAGCACCTATAGAGATGGTATAAACATTTTTGAGAAGGATGACAACGAGTTGAGATTAAGGGAGGGTGTTAGAGATATAATCTCAACCCCCGCATTTAATTATGACCTTTGACAACTGGGAGGTTCTAAATGCTACATATTTTGGCAAAAGGGGAAAGGATTTTCATTAAATGGAATGATCATATTTGATCTCTGACATTATATCTCGTTCTGGAAAATTGATTAACATTTTCTTACAAGGAATGACTGACGTGAAGTTGTAGGGAATCAATTTCTAAGTTTATTGTTTTAATTGTGTGTGCTCCATTTTGTAAGTAAGAGGGAAGAAGAAGAAAAACATAGCAGTGAAGCTCTACTGAATATTTTTTAGAAATCTAATATATATGCAGCTGGTTTTTATTTTTGATTTTTTTGTGCATTTTGTGTATTGTGTCCTCCATTGGCGTGTATTTGTTTTATTAGTCTTATTGATTCTGAATGCATTTTGTGTTTTTTGTTATCTTCCACTTCCTCTTCCCTTCAGGCTTTACACGTGCTAGCTATATTTTCTTTTATGGATGTCTGTGCTTGACCCAAGAGCCCTAGTTTAACACAAGTTGGGTAGTTGTTGGCAAGGATGTGGAATATTTCTTCGCACTTTCGAATAACATTTCTCAAAGGTTGGAAGGTCCCATAAACAAACCCATTTTGAGCCTCTCTTATAGCCATGACATTCGATGACACCACAATTATTTGAGGCATTTAACTTCACAGATCATGTACCTTGTGTAAGCTTCCATGTTTTATAAATTTGTCTACTATAACAATCATTACTCCAACATCTGAAAAATAATCTTATTCCAAGCTCTCCCATGGTGACGATCTTCCATACATAGTAAAATATAATAGAAAAAAAAATGTCCTAAAATAAAACTCTCCTGCCCTAACTCACCCTTATGGGTTTTTGTTTTATTTTATATATATATATATATATATATATATATATATATATAACCAATTTAAAATTGCCATATGTGATTTCATATTTTTTTGCATAGTTTGATAGTGAAATATTAAAAATTAAAATTAAAAAATATGATTTTTTATGTTATGTTCTAAAATTTATCACCTAAGAAACTTGTTGATCTAGTTCATGTAAAACAATTCTATACAAAAACATTACAGTAAAAATTCACATACCACAATTCTGAGTAGGTGTAAAACCATAAAAAGAGGTCAAGACCATACAAACGTTCCTAACCATACTATACGGTCTTACCGCAGTAGATTCTCAAGTCACAGTTTCAATTATGGAGTATTCTTAGGTTTGAAAAATCATTGTTTTAGCATCAAGATCACCCAAATTTTCCTATAATCACTTGTAATCAACTAAGCGTATTCAATCCCATGTATTTGTGAGTTTGTTGTTACAGAAATATTGTTCATTAGTGTGAACACTTAGGAGTGGTTTGGGTTATTTGGTAGTAATAGGTTTTTAATAATTATAAAAATAATATATGAGTGTGCAAAAACAGCTTGTAATGCGCAACTCATAGTTGAGAGATATTTGGGATATTGAGATATTTGGGATATTGAGAGGACTTAGAGATTAGCCTTGACTCCTTACTTATAGGAGTTCATTGAGCTATTTATATGTAATCTCTCCATTGGGAATTTCATCCCGAATGAATTACAATATCTCTGGTTTTATTATTTTATTATGCAATGTTTTGTTTTTTTATTTGATTAAATTATAGATATTTACAAGATTTGGTATCAGAGCGAGTTAGACCACAATGATAACCTATAGGAATTTGTGAGGCATTTGGATCTGGATCAAATTTGTTTCATTGGAGTCAAGTCTGAGACCTACGTGTTTCATTGGAGTCGAATCTATGACCTGCCTGTTTCATTGAAGTCAAATCTGTGATCTGCGTATTTGTCTACCGAACAACAGCGAGGTTTCACTCAGGCAAAATCCATACTTGGGCTGCAACGTGACTTCTGTTTCAATACCCGGATCCGCAGTAACAGAGGGTATTGCATTTCTTTCCTTTTTTGGACACAGATGAAAAAAATAGAAGAATAGAAAAAAAAAAATGCCGAATTTGGAAAGGGTCTGGGAAGATGTTGGAGTTATAACTTAAAATTGTCATAACTTTTAACTGGTAACTCAGATTAATGTGCCATGTTTTTAAAAAAATGTGATATTTTTTCGATCTCTACAACATTGATCCTGTGTTTTCTATTATGGAAACAAAAATTATTTCTTTTCCTTTTTTGGCAAATATGTCAGAAAAATTTTACTTTCAGTGTTTAAATTTTATTGTAAGGGTGCATTTTTGATCTGAGTTCGACACCTATTATGGAAATTCCATTAGATAAATTCAATGGAATAAATTTTTCACACATGGAAGGTGAAAATACAAATGCAATTAATGAACAAGAACCTTTGAGGGAATTATGAGTGGAAAAGAACCAGAACCCAACACATGTTGCAAAAATTGCTTGAATGGAAAACCAGGGATGACAAAAGTGAAATCCATTATTGGGCTTGCTTTATCAGATACTCAGTTGCATTATATAGACTTAAAAAAAAAAAAATCTAAAGATATATGGGATTTTCTAAGTAAGACATTTGGTGCAAAATCTGTGAATGCTAAATTCTCACTTAAGTTGCAGTTATTCAAGTTGAAAATGAATGAGGGTGCAACTATGTCAAGTCATATTAACGATCTTAGATCTCTTCTAAGATAACTGGCAAAAAGTAAGTGCTTGGGTAGATGAAGAAGATGTGAAAATCTATTTTATTAAATAGTTTACCTCCAAAATACAGTAATGTAGTTTTTTACTTTTAGTCAAATGCCTTCTCATTCACTTGAAGGTATGATTTCTGCATTACTAACTGAAGAAAAAAGAAACAAAAGAAGATATTGAGGAAGAAACTGATCTTTATATTAAAAGGAGGGCATACTAATTTTTTCAAAAACAAAGAGGAATTAGAATGCTTTTATTGTAAGAAGAAAAAAAGACATAAAATCTTCTTTTTGTATTACTCGTGCCAAGGACATCATAAAAGAAAATCTAAAAATGGATGAAGTTAATACAGTTGTTAGAGAAGAGTCAGAGAATGAAGAAGAAGATGAACCTGAACAGAATGAGGATGAAGATGACTACCTATACTAAGTAGTGCCTGATGGAGGATGGAGGCATAGGAGGATGGAGGCAAATTGACATCTCTTGTTATTCACCAACAAAGAGATTTCTTCATTGTATTGGTGGACCTTTTTGTTTCAGTTGCTGTGGTGTGTTTTCTTTCTGATGTAATAATGAACAGAAGTAATATTCCTGTTCAAAGCTCCTGTATGAGCATAATTTCTATTTTGTAATCCCTCTAAGTTAGAAACAATGATGTGAGAAAAATAATGTACACTCTGCTATGTAGTGGTTGGTTCCACTAGAAAAACCATTTTCAGATTTGGATGTTCTCTTTGAAAAACCTCATATTGTTTGAGTTGTTGGTACTCATTGAAAACCCTTCATTTCTTTGTAGATCATGAGCGGGTACAGGAGATAGCTTTCCCCCATGTTCACACTAAGGGGGTGACTATTACAGAAATATTGTTCATCAGTGTGAACACTTAGGAGTGGTTTGGGTTATTTGGTAGAAATAGGTTTTTTAATAATTATAAAATAAATATATGAGTGTACAAAACAGTTGTAATGACACAACTCATAGTTGAGAGATATTTGGGGATATTGAGAGGACTTATAGATTAACCCTTGACTCCTTACTTTATAGGAGTTCATTGAGCTATTTATATGTAATCTCTCCATTGGGAATTCATCCCAAATGAATTACAATATCTTTGGTTTTATTATTTTTATTGTGCAATTTTATTTTATTTTTACTTAAATCATAGATATTTACAAGATTTTGTATTGTATTGTGTACATTTGTTGCAAATATTAATGCATTGCTTTGATATTGAAAGGTTAATGTTAGAATTTAATTAGTTAGAATAACCCCTTGTAACATTTATTTCATTCTTTATTTAATTATTGTGTAAAACCCCTAATCAAACTCAAAAAAGGTGAAAATTTGTTCATATTGCTAAAATAGATATATTGTGGTTTGGAAATTGCTATTTAATTAATAATATGAATATATATATTATTTCTTACCGTTAATCCTGCAGTAACTAAATTGTTCACATACTATGTACATCTATCCTCTAAATACTTCATTTATATGCATGATTTCTAAGTAAAAGAATTAATCATTAAAACTCTTTTACTTTGCTTTGACATTTCTTTTATCCTCTCCATCTTTATCACTTGTATTTTATGATTGACAACTTATAGTTTTACATGCCATCTGACATCCTACTTAGCTCTAATATCATTATTTATCCTTTTGAGCACCATGTATGTGACCACCCATTAGAGACATGAACTCCTAGGAACTATTGTCCCAATTGGGCGCTTGTGTCCTTTCAAATGTTACTTTTTTGTTTTATGTTATCACTCTTATTCATTCTTTCACTTCTTAATGATGAAACTTAAGAAAGGGAATCATATATTTACATTTCTTATTTAACCTCATCAAGGGAAAAAGCATCCAAGAGGCACATACTATTACAAGGAGCTAATATTTTCTATCTACTACACCAAGGACTACATTTTGGGGCTGCATAAGGGGGTTTATTCTAAATTCCATACCACACATTTATATTTGGGGAAAATTATTTGTAGCCCACTATCTCTTTGTGCGAATGACACTAGTGCATATTAGCTCAAGGGACATTATTTAAGTCACACAAACACACACTAGAACTACATTGGTAACAATCACATTGGGGTGAAGGTCATTCCGACTCAAACATATGCATATTTTTATATTCATCTAATGTGTGCTTGAGTTTTGTGTAGGTATCCAGGGTTTATTTTGTAGGTGCATGTGCGACACAACAAATATGATGCAACATATAGTGAACAAAGAGTGAAACTAAGTGACACAGAAAGAACCAAATCTTGAGTATTTCCATAGACACCATTGCCTAGATCATACACTAGTGTCCAGGTGGCCTTGTCCCATTCCAAGAACTCCTATCCCAAAGATTGTGATACTCCAATTTCAGAATCAGAGCTTACAAAGCCCAAAATATGCATGTTTAGATCATTCACTAACCCATAATCAGTTCAGACCTACTGTGGTAAGATAAGTCATTCTATAAACCCTATATATCATTCTTGATTGCATTTAATTTTCTTGATCTTACTTATTTACTGTTATATCTATATGACCCATAATGTCCTTACATAACATTTTATTTTATTAAATCATTTGGTGAACCCATCCCTTACATGTTCTTTCACGGATCCATTCTTCTCCAAACCCAAACCCTAGTGGCATTAGGGTTCATATATACATATTTTATTTTGATATAAACCTTATTTTCATCTCTCATCTGCCATAAATCAGATCTATAAAAAAATTCCTAAGGTTTCATGCTTGATCCTATATGATGAGTCACTTTCAAGGGCTCCCAATTTTTGAACCACTTTTTCTTTCATATATCAAGAAGAATGACTATATTTTCAAATTCATTTGAGGTTTTTTTAATTTATGCATATTTAATGAAAATATATTTTTTGCTTTCCCTAATTCTTTCCACAATTTTGACAAATTCAAAATTACAGTTTTTGTCATTAAGGCCTAATTTGAAAAGTATACACTTTTGGCCATAGCCTTTGGACTTTTTTCTTTTAATTTATATCAATCACAAAAGCCTCTTTTTGTTTTACAAAATTCAAATTTCCTTTAGAGATATGGTAATTTTATTAATTTGATGACCATTACTTTTTTATCAACATCACTTCCCATACGAATTTATTTGTATGATTGGATTGCTTATGCAAAATCCTTTTATGGCTAATGAAAATTCTTCCCCATTCTCTATTCAATTTCAAGTTCCTAACGTGCTTGTTAAGCAAATGTCCTAGGTTATCATAGATATGGTCTTAATATATGCAATATTTATTTTCTCCATCAAATAGGACTTTCTATTACTCATATCAATCCATCTACTCTTTGTATCTGTGGCTTTGATAATACACATAAGAAACTATTTGGCACAATATATCAAACCCTTACTATAGGATTTTGCACTCTTGATGTTCTATATCATGTTATGCTTCATGAAGTGCCCTATACTATCCTTCTAGGCCATCATTTGTTATATACCATGCATCCAATTATTTCTACCCATGCCCTAACACACAATGTCCTTATTACACCTTCTTCCATGGATAGTACTAAAGTAAATTCCACACCACACATTGCTACTCCTTGTGATACTCCTCTCACGCATGATGTTGATGAAATTACCTACATTGCACATCCTTATCCTCTTGGGATGCAACCCTCGTGCTACTGATTTATAATATCAATTTTTTATTAGAAGCCATGATACACCTCCCCTTATTTCTCGCTTTCGACGCACTTATATTGATCATATGCTTAATACTTCCAATGTTACATATATTTATGTATATTCCTCATCACAAGTTACAACACCGTATGTTAATTTCATAATGATTCCTAATGCCTTAAATGTAGATGAAAAATATATGTTAAAGAAAAATTAAAAAATAGAAATAAAACTAGATCAATTCCTAATCTAACACTCTCTATCACTACCTCGGATTGAGCTAGATGAAAAAGGAATAGAATGTAACAAATTTTACTTACCAAAGTAGAGCTCCCTTTTATTTTTTGATGTGCTCAACATGTTGGATTGTAGTTGCTTACTTTAGATTTTTTGGTTCATTTGCACATCATCTCCCCTTGATTGCTTTGGACTGCTTGATGTTTGATGAAGGATGAATTGATTTGAGTGGATTGATAGAGTGTATGGATTGGATGATAACAATGGAAAAATTTGGTTATGGATTCTTAATATCTTCCAAGATTTCTCACTAGCTAGATCACATGGAGGAGGAGAGATCAATTTGTAGTTTGTGGGTGGAGGATTCAATGGATAAGATGAAGCTATGTTGGATTTGGATCAAGGGTGTAGAATGAATGTGAGGATTAGAGGATTATAGAGTGGAAGGCTCTAGAAATTTCAATTCAAAATTCATGGAGGGAAGAAGCTTCCATTAAATTAAAAATTCAATGGAAGGAGAAGGTTAGAGAGGCTTCTAGATTTAGAGGGGAGGATGTGATCAGGATTAGAGTTAGATTAGGTTAATAAATGGTGATTAGGGGTGAGGTTACATGGAGAGGCTAGGTGTAGGGATGTGTAGGGTAGGTGGGTAGGTAGATGTAGGAATATTAAATTCCTAGGGATTATAACAGGATAATAATAATTAATCTTGTGATTAATTATTATATAGTTGAAAATGAATAAAATAAAGGATTAAAGGGATACATGATGAAATGAGATATTTAGATAAATGATAAAGGGATTAATGATAGGATGGGATAAAATAATGAAGTAAGAGGATTAATAATGGGATGGTGGGATGAATAATAAATGATGATAAGATGATAAAGGGTAAATAAGATAATGGATTAAATAGTAATAATTAATCTTGCAATTAATTATTGTATGGATGATGTTGGGATATTTGCGGGGAAGATTAGTTATAATTAAGAATGTTAACATTTTAGATCATGTATACACCTTCACTTTCCCAAATTCTATGTATAATTAATTTAATTTGACTACATCTCATCTTTTTACATCCAAGGGGAAATCAGTTCCCATATTTCCACATTTATGCCTATGCTCATAGAGGCTAGTTCATCCAAGTTCAATGTTTCCAATCTTCCCAAATTACACCTATTGTTTCTCATGAATCTTGAGTCTCTCCCTCCATTTCTTGTCATTGATATTGATGAGCCTCCTAGTATTACATATGTTACACACCTTGGGACTCACATCTTGATCCTTATTTTTACATTTACTTTTTTCACTATTTCCAACAAGCCTAATTTTACATATATTCTATTTTCCCATCATAAACACATAATTATTGCTTATACATTTCCTATTCATCCAGTTGGGATATTGGAATCTATAAGGTTCTCCCCTCACCATGTTTCCCTTATCCTCTTATAGCTCTTCTATTTCTCAATGTTACACTTATTATAGTTTCTCCACGTGCATGACACAATCCTAGTCCATGTGCTATGATAAATACATTATTACATGACACCAAGTCCTTGCCTCATGTTCACACGTGTTCATCTTTTTATACCAAATCATTGTGGACCCTTTCATACTAATCTCATTGCATAGATAATTTTGGCAATCACACTATGGGGCATCATAATTCCCCCACACCACTCGATGATGCACTCTTGTTCTTGGTTCATACTTGATTATTGAGGGCATTCCTACATAGCTTCAATTCGCACACACACACACACACTAGGGGACATCATTATTTCTAGATGTTCTATTTCACATATTTACAATTACAAAAAATCCAAAAACATGTTTCCTTAGATCTTGATTGGATGTACTCTTTCTTCCTTATACTAATATATGTTGCACCTTTTCTTCATCATGTTACTATAGTTCCTAGTATGCTTTATCATTTTTCATACAAACATGCATGCTCACATGGCATCTTGATGTGAATGCATGTCACTTACAAGTTGTTACATGATGTATGATGTTTAGCCCTATCCAATACCAATCCCACTAAGGCTTCTATGTGCATCTACCTTTTCCAAATTACTATCAAGTTCTATCATTGAAATATTTCACATTTTCATTCCTATATTTTGATATTACATTATGGTATACTATTTACCTTTCCTAACATGCTAATGGGTGCTTCATGTGTAGTATTTTCCTTGCATGACACCTTCCAATTATCGTTGTATGATTTTCTTGTATCTTGTTTACCTTTGCTTGCAGGCTAGGCCTTGTGTTTTCTTGTTTATACAAGCCTTGATGGCTTTTATTGTCTTGTGACATCCGGAGTGGTGTCCTATTTATGTAACCAACTAATAATTTTTTCCTTGTATGATTTTTCCTAGTTGTTATTTCTGTGTGCATTGCATTTTTATCACTAACACTTGTATGCTAGCATTTTCCCCTTATTTGTATTATGTCATGGTACCTACCATGCATAATCCATATTCCCCCCTACAAGATTCCTATATCACATGTGCACATCAGTTTCAACTTTCTTTGTTTGGTATCCTTTCAAATTATTTCATCTCATGCACCCCAAACGAGTGAGGGAAAACATTGGATGAGCCTTTCTACCCTCCCAGTAGTTATAGACAGCTATTACAGAAACCCATATAGTTGATCAAAATAAAAATCAATTCTAGAATATGGCCAAAAATAGACTTGGCCAAAAATATCATCATGGACATAAGTGCCTAAAATAGACAGGAACACTTGGATGCTAATTTCCCACATGGGTTCTCATGTACTTGGTGAAAAAATAATTATAGAGTAGTTTAATTAGTTACATCGCCACATTCTTCTCCAATTTTAGTGGTTACACAGCCAGTTTCAGATTACAGTCAGTTATTAATAGGAACTAGTTAGTAATTCAGGAACCGAAGAAGGAACTAAATAAGGGAATGACACCTACGGCATATTTAGGACACCAATATTCCTATAGCTTTTGTGTCACCCAAGGTAAGTTAAAAATCAGGTTTGCGATCATCTGCAATGAAACTTATCCATAGGGAAGCATTAACAGTTGGAGGTAAAAAGATACCACTCTCTCAATACACTTTCCCTTAGCGGCGATAGGACACCTGAATATGAATTTTAGCACCAAGATGCTCAAATCCCTAGTTTGATGACAAGATTCCCAAATCCTTCATGTTATTCTAACCAGTTGTTAAGCATCGTATCTACAAGTAGGAACAAATTCTATTCATTTCTCTTTCAACACTCCAGGTGTACTCTAACCCCTTGGTTTATATTTTCCAAGTTAAAGTTCAATTGTGTTTACCTACAGCATTGACTACACTTGTTTTCTTTTGTAAGTCCTATCCTATCCCAACGAAGGGAAAGCACACAAGAAACCATGAAGTAAATCTCAAGAATGCTCCAGTAAAGATGACATTCTAAGTAACTACACGTACACATCATTATCACTCCACACGCACAAAGGTCACCCCTAGGATCATTATCCTTCCCTCTCCTTAGAATTTTGTGGTACACATCTTGCACTATTCCATTCGGCACACTACAACACTCATTCGACATGATATTGGATACAATCTTCATTCAAATCTCTAAGGTACACTTTTATTTCCTACTTTATGCTACCGAATCCTTATTTACTAACATAAAGTTGGGGGCGAGGGGGGGCATGTAGTCACTAAATCACACACTTACTATGTACATCTAGCCTCTAAATACTTGATTTTAATGTGTCATTCCTAAGCAAGAGAATTACTCATTAATACCCTTTTACTTTACTTTGGCATTGCTTTTATCCTTTTCATCTTTATCACTTTTTTTGTTTTTGATTGATAACTTATAGTTTTGCATACCAACTGACATCCTACTTAGCTCTTATTTAACTATTTATCCTTTTGAGTACCCTGTATAGGACCATCCACGAGGGACAGGAGTGCCTAGGCGTTATTGTCCCCTTTGGGAGCCTATGTCCTCTTTACCTCTTTTTCTGACCTTTCGAATGTTACATCTTTATTGTTTTATTTTATCACTCTTGGTTGGCCTTTCACTTTTTAATGACGAAACTTAATCAAGGGAATCATATGTGTACATGTCTTCAACCTCGTCAAGGGGCCAAGCATTCAAGAGGCACCTACTATTACAAAGAGCTAATATTTCCTATCTACTACACCAAGGATTACATTTTGGGACTGCATACTTCACTTCATAAGAGGGTTTATTCTGAATTCCACACCACATATTTACATTTGGGACAAAGTCGTTATAGCCAGCTATCTCGTTGGGTGACTGGAACTAGGGCATCCTAGCTCAAGGGACACTATTCTAATCGCACACACAATAGAACTAAATGGATCTAAAATGTAGTACAACGCTTAGTGACAATCACATTTGGGTGACCACCAAGGTCAGTCTAACTCAAATATATGCATATTTTTATTCATCTAATGTGCACTTGAGTATTGTGTAAGTAGTTAGGGTTTATTTTGCAGGTAGAGGTGTAACATAATGAATATGATGCGATATACAATGGACAAGGGGTAACACTAAGTGACATAGAAAGAATTATATCCTGCTTATTTCCATAGACACCAACGTATAGATCAGACACTGGCACCCAAGTGGCCATATCCTAGTCTAGACGTTCTTATCCCAGATATTTTCATACTCTAGTTTCAGAATCAAAGCTTACACATCCCATAATATGCATGTTTAGATAATTAATTAGCCCATTTTTACTTTAGACCTATGGTGGCAAGTTAAGTCATTCTACAAACCATATGATCACTCTTGCTTGTGTTTCATTTTTTTGATCTTGCTTATTTACTATTTTATCTATCTAATTAGCAATGTCCTTACATTAGATTTAATTTTATTAAATCAAATCCTAAGATAATAAATAAGAAGAACAATAACCCTATTTTTTATTTAGGGTTAAATCAAGAAGATTGTAAACTTTTTCAATAATTTGATCTAAAATTGTGGCATCCAAAGTGGTATTTTTAGACAATTAAAATCCTCCAGATGTCTTGCATGGGATTAAAATCCATGTTGGTGCCACCTAAAGGGGTTCACCCTGACCCCTGTTAGGGATAAACCCCCTAATTTATACGTAAATCACACCTAAAGAGTTGTATATGTTTTTACATGTTTGTGGGGAGCACATGTTTCTATATGTTTACACATGCACATATTTTTAGAAACATGAGAATGAATGTGAATGTTTATTTCCGTCCACTATCATGGAGATCGGGTGATCTCTCTTTCATTTTGGAGTGCATCTTAATATCATTCTTTTACTAAATATTTTAAGTCTTAACAAATATCAAGGTGACCACATCAAAACATATCAGGTGAGTAATTGTTTATTTTATTTTTCTATGTATGTGCACACTAAATCAAAGTAGGGCTCTACATAGACACCTAATTTTGGTAAGAGACTAGTTAATTGCTACAGTGGTAGCGTGCTCATTGATTATTGGTCTAATTTAGGCTATTGTTAGTGTGTGTTCCTTGTGTTGTTTGAATTTTGACTAGCCTCTTTTTTTGTTTTTGACATATTCAATCTTGTCATTCCTTCTCGAATATATTTTCTCTCTCATAGACTCTTAGTTCTGTCTTTTATCCATGTTTCTCTCTCTTCCTTGGTTTTATCTTTCCTCCCTTATTTCTCTTGTGAATACGAGAAATTTCCATCTTTGTATTGTATAAATTTGGTTGTGACACTCATATAGTTGTATAGAACTAGTAGCCATATTTATCGTCCCTTTTTTCCTATTATTTTTTAATTCCCTAAGGTTTGTGTGCCTTCTTATCATCTTTTTTCACTATTGTGTGTTGGCGTGTGCACCAATAAGGCCCTAAATTGAATTTAAGAAGTCTATAAATACATGAGATCACTTGTGCATTTAGACAATGAAGATAGAGCTTGAGAAATCAACTACAAGTGTGACATTAAATTTGTAACAAAAGACTATTGTTTTCTACAATATCCTTGAAAAAAATTAGGCATTTAGAGAGCATTCTAGTTGCATTTATTTGATTCTTTGCATCCATCGAAAGATAAAGGGGACACTTGCATTCACCATATTACTTATTAATTTGCATAGATTGTTGATTGCAAAACTTTTTGCTCATAGGGGTTTTGATGAGACGTACCCCTGAAACCAAACTTTTTTATTTTTATCATTTTAGAAGCTGTTGAGGCCAGATTAAGGTTTGGAGTAAGGATAGCAGTTTCCTAGTGATCCACAATGAAACTAGGAAAAATGAACAACGTTTTTGAAGGCTAGAACCTTGATTGTGTTTAATGAACCCATTAGACATTTGATAGAGGATGTAATTTCCATAATGTACAATTCTGACACAAATATTCTATTGCATAACTATATTTTTCTACATTTAGTTTACTTTTTTATCTACATATATTTTACAATATTTACCACTAAGAACTATCGCCTAACTTACATGTAATCAAGTATTACCCTACAAATCTTAATTTCTATTATCTAATTAAACCATTTAATCAATTTGTATTTCCTATATTCTAAATATTCCAATGGAGAAAGGCATGGGGTCGGCCCAATATTGGGTACAAATTCACCTTCCAAAATCTAACTCATTATAATTTAAAAAGATATGATTAAATAACCATAATGTTGTTAAACGGCCTTGTCAAAATTCCCCACAAACATGAGCGAAAAGTGGCTCGACTTTACATATTTTCCAAACAGTGAAGGGATGCTATTACCTTTTTAAAACGTTTTTAAAAAATGAATATTCAATTTTGATTTAATATAAACGACATCGAGTTAGAACCTGTCCAGACCCACTCTTTTGCTCGGTATATATATAATTTTTTATAGAAACAAATAGATATATAATTGAATGGTGTGATGAAGGTGGTGACGCCCGGGTGCAGAAACTATGCAACAACTTTCAACTTTGTGAAATCCTATTATGCTCCACACAGATGTCACGTTTCTACCGCTCATTTATATTTAGACGTCTCTAAAACTATATTATTTATGTCTCTTACTACCCATTACCCATTACAGGTAATTATGTTCAACAAGGTTTCGTTTATCTATCTATATGTGTCAAATCTTGTAGTTAACAAAAAAATTATATGAAAATTTCCATGAAGTTTCTATGAATTTATCGTATTCAAATGCTTTTAATGTTTCCATGACACATGTTATATTGTTAAGAATTGTGAAGGAGGCAATTTACATAATTTTTTAGAATTTTTTTGGTTGGTTTGGTCTATGATAATATTTAAATCTCAATTTATTATGATTCTTATGTCAATAGAAGTGATGTCATTTTGAAAGTGGCGCTCTTATTAATATAATAATTGATTGATTATGTCATGTGTCATGTGTTCTGGGTTCCCTCTTATTTTTTATAACTTACTAATAGAATCCCCTAAAATTGTTTCTAATGTATGTTTTACTACCCCAAATCAAATATATTTTTATAAAGTAAAAATAATTATGAATAAATAACTTAAACATGTAGTTAAACAACCCTGTCAAACTTGCTAGCAAACATGAACAAAAATTAGATCGACTTTATATTTATCAACAAAAACAAAATGTGAATTTTCTTATGAAGAAAAAAAATTTACTAGCCAATGAAAAGCAAAAAAAACAAAATACGGTCAAATAAGCACAATGGAGATAAACGGGCTTGTCAAAATTACCCTCGAGTATGCACGAGAAATCGGTTGACTTTGTATTTGTCGAGAAAAAACAGTGACAAATATGATCCCGTTTTAAAAGAAAATTATTAGGCATTGAATTTCATGTTTTAATCGCCCCACAAATCAACAACAGACAATTTTCCCTAGTATTATATAGGTATATAGATCGGATTTTATAAAGAAAAAAATAGATATTCAATCGAATGGCGATTGCACATAGTGACGGCCGTCCCTGGAAATTGTCAAAACTTGGCAACCATGGAAGTCTCGTTTCTAGATGAAAAGGAAGGTCTGTAACAGTGGATAATCTACGTCTCTTACTCCGCCATTATTACAGGGGTAACTGTGCTTAGCATTAATACTTTCTTGAGAGAGACGGATCGGCCAATCAAGGAGTTACATTCGAAGCATCTATTTGTCCATTCTGATTAAGGATTTATTCATAGGTCAAAGATAAATGTGTATAAAATGCACAGCCGGCCGTCGCAGACGCTTCTAGTCAAAAACAAACGATAGCAAGCCTTGTTACAAGCAATTTTTCTCATTTCCCTCAACAACTCCTCGCCTTCCCCCTTTCTTTGCGTGTTTCGCCGGAGTTTCTCGTTTATTGGAAATAAACAAAGCTGCAACGCTCAGCAAGAATTCTTACGGATTATAAATTGAGATCCGAAAGAAAACGAAGAGGAATTACTTTCTTTGAGAGAAATTTAGCAGTGAATATGGAGTGGATGAAGATTGTTTTAATTGCGTGCCTTTGCGTGACAATATGCGAGGGTTTCAACCCTAAAACCTTCTCTTTTCCGGGATTGCCCGTGCCGGCTTTTCTCAACAATTCTGCAGGGGCTTGGGATTGTTTCAAGAATTTAACAAACGCGCACAGCGGCGACAAAATGAAGGACATGCCTACTTTAAAGCAGTATTTTCAGAAATTCGGGTACATGTCGATTCCCGAGGGACAAAACGCGACGGAGGATTTCGACGACAAGGTGGAATCGGCCGTCAAAATGTACCAGCGAAACTTCGGGCTCAACGTGACGGGAAAATTAGACGAGCAGACGGTAACGAAGCTGATGACGCCGCGCTGCGGACGCGAGGACGTCATCAACGGAACGTCGCTCATGTGGAAAAACGGGAGCCACGCCACCGGGGGATTGATTCACGCCGTTCAGCATTATTCCTTTTTCACCGGCGAGCCCCGGTGGTCGGTTTTTAAGCGGGATCTGACTTACTCCTTCGATCCCAACAACGAAGTCACGGAGATAACGATGACGGACATGAAGACGGTGTTCGGACGGGCGTTCCAGCGCTGGGCCGACGTTATTCCCGTCACGTTCACGGAAACCGACGACTACAGTAACGCCGATCTCAAGGTCGGGTTTTTCAGCGGCGACCACGGCGACGGCGAGGCGTTCGACGGCCCGCTGGGGACGCTTGCGCACGCGTTTTCGCCGGAGGACGGGCGTTTTCATCTCGACGCGGCGGAGTCGTGGACCGTCGATTTGGCCAGCGATTCTTCTTCGACGGCGATTGACCTGGAATCTATTGCCACTCACGAAATTGGGCATCTCTTGGGGTTGGGACATTCGGAAGTTGAAACGGCGATTATGTATCCCAGTATTGTTCCCAGGACGAAGAAGGTCGACCTGGCGTCTGATGACGTGGAGGGAGTGCAGCTCCTTTACGGCTCCAACCCCAATTATAACGGTTCTGCTATTTCTACCACGCAACAGGAGGAAACTAGCGGTGGCGCCGCCGCTACTCCCCTTGTTTTGTGGTCATTCCTTGTATTCATTTCTTTTATCATCGCATTCTGATCACCCAATTCTGTTGGACTCTGGACACTCTGATTTGTTGTGGTATTTGTTAGGATAGTGTTGGATTTGTACAGTTACACACTGATTTGATCCTCGTCTATTATAATTTAATTCATTAATTTGGTCCTGCACAAAGTATGCCACAGAGAAGATCTGATCTTAGCAACATATGTTCTTTTTTACATGGTTTTCGGCTTAGGTCAAAATTTGTTAGAGTGGCATTCATTTTTAGCAATTGTTCGCCACTTGGCTAGGCCTGCGCGTTAGTCATATTTTTTTAATTTATTTTAATAATCGTACAGTTAAATAACATCAAATTTAGGGTTCAAATAAACCTCAAATTTAAAATAATTGGAAGACATTACCATCCTACACTTATCCATATAATAATAACAAAATATTTGTCAAAATCTTTTGCAACCACACGCTTGATTGAGCTCTGCAGTAATAGTTACATTATTATTTTGCAGATATATTTGGATAGCATCTTTTTGGAGTATATATTTATGTTAAAGTGTTATTATTATTTTTGTCTTGGGTCTGTTGCATTGTTTGGATGTTTTGTCGTTTTCCTAGGCATGATTTAGTGTGCTTGTGGCTTTGAAGCATGCTCTCATACTACCCATTTTTTTGTTGAAAGCATCTTGTATCATATTACATTTAATATAATATAAAATCTTTTTCATCAAAATATTATTATTATTGATTTTAATTAAATTAAATTTAACTTTGTTTTTGTTTTCTTGCATTACAAGGATTGTAAGCAAATGACATCTACGTTATAGTGCTTTACATCTCTATAATATCATGTAATTTCATGGTTATTAATGGTCATAGTTATTTTATTTGTAGAGGCATTCATGTTTACTTTTTTGAAAGGCACTTCTTTCCATAACATTAGTTTAGTTTTTCTTTATTTTGTTTTTACAAATTACTAGTATTAGAAGAGTACTATTATTTTTTTCTCAGTTGAATTAAGTTCTGCAATTGATCTGAAAATCATATGTTTAAAATAAATAACAAACAAAGCGACTTTAAAATGTGTAGTCGTATATATCATTAACAAAATTGATAATCATCATGTCCATCTATATCATATTTAAATATATATTTACTAAGGCTTGATACATAGTCACGATTATAACATATAAGTTATATTGAAAAAACCTTATTTTGAAATCCAAAATAATGTGTCAAATACTTATCATGAAGATAATATTATACCATAAGATTCTAGTATTTTCATTAGTCTAAAATTTAATTTAAATTTATTTTCCCAATTCTCATGATAAAATATCTTATGAGCGTCATTATGTAGTTAAAAAGTGGTTTTACACTGGTAATGCAATGCAACTCTAACCACATACATTCTAATTTAGATCTAAATAGATGTAAATAAGTAAATTAAAAAAGCTCATTACATAAATGAATGCATCTTGAAGTAATTGTAATATAGGAGAATTATATTTCTTAGCTTTTCCTAACATGTTAGCTCAATATTCTTATTTTATCCTACAACTTCACTCTATTGGCAACATCTTGCAAAATAATAAATAGTGGGATTTGGATTTGGGACCATGTCTCAATTAAACCCCCTTTGAGGAAAAAGTCTTGAAATCGTCATTATATGTATTATGCACTTTAGAAAGCAATTTAGTGTTTGCAAATTTTCCAATCCAAATTCTTTCAAAGGATGCAACTAGTAATAAATGCTCAATAAATATATACAAAGAGTAAGTGGATTCTGTCTATATTTCCTCTTATGTAAATGAACAACTACATCTTTCTACTTACATTATATGTAGCATTTGATTTTAAATTAAATACTATGGACATCCAATTTCACTTCCAACAATTAGTTTCAAAAATGAGGAAACCTGGGTAAATGCAAGTGCATATGACTTCAAAGGGTCCATGTATGTCTTAAAATCAACACGTGATCTTAAGTGCACGTGACCTCCCGAGTTCATGTCGGGATAGTCGAAATGGAATGGATGGATGAGTATGGGATGGGCTAAATAAGGTGGGTGGGCGGAATATATGAAAATGGATGAAATTCGTCAACAAGTAATCAAGGCAATCTACTATCTTCAACGGGAACTGTGGGGATCTACTCGTCTAAAGAAATGAATGCTTGCCTCACTTGGGTGGGCGTGATGGAACGGTAGAGAAGAATGGACACACAAAGGATTATATCGATATTAGTGTCACCAAACACTCTCCGAACCAGTTGTAGAATGCCTCGTAGAAGTCTCCAGACAAGGTCATGGAGGTGTAGGAAGAAAACATGTGAATATGACAAATGTGTGAATTGTGGAAGCTAGTTTCGTCCATGCTGACTTTTCCATAACTCATAAGGATTGTCTACTTCGACAATCAAAACTAGCAACTGTGAAATGATAACAGGTGGAAGTGGTGAAGTTTGGAAAGCCAAAGTTCTAAGGCTCATGTCAGTGTCTATAAATAGGTCAGTTGTGTTCGGTTGTGAGACTCGAGGATTAAATACATATATAATCTCTTGGTTGTTGGGGTCCTTCAATGGTCATGCAGGATACGTGAAATACTAAAGCAAAGAAACAAGCAATCTCGCATAGTAAACCACAAGAGGGCAAGGTTAATCCTAAACCAACTAGGGATATGTGGGGAGATGTATTAATTCCTTTCTAATTAACTCTATGTTCCTAATTTAACAAATGGAAAAAAAATTATTTAAATTAAAATGTTTCAATTACTTTCCTCGAAATTAATTAAATCTATGTGTTGCCAACAGCTAATTAATAAATGAAAGCTAGCTAATTGAACAAACAAAGCAAGGTTAATCTACTATTTTTGTGATTTTAGACAATTTAAATGAAAGGAATAAAGAAATGAGGAAACTAACTACTTTAATCTATGTTTTTGTATTTTTGGATGTTTTTTGGAAAATAGAGAAATATGCACAGACAAACTAATGTCTTCCAATTAAATGAAACTACTTCTATTCTAATGCAAATTAAGCTAAACAGAGCAATAGCCAGGTTTCGCTATTTCCCTCTGCAGAGGATTGAATAATCTAATAAAATAAATGTTTTTTCCTGTGTAATTGTGGATACAAAAGCTTATCTTGGCACTACCTCAGAGTCACGAGAAGAATTAAAGCTTCTTAGAAGGAATCTTCCCCTGAAACTTCCTCGGTAATACAAAATATTTTTGAATGCTATGAACTTTCCCAAACAATCTAGTAATGACGAAATATTAACATAACACTGTAGCAGAAGCTTTCTCCGAATCCTTCTCAGGAAAATCCATTAGGATAAGCTGAGAGGAAATCCTCAACGAAATATTTGCAGATGCAAACTACTATAAAAAATTTTACAATTGAATCTTTCTGAAGAAATGTAATTAGCATATTTGAATATTTGAATTTATTCGAAGTAAATGAAGAAACTTGCAGGAATTAAAAGACACCCCCAATCTAGAAGTTTTGTATAGAGACAAATCCAGTAGTAGAAGTGTTTCTTGTTGTCCCCTCAACTTCTTTCCAATGTATGTTCAAACGAGTCCAGGGAACTATGTTGGCTTGTGTGGAAGAAATGATGAAGAAGCGCTAGAGCTGGAATGGCTTGCAAGCAATCTGGTGGCAACACAGGAGAGAGAATAATAAGGCAAGAGAACTGCGCTTGCTTATATATTTCTCGGTAGGATTATGGGAAACATAACAGTGCAATTCAAAACAATAATCTACAACCAATTCTCTAGATAGAAGCTTGTATCTTATAGGAATAAGGAAGAGAAATGGTCTAAGCCATTTGACAGCTAAGAAATGCCACCTCTCTTAAAGAAGGGGCACTTAACTCACAATTAACAACATGAAGGGAAGGAGAAGTTAGAACACATTAAATAAGCTTAAGAACAGTCAAATTGGTTAAGAAATGTGTGCTAAAATCAAGTTTGAAGGAGTTGACATGCGTTGAGAACACGCTGAAAGAGTCTCGGGAAAAAGTGCATGGGACTACTAGTCTATGCAAACTGGCGGTTATGAAACCATTGTGACAATTTTGTAATAGCCACTCAAAGCAAACTGGTGACTACGCAACTATCGAGGTGGTTTCGTAACTGCAGGAGCGGTTCCATAACTTAAAGCACAAAATCTATGGAAAAAATGTGAAAGAGATAAAGGAAAGAAGAAAAAGCATGGAAATGGTTTAAGGGAAGAATTTTAGGCTACAAATATATACTATAAATGAGAAATTGGACTTGAACACCATTGGAAAAGATATTAATCATTATTTAGAATTTTGAACTATTCCGATAATGTAGCACGTGCAAAATTGGGTACATACGTATTGCCCTCTCGGAGAAGCATTTTAGCCATGAAGAGGCGTAAAAAGTAGAGTCTGAGTATGGCATTCCCAAATGGAGAGTTAGAAATTATACCTAACACACCCATGTGTTGAAGTGACACCAATCCAAGTTTCCCACCACTTGCAAGAAGTAAAAGAGAATCAAGTGCAGATAAATACAAAATTGACAAAACATACTAAAATCAAAACAACAAGAGGACTTGCCATATCCGTGGGGATATAAATAAACCTGCGCCAGCGTAGTGCTTCAGCTCTGCAAAACACACATACTCGAAAATAGAGTTAAAACATGTTATATATAACCAAAATTACTATTTCTAAAAATCATTTTCACCCACCCACTTAGAGAGTTTTTGAGCTGTGGATCACCTGTGACGATTTCGCACACAAATATAGTCAAATCAAAGAGCACTCAGACATGATGGTGTCCCAACCAGCGGGAGCAACAGCAGGTCAGGAACTAGTTAGTCATTCGCATTTATTTATTTTAACCCCATAATGTGTACACGGGGGTTCATTAGGTAGGCAATATCCTAGCACGTGCATTCATATTGGGGTAATTAAAATTGATAAAAGTAAATTCAATATACTGGTAGACATGAGGGGGTAAAAGGGTTTAACTTATTAATATTTTTAATCAGGTATTTGGGACAGGTTAGAGAGATGGGCCAAAGGATAGGGAGGTTTATATAAAAATAAAACATTTGAACCTTACTTTTAAAAATTAAATACCTTAAAACTGTAAAAAGAGTGTGGTCATAAAGTTAAATTATAATCTCTTTTAGAATAAGGAAATCTCAATTAAGAGATTTTTTATCAAGAAATAATAAGATGGTAGAAAACTAGGATTGAGTATGTTTTTCAATACAAGTGATTATGTCACCATCTTAAATATTTAAAGAACTAATGATAAATTATTAAAGCTTAACATTTATAAGGTAATTGGTAATATGTCTTAAATGGATTCAAAATCTCTTTTGAAAGAAAATGTGTATAAAGATAATAATAATTGAGTGAGAAATATGAGATATTTTCTAATTGATATATTATGGTAGAAATAAAAAGGGGTAAATAAAATTGTAATGGAAAAATGGGTAAGTAAGGTACATGGAAAAATTAGGGGGTATTTTCATTCTAATAATATAACGGGAGGGGGCATTATCAATTGAATAATTAAAGGTAAAAACTAGAATTAAGAGTATTATTTAATACCCTTCAAACGAACTAATGCTACTAAGTAAACCCCCCTGTGAATGTGTAAAATGTGAAAAATTCAACCTAGGGGGAAGAATTTTAGTAATTTTGTAGTTAAAATGTGTAATTTATTTCATTAAAAATGGTTTATCCTTGTCCTTTTTTGCATTTTTTGGGGCCTAGGGTATGGCCCGATTTCCACGGACGCAACCACCGCAGCGATTACACAACCACTGCTCTGCACAGAGAGAAGGTTGCACAACTACCACATCGGTTATGTAACTGTCAATATTTAAAATCTAGGCAGATTTATTGTGGCGGTTATGCAACTGCCACTTTGCATGGAGGGGAGGTTACATAAATGCCACTGCATAGAGGACAGGTTGCGTAATCATTGAGGAAGATTCCAGAATTGACTAAGTATGATGCAATTTATACTTTTTAAATGTTTTTATGATGTTTTTGATGAGCTTATTTTACACTGAAAGGTTCTAACTTGCTCTTTTCTTGATGTTTGTGAATGCAGATTCCATACATTAGATGGAGCCGAGCCAGAGAGTGTGATTGGATTCCTCCTATGTTGGATTCATTATCTCAGGAGGAGATATATTTATTGCACAGGGCCATGCTATGGAGAATATCCCAAACTTAGTTAGTTTCACCACATGGCTACTTGTTATCTGATCTATTGAGTTATTGGGATGTAGACCAGAACACTTTTTGGATGCCTAGAGTCCCAGGAGAGTGGACTATCACTCTAGAGGATGTTTACAGGATTCTTGGAGTTCATTTCACTAGCAGGAAGCTGACTCTAGATAGTACAGGTTCAATGGTTGTATCCCGTCAGTGGGCTAGTTATATGGGAGATGCACTAGCACCAGATGCGAGTGTCAAGCATGGGATGAGATTGTTATCAGTTTCCTTCACACCTATCCTGCCTTGCGCAAAGCCATTATTGGCATCTTGGCTTCGTGTTTGGTAGGGGAAAAGGGCAGGGAAAAACTTCTTTATTGTTGGGCACCAATCATTCTAGTATAGAGAAACATGGACACATCTATGCATGGGGTGTTGACATACTTGGTGTATCCTATCATGATTTATACCGAGTTGTTTGAATGAAGGGCAAGGCCCTTAGTCATCTGACACTAGTGATGAGATATGTCTATGAGAACATCATCCCCTATCAGAGGGGTGTTGGGATAGCAGATTTGGGGGCTATTAGAGCAACAAGATGGAAAGTCATGGATCCATTGAAGGGACATCATCAACCAGTTTTGACACTTACTACAAATGATAAGGTTGCACAGCCATACAGGATATGGCCGGCCTATGGGGTGAGGATTTTGTTATTGTGGCGGCATATAACACTACCACACCGTTAGTGGACATGACCAACCTAGTGGAGATCCATCTAGTTTAGAGGGTGCCCCAACAGTTCAGGTTACCTTACATTGATGTCGTCCCAGTAGTTTCGATAGTATAGAGGGGGATCAGAGAGGCTATATTTTCTGTAAATAGAAAGCTCAAGTGGATCATCATTATACCTGGGATTCCGATTAGCACACCGTAGGATGCCCTAGATCCAATTAGACTGGGTGTGATCCTTCAGATTGAGGCCACTCCCGCGCATAGTGGGGAGGAGGAGGAGAAGGTCGAGATGGAGACTGAGGAGGAGGCAAGGGAGGAGGTGGGATACGAGGAGGGAGGAAACGAGGGGACTAATATAGAGTGGAGAGCCACTGGAGAGGCTTCTAGAGCAGCCATGGCCAAGGCTAAGGCCAAGGTTGAGACTTTGTTTTTAGAGGAGCCTCTTTTACATGAGGGAGAGGGTGATGAGCAGTTTTTTACGGGATAGAGGGTGGCCATGGAGGAGGTTATATCAGAGGAGGTTCATGTAGTATCTCCACCACCACCACTAGCACTGGTAGACCCATCCTAAAGGCCAAGAGATTTGAGTAAGAAAAATACTCTTCTCTCGACTCTACTACTTAGACTATAACTGTTAGCGAATTATGCACTATATATATATTGTGTTTTCAAAAAATTTCTAGCTCGTTGTTGTTTTCCTATGTTTTGCAGCTATGACAGATGGTTGACAAAAACTTATTCGCAATATTCTCGTGGATACCTTTGCACACCCGGTGGGTTTGACGCAAGACAAGATTCTCGCGGATTTAGGGAAGCCGATCATGGCAGGGCGGCACACTAACGTGTTTTCTCTAGCATGGATTTTAGCATGAGCTATGAACAAGATGAGAACCAAGCTTGCTACATATTAGCTGGCCGAGAGGAGACAAAGACGAGAGCATTTTCGCAGTGAGGCCACCACTGGAAAATCTCCTAGTTCATTGCCTCATGGTCACTCTCACAAGTCCGGGCATGAAGGCTCTCACTCCCATCATAAGAGTCACAACAGGAGTCCCAACTGTGCACCTTCATCTAGATCCCGTAGAGAAAAATAGGCCATAGGCCCTTATTGTTTAGGATCAATTTTTATTGTATATATCGATATTTTTTTAGGATTTTGTGCTCATTATGAGTGTTTTGGCCACACCTAGAGTATGACAAGATTGTATAAAAACTTGATTATTACAAATATATATATATATATATATATATATATATATATATATATATATATATATATATATATATATATATTTCTTTTTGGCTTGGATATCTTGAGTAAGATTTTACTTCTTCATGCCTTGTTCCATCTATGTACTCTTAGATGTGTAGAATATGTGATGCTTTAATATGTTTTTATGAATGCATGTATGGATGATGATGATTGATGGAAATACATAAACATAATGATCTATTTTTTGTGTTTTTGATATATATGTGATGCATATGAGGACGTATTGCAAACTTAAAACTTTGATTTTCAAGAAATATTTGATATTCTTGTTTTGATGACAAGTTTGATGAATAGTGATATAATAAGAAAATGAACCCACTCCATTCGTAACTCCACGCAACCAGTAAGATGCAAGGGCTCAACACCGAGAGCCAGGAAGGATGCAAGTTATATGACTGATGAATGAAAGTAATGATATGGAGATAATATTTTGACAAAGACCCAATTAGGAAACTACAACTCAACTCTAGGAAAGGCTAACTATCCAGTTTAAAATGTAGTTTTCTTACAATTTTAACTAGACTTAGACCCATATATGGCCTCTTGATTGAAAAAATATGGTTTTATGGATTGACTCTCTTATAACTTATACATCTAACTCATTTTTTGATGATTTCAAAGGACTCAAATCCAACATCACCATGAAGACTTTCATAATGCATTATGGTCCTTGAGTGTTGAAATCAAACATTAGATTGATTAGTCATTTTTAGATGCAATAATAACTATTTCACGACATTGAAATAATGCGACACAACCATGTAATTTTTTTTTCAACATTACAAATCATCCCTTACAGCAAGCAAGAATAATCATCCAATATAGGTACAATACAAAACAAGTCTATCATCATTACAAAATTGTCGCATACAACCACAAGGTGAAATTCAATCATACAAACAAGCTCAACAAGAATAAGTTGCATCTTGATAAATAGTGAATGGTCACAAGGTGACGAGTGTAGTTGCGGTGCTTAGTATGAACCTACACACACATATATACATCCTTGCGGAAGTATGTGCTTGTGTATAACTGCATACACAGCCTCACATCGACACTAGTCAGCTTGCTTCTGTGGAAATTTATTAAATCATAGCTTATTTTTGCCTCAAAACCAGAATGAAAAAGAGGGATGTGACATACTTCCCCCTTAATGAATCATCATCATAATGATTTAAATCATCAATAACAAACTAGATTGACCAAAACAAATTCTCATCACATTATTAAGGAAAACTATCTACATTTTTACACAAAACTTGAAACTTGTCAAATTTTCAGCCTATTAGGACTCAGAATTCTTGGTTGTAACAACCTTTCAACCAGCCAAAACAACCTAACAGTCAGCAATATGACATAATTTGGTCATTACAGTCAGTCATAATATATAATAATATTTTAAAATACCATAACAAATAGTCAAAACAAGTTGCAGGGACACCAATGCCTAGATTGGAGACTAGCGCCCGGGGCAGTCCTGTCCTACTATGGGTCCTCCTATCCAAAGAAGTTTCAGGTCCTAGTTTTCTAGACATAGCTCACACAACCTAGATCCAGCGTATTTCAATAATCTTCTAGCCTAGAATTAGCCCAAGTCTCCTGATACAAGCTAAGTTATTCTCATTTTCCTATCTTGTATACTTGCTTGTACTTTGCATGCTAGATCTTATTTATTATTGTTATATTCATTTGATCTTAGTCCTTTGATAAATATTTAAATTTCTGTAAATCAACATACCAATGCACAATGCATCCATAATTTACCTTATTTTTGTAAAGTTTTAAAGTATTTTGAAAGATTTCTTTACTAGTCATTTTTAAAAATATTTTTGGCTTCTAATTATGAAACATTTATATGCTTTGACCGGCATGTAGATGAACTAGTAACATTTACGAGCATAACTGACATCTTTATGCAAAAATGAATTGGCAACATTTCATAATATGTAGACGCTAAAATCATCATCACATTCCAATTGTAATAAGAAAAGAAGAACACAATAGACATGAAGTCTTGTTGAATCTTAATAACACTTAGTTAGAGGCAATAATGCTTTTATGCATAGGAAAAAATTTATGTCGATATTTAATTTATGGGCCAAAATAGGGTTAGTTAACAGAGTCCTCAACCAAGTTTTGAACATTGCATATAATTCATAATCAAAACCCCTTGACTTTTCGTGCTTTGTGGTTGTTGGATTTAGAAAATACTTTGGGCCTCCATGGGACATCATAATCCCCACACATTTTCCAATTTCTCCTTTTACATTGGGAAATCATCAATAAGTGCCACTTAAAATGTCATGGGGGCTTATAATACACAAATCACAACTCAGTATGAAACTTAATAGGGTGACAATAGATACTAGAAGCGTTGTTTAGTAAGGTTTAGAAATTATTGCAATCTCAAAATTTCATTTGTTAACAAATTTCAATGTTTTACTCACTTTTATATTGGAATATTACGAGAAAAAATGAAATTTCTAAAAATATAAATGCAAGAAAAAGGAGGATGTGCCAAACTTAATTCCATACAACTCCCTCTTCATTTCAAAAGCATATGAAAACTTAACATTTTTTCATTCTTCTTGACATTTAAATCTTTATTCTTCCCATTCGCAACATTAAAAAATAAATAAATCAACAAATAAAATAAATATGAGACTAGTATTAATGTTTTTTAAAACAAAAAAAACCCTTTGTGCATACTTTACAAATCACTCGGAAGGACCACACTTTGTGGTCATTCATCAATTATTGAACCAAATGGGCCAAAACTAATTACAAGCAAGTCTAAGAATTAGTAACTCGCTACTCACATCAAATCAATTTACGGAAGTCCAGTCTAAAGTTTCACAGAATAAAATACCGATAAAAAAAAAACGGAAGTTACAAGTAACGGCAAAGCCGACGACAAAAGTAACGGAGTGGCCGAGCCGCCAGAGACGTGGCTGGCCTCGTCACGCTTGGAGGGAGTGAAAACAGAAGAATTATAACTAGGATTTGAGCCATACAGGCTCTGCACACCCTCCACGTCATCATCGGCGAGGTCAACCTTTCGAGTCCTGGTGGGAATACTGGGATACATAATCGCCTCCTTGAGATTCGTGTGTCCCAACCCCAACAGATGCCCTATTTCGTGCGTGGCCACAGATTCCAGATCCACCGCCGTAGCCGCAGAAGCGCCGTTAATGTTAACGCTCCACGTCTCCGCCGCGTCCAGATGGAAACGTCCGTCCTGCGGCGAGAAGGCGTGCGCCAGCGTCCCCAGCACGCCGTCAAACGGTTCTCCGTCGCCGTGATCGCCTCTAAAAAACCCTATTTTTATATCCGAGGAACCAAAATTTTCCGTCTCCGTGAACGTCATGGGGATAACTTCAGCCCATCGCTGAAACGCCCGGGCGAACACCGCCCGTAGTTCCGTCATTGTTATCTCCGTCACTTCGTTTCGGGGGTCGAAGGCGTACGTGAGATTCCGTTTGTAAGCCGCCCACCGCGGACTCCCGGGGAAAAAGGTATAGTGCCTAACGCCGTGGATTAATCCGTCAATTTTCTTGTTTTTGGACGTCATGAGTGACGTTCCGTTGATGACGTCTTCGCGTCCGCAGCGCGGCGTCATCAGCTGCGACACCGTCTGTTCGTCTAAGTTTCCCGTCACGTTGAGGCCGAAGTTTCGCTGGTACATCTTCACGGCCGATTCCACCCTTTCGTCGAATTCCTCCGTTATGTTTTCTCCTTCCGTCAAGTAACCGAATTTTCGAAAATACTGCTTTAGACTCAGCATGGCTTCAATGTTGTCGCCTCTCTGCGCGTCCTTTAAATTCTTAAAGGATTCCCACGCCCGCTCAGAAATATTGTTCACCGCAGTCGGAAAATTCGGAAAGGAAAACTCCCGAGTGTTCAATCCGTGACAAATTGTGGCGCAAAACCACAAAATTCCGACCGCCTGCTGCATCCACATCATGTTTGTTAGATTCTTTCAAAGTTCCTGCGTATGTCGAGAAAATTTCTGAAATTCCTTCTTTTTCAGAGCTTCCGATGTATAAAAACGCAAAAATTATTCTTTCAGAGCTGCAGCTCCGCTTGGGATACTTATTTCGCAGAAAAATTTGTGTGTGAGGAGTATAAGCTTGCAATTTGTTTTTATTACTGCAGAAAAACAGAGCAAGGCACGCAAAGAGCGGCAGTTGGAATCGTTGGGAGTTGTTGCGTTATGAGCAGTAGAAAGAGTGTATTATTATGCTGCTTCTTCTCATGGCGGGGGGCCGGCCGTGTGGTTTCTCATTCACTTCGCTGTAACAATTCAAAAAATAGTTTTGTAATTCGCATATCCGGTTTAATCGATCTCGACAAACAGATGATTTCGAGGGAAATGTTACCGTTATTTGTTGGATTATTGTTACATGTTTCCCTTTCCATGCATTTCGTGTAATATAATATTTCTGGCCCGGCTAGGAGAGGTCGATAACCTAATTTCTGAGATGCTAAATATATACTCTCTCTACTGCAAAATGACAAGCATAAAAAATAATAAGTTACGGGAATTTTTTATCAAAACAAAATCCGTGCACGCCAATTAGTCCCCTCTCTCTCTATATATTTTTTACATGGAGATATATTTTAAATTAAAATGTATCGATGATTATAATTAAAAGGTTGACGGAGAAAACAGTGTCGAGAAACACACTGGAAGATCTGTAACAGCAAAAAAAGGGCAGGCCAAATTATCACAGAGCTGGATAATTTAATCCCACCAATGTCATGATAATATACGCTTCACAACTGCTTTTATTTTATATTTCCCTTTTAACTTATTTTCTTATACAATTACAAAATAGTGTGGCTTTTCATTGGATCAAAAGGTACCATGTGGAACGCGAGGAGAAAAAACAAATAAATAATGTATTGTGAACCCATGCCAATGTGTTCTACCTCACGAAGACCAATCAGGCATATTTGGATGTCACGTCATACTATGTGATAAATACCATATTATCAGTCAAATTGATGTAAATGTAGGAAGAGGGGGAAAAAAAGAGGACCCACAAAGACCAATTTTTTTTTGGTTAATAATAGAAACAAAAGAAAATTATAATAAAACATTTAGAGACACTTATAATCCAAAAGATTTCCCTTTTGAGTCGAGCAAAACATATTAATTAGGAAAGATTGGGCGTGGGGTGCAAAGTTTGGAATACTTTTATTATAAATTAGATTATTAACTTATCTAAACCTGAACCTGTTTTTATAAGATGTATTTTATGTATGTTATTTAAATGTTTTTAGATTAGTACATATAAGATATATAGATCTTCTAAAATATGTTGAGTGATATCAATTTTAAGGTTCCTATCTTAAAATTTTCTCGACCCACATTGATTAATTTCTATTATATTCTATGTTATGATTTTATCAACTGGTGATAAATGACATCAATCTATTTACACTATTGTTTTAGTTCTGAATTTTTTTTTTTTTGCGAAACAATGTCCCCAAACTCTTCCTATGCCCAAGATATTACTATTTTTTGATTAAATTATATAATTGAAAAGAAAAAGCTTTTAACTGACACTCAAATGAACATCAAATTTAACGATAAATTTGACATTTATTTAACCTTCAAAAGGTAATTTTGACCTTAAGTTAGAAAAAAGATTACATAATCACATTCCACCCCTTGTTTCCATTGGAGAATGCCTCTCGCATAATTATGAAGTAACTTTATGCATGGGATACTTCTAAGCACATATAACATTTAGAATATAGGTTCTACAAGCTCAACTTACTTCTAAGCACATATAACATTTAGAATATAGGTTCTACAAGCTCAACTTACTTCCAAATTCATCAATGTTATTTTAAATATAAACACATAGTTTTCATCATTAGGTCCACTCATCCATACTTAAATATTAAAAAAACATTTAAACTAATATACAATTTATAGATGTGATCTAACTCTAAAATTAATTATAAGTGTAAGTACTTTTTGGCTCTCAAATTTGTTTTGCTTGTTGCGATGAGTGAAGAGAAGATGAAAAATGAGCCAATTGTAGTAAAATTGGTTCTCTTCACCAATAAAAGAAGATTCAAGATCGAAAAATAGAAAGGTGGTTAACTTCTAACTTCTTTAGGCTTTGTGAAACCTAGGGGACGAACCCTTCAAAAATCCATGTGATGTTCAATGAACAATGCCATTCAAATACAAAGTAGCAAACCTAGATAAGCAACCCAACCACTATGATCTCCCACCTAATTGGTTGTCACTAGCAAGAGAGTCATAAAGCTACTTGAAACTACACAAAGGTTGCACTCAAACAGATGGTTATGATAAAGATGAATCCAAAGTTATATTAAAGAGAGTTCTAAGAATTTGGAGGATAAAAAAATGTCTCAAGGGGGTAGTACAACAAGATTTAAGTAAAAGAAGGGGGTTTTGATCATTCCAATTTTGTATGCACCTTGTCCATTATGCCGAATATGCAAAGTTGACGTTGACAGAGTTAAAATAACATAGGAAAAACATCAATCTACACAATTAATGCAACTCCATGCAATTTAGACAACTACCAAGCCACACAAGCTAAGATTTAACTAGTTATCTGACCACCATAACTCATAATCTAAAATATGGAAAATATCATGTTAATAAGTGCAAATGAAACCATGATTCCACTGAAAGAGGGTTTAAAACCCGCAAGCGAGGATCACGAGGGACGACGTGCACATCAACAGACGTGCGAACGATAGTGTGAAGAGATCTCGGGAGGAGCGAGCATCAACCGAATATGCATGCAAAGATTTGAAACATGGGTAGAACCTGGTTAAGCCATAAAACTCTCCTCTATCTCATAGATCAAATGGGGTGTACATATAGGAGGCGCTGAGTAACCCATAGTGCTACAATCATGACAACTCGAGTAGAGAGGGGGAGTTACATTCCAAGAATAGAAGTGTAACTCCCAATGACACATATGATGCACTGACGCACTGACGCACTGACGCGCTAAGACTAACATGTAAGAGAATCTCATAATGACCCCTAAATGACACATGGACCTACGATCTCACCTAAGTGAGATGACTCACCTAATGATGTGGAAAATAACACACACCAACACCCCCCCTTCATCGTAACTTAGGATGAGGTGGCAAGTCAGAAATGAGAAATGGGTCCCGGCACAAAGCCTGATGAGGTACCCATGCACAAAAAAGGTCCCAAGCAGTGAAGGAAAACCCAATGGGAAAAACATCCACCATAAGAGAACAAAACACTCTCTAATCTAAGAAAGATGCCAAATATGGGTCCCAGCTCTAGACGAGCCTGAAAAGGTACCCATGTACAAAGAGGCAATCTCTCAGAAAGAAGAAGAAGAGAGAAGAAGAGGGAGATGAGAGGAATGCAGAAGATGCCATGGATGGATCTGAACTTTGCAGCTCTAGGAGGTCTCCCAAAAGAATGTCGATGACGAGATCCTCTGCCTTTGGATTGAAGAAGAGCCACCCGCACCAAACAGTGTGTTTTCCCTTAGGAAGGACATAAATGACGTGCTGAAAATCTGCCCACTCCGCGAAGGAAACTGAAGGCAGCAACACGAAGAACTCTGAGTCTGGTGCATGAAAGTGTGACATAGGTCTAGTGAGTGAGTGCTAAGGAACCGAAGGTAATGCCACATGCGTAGAACTATCAGAGTGAAGAGGAACACCCTCAGAAAGGATGTCCAAGTGATGTGAAGGGAACAAAACATCCTCCACAACAGAAAAGGGATCCATAGTTGAGGGTGGATCAATGAAGGTCTCTGGAGATGTGGAAGTGACATGATTCCCGAGAGGGGCACTTCCAATAATAGAGATGATGATTAACTCCTCTGAAACACCTGTAGATGGATGAGGGACCTGTAGTGCATCACAAGTAGACTCTGCAAAAAGATGACTAAGGTCAGTTAGATACTGGTCCCAATGAGGGGGCTCAACAAATAGAAGAGCGATGTCAGATAGGTATGAGTCGTCCAATGAAGGTAGAGGAGTGAAATGGGCCTCGCACACTGAACATGGAAAAGAGGCGGGTGTGATGATTGTATGAGACTGAATATGATACTACTCGATATCTGATGAGATGTGGGAAGTGTTAACACTCTTTGGATAAGGAGAGAAAGAGGAGAGAAGTCCTCTATAGTACTCTCGACATCAGAATTGGATGCACAATCCTCGTCATCAGAAGTAGAACCAAGCGAGCCTGTGTCAGTGGAACTGTCATCACACGAAGAAATAGAGGAGACAACTGAATCAGCAGCAAGCAACAATGGCGATAGTATGTGAAGGGTCTCCATAGAGGGACTGAAGAATGCTCTAGACACGATGAGGTGGATATGAATCTACCACGTAAAACCAGAGAGAACGAGATACATGCATCATTATGTGACCAAACACATGGTCACAAGTGTCAAGGAATTCCTCTAGATGACGATAATCAGCGGGAGTAGAAACTGGCCCAAGCAAGAAGGGTAAAATACCCTCATGGGAGAAGTAACGTTCCATGGAAGCACACCAAGCTGAATAGGTCTCCTCTCTCGGTGATAAATGGCGGAGGCTGTAAGGTGATCCTATGACGCTCAAGTTTGGAAAGAGAACTCTCCATGATGAAAAATGCAAGATGCACAAAGAGCAAGACGTCAGACTCGGGCTGATAATGCATCTGCATGCGAAAACCCAAGAGTACAAGTCAACCCCCCCAGAATATAGCACTTTAAAAAGTAGTGTGTTTACCAAATTGGTAATGTCATCACGTAATGTGTAAGAAAATCATGTAACTTTGAATAAAAAAGCACTAAAAAATGAGCGACGAGTCAAAAGTTATAGCATTAAAATGATTCCTGCAACTGATGGAAAATGTACACTACAGCTCGCTGCCATGAAAGCAGGGTTTAAAAACAAGTGAGGATCACAAGGAACGATGTGCACATGCAAAGGACGTACGAACGGAAATGTGAAGAGTATCTCGGGAGGAGCAAGTATCAACCAAATGTCAGGGATGCAAAGATTCGATTGCGACGGGCAGAACCTGGATTAAGCCATAAAACTCTACTCAATCTCATAAAACAAAAGACGTTCGTACATAAAAGAGGCGTTGTAGTAACCCCCAGTGCTGCAATCATGACAACTCGAGTAGACAGGGGGAAATAATACATTCCCATAATACAAGTGTAACTCCTCAATGACGCATTATGACGCAAGGACGTTTAAGGGACCTCTCATAATGACCCCTAAAAGGACACATGGACACGTTATGGAGGAGTTAATGCCACATAAGCAAGCATGAATCACTGCGAGGAGAATGTAGGAAAAAACACACCGTGTCAACACCCCCCCTTCATCGTAACTTAAGATGGAGGCGGCAAGTCAGAAATGAAAAAATGGGTCCACGTGTAGGAGAGATGCCTCAAGAGGTGTTGCAGGCGAGTCCACAACGATCCGCTCTGATACCACTGAGAAGAGGGTCAATGAAACACAGCAACGCAAGAAAAATGTTTTTTCACGAGGGATGATGTGCACTCAGCAAAAGGACGTGCGAAATCCAGAATGCGTGAAGAGATCTCAAAGGAGCGCAGCAAGCATCAATTGAATGTTCAATGCAACCAGAATGTTTTTCAACCAAAATTTTTTTCAATGAACCTGGTTAAGCCATAAAACATCTTTCAATCTATCCAAAACGTTTAAAAACAATCAACCAATACGGTGTCATCACCATAGGCAGGTGCTGAAATACACCCCCAGTGCTGCAGATCATGATAACTCGAGTAGAGAGGGAGAGCTACGTTCCCAGGTGATAGAAGGTGTGAACTCCCAATGCTGCATATTTGAATGTCACTGACGTGCTGACGCACTGGCGATGCTGAATGTCACTGCTACACGCTTTGAGAATATGTGTATAATGACCCGTAAATGACACATGGACCTACGATCTCACCTAAGTGAGCTGACTCACCTAATGATGTAGAAGGAGATAACACACAGTGCAGGCAGAGTGATACAGTGAGGTAGCAGGTGATTTTGACTACAACAAGCAAAATGCTCATTATCAGTGGAAATACACAGTTCATGAGTGGCAGTTTGGAACAATGCCTCCAAACGACTCCAAATGAGTAATGCTTCAAAGCTTCACCCAATAATTTGAGCAAAATTTTGTAACTTCTAAGACCATGCAAGAGTTTCCAAAACAAGCTGATGCTCCTGAACACAACAATACCAGAAAGGGTCCTCGATTTATAACCCTGAATTTCCGCATTAACACCATATAGGGTTAACAAATAAACCGAGATTTGCAAACCCAAGTCCTGAGGTAATGAGGACATGAAATGAATGCAATTAGATTTGCACGGTGGGGTTCATCCATGTGACTACACATGCACGAGAATCTGAGGTGTGATGCTGGAAGCCAGGGATACGATTAGGTGTAACATCGAGGAGTGCACAGATGCTTACTTTATCACTATCTGATACCATGGATTTGTTGTCGGATGTTGAGATTTTGAATTATTGAATCACGTGGGTGGATGTGCACATCAATTTAAGTGCGGATGACAGCGTGAATTGAGATTTTTAGGTGGAGCGAGCATTGATTTTTCAAATGGGCATGCACAGATTTGAAACATGGGCAGAACTTGGGTAAGCCATGTGGGACTCTCCTCTATTTGCATATTTTCTAATGGGGTGTACATATAGGAGGTGTATGAGTAACCCTCAGTTGATGCAATCATGACTTAATTTTAAGTAGAGATGGGGAGTTACATTAGCCCATAATAGAATTTTAACTGGCAATGACACATATGACAAGACTGACGCATTAAGAATCTCATTATGACCCCTAATTGACACATGGACCTATGCATGTTACCTAAGTGGGATGACTCACCTATTTCATTTAGGTAAACCTAACTGACAGGAGAGATCCACAATGTGGGGTGATACAAAAATGATGTGTTTAGAGTCTTAAATCACCAGAGTTCGTTAATAGGAATTACCATTGAATGACTTCCTAATAATCAGATTTTAATACACTTCACCTTTGATGATATACTGCGTTTTAATGTAGCAACCTCACTCAGGGTAAATTAAGATTAATAGTATGTAATGAAACTCTACGAAATATTTATGGTGATATCCTTTGAGTGATGTACAAATATTTCTTCTCGAAATGTCTAAAACAAGATCATAAAATGAACACCTAATAAACTAGAGATAATAAAGGATGATACAACAATCCTGATAAATCAATGATCAATACTAAATATAATTCATTTATCACATGCTTTGTAGATGACATGGGAAATGAATGGACTTAAACAATTTATGTGAATTGAGAGAACATTCCATAATGTAGCCTTGAGAATGGGATACCCTTAGAGCTTGTAGAACCAAGGTCTTGTGATTTAGAGGAAATTGCACTGCATAAATGGATCCCTAGATAAAATGTTAGTAGAAAAACAATCTTGAGTCATAAATAGGATCCATAGAGTGCTAAACCTAGGATTCACTGAGGAAGTAGACAACACATTGTTAAAATATGTAATTAAAAGGTTGCACACATGTAAGAGTGAGAAAAATGTAAGAGTGAGATGAATTGGAGAAATAAGACAAATGTAGTTTGCAAACGCTGTAAATTCACAACTGTGAAAATTCAAATAATCAAAATATCTACCAATCTCTAAACACAAGTTCTCCAATAATAGAACCTTCCATGTGCAATATGATTGTCAATAAGCTTTCCAATGAATCTGCGTAATTGGAGTAATGGATCTCTGAATCAAGAGTTTTGGCTAAAAAACCCAATTTAATTAGTTAACCTACATATTTGGTTGTCCCATAAGCTTGAAGATGAAAAGTGTATTGTTAGTCATTAACACTCAAATTTAGGCTCATGAGGAGCCACGTAACTCAGCATAATTTGGTCTCCGTGGATCTAGTAACCATCTTTTTTCTTCCTGTCACATTTCCTCCATCGTTGGTAACGAGAGTATGTTTCCAAACTGGGTAAACACGTCTCTTACAGGAACAATATTATTTAGAGTCTAATATTAGAAGACACCGATGTGTGTATCACACTTTCCTTCGTATGCACAAGTCATACTGATCATCAAGGTTATTTCCATAAGAGATAATTTTGGGAGCAAATTCTAAAGTTAATCACTATAGGTGAAATGTTAAATAAAAACGGTGCAACCTAGTTGTAAGAGGAACGAAGGGTCACCATGTGTATGTGTTCTTCAAACAATTATAGTCAACTAATAAATATAAGATTGTAACAAGCTGTTTACCATGAGGAAACAATGTGTTGTGGGAAGTTCTTGTGAGTCAAGTGTAATGCATGTAGTTGACGTCGTCTGATGTACTTGTCATGTTCTGGAGAACTTGTGGCTTTGAAATTCCTGTATATGGTGTTATCATGATGAAACTCCTATGTACGTCGAGGTTTTGTGGTGAAAATGTCTTATGTGATGTCGAAGTTTATCTATTGGAGCCCATCGTGATGTTGTGTAGTGAGCATTGGAAAGACTTTCGAAAAATTGGCTTTGATGAAAGTTTTTCTTCTTGTGTCCTTGGGTTATTGAAAATCCCCAGAGCCCTGACAAGGTTTACATGTACTTGTAAAATTTTCTCAGTGCAACCATTGGCTATAAAAAGTCAATCTGATTTTCTAGCTGTATGAAGGCATATAATGCACAATTTTTGAAAAAGAAAAGTAATAGGTATTTTAATTTTTGTTTGATTCAGCATACTGAGAATGGCCAAGGGACAACCCTAGATTTTGTCGTTGAAATAAAATTCATTTATATTAATCATAAGGATAATAAATATAAAATTGCTTATATTAATCATTCAAGTTCAACGTTTGTATGACTTCTTTAATGCCCCAAAAATGAGGTTAACAATTTTGTGTGCCAACATTGAATTTTTATGCACGATGGGTACCCCTTGTTCATGAAAAAATGGATCCGAAACAAAACTTTGACTCTAAGTAGAGCATTACCTCCATAGATGATAATCTATTACAAATTCCATAGATTGTGAAGCTATAAGAATCAAACTTATACATTTCCAATACCAATATTAATAATAATAAATAAAATACATCAAAAAATTGATCTCGTAATGTAAAAAAATATATCGAATTTTTTTAGTTGTGCTTAACTGCTTATTTTAAGATAATGGGAACGTGTTTACAAATATAGCAGCTTGCAAACTTTAACAAGGTATAGATATTTTCCATATCATGATTCAATAATGACTTTGAAAACTTTCACGTACGAATGTTTAAGTATGAACCAATTTCTTACATAATGTAGAGTGATTTCCCGTGAAAGTAATATATTTCAGTTAAATTTTCCATTAATGTACAGTACTTTTATGACGTTATTTTGTTTTTAGATATTCCCAAATCTAGAGCTATATTTAATATTTTCAATTCCATTTTAATTGTATCTGTTATTGCTAGTTATCTTCTGCTATATATACCATACTCCCAGCTATTTGAACCAAGTTATATATTATGAATAATACAATCAAATCGCAGGGATTATATGTAGTGATATTTATTTCTCTCATTTGTAATTTTTACAAGGATATAATTTATTTAAAAAAAATGCATCCATGATTAGCAATGTCCAAGGTGATTGCATTAAAAAATTATTAGATTGTAGTAATCGTTCAGAAGTAGTATGATTTACAATAATCTTATAATCTAGGACAATCGCATGTGTACAATTAACACATGTGAATGCCAAACGAGTAGGGTAATTCGAATCCTACCAAGGTTGGGAGCGCCCTAGGCAATTTAGTTTGAGTGGGTCACAACATCAAAGATTGACAACTGCTTTTATTTTATATTTTCTTTTTATTGTACGTTGGTTTAATTTATTTTTTTATATAATTACAAAATAGTGTGGTTTTTTATTGGATTAAATGGTACCATATCGAATGAGATATTTATATTTAGGAAAAAAATAAATAAGCAATTTATTTTAATATTTGTTAAAATCTTCATTATTGCATGATTATAATAATTGAGAAGTTCGATTGGACAATTTAGGAGTTCCATGCCAATGTGTTCTACCTCACGAAGAGCAATAATCCACACAAATTAGGCATATTTGGATGTTACGTCATACTAGGTGATATCAATTAAAAGTAATACCATGTTATTAGTCAAATTTATGTTAATGTAGGAATTTAGAGGGAAAAAAGGCAGACCCAAACATACATAAATTACGAGACCAATTTTCTTATTAATAGAAACAAAAAAACTATAAAAAACATTTAGAGACACTTATAATCCAAAATATTTCACTTCTGAGCCGAGCATAACATATTAATTAGGAGATAGGGCATGAGGTGGAAAGTTTGGAATAGTCTTATTACTAGCAATCGCATGTGAAATGTGTGATGGAAACACCAAAGGAGATTCATCGAGGATGTGAAACTCGAGGATCCGAAACAATGAAAGAGAAAGAGTGTTGTTAAAGAAGGGGTTTGAGGGAGGTGCATTTTTCATGTGAGTGTAATTTGTGGTTAAAGGGGTCCAAAAAATGGGGAAAATCCAATAGGTTCTAGGTTTGAAACCCAACCATCTGAATACAAAAAACCTTGTTCTTTGTTCGCAGCTTGGGGAGAAATGGCATCCATTTCTTTTATCCTCGGGCACTACCTATAGTTTTATTGGTAGGGAGGATAATCGTTCTTGGCATTTGCCAAAGGTTTCATCAATGAACATTGACATCAAATGAGCTTTTCTATTTTGTTTTCTCAAGATTTAGGTTATTAACTCGATGGAATTTGATTTGTAAGATAGGACGAAGACCAGAATGAAATGTCAGAAATACAAAGATGAGAATTAAATACCTACATGTCCCACACCTATACAAAGACTCAAAATGTCCCCAAGTAAAACTATCTTTTATATGTGCTCCACTTTCTCGCCTCAATCTTGCTTACGCTATTCACATGAGCCCAATAGTGAAGTCATGGATAAAGGAATTTGGTGAGAAAAAGTTAAGCACGAAATGGTTGACGGTAAATTTTATGAAATTATTTTTTACACACAAAACATATCAAAGGATAGGTACCTAGTGTTCATCCTCCAACGCTCTCAAATTTATGTATGCAAAATTCGTGTCTTTATCTTATCAGCCTGTGGCAGGACAATCAGATCCACTGTGTAGTGCAAGGCAAATCGAATAATATGTCGTCAAATATATAAGGAAAAAAATGGGTTCAGAAGCTGAAATTCCACATGGAATTGGAGAGGGCGAGTGCGTTAGTGCGAATTAAAGGATGTTCCAGGAGTCGAACGGCGGTTTATCTCTTTCTGGTAATATATGAGATTGCAATCATATGAGATTTAACGACACTAGAGATTACAAATTTATGAAAATCTCTCTACAGACAAGTTTTCAAGAAAACTTAGCAGAGCAGAATTCAGATATGATGAAAAAATTACCTTCTTTCCTGGATGAAAATGTCACTGATAAAGGAAAGTCACCTGCTCTACAGATCCCTGTACTTATTCAGATACCCTCTGAGGAATGAAATCCCTGTTAATATTAGTAGTTAGTAGCTTGGATAGCTGTTTGTCCTCATCCATTTGTTATGGGTAGTTTGGACAACCTAGAATTTAGAGAAATAGTTATTTTTTTCAAACAAATATTGTTAGGATAAGAACAATTGCTATCTAATATTGACTCCTCTTAGGTGACACCTCATAACCAAGGTTGTTATGGTTATTGAGTTGTCTTAATCTCGGCTGTTCATTTGTATTAATCTCGACCGTTGATTTTCAACGAGAGTAGTATATAAGGGGGTCATTGGGGTCATTTGTAACAAGGAAGTTTTTAGAGAAACTTGCAGTGTTAGCAAGTAGTCTTGCAGTGTTAGCAAGGGCGCAGTGATAGCATTGGAGATAGCAGTGGAGGAATATCAGTAGGAGGATTAGGAGATTGTCGGAGCTCTGCCAGTAAGAGGCAAACAGTATTTGTATCTCTTGATTTGCTGAAGTTTAATATATTTCTCATCTGCAGTACTGGTTTTCCCTATGGGGTTTTTCCAGGGACAATTGTCCGAAAATATTGTGTTCACCTTGTTGGGTATTTTTTTATGTGTTTGTATTTGTGAAGTTACAGTTTTGTTATTTTCCAATATTTGTTAATCAAATAATCTTACAAGATAGGAGGTTAATAATCAGTAACTGTAATAGATTTTTCACATGGTATCAGAGCTAAGTTCAAGTAGAAGAGATTTACCCTAGGTGAAAGAAAGTGAGGGTTTATAAAACCTAGTTTAACCTCTTCAAAATTATTATTATTATTTTCTTTTAAGATGGCCTCAACAGGTTTAAGAGATCAGGACAGATTGGATGGAGCCTTGAATTTTGGTGTCTGGAAAGCCAGAATTTCTCTATTGCTAGAAGAGAATGGTATTAAGGAATATGTGACCACTTTTGTACCTGTACCTACAGATGCAACACAACTCTTAGCATATAAGAAGGAAGATGCCAAGGCGAGGAGGATTATTCTTGATGGTGTCAAGGATCATATTGTTCCGCATATTGCAGAGTTAGATACAACGAAGACGATGTGGGATGCCATTATGAATCTGTACCAGAATGCTACCACTAATCGGAAGCTGATTCTTAGAGAAAAGTTGAGGAATACCCAGATGAATAAGGGAGAAGATGTCACAAGTTACCTCACCAGACTTAGACTTGTCAAGGATGAATTGACAGCTGTTGGAGACAAACCAAGTGATGACGAGCTAGTGAGAATAGCCCTAAATGGGTTTACTAAGCACTGGGATGTCTTTGTTTAAGTCATCAATGGACGAGACACCTTACCGAGTTGGGATCGAATATGGAGTGATTTCACTCAGGAGGAGCTTAGACTAAGTCTTGTCAATGGAGCCAACAATAAGAGTCAGAAAAGTGAGGTGGAACAGGAAAATGTTGCCCTAGTGGGTAAAGGGAAAGAAAAGAAGGGGTCTAGCAAAGGATCAAATTCACAAGGTGAAAAGAAGAAGAAAGATTCTTTGAAGATCAAGTGCTATGGCTGTCACGAGTTTGGCCACTATGTCAGCGATTTCCCAGAAAGGAAGAAGAATGAAAAGAAAGGCAAGAACCAAGTTTTGGCTTCAACAAGTGCAGATGAGCTCTCTAGTAGAATGGAAGATGAGTTTGCACTCATAGCATGTATGGTTAGCTCAACCTCACAGAGTGTTTGGTACATAGATAGTGGGGCATCATATCATATGACAGGAGTTAGAGAATACTTCTCCAGTTATAAGGAAGAGAGCACCAAAATCCAGATCTCTATGGGGAACATGTCCAAAATCAACTCAATTGGGAAAGGGACTGTTCAGTTTCAGAGGGAGAGTGGTAAGATGATTCCCCTTCATGATGTGTTGTATGTTCCAGGCTTAGGGATGAATTTGATTTCTATATCTATCCTTCAGGACAAAGGGTACAATGTACTCTTTAGTGGGGCACATGTGTTAATCAAGCACAAGGATTGGAAATCACCCATAGCTATTGGAGTTAGGAGCGGTCGGCTTTATAGGCTGTAGTTTGATATTCCTAAGGCACTCATGAGCAACAATAATCTTAGAGATCAGGGAGAGCTTTGGTATAGAAGGATGGGTGATATCCATCATGGAGCCCTTAAATTACTTCATGAGATAGTGACAGGTGTTCCTGAGGTGAGCACAGAGCACGATGATGTATGTAAGGGATGCGTGTTGGGGAAGTTTGCTAAAGGATCTTTTCCAAGGAGTGACACCAGATCCAAGGGCATTCTTGATCTAGTACATTCAGATGTATGTGGACCAATGTCGACGAAGTCTCTCAGAGGGTATGAGTACTTTGTTACTTTTATTGATGATTTCTCCAGGAAGACATGGTTATACTTATTGAAGACCAAGGATGAGGTTTTCTGTCACTTCCAAGAGTTCAAAGCTCTTGTAGAGAATTCGACAGGAAGGAAGATAAAAGTTCTTCGGTCAGACAATGGAGGTGAGTACAAAAGCAATGAGTTCCAGGAGTTCTATACCAGAGAAGGAATCAAGAGAGAGTGGACTATTCCTTACAATCCGCAACAGAATGGAGTTGCTGAGAGGAAGAATCGGTCTATAACAGAGGCATCAAGGGCTATGTAGCATGACCAGGATTTACCCCGTTATCTATGGGCAGAGGCATGCAATACAATAGTATACATACAGAATAGAGTTCCACATAAGGTACTAGTGAAGATGACACCAGAGGAAGCATTCACTGGGAAGAAGCCAGATGTCAGTCACTTTAGGATCTTTGGGAGTTTGGCATATTGTCACATTCCTAATGATACATGTACCAAGTTAGAATAGACTGCAGAGAGAGGGTACTTTTTGGGGTACAGTGAAACCTCTAAGGCATATCGAATATTCATTCCAGGGACCAGAAGGATTATTGTTTGACGTGATGTCAAGTTCATGGAGGACAAGGCATTTAGAAGGTCTAGAGATTTTCCAGTAGATGATCAGAGTAAGTAGCCAACAGAAGCTCCAAGGATCACTCAATCGAGTCAAGGGCAGCAAAGCTTGAGTACAGTTACTAGTACAAGCATAGACTCAAGAGGAGAGAGTTTTAAAAGTATGGAGCAACAAGTGCAAGAAGAGATGCATCAAGAAGACATGGAGGTTGATATTTCATCCTCTATAGTTGGTAGTAAGAACCGTGAGGTTCAACAGACACAGAAGAATACTCAGGAGTTAGTGGGCACTCCTAGGAGGAGTAATAGACAAGGGAAACCACTAGCCAGGTATGATGACTATGCTGCATTACTTAGTATGTTGGTAGATAGTGAACCTTCTAGCTATCAGGAGGCTGCACAACATCAAGTGTGGCAAGAAGTAATGGTTGAGGAGTATACTTCAATTATGCAGAATGATGTGTGGGAGGTAGTGCCCAGACCAATAGATAGGGAAGTGGTTGGATCACGCTGGATCTATAAGATCAAGCACGGTGCAGATGGTAGCATCGAGAAATATAAGGCAAGGTTCGTGGCAAAGGGGTTCTCTCAGAAAGAGGGAATAGACTACGATGATACATTTTCTCCAGTTGCTAGGTATACTTCTATACGAGCTGTAATCTCAATTTCAGCACAGATGGGATGGCAGATCCATCAAATGGATGTCAAGACAATGTTTCTTAATGGTGAGTTGAAAGAGGAGGTATACATAGAACAACCAGAAGGCTTTGTAGCACACAACAAAGAGACCCACATGTGTAGATTGAAGAGAGTGTTGTACGGACTCAAGCAGGCTCCCAGAGCATGGTATGAGTGCATTGATAGTTACTTGCAGGAAATGGGCTTTGTGAAGAGTGAGGTAGATGTTAATCTCTACTACTTGGTAGTTGGAGGTGAGATTCTCATTCTTGTTCTATATGTAGATGACTTGTTTCTTACAGGTTCACTTGGGCTCATAGAAGAATGCAAGAGGGATCTTGCAGTGGAGTTCGAGATGAAGGATTTGGGACTTATGCACTACTTTCTAGGCATGGAGGTATGGCAGAAAGATGGAGAGATTTTCCTTGGGAAAGGGAAATATTGCATGGAAATCTTGAAAAGGTTCAGGATGGAAGATTGCAAAGCCATGTCTACACCCATAATCATGAATTGGAGGAAGGTAGACACATCCAGGGAGAAGGATGTAGACCCCACCTTATACAGGTAGTTGATTGGTTCTCTCATGTATTTGGTCAATACTAGGCCAGATATAGATTTTGTAGTTAACTCTCTTAGTCAGTTCATGGTCGAGCCAAAGAGAGTGCATTGGACTGTGGCAAAGCATGTGCTGCGTTATTTATAAGCTACAATCGAGTATGGAATTAGATATGCTTGAGGTGAAGGAATCAGGTTGATGGGCTATACTGATGCAGATTGGGCAGGTAGTACAACGGACAAGAGGAGCAATTTAGGGTGTTGTTTCAGTCTGGGATCAGGAGTTGTATCTTGGTTCAGCAGGAAGCAGAAGTCTGTGGCTCTGAGTTCAGCAGAGTCAGAGTACATAGTAGCTAGTATGGCAACATGTGAAGCTATATGGCTTTGGAAGTTGCTAGTAGCTTTGTTTGGTCAGAAGGTTGAGACTACAGTGATACATTGCGACAATCAGAGTTGCATCAAGTTGACTGAGAATCTGGTGTTTCATGATAGGTCAAAACATATAGACATCAAGTATCACTTCATCATAGAATGTGTACAACGCGGGGTTGTTAAGCTATAGTTTGTACCTACAGATCAACAGGTAGCAGACATTCTGAAAAAGGCATTGGGGAAGGAAACATTTATCTTCTTCAGAGAGATGCTGGGTGTCATACAGAATAGCTTCCTCATTAAGAGGGAGTGTTAATATTAGTAGTTAGTAGCTTGGACAGCTGTTTGTCCTCATCCATTTGTTATGGGTAGTTTGGACAACCTAGAATTTAGAGAAATAGTTTTTTTTTTCAAACAAATATTGTTAGGATAAGAACAATTGCTATCTAATATTGAATCCTCTTAGGTGACACCTCATAACCAAGGTTGTTATGGTTATTGAGTTGTCTTAATCTCGGCTGTTCATTTGTATTAATCTCGGCAGTTGATTTTCAATGAGAGTAGTATATAAGGGGGTCATTGGGGTCATTTGTAACAAGGAAGATTTTAGAGAAACTTGCAGTGTTAGTAAGTAGTCTTGTAGTGTTAGCAAGGGCATAGTGACAGCGTTGGAGATAACAGTGGAGGAATATCAGCAGGAGGATTAGGAGATTGTCGGAGCTCTGCCAGTAAGAGGCAAGTAGTATTTGTATCTCTTGATTCGCTGAAGTTTAATATATTTCTCATCTGTAGTACTAGTTTTCCCTACGGGGTTTTTCCAGGGACAATTGTCTGAAAATATTGTGTTCACCTTATTGGGTATTTTTTTATGTGTTTGTATTTGTGAAGTTACAGTTCTGTTATTTTCCAATATTTGTTGATCAAATAATCTTACAAGATAGGAGGTTAACAATCAGTAATTGTAATAGTTTTTTTGCAATCCCCATAATTGCACTCGAAGCTTTGCGCCAGTCTACTTCTCTCTGCATGAAAAGTAGTCGCTTGGACAAATAACGGATCCTCCTGAGACTTAAACCTACAGTCAAACATCATAACATTATAAAGCATGAGCTGAAGCCGTTTTCTTATCACGATCCCATTGTGGAACACTGTTTCTTTCGCCCCAACATCCTCGATGACTTTTTGGATCTCAGTCTCCCACCCTTCTCCGCAGTGGTGTACAAATTTCTGAGTAAAGAAGGGAAGCCCGCGAACGGTGAAGATAATTGCGGGTTGTGATAATCAATGGTAAGGATTGTTTTCATGAACTAAGTGTGGGTTGATGTAATCAACACTTAGGATTTTTTTCATGATCGACTGAGGCTCTTTCTCATAGGAAAAACGTCTTTAGGCGTAATAAGTTGGATTAGTAACTTATGCACACCCCTTCCACTTTTTAAAAGATGTATTTTATGTATGTTGTTTAATTGTTTTTAGGTTGGTACATATATCTTTAATACATCTTCTGAAATTCGCTGATTAATATCAATTTCAATGTTCTTATATTAAAATTTTCTCTTGCCTCATTGATTAAATTTCTATTACATTCTATGTTATAATTTCATTGATTGGTGATAAATGACAACAGTCTAGTTGTATTATTGTGTTGGTTATGAAAAAATATTTTTGTCATTTACCTGGGCCCCAAACTCTACCTATGCCTAAGATATTATTATTTTCTGATCAAATTGTCTAAGTGAAAAGAAAAAGCTTTTAAGTGACACTCAGATGACCATTAAATTTAACGTTAAACTTACCTTTTGAAGGTTAAATAAACATCAAATTTATTACCAAAAATAAAAGATTACACAGCCACATAATCACATCCCACCCCTTGTCACCATTGTAGAACACCTCTTTATATAATTATTAGGTAGCTTTGTACATGGGATTTTTTTGGCACATATCACATTTAGAAAACAAGTTCTACAAGCTCAACCTCCTTCCAAATTCTATAATTTTACTTCTGTAAAAACATAGAAAACAAACCTTGTGCATAAGATCTCATATTCAAAAATATCAAAAACATCATAAAACACAATAATCCGAAAAAATCAAATAATCACACAAAAGCAACTAAATTTATAAAACCCCACAAAATGGTGACAAAAGAGACCTCATCACTCATAAACTAACCCTTACCCACTCACATTTAATTATTTCCATCCCACCTACCAATTCACATGTCAAATGCATTATGGACCCTTATCATCTCACCCACCTATACACATTACACCCATATGTGTCACAATCTTCTAGGCACTCTAAAATTATAAAACACCACTCATCCCCATCATTCCAACCCCTGAATATTTGTGCACTTGAGCTCATATATGATTTTTTGCTTCTTTTCTCGCATATTTCAGTATTGCAGGTTTTGGGCAGATAAAAAATAATAGGTGCAACTTGCTGCATCATTGTTTTAGTTAAATTTCAACACATGTGTCAATCACAACTGTTATTGGATTGCATTCTTCATGTGATTTTCAGTGAATCACACTTTTGCAACTGATCTAAGATTGAGTCAGGTATACTTTCTATTTGCATGCATTGTTTTATTATTATTTTTACTTAATAAAGTGTCTTTTATCTCCTTAAATGGTTAGGGATTTGACTGAGGTAGGTCCCCTACCCACCAAAAACTACTAACATTTATCCAAGTGTGTGTTTTTATGTAGGTTTTGATTCATATCAAGAAGTTTCCACCCACTTTATTCATTAAAGAACACATGATTGTCCCTCACTTTTTCAATGGCACCATAAGCCCATTACTTTTATTAGCATTGATTTGACATGATTGTTATATCAACTAATACATCTTACAGGTGATCTAAATCGAGGCATACATTTTGGTGACCATGGTGGGACCATTTTGGTTGTGGGTAAATTGCTTTATTTTTAAAATCTAATTGTATCTCATTTAGGGTTTTATATTCCTTTCAATTTGGTTTTATTTTGTTTCTAACATTTTTGTTGCAGATCAAACACTTGGTTTTGCAGATCTGCTAGAAGTAATTTTATTTTTAAAATGTAGTCACATGTCAGTCTTAGGTGTGACTTTGTTGTGATTTTTTTACCAAACAATGTAACAATCTGGTTGCAAGGTTTTCATAAATATGATTTTTCTATAATTTTACTTTTGTAAAAACATAAAAAATACTTGTTTCTTCTTCAGGGAAACAATTGGAAATGAATACAAATTAAAAACAGGTTCAGATACGGGTAAATACCCATCCGCATAACTGTGGGAAGTACTTAGGCATAAGCCCTAAAACTTATTTTGAGAAGTACCACAGGAACCTCAAAGTAATTAGAACATTGAGAAGACTCGCTAGAGAAAAGGGTCACTGGCGTGACTTGATTAACTAGTTCCACCCGTGATGTAGACCCAATGTTGTTTGTGGCAACGACCCCATCTTGATTGATTAAGGGGTAAATTCCATAACTAGAAATTTTTTGGTGAACGGTACTCATTCAAATAACATTGATAGTTAGAAAGATATCTTACATAGGTATCCAAACTAACTGGGCCCATATTCAACATGAAAAATAAACAAAACAACATTATCGCAATAAAAACACCTCATCTCAATTTTCACTGTATATGAGTCACATCTATGATTTTTTCTATTCTTAACAATATTCTCTCACACTTCCATATCCATTTCTAATAGTTATTATGAGTCATGTTTTTCCCAGTCTCAGTCGCAAGTATGAATGTCCTATGATTTTTCACAAGTCAAATTTCTACAGTCTATCATTACTCAAGTTATATCTGCGTCAAATTTATTGCATTCTATCATTTTAATTTTTTTCCCTATCTCAGTCACCGATATGATTGCCTTGCAATTTTTGGGTAGATCATTTTCCCATTTTCTTCCATTATGGCCATCCTTCTCATTTGGTTCATTCATATTTCATAGTCTTAGTCACACATGTGATTGTCCTACATCTTTACTTAGTGTTTCATTTCCTTGCACACTTCGATCAACCCCTTTCATGCTCTTAGCCCTTACCTACTATGATAATTTCTTTTCTACATCTCCCCACTTCACCCTACTCACAAGTGTAATCTCTTTGCGACCACTTTGCAATTATCCTATAACCTTTATGTAACCACCTCGCAACCTCTACTTGGCACCTTTCTTAGCTCGCCATGAAAACTCCACTTCCCTGTTATGCTCACCCACTGGTTTCCGTACCTCTCTACCCTACCCCTTCCTTCACTTTCCTTTCTCCTCTCCCCATGTTTCCCACCTTTTCCTAGTCACGCCTATGACCGGGTTGTCCTTAGCTCCCTCCCCATTAAACACCATCACCTATCCCTCATAAAAAACAAAAAAACACACATTCTTAACACACCATCACCTCACCCCTCTACCCTCCCACCCCATCAATCACCTTTATGATTGACTTATCACCCCAACCCTCCCCTACCTACTCATGACCACGACTGGGTTGTGACCCCTCCACCCATTTGATCCCTACCCTGTCCTCTCTCCTCTCTCTCACACCCGATCACCCCTGTGATGGGGCTCCTTTCCACCTAAACTCCATGATCCCCATCCTTCCTTCATTTAGGCCAATGCTTCTCTCATCTGCATTGCTACCCTAACCCATTACCCTACCAGTCACTCCTATGACCGGCCAACACCTACAAAAAACCCTTAACCTTCCTTCCCACCAACTCACCCCTTCCCATGCCCTGACCCTATGGTCATAGCCACAACCCCTACCCTGAATCCTCTCCTATTCGACTAAATGCACACCTCACCTCAGCCATCGATCGCACTTGTAACTTGCACCCTTACCCTGCCCTATTTTCATCTTGAGTCCCCTCTCTCTCCCTCTCTCTCCATTGTCTACCACCCTTGCAACCGAGTGAACACTCCTCATCGTTGTTGCACCACTCTAGCCATTCTCTCCCTTCCCCTCTACCCACCCTAACTTCACTCCACCAGTGGAACCTTCCTAGTTGGTCACACCTACAATGGACCCATTCCCTTTCTCACCTTCCATAAACCTAAAAAAATGCTTGATCCAATCGAGACTGTGACCGGTCCCTTCTTAACCACTCGTGCCTGTGAATAGAATAACACCAATTTTTTTTCCCTACCACCCTTCCTATTCATTTACCACACTATCATAACAATATTGTCCTTGCAAATTCTCTCTACCTTACAATTTTGTGTGCTCTACCTTTGGGTTCTCTGGTCCCCTCTATGCGCGATCCGTTACTCACACACTTTGTGTATACACCTAAGTTTTCACTTTTCATCTTTCATACATGTTACTAACAACTTCCTTTATGTAGATAAGGGTAATTGATGAATTTATTTCCTGAGTGGGTTCCTTAAATGGCCTGTCAGGAATGGGGAATGATTATTCATGTAATCATTATGGGTTAGAGATAGTACATAGAGAGAGTATCACTATGTGTTCCTGGACTTATTTGTTATTACACTAGTTATCCTTGTCCCTTTAGGTATCACACACATTTAACACTCGACACCTTGTTTGTATCTCACCATTTGGCACCTTGTTCATCCATTTATGAGATCTACAAAACTCCTTTTCAGTTTACATGACACATCACCTCATTTATCATCCTTGGTCAATGCCATTTCCCATGGGTGATGATGTCGATGCAAGGTTTTTGTTGGCCAATTCCATCTCCCACGAGTGATGGCATCGTATATATACTCACCACATCTTGACATTCATGAAGGAAGGAAGCCTGAATCTTAGGAACCACTATCTGCTATGCTCTTTTGTGCAAACTTTGAATCTGCTTACTTAGATCTTGGTTCATCATACACTTGACTTATATTGGATTGGAAACTCTTCTTCTTGGCTAGATTTTTTTACACTATTGGGTCATCTATAGTGAGTCTAGGATAGGAACGATGTTCCCCTTCTCCACCTAATAGTGATTCTCTCTTGGTGTGCTGCTTCTCTAGAGAGATATATGCATCAGTGACCATCCTATAGGTACACATAAGTTTTCTAAATATATTTGTAATTTTTCATATATTAGTTCATTTCCCTTCCCATTAATTTATGTTAGATTATTATTACATGTATTTTGATACTAGTTAGCATAGTACTCTTATTCATGACCAACTCCTTATATTTCCATTACTTCCATTTCAGTCATATTCTACATGCTTACCTTATCTATTATAAATCCATACCTCTTATCACCCATATACTGATATATTAGTAGGGTACTCTCCTCTATCTTGACCGCGGGCCTTGGAAACCATAGGTCAACCTAGTATAGGGATTATTTCCCACTAGATATACGACCATAGTAATCGTTGTATCCCCTTTAAATCTATCCATTATATGTTAGTTCATGGGCATATCCTACTTGTTTCCTCGATACCATTTTAGAATATAATACTTAGGAGTACAAGTTATTGAGACACATTCTTGGCCCACCTTACACTTTGGTCCCCTTTGTGTGCACTTTTCCCCTTACGCACTATGGTGTCCTTTGTGTGTGCTTTGTTGGAAGCACAATGGAAAGAGAGGGGGGTTGAATCAGTCCTACAATTCCTTCAATTTATTTATCATTAATTTAATCATACATTAACATCCATCCATTCACATACATTCAACCATAACTTATTAAGTGTGCACAAAACATTCAAATAACCACAACACATAAAAGAGAGATAATAGGAAAAATATTTAAGTGGAAAACCCTCATGGGGAAGAAAATCCACTGAAAATATGCTTATAATACACAAAGAAAATAAATTTAGTGAAGCACTAACTTTACAAGGAGCACCAACCCCTAGTTTAATAAAGCACCAACCCTACAAGGAGCACCATCCCCTAATTTAGTGAAGCACCCACTCCACAAGGATGATACAAGCCCCTAAGATGACTAAGCAAAAACTTATCCACTTGATTATTATGATCTATGAAATTTTGTGTTGCCACAACTGATGCAAATCTCTAATACATCTCACAAACCCTTGCTCAAACCCTTATTGCTTCAACTCTCTCTATCTTCTTCCTTTTCAACTTGTTTTGGCTCTAAACCCTTACAAAAATAATGTCAAAAATTCCTCAACCTAAAACACATCTTATCAGCCTTAAAATCATGCCTTCATACCTTCAAAACACTCTCCTCTAGGTCTCACTTTTCACCCATGCATCACTAGCCCACAAATGGACTCAAAACACTAGCTTTATATCCTTCTTTTCCTTCTAACCAAAGAGATGTCAGTACTAAACATTTTTCATGACCAATAAATCACAATAACATCCCCATGCATTCATTATAGTGGTCACATATAACCCATATAGGTCGGTCATGCAAAACACCTTCATACATGCACCAAAAATGCTCAAAACCCCATCACTAGGAAGAGAAAAATCCTCTCATGCCAAATCGATGCTTAGTAAAGATTCCAAATTTACCACACATGAGAAATATATCAAATCATATATGGTCAAAAATTTACTCTAACCAATCAAATATTTCATTAAATGGGCCCACTGGCTCATTTCTTTCACAAAATAACTGTTTCCAACAACCTGTTTCTACCTTTTGGCCTCAAGATCCATCAAGATGAACTCAAATATGGCTTGTGACCACTATATGTAATTACCAAGACATGTAAATTTTTTTTGTGTAAGTTATAACTAAGAAAACATCCTCAGGTTCAAACCATAAATACTTCTCTCTTCACCAAAACATGTTGCCAAGAAACCCATTTTGCAAAACTCAACTACTTTGCACCCTTTTTGATACTTTAATGACCTAAAAATTACTTCAATAGAAAAAAAATTCACCCTTATTCATTTTATAGGTGATAGAAAACATCAACTCATTCAAATCATGCCTCAAACAACTCAATCTTTCATCCTAAGCAAACCTGTCTCGAAAATGCAACTACCTTCTTCTTCACAAATCAACCTAAAAGATCCATAAAATTAAATCACAAAGATACAAAAATTATACCAATAGAAATATGTTTGAATAAAATTTCCAGAACATATTATAACTCCTTCCAAATCCAAGTGGAAGGCCTCTAACCAAGCTAATATCTATAAACTACTTTTTATGCCTTCTTGGACTCAAGAACTGACCATTAGCCAAACATGCTTCATCACATAAAAAATTACTTCCAAGATGATAAAAATTATGGAACACCCTTATAAATGATGTATAAGAACTCGAAAAACTTCAACAATCAATAAAAAATTAGATTCATCTCTTTACCTCATGTATCCATTTGCACCCTGCTAGATTAAACATCCTTCAATGTTCACCATAAAAGAAGAGGTCATAAATTTTTCATACAATGTCCAATCCTCAAGTCTGATATACCAATGGAAATATCTCTAAACCCTCTTGACAAAAAAACTTGAATGGATTTGTAACTCCCCATGTAGCTCCAACAATGTCAATTTTACTACAAACTTCTCTTAACTGCCCCAAAAACCAATCTTCACAAATAGGGCACACTTTGAAATTTTTCATCACAAAAATGATATTAAAACTTAATATAAATCTATAAAAAATTAGGGCAAACATAAATTCCAATTCAGTTCATACCTTCTTTGAAGAAATTTTCCTTAAACTAGAGCTCTTCAAAATTAATCCATTTCAGGTGGGGCTCACATACTGTCACATGCTCTAATATACCTTTTTGGAAATATGGAGGAGTCATATACATCATACAATCATAAATTTTTCATAACCAATCAAAACTAGGTTGGTATACTCAACTTTCTCTAAGCTGCTCCTAGTAAGGGTTTTGCTAGGGCTTCAAACCACTTTACCTTGTTAACGATCATTCATAAAAAAATGATAGCAAAACCACCTAATTATTTTTTTAAAACCTTCATAATTGACATAATAAGCTATTAAAAATATATCATGTCCCCATGAAAATCATACAATTTACAATGGGCATCAGAAGGTCCACTTTTTGCTTTAAAAACACACTGAAACTTACCCAGTTTTGCCAAAACTTGCATATCTTAAAATTATCATGTCAGAATGACATGAAACTTGTCATGAAGCACCATGAAAACATAATATAACTATAAATACTCACCATATGATCCAAAAATTAATGGAAATCTCCAGCCAAAATGACTTAGCTACGTCAGAATGTTTGTTTCTCACCCACTGTTGGGACCCTAATGTAGCTACCAAATCTTAAAGGTGTGTAGGCACGCATGGCCGGATGGAGTGCACAAGTTAAGGTGCGTAAGTTAGAATTAAAAAAGGGTTCTTGGAGAACCAAGAACACACACACGTGAAGCAAAATTCAGGACTTAGCTGTTTTCGACCTTTTGGACAGAACACATGAAGAACATGTTCCATTTGGATAAGGTTCTAGCCTGGCAACAGGGTGTCCTGGAAGGAATATACCTTGCGATAAGAAGATCCAAAAAGCTAATCATGACATGGAGAGGCATACGCCTGGGGCGACCCACACCTTGACACTTGGGGCCAGATCTGAGGTTGCAGAGGAGTTTGTTAGAGCTCAGATGCCTATTTATATGTGTGCCCTTGGCAAAGAAAAAGGAGAGACACAAGTGAGGTAGCGGAGCTCTGCGGAATTACTATGAGAACTATGGGATAAAATGGGTAGATGATTGTAGGAAGAATGTAATGAGGGAATGGGTAATGATTTTTTTTTTTTTGAGCGTACATGTATGGATCCAGATATGGTGCATGACTATGGTCTCCCTTCTGTGATGTTTTATAAGTAATGCTATGAATGAATATGATAAGGTTACCATGACAATTGTATTAAGATCCTTTCTTTGTATTACCTGCATATTTCTATTGTGCTTTTGTTCTTGTATAATCATGAACCTTACTTGAATGTTAAGTCTATTTGTGGATTTACAACTTCCTAGTTCTATTAATTCTGTTAAGCGCTTTTACTTTTGATATGACTGAAGGGGTATAGAAGTCGTTCTGAGCTCTATAGCTTTTTCATGTCCTTTAAATCACTAATTCAAGACCATGAATGATGCCTTCCACTAAAATCACATAAAAGAGAGACTTGGCTCCCTCTCGCACACCTCGGGTGAGCGTCCAACACCCGCTAGGTGATAGGCCGACGCACATGAGGTTCCCTTGTTCTTGGTAGGTGCAAAAATGACTACATCTTGGTTCCATTACCGGGACCTCTTTTTGAAGTTGTAGTGGAACATGGCATACATCATGATCTGTGCAAAGAGTGATGATAAAGAGAATAACTCGAGAAGGTGTTGAAGATTGGTTTAAAAGCACAAAGGATGAATTTGCTCAGAGAATCAATACTAGACTTGGGTTTGACACACGAAGATGGGTGGAAGACACTCTTTATCATGAGCTATATGAAAACTTCTTCTATTGTTTCCCAGTAGAGTTATTTGAATGGCTCTCGGCTTATACATCTAGATTAGGGTGGTGTTATAAGTCACACCCTTGGACCCAAGAAACATATCAGAACTTGCAAGATGTTGATCTAACATGGACCCATACTATAGATCATTGGTGGAAGGGAGTATTGACTAGCTACACTCTGGAATACGTAATTTCCATGTATTCCTGTCCAGAAGTTGCTGAGTTTGAGTTCTTGTGGGAGCCCAGAGGATCATTTCTGTGTGTTATCCCCCTAGCAATCAAAATCTTGATGGTAACCATGGGTTTAGAGGCATTTCCTATGGCCGGCTAAACCACTCTGAGTGCTTGGTGAGGAATCCAGGTTGGGGAAAGATGGCTGATATAATGACTGAAAAGGAAAGGGAGGAGAGATGGCTCAAGTATAATGAAGCATGTGAAAGGGAGATCGATAGACAACGTGGGATTACAAGTGGGTTATGGAGCCAGACATGGTGGAAAGGAGTTGAGGTTCATGCGGAGGATGTGGAACCCCAACAGTCTGTGATACCCCATCTTAGTAAGCGCAGGAGAGAAAACCTTGTGGCTTCTGATGAGAGTCCATCACATAGAGAAAGAAGAGTCGTTGGCGCGCATATGACCCTACCTAGCGACCAAACCTTGGCACTTGGTTTGTTTGAATGAGGGAAAAGTACAGTTGATCCATTTGATATTAGTAGAAGCAACCGATCGACACCTAGAAGATACAACTTCTCATTTGGGACTTCTATGGCTTCACACACTATTCCAATATTTGGTGGAATGTTTGGACAAGGCAGATATACACAGCTGGTTTTGGAAGCGCGTTAGGAAGTGGTGGAGGAAATACGACTGGGAGTGGCACTAGTTCACAAACTATTGGCATGCAATTCAGTGGAATGACGAGAGTGTTCGACATGACAAACATAGGCCCTGTACCTAACACAGGAGGATCTGGAGGTGGAAGTGGTAGAGATGGTGGCTCAAGATCTAGTGGGTCCGGCAGAGGAGGAAACACTGGAGGAAACCAAGGGACTGGATCGGGAGGATAAGGGCCTCAGCCACCTCCTCAAGTCTTTTTCGAGATGTCTCTACACTTACCAAATTACAATGGGATAGAAGATGTCGCAGAGCATGTGCATAAGTGTGAGCTGCTATGGCATGCGAAGGGGATCATGACCCAGGATTGAAAGGCTAGTCAATTTGTGATGACCTTGCAAGGATGCGCACATAGTTGGTATAGAAAGTATGACCCTCATCAAACTATTGTGGATTATACCACACTGAGAAATGTGTTCTTAGTGGAATTCCACATACCTAAGTTTGAATAGAAGAGCATCATCTCTCTTAAAGAAATCCAACAGGGAATGACAGAGAGCATGTAGGAATATGATGCATGCTTTAAAACTCTATTGTCTAAACTATCTTATGATATCCACCCTTCACAACATGCTCAGTGGTTTGTTCAGAGGGTTGATCACACCCTTTAGGAGGGCTTTGTCTCATAAAACATTCACAAACCCGCACAAAGCATTAGAAGCCACTTTGCGCACTAAGGCAGTTGGTAGTGTTGACACTGGTGTTAGCCCATTTCTGGAGGCTCAGATCACTACCATGGCTAAGAAATTGGAGAAATTATCTACCAACATAGTTCCAGAGACTCACGGTGGGATGTGGTGCATAGATTGTAACGTAGAAGGGCACATAAAGGATAATGGTGGGATATGTACTCGGAAGGTGGTACGCGCCGTAGCGGTAAATTGTGAAATATGTCAGGGGGACCATGATGCAAGTAGGTGCCCCCTGTTACAACACGATCTATAAAAATGTATCTTATTATTGTAAGATATGTACCTCAACCACACATGACACCAAGGATTGTAGATTGATTGACCAAATTCATGAGGTAATTGATCTTGGTGTGCGCCAGACTGGCATTACCAGTAGTTCCAAAGGAGATGAACGTCGGTATGAAGAGCACGGAGATGGAGGTGCATGTGAAAGAGGGATTCCCAGAGGATTTCATGTTCATGGTAACCACAGGGGAAGAAGTGAGTTCCCACGTGGAACATGATTTAATTGTGGAGCCATAGACCATTATAAGCGCGAATGTCCAGATCTTCTACAATGCTCCTAGTGTGGAAAAAAACATAAGTACAGAAGAGTGCCCAGAGTTATACACAACATATGAGTCAGCAGTACCGGAAGGATAAGGGCACTGTCATGGTGAGTATTAAGAAGGCTGACTTGCAATGGCTCCTAAGCAAGTAATACGTGAATCAGAACTAGAGCATCTGTTATGGTAATAACAAGGGTGGATTCCGCACGCATTGCCCCAAGGGAAGCAGCCTAGGCAGAGACCTCTGAGTTTTGAGGGAAGAAGTAGTACATGGGAAGTATCCAAACCCAGCTCACCAGAAAGAAGTCTACCAGGAAACCATGTACGTAATTCGAATCCTTACAAGGGGAGATCCAATGCTTAAAAGAGTCAAACTAGAAATGATGAGCAAAGAAGACTAGTAGAAGCACCAAAGGATGACTTGGACCTGAGGTTAAGGAGGTGTGTAAACTATCCTTGAGGCAGGAGAATGTTATTCCCCTGCTAGGAGCATGGTTGAGAGAAAAGGTACCATCTGTGCTCGGGGAAGAGCACGAAAGGTAGATCTAATGCATGCAAACCTCCCACCTCACAGTCCTTGATTATGAAGCAAAGAGATCACCTTAAACGAAGTAGTGGATGGATGGTTGCTTAGCAACATCCTCATTGAAGGAGGCATAGAGGTTAATGTTCTCACTCTGGATGCCTGGCATCAAATGGGAAGACCTGCATTACAGCCATCTTCAAATGTGTTGTATATGGGAAATAAGACTGGCAGGCAATGCCCATAGGTGTCTTGAAGGATGTGACCATTACCATTCAGGGGACTAAGTTCACTGCAGGATTTTGGAAGTCTTGGCCCTTGCCAAGGCAGATAATTTCCCGGGTAGCTTTAACTTGGGCGCCCGTGAGTGTTATAAGAATAATGCAGGGATCTTTGATTTAACAAGGGGTACATAAGTTTTGAAAACAAGGAGGAGAGGGTGATTATACCTACTTGCTGATGGAAACGAATCCACATGCTATGTTGAACCCCTTGGAGAGGAGATCCTTGACAGAATATATGTGCGCTCCATAAGAGATCCAGAGACCATCCATCCTACACAAAGGAATCATCCAGTTTGATGATGCTCAATATGTTAGTGATACTACCCATATGGCATGTGATAATTGGGTGCATGGGACTTATGAATTGATTGGGAAACATCTGAAAGGATTGCTAACCAGGGTAACCACGATAGCGACAGTACAGTTCGGCACTCCTGGGAGGAAAGGCAATAATCAAGTATTTTGGGGATGCATACCCTTGCAGGTCTTTTTGAGGGAAATGGAAGCTCAATGGAGGGAGGATGAGCCACGAGGTATGCTAGGTTATGTTTTGATAGGGTACAGCAGTGAGGTCAGTGGGCCAGGGAGGTAGTGAAAACTTGCTAGAGTGGTGTGAAGTTAGAACAAATTGCAGCTCACTGTCTGATTCTTGAAGAGCAACATACCCACCGCTTATCAAGGATTACAATGGCAATGGACCCAGCCTCTTCCCACATCTAGGCATTGCTGAGAGGGTCTGGGGAGAAGGCATCGAAGCATGTGACCACCCTTTCCCTATGGGTGCAACAATCACTTTGTAATTAGACACTACAAGTTTTCGTGTGCGCACTTGGTACATCCGGATATCGGAACAGCTGTTGTATCCGCCGCGTGCGTGATTTTGGTAGGAATCAGCAATTGACCTAATTCACACATTCGAAATTTCTAAAATACCATGCTTACCGGTTGATTAGGTGTTGAAAAAGACTATTAATTTGCCTCGCCATATAGAAAAAAGCAGCACGGCGTGAAGATAGATTAATAAACTGATTTGGTGTACCTAGCTTGGAAGCGCGGTTCAAAGATTAAGGAACCAGAAGACATAGAGATTCGCTTGTACATGTGCTAAATATCCGCATGGAAAGCTGTTGTGATAGCATGATTAATGGAGAGGACTATGGATTATTCCTGTAGACACCTATAATTATGCCCAAGCAATTTAAATACTTAAATTGCGCTAATTATCCCCTTTCTCGCAAATCAACAACATATCGTCAAAAGCACTCATTTTACCTCATATCATCATTAATTAATTACACTAAGCTAATTAATTAAGTTGCCTATCTAACAAATACCCTAATTAACGACCTTCCGTTAATAAATCACCCCTTCTACCTAGACTAATTAATTATTATTAATTAATTAGCTTTCCCTTCCATTTAACCAATAAATCAATATTTAATTGATTTAATCCCCTTATAATAGCTTAAATCGCACTAATATTCCTCTAATTGGCTTCTATAAGCTTATACCTACCTATTAATTAATCACCTTTGATTAATTAAAATACCCCCAACTCCCATGACTTGCTAAACATGTATTAAACCCTTCTAAAGTAAGGTTACCTTTAATAAAGTAACCTTATCCATTCCTAATCATGTTTTACCTTTATCCCACATCCATGAGAATGTGTTGAATCCTTTATCCTTTGGGTTATATAAAGAACCCTCCACCTACCTTTTTACTTACACCTAAACTCCTTAGAGAGAAAATGCAAAGCATATAGCAAAGAGACTAAGAGCTTGCACCTTATTTTCTTGAGAGTTCATCATCTTGAAGAGTTAAGCCTCTTTCTTAAAGTGCTTGGGTCATATGGGAGGTGTCAAAAGGGTCTTGTAGCCTAACTTTGATTAGCCCCCATTCCTAGGTTCTTGGAACATTAAGGACAACTATTTTGATAGCCATGGAGCTTACGTAGGTCCATTCATTTATTTGTTGTTATAGAATAGAGGAGTTTAGATATTTAGCATTGTTAGTTTCAAAGTTTATTTTGATAAATGCTAGCATCTAACCCTTGTTTAATTCTTATCATGATGGTGATTATGCTTTGTTTTAGCTAAATTGTAGAACTATTTTAGGTGGTAGTTCTTGCTTCATTTGATTTAGCATTAAGAAAAGTATACATGCACACATTTGGCACGCCCGGTGGGACATACTCCATTGTCCTTTGCACTTAATTTCAAGTTTTTGTAGTTAAGTTTTATTTTTGGTTACTAACCCTCTTTTACACATGTTGATCTAACTTATTTTTCTTAACAGGTTTTGTTGAGTTTGCATGTGTTGGGTCTTCCTTGTAGGTATGAAGGAGGTGAAGTGCTGTCAAAATTAGAATTGAGGGGAAAATTTCAAGATTTCTCCATGTTTTCATTTTTAGAGCTTACTTTTTCAACATTTTACATGCTAGTTTTGTCAATTTCTTGAAAATTTTCAATTCTTGAGCATGTAGGTTAGTGTTTGATAGTGCTGAGTTTTATATTTACATATTAATGTGGTGGGTTAATGTCAAAATTTAAATCTTGGTGAGAAAATTTCAAAATTTCATCATGTTTTCATTTTTAGAGCTTACTTTTTCAACATTTTACATGCTAGTTTTGTCAATTTCTTGAAAAGTTTCAGTTCTTGAGCATATAGGTTAGTGTTTGATAGTGCTGAGTCTTCTATTTACATATTAATGTGGTGGGTTGCTGTCAAAATTTAATTTTGGTGAGAAAATTTCAAGATTTCATCATGTTTTCATTTTTAGAGCTTACTTTTTCATCATTCTACATGCTAGTTTTGTCAATTTCTTGAAAATCTTAAATTCTTGAACATGTATGTTAATGTTTGATAGCGTTGAGTCTTCTATTCATATATTAATGTGATGGGTTGTTGTCAAAATTGAATCTTGGTTGGAAACATTTTCCCATTTTGTAGATTAAGGGACGTTTTTTTTGACATTTTTTGAGTGCATGTCAAGTGCACACCCATTGCATAAGAGCATATGCGTAACCCATCTTCCGAAGGCCATAACTTTTGTTCCCGAACTCTAAATGAATCCATTTTTTTGCGTTGGAAAGGTATTGAAGTTAAATATGTAATGAAAACATAAATTTGGGATTTATACTTACAAAAATTGTAGGTTTTTCTGTTATTTTAAAACTGGTCATTTTCTAACATGTCTAATGTTTTGATGAATGTTGTATTTCCATGCTTACTCGATTTATACCAAAGCGTGTGTATGATATTCTCTTGCACCTTTTGGTAATTTTGAGAATCAAAAACAACTTTAATCTCTATCTTGTTAAAATTGGGATTAAACTTGGAAACTTGATTATTTATTTTGCTTAAGGGAATGAACCTTTTACAAAGCATTTTTCAATGGTCCTTTGATTTGAAGTTTTCCATTTATATATAGTTGGGATAAAGTTTGTGTATGCTCTTTTCTTGTACCTTAGGGTGATATTGAGAATCAAAAACAACTTTAGTCTTCATTTTATAACATTTAGTAAATTGGAAACTTCATCTTTCACTTTTGGCTTAAAGGAATGAACATTTATCAAGAATTTTGTATGGTTCATTGATTAAAAAGATTTTCTTTACTTTTTAGTTGGATTATTTGTTGTGTATGCTCTTCTCTTGCATCCTTGGATGATCTTGAGAATAAAAAGCAACTCTTAATCATCTTTTAAATAATGTGATTTTCTTAGAGAACTACTAATGCTTAAGTGCAGGACCTAAAAACGCTTGTCAAAGAAAGGAAGAATAAAAATGAAATCAAAAACTACTAATACAGTTGTTATATAGGTTGCCAAAAGGTGTTCAATCAAACCACACCTAATTAAACAAGATAAAAAGAACAACATATTCAAAACACTATATTGCAGGTTTTGGAAAAGGGTACGTCCCTCTCTGCTCAACTGGAACATAACCCCTTTGGCATAATTCCTTAAGCTACAACAATGGGGGTGGTTCCAGGAACCCCAAAGTAGTCCACGCAAGAGGGAACCTTGTGGACGAAACGGGAAGTGCTCTGCACTACCTACTTGACTAGTGTTTCTTTTGTGAGATAGCGTTACAAGTTGTCCATTGTGGTGACCCCAGTGATAGTACACGTAGACGCACTAGTTTCCTACTGTTCTTGAAGGGGGTAAAGTAAATCCGAGATACTCCCAATCTAGTCAGTGTGACTTTTTGGGTAAATCGCGCTCGCTCGTGGCAACTTTGTAACACCTAAGGCGAGAGAACCGCCTAGGAAAATATACTTTGGCCAGGAGCCCACTTTGACCACTTTAAAACAGTGTTGAGTTGTGAACCTTCTTTTTGAGAAATGTGTGACGTATTACTTTCACCTAGTTTTTACTTGCCTTAGGGCGAGGCGAAACTCTGCCGAAGTGAGACTAGCATTTTTTCTCATTTTTTCTTGATTTATTTCCTTCATATTATTTTGACACTTTTTTGATCAAAAGAGGTGTGATTACCTTTGTGTTGCCATTCGACTGATTCCCTCACTTTTATGTCTTTTTACGCCCATCCATGTTTTTGGCTGGGTTAGTTAAACGTCTAAAGTGAGTGGAGGCATTTTCATGTCATTTGGTAGCCATTGTGATCTTGATACCCACGTCAAGATCATCATTGTAGTTAGGTGTGGTTCATCACTGCGGACTTCCATAAAGGAGTTAGCTGTATCATTACAATTTCTATATTTACATCTTGTTTCTTGTAAACTCGACATAAATACCTGTATTGTACGGTTACGTTGCACACATTCTTAACTATTCCTAGCTATAATTTGAGAATTTTTTTTTCGGTTTTATTATTACCTCGATTTCAAAAGGTACTAGGCACTACCATTTGTGCATGTTATATCAATAACAACTCGATATCAATACTTCACTTTCTTGCAAAGTGGGTTAACATATCTTGGTGATATTGTTGTGTCATTCACAAATTGTAATTGGCACTTTTTGAGATATAGGTCTTAATCAGACTTGAGCTTGCTCATCGTATATCTTGATTGGGAGATCGCATTTAAATTCATGTATTTACTTACGTCTTGTTCATTCCTTTGAACTTGGCATAAGTGGAGACATCTTGTTAATCATCTGGCGTCACAAATTACTTTGAAACGTAGTCTATGAAGTACTTCATTTGATTAAGTTTTGGTACCAAACGATTGTTTCATTGGTGACTTTATATTTCTATCACATTGATATTCTCACTGTCAATTTACTCTTAACACGTACATCTTGTGTTTCACTTAGGGGTAGTCATTGAATTTTGAACAAATATACAACTTACCTTAGTGAAACTTATCACGAAAACATGGCTCCCAAGACGCGTCTAGGTTTAAAGAAACAAACGTATGAGGAATAACAGGCGCAAGCTTGGGAAACCTCTAACAAACAAGGGTCAAACCCATTTATCGGACACGATCTAGGACCACTATTTTTTGCATAAAAGGAAATAGAAGAAATGGTTGACCATAGTGGAAACGAATTAGAATTACCACATGCATACTTTGATTTTGACCCCACTCTACTAGATGAGTTTCTTCTTAGAAATAAAGATAGAGTTTTGGCACGAGTCATGGAATTAGGGGCCAAATTGCCCATCGAAAATGAACCAATATTACCTACAAATGACACTACTAAGGAAGAATGCCCCCTTATCAATATGGAAGATATTTTAACAGGTGGGCATGCTTCCACTTCTTACGTAGAAAATGATAAAGTGGTAGGGCATAGAATACCCCTGTATACACCAAATTTGTGTCTTACGACCCCCTGTGACCCGCATCTCATTTCGCAACCTAACCTCATCACCTAAACCTTACACAATTATTTATTAATTACCTTATAATTAATAAATCCACATCGCCGTACCTGCCACCTCATTTTGCCACCTCATCATGACCTAGTCCTAACCCTAAACTAACCTAATTAAGACCTATAACTTGGTCTACATCCACACCCATGACTAATGACTCCTTACTCGCACCCAAAACCGACCTTGTAGTTACTTGACCAAGCCCGCAACTAATCCCTCGGGAGAAAAGGAGGGAAAGTTGGCTATTTACTAAAAATAGCCCACTTTGACCTGACCGATACCGGTTCCTACTCGACTGCCGGCGTCGGTTACGTAACCGCCATCGGTTCCCTGTAAATGACCTCCCCTAACCAAAAACAAAAGGTCGAAGGATTTTGGATTAATCAGGATCATCAGAAGTGATCGAGAGAATCTGGATTTTACTTGGCCGAGCAGAGACAAGTGAAGAAACAAGAAGAGTTTGCAGAGAAGGACATCAAGCCCAAGACTGCAACTGAGTAACCAGAGCCCTGTGACATTCATCTGATCATCGGGAGGGAAGATAGCTCATCTCTTGAGTGTCAGGTCATCCTACCTAAGTTCTGCATTTGTCATCACAGTTCTTGGACCTACATTCTCGTCAATAACCAGTAAGTAGTATCTTGTATGTCCTCTCTAATAACATTTCTTGAACTTCTGAATCACAGCCGTCATAAGTCTATTCCTAGATCTACTACCCAGCAACACACTACATCTAACTATCATTCCTCTACCCTCTCATCACCCCGTTACCTAATCCCACTCATTTACTAGCCTTATAAACAACACAACCACCCTACAACCGACCCTCACCAAAAGTCCCTAAAACATAGCCCCTACCGATATCGGTTAACAGCAACTGGTACCGGTTACTGTGACTCAAAACCAAAAACCAGCCTTTCCCCCTACTTGTTTCAACGAGGCAATTAAATTGTTATTTTACAATCATTTGTGTTAATTCATATTAGCAGGGGAACTGACCACCTTCGAAAGGAAGTTTTATATTTCCTGGGCCTAAGGCAGTTCCCTCATTTATTGTCTAATCAAAATCTGGTGGTCTTGTATTCTTATTTGCAGGTAGTCCTTCCAAGACAAAAAGGAGTTCTTCACAATCAACCTGATCTCTCTCTACGGTACGCGCACGCCCTCTCGACATTTAACAGGTATTCCTCCTAACCCTAACCCTTATCTGTTTCTCAAAGGAATAAAAGGATAGAAGCAACTCTATTCCCAAAAGCTGAAACATTCCGTGTGAAACATTTTGGCACGCTTGATGGGACCCATTTCAGGTTTCTTTCTTTTTTGCTTGCTTTCATATAGGGAGCATACTTGCTGTTTTCTTCTTATAAAGATATTCACAAGGTATTTTGTTATTTTGGTAAAAGAACTTGCTTTGTTTTTACATCTTTGCATTAGTGAAAGTCATCTCTTTTGCTTCATCGAATATCATTTTCGATTTGGGTTTAAAACACGTGCATCACATTCTTGCTTGTTGTTTTTTCAACGCCTTACGCTGGGGGAGTATCGCCTATATAACGTTAGTTCTTTCCATACCCCACAGGAGTACGGACAGTTACATGCACATCCTACCTACGACCGTCGTGTGGGGGGAAGTAATTCCCTACGGACCACCTCATTGCCGCACCAACCTAACATATGGGGGGTGTCGACGCATCCTCCGTTACCCCTGAACCTCCTCTTGGTGTGGTTCCTTTCCAATTTGCTATTTTCAATACCTGAGAAATCATCGTTTTCGCCCTCACCTTCTTGACTCGTTGTGCTTGGAAAGGCTTTGGTTTTTACATCTTTATGAACAAGGCCGACATACAATCATTCCCGTAACTACATGCAAGCACAATGATCGTAGTGGTCTCGAATTTCCTGGAACAATTACACCGAAGGAACCTTGTATCAGTTGTCTCCTGGAAGATGACGACGTCACTCCTACCAAACCATCATCACCCATTTTTCCATCGTCACCCACAGAGTTGATAGATCCTGAATCTATCCCTCCTAGCTTTTTTTTTTCCATAAATGCTATCTTCCTAGTTCCTCTCAATTATCAACGCAATAATGAGGACCCCTCTTCTAAACCCCCTTCTATATCCAGACATGATTGAAGAGGACTCACCTTCAATTAATGTTGTTGAGTGCCAGGATGATGACTCCATCCTCACTTATCTTGGCGCGGATGACTCTTATATTCAACGCGCCTTACCGTCATGAAACTCAAACCATGTTGAACGAGTCTACTATAGAAATCAACATCCACACAGAGGAGGATCCTCACATTGTGAAGATCGGACAATCCCCTTAACCGCATCAGAATAAGTCACCTTTACTACCTTTCTCCGTACTCGCAACCAAGCTTTCAGCTTGGTCTTACGACTGACATGCCAGGAATTGATCCTGACATTGCTGTCCATAACATTACCCTGAAACCTGATTCCAATTTCACCAATTAAACAGAAACTGAGAAAAATTGCATCCACGCATTGCCCTCTTGGTCAAAGAAGAGCTTCAATGACTCCTTTGTGTTTCCTTCATCCTGCCTATTGACTATCCTCAATGGATTTCTAACATCGTACCTGTCACTAAAGCGATGTAGGGGACTTCGGATATGCACGGATTTCTGAGATCTTAACCTCGCTTGCCCTAAGGATGACTTCCCCCTACCTAGTATTGACCAACTTGTTGATCTCACTGCAGGCCATGAGATGCTCTCTCTTATGGATGGCTTTTTAGGATACAACCAAATTTTGGTTTTAGCCCCCTGCCGATCAACATAAAACTACCTTCATAACTCCTTGGGGAACCTTCTGTTATCTTGTTATGCCATTTGGCCTTAAGAATGCTGGTGCGACCTATCTGTGCAGCTATGACCTACATTTTTCATGACATTATGCACACTATCCTTGAGGATTACGTCGATGATCTTCTTGGCAAATCTAAACATCGCAGTGAACATCTCGATGTTTTAACCATTATTTTTGATCACCTGTTACAATATTCTGTCCGTCTTCAACCAAAAGAAATGTGTCTTTGGTGTCCTTTTCGGGAAAATTTCTTGGTTTTATCATCTCTTTGCCATGGCATTGAGGTCGACCCATCTAAAGTCAAAGCTATCTTGGAAATGCCCCCACCTACTAACCTCAAATAATTGTGTAGTTTACAAGGTAAGCTCCAATCTATCCAGCGTTTCATCTCCCAACTCTCAGATCGATGTCAACCTTTCCATCACCTCCTTAAAAAGGATATTGCCTTTCAATGGAGTGAAGAGTGCCACCAAGCCTTTGAGGCTCTCAAAGCTTATCTCTTGCAGCCACCCGTGATTATCCCACCTTAGGACAATCGTCCTTTCTACCTTTACCTTTCCGCCACCGACCACACTGTAGGGGCCATGCTTGCACATCGTGACTCCGAGAATCGAGAACAAGCCGTTTATTATATAAGTTGTACCTTGGTGGACTATGAGACTCGGTATACACATGTAGAAAAGTTGTGCCTAGCCCTATCATTCGTGGCCACCAAACTCCGACACTACCTCTTGAATCACAAAACTTTCGTCATCACCAACATGGACGGGGCCATCCAACTTATATGTATGCCAAACCTCATCTAAACCAACGCATCACCCAATGGCTTATGCTCCTTGCTGACCTTGACCTTGAATTTATACACCAAAAGTCAATCAAAGGAAAAACCATTGCCGACCAACTCGCGGAAGCCCCTGTACCTGGGGCGCAATTTACTAATTTTAATTTCCCCAACGAACTCATCGCCACTCTTTCCCTCAGGGAGGAGTCGTAACCAATGACCCTCTTCTTCGATGGATCCAAAATGCCAGCGTGGCGGAGGAGCCATGGGTTGTTCTCAAATCCTCAAGCACGCTGTATGCTCATTCCTTACTCCGAAAACCACCTGCTAATAAATACAAAGCCAAGGCCCTTGTTTTGGGTCTCCAAGTTGCATTACACTTAGGTGTCAAATCTATCAATATTTTCAAAGCCAGATTCTCAACTGGTAGTCAATCAAGTTATGGGCATCTACCAATGTAAAAATGAGGAACTTCAAAAGTACAAACACTACGTGAATTCACTTCTAACCTTATTTACTCATTATTCTATCCAAACCATTCCCTTACTCTACTAACAAATTTGTGGATACTATGGCTTGCTTAGCAGTCGATAAATTCCAGCTTCATCCACTGACTCCGACATTTTCGTCTTGGTCCAACAACTCTTTGCCCCATCTTACTCAGCCCCGGTTGTTTGTATGATAAATAATGTGTCTGCTAATTCACAGGATACCTGGTATCACCAATTTCACGACTACCTTACAACCTCCGTTCTCCCACCTGACCTTACTAGTACCGGAAAATGTACTTTTCTTAAACGTGTTTCTCGTTATGTCGTCATGGGGGGACTCCTTTATAAACGTGGCTTTGATGGCATCCTCCTTCGATGTCTAACCGGCGCGGAGGTCACCTATACCATCCAACAGGTTCATGACGGTATTTGTGGTGGACATTTTAGCGGCCTTGCCGTGGCCAAACGAATCCTTCGCCTAGGTTATTATTGGCCTACTCTCAATAACGACTGCTACGAATATGTTAAGCGTTGTGTTATGTGTCAACAACATGCCAACCTTCAACATACTCCTAGCCATCCGCTACAGGTCGCATGAGATCTTTGGCCTTTCTCACAATGGGGTTTAGACCTTATTGGTGAGATTCATCCACCCTCTTCACAACGTCACCGATGGATAATCACAACAACCGAATATTACAAAAAGTGGGTGGAGGCTATTCCACTCATTTCAACTAAAAAAGAAAAAATTATAGAGTTCATTAATCATCACATTATCTATCGTTTTGGTGTTCCTTATCGCCTGATAACAGATAATGGAAAATCTTTCAAAAATAAGTTGTTGCAAGACCTTTGTGACAACTTTGGTATCAAACTTAGCTTCTCATCACCCTACTATCCACAAGCGAATGGACAAGCCGAATCTTCTAATAAAACCCTAACCAAAATCCTCATGAAAGTGGTCAATGATTCCGGAAGAAATTGGCATGATCACATCCCCTTTGCCCTTTGGGCTTATTGTACTAGCATTCGTACCTCCACTAATGCCACACATTTTTCTTTGGTATATGGTACCGAGGCTGTCTTGCCTCTTGAAATACAAATACCTTCCCTCAGAATATCTCTTCAGGATATTCTCACCAACGATGATTTCCGCCAAGAGTGGTTAGCCCAATTGGAGCTTCTTGACGAGCGTCGTCTTACAGCTCTTGATCACCTTCAAATCTATCAAAAACGCATCAAGCGTGCTTATGATAAGCGACTTCATGAGCGTACCTTTAAGGTTGGTGATCTTGTCCTCAAAGAGAATCAACATGTAACCAAACTAGAAAAGAGCAAACGTGGAAAATTTGCTCCCAATTGGATTGGGCCTTACATAATCACTCACACTTATGGATCAGGCACTTATCGTTTAGCTTCGCTTAATGGTAAACCTGAGCCTGAACCCCTTAATGCCTTGCATCTTTGACCATTCTACTGTTGAGTTTAGTGTTATATCACTTCTTATCTACCTACCCGCTCGTCCCTTGAGCTCATTTACCACCACATACACTTTGTTTCCTACATCTCAAAATAAAATCAAGCTCACATAGTTTGATTCTCACCTCCCCTTTAAGATGCCTTCCCCTTTTTAGTCTAGTCCATGACTTAAAAGTATTAAAATGACACATTCTTGATTATATGCTTATGGGATTTTCTTGAGTCAAACTTCCTACAAAACTAGATGCTTTATGCCAAACGGACATCTAGCTCTCTAAATTATATATAGACTGCTCCCTCGAAGGACAGCTATATGCCAAACTATTGCTGCTATTATAAATAGACTGCTCCCCCGAAGGATAGCTATGCACCAAAACCGCATCTGCTACTATAAATAGACTGCTCCCTTGAAGGACAGCTATACACAGTCAGCCTTTATCAGAAGCTTCTCGCATTGATCAGCTTCGTGAAGACCTCAAGAATAATAAAATACATATCCCTTGTAGACTTCCCGCATTGATCAGTCTATATTCAGCAAAATAAAAGCCACATTCAAAAGAACTTTTGAGTCATGGACTTGTCTATTTAGGTTAGGTTCTCTTTCATCAGAATACTCACTTTATAACAAGTTCTCTGTGTCTCAGCTACACCATCCACCTTATCTCACCATTTGTTAAAACAACAAAACTCAAGGGACGTGACGTACACCCGATATATTGTGATTATACAACTCTTTTCACCTATTGACTTCTCGTCTATGCACGGTACCTAGGGGATTCAAGCTCATTCTACGTTATTATGTGGTTTGTTTAGCTCTTTTCACCTACGGAGCACTTTTTCCTCTTTGACTCGAATCTAGGATTATGTGTTGATCTTAATCAGGACATGGTTCCCTACCACTTGGGTAGGCTAACTTTCGCTTCACCTATACCTATTCCAACATCACCAATTCATTACCAACACCAACAACATTACCTTACCAATATCAATATTTTTTTACCAACCAACAAATTGCCTAACCATACCTAAATTTCCTGAATTCATCTCTCCCTAGTCCTAAGGGAGAACTACATCGGTCTGAGGCCCCTCCTTGCTTTGTGCAATGGGCTATGTAGGCAGCACTTCAGAGACATGGGGTCTCCCAAGGTTAGCTCGACCATCCCCTACCATAACCTATCATGTGTTGTAAATATACATAGTTTTGGGTATTTCTATTTGATAACACTCATCTTTATCATTTAAAAAAAAAAAAACAACAACAAAAAATTCAAAACACAAACAACCCTTCTTATTATTATCATAACTCAAATCAACATACATATTTAGTTTTATTTAGATGTTAAACAAATACATCTTCTCTATCATCGACGCACAGGTCGACATCCTTATTTATTCTTATACCTCTATATATTTTAGTTAGACCCTCACGCCTCATCCCGAACTAGGCGATGATCGTGATCGTCGACGCCTCTCGCCAGGCCTCTCCATCCTCAAAGGCACCATGGTTATTGGTACTACCCACTGATCTGCCAATCTCTCCTGTAACATGTGAATACGCTCTCTCGCATGGAGGTATCTCGCCTCTAGTCCCTCCGCTCGTGACTCCGCAACCGCTAACAATCCTCTTGTCTCATTCACCCGCGTTTGGAGCTGATGAACTAAACTCTGCAGACGATCTCTCTCTGCTGTAATCATAGCTATGTCAGGACGATCACGTACCCCTCGCAGCTCTGTTACCCACCATAATCTATAGGCCTCTATCGTTCCTGCATCCATTACCCTGCGATCGGCTGCTATCTCCTCTGGCCCTTCTGGAGGTGTTGGCCAGGGGAGGTGAGAATGCTGCCTCAGCGTCGATCCTCATATATGGTCTATAAGCCAGGGGTATATCCTGCACAAATCCAAATTGTTGCCGCACGTGATCTAGAGGAATCCTCTCATACTCACCTGGCCTGTGCCCCGCGATCCACCTCAATCACTCTACACCCCTCAACTCCTCAGCTATGTTTTCTGTTACCATATAGTTCCCGTAAGGCCTCCAACAGATATCCGCAATCGTCACCATCTCCCATACCTGCCTATAATACTCAGTGTCACCCGTCACGGCCTGGGATCTTGCCTCTTGTTCAGTCTGGACCCATCATCTGAATCCCAATCTCTGCACTCCTGTCTCTCCTGACTGGATGGGTCGGCCTATTGGTCGCACACAAAAAATGTGCTCATAGGCCCAACAATGTAATAAAAATGAACAATCCAGTGTTGTCCTATGATTTCGTCTATAAGCCCATAAACCCATGTATAGCTCCGCCAAATATGCAGGTGCCCATGCAAAAGTCACGTTCCTTTTTATCATCTCCCAAATAACACACATCAATGCTTTTGGAAATCTTCCCCCATCTGCCTTCGGTAATGCATAATATCCTACCGCTATCATTAATACCACTGCTAACCTTGTCTCCTCAGGGTGTGCTGCATACATTATACCATACGTGAATGTCAAACCTCGCTGTGTCAAATCTCGTGCGTATGGACCAAATACTACTGTTATCGCTCCCCGCGCTACGCTAGGTAATGCCTGATATATGGGTCTTCCTATAATTGGGAGTCTCAAAATATGGAACACATCTTCCAATGTCACTGTCATCTCCCCTATTGGAAGATAGAAGGTATTCCTTTATGGATTCCATCTCTCAATCAACGCCTACAACATAGCATGGTTACGTGTGATTTGTGAATAATAGTGGATTTCACTAAACCCCAAACGATTTATCAATGCCCATTCAGCTGGTGTTACATCCACTCGGATTCGTGACAATAGTGCTGGCACAGTATTATTCATCCTTAACCCCTACCCTCCGCCTGCACACATCAAAACAACACACAACCATTCAATAAATCAAATCCCCAAGGGTTTTTCTCAAATTCTAGAAATTCCTACAGTAACCGGCATCGGTTAAAGATAACCGGTATCGGTCACTGTCAATTTTATACACCCTACCTAAACACACCACCTACGACAATAATTTGATCGTTTACCCCTCTCTGTATATACAAACATACCCGAAACCCCTGATTACCTACCCCATAAACACTCACCCTCATCCATAACCCTTGCTATCACGTTTTATTTTTCATATCTACCCACTTACACTTCTCTCATCCTATTCATAAAACATGTAAGAATCAAATTACAACCCACACACCGTTTACCTTTTGGGCTACAGTAGCTTGAGGTGGAACTTGTCTTCCCTCTCATCCCATGCCTACTGGATGCTTCTCCTTGTTCAGCCATATTCACCACCCTCTTCAATATAACTTGCTGTTTTGCCTTCTGAATCTTAGCCCACATTCACTTTCCCTGTCTCTTTCCTCCTTATCACTCAATTCTCTCATGCAATTCCCTATCCCAGTCGTCAAAACAGTGTCGCAATTCGCGTATTTAACTTCTTGCATGGCTCTCAAAATAAGAACTTCAGTTTGCCACCCAAGCTTTTCTATTTTTAGAAAAGATCATATTTGAATAACTGGTATCAGTTACCTAACCGATATCGGTTATCTAACCAATATCGGTTACATACATACCTTTTTTACACATAGTTCTGTTCTTTATTTTCTACCTAATTTTTGTGGCGCCCGTCCCTTTTTCCTGCATAACCAACACCATTATCTATAATTTTTCATCAAATCCATATCTCATCACAATTTCATCAACATCATCTATCTATATTACAAAAAACAAACAAGCCATCAACAAACGATATCAAAAACCATCAATCTATACACCATTTGGATCCAACTCAGCAGCTACATACATTCAATTTCACAAACCAGTGACAAAACACATACCACATTTCATAACACAACATGTCAATTAAACTCATCATCTATATATACATACATCGCATCAACAAAAGACATCAACACCATCAATATATAAACCATGTGGATCAAAATCATCATACATTAAATATCACAAACCCTCGACAAAACACTTAAAACATTTTAAACACAGCATGTGGGTCAAAATCATCATATCTATATATCAAAAATTTCAAATATACAATGTGCCCTGCATAGGGGCCTCTGTGATCTCATAATAATACAAAGCCAGCACGCAGGCCGCAATAACTGTCAATAATCTCGACTCGGCTCGCAGGCCAGTCTCTCATATCAAAAACATACTCGGCTCGCAGGATGGTATTAACTGTACAACCCGTACTCAGCTCGCAGGCCGGTATATATAATAAATGAATAAATGAATGAATACATCATATGTCGGCACGCAGGCCTCTATAAACATAACTGGTTCGCAGACCGATGCCCATATCCAATGTACAAACACAAAAATATATCTCCTCTGCAGGGATCCCTCAGCTCTCTCCACCGCCCTCCGCCTGTCTCCCCTGCTGGTCCCTGTGCTACCTCTCACCTCCTCCCTGTCACGGACCCACCCAGCTGTGGCTACACCCCCATGGGATCTCTGGCTGTACGAGAGGTCTCAGCTCTGTGTGTCACATACGGCTGATAATCAGCCCCGGTACCATTAAGAACATCCTGATAATACCCGGGCCTCCACTCTCGCCTCCATATAATGGGCCCGTGCCACTAATCGCTACTGGGGCTGGTCCCCCTGACTCCTAATAACAGTGGGCCCTGTCCTACCAGTACACCCTGTGCCTGTGCTGGTGCCGCTGGTGGTGCCTGTGGCTATGGCGGTACCTGTACCTGTGGCTGGTGCCGCTGGTGGTGCCGCTGGTGGTGCTTGTGGCTGTACCTGCGCCTGGGCTAGCTACCCTTGTAAGACACCTATTTGTGCCTGTGCAGCAGTAAGTTGCCCCTGTAATAACTGTACCTAGCCCCTGAGCTGGTCCCTCTCTACTATCACCGCTGCCAAGTCTGGTTGTGAGGGTTGTGCTCTCCTTGCGGCTCTCTCTCCTGCCCACCATACCAAAAATGATCCCGTGTAGCCGGTGTCATCCACGATATCATCCGCAGGCCTCTCGGCTACCCAATCGGGGTCCATAGGCTATGGTGCAGGTAGTGGGGCCTCTACATTAGCCCTCCGATATTGAGGGAAGGGAGGTGGCTCATCCTATCGTAGCCCCCATCTGCCATCGTACCCTCTCCAGGGGTATCCGCTCATGCTCTCCCCGGGCCTCCATCTCGTTATCCAAAATGTATATTGGATCCACTGCAACTGTCATCATGCTCCTCCGTGAGGGTGATGTCCTCTATAAGGTCTCCATACAATATCCAAAGCCGTCAAGCCCTCTAGTAAATGCGGGTAATATGCTACACCCCGTCCGGCGAGAACTGCTCGTGGCTAGCCCACGACCCCCAACCACCTCTAAAAGCCATATCTATAAATCACCTGTGGCCCTGGCTGTTGGGGCAGCCCTACTGGTCGAATGCATATGATATTCTCATATGCCTAGCAGTGTACCAAAAACATAGAGAAAATCCCGAATTACCTCATCCGGCCGTAGCCCCATACCTCTCGGTATAACTGCACCAGGTATACTAGTGCCCAAGCATAACATGTATGCTCCTCAACCATCTCGTGTAATACCCCCATCAGCGCTAGTGGAAAGTGGCCTCCCTCTAAGTCTGGGAGGAAGAAGCATGTAATCCCGATCATCATCAACACGACAAGCTGTGTCTCATTTCGGTGGACACAGTACATATCCCCATAGGCGAAGCTTGCGCTGTGATAAGTCAATAGCGCGGCTGCATCCCTGAATACCTATAAGATACTGTCCATGGTTGTCTTTACATCCACTTGGAAGACGGCCTCTCCATTGATCGATAATCTAAGGATGTGATACACATCCTCCAATGTAATGGTCATCTCTCCAGTCGGGAGATGGAACACATTGGTCGCCGGATCCCATCTCTCGATGAGGGCAACCATCAGACTGTGATCCCTATCGATCGGCCTATACTGCTGGACTCCGCCGAGTCCCACCTCAAGCATAATGCCCCACTACGCTACGGACACGTGTGGTCTGCATCCATCTGAACAGTGGGGGAATCTTATCCCACATCGTCATCTGCTGCCGTGCCTGCAAAACCAGCTCACTGCATTAGCCCTACTCTTTATCACAACAACTACTTTAACCCTCTATACCCTTTTTTTTTTTCTATCCCTCCGACCAACACCTCTGACTCTATAACACACACCTCCACCCACCTATCTTCTACAATATCCCCCTCCATCTTCACACCCAAAACACCAAACCCAATCATAAACAGTAACAAACAACACAACACGCCAACCCCAACACCCAAAACCACAACCAAACCACCAAACAAAATAGAAAATCCTGACTAGGGACCGGTACCGGTCCCCCATAACCGACACCGGTCCCCTCTCGACCGACACCGGTCCACCACAAACCCCACCTGCCCCAAAACTTCTTGACCGATGCCGGTCGCTTAGTGACCGGCATCGGTCACTGGAAAATTACCGAGCCGAACCTGACGCAGCCCCCCAACTACATTTTTTTCCTATTTCTCCCTATATACCCACCCAAACACCCTAAAAACCTACCCACCCTACCACCTTGGCCTATTCCACCCATCTACCCTCTCCTTTTTTCAAATAATTTCCATTTATTAATTATTTTCTAAAAACCTTACATTCCTACCCAAAACCCAAATACAACTTAACACAATCAAATTCACACAATACAGGGTTTCAAACCTACCGGTACGATGAAACGTCGTCGTGGTGGGATGGGTGGTGGTGGTCCAGCTGGTCCAACACCTCTTGCTCCTCCTGGCTGTGCCATGGCTCTACCTCTCCTCTGCTGGGTCCTCCACCAATCAACTGCTGCCTCCTACTCACTCGGGCCCACTAACTACTCACTTCTCCACTCAAATAGTGCCACCTCAGCTGACAAATGCACCAATCTCAACAATACACCTCAGACAACTCAAATTGGTTTTCAAATTGACAATGTGACAATGACAGGCCATATTTTTCTTTTTATAGGTTTTTGACCTATAACCGATATTGGCTATATTGTGCCCTAAGGAACCGGTATCAGTCACCTAACCGATACCGGTCATATCTAGCCGATATTGGTTTAATACCTAACTTCACCACAATTTCTACCCTTCTTCACCACTCTCCACTTTCTCACCACATTGCCTATTCACCACATCGCCTATACACTCAATTGCTATTTAGCCATTTTTGACCTCATTGGCCCGACCCAAGGCCGCAACCAACCATTTGGCCCAACCCAAGGCCACAACCAACCATTTGGCCCAACCTAAGGCCGCAACCAACCATTTGGCCCAACCCAAGGCCGCAACCAACCATTTGGCCCAACCCAAGGCCGCAACCAACCATTTGGCCTGACCCAAGGCCACCCCTACCCAATTGGCCTGACCCAAGGCCGCAACCAACTAATTTGGCCCGACCCAAGGCCTCACCCCAACCATTTGGCTCGACCCAAGGCCGCAACTAACCATTTGGCCCAACCCAAGGCCTCACCCCAACCATTTGGCCTGACCTAAGGCCGCCACCAACAAATCAGGCCCAACCCAAGGCCGCACCACTCAAATACCTCACCCAACACCAACAAATTACAATTTTACCCACCCGTCCTGTAGCTTTTTGTTCAATCGAGCTCACCTGTTCGTGTTTTAGCATGATTAGGGTACTTGACTTGATCAGTCAACCAACTTTGCCTAGACCTAGACCGTGACGTTTATCTCAACCAAACCAACCATTTGGTACTGCCAAACATGCCTAAACGTTCCTGTACCTTACCCGTTATATCCCCTGGAGCTACTTCCTATGCCTTGGATACCAGGATTATATCGCCCTTGTTTGGATAAATTATCGACCTTTGCCTATGAATTACTGGTTCGCTCTTCCAATCATGTACCCTGGTCGCACTACTGCATTTCAACGTGCGTCTGCTTTTTTGGACCTACCCCACCATCTCACCATCATCTCAACACCATTTACCCTTTATCAACCCTATCCCTGATTTCACGCTATCTCAATCTGTGATAGATTTGAGGGGGATTACCTATACCCTTCACAGGGGAAACTAATTCATATTATTGTCCGTGCAGCTTTACAAAACAAGCTACACGACAATAAGGGGCTAATGTAGACACCAAATTTGTGTCTTACGACCCCCTGTGACCCGCATCTCATTTCGCAACCTAACCTCATCACCTAAACCTTACACAATTATTTATTAATTACCTTATAATTAATAAATCCACATCACCTTACCTGCCACCTCATTTTTCCACCTCATCATGACCTAGTCCTAACCCTAAACTAACCTAATTAAGACCTATAACTTGGTCTACATCCACACCCATGACTAATGACTCCTTACTCGCACCAAAAACTGACCTTGTAGTTACTTGACCAAGCCCGCAACTAATCCCTCGGGAGAAAAGGAGAGAAAGTGGGCTATTTTACTAAAAATAGCCCACTTTGACCTGATCGATACCGGTTCCTACTCAACCGCCGTCGGTTACGTAACTGCCATCGGTTCCCTGTAAATGAACTCCCCTAACTAGAAACAAAGGTCGAAGGATTTTGGATGAATTGGGATCATCAGAAGTGATCGAGAGAATCCAGATTTTACTTGGCCAAGCAGAGACAAGTGAAGAAACAAGAAGAGTTTGCAGAAAAGGACATCAAGCCCAAGACTGCAATTGAATAACCAGAGCCCTGTGACACTCATCTGATCATCAGGAGGGAAGATATCTCATCTTCTGACTGTCAGGTCATCCTACCTGAGTTCTGCCTTTGTCATCACAGTTCTTGGACCTGCATTCTCGTCAATAACCAGTAAGTAATATCTTGTATGTCCTCTTTAATAGCATTTCTTAAACTTTTGAATCACAGCCGTCATAAGTCTATTCCTAGATCTACTACCCAACAACATACTACATCCAACTATCATTCCTCTACCCTTTCATCACCCCGTTACCTAAACCCACTCATTTACTAGCCTTACAAACAACACAACCACCCTACAACCGACCCTCACCAAAAGTCTCTAAAACATAGCCCCTACCGATATCGGTTAACAGAAACCGGTATCGGTTATTGTGACTCAAAACCAAAACCAGCCTTTTCCCCCTACTTGTTTCAACAAGGCAATTTAATTGTTATTTTGTAATCACTTGTGTTAATTCATATTAGCAGGGGAACTGACCACCTTTGAAAGGAAGTTTTATATTTCCTGGGCCCAAGGCAGTTCCATCATTTATTGTCTAATCAAAATCTGGTGGTCTTGTAGTCTTATTTGCAGGTAGTCCTTCCAAGACAAAAAGGAGTTCTTCGCAATCAATCTGATCTCTCTCTATGGTATGCGCAAGCCTCACCCTCTTGACATTCAACAGGTATTCCTCCTAGCCCTAACCCTTATCTGTTTCTAAAAGGAATGAAAGGATAGAAGCAACTCTATTCCCAAAAGCTGAAACATTCCGTGTGAAACAACCCCTCATCAAAGTGCCATGAAGAAACAAGATAGAACATGAGACAGGGGAAGAACCTCCACAATACGAAGAGGAAGAACCTTTGGAAGAAGAAGACACAAACCTAGTCACAATCCAACAACAACTCAGTAACCTAAGCCGATAACTAGCTTTGCTTACTTTCCAGGTACAGAAAGACACAAACAAGAATGTTCAAAAGTCAAAGCCTAAGTTTAGGATCCATGAACTCCATCGAGAAAACCAAGGAGAAGAAGACACAGGGTATCATCATGTACACATCCCCGCTTCTCCCACTAAAGAACATTTGCTCGCAAAAGAAGTGCAATCTATGAAAGCAACACTTGCGAGCATACAAGAAAGCAATATAGGGAGTATTAGGAAATACCAATACGAAGAACTATGCCCCTATCCTTTTGACAAGACAATGACCCTTCAACCCTTTCCAAAGAAATTTGATATGCCAAAGTTTGACAAATACAAAGGAAAGGGAGACCCAAGGGATCATGTTAAAGATTTCTACATGGCATGTCAAGAGGTGTCTTATAGTGATAATTACCTCATCAGACTTTTTCCTAAGAGTCTCAAAGGTCAAGCATTGGAATGGTTTACACGCTTACCACGAGGATCAATTTTCACCTAGCCAGAATTGGCGGAAAGATTCATGTGTCATTTCTCGTATAACATAGAGAGTGAGACCTTCGCTAGCTTCCTCCAAAGATGGAGAGGGATAGCTAGTCACTTCCCTTGCACTTTCCCTGAGAAGCATCTGGTTAGTATTTTCATCCCTAATCTCAACCCAGATATAGCTTTCCACCTCCAAATGCATTGTGTCCAAACCTTTGAGGAGGTTATCGAGAAAGGGATTCAAATAGAAAAGGCTCTCATTTCCAAAGGCACTTCAAAACCCAATCTAAAGACAACCAAAGTGTCAAACCCACTGACAAGCTGAAGATCTTTAACAAAAACAAAAACATGGTGGGAGACGGAATCACTGATTCCAAACGTGTTCAAACAGTCCAAACCAGTCAACCTTTTAAATTGACCAAGGGCCCAATTCAACCACCACCAAAGCGATGAACATTCACCTCCCTCAATGAGCCATTTTCCGTCATACTAAAACAGTTGGATGTGGCCCACATGATGACCTATCCTACAACACAACCGTTTGATGACAACGCTCCTAAACCTTCATGGTATAAGGATCATGAATACTGTGAAATACATCACGTTAAAGGTTATAAAACAGATAAATGTTTGTGACTTCGACACTATATTCAAGACCTCATTAACAACGGGGAGATAGAGGTGGATAGCCCTAGCCACATGCAAACACCTAACGAGAAGATGGGGATTTATAAGGAACCATTCCCCAAGCATGATAAGTCGGAAAAGGGAAAACCAGATCGGGGAGAGTCATCCCAAACCTATAAAGCCGTGAATTACTTGTATACCAAGAGAGACAAAAATCATTACGATTCGCTTATCAGATGTATTCGATCCCCTGCTGACCGCGTCACCACCATCTGGATTAAGGGAAAGGAATGTGTTGCGGTAACAAGGCGCGCCCACCTCGTAATTCTAGACCCCTCTCCGTCGACCCCGCATACTGGTAAGTATAACCTTTTAGAACAACTTGAGAAGACGTCTGCTAAGATTTCGATCTTATACCTTCTCAAGATTTCCAATGTACATAAGGACATCCTGTATCAAACTCTTCAGGGGTCGGGAGTGCCTTTAGAAGTCGATCTGGCGTACCTTCAAACCGTGGTGGAAAATATTGCACCAAGTGAGCATCTCACTTTCAACCATAGGGAGGTCCCTACCGAGAATCCTACACATAATCTTCCCTTATACATTGAGGTAGTTGTTACCCGCAGGAAAATCAAACGGGTGCTTATGGATAACGGATCTGGATTGAACATCTGCACGCTTAAATTAGTCAAACAATTGGGACATACGAAAGAAGATCTTGAGTCCCATATCATCACTATCACCGCATACGACAACGCGGAAAGAGAGTCAGCAGGCACCATTACACTACCAATGGAGGTGGGCCCCACTTTCCATCAGACAAAGTTTCATGTCTTAGACTTGGAACTTCCATATAATATGCTTCTAGGCTGACCATGGATCCATGCCATGCAAGCAGTGCCATCAACATTTCATCAATGCATCAAGCTGAAGCATGAGGGACATACAATAACAATACTAGGAGACTCAGATCCCTTTGCTCATTGTAGATCTCTTAATAGCTTTGCACGAAAGGGTACATATGCATGTCCCTCCACAGATATAGTTGTCCCTCTTCATTCTAAGGCCATGGAATCTCGAGTAGATTCAAATTCTCTTAGTTCTTGCACTCATGGGGCGTCCACTTCCACATCTCCATTTGATTCATGGGAGATGAAAATTATGGAATATGGTTGTGGGGAGTATAATATACAACAAGCACTCTTCGTTTCTGACCTCTCCTTGTCGCCCAAGACTAGAGGTCGACCCAACTACCGCTTCAGGAGACCTAGAGAGGAACACACTATTGGGTCGTTCCTACCTGGAGGATTGTTAGATGAGGAAAAATTACTTGATCCACCTACTACTTGGGTCCCTAAAGACACTCAGCCATCTTGTTATCAAACCCCAGAATATGAAAAATCTAGCAGAATGATGTACTGTATGGGCTACAAAGGCCTAGGATGTGGGAGGAATGAATAAGGACAAAGAGAACCAGTCCCTCTTCCACATTTCAAAATAGAAATATATGGCATTGGGATTCACCCTTATGGAGCACACCCCAACGATCAAGATGTGACTTGTTCTGAGCATGAGGATAGCTCCGATTATCTAGACAGCGATACGGATTCCTGTTGTAGCCAATATGAGGATCTGGCCTCCACGAACCTTTTCATGAATAACGCTGTCCTAACCATCACCCCCACTGAACCAACCCTTGACCTTGTATACCCCTCCCTTGTTGAATGGGACCAACAATGTCACGTGCCACTAGATTTATTCGAGAATGATGAGGCTATTGCAGAGTTCATGGGCATAAGGGATACAATTCCCATTGGAGATCACAAGAAGGGTTTCTTTATCAACTTAGACACCTGCGCCTACTTCGGCGAGGAGGCTGAACTTCGTGGTCAACAAAATTTAAAGAAAAGAGAGGGCAAGAGTTCTAAAGAAAAGCCTCGGCAAAAATTGAAGTCCAAGTCACACAGTGAAAACCTCTTTGAGGCATTGGCTGACAAACAAATAAGAAAATCAAAGGACAAACAAAGTGACCACGCCAAGGATGAAAATCTCGTAGAGACATCCTTGGATGAAGATCTCAACCTACCTCCCGATCCTACGCGTATGGAGGATTTATCAAAATTGTTAGTTGAAGAAACCATTGATGTCAATATTGGTACCGAAGAAGATCCCAAGATAGTAAAATTGGGAGCATCACTCTCAGCCAGAGAACAAAAGACGTTCACGATGCTACTGCGAGAGTTTATTGATGTGTTCGCATGGTCTTACAAAGACATGCCCGGCTTAGATCCAACTTTGGTCGTGCATAACCTGGTTGTGCACGCAGATGCTAAGCCTATTAAACAAAAGCTTCGAAAGATGCACCCAAGAGTGGCCTTGTTAGTTAAAGAAGAATTGGAAAGGTTGCTTGCAGCAGGATTCATCAGGACAATTGATTATTTTGAATGGATTGTTCCTGTTTAGAAGAAACCTATTGGTATCCGAATTTGCATAGATTTTAGGGACATCAATAAAGCTTTTGCTAAAGATGACTTTCTGTTGCCCAACATTGACATGATTATTGACTCAACCGTAGGGTACGAAATGCTATCACTTATGGATGGCTTTTCGGGTTATAATCAAATTAAGATCGCTGAGGAAGACCAACACAAAATAGCTTTCACAACTCCTTGGGGCACCTTCTGTTATCAGGTGATGCCATTTTGCCTTAAGAATGTGGGAGCAACTTATCAGCGGGCCATGGCATTAATATTTCATGATATGATTCATGACATCATGGAAGACTACGTAGACGACATCTTGGGAAATTCCAAAACAAGAGAGGATCATCCTATCATTTTACGGCGTATCTTTGAACGCCTGCATGAATACAAAGTCATGCTAAATCCAAATAAGTGTGTCTTCAGTGTGCTATCTGGGAAACTATTAGGCTTCATCATGTCAAGATGAGGTATTGAGATGACCCTATTAAAGTGTCTGCCATCATAGAAATGCCTCCACCTGAGAATATCAAGCACCTGCGTAGCTTGCAAGGGAAAATTCAAGCCATTCGCCGCTTTATCTCCCAGCTTGTAGATAAATGCCACTCATTCACTCATTTTCTTAAGAAGGACATCACTTTCATCTGGGGACCTGAGCAACAACAAGCCTTTTCTTTGCTTAAACAGTACCTGGCTAATCCACCTGTCCTCATGCCTCCCACTCTGGGAGAACCACTTTTGCTCTATATTTCCGCTACGTAATACGCTATTAGTGCACTGCTCGCCCAATATGACCTTAGCCATAAAGAGAAAGCAGTGTACTATCTGAGTCACACCCTCATCGCCTATGAACGTAATTATCCTCAGATTGAAAAGGCTTGCTTGGCCGTTGTTTTTACCTTTCAGAAACTTCGCCATTACCTGCTAAATACTAAGACCAAGCTCATATCCAAGGTCGACCCACTCAAGTATTTGTTGTCCAAACCCGCCCTCACAGGTAGAATGGCTAATTGGATCATTCTACTCAGTGAGTTTGATATAGAATTTTTCCATCAAAAATCAATTAAAGGACAAGTACTTGTTGACCAGCTAGCGAAAGCACCTTTGCAAAGCACAAAACCTTTGAGTCTGGATCTGCCAGATGTATCTTTGCTCTACATTGAAGAATATTTCGTATGGCAGATACATTTTGATGGATCTTTTACGTTTCATGGTTTGGGTGCAGGAGTGGTCCTTATTACTCCTTCGGGTGATCCTATACCACAGGCTTTCCGCCTGGCCTTCCCTTGCATGAACAACATTGCGGAATATGAAGCACTCATTGCAGGGATGAAGCTAGCCATCAAGTGGAATATTCAACATGTTAAGGTTGTAGGTGATTCACAGCTAATCATCAAACAGGTTAATGACGAGTATAAAGTTAAGGATGACAAGCTCATACCTTACAAGAAGTTGGTGGAAACTCTGAAGGAGTATTTTGTGCGCATTACCTTTGAGCAGATCCCAAGAGTGCAAGACAGATCGGCAGATGCTATGGAAATGGTGGGATCTATGCTTCGTATTCCGCTAGGGAACAATGATATGCCATTTTTCATAGAAAATATACACCAGCCCGCGTATGACGTACCAGAATATTTCCTAGCTTGTGAGGTTGTTGGTCCCTATTCCCCGTGGTACGAACCCATTTTCACCTATCTTAAGGACAATACTTTCCCTCCCAATATCTCCCATTCTGAAAATCAAAGTCTGATTCACCAGATATCTCGTTACGCCCTTTTAGGAGGTACACTTTATCGTTGTGGCTACGATGGGAACCTGTTACATTGTCTGGATGTGACGGAGTCAATCCAGACAATTAAAGAAGTACACGAAGGAGTATGCAGAGCACATACAAATGGAATGGTCTTGGCTAAGAAATTGTTAAGAGTAGGTTACTATTGGCCCACCATGGAAATTGATTGTTGTAATTATGTTAGAAAATGTGTGCTTTGCCAAAAGTATGGAAATTTCATCCATGCTCCATCGCAACCATTGCAACCAATCACTACCCCGTGGCCATTCTCCAAGTGGGGACTTGATCTAATAGGGAAGCTTACTCCTACCTCATCTGATGGTCATACACATATCATCACAACTACAGAATACTTTACAAAATGGGTGGAGGCTATCCCTTTAACCTATGTCATAGGAGCACAGATTTCTAAATTCATCATGAATCATATTATTTGCCGATATGGTATCCCTGCAGCCATTGTCACAGATAATGGGAAGTCATTTAAGAACAAAACTGTGAAAGGTCTTTGCCAACAGTTCCAAATCAGATTGAAATGGTCCACGCCATATTACCCTTAGGGTAATGGACAAGCTGAGGCAACAAACAAGACTTTGGTAAGGATAATGGAGAAGATGGTTAGCAAAACCGGTCGAAACTGACACCTACAAATCCACCCAGCCCTCTGGGCCTACCGAACATCAATTCACACTCCTACAAGTGCCACACCATAATCCTTAGTATTCAGGACAAAATCTATCATCCCTTTAGAGATTAAACTCCCATCCCTGCAAATTTCTCTTCGGGACTATTTAGATAAGGATGAAGATTATCGAGTGGCAAGATTGGCTGAGTTAGAGTTCCTGGATGAGAGGTGCATTTTCTCTCTTAATCACCTGAAGGTATATCAACACAGAATCTCCCGTAACTACAATAAGAGAATCATCCCTTGCCAGTTTGAGGTGGGTGATTTAGTTATGAAGGAGAACCAATTCAACACTAGAGCAGAGTGAGAAAAGAAAGGGAAGTTCGAACCACACTGGTTAGGACCCTTTGTCATAGTTGCCAAGTATGGCACAGGGGCATACAAGTTGGCTCACCCCAATGGTGATGAGCTCCAGGAGCCCATGAATGCCATGCATCTTAAGATGTTTTATGCCTAAACATGGCACAAGAAAGTCATAAAAATCACAAAAAAAATATAAAAACATCAAAAAAAAAATCAAAAAAAGAAAAAGAGAAAACAGGTCATCCACTAGTGAAAACCATGCAATTGTGGCACTTTGGACAAGTCCTTGGGTGAAAACTGGTTTCCGGCGCCTCAGGAGGATTCGTTGTTCACAAGCATTCTGTATTAGAAGGGTAGTTGTCTTTTTCCTGGACCTGGTTCTACCTTCAAGTTTCCTTGTGCACACCATCTAGTCCAGCCTTGATCCAGCTTTGCCTTCTTCTATTCGTCTCTAAGGGACGTGGTCTTTCGTTATTTCCCATCTTACGATGGGGGCAACTCAACGACTTCACCTTCTTGTTCATAAGCACGTGGCTTCTGCCCTTGTATATTCCCCACCTAATGTTGGGGTCATCCATGCTTTCTTGGTTACCTGCACATAGCTTTGGAAGACTGTTAAAAACACAAAAACAATAGAAACATGGTTTTGAGAAAACACAAAAACAATAGAAAATTGTTTCGAGAAAACAACAAAAACAATATATATATATATATATATATATATATATCAAAAAAATCTAAAAACAAGGCAAAATTTTTCAAAAAATTCCTAAAAAGTAAAACACCCTATAAAATGGTAACTTGCTTCTTACGGCTGAAACTTGTGTCTTGCGCATGGTATTTTCTCCATATCCTGTTGGTTTTTATCACATCTTCCCCGATTAATATGACTCGCGGATCACTGGATTCACAACCATTCACAAAAGCTAGCTGCTTGCTTTGTCTATACTCTGGGGCACTTTTGGTTGCCTAGTGTTGTTTCATTGCGCACAAATGCTTTTCATGGACTCCGTGTCCATTTTCATTTCCCCTTGCATGTATCCTTTCTTGGGGCATAATTTTTAATCCTTGTCGTCAATCACGAACTTGTGGATCTCTTCAGCACTGATAACAAAACATTTGTACAACTGTCTTGACCGTTGTTGGGTTAGATATGTGCGTTCGTACTTGTTTTCCCTGATATATGAGCTTGTTTCCTTATCGTATTGCATTGCATTATTGTATGCTGCATGGAGTTGGTACTTTCAACAATGGAAAATTGTTCGTAGTATGGCTTTTCATGTCATTCTACCTTTGTCCTATGCTTATATTTTTCATAAGGACCGATGATGTAGTTCCTATGGCAATATGATGACATCAAATTTGTTCCAAACAAATAAGCGGCTAGAGGTTAAGCTCTTCTCTCCCCTCATCCATATTTCTTCTACACGACTTCCCTTTCACCCCTAATTCTCCCTCTCCTCGGGGCATCCTACCTCATCCCCATTCTTCTGCCTAATTCTCATATTTTTCGATCGTCGATCGGCTTCCTTTATCACCCCATCGACACTCGAGGGGGCATCTCTCCCTCCTACTAATTTTTCTTCTATCCCTTCAAAATATCTTCTGTCTACTATCTTTGAAGTGGCGTCACTTACGCCACCCCAAAGAGGGGCAAATGTAGACACCTATAATTATGCGCAAGCAATTTAAATACTTAAATTGCGCTAACTATCCCCTTTCTCGCAAATCAACGACATATCGTCAAAAGCACTCATTTTACCTCATATCATCATTAATTAATTACACTAAGCTAATTAATTAAGTTGCCTATCTAACAAATACCCTAATTAACGACCTTCTGTTAATAAATCACCCCTTCTACCTAGACTAATTAATTATTATTAATTAATTAGCTTTCCCTTCCATTTAACCAATAAATCAATATTTAATTGATCTAATCCCCTTATAATAGCCTAAATCGCACTAATATTCCTCTAATTGGCTTCTATAAGCTTACACCTATCTATTAATTAATCACCTTTGATTAATTAAAATACCCCCAACTCCCATGACTTGCTAAACATGTATTAAACCCTTCTAAAGTAAGGTTACCTTTAATAAAGAAACCTTATCCATTCCTAATCATGTTTTACCTTTATCCCACATTCATGAGAATGTATTGAATCCTTTATCCTTTGGGCTATATAAAGAGCCCTCCACCTACCTTTTTACTTACACCTAAACTCCTTAGAGAGAAAATGCAAAGCATATAGCAAAGATACTAAGAGCTTGCACCTTGTTTTCTTGAGAGTTCATCATATTGAAGAGTTAAGCCTCTTTCTTAAAGTGCTTGGGTCATATGGGAGGTGTCAAAAGGGTCTTGTAGCCCAAATTTGATTAGCCCCCATTCCTAGGTTCTTGGAACATTAAGGACAACTATTTTGATAGCCATGGAGCTTACTTAGGTCCATTCATTTATTTGTTGTTAGAGAATAGAGGAGTTTAGATATTTAGCATTGTTAGTTTCAAAGTTTGTATTCATGAATGCTAGCATCTAACCCTTGTTTAATTCTTATCATGATGGTGTTTATGCTTTGTTTTAGCTAAATTGTAGAACTATTTTAGGTGGTAGTTGTTGTTGCAGACTCACAACACCACTGGATGCAGATCAGGCTTCTAGGTTGATCACTCTAACATCCAATGTGATTGCACAACATGGAAACCTCTCTCCAAGTGTGGGGACTTGTGAAACTGAGAGAGGAATATCCAGATTAGAGGCTGGTTCCTCAAACTCCTCTGATTCAGATCCTAATCCTTCTCTAAACTGCAAGGAGACAGGGATAGAAATGCAAAAAATATGAAACTAACTAAAGGTGGTGATGCACCAAAAGGAGTGGTGAAACATGTTTTTCATGCAAATAGACACAGATCAAAGTTCACAGCATAAAACATACACAGACTGATAAGGTATAATTTAGGATCTGAAATAAAGAAAATAATACAAACAGAGGACTGAAAACCATTCACAGAACTTGTATTATCATTTCCAGTGTCAAAAAACATGCATTACACCCTCAAAGAGGTAAAAGAAAACTGTTACAATATTTGGAGAGGTCTGATCCTTGCTTCAGTCACTTGTTGTTGCTGAAAGAAGAAGTTGCTATGTCAAAATTGTTCCCCTTTGGAAATGAGCCAAATCTGGCTTTTACATTGCATGGGTCGAGCCCAGGGGACAGAAAACGTACAAAACATGAGAACCCATCCCTTCTTGACTGCAGGTGCATTAAAACGGCATGGGGGACCTTACAAACCCATACACTGTCATTTTGACAGAATTACAGAAGAATGCGACCCATTCTGCATTAAATCTGGTCGCTGAAATGTTGCTTCTGGCCATGAACACGTGTCAGAGCTGTTTCTCAAATTTCTCTCTCTAGACTACACCAAAACTCAAGATTAACCCTGTAATCATGTAGAGAATTTCACAAGCTTTTTGTTGATATAAAGAACGTGCAAATCCGAGATCTGGATCAAAAGATATGTCGATCTGAAGATTTAGGGCACAAAACAGGTGAAAATGCGTTTTAAAATTTTTCTCGCGCTCTGCCACCTGGATGACACGTGGCACGCACTGATTGGATATGTAATTCTCTCTCCTCTCTATCCCGTGGGTTTTCTTCTCCTTCAGACATGTGTCCTCTTTTGATTGGCTCAGGTCAGTGCTTGAAACCTCGCCCTTTGACTTTTGGACCATTTTTCCCCTGTGACACGTGTCGTAATTTGATTGGTCCATGGGTCTGTGGGCTTTTCGAGCCCTTCACATCTTTTTTTCCTAGATGTCCCTTTGCTATTTGGGACAAAAACTCCCGATTTTCCTGAAATGGGCTTCCTTGTCCCTTATCTGCCGATGACACATGGTGCAATCTGATTGGCTCTCAGCTTTTTCGGCTATCCGCATCCCACACGTCCCTTTGTCCCAGATGTCCCAGTGTGAAAGTTCCCCATTCCGGTCGAACCGGTTGGTTCACGTCCTTCACGTACCTTTGTCCCACTTGCTCCCGGACTGTCTGGGACAAATTCTTCTGGTTCACCCGATTCGGCCGGTTCGCGTTCCTTTGTCCCACATGTCCCAAACTGTTTTGCTCAGCAGTTAGTTGATTTTACTTCCTCCTTCGGCCAGATCGGCTTCTCGCGCCCTGCGCGTACGTCTGTCCCAGATGTCCCTTTGCTTCACGGGCCACCTGGAGGCTTTTCGGCCGATCCGCGTCTCGATGTCCCTCACGTCCCTACTGTTGCGAGGACTAGGACTTAGCCAATTTTCATGATTTTTCCTGTCCCAAGCTTGTTTTTTGCAGCTTTTTTACATCTTCTCAGAGCTTGCTCTTCTCTTCTTCAGCCAGGAGAGTTAGGAAAAATATGAGGGGACCCTGGAAACATGATTTTTTGCCCTGGATCAATCAATTTTCTTGGGGCTTGAGAATTCAATACATGTTACCAAAATTTACTCTGAGGGTGACTTTTGGATAACAATTTGGTGACTCAGCGGGGATACCTGCCTGCTAGGTAGAAGATACCAGTTGCCTGAAGTAGTCCATTGGGCATGAAGTCATCAAGTATTCCGTTAGAACCCTAACTGACTCAGAATGTGCAAGGAGGAAGATGGAACGTCTCCTGATGAAAGCAAGGAATGCAAAACATCTCCATGGATAGCAAGTTGTGCCAAAGAACTTAGGGAAAATAAAACTAACCTACAGCAAAACAATGTGCACAAGCACTTGGAGGAAAGAAAATCTAATCTAATATTTACAGAGGTGGTGAACTTCCCTCTAGAAGAAACGCTTGAGATAGATTCCGTTGACTGGAATCTGCAGTTCTTCACCATCCAATGAGGCCAATTAGAAAGCATTGCTGTTCTTGCACTTTGTGACCATGTATGGACCACTCCAAATGGCATCAAATTTTGAATGCCTTCCTGGTTTCACTCTATCCACATCCCATTTCAACACTAGATCTCCAACTTGAAAAGATCTATCTTTGGCCTTCCTATCAAAGGTCTTCTTGATCAAAGCTTGATCCTTTTCCATTGCTTGGGATGCCTGATTTCTGATCTCTTGCAGCTCCATCAACTTTGCATACCTCACCTCCATGGGCTCAAACTCTAGCAACTCCAGCTGTTTCATGAGTTCCAACGTTGGCAACTCAAGTGACATGGGCAAGATTGCCTCTCTTCCATAGACAAGCCTGAATAGAGAGTTACCTGTGGATCTTTTGGGAGTTATCCTATCAGCCCATAAGGCTGATTTTAGCTTGGTATGCCAAGACCTCTAATTCTCATCAAGAGTCCTCCTAATGATCATCAACAAGTTATTGTTTGTAGACTCGGCCTAGCCATTACCTTGAGGGTAATAGTTTGATAAAGTGCTTAGGTAAATACCGTTCTTGACAGCCCACTCAGTCACCTTAGATCCAATGAATGCCAATGCATTATCAGAGATTATTGTAGCAGGTACACCAAATTTGGTTGTTATCCCCTCATAAAAGTCTAAGATGCTAGACTCATTCGCCTCTTTGAGTGATATTGCTTCTGTCCATTTGGTGAAGTAGTCTGTGGCTGTCAAAATCCATTTGTGCCCTTGGCTTGAATTGGGATTAATGACTCCACTGAAGTCCAAACCCCATTGCATGAATGGCTGGTCAACTGAGATTGGATGCAATGGGAGGGCTGTAAGTCTCTCTTTTCCTGTGAAGAATGCAAAATTCGTACACCTCTTGATCCATGCATAGCAATCACTGAATATTTTAGGCCAATAATAACCAGCCTTCATGATTTTTAGAGCTGTCACTCTTGGTGCAAAATGGCCACCAGCTGGTCCACCATGAAACTCTTCCAACACCCTTTGAATCTGACCTATGGTAATGCATCTCAGCAGCACTCCATTTACATCTTTTTTGAACAAAACTCCATCAACAATGGCATACAGGACAGCCTACAATCTGAAATGTCTCCTTTGGGTCTTGTTCATCTCTGGAGGGCATAGGCCTGTGCCTAGGAAGTGCATAATACCTTGGGTCCAGCAAGGAGTCGGGGCAGCATTGTCTTCTTCTTGCCTGCCACTCGGCTCATGGTTGTCTTGGACTGTCAAAACAGTTTCTTCTTTGTTGCATACTTCCTTTTGCTTCCCCAAAACCAGCTGCTTGCACAATCCTTTCCCTCTTACCAGCTTAGTGATCTTGATCTCAATGTCATACTCCATGACACGGGTGATCCAACCTGCCCTTTTCTCATTCAAATCCTTGTTGAGAAGGAAGTCCTTAACCCCAGCATGTGAGACCAGAAGTTGAATCTTATTGTTTGAGACCAAATTTCTGAACTTCTTCAAGCTCCTGATGACAACAAGGACATGTTTTTCGATGAAATAATACTTTATTTCGTAATCTTCCAAGGTTTGGCTGAAGAATGCTATGGGCTGTTCTGAACCTTATCTATTCAACTGTGTTAAGATAGCTGAGATTATGTTTGATCCTCCAAATGCATACAACATGAAGTCCTTTGAAAAGTCTGGGTTGATAAGAGTTGGAGCTTGTGATATTACATGTTTGATGCTTTCAAAACTCTCTTTGCCTTCTGCTGTCCATTTGAATGCCAGACTCTTCTTCAACATCATTGTTAGAGGCTTCACAAGAGTGGCAAAATTAGGCACAAATATGTGGACAAAGTTTATCCTTCCTAAGAAGCTTTGAAGAGATTTCTTGTGGTGTGGCAATGGGAGCATTCGGATGGCTTCAACCCTTTCAGAATCAATTGTTAGCCCTTCCCTAGAGACAATGTGGCCCAACGATTTGCCCTCTTGTGCCAAGAATATACACTTCTTTGGATTCAACGAAACTCCAAACCTTCTACACCTCTGAAACACTTGTCTGAGGTGAAAGAGATGGTTTGCTGCATTCTTTGAGAAGACAGTGATATCATCTAGGTATACCAGCACTATATTGTTGATTAAGCCTTTGAATGCCATATCCATAGCTCGCTGAAATGTTGCTCCGGCATTTGATAGGCCAAATGGAATCTTCTTGTAGGCATAGGTGCCCCATTTGGTGGTGAAAGCCATCTTGAATTGATCTTCTTCCTTCACCATCACCTGATTATACCCTGAGTAGCCATCTAGGAGAGAGAATCTCTTTGAACCGGATACTACTTGCAATATTTGTTCCATTGAAGGAAGTGGGTAATGATCTTTGAGAGATGCCCTATTGAGGTCTCGGAAGTCCACACACAACCTGATTTCTCCGCTCTTCTTCCTGACTGGGACTAAGTTGGCGACCCAACTTGAGTGTTTGATGGGGAAGATGATACTGGCCTCAATAAGCTTACTTAACTCTTTTCTCATGAGAGGTTTAATATGGGGATTCATTGGCCTTTGCTTTTTCCTGACAGGCTTGGATTCTAGATCCAGCTCAATAGTATGTTGTGCCAGCTTTGGGTTGAAACCTCTTAGATCTTTGTAAGTCCAAGCAAAGATATCTGGGAACTCTTGAAAAATTTGAACAAAATCAGATTTCTCTTGTGAGGTACTTACTTTGCCAATCTGCAATGTTTTGCCTTCTTCCACTAAAATAGGCTCTGAATCTTCACCCTTCACTTGAATGTTTGATTTCTCCTTTCGGAACTGATCATTCGGGTTAAAGATTGACTCCAAGGTTATGAGGCCTTTTGGTAATTTGTTAGTTATTAGATGTACTACCTGATCACCATATTGCTGCTCCAGCTTGTCTTGATTTCTGGCAGAGAACTCAGCTTCTTCTTGTAGGAAATTAACAATTTGCTGATCATTCTCGAAGACTTGCCAACTTGTGTTGTTATCTGGAACAGCTGGTCTCACAACCAATTTGATATGAGGTTGAGATTTCTCACTTTTGATACTCTCTACAACATCAAACACAGCCCCAATTGCTGCTAGCCTGTCAACGGCTTCATTCTTTTTTCTTGGGATGGAATTGATGCTAAAAGCTTCAAAATCTTCAATAAGATCCCATACCCGATTTTTGTAGCACTTGAGCAGATCATTTTTGGCAGTATTTTTTTCTTTGACTTGGTTTACAATAAGCTCACTATCACCAAATACTTGTAAATTCCTGATGCCTTTCTTCATTGCCCAGTGCAGTCCATGAATTAAGGCTTCATACTCAGCTGTGTTGTTTAAACAGGAAAACTGGAAACGAAAAGCTGAGTAATACCTTATACCTTGTGGTGAAATGAGCATAGCTCCTCCTCCTGCACCTTGTCTACTCCTTAATCCATCAAAGAACAGCTGCCATACTTCATTCTTGTCCTTATGATCTGGCTTGGTGATGCTGGGGAGAGGTTGATCTTCTTCATGTAAACAATAAACCCCTAGCTCAGATTCTTATATTTCTTGATAAGGATCAAAAGCATGCACCTTGCTCGCCCATTCATCAAGAGTCAAATCTGGGATGCTTCCAACCTTGGTGTCAGCTTCATCAGTGCTTGGATAATCTTCTTAGTCAAACGATGAACAGTTGGTATTGATTTGGCTTGCAGTGTAAGGCTCAATGTGAAAGTTTGCAATAGGTTTAGACCTGATTGTGGCTTTGGTTCTATACCTTGTTCTGAACAACATGTGTGACCAATCTGCTGAAAGATAGCCTCCAATTTTAGCAGTGAAGTCTCTTGACAAGCACAATGCAAAGAGTGGTGACAGGTCTATGACTGACACATCTTGTAATACTATTACGTTGGGACATGCGTGCAGTGTGAGGCTCAAACCTTTGATTACTCCAACCGTTGTCACTGCTGTCCCATCTAATTACACTACACCCTTGGAGATGACTTCATATTGAAGCCCTAGCTGATCAGCTATTTGCTTGGGCATTACTGAACTACTTTCCCCAGAGTCAATCATGTAATTATGTACCAACTTATCTCTTACGATCAATGAAACATAAAATGGAGGGGGCTTCAACATTTTACCTTGTTGTCCTCCATGATTTCCTTCAGGCTGGGCAGCATTTGTGAGTACCTTCTCTTGCATTTGGACCTGTTGATTCAAAGTTGACCAGTCCTTCATGGCAGCTTATAGCAAATCTCTTTGGCCTGGGATGGATAGTGATTCCCACATTGATATGTTTACATTTGTCTTCTTCATCTGATCAATGATGTTGAATGGGGATGAAGCATCCCTCTACTGTCCCCTAGCTTGCACATTCATTCCTTGCACATGGGTAGCAACAACTGGCATCTGAGTTGGTTTAGGAGCTGGTTTGGGTGCTCCTTGCATGTTTGGAACTGAATTTTATTTGTCAACACCTTGAGGAGTGACAAAAGGTCGTGAACTACTTGGGGCCAATGGCTGTTCTTCACCCAAATTCCTCCTTTTTGACCTTGTGTTGGCTGCAACACCTTGAGAGGGTATTTGATTCATACCACATAAATATTCAGCCTGCCAATTGACAAGAGTAGTTTCATTCGGAGGTGTTCCTTGCTGAGGTGCTTCTTGCTGCTGATCTCCTTCATGGCTGGACTCTTGCAACCCACCAATGGTTTGCACCATCAGAGCTTGATTTAATGCACCATTAAAGCACATGGATTGGTTATGTGGCTGACTACACGGGAAACACCAATCATATTATTGGGCCATGTTATTTTGGACTGGCACTAATGCTTTAGAAGCAGATACAACATTGGGGTTATAAGACTGAAATGGTCTATTAGCGGGAGGCCTTACTTGGCTTTGATTTTGATTTACACCCTGATTTGGTGACCTATTTTGTTGGTATGGGGGCCTAGCCTGGTACTGTGCTTGAGGCTGATATGGTCTAACACTTTGAGCTTGCTGTCTTTTGATAGTAACCAGCTCATTTCCCAAATTTTTCAATTGCTTCATGACCTCTTGGAGTTCATTTGAAGCACTAGAGGATGAAGTAGAAGTTTCATTTGAACTTTAGTTTCTAGGAGTGGGAATAGGAGCCAAAGTGGGTGCTTGACTAGTGCTTGGACTTTCTAAGTTTGGATACAAGGGCATGGGAGGCCTAGGAGCCAGTTTACCAGCTTGAATAAGACAATTTTCGGCTCTAATGGCAATGCTATAAGTAGCAGGTAACGTTGTGCCTCCCATAGATTGAATTAACATAGAAATATCAGAATTCAAAGCTTTAAGGTAGTAGAGAAAAGCACCTTCCGCTGTTGGCCTGGCTGCCACTGGAATCCTATCCCAAGACCTTTGAAATCTGAAGTTGAAGTCAGTCAGCTACTCGTTGGGGGCTCTCTTGATAGTTGTTAGCTTCTCCAAAAGAGACAAGTTGTCTCCCTTCTCTCCAAATTGCTCATGAAGTGCTATACACAACTGATTCCAATTTGTGATAGAACCAGCTTCAAGGCTTCTAAACCATTACAACGCTTTACCCTTGAATGAAGATGCCAGTAACTTGACAGCCACTTGCATTTCATTGATTTCATGGATTGCACAAAGGTTAGCAATATCTTTAACATGATCGCCTGGAGTAGTCTGATTTTCTCCAGTGAAGTAGGGAATGTTCTTCAAGGCTGCAATAGGAACTGGGTGTTGTGCATTGAGAGCAAGTGGGCTGCTGCCTGTGAAGTTGACGTAGGGGTTGTTCTGAGCCATTCTAATCGGTCTTAAAACCCTTGTATACTGAATGAAAGGCCTGTCAGGTGGAGGAGTTGAGAGAGTTCTGTTTGGTGGAGATGGAGACCTTTGAATCCTTCTTCCCCTTTGCCTTCTTCTTGGAGATAATTGCAGGTATTCAAACAGCACTTCTTCTCCAACTCTTGACCTTGTGGTGATTCTTCTCATGAGTTTTCAGGCCTCCACTACTGAAACCAGTTGATTCTTCCCCTCAGAGTAGCCAGATATGCAAATAATAGCTCTTATAAGTGAGAAAACTGCAGCGGATGCATATCAACTTTGCTGCAATAAAAATGAGACCTCTAGTGTCCCACCGGGCGTGCCAAAACTGTTGTTGCAGACTCACAGCACCCCTGGATGCAGATCAGGCTTCTAGGTTGATCACTCTAGCATCCAGTGTGATTGCACAACATGGAAACCTCTCTCCAAGTGTGGGGACTTGTGAAACTGAGAGAGGAATCTCCAGATTAGAGGCTGGTTCCTCAAAATCCTCCGATTCAGATCTGTATTTTGCAAAACTACAGAGGTTCATATCCTAATCCTACTCTAAACTGCAAGGAGACAAGGATAGAAATGCAAAAAATATGAAACTAACTAAAGGTGGTGATGCACCAAAAGGAGTGGTGAAATATATTTGTCATGCAAATAGACACAGATCAAATTTCACAGCATAAAACATACACAGACTGATAAGGTATAATTTAGGATCTAAAATAAAGAAAATAATACAAACAGAGGACTGAAAACCATTCACAGAGCTTGCATTATCATTTCCAGTGTCAAAAAACACGCATTACACCCTCAGAGAGGTAAAAGAAAACTGTTACAATCTTTGGAGAGGTCTGATCCTTGCTTCAGTCACTTTTTGGAGCTGAAAGAAGAAGTTGCTATGTCAAAATCATTCCCCTTTGGAAATGAGCCAAATCTGGCTTTTACATTGCATGGGTCGAGCCTAGGGGACAGAAAACGTACAAAACATGAGAGCCCATCCCTTCTTGACTACAGGTGCATTAAAATGACATGGGGACCTTAAAAACCCATAACCTGTCATTTTGACTGGATTACAGGAGAATGCGATCCATTCTGCATTAAATCTGGTCGCTGAAATGTTGCTTCTGGCCATGAACACGCGTTAGAGATGTTTCTCAATTTTATCTCTCGAGACTACACCAAAACTCAATATTAACCCTGTAATCATGTATATAATTTCACAAGCTTTCCGTTGATATAAAGAACGTGCAAATCTGAGCTCTGGATCAAAAGATATGTCGGTCTGAAGATTTAGGGCACAAAACAGGCAAAAATGCGTTTTAAAATTTTTCCCGCGCTCTGCCACCTAGATGACACGTGGCACGTGCTGATTGGATATGTAATTCTCTCTTCTCTCTATCCCATGGGTTTTCTTCTCCTTCGAACACGTGTCCTCTTTTGATTGGCTCGGGTCAGTGCTTAAAACCTCGCCCTTTGACTTTTGGACCCTTTTTCCCCTGTGACACGTGTCGCAATTTGATTGGTCCACGGGTCTGCCGGCTTTTCACACCCTTCACGTCTTTTTGTCCCAGATGTCCCTTTCCTATTTGGGAAAAAAACTCTTGATCCGCTCGAAATGGGCTTCCTTGTCCCTTATCTGCCGATGACACATGGCGCAATCTGATTGGCTCTCAGCTTTTTCGGCTATCCGCGTCCCATGCGTCCCTTTGTCCCAGATGTCCCAGTGCAAAAGTTCACCGTTCTGGCCGAACCAGCCGGTTCACGTCCTTCGCGTAGCTTTTTCCCACTTGCTCCCAGACTGTCTGGGACAAATTCTTCCGGTTCGCCTGATTCGTTCGATTCACGTTCCTTTGTCCCACATGTCCCAAATTGTTTTGCTCAGCAGTTAGTCGATTTCGCTTCCTCCTTCAGCCGGATCGGCTTCTCGCGCCCTGCGCGTACTTCTGTCCTAGATGTCCCTTTGCTTCATGGGCTGCCTGGAGGATTTTTGGCTGATCCGTGTCTCAATGTCCCTCACTTCCCTACTGTTGCAAGGACTAGGAGTTAGCCAATTTTCACGATTTTTCCTGTCCCAAGCTTGTTTTTGCCAGCTTTTTTGCATCTTCTCAGAGCTTGCTCTTCTCTTCTTCGGCTAGGGGAGTTAGGAAAAATATGAGGGGACCCTGGAAACATGATTTTTTGCCCTAGATCAATCAATTTTCCTAGGGCTTGATAATTCAATACATGTTACCAAAATTTACGCTGAGGGTGAATTTTGGATAACAGTAGTTCTTGCTTCATTTGATTTATCATTAAGCAAAGTATACATGCACACAAGCCTGAATGTCGACAATTTGGTTGGGACACATGAGGTAGTTAATGGTGCGGATGCATGTGCACGTGTGTATCATGAACCACTCAAAACCAAGAAAGTTAACATCGGCTCGGAGAAGGAGCCCAAGGAAGCTATCATTGGGGACTATTGGTTGGACAAGGAAGTATCAAAGATCATCGATCTCTTGCGTGAATTCAAGGATTTATTCCCACATGGATACCATGAGTTGAAAAGCATCCACCATTCATTAGGGGAAATGAGGATAAATTTGAAAGATGGTGCACGCTCGGTCAGGAAGAGGCCTTACAGGATGAATCCTAACATGTGCGTAAGGGTTAAAGAAGAGCTAGACAAAATGATAGCATCTAGTATCATTGACGCTGTGGAGGAATCAAAATGGATAAGTCCAATGGTGATCAACATAAAGAAGGATGGGTGGATTAGGATATGCGTGGATTACAGGGAATTGAATGTTGTTTGTATCATAGATCCTTTCCCCACCCCCTTCACTGAAGAGATTTTGGAAGAAGTTGCTGGGCACGAGGTCTATTTAGTTACAGATGGATTCTTGGGATATCACCAAGTAAGGATTTCCAAGGAAGACCAAGAAAAGACAACTTTTTCCACCGAGTGGGGAAGATTTGCATACATGGTCATGCCCTTTGGATTGAGGAATGTGCTCGCTATATTTTCGCGTATAGTGGTACAAGCATTTAAGGACTTCATCCACAAGTTCCTTCAAGTATGTTTGGATGATTGGACAGTGTATGGATTAGTAAGGGACCATTGTGATAACTTGAGATTGATGTTTGAAAGATGTCGGCAGTTGAGGATTTCCCTCAACATCAAGAAATGTGTCTTTGTAACCCCTTTTGGAACATTGTTGGGGCATATCATATGCAAAGAGGGCTTACTAGTGGATCCCGCAAAATTTATAGTTATTATGGGATTAGGGGAGCCCACCAACCAAAGTGCCATGCACAGACTTCTTAGACACACTAGGTACTACAGAAAGTTCATCAAGGGATACGCTAAGATTGCCACACCTTTGGAAATACTACTCAGACATAAGAGTGCCTTTCAGTGGGGAGAAGCATAGTAGAGGGCATTTGACACTCTAAAAGAAAGGCTTATCACCCCACCTATTCTACGATTCTCGTCATGGGATAAACCTTTCCATGTCCACATGGATGCTTCTGGTACAATAATGGGAGCCTTTCTTTCTCAACTAGGAGAGGGAATTGTTGATCATCCCTTATGTTTTACAAGTGGAAAGTTGACACTAGCAAAACATAATTATACAATGACCGAGTGTGAGGCATTGTCAATGATCTACGCACTCCACAAATTTAGACAATATCAGCTAGCAAGAGAGTTCCTCCATTAATACCTTCTCCTCCTCTTTCCCTCTTTTTTTTCTTTCTTTTTTTCTTGTCCCAATCACTTATTTCATAGGATCAACATCCACCGCCATAACTTCTCTCCTGAGTAGATCATGTGCCAAGTGTCAATGTGGGCCTCCATTGGCGAATGCTTATCCTCTTTGCAAAACCTTCCACTAATTGTAATGATACCTCTCAAAATATTCCCTAAATGGAATATCCTTTTCCTGGCCTCTAAGGTTCCAATCTGGCACCTTATCCACATATCGTGCCTAGTCAGGTCCTCACAGTTTTCCTCAAGTGACTCCATGATGTCAAATATGGATAAGTCCTTTAAACCCTTAATCTTCCTCCCACGTACACCCTAGTTTCACTTAAACCCTTCTTAAACCCTTTTTCCTGCATGCTTTTACTTGAGCGCCCTTATATTTATTAATCATGCGCACACGCCTCTTGGTACTTAGAAAATATTTAGGGTCCAACATCACCCCACACTACACTTGTTCTCCATCCTTGGAAACATTCTACTCCTTCAAATATTAAAGAATAGTGTAATTGAAATAATCTAAAATAAAGAAAGAAAGAATGGAAGAATATGCTACTGTTACATGATGAGGGGGAACTCCTTCTTTACATATTCCTCAATCTTCTCCCAGGAATCCGCTTCTCCCTAAGCCTGCTGAAGTAAGTCACCCACAAATGCTCTTACTTCACCATAACTTAGTTCATCACCCTTAGCTTTCAACGTATCTACAATATTTTCCATTTCCTTGCTAAGATCACCTAGCGTATCCATCCTGCAAGTGACTTGGGGGTAAAGTTACTTTAGCCTATTCCTAATCAAACCCAACAAGGTTTCAAATACTTCCAAATTCTTCTCAACTTTGGCCAAGATCTTATCATGCTCTACCCTATTTCTTTTGTTCTTCTCTTGAAATTATTTCAGATCCACCTCATGTGTAGTAACCAATATTCTTACTACCCTGTCTCTGTCGGCAAAATTTTCATACATGGCTTCGGCGATCTGCGCGGTGGTCTTTATTACAAAAATTAGCTTAGAGTACCGAGGTAGTATCTCCCAAATATTAATATTTTCTTCCTCCTTATGGTATGCCATCACCTCCTCTACCGAATCTAATCAATTGGTTGCCTTTCCATGGTGAGGATGCGGGTCAAGTTTTCCAAGTAGTGCACGATTGACTTGTATTTCTACTCAAGTGGGGCTAGGTCTAAGTGTTTTAAGATAATGACATCTAAAATGGCCTATATATTATTGTGGAATTCGTGATCCTTCACCTTTTCATCCCTCAGTTCACGTCTTAACTTTGCATTGATCAATTACTTCTATTTTATCTCCTTGTCCCACTCAATGATCTCCTCATTTTTTTTCTCAAGCCCTTCCTCCAAGACCCTTATTCTATCATTTCTTATGAATATTATTCCTTCCACTTTCACCAATACTTTGTTGATCGCATTGAAAAATTGTTCATATGACAGTTGTTAGGAATTTACAAGAGGGTTTTACTCCCTTGGCATCTGGTATCTTCATCAATGCATCATGATTTACCTCGAACTCAGGTTCATTAACGTGTGACTCAAAAGCCTAGGATAGCATTTTCCTCATGCACAGGTAGGCACCCTCTTCATCAAAAGAAGACCAACCGATGAGTTGGTTGGTGGGAATGGTACTTTGGAAGCATGCACATAGTACCTTTCTTGGATCATTAATATAAGTCATCTCATGTTATTGTGCCACTACTATTCCCTTTCCACTTGTGCATGCTACAGTTTGGAAGCTTACTGTTAAGATGGGGTCTCTTCCCATGCTCCTACACTCATTTCCTACACTTGTGTTCTCCTCAATTTCCTTCAAAACTTCTTTGATATTTTTCTCTACTTCATGCTCCACCAACTATTGGATAATACCTGCCACCTCCCTCTTTATAGTGTTATCCATCTACTCCTCATTTAGGGTCAGGGTATTCTAATCTTTCATGTTTACTTCCTCACTCCCCCCTTTTTCATGAGAGCCTTCCTTGTTCTCATCCTTCTCTTCATTTCATTCTTCCTTTGACTTGTGTACATCATACATAGAATGATTCTGAGCCTCACTACAATCTTCATCATCTTCATCGCCCTTGTTGGCCTCCATGCTTTCTATTTCTCTCGAGTCTGACACTTTTGTCACCCTTTTCTTCTTCCTTATTGGTGAATCTAATTCATGGGACTTTGCTTTTTCTTCTCTTTGGGGTGAATCTTCCCTTAACGATGACTCTTCCTTCTACAGTGACTCTTTTCTAACTAGATACCTCTTCCAGGGGACATTAGTACTTGTGCACGTGCCTGACTCCTATGCCCCTACTATCTATGTGCTCGAAGCCTCTTTCTCAAGAGCCTCCCCTCTTTCTCTTTTCCTTGGCATAACATTTTTCCTCATGGTGGGGTCCTCAAGAATGGAGACATCATCTTCAATATAAGTGCATTTTTCATACTTAGGCCTTAGGTGCAAATACACCCTCGATGTTTTCCTCCCTGTAATTGGAAATGTTACTGGTTTCAACATGTGCACATCATGGGAGACATACTTCTTAACATAGGTGCACTTCTTGGGGTATATTAACTTCCTGTGTATCTCATGATAGTATGGATCCACTACACTTAGATCAAACATGAGTTTCTTCCCCTCTTTGAATTGACTGACCCCGACCTGGAAGAACTACGTCGTGAAGGAGAAATGAAACTTACACCAAGGACTCTTGGTGCCATTTACCAAAGTAAATCTGCCAATACAAAAATGCTAGTATACGGTGAACTCAATCTCTCCTTGTACTAATGAAGGCAACTTCTTGGGTATTCTCCATTCAACCCCGAATCCATCGCGTATCCACTTATACCACTTTTTTAGGCACGCCATACGAGAGGCCATCATGGTGTCACAAGTATAATGTTCAAACCTCTTGGTGGGGAGGGGTTCTCATTTGGGTATCCCAAAAAAAATTATCCGGACCATCGAGCACTAAAATATTTGCAAAGACAATGGGGAGGAGAAAAATACCAAACATGGTCTTCTCTCCATCGTGCATGACATTTATAATCTCCTCTGTGATAAAATTTGAGAGGTTATATATGGTCCCCTATGAGATCTTGTGGCATACATTCAACCAAGCATTGTTGATTTGTGTCCATATATATTTCCTATTCAACTTTATGACCAAGTGCATGGCCATCCTCATCACCAAGTTGATAATTGTAGAAATTTTGAAGTATCGTGAACCCTTCTTGTAGTCATAAGCCTTAACGGTCTTCTTAATGGCTTATTTATTTCCCAAATCATCGTCCAATGATTCTCCTTCATAGATAAGGTCAGTGAAATTAGAAATCGGTTGGGGGTTATGCACATCCTACAACTTGCGAAATAGAAGTGGTCTTTATGCATGCTCGACATCAACCATTGGTATATTCGCTCAGGCTTCCTGAAATAGGGAAACTCATAGAGTTGCAACAACCCATCCTTCTCCATTTTCACCTTTACTTCATCATCATAGATAAGTATTCCATCTAGTGTCCTCTTCTCTTTAGAGGGAACCAGTTCTAGGGTCATATCATTCTCTTTGGTGCTTGTTCAATGGTTGTAATCACTTACGACCATATTTTTGACATGAGACACCCATTCCTTACCAAGTAATACGTCGTCTGGGTACTGTATTTCTGCGTACCATTCTTCATTGAAACTAGTAGAAATGGCTTGTTTTCCCTTTCCCTTTCCCTTCTTCGGTGAAATGTTTGCTACTTTCTTTGGTGTCATTCCTTCATCAGTTCCTTAAAACTTCTTCCTCTCTCCTGGTCCCGGATCTGACTCAACTTCCTGGCTCCACTCCTTTGCAAAAATTCCTCCAAATCTTGTGCCCTAGCTATGCAACCCTAACCCGGAAAAACCCTTTTTCCACAAGACGGCGTAACACCCACGGGATCCTTCCACACAACCTTCTCCGCTTACGCTTGTGTACTCCTTTCCATTCTGGTTCACTAATCAAACTAGTTATTCATGCAAATATACACAACTCTTCTCAAAATTTCTTCACAAGGATGCCCTAGTTCATGAGAGCTCTTTGAAAACTTAAAATGCAAGGTAGAAAATAATGCACCCTTGATCTTCTATTTATAACTTTTTATTTTCTCCGTAATAAATACCATACCACCTACCAACATACTTTCACAATAAAGGAGGATTTGTTCAACTCCAACCTTCAATGTTATTCCTTCACGCTCAATCCTATGCGAAAAAATTTGGAAACCTTTAAGTGCGTAAAAACCCCTTACTGACCACAAATCCTTACACGTGCACGTACAACACTGAAGGCATTCTTCCTCTATGTCCTAATCATGGTTCTTTCCATCACCTACCTCATGTTATTCTTGCACTTTTCATTCTTGTACGTGGTTTCTATAAATCCTTTTGACACCATCCTTCCCTTATGTTCATCTCTTCTACGCGTGATCTTCCAATCCACGTGTTTTTGATTTTTCAACCTGGGCCATCAACAACCATAACTTCCAGCACTTATCATATCACTCCACCCCACACAAAAATGGATGCACGGTCCTCTATGTATAGATGTTTTTTGAAAATAATAAGTGGCTACCAGTGCACAAATGTGCACAAAACAAAGCAACAAGAAAGGGAAACACAAAGAAAGGAAACTGCATCAAAGAAAATCCTAGGTAAATTGGAAATACTGCCTCATTTACAAATAAAAAGAAGAATTATTTGCAGTAGGGTTTCAACCTACTCCCATTGAAATGGCCTAGAAACCATGTTCCATCCAACATTTGTAACTTGCAAGCGCTTGAATCAAGTATATATGATGCAATGTATGGGCCCATCCAATGGACTTTGAATTTCCCAGGATGGCACAGAAACTTGGAATCATACAAGAGAACCATCTACCTAACCTCAAACTACTTGTTCTTGATGTTTCTATCATGCCATGCCTTCTACCTGGATTTTTTTGTTTTCTGACTCCAGTGAGTAATAGCCCGCCTCTCATCCAACTACATCAACTTATCAATCCTCTCCTCAAGTGCTTGTTCATCATCTAACCCTCTTGTGCACGTTATACGCAGCGATGGTAACATGAATTCAATATGTAACATAGCTTCCATGCCAAACACCAATTGAAAATGTGTGGCCTTTTTCAGTCTCTTATAAGTAGTCCAATATGACCATAACACAACAAAAACTTTGTCATCCCAATCCTTTCTTCCCACATCACAAATCTTGGTTAACGTGTGATTTAAAATTTTGTTAAACGCCTCAGTAGTCCCATTAGCTTGTTAGTGATAAGGGGTATTCTTGTAATGGGATACCATGAATTTTTCCAATAAGATTCTAACTATCTCATTTTAAAAATGAGTACACCTATCACTTGTTAAGCTCAGTGGGCATCTATATCTGTTGATTATATTTTCCCACAAGAACCTAGCTATTATTTTCATTGTGCAATCCCTTGTAGGTGCCGCTTCTGCCCACCTTGTAAGGTGATCTATGGATGTAATGATATAGCGTGGACCTGTCCTTCACGCAGCTTGATAAATAGGGCTTAGGAAGTCGATTTCCCACTTCTTGAATGGTTTTTCACTTGTAATTGGTCTTAATGGCATTTCATCTCTTTTCCCTAGTTTACCAAGGCACTGGCAGTGGTCACATGCCTTGTAGTACTTGATACGATCTTGGTAAATTCTTTCCCACTAAAGAGCTTCTAGTAAAATATTTCACACGGTAGAATTTCCAACATAGTGTCCTTTTGTAATTCCACCAGGTGCTTCCTCCATGATTCCAGTGCGCTCATGCTCTAACACGCACTGGTGCAAAGATCTCATCATGGAAACCTAATTGTATAAGTCTCCACTAATTAATATGTAGGGTCGCAACACTATGGCTAACTGCTTCCTTTCCAAAGTCTTCATTCCCTTCCGGCACCATACTTGTTTTGAGAAACACAACAATATCTTCTGAAGTCAGAGGGTGCCCACCACAATCTAAAATAGTTATGCATCTGACATTATATTCTCAATTCTTTACATGTCCTCTCTTGAGTCAATCCTTGATAAATGGTCAGGCCCTAAATTACTCTTACCCGGTTTTACAACTGTAAACTCAAACTCTTGAAATAATAGGACCCACCTGCATATGCGCCCTTCTAAAATGGGATTTTTTACCAAGTACTTCAATGCCATGTGTTCCTTGTAGAATATAAAGGGTGTTGCCAACAGATACTGCTTGAATTTTTACAACGTGTAGATCATCGAAAATACCTCGCGCTCAGTAGTAGTATAGTTCTACTCTGCTGGTGTCAACTTCCTTCTTACAAAACAAAAATGGTGATCAAAAGTCCCCTCATCAGGTTGTGCCAACACTACTCTAATTTCCATCCTTAAGGCATCAACATGTACATGGAATGGCTTATCCCAGGAAGGAAATCATAATATGGGAATAGTGATAAGCCTATTTTTCAATGTATCAAACGCCATTTGTTTTGCTTCTCCCTAATGAAATGTACTTTTGTGCTTCAGAAATCCCTCCAATGGCACAAAGATCTTGGCATATCCCTTAATAAATTTTTGGTAGTACCCCGTATGCCCAAGGAATCTATGCACACCATGCTCTAGCTGGTAGGTTCCCCTAATCCCACAATAATGATAACTTTGGCAGGATCCACTAGTAATCCTTCCTTACATATGATATGCCCCAATCAGGTTCCAAAAAGAGTAGCAAAAACATATTTCTTAATGTTGAGAGATATACTCAACTGTCAGCATCTCTTAAACATCAACCAGATATTTTTGCAATGGTCTCTTACTAGTCCATAAACCATCCAATCATCAAGGTAGACTTAAATAAACTTATGGATGAAATCCTGAAATGCCTAAACCATAATGCGCAAAAACACAACAGGCACATTCTTCAGTCCAAAAGGCATGACCGTATAGGAAAAAAATTCCCCATTCAATGGTGAAAGTTGTCTTTTCTTGGTCCTCCTTTGCAATTCTAACATGATGATATCTTGAGAATCCATCTATGAAAGAATAGATCTCGCACCCAGCTACTCCTTCCAAGATCTCCTCAGTGAAGGGGGTTGGAAAAGGGTCAATGACACATACCGCATTCAAATCCCTGTAATCAATACAAATCCTTATCCTTCCATCCTTCTTAATGTTGATGACCATTGGACTTATCCATTCTGATTCTTCAATAACCTCAATGATGCCTGATGCGATCATCTTGTCAATCTCCTCCTTGACTTTGACGCGCAGATTCAGATTCATTCGATAAGGTATCTTCTAAATTGGGCACATGCACCTTCCTTTAACTTGATCTTCATTTCTCCTAAGGAGTGGTGAACTCCTTTAAGCTCATGGTACCCACATGGAAACAAATCCTGAAATTTGTGCAACAGATCAATAATCTTTGAAACCTCCTTTTCTGTCGAGTAATCTCCAATAGTAGCCTCCTTAGGTTCTGCTGCCTAAACCAATGTTAACCTTCTTGGTTTTCAAGGGTTCATGGTAGGTGCATGCACTTGACTCATCAACACTATCCATAACCTTGTGCATTCCCATAGTATGGTTAACATCCAAGTTTTCCACCTCTTCACCATCTATCATGTAGACCAATTTTCTTTTCTCTTTTTCCATCCATGCGCACTCAAGTTGTACCTCCTCTGATTCTTCCTCATCAAAATGTGCTCCAAGCTAGGTTCACCCAACAACTCTAGTACTCTGTCCTCTTTCCATGGCACTATCTCCCATAGTTAGGTTCTTAACAACCTGTAGTGCCTCATTCACCAATGGTTTAGTACTTCGATACTCAGAAAGCTTGAAGGACATCAGCCGTCAACTCCTACCAGGTTCTTGTCTAACGACGCAACTCTGAATGAATGTACCATGCATGTGCAAAGCCTTGTAAGGTGGAGTAAAGCTTATGCACCCATAAAGATGGAGGAAATACTTTCATGCCTTTCATCGAGGCCTTCTCACATGCCTGAAAGTGAAACGAGGTGGGTTCCTTCCCATGATAATATTATATAACAGTAGGTGCATTACTTTGGAGAAACCTAACAGAGAATGTGATTCTCACCTCGCACCACTCTAGAAGGTTATCGCAATGGGTCACCCACCAATGTGTTGCGGTCTTGAGAAAGGTATAGCTAAACATACTTCTCCTTTCAACCTCACATCTCCACTAGGTCTCCATTTCTTGCAGGAAAACATCAGGGTTGGCTCCCCTAGTGTAACTTGGAAATTTTTTTCCTCCTAGGCACCTGATTAAGCGTGATTTTTTTACTCTTGTCACAGAGCCTCTTAACTTCCTTTTGACTAACTCATATGTCCCGTGCGCCCAATTTTCACATGCCACACTAGTTGTATCACTTATAGATTGAGTGTCTTCCCACTGAATAACACCTTCTTTTGTTGGTTGCACAACCTCAGGGTCCCTGATAGTGCACACATAGATTCTGTCTAGGTCTTCTTCTCCCAAGGGCTTAGTATAGGGTGCTGACTTCCCATCCATCAAAGGAATGATAACACGTTCCTCCTTGTTCTCAAAACTTATATACCCCTTATTGAAACATAAGTCAACATTGTTCTTATAGCACTAGGGGCGACCAAGTAATGCTAGAAAGTTGTCTGCCTCAACAAGCGCCAAGACTTTGAAGTCTCCAGTGAATTTTTCCCCTTGGATAGTGATAGCAACATCCTTTAAAACACCAATGGGCATTACCTTTTTCTTATTGGCCATATACAACACATTTGAAGATGGTTGTAATGGGGGCCTTCCCATTTGATTCCATGCATCCAAGGTGAGAACATTAACTTCCACACCCATGTCAATCAAAATATTACTTAGGATTTATCCATCAACAACTACATTCAAGGTAATCTTCTTATCATATTCAAGGTTGTGGGGAGGTAGATTAGCATGCAAAACCTACCTCTTGTTCTCTCCTCAAGTGCTTGGTACTTTATCTCTCAACCATTATCCTAATAAGAGGAATGATATTCTCTTGGTGCAACATCTTACACACTTCTCTGACATCATCTATATCTGACTGAGGGACCTCAATGCTCTTCTTCTACTCAAACTTCCTGGATTTCTCTTTTAGACACTGAATTTCCCCTTGAAGACTTCTGATTACATCCATGGTCTCTTGATAGAATTCCTTCTAATGCGTAGGGTCTGGATACTTCCCATGTACCACTTATTCTCTTGTAATCAGTGGCCTCTGCTTTGGTATCTCCCTGGTGCACACATCCTCAGCTTGCGTCATCACCAGTACATGTTCTAACTCTGAATCATTTACCATTCTTGGCATCCAATGTTGATCAGAACACTTTACGCTCACCATCCCAACACCCTTATCCTTTTGCTACTTCTAGCTCATGTATTCAAACAATTTTGGGCATTCCTCATACTTATACTTTTTTCCACTCCAAGAGCACTATAGTAGATCAGAGCATTCACGCTTATAGTGTTCCGTAGACCCACAGTTGTAACAAGTTCCATGCGGGAACTCACTTCTTTTGTCCCCACAGTTTTCATGGCCTCTAAATCCTCTGTGAAATCCTCTTCCGTGACTAACTTTATCTACTTGCCCTTCATAATGATGACCCTCATCCTTGGAATTACTTGTAATACTAGTCTGGCACACACCAGTATCAATGACATCATGTATTTGGTCAATCAATCTACAATCCTTGGTGTCATGAGTAGTAGAGGTGTAAATTTTGCAATAGCAAGACACATTCTTATGGATCGCGTGCTGCAGTAGTGGACACCTACTTGCATCATGATCTCTGTGGAAAATCTCATAGTCTACCTTCATCGCGCATACTGATCTCCGAGGAAAACTATCCTTCGTTTTCCCTTCTACCTCAAAATATGTACACCATAACCCACTGCAAGTCTCATGAGCCGAGTTCGCAAAAAATTTCTCTAGCTGCTTTGCCATTTCAGCAATTTGGGCTTCTAAGAATGGACTAACTCTTGTATCAATGCTTACTATTACCTCCACGTGCAAGGTAGCCTCCAAGGTCTCATGTGGATCTGTGAAAGTCTTTTGCGCAAGTTCCTTCCTCAACGGTGTGATCAGTCCTCCGAAAAACCACTGAGCATGATGTGAAGGGTGAATGTCATAAGATAACTTGGATAGGAGAGTCTTGAAATGCATCATACTCCCGTGCACACTCTCTATATTCCTTGTTGAATTTCCTTTAATGCGTTGATGCTTTTCTGTTCAAACTCAGGTATGTGGAACTCCGCCAAAAAGGAATTACAGAGCGCAATGTAATCCACCACTTTTCTAGTGTGGGTCATACTTCCTGTACCAGCTATGCGTGCTTCCTTGCAACGTGGTTGTAAACTGACTTTCCTTCCACTCTAGGGAAGTGATTCCCTTCACGTGCCATAGTAACTCACACTTTTGTACATGTTCCACAACATCCTCAATGCCCTTGTAATTAGGTAAGTGGAGTGACATCTCATAAAACACATGTTGATGGTGTTGTGGACCTTGTCTACCAGATCTAGACCTTGATTCCCTCTGATGTTACCTCCACCACCAGACCCACTAGATCCACTAGTGCCAACTCCTCTAGATCCACTAGATCCTCCTCCTATTGTAGGTAAGGGGCCTAACACAGTAGCTACATCCTGCAAGCCCACCATCATGTTAAACTACACACTGATAGTTTGTGATACTGAACCACTCCCAGATGTGTTTCCTTCTCCACTCCCAGATGTGATACTCAAACCTTGTGATCCCACACCTTGCCCAAATTTTGTGCTAGAAAAATACCCCCAAACATAGGAAATGACTGTGCAACCATAGATGTACCAAATGAAAAATTATACCTCCTAGGTGTCACTTGACTACGAATACCGATACCAACTGGATTATCAAAACTTATCTCAGGAACAGGAAAACTAAGTGCAAGGGTCTGATCACCATGTGGGTTAAAATGTGCACCTAAGGCTCTTCTCCCTTTTTCATATGATGAGATCTCTCCAGAAGATGAGGGCGTTTCTCTTCCACACTTTCCAAGATGGGGTAGCTCAGACTGCTCAGGTTTCACGTCCTCTGCGTGAACCTCAAATCCTTCCCGCAACATCTACCTCCATAAGTCCATCACTCCTACAGCTTCACGTTATCTTGCCAAACTCCTTCTCCCAAGATTCATTATACTTGATCTGCCTCTCCTCTCTCTCCATTTCTGCCGTAAGGTCTGCCATCCTTCTACCTTTTTAGCTTCTGTGCCCTACACCTAGCAGGAGTTTAGCCAGCTATGGGAAAGGCTTCCAAGCTCAAATTAATGACCAAAATCTTGATAGCCAGTGGGATAGCATGCAAGAATGATCCTCTAGGCTCCCTCAAGAACTCGAAACTCAGACAATCTCCAGGGTAAGAATACGTAGAAATAACGTATTATAGGGTATAACTAGTCAGCACTCTACTCCACCAGTGATCAACAACACGGGTCCAGGTCAGATCAGCATCATACAACCACTAATATTCCTCCTGGGTCCAAACACGAGGTCTATAGTACCAGCTTGTCCTTAATGCATATACTGATAGCCATTCATACAACTCTACTGGGAAACAACAGAAGAATGTCTCATAGAGTTTGTGATACAAGTTTTCCTCCACCCATTTTTGTGCATCAAACTCAGATCCAGTACTGAACCTTTGAGAAAAATCATCCTCTATGATTTTAAGCTATATATCGATGATGTCCAAGGTCAAGCACTATGTCATTACGCATTTCTCTCATAATAGATTCAAAAGAGGTCTCGGCAATGGAACTAAGATGTAGTCATTATTTTACCCTCAATAGTTCTTTCTAACCCCAAGCACGTCGGACTATCACCCAACATATGTTGGGCACTCACCTAAGGCACGTGTGGCCAGGTGCTGAGCCCCTCCTTTATGTGAGATTTGCAAGAGATTTCTTCCATTAATGGAGGATTATTTGCAGAAACAGAAGTACATGCATCTACTTAAAAAGGTAGAAGATATAACTAACAGATCTACACATCAATGCATCACAAAAGCTAAATAAACATTGTATGAAGTGCAAGAAACCAGATCTGAGTCATGACAAGCCAAATAACATGAGGGTTTACACCCATAAACAAGATGTACAGAATAGATCCATGTATATTGATTTAAAAAGAGTCTCTGGTAGCCATACTACATTCAAAAGGGTCATCTCAAACCATATACATCAAATGAAAAAGATCCAACCCCTGCAAAATAATCTGATCAGAGATCCTAACTATTCTTTCCCCGTTATAACCCTTGTTATAGACCCCAATACCTATACTTATGCTTAATGTTATATCCCTTATAACCCTCTAGCACTAAGAACTCTAAACCCTAGCTTCATGAGCTCCAACCCTTAGCATTTCCTAACATTTCTACAACACCTTGTTACCCTCCTCTCAGCACTCACATACGTTCTAGCACCTTCGCACTACCTTCTCCTCCTCTTTTCCTATTTTTTCCCCTTCTTTTGTTCATGTTCCAAGCACTTCCTTAAATAGGATCAACGTCCACCACCATGACTTCTCTCCTGAGTAGATTGTGTGCCAAGTGTCAATGTGGTCCTCCATTGGCGAATGCTTATCCTCTTTGCAAAACCTTCCACTAACTATAATGATGCCTCTGGGAATATTCCATGCGTGGAATATCCTTTTCTTGACCTCCAAGGTTCCAGGCTAGCACCTTATCCACTTATCACACCTAGTTGGGTCCTCACGTTTTTCCTCAAGTGACTCCATGATGCCAAATATGGCTATGTCCTTTAAACCCGTTTTCTTCCTCCCACGCGCGCCTTGGTTTCACTTAAACCCTTTTTCATGCGTGCTTTTACCTGAGTGCCCTTCTATTTACTGATCCTATGAGTGCGCGCCTCTTGGTACTTAGCCAATATTTAGGGTCCAACAAAAGTGTAGTATTTGGATCATAGTTGCAATATTTGTATGGATGACGGTTATGAAGAATAGCATACTCGACACCTTCATGTAGAAATTTGACATAATGATGCACTGTAGAGGTAACATATTTCATGGTATAGAGCCATGGCCTACCGAGTAAATAGTTATATGAAATCAGAAATTCAATGAAAACGAAGACTATTTTGAGATTTTTTGGCCCTATAGTGATAGGTAAAATAATATGACGTATCCATAGACAAATAGACCCATTATATACACGAAGAGAGAGATATGATGAAATAATGTTAGCAGCCGAAAGAGCAATATTTTCAAAGAATGACATGGGACATAGATTAAGTTTAAATCCATTGTCGATTAAAGTACATTTGATTCCCATATTGTAAATGTGAATCGTGATATGCAAGGGTGGATCATTGTCAAAAATAGAAAGATCAACATGAGGATTAGATTGGAAAGCAATATGATGAGAAAATGCATATACAAAAGAGTTATATATGGAGTCCACATGAATATCAACAAGAATGCGAGTAGTAGCGAGGAGATGTTGGACTCTATGCCTTAAATCATTATTGGCAAGCAAGAAATCATTAATTGAGATACTCGTGATGACAATATTTGGAATGAAAAAGCAAATCAAATCAAATAACGGGGATCCTAAGAGCGTGAAGATCGAGTTCGGGTTCACCAAAATGATTATGCTAAAATGTTAAATAATAGCCTAATCTAATGCAATTTTGTAGTAAATAACTGAATACTAAAATAATACCCAAGAAAATTAAGCTAGAAAATATGAAAATCTAATGTGCAAAGAGGGGTAAGATGCCTTAGTTGATTTGAAGAGGTTTTTGGACTATGTCACAATGGAGACCGACTAAAAAGAGATGGAGGGTTGTTGCACAAAATAATGGAAAAATGTAGATCCAATAGATTTAACTAGACTGGGGCACATGGAGAAGGATAGGGGCACCTGTGGGCGCCCTGGTATGGATCTTGGGTGCCTTGGTTTTCCTAGATTCGCATAAAACCTCCTCTGAGGTGTCACAAGAGGTTCACACTTGTTTGCCTTTTGTCACGTGTATGTCACTAAATTCTGTCGAATGTCTCTGTAAACCCAGATTGAATGAATCACATGTAAAACCCCAAACAAAGCATCAAACCCTAAAAAACAAAAGATGCAAATGAAGGGGTCAGAATGTCCTTAGGTACCAAAATGACGGACTTATCACTGATCGCTATACTACATCTCAGACCCAATGTAGTTTTGTGTGTGTGTGTGTGTGTGTGGAATTGAGCCCTAGGTTGCTCTTGTGCCAATTGCAATTGAAGTAATGAGCAAGTAGCTATATGTAGAATGTAAATAATGTGTGCATGGAAATAATAGACTCCCCTCCTATGAAGTATGATGCAGATGAACCATCCTTTTTCCTTTGTGATGGAGCTAAATAGATGCAAATGGAGCTATATATGCCTTTGATGGAGGCAACCTTACATGGAGATAGTAGATGCTTAGTGCTTGGTCCCTTATTATGATCACATCACTTTATATGTATATGATTCCCTTCTTGAATTTTGTAACTAACCCCGAAAAGAATAAATACCAAAAAGATGCTCAAACGACTAGAAAGGACCTAAAAAGTGTGACCAAAGTGCAAGGAGGCCCAAGGCACCCAAAGGGGATGGCGGTGCCTGACGCTAGCATCTTGGCTGGGCGCTTGTGTCTAGAATGAAAAATGCCTAAAGGTGAAAAGATAGACTGAGCAAGTAAGAGTGCAAGACTGAAAGAAGAAGCATAAAGCAAAGAAAGGTGGCCAAAGACATGGGTTAATTAGTACTTTTCTTATTTACGAACCATATGATAGTAGTATGTGATCGAGACTACATAATTACCCAAAGTGTGTGATTTTGTGTATATAACATGTGGTTATTTTTACTTGCATTCTTTACATGTGTATATTAGTATAAATGGGGGTAGTAGTGTAAAAGGTGTCCCAATAATGATATCATACAATGTCATATACTAATAATAAAGGGTGATATATAGAATCCCGTGATCACACATGTTTTGCACTTTTTTATAAAGTGATCTCCCATGCTACTAGTTTAAATTATTTATGCTTGTTTGTATAGTGTACTTCATATGTGAATAAGATTGTTTATTTCTATAGATTGAAATAACACATTAGTCTTGATTATTTTATCTTTTGATGGAAAATTAACTGAAAAATTGATTTTACTCTAAGTAGTGAATGTATAGTTCACATAGAATCAAAGCCTAATTTCCAAGCGTGGATTTTACAATGATTATTTCTACCTCATGTATGGTTTCTCTTCTCTTCATTTTAGTTTATGTGAGTAGACAAGTTATTGGATGTGCAATTAGTTGTTGTTTTTTTGGTACATTTGTGACCTTTTTATCCCTGCTCTTTGAGTGATCGTGTCAAGATGTTCTTTGTGTTGGAGTGAATTTATGGTTGGGCTAGTAAAGGCCATCGATGGTTGGACTTGTGTTACCCTTACCCTCATAGAAAGCTTCATGTTGTGGAGGTATGTAATCTATGTGTAATTCGTTGGAAACCTATTGAAGTTTCCAATGAACATGAGGGAAATGGTTATTTTTTGTGCTATTATGTGTTGGTTTGCTAGTAAGGTCCTAATTTAAATACAAGAAGTATATAAAGACACAAGTGCATTAGTGAATCTAATAAAATTAGATAATAAATTTTTAATTCACACAAGAGTGATGTTGAAGTTGTAAGAGAAAAAAATTGTTATTTCCAAGAGTGTCCCCATGCCAAAAGTAAATTTCATGTATTTAGAGAGCATTCTAGCATTTGCTAGTTATTTGTATCCATGTGAAAAGACGAGGGTTATGACCCTTGCATATTTTGGAATGCTTGTTGACTTGTATCGAGTGTTGATTTCCAAATTATTCAAGACACGAAGGCATGGTAATAATGGAGGGATAACACATGCCCCATCAACAATCTCATTTTTCATGGGGCTTGGCACGTGTTGAAGTCATATTAAGATTTCAAGCAAAAGACATAGTTTCTTAGTGGTTCATAGCAAAATCAAAAAAAATGAGCGAGATTTTCATGGTCTAGAATTAGTTGAGTGGATTAGCTTGATCAATTTCATTTTTTAAAGGAAACCATTTTTAGATTCATATGGTTTTGGTATATCCATTTTCATACTTGTAACCAGATCTAGTCGAGGTTGACAATTTTCTTTGATTTTTATAATTCTATTTCACCTTCAATTAAGAAATATTTCGCACTACCAATTATCGATAACTCTTTGTAAATTCATATCAAATTCAATATTACCCCCCCAAACCCTAATTCTCTATTCTTTTTATACATTTTGATTATTCCAAATAATTTCCAAATTATCCTATATTCCTACAACGAAATTATATTAACTACTTTTTTAATATTGAAGAAGGTAAGCTAAACAATACATAAATCTGGATAGAGAAGACCGAATCAATTACAAGTAGACCTCTTAAGAAAACACTCCTCGAGCAAAACAAATATAAGAACAACTTAACCAAACATCTAGACAAAATTCAACATCAAATTTCTCATACGAAGATTTGACATTTTCTACTTTATCTTAAATTAATCCTAAAATTTATTGTGTAAATATTGAACGTAGGTTAAACTTAGGTAGGCTTAGTAAAATAACTTAAGTATCAATCATATGGGGATGGCTAGATTGTATCTGAAGAGAATTATTAAGACGGCAAGTGAACCCCCTTCACATTCTTAGCTCAAGTTCGGCTGGATACCCAACTCATAAAATTGGCTCTTCGAATAGACAAAAAAAAACTTATGAAATGACAGGCCGGCCACCACTATTTTGTCCAAGCTTAAACAACCAAAAAAATGCAGGCATCACACATTGTTTATCGCTAAAAACCATAAATTATATCTGACACTCCGCCTTAGTCTATGATGAGAACATTGTTCACATTTTTATTTTATTTTTTAGAAATTTTAATATTTTTTAACTGGCATAATTGACGAAAAATCGAATGCGACACGTGGAAGAGATTCCTTAGGTTTCTAAAAATGCCAAAGTAGTAGAATTTTACAATAACTATTGAAAACGATATAAAAGCTAGATGACGTATTTCTATATAATTCGAAACCCAACGTACATTTCTTCGTTGAGAGCATCGAGTTAACAGGGACAAAAAGAAAAGAGTCAATTCACTTGAACGAGGACATTTTCTTTTTCCTGGCTTGGCAATGGCAGATACAGAGAAAAGTACGATCATGAACTCCTTGGAGAACATCAAGAATGAAGCTGTTGATCTTGTAAGATAACATCGTTGATTTTAATTTGAAAGGTTATTAAGTTTTGCATCTTTTGTCCGAGGTTGGTTTAAGGGAAATGGTCAGTATTAATATGCTTCGTGGATTTTTGGATGCAGGAAAAGATACCCATAGAGGAAGTATTTGAGCAGTTGCAATGTACAAGGAAGGGATTGTCCTCGGACGAAGCGGAGAATCGTCTCAAGATTTTCGGACTCAACAAATTGGAGGAAAAAAAGGTTAGTCTTGGTATCGAAATTGGGCCCTGAATACCAACTGACCATCCTTTTATTACTGTAACTTGATTGATATTAATATATGATGCGTTCCAGTAAATAAACTTTTTATTGAAGAACACTCAATTCAATACTATGTACATCTAAACCATTACACTATATCTAAAGATCACACATCTTTTCACATTGGAAGGTCCGTTGACCTGTAGTCAAGACAAATTATTATATAGGTAACAACATCATTATGTTGTTAATTATATAGTAATACACCTTGACATTGTTATCTATTTAATAATTGTTCTTGACTGTGGGTGTGAATCAATCGACTACCCAAGTGATTATCACACCTAACCTTTAGAAATTTCCAAACCATTATAACCATAATTTACAACTTATACATTAGAATTCCTTAAAAGTCATCCATCCCAATACAATTCTAATTTCATAATCTAATCATCCATTGGAAGTCATCATCACAATAGTATTAATCCATTCTAATAGTATTTTTCAATTCAATATCTAATTTACTAGTTCAATTTTGTAAATTGTACTTCAATACCCTTAAGGTTAAGGTTATCCCATGACAATATTAAATTAGTAAACAATACCTATGAGTGGATTTTTCCCTACAATCAACCACTGTTAGCTTATCTAACAAATTTATAAGATTTATTTTTTTGATCTAATCTAACAAGGACATGAAATATTAACAGGAAAACAAATTTCTGAAGTTTTTGGGGTTTATGTGGAATCCACTGTCATGGGTGATGGAAGCAGCTGCAATAATAGCCATCGTCTTCACAAATGGTAATAAGGTAAGTAGTAACCTGCATGAGCTATATTTATAGAATTTCAAGCTTGCAAATCTGTGAAATGTTTGTAAGTTTCTTGTGTTTTTTTTTTGGCTTAATTTTCAATTGTAGGATAAGAATACTGGGGATGTAAAAGCACCAGACTACCATGATTTTGTTGGAATATTGATTTTACTGGTCATCAACTCAACTATCAGTTTTATAGAGGAAAATAATGCTGGAAATGCAGCAGCTGCGCTTATGGCAAGCCTTGCTCCAAAGACCAAGGTACACAATTCTCCTATAATACCTATATATGAATACTTTGTATCTATATATATTTGTTTAGATTTGTAGAATGCTAAGGAATATATATATATATATATTAAATCTATGTAAAGATGGATTGTTTTTTATTTATTTGTATAATCACAAAATCTCAACCTATCAAAAGTGGTGGTGAGTCCACGAAAATAGCTTCTGTAAGCCGGCCAACATACTAGGCAGCCAGAAAAAAGAATCTTCCAGGTATATTCAAAGTAAATTACATAAATTTATATAATTTTACATTTGTTTATTCTTTTAAATTGCGTCAATTGATCATTTGTGTATGGATTTATATAAGGAGATTTCAGACTTCGCTTTCATTTAGACATATTTGTTTGAATTATTATAAAAAAAATAGGGAAACCAAATTTTTTTTTTTAACAAAGAGATAAATTTATTAAATTTTATAATTGTTCTTCTTTAAAATTGTGTCAATTACATTTGGATATTTGTGTATGGATTTATATACAGATATATCAGAATTTTCAGATTGTACTTGACATATTTGTTGGGGTTTTTATGTAAAAATAAATGGGAATTTTCACTCATCAATTAGACTGCAAGACGTTAGTTTCAATTTATATGGAAACAGGTTGGGTCATTATTTTATATTTTTTTTAAAAAATTATAATATTATTTTAATACATTAAATCTATAACAAAGAACTGCTGAAAATGGTTGTGGATTATTTTCAGATTTTTCGTAAATTAGGGTGTATAAGACAATATTATATTACATTTTTAATTTTTTTTCCCTTTTAAAGAATTAAACATCTAGAAATGAAATCAATAATTTGTAAGTATTGGGTATACAATCTTTTTTTTTTTTATCCAATTGAAAGTTAAGGAATCGGGGAGTATTTATGTTATCACTTTTTTTTAATAAATTAATAAAAAAATGATTTTAACATAATCCAGATAGAAATATATCAGCCTACATTCCCATAGTATTAACAACTTGTGTTTTCCTACAATTTAAGGGATTACAATGTAGTTATATAAAAATTTATACTCACTAAGTTTTTTTTGTCAATTGATAAAAAGTTCTTTAGCACTGTGGGTAAACATCAAGCATGTTTGCGCAGTCAAAAAATTGATGTTTATAATCTTCCTGTCTTTAGGATGAAAGAACTCAGGTTAATGTAATAGGATTTTCCTTTTCTCTTGTACCAATATTACCAACATGCTTAATGAAAACAAGGTAGCTCTATAGCTTTCACCTAAAGAAGTGAGATGACTTTACTGCAAGCAGTTGAAATAAATTTCAAGAACTGGTGAAGCTAACTGTCTCTAGCAGTTAAGACATATCAGCTTAGCTTCTGGATAGTTATTCCTTAATAATGTACCATTTTGACATTAATGGAGTTTTAAAATGTGTGGGACAATGTTGGACAGGTTCTGAGAGATGGTGGATGGAAGGAGGAGGAAGCTTCAATTTTAGTTCCAGGGGACATGATTAGCATCAAGCTAGGAGATATTATTCCTGCAGATGCTCGTCTCCTAGAGGGTGATCCTCTAAAGATTGACCAGTCTGCTCTTACTGGCGAGTCTCTTCCTGTCACAAAGTTCCCAGGAGGAGAAGTATACTCTGGTTCTACTTGTAAGCAAGGAGAAATTGAGGCTATTGTTATTGCCACTGGAGTTCACACATTCTTTGGAAGAGCTGCCCATTTAGTTGATTCCACCAACAACGTTGGACATTTTCAAAAGGTCTGTAGTCCTACAAACATTCTTTGGAATTTTAAGGCTTGTTTTTCTTTATCATCCGAACACTAATTTTTTTTTTTGCTTGTGTTTCTTTTTTTGGATGAATGCATTCATGCAGGTTTTGACAGCCATTGGTAACTTTTGTATTTGTTCTATTGCTATTGGCATAGTAATAGAGCTTATTGTAATGTATCCTATCCAAAAGAGAGACTACTGGAGAGGAGTGAACAATCTTCTCGTTTTATTGATTGGTGGCATTCCCATAGCAATGCCTACTGTGTTATCTGTAACTATGGCTATTGGTTCCCACCGTTTGTCTGAGCAGGTAATAACAAGACCATTTTAAAATCCATCTTATTTTCCATTAAATTTCAAGGAGTGTTTCATACTTCTGCAAATGCCTTGGTGTTAATAGTTCTTCATTTGTGATCATATGTAAAGGGAGCTATTACAAAGAGAATGACTGCCATTGAAGAAATGGCTGGAATGGATGTCCTCTGCAGTGATAAAACTGGAACTCTGACGCTAAACAAGTTGAGTGTGGACAAAAATCTTATCGAGGTAAGTTAATGTTCTTAATCTACATTTATTTTTTCGATTGAAGTATACCAACCTCATCCCTTTCTTTTTAATCTCATCTAATTTGTACCTTAGTGTATGATCTCACAAGGCACTTCCCCTAACCGTCATCTCGCACAAATTTGACTAGAACTCTTTCTATCAAAGAACCTCTTTTCAAAGCATTGGTACAGAATCATTTATCATCTCAAGTGTTACAGCATGGTCATGTGTATTATGTTCATTAACAGGTCTTTACTAAGGGAGTAGACAAAGATCATGTGGTTTTGCTGGCAGCCAGGGCTTCAAGAACTGAAAATCAAGATGCTATTGATACTGCCATGGTTGGAATGTTGTCAGATCCAAAAGAGGTAGGCATCTCACCGGGCCCTTTGTTTTTCATTTCTATATACCTGTTTTACTTTTCATCATGTTACTTGTTTTGCTAACTGATGAAAAATTCTTGCAGGCTAGAGCAGGAATCCAAGAAGTTCATTTTCTGCCATTCAATCCCGTGGACAAGCGAACTGCTCTAACCTACATTGATTCAAAAGGAAATTGGCACAGAGCTAGTAAAGGAGCACCAGAGCAGGTGATTAAGCATTTGGAATATTAGTACCACATAACTTGAATATGGAAATCAAATTTGTATTGTACAGAGAACAACTAGTGGTCAATATAGTTAAAAATATTGTGAAACAAAATCCCTCCGAAGGATCTGGTTGTTTCTAACCTTGAATCAAAAACAATAATTGATTGGAGCTGTGAAAAAAATTATTAAAGGCTACTTCCACCATTTACAGATTGTAGAACTCTGCAATTGCAAGGAAGATGTGAAAAAGAAAGTGCATGCAATCATTGATAAGTATGCAGAGCGTGGGCTTCGATCCCTAGCTGTAGCCAGACAGGTGTGTTATTTACATAGCCTAATCAGCGTTGCAAATGTATTTTACAATTTACAATTTTATAAAAGCAATTCACAATTTACATCTAATTTTGGGGTATGTTTAGCAGTCACTAACTAATGTGTTAAAAACCCAATTGCAGGAAGTGCCAGAGAGAAACAAGGAGAGCGCTGGAGGGAAATGGGAATTCATAGGTTTGCTGCCTCTGTTTGACCCTCCTCGCCATGACAGTGGAGAAACAATTCGAAGAGCTCTCAACCTTGGAGTCAATGTAAAGATGATCACCGGTAAGTTTTGTGCACTTATATATAATGGCATTGTCCAACTTTAAAATCTGGGCTGTTCAGTATTTGTTGTGTGCAAATGAGTGTCAATCTGAACTAACTAGGAGGGAGTTTACTTTGGCCGAGTTTGTCAACTTAAATTTTAGAAGTAAATAAATATTAAAGTTATAATGTATATGCCAGGTGATCAGCTAGCTATTGCTAAAGAAACAGGGAGAAGGCTTGGAATGGGTACAAATATGTATCCTTCATCTTCCTTACTTAACAATGAAAAGGGTCTATCAGAAGGAACTCTTCCTATTGATGATTTGATTGAAATGGCTGATGGATTTGCTGGGGTATTCCCAGGTATGTGATACTCGAGCAAGGATGCAAATGTACAATTATAGGAGAGCTTAAGATTCTTTTTAAAGACAATTAAACTTCATATAATGTGGGGAAAATTCATTGTAGATCTCAACATCCATAGAAAAAATCTCCAGTCCTATCTAGCCTAAATTCTACAAACCAATTAGGGGTTTTAAGGTTTTGAAAAGTTATCTCATCTCATCTAATCCATCTTTATACAGAGCACAAATATGAAATAGTGAAGCGGCTTCAAGACAGAAAGCACATCTGTGGAATGACAGGGGATGGAGTTAATGATGCTCCAGCTCTGAAGAAGGCAGACATAGGAATAGCTGTGGCCGATGCAACAGATGCTGCAAGGAGTGCTTCTGATATCGTTCTCACAGAGCCCGGACTCAGTGTTATCATCAGTGCTGTTCTAACAAGTCGAGCTATATTTCAAAGAATGAAAAACTATACTGTATGTATTGAACTTCCTCAGTTAAAAATTCATTAATTCGTGAATTGCCTTTTCATATGTTTATGAGTGATAATTTGGGCTCATGGTTTGAAATGATCTTGACATGTCATGTGATGGCTTCAGATATATGCAATCTCCATCACCATTCGTATCGTGGTAAGCATCTTGATCAACATTTCTAGAATTTGTTAAATCAAACAAAGCTTACGGAATTTATGGGAAAACTAAACAATCATAGAAACAATCTTCTAAACAAGTAAATAAACGTTGTTGATTGATATAAGTTCGGCCTAAAGGACTTAACCACTCTTATGGTTGCAGCTTGGTTTCATGCTAATTGCTCTCATATGGAGATTCGATTTTAGTCCTCTCATGGTTTTGGTCATTGCTGTTCTGAATGATGGTCAGTTGCTCATGAACCCTTTCATAATTATCATAAACAAACCATACTACAAGCACACCTATAGTTTTATGCTAACTATATGGGTCTGATCAGGTACAATTATGACCATTTCCAAGGATCGGGTCAAACCATCCCAAATGCCTGATAGCTGGAAACTGAAGGAGATATTTGCAACTGGAACTGTTCTCGGAACATATCTAGCACTTACGACAGTTATATTTTTCAAAATCGTTGAAGATACAGACTGGTTCCCGGTAAGAATAGATACCATTGAAAAATCACCACCCAAAAATTGCTAAATATTCCTTCGGTGGTTCAATTTTTCAACCTGCTCTGGAAATCCAATCCTAACATATAATGGCCGCATTATCAGGACTAATGACAAGCAGGGATTAGATTTGAAAAGTGCAGTAGAGTACCCTTCACAGGGATATAATGTTATAGTCATTTAAATCTGATTTTTTATTCTTATTATTGATGTAGAACCATTTCCATGTCGAGCCCATCAAGGACGACCCTTATAAAATTATGTCTGCCCTGTATTTGCAAGTGAGCATTATTAGCCAGGCTCTGATTTTCGTCACAAGGTCTCGCAGCTGGTCATTTTTAGAGAGACCTGGCGTTCTGCTTATGTGTGCTTTCCTCATAGCTCAACTGGTAACTACTCTGCTCTAACTGAACTGCATTTCTTATGATCAAGAAATACATTATAATATATCTTTCCTTGCTGATTAGTATGTTTTTGATGCAGATTGCCACCGTGATTGCAACCTGTGCTAATGAACATTGGATAAAGTTAGCAGAGATTGATGGGATATCATGGGGTTGGGCAGGAGTTATTTGGTTGTATAGCATTGTAATTTACCTACCCTTGGACGTGATCAAGTTTGCAGTTCGCTACATTCTCAGTGGAAAAGCTTGGAATACCATGATTGATAGCAAGGTATATGTTTGGTTTTCAAACTGGGTTTCTAAGATTTCTAGGAATAGGAATAGGAGAATATATATATATATATATATTTATATATATATATGGATTTGGGGAAATCAAATACAAAATTCACGGGTTGGATTTTTCCATCACTAAATATACCAAAACTAATGGACAATACCGTTAATCTTATTGTCATTATATTTACAAACACGCCGTTTTCGTCCTTCAGGTGGCATTTTCCACATCGAAAGACTATGGCAGAGAGGGGAGGGAAGCAGAATGGGCTCGTTCTCAACGTTCAATGAGTGGCCTCAATACTGCTAATCCCAAATCTATGATGGAGAAGGCCATGGAAAGGGCCAGTTACACTGAATTGTCTGAAATTGCTGAACAAGCAAAGAGGCGTGCTGAAATTGCCAGGTAAAATATCTATGTCCATTGCCCACATACACAATCCATCCTGAAGTATGAATAAATTCTTTTAAAAAATCTGTAATGGGTAAATTATAGCTACCTTGGGCATCACACTAAATGATCCATCATTAAGATGAAACTCAAAAACACTTCAGGCTGATCATGGAACATCTTCAGAATGAAACATAAAAACACTTCACTCTGACGATGGAGTGCAGTGAGATCCCAAACATTGATCTAATCTAACACTCTTTGATCCAAGATTTGGAATAAGCTTAAAAACACTTCACGCTGTTGACGGAACATCATCTGAATGAAGCATAAAAACACTTCATTCTGATGATGAAATGTTAAAAATACTTCACGCTGTTGACGAAACATCATCCAAATGAAGCGTAAAAACCCTTCACTCTGATGATGAAATGTAGTGGGATCTGAAATGGGCGTTCGCCTTTTGGGCAGACCATAGTTCTGCAATCAAAGGGTGTTACCCCTATTGTAATACTCTTTGACTGCAGGTCAATGGGCTGCCCGAAGATGTTACTCCTATTGTCCTACCCAATGATTATTGTAATACTCTTTGATTGATGGGCATGTTACCATTTCTGTAATATCTTTTGATTACGGAAGTGGTAACATGTCCAAAGTGCGAATGCATGCGATTTTCAGATAGAACAGTTTTTTATTATTATGGATTGTGAAAGCTTAAAGATTCTAATCGTGCAACCAATTTTTTAAACAAATAAAATATAATTAACATTATGTGAAAATTGAGTGTAACAGGCTCCGGGAGCTGAGTACATTGAAGGGACAAATAGAGTCTGCGATAAAGCTGAAGGGACTGGATATAGATAACATCCCACAGAACTACACCGTGTAACTCATCATGGCTTTTGTGAGCCTCAACACACAATGCAAATTATATATAGTGTTGCCTTTGCCTTCCTCTTATCAATTTCATTCTGCCCTGTGTGTTTTTCTTTGAATGTACTCAGTCTCATCTTTGTCAAAGAAGATTGTTCCTGTAAAGGAATGGAGATATTCTTTACGTTACACTGATAAAAGGACTCCATTTTACATTCTATTTAATAATTAGTTGATATGAAATTTAATTTTCGATTCTTTTTTTACTAAGCACTTGAAAGGGGTGTTTTATAATTAGACATTGGATTACATAATTTAATAACATTTCTACCTAAGTTTTCCAGGGAAACATATAAACTTAACAATGCAAAATAAACTAAAAAATTAAACCAGTTTCCTACAATGCCACTGCAATTTTTATTCCCATTTCAATTACATTGTCTATCGGATACAATTTATCTTAGGCAAGAGAAGCTTCATTTGACACAAATAACGAGTTTGTGAATTTTTATTTAGTTCTAAAAACTATCTAAATCGAAACAAAAAGATGGTCAATGAATTACTTCACTCTCGTCCAATTTAAATTTAGATTTAATTAAATTATTTGTAAATTTTTCAAAATTTAAAGGCGTGGTAGTATTAAAATGCTTTCAATTCTCTCAAATTATTAGTCTAATGAAATATTTGATAGATTTAAATAAACTCTCAATATGAAATTATAGTTAAAAACAGGGAAAAATCATTTTTTTTTAATTCATCTTGGAACCTTGTCAATTGTTTGTTTGTTTTTACTTTTAATTTAAAACAAATGACTTGATTTTTCAACGTAGTTATAAAATTTAATAATGGACACTTGAGTTTAACTCTTAATGTTACGTGAATAGTAATTGACAAAGTTGTTAAACTTGAAAAAAAGTAGCATTTAAATTACAAAATAAATTAATATAGAGATACAACTTAAAGTCTCAAGATGGCTACTTAGAATTTGTCATATATCATTTTTCATTAATAAATTTGTTATTTTAAAAATAAATTTTGTATTGCTTCCAAAAACTAGCCTCCATTTATTTGCATTATTTTATTAAGCTCTACAAACAGGACTCTAAATTTCATGATATGGCTAAGATATTACAATTTTCTAATCAACTTATTTAAGTAAAAAGAAACAACTTCTCAATGAAAATAAAACTTAAAGTTGACCATTACTTTTTAACATCTCATGGACATTATATTCCACCATCACCACCACCACGAACCCCCACCCCCAACTTATAGGATGCCTCTCAATATAATTAAATTATATAGTTTTGTGGAATTTTACTCGTATGTTTGAGTCATTTCAAGGTAATTTTTGTAAGTTTTGATTATCTTACAAATATTATTTCTAAATTTTCCTCTTGTATTTTCATTAATAATTGTAACCAAATCCACTAAGTACAAAAAAAATGTAAGATTTTATTAATAGGAAGTGAAATGACAAATAAAATCCACAGCTTTAGAACTTTTTAACTTCTATATAGTTTTGCATTAAAAAAATACCTTACACTCACCACAACACATTGTAATAAGGTCTAATTCTTGTGTGTGTGTGTGTGTGTGTGCGCGCGCGCGTGTGCGTGCGTATGTGCGTGCGTGTGTGCGTGTGTGCATGCCCTCGTGCGCATGTGTGTGGGTGTATGCACATGACATGTGTATGTGTGTGGCATGTGTGTATGTCATGTGTGTGTGCGCGCGCGCGCGTGCATGAGCATATGTGTGTACATGTGTGTTTTCATGAGTGTGTGCACATATCGTGTGTGTGTGGGCGCGTGCATGTCGTGTGTGTGTGTGTGTGGGGGGTGGGGGGGGGGGGGGGGCATGCATGCATGCATGCAAGTGTGTGTGTGTGTGCGCGCACACACGTGCGCGTGCGTGCGTGTGCGCTCATGCACATGTGTGCATGCATAAAAGAACTAAATACAACATATTAAGATGCATAGAACATAGGAACACTTAAATCTATAGTGAAATATTTTACATATAATTATAGAAATAAAGTTTATAGGATAATAATAAACTAATAGAAGACAAATTTAAACAATGAGGTGAAACTGACCGAAAAAACAACAATTGTACAACCACCTTGCCTAGAACTGTAAAGTATGATCTTGGTTATGCTAGAATTATATAAGTATGTAATGGATCTACCTGAAAATTGGAATGTATATTTGGAATCCAAACTTATAATTTTGTGCTCTGAAAATCTTACTCACTTTTCTAGAATTCTCTACAGGTCATTATGAAATTTTTATTTTTCTTCCAAATAATAACCCAACCTCAACACTTTACAAGATCCATACACATGGGGGTAAATTAATAGGGGTCTATGTTATATCTCCTTTATTATTAGGCCCCTCAGTTTTGGACAACTTGGTAAGCAATGCGTGTAAGTCAATAACTAATCCATTGTATGCAAGTGTACAAACCCTTCATCTTTAAAATGGATGCAACAAGTGGCAGATGTTATACACTCTCTGAATGTTTGAATCGTGTTTTTAGCATAGAGATGATATTGAAACAATATTTTTTCTTGGGGCATGTGCATGGAGATGGGGGGACCAAAAAGCGGCCTAAAATACGCTTTTTGGCTATTTTTGCCATAACGCACTCCCGTTATGGTTTGGTCACGTTATAATACGACAATAAATTTTTTAGCTCATCTTATAACGTGAATGCATTATGGTTCAAATTTACCAAGCCATAACACACTCGTGTGATAATGTGAGTGCGTTTAAACTACAATAAAACCCAATCGAGCCTAAGAGTTCAAAATCATTCTAAAAAGAAAAAAAACTCTAGTGTCAAAAAACGTGAACAGGAAAAATCGTGATCACATTTTGTGATATCAAAATTTGTCTGCAACTCAAATCAATTATAGAGAAAAGCTCACAAGGTGAGTTTTTGTTGATTTTAGAATAATTTTCATTATTAATCTATCTTTTTTACATTATTGTTGATTTTTTAATTTTCATTTTCATAGGTTTCAATAATTTCAATTGAAATCCCTCATTCACTAGTAGACCAAGATGAAGAAAATATTCCAGAATCACCCCTTTCAATAGCAAGAGATCCTCCAAACACCCAACAATTTTTTTAGGAGAGATTGAAAATAACAAAGTTCAAATTGAGGGCTTAATAAAAACCTTAAGAAACCCCAATGCAACAAATCCCCATCACCAAAATCTTGCTACATCATTAGATTCATTAGTATCTAATATTAATAATGTGGTGAGTCAAATAAACACATGAGAGGGTTACAAAACCAATTGTCACAATTTTTATGCAGATGAGTTGTCTTATGATGTAGTGAATAAACAAAATCACCAAATACAAGTTGTGTGCTTTGTTCACTGATCCTATAACTAATGCACCCATACTATTGAGTTGTGGAAGACTCCCGATCCATTGGTGTAACCATGAGAGGATAAAAAATAATTTTTGGGATAGAGGGTGGATGGTTTTTGACCAACTACCTTGTAACAATTTGTAGGTGCCACAGTATTTCTTGAGGAAACTCTATTATGAGTTCATCCTTAATGAAATACCAAACTATTTTGACATTTGAGAATTTCAAGGTAGATGCAAAGGCTCTACACAAGATAGATTGGGGCACAACATTTGTAGAACCGACCCTTTAGACACATTGGTCACCCATTTATTTAGTATGTTTCAATCCCTTCTATTGTGAAGGAGATAGTGGAGATTAATACTCTTGAATCTATTAGGTCTTTGACACATTCATTGCTTCAACATGGCACTTACCTCTCCCAAGATGATGAGGCTGGTCCGTTGAGGCATAAGACATCATATAGCATATGATGTCATGTTTGTGGGAGTATATGAACCTATGTGGTTTATGAGGCACCTCCATAGCCTAGTGAGACAACTCCATAGCCTCACGAGGCAACTCCATGGCCTGGCGATATATTTCCACAACCTAGCGAGGCTTCTCCATAACCTAATCAGGATCTTCCACAAGCTAAGTAGGGTGTTTGATTAGAGGAGGCACATCATGATTATGTGTTGTATAATATCATCATCACATATGTTCTACTAGATTTGACCTTTGGTATTGACCAACAGGTAATTTTACATGAAGTTAATCACAATTTAATATTATATCTCATACAAAACTTTGTAATTAATAATATTAATCCATTATGAATGAAAATTAATGAGTCATGTGTATTTTTTAAAAAATAGAGGGTCAAAAAAGAGAAGCATGCATGAGGATTAAAAGAAAACTATTGGAGGATTTGGCTCTGCTATGGTTTTATGCATGCGATTTTGATATCATGTTGTTTACATTATGCCCCTTTAGCCTTTCTAGGGTTTTCCCTTCGATCCTATCATAGTGTTAGTTGGTTATTTTCCTACTGCTAATGTGGTTAGCTACATATAAATGGATAACTCTCCATCCATTGCAACCATTGTTGCAACTGGTGGTGGAAATGGCTCCCAAACGTGCTTGGAAGTTTGTGCCAAAGGTCTACAATGAGGTGTGGATTCTAAATGATACCGAAATGTTGTTATTTTCGATGAATTTTTAGACCTTGTGGTCAAATGGTATAGTAGCAATTGCCTTATTGCATATTTCTATGGCCACATCCCCTAAGCATCTTACCTGCAAAATTAGATAAAGAACCATTGGTATTCCAATGGTATCCTAGTCTCAGGTATCCGTAACCTTACTAAGGTACTTTATCTCTTTTCATTTCACGATCCTTTTCAAGTCCAAGCCCTCCTTCTTAAGGCGACTTGTTGGTATTTAGGTAATACCCTTTTAGTGCTTTCTTAGTGGACTCCCGACTTTAGCCCCTCCAACAAGGTTTCATTGAAAATCTCAGTTTAGATCGAGCTTCTTGGGCTCCCCGTTCATCTCTGGTTTTTCCTTCTAGAGATAGTTAAACCCATTGGTAAGGTGATATGTCATGAGAAATAACATTTTTTACGCTCGCCCAACAAATGGGTTTGTGTCGAAGTTGAACTTGTGAAAGATCTGCAGGACCACTTGGATATTGAAGTTAGGTCCCTGTGTATCTCTCAAAAGGTGGTTTATTTCAACCTCCCCAACATGATCTTTTATTTTTCAATCCCCAGACCATCACATTCGCGACTATCCTATTCTAGCTCGATCCAATCCAATGGTGACACAACCCTTGGTGTCTAAGCCTAAAGGTGATCAATTGACTAAGGATTGGAATACAGTCAGGAATAAGAAGGGTTCATGTGTGAAATCCACTCCTGTGGATCCCCCTTCTCCTTTTCCTTCCCCTTTTCCATCCAAGGACAATTTGGAGTCGAATCCACCCCCCTCATCAGTTTCCATTCCTTCCAAGCCATCATAAAGTTGGGTTTTTCCTACTCAAATGGGTAACTTTGGGAATTTATCTTCAACGTCTCTTCCTCTACGTTGCTCACACAATCCACCCCAAGAAATGTCCCACAACATGCAAGGAGATAATGGGGTCAAACATTGCTCCATTCATGTTGATATTTATAATTCAGATAAGATCCCACTTGCTAATAATTTTACAATTCTTGGTTTGGAGGATGGTGTGCCAGATGGGAGAGGGGAGTTTGACATGTCTTATTTTTCATGGATGCCATTTCTTAGAATGTTAGGGGTCTTACAAAACCCTCTTACAAATATTTTGTTTGGTTATCTTGCCAGTGTATTAACTGCCTTGATATTATTTGTTTATAATAAATTAAAATTTCTGGTTTTTTGCTTCATAATATGATAACTTGTATTGCTCCTGCTTTTTTGCATTTTCATACTTAGCACATTGATGGAAAAGGTGTTGCTATTATTGCTGTTTCCTTGAAAGTCTCGGCCTTAATCAACTCCTTGGGCCAAGATCTTTCAAATCAATTCATGTGGGTGATTATGACAATTAAATATATTCTTTTGGTATTCTAAATGTTTATGATCTAAATGATGGCTCTGAAAGAATGAAATTATGGAAATGGTTATGTGATAACTTTCCTTTAGCATATCAACTAGTGTGTGGTGACTTTAATATGATAGAACATCATGATGATGAACTTGACAATCTCCCTATGCCTTGGTGTGTAAGAAAGCGTGCGACTTAGTGTTTCTTTAAAATCCATTGGGGGATTTCTTATCCTTTCCTCAAATGGTGGCAAAAATTTAAGTCTCAAGCTTGGTATACTTGGACCAATCTTTCAGAAGGATGCAATCAGGTTTTTAAAAGACTAGATCATGTACTTCTCTCTCAGCAACCTGTATTTGATTTTGATACGCAAGGCCTCTCCCCTATCACGGTGTGGTCAAATGTACTTGTTTTCACTTGGATCATGCACCCGCTAAATGTTAGATGATCCAGTGAAACATGGGAGCATCCCCAAGGTGTGGGACCTTGGCTCCTTGGGATGAACCTCCATAGAAGGCATGCTTATTTCTAAACTAGGTGCATCTGATAAAAAGATCAGGCTGCAAAACCTACAACACTTAAAATAACCTATAACTATTCAAATATTCTTAAGAAAAGGGGGAGAGGTAACTGAAAATAACTAAAAATGGAAATCTACCAATAGTTTAAGGAATAAAAGATCATCTTTTACAAGCACATACTATTTAACAAAAAGATAATGATGTGTAAAACTTTGTATTCTTTTTCCTTAATAAAAAGGCTTTGTATTAAGGTAAAACTTAACAATAACAGAATGGATTTACTTTGATTCCACAAATTTTACAAGTAAGTCTTATTAATCAAAACTTGGAATTTTGCTAAAGAATAGATATCTCAATGTGAAGGTAAAATAGATCATCAAATACTAGGAAAGAAACATTCACAAGTATAAAATGCACCACCAAAATACACAACCCATTAAAGTGAAATAAGTCTAAATATCTGTTCTGTATATAATATTGAGGCTTAAGTCTTTATAGAAGTACTCAAAATGACAGAGCCTCATTATACAATTGATCAAATTTCCCTTACTACATAATGTATCCTCCTATTTATAGATTAAAAAGTTTGAGAAATCATAACCACTCTTCTTAAATGTTACATGATAAAAATAAAATGCATTGATATTTGTGAAACAATCTCCCAAAAAAAAGCCAAGTCCCATACCTTGGGGATGTTCCCATGTTGCACTAGATCATCTAACGATTTAGCGGGTGCATGATCCAATTGACAACAGTTTTTGGCATGCCTGGTGGGAAAAAGAGCTAAGAGTTAGTACTTCTCTTAGCATTGCATTAATCAAAGGTACTTGGAGACTCCATTTCTCTAAGTTTTTGGATCCAGTACATGTACTTGTGTGAAGGATTAAAACAAGAGCTTCTTCACGAAAAGAAAATCAATGGACTACTGAACTTTCTTTGTCTCCTCTAAGGAGAAGAAAAGGAGAGGATTTATCATCTTCTTACAAATTGTGGTCAACACCTCCATTTGGAATATTTCCTCCGCTAAGGAGAAATCAACCACTCGTCGTAATGACAGTAAGGAACCATGTCTTTCCCACTTTCAATGGCGGTAGTCCTCTTGTGCTCACTCAACCTGATGATATACTTGTAGCATCTCTTAAAAGTATGCCATTCTTCATGGGTAAAAGTAATGTCACCCACATAGAGCACATTCAAGATGTTGCGAATATCTGTTCAGTCCAAAATATCATAGAAGATAATGTGGCAGTTAGGATTCTCACCACTTCCCTCAATGGAAATGCACTTCAACGGTTTCTTGGTCTACAACCCAAAACTATACACAACTAGGATGAATTAGGAGAATGACTATGTAAACAATTTGAAGACAATATTGATCATCAATATCTCATGGAGTAGTTGACTAATATCGAAAGAGATCCCCAGGAGTTCATGGGAGATTTAAATTTTTGGTTTCAAAAGACATGGAATTGGATTCTGTGTGCAAGAATTAGTTAGCTATGCAAATAAAATCAAGACTAACACCTAATAGCCTCAATACAATGCTAAACTAAAATATATGCACCATCATGCTAAGAGCTAAACAAGTAATAAACATCAACATTATGCATTAGAGTTCCTTGAAAATGAACTTCAAACTAACATGTAAACATTATTGCTCTACTCTTTAGAAAGCTGAATCACTAAAATAAACCTATGTAGATCTTTTAGCTATCAAAGGGTTGATAGTTGTTGTTTGATCTAAGATGATAAAAAATGGAGATTCATCAAGCCATGGCTTATTAGGCCTTTCTTGATTAACTCCATTGTTCTTCACAAAAAATCTTGGATGGATGAATGTAAATGAAAGATGCTTAGCTCCACTAAAGGAAGAATGCTCTAAGATGATAAAATGGCTATAGTCTAGGATCTATGCTCATTTAGGTGTGTAAAGGTGTGAATAGAAAGGTAGGAGGAGGGCTCCTTATATATCCCAATGGATAAAAGAATATCTACATCCCTTTACATGTGGGATAATAACTAGGTTGAGTTAGTTGTGGATAAGGATGGTTGAAAGGGGGTTGAGTCAACCTTAAGAGAGTTTATTTTGTCCTTTAGTGACATATGGGGTTTGAAGGGATTTATTAATTAACCCAAGTGATTAGTTAATAGGTGAACAAGCCTATAAAATATTTTTAGAGGAAGACTTAGCATGATTTAGACTATGAGAGGAATTTAATCAAATAAATGATGATTTATTGATTTAATGGAAGAGGAAGCTAATTAATTAATAATAATTAATCTAGATAGAAAGGGGGATTAATCTAACAAAAGGTCATGGTAATTGGCATATTTGTTGTATAGAAGAGTTAATTAATTAACATAATGTAACTAATTAACAGTGATAGAAGAAAAAATGAGCATTTACTGATGATATGTCGTCAATTTACGGGAAAGGGTATAATTAGCGCAATTTAATTATTTAAATTACTCAAGCTAAATTATAAGTTTCTACATTTTCCCCTCTTTGGGGTGGCGTAAGTGATGCCACTTTAAAGATAGTAGACCAGATAAAATTTTGAAGGGATAGAAGAAAAATTAGTAGAAGTGAGAGATATCCCCTCGAGTGTCGATGGGGTGATAAAAGAAGGCGATCAACGATATGAAAAAAGGTGAGAGAAATGGATAGAATAATGTGTAGGGCATGCGGATTCCCTGAGGTGAATTAGAAGAATAATGTTGATAAGAGAATGATGTAGAGAGAGGAATGAAGACAAAAAGAAAAGAGAATGAGCTTTCATCCAGTGTAATGAAAACAACTTCCAGTGTCATCATATTGCCAAAGATCTATGTCATCGATCCTTACTAGAACTATAAGCTTATGAAAACAATAGTAGAATGACATGAAAATCTATTACTACGAACAATTTTCCATTACTAAAAACAACCAACTCAATGCAACATACAAAAATGTAATGCAATGCGAGAAAGTAAAAGATGCCTAACTCCCTGACAACATACATAATGTAATGTAATATGAGAAAGTAAACAAGCTAACCGAACAGAGAAACATAATGTAATATTTTTGTTATCAAACTTTGATTTAGACCTATGTGAATTAACAACAAAGGGTTACAAGATGGTTCCCCAAGAATGGATACATGCAAGGGGAATAACAAAAGACACTTGTGTTCATATGAAGAAGCAGTGCCCTATGAAACAATACCAAGCAACTCATTGTGCCCCAGAGTACAGACATAGTAATAAAACCAACATTCATTAATTGAGGTAGATCAAGATGATCCACAAGTCATGCACAATAACAAGCAGAGAACTAAAGAGAAACATTTTGTAGGATGATTTTTATTGTTTTTTATTCTTTAAAAACATATTTGAATGTTTTTTATTTTGAAATTTTTCTAAAACTATGTACAGGAAGAAAAAGAAGCATGGATTCCCCAAACGATAGATGGGATGTAAAAGGGAAAAATGTCACGCGTATGGATAAGAAAGTAAAGATGCAAAAATTCCCCAAAAATTAGGTGGGACTATTCAAAGATCAAACTCTTCATACATGTAAGGGGGATCAAGGCCAATATAAAATAGGTTCAATCATGAGGGAGCAAAGGATGCTCCCAGTGTAAGCTAGCCAAGAAATACATGATAGAAAGGAAGTATAATGATTGTCTTATTAAAAGAGGAACACAAGGTGTCTATAAATATGGTAAAAGAGGACATCCTATACGCATGGCTGTTCTAAATGATTTTTGAAGAACTAGAGGATGCCATGAAAATATTTAGAAGGTGGTCAATGACAAACTGATTAGCCTAAGTCACTAATCATGAGACAAGACATGTGTTAAAGAAAGAGTTTGAAAAAGGTCTAAAAAGCAACACTTGGTAACATACCAATCCTCGTTTACTCATCGAGATCCCATGTGTGCATGTCCAAATGAATTACCTCTTGAAGGAAAAATTTGATAGACAAAAAGTTAAGACACTAGCCAATGTGTAGGAATGATTTAGTTTGAAAGGTGATTTGTGAATGGATTGTTGAAGGAGCAGCCGTACATTGCTCCGCTACCAGCCAGGTGCCCATAGCCCCAATGGAGTATGCATTTGATTCTAATCGATAAATTTCTCTACTACTTAGTCAGACATCTATATCCTTGGAAGATATTATTAGAAATACCCCATGAGAGAGTTATATATAAATTTTCTTTTTCTTTGTAGCTTTTGCTTCATCTGATTGATTGATTTTGATTCTTGTTTTCTTTACTGAAAACTTATTTCAGCTCTCTTATTTGACAAGGGGTTAAGAACCATTAATGTCTTGATGGAAGGATGTGGAAGTGATTGTGATGACGACATTGGCTAGTGTCGACAAAAACACCCAAAAAGTTCTTCCCAAAAAGTTTATTATATGTATATAGCGATGGGATCTCTTAGAGGTCAGTTGTTCTTTAATTTACCAAGGTGATGAATAGACTAAGGTCAAACCGATACCATAGAGATAAATTTCACAAAATACATGTGAAATAAGCTAACCAAAATATCATCGAAGGGATGAAAATGGTGGATGACTTGCAGAGGAATATGAAAGAAAGGGAAGAAATAACATCCATCTGTATCACAATAACTAATTGCAATGTTTGATCTTTGTACCGTTGATTTCTAATGTTTTTGTAATTTTTTAATTTTTTTCTCATTTTTTTTATTTTTTAACTGTTTTATGATTTGTTTTTAGATGTTTTGGGAGATTGGGACCAACCATGTCACTCTACATGATAGGATCCAATAATGATGTTCGTGATTTCCTTGATAAGGGAGACTAAGCATGTTTGTTTATCAAGAGTGATATTATCCTCGATCTTGATGATCATGGTGATTTCACACTCAACAAATGATTGTGGTATTTGTTTTGAAACATGCGAGTTTTATATGTGGGATCTTGAGTTCCATATCCATAGGTTTCTGCACTTTTCGCCATATTTGATGGGTTCATTGGTGTGCATTTTGGAATCACGTTTGATTTTGAATTTTATGATCATTTGAGTTGCTGGGACCTTTGGATCTTTTCAGAGTTTTGATCTTGATCTTAATAAAGAACTTTTATGGGTTTATTATAAGCTAATGTATGACTTGTCTGATCCTGATAAGTGGGAGACTAATTTATATGTTTAGAATTGATGGCAGAAATGATGGTGGAATTTCCACAATCATTCGTAGAAGAATAATGTAATCAACGAAAAGGATACAGGTCCAAGATTTGACAGAAGATGGGCTACCAGGAGGTGAGCCAGAGAGAAGATGGAAGGCTACTTGGATGTGGCACCAGTATAGATGGAAGAAGGGCTACTAGGAGGTGGACCAAGAATAGAGGATGAGGGGACTACCTGAGGTGTAACCCATATATAGAAGACAAAGGGCTAGCTAGACGTAGCCCCAATAGAGTAGAAGGTAATTGGACTTCTCAGAAGGATGTACCCACAAGTACATAGATGAAGGGATACGTGGAAGGTGGCCCATATATAGATGAAGAATGCGATGGGATGCTTGGTGATGAACCCTATAAGTGTGATTGTGATTCAGGAATTGTGATATGATAAAGAAGAATTGGGTGATGAGAAGATGGGCCATATATCAATACTAGACCTTGGAAGTTTCATCACTGTAATGAAGAATGTGAGGATGGAAGAATAAGAGGAGGATCAATTTGCATGCTCTTGAGGCTTTTCCTTTGTTTCTTGATAAAAGGAATCAACCTTTTCCCCACAATTTGTGAATGCATCTGAAGTATCTAAAGAGAATCATTGTCTCATAATTTATTAGAGGGATATCTGTCCTGTGACCCTATAAATTCCATGATCACTCCTTCATTCTAACAAAAATAACAATCGGTATGGGTTGTTGATTAACCACAGGGGTTTGTTTGGAATAAAAAGGTCCAAATGATATGGAAGACTTAGAAGATGTTTGATGTTGATTGATAAAAGAAGATGAATCAAGAGATGAAGTAGAATTAGGGCTAGATGTCTCATGAGTAGAAGAATATGTGGATTTAGAATTGGCTTATATAGGTTTCCCTACAAGACAATGTTGTGCAGGAAGAATAGGAGGATTTTGTATCCAAAATTCTATATATTGTGACATAGGATTCGAACTTAGATGATTGACTAGAAGGAATTTGAGTCCTATGAATCTTCAAAGAAGGAAGGGTTCATTGAGGTGACTGATAAAAGAGGTCCTTCGAAGAAGGGAAGGACCGCAATTGAATAATTGCATTAGATGGTTTATAAAGAAGGTCCTACGAAAAAGGGGAGGACCGTGACTCAATAATCACATTAGATGTTTTATAAAGAAGTTCATGTGAAGGAGGGGATGAATGAAATTCACAAATTACATTAGATGAATGATAAAGAAGGTCCTATGAAGAAGGGGAGAACCATGAATTAGGAGTCGAATTAGATGAATCTGAATAGTAGTTTGGATTTGAATCATTAGAAGAATCACAGGAAATATTTGCATTGGAATCCTCAGAAGAAGAGGAAATTTTGGATTAGAATCAGAAGACGAGTGGGGGGGAACTCGAATAATAATTTGGATCAGAAGTGTCGAAACCATATCACCAACTATTAGATGAAGGTGGGGAACAGTTTACCCCGAATGGGTTCTCTAGCCTAAAGAACCAAATGAGGTTTAGTCATGATGGGTGTCTTTTGATGTGAACACTAAAAATTTAATTCCTTATTGTTGTATGTTTAAGGGAACTTGTGATAATCAGTAATTTTTGGTGTGTGTTGGGTTCAAAGGTCTATAGCTAGATTGCATGATCAAAATTCTTCAATGTGAAGAAGGTTTCATGTATATTTGGTCAAAATAACGAAAACCAACTAGACATTTCATAAAGATGGAGATGCTTTTGTGATTTTCCAAAAGAGAAGCTTAGGAAAACATATATCTTGATGACTCAAGATTTATAATGTAATAAGGTATAGAGCCGTAAATGTAAAAGGATTGATCAAAATTTTAGCAACATAAAGGATACAAAGGAAATATTTCTTATGTTTGATTGATGCAAAATTTGCTTAATAGGAAATGTTTTTTGCCAAGGTTTGAAATATGTGTTAAAAATTTATCATGAACTTCGGAAAAAATAAGAAGATCAAGAGGATCAAAGACCTAAAGGATTATCCTAGAAATGAGTTTATAAGGCGGATATACACAAGGAAGAATCATGTGAGTTCAAATCACAAAGCCAAATTAATGAGCAAAGAATAATGAATGACAAAGAATCAATGGATCAAAGTGATTGTCCGAAATGGATAAGTTGATGTGACAAATGAAACAAAATCACACAAAGTTATTAGTAAACTAATTAGTCAAATGGATTACTTTCTAAGCATCCGATGAATTAATAGTTTGAGGCGTAAGATGATAAAAAAAAATGTCACTACTTATGCCAAGTTCAAAAACAAACAAGACATAATTAATAACAAAAGGTTTATACGATTTCCAAACAATGTATACTAAAATCAAGTTTAATTCTAATCAAGACCTCTATATTAAAAAGTGGGAGTTACGAATATGAACGATGCAAAAATATCTTTAAGATACGTTAACCAAAATTTGCAGAAAAGTAAGGTATTAGTATTGAAATAATATTGACACAATGTGCATAAAGGTAACAACACTTTTCAAAATCGAGGTAATATTTGAAAGAAAACCAAGGCTACAGTATATCAAGGAATTATTACGATGCACGTAGCATAACGTTACAATCTACACACTTAGATCAATTTTACAAGAAACAAGATGTAAGTATCAAAATTGTTGTGATACAATACAAGCAAGATAAAAATTCAAAGGAGAATCAAGCCGAGAAATCATGCCTAACTATGATTGACAATGTTGAGTTGGGTATCAAGATCAAAAAATCTACTAATGATATGAACATGTCTCCATGAACTTTATATGTTTAACAACTCAGCCGCAAACATGGATGAGCGTAAACAGACACAAAAGTGGTGAATACAATTAATTGAAAACACAAGGGTAGTCACTCTTCTTCTGATCAAAAAAGTGTCAAAAGAAATTGAAGGAAGTAGATCAATTGGGGGTGAAATTTTTTTTCCTCACTTTGGCAGAGTTTCTCCTCGGCTTAGAGCAAGTGAAAAACTAAGAAATAGTAACACTTCACATGTTTCATGATGAATAACGACTCTTAACTCAAATTTGTTTGAAATGGTAAAAGTTAGATCCTAGTAAAAGTTAGATTCATAGGTGGTTAACTCAACAAGGTGTCACAAGTTATCTAGACACGAGCCCAATTTACCAAGAAAGTCCAACTGACTAATATTGGGTTATCTCAGCTTTACTTTACCCTCTTCAAGTACAGTGGGCAATAAATGCATCCATCGTGTACTCTCACTAGGGTCGTGATATAGATAACAGTTAGGTAAACTATATTTTAATCTAGTTAATTTTGCATTTACTATAGTAATTGGGTAATTAATTATGATTGTAATATGGTTATGTTTATATAACCATCTAATTTTTTATTCAACAATACGTAAGGTTGTTTTAATCATTGTTATATTGTTTTAACAATATTCTTGTTTGTATTGTTTCATGGATATACCTGTGAAAATTATTTCTTTTTTTGTATTTGGTTGTGCTATATATATAAATATTGTAGCCCATTCTTTGTAATCTTGATTTGATTGAAAATCCATAAATTAACCAAGCTTCCATCCTTGTTTATAATTTATAATAACTTTGATGTTAAATCTCACAAATGGTAAAACTAGTCAAGTAGGTTGTGCAAAGCACTTCTTTTTTCTTCCACAAGGTTCCCTCTTGCGTGGATTACTTTAGGTTTCATAGAACCACCACCATTGTTGTATCTTAAGGCTTCATGAAAAAGGGGTTGTGTTATAGTTGAGCGGATAGGGGCAAAACCTTTTCTAAAACCTGTGAATACAGTGTGATGTTTGTGGTGTGTTTTTTATCTTGTTTAGTTTAGTGTGGTTTTCTTGAACAACTTTTGGAAACCTACACGGAAACTGTAATAGTAGTTTTTATTTTTTTTGTTTCATTTCACCTTTATTTGACAAACATTTAGGTCTTGTATGACGGATTAGTAATTCTCTATACACACAAAATGGACAAATGTCGTTTATGATTTTCAATATCATCCTGGGATGCAAGAGAAGAGCATACGTGATGCAAAATCCAACTAAGAAATAAACAAGTGGAAAGTACTTTATTCAAATGCGAAATATGTTCATCTTTACCAAATTTGACATTCTCAACATTTTTCAAAGAAAAATAAGTACATAAGAATCATTTATGATTCCCAAGATAACAAAAAAAAGCATGAGGGAAGAGCATATGGGCGTGCCAAATGTTTATCTAAATTTAATACAATTTAATCAAAAGCACATAAATACACCCTGCAAAATAGAAATCAATTAGAATAAACCTGCAAGATTTTAGTATTTTAACAACACAAGCTTTTGTAATTGTTAAAATGATATTTAAAACTGGAATGTTGTACCTGCACTCACACCAAGGTATATGCACATGGGTTATTATGCCTACGTGCCTCTATGTGGACTAGAAGAGCTATATAGTGCCTACGCTGCCAGAGAGATGTATGTGCCTACCTCAGAGTGCCTGAACTAGCTAATGGATGTGTGGGTGTTGGAAGTAAAATAGACAGTCAAACATAAGGTATGACAGTGCGTGTGCACTGGTATGAATGTTATATGCGCTATGAAATGGGTATATGTACAACTATGCCAGACACAGAGTGTTTCCACTATCATAAGGATGCATGCGTTATGGTTTGGACACCTAGATTGGTCTGATAGTTTTCACAGACAACATGGTACAATTCTGTAGTAATACGTGTGCACTGGCAGAATGATGTCTATGTGAGGGAATGAGTGCCTATGCTCGGGTTTATGTGCTTGCACTAGTATAATAGTTTTGACAGACAATAGGGTACAAACCTGAAACAGTATGTGTGTGCTGGTAGAATGATGTCTGTGCTAGGGAATAAGTATATGCACTAGGGTTTATATGTCTGTGAACCCCTAAAAAATGTACCTCTTTATGACATCAAAATACAACAAAATGATGTAAGAAAGCTCAAAAAGATCCAAATGTTTACATGTTAGCTCAAAATTGACAATTAACCCATCAAAATTAAAAACTCTAAACAACACTCAACATATGCAAAGTTAGAAAAATCATAAGAATTGTAACATTCTTTCACGCATGTGGATATCAAGGGTTAGCAAAATATTGACATAACAACAAAAATTGAACTACAATACTAAGGAACTAAGGACCGGTCCCATCGGGCATTCCAAATGTGTTCAAGAATTAGCTAGGTATGCAAATAGAATCAAGACTAACACCTAATAGCCTCAATACAATGCTAAACTAAAATCTATGCACCATCATGTTAATGGATAAACAAGTAATAAATATCAACATTGTGCATTAGAACCTTGAAAATGAACTTCAAAATAACATGTAAACATTTATTGCTTTACTCTTTAGAAAGCTAAATCAATGAAATAGACCTAGGTACAGATCCTTTAGCTAACAAAGGGTTGATAGTTGTTGCTTGATCCAAGAGGATAAAGGATGAAGGTTCATCAAGTCATGGCATTTTTAAGGTCTTTCTTGATTAACTCCATTGATCTTCACAAAAATAGCTGTATGATGATTAAATGCAAATGGATGATTCCTAACTCCTCTCTAATGGAATAATTCTCTAAGATGATAAAATTTCTATAGTATAGGCTCTATGCTTCATTTAGGTGTGTAAAGGTGTAAATAGAAAGGTACGAGGAGGGATCCTTATATATCCCAATGGATAAAAGAATCTCTACATCTCATTTACATGTGAGATAATATCTAGGTTGAGTTAGTTGTGGATAAGGATGATTGAAAGGGGGTTGAAGTCAACCTTAGGAGAGTTTATTTTGTCCTTTAGTGACTCATGGGGTTTGAGGGGATTTATTAATTAACCCAAGTGATTAATTAATAGGTGAGCAAGCTTATAATAATATTTTTCAGAGGAATAATTAGCATGATTTAGACTATGGGAGGAATTTAATCAAATAAATGATGATTTGTTGATTTAATGGAAGAGGAATCTAATTAATTAATAAAAATTAATTAGTCTAGATAGAAAGGGGGATTAATTAACTGGAAGGTCATTAATTGGCGTATTTTTTGGATAGAACAGTTAATTAATTAACATGTAATGTAACTAATTAACGGTGATAGAAGAGAAAATGAGCATTTATTGACGATATGTTGTCAATTTGTGGGAAAGGATATAATTAGCACAATTTAAGTATTTAAATTGCTCGAGCTAAATTATAGGTGTCTACAGATTCCACCACTGATCAAGCCCTTCCCAAATAACACATTTTTTACTACTTGCGCGATTTGAATAGTGATGTTGTGGCTATGATCCAATCAATAGGTGGAACACCTCTGTCAGACTCCTATGATATTTCCATACGAACTAAGAATTGTTTGATCTAGGCAAGAAAAATAACTCTAAGGCCACCAATGATTTATTTCCTGAGTTTTCCACTAATTAGTTAGGTATTACTCCTCTCCCTTCAATGTCCAAGCAATCAACTCAACCAGTACCTCCCTCCAGTGATCTCTATAAGGTCAAATATTTTCTTCAGAGTTTTAGCAATGAGCTGGTTTCTCTCAAAAATCAGCAGTCTCAATAAAACCACCCTTACAAACTTTCAAATCAACTGTAGCATCCAAATCGATAACCTTTCTAGATTAATTCCCATATTCAAAATCAAATTGCTAATGTAAAACCCTTGAATACCAAAAACCCCTTTGATGCTAGATTTTCCAAAGCCATTGTTCCAATGCAAAATAATCTTGTTCAAGATTACGAATGGTGTTACTCATGCTCTCAGCTACATAACCAGAATATATGTCCCAATAGAGTTCTTATCCAAGAAATCATGGCTTAAATCATATCCACAACCATGAAGCAACAGGCAAAAGCTTCTTTGTAGGAATACTTAAGTTAACCACAGACATAAGGGGAGTCAACCTTGTTGAATTGGAAAGAAGAGGGTTTTGTGGTTTTAATGTGGAATCCAAAGCAACAGTAGAATCTAATACACGGTCAAAGAAGAGTGAAAAAGAAGGGGAACCACCCAAGGTTTATCAAGAATCTACTTCCCAACATCTTCTATAACAAATAATGAGCAAAGATGTAGTGTTTAAACCATCGAGGGCCCATGTCAGTCAAGCTGTGAGAAAAGACAATCAACCTAACACCACAATGGCAAATGCCCAACTTTGAAAGGAGGATGGAGCAACACTAAAATCTTCGTCTAAGGTTGGGAGTAATCCTTATAACATAGTTGATCAAATGAAAAAGATGAACCTTAATGTCACTATTTGGGAGGTGCTTTATATTCTTCACAAAGGAATCTATTGTAAGAAGCTTTGAAAATTTTCGGTGCACCTAGTGAAGCAGCAAATCGAGGGCCATCTATTTATACCAATTTTTGCAAACCTGAAGGGAGAATTGATTCTAATTTTGAAAAGACACCTGATTTTTACATCTCTCTTATTATTGGTAAACATCTGGTGCACATCTGTATGATTGACTCCAGTGTCAGTAGCTCCATAATGCCTAAAAAAATTGTTGATGTACTGGGTATTCAATAAACGCCAGTGTAGACAAAAAATCAAGTACTTACTACTATTATTATACCGCCAAGTATGTTGTTTTATATATGGATTTTATGTAAGAAAAGTATTCATTGATCACCCATTCCATACTCCATTCATTTGTCTTATTGGTATTTATTTATTTATATCTTTCACACTCATCTTTCATACACACAGTTCTGGTCAGGTCATAGGGATCCCTTTCTGTCATTTCTCACTCATCTGTCATCACTTGTCTCTAGACATTAGTGCCCAAGAATGGGCACTAGGGCCAAGAACTCTTATCCATCCTAGGTGCATGTGTCCTCTTTGTGTTTGATCTTATTTTTGACATTTGAGGTCGATCTTTATGGTTTTTCCTCCCATCTCCTGAGGTACTAGTCGGTATATTAGGTCATTAGTGTTGAAATTCAAACAAGAGATCCCTATATAAACACAACATACATACCATTATATGGAATGATAATTCTTATCAAGGGCTAAATATCTACATAGAGCAAGGGATTATATTTGGGCACATTACTCTACATACACATTGCATAGGAATGGGAGTTCATTCTATTCCATCCACACATTTAAATTTTTATCTAGTTGTCATACGCTATTTTGACGCCATTTCAACGAGGGAGATCTAGGAGCACTATTACACACACAAGAACATAGAACTACAATGGGTTTGAGATGTAGTGCAATGCTCAGTTATAAGTCCATCATTGTGGTAGTTGAGGAGAGTTCGATCCCTCATTTTGCATCTTTCTTTTTTAGGATTTGATTTCTATTTGAGGGCTTTGTAGGTCTATACTTCATTATAGGTTTACATTTACTTCGTCAATCCAAGTGCGACATAGGTGACTAAAGGAGAGAAAGTGTGAATACCTAACGATCATATCAAAACTAGGTTATGAGATTTTTTACAGACCCAGGTGCCTAGAAACATGCATAGGGAACCCACAGACTCCCTTGTCCCTCTCTAGGTGCCCCAATCCACCAATTTCCTCATCTACTGCATTTTTCTATGGTTCGCTGTGATAGTCCATGCTTATGTTCCATCACATAGCCTAGTCTAGACTCACTGTGAGGTAAGTGAAATTCAAATAAGTACCTTACCCCTCTTGTTTCCTTTTATAGTTACATTTAAATGAATTTTTTAGAATTTATATTCCATTGAATATCATTTGTAGCATCTCTATACATTTATATTTTAATAAAATAATCAGATTTTATCGAATCAGTTTAGTGAACCCAATGCTTACAACTTCTTTCCCTAGGATCCACTAAAACCCTAATGGATACAGATAGCTCTTCTCCTTCTCAGCTAGTCAAGCCTCATGTGAGTGTCAATCCTATATATGATGAAGCAACCATAGCTAAGATGATTTTTCTATACCAAAATTTAGTTCTTCCAGATGATACTCAATGGAAACTGTTAACTCATGAATGTAATGTGCATACTAGCTTTGATTATTCTACCCTTTGCATTGTTTCTAATCTAATGAGATTTATTAGCTGCACACCTTATTACACAGTTAGCCACACTCCTCATTATATTGTTTCTAATGAGAACTTAGGTGATGTTATTCTAATTTCATGCTTAATCTTGATGATAATTATCTAGCTACTAGTTAAGAAGACAATAAACATGTGCATGACTTTTCTTCTCATACTAGTTCAGATAATTCTATAATTCCATATCCTATTCCTTATATTTCTATAAAAATTTCTCATGTTGTACTACATATTAGTTCTCATCCCCCTTCATTATATGTTGATGATACGCTTAATGAAATCCTTGTATCTGAATCTTTGTTCGTTTTTGACGAGACACATGATAGTCATGATTCTACTTATTTGCATACTACTGAGTCTGACTCGCCCACTTCACTTTTGTCTTCTTTTGATATTGTCTCTAATAGAATGCATGATTCATATCCTTCTATTACATCATCTCCTTATGATGTTTCTGATGCTATTCATACCGCTTCTATTGAGGTTCCATATTCTTCATCACCTATTACTTCTTCAGCACCCATATCTAGTATGCCCTTAGCATCGATATCTTCTATGTATCCTCTTGACATTCCTATGATCACCTATAATGGAAAATTGTAACCACTCAATACAATATTTCCATCTCCTACTATTCCTCTGCAAGACATCTTATCACTCATGCATGTTGGCAACTTACAATCACAAGTCCAATCTCTCACATTAGAAAGAAAGTCCTATTATGCTTCTATCGATAATAATAATTTGCATGGAAATCCTATTCCAAAAAATATTCACAACTCAGCATTCCATAAGGATTTCATTATGCCTACATTTACATGTTTTGATAGTACTGGTGATCCTCATCTGCATCTTAAACATTACCGTCTAGCTATGAATTCATATTCTAATGATTGATTATTGCTTGTAGCATTTTTCCATAGTATTATAGATGATTCTCTTCAATGGTATACACATCTGCCCTTTGGATCCATTATTACCTATTATGAAATGGAAGAAGTTTTTCTTTTTCATTTCATAATCAAAAATGGCCCTAGATTCACATATGATCACCTACCTAGCTTACATCAGGGAAAAACATAACCTATTACTAATTACATTTTATGATTTAATGCTTAGATGAATCAATTAGTCTTCCAACCCAATGACTTAGAAAAGCAATTCATCTTGTGTCATGGTTGGATTCCTGCTTTAAAGAAACGATTGTAATATGACACATGTGAATCATTCATACTCTTATGCTATAAGGTCATTGATTAAGAACAAGATCTCATTGATGTACATGTTTAAGATCCTCGTCCTACCATTGCTATTACTACATAATCTAGTTCTTCTATGTTCCCATCTGTTATGTGGCCTCCACAGTCTCCATGTACTCCTCATAAGAAAGTCTAACATTCTCTATTGCATAAGTTTCCTTTATCTCCTCCTCCATGTAGGGATACACCTCAGACTCCTCCTATTACATAGGAACCATTACATTTTTATCATCACACTAGACCTCATGATGTGTTGTGTACATTTCTTGACAGGCATTTGATTTTCTTACCTTTTAAAAAACATCATCCACCTCATCGCTTGCAGTTCCAACATGATACACCTTACTGTGATTATCATCATACTAATGACAATCATGATAATGACTGTTGCACCTTTCATGACCACTTGCAATATTTATAAGATAAGGGTGGCATTTCCTTTGGCCCTTTCTCTCGTGTGTGGTCTATATCTCTACTCCCACATAGGTGTGTGGTTACTCTAGTTGATTTATCTTCTTCATCTAGTGCTAAGGTTATTATTCATCCACCACCGTAGTTGTTTCTCATGCACGTCCTCCATCTCATCCATCCACCACTGCCCCATCCCATCCACTGCGTAATGCTACCACTACACATTGTCTTCCATAACCCTCATCATCTCCATTTCCCACCACTACTCCAATCAAAATTCAGTTCGGCTCATACAATTCTTCTGTTTTCATTCTACATGCTTCTACTGCTCTACGCCAGCTTGGTATTTGGTAGGTGATTTATATCACCTTACCCCTAGATGTTGCACTCATTCTTACAATTATTACATAATTATTGAGGGATATATTACAATAATAATCTCTCTTCACTCTTGCGCTATACATATTATCAATCAATATATCTCATGCACACCATCATATCACTTCATGATGATGCACTCTTGCTTTACAGTTCATTCTTGACTACTGAGGGGTCTTATATAAATGAAATTTATCATCAATCCACTAGGGGCATTGTTTCTCTTTCCTCCCATCTCCATCATACTAACATACACCCCACTATAATATTACGACCATCTTATACTCTTACACATTATTCATTTTTACTTTATCATCAATCGTGACTTTATTCATACATGCAATACACTTTTTTGTAATCAAATTACATACATCATCTATCATCATAAATGTTATTTATCTATCTCTAATAACATTTATTAATCTCAATAACTACCCATTGAAAATCAATTCAATAAATACAAACATTCTTTAACACACCACACATCACATATGATAACCATAAGCAATGAATCATACATCATCATCACATTCATAAACATCAAATACAACAATCATATGCTAATAAATCCATATATATATATATATATCATTCACAATCATAGGAGAAAAAAAATGGGGGGAAACTCCCCTACATCAATACATCTATAAATATAATATATCATCATCGTTATCACTATCTGGTACTGCAAGAGATCTATAAATAGAAGCTTCTCCTCTCACTCTGCACCGCTAGTCACATAACTTATATCTCTCCACTTTCCTACCCAATAGAGTAAGCTCAAAAGACTACTCCACAAAAAATCCTTGTAAATTGAAAAAACACATAAATACATCCTATGCTAGGGGACCTCCACCCAAAACCTCTCTAGCCCATTGTGTTTCCTCACGTGCCTCATCCCTCTCACTTGGTAGCACAGTATGCAGTGTTGCTGCTATTTCCACTAGCTCAAACATGCTCAGCGGTAATATCATCAACCTGATCTAGCATACCTCCACCCAAAAATACATCAGTGGGCACATTCCATTTTGAGTGCAAGGAATATAGCTCAAGTAGAAGAGCGCATAAGGATTGGTTACGTAGAAACTAGACGTGTATAAAGGAAAAAATTTAGGGAGGAACATGAGCTTGCCAGAACAGTTTGAATTCAGGACTTAGCCACTTTTGCGGGTCAAGGCTATTTTTAGAGATGAAGTGTTGAGCACATGATAAACATGAAGACTTACAGCTCACATAAGGATATTTTGGGATATGCAACAATTCAAGCACCATGTAGGGTCTTGATCTAATAAAAGGATTTCTACTTGGAGTTAACTATAGGAAATCTATTATAAGAGCACTTGCATGATTTTTTATTCCCTTCCAAAGGAGCATGGATATTGTTAGCATGTAGCCTATTTTTGGAAGGTGTATGGGTGGTGAAGGGAAAGTCCCTACCCTTATATATATATATATATATATATATATATGTATGTATTGATTTGTATGGCTTAGAGGACATAAATTATTTTAGAGTTAATGCTGTAGATTTGTTAGCACACAGTCATGGAGAATGTATCTTGAATGTATGAATCTTCTATGTTTTATAGTATTTAATATAATGGATCATATTGGAGGGATATTGGTGTTAGATGTGACTGAATCTAGTTCTTGCATGGTAAAACTTATTATGATCATTGTTTATTCAATATTTCATGTGGTTTAGATCTAGATCTAGTTCACATACCTTTATTTAATTGATTATCTATTATGGATCTGAATATATACATGCATAATCATGCTAAGAATTTCAGGCCTTGTATGATGCATATTAAATTTGGACGCACTGTGTGAGTGTTTGGTTATGTGATGTTTTGAACAACTATATTCTAGAGTATGCAGTTTTGACTTACTCTTGCCCAAAGGTTTATAAGTTTCATTTTTGCGTGAGCCCAGAGGATCGTATTTTCATGGTATTCCACTGGTGATTAAGATCATGATTATAACCCTGGATTTGGAAAAGAAGCCGATGGCTAACTAAACCCCACCATGCATGGGGGTGGGAACAGTTTTGGTAAGGATGGTGGAACTAGCGGCAGAGAGACAGAGGGAAGAAAGGAGGCTTAAGTTAAATGATGCACGTAAGAGGGATCTAGAGAAGCATCATGAAGTTACAGAATTGATGACATTGTGGAGAGAGATGGATCGTGTAGGATTTGGGGATCATGTAGAAGACATGGAGTCAGAGTATCTAGATCTACCCCATTTGGGATAGAATGGTAGGGAACCCTCTTCACCCTTAAATGAGAGCATGTCAGTAGAGATGACATGGTCTATGGGTGTGCATCTAAATCTACCTAGCAACCTAGCCCTTGTTCTTGGGTTTCCATTTTCTACGACAATCAGTAATCAACAAACTAGTGTGATCAGTAGAGTTGTAGTAGATAGAGTTAATTTTCAATAAAGTTCAGGAGTTTATCCGGGAACTTATTAATCTATGGTGCAATCGTCATCTATTTTATTTAGAGGACCAGTTAGAGGCATCTTTTGTTAGCACATCGTCAACACAGAACATAGGCATGTAGAACCTTGGCATCACATCTAGAACTAGTACAACTTCACAGAATATGGGCATTCAGTTTAGCATAACCATCAAAACACAAGGTAGTGCATCCTCTGGTCCATTACCTGGTACAGGAGGAGGCTTAGGAGGATCGGGAGGATCAAGTGGCTCAGGTGTTGGAGGATCTAGTGGATCTAAGGGTAGTGAAAATACAAGAGGCTTTGGATGTTGTGGGAATGGCTTGCACCAACCTCAATAATTTATATGTAGATATATCTCCATCTACCATAATATAGAGGTATTGAAGATACAACCGAGCACATGCATATGTGTGAGATACTGTGGCATGTAAAGTAGATTACAACTCTAGATGTAATAATTAGGACAAGGACACTTGAAGAAGATAATACAGTCCTGAAGGCTATGAAGGATGAGACACTTGGGTGTGTAGATAGAATTTCTCTTGTAAAAAAAAATTGAAAAGCCCTGAAAGTAGGCCAAGATCCACACAGGAAAAAATAGATGAAATTGGGAAGCTTATAGCACAGAAAATGGACTCCAGAGAGGGAATAATTTCAATCATGGCTAACATTGTCAGGGTTCTATGGAATAAGAAAGAAACTATGACTCAAGATGAACTGGACAACATTGTGACAAACATCTTGGAAGAAACAGGTGAAGTGCTAAGTGATTGGAATACGTTGGAGGCAGAAATTAAGAATGAATATCCAGATTTGATACTGCCAATGGATGAGGAAAACTCAGAGTGATGAATTATTCTTTTTTTTTAACAAGTCTTTATTATTTCATTCATTCTTATTTTATTTGAAGATATAAGTGGGATTTCCCATTGCTAGGGATGGAAATGTAGATAGTGTGGGGTAATGTTGAGTCCAAGGAATATAGCTTAAGTAGAAGAGCACATAAGGATTGGGCACGTAGAAACTAGATGCATGTGAAGGCAATGTTTCAAGGAGAAACATAAGCGCACCAAAACAATTCAAATTCATGACTTAACCACTTTTGCGGTTCAAGGATATTTTAGGAGATGGAGTGTTGAGCACCTGATAAATATGAAGACTTACAGCTCATGCAAGGCTATTTTGGGATATGTAGCAGTTCAAGCGTTATACTAGGTATTGATCTAATAATAGGATTTCTACTTAGATTTAACTATAGGAAATTTATTATTAGAGCACTTGCATGCTTTTGTATTCCCTTTCAAAGGTGCATGGCTATTGTTAGCATGTAGCCTATTTTTAGAAGGTGCATGGGCGGTGAAGGGAAATTCCCCACCCCTATACATGTATTGATTTTCATAGCTTATAGGACACCAATTATTGTAGAGTTATGCTGCAGATTTGCTAGTGTGCATAACCATGAAGACTATCTCTTGAATGTATGAAACTTCTATATTTTGCAGTATTTAATATAATGGATCATATCAGTAGGATATTGGTGTTAAATGTGACTGAATATTGTTATGATCATTTTTTAGTCAATCTTTTATGTGGTTTAGATCTAGATTTGGTTCATGTACCATGGTTTAATTGATTATCTATTATGGATATGAATATATACATGCACAATCATTGATGAGGGTCGTCAATCCTTGCCATTAATAATGTCAATCCAGGTTGGTGTCTGAAGGCTGTATGTATTAAGAGAATAAGATCTTGGAAAGTAATTCCTTTAAACACAAACCAAACTTGCATAAAATAAATCACACTTGCGAAAATTAAAAGGCACACATGTAGAAATAAATTTTGCATGAAAGAAACACACTTGCATGAATTGAAATGCACACTTGCAGAAATAAAGGCACACTTACGTAAATTCAAATTGCTAAATTGAAAATAAAGTAAAGAGGAAATGACACCTGCAGGTTCACAAAATAAAGTACATACCATAAAAAAATAGAAATTTACAACAAAAGGAAAACTGCAGAAATAAAGAAATTACATAACATAAAAAAATAGAAATTTAAAACAAAAGGAAAACTACAGAAATAAAGAAATAAATATTAACACATTGATCCCTCTTCCTTGGAATGAATGGCCAGCTCATTCCTTGGAAAAAGAGTTCATTCATACTTTTGATTAAAACTTGCAGAAAAACTTTACTTCCAAAGATTGGAAAGAAAGAATAGATCTTGATTACTTGGGGAAAAGAATTACATATCTAAGTGTGGAAGGTTGCATTTATAATTTATGCATCCAACCAACTCCTTATTTTAGGAAATAAAATCTGATCTTATCTTTATTCCAATCCTAACAACTAAGATCTCCATCTCCACAAAATATGGAGAGAGATATATTATTGAAGTCAAATCTTGTGTCACTTATTTTAGGAAGATTTTCTCCCAAATCTTCTCCTTGATTTTTGGTAACAAAAATCATAATGATTTATTCCTCTACATTATTAGAAGGAGGATTTCCTCAAAATATTGTTTTTACCAAATACCTTTCTCAGATTTTCTATTTGACTTTGTTGTTTTTGATTGTGGAACTTTTGACACTTGTCAAATACGCTTTTTCCTCGGATTGCAGTTCACTAAAAGTTAGACTTCTCTTGATTGGTAAAACCTGTAGAAAATATGAATGAGTTTTTTGTTAAACACCTTTCTATAAACAAAAACCTCTCTCAGATTTTTTTGTTTGAATTTTTTGTTTCTGTTTATGGAACTTTTAGTGCTCGTCTGATACACATTTCCTCGAACTGCAGCTCACTAAAATTTATATATCTCCTCATTGGTAAAACTTGTAACAAATATAAATGAGTTTTTTGTTAAAAAAATTTCTATAAACAACAACCTATCTCAGATTTTCCATTTGACTTTTTTATTTTTATTTATGGAACTGTTAGTGCTCGTCTGATACACGTTTCCTCGAAAATAGCTCAATATAAAAGTTAGATCAAGCTCTTCATTGGTAAAACCTGTAGCAAATCTAACATGAGGTTTTTGTTAAAAAATTAATCTATAAACAAAAACCTCTTTCATATTTTCCATGTAGAATCTAAAGAGTTTTTAACAATCCCTCAAAAAATGTCATTCCGTTGATGCAAGTTCCAGAACTAAAGCTGTCATTCCTTTTATGCAAGTTCCAGAACTAAATCTGCAAGTTTCGAAACTAAATCTGATTTTTCCATGAATTGAAATTTCTGGAAATAACTTCCATTCAATTGATACAAGTTCTGGAACTAAGTCTGTGATTTCTAGAACTAAACCTGCAAGTTTTGGAACTAACTCTATGAGTTCTAGAACTAACTTTGCAAGTTCCGCAGCTAACTCAAAACAACTATAACTTTTGCATGTGACCTCAGATTGAGATGATTATTTTTTTTAACTTACATAATTTTTTGAGAGGAATTTGAATATGAAATTAGATTTGATTTTAAATTTACTATTCATGATCAATTCCAGTTTTCCCAATACTAGCATTATCTTTCCTTTATGGCCTGCATACACAAGACTTTGCATCTTTTCCCAAATAATCAATAGGATTAGTCAAGAAAATAGATAACAAAATATTTATAAAGAATGAACAAGATATATATCCTATATTCTATCTTAAGAAAACTATAAGTTCTTAGATTACATTTAAATCCACTTTCAAAGGTAACTTGGAAGGACAAAATAATGGTAATTTATGGCCAATTTATGGCCTCATCAATCATGATAACATTTTGGACAAGTAACTCTAAAGAGGGACTAGTACCCTTGCGTGCTTTGGGTGAGCTATTAGTTTTGGCTGAGTGATGTGCCAACACAACTTATGATTTGTGGGTATAATTTAGGCTGCATCATTCCACATCAATGTGTGGATATATGTGTCCATAATCAATGACCAATATGCATCCCCTGCACCCATCGATCAACACATTAGACAAAATATGAAAATAAAAAAACCAAATAACAAATCATTCAAAATAAGTATACAAATATTCACACTCTATTATGACCAATATGACCAAAATCACCAATATGCTTGACCCTCTACTCCACCTAGAATTAATCCTACCACATCTATGAATACTAGAAACAAAAACACCCACCAATTTGAAGCCCACCATGTACGGTAGGCCTCTGTACACCCCATGTCTTGGACATCTATTAACGTAATCACCACATTAGCCTCATCTAGCGTTGGTGGTACTAACTGCTCTCCTGTGGGCCTTGGTATAGCTCTAGCCATCCTTAGTGCCCTAATGGATCTCAACCATATATATGGCTCTAGGGGCACATCCTAGGTCATACCAAATTGTCATGATACACGCTTCACCTAGATTAAGTCAGCCACCTAGGGAAATTGGTCCTCTAGCCACATAGTTTGTTGAATGCATTGTAACTCTATAGCATCATCTGACTATCCTCTACATTCTCAGTATGGCCACCATATCACGACCTCTGGGCCCATGTAATCTAACATAGATCTATAGGTTTATGTATCCATATTTATACCATGAACACCTACCCATCTCCCTACAAATATATCTGACCTAGCCCACTCTCCTCATGGTCCACCTACTGGCCTCAGTACTGTAATCTGATCCTAAGCACATACATGTAAAAATGTGGTCGAACAAATACCACCTCCATGCTCCTCCTGTATAAATTTGTATAGATCTCTATAAGGGTAGGCCAATACACATCATTCCTAGGCATACCTCATACTATATTCCTCTATCTAATGGCATATGGCATGCATCTTATACAAGATGCCTACCCCACCACCCTCCAATGAAATCGATGAAGCAATCACCACAACAATAAACTTCCGCAATCACGAAACCCATGATCTCAAAATAACATCCAAACTATCATGGACCTTGGTATGAACTCAAGTCCCTATAACTTACTACCTAACTTACCTCATCTACCTCTATGCATCATCCATGCCCATAATTTGAACCCTCTCACTGACGATAGGCAATCACACTATGTGATACATATCCTCTAGTGTAACTATAATCTCCCCTGTAGGTAACCAAAAATTCCTTCCTGGGACCCTAGTGTCCAGAAGAAAGACTGGAACACCGAAGAGTAGGTCACTAGTGCCCATGCCTGGATGCTAGTGTCCCGAAGGTCATTATCTCCTTCACTGCTCTTGTCAAGGTATAAAACACCGAGAAATTCAAAAATAATTTTTTTCTAAAAATTCATCAAAAACGACTAATATTAACACATTTTTTGAAAATCATCACACTTACTAGATTCATTGTCATATGTGACACCACAACTGTTGTCACCATCTCAAACCAACTCAATCATGGTTATCTCACTTGAGGGATATTACTACACCTGGAGATCACAATCACACTAAGTGCAATAACCAAATGAATTGCCTATTCACTTGTTCACATTACTATTTTGTTGGCTATATTTTTTGGATAGCTAAAAAACCTAGGAAGTCATGAGATGAATACCCCTCATTTGATGGTGAGTCTCCCATGTAAGATGTTTATCAATCTAGTATGTATAAATCCTAATAACTATTTGTGGGAGTTTTACTTTAATTACAAAGTTCATGAACCATAACTAAGCAATTCTGCAACAAGTAAGCAATTGTTTATGAAGTATTTACAGGAGGGGGAATACTTGAATATAGGAAGAAGGAAAAGAAGATGTGTAATCCAACCAATAGTTTACAGAGTTGGTCTCATACACATAGATTAAATAAACAAGTAGATCTCACAATATTCATAAGTAAAGGAAAAGAAAAACTTCTAATCTAAATCTTATATAACACAAAGTTTATCTAAATATCCACACTGAAGTAAGAAGTAAATGTACCATGGACATAAAGTTCTCTGAAAATATGTCTTTATTCAATTCCTCAACTTTCAAAAAAATGACATCAAGGGGTGCAACACAAAGTCTGGAACTCAAGCATGATGATTAACAAATTTTGATCCTTTAACCAGTAGGCTCTTCCTCTATTTATAGTGTATAGAGGGCAATTACAAATAGGAAGATTTAGATGAATTGCCATATGTGGAAGCTATAAAAAGGGGAACCAGCTAAAAAATTCTTCCTAGAGTTCCTCTTTGCATGACATGCATGATTTATAACTAAAAATAGAACCTTCTATTTTGCATGTCTTCCACCTATTTTTAAGTAATTGACTTCTTTCAGTAACTTGAAGTAATGAATTTGATAGCCAATTACCTAATTTTTACAATTTTAATTGATTACCCAATTGCTTTATCAAATAAAATAAGAGAAAGAAGAAGAAAGAGGAGAAAAAATTAGAAGGAAGCTACAATAATCTCAGTCTTGTTCTTCTTCCATACTCTATATGCTGATCCAACTTGTACTGCACTTCTACTTCATTTAATTTAACAATGAATGATTTGAATGATATCTCTACCTTGAATCTAAGATGCCTTTTTCTCCCATATGTTGTTGACTCCTTTCTTGAGATTCTCACCAAACTAGTTCTGCAAGTAGCTGATTGAGATTTACTTACGAGTGATACCTCATACATGTATTCCTTCTTATCCTTGAAGCTTTTGTAGTTCTTCTCTAGAACATGCACTAGTGCAATGTTTCTGTAAACAATTTAGACAAAACTCATCACCCTTAATCATGTTTGAATCAACCTTTGTTTGATATCTTATTTTTTAATTTCTTCGAGAAGACCCTGCAATTATGAGAGCTCGATCTATTTGTGTAGAACCTACAATATCTCCTTCTAATTCTAAAGGTATATTCAATGTATCTGACATTGAATTCTACTTTCTTCACAAATATGGGCATAAATGAAGTATTCCTACAAATAATTCAGACAAGTATGCAGTCCATAACATGAATATATAATTTCTTCATCGAGATCTGATTATAAAGCTTACTTCCCTCTATTTTTAGACTTTGATTGTATGTCAAGCAAGTTAAAAATATTATTTTATTCACCTATGCACTTATACCAACATGAAAATGCTCTGAATAATAAAAATAAAGCTTCTCCAACCATAGGTGCCAAAACTAGATGCTTCCTGGATTTTTCTTTAATGCTAAGCACTCCTTCCTTTGGCACTAAACTTCTCCAAGGCAGCATGCTCCACCTAAAAGAATTAATTGTCTTATCCTTATGGTGTCCTGTAGTCATTTTTAGACCCACCAGAAGAACAAGGGAGTCCCATGCATGTCATCCTATGACCCAGTGGGTGCTGGGTGATCACCTGAGGCACGCGCGGGTGCCGAGTCTCTATTTTATGTGAGTTAAGAGGGAAACCATCATCTATGTCATGAAATTAATGAATGAAGGTGGAAATGAGACATACAATCATCATAGGGCTTAGAAAAACCTCTAGAAAAATGTATTAATTCTAAATAGAGGGTACTTATAGATTGTTAGGGAATAAGAGATAAAATATGCGGAATAATCCCTTACAGAATCACAACAGTAGAAACTAATATGCGGAAAATATTACAGATCTCAAATAAAAGTGCAGAATAAGTAACACAACATAGAGAGACAAGATTTAACATGGTTCCACCCAATTTGGGCTACATCCACCAAGAATCACTTGCTTAGATTTTATTACAAGCCTCCACTCTCTCAATACAATACTTAGATCTGTTTGGAGCTATGCTCAATAAACTCTACAGAATTCACACCCAAATTCAAAAACACATATGCAATACTTTTTCTTTTCTATCTATCATATGTATAAGACCATATAAATAGACAATTTCTTAAGTAGTTTGATACAAAACGGTGGGTATAAAAACCATGGGAAAAAACCGTGGGTATCAAAACAATGGGCAAAAACCGTGGGTATCAAAACAATGGGTACCAAAAAACCATGGGCCCAAAAACAGCCCATAATGGTTACCCATTACCCATGGGTTAATAAACCACCCATGAAAATTTTCTTTGGGGGCTTTACCCCTGAACCCCCTTAACCTGCTCACCGGCGAGTGAGACCACCATAAAAATACTCGAGTGTAACACATAGAAGGTGTACCACACTCTAACATGAAAACATGCTCCACAAACATAACACAAATAATAGATAGAACTACAGCAAAAAGGAAAATACATAAGAATTTACATCTATTCCATAACATCCATGAACAGAAATGAAAAGATATAGATATGGACCGAATCAATTACATTCATACTCATTCATGTTTGTAAGCTCATTACATTCAATGGATCCATTAGAATACCACATCTTGATCAGACCAAAGTTATTTATGACAGTAGGGATCATGTCCTTCATCCATACAAATAATTTTTTTATAACCCAACCCTTTAATACATTACTCCCTTATATAGCTTCTACCCAATCCCACATAGTTCTCGCAGTATTTATGTAGAGCTCAACTCTCTATATTCTCCTCTCTTTTCTATCTGATCTATATATCCCTATTTATCCTGTGAGCACTCACATATATAGGCATCCCAAAGTTCCAACTCATCCTTATACGGCCTTAGATCTGGTGCCAAGTGTCTGAATGAGGTCCTCCATGAGAGCATGCTTCTCTAGATCCAAGCTCTCCACTCCTTGTAATGATGGTCTTCTAGAATCCTCTATCACTAAGATTATTCCTTTCATGGGAATAACGTTGCCAGGCTGGCACCTTATCCACTCCTCATTCACTGTCGGGTCACACTTTTCTCATGTCCTCCCCGATATGCCAAATATGGCTAAGTCTTGAAACTTTAGCTCTATCCGTGTGTGTGCCACAATTTTTCTTAAACCCTTCCTTAAACCCTATCCTGTGTGCCTTTTCCTTATGCACCCAACCCTTCCTTAAACCCTATCCTGTGTGCCTTTTCCTTATGCACCCTTCTTCAACTAGGCCTTGCGCACCTATGTGCCTTCTTATACTTAGCCAATATTTTGGGGTCCCAACATCACCCCACACTACACGTATTCTCCATCCACGGGAACAATTATCCATTAAATAAAGAATTATAGTATGTTCTAGAAGAATAATAGAATTTGGGAAGAGTAAGAATAAGGGGATGAAGGAATGGGAAAGAATAAAAGAATGGGAGGGTAATTATTGCTGCAAAAGGAGTGGGAAGTCCCTTTTTAGGTCAGCCTCCAACTTGTTCCATGTATCTACTTCACTTTGCACTCTGTGGTAGAGGTCACCGACTAAGGTGCTCACTTCCTTAAAGTTTAACCCATCTCCCTGGGTATTCATAGTCTCAACTACCCCTTCCAATTTTTTTCCCACATCCTCAAGTCCATCCATTCTTCTCATGATTTGTGGGTACAGTTTCTTCAACTAGTTTTTGATTGAACCCCTTAAGGTTTCAATGGCCTCAGATTTATTTTCAACCTTGGCAAGGATTTTGTCCCTTTCTGCCCTATTTCCCTTATTATTTTCTTAAAACTCCTTTAACTCTACTTTGTGAGTGGCGACCAAGATGCTCGCCACTCTATCCCTGTCTGCACAATTATTGTATGCGGCCTTAACAGATTGGGTAACAATCTTGACATCCACAAGTACCTTGCTATACTCATCAATGATTGCTACCACTTTTAATTTTTCCTCCCTCTCCAAGCATGCTGCCACTTCTTCTATGGACTCCAGGGCCAACGGTTGCCTCTCCATGGTGAGAATGCGTTTCAAATATTCTAAGCATTCAAGAGCAGATCTATAATTCTACATGGGTGTGTTAGGTCTAGATGTTTCAACATAATGGAACTTGTGATAGACTCCATATTTTTGTATACTTCATGCACCTTCGCATTCTTGTCCCTTAGTTCATGCTTCAACTATGCACTAATCAACTCTTCTTGTTTCAAGTCCTTAATCTTTTCAGCCAACTCCTCTTCCTTATTTTCTAGCTTTCCCTCTAGAAATATTACTCTGTTATTTCTTCCAAAGAGCCTAGCCTCAGTCTCGACCATGACTTTGTTGAGTGCATTACAAAATTGCTCATCTGAGAGTTGCTGGGAATTTACCAAAGGGTTGGTTCCCTTAGACTTCGGTACTATCATGATTTCCCCTTGGTATACTTCAAACTTTGGCTCATCAATATGGGAATCAAACACCCAAGAGATAATTTTCCTTTTCCTAGGGTACGTGCCCTCCTCGTCAAATGAATCCATAGCTAAAATTTCTTGGACATGTGTACAGTTCTTTGGAAACACACACGTAACACCTTTCTTTGGTCATCAACATAGCCCATGACCTATCCTCACTCTGTATCAAGGATCTTCCTTCTTAAGCGTTCGTGACTTTGGGGAAACTAACCATTATATTCAGACCTCTTGCTATAATGACTTGTTATTTCTCAATGATTTCCTCATTATCCTCTCCCATCACTATGTCAACATTGCGCTCCAATTCTTATTCTACTAAGGCCTCGATTATTTTTCTGTTACTTCTCTTTCTGCCACCTTGTTTACTTGATCTTAAGTTAGGCTTGGAGTTTTTCTACTCCTATGTGCTAACCTCCTCACTTCTTCTCATGTTTTGCATGCCTTCCTTATCTTTACTACCCTTATGCACCGCATGAAAAGGAAATCCTATTCTTATTTTCTCTTCCCTCTTCTTCTAAATCAAGCACACTGAAGAAAAGTGGCTCTTGATCTCTTTTAGGATCATCTTCTTCATCGTCATCATCCTTTTCACCTATGTATCTCTCCAAGCTCTCTATTTTCTCTGATATCAGCTTCCTCTTCTATCCTCTACTTATTTATGAGAGGTGACTCTTCCGCAGGGGATCCATAGCCTTCTCTGCTTCCTCTAGTAACTTCTCCTTAGAGAGGAGTTTCTCTGGCACCTCTTCTTCCTTGGTATTCTCCTTTACCGTGGATTTCTTACTACGTGCATATAGGTGCTATATTTGGTGCTTGCCACCAACACACTTACTATCTTGGTAGTCTACATACTTGGTGCTGTTTTCTTCTTCTTATCTCTCCCTTCTCGTGAGTGCATGGCCTTTCTTCTCCCCATGGGATCTTGAATTATGGAGACATCAATTCTCCAGGTATGCACCTTTCTCTAATTTTGGCCTAATGCATGGAGATATACATATGCTGCGGATATTTCCTGCAATTGTTAGAGTCAGGGGTTTCATCATTTTGATTTCATGTGGTACATACTTTCCCACATACATTCTGATTCTTGGGGTAGACCAACATCTTGCGCAACTCCCTATGGTTCTAGATCAACTTCACTAAGATCAAAACCTTAGTATCTTTGTTTCTTTGAACTTGTTAACTCCCACTTGGAAGTACTGGGTGGTGAAGGAGAATGGGAGTTTGCACCATGGGCTCATGGTTTTATCCACCAACTTGAATATATCCTATGTAGAAGTGTTGGTACATAGAAAACTCAACTTATCCCTTTGTAAGCATAGTAATTTCTCTAGGATTCTCCACTTCTACCCTAAACACATCCCTTAAGTGCTTATACAACTTATCTAGGTGCACCTTTTGGGGGGCTATCGTTTTTTCACATGTATAGTTTGAAAATCATTTTTGTGGGTGAGGGATATTTAGCCAGATAGTCCCAAACAAACTTTTCTATTGCGTCAGGTACTCCTATCTCTGAAAATACAATTGTCAGGAGGATATTTCCAAATATTATATTATCTCCTTCCTGTGCGCTACTGATTATCTTATCTGCAATGAAGGCCACGATAAACTATAGATTGTGCCCTTTGATATTTTTCTACATACATTCAACTAAGACCTTATTTATCTTGCGTCCGCATTTCTTGATCATTTAACTTTGTGACCAGGTGCATGCAGCCATTCTCATGATGGAATCTAGGATTTTGACAATATCAAAATACCTCAACCCCTTCTTGTAATCATATGCAACTATGGTTACTTTGATGGCATACTTATCACTTAGGTCATCATCTATGTTGTCTCCCACGCAGATGAGGCCTGTAAACATAGAAATCAGCTAAGGGGTTATGCACATCTTATGCCCTAGGAAGTAAAAGTGATCCTCATGCACATACGTGAAATCAACCATTGATAGAGGCACTCAGGATTTCCAAAGTAGGGAAACTCATAGAGTTGCAATAACCCTACCTTCTCCAACTTCACTTTTACCTCTTTTTTATAGATGGGAAAACCCTATGGTGTCTTTTTGTTTATCGAGAGCACTAAATCCATAGTGCCATTTCCTTCTCTGTTGTGCTTGTGTACGATGATTATAATCACTTACCACCATCTTTCTCAATTGGGATTCCCACTTCTTCCCTAGACAAAACTCCATCTAGGTACTACATTTCTACATACCACTCCTCATTCATGTTTGTGGTTGTTTTTGCTGCCTCTCTGCCCTTGTCCTTCCCCTTAGGATTTTTAGGTGACACGATTAGTTTCTTAGGTGCCATTTTCTAGGTCCTCTTATCACTTCAATCTCTTCTTGTTACTATGCTCTTCCACTTATTCAAACCTTAGATCTCAACTTGTGAAGAGAACCTCTTAAACCCATGTGCCCTAGTTTTTCAAACCCTAACTGGGATAATACTTTCACAATATGGAACGCCTTCTCTAAAACTTCTCTTATTCCCATGAAATCCCTTCCTTCTATTTTGCAAATCACAAACTAGTTACTCATGCTCAAACTCTTCAAATTTTTCTTCACATGGATCATTCTTGGAAGCCCTAGTTTGTAATGATGCAAAAGCACTTCTCTCATCGTATACACAAAGTAAATAACAAAATGCCTTGACCTTTTATTTATAGTTTTTTCCCACTTTGTAACATTAAATGATACCTTACCTACCATTGTACTTTAACACTTGATGTGGATTTTTCAAACAAACCTGACTCTAGTGCTTTAACTCACGTGCCCAACCTTGCACTGAAAATTCTCCAACCTTTTGGTGCATGCAACCAATACATCTTGACAGGAGACTCTTGTGTGCACGTAACGAGTCACTGAATGAACTTCTTATAGTTATGATTTTTTCTCTCACCTACCTTGTGTTGCTTTTGCACTTCTTCTTTTCATATACTGTGGATCCTCAATATTAGCCTTATCCTAACACCAACCATCCTTTTTCACCTTTCCTTACATGTACTATCTTCACAAGGACATTCAACTAGTGCTTTCTAATGCAATCCTTCCTAGTGCTTCACACTTTAATTTCTACCACCTTACTCCACCTCCACACTAAAATGATGTGTGGTCCTCTTTATAGTTACAACTTTCAAAAAGTAATGAGATTACCGGTGACCAAGGTGCAACATGAAACATGAAAACGAGAAAGGGAAACACAAGAAGGGAAAATGCATTAAAGAAAATCCTACACTAACTAGCAACACTACCTTATTTACAAACAAGAAGAAGACTTATTTATAGTAGGGCTTCAGCCTACTCCCATTGAAGTTTCCTAGCAATTCTCGTCCCATCTAAGCACTTGTAACTGGCATACACCTGAAGCAAGGATGCACAAGATGTTATAGGTACCCAACCAATGCACTTTTAACTTCCCAAGATGGTGCCGAAACTTAGAATCCTATAGTAAGGCCATCTGCCAAACCTCAAAACTTCTTGTTCTTAATGTGGTGATCATGCCATAATTTTTACTTTTCCTTTTCGACTATTTGGCTCCACCTGGCGAGTGATCATCTTTCATCCAACTTCATCAATTTATCAATCCTTTCTTCCAGATGTTTTCTTATTAGCCAACCCTCATGTGCATGCTATTCACAGATAAGGTAACATGAAATCAATTGGAAGGTTAGCTTCCATGCACCAAACACTAATTGAAACAGATGTCGCTTTGTTTAGACCTTTTATAAGTTTTCCTAGAAACCCATAATATAGACTGATACCTTGTCATCCCAATCTTGTATTCTAACATCAGAAATCTTTGTAAGGGTATGACTTGGTATCTTGTTAAATGCTTCCACAATTCCATTTACTTGTGGCTAATAAGGTGTAGTTTTTTGATGAGCCACCATGAATTTTGCTAACAATATCCTCATGGTCTCATTCAATAAATGTGTACCCCTATCACTAGTTAAAATTTAAGGGCATCCATACCTCGTGATAATGTTATGCCAACAAAAATATTGTTGCTATAGTTGTTGTACAATCTTTAGTTTGGGCTGCCTCTACCCATCTTGTAAAATAGTCTGTGCAACTACTTACATAGTGTGATCTAGTCCTACGTATTGCTAGTGTAATAGGGCTTACAAATTCTATTGCCCATTTCTCAAAAGGTTCAGTGCAATAGGGATAGGGCACAAAGGAATTTCATCTCTCCTTCTTGCCTTGCCAACACATTGACAATGGCCACACACTTTACAATATTCCTTGCAAGCCTTATACAAGAGTTTCCCACCACAATCCTACCATTAATATTTTATGTGTGGTGGAATTTCACTTGTATAATTTCCACCTATACTTCCTCCATGTTCTTCATCTATGATGGTGAGGCACTCATGCTCTAGTACACACCAACACAAAACTTCATCATGCCCTAGTTTGTATAAGTCCCCACTGATCAACATGTAGGGCATGACACATATGGCTAGTTGATTTTTCTCTAATGTCTTCATCCCTTCCAGCACCATACCTATTTTAAGGAACACAACAACATCCTCCAAGTCTGAGGGTGCACACTTCAACCTAAACAAATGTGCATTTGGCATTGTATCTTTAATTCTCTGCGCATCCTCCCCTAAATCAATCCTAGATAAATGGTCAGGTCTGGAATTAATTTTTCCTGGTTTGACAACCACCATGAACTTGAACTCTTGGAATAACAACACCCACCGACATATGCACCCTTGTAATATGGGATTGTTCACCAAATATTTTAATGCCATGTGGTTAGTGTAGAAGATAAAGGGAGTTTCCAACAGATACTTCTAAAACTTATGAAGCGCGTAGATCATAGACAATGCCTCATGCTTGGTGGTAGTATAATTCTACTATGCTGGTGTCAAATTCTTACTTGCAAAGCATAGGGGGTGACCAAAAATTCCCTCACCAGGTTGTGCAAGCATTGCACCAATGGCTATTCTGGAGGCATATACATAAACATGGAAGGGATTATTTGTAACATTCCCATTTTAAGACTTTAGAAACAAGGGAATTTTTTTACACAATGTTATCTATTCTAAATAAAATATCATTTAGAACACACATTCCATGTCAATCAATCTCATAATAGATAACTATATGCAACTATAATGACTCGATAATTTACCAATCTCTCATTCCATGACTCGGTTACCAACCGATCTCTCATGTTTGTCTTAAAGTATAAAATACTTTATGTATACTACGTATACTTGGTTTTCCTACCCTATTCTATGGTACTGAGTGATCTATTTAAAGAACCTATTTGAATATTTGTTACCAATATTAATTTGACATCATGTTTCTTTAAACTAGGTGACATAGGACAACGAAACCAGCAGCTTGTGATACTTTGGCCAAAGATTTTCAACATACTATTTATTTTACTATTCCTAGACAACATACTCGTCAATTCAGAATACGTCCTTCACCTCACTATAATTTTAATCTAGAATGGTCTTTACTGACCTGATCTATCGGTCCACTTGTCCTAAGGTTTGACCCTAGCCCAGGTTAGCAACATAATATTTTTATAGGAAGATGCTCACGATGACTTAGGGTATATGGGCATACTCGACCAACCTAAGTCGACCGAATGTGCCTAGGTATCTTGAAGTCATAGAAAGCTACTCCCTATTCTAAACCTGCTACTAACTTGACCTAGAGAGAAATTATGTTCAAGTCCAGGTGTGTGTAGATCAAGATGAACAACATATGGAAGGGTGTTACCACTTGTCAACTGGAACACTATATCCTTGAGAATCCCTTGGTCTTCTCAAAGGTACAGTCTTGCAGTTAGCATGTGTTCCAACATCCGTTAGAATTGATTCAGCATGATGCACATACCCCATGGTGGTCATTAACTCATAATTAAATTTGGATTAAGATTCAGATTGTGGAAACCATGCCTAACCCTAATTACAACAATGATGAAGTTATTTATCCATAATTAATCTAATTTGATCATTGAGAACTTCATTAACTCATGTTTTCATTTATGTTCATTAATCTCGGCATAACAAGCAGTTATCCCATAAACAAGGCAAGTAAACATCAAACGGTTAATTTTTTATGCAACCTACCTGTCCAAAGAAGGTGTATCATCCACCTAGGTTACAACTAGTGTTTACTTTATATAAACTAAAGTACCAATATTAAAGTATCATAACCACCATTCCTAATATTTTTCATTCTTTTGAGAGAGGAAGAATATTCCTCTACATGATTATAAATTAGGGTTAACATAACATTTTTATCATTCATCACTCATATAGATTAATTTTATAACCAATACATATTTCATTATTAAACTATAGATGTTTAGATAGAGAACGACATCTTTTTCAACTTAACAAGTTTCACTTATAGTAAGGGAGATTGTACTATCCCCTTAATCCAACTTTTTAATAGATATCAGTAAAAGTATACAAACATGTAATAAATAATATCAACAAGATATCATTACTATTTTCTTCATACAAAGTATAAGATAATTTACACCACAATTTCGAGTTAGTCTCCAAACCTTTCAATTCATCATGATAAAATATACACTTTACAAGACTTTGCATTTCAAGCATACTGCATGTCGATCAACATTAAGATCATAAAAGAACATAACTTATAATTTTTAAATACAACTCAAGAAATGAATCAAAATTGTTTACAAAATATCCAGTCTTAAATAAGCCAATACATCATAAAAAAATTTAGCCTTCTTTTATCACTTACGAAGTCCATCTACAAAAATTTCTAGCACTAGTGTTAGTTCATTAAACTGAGCATAATAAGAACTAAGCATTAAAACGAAGTGCATTCCACCAATTGTTCCATTAAAACATACTCTGCTTTAATGAAACAATTAATAAGTATCATATAAATAAGCATAAGTAATAAAAATTAGAAAAGAAGAACAATTAGTGAGTCTGAATTCACTTTTAATAAAAGAGTGTAATATAATCAGCAACAACTACATTATAACATATAAGTTTAATTGATCTAATCAATTAATTATTTAAACAAGACATCATATCTTGTCGATCTAATTATTTCATAATTCATTTCTTAATTGAAATATAGAAATTAATCTTTACTATATAACAAGAAAGAGTTACTTTCATCATAGTACACAATTAGGATGATTCATCCTACAACTTAAAATAAATATGAAGAAGAATCAATACAGGCTATCCACCGATTCACTATTCATCTCAAAGATAGAAAACCAGGTTCAGAAAGTACATCAACATGATTACTCTACATAGCTACATCAGTTCAAGGAAACCAATACAAGGGTTCAAAATTAAAGAGACAACATCTAATACGAGAATCCAAAATCAATCCGAGAAGGGATAGAGAATCAAACATTCAGACTACTTGCAAGTCTTAAATAAATTCTACATTATAGAAGATATCATCTAAAGATCTAAAACCACACGTTCCAAAAATCAAAGCAAGACTGACACAAGGATAGATCTCTTCACATGTCCATCCAAGGAGGATTCATAATATGATAGATTGAAAACAGAGGAGTCCTTCCAATAGATAAATCCAAATGGAGCATGGCTTAATCAAAATAAAGCAATCGGTCTAAACATGATTGCATTTTCTCTTCTATTGGACCGACTTAGTTTTTCATTTTCCACATTAATACTAACAATTGACTCAATACAAAATTAGACTGAACAATGCACAAGGAAGTTTCTGATCTTAGAAGAGTGGTTTCTAATTATTTCATACAAGACAAAAAGGTTAGAAAAGCTGACCCCAATAATTTGAATAGTCTTAAGAGTGTAATCACTCTACAACCAAGAAGAGACTTGAGCTACAGAGAAGTTCCATAAAATGAACTTATCTTTACAAAAGTTAAAGGATCTCAAATAGGAAAGGTCCGATCAAGAAATCATTCACCTTAGTATTATCAAATGAATTCCAATTTCCATTTCAAACTCAAAAGTTCTTTCGCTAATTCCCAAAGTAAAATACAAAATCAAACACAGAGTTTATAGAAAGAAATACTTCTAGTTTCCCTTATGAATTCATACTTCATCAAAGAACAATATCAACACTGAACCTGGTTAATCTATTACAAGTTGTTTAAACAACAAGTTCAAATTCAATCTACAGAGAAAAGTATATAGTACAGTCCCAAGGTAGAAGTAAAAATTCTAGACAAAACAAAATACAGTCCGTAAGGGAAATCTATTCCTTTTCTCCTTTTAAAGTCCCATAAATTCATTCAAATGAATCTAAAAGAGAATTAAAAAAACCGAACACCAGTAATTAAGCTAAGAAAGTTTCTATAATACTCACGAACTCAATAGAAACTGAAATCCAACTACAAGGACTTACACAGCTCCATACAAAAGAGATATATAGTTCATGATCATAAAGAAGAACAAATTATATGAAATCAATTCCGAACCAGAGGTATTAAATCCTTCTAACAAGATTCAATATTTGAGACTATTAAACTATTCTTTCTTTTAAAAAACTAGAAATCAATTAAAAAGGATTTTAAAGAGAGTATGAAAACCTAAGCACGTGTTTAAGTCAAGCAAGTTCTCAACATTACCCTCAAAATTAAATGAACATAGAAATAACAACAAATTACTTTCAGAGCTCCATAAAGTACATAAAGATCGAGACAGAGAACAGGTTCATGTTACTAAACAACTAACACAAGAAGAAGTAAAAACACAACATTTCCATAAACTTCAAAAACCCATTATCAACTATTTCAAACGAAGCTCAAATTCATACCAATGAGTAAGTAACAATACAGTAATCAAACTAGAGGTTCCATATCCCCACAATAAGATACTGTTCCATAAAAGGTCCAACATCCTTCTAACAAAAAAGTCAAGACTATTTCAAACAAGACACGGGTTACCCAGAGCAGAGGAGAGTAGAATATCCTCAACGTTTACACGCCATCAAATGCTCAAGGTAAATGGTACAATCTGGGATAGAAGTATCACAACCATTCCAAACTCAAGATGCATCTAGGAGAAGTTTCCAAAAGAGACTTAAGTCAAAAACCATTAATTCGATCTCCTTTCGAGTAGACATTCCTGAATATGAATTCAAACCAACAAAAATCTTTGAGCACAAATTCAAAAAAACACAAGCCTCGAATACAAGTTCAAAACAAAACACAAAGCTTCGAACACAAGTTAAGAACAACACAAGCCTTGCATACTTGTTTAATGCTAAACACAGCTTAGAATACGAGTTTAGAACCAGAAACAATGCTTCGACTACAATTTCATAACACACAAGCCTCGAATATGAGTTCCACATGCATATGACCATTAAACTTGTGCATAGAGAAAATCATCCAAAGACTATAATTATCATGCAATGGAATCATATCTAAAAAATCGTAGGGATTCATACAACCAAGAAACTAAATAACTAGACAAAACATGAAAACATTTATCTCATGAGAGCACAATTGTTTTAATGAAACATTTAGAAGAAAGTAATAAATCTTAATGGGTAGAGCCTAGTATGCCTAATAGTGCTTCTGCTAATTCAAAGGAGGCTTCCAGTTGAGCTACTAACTCTTTTTCTCCTCCACGAAAGATCAAAAACCAAACGTCTTTCTCTCCAATGCCTCATTTACTTTCCTTGCATCGAAAATAGACCAGAGAAACCAAAAATAGACACAAAGTAAAATTATAACTGCTGGTTAGAAGAACTAGATAGCTCCATGTAGAGAAAAAATCGCAAGGTATGTAAGACCAAAAAACCTCAAAACAAATCCACTTTCCTTGTTTCCAAGATGATTTACACACAAAAACCGAGGTTCATTAATGAAATTAGTCCCCAATCTCCTACCTATGCTTCCACTAAGTTTACTTGCCTTTTCCAAAACTGGCGAATGTGATTTCCACTTTAGCATGCATTTCCAACTTTAGTGAAGACTCCACGTATGCTTCCACTAAGTTTACTTGTCTTTTCAAAAACTAGCAGTACTTTCCATTTATTCAATAAAATCAAATAAATAAATGCCATGTGACCCTAGGTTCCCTTTCAATAGTTTAGTATAGAATTCCACAACTTAGGTTACAACCTTAGGTTTAATCAAAATCATTTCATAAGTAATTTCCACCTTAGGTTAGATCAAATTCACAACCAAATAGAATTAGGTATTAGGTTAAAATAGCCTAGCATTACCTTAGTAATTTCTCCCTTATTCCATTTAGCACATCAACTTAGGTTAGGATGCCATCCCAACAAAATAGAATATGAAGATTAGGTTAGATTGCAACCCGAATAAGTAGACATATCTAGGAATTAGGGGCATTTACCTAGTTTAGAATTCTGTTAGGATCATCCCTTAGGTTTAGGATTTATATTCCCTTTATAGTCATGAAGCAGGCTTTGTTTTTCTTATGCTGTTAAATGTCCTGAAGAGATCGATCCCAAAGATCCAAGCACAAACATACAATTGAATGCAGGCACACTCTTACAAGAATACAAAATTTATAACATACAAAAGTTCAATTTGCTACGTATGTCAACCTATGAATGCCATTTTACCATTCAGACCAGTAAGTAGATTTAAAACCTTCCTTGGATCACTGGAATTGATGCAAGGATGATCTAGTTAAAAGAGATAAGTTTGCAACCCTCAAAACTGGATTGTAATTCACATTCAGAAGTGAAAATGGATTCTTGCAAGCCATATAATTTTAGTCTAATGAATCAAAGAGTAGAATTGATTTATTCATAACATGCATGATCTTCAAAACCAAGGGAACATACCTCATTCAAGAAAATCACATGCTAACACTTGCAATGTAAAACAGAAATATAACAGTTTGTCAAAGGTGTTACATACTTCCCTCCTAAAAAGAATCATCCTCCTGGTGATTATCTTATTTTGACCATTGCAAAAGGACATTATCAATATAAATTAAACAAATTTGCAAACTTTGATATGTTCCTGCAAAATATCAGAATTTTAACGTTCCATTTTTATTCGAGACTCACATGGGGCAACTGCATTGTTTGGAATAAATAGTTATCTGCCCACAACCTTTAAGACCTCATATCAAAATTGTCATATACCATCATGTATATAATTCACAATATATTTTATCAATGCCTCTTTTTCAATTCCTGTTAAAATCCTTATGGAGAAGTATCCTGGATATCATCCCGATAAGTTCCCAGGTTTCACTTTCTTTGTTAAACTAGTTTTTTCTTGACACTTAAATTGACTTGTTTCATGAATATTGTCCCCTGCAAGCTGATAAGTTATCCTGCACTCGTATGGGTTTAACCTACAATTATTCTTGGGTCTTGGACACTTTTAAGGAATCCCAAAAATTAACACATGTCTTATGATATAAAATGTATTTCCTGAAGCATCTTCAAGATGGAAAACATCATTGGCTTCAAAATGACAAAAGCATTGGCCGTTTTAGGCCTAAATGGGAAGACTACGTCAGTTCATTAATTTTTGCTGAACTCATTTCATGAAGATTCCACGTAAAAAAAATTGATACACTCGGTAGGCATTTTTGAATACAGTTATTAGAAATCTTACTTAGGGCTAGGACCTGATGAAAGTACCATCTCACCAAGTTCAAATTTGGCCTAGGATGACCACTTTAGTGTCAATCGGGAGGTAACTCTTTTGCCTATGTAGTTGCTTAGTTGTCAAACGTTGACAAATCATTTCAAATTTTTAGGCTAGTCCATTTCTACAAGAATTTCAGTTGGGTCCAATTAACTCTCTATCCTCAATGTGGACTTAAGTAACGGGGGTTTTGTATTTTCTTCAAGCATCATGGGTTGAAAGGTGACTAGTTCCTTATCGATTGAGACAATAGAGTATGTCTTATTACAAGTAATAGACACAAAGGAGTGGAAAGAACTCTTCACACCATTTATACTATTGATCCAGGACAATACATTCGTAACATATCCTCTGAAACTTGATTAGACACACACAACTAAAAGGGAATCCATATGGTAAAATGGTTTTGCAGAACTGAAATTCAACCTCACTTCCTGTAGAGTTTCATTAAGTGTTTTCCAAAACCTCGAAGTTAGTCTAGGATCTCTATCAGATATGATTAACTTAGGTACTCCATGTAATGTGAAAATTTCATGTACAAATCTCTTTTCCAATTACAGGAGAATCATCCTTTAGCTTACCAGTTAAAATGTGCTATTTGTTTTTAGTCTTATCAACAACTACCAAAATAACATCATGTTTATTTACAGACATAGGAAACCCTTGTACAAAATCCATGCTTATTACTTGTCATTTGTACTGCGGTATGTTATGAGTGATACAATAAACCCACTGGGTCCATATGTTCAAATTTAACATGTGTGGCATTCTAAGCAATGCCAGACAAAATTAATAACATACTTTTTCATCCCCTTCTATAAATATTGTTGTCTTATATCAGCATGCATCCCTTTGTAATACTAGAGGAGTCCAGAAAAAGGTGAATTGTGAAGATTCTGCTAACAATTTATTTCTTAGAATCATTCTAGCAAAGGTATGGATACTTTGTTTCTGACGAATATCTTAAGATTACTTCATTGTCAAAGCGAAAACCTTTATACCTCACATCATTTGGATCTGCAACAAGCTTGTTTTTACTTGCTAAAAGTAAGTATCAATTGCTATGACTAACTTGTTACTTCATTCTTAACTTGAGTTCCCAATGTTATAAGATTAGAAATCTGCTTGTCAATAAAATATAGAGCGTCAGCTACTCAAATTTCTACTGTACTTTTGATTGTTATTGAGGTCAGGTAATCTTATGTGAGATTTGGATTCTGAGCATCTTAATTGTCTTGTATTTAGATTTGGCTGAGTGAAAAGATAGGTTCAGCCCAATATGATCAGTTTTTAATTCAAAAGGTGTGATCTAGTCAGCCCATAATACATCATATAGCTTCTTAGTGCATGAATATATTTGCATTGACATCCACTAAATCATGTGCAAACATATTGTGAACTCATATAACTTTAATTTTCTAAGTTCATAAGCTATGGCCATGATCCTTACAGATAGTTTAATCAACAAAACCTCCTAGACCTTCCCCAGGGAAACACCATGATTACAATAGTCAAAATCTCCATCAACGTCCCCTGGTACCGCTAGAAAAGTAGGTGCTGCAGTTATTTGTCCACTATCTTGCTTAGTACCCTAAATCTGATAATGATGCACATTTCTCATTCCAAAAAAACTTATTACCGTCTTAGATTTCTGCAATAAATTTATTGGAATGGATTCTACCCACTTCGTAGAAGTAGTATGTATTAGTAATAATCATGTATGTAGCCCAAACTGAAGCCCCATGGAGCTTCAATACACTTCAATGTACATTCTTTAGTGTAGGCCATTCATTTAAAAGGTTCTTTAATGATCATAGGTTATAGGGGTATATAAGAATCCAGTCTTACTTATTACATGTCCCACAATAGTGCACTTCTGTGTCATGGAAATCACATTGAGATAGCTGACCCATTTTTATGCATCTCTTTCAGAAAAGAGTAGACCAATATCAATCTTCACATGCTCAAGGTGTTCCTCAATACTTGTGGAATATATGAGAATGTCATGTAGAGAAGTTACCTCCACAAATGCTTGATCCATGTATTTACTTTAAAAAAATTCTTCATTAAATGCATAAAATTCTGCAGATGTATTTGTTAATCCAAAAGTGTCATCCAATCCTTTTTTGTATGGATACATGTCCATACCAGGATCTGAAATATTGTTTCTTCCCTGAGATAGAGATTTCCTTATCTTTAATCCGTAATTGATGATATGCTAGGAGGGAAATATTCATATATTAAGAAATAAAACGATGCTCCATGCATACGAGGAATTTTTGGTCACTTAGTTAAAGAATGAGAGGAAGTATCTTTGATCAAGCATCGCATAAAAATTGGACTAATATTACCATTCTATAATCAAGGCACAATCTAATTGTCACACAATCTATTCTTCATTTCACCAACTTGGACTGGTGCTCCCTGATTTTTGAGACACTCATATCTATTTTAACCTTTAGACACCCAATTTCCTCTTCAATTAAACATTAAACTCTACTAATTGCTATCAGTGATTGATGTCGATTACTAGGGTAGCCTGATAAATAGGCTTGGTTCAAGGCTGGTATTTAAAAATATAGAACTTTAAATTCCCTTCAAGGCCCTGGACCACTACATATGTATTTTTTTCATGAAACATGATTATTTAAACTTCATGTGATTATACAGAGGATATCATTCCATGATATTCAATGGGTGACTTCAGTAATTTCTCTAATCATTATCTTAATACAAGGTATAACCGAAATAGTTTGGCCTTCTAAAGTCATAACAATAGATAATGAATTTCTTAGCTAAAGTCTCATGGGTGCACACCTTGAATCTCTTTTGATGTCTGCAGGTCATCTAAACAACTAATGATAGACTTTCAAAACAGCCCACTTATTTCCCTTATGTTCAGCTAACCACTTATAGGATTCTTTTGGTTTCATCATGTTGAAAATATCTTTTGTGAGCTCCGCAACAGTCTACAGATCAAATATCAGTGGAAGAAACTGGGTAAGTCCTTACCAATGCTCCAAAATGTACACCTATTTTACTAGTAGGTAGAGACAATATCTAAATATTCTTCACTCTTGTAAAGGGTTGATCCTAGTGCCTTCCTTTCTCTCAATATGACCAAGGATTTTTCCTTCAACTACCCTTAATACTGAATTCTTCTAGAAATGAAGAAAATGTCAGCAGCTTTCCGGGTAATCAGATCAAGAATTGTTCGAGGTATGTTACAATTTCTTACCCAGAACTCTCTATGGGCGTGGAGTATATTGTTCATCCTACATGTCAAGGTACTATAGCATGCATATATTTCCTGCTGATTACGATCATCCTTGAAATTCAAAGGACATAGCTCTCTAAAAAATGAAACCTATGTTGATCAAGATTATAAGGGAATGTGATGGTATGCAAAGGTTCCTTTCATGGGGTGGTGAAGGAAGTTTTGAACCGATCTTCTAGCCTGGTAGACTTCAATCATTCATTAACCTTGCTAACAGGATCTAGTATGGATCTCATTCAATAACCATGTTACCACTATGCAATTGTTTCATCCATTAACATGGAATCCATACCTCGTATTTGTTTTTCTAGAGAAGCTATTATCAGCTGAAATCCACTTACTATGCTGTAGATTACAACCACTCTTCTTCTATACTGGTACATTTCCTTGGCTATCATATTGAATTATGGATAGGAAAAATCAGTCTGGGCAATTAAGAAAATTTTCATACGTGATCCAGTCCTTATGATGCTGGTTTAAACAATTGGGCCTAAAATTTCTATTTCCCTTATTTTTTCAAAAGGATTCATTAGGTTGTTAAGGGTATGCAAAGGCATTCCACCTCTCATCCTTTGAATGGCTTGTCAAAGACCCATGATGAATTCATCATATGAATAGAACTTCTCGTCAGCTTGAGAATACCTTACATACAAAGGATTTAGTAAACAATCCTCCCATATACTCCTTTTACAGTGCGGTAACTTTCATTGTATCTAATGTTCACCTTCAGTCATTGGCTTCTGACTCATAATGATGTTGATCTTGTCATACTCATATGAGGCCTATTAGTACACCTTGGACTTAAATTGATTCACACCCTATCATTTTGTCATCAATAATTAAACCATACCTTAATGAAAGTATTCCACCATGAAGGGCTATGACATTTCATACTGGAAAGTTGATCCTTTTCATCTATATCATTTAGTTTCTTCAAGAAATTGCCTTCCATTGGTAAACTCCCATACTGAGTCTTCCATTTTAAATATGAACCAAAGTCATCAGCTCCAAGTCTGTAGGGGTGCACAATCAAACTTGGGCATTTGGCATTGTATCATTTTTATTCATTAGCGCATCCTAGCTTCTAGAATCTATCCTTCGGGAGAAAGATCATGTTCTCTGGAATTAATTTATTTCCTTGTTATGATCAACACCCATGAACTTGAACTCTTGGATCATCAAGAGAGTGACTGATTATGCATTGCAATAGGATCTTCTTCCTCCTAATATTTTGATATTTACACACTGTCTAATTCAAGTAATTGGAAGCTTCAAATGGATTCCCAAACCTTATGTCCAATAGGACTGTGCATAAAAACTTATTCGAAATATGTCTCTCACGTAGTTCATAGATTAATTCCTCACCCTATGGGTGAAGAGATAATTTGAAACTCCATTCTCTTGTTCAATGATTGCAATCTACTTGCAACAAGGGGGTGATCAAATTCAACCTCATGAGTTTGTGCATGTAGATTATAGCACACAATAGGTATTCCAAGGGGACATAAACTCCTTCATGGGGATCTATTTGTAACATTCCTATTTTAAGACTTTAGAAACAAGGGAATTTTTTTACACAATGTTCTCTATTCTAAATAAAACATCATTTAGAACACACATTCCATGCCAATCAATCTCATAACAGATAACCATATGTAGCTGTAATGACTCGGTAAATTACCGATCTCTCATTCCATGACTCGGTTACCAACCGATCTCTCATGTTTGTCTTAAAGTATAGAATACTTTATGTATACTACATATACTTGGTTTTCCTACCCTATTCTGGGTACTGAGTGATCTGTTTAAAGAACCTATCTGAATATTTGTTACCAATATTCATCTGACATCATGTTTCTTTAAACTAGGTGACATAGGACAACGCAACCAGTAGCTTGTGATACTTTGGCCAAATATTTTCAACATACTGTTCATGTTACTATTCCTAGACGACATACTCGTCAATTCAGAATACGTCCTTCACCTCACTCTATTATTATCTATAATGGTCTTTACTGACTTCTGTATCGGTCCACTTGCCCAAGGTTTGACCCTAGCCCAGGTTAGCGACATAATTTTTTATAGGAAGACGCTCAGGATGACTTAGGGTATATGGGCATACTCGACTAACCTAAGTCGACCGAATGTGCCAAGGTACCCTGAAGTCATAGAAAGCTACTCCCTATTCTAAACATGCTACTAACTTGACCTAGAGAGAAACTAAGATCAAGTCCAGATGTGTGTAGATCTAGATGAACAAATATGGAAGGGTGTTGCCACATGTCAACTGTAACATTGTATTCTCGAGAATCCCTTGGTCTTCTCGAAGGTACAGTCCTGTAGTTGGCATGTGCCAACATCCGTTAGAACTGATTCATCATGATGTACATACCCCTTGGTGGTCATTAATTCATAATTAAATTGGATTAAGATTCAGATTGCAGCAACCATGCCTAACCCTAATTCCAACATTCATTAAGTTCTATATCCATAATTAATCTGATTTGATATTAAGAACTTCATTAACTCATGCTTGCATTTATGTTCAATAGCTCGTCATAACAAGTAGTTATCCCAAAACAGGGCAGCAAACATCAAATGTTTAATTTTTAATGCAACCTAGTTGTCCAAAGAAGGTGTGTCATCCACCTAGGTACAGCTAGTGTTTACTTTTATAAATGAAGTACAAAGATTAAAGATCATAACCACCATTCCATTTATTTTTCATTCTTTTGAGAGAGGAAGAGTCTTCCTCTACATGGTTAGATGTTAGGGTTAACATAACCTTTTTATCATTCATTACTCATATAGTTTAATTGTATGTCCAATACATATTTCATTATTAAACTATAGTTGTTTAGTTAGAGAATGACATCTTTTGCAATTTAACAAGTTTCATTATAGTAAGGGAGATTGTACTATCCCCTTAATCCAACTTATTAATTGATAACAGTAATAGTATACAAATAGATATAAGAATATCAACAAGATATCATTACTATTTCCTTCATACAAAGTACAAGAGAATTTACACCACAATTTGGAGTCAATCTCCAAACCTTTCAATTCATCATGATAAAATATACATTTACAAGACTATGCATTTCAGGCATACTGCATGTCGATCAACATTAAGATCATAAAAGAACATCACTTTTCTTTTTCAATACAACTCAAGAATGAATCAAAATTCTTTACAAAAGATCCAGACTTAAATAAGCCAATACATCATAAAAAAATTTGCCTTCTTTTATCACTTACGAAGTCCATCTACAAAAATTTCTAGCACGGGTTAGTTCATTGAACTGAGCATGATAAGCACTAAGCATTAAAATGAAGTGCATTCCACTAATTGTTCCATTAAAACAATTGTGCTTTAATGAAACAATTAATAAGTATCATACAAATAAGCATAAGTAATAACAACTAGAAAAGAAGTACAATAATGAGTCTAAATTCACTTTTAATAAAAGAGCATAATATAATCAGCAACAACTACATTATAACATATAGTTTAATTGATCCAATCAATTACTTTTTAAAACAAACAACAGATCTTGTCATCTAATTATTTCATAATTCTTTCTGAATTGAAATATATTTTTTATCTTACTCTGTAACAAAAAGAGTTACTTTCAACACAGTATATAATTATGATGATTCATCCTAAAACTTAAATAAATAAGAAGAAGAGTTAATACAGACTATCCACCATTCACTAATAATCTAAAAGACAAAAAAATAGGTTCAGAAAGTACTCAACTGATTACTCACATAACTACTTCAGTTCAAGGAAACCAATAAAAGGATTCAACATTAAAGAGACAACATCTAAAACAAGAATCCCAAATCAATCCGAGAAGGGATAGAGAATCAAACAGTTCACCTTTCAAGCCTTAACTAAATTCTACATTATAGAAGATATCATTTAAAGATCTGAAACCATACGTTCCAAAAACCAAAGCAAAACTCACACAAGGATAGAATCTTCTCGTGTCCATCCAGGGAAGATTCATAACATGCCAGAGTGCTCACAGAGGAGTCCTTCTAATAGAAAAATCCCAATGGAGCATGACTCAGTCAAAAAAAGAAACCTGTCTAACGTGATTACATTTTCCTTCAATAGAACAGACTCAGCTGATCACTTTCCACACCAAGACTTCAATCGACTTAGTACAAAAATAGACTAAACAATGCACAAGGAAATTTCTGTCTTAGAAGAGTGGTTTCTAACTATTTCATACAAGACAAAAAGGATATAAAAGCCGACCCCAAGAATTTGAATAGGCCTAAGAGTGTAATCACTCTACAACCAAGAAGAGAGTTGAGCTACAGAGAAGTTCGATAAAATGAACTTATCTTTACAAAAGTTAAAGGATCTCAAATAGAAAAGATCCAATCAAGAATTCATTTCTTTTGTGCTATCAAATGAATTCCCATTTCTATTTCAAACTCAGAAGTTCTTTTGCTAGTTCCCAAAAGAGAACACAAAATCAAACCCACAGTTTATAGAAAGTGATACTTCTAGTTTCCCTTATGAATTCAAACTTTATCGAATAATAATATCAACATGAACCTTGTTCATCTATTCCACATTGTTTAAACAAAAGATCAAATTCATTCCACAGAGAGAAGTATATAGTACAATCCCAAGGTAGAAGTAAAAATTCTAGACAAAACAAGATACATTCCACAAGATAAATCAATTCCTTTTCTCCTTTTAAAGACCCAAAAATTCATTCAAATGAATCTATAAGAGAGTACTAAAACCCAACACCAGTAATTAGCTAAGAAAGTTTCTATAATACTCATGAGCCCAATAGAAACTGAATTCCAACTACAAGGACTTACACATCTCCATACAAAAGAGACATATAGTTCGTTATCATAATGAAGAATAAATTATTCGAATCAATCCCGAATCAGAGGTATTAAATCCTTCCAACAAGATTCAGTATACGAGAGTATTCAACTCTTATTTCTTTTAAAAACCTAGAAATTAATTAAAAAGGATTTGAAAGAGAGTAACAAAACCTAACACGCATTTAAGTCAAGCAAGGTCTCGACATTACCCTCAAAATTGACTAAAATAGAAATCACAACAAATGAATTTCATAGCTCCATCTAGTACATAAAGATTTAGACATAGAACACATTCATTCTAATCAACTAACATAAGAAGAAGTATGCACACTACATTTCCATAAACTTCTAAAATCATAATCAACTATTTCAAATGATCTCTAATTCATACCAGTGAGTAAGTAACAATACAGTAATGAACTAGATGTATTTTTATAAAAGGTCCAACCTCCTTCTAACAAAATAGTGAAGACTATCAGACGAGACGTGGGTTACCCAGAGCAAAGGAGAGTAGAAGATCCTCAATGTTTACATGCCATCACATACTCAAGGTAAATGGTACAATCTGGGATAGAAGTATCACAACCATTCCAAACTCAAGATGCATCTAGGAGAAGTTTCCAAAAGAGACTTAAGTCAAAAACCATTAATTCGATCTCCTTTCGAGTAGACATTCCTGAATATGAATTCAAACCAACAAAAATCTTCGAGCACAAATTCAAAAAAAACACAAGCCTCAAATACAAGTTTAGAACAAAACACAAACCCTCGAACACAAGTTAAGAACAAACACAAGCCTTGCATACTTGTTTAATGCTAAACACAACTTAGAATATGAGTTTAGAACCAGAAACAATGGTTCGACTACAATTTCATAACACACAAGCCTCGAATATGAGTTCCACATGCATATGACCATTAAACTTGTGCATAGAGAGAATCATCCAAAGACTATAATTATCATGCAATGGACTCATATCTAAAAAATCATAGGGATTCATGCAACCAAGAAACTAAATAACTAGACAAAACATGCAAACATTTATCTCATGAGAGCACAATTGTTTTAATGAAACATTTATAAGAAAGCAATAAATCTTAATGGGTAGAGCCTAGTATGCCTGATAGTGCTTCTGCTAATTCAAAGGAGGCTTCCAGCTGAGCTACTAACTCTTTTTCTCCTCCACGAAAGATCAAAAACCAAACGTATTTCTCTCCAATGCCTCATTTACTTTCCTTGCATCGAAAATAGACCAGAGAAACCAAAAATAGACACAAAGTAAAATTATAACTGCTGGTTAGAAGAACTAGATAGCTCCATGTAGAGAAAAAATCGCAAGGTATGTAAGACCAAAAAACCTCAAACAAATCCACTTTCCTTGTTTCCAAGATGATTTACACACAAAAACCGAGGTTCATTAATGAAATTAGTCCCCAATCTCCTACCTATGCTTCCACTAAGTTTACTTGCCTTTTCCAAAACTGGCGAATGTGATTTCCACTTTAGCATGCATTTCCAACTTTAGTGAAGACTCCACGTATGCTTCCACTAAGTTTACTTGTCTTTTCAAAAACTAGCAGTACTTTCCATTTATTCAATAAAATCAAATAAAATAAATGCCATGTGACCCTAGGTTCCCTTTCAATAGTTTAGTATAGAATTCCACAACTTAGGTTACAACCTTAGGTTTAATCAAAATCATTTCATAAGTAATTTCCACCTTAGGTTAGATCAAATTCACAACCAAATAGAATTAGGTATTAGGTTAAAATAGCCTAGCATTACCTTAGTAATTTCTCCCTTATTCCATTTAGCACATCAACTTAGGTTAGGATGCCATCCCAACAAAATAGAATATGAAGATTAGGTTAGATTGCAACCCGAATAAGTAGACATATCTAGGAATTAGGGGCATTTACCTAGTTTAGAATTCTGTTAGGATCATCCCTTAGGTTTAGGATTTATATTCCCTTTATAGTCATGAAGCAGGCTTTGTTTTTCTTATGCTGTTAAATGTCCTGAAGAGATCGATCCCAAAGATCCAAGCACAAACATACAATTGAATGCAGGCACGATCTTACAAGATCAACGAATTTGTAACATAGAAAGTTCAGTCCGCTATGTCTCTCAACCTATGAATATCAATTTACCATTCAGTCCGGTAAGGGGATTTAAAACATTCCTTGAATCATGAGAATTGATCCAAGGATGATTCAGTTAAAAGAGATAAGTTTGCAACCCTCAAAACTAGATTGGAACTCACCTATCAGAAGTGAAAATGGATTCTTGCAAGCCATATCATTTCATTCTAATGAATTCAAGAGTAGAAATGATTTATCCATAACAAGCATGATTTTCAACAATCAAGGGAACACACCTCATTTAATAAAATCACATGCCAATGCTTACAATACAAAAGAGAATTATAATAGTTTGTCAAAGGTGTTACATACTTCCCTCCTAAAAAGAATCATCATCCCGATGATTATATTATTTTGACCATTGCATTAAGGATAATCAATTTATTCACTTTCTTAACATATGTTTGCAACAATATCAAAATTTAAAGTTCCAGAAATCAACATTCACATAGATGCTTATTTAAAAATAAATAGTTATCTACCCAAAACTGGTAGACTTATTGACATATAAAGATAAAATCACAAATTTTTATCAGTTATCATAGTCAATTCTGTTCAAATAAATATGGAAAAGCAGTTTTCATATCTTCTAGATTTTCCTAGGTTGCACTTTCTTCATTAAACTGGTCCCACTGGACCTTACATTGACTTATTTCATGATTTCTTAAATGCAACTGGTGAGTTTCCAACACTCGTATGGGTTTAACCACGATTATTCCTGGGTCTTAGACCTACAAGGAATTCCAATTTAACACATGTGATAAATTTGAAACATATTTCTTAAGCAAAGAAATATGGAAAACATCATGCATTCGTGACAAAGTAGGAGGTAATGCTAAATGGTAAGCTACAGGGTTGATTACTTCAACTATTTCAAAAGGTCCCACGTAACAAGGTGATAACTTGGAAGCCTTGCAAAAATTTATAGAGCTCTTTTTTGGTTTAACCTGAAGAAAGACCTTCTCACCAAGTTCAAATTTCCTATCAACCCGCTTTAGATAATCGTAACTCTTTTGTCAATCTGCTACTTCTTTCAAGCATTCATGAATCATTTTAACTTTTTATTCCATTTCTGTAAGGATTTCATGTCCAATTACCTCTCTATCCTCAATGCTTTCCCAACTAATGGGGGTTCTACATTTTCCTCCATATAATGCTTCGAAAGGTTCCATCTTAAGAGAGGCATGATATGTGTTATTATAAGAAAGCTCAACTAGTGCAAGGTACTCTTCCCACTTATATTGCTGATCCATACAATACATTCATAACATATCCTCTAAAAATTGATTAACTCTTTTAGTCTTTCCATCCGTTTCTAGATGATACGCAGAACTAAAATTCAACTTAGTTCCTAGAGCTGCATTAAGTGTTTGCTATAACCTTGATTTCATTCGAGGATCTCTATCAGATATGATTAATTCAGGTACTCCATGTAATCTGAAAATTTCATGTACAAATCTCTTAGCCAATATAGGAGAATCATCCTTCAGATTACCAACAATAAAATGTGCTAGTTTTGTTAGTTTATCAAAAACTACCAAAATAACATCATGTTTATTTCTTGACATATGCAACCCTTTTACAAAATCTATGCTTATTACTTGCCATTTGTACTGCGGATATGCTATGAGGATACAATAAACCAACTGGGTGCATATGTTTAGCTTTAACACATTGAAATTCTAAGTAATGTGTCACAAAACCAATAACATCATTTTTCATCACCTTCTAGAAATATTACTGTCGTATATCAACAAGCATCTTTGTAATACCAGGGTGTCTAGAAAAAGGTGAACTGTGAAATTCTGCTAACAATTTATTTCTTAAATCATTTAATGAAGTTATGTATACTCTATTTTCAAATATAAAGATTCCTTCGTTGTCAAAGTGAAAACATTTATACCTCACATCATTTAGATCTACAACAAGCACTCTTTTTATTTACTGAAAGTAATATTCAGATTCCATGACACTTTTTACTTCATCCTTAAACTGATTTCTCAATGTTATAAGAGCATAAATGTGCTCCCTATGACTTAGAGCATCAGCCACTCTGTTTTCTTTACCTTTGATGTAATTGATGTCAAAATCATATTGAGACAAAAACTCTAACATCTTCGTTGTCTTGCATTTAGATTTGGCTGAGTGAAAATATAATTTAGCCCAAGATGATTAGTTTTTAATTCTTTACCAAGTAGGTAATGGCTCCAAACTTGTAGCGTATGGACTATGGCAGCAAGCTCTAAATCATGTGGAGCATAATTCAACTCATGTAGCTTTAGTTTTATACTTTAGTAAGCTATGACATGATCATTTTGTAACAAAATACCTCCTAAAACTTCCCCAGATGCATCTGTTACAACAATAAGGTTTCCATTAGGATCTGGTACTGCTAGAATAGGTGCCGAAGTTAAATATTCCTTCAAAGTTATAAATGTAGATTCACATTTCTTATGCTAAACAAACTTCTTATCCTTTTTCTATAATGAAGTTATTAGTGCAACCACTTTAGAAAAATATTTTACAAATTTTCTATAGTAACCAGCAAGTCCCATAAAGCTTCTAACTTCATGTACATTCTTTGGTGCAGGCCACTCGTTTATACCTACAATTTTAGAAGAATCTACAATAATTCTATTCTTACTTATTACATGTCCAAAATAGTGCACTTCTATGTCATAGAAAGAACATTTAGATAGCTTACCATATAACCTTCTCTTTCTCAAAATTTCCAAAACTATCTTCAAATGCTCATGGTGTTCCTCTATACTTCTAGAATATATGAAAATGTTGTCCAAGAGTATGAACACAAATTTGTCCAACTATTCTTGAAAGATATTATTCATTAAATTCATAAAAGCTGTAGGTGCATTTGTTAATCCAAAAGGTAGAATTGTGAATTCATAATGTCCATACCTTGTTCTGAAAGCTATTTTATGAATGTCCTCATCCTTAGTCTGTAATTGATGATATCTAGATTGAAGATCTATCTTAGAATATACCAATTCTCCATGCATCTGATCAAATAGATCATCAATTCTAAGGAGTGGGTATCTATTCTTGATTGTTGCTATGTTTAGCATTTTGTAATCAATGCAAAATCTAAGTGTTCCATCCATCTTTTTCACAAAAATTACCGGTGCTCCCCAAGGTGAAACACTTGATATAATCAAACCTTTATACAAAATTTCTTGTAATTGAGCCTTAACCTATACTAATTCTATGGTAGTCATTTGATATGGTGCCTTAGAAATAGGCTCGATTCCAGGCTTGATTTCAATTGTGAAGTCAAATTCCCTTTTGGGTAGGAGACTTGGTAACTCTTTCGGAAACATGTCACCGAAGTTTCATAAAAATGGATATCATTCCATGACATCGTTGTTCTCTTCAACTGTTTCTATAATCTTTATTACATATAAGGTACAACATTTATTTTTGGCCTTTTTAAGTTGCATAGTTGACAGTTTCCTGACAGAAATCTCACATTTCACACTCTAAATCTCTATTGTTTTCTGTAGATCATTTAAAAAACTAATATGTTTTTCAAAATAGTCCACTTTTGCCTTATGTTTAGCTAACCAATTAACACCTATGATTACATTGTAAGACCCCAAAGGTGTAACATAAAGATCAACTTCAGTGGAAAAACTAGGTAAGTCAAGGACTGCTCCAAAAAGACACATACTAACTGTATGAACAACATTGTTTCCATAATGTAAAGTCCATGTTTTATCCATGTTTCTAGCTTTTATTTTTAGTTTTGATGCTAATTTACTAGAAATAAAACATTTAGTAGCTCTGGTATAAAAAAGAATAGTTATAGGTATGCCAAATAACTTACCTAGAACCTCTATGGGCGTGACCTAGTTTTCAGCCTGCTTGTCAGCTATTGTAACGTGTATCTTGTGTTGCTAATTACGACCATCCTTTTTCAAAGGACATTGATTTGCGTAATGATCTTTTCCACAGTTATAACAGCCTTCTATAGGTCCCTTTCTAGGCTCAGATTTATTTCCAGCTGTAGAATTATCATTCTGACCTCCATAGGACTTATGTCTGTTATTATTATTCTTGAATAAGTTGTTTCGTGCATTATCAGTAGACTTATTTGTTGCTATTTTCTTACTATTATCAGTTAAAAACTTACTTTTCATTCTGAATTTCTTCCATGGTCCTTTCTTAGGTGCAAGAGATGATGAAGAGGAGTTGGGGGCTTTCTTCCTTACTTCCTCTTTATGAGCATAAATTGCCTTCAATTTTTGTTCCTACCTTATGGATTTTTCAACAACCTCTTCCATCATGGTTAGGATGTTAACATCCACCTCTCCTCCTATAACGAGATTCAATCCCATGATGAATTTTTGTATCCTGACCTTGTCGTCAGTTTGATACTAAGGTACATACTTAAGGAGTTTAGTAAATTGCTCGCAATACTCAGTTACAATTAGCTTTCCTTGAGCTAAGTTCTAGAATTCAGTCATTTTTTTATCATAATAAAATTGTGGTAGCCAAAATTTCCTAAAGTAACCTTTAAATTGATCCCAGGTGATATTAGTTTCATCTATGTTCAACTCAGCCTTACGACTATCCCACCATGAAGATGCCTCATGGGAAAACTGATATGCTCCCCATATCGTCTTTATTTATTTTGAGAAATTCCTTATTGCAAATTACTTCTCCATTTTTCTAAGTCAGTTCTCAGCTCCATCTCCTAATGTGGTTCCATCAAACTTGGGTGGACTTATCCTTTTTATATCATTAGCAAGTTCAGCTGTCAACCTAGCCTTTTTGTTCTCAAGCTGATCAGGTATGTTCACATTGTTATTATCAACACATAAATTGGCGTTGTCATCAGGAGGTGGCTGATTATTATTACCAACATCTTCTTCCTCCTCATTACCCATTACTTATCCAAGTACAGCCAAACGATCTCTTGTGTCCAAAAAGGAAGCAAGGATCTCATCAATTTTTTGGGCAGTTGCTACTCCTTCCTCAGGTGGAGGATTATTTGCAACATTTCCTCTTGTTATAACCATTTTCTGTTAACAAGAAAATTTAAGTTTCATCAGATTATGGACACAATAGGTCTAAGATTTGCAACCATCAGCTCTGATACCAAGATGTAACATTCTCATTTTAAGAATTTAGAAATGAGGGATTTTTTTTACATAATGTTCTCTGTTCTAAATAAAATATCATTTAGAACACACATTCCATGCCAATCAATATCATAACAGATAACCATATGTAGCTGTAATGAATCAGTAATTTACCGATCTCTCATTCCATGACTTGGTTACCAACCAATCTCTCATGTTTGTATTAAAGTATAGAATAATTTATGTATACTATGTATACTTGGTTTTCCTACCCTTTTCTAGGTACTGAGTGATCTCTTTAAAGAACCTATATGAAGATTTGTTACTAATATTCATCTGACATCACGTTTCTTTAAACTAGGTGATATAGGACAACACAATCAGTAGCTTGCGATACTTTGGCCAAAGATTTGCAACATACTGTTCATGTTACTATTCCTAGACGAAATACTTGTTAATTCATAATACATCCTTCACCTCACTCTACTGTTATCTAGAATGGTCTTAACTGACTACTGTTAGTCCACTTGCCTAAGGTTTGACCCTACCCCAGGTTAGAAACATAATGTTATAGGAAGACGCTCATGATGACTTAGGGTATATGGGCATACCAGATCAACCAAATTCGAAAGAATGTGCCAAGGTATCCTGAGTCATAGAAAGCTACTCCCTATTCTAAACATGCTACTAACTTGACCTAGAGAGAAACTAAGATTAAGTCCAGATGTGTGTAGATCTAGATAAACAAATACAGAAGGGTGTTGCCACATGTCAACTGCAACACTTTATCCTCGAGAATACCTTGGTCATTAATTTAAGGGATTCTCAAGGACATTCATTAGAACTAATTCATTACAATGTACATACCCCTTGGTGGTCATTAATTCATAATTAAATTGGATTAAGATTCAGATTGCAACAACCATGCCTAACCTCAATTCCAACATTCATTAAATTCTATATCCATAATTAATCTGATTTGATATTAAGAACTTCACTAACTTATGTTTTCATTTATGCTCAATAGCTTGTCATAACAAGTAGTTATCCCAAAAAAGAGCAGCAACCATCAAATGTTTAATTTTTAATGCAACCTAGTTGTCCAAAGTAGGTGTGTCATCCACCTAGGTGTAACTAGTATTTACTTTATATAAACGAAGTACAAAGATTAAAGTTCATAGCCACCATTCCTTTTATTTTTCATTCTTTTGAGAGAGGAAGAGACTTCCTCTACATGGTTAGATGTTAGGGTTAACATAACCTTTTTATCATTCATTACTCATGTAGTTTAATCATATGTCCAATACATATTTCATTATTAAACTATAGTTGTTTAGTTAGAGAATGACATTTTATACAATTTAACAAGTTTCATTATAGTAAGGGAGATTGTACTATCCCCTAAATCCAACTTATTAATTGATAACAATAATAGTATACAAACATATATACGAATATCAATAAGATATCATTCCTATTTCCTTCATACAAAGTACAAGAGAATTTATAGCACAATTTGGAGTCAATCTCCAAACCTTTCAATTTATCATGATAAAATATACATTTACAAGACTATGCATTTCAGGTATAACGCATGTCGATCAACATTAAGATCATAAAATAACATCGCTTTTCTTTTTCAATACAAATAAAAAATGAATCAAAATTCTTTACAAAAGATCCAAACTTAAATAATCCAATACATCATAAAAGTTTTTGCCTTCTTTTATCACTTACGAAGTCCATCCGTAAAAATTACTAGCACAGGTCAGTTCATTAAATTGAGCATGATAAGAACTAAGCATTAAAACAAAGTGCATTCCACTAATTGTTCCATTAAAAAAACTCTGCTTTAATGAAACAATTAATAAGTATCCTACAAATAAGAATAAGTAATAAAGAAAAGAAGTACAATAATGAGTCTGAATTCAATTTTAATAAAAGAGCATAATATAATTAACAACAGCTGCATTATAACATATAGTTTAATTGATCCAATCAATTACTTTTTAAACAAACAACAAATCTTGTCATCTAATTATTTCATAATTCATTATGAATTAAAATACATATTTTATCTTACTATGTAACAAAAAGAGTTACTTTCAGCATAATATATAATTATGATGATTCATACTATAACTTAAATAAATAAGAAGAAGATTCAATAAATACTATCCACCATTCACTAATAATCTGAAAGATAGAAAACAGGTTCAAAAAGTACTCAACTGATTACTCACATAACTGCTTCAGTTCAAGGAAACCAATGTAAGGATTCAACATTAAAGAGACAACATCTAAAACAAGAATATCAAATCAATCCAAGAAGGGATAGAGAATCAAACATTCAAATTTCAATCCCTAACTAAATTCTACATTATAGAAGATAAAATTCAAAGATCTGAAATCATACATTCTAAAAACTAAAGCAAGACTCACCCCAAGATAGCCTCTTCTCATGTCCATCCAGGGAAGATTCATAACATGCCAAAGTGCTAACAGAGGAGTCCTTCTAATAACAAAATCCCAATGGAGCACGACTCAGTCAAACAAAGCAATCTGTCTAACATGATTACATTTTCCTTCAACAGAATAGAATCAACCGATCACTTTCCACACCAAGACTACAATCGACTTAGTACAAAAATAGACTAAATAATCCACAAGGAAGTTTTCATCTCAGAAGAGTGATTTCCCACTATTTCATACAAGATAGAAAGGATGGAAAATCTGAACCAAAGAAGTCGAACATGCCTAAGAGAGTAATCACTCTACAGTCAAGAAGAGAGTCGAGCTACAAAGAAGTTCGATAAAATGAACTTATCTTTACAAAAGTTAAAGGATCTCAAATAGAAAATATCCAATCAAGAATTCGTTTCTTTTTTACTATCAAATGAATTACCATTTCTATTTCAAACTTAGAAGTTATTTTTCTAGTTCGTAAAAGAGAACACAAAATCAAACCCACAGTTTATAGAAAGTGATACTTCTAGTTTCCCTTATGAATTCAAAATTTATCAAACAACAATATCAACACAAACCTGGTTCATCTATTCCATGTTGTTTAAACACAAGATCAAATTCATTCCATAGAGAGAAGTATATAGTATAATCCGAAGGTAGAAGTAAAAATTCTGGACAAAACAAGATACAGTCCACAAGCGAAATCAATTCCATTTCTCCTTTTAAAGACCTAAAAATTCATTCAAATGAATCTATAAGAGAGTGCTAAAACCAAACACCAGTAATAAGCTAAGCAAGTTTCTATAATACTCACGATCCCAATAGAAACTGAATTCCAACTACAAGGACTTACACATCTCCATACAAAAGAGACATACAGTTCGTGATCATAATGAAGAACAACTTAATCAAAACAATCTCGAACCAAAGGTATTAAATCCTTCTAACAAGATTTAGTATACGAGAGTATTCAACTCTTCTTTCTTTTAAAAACCCAGAAATAAATTAAAAAGGATCTGAAAGAGAGTAAGAAAACCCAACACATGTTTAAGTCAAGTAGGGTCTCAACATTACCCTCGAAATTGACTGAAACAGAAATCACAACAAATGACTTTCACAGCTCCATCTAGTACATAAATATTGAAACAAAGAATGCATTCATTCCAATCAAATAACACAAGAAGAAGTATGCACACTACATTTCCATAAACTTCTAAAACTTTTATCGACTGTTTAAAATGAGCTCTAATTCATACCAATGAGTAAGTAAAAAAATAGTATTGAACTAAATGCATTTTCATAAAAGGTCCAACCTTCTTCTAACAAAATAGTCAAGACTTTCAAACAAGACACAGGTTACCCAGAGAAGAGGAGAGTAGAATATCTTCAATGTTTACACGCCATCACATACTCAAGGTAAATGGTACAATCTGAGACATAAGTATCACAACCATTCCAAACTCAAGATGCGTCCAGGAGAAGTTTCCAAAAGATACTTAAGTCAAAAACCATTAATTCGAGCTCCTTTCGAAAAAACACTCCCGAATATGAATTCAAACCAACACAAAGATTCGAGCACAAATTTAGAACAACACAAGCCTCGAATACAAGTTCAGAACGAAACACAAAGCTTTGAACACAAGTTCAGAACAACGTAAGCCTTGTATACGAGTTCAGTACTAAACACAAAGCTTAGAATACAAGTTCAGAACCAAAGACAATTCTTCGACTACAAGTTTATAACACACAAGCCTTAAATACAAGTTCCACATGCATATTACCATTAAACTTGTGTAGAGAGAGAATCATCCAAAGACTATCATTATCATGCAATGGAATCATATCTAAAAAATCACAGGGATTCATACAAACAAGAAAGTAAATAACTAGACAAAACATGCAAACATTTTTCTCATGAGAGTAGAATTGTTTTAATGAAACATTTAGAAGAAAGTAAGAAATATTAATGGGTAGAGCCTATCATGCTTGATAGTGCTTCTACCAATTTGAAGGAGACTACTAGCCAAGCTACCAAATCTTTTTCTCCTCCATGAAATATCAACAAACAAACATCTTTCTCTCCAATGCCTTGTATACTTCCCTTGGATCGAAAATAGACCAGAGAAACCAAAAAATAGCCACAAAGTAAAAGTTGAACTTCTGGTTCGAAGAACCAGATAGCTCCATGCAGAGAAAAAATTGCAAGGCATGCAATACCAAACAACCTCTGAGAAATATACCTTCCTTGTTTCCAAGACAGTTTACACACAAAAACCGAGGTTCATTAATACAATTACTCCCCAATCTCCCACCTATCTCTTCTTGCCACCTCCTCCTAAAACTGGTGAATGCTATTTCCACATGAGCATGCATTTCCAACTTTAGCGAAGACTCCACGTATGCTTCCACTAAGTTTACTTTCCTTTTCCAAAATTGGAAGTACTTCCCATTTATTCAAGCAAATCAAATCAAATAATTGCCATTGGAACCATTGCTAAAATGCCATGCTACCCTAGGTTCACTTTCAATAGTTTAGAATAGATTTCCACAACTTAGGTTACAACCTTAGGTTTAATCAAAATCATTTCATAAGTAATTGCCACCTTAGGTTAGATCAAATTCACAACCAAATAGAATTAGGTATTAGGTTAAAATAGCCTAGCATTACCTTAGTAAGTTCTCCCTTATTCCATTTAGCACATCAACTAAGGTTAGGACGCTATCCCAAAAAAATAGAATATGAAGCTTAGGCTAGATTTCAACCCGAATAAGTATACATAGCTAGGAATTAGGTGCATTTACCTAGTTTAGATTTCCGTTAGGATCATCCCTTAGGTTTAGGATTTAGATTCCCTTTATAGTCGTGAAGTAGGCTTCATTTCACTTACACTCTTAAATGTCCTAAAGAGATCAATCCCAAATATCCAAGCACAAACATACAACTGAATGCATGCATGATCTTACAAGATCAAAGAGTTTGTAACATACAAAGTTCAGTCCGCTACGTCTTTCAACGTACAAATGTTAGTTTACCATTCAGTCCAGTAAGGAGATTTAAAACATTCTTTGGATCACTCAAATTGATTCAAGGATGAGTCAGTTAAAAGAGATAAGTTTACAACCCTCAAAACCAGATTGTAACTCACCTATCAGAAGTGAAAATGGATTCTTGCAATCCATATCATTTCAGTCTGATGAATTCAAGAGAAAAAATGATTTATCCATAACAAGAATGATTTTCAACAATCAAGGGAACACACCTTATTTATGAAAATCACATGCCAATGCTTGCAATGCAAAAGAGAATTATAATAGTTTGTCAAAGGTGTTACATTATCCCCATAGGGGAAACATAATATAGGTATGGTGATAAGCCTATCCTTCAATGTGTCAAACACCTTCTGCTGCACCTCTCCTTAATGAAAGACACTTTTATGTCTGAGAAAGTATTCTAAAGGTGCGAAGATCTTGGTATATCCCTTGATGAACTTTCAATAGTAGCCCATGTGTCCAAGAAACCTACGCACTGCGCTTTGACTAGTTGGTTCCCCCAATCCCACAATCACTACAATTTTGGCAGGATCCACCAACAAGACTTCTTTGCATAGGATGTGTCCCAACAGGGTCCCAAACGGGGTAGAAAATAAAAAATTATTGATGTTGAGGGATATCCTCAACTGCCAACACCTTTCAAACATCAATCTTAGATTGTCAAAATGGTCCTTGACCAGTCCATACACGGTCCAATCATCAAGGTACACCTAGAGAAACTTGTGGATGAAGTCCTGGAAGGCTTGCACTATAATGCATGAGACCACAATGGGCACATTCTTCAGCCCAAAGGGCATGACCGTATAGGAAAAAATTCTCCACTTAGTGGCGAAGGTTGTCTTTCTCTGGTCTTCATTTGCAATCCTTGCTTGGTGATAGCTTGAGAACCCATCTGTGAAAGAGTAGACTTCACACCCTGACACTCCTTATAGGAAATCTTTAGTGAACTGGGTTAGGAAGGGATCAATGACACACACTACATTCAGATCCATATAATCAACACATATCCTTATCCTTCCATCCTTTTTGATACTAATCACCATTGGACTTATCCATTCTGACTCCTCCATAGCCTTTATGATTCCTGACACTATCATCTTGTCTATTTCCTCCCTGACCTTTAGGTGCAAATTAGGATTCATCTAGTATGGTCTCTTCTAGACTGGGTGCACACCTTCCTTCAACTTAATTCCAATTTCCCCTAAGGAGTGGTGAATGCCTTTGAGTTCATGATACCTGCGTGGGAATAAATCCTCAAAATCATGTAAAGGATAAATGATCTTAGAGACTTATTTCTCTAACCAATAGTCTCTGATGATAGCCTCTTTAGACTCTTCTTCTTAGTTGATGTTAACCTTCTTTGTCTTTAAAGGATTATTATAGGTGCGAGCCCATTCATCAACACTATCTACCACCTCATGCAAGCCTAGAGAATGGTTAACCTCCAAATTTTCCATCTCTTCACTTTCTATGACATAAACCATCTTACCTTTTTATTTCTCTATGCACGCGCACTCATACTACATCTCATCATACTCATCTTCACCAAATTATCCCTCCAAGCATGAATCTCCTATAAATTCTACAATCCTATCTTCTGCCTTTTCACTATCCCCCATTGTAATGCACTTGAGCTCCTATAATGCTTTATCCACTGATGGTTTGGTGCTTCGATACTCAAATGCTTAGACGAGATCAACCGCTAGTTCTTGTCAATTCCTTATTTGGTGGTGTGTCTCAAAGTGGGTGTACCATACATGTGCACAACCCTGCAGTGTAGAATACAATTTTTATACCCAGAGGGATGGTGGTAAAGCTTCCACGCCTTCCCCCAGGTTCTCTCACAGGATTGGATATGGAAAGAGGTAGGCTCCTTACCATGGTAGTCTTTGATGGTGGTGGGCACGTTTCTTCTAGAGAAATGAACAAAAAAGGAAATTCTCACTTCTTGCCATTCCAAGAGATTATCCCGATGTGTTGCCCACCAACGCACATTAGTTCTTAGTAGGACGTAGCTTAGCATCCCCCTTCATTCATTTTCATCCTTCCACTAAGCTTCCATCTTCTACAAAAAGATCTCAGGGGAGGTTCCTCCTGAGTACTTAGGTAGTTCCTTTCCTCCTAGGCGTTGGACCATATGCGCATTTGTCACCTTTATCACTGATCCTCTCAAATTCCATCTGATTAACTCATAGGTTCCATGCACCCAATTATCAAATACTATACTAGTGGCATCACTTACCGACTGAGCATCCTCAAACTACATAACTCCATTGGTAGGATGGATTATCTCTATATCTCTGATTGAGCACACATATATTCTATCCAGGACCTCTTCTCCTAAAGGATCAGTATAGGGTGTTGATTTCCCATCATCTAGGGGTATGATGACCCATTCCTCCTCATTTTCAAAGCTTATGTACCCCTTATTGAATCAAAGATCCACATTTTTCTTATAGCACCATGGGCGCCCAAGTAGTGCTGGAAAATTGTCTGCCTCAGCATGTTCCAAGACATTAAATTTCCCAATAAACTTAGCTCCTTGAATGGTGATAACTACATCCTTTAATACACCGATGGGCATTGCCTTTGTTTTATTTTCCATATAATGCACATTTGAAGATGGCCATAATGTAGGTCTTCCCATCTTATGCCAAGCATCGAAGGTGAGAACATTGACCTTTGCGCCTATGTTAATGAGGATATTACTAAGGAGCCATCCATCCATGACTACATTTAATGTGATTTCCCTATCATAGTCAAGGCCATACGGGGGAAGGTTTGCATGTAAGACCTACCTCTCATGCTCTTCCCCAACACATGGTATCTTCTCTCTCAACCATGCTTCTAGAAAAGGAATAATATTCTCTTTCCTTAGAATTTTACATACTTCCTTGACCTCATCCAAGTCATCTCTTAGCACCTTAACCTTCCTTCTTTGCTCCTCCCTCCTGGAATGATCCTTTAGACACTTGATTTCTCCTTGTAAACTCTGAATGATGTCAATGGTATCTTGATATACCTCCTTTTGATGCACAGGGTCTGGGTACTTCCCATGTACCACTTCTTCCCTTAAAACTAGGTTCTTCTGCCTAGGTATTTCCTTTGTGACTGTGGCGTCTACTCTAGTTATTACCATAATAGATTCAAAACCTAGATTGCATGTCACCCATGGCATCCATTGTGTGTCCCCCTTCTTAATTCTTACCATTGTAACACCCTTGTCCTTTTGGTGTTGCTGATTCATGTGCTCAAACAACTCAGGGAACTCCTCATACTTGTGTTTCTTCCCGCACCATGACCACTACAATAAGTCTAGGCACTCATGCTTGTAGTGTTCTGTAGACCCACAATTAAAATAGGTTCCATGTGGGAACTCAATTATTCCTCCTCTATGGTTACCATGACCATGGAATCCTCCGTGAAATCACCTTCCAAGCGCGCCTCCATCTATACAATCCTCATAACAATGATCATCACCTTTAGAATTACTAACAATGCTGGTCTGGCACACCCCATGATCAATGGCTTCATGGATCTGGTCAATAAGCCTATAATCCTTAGTATCATGGGTCGTAGAGGTGCATATCTTACAGTATCAAGACATATTCTTCCAAATTGCACATTGTAACAAGGGACATCTACTTGCATCATGGTCCCCATGGAATATTTCACAGTCTACTATTATGGCACGTACCATCCTCCGGGGGCAACTATCCTTGACATGCACCTCTACTTCACAATCTGTACACCATATACCACTGCGAGTCTCATGGGAAGAGTTCGCAGACAACTTCTCTAGTTGCTTATCCATAGCAGCAATTTAATCTTCTAGAAATGGGCTAACACTAGTATCAACACTTCTGATAGCTTCGGCGTGCAAAGCGGCTTCTAACACCTTGCGTAGGTCTATGGAGGTTTTATGAGATAAATCTCTTCTAAATGGAGTTATCAACCCCCCAACAAACCATTGAGCATGCTATGAAGGGTGAATGTCGTATGATAATTGTGACAGGAGGGTTTTGAACCGTGCATCATACTCCCACACACTCTTTGCCATTCCATGTTGAATCTCCTTTAATGCGCTAATACTCTTCTGTTTAAACTCAGGGATTAGAACCCACCTAGTGACCAAACCCTGGCGCTAATACTCTACCTAGCCTTCTTGGTAGAATTCCACATCCCTGAGTTTAAACAGAAGAGTATTAGCGCATTAAAGGAGATTCAACATGGAATGGCCAAACCATGTGACCAAACCATTTGATGAGGGTCATATTTCCTATACCATCTATATGCGCACCCTTGCAACGTCATTGACAACTGACTAGCCTTCCGCTCCGGGGTTGTGATCCCCTTCACACGCCATAGCAGCTCACACTTATGAACATGTTCTGTAGCATCTTCAATACCACTGTAATCTGGAAAATGTAAAGACATCTCAAAGAAGAATTAAGGGGTTTGTTGGGGTCCTTGTCCTCTTGAGCTAGAGACTTAGTTTCCTCCACCCCCAGATCCACCAGATCCACCAGGTCCTGTGCCTCCTGAGCCAATAGATCCACCAGATCCACTAGGTACTATGCCTTATGACCCCTTGGATCCACTAGGTCCACTAAGTCCTATAATGGTTGTGCCAAGGGTCCCCAAAGTTCCACTAAACTATGTACCGATGGTCTGTGATAATGCCCCACTATCACTAGTGTACCCCAAGCTACTCCCTAATGCGAGACTGAAGGCTTGTGTACTTAGTCCTTGTCTAAAAATTCCTCTAAATATTGGAATAGTATGCATATCCATAGAAGTGGGAAATGAAAAATTGTATCTCTTAGGTGTAAATCTGTCACTTCCACTGATACCAATTGGGTTAGCGATACTCCTTCCTTGATCTAGAAAACTAAGCGCCAAGGTTTGGTCACTAGGTGGGTTCTAATACATCCCAACAACTCTTCTCTCTCCATGCGATGAACTCTCATCAGAAGCTGAAGGGGTCTCTCTTACGCACTTGCCAAGATGTCATAACATAGATTGCTCAGGTTCCATGTCCTCTGCGTGAATCTCAACTCCTTCTCACAATGTCTGCCTCCATAGATCCATCACAATTGTAACCTTATGTTGTCTAGTAATCTCCCTTTCAGGCGCTTCACTATACTTGAGTCATCTTTCCTCCCTTTCTTTCTCTATTGTAATATCTATCATCTTCCTCCACCCTAGCTTCCTCACCTAATGCTCATAACGGTTTATTCGGCCGTCAGAAATTCCTCTAAACTCAAGGAAACAATCAATATCTTCATTGCCATAGGGATAACACATAGAAATGATCCTCTGGGCTCCCACAGAAACTCAAACTCAGAAACTTCCAGACAATAATATGTAGAAATAGTGCACTCCAGAGTGTAGCTAGACAACACACCTTTCCACTAGTGATCCACGACATGAGTCCATGTTAGATCTACATCCTGTAGCCTCTTGTATTCTTTTTGGGTCCACGTGCATGTTCTATAATACTAGCTTGATCTAGATGCATAGGCTGAGATCCATTCATATAGTTCTACTAGGAAGCATAGAGGTTCTCTTCTACCCATCTGCGTGCATCAAACTTAGATCCAATTTTGAATCTCTGAGAAAATTCATCCTCCGTGCTTTTGAACTATGATTCAACACTTTCTAAATTTAAACGCTGTCATTACTCATTACACAGATCATGATGTATGCCATTTCCCACTACAACTTCAAAAATAGTGTCCTGATAATGGAACCAAGATGTAGTCACTTTTACACCCACCATAAGAACAAGGGAATCCCATACATGTCAGCCTATCACCCAGCAGGAATTGGGCGCTCACTCGAGGAACGCACGGGCACCGAGTCTCTTTTCTATGTGAGTTAAGCGGGAAACCATCATCTATGTCATGAACTTAATGAATGAAGGTGGAAATGAGACATAGAATCACCATAGGGATCAAAATGACCTCTAGAAAAATGTATTCATTCCAAACAGAGGGTACTTACAGATAACAGATAGAACTACATCAAAAAGGAAAATACATAAGAATTTACATCTATTCCATAACATACATGAATAGAAATGGAACAAATCAATTACATTCTATGGATCCATTAGACTACCACATCTTGATCAGATCAAAGTCATACATCATAGTAGGGATCATATCCTTCATCCATACAAAGAAAATTTTGATAACCCAACCCCTTAATAGATTACTCCCTTATATAGCTTCTACCCAATCCCACAGAGCTCCGCTCTCTATATTCTCCTCTCTTTTCTATCTAATCTCTATATCCCTATTTCTCCTATGGGTGCTCACATATATAGGCATCCTAAAGTGCCAAATCATCCTTCTACGGCCTCAAATCTAGTGCCGAGTGTCTGAATTGGATCCTCCATGGGAGCATGCTTCTTCAGATCCTAGCTCTCCACTCCTTGTAATGATGGTCTTCTGGAATACTCTATTGCTAAGCATATTCCTTTTGTGGGCATCACGTTGCCAAGCTGACACTTATCAACTCCTCATTCCCTGTCGGGTCACGCTTTTCTTATGTCCTGCCCAATATGCCAAATATGGCTAAGTCTTGAAACTTTAGCTCTATCCATGCACATGCCACGGGTTTTCTTGAACCCTTCCTTAAACCCTATCATGTGCGCCTTTTCCTTGCACACCCTTCTTCAACTCGGCCTTGTGCACCTACGTTCCTTTTTGTACTTAGCCAATATTTTGGGGTCCCAACACATCTTATATAGGCAACCACATGCTAAATTTAATAATTTCCTCTTCTTATTTTTGACAATTATTAATAACAAGTTATGCTTTTTATCTCAATTTGGGCACCGAAGTTTTCCTGATTTAGCTTGCTTTTCCTTCCAATTATTTCCTTTATTTTTAGGATTCTTCTTTGTCTTCTCTTTGGCCCACCAATTTGCTTTGAATCTTCACCTATTTTTTGGTGCCAACTTTAGCTAGGAATAATAAAAATAAATATCATTAAATGTATGCAGCTTTACAAAGGTGGGTTACTTTTTTTACTAAAGGTTGTGTTAAAAATAATAAGGCAAGGAATTGGGAATTTTTACCCTTCCAGGAAGCTCCAAAATTCCTATCAGCACTTAAGTGACTTAACTTTAATGATGGGAAAAAACAACCTTTGAGGAAGGCTCTAAATTCCCATTTTCCTTTCACCACCAAAATTCCCATTGGCACTTAAAAACTCTCCTTCCAAAAAGTGTGACTTGCATCCTAGAAGCTTATTTCATAAAAGTGTGACTTGCATGGGTGAATAAAAATTCTTTGATGGGAATTCTTAGCCTTCCTGGCAGCCCCAAAATTCCCATGTGTAATTTAAGTGATTTATCTTTCATAATGGGAAAAAATAACCTTCCATAAAGGCTCCAAATTCCCACCTTCCTTCCACCACCAAAATTACCATTGGTACTTAAGTGATTTAAATTTAATGATGGGAAAAAACAACATTCTATGAAGGCTCCAAATTCCCACCTTCCTTCTATCACCAAAATTACCATTGGCACTTAAGTGATTTGACTTTAATTATGGGAAAAAATAACCTTCTAGGAAGGCTCCAATTCCCCACCTTCTTGCTAGCACCAAAATTCCCATGGCATTTAAAAACCATCATTCCAAAAAATGTAACTTGCATGGAAGAAATCTTCTTCCCAAAAAGTTTGACTCACATGGAAGAAAAGCTTCTTCCCAAAAAAGTGCGACTTGCATGACTTCTGCTTTTAAATTTGCATGAAAACTCATCATCACCATTTTTTTTTCAATTTTTTTATTTTCGGTGAAGAAATCACAAGAATAGAATAAAATTTTCCATTTTTGGAAAGGGTCCAAGAAGATGTAGCAACAAAAACTTGCAAGTGCCATAACTTTCACTAAGTGGCTCCATTTTAGGTGTCATTTTCTCTAAAAAGTGCATATTTTCTCAAACTCTACGCATTGATGGCAATATTTTTCTTATTTTAAAAAAATCCATTTTTTCACCTTTTGGACCAAGTAATTTCTTGCAATCTCTTGAAAGAATCCCAAGCTTTGTTTATCTTTAGACATATTAGTAATTAAAAATACTAGATAGATTTTCAAAACCCTAGGCCTGGGGAAAGATCTGGCAGGTATAATGAATAGGCTATGGGAATTACCAGGGGAAACAAACCAAAACACAAATATATATATAAAAAAAAAAGAATCTATAGGCAATTACTCGAAAACTTTCTCCACTTAGCTGATCTAAAAAAATTCTTCCCCCCAGGTGAATGTTCTATGGTAATAATGATGGGGTGAAGTGCTTTATATAACCTAAATCCTCCAATTTTAGCTCAATTTATTTTTTTAAAAACTTTATTTATTTAATGAATAAATAAAACACTTGCAGACAAGATCTGGTGAAGGAATTGAGTGAGCTTTGGCATGTGGGTATTTTTCAAATTTAGATTTTATGACTCTCTATGGATTCCTTAGAACAATGCAAACAACTACAGGAAAAACAAACTGAAAATGACCCGTTACTTTGAAAAGAACAATTTTTAAAAAAGGGGTAGTCCCAAATTTCAGGATGAAATCTCGAGGACACCATTTGGCCAAACTGAAAATGACCCGTTACTTTGAAAAGAACAATTTTTAAAAAAGGGGTAGTCCCAAATTTCAGGATGAAATCTCGAGGACACCATTTGGCTTCATCCGCGGACATATTTACCCCTGTCAAACTGAAAGGAGTGAATATGAGATCCCAGAAGATATGGTTTTGTTTCTTGTCTATTGGGTTCGGGGTCAGGCCACAAAAATAAAAGAAAACAAATTTTTTTTTATTTATATACAAATAGGTTTTACCTTGTATCTTATTTTTTGAACAGACTGAGATGCTTCCCATTGAAAGGAAGTAGTAACTCAATTCCATCCTGGTAGGAAAGGAAAAAATTATCCATTCTGACAGTTATCTTAATAATGAAGGGCCCTTTCTAGAGTGAATCAAATTTATTTTTCATGCCCTTCGATTCATGTCTCTTGTCCCACTAGAGTAACTAGTCTCTAATATTGAACTTCCTTTCTCTGGCCTTTTTGTCAAATACCTTGGGAGAGTCCTTATCAACTTCATCTTGTGGCAGATCATCCTTTCTTCTCTCTGTGGTGAGTAATTCTTCATCAACTTACTTCATACCCATATTTACCACCTGCATTTATGAGGAAAAACTATCACCATATTCTTTGTTCTTGTTCAGGTACTAATCATGCTTATCGAAAGTATCCACTAAGGAAAATAAAAAGTTGGGGATTTTATTACCTTTTGATTGGATTATTTCACTACTGTCATCATAACCTGGATCAGTTTCATTTGTGGTTATCTGTCATGGTGGTGATTTACTCTCTTTAACATACAACCTTCCGAAGTTGTCTTATTTTAGACATGAAGATGTTTGTTTGTCGTCATTGAAATTATACCAATTTTCAACATTATCAGGGACTTTGGGGTGGTATACCATCTCTACTTTATAGTTTCCTTGTATGAATATGGATGGTGGTCTATCTAGATTCAATAGTGTAGCTATGGCTGCCAAAGAGTCTACATTGGAATTCTGATTTATTGGAATGAAGTTGATAGAGAAGGATCCAAAATCAAGTGTAGTAGAAAGCACTCTATCTCTATAATGCTTCAGCTCATCTCTTTTGACTTGATTTTTCCCTCAACCTTTCTTTACTAGAAGTTCAACATTTTCTTGGGATTTTAGGAGTTTTACTCCTTTCTTTCTAGGTTGCTCCATTCCTAGCAGTAAAGCTTCATACTCCACCATATTGTTGGTGTTCTCAAAAATAATCTTGTGGGAGTATGGGAATATCTCATGTTATGGAGATATTAATAGAACACCGGCTCTTGACCCAAAATAACAAAAACTACCTTTAAACTCCATCGTATAAAAATTTTCCTCTTCTTGTGATGGTTTTGGCTCTAGTTTAAGTTCAGCCTCTAGAATGTATTTATCCATTTCTAAGAAGTATACACTGTGGTCAAACCCTTGAAAAAGAATATGAGATCTAGGATCTTCAAATTTTGTAACAGTGTACTTGGAATTATTTTTTGGCTCCATCTTTTGACTTATTCCTTTGATAGGAATATGGGCACATGAGCAATCGATCTTTACTTCTCCTCCCAGTTCTTTACAGAATTTTCTACGTAGCAACATCCTGTAGGAGATATGAATAACTGAAACTAAGAGTGTCATCTTTAATCTTTTATCAGGAAAAGATGCCAAAACAGCTTGTGCATATTTAATTTGTTTGATTAAAGGGACTTGTCTCTCCATGAAATAAAACTTTTTTTATGGTCTTTGTCAAGGTAATCCCAAGAGCATCTGCAACTTTAGCTAGCATGACATTATCAGAAGAACCTAAATCTAAAATGTAGTTTCTTAACTTAAAAACATTAAGCAATAAGGAGACATAGAAAGGTTTGACTCTATCATAAGATGATGAGGGTTTAACAACTGCAACATTGTTCTTGGGATGAGTATTCTTGGGTTTAGGAAAAAGGAATTTTGATGTATTGGATTGTCCCAGTGAGTATACATATTTGACTATCCTATTTAACTGCTCAAGAAAGGCTCTCAAGTATTCAGTTTCTGAAATTCAAATCCTAGTTTTTTTAACATGATCAACAATATCAAAAGTAGGTATAAATTCAAATACCTGAGTTTCTTTCTATGGCTGAGATGAAGAACTCACATTATTATTTTTGAGAGCTAAGGAATAAGGTAAAGGGATGACCCTTCTTTGTTCATCAACTAATGCCTTAGCTTGGTGAGTTTGTGATTGTGTAAATACTGCATATGCATGACCATGATCATCTTCAAGAAGCTACTCATAGTCATGTTTAGGTTCGTAGTTTAGGTAATTAATGTTGGATTCACTAGTAGGACCTATAAAATAATCATTCTCGAGCTGATCAGTGACAACTTCTTGGTCTTCTTCATTCATCTCCACATTTTTTGGGAGCATCTTCAATTTCTAATCTTTGGGAATTAGGAATGCGGTTCCGATTGTTGTTGAAATTTTGAGCAGGGGTAGTTTTTTTGCTTAGAGCTATTTGAGCCATTTGTTTCTTCATATGTGACATCTCATTTGCTAAATTTTTCAATAGTGAATTGGAAGTAGTAGCAGAGGATGAATTTTCATCTTGAGAAGTGTTGTTATTTATCTTTCCAGCCAAGATGAGGTCGTCTTCAATTTTAACTACCATGTTTTGGGCTTCCAACAAGTCAGCATGAAATGTTCTTCATAGTTGATAGCTTACTTCAGGAAGTAAAGCATTGATGAAAAATACCTTTTGATTCTCATCATTCAGAGAAGTGGAAGCTAGAATTTTGTATAGTAGCCTTTGGAAGTTTTCAATAAAATCCCGCATGTGCTCTTATGGCTCCTTCTTTAACTGATTCGATTAAGTTATCAATGTACCAGAATATTTAGCTAGCTTGAATATTTTTAGGAATGCATCTCACATAGTAACCTGATTGGTTATGGTACTAGGATCTAGTCGGTATAACCATTCTCCAACCAAGTCATGTAGAGTCTCTATGAAGAGTATGATAGATACATCTTCATGTTCGATTGAAAACACTCCATAGGATATAAAGAATGTAAACAAGTGGTCATCTGGATTCTACTTTCCATTTCAAAGAATTTTGGAAAATTATTTCTCGTCCCTTTAGTTATATCATGCACAGGAGGAGTCAGATTCAGAGGTACGAAAACTATGTCCCATGGAACAGGTGCTACATGAACAAGTGGTGGATTCTGCATCATGAAAGGAACATGTCTTCTTTGAGAATAGACTAGGTGAATAATCCCAACTACTGGATTATGCTACACATAATTTGGATCTAGAGGATTTTACACTCTTCTTCCTAGTGAAAGACTAGATTTGTGGCTTTTAACTTGAGGAGGATGATTGAAATTGAATTTCTATTGCAATCTATAAAAATGGCCAGTCCTTCCTTGATATCTGCTAGACCACATGAATGGAAGTTCTACCAGATTAAATCTATAATATAAAATGGAATTGGAAAGAAAAAGCTTTGGTTTTATAATTTTTCTTATTCCCCAGCAGAGTCGCTAAAAACTATTGGCTTGATTTTTTGCATACCTAAAAACCTAGGAAGTCATGAGATAAATCTCCCTCATTTAACGGTGAGGCCCCTGTGTAATATTTTTATTAATCTGGTACGTATAAATCCTAATAACTATTTTTGGGGGTTTTACTTTAATTACAAATCTCATGAACCATACCTAAGAAATTCTGTAACAAGTAAGCAACTGTGTTATCCATATTTCACTCCCAAGATAAATATTAGATCGAACCATGACCCCGCATAGAAGGAACTCAAGAAAAATCATTCAAATCCTATAAATTGGTCACAAAAAGATTCATCAATGAAGTGACAAAGGCCAAGAGATATCAAAGGATCATGTACAAAATAAAATGACTTTGTCAGGTTGTTTCTACATCTTAAATACATTCTCCAAGTTACAAGCAGGAAGAACTATAAAATAGCAGAGTTAGACGATAAGGGAAGATGCTACAAAGGAGACAGAAGCAAGAAGAAGGAAGAATGGCATAGATTCTATGTCCTTAGGCTCAAAACAGTTCAGGAAAGGGTCCAAAATTGACTAAGTATGGAGGAAGCGAAAGATACCACCTGTCCTTGCAGCGCTTCTCCAAAGATGGATCCAAATAGACAGGCTCAAATAAGCGCCGCATCTCCACGTGTCCCAGGGTGGAACGGAAGCAGGGTCAAATGGTCAAATAGAGTCAAAGGTGGATAATGAGGGCCTCAAAAAATTGGATAAGTATGAATGTGCAAGCGGAGAGTGCCAAGCGTCAGCGTAGCGCATCTCCAAGAGTTGGTCCCAAGGCAGAGACCTAAGTGAGCACGAGCTCACCACATAGCCCAAAGTCAATAAGAGGGACCTTTGAAAATTCCATAAAGTAGTGGAGGCCAACAACTGTCAACTTGATGCTCTTCCAAAGGTAAAATTTGGGCCAGGTTTGCAAACAAGCACGGTGCCTCCACGTGTCCTCAAAAGGGGGAAAATTTAGTTGAATAGTCAATGCACAAACAGGCCGATGGAGGCTGCTAAGTGTCTCGATGGTGATAATTTAAGGGTCAAATAGAGAAAATGTTCCCAAGCGAGTGCTAGATTGATGCATGTCCCAGGGGAAGGTGGGAGTTGGGGAAAAAGTTAGTTTTTCGCCCTTTGCCCCAAAAGGAGTAAAAGTTACAAAATGGCCTGCGACTCTGCCAAGGAAAAAGTCAGCGTTTGAGCCTGAGTCAAAACCAAGGTGGGGAGTTGGGGAAAAAAGTGAAAGTTTTCCTTTCATCCAAAAGGCATAAAAGTAAAAATAGGAGCATTTTTTCCAGCCAACCAGAAGGAGCCACATGTCCATGCGGAGCTTCGGGGCTGCGGGAGTTTTATGGATTTTTTCATTTTTACAAAAAGGAGAAAAGTTAGGTTTTGAGCCCGTAAACCTGATTTTTCCCTAATCTAGCTACCACGTGTCCCATATTAAAGAGGGGGCCCGTGTTTTAAACTAGTTTTCCCACCCATTTGTATAGAATCGATGTAAAACTTTAAAGGGGCATATCTTTTTACCCAGGGCTGAAAATATTGCAAATATGACACCATTGGAAAGATCTCGATGACTTCTATGCCATGGGAGTCTAAATATTTAATTTTGAAGAGGTTAGGTGGGAGAAAATGATGAAAAGTCTTTGAGTCCATTGACACAAAATCCAATCTCTTCAACTACCGTATCTGATTCGATTCGATCTACTAGGGATCTAGAAGCGACATATTGTGGGGAGATTTATAGAAGGCATTGATTTTTCAGTGGTGGAGATTTTGAAATAGGATTCAATGCGTATCTCAGAGTGGTTAGAGTAGGATTCAATTCTTTCCTTCTTCTCTCTCCCATTCTTCTATATATTGTAACAGAGGCATCATTTCGAGAGGTTAATTAGTTGTTCGTTTTCTTCTCTGTCTCTCCCTTTTTCTCTCCCCAGGGTTGAAAAGGGAGTTTGAACCTCCTCCCCTACTCTGTAAAAATGATGTTTTTTACCCCTTCTTCATAGATGATGCTCTGTGCAAACTCTGAAGCAATAAAAAACATGTTTTGTGATGCATTTGTCCATCCTTGCTCATTTTTTGGTTCTCTTCTTGCCTGTCTTCATTGCGGGGTCTCTGTGCATGTTTTGAATGTTTACTTGCAGATCTGGGAGCTGTGTTCATGGGGTTTTGGAAAATTTTCTGTGTGAATCTGATCTATGGTATGTGATGCTACTTTCCATCCTTTCTATTACTCACCTCTCTTTGTTCCATGGAAGTTTGGTAGATGATCAACATTTTCCTTCTCTGGTGTATCATCGTTTTAGTGTAGGATTTGTTTTTCCTTTTTTTCTTTCTCTCCTTGTCTTTGTGGAAGTTAGATTGGATTAGATTAGCTTGCCTACACTGGAATATCTTGTGGCAGGTAGATTAGGAAGAGGAACTAGCCTTCTCTGGAGGTTCATTCCCATTCGCAAGTCCCACAGCTTGGGGAATGATCCAATATTATGCAATCACACCAAATGACCCCACCTTAGAAAATTAGATCCATGACTCATTTGGGGGTGCTATGATTTTGCACTAACAAACTGTTTATGAAGTATTTGTAGAAGGGGGAATAGTTGAATACGGGAAGAAGGAAAAGAATATGTGTAATACAACCAATAGTTTACAGATTTGGTCTCATACACATAGATTAAATAAACAAGTAGATCTCATAATATTCATAATTAAAGGAAAAGAAAAACTTCTACTCTAAATATTAGATAACACAAAATTTATCTAAAGATCCACGTAGAAGTAAGAAGTAAATGTACCGTGGACATAAAGTTCTCCAGAAATATGCCTTTATTCAATTCCTTAGCTTTCACAAAAATGAAATCAAGGGGTGCAACAAAAAGTCTGGAACTCAAGCATGATGATTAAAAAATTGTGATCCTTTAACCCGTATGCTCTTCCTATATTTATAGTGTATAGAGGGAAATTACAAATAGGAAGCTTTAGATGAATTGCCACATACGGAAGCTATGAAAAGGGGAACCAGCTAATTTTTTTTCTTGGAGTTCCTCTTTGCATGACATGCATGATTTATAACTAAAAATATAACCTTCTATTTTGCATGTCTGCCACATATTTCCAAGTAATTGACTTCTTCCAGTAACTTAAAGTAACATCTTTTTATAGAAAATTACCTAAGTTTTACAATTTTAATTGATTGGCCAATTACTTTATCATAGAAAATAAGAGAAAGAAGAAGAAAGAGGAGAAGAGAATAGAAGTAAGCTATAACACTATCAATCTTGTTCTTCTTCCATACTCTACATGCTGATCCAATTTGTATTGCACTTCTGCTTCATTTATTTTAACAATGAATGATTTGAATGATATCTCTGCCTTGAATTTGAGATTCTTTTTTCTCCCATATGTTGTTGAATCCTTTCCTCCGATTCTCACCAAACCGGATTTGGAAGTAGCTGACTGAGATTTACTTGTGGGTGATACCTCTTACCTGTCTTCCCTCTTATCCTTGAATCTTTTTCAATTCATCTACAACACGTGCACCAGTGCAATGTTTTTTGTAAACAATTCAGAAAAAACTCATTACCCTTCATCATTCCTGAATCAACATTTTTCAGAGATATTCTTTTCTAATATCTTCCAAAAGACCTTACAAATATGAGAGATGGATATATTTGTGCAAAACATGTAATTTTTCCTTCTAATTCTAAATATATATTCAATGTATCTGATATTTACTTCTACTTTCTTCACCAATATGGGTGTAAATGAAGCATTCCTACAAATAATTTAGACAACTATGCATTCCATAACATGAATGTCTAATTTCTTCACCGAGATATGATTATAAAGTTTGTTTCCCTCAATTTCTAGACTTTGCTTGCATGTCAAGCAAGTTAAAAATATTATTTTATTCACTTATGCACTTATACAAACATGTAGGCTCTTTGAATAATAAAAAGAAAGCTTCTTTCACCCTAGGCACCAAAATTGGATGCTTCCCGACAATAAATAATATTTTTAATGCTAACCACTCCTTCCTTTGGTGCCAAACTTCTCCAGGGTAACATGCTCCACCTAAAATAATTAATTGTCTTCTCCTTATAACGTCCCATGCTTATATAGGCAACTACATGCTAAATTTAATAATTGCCTCTTCTTATTTTTGGCAATTATTAATAATAAGTTATGTTTTTCTCTCTCAATTTGGGTGCCCAAGTTTTCCTAATTTAGCTTGATTTTCCTTGCAATTATTTCCTTTATTGTTAGCATGATTCTTTGTCTTCTCTTTGGACCACCAATTTGCTATGAATTTTCACCTATTTTTGGTGCCAACTTTAGCTAGGAATAATAAAAATAAATATCATTAAATGCATGTAATTTTACAAAGGTGGGTCACACTTTTTGACTAGAGGTTGTGTTAAAAATAAGAAGGTAAGGAAGTAGGAATTTTTACCCTTCCAGGAAGCTCCAAAATTGCCATCAACACTTACGTGATTTAACTTTAATGATGGGAAAAAACAACCTTCCAGGAAGGCTCTAAATTCTCATCTCCCTTCCACCACCAAAGTTCCCATTAACACTTAAAAACTCTCCTTCCCAAAAGTGTGACTTGCATCCCATAATATTATTTCATAAAAGTGTGACTTTTATGGGTGAATAAAATTGCTTTTATGGGAATTATTTCCCTTCCTGGCAGCCCCAAAATTCCCATGTGTACTTTAAGTGATTTATCTTTCATAATGGGAAAAAATAACCTTCTAGGAAGGCTCCAAATTTCCACCTTCTTTCCACCACCAAAATTACCATTGGCTCTTAAGAGATTTAACTTTAATGATGGGAAAAAATAACATTCCAGGAAGGCTCCAAATTCCCACTGTCACTTAAGTGATTTGACTTTAATAATGAGAAAAAATAACCTTCTAGGAGGGCTCCAAATTCCCACCTTCTTGCTAGCACAAAAATTCCCATTGGCACTTAAAAACCATCCTACCAAAAAAATACAAATTGCATGGATGAAATATTATTCCCTAGATTTTTGGTGAATAAAACACAAGTATAGAATAAAATTTTCCATTTTTAGAAAGGGTCTGGGAAGATGTAGCAGCAAAAACTTGCAAGTACCATAACTTTCACTCCGTGGCTCCGTTTTAGGTGTCGCTTTCTCAAAAAGTGAATATTTTCTTGAGCTCTACACATTGATGGAAATATTTTTCTTATTTTCATAAAATCCATTTTTTCACCTTTTTGGACCAAGAAATTTCTTGCAAACTCCTGAAAGAATCTTGATCTCTGATCACCTTTAGACAGATTAGTAATTAAAAATATTGGATAGCTCTTCAAAACCCTAGGCCTGGGGAAAGATATTATAGGAAGAATGAATAGGCTACGGGAATTTCTATAGAAAACAAGCCAAAAAACATACAAAAAGAAATAAAACAAAAAAAGAAGCTGTAGGCAATTGCTCAAAAAAATTCTCCACTTAGCTGATCTGCAAAAATTATTCCCCCCGACTGAATGTTCTATGCTAATAATGATGGGTTGAAGTGCTTTATATAACCTAAATCCTCCAATTTTAGCTCAATTTATTTTTAAAATAACTTTATTTATTTAATAAATAAAAAAATAAAACACTTGTAGACAAGGTATGGAAAAGGAATTGAGTGAGTTTTGGCATGTGGGTATTTGTTGCATTTGAATTTATGACTCTTTAGGGATACCTTAGAGCAATGCAAACAACTACAGGAAAAACAAAAACAAAACGACCCATTACTTTGAAAAGAATGATTTTTTTTAAAAGAGGTAGTCCCATATTCAAAGTGAATTCTTGGGGACATCATATTTATAGTAACTCTACATTCCTAATTTATTATAGTAACTACTCATGATCATTCTCTCAACTAATACACACTACATGATTTCACTCATATCTTGAGCATACTTACTCCGATTCCTCTCCCGTTCATGTCATTCTCTTCAAAATTCCACTTTTTTCCATTTTTGTACACATCTTATACACAATTTTTCTCCTCGACATCATTCCCATTTAATAGACACATAATTTTGTGACATCTCTCATACATTCTCCATTACATCATTACACAATTACTTGTGGCTTAGTGCTCATTTTCATCACCACTCCCCCCTTCACTGAAAGGGGGACATACAATTGGGGTCATCCTATAACTCCCCTTGCACTATTACATAATCAATCTACATTTCTAACCCATAATTATCAAACATCTTCTCATACACCATATAACATTTCACATCACTTTCTATTGATTCCCCCTAATGACCTAACCTAGGGGCAAAAAGTGTAAAATATCTCCATGAGTAACCAATCTATCAAATCACATACATTCAAATCTTAACATAAATCTTCAAATCACATCATCCATTCAACACAAAAACAAAATACTTATCCTCCCAGATGACCTAACTTGGGAGTTATATCACCACTTTCCTAGATGACCTAACATGGGAAGTTATTCTACATTTTGTGACTGCTTCTAGATGACCCAACATGGAAGCCAACGCATGCATAATTCAGTGACACCTGTGGAGTGGGGTAAATGAGATTTCATTTCCTTTCCTATACTACTCCTATATGGATTATCACATTTAATCAAAATTGGATCCAAAATCATCAAAATTTGATCTTTTTCCATCTACAGCAACTAGATATTTTAAGGTTGTAGTTAAAGTTGGAGAGAAAAAATAAACCTCTCTCCCTAGACTCTTCCTTTGGTGGCAGGAAACCCAAATCCTCCTTTTTTGAGACACATGCAATTAGGTTGGGGAATTGATAACTCTCTTCCCCATCAAATCTTCATCAACAATAAATTAGAATCTCTAATCATTCAACATCACAATCATCAATCTTGCTTAGCGATCCTCATAATGGTCCCACATCTCTCGTTAGGCCACATGGATCAACACACTGATATAGGGTTTGTCATGTAATATGGTCTCACTTGGCACACACTTATACTACAATCTTCACGTACTTCAGTGATATGGACTTCTTAGGATTTCTCAACCATGCATCTCTATCTACTTTATGTTACCAATATTTTGCTCACTAACATAAAGTGGGGGAAAATGTAAACACAAAATCACACACATACTAATATTATTATACCTCCAAGTATGTTATTTTATATATGAATTTTGGGTAAGAAAAGTATTCATTGATAACCCATTCCATAGTCCATCCATTTTTATTATTGGTATTTATTTGTTTTTTTATCTTTCACACTCTTCATTCATTCACACAATTTTGGTCAGGTCACAGGGATCCCTATCTATTAGTTATCACTCAGTTTTCGTCACTTATCTCTAGACATTAGCGCTTAGGAATGGACACTAGTGCCAGGATCTCCTATCCATCCTAGGTGCCCATGTCATCTTTGGGTTTGATCTTATTTTTGACATTTGAGGTCAGTCTTTTCAATTTTTCCTCCCATCTCCTGAGGTACTAGTCGGCATGTCAGGTCATTAGTGTTGAAATTTGAACAAGATATCCCTATATAAACACAACATACATATGATTATATGGGAAAAAATTTCTTATCAAGGGCTAGCTATTCCATAGAGAAGGGTACTACAGTTAGGCACATTAATATGCATACACACTGTATAGGAAGTGGAGTTCATTCTATTCCATCCACACATTTGAATTTTTATCTATATATTTCCTGCTATCTTGGTGTCATTGGCATGAGGGCGACCTAGGAGAAATATTGCACACACAAGCACAAAAAATTACATTGGGTGTGAGATGTAGTGCAATGCTCAGTTGCAATTCCATCATTATGGCAGCTACAGACATTCTAACCCCTCATTTTTTATCTTTATATTTTAGGATTTGATGTCTATTTAAGGGTTTTATAGGTGTATACTTCATTACAGGTTTATAGGTACCTCGGTGATCCAAGTGCGACATATAGACAACTAAAGGTGAGAAAGTGTGAATCCCTAACAACCATATCAGAACTAGATTCCAAGATTTTTCTGCAGACCCAGGTTTTGAGAAATAGGCCTATAGTGCTCGTGGGCTCCCCTGTCCCTCTCTAGGTACCCCAATCCAACCATCTCCACCTCTGTTGTATTTTTGTGTGGTTCGTTGTGACAATTCATGCTTATGTTCCATCACATTGCCTAGTCCAAAATCAGTACGAGGTAAGAAAAATTTAGATAAGTACCTTACCACTTTTTTTTCCTTTTATAATTATATTTAAATAAATAGTTTAGCATTTATATTCCATTTTATATCATTTGTAGCATATTTGTACATTTAGATTTTAATAAAATAATAAGATTTTATTGAATCAACCACTAACCAAGGGAGTTCAATTATATAGAACTGATGTTCAAACCATTGTAATGATTAAATATTTGAATCTTACCATTCATGCATGCCCAAGTCTATCAGTTACTTCAGACACATTTGTTATCGATCTTCCTCCCTTCTTCACCATATGCCTCTCTAGAGGTTTCATGACCAATATGGGTGGATATCTATCTACTGATTGGTCACACATGCTTCTCATAACCATATATAAAACTAAGGTGACTATAAGGGATGAGCCAATTTTTCAGGATCATGTTGAGCCTTATACCCCTAGCGCCATCAACATGAATTTTACCTTACTTGATAACAAATAAGACATTGAGGATCATGAAGCCACCACTCATGTTAAAGAAATCCCAAAAAATTTCATGATGAATGGGGGTTGAACTTTATTTTTATTAATATGCCTAAGAATTGGAATAAACAAGATTGGGAACTTATTACATCCAAAAGGAAGGAGCTACGATACCCAATCTTCTCAAATACCAAGATGATATTGAATGATAATGGAAATTCTTCTTCGATGGGTTGAGAAGCAGAAATGGTGCGAGTGAAAAAATCATGTTGATTTCCTTGCAAGATAAGAAATACTTCTCATCCTTTTGAATTTAGTTCATATGTACTAATAATATAGCTGAATATGAAGCACTGGTGCAGGGAATTCAATTGGATAAAAAAGTAACATCAAGGTGTTGACTATTTTTGGGGATAATAAGCTTGTCGTGCATCAGGTTAGATCTCAAAGTGCAGAAAAGAAAAATCTATTGATAGCCTACAAGATTAGGGTATGGGACTTGATCAAATAATTTTAAGATTTTGGAATTCATGTGGTCTCCAGGAATGAAAACCAAGATGTAAATAGGCTTGCATTAGTTGGATCTCAATATGATATCCCTATCGAAGTTATGAAGAAAAGAAGAGATTTGTCAAGCTAGTTGTAAGACTCACAAAACTAGATAATGAAAGTAATTGGAAATTTTTTGATAGTGACCAAAAGATCATTCTCTTTCTTCAAGAAGAGGCAAAGTTTTCATCGAAAAACCAATCTAAGTTACAAGAAGCTTATAATGAACAAATAGTCTAATTAAAAGGTAATAAATTTCCAAAAGGTCTCGTTACTCTTGAATCTATCTTCAATTCATATGACCATTTAGGAAAGAAAAGAATAATATGATTATCAAAGAGGATGATTTTGAACAAGTATAGGTTAAAGAGGATAGATTTTTGAATATTGGAAATATATCCACACCAGTTGAAAGACATGATATTTTCATCCTTTTCCAAGAATACAATGTCAATTTTTCTTAGAGTTATGAAGATATCATGGGATTTGATACAGGTCTAGCCCAACACACCATCAAACATGACCCGAATGCCAAATGAGTTACAAATAAATAGAGATTGGTTAATCCTAAAATTAAACCATTGATGAGGAAGGAGCTTTCCAAAATCATAGAGGTTAGTATTATTTTCCCAATAAGGCACTCCTCTTGGGTGGCCAACTTGGCTCTAGTTAGGAAAAATAATGGGGAAATTATACTAAGCGTGGAATTCATGGATCTCAATCGAGATCCCCTTAAGTATCACTACCCGATTTAATAAAAATATGAATATTATACCACATAATACAAATGGTAAGAAATCTAAAGATTAAACTATGTAAGAAAATGAGAGATATAGGGAACTTATCTAATTTTTACTCATCCCAAAGTATATTTGAATTGGAGAAACTGATGAACAGGCTCAGTAGAGTGTCAGAAATGCTAGATACAAATTATGGAACTTGAAGACTGGACATGAAAAAGGCATCTAGGTTAGGTTGAGGGTTCTTAGGCACCATAGACCTTATGTAGGCACCTTTGACTGCACAGAAGGTCAGAATATGAATTATCCTATGTCATTAAGGTTTCACTAACATTCATTTTTGGTCACATATATGTTGCTGGATGATTTCCAAATTCATTGATAACATGTAAAACAAGTGATATCTTGCAAAACCCCAAACTACATCAAATCCTAAAAAAAGAAAGATGCAAACGGGGATCCAGATTGACCCTAATGGTCACTCGACAGAGTGAAATTATGACTGAGAACTACACTACATCTCAAAATCCATGTATTTCTATGTGTTTGTGTGTGAAATCACATCCTTAGGTTTCCTTCGTGCTAATGATGCCAATATAGCAAGCTATAATTAGATAGAATGTAACTATGTGGGATGGAATTTAGAACTTCCGCTTCATATGCAGTGTATGTAGAGTAACAAGCCTAAAAATGCATTCCCTTTGATAAAATGTAGATAAGATAGCTCTTGATAATTTCCCACCCTTATGGGTAAGTGTAGCAAGTTGGGGGACAATTAAGTAGACATCAAATCCTGAATTTTACATCAAAAACAACAAAACATCAAATTTAGTCTTCCGTGGACTTGAACCATGCCAAAAATACAAAAATATGACATAAAAATGGTACCATCGTGTAGGGGAGACTGTTAGATTTGTAGAAATATTTATTTTAAAGTGAATAGAATAGGATAAATATCATTTTATAAATTTTTAACTAATAGTAGGTCTTTAAGACACTTTTTCCAGTGAATGTTTATGTCTATGTTTAAGACTGCAAATTTTGTTTTACTTATTAGAATGTGATCAAACTTATACCATCCCAACTGTGGTGAAATTATATACATGTTAAAAAAAAATTATTTGATTTTAATATTTTTTGATGAAGTTATGGTGGGAAAATGAAAAAGTGCTCTGTTTTCTTTATGTTTTCGACCACTTTCATGGAAAAAATCATAAAAAATAAAATATTACTCAAAAAAATACAAAATAAAATCTATCCCAAGATAGATAGCAACATCTAACTTCTCACCAGAGAAAAAAAATATATATCAATTTTTGGTCATCCAAATCGTGGGCAAATAGACTGCAATCTTATAGGCGTTTAAAAAAAAAAAGACCAAGTCATTGAATTTTGTGTGTTTAATATAGCTAAACTTGTCCATTTAAAAAAAAACATTAGTAGTTTAAAAACTAGATTCCGGATGCTACGATTCATTATATTTTTTTCTAATTTTGAGTGTATGCATTGCTAATAATTCCTACAAGTTGATATTATGTTGTTATTTGCAATATGACGCCCACTTATGACCCCTTTTTTGTCCTCTAACTTACTGCATTTACCCTTATAATGGTAAGTACTTTATGTATATATAGGGATCTATTTCTTGAATTTTTACACTAGTGACATGACATGATGACTAGGACCTCAGGATAAGAGTAAGAAAACAAAAAATGTCAACCACAAATGTAAAAAATGTGAACAAGAATAAGGAGGACAGGAGCACCTAGGGTGGACATGAGAGCTTGGGCACTAGTCCTAAGATAACTGATGTTAAATGTGAAGAGACTGATAGAAATGGATCCTTATGACCTGAATAGAAATGGGTACAGAAGTGACAAAAGAAAGAGATATATATGATAGAAGAAATCAAATAAAGTGAATGGACTAGGAATTATGTCACTAGTTAATAATTTTCTTACTTAAGATTCATACATATAACAACACACTTGGTGGTATAGTAAAATACTATTATGTGCATGATTTTGTGTCTACACTACCCTCTCCCATCTATGGAAAATATTCTCCAAATGGCGGTGGGAGTAGAAATATTTTCATTACTTGATGGGTATTCAAGTTATAACTAGATACTAGTCAAGGAATCAGATCAGTTCAAAATGGCTTTCACTACTAAATGGGGAACATTTTCCTATAATAAGATGTCATTCAGATTGTATAACACCGGTGCCACTTTCCAACAAGCTATGGACATGGCCTTAAAGGGGATTATAAATGATATGATTATTAATTATCTATATGATATAAACGTGTATTCTAAACATACAAAATACCATATGGATCTTTTGGAAAAAAAATTGATAGATACAAAGAATTCAAGGTTTTCTTGAACCCAAAAAATGTATTTTTGTTGTCCACGAAGGGAAATTTTTAGCACATATCATTTCGGCGAAAGGAATTTTAATTGGTCTAGAAATAATATGTGCTATCTTTGCAATTTATCTTCCAAGCCATAAAAATGTTCTCCAAAGTTTCTTGGGGACTATCAATTTTGTAAAGAGGTTTATACCTCAATTTCCCACTTTGACCAAGCCACTCACAGTTATGTTGAAAAAGAACATACCATTCATTTTGACTAAAGAAGGTAAGAGTAGCTTCGAGGATATAAAAAGAGATATTTCCCAGGACCCCATGTTGGTGAATCCTGATTATGAAAAAGAATTAATCCTCTATGACTTCGTAGGATTAGAAAGCATCTATGGGATACTTACTTAGAAGAATGTTGATTAGATGGAGCAACCAATTGTTTTCTTCAGCCAATCCCTCAAATACTATGAACTCAAGTACTCTTTTGTAGAGAAACAATTTTTTGTCGTTTTACAAGCATTAAAGAAATTAAAACTTATGTATCCAACAACATGATCCACTTAATGGTATCACATCCAGGAGTTAAATATTTTTGTTGAATAAGGACATAAATGAGAAAAGGGTAGGATAAATAGTAAAGGTCATGGAGTATGATGTCCACATAAAGGTCACTAAACTGGTCAAAGGGAAAGTTTTGTGTTACCATATTTCTTTTGATTTAGAAGTAAAATAAGAATGTGATAATTTTTTACACAACCATCATCAAGAAGAATCTCACGCTCTTGTAGATTGGATGTATAACATGAAGATATTTTTGTAATTGGGTGAGTATCCTCAAAATCTAGACAAAACTCAAAGGAGAAGCTTCAAGCTTCAGTCTATCCCTTATGTTCTCATAGATAATATACTCTTTCGAAGGGATTTAAATGGATTTCTTATTAGGTGTATAAAATGAGATCAAGTTGATAAGCTACTAGAATAATTTCATAATGGGTTATCAGGAGGTCATTACTTAGCAAGGACAACTACCACAATAACCATGAGGGTCAGTTACTATTGGCCCAACCTATTTAAGGATGGCCATACATGGGAAAGGAAATTTAAAGAATGTGCCTTCTTTATGGGGAAGAAAAGGTTAGATGCTCTTCCACTTCATCCAATCCAGATAGAACAACCTTTCGTGTAATGGGACCTGAATTTTATCGGTATGATAAATCCTCCATCTAGTGATGCTCATAAATGTGTGCTAAATGTAACTGACTGCACAAAGTCGGTGGAATTGAAATAAGGAAATGAGAATTCCATTTTAGAATTTCTTGAAGATATCATGATAAGATTTTTTTTTCCCTTTACTGTCATTTCAGATAATTCCAAGGCATTCATAGGTATGAATATTAGTGAATGGGCTATGAATAATGGTGTTTATCTAAAAATTTCATCAAATTATTACCCACAAGGTAATGGTTTGGACAAGTCAAAAAATAAGAATCTAATACAGATTATCAAGAGGAAAATAGAAAATAACCGACAAACTTGGCACACACAACTCAAGACTTCTCTTTGGGTGGATAGGATAACTCCAAAAAGGGCCATTGTAAATTCTCCCTTTATAATAATATATGGGAGAGAAGAAAATATTCCTTTATCTTTGAAGTTGTTATCTCTAGAACTAGAAAAACATTTGGAAATGATATAAAGTGACCCTATGATAGTTCAGTTTGTTAAACTTATGGAATTTGAAGAAATACGAAACCAAGAAATGAAGACACCTGAGTTGAAATTATCTCAAATAAAGAAAACCTTAAAAAGAAGAGCAACTACTAGGTTTTTCCAGGATGCTGAGGGTCGTCAATCCTCGCCATTAATACTGTCAATCTAGGTTGGTGTCCGAAGGCTATATGCATTAAGATAAGAAAATCTTGGAAAGAAACTCCCTTAAACACAATCAAAACTTGCATAAATTGAAAGCACACATGTAGAAATTTAAATGCACACTTGCAGAAATGTAAACAAAATTACTTAAAGGAAATCACATTTGCAAGAATAAAAAACACTTACATAAATTGAAATTGTTGAATTGGAAATAAGAAATATTAAATGAAACACATGTAGGTTTACAACAGACTGAATGCTACAATACAAAGAGAAGAACAACACAACAAGATGATAATTATAGAAAAAGAAATAAACGTAAATTATTACAAAATAAAATCACACATATCTAGATCCATCTTCCTTAGAATGAGTGGTCAGCTCATTCCTTAGAAGAGGATTTAAACAATTCTTTGATATCTTAACTCAAAACTACATAATATTATAGAGAAAAGAATAAATTCATTTCTTGGTGATAAAAAACATTACATATCTAAGTGTGGAAGGTTGCATTTATAATTTATGCGTCCAACCTACTCCTTATTTTGGGAGATATAATCTGGTCTTATCTTTATTCTAATCCTAACAACTAAGATCTCCATCTCCATAAAATATGGAGAGAGATTTATTATTGGATTCAAAGTCTTATCTTACTTATTCTAGGAAGATTTGCTCCCAAATCTTCTCCTTGCTTTTTGGTAATAAGAATCATAATGATTTTATTATCCTACATTATTGGAAGGAGGTTTTTCCTCAAAAGATGATTTTGACCAAATAACTTTCCCATATTTTCCATTTGACATTGTTGTTTTTGATTGTGGAAATTTTGACGCCTGCCTTATACACTTTTTCCTCGGAATGTAGTTCACTAAAAATTAAATTTATCTTCATTGGTAAAATGTTTTGCAAATCTGAATGAGGCTTTTGTTAAACACATTTCTATGAACAAAAACCTCTCTCATATTTTCTGTTTGACTTTTTTGTTTTTGTTTATGGAACTTTTAGCACTCATCTGATACACTTTTCCTCAGACTACAACTCACTAAAAGTTAGATCTCTCTTCATTGGTTAAGCCTGTAGACAATCTAAATAAGATTTTTGTGAAACACATTACTATAAACAAAATCCTCTCTCATATTTTCCATTTGACTTTTATGTTTCTGTTTATGGAACTTTTAATGCTCGTTTAATACACTTTTCCTCAGACTGTAGCTCAATGAAAGTTAAATTTCTCTTCATTGGTAAAACCTGTAGAAAATATGAATGAGGTTTATGTTAAAAAAAATTATATGAAAAAAAACCTCTCATATTTTTTATTTGAATCTCTTATTATTCACAATCCCCATTTGATGTGAGTTCCAGAACTAATCCTGCGAGTTCTAAAATTAACTTTGTGAGTTCCGAAACTATCTCTGCGAGTTCCAAAACTAAACCTACAAGTTCCAGAACTAGCTTTGAGAGTTCTAGAACTAACTCTGTGAGTTCTGAAACTTCGTTAAAATAACTATAACTTTTGCATACAATGTCAGATTGAGACGATTCTTTTTTTGAACTTGCATAATTTTTTGATAGGAATCTGAATATGAGATTAGATTTGAGTTTAGATATACCATCCATGATAAATTACATTTTTCCCAATACTAGAATTATCTTTCCTTTATGACCTGCATACACAAGACTTTGCATCTTTTCCCAAATAATCAATATGATTAGTCAACAAAATAGATAACAAAATATTTCTAAAGAATAAATAAGATATATATCCTATATTCTATCTTAAGAAAACTATAAGTTCCTAGATTACATTTAAATCTACTTTCAAAGGTAACTTGGAAGGACAAAATAATGGTAATTTATGGCCAATTTATGACATCATCATTGCCCCACACTTAATCTTATGCATGTCCTCATGCATTATATTATTATCTCCTCTTCTTAGATTCTTCTCTGCATTGAGATTATACATGTATGCATTCCATATATAGTTCAAAGACAGGTTCTTGTGGATCTCCTTATGCTGTTTTTAATTTTCTTTCTTGTACAATAGGTTCTTGTGTGGATCTCCTTCTACTATTTTTGATTTTCTTTCTTGTGTAACAGGTTCTTGTGTGGATTTCCTTCTACTATTTTTATTTTCTTTCTTATGTAGTAGGTTCTTGTGTAGATCTTCTTAATCTATTTTTGATTTTCTTTCTTTCATAGCAGGTTCTTGTATGGATCTCCTTTTGTTTCTTTTGATCTCATTTCTTTTACATCAAGTTCTTGTGTGGATCTCCTTATGTTGTTTTTATTTTCTTTCTTGTGCAACAGGTTCTTGTGTGGATCTCCTTCTACTATTTTTGATTTTCTTTCTTGTGTAGGAGGTTCTTATGTGGATCTCCTTCTGCTACTTTTGATATCCTTTCTTTTACAAAAGTTCTTGTGTGGATCTCCTTCTTCTGCTTCTCATATTTAAAATCAAAATACATACCTTGTGCTTCTCCTTCTTTCCCATACTTAAGCTCATGCATGTCCTTCTGCATGTTGTTTATTCATGGCAGCCCATAAATTAGACCCTAAAGTTTGATTGCAAAGAGGTGCACATAATTTTCATATAAGCAGGGGAGATGAATTTTATCTTGCATTCCTTAGAGATCTTAAAAGTGAATCTAGTTGTAATTAAAAAACTTACAAGAAAGCTTAAAAATAAAATAGTAGAACAAAATAACTTGATCATACCTCTAGTTGTCATTGTCATCCTATTGTTAACATGATTAAATAGTGTCGAGAAAGAAGCCACCAGGTAAAAATTGATTCCTTTTGAATAAGAGCCACTTTTTTGTCTTTAATTGGCTAGCAAGCTAGTTTTCCAATCAAATTTTTTTTTTTCCTTTGATTGGCCAGCAAGCTGGTTTTCTAATTAAAGTTTTTTTTTCCTTTGATTAACCAACAAGCTAGTTTTCCAATCAAATATTTTTGATTTTTTTGATTTTTTGTTTTTCCTTTGTTTGGCCAGTAAGCTGGTTTTTCAATCAAAACTTTTTTCTTTTTTTACCTTTGATTGACCAGCAAGCCGGTTTTACAGTCAAATCTTTTTGATTTTTTTTTTCTATTTTTGTTGAAATGATAGCATGAGAAGGATTAAAGAAAAATTTGATCCATCATTAGACTATATTCATCAAAGTATAACTTGTGTAAAATAGGAAGCAATGTTTGAGATCTCTTAAAACCCTTTTGCATACTTGGTAACTCAAGAAGATTTATAAAAATTATGTAGACAATTTCTCGATCTTCAAAGCCCAACTTGAATCAAAATCACCATGGTAATCTTCAAAGCCCAAACTAGTAATCTTAGGAGATGGATTGTTTTATGTATCCATGGGTTCCCCCAAACTACCCCTTGGTTGATACTATTGGTGTGCAAAAATATACATACTGGTACCAAGAATAAATTTGAAAATTCATGTGGATGTTAGCACAAAAAAAAGTGCTTTTCTTGATATTCACAATAATTGCTTCTTCATGTTATACAAGCATATACAAAAATGAAGAAATTGAAAGACATGAAAACAAATTTTTCTAATGGATATGGTTTAGCGATTGAATTTCATTATGTGATGAAAATATAATTTGGATGGGTGGATTTATTATGAGTGGGTTTTTATTTTGACTCTAATGAAATCCTTGAATATGGATGGAGTTAACTAGAAATGCTACCACTTCATTATTACAAACTAGATAAGCTAGTTTTTGACTAAGGTTATGTGTAATAAGATCAATGAGTTGTTAGTTGATACAAGGGGAAATGGTGGTGGTTATCAAGAATGACATATGATATTTCATAAAATGGATCTACTTCTAGATTCAATATCATATTCTACCATTTGATGATCTAAATTCTTTGTTCATACCATTATACCTTCTTGATCAAACATCACAGTCATTTTATTATACACATAGTTTGTGGGGAGATAAATATCTACAATCTAATATTCCTAATTGCAAAAATGAAATTTTAATCTACTTGCAGGAAATAAAAGTCTACAAAAACTACTTAACAAATACTTTCTATCACATAATTTGCTAAAAGTTATTCTACTTTCACTAGAATATTCTTTTAGAGAACTATGAATCTCCAAATAACACCGTGTCCCTGGCAATAGTGCCAAAATGATGAGGGTCATCAATCCTCGCCATTAATAATGTCAATCCAAGTTAGTGTCTGAAGGTTGTGTGCATTAAGATAAGAAGATCTCGGAAAACAAATCCCTTAAACACAATCCAAACTTGCATAAATTGAAAGCACACATGCAAAAATTTAAATGCACACTTGCAGAAATGTAAACACACTTACATAAAGGAAATCACACTTGCAGGAATAAAACACACTTGCATAAATTGAAATTATTGAATTGGAAATAATAAAAATTAAATGAAACACATGTAGGTTTACAACAGACTGAATGCTACAATACAAATAGAAGAACACCACAACAAGATGATAATTATAGAAAAAGAAATAAACACAAATTATTGCAAAATAAAATCATAAATATACAGATCCATCTTCCTTAGAATGAGTGGCCAGATCATTCCTTGGAAGAGGATTTAAACCATGCTTCGAGATCTTAATTCAAAACTACATAATATTAGAGAGAAAAGAACAGATTCATTTTTTGGTGATAAAAAATATTACATATCTGAGTGTGGAAGGTTGTATTTATAAGTTATGCATCCAACCAACTCCTTATTTTGGGAGATACAATCTGATCTTATATTATTCTAATCCTAAAAATTAAGATCTCCATCTCCACAAAATATGGAGAGAGATCTATTATTGGAGTCAAAGTCTTATCTTACTTATTTTAGGAAGATTTGCTCCCAAATTTTCTCCTTGCTTTTCGGTAACAATAATCATAATAATTTTATTCTCCTACATTATTAGAAGGAGGTTTTTCCTCAAAAGATGATTTTGACCAAATACCTTTCCCGCATTTTCCATTTGACTTTTCTATTTTTGATTGTGGAAATTTTGATGTTTGTCTGATACGCTTTTTCCTCAGACTGTAGTTTACTAAAATTTAGATTTATCTTCATTAGTAAAACCCATTGCAAATCTGAATGAGGTTTTTGTTAAACACATTTCTATGAATAAAAACCTCTATCAGATTCTTAGTTTGGCTTTTCTGTTTCTGTTTATGAAACTTTTAGTGCTCATCTAATATACTTTTCCCCAGACCGCAGCTCACTAAAAGTTAGATCTCTCTTCATTGGTAAAACCTGTAGCAAATCTGAATGATTTTTTTGTTAAACACATTATAATGAACAAAAAAATCTCTCAGATTTTTCCATTTGATTTTTCTATTTCTATTTATGGAACTTTTAGTGCTCGTTTGATACACTTTTCCTCATAATGCAGTCACTAAAAGTTAAAGTTCTCTTCATTGGTAAAACTTGTAGAAAATCTGAATGAGGTTTATGTTAAAAAAATTTATATGAACAAAAATCTCTCTTAGATTTAAAATTTGAATATTTGATTATTCACAGTCCCCATTTGATGCAAGTTCCAAAACTAATCCTGCTAGTTCTGGAACTAATTATGTGAGTTCTGGAACTAAACCTGTGAGTTCTAAAACTAACTCTGTGAGTTCTGGAACTAACTCTGCGAGTTTCGAAACTAACTCTATGAGTTCTAGAACTAACTTAAAATACCTATAAATTTTTCATACAATCTTGGATTGAGATGATTATTTTTTTTAACTTGCACAATTTTTTGAGAGGAATCTGAATATGAAATCAGATTTGATTTTATATATACCATCCACGATAAATTCCACTTTTCCCAATACTAGCATTATCTTTCCTTTATGGCCTGCATACACAAGAATTTGCATCTTTTCCTAAATAATCAATAGGATTAGTCAACAAAATAGATAACAAATTTTTTCTAAAGAATGAACAAGATATATATTCTATATTCTATCTTAAGAAAACTATAAGTTCCTAGATTACATTTAAATCCACTTTCAAAGGTAACCTGGAAGGAAAAATATAACATTAATTTATGGCCAATTTATGGCCTCATCACAGGACAAAGACTTAGTTCTTAAATTGGATGCGGACAGGGCCAAGCTAGGAATACATGCAAATTTTGATGCCCTTTGGAGTGGGTCATACTTGATCATTGGCTGCAAAGAGCAAAATTCATTTTGTCTTTCTAGACATAAGGAAGAATAATTTATTATCTCAATCAATGGGATACACCTCAAAGCTTGTTATTGAGGTATTTTCACCTTATACAGTAGTAGTCTAGTTTCCCTTCCTCCAAGTTCTTTTGGACATTATCTTTCTCTTGTTTTTTGTTTCCTCGTCTTGTTTTTGTTTTTGTTTTTATATTTTTATAATTTTTTGGATTTATTCGCGAGGTTTAGATGACTCTTGTAACCAATGGATTTCCTAAGGATGCTAGATGTAGACAAAAAATCACGCACATACTACTATTTTACTATGCTGCTAAGTATGTTGTTTTATGTATGGATCTTGAGTAAGAAAATTAATTACTGGTGACACACTTACTAGTCCATTCGATTACTTTGATTGTTTCTATTTTTTATCTCTCACTTCTGTAACTTCTACACCTAGTTTTGGTTAGGTCACATGGATCCGTGTCCATTAGTATTCTCACATTTGTCATTAGCTGTCTCAGGACACTAGCACCTAGGCGCTCCTATCTAACCTGGGCCCTCATGTCCTCTTTGTTTTTTTTCACATTTTTGACATTTTTTGTTATCATTTTTCATTTTTTTACTCCTATCCAGAGGTCCTAGTTGGCATGTTGTGTCACTAGTGTTAAAATTCAAGCAATAGATCATTATATAAATAAAACATACATACCATTATAATGGCGGGTAATTTTATCAAGGGATATCTATCTACATATTATGAAAGGGACTAAATTTTGGGCTTATTACTCTACACACATAGGAAGGGGAAGTTTCTGAATTCCACCCACACATTTTGCATTCTATCTAGCTAAATTCCTCTATCTTGGAATCATCGGTGCAAGGGAAACCTAGGAGCACTATTACGCACACAAACACATAGAACTACATGGGTTTTTATATGTAGTGTATCACTCGGTCATAAGTTCACTCTCTTGGGTGATCACCAGGGTCAGTCTACTCCCCATTTGCATCTTTATTTTTTAGGATTTGATGTAGTTTGGTGGTTTTACTGGATATTATTTATTTTTTAGGTTACCAGTGAACCCAATGATCTTCTAACAACCTACATGTGATCAACAAAAAAGGATAACGAAACCCCAGTGACACCATAAAAATCAAGTTCTAATCCTCTGTGTAGTCATTTGTGCCTACAAAGGGTCTCTGACACCTAGGTGTCCTCTCCCCTGCTCAGGTGGCCCTATCCATACCATTCTACAAGTTCCATAATTTATATCAAGTGTTTCCACCATTATACCCAACTTGTTTATCAGTTGTTCCAGTTTGAGTACACGTTGGGATAAGTGAAAATCAAATAAATACCCTATTTCTTTAATATTACATCTTATAAGTACTTAGCATTTGTATTTTTATTGTATATCATTATAGTGACTCTGAAAATATATTTAATAATAAATAATTCATATTTTATTAAATCATTTAGTGAACCCATTTCTTAGAACTCTTTTTTCTAGGATCCACTAACCCTAATGGCTAAACATAGATATTCCTCTCCTACGCAAGCTATGCATCATGTGAGTGTTAATCCTATCCCTAATAATGTTGTTGAGGCTGAATTGCTTGATGTTTATTGTTATTCTCAATTTGATGATAATGTTAGAAGATTACTTGATGCTAATGAACATAAAGTTCCTACTATTTTTGAACACTCTACTCTCAAAATTGTTTCTAACACTAAATTTTTTTCTGGATGTAATCCTTATTATTCCATAGGCACTAGGACTAGTCCACCTTCTTCTATTTCTGCTAAAACTCTTGATGATGCTATTATTGATTATATTCTTGGTCTTGATTGTGATATTATAGAAAAAATATCCTGATGAAAATGTACATGTGCATCATGTTATTTCTCATACTAGTTAGGATGAACATAAAGTTTTATCTCATACTTCTTCTATTTCTAAAACTTTTTCTAATGATTGTAAAGATACATCTCATTATAGTTCTTCTTCTACTTCACTCTATGTTGAAGAATCGCTCGATGAAATAATTACAGGTGAAACTTTTTCTGATACTTATTATATTTCTTAGCATGCACATGTTAGCAAAGATTCTACTTCTCTTAAGACTGTTGAGTGTGAATTTTCCACTCTGCTTTCATCTACTTACGAGGTTATTATGGATGGAATTCATGATGATTCCTATATTACTACTAGTACACATGTTATGGTTTCTTTTTATTCTTCTACTAGTATTTATGCTAATATTTCATGTTCTTCTCTGCATCTTTCCTCTTCTTATTATCTCGATGATGTTCATGTTGTTTGTTCTATTTCTCCTAGTGTAGTGCCTCTCATTTATTCTACATCTACATCTGGTGTTCCCATAACATATTCATCATCTTATTCTTATTCTCAAATTCCTATGATCAGTCACCATGACAAGCTTTATCCTCTCCGATGATCCCTTTTATTTACTATTTAAAATACCTCATTTGTTTTATTTTGTTTATCCATGTTTACCCCTTGAACTTGTGTTTCCCATATACTGTTGAACATATCTACTATATATTGAACTTATAGAACTTATATTAGTTAATATACTTATTACTAAGTTTACTTTATTTTGTGGATTATGAATGGATTTATTCTTATGAATGCAATATGATGATTAAATAGTTCTTTGAATAAATTTCATCATTGATTTCCAAAGAGTTGTTATGTGTAATCCACTAACATGCATCAACAGAAAATCATTCACAATGTAAAGGGACTCTTCCATAGAAATTGGCATGAAACAACTAGGACTCATCCATAGTAAAGAACCTACAGCTAAGGGAGGACACACTCATAAACAAGACTATAATTCTAGAAATCTTGAGCAACGTGGACAATTTACCTGAGTTTGCATGTGTTGCAAAAGGACTAGTTATGAGAACATGAAGAATATTCACGTCATCACCTAATTATGCTATGAAAATCCAACATGGAACTAGTTGATTTAATTTGATAACTAATTGTTTAAATTAATGATTTTTCTAAGTTATGTCATTATATGAGGATACCTTTTAGTAGTTTTGTTACATGTATGAGAATATCTGGATTGCTTGGTTGTGATCATGTAATTAATCAAATTTTAACTATTAGTAATGAGTTAATCTCTTCACATCTCTTCAAAATGGAAGAATATAAAAATAATGCTAAGGTTTTAGGAAAGGGATCGATTAATAGGTAGAATTTTAATTGTATGTTCCATTCGTAATATTCATGCTATTGAATAAAATTTGAGTTATGTTAATTTTTTGTAGGCATAGGCTTTATGAAGGATTATAACCCAAGGAAGTGCCTACTTATGGTCTTCTAATACTCTCCTTTTGTTTGTTGTTATAGTTTCTTGCATGATTAGGTTAGATTTGCTGCATCTTATTCTTTATTTATGATCTATATTTTATATGCTTTGATGATATCCATAATATTCATTTCTAGTCATAAAGTAGTTCATATCCAACATTGTATTTCCTAATTGTAGTGACACCAATTTTCCCTTATACCTCCCCAACATCTATAACTATGCATACGACACTGATAATATTGAAATTTTATGTCCCTAGGTTTGATAATTATATGATTGTCGATTAATAAACAACATACTAATTTCTAGGACATAATTTGCACCATCATTTTTGGTGCCCTTACCAAGAATACTGCCAAGTTATGAATTTTTTGAAGAGGGTTTTTCATTTCTTAGAAGCAGTCTAGGTTTTAGGAATTCACCTCAAACTAAACCCCCCTACTAATTTCCATTGAATGAGTTAAGTATTTGATGCATACACTGTCCAAGGGATGCCCATAGTATATTTTTACCTAATCCATAATTAACACATAGCTCTTTATCTACCTCCGAATATTATGAATAAGAAACCTCCATACTAGGTTTTCTTTTCAAAAACAATCCTCCAAGTGAAGGATCTGAAGATACTTATGAACAACTTAGGATGGCATAAGAAGTAAATCAAAACGATCAAAATGGGGTAACCACCTTCGATTTCTCAATCACTAAAAACAATGCAGCTGCTGGTATGAAGAATATTTCTCCCCCAGCCTTGACCAACTTCCATGGATCCATGTCAAAAGACCCACACACCTTTCTATTTGAGTTTGATGTTCTATACAGAAGCTATGATTATACTATTAATGCACACAAATTGAAGATATTCCTTGCTATAATCAAGGATTCAACCTTGAGATGGTTCATGGGATTGGGAAGAAATGTTGAAACCACGTGGGAAAAAATGAAGGGGAAATTCCTTGAGAAGTATCAGGATTATTGCAGACCAAGAAGTAGAGGAGGTGATGAAATCTATAGAATGGTAAAAAAAGAGGATGAACCATTGGAAGACTATTTAGAAATATTTTTGTTCTAGATTTAGAAGTCAAGACACACCACCGAAATACCACCCGACTCCTTCAAATTACTCAGGGATTCATTGAGGTGGATATGGATGCTCTGGATTTGATAGGAGTAAGGGACATTTCAAAATCTACTTTTGAAAAAAATTGTGAATCCTGTTAAAATTACTTAAGAGGTACTATGAAGAGGGTAAGAAATGTAAGATCAAGAGGTGGATTAGCTACTAAAATAATTAGGGACATATCCAAGATAAAGATTGTCAACATGTTTAAAAACATAAAATACGAGATTTTCAATGATATGGCCAATCAACTAGATGCTATACACACCAAAAAGAAAAAATAAGATGCAAAAGAAACACTCACAAAGTACTGCCATACATGCAGAAGAAAGAAATCAGACTGTAGATGTAGATAATTGGCCAACATTTCTAAAGAAAGGGAGGCTTCACCTGGTTTCAAAATGTTGGAGACAGATGATGGACAAGTTTAATATATTTCTCAAAGAAAACCATGGCCACCAAGGCAAGGAGGTATGACACAAGACCCACTACATTAATTTCAGAATTGGTCTAATAATTCATATATGTAACCCCCACCTTAGGATTACCCTCAAGGATGGGCTCCATATCCCATCCAATCTCAACAATAGTGACAACCTCAATTCCAACGCCAACTAAAACAATAATGGTAAGAAACTCCTCAATCATGGAAACAACCTTGGAGAGGAGTAAAATATTGGATTAACTCACCTCCTAATTACCAAAAAGATTATCCATAACCTCTTTATCAACAAAAATAACAAGATCTGTTGTTAAACCCCCAATTAGGATTCCAACCAAAATATACATAGCTAACTGCTCAACCAATGCCTAATCCTAACAATAAAGCTACTCAGTCAGCCTATTCCACTAAACCAACTCAATACCCTAATTATCCTGTTAATATCAACAACATCCATCTTTGCTCAATAATAAAACTTCCTCCACTATCTAGAACTACCATTACTGAAATTGCAAAGGAAAAAAATTTGCTACATGATGACCTACAACAAGGCCATAAGACTTTGCAAATTGATCTGCAACAACCTATGTAAATTTCTAGCAAAGGTAAAATGCAGGGTAATGAGCCACCATTTCCTGAAAGGTTACAAGAAAATATGACTAACCTCAAATCAGAATCAGATTCTGATTTTTTCAACTAGTTAAAAGATATTTGTGTCAAAATTCCATTGATTTAATATATTAAGGATGTGCCTATCTACAATAAACTGGTAAAGGACGTATGCATAAATAAACCAAAAAGGAAGAGGAGAGATCCATCTACTATTTAGGTCATTAGAATATTAGCTAATATTATGCTTGGGAACTCAATTTTTCCCAAATACATAGATCCAGGAAGCCCTTTAGTAAATGTTACAATTAATGGTATAGTGATTCAAAACACTCTGATTGACTTGGGGGAAGAAATAAATGGAATAAAAAAACAAATCATGGATGATTTGAAATTAGAGGGGCTAAGACCAAAATCCATAGTCTTGAAGCTTGCAGATAGATCAACAGTTAAGCCTAAAGGAGTCTTAGAGGATGTAGTAGTATTGGTAGACTCTTGGGAATACCCTATTAATTTTATTTTTCTTTAGCCAAAAGTAAGTTTGGGAGGATATCCTATCATTCTAGGAAGACCATGGTTATTAACTGATGATGCATTCATAGGATGCATATTTGGTAATATGATCATCTTTAATGGAAGTGGCACTAAAAATCTTATGCTTTACCCCCGTGTACAACCATTCAATGAATAAGACCAAACCATTTGGGTGGAAGAACTAGATGAAGATCAGAGCTCAGTTCAAAAGCTCGTGATTCTAGAGAAGTCATGTATAATTGAGGGACAAGAAGAGGATGCTATTATTTTTAATGTCCTATAGAATAAATATGGTAAGAATGAATAAGAAGATGGCAAATTGTAATGCATAAGTTATCCTGAGAATCAAATCTTACTACAACAAAGTACTATGAATGTTACAGGTAAGAAATGCATCCTACACCACCTTCTTCCATGTGATTTTGTATTGAATTCTATAAATAACATCCTATTTTCTATGAATTATCTTTCTAAGCAAGTAGAGATTGCACCATGAAATCCACTCAATGTGAAAAAATGTTGAGCATGCAACAATATAAACTATTAGCTGTTCTTCTTAAAAAAAATAGGAAAACATGTGCATGGGACAATGGAGATATGCACGGGATCCATTCTAAACTATGTACTCATAATATATATATATATATATATATATATATATATATATATATATATATATATATATATATCAAATACAACTACAATCCAATAAGACAACATCAAAGAAGAATGAACCCACCAGTGATGGATATAGTGAAGGAAGAATTAAAGAAATTATTTGATGTTGGATTCATATATCCAATTTTAGACAGTCAATGGGTATCACCCTTTTTCATTATACTGAAAAATAATGGAAAATAGAGGATATTCATGGACTATAGAGAGATGAGTGCAACAATAAATAAGGACCATTTTCCACTTCCTTTAATTGATCAAGTACTCAACAATATTGTTGGCAAGAAATATTTTTCTTTTATAGATGGATCCAGTGGCTACAACTAAATTTAAATTTCACTCAAGGACTAGGGCAAGACCAAATTCACATGACCATGGGGAATGTTTGCATACTATGTTATTCCCTTTAGTTTATGTAATGCACCTGCCACATTTCAGAGAGCGGTTCTTAGCATCTTCTTAGATCTAACCAATGAGTACATGGAACTATATATGGATGATTTTATAGTCCATCTAAGTACTTTTGATGAAGTAATGAATAATTTAGATAAATTTCTCAAGATATGAGAGGATCATAACCTGTCTTTGAGAAATGAAAAATGTTATATGATGATGTCTACGGTGATAATGTTAGGAAATTACCTATCTTCTACTGGAATTCAGGTAGATCCATCAAAAATATTTGTGATTATAAATATTCCAACACCTAAGAAGAAAAAATATGTGAGTATCTTCTTAGGTCATGTTGGGTATTATTGAATATTCATTCAATATTTAAGTAGAATTGAAACACCATTGTTTCTCTTATTTGGAAAAGATGTTACCTTTGTGTGGACTGAGAAATGTAAAGCCGCATTCCATACTTTGAAGAAAATGTAAAATTCTGCACCTATGTTAAGAGGACCAGATTAGAGTTTTCCATTTCACATAGACATTGATGCCTCAGACCATGCCATTGGATCTGTTCTAGGACATAAGGATGGGATTATTAATTATGTAATCTATTATGTTAATAAGAACCTGTAACATGCTGAGCTCAACTATATAGTCACTAATAAAGAGTTTTTGGTGGTTGTGTACGCCATTTACAAGTTTAGACACTATATCACATGTTATCCAGTATTTATCCACACCAACCATGCTGCCATTAAATATTTGATCAACAAACTAGTTGCAAGTAGAAGAATAATAAGATGATGGTCATTTCTTTTACAAGAATTTCATGTAACAATTATGGATAAGCCAAGTAAGGAAAATGTTGTAGTTGACTTTCTCTCAAGAATGGAGAATAATACTGAATATAAAGTAGTGGATGACTCTTTCCTAGATGAACACTTGTTTTCCATTTCCACTAGAACACCCTAGTATGCTTTTATAACTAATTATTTGGTCTCAGGTAGGACACCTCCACACTATCTATACTCTAAAAATAAATATATTGCTGAGAAAAGTGTGAATTTTTCTTCGATAGCTGGTTTTCTATTTCACACAAGGCAAGATAATGTTGTGAGGAGATGCATAGATGATGAGGAAATATATGATGTCCTCAAATCCTGCCATAGTGAGCCATATGGAGGAATTTTTTTACAAAAATAACAACACAAAAAAGTGTTGATAATAGGATATTACTGGCCTACACTACATGAGGATGCAACATTGTATGCTAGAAGGTGTAATAAATTCCAAAGAATGGGTTGGCCTACCAAGACAGATGAGATGCCGCTATAACCTCAACTGGTATTGCAGCCATTTGAAAAATGGGGATTAGACTTCATTGATTTGATAGATCCTAAATCTCAGCATAAAGAGTACATTTTGGTGTGTACATATTACCTCACTAAATGGACAAAAGTGAAAGAATTACCAAATTAGAAGAGTGAGAAATTTGTTAAATTCCTATATGACCACATCTTCACAATATATGGCATGCCAAGAGAAATTTTTATAGATCAAGGTACATAATTCAATGCTAAAGTAATCTCTAATTTAGCTAAGGAATATGAATTCAGGCACAAGAAATCTACACCTTATCACCCCCAATATAATGGTCAATTTTAGGTAACAAATACGGAAATAGAAGCCATATTGACCAAAACCATTGAACTCCACATAAGGGACTGGTTATAAAAACTTCCAGAAGTAGTCTGGGTGTTAAATACAACTTGGAAGAAAACAAAAAACTTTATAACACTCGATTTTTTTTACGGTAAGACTATTTTTCTACCTATTGAATTTGAGCATAAGGCATTAAGGACTGCACTTGAATTAAGCATAGATTTTTTTGAAGCTCAAAGACAAAGGATTATCCAACTGTTTGCGTTGGATGAAATGAGGAGGAAATTTGTTCTTAATACAAAGTTGGTAAATAAGCAAAGGATCAAATGACATGATAGGTTCATCAAAACAAGACAATTATAATAAGGTGATTAGGCTCTCTTATTCAACTCCAAGTACAAGGAACATATGGGAAAACTCAGAACAAGGTGGTAGGGGTCATATGAGATTGAAAAAATATTTCCCAATGGGGTTGTAAAACTCACTACCATAGATCATGTGAGATTCAAACTACTGGTGAATCATCATAGATTGAAGTTGTACAAAAATCCAATTGATAGGTGCACTTTCATGCAACAATTCAGAGGAGGTCAAAGCAGGATGGAGATGAGAATATCGAAGACAAGATCAAAAGTTGAACCTGCTGGTTCATCTTCTAAATTTTCTAAGGAATGGAATGTTCAGTGGCCTTGGTATATTTAGCTTGTTGGATACTCCAAGGATGAATAAAAGTCATGTGATCATCCATCTTAGTGATCATCACCACTCAACTAACATGTTTTGTTTTTTAGAATTTTGGTTTTGTAGGTTTTGGTGTATATGTTCCAAGGAGTACATAATCTTTGATAGAAGGAGATAATGCAAATACTAAAACACCCACTTGTAACAACATGCAAAAAAATCTGTTTTTCTTTCTTGTTGGTAGAAATTGTGATTGCATGAAGAAATAAGGATCAAATTGCACATGCAAGAACTTATGAAGAATATTGACACTAGAAAGATCTAGTCTTCCCTCTCTGGGAATTAACTATTCTTACTAAGGGACCTCTAACATACATTTACAACACTCTATACAATGCCTACAACAATGTAGCACCTCAACTTACAACATCATGATGACTCTGCATGCAGCCAAATGTGTAAATTCTGACAAGGTACATGTCACAATCATTAAACATAATTCTGAATATAAATGCACTTAATCTGATTTATTAAAGTAGTGATAGAATAATTATAAGTGATTAATATTTGTGCCATGTCATCAATAAATTTATTTTCCATAATTTTCCACTCTCTTCCATAATGTGAGTTGTCTCCCATGTCACCCCACTTCGTTACCTCACACAGGTTCATCCTTCAAATCCAATTAATACTGTGATCATGGTAAATTTTTAAGGAAAGAAATTAGAACCTAAACTAATACCAAGTAGTTTAAAGCTAAGACATTAAATTCATCAATGAACCATCAAGATCAAAGCTTAATGGAATACAAAAGAAAATCTAAATGAATTTAACCATTTAAACTACAAGCATTCCTACTATCTTTAATTGATTGCTAAAATATTTGAACCTATGAATATTTAAAAGCAATCAAAATGTGTGTTGTTGCTACTTCATTGAAGGTGAAAGGACCTCTCTAAAAAATGCCTACAAGGCCATTTTAGATATTCTTTTACTAACCAACTTGAAGAAATGGATGCAAATGAGGATGCAAGTTATTCCGAGAATGGAGTAAGGCTCATATGTTTTATATGATTAATGTTATTCAAAACATGGTGTAAATTTGAGAGGGAGGAGCTTGGTCCTTTTTATAGGATTTCCATTTGGGAAAGGCTTACAACTTGGTGCATGTGGGACTAATGAATAAAGCATAAACTAACCTTAGGTTAATTAACCATAATTAAGTGAGTTAGCAAGTGGTTTAATACTTTATGGGATTTGAGGGTGCTTTAATTAATCAATTATGATTAATTAATATGCTAGAATAAGATTTTTAGGTTAATTGGAGGTGTTTGAAGAGTAATTTGATAAGATTAAAAGAATTTGAAAGTGGGATTTAGCAAATAAAAGGGTTTATTTATTAAAGATTTGTTAAAAAGGTTTAATTAGCTAATTAATAAATAATTATTAATTTGAATAGCATTATAACTAACAAAGTGTTGTTAATTAGCATCTAGAATGTGATAGAAGCTACTTAATTAACAAAGTGTTGTTAATTGACCAAAGTAGAGGGAAACATTAATTAATGACAGGAAATCACTAATTATAAAGGAAATTGTGAAATAGAGGATAATGAGTACACTTTAGCATTAAAATTTCAGAAGAGGATTTTAGGTGTCTACATTTTCCCCTCTTTGGGGTGGCGTAAGTGATGTCACTGTAAAGAAAGTAGACAAACATAAATAATAATTTTTTGAAGAAAAATTAGTATAATGGAGGATTCCCCCTCGAGTGTCAATGGGGTGATAGAAGAAGTCAATCAACGATAGAAAATTGGAAGGAAACAAATATAAGAATTCAGATAGAAGAAACCTTGAATAGCAATGGGAATTGATAGATGAAAGTGGGAGTAGACTTTTGGATATAGCTCATTCAATCAACAACTTTGTTTCATCAATTTGCTTAAATGATCAACATCATCAACCCTTATTAAAATATGCGTATATAACAAAAGTGTAATATAACATTGAAAGTTATAATACAAAAAATTGTTCATTGCTAAAAATGCTAACTCCATGCAACATACATATTGCAATACAATACGAGAAAGTAAAAATATGCTTAACTCCATGTAACATACATAATGCAATGAAATATGAGAAAGTAAACAAGCTAACATGATAGGGAAACAAGTAGAAACACATATACTCAAACAAACAACGTTCAATACAGTTGTACTAATTTTTTTGTTATCAAGATTCAGTTCCTGAATGTTTGTGTTTGACGATAAGGGTTGAAAATGGTGCCCTGAGAAAGGATACATGCAAGGGGAATAATAGAGGACATAATTAGTCCCATGAAGAATAATTTACGTACTATGACACAGTACCCGATAACTCATTTTTCCAAAGGTGTACACACATAGCAAGCATACCAACTTTTATTAATGGAGGTAGATCAAAATGATCCGCAAGTTGTTGCACGAGAACAAGTGAAAACCGAAGAAAGATTCTTTTGTAAGACAAATTTAGATGTTTGAGGATAATGCTTTTGATACAGGTTTCAGCAGTGAGCATTCCTTTTATCTATTTTTACAAATTTTTGAGTTTTTGATTGATTTTATCAATTTTATGTATTTTTTTAATAAAATTTCCAATTTTGGGGGAGTTTTTTTATTTTTTGAATTTTTAAATTTTATGAGAAGAAAATGATTCAGAAGATTGAAAATATTGTGGGAAATATCCAAATAATGTTGGAAATAAAAAATATGCCCCAGGTAGCAGAAAGGGGTGCCATGAAGCAAAATCGTGCCCCAATGTATCGAAAAACGGGCAAAAAAAGATAATTTATTAAAAATAATCATTACGGCAAGTGCTAGAAGAAATGGGAAGAATCAGGATAGTCCCAGAGTGCTTAGGGGGTGAGAGACATAATGGGGGGGTCACAATGGGTATATAAACCAAACCACGGGGGATAAAAACTATCACGACGAGTTATTTGATATTTACCCTTACCCTTTTTACAAGTGATTTTTCTTTGACTTTTAAGAGAAATGGAGAGGGTTTAGAACCGTTGGCAGTACACAGACCAAGTTTCAGATTACATGAGGATTCTTGGGGATGGACTAAAGGTACAAAAAGTAAAAAATTGAAATTTAAGCTTTATTTATGTGCATTTATTGTAGGTAGAAAACATGCGAACGTGCCAACGTGGCCCTTGGGGAAAATAGGCATTTGCAGGGGTGCACTGACCTGAAAGTACACTTATGCATCCATGTATGCATGCTAAGAAGTGCGCAGGTGTTAGATGATGAAAGGAGGGTTGTGCCTATGTGGAGAAACAATAGCATGACCACATAGGCACTTTCTAGGGTGCACTAACGTCATAAAATATGCATTGGCGTCCAACTAGGATTGGGGGGAAAGGGGCATGCCTATGTGACAACGTAGGCAGTAATGTGTGAAGGGGGCTGTTAGTGCTAGGATACGCTAGTCTCAAGATGGGCGGGATGGCGCTACAAGGGGAAAAATGTTGTGAAAATCTATTTTTAAATGACTTTAGAAGAATATAGGAATATTTTAGAAAAACTTTGATGATGAATAGAGGAAATTAAATGATGATTTATAGAATAAAATGATCTTAACAAGTGTTTTCCCCAATTTTATAGACTAGTATACCTTGATTGGAGACACGAGAGTGACATTGGTGGATTTGGGCCTATGATGCCACATTTTCATGATGAGATCTCATCTTTCTTGGGATTGCACTAGATGTGACAGGTATTGCACATGTGGCTCGCATGCCCCAGATCACTTTGGACCATAGCTTGTTCACATCCTTAGCTGAGAGATGGAGCAATGAGATCCAATTTTTTTTCCTTCTAATAGGCGAGTTGAGAGTCACATTAGAGGATATTTGGCATATTTTTAGAGTGCTTATTTAGGGTCAAGTAATCTTTAGATTATTTTCGAGAAGTTCGGAGTAGAAGACATACCTTGTTGGGGTATGTCAATTAATATTACTATATGCTTCATAGATCAATGGCTTACACGTGTGCTAATATACCTCATGGATATTGTCAATGACATATTGCTACTTGACAAAATTGGTCCTCATTTTTTGTTGTGTCTGATTGGATCGATACACAAAATTATCTATGGGGAGGTTTATTGCTAGGGGTAGTGTCTATTAGCCCATTTGTACTCATATTTACACATGATACCTTACCACATTTAGGATACAATGGTTCTAGAGAGTTTACTTCAAATACGATCCTGGGATCATATCGACATAGAGCACTTAGTAGGAGCATTGTGAGCATGATATCTTGACAATACATCCATTATGGGCTATATTATAGATGGTAATGACATTCACAAGAATATGGGAGATACCCCATATTACAGATGATATTTTTACAAGATACAACCTCATATGATTACATGTCGGCCATACTTGTTGTATCAGTGGGTTGAGGATCCTATTGAGCTCAACACAATGATAGTTGATCATTTCATTATTGGGAGCAAGACCTACATCCTTGGGTGGTACAAGTAGACAGGGTCCAATGGTATTTTGGTCTTATCCAGGGGATTCTTGGTGGTGAGATGTGGTAAAGGCAAATATCTAGAGAGAATTTTGATATTGGGCCTTAGATCATACTAGGAAAAGCCCACACTAGTTTTTCACAGGTGGTCCCCCAACCTTGGGTGTAGTGACAAGACATAGTAGATCCAGGGATGACCCTTGATTACCCAGGGGGCATGGTATATTAGGTGTTGATATACCAGTTCAAGGGTAGATTCCTCTATAGCCACAAGGATAGACCCCACATGTACATTCCCCATAGGTATAACATGTAGCACCACAATAGGTATTGGTTCAATAACATGTGGTTATAAAGCATCAAGTAGTGGTATAGCCATAGATATAAGCACCACAAATACCATTTTAGCTTACACTAAAAATTCCTCTATAGGTGCCCTTATCACCATCATATTTTATCCCACCATATAGTCCACCACAAGGTAGAGGAGATGGCAGAGATGAAGAGGAGATGGAGGAGGTAGAAGGAGAGTTGGATTCCCTAAGGAAACAGTTACAACAAGTGATAGACCTAAAGCTTCAGGATACGGTTGAGAGAGACCAGATCACTTCAAAGAGAGATCAGGTAGTCACAGAGAGGGAACAACTACACACTGAGAGGGATCATGTAGTCACAGAGAGGACTCAGTGGATCACCAAGAAGACACAGGATCATGCAGACATAGTCAGGCTGACAGGAGAGTGTGATGCTCTACATCGACCATCCATAATAGTTGTTATGCAAGACGTACTATTAGATGTGATGAAAACTAGTTGTGCGGCATCATACTACAAACCTTTGTACCATGAGGTCATATGAGAGGGATAGAGGGCCACTCCCTTTAGTGATCTATCCATTAGCATATCGAGATCTAGATCATAGAGGATCTCATGATCAGATAGGTCAATACAATAGCCTATAGTACATCAAGCCTCAGTATAATAGAGTGGAGCACATCAGGGTGCAACGCCTCCTATGGGTCCATCACATCATATCCCCCTACCTAACGGTAGACCTGGAAGTCTGGACATGGGAGAGAGTCATGACTGATTCATTTTATTGATGTACTTGATGTATATTTTTTATGTACGCCTTGTTATGAAGGAACACTTTTATACGGATGTATATGTACTATTTTTTATCATGCCTCATGATGAAGGAACAATTTTTTGTATATATGTACCTTATATATATATATATATATATATTTTAGTATGCCTCGTGATTGAAGGTACAATTTTGACCCATGCCCATAATGGTACATTATATGTGATATGCATCAAGACACATAACTTTGTATATGGATATTTATTTTATGATGATATATGATGATGGACTTTATTATGATGTTTATGAGATACCATTTGATGATATCACATGGCATGTTGATGAGATAGTTTGATCATACCATTTTTTTATTTTTTGATATTGTTGTGGGGGGATAGAATGTGATTAATACAACCCCTCTTGCCCCATTGATGATATGATATGATGATTAAATTAGCATACATGTTTAATGTAGAATTAGAATTTTTTTATTTATGATGTATAAATGTGATGATAGATGATTAAAAAATGTATAAGAAAACAACAAGCACAATTTAAAACAAATCTAATCTAATCAACATAATTATATACAAGTGTGCCAGATAAATTGATCTCAATGCAATTCACGACAGATTAAAGTAACACTCAATCTAATGAAGCAAATGAATCCAATTTACAACACAACATGAATAAGAAATGCAATAAGAACTATAAACAAACCAACAACTAACGCAAGAAAACTAATAATTTATTTTTGCTGGACAATTTTGAGACATTTTACACTATTTTTGGTAGTATCTCAAGACAATGTTCTATTATTTTGGAGTTTTCTATGAAATGTATTTAAATGTTTTAATTTTTTTGACCAACATATTTGAATTTTTAGGTATTTTCAAAAATTTATATGCATGTTTTTTATGTTTTCCAAAAAAATTCTGAAGCTATGTGTAAAGAAACCAAAAAATATAGATGCCCCAGTGCTAGATGTGATGTATAAGGGAAGAATTCCATTCATATGTTCAAGTATTGAATATGAAAAGTTTTCCCAAGCATGAGATGGGAATATACAAAGGAAAACCCTTTACTCAAAATTTGGATCAGCTCGATCAAGGCCAAGAGGGGCAAGTTCAAAAAGAATCTCAAAGACAGACAAGGACCAATTTAGGATAAAGTCATCATAATCCTAAATTTGGAGATGCTTGTGAACAACGTACCCTCCAATGGTGCTAGAAACTAGTTTTCACCAAAGAACTTGTCCAAAGTTCCACAATTGCATGGTTTTCACACTTGGACATATTGATTTCTTTTTTATTTTTCTATTTTTATACTTTTTTATTTGATTTTTCTAATTTTTTAGGAACCCCATACTCAAGAATAGAAACTCTTGAGATGCATAGTGTTCTTGGGTTCCTTTAGCTCATCACCATATGAATAGGTAAGCTTGTATGTGCCTAAACCAAATTTAGCGGCCACGACATATGGCCCTAACTATTTTGGTTCAAACTTTCCTTTCTTTTCACGTTGTTTTATGGTGTTGAACTGATTTTCCTTCCTCACAAGGTCTTCTACCTAAAACTGATGAGGCATCATTCTTTTATTGTAACTTTGAAACACTCGGTTATGATACACATTTAGGTGATCAAGGGAATGAAGTCTCTTCTCATCCAATAACTCCAACTTTGATAACCAATCCACTTTGTAATCCTCCTCTTTATCTAGATACTCTCTCAATTCTATACACAAAGATGGGAGCTCGATCTCAAGAGTAAAAAAGTTTCAATTCCAAATACTAAGGAATATGGAGTTATACTGATAGGGGTGCGGATGAATGTTCTATATGCCCAGATGGCTAGGTGAAAATGTAAATGCTAGTTATAGCTAGTTTTATTCACCATATTCTCCATAATACAGAAAAGGGTTTTATTGGTGGCCTCAGCCTATCTATTACCTTTAGGGAATAAGGGGTTGAATACTTGAGAGTTATTTGAAAGCATTTGCATAACACCTTGATGGTTTTATTCTTGAAGGATTTACTATTGTCTATGATAACGGCCAAAGGGTTGCCATAACGTCTAATGATATGGTTCATTATAAAATTAGATATATGTGCACTTGTGATATAGGTAAGAGGCAAAGCCTCTACCCACTTGGTAAAGTACTTGATGGTAATTATGATGAACATATGACCATTATATGATTTTAGGGTAATATTTACTAAGAGATCGAATTCCCACTTTGAGAAAAGCCACGGTGTTGTAATAGACTACAAGGATTGTGTTGGGGTATGAATCAAATTGTCATACTTTTGACACAACAAACACTTATTTACATACTTGCAACAATAATTTTCCATGGTAGGCCAATAGTAGCATACTCTTAGTATCTTCTTGGTTTGGAATATCCCATTTTTAAGATACTCACAAATACTTTTGTGTACCTCCTTAATTTCTAAGATAGATTCGTCATCTTTAAGACATCGCAATAGATTCCTGTTATACCCTCTATGATAGAGAGTTACCCAAAGTAAGGTGTATTGGGCTATATGATTGATAAGGTTTCTTTTACCAGAGTAGGAAATGTTAGATGGGAAGGTTCTGTCATTAATGTAGTTGAAAATATCATAGTAATAGGGTGAATGGGGACCAACAACTTCACATTCCAGACATGACTTGGGTATGTTGTATGTTGGTGTCAGGAAGTGATCCATAAAGAAATGTATATCATTATATCTAGGTGGTATGGTAAGAAAATAACCCATTGTTTCCATGGAATCTTCTTCTTGATTGTCCCCTCTAGTAATTTGTCCAAACGTAATCTGTATCGACCATATTTTTGTAAGGAATGTTTTTTTAATCCTTAAATTTATACTCATTTGTGACCTATTTGATAATCAACATAGAATATCCAGTCATGTTGAGTTTCCTGATGACCCAACATATAGATATCTTCATCCAAGAAATGAGAGCTTCGTATTCTACTATGTTTTTTGTGTATGGGAATCCTCTTTTGAAATCTTGTGGGATTAAGGCCCATGAAGGAATTAATCCAAAAAACCCACGCTCCTGAACCATGAAATGTGAAGGATCCATCAAAATACATGTGCCATAATATGGACTCCTTGATATACATGAGTGAAACATCTGTAAGTTACAGACTCAATGGTTTTGTTCATGGTAGAGAGGGTTCAACTAATTGATCTACCAATACCTTCCCCTTGATTTGATTTCTGATGAAAACATTCTATACCAAATTCACTTAGTAGGATGATCCAATTGGCCATCTGTCTTGTTAGCGCTAGTTTAGATAATATATATTTGAGTGGGTCCACCTTAGTTATAATATTGACCTTGTTATTTAACAAGAAATGACGTAGTTTTTTAAAGGAAAAACTTATGGTAAAGAAATCCTTTTCAATTTATGGATAATTGAGATCATAGTAAATCAATGTCCAGCTTAGATAGTACACATATTTTCCCCTCTGATCCCTATCATATTGGGCTAAGATTGCTCCAATTGTAAATTGTGTAGCAGAGATATAAAACAATAATGGTTTCCCTACAGTAGGCAACATTAGCACTGGGGGTCTTGAAAGATATTATTTTAGCAAATAAAAATATTGCTATTGTTCTGGACCCCACAAAAATTTGACATATTTCTTAATAAGATGTGTAAATGCATGGCACTTATCTTCAAGCTAGGAAATAAATCTCATAATTGCTTGTATTTTCCCTTGCAAGATGTGCAGTTGTGTTGAGTAGAGAGAACTTGGAAGAAATCCCATAAGAATTCCACTCAAGAAAGTGAGTCATATTCAAAGGTGCGAATGGATAGGGAGAACACACTCGCGGGGAAGAATTTTAGCTTTTGGTACTTAGCCTTTTTCACTCATGAAGGCCTAGTTTTAGAGATGGAGTACAGAGCACACAAATGAGGTAGAGATGTGAACGCCACACATTAGATATTTTTTGAGGTTTGGATACAAAGTAATTTACATGGACATAGGCTGAAAATAGATCTACTATTGTCAATTAACTACCAGTACTCTATTCTTAGTGCACTTGCATGTGTGGCTAGTTTCGTAATGATGCATGGCTAATTATAACATGTGACCTATTTTGGGAATTGATAAGTGGTGAAGGAAAATTCCCCACCCTTATAAGTATGTAGTAAACTATTAAATAGAGAGATCGACATATACAAATATATGCATACATAGTGAGATTACGCTTCTAAATATGTTATGCGCATACTACTGTTATTGTAATGATGTTTTTGTATACTTATTGCATTGAATATAATGGAGGATGTTGACTGAATCTAAGTTTTAGTTCTACGTGTATCTGAATCTAATATGTCTTTGATCTCATCATGGTTAATAATTAGTTATGTTATCCCTTAAAGATATATCTGGTATGCTTTGTAAAATGATGTGCTAGTAATGGAACTGTATATGTTAAGTCTTCATCATGGTAACATATTAAAATAACAACCCTAAAGAGGGACTTGATACATTTGCTTGCTTCAGGTGAGTTCTCAGTCCAGGATGAGTGATGTGCCAATGTGTCTAGGGTCTTATTGGATTTGTATCACTGAATAATAGGCTGCATAATTGGTTTTGTTTCTGGGACCTCTTTTTAAGTTGTTTTTCAAGATGGTTTGTGAGGACAATGTACTGGTTAAATCTAGCAATTATTGAGGAGTGGATACATGATCTGGAAGAAGAATATGCATGGTGATTCAGCACTGGATCTAAGTTTAACGCATGCATGTCAGTGGAACAAAATATGTATAACAGTTTATATGAGATCTTTTTCACTATCTTTCCTGTAGAATTGTACGACTGGTTGATTGCTTATGCATCTAAGTAGAATTGGAGGTACCACACACTTATCTAGATTTAGGAAGAATTCTAGGCCTTTTATGATGCTAATTTGATTTGGAATCAAGTTGTGGATATGTGGTTCTGTGGGGTCTTGAAAAATGATATCTTGGAATACTCAATTTCCACTTATTCGTGTCCAAAGGTAGTTGAATTCCAATTTTTACGATATCCAAGGGGAGCTTAGCTACAAGGCATTCCACTGGTAATCAAGATCCTGATGGTAACTTTAAATCTAGAGAGTAAACAAATTGCTAACTAAACCCCACCACGTGCGGGGGCAGGAGCAGGTTTGGTGAAAGATGGAATACCTAGTGGTAGAAAGGTAGAGAGAGGAAAGATGGCTTAAGTATATTGAGGTGTATGAGAGGGAGATAGAGAAGAAATGTAACATTGTAGAAAGTATGAAATTGAGGAGAGAGATGGCTCATGAAGGATTTAAAGCTCATGTAGAAGACATGGAGCTAGAGCATCAAGAACTCCCCCATCTTGGAAAGTATAACAGGGATCCCCCTTAGACTCATGCAAAAGCGCGCCAGCAGAGACTACCTGGGTTGGGGGTGTGCATCTGAGTCCACCTGGTAACCTTGCCCTTGTCTTTGGTTTTTTAGCATCTAGTACAACAAGTAGTCAACAAGCTAGTTCAAGAAGTAGGAGAGTAGGAGAGATTCTTATAATAGACACAACGATGGCAACACAAATGGATTCATTATAATTCAAAATTACCTTTTTAGGTGTATCATCAGCAAACAATACAAGTGCCCTAATTTTTGGATTAACTTCTACGAGTCATAACACTTCGCAAACTGTTGAGGGACAGTTCAGTTCTATTGTTGTGACATAGGGGTATATATCTTTATGTCTGACCCCAGCTATAGGTTTGGTATCAAAAGGCATAGGTAGCTCTGGTTCATGAAGATCTGGACGTTCTCGAGGTAGGGGAAACATATCAGGTTTTGGATCAGGTGGGCAAGGTCTGCACTAACCCCAAAATATTTACATGGAAATGTCTCTACATCTCCTAGAATATAGGGGCATAAAATATGTTGTTGAACATGTGCATATTATATGTAATGGAAAGTTTCAAAAGCTATGAAATGAGGCTAAAGAACCTCAAATCTTTGCTAACTCAACTATGTACCATGATATAAGAGATAAACAAGGGAAACTAACATGAAAGCATTATAACTTTGACAAAAACATAAAAAACTAACATGATAAATCTACTCTCTTCTCTTTTGAAAGATATAAAACATTGAACCTATGAAGATCCTAGCAATCAAATGTGATGTTTACTCCCAAAAATAGTGAAGATATCTCTCCAAGTTGGCTACACGACAAAGCTTTAGATCTTCCCTTACTAACTATATTTGGAATGGATGGATGCAATATGGAGGATCTCTCAACAATGGAGTATGGCCAAGATCTAAATGTTCTATAGCTTAAAGCTATCACAAATGATTTCTAATGCCTTTCCAAAGTGCTTGAGAGAGAAGGACCATTTGAAAGGAAATCTTTATGCTTGTATTTATAGTTTCTATTTTGGAAGAGTTTGGAATTTGGGTACATGTGGGAATAAATCTCTTTTAGATTAGATTATGATAAACATGCTTTAGGTTTAGTTAAGCTTGGTTTAGGCTATTTAACTAGGGTTTAGGCTAGTTAAACTTTATTGGCAAGTGATTAGAGACTCATTCAGAGTTGGGAGGGGTCTGGTTAATCAATTGTGACTGATAGATAGCCTACGAAGCTAATAGAAGTGGTCTAGAGAGAACTAGGGAGGTTTTGAATGGTCAAAAGGAGGAATGTTTAGCTAATAAGAGAGATATTAGCCAAATAAGTTGATTATATCGGGAATAAGACTGAAATATTTTCATGAATGGGCATCTGATAATGGAGCGAAGAAGGGTTGATTAACGAAGTGTCGTTAATTGGTTGAATTGGAGAAAATGCTAAGTGTAATCATACTTTAGGTGTCTACATTTTCTACTCTTTGAGGTGGCATAAGTGACGTCACTTCAAACAAAGTAGACAAGCATAAACAAGTAGAAAATATTGAAGGGATAGAAGAAAAATGAGTAGAATGGAGGATCCCCCCTCGATTGTTGATGAGGTGATAGAAGAACTTGATTAATGATCGAAAAGATGACAGAAAGAGTACAGAAGAAATAATAGTGTGAAGAAAAAGAAAAGAAAGTGGATATAGAAGAAAAATGAGTATGAAGAAGGGGGAGTGAGCTAACATCCATCAAATGCATTTTAAACTACTTTATTTTTCATCATATTACTAGTGATCTTCATCATCGGTCCTTATTAAAAAGAATGAACAAAAGTGTAGTATGACATGGAAAGCCATATATGAACAAATGTTCATTGCTAAAAACACCAACTCCATGCAACATACAAAATTCAATGCAATACAAGAAAGTAAAAGATGCCTAACTCCATGCAAAATACATAATGCAATGAAATACAAGAAAGTAAACAAGTTAACCTAACAGAGAAACATAATGTAATGTTTTTGTTATCAAGCTTCAGTTCTAACCTATGCGAATTAACGACAAGGGTTAATGATGGTGACCCAAGAAGGGATACATGCAAGGAGAATAATGGAGGACACTTTGGTCCTATGAAAAAGCAATGTGCACTATGAAACAATACCAAACAACTCATTGTTCCTCAAACTATAGAAAAAGTAAGCATCCTAGCCTTTGTTGATGGAGGTAGATCAAGATGATCCGTGAGTCACGCACATGAATAGGTGAGAACCAAGAGTGACATTTTGTAGGATGATTTATATTGTTTTTGATGTTTCTTGAAACATATTTGAATGTTTTTTTACTATTTTTAAAGTTTTCTGAAACTATGTACAGGAAGACGAGGAAGCGTGGATGCCCCTAGTGATAGATGGGAAGTATAAGGACATAACACCACGTGCATACAAGAAAGGTGAAGATGTAAAAATTCCCTAGTGATTAAGTGGGAGTATTCAAAGGCAAACTCTTCATGTGTAGAAGCGGGACCCAAGGCCATTATGGATAGGTTCAACATGATGATGAACATAAACCAATGAAATATTGGGAAGAAGCAAGGATGCCCCCAGTGCAAGTTGGCCTAAAAGCACATGATAAAAAGGAAGGAGAAGATTGTTTTTGTGAAAGGGGAAAAAGTTGTCCAAAAACATGGAAAAGAAGTAATCTTATACACATGGATGTTCTGAATGAAGTAGAATAATGATGTAAATGATATGAATGTAGCTTAGAAGCCTCATGATGAAGACGTGATTAGCCAAAGGCACAAATCATGAGATGAGATATGGACTAAAGCAACCACAACCATTAATAGAAGAAATATGTGATGGATGAAAATGATACGGTTTGAGAATTGAAGAGGATGGGCTACCATGAGATGAGCCAATGATAGAAGATGAAAAAGGGTTGTTAGAATATGGCCTTAAGATGGAATAAATTGGGCTACAAGGACATGGCCCAAGAATGGAACAAGATAATGAGGGAATACTAGAGGGTGACCCAAGTATAGATGAGGAGGGAATACTCAGAGGTATCCCACAGATAGAAAAAGATGAAGGGTTACTAGGGAATGGCCCAAGAATAGAAGGGAATGGGCTACCAAGATGTGACCCATAAGTAGAAAATGGAGGGCTACATGGGGGTGGCCCTAGGATAGAAGAAGACAATGGGCTACTCAGAAATGAACCAAGGAGAGATTTGGATTAAGGAATGGTGATAGATAATGAATTATTTGGTAACAAGAAGGTAGGCCATGGCTCAATACTAGACCCTAACATCTCATCATGCTCTAAATAATGTGAATATGGAATAGAAGAATAATCAATTTCCATGACCTTAGGCTCCTCATCTATATTATGACAAAAGCAATAAACTTATTTTCCCCAATACACGAGTCTATCAAGTTCTAAAAATAATCCTTGTTTGTAATCGTCTAAAGGGATATCATCGTGTACTCTGATTGTTTCTTCATTATGAGAGAAATCAATTAGTAGAGGTTGTTGTTATTTTTCCATTAATTGATAGAAGAAGATGACTCGAGAGAGGGAATAGGATTGGTTGTAGGCGTCCCATGAATAGATGATTTGAATCTAGACCTAGATTACTTTTCTAGAAGATGATGTAATGTAGGAGAGAAAATAGGATCACATAGCCATCCGTTAAGTTATGACATAGGAGTTGAGTTAGATGATTGACTAGAGGGAATCAGAGTCGTGGAACTCTTCGACGGAGGAAGAGGTCATTGAGATGACTGATGAAGGAGGTCCTGTAAAGAAATGATGGACCGTGACTCAAGAACCAAATTATATGTTATATTAATGAAACGTGGAGTCACACAAGTCTTCAAAGTAGGAAGACATCGTTGAGGTGATTTGAAATAAAGGTCATGCAAAGGAAGGGAGGACTGTGATTCAAGATTTGATCTAGGGGTACCTGAACAATAGTTTGGATCCAAGTCTTCAGAAGTAGAGTAAGATTATGAATAGTAGTTTGGATCTGACTCAGAAGAAGTGTGGGGGGAACCTAAATAATAATTTGGATCATAAGCATCCAAACCATACCATTGACTATGAGTTGAAGGAAGGTGGGGAACAAGGTACCTTAATGGGCTCTCTAGCATGAAGAACCATAAGAGGTTTAGTTGTAATGGGAATATTTTGATTTGAATTGCTAAACCTAGGTTATGTATTTTTATATGTATGGGGAACCACGCGATAATCAGTCATTTTTGGCATTTTTTTAAGCAAAAATGTCTAAACCTAGATAGTGTGATGGAAATCCTTCAAAGGGAAGGAAGTGACATGTCGATTTGGGTAGTATAAGGGAAACCAACTAGACATTTCATAAGTATGGAGATGTGTGCGTGAATTTCTGAAGAAGGTATAATAAAAATAGACATTGTGATGACGTAATATCGATGAGATAAAAAAGGATTGTCCTTGAACAATAAGTTTTCAGATGAGTGATCATAAGGAATAATCATGCAAGTGTAAAACACAAAACCAATCAATAAGTAAATACACCCTATGCAAATGTGTGTGCAAAGTGATAGTTCAATGCAAAGATGATTAAAACAATGTCAATATTTACGTCAAGCTCGAAATGAAAAAGGCATAAATATTAACAAAGGGTAGAGGTGACTCCCAATCAAAGGATACCACAACCATTTAAACAACCAACAATTCCTAAATGTTAAAGGGAAAGGTTTACAAATGTAAGCCACACAACCACACCAATTGGACATATCTCATAAAAATTTTACAGACCCACGGAAGCTGCTCTGCACACAAAGGCTATTGGTAGTGTTGATACTTGCGTTAGCCCATTCCTGGAGGCTTAGATTGCTATTATGGCCAATGAAAGGAATGATAACCAAATCGTACCAAGCCAAGAACACAGATGCTAATCAAACACCATGATCAATAAGATGAAATCGATTCGCCAGAATAACTTTACATAAACCTTTGCAAACAAATGAGAATCAATATCATATATTATTATGGAACTCAATGCAATACATTGAGAATGGGCCTTGCTTAAATAGGTGAGGAATAACAATCTAAGAACCAGTCAAGGTCGTAGATCAAGCCATAAATCAAGGAAATAAGTAGTCATCAAAGAACTAGTCAAGACTATAGATTTAGGAGAGAACTAGACATCAAGGATCTAGTCAATACCATAGATCTAGGAAAGAATTATTCAATACCATAGATCAAGGAAAGAACTATACCTAACAACTAGATAATATCTCCTAATATCTAAATAAATAAAAATAAATATCCACACACATAAGTGGGTGAGGATAAATACAATAAAGGTAAATAATGTACCTAGGTGAACATGAGCTAAGGTAGATACCTACTCTAACACCCCCCTCAAGTGAAGCTAGGGGCCAAAATAGAAGTGGCATGTCCACAGTATAAGTCCTGGAAACTAGCCCTGATGAGGTACTCATGTACAATAACTGGGGAAAAAAGGGACACTGCAAGGTACCCAAAACGAGTAACAATAGAGTAAAGACCCTCTCCAAAGCATCCCAAGAAGCTCAGCTCTAAAAAATCATACAATACTGAAGAATTTTGGTGTGCACTGTAGTCTGAATCCACTGCTCGATCACAAAAATAAAAAACAACTGACATTGGGCTCCACTAGAATAGCTCCATACAAGGAGACTATCAACGAAGTGATGTTGAAAGTGTAAAAAAAACACCAAACATAATTCAATCAAGTGCTGCAAATAGGTGTGCCACGATCCAAGAACAATAACCAAAGCAACAAGGCAAGGACATAAGCTCAAAAGTGTCACGATCCAAGAAAAACCAAGGTAACAAGGCAAGGAAACGAAACCCGAAGAAGAAGGATCAACACCACACCCTCCCATATTGCTGAATGGGTGGAGTGACGCTACAAATCTGTATGAGTTGCACAAAATCAACTACTTGAAACACTAACAAAATAACACTGGAATTCACTAGAATAGATCCCCCACAAAAGATACTATCAACATGCCAAAAGTGTCGAAAATACAGATACAAAATCTCTCAACAAATAAGAGAGATCCACTAAACCTACTAAAAAAAATGCTCAAAACAAGAAGCATCACAATGCAAAAGGTATAGAAAGTGGAGTAAGAGGCCGAATGGTGGAGGAGCCACATGCCTGTAGAGTCCTCTCAACGAATGCCTATGCCACCTCCACGAGTGATCAGATATACACCCCAAATCAACATGGATGGATGAAGAAGATACCTGCATATGACTTGGTGTAAAATTCACAATGGGTGCATGCAATGGAACATCATAATGTGTGTTAGGTTGATCATGTATTGCAGATGAAATATTAGGTTTCGCAAGCCTGAGTGAAGGTTTAGAACTCATGTGTTGCTCATGATCCTCAGGAAAGAGTCAAGTGAACAAAAAAAGGATCTCTGTTAATGTGTGATCCCAATGAAGTATCTGCTTGAAAACCAATGTCATGATGAGAATTCCACTTAACATATGAAATAGAGGAAACAATACCCTATGAATGTCTACTAAAGACTCCTGCTAGTGAGACCCATAGAACGGAGCACGCAAGAACTGAATGCAGTGGTATGCTTCTTAAAAAATCCATGCAGCTGAGCAGAAGTAGGATACACAACATGTGGTACTGTAATAGGCACAGATGTGGAAGAGCATGTAGTAACAAGCCTCACAGGTGTATGAAGCATCAAGAGTAGGAACATACTCAAAGATTAGATAGATCAATGTCAGTGGGTATCAGGAGCAATAGTCTGCAAGTGGGCTAGGATCATGGTTGTGGATGTCCACAATATGATGGTGATGCTGTAGGCTAGCAACTTTGTTCTATAAGGAGTGTATTATTGTATCTTTATCGTGAATGAGTGATTGTAGAAGAGAATTTCACTTCTTGAGTGTTCTATTTTCTTCAACAAATTTTACAATATCCTCTTGAATTCCACATGCTTAAGAGAAAATCATATCATTCTCAGAATCCATGATAGGTACAAAATGAAACTCCCAAAAGTTTAGGACATCGAGCTCAACCGAAATTACGTCCACAATTGATTACAACACTCCTCCAGATTTGGAACTTTATAATTATAGTGTAAGTCTCAATATAAATATTTCCAATGGAAAGATCATGAAAAAACAAGCACTTTTGCAAAAAATGGCACTCAAAACCGAGTTACCGATCAAAAGTTACAAGCTTTTTAATATTTTGCTCTGTTATTTATTTTTTAGGTGCCACTAAAACAAAATAAAATGTTGTTGCCTTCACCACACAAACAAAATTAAAGGCAGCTGAAGTTAAGTGCCTACTAGTAGGAATCACAAGCTTTAAGCCCTCATATGACCAAGGGTTAAGGATTTTAATGGGTCTCTCCACAACTTACTGTTTTGGGGCCCGAAATAGCAAAAAATGTGTACATCATCCGTGTTCTACGCATAAACCGAGACAAATACACTGCAAATAAAAATTACTCTGTGTAGATCTCAAAAAAATAATAGACCCGAAAAAAATCTAGGCACGAATCCTGAGGCGATCTAGTGTGCTTCTCTGCAATGACAAAAAAACCACAAAAAACGACTGTATGTAGAAACGACCAAGTTTACAGTTGATCTAAGGGTTTTCTTGCCTTCCAGATCTAATGGAAGCCTCTATTTTGCATAAAAATTCACACAGTAACAAAATATGACCAAATCCCAAATATATGAATACAAAAATAATTTATTTGCAAAATAAAACTTTCAAATGGATGTCAATAACAATCTCCTACTCTGATACCATGAAAAGAACGATAACCAAATAGTACCAAGCCAAGAACATAGATGCTAATCAAACACCATGATCAATAAGATGAAATCAATTCACTAGAATAACTTTACATAAACCTTTGCAAACAAATGATAGGCAATATCATATATTATTATGGAACTCAATGCAATACATTGAGAATGGGCCTTGCTTAAATAGGCAAGGAATAACAATCTAAGAACCAGTCCAAGGTCGTAGATCAAGCCATAAATCAAGGAAATAAGTAGTCATCAAAGAACTAGTCAAGACCATAGATTTAAGAGATAACTATACACCAAGGATCTAATCAATACCATAGATCTAGGAAAGAACTAGTCACTACCATAGATCAAGGAAAGAACTATACCTAACAACTAGATAATATCTCCTAATATCTAAATAAATAAAAAGAAATATCCACACACATAAGTGGGTGAGGATAAATACAATAAAGGTAAATAATGTACCTAGGTGAACATGAGCTAAGGTAAACACCTACTCTAACAGCTAAGTAGCTAGAAAATTTGTCTCTGAACTCAGCCCATGAGACTCGCAGTGGTTTATGGTGCACAAATTGTGAAGTAGAGGGGCATGTTAAGGATAATTTCCCGTGGAGGATAGTACGCACCATGGATTTAGACTATGAAATTTTTCGTGGGGATCATGATGTAATTAGGTGCCCCTTGCTATAGCACATAATTTGGAAGAATTTGTCTTTCTAATGTAAGATATACACCTCTACAACCCATGATACTAAGGATTGTAGTCTCATCGATCAGATCCATGAGGCCATTGATCATGGGGTGTGCCAAACTAGTATTGCTAGTAGTTCCAAGGGTGATGATATCCATTATGAGGAGCGCGTAGATGGAGGTGTGCATGGAAGGGGTTTTTATGGAGGATTCTGTGGTCATAGTAACCATGGAGGAGGAAGGACTGAGTTCCTACGTGGAACCTATTTCAATTGTGGGTCTACAAAGCATTAAAAATGAGAATTCTTGGACCTGTTGCAGTGCTCATGGTGTGGAAAGAAGCATAAGTATGAAGAGTTCCCAAAGTTGTTTGAGCACATGAATCAACAGCATTGGAAATACAAAGGCAGTGCAATAGTTAATATTAAGAAGGAAGACACATAGTGGATGCCTTAGGTAGCACGGGATGTAGGTTTGGAGCCTATATTCGTAATAACAAGAGTAGAAGCTGCACATGCATCAGAGATACCAAGGTAGAAGAACCTAGTTTCAAGGGAGGAAGTATTTCATGGAAAGTACTCAAGCCCCATGCATCAAAAGGAGGTATATCAGGACACCATGGATTTCATTCGGAGTTTACAAGGGGAAATCTAGTGTCTAAAGGAGTAGTCTAGGAGGGAGGAACAATGAAGGAGATTCGAGGTGCCAAAGGATGACCTTGATGAGGTCAAGGAGGTATGTAAAATGCTAAGGCAAGAGAATATCATTCCCTTGCTAGGATCATGGTTGAGAGAGAAGGTACCACACACTAGAGGAGAGGGCAAGAGGTAGGTCTTGCACACAAACCTTCCCCCTCACAGCCTTGACTATGATAAAAAGATCACATTGAATGCAATTATAGATGGATGGCTCCTTAGTAATATCCTCATTGACACAGGTGTGGAGGTTAATGTTCTAACTTTGGATGCATGGCATCAGATGGGAAGACCTACATTACAACCATCTTCAAATGTGTTGTAAATGGAAAACAAGACTAAAACTATGTCCATCAGTGTCTTAAAGGATGCAACTATTACTATCCAGGGAGCTAGGTTTACTAGATACTTTGAAGTCTTGGTGCTCACTGAAGCAAACAATTTTGCAACACACTTTGGGTGCCCATGGTGTTACAAGAACAATGCAAACCTTCAGTTCAACAAAGGGTACATCAGATTTGAAAATAAGGAGTGAGTAATTATACCCATGGCTGATGGGAAGTTGACGCCATATACTGAACCCCTGGGAGAAGAAGTTCTAGATAGGATATATGTGCACTCAATTAGGGACCCAGAGATAATACATCCTACCAACGGAGTTATCCAGTTTGAAGATACTGATTCAGAAAGTGATACAACCAATATATCATGTGACAATTGGGTGCATGGAACTTATGAATTGATGGGACAACAGTTAAGAGGGTCTGTGACCAAGGTGACAAATGCGTGCATAATCCGGCACCTAGGAGGAAAGGATTTGCCTAAGTATTCAGGAGGAGCCTTCCTTGAGATCTTTCTACAAGAGATGGAAGCTCAATGAAAGAATGAGAAGGAATGGAGGGGTATGTTAAGCTATGTCCTACTTGGCATAGTAGCACGGTGGTGGGCTACCCATCAAGAGAGCCTTTAAGGATGGCACGAGGTAAGAATTACTCTCTTTGTAAAATTCTCTAGGAGAAACATCCCCACCACCATCAAGGACTACCTTGGGAAGGATCCCACCTCTTTCCATATTCAGGAGTGTGAGAGGATCTGGAGAGAAGGCACAAAAGCTTTTCCACCATCCCTTTGGGTTCACAAGTTTTATTATACACTACAGGTTGTGCGTGCACATGGTACATTCATTCAGAGACACGCCAATAGACAGGGAATTGGAAAGAGCTTGCGGATGACCTAATTCAAACCTTTGAGTATCGGAGTACCAAGCCATCAGTTGATAAGGCCTTGTAGGGTATCAAGTGCATCACCATGGGAGATAGTTCCATGGTGGAGGATAGGCTACTAGAGTTACTAGGTGGAATAGGTTTAGAGGTATGCTTTGAAGAAGAAGTAGAGGAAACATAAGAGTTACAACTTGAGCACGTGTGTTTGGAAAAGGAGAAAGGGAAGTTTTTGTATGTGATTGATGGAGAGGAAGTGGAAATATTAGACATTTTCCATTCTGTAGGGACACGTGAGGTAGTGGATAATGCTGATACTCACGTGCATGCCTACCATGAGCCCTTAAAGATGAAGAAGGTTAACATTGGTTCAGGTGAAGAACCTAATGAAGCTCTTATTGGAGATTACTGGTAGGAGAAGGAATTCTCTAAGATCATTGATCTGTTGCGTGAATTTGAGGATTTATTCCCACATGGGTACCATGAGCTCTAAGGTGTTCACCATTCCTTGGGGGAGATGAAGATAAAGCTAAAGGATGGTGTATGCTTGGTCAGGAAGAGACCCTACCAGATGAATCCTAATTTTTGTGTTAAGGTTAAGAAGGAGATAGATAAAATGATAGCATCTAGGATCATTGAAGTAGTGGAGGAATCATAATGGATAAGTTTGATGGTAATTAGCATCAAGAAGGATGGGAGGATTATGATCTATGTGGATAATAGGGAGTTGAATGCAGTTTGTGTCATTGATCCATTTTTGACCCCCTTCACTAAAGGCTAGGTGAAAAATCTATTCCTTTAGGGATGGATTCTCGGGGTACCACAAAGTCTGGATTGCAAAGGATGACCAGGAGAAGACAACTTTCACCACTGAGTGGGGAAGTTTTGCATATATGGTCATGCCCTTTGGGTTGAAGAATACACCTGCTATTTTTTTGCGCATAGTGGTGCAAGCATTCCAGGACTTCATCCATAAGTTTCTTCAGGTCTATTTGGATGATTAGACAGTGTATGGTCTAGTAAAAGACCATTGTGAAAATTTGAGGTTAATTATTGAGAGGTGTAGGCAGTTGAGGATATCCCTCAACATTAAGAAGTGTGTATTTACTACACCCTTTGGGAATTTATTGGGGCATATCATATGTAAGGAGGGCTTGCTGGTAGATCTCGCTAAAGTTTCAGTTATTGTGGGGTTAGGGGAGCCTGCTAGTTAGAGTGCAGTGCACAGATTCCTTGGGCATACGAATTATTACAGGAAATTCATCAAGGGGTATGCCAAGATCACCACACCTTTAGAAGAGCTACTCAAACATAAAAGTGTCTTCCATTGGGGAGAGGTGCAACAGAAGGCATTTGATACATTAAATTATAGGCTTGTCACCATGCCTATATTACATTTTCCCTCTTGGGACAAGCCCTTCCATGTCCATGTAGATGCCTCAGGAACTGATATTGGAGCAATACTTGCATAGCCAGGTGAAGGAATTATTGATCATCCTATGTGTTTTGCAAGCATGAAGTTGAAACTAGCAGAGAAGAATTAAACCACGACTGAGAGCAAAGCATTGTTAATGATCTACTCACTTTTCAAATTCAGGTAGTATCTGCTGGCCACACCCTTTTTATTTTACTCCGACCACATGGGATTAAAGTATTTGGTGAATAATATTGTTCTATAAGGGTGCATATGTTGATGGGTATTTTTATTTCAAGAGTTTGAGTTCACCATAGTAGTGAAGCCTAGGAAGAGCAATTGTGAACCTGATCATCTGTCAAGAATTGATTCAGGGGAGGATGCATAGAGTGTTGAGGAGACAATGCCAGATGCACAACTATTTAGGTTATAACACGTGCCCTTGGATTTGGAGGAAATTACGGTATTTTTAAAGGAATGTGTGGCAATGGAAGGAATGAAGGCATTAGAGAAGAAGCAACTAGCCATACGAGCCATGCCCTACATGTTGATCAGTGGAGACTTGTACGAGTTGGGACATGATGAGGTGTTGTGCAAGTGTGTATTAGAGCATGAGTGCCTCGCCATCATGGAGGAAGCACACAAAGGAAGTACGGGTGGAAATTATGTAGGTGATGCCACCGTGCATAAGATATTAATGGTAGGTTTGTGGTGGGAAACCCTGTACAAGGATTATAAAGACTATTGTAAAGCGTGTGACCATTGTCAGTGCATTGGCAAGCTAGGAAGGAGAGATGAAATGCCTTTGCACCCTATCCCTAGCGTGGAGCCTTTTGAAAAGTGGGCAATAGACTTTGTAGGTCCTATTGCACCAACAACACATAGGACTAGGTCACGCTATGTCATCACTTGAATGGATTATCTGAAAAGGTGGGTGGAGGCAGCCCCAACTAAAGGCTACACAATAGCCACAATGGCAAGATTCTTATGGGAGAACATTATCATGAGGTATGGATGTCCATTGAGTTTAACCAGTGATAGGGTTACACATTTCTTGAATGAGATCGTGAGGATCCTATTAGCAGAATTCATGGTGGCTCATCACAAGACTACACCCTATCACCCACAGGAAAATGGAACTGTAGGAGCATTCAAATTGTTAACAAACTACAAAGCCACACCATTTCATTTGAGTCATACCCTAACCAAAGTTTGTGATGTTGGCATACAAGATTGGGATGACAAATTGTTAGCAATGTTATGGGCTTACAGGAAAACTTATAAAAGGTTGAACAAAGCCACACCATTTCATTTGGTGTTTAGCGTGGAAGTGGGCAAAGGGAGCAAAGGGGAAAATTGACCCACAGGCCCATTCTGCAACACGTGTCCTTGATAGAGGCGGGTGTTGGAGGCATAGAGGAAACTTTCATTTTTTGCCAAAGTAGCGAAGCCACAAAGAAAAAAATAGAAGTGCGCCCCCGCCAAGTGATCAGAGAATGACATGTGTCACCAGCGGAGATGAATTCATGTTACCTTCTCTGCGAATAGCATGCATATGAGGGTTGGCTGATGAACAAGTGCTGGAAGAAAGAATTGATAAGTTAATAAAGCTCAATGAGAGACGATCACTTGCCAGGTGGAGCCAAACATCAGAGAAAGCAAAGTAGAAGGCTTGGCATGATCACCACATAAGAAATAAGAAGTTTGAGTTTGGACAAATGGTCTTACTTTATGATTCTAAATTTCTGTGCCATCCTGGGAAGTGTTATCCAAAACACATAAATAGAGGAGTAGTAACCGGCCTCAATCTAGAGAGTTTTTCCCATTTGAAAGGTCCCACACCTTGGAGAAAACTCAATGTTGTGCATTCACACCATATGAGTTTTCCTAAGAAAAGTAGATCTATAACTCATTTGGAGGTGATGTGAATTTGCACTAACAATTTTGGCACGCTTGGTGGGACATAAGATGTCTTCACTTTATTTTTGACAGGTTGGTGTGTTCCTGTTAAAGATTCAGCCTTTGGAGGCATATTCAAAAGAACATCTGACAACTCCATCTGGTAAACAACCATCTCTAAAGTTTTAGACCTTCCTTTCCATTCATTTTCGTTCATTTTTCATCCATTCTTCCTTCCATCTCTTCCATCTGTTTTCATCCCATGAAGTTGTGTAATCATGACTTCATTTCCATCATGGAATTCACATTTACAACAGAAGTTCCATTCAAATCCACCTCCAACATGCTTTACAACTCCTTCAAATCAGCATTTTGAGTAGATTCAAGATCAACATGCATACCCATATGAGCAGCAATGACAAAATCAGTTTGGATATGGTTCTTTCCAAGAGCAGGGGTGTACATACAATGAAGACAATCAAATGCAATATGCTGGTCTGTTGGAGAAAATCCAAAATATGGAGATTGGCATGGTGCAATCCAGGGCTCAAGCACAAATGAAAGCATTTGGAATCAGTTGCAGGGCACCTTTTCCATGGGTGGGACCTTTTCCAAGGCATTACAGTCCTCAGAGAAGGTTGACTTCATGGTTAAAATGCTACCCCAACTTGCATAATGGATTGAGGAGATAGAAGCATAAGAGAAAAGTTTGAATCAACCTTGTCAATGGGTAAGTTATTCAACAACTCTTTGTCTTTCTTTTTCACCCTCTCAAGCTTTATAATTTCAGCGGTGTCAAGCTTCATCATTTCAACAGTGTTAAGCTTCAATTTTCCCATATGCTGCCCCAAAAGTTGATTCCATTTCTCCATATCCTAGTCTCCCATCCCACATCAATTTCTCTACTCTTTTCCATTCCAAACAGCCATTTCCTCCAAAGAAACAAGAGTTTTTACCTCCTCTACCATCATAAAAAAATGCAAAATTAGCTGAGTCACAACCCATCCATCCTCTTGCATTCCCAGATCCATGTTGGGAAGATGAAAATCAGAAGACCAGTCAAGGAGAATAGCAAGAAGAGGAACCCAATAGATAAGAAATGACAGATAATTTGAAGAGTTGGGCTCTCAAATTCAGGATTACAAAAATCCCCTTGATGGTGAAGCCAAAAGAGGAAGTTGGAGTTGGGGAAAAAGTGGTAGACAAGGCTTATTTTATAGCAGCATTGAAGCAAGAAAAACAACAGTTCGTTGGTGATGAGTTGGGTGTCCATGTTGGCACTTTTCCCAAAAAAAATGCTGATTTAATTTGCACTGCAAAATCAATCATTGTGGAGGAAGAAAAACCAACTCAAAATCCCATTTTTGAGGAGAAAATGGAAGAGATCAAGTTAGTTTTTGCAACAGAAGAAGAAGGAAGCATTATTAATACATTTTTACTTTCATTTGAAGGGGCTGATTTGATTGATGAAGCCATTATGGAGGTGAAAAAAACATGTCCAAATTGTGAGCAAGAGGCACAAGAAATTTCATGTTTCTCTCCCACTTTATCTCTCCAAAAATCTGATTTTTTGGATGAGTTTGAATTGACAAGTTTCATGTTTGAAAATGAAACTACACTTGGTGAAGAAAATGCAGATTTGGAGGTCACTATGCAAGAGGGAAAAGCTTTGTTGCAATGGGACAATGAAGAGTTTGATTGTTTATCAGAATTAGAGGAATTTCTTGAGGAGGAGCTAGCTGAAATTACAACATTCTCTTCTCCACCATTCATTCTCCAACATCAAGAGCCTATTACCACAAAGGAGAACATTGAAAAAAAGTAGCCTGTGTTTTGTGACATCTCATTGGAACCAAGATTAGAAGATCTAAATCTTCCATGTTCTTCATGGGAAGAGGAAGGGAAGAAGCAAGAGATTTTTACCACTTCTTCCATGCCATTAATTCAAGAAGGTCCACAAGAAGACTCCATTTTTGGAGTTGAATTTTAGAGAAATGGACACATCCAAAGGATCAGACCGTGCCCAATCAGGTACTTGGCTTCATTAAAGCCAAAGGAGAAACCAAAACGAGCCATGCCTACTTCAGGGCATGAGGATGAGCATCATATTACCAAGGGTCACCATCAATACCCCCAGGAGTCCAATGCAGGTCAGCTTGAGGAGGTATTTTCCATTAATGTTGATACCTTAATGATTTGGGTGGAGGACCGGCTTATGGTCAGTTTTTCACTCATCCAACCAGCCATGTTCAGTGCCAAATCAGTTGCATGGCTGCCATTTTTGAGGAAGGGAAGCTATTTTTCCCTTCTAGTTGCAAGCTTTGTTTGAGCTCCCTTTGCTCTTGGTTAGAGTAGTGTAGGTAGGTTTACTTTCAATAGAATAAGTGCTTGTGCACACTCTGTATGTTCTATTTGGAGCATGTATGATTTTAAATTTTGTACATATTTTTTTTGGTGTCGGTTTTACTCTTGCACAGTCCATTTCAGTGGCATTTTGGTGAAAAACAACTCCAAGTTCAATGGGCTTCAAAGTGGCTTAGAGGGAATTTTTCAAAGTTCAGATCAGTTTACAGGCTACTACTCATGACTCCATGCCCAAGGGATGCTTCAAGGCAGATGACCCCTCTGAGTCACCAAAAGTGTTATCCAAAATAATTCCATGCTTATTTTTGGCTAACTCCTTCTCCTTTTCCTTTGCTGGCACTTAAATGAATTTTTGGCATTCTTCAAGGACTCAAAATTTTCTAGAAATGGATCCATCAGATAGGATTTTTCTTCCCCATTCCAGAAAGGTAAAATTTTCAAGTTATGGCCCGACAGAGTATTTTGGGAAAATTTTCGCTTAATAGGCCCACATCCAATGAGAAGCTGACACATGGCAGCAGAAGTCGTGGCAGCAGAGCGAAGGTGAAAAATTCACCAAAGTAGGCAAAGGGCACAAAGGGGAAAACTAGCCCGCAAGCCCATGGAGGAGGATGGAGAAAAATTTTCAAAGGACCCACATCTAATGTGGAAGCAACACGTGTCCTTGACAATAGCGGGAGTTGGAGGGATGGAGGAAACTTTGGTTTTTTTCCAAAGTAGCAGAGGCAAAAAGAAAAAAATAAAAGCATGCCCCCGCCAAGCGATCAGAGAATGACACATGTCATTGGGAGAATGGAGTATGGGGAAAATTTGGGAAATTTTTCTAATGAAAATTCAGAGGAAAAAGGTGAGGTTTGGGCCCATGTTTCCATCAGCAAATAGGGAAGCACCATATGGCAGCAAAGTACCGGGGCGCAGACTAATTTTGGGAAATTTTCCCAAGGCAAAAATCAAAGGGAAAAGGAAAAGGTTGGAGCCCGCATTTTGATCAGTGAACGGGGAAGTGCCACGTGGTAGAAAAGTAGCAGAGTGTAGATAATTTTTTGGAAATTTTCCCAAATTCAAAAAAGAGGAAAATTTTCAAGTTTCGGCCCACCAACCTAAATTTTGCCCTAAAATTGCCATTTTTGCCCAAAATATTCAAAGGGGCATAACTTTCGATCCCGAGCTCGGATTTTCATGATTTTGGTATCATTGGAAAGATATTGATATTCTCTACATGATGGTGGGTTCAATATTGGATTTTGGTGGAGATTTGTGGGAGAAAAATGAGAAAACATCTCTAGCATGCAAAAAACGTAGAAATGGTTCCCAACCACCAAAATTAATGATGTATGGGCCTTTGTTTTTCTCTAAAAAGTAATGTACTTTGGTGCATGGGTTTTCCCATGAATCCCATCACTTTTTAGGTGATATTGAAGGGATTTTTTGGTGGTTGGAGTTTCAAATCATATTTTCCCGTAGTTCTTACCTTTCTTTCTTTCTGCTTCACCATTATAAGCCAGATTTGGCTCATTTGTAAAAGGTTGGATGTTCTTGCTTCTACAAGCTCTTCTTTCCTCCTTAATAGGTGGATTTGAAGGAGTCTCAGACCTCCCATGGAGATTGTAACATGTTTTTTTCCTCCTTGCAAATGGAATGAATTGTATCAAATTTGGGCATGATAATGTATGTTTTGTAATCAATTTTCAATCCTCTCATGTAGTTCTTATTATCTTTCGATCCTTTATTGCATTCTAGTGATTTGTGCATGTTTTGTTACTGCATCTTCATGATTTATGTCTATTTTTGCAAAGTAAGGAGTTCATCACTCCTTTGGTATATCACCTCTCTGTTGTTTTTCTTAGTTTTGTTTCCATTTCCATGTTTTCTCTCAACCTTGTCTCCTTGGTAGTTTTAGAGTAGGAATTTTAAATCAAAACCTCTGCAAAAACTACATGCATACGCCTAAATAGAGGAGTAGGAACTAGCCTCAATCTAGAGATTTTTCCCCATTTGCAAGGTCCCACACCTTGGAGAAAACTCAATGTTGTTCATTCACACCAGATGAGTTTTCCTTAGAAAAGCATATCTATAACTCATTTCAGGGTTCTATGAATTTACACTAACAGGAATTTGAAATTCCATTGGTTGGGTCCTTACACAATATCATACATCCTTGATTCAGGCACGTGCCAATTACAAGTACTTGATCGAACGAATTTTCTTGGGCACTTCACTGGGAATAGGTTGAAGCCCTAGTATAAATAAGTCTTCTTGGTGTTTGTAAATAAGGTAGTTTTGCCTGTCAGTTTAGAATCTTATTTTATGCATTTCTTCTCTTGTGTATCCCTTTCACGTTGTTTTTTTTTTTGTGCCTTGGGCACCGATAACCTTATAACTAATTTTTGAGTATTTTTGAGTCCGCACAAGACCACACATCATTTTAGTGTGGGGTGGAGTAATGTGAAGGAGCACATGGTTAAAGTGCCAAGGATGTTGTTTTAAAAATCATAGGTTGAATGGCCCTGTTAAAAGAGGTGCTTGGAAAGAAAATATCGAAAAAGGATGGCTGGTGTCAAGATAAAACTACTTTCAGATCCCATGTACAAAGGAGGAGAAAGCGCATTAAGCAATAGGAGGTAGGAAAGAGAACAAACCAGGACATAAGAAGTGCCTTCAGTGCTGGTTACACACGTGTAAGAGTATCCTGTTAGGTTCGATTAGTTACAAGCTAGAAGGTTGGAGGTTTTTCTGCGTAGGTTGGGGTACGTGAGTGAAAACACTAAAGACGGGCTTTGTTTGAAAAAACCACATTAAATGTAAAAAGTATAGTGGTAGGTGAAGTAGCACTTAATGCTTAAAAAGGGAAAAACTATAAATAAAGGGGTCGAGGCACTTCATTTTTCACTTTTCGTATAAGGAGAATGAAGCACTTTTTACACCTTTGCAAACTAGGGCTTCAAAAAATAAACTTATCCGTGTGAAGAAAAATTGGAGAGATTGAAGCGTTGGTAACCAGTTCGGGTTTGCGAACCAGGAGGAAGGGATTTGATGGGTGTAGGATAAGTTGTGAGAAGGTTTCATCTTGTGAAGGGAGTATCCCAGTTAGGGTTTGAAGAACTAGGGAATAGGTTTAAGTAATTTTCTTCACAAGTTTGAGATCTAAGGTCAGAGAGACTAGAAGAACAGAGTAACATGGAGTGATTGAAGTGGGAAGAAGACCTAGAGAATTACACCCAAGAAATAAGCTAGTACACCCAAGAAGGGCAAGGGAAAGGTCAAGGGCAAGTAGTAAGAAATTAAAGCACACATAAATGAGGAGTGGTATGCAGAAATGCAGTACCTAGATGGAGTGTTGTTGGGGAAGGAGTGGGAGTTCCATCTTAGGAACATGTCTGTAAATGATTCTAAGCATCATAAAAATGCAATCGAGAAGGAAATGGCACTGGAGTTAGTGCGCCCAATGAACCAAAGGACACCAGAGGGTTTTCCCATATATAATGATGACGTGAAGGTCAAATTGTAGAAGGTAGGGTTATTACAACTCTTTGAGTTGCCCTACTTCGGGAAACTTGAGTGCTTATATCAGTGGCTGATGTCACACGTACATGAGGACTATTTCCACTTCATAGGGCACAAGATGTGCATAACTCCTCAACTCATTTCACATTTTACAGGCCTCATCTGTGAAGGAGATGGGTTGGAGGATGAATTTACTGACAAAGAATTGATTAAGGAAACTATTGCCACTTTTTCATGCAAGAAGGGGTCAAGGTATTATAATGTCATGGACATTAAGGATCTGGTAATGAAGATGGCTGCGCACCTAGTATCAAAGTTAAATGGCATGGAGAGATGGAACCAAGTCAATAAGACATGGTTGAATGTGTGCAAAAATATTTCAAAGGGCACCATCTACAATTTTTCCACATTCATTGCGGATGAAATTATCAACTGCGTGAAGGAAGGTGATAGGATCCTCTTTGGAAATGTGCTGCTAACCATCATGATCTTAGAAATCAGGGTATCAGATGCATCAAATAATTTTGAATGGGAGTACCATGCTAAAGACCCCTTGCTTGCTAAAAGGTTTGAGAAATATTCTTGTGACACTATGACAATAGTGCACAAGGTGCGCTTGGAAAATTGGTACATGCACCTAAGGAACGCGTTTAGGGTAGAATGGAGAATTCCCAAACAACTACCAGTAGCCACCAAGGGAGAAGCAGAATTTTTTGTGTACCAGCATTTCTATTTGGGCAGATTCAAATTGTCAGATGAGACATGGAGGCCATGGTGCAAGCTCCCCTTTGCCTTCACATCTCAATACTTCCAAGTGGGAGTAAATAGGATCAGGGAGTCAAAAAAGTTTAAGTTGGACCTTGGTAATCTAGACCAGAACCACAGGAAAATGCACAAAGGGTTGGTGTACCCTGGTAAGTGCATGTATGTGGAGCGATACGTATCACATGAAGTGTAAATGATAGGGCCCATGACTCTACCCATTACAGAAGGATCCAAGGCACGTGTGTACATTCACATAAGACCCAAGTCAGAGAAGGGCACATATTTGGAGAATGAGGTATTTATACCTTAATATCTAACTGTTAGGAAGATACCCACACTCAAACTAGAGGATAAAGATCTAGGGAAGAAAATACCAAGTTTGGTGGAGACACAGGAAATAGGTTCCACTAGGACAAGTGCCAGAAGCAGTATGTACGCATGTAAGAAGAATCCCATAATCGGAGAAAAGACTCTAGAGCTATAAAATCCATTATATATGGATTCATCAGAAGTAGAAGAAATAGAGTCACCTACATTGGAATCTCTGGTTAGGAAGAAGCAGAGGGTAGAAGAGGATACCATCTCAGAAGAATTTGGAAGTTTGGAAAAGTGCATAGGAGAAAAGGATGATAGTGAAGAAGAATTAAGTGGGGAAGAGGACCCCGGGAAAGGTCAAGGGATGCCTATTTTTAATGTACATGATTCAGAGGAGGAAGGAAGAGAAGAAGAACAAGGGTTCCTTTTTGTGTGGCGCAAGGATAGCTAGGTAGGAGGAAGTTCCTAGGACATGGGAAAAGATGAGGAAGCTAGCACACAAAAGCAAGAGGCTCCAAGATCTGCACAAGAGCAGACATCCAAGGTGGAAGAAGAAGAAGAGACAAGGGAAATTGAGACCCTGGTGAAGGATAAAGTGGAACACAACGTTGAGCCAGTATTGAACAAGGAGGAGGAGGAGAGCGTAGAAGAGGAACACGACAACACTAGAGGCTTGGTTTTAACTATAAGTATACCCAAGGGTACACATATGGGAGGAAGGTGCGTAGAGGGGGAGAGGCTAGAGATGGGTTATATTGATGACCCCAAGAAAGTGTTTCACACACGGTTCTAAAGTACCATTCCGATAGAGGAGCTTGTAGCAATGTCATCTTTTGACAAGGAGGCTACATATCCATGGATAGTGAATATTATCTCATGGGCTATAGATTCCCTCCTTGATGAGCCAGAGTTTGAGGTGAGTCACGGGGAAATAATAACATTTCCAGGACCAAGAGAAGACAACCCAGTGGTGGATACCCAGTAGCTCTCGGATGAACAACTATGCAACACACTCAACAAAGTCTCTATTGAGGCTGAGGCTAGACTCTTTGGGTGGAATGATAGGGTTAAAGACCTGGAAGGGGAGCTAAAGAAGAAAGAAGAAGAGCTCACTACTTTGACAAAGGAGCTAAGCCAGGAGAGGTTGATCAGTGCCTAGTGGAAGTGTGAATTGAAGGATGAAAAGGATAAGGTATGTGTTGTGTATAAGAAGGTGGAATCCATCAATGAGGCTATCATATTGAAGCATCCAAACCTAGCATTGCCCGCGTCGCAGTATGGATTATCCTTGGGACACCTGGATGATTTAATAAGGGTCCTCACCATGGAAAGATATCCGCTAGCCTTGGAGTCTGTAGAAGAATTTTCTACATGCCTAGAAAAAGAGGATAAGTTGAAGATCGTAGCGCTCATCGTGGAAGAAAACAAGGTTCTTGCTGATGTAAGGGTTGATTCTCAGACTACTGAGGCCATGTATGAAAACTACGTGGATAGAGATAAAGTGGCAGGCACCTTGGTCACCACTCATGAAGTAGAACTCAAGGAGTTATAGGAGAAAAATAAGGGGAATAGGGTGGAAAGAGAGAAAATCCTTTCTGAGGTTGAGAAATTTTTTGAAGCCATTGAAAACTTAAGAGGTTCAATCAAAAACTGGTTGAAGGAACTATATCCACACATTACATGAAGAATGGATGCACTGGAGGATATATGTAAGGAATTGGAGAATATCATTAATACCATAAGCACGCAAGGAGATGGACTAAATTTTGGGGAGGTGAGCGCACTGGTCGGTGACATCTATCATAAGGTGTAGGATGAAGTCGATGCCTAGAATAAATTGGGGGCTAACTTGTAAAAGGATTTTCCTTGTTTGTTGCAGTGATTCTTTCGCTCTCAAATTATTTCTTCTTTCCCCATTCTTTCATCCCCTTATTCTTTCTCCTAGGCATAATCCTATTGCATTCTTTCTTTCACTAAGGGAAGTGTTCCCATGGATGGAGAAAAGGTTTAGTGTGGGGTAATTTTGGGCCCCTAGAATATTGAGTAGTATAAAAGGTGTGCAGGCGTGTAAAGTCCCAGTTACGAAAAGGAACGTAAGGGCAAAGCATGTAGAGAAGGGTTTAAGTAAGCCAGTGGCACGCGTGACACATGTAGACAGAACCAAGGGTTTAGGACTTAGTCAAATTGGGAATTTTGGACAGAACACATAAAAATCATGACCCGACTGCACTTGGATAAGGTGCTAGCCTAGCGACAGGTTGGCCCAGGAAGGAGCATGCCTGTGGTAGAAGCTTCTAGAAGCACATCATGGTATAAAGTGGAAATCTCAAGCCTGGAGGAGCATGCTCACACGGAGGACCACATTAAAAAACTTCACCTTAGATATGAGGGTGCTGGAGAATGAGTTGGCAATCCAGAAAGACTATAAATACTAGCACCTACAAAGTAAAAAAGAGAGAACTAGAGAATGGGTAGAGCTCTGCAGAATTACTGCAAGAACTTTGTTAGTGGTTAATTGCACTTGGGAAAGGATGTATTGGGTATGAGGATTGTAATTTTTCTTTTTATTAGCCTAGCTACATTAGTCTGGTTATAATGCATGACTACAGTCTGCTTCTCTGTGACATTATGTAATGGCTCCATGAACGTAATGAGGTTACTAGTATATATATATATATATATATATATATGAATATCAATGGTTCTGATACATACATATTTTTCATATGTTCTCTTTCATTTATGTTTATGCTAGGTATGAATGTTTGTATACTTCTTTCTATTATGATACAATTCATATAGTCTGTGAAGTACTATCTGTCTAGAATGGCGTCAAGGATCTAGAGGCCATTCTGATCTCTATGGTTCTTATATGTCATAAATCCTCTTTAAATCTATTAGACACAAATCATAGATGATTTTTCCCACTTAACTCACACAAAAGAGATACTTGGTACCCACACGTGTCTCGGGTGAGTGCCCAACATCGGCTGGGTGATAGGCCGATGCGCATGAGGTTCCTTTCTTTTTTGATAGGGTTTAAAATGAATACAGTAAGGAACCCACCTCTTTCCACATCTAAGCTTGTGAGAAGGTCTGGAGAGAAGGCGCGGAAGCTTTACCACCATCCCTTTGGGTGTAAAAGTTGTATTCTACACTGCAAGGTTGCGCACATGCATGGTACATACATTATAAGACAAGCCACCAAATAGGAAATTGTCAAGAGCTAGCAGCTAACCTCATTCAAACGTTTGAGTACCAAATTACTAAGCCATCATTTGATAAGGAATTATAGGTTATTAAGCGCCTTACCATGGGGGATAGTGCCATGACAGAAGATAGGCTATTGGAACTTCTAGGTGGACTAGGTTTGGAGGCGCGCTTTGAAGAAGAGGAAGAAGAAGAAGAAGAGATCCAACTTGAGCACACATGCTTGGAAAAGGAGAAAGGGAAATTAGTATATGTTATTGATGGGGAGGAAGTAGAGAGCTTGGATGTGAACCATTCTATAGGGATGTGCGAGGTAGTGGACAGTGGTAATGCTCACATGTGCGTTGACCATGAGCCCTTAAAGACAAAGAAGGTTAACATTGGCTTAGGAGAACCTAAGGAAGCTATTATTGGAGATTATTTGTCAGAGAAGGAGGTTTCTAAGATCATTGATCTTTTGCATGAATTTGAGGATTTATTCCCACATGGGTACCATGAGCTCAAAGATGTCCACCATTCCTTGGGGGAGATGAGGATAGAGCTAAATGATGGTGTGTGCCTAGTCAGGAAGAGACCCTACCAGATGAATCCCAATGTACGCATAAAGGTAAAAGAAGAGATATACAAAATGATAGCTTCTGGAATCATTAAAGCTATGGAAGAATCAGAATGGATAAGTTTGATGGTAATCAGCATTAAGAAGGATGGGTAGATTAGGATCTGCATGGATTATAGGGAGCTGAATAGAGTTTGTTTCATTAATCCTTTTCCAACCCCCTTCATTGAAGAAATTTTAGAGGGAGTTGCTGGGCGTAAATTTTTTTCCTTTACGGATGGATTTTCGAGGTATCACCAAGTCCAGATTGTAAAGGAAGACCAGGAGAAAACAACTTTCACCACTGAATAGGGAATTTTTTCATACATGGTCATGCCCTTTGGGTTGAATAATACACATGTTCACCCCTGGGACTCTGTAACTCGATGGGTTACAGATTCTCAGTGTGATTGCATAACATGGAGCTTTTCCCAAGTGTGGGACCTTGCGAAATCGGAAAAGCTCTCCGGATGAAGGCCGGTTCCTATTCCTCTGTTCAGATGCACACGTAAGAAATGTAGAGGTCTACTCAAAACCTAATCTAATTTTCCAAGGAGACAGGGGGAAGAAAATGCAGAAAATAAAAAAAAAAACCTAAACTAACAGAGGTGATGCACCGAGGAATGAAGAACACCTGTCTTGCCAATAAACACAGACCAAAAAAAAATGTAATGCAAGATCATGCACAGATAACCAGATTTACAGTGAAAGATCAAGAAGATGCAAATAAACACTGAGAGGGTTGATAATCATCCACAGACATGCCTTAATTTGCTCCAAAGATTGATACAACACACTGCAAAATGCCAAGAGGCAAAGCTGCATTACAGTTTTAAATGGGAGGTTTTAACTCCACAGATTCACCTGCCAAAGAGAAGAAGGGAGGGGCAAAACAAGAATGTCCAACCTTTAGAAAGAAGCCCCTCCTTACAATTTATAGGAAGAATGAGAGAGAGAAGAGAGAGAAAGTCCAAATCTACCCCAACCACCTCAGGTTGTATCTAATTCATCTCATTATGGTGGTAGGTGAGGACCATATCAAACCCCAAAAGTGGCAAACTGTATTTTGCATTTTTAAGAACTTGTTCCCACCCAATTAAAGATATCCAGTCGTAGTTAGGTAGAGGACGCCGTAGGCTTTCCGAAAAGTCCAACCTTGTGTGAATCGGAGCTCCCAGTCAAAAGTTATGGCCATCTGAATATCTGGGTCAGGGTCTGCTTCCTGTCAGCGCTCAGAATGTTGCGCCTCCTGAAGGTGCGCCTTGGCGCATCCATATGCATGTTGACAATCCTTTTCGGGCGCCAAAGGCGCAAATATGCTTGTGTCGACAACCCTTTTTGTGCGCCAAAGGCGCATTCATTTGCATGTCAACACTCTTTTCTGTGCGCCAAAGGCGCAAATATGTTTATGTCGACACATGTTTACGTGCGCCACTTTACCTGCGCCAAGGGCGCAACTTTTCCCGTGTCAACATTCCTTTCTGTGCGCCAAGGGCGCGTCTATTTCTATGTTGACATCTTCTTCTGTGCGCCAAGGGCGCATTTACATTTGTGTCGACATCCTCTTATGTGCGCCAAGGCGCAACTTTTTCCCTGTTGACACTCATTGTTGTGCGCCATTTCCGTGCGCCAAGGGCGCATCCTTTACATGCTGTCGACATCCATTTCTGTGCGCCACTTTCCTGCGCCTTGGTGCGCCATTGTGCTGAGGTTTGAATTTCTTTGGTTTCCATATTCTTCCGCTTGTCTATATCTACCTGGGGGGAAGATATATACAACAATTTGGCGACTCAACGGGATCACCTGCCTGCTAGGTAGAAGATTAGTGGCCCTTTTAGAAATCCATTGGGCATGGAGTCATAAGCAATACTTGAAACCAACTTGATCTCTGATCCCGAGCCTGAAATCGCAACTCCTTCTCCGACAGCACTTTGAACTGTAGAAACAACCTGAGAGCAACGAAACCTATGCCAAAGCACTTAGGGAAACTGAAACCTAACTACAACAAGACAATGTGCAAACGCACTTAGAGGAATTGAAATCTAAGCTAATATTTACAAGGGTAGAAATTTTCTCTTTTCAGTAGAAATGTTTAAGATAGATTCCGTTGACCGGAATCGAAAGTTCTTCTCCGTCCAATGTAGACAATTGGAAGGCATTACTACTCTTACATCCTGTGACCATGTAGGGGCCACTCCAAATGGCATCAAACTTGGAATGCCTTCCTGGTTTTGCCCGATCTGCATCCCATTTCAGAACTAGGTCCCCTTCCTGGAAGGTCCTTGCTCTTGCTTTCTTATCAAACCATCTTTTCACTAAGGCCTGATCTTTCTCAATTGTTTGAACTGCATGTTCTCTAATTTCTTCCAATTCCATCAACTCTGCATACCTAGCCTCCATTGGTTCGAACTCAGCCAACTCCAACTGCTTCATGAATTCTAATGCAGGTAGTTCTAATGATATAGGCAATACTGCCTCTTTTCCATAGACCAACTTATAAGGGGAATTACCTATAGACCTCTTTGGTGTTATTCTGTCAGCCCATAATGCTGATTTTAGCTTGGTATGCCATGTTCTTTGATTTTCATCCAGAGTCCTCTTGATGATTCTTAGCAAATTTTTGTTTGTGGACTCTGCCTGTCCATTACCCTGCGGGTAATAATTTGAAGAGGTGCTCAAGTAGATTCCATTCTTAACAGCCCATTCCGTAATTTTGGAACCTATAAATGCCAATGCATTGTCTGATATGATAGTGGACGGCACACCAAACCTGGTCACTATTCCTTCATAAAAGTCTAGTATGTTAGACTCATTTGCTTCCTTGAGCGCTACTGCTTCGGTCCACTTGGTGAAATAGTCTGTTGCCGTGAGAATCCACTTGTGGCCTTGGCTTGAGTTTGGATTAATGACCCCGACGAAGTCCAATCCCCATTGCATAAATGGTTGGTCAACCAGAATTGGGTGCAATGGAAGTGCTGCTTGTCTTTCTTTGCCTGTGAAGAGTGCACATTTCTTGCACTTTCTTATCCATGTATAGCAGTCACTGAAGACTGTCGGCCAATAATACCCTGCCTTCATTATTTTGAGAGCTGTTACTCGTGGGGCAAAATGTCCTCCAGAATCTCCATCATGAAAATCTCGTAACACCCTCTCAATTTGACTTATCCCAATGCACCTCAATAGAACTCCATTGATGTCTTTCTTAAACAAAACACCATCAACAAGCACATATGGAATGGCTTGTAATCTGAAGTATCTCCTCTTTGCTTTGCTCATTTCTGGAGGGCATAGGCCTGTCTGTAGGAAGTGTATCATATTTTGAGTCCAACAAGGAGTAGGCACGTCATCATTTTCTTGTTCTTGATCATCCTGTAGTATCAAGGTAGTCTCCTTTTCATCACCAGCTTCAACTTTCTGACTCAAGGCTAGCTGCTCACATAGTCCCTTCCCACGTACTAGTTTGGTGACCTTGATCTCGATGTCATATTCCATGACACGAGTTATCCATCCTGCACGTTTCTCATTCAGATCCTTGTTTAGAAGGAAGTCCTTGACTCCCGCATGAGAGACTAATAATTGGATCTTGTTGTTTGAGACTAGGTGCTTGAATTTCTTTAAGCTTCTGATTACCGCAAGGACATGCTTTTCAATGAAAGAGTACCTAGTTTCGTATTCCTCCAAGCTTTGACTGAAGAAAGCAACTGGTTGTTCTAACCCTTCTTTATTTTGTTGTACCAGGATTGCAGAAATTGTGTCTCCACCACCAAAGGCATATAGCATGAATTCCTTAGAGAAGTCTGGATTGACGAGAGTTGGGGCTTGAGATATAGCCTCTTTTATTGCCTCAAAACTTGCCTTGCCTTCAGATGTCCACTTAAATGCCATGCTCTTCTTTAACATCAGTGTTATTGGCTTCGCAAGAGCTGCAAAGTTTGGAACAAACCTGCGGACAAAATTGATCCTTCCCAAGAAGCTTTGAAGAGCCTTCTTGTGACTTGGCAATGGCAATGCTCGAATTGCTTCAACTCTTTCTGGGTCAATCGTCAACCCTTCCTTTGAAACAATATGGCCTAGAAGTTTTCCCTCGTGAGCCAAAAATATGCATTTTTTGGGATTCAATGATACCCCAAATCTTCTACACCTCTGAAATACTTGCCTCAAATGACAGAGGTGATCCGCTGCATTTTTTGAGAATACAGTGATGTCGTCAAGATATATCAAAACTATTTTATTGATCAACCCCTTAAATGCCATATCCATTGCCCTTTGGAAAGTGGCCCCAGCATTTGATAGCCCAAATGGCATCTTCTTGTAGGCATAGGTCCCCCATTTGGTGGTGAAAGCTGTCTTGAACTGGTCATCTTCTTTTACCATCACCTGATTATACCCTGAGTAGCCATCTAGGAGAGAGAACCTCTCTGAACCGGATACTACTTGCAATATTTGTTCCATTGAAGGAAGTGGGTAATGATCTTTGAGAGATGCCCTGTTGAGGTCTCGGAAATCTACACACAACCTGATTTCTCCACTCTTCTTCCTGACCGGAACCAAGTTTGCAACCCAGCTTGAGTGCTTGATCGGGAATATAATGCTTGCCTCTATCAGCTTATTTAGCTCTTTCTTCATTAGAGGCTCAATGTGAGGGTTGACCGGTCTCTGTTTCTGCCTGACGGGATTAGCATCTGGATCCAATTCTATGGTATGTTGTGCCAAATTTGGATCGAATCCTCTCAAGTCTTCGTAGCTCCAAGCGAAGACATCTGGAAATTCTTGGCAAAGTTGTATGAAATCTGATTTCTCCTGTTCAGTGGCCACTTTGCCAATTTGAAGTGTTTTGTCTTCCCCAACCGGAATTAGCTCTGAATCTTCTCTCTTGACCTGTATGTTTGCCTTTTCCTTACGAAACTGGTCGTTAGGGTTGAAGATAGACTCCAATGTTACCAAACCCTTAGGAAGCTTGTTCGTCCGCAGCTGTACTACTTGATCCCCATACTGCTGCTCTAATCTGTCCTGATTCCTAGCTGAAAATTCAGCCTCTTCTTGTAAGAAATTGACGATCTGTTGATCGTTCTCAAACACCTGCCAGCTTGTGTTGTTATCTGGAACTGCTGGCCTCACAATCACATGGATGTGTGGCTGCGTTTTTTCTCTCCTGATGCTGTCAACCACATCAAATGTCGCTCCAACTGCTGCGAGCCTATCTGCGGCTTCATTTTTCTTCCTGGGTATGGATACAATGTTGAAAGCTTTGAAATCCTCAATGAGGTCCCATACCCTATTCTTGTAGCTCCTTAGCAAGTCGTTCTTTGTAGCATGTTGTCCCCTAACTTGGTTGACGATTAGCTCGCTATCTCCAAACACCTGCAAGTTCTTTATGCCCCTTTTCTTGGCCCAATGAATTCCATGAATCAATGCTTCGTATTCAGCCGTGTTGTTTGAACAGGAAAACTGGAAACGAAAAGCTGAAAAATATTTGATGTCTTGTGGTGAAATCAACATCGCACCACCTCCAGCACCTTGTCTGCTTCTCGAACCATCGAAAAATAATTTCCAAACTTTGTTTTCATCCTTTTGTTCAGGCTGAATGATGCCGGGAATGGGTGAATTTTCTTCGTGTATACAATACACGCCCAATTCAGATTCTTCAATTTCCTTGTATGGGTCAAATTCATGACTCTTGTTTGCCCATTCATCCAAAGTTAAATCAGGAATTCCCTCGACCTTAGTACCTGTTTCTAGATCACTTGAACACTCCTCCTGATCAAAAACCGAGCAATTTGCATTGATAGGATTTGGTACATGAGGCTCAATATGGAAATGGGCAATTGGTTCTGACCTGATTGTTGCTTTGGCTCCATACCTTGTCCTAAAAATCATGTGCGACCAATCTGCAGATAAATATCCACCAATTTTTGCAGTGAAGTCTCTTGATAGACACAACGCAAAGAGTGGCGGAAGGTCAATCACAGACACATCTTGTAGAACTGTAACATTAGGACAGGAATGTAGTGTTAGGCTTAACCCTTTGATGACCCCAACTGTTCCTACTGCCGTTCCATCTAGCTGTACTACTCCTTTCAGCACTGGCTCATATTTCAAACCCAGCTGATCCGCTATTTGCTTCGGCATCACTGAACTACTTGCCCCAGAATCAATCATGCAGTTGTGTACCAAGTGGTTTCCAACAATCAACGAAACATAGAATGGTGGAGGCTTCAAATTTTTCCTTGTCTGGCCCCCATCATGTTGCACTGCATTAGTGAGAACTTTCTCATGTCCCTGGTTTGATACATTTGTGGCAGACCAATTAGCCATTGCAGCTTGCAATAAATCTCGTTGCCCTGGGATCGCCAGTGATTCCCACATGGAAATGTTCACATGTGTCTTCTTCATTTGATCGATGATGTTGAAGGGGGATGAATTGTCCTTTTGCTGTCCCTTGCTTGGCGCAACCTTTTCTGGAGCTTGAACAGGTGCATGTGTTGCTACAACAGGTACCTTAGGTTGATTCTGCACATTTGGAGCTGCGTTTGGTCTACTGACCCCTTGTTGTGTAAGAGTGGGTTGAGAAACAACTGGATTATATGGTTGTCCCTCTCCTATATTTCTCTTCTTTGACCGTGTGTTGGCAGCCACGCCTTGAAAAGGCTGTTGGTTAACTCCACAGAAGTCTTCCGTTTGCCAATTTGCCAATGTGGTTTCTGTTGGAGGTCCTTCTTGTTGTGTTTGTTGCTGTTGATTCTCCTCCTGGCTTGGTTCTTGAGCAACACCAATGGTTTGCACCATCAAGGCCTGATTCAGTGCACCATTGAAACATGCTGACTGATTGTGAGGTAGATTGCAAGGGTAACACCAGTCGTACTCCTGTGCCATGTTATTTTGTGATGGAACCAAGGCTCTTGAGGACGTCGTTGCATTTGGATCATACGGTCGAAATGGCCTGGCAGCTTGAGGTTGTCCTTGGTTCTGGTTTTGATTTGCAGCCTGAGGTGGTGGTCTATTTTGTTGGTATGGGGGCCTAGCTTGGTACTGTGCTTGAGGCTGATACGGTCTAGCACTTTGAGCTTGCTGTCTTTTGATAGTCACAAGCTCATTTCCAAGGTTCTGCAATTGTTTCATGACCTCCTGCAATTCCTTTGAAGTATTTGAAGAAGTCGACGCCTCATTATTGCTTTGATTCCTAGGAGTTGGAATGGGATTCAACTCTGGTGCTTGACTGGTTGTAGGCTTTCCCATGTCTGGATAGAGAGGCATTGGTGGCCTTGGTGCAAGCTTTCCGGCTTGGATCAAACAGTTCTCTGCTCTGATCGCTGTGTCATAGGACCCTGGCAGCGTTGTCCCTCCCATTGATTGGATCATCATGGCTATGTCTGAATTTATAGCCTTTAAGAAATAAAGGAATGCTCCTTCGGCAGTTGGTCTAACAGCTATTGGGATCCTGTCCCATGTCCGTTGGAATCTAAAGTTGAAATCTGCCATTTGTTCGTTAGGAGCCCTTTTGATTGTTGTCAGCTGTTCCAATAAAGATAAATTGTCCGCCCTCTCCCCGAATTGGCTGCAAAGAGCAGAACAAAGTTGGTTCCAATTCGTAATAGACCCTGCTGTAAGGCTCCTAAACCATTGTAAGGCCTTGCCTTTGAAAGATGAAGCCAACAGCTTGACTGCAACATCCATTTCATTTATTTCGTGGATTGCACATGCATTAGCAATATCCTGGATGTGATCAATAGGAGTAGTATGATTTTCACCTGTGAAGTAGGGGATATTCTTTAGCGCTGCAACTGGAATTTGATTCTGAGCATTTAGGGCAAGTGGACTACTGCCCGTGAAATTGACAAAGGGATTCGGTGGTAGATGCGCCATTATGATTGGCCTAAGAACCCTGGTTGATGCGAGAAAAGGCCTACCAGGTGGAGGTGTAGACAAGGTCCTGTTAGGCGGAGATGGTGATCTTTGTGGTCTTCTTCCTCTCCTTCCTCTGCCTGGTGATAGTTGCAAGTGGAAAAATAGCCCTTCTTCTTGAGTATTGGACCTGGTTCGAATTCTTCTCATGTGCCTAGGCAACTTGTGCTGCTACACCGCTGAATTCTACCCCTTCGGAGTCGCCAGATGTGTTAGAAAGTGAGCCTCAAAAGGCTAGATCCTGCCAAGTTACACACCAAACCTGACGATATTTTAAAAAATGGAAAATTGAAAGACCTGTATTTTTGATATTTTAGAGTTTGGAACTTGATTCTGGAATGACAGTCCTGAAAACCCAAAAATGCCAGACTTCCGAAAACCTGAAATCCGAAAATCAAAAAACCATGAAATTTTGAAAGTCAAAATCTCAAAAATCTAAGAATACCCTTTTGAAGATTACCCCCAGATCTATCAGCTGGTGAAATTTTGACTTGTTTCGAGCAAGTTAAGTCCTTGAAAATCGATTTCAAAGTTCAGCCTGGAAGGTGAAAATATGAAATTGTAAAACCTGCAATTTTTTAAGTCCGAATTTCTTGAAAGTTCCTTCGAAACTGTGAAATGACTTCTGGGTCCCACCGGGCGTGCCAAAACTGTTGATGTCGAATCACAGCACCCCTGGGACTCTGTAACTCGATGGGTTACAGATTCTCAGTGTGATTGCATAACATGGAGCTTTTCCCAAGTGTGGGACCTTGCGAAATCGGAAAAGCTCTCCGGATGAAGGCCGGTTCCTATTCCTCTGTTCAGATGCACACGTAAAAATGTAGAGGTCTACTCAAAACCTAATCTAATTTTCCAAGGAGACAGGGGGAAGAAAATGCAGAAAATAAAAAAAAAAACCTAAACTAACAGAGGTGATGCACCGAGGAATGAAGAACACCTGTCTTGCCAATAAACACAGACCAAAAAAAAATGTAATGCAAGATCATGCACAGATAACCAGATTTACAGTGAAAGATCAAGAAGATGCAAATAAACACTGAGAGGGTTGATAATCATCCACAGACATGCCTTAATTTGCTCCAAAGATTGATACAACACACTGCAAAATGCCAAGAGGCAAAGCTGCATTACAGTTTTAAATGGGAGGTTTTAACTCCACAGATTCACCTGCCAAAGAGAAGAAGGGAGGGGCAAAACAAGAATGTCCAACCTTTAGAAAGAAGCCCCTCCTTACAATTTATAGGAAGAATGAGAGAGAGAAGAGAGAGAAAGTCCAAATCTACCCCAACCACCTCAGGTTGTATCTAATTCATCTCATTATGGTGGTAGGTGAGGACCATATCAAACCCCAAAAGTGGCAAACTGTATTTTGCATTTTTAAGAACTTGTTCCCACCCAATTAAAGATATCCAGTCGTAGTTAGGTAGAGGACGCCGTAGGCTTTCCGAAAAGTCCAACCTTGTGTGAATCGGAGCTCCCAGTCAAAAGTTATGGCCATCTGAATATCTGGGTCAGGGTCTGCTTCCTGTCAGCGCTCAGAATGTTGCGCCTCCTGAAGGTGCGCCTTGGCGCATCCATATGCATGTTGACAATCCTTTTCGGGCGCCAAAGGCGCAAATATGCTTGTGTCGACAACCCTTTTTGTGCGCCAAAGGCGCATTCATTTGCATGTCAACACTCTTTTCTGTGCGCCAAAGGCGCAAATATGTTTATGTCGACACATGTTTACGTGCGCCACTTTACCTGCGCCAAGGGCGCAACTTTTCCCGTGTCAACATTCCTTTCTGTGCGCCAAGGGCGCGTCTATTTCTATGTTGACATCTTCTTCTGTGCGCCAAGGGCGCATTTACATTTCCCTGTCGACATCCTCTTATGTGCGCCAAGGCGCAACGCATTTTTCCCTTGTTGACACTCATTTCTGTGCGCCACTTTCCTGCGCCTTGGGCGCATACATTCTCATGTTGACACTCATTGTTATGCGCCATTTCTGCATTGTCGACACTGTCGCCCCTTTTGTGCGCCATGTGCTGAGGTTTGAATTTCTTTGGTTTCCATATTCTTCCGCTTGTCTATATCTACCTGGGGGGAAGATATATACAACATCTACTAGCAACACCCTTTATATTTTACACCAACCACATGGCGTTAAATTACTTTTTGAACAATCCCATTCTACAAGGGCACATATGTTGGTGGGTGCTATTATTTCAAGAGTTTGAGTTTACGGTAGTTGTGAAGCCTTGAAAGAGTAATTGTGGACCTGATCATCTATCAAGAATCGATTCAGGGGAGGATGCACAGAGTATTGAACAGACTATGTCAGACGTATAACTATTTAGGTTGTGGCATGTGCCATCGAATTTGGAGGAGATTTCAGTATTCCTAAAGGAAGGTATGACACTGGAAGGGATGAAGGCATTAGAAAGAAAGTAACTATCCATACATGTCATGCTCTACATGTTGATCATTGAGATCTTATACAAGTTAGGGCATGATGAAGTTTTTCGTAGGTGTGTACTAGAGCATGAGTGCCTTGCCATCATAGAGGAAGCACACGGAGGAAGTGTAGGTGGACATTATGCAGGTGATGCCACCGCGTGTAAAATTTTAATGGTAGGATTGTGGTGGGAAACTCTACATAAGGATTGTAAGGACTATTGTAAGGTGTGTGACCACTATCAATGCATTGGCAAGCCAGGAAAGAGAGATGAAATTCCTTTGCGCCCTATCCCTAGCACTGAACCTTTTTGGGAAATGAGAAATAGATTTCGTAGGCCCTATTACACCAGCAACGCGTAGGACTAGATCACGCTATGTAATCACTTGCATGGACTATTTAACAAGGTGGGAAGAGGCAGCCCCAACTAAAAACTACATAGCAGCCATAGTGGTAAGATTTTTGTGAGAGAACATTATCACAAAGTATGGATGTCCTTTAAGTTTAACCAACAACAGGGGTACACATTTCTTGAATGAGACCATGAGGATCCTATTAGTAGAGTTCATGGTAGCTCATCACAAGACTACCCCTTATTACCCACAAGAAAATGGAACCGTGGAAGCATTTAAAAAAATACTGAGTCATACCCTAACCAAGATTTGTGATGTCAGAAGACAAGATTGGGATGACAAGTTATCAACCATATTATGGGCTTACATGAAAACTTATAAAAGGATGAACAAAGACACACCATTTCAATTGGTGTTTGCCATGGAAGCTGTTATATTGGTTGAATTCATGTTACCTTCTCAATGAATAACATGTACAAGAAGGATGGATGATGAGCATGCACTAGAAGAGAGAATTGATGAACTAATGAAGTTGGATGAAATATGATCACTTGCCAGGTGGATCCAAACAACAGAAAAGCAAAGAAAAAATCATGGCATGATCACCACATCAGAATAAAGAAGTTTGAGGTTGGGCAGATGGTCTTGTTATATGATTCTAAGTTTTTGTGCCATCCTAGGAAGATGAAGGTCCATTTGTAGGTCTCTATAAAATCTCATAGATCCGTCATTCGGGCATGTGTCATTTACAAGCGCTGGATGGAATGAAATTTCATGGACACTTCAATGGGAGTAGGTTAAATCCCTATTATAAATAAGTATTCTTGGTGTTTGTAAATAAGGTAGTTTTTCCAGTTAGCTTAGAATTTCCTTTATGCATTTATTTTCTTGTGTTTCCCTTTTCGTGTTGTTGTTTTGTTTTTCACCTTGGGTGCCGGTAACCCTTATTACTCTTTGAGAATTTTTGAGTGCGCAGAGGATTGTGCATCATTTTAGTGTGGGGTGGAGTGATGTGAAGGATAACATGTGTAAAGTGCCAAGGAAGGTTGTATTGAAAAGCACGGTTGAATGGCCCTGTTGAAAGAGGTGCATGGAAAGAAAATATGGAAAAGGATGGTTGGTGTCAAGATAAGGCTACTTTCATATCACACGTATAAAGGAGGAAAAAGTGCACAAGGAACATGAGGTAGGTGAGAGAAAAAATTAGGACAGAAGAAGTGCCTTTAGCACCAATGACATGTGTGCAAGATTCTCTTGTCTAGATAAATTGGTTGTGTGCTAGAAGGTTGGAAGATTATCTGTGTAGAGTCACGCATGTGATTTACAGTGCTAAAGTCAGACTTTGTTTGAAAACTCTGCATTAAATGTGAAAAGTATGGTGATAGGTGAAGTAGCATTTAATGCTTAAAAAGGGAAAAACTATAAATAGAGGGTCGAGGCATTTCATTATTCACTTTATGTATAAGGAGAAAGAAGCACTTTTTGCACCTTTGCAAACTAGGGATTCCAAAAACTGATCCATGTGAAGAAAAAATTAAAGACATTGAGCGTGGGTAACTAGTTTGGATATGCAAACCAGAAGGAAGGGATTTCATAGGCATAAGAGAATTATTAGAAGGCACTGTCTTCTGAAGGGATTATCGCAGATAGGGTTTAAATAACTAGGGCATGGGTTTAAGGAGTTTTCTTCACAAATTCAAGATCTAAGGTGGGAAAGATTAGAAGAACAAAGTTACAAGAAGTGATTGAAGTAAGAAGAGAACCTAAACAATGGAACCCAAGAAACCAGTTAGCACACCCAAGAAGGGCAAGGGAAAACAACAAGAAACTAAAACACATACAAATGAATAATGGTATGTAGAAATGAAATACTCAGATGGAGTGTTGCTAGCGAAGGAGTGAGAGTCCCATCTAAGAAACATGTCTATAAATGAATACAATCATCATATGAGCACAATCGAGAAGGAGATAACATTGGAGTTAGTGTGCCGAATGAATAAAAGGACACTAGAGGGTTTTCCCATGTATCACGATGATGTGAAGGTTAAGTTGGAAAAGGTAGGGTTATTACAACTCTGTGAGTTGCCCTACTTTAGGAATCCTGAGTGCCTATATCAATGGCTGATGTCACGCATGCATGAAGACTACTTCCATTTCATAGGGCATAATATGTGCATTACCCCTTATCTTATCCCACATTTCACAGGCCTCATTTATGAAGGAGATGGTTTAGAAGATGACCTAGGCGATAAAGAGGAAATTAAGGAGACTATCGTCACCTACACATACAAAAAGGGGTCAAGGTACTATGATATCACAGGCATCAAGGACCTAATAATGTAGATGGTCGTGCATCTAGTGACAAAGTTAAATGGCCAGGAGAGATGGACCCATGTCAATAAGCCATGGTTGCATGTTTTCAGGAAGATCTCAGAGGGCACCATCTACAACTTGTTTGCATTCATCGTGGATGAGATTGTCAGTTGTGTGAAGGAATGAGACAATATCCTTTTCAGTAATGTCCTACTAATCAATGTGTTTTCAAAGATTGGAGTACCTGATGCATCGGAAACATTCATGTGGGAGTACCTTACATAGGACGCTTTGCCCGCAAAAATATTTGAGAAATACGCCTGCGAATCTATGAAAACCGTGTGTTGGTACCCAAATTTGTTCTCCTTTTCAATCTGATCAACATCAAAGATATGGCATGAAGCTTGAATATAGATAGATCATGACGTGTGTCATTTTGTAGCCGGGGATGTGATCTAACTGGTACTCAGATTTTTGGAGAGATGGATAGCACTCAAATAGGACTTGATCTTGTCCTAACTATTTTAGGTTGTGCCTTTCAACAAAGGTAGGAGAACCTATATTGCAGCCTTTGTTTTGTGAAGGAGGTGAAGATATCCTTGTAATGTGCAAGTTGTATAGAGATGGCCTTGAGAAAACATGATCAATTTTCCATTATTCAAACTCAATAGAGTTGTCACTACTAAATGATGGAAATGCTTTCAAGACAAGGCTAAGGCTGTTAGAGACATGGTATGATCCTGATTTTCTTTGTGCATTTTTTTAAATGGATTGAATTATTTTTTTGAAACACAATGCAATGCAGGGGTAGTATGGGTAGGATTAGTTATTTTGAATGAATTTTGGTGGGAGAATTTTAGACAAGATTAACTAGAATTTGCCAAATTCTTTGAGTACCTTTGTAAGAAATTTGTAAGACCTAAACAATAGAATTATTCAAAGGGGCTAAGGTACTCCTTCAACAAAGATATGTGCAATAAATAGATGCCCAGATTTGCACTCTTCCACACAATATTTGACAACCCGCCACAAAATCTTGAAGTAGATGAACCAACAAAGCATCCAAAAACCTCTATTTTATCATGACCTAAGGTGCACCCAAAGGTTTATAAACAATCTCTAAATTCAGGGATGGTAAAGTGATTTTAAATTTGTTTATCTCTTTATCAGATGAAAGCTCTTCTGAGTGTGAGATTGCAAATGCCACTAAACTATCAACAAGAAATGAGACCATGTATGATCAAGAGAGATTTTAAACACAATACTGTAGATCTTTAGAACTTTTCAAAAGAAAGGAGAAGCCTTAGAACACCAAAATTTTCCATTTTAATCAGTTTTACCCTTGTCCAAGTCCAAATAAATCACCAAAATTTATTAAAATACCTAAAAGGGAAATTTTGGATAACACTTCCTATAAGACTATCATCTTGTCTCTCCTCCATTTTTTCATCTCTAACCATTGGCCATATCTCTGGATCACAAATGAAAATTGTTTCCTCTACCTCTAAAGTTTGAGTTTCATGCCCTTTATTTCCTCTAACCTCTTCTTTCTTCATGCCTCTACAAGATCTTATCTTCTTTATTTCCTCCTTGATCAAAGAAGTCATTCTATGCCTCAGTTTCCTTAAAAGAAACCAAGCCAAAGGCCACTTAACATATTTATTTATCTCCCAAATACAAATCTACTTTTGTTCTTCTTATAGCATCTCCATAATGAGATTCAATCTCTCTTTTATCTCTTTTGTTTCCTTTTCTATGTTCAACTTTATCTTTTGGACACCCCTTATAATCTTCTTGTGGCAATTTCCTCCTATCGATCCCTTCATCTTACTTCTCTAGCAGTTACTCTATAACTTCCCACCATATGCCTCACCTAGGCTACCTCTTTAGTCTTTTGGTACATATGAAATTGTATCACCCAAGCCTCTCTCTTTTCTTTATCTATTGATCATTCATTGAACTCACCTAGGTCTATTACACCCTAGTCTCTTTATCCTATGCCCAATTCCTTAATGTAATTTTACTTGCAATCATGTTGTGATTAACGAATTCAAAAAGATACATTAAATTATCACCTTGTACTTTGTGCATGGCTACCTATACCAAGTCTCTCTTTCCCTCTTATCTTTTTTTATCTTCTAATCAATCCTCTAATGGCCTTCAAGGATTCCTTGTCACAATATTCCTTTCTTTGAAAGCTCTCCAAGAGTTTACTGTTACCTCCTTGGATCACCTCTTCCTTGTTGCTATCTGCAATCATAAAAAATATATATTCCTTCTCTCTTATTTCTTTGGATCATCAAATTGTATCTTCAACTTGGAACTTTAACTTCTACCTCCTCTTTAGTATTTTAGCACATATGAAAATGTATCACCCAAGCCTCTCTCCTTTCTTTATCTATTGATGATTCATTGAACTCACCTAGGACTATTACACCCTAGTCTCTTTATCCTATGCCCAATTCCTTAATGTAATTTTACTTGCAATCATGTTGTGATTAATGAATTCAAAAAGATACATTAAATTATCACCTTGTACTTTGTGCATGGCTACCTATACCAAGTCTCTCTTTCCCTCTTATCTTTTTTTATCTTCTAATCAATCCTCTAATGGCCTTCAAGGATTCCTTGTCACAATATTCCTTTCTTTGAAAGCTCTCCAAGAGTTTACTATTACCTCCTTGGATCACATCTTCCTTGTTGCTATCTACAATCATAAAAATATATATTCCTTCTCTCTTATTTCTTTGGATCATCAACTTGTATCTTCAACTTGGAACTTTAACTTCTACACAAGTGGTATGCTATGATACCAAAATTTGATGCCATCCTAGCTCAGTTCACCCTTAATGGCAACTTGATATTTGAATATGACACTTCTTGGTACTTGTTACAAATTTTCTTGGCTTTTATATGGCTCCAAAACTTACATGTCATATATTAACTCTCATATATCATTAACTAGATCATATGACCTTGACTCAATGTCCTCACAACTTAATTAAGTCACTGAAGTTCTTATTAACATCCACTAGCTTCACCATAGGATTTGTAGGTTTAGAAATAATTATTTTTTTCCCTAACTTTGAAATGAACATTGATCATACAAACTTGATACCTTATTCTAATAGTCTTTTGTTTGAGCCTTAAAACATATATAAACTTCACATGGAACTCTCTTGATAGATTTTAGATGACAAATAGAGTATACACTCATTTTTTATTCTAGTTTAGGCCTATACTTTGAAAATCAACTCAAGAAGGAGTTTTCAAACTTATAAAACCTTATGAATAATTTAACATCATCCATTTCATTTTATTCTTAAACCATTAATTTAACATCAAATTAGCATCAATTAGTCCTTACTTTATTCATTGTTTTTGCACCACAAGCTTTTAGAATTGTTTTCATCGATAACTCCTCTTATACATGCGAGTTGAGATTGAAAATGTGCACCCTTCTTTCACCAATTGGGAAAGAGGTAATTCCTATGTTTGGAGGAATTCGGTCGGTCAGAAAATTTTTTAGAGACTACCCTAGTTCAGCACTAATAAGAGAAAATTAGCTATAAAACCTTCAAATTGACTATCAAGAAATATAAATAAAATTCTTGGGTTTGTAAATACTCCCTCAATATTTTTGAAGTGATAGTAGGGAGCTTAGTGTGATTTTTCTCTACCGTATGGTTTTTAGTCCATTGTCCTCTAAGAAACCCTCATCAATAATTCAAGAAACCATGCAAAAACACATAATAGATATCTCTTCTTGTTGTCAAACCTTCCACACCTTTCATTTCATTATTTATTCAACATTTAAAATATTTTCCCTTCAAATTATGGATCTAATAATGGATCATGGATTAAATAATCCCCTAAACTAGCTCCTAGAATGACTTAGTCTACCATAGGAAAGCTTAATCACATTCTAAACATAGAAAATTAGGATGGTATTTATCCTAAACACCTCATAACCCATTTACAAGCCTTATTGCATGGTCTTCATGACCTGATCAAGCTATGACAACTCACTTCCACCTAGTAAACCTCCCTTAGTCAAACTTGACAAATTACCACTCATTACAAGGCTTTTCACTTGCACTATTATAATACACATAAAAATTTGAATTTGAACAGTGATATAATGGAGAGAAAACAATTCTCCATCACTAGTAACCCACATGAACACCTAATAAAATCTTTCCTTCTTGAAAAGGATGCTCCTACATCACTCCTCTTCAACTAATAACAATATATTCATGTATAGAAATGAAGATCTCAGTTCACAGTCAAGTCTGTGTTGAGAGTTTGTGCAGATCAAGTTTTCATGTGATTTCAAGCATAAGGAGGTTTGAGAATCATATGACATCTTCAAATACTAAGGAAATAGGTTACTTAATGAAGTATACACTGAGACACACCATGAATCAGTTTGTACTACCTTTTCTTCACAACCATCAACACCTAGATAGAGAAAGCCACAAGTAGAAGCATTCAAAAATTTATCAGGGTTTTAACATGGGATTAAAGCTTGTAGACAACCTTTATTTTCAAGAGGATGAAAAACATCCTTACTCACTTCATGGAGTATTTCAATGAGCAAGATAATCACCAAATTGCATGCACAATACTCTATTTTCATACTTGATCTCCACACTCTTCTCAGTTAGAATTTTAAGGCATAAAATCATAGTCATGTATTTGAAATATTTCACTAATTTTCTTATTTTTCATGCCTATTTAGGTCTATAATCACTTCAAAAAATATTCCTAATGCAATTTCAAGTCTTATTTTATAAGAAATGATAGGAAAACATCATGGTCAAGACCACTATCACTTTCCTTCTAGATTGTCATGAGAACTAAACCTAGTTTTCAATAATGAAGAGGTTTACATGTTATAACCTTTTTACTTAGCATATAAACCATATTTCTGAGAAGCCCCTAATCTTTTTCAACTTAACATACCAAGATAAATCACCATTTTAGGGAACAGAGACATGAAAATAAGAATTTGGAGACTGTATGATCTTGTTCTTAAGCTACCATAGGACAGTCTTGATTTTGAGACTTATTTATCACAAAATGTCACTCACACAACTTCCCATTGAACTTATACTTCAATAAGAAGGTATTCAACATGATCAATATTATTTTGAATGGATTAAAGGAGAAATATTTGTTTTTCATGCTCAAGACAGTCCATTTTGAATTTCCTAAGTTGACTATTTTGGCCCTTTAGATGTTGTACACCAATTAGCTTTATTTGGTCAAGAGATTATTTTAAAGCACTGATTAGGACTCGTATATCTTAATTAGAGTCATATAGCTCATGGACATAAGCACTTTACATCAACAAGTTCACCTAGATCAAGAACTAGTTCTTATCAAGACTTACTCTTCAGATCTATGACTGAGATAGGCATACCTTGTTCAATTTCTCAACATGGATCCCATAAATATATTTATAGAAAACAAGAGTATGACTTAGATGACCATCCATGTCATAATTTTGAACTTGAATCCCTTCACATCAAACTATATACACAAAATTTGGAAGGACTGAGATACCCCTGTACGATATAGTCAACCACGAGGTAAATAATTCCCACAATTCATACCTATAAGAATTATTATATAATCGTGAGAGGTTGTACTAACTTGAAAACTTGATTTGGATACAAATAACCTCATTTTACATATATCAGTTCAAAAATAACGTTTGGTGAGGGTGAGATCACTGATAGAAAAATGAAGAGAATTTTTTTATTCCTTAACCATTTCACCTAAGGTTTTTTGAAAAATATTATTCTTAGAGTGATCTTAAAAAAATCCTATTATGATATATCAGAAGAAAGTTTGAAAAATGTTTGTAGTGCTAAGAAGATAGATCACTATTTTATCCCTTATCACTTTACCTGATTTTAGTAAAACTTGTATATCTTAAACAATCTTCTTCAAAATTTCATGAAACTTGGCCCAAAGAACTATAAGACCTCCCTCTACATGATCCATGGATTGATTACTCAAATAATCATGTACAGCCAAGACCAATCACATTTTCCTAATCTTCCACTATTATTTCTTAAGGGCAGTTTTACTAAAATCTTCAAATTTACCTCCAAGAGTTAAATTATACCCTTTAGATGCTCATAAATTCTTGATGAAGTGTTTTTAGGTTCCTACCATGCTTACATGGGATTTTTATTTATTTATTTGTGCTCATACACCTCAATAGGCTCTAGAACTAGGCCTAAATGAGCTATTTTCAACTATGACTTGCAACACATTACTTGATGATTACCCTAGAAGTTCTTACACATCCTTGAAACACCATTTCATACCTTTAGGACACCTGACCAAAGCACACCAAGTATCTCCATACCTTCAGTGGGAATCAACCTCATAGACCAAGCTTGTAGCACCTTAAAACCATCCTGAATGTTCAAGAAACCACCATGAGACCACTTTTTGACCACTAACCACCATTAAGAAGGCACCAACCTTCATGATATTTAAACCCTCATTTTCCATAAATTCCATGTGACATAAATGACAACACTAAAGAATATAACAAGAATCAATAATATATAATTGGGAAACCCTCAAAAGGAAGTAAACCCAATGTATTTTTTAATATATTACTCAAATCAAAAGAATTTAGTAAAGCACCAACTTCACAAGGAGCACTAACTACTAGTTTAGTGAGGCACCAACCTCAAAATGAGGCTATAACCCCCTAAGGTGATCAATCACCAACTCAACCACCTTCATATGAAGACTTCTGATGTATTTTTTCTAATAAAACTGATCAATATCACAAACTCAAATCACACACCTTCAAACCCTCTTCAAATGCACCTTCTCCTAACTCTCTCAAACTAGCTCAAACATGGACTTATTTGGAAAAATAAACTTACACACTATCTCCTAAAAAATATTCATACATTCACACACTCTCTCATATCTATCTTTATACCTTCATATCAATCTTTATGCCTTCATATCACATTCACTCTCTTCGCTAGCTCACACTTTTTTTCCACTCATAAGACTAGTTCAAAATGAACTCATTACATGAACTTAAATACATGAATCATGATTATAAATGTTATATGTCAGCCATATCCCTTAAGACCAGTCACCAAAAATCACAAACATAACTAAAATATCTTATAAAACTACATGAAAGACCCATCTGGGTCATAAATGCACCAAGACAACCACTAGCTCTCACAAGCCCAAAAATGCCTAAATCCCATCACCGAGCACTCCAAAGACTTTTAACACTTCATCAAGATTTTTCATGCCTCAAAAGGACTCAAACATGTCCATTATGTTCTATAAGCATCATCCATCAGCTCAAGTAAATCTACACTAATCAATGTCTTCATATCACCATCTTGTAGGAGTGTTTCCTACTCAAAACATGCACCTCTAGGAACCAATCTTCACTAATGGAGCTCAAGATCACATCAAAACACATTAACTATGTCATGTAACCACTCATTGGAAATAAAATTACTTTTAGATCATCACCATACATTCCAGAACTCATGAAACATCCATCAGTGAAAATGAAGACAAACCTCCTCTTCAGTAAACTGAACTGTCAAGGAAGTAGTTTTGGAAACTCAAATAGTTTGCACCCTTTTTGACACATTTAAGACTTATAAATGCATTCACTAGGAAAAAAATTCATCCCTCTTCACTCTCTAATTCTTATCCATCATCAACTAAGCCAAAATATTGTATTCTAATTAAAACTTCTCATCAAAGTAGTGCTTCTCTGAACTAGTCAAAATAGGTCAACTTGTGACCTCGACCATGTCACCTCAATACACTTTTAGAGCTCAACTAGAACATGAAACTTGTCACATGAGATGTAAAAAACACCTCCAAGGCCATTCAAATTCATTACCATACACACAAGTGTGTTGGTAATTACATTTTTTTTCAATCATTTATGTCAACTCCATTGATGGAAAAGGGTGTTATGTTGTCACATGAGTAACCATATGATGTTATAAAGGTATCAAGCATGAAGATTGAGTTGTTTGGTGAAGTTATAAGTAGTCTTAGTGCATGGTATAAGGTTTTGAATCATGGTTTGAGTCATCCTAAGTTGATTGTAGGGTGTCATGATGTTATACATGGTCCATATGATGTGTCTGGGTGTCCATGGGTCTGTATGAGGTCACCAAAGGTCATTTCATGAGTTGTTAGTTTTGAGTTAGGTCATTACAATCTTGTTTCTAGCCCTCGAGCATGTAGAATAAGGTAGATATGTGATATTTGAAGCTTATATTTATTATTGGAGCATGGAATAATCATGTTTATGGTGAGTTTTAGGTAAGGATTAAGAGGTATGATGCATTTATGAGGTCCTTGGGAAGAAAATAGTGAGAAACAAGTAGGTAAGCATAGGTAAGTCACTGTAGCTGGAGAGTTTCATATGAATTTGAAATATTTTTTGAGTTTTATAAGTTATAGGATGCTTTCATGATGCTTCATGACAATTTTTAGGTCAAATTTCTAAATAAATTTGAAGATATGCATGTTTTGGTAAAAACAAGGTAAGTGACAGTGTGTTTTTGTGATAAAAGTTGACCTTTTAATGCTTTTTGTGAATTGTAGTATTATAATGGGGACATGAAATATTTTTCATATATTCTAAGGTCATTTATGAAACTTTCACAAAAATAATTAGGTGGTTTGATCATCATGTTTTAGGAACGATCATTAAAAGGCAAAGTGGTTTGAAACCCTAACTAGGATAAACTTACAGAAGAAGAGGTATAGTGAGCCTGTTTGTTTGATTTTGATAAATCTATGATTTTATGACTCCTTCATATCTCCATAAAGGTAAGATAGTGCTTGTGAGAGTGTGTGGGCCCCACCTAAATAGGACAATTTCTGAAGAGTTACATTTTGTGGAAAATATATCCAAAGAAGGTAATGACCAAATTATAATTTATGATATCCTTAGATTTTTTATTGATGTTAATGAATGTTTCAGATCATGTTTGAGGTTAAAAATTACAAAGTGTGCCCTATTTTTGTTGACTGGTTTTTGGGGCAGTTTGGAGTAACATTCAATAAAATCGACATTGTAAGAGCTACAAGGGGAGTTAGAACTCCATTCAAGGTTTTTTGGGAAGATGGGTCATATATATTTCCATTTGTATATAAAAAAATAATATTTAATAAGGTATGAAAAAATTATGACCTGTTGTTTGAGCATGAAATTTGGAGAATGCTTATTCTAGTAGGGTGTAAGTAGCTACATGAGGTAAAGTGATGATTTTGAGTTCTTCATGATTGGTGAAGGTTTATTAGTACTTATGAATAATTTATAAGTGTTTTCCATGATTTTTTAAAATATGGAAATGTGTTTTTTTTATGATGGAGCATGTTGAGCTAACAGCTAGTTCTTGAGTCCAAGTAGGGATAAAAAGTAGTTTATAGAGATTGGCTTGGTTGAAGGCCTTACAATTGGAATTGGAAGGATGTTTTATATGTTATGGAAATTTAATTAATATATATTTCCAATTATGTATATTTTGTCTCATGATGGTGTGTTTAGGTGTGTCATTCAGGTCATTTTGTGAAGATGTTTATAGCTGCATTTTTCAGAACATTCGCGTTCTTACTAAAGTATTGAGTTGTTTGGAGCATAAAATGGATGATTTGATGCCTCATATCACCTGTAAAGTGAATAGGGGTTAATTATTAATATATTTAATACATTTATAATTATTTAATATATTATCAAAGGAATTTATTATCTAAGTTTGCAAAACTACTTTTTAGGCATCTTATTTTGGTGAAGGAAAATGTTGTTGTGGTTTAAACTAGTGGATGTTTCAAGAGATATATATTGCATAGAATTAATATATAAGTTCTAGGATTTCAATTTACTGGTCACATTCCATATTTTATTTCATCTTTAGGGGTCTTGATGTCCAAAGGTAAAATCAGGTTGTTGGAAACAACTGTTTAGTGAAGGAAATGAGCATGTGTGCCCATTAAATGAAATAATCTGATTGGTTCATGTAAATTGTGACCATGGATGATATTTAAATGTCATATTACTCAGATGTGGTGATTTTTAGAGCTTTAATAAATATATTTTTTACATGAGGGAATTTTTATTATTCTAGTGATGACATTTTAAGGATTTTTGGTGCATGAATGAAGGTAATTTATCATGAGGAACTGACCTCTCTTATGTTTGGAGGAAGAGAAGTTTATAAAAGCATGGTTTTGAGTCCATTCTAGGCTAGTGATCTTGGAGGGAAAAGTGTGACCTAGAGGAGAGTGATTTGTAGGTATGTGTGCATGAATTGAAGGCTGACAAAGATCATGATAGGTTAATGACTGATTTATTACATGAGATAAAGAGTTTAAAGCAATGATAAGTTGAGAAAAAATAAGTTTGTGTAAGATTGAAGATATAGGGTTTGAGTAAAGGTGTGTGAGCTGAATAAGAGATATCCATCAGTCATGGAAATTTTTAGTGGCAAATATTCATAATTTGGTGAATAGTAGGAATTCAAGAATATGAATTTTTCTATTTTTACGACAATGGTAATGACCACATTTCACCCAAAATTTCCACAAGTAATACATTTTTACATGCGAATAGCCAATGGGTCTCCAATCCAAACATATATTTTTCTTTTAAATAGTCACGTGATCAATGGGACAAGATTTTAAAACATTATTATATCACCAAGAAATATATGGAACCTTATCTATCCTTTTATCTCATTTTATGGACACATGTTTCCATTCCAGAAATTCTCAAAGTGATGGGCTTAGGAGGACTCTAAGCCACACAATAAGGAAGATTCAATAGAGTTACAGGTCCACCAGCCCCTCTTGGAGTCAACAGGCCCGAAACCACAACCAATAAAAGGTTGAAATTTGGGAATTCTAAGGAAATAAAAACATAGGAAAGGCACTCCCCACTACCAATGAGATGTTATATGTCGTAATGTGTCAACTTATTGTTCATCCTAACCTGTAAAACTTCAAATGCTCATAACTTCCTCCAAAGAGCTCCAAATTGCAAAAAATTGGTCTCGTTGGAAAGATATCCTTGTGAACTTCATTTTGAAATTCTTGTTATAATATTTTCGTGAGGTTATCAGGGTGAAAAATAATTAAAAATTGAATACTCCATTCACCACTCCATCCACAATTTACTTCTTTTTCGCCAATGCCACGAGAGTTCATTTTATATAATTCACCAACAAAACAATTCTAGTTTCAGTCATATTCAGATGATTTCTATAAGTTTTTTTGGGGGGTTCCTTAAAATTTTCCTTGCCATCAGTTGTGGTAGAAAAAAATCAGAGATAAAACATCTTCAGGTGATTGAGTTAGTGTTTGGACATCATAGGGGGTTGTAGCCTCCTTATGGAGTGGGTGCTTCACTAAATTAGGGGTTGGTGCTCCTTGTGAAGTTGGTGCTTCACTAAATATCTTTTCTTTGTGTAACATAAGTAGATTTTCATTGGATTTTCTTCCCCATGAGGGTTTCCCACTTGCATATGGTGTTCTTGTGTTGTGTACTTTGATTCATGCTATTGCGATTGATGTTGCATATCTTAATAAGAATACATGGTTAAGAATGTTATAGGGACAATATAATTTATGAATGTATGGTTTATTTAATGAAATAAAAATCATTTTAGGACTGATTTAACTCCCCTCTCAGTCTATTGTGCTTCCAAGAAAGTACTCAAAAAATTCCATTCACCAAGCCTACTAAAACTACCCTTTTGGCCCAAAATCTAGTCTTCGAATATAGGGCACAATTTTCACTCTAATTCCTCAACTGTGACCTAAATATATCATGGACATGTAGTAAAAATCCCAGGATTTCATAAATGGTAATTTATTTTATAGGTATAATGGACATCTTTTGCACAAAATGAAAAATATTCAGAAACTATCATTTTTGAGTGGGACCCACATAATGACACAAGATGGAAATATGGAGGATTCATCTACAACCTTCAATCATCACATTTTAAAAATAAATCCATTCAGGGAACCTACTAATAATAGCTTCTCCACCGCTAGTAAACTAGGGTTTTAAAGACATAAAAAAGTGACTTACCTTTCTAGCAATCGTTCATAAATGTTTATGCCTCATTTGACGTCATTATGACTCTAAAATATCCTTATCTCCATTACCTAACATCCCTAAAAGTCTCACTTCCCCATGTAAATCTTACATGTGCCAACTAAGAACATTTCTTTCATATCGAGATAGAAATCATGCTTTAAAGAACCATGTTTTGGTCTAAACATCATAAATTACAAAATATTCATCATGGCCACCTGAAATTTTTCTCACACCTCAAGGATGACCATATGCATCATCTCCAAGCATCAATTTTTCACAAATACTTTTTCATATTCTCAACTACCATGACTTTCATGACTAGGCCTTGGGGTTTTTCATGTGCTAGGCCACAATCAAGTGTTCTAACACACAAAAAAGTATGAAACCTCTAAAACATACCTCTACATGATGAATTTTTTTTTTTACCTCCATGAGTATCCTCAAGGGCTAACACACACCTGCAAGTTACTATCATGCCTTATTAGGCCTCCAAATACTAGGATAAGGTCTAGTTTAGGCCTAGACCAGGTAGAAAAACACCGTGAATCTTCTTACAAGCTCTCCAAAATGACATAACACACTTAAGATAACATGTATCACACACCTACATGCTACCATGATCTCACATAGCCTCTACACCTCATTCTCATCCTCCATTTGGTCTCTAAGGACCTCGATTAGGTCTAGATAAGCACCTATAAACCATGTTATCTCCTTACAATCATCCACTAAAATTATATATGATTGCTTCCCTACACTCTTCTCATGGTATTCATGCCTTGACTATGTTTCCCAATACATCATGTAGATCTATCCATCATGATCTATCCCTTAGACTAGTTAGGTCACCTGAATGGGCCTACTATGCCAAGCCATTCTCACTTTTTCCACTCATGCCATCATGTCACACCCTGATTGACCATGTCATCATCATGTCAAGCATAATATATCTCTCCTAGATCACCCTCTTTGGCATTAATGATATTTTAGATCAATGAAAACACTCAAAATCACTCATGTTAATAATCATAATCTTTATAGAAAACTTGTGGGAAGTTTAATTTATCTTACAATCACTAGACTTGATATTACATATGCACTAGGTATTACATCCAAATTCATTTAGGAACCATATCATTGGAAGTTAGTAAAAAACATATTAAGATATATTAGGGGAATAATTAATTTATAATTACATTACACTTCTTTTGATAATACATGTTTATATGGATATTTTGATTCTAACCATGCTGGTGATTTAATAGATAAAAAATCTACGACTAGATATGTGATCAAGTTTGGTACATGTGAAATTACTTGTATTAGCAATAAGAAACCACTATTTTCCATATCTTCTAATAATACAAAATATAAAATTGAAATGGAAGTAGTGAAAAAATCCATGTGGATAAAGAAGATGTTGGAATAAATTCAAATTGAAGTACTCCTCTTTTGTGTGATAGTCAAAGTTGTATTTTTGTAACTAATAATCCAATTCAACATTATATAACAAAGAATATAGAGATTCATTTGAATTTTATCCTATAAAAGGTTCTAAGCAGTGATATAGATCTCTATTTTTATCCTACTAAAGATCATGTTACATATATATTCATAAATCCATTGTGTGTTATGAAGTTCTACAAGTTTCATGCAATGTTTGGCCTTTCAAAGTTACCATTGAAGGGGAGTATGCATGAAAATTTCACCTCCTAATGTCTGTACATGTTTTCCTTCTTCACCTATATAATTATCCTCCTTAAAAGCATTATAAAATATCATTTTATGATCTTATTAAACTTATTGTTGTGGCTCAGAATTCCACCCTCAGGATTTGATCATGAAAGATCAAGGAATTTTGGACAATATTGGATTGTTTCCAAGTGTGGCACTTGCAAATTGAAACACTCCTCTAGAGAAATATGTTTCCTCTCCTAAAATAATTCTATAAAAAATCCTATACTAATCCTAATTTAATAATTCCAAGTAACCAAGGAGAGAGAGAGAAGGGTAACAAGGATGCATAAAATGAAATCCTAACCTAAAAGTGGTGATAACACAAAGAAAAGGTTTATCACTCTCCTTTTGAAGTTTTAGAGAGGTAAAGAGACCAATTGCAAGGTAGAAGGGGCATATTCTTTCCACATTTCAACCCTTCAAAAAAATCATCTCACAACCATGTTTCATTTAGAAATAGTTGACATAAAATTCTATAAAACACCATGAAAACACAATAAAAATTGAAAGAGAAGAAGGAAAGAACATATAATAGACACAATGGGGCAAATTTAGGCCACAATTCACATCATATTGTTGGTTTTTGTATGCACATACTACTATAATCAATATTAGAGGTAATAATGATTCATAAAATACATGCCTAGGTTGGAAGCTCCTTAGTTTTGCCATAATTTTGACATTATGACATTATTAAGCCAGAGAGTAATATTTTACAATGAAGAACTAGCAATATTTTATAGAATGGACTAGAGGAGAGGGGATCAAAGATATGGTACATAATAAATGACCTGCTTAACCTTTTAAATCTTATCTAAAACTACCTCTAACATGTTATCTCACTCCACATTATTGCTTATGTTGTTGGTGGTGCCTTGACATGTAAGAAAACTCAAATAATTTGATTATGGTCAAGCACATTCTTGAAATCAAAGGAAACCCACAAAATTTGGAGTTAGTTGCAATAAAACATTTCTAAATGCCTAAATATACTTGTTTATGTTATTATTTCTCATCATTTCAATTGAGCATGGAGGAATATGCCACTTGGATGAAATATGGAGGGTGCAAAGGTGAGAGAAAATAAAAATGCATCATTTAACTACCAACACATTATTCCTATTTCACAATGACATGAAACAACCCCCAAAAATTTCCCCTATTTTTTCCCTCTAAAAATCATCAATTTCTGATTTTGATAATACTAACATGAATATATCCTCGAAACCTTTCCAATGGTATCAATTTTGTTAAATTTGGAGTTGCATAAAGAAATTTATGGCCATATGTAGTTTTAGGGAATGAAAAGAATGAATAGTGCTTCTCTAACACATGGCATGCTCCAATTAGATCTTCCTTTGACATGTGGCACCCTTTGATTAATTTTGGGGTTATATATGTGTTTTACCAGGTGTTTTCCCTTTATCACAAATTCTATCTTTTGTACCCTCCCACTCCCTTTCGGACATAAAAGATGTATGTTACATGGATAATTTCACAGCCTTAAGTCCACAAAATCCCATATACTTAGGATACTCATGGAGTCACACCATGTGTTTTTCCTTTGCCATTGGATATGTGCTGCATGGATCCTTCCTCCTCTACTACGTGTCCTCATTGATCATTGATCTATTGAACCATCAACATGCCTCACCTAGACTCAAGATCCTTTATATCATCTGGTTCATTCCACTGACTTCATGTCCCTAGGAGACCATATGATCTCCATGTGCTAGAATGGTGACACATGTCCCCACTTTTCCATTAAAATTATGCCATGTGGTTTTTCCTAACCCCAACATATATCCTTATCCAAAAACCTACCTAACTACTTGGACCCCTACTAGATCTGAAACCTTTGTTAAATCTACCTCATTCTACAGACTTCATGTCTATTGAATACATCTACCTTGACCTATGATGGAATGGAGAAATTTGACATCCTTAACACCATTGATATACACCACATAGCTCCACCTCTAGCCTATCGTGTTTTCTTCCTTGGTTTTTTGACCCTTGCCCCAGACCTGATGATTTACCCAATGCAACTTATCCCATGGCTTTCAAGTCTACCAAACCTAAAGGAATTCATGAGGCCCAAAAATGTGCCATGTGTCTCTATCATTTTCACACAAATTTAAATTTAAATTTCCCCTGCTAAGTCCCTAGTGGGTTTTATTACAATGTTGAGCATTGGCAGAATTTTTTATAACTTTGGCAATCTAAATTAATAGTCTTTTTGAATGTCTTTCAGCCAATTAAAAAGGCTAATTCCATTTTAAAATGGTGGGTTTTTAAAGTTTACAAAGGGGTAAAAATTTGGATAAAAATTATTCAAATTTTCATCCTCTTTGTAAATTTGAATAACTCACCATTTTAAAATGGTCTTAACCTTTTTAATGGACCAAAATATGTTCAAAACACCAATCCATTTAGACTACCAAAACTTTAAAAATTGTGACTAATGCTCAAAATTTTAATCAAACCCATCAGGGATTTAGTAGGAAATTTTTTAATTTAAAACGGCTCCAAAAGGACACAAACACGTGGCACATTTCTATGCCTCCTCAATGCCTTTGGGCTTGGTGGACTTGAAACATGCGAGATAATCCGTATTGAGTAAACCATTGGTTCTAGGGAAAGGGTCAAGTGGCTAAGGTGGGACATGCAGAATTTTATAGGTGGAGCTACATTGTATAGATCAACAAAATTAGGGATGCCACGTTCCATCATTATGGTTTAGGTCAAGGTAGAAGATGCCTTCAGATGACGTGAATTCTATGTAATGAGGAAGATTTAACAAAGGTTTTGGGTCCTGCAGGGGTCCCAAAATTCATGCAGGTTGGTAGATGAGGACACAATGCAGATCAAGGAGAAGCCACATGACATAATCTTAAATGGAAAATCAGGGCAACATGTCACCATTTAGATGAAGGGAAAGAATATGGGCTTCTATTAATGTGGATTCCATGGAATGAGCCAAAGTGTATAAAGGCTCTCAGGTCCAAGCAAGGAAGGTTGGTGGTTTAATGGGTCAACGGTAAATGAGAACACATGGTAGAGTAGGAAGGATCCATATCATGTATATCTAATTATGAAGGAAGAACATGTGGCATGATTCTATGAGTCTCCCAAGAATATGGGCTCCGGTGGACTAAGGTCATGGAATTAGTTGTGTAACATAAATATTTCAGTTCTGGAAGGGAGTAGGAAGATAAGAAAGATAAAATATGTGGAAAATAGAAAAATGTGGGAAAACATGTAAGTGGCCATGCAATGAATCTGAGGGTTTGGTGTGTTAAATGTAGAGCCAATTAGAGAATGTCATGTGTCATTGAATTACTATTCATTCCTCATGTTCCCTAAAACTTTAGATGGCCATAACTTTCTTTGTATAACTCTAAATTTAACAAAATCGATACCATTAGAAAGGTTTTGAGGATATCTTCATGTTGGTTTTAGTAAAATTATTAATTGATGAGGTTTAAAGGGATAAAATAGGGGGGAAATTTTGGGGTCATTTCATGTCACTGTCAAAAAGGAAAAACATCCAAATAGTTTACTGATGCATTTTTTATCTTTTTCGATAGTTAACTAAAATGATGAGAAATAACAACCTGGGAAAACATATTAGGAATTTGAAAATGTTTTATTGCATCTACCTCCATATTTTTTGGGTTTACTTTGATATTCAGAATGTGCTCGACCACAATCATTTTTTTTAGTTTTCTTGCATGCCAAGGTAGCACCAAAAGCATCAGTAATCATGAGGAATGAGATAATTTGATATAGGTAGTTTCAGATAACATTTACAAGGTTTATCGTATCATTTATTTTGTAACATATCTTTTATCCCCTATCATATCCTCCATTTTATAAAATATTTCTAGTTCTTCATTGTAGAAGATCCCTCTCTAGTTTACTAATGTCATAAAGTCAAAATTATGGGAAAAAATGAGGAGTTATAGACTTGGGCATTTATTTTTTGAAGCATTCTTACCTACAATCTTGATTGTAGTAGTCTTTGCATACAAAAACAAGAAATATGATGTGAATTCTAGCTGGAATCCACCCCTTTGTGTCTATTATGTGTTCTTTCCTTCTTTTCTTTCAATTTTGACTGTGTATGCATGGTGTTTTATAGAATTTAATATCAACTTTTTCTAAATCAAATAGGGTTCTAAGATGATTAATTTAAAGGATTGAAATGTGGAAAGAATATTTCCCTTCTACCTTGCAATTTATCTCCTTATGTCTCTAAAACTTCAAAAGGAGAGTGATCAACCTTTTCTTGGTGTTATCACCACTTTTAGCTTAAGATTTGAATTTATGCATCCATCTTCCCCTTCTCTGTCTCCATGGTTACTTGGATTTGTTAGAGTAGGCTTAGTCTAGGAGTATTTTTATAATTATTTTGGGTGAGGAACCATCTTTCATTGGAGGATTGTTTCAATTTACAACTCCCTGACTTGGAAACAATCCAATGTTGTCTAGAATTATTTGATCTACCATTATCAAATCTTGATGATGTAATTTTGAGCCACACCACTTATCACTCTGATTTTATTGTGTAGTCCACTAATAAAGCATCATTTTTTGTAGACACATAATTTTGACCACACAATTTTAATACTAAAATACGTTAATTTTCTTCTTTTCCATCATTTCCTTAAAATTAATGATTTTATGCTAATTAGAAAATATGCCCCATCTTCTGACTCAATTAGCAACATTTTGTTAATTAAATAGTATCCTCCCTCATCTTGGATTCTAATTAGCATTGATTAATCACTTAAAATCCTCTAATAATTAATAAATTATCTTTCAATATCGCATTGAATTAATAAACCCTCTTATTAGTTAAATCCCCCTCTCAAACCCTTCAAAATTCTACTAATTTCCCTCCAAATAATATTCTACTAGCTTCTATAAGATAAACTTGTATTGTTAATTAATTCCACTATTATGTCAAGATGTGTATACACTAAATCATGCACTTGGGTAGATTTCTAGGTCCTAAAAGCATGCTAGCATTTACATGATTCATAAGAAAGAAAACTAGTGATTGACACCAATCTTTAGCTTCTATTCTTCATTTCTTATTTTCTGTCTGGTATTACACACCCTACATGCTAGTCATAATTTTACTCATTTATCTTTTATGGCTTCAAACACCAATGCCCAGCCAAGACAACAATTCCTAGGTACTTTAGTCCCCTCTGAGTGCCCTTGACCCTTTTTTACCTTACTCACTCTTTTTGGGCCTCTTTTATATTTTGGGCATATTTTTCACTTATGGGTTTTCCTTTTAGTTTTCAATTACAAAATTCAAACAAGGGAATCATATAAATACATATTTATGTTTTCAAAATAAAGAACCAAGCACTAAGCATTACTATCATCACCTAAGATTACATCCAAAAGGAACCTAAAACAATTAAAGTAATCAATCTAGCATCCATTCAATGGATAAGGGATTGCATACTCTACATACACAACATAGGAAGGGGAATTCCATTATATTCCATCCACACATTCTACTACATTGTTATATTATAGCTACAACCCACTAATAAGTGCAACTTGTACAGGGAAATCTTAGGGAAACATTTCTACACACACTCATAAGAACTACATGGACTCTGAGATGTAGTTAAACACTCGATTTTAAGTTCTCTCTCATGGTTACCGTCGAGTTCATTCCAACTCCCCATTCTACATTTTCCTTTTTCGGTTTGATGTGGTTTATGGGCTTGTGCAGGTGAACTTCTATTTTTCAGGTTACATGTACCTTCAGCGATACAAGAGTGAGTACTAGGAAATCAATAGGGAATAATTATGACACAATAAAAACTAGATCTCGAGCTTCTACATGGTCACATGTGACCTAAAACAGTCACCAATTCCTAGGCACCCTTGTCCTACTATGGGCACCCCTTCCCAGACTTGTTTTTGAGTTGTAGAATTTACAAAGATTAATTATGACATTTTTAATCGTGTTCATTGCTTCTCCCTACCCATATTAGTTCTAGATTGCACGGAAATCAACTAAGTTCTTTTATCTCTTCCTCTTGCCTAGGGTTTCATATTTTAAATCTTAAATTTATTATTTCATTTCATTATTTTATCATTTATACATTAGTTATATTTAATTCAACTTAAATTAAATAATTTGGTGAACCCTACTCATGATCATGCACTTGGATCTTTATTTTTCCTTCTTCCATGGCTTCACAGATTCCTCAAATCTCCTTGCATGAATTTCTTCAAATGCACCCACCTTGCAAAGTTGTTCTCTAAAAATCCCTAGACACTATGTATATCCCTCGTAGTACATCGCCCTCTCAAGTAAGTTCCATTTTTTATCATCTATTTGATGACTCTATAAATCCTGACCCTCCATCTAATAAACCCATATTAGAGTCAATTCAAGCTTTACATTATTTATTTCAAGACAAATTAAAGATATGGAAACAACGATTACATCTCTTAAATCTGAAAAACAACATCTCAAAGATGCTCATCAAACCCATGTTAGTTCTTCTTCTACACCTCATCCCAATTCTATGTCTTCTACATGTGCTCATATAAGTGAACCCCAAGTCTTACAACTACCCACAACTCTCAAGTTTGATCTCAATACTAAGCAACATGCTATTATTCCTCATATCCTCGCTCACTAGTTGATCAACTTTCTGAATAATCATTGTTACCCTCCTTATCAGCTTGCCAAATACATAGGTATCCCATTTTGTAATTATCATAAAATTAATGGACATAATGAAAATGATTTTTATGCTTTAAAACAAATAATTAAGCACCTTGAACATCAGGGTTTTATCTCATTTACTGCACAACATTCCACTTCATGCTCATCTTTAATTTCTCAATCCCCATGGGCTCCTGAATCCAGTCTTTCCATGTCTAATGAGCATCATTCCATAGTTACTATTTTTCCTCCTTCAGTCAGTCAGGATCCTCCTATCCAACCCACTCCAAATAAACAACCTCCTGTCAAAATTATTCCATCTCCTCCTCCTCTCAAGTCTTCTACATTATTACCCATTATCACTAATTAACCTCCTAAAAATCAATATATCCCATCCTCCTCTCAAGTATTCTACATTATTACCCATGATCACTAAGAAACCTCCTCTCAAAATCATCCCATTTCCTCCTCCTCTCAAGTCTTCTACAACGTTACCGATTCTAAATCAGCACCCACTTTGTAAGCAATACCAACAAACTCTAGATAACCTCTTTAAACTACTTGTTGTCAACCTAAAACCCAACCCTAGTTCTACTCTTGCTCCTGAATACCATTACGACAATAATATGCTTCCTTATGCTATATTTCAATCCCAATCACCATTGCAAGGTCTTTCTTTTATCATTAGATATCTCTATATTATCGCCACACTTGGGGGCACCATGTTTACTCCCCCCTTCTCACATTATCAGTTGTCTCTAGCATCTACTACCATAATTCACGCTTTGTGCTTCATGTATAATATTTATAAGCATTTTCAAACCCTCTAATACATGAATTGTATCATCATTACCTTATGACACACTCTAGTTCAATGGTTCATACTCGATTACTGAGGGTATAATTTTGAAATGAACCTCACATCATTCACATTTGAGACATTGTTCTTTATGGTACATATTTTTAGCATCTACTTTCACACATCACATTACCCTATGATGTGCTCTAGTTCCATGATTCATACTCCAATTCTAAGGATCTAATTTTTAAATGAACCTCACCAAATTTAGTTTTCACACTCTATGCTCAATGATCTATCTTTCTAGCACATGTTTTCAAACCATTTCCCAATGATGAAATCTTTCTCTATGGTTCATTCTTTATTATTAAGGGGTATTTTATAAATGAGATTCATCTTATACACATCCACTTGGGGGAACACTGTCCCTATCACATTCACACATTACATATTGTTTCATCACACTCATACATTGCATTTTCATATCTTGGTTGTACTTACTCTTGCTTGTTTATACTACTTACATAATGCACTTTTCTTACTATACTACTACTAGTTAGATACTCATTATTTCATTATATTTATCATATACACGTGTGTTCACTTAGTCTCTAGTTGTGAATGTAGACATCTCACAGGTTCTTACAAACTGCAGTGATGTTTGGCACTGTACCTTTTACCAATCCCACCAAGGCTCCTAGATCATCTACCTTTCCTACTCTCACACATTACATGTGTTATTGTTTTATTATGTACTACTTCATATTCTTACTAGCACACTATTTTCCATTGATACATACATGTCTTGAAATATTTTTTTTATCTTTATAACACGCTAACGAGTGCTTCTTGTGTAGCATGTTTTTTGTAAATTTTGCAATTTTTAGGATTTTTGAGAAATTTTGAAATTTTATGTGTTTGCATTTTTCTATGTTTTTCTAAAAATGTTGATTTTTATAATGTTCAGGGATTTTTTATTTTTTAAAAGAAATGAGAAAATAATAGATCTCCTAAAAGTAAAAAAATCCCTAGAGAGAAGAAACGGGTGCTAAGTAGCAAAAACATTCCTAACGTGGCAAAAAGGAGTTAAAAATGATTATTTAATAAAAACATTCATTACGTTGGATAAAAGAAGTGTTAGAGTGATCACAATTGTCAAAACATGCCTCGAGGGCACCACGATAGGTTAAAATAGCCAAATATACCCCTCCCGAGGGGGGTAAATCATCGTGATCAATATATTTGCTACCAAACCCTACCAAATTGTTATCGTGAGTTACCATGAGCGTCGAGCAAGATGGATAGGGTATAGAATCACCATAAGCGTGATGATACCATTTGAGAGTATGTATGGAATGAAAATGATGGACCATTCGTGAGTACCCGAACCCTTCCTGGTCTTTTTATGCATTTAATTTCATATTTACTAACATTAATTAGCATTTAGACATGCCATGTATTTATATGATTTATGATGATTGCTATGGTTACGGATAAGGATTGGATCATGATGTTGTCTAATTTTATTTCTTATGTATATACCATGATGGATATTGATGATGTATCACATGTGTTTGATTTTTATGATATATCTGTATATGATATCAATTGTATTGTATATGTGATGTTCTAGATTAGTGGATGGGATGACATGATGATATTAGTGTGGGGGATATGTTTTGATATTTGCAATCCCTCTTCTCCCCATTTGATGATACGATATGTGATGATTAGCTTAACATACATGTATGATGTACACGTAGCATTTTATTCATATATATGATGTATAGATGATGTTAGATGTGATAACAAAACTATGTACATGTGACAAGTAAACACAATTAAATGTTGACAAACCTATCAAATATACATTGCTAAACAACATGAATTAACACAACGATGTACAATTATTTACAATCATGAAAAAGACACTTCATATGTACAAGTAAGAATGAATCTAATCTAAGAAAGAAAAATGAATCTAACAAAGTATGTTTAAGTGAAAAACTATACAAGAAATCAATGTACACAAACTAACAAACAAAGCAAGAAACAAGATAAAGCAAGTAAACTAAAGCTATGTTTTTGTAAGACTTTTTTTAGTGCATTTTGCATTTGTGGGAATTTTGTGAAACTATTTTCTATTTTTTTTGTGTTTTGTATTATTCTATTGTTTGTGTGTTTTCTGTTTTTCTATTGTTTTGGATTTTGAATTTTTTTGAATGTTTTTGTAATTTTCAGCATATTTGAATGTTTTTGTGATTTTCTAAGGTTTTACGAAGCTAAGTGCTGGAAACCGAGAAACATGAATGCCCCTAGCATTAGATGGTAAATATACAAGGGCATGCACCACATATTTATAAACAAGAAGGTGAAAGTGTGAGGGTGCCCCCAGTGTTAGATGGGGAATATACAAAGGAAATATCTTCACTGATTTACAAGAGCAGAAACAATTGGATCAAGGTTTGACAACATAGGCTCATAGGGAATCTCAGATGCCAGAGAAGAACTAGCCCTGAGGTAAGTAAAAGTACCCTATAGAAATCAAGTGCTTGTGAAAAACGAGTCCTCCTAAGGCACCACAAGATGGTTTTTACCAAGAGATCTATCCAAAGCACTGCAATTGCATGATTTTCACATATGGAAGACCTACTTTCTCTTTTTTGAATTTCTTGTATTTTAATTATTTTTTACTTTTTTGTTTATTTTTTGATTTTAAGCCATGTTTAAGCATAGAACCAACTAAGGTGCATGGCATTCATAGGCTCGTGGAGCTTGTCTCCATTAAGATGAGAAAGTTTGTATAATCCTGTTCCATATTTTTCCACAATGATGTAAGGTCCTTACCAAGATGGTTCAAAATTTCCTTTCTTCTCTCTTTATGCCCTTGTGTTGACCCAATTCTCATTCATGACCAAATCTCTGACCTCAAATTTATGAGGTTTGATCCTTTTTTTGTAGTTTCAGGAGAATCTATTTTGATATACCTTGAGATGGTTAAGGGAACAGATGCACTTTTTTATCTAAGAGTTCTAATTCTACTAGCCTGGCCACTTTGTAATCCTCATCTTTATCTAGATAATACCTAAGAGATATCCTTAGGGAAGGAAGCTCTATTTCCAATGGGGTGATAGATTATGTTCCAAAAACTAGGGATTATGGTATCACACCTGTAAGAGTGTGAATGGAGGTCCTAAAATCCCAGAGGGTTGGGTTAATTTAAAATTTCTAGTTAGGACCTATCTTACTCACCATATTTTCCATGATTCGAACCAATTTGTTTTTAGTGGATTTGCCTTGCCCATTACCCTGAGGGTAATATGGTGTAGACCACTTTAATCTTATTCAAAACTAGTGACAAAGATATTTCATTGTATTATTCTTGAATGATTTTCCATTGTCAGTAACTATGGCCACGGGATTTCCATACTGGAAAATAAGGTGATTCATGATAAACTTTGATATCTGAGTGCCTGTAACATATGTTAATGGAACATCCTCCACCCACTTAGTGAAATATTTTGTGTCTATGATGATGTGGGTATGACCATCAGATGGGGTAAGGGTGAGCTTCCCCATTAAATCTAGTCCCCATTTGGAAAATGGCTCTAGTTTTGTAATTGGTTACAATGGATGTGACGATGCATGGATGAAATTTCCATACTTATGACTTAGAACACATTTCCTTATATGGTTGCAGTAATTTATCTCCATAGTAGGCTAGTAGTATCCCACCCGTAACAAATTATTTACTAGAACCATTCCATTCATATGGGTGCCACGCACCCCTTCATATACTTCCTTGATCATTTGGACCGACTCTTCTACATCTAGAAAACACGAAAAATTCCCATCATAGCCACAAAAATAGAGCGTACCTCCTAGGAAGGTGTAACGGGCTATTTGGCAGATACGACTTTGTTTTTCGGATCGAGAAATGTTAGTAGGGAAGGTACCAATTTTAATGTAGTCATAGATAGGTGCATACAAAGGGGAGTAGGGACCAACAACTTCACATTCCAAACATGATTCTAGTATATCATATGTAGGTTTACGTAGGTTTTCAACAAAAAATGGCATATTGTTGTTTTCTGGTGGAATCTGCAACATATAACCCATTGTCTCCATTGCATATGCAAATCAGTTTTTTTCTCTTAGAATTTTCTCAAAGGTAATACACACAAAGTATTATTTTAGATTCTCCACGAGTTTCTTGTATGTGATGAAATTTTCATCCTTGACCTTTTACTCATCATTGAATTGTTTTATAATCAATTGTGAGTCACCAATGACCTTGACATGGTGGATATTCCACTTTATCACCAACTTCAACCCAGTGATGAATGCCTCATATTCTTCAATATTATTTATGTAAGGAAAACCAAGATGGAAAGCTTGCAGTATGGGGTATCTTGAAGGAGTGATTAGTACTACTCCTTCCCTTGAACCATGGAAATTTAATGATCCATCAAATTGGATTTGTCACATGATAGATTATTCAATATACATTAGTGATGAATTTGGAAACTCCTGACTTCTAGGCTATGTTCCCAGTAAAGGTGTTTCTACTAATTGGTCGGCAAGTACACATCCTTTAACTAATTTCTAGTGTATGTATTCAATGTCAAATTCATTGAGAAGAATTATCTAATTATCCATTCTACCTGTAAGGGTGGGTTTTGACAATAAGTATTTAAGTGGGTCAACTTTAGATATAAGATTGGTTTTGTTGTTCAATAGGTGATGCCAGAGTTTCTGAAAAGAAAAAACAACAGCCAGAAAAGCTTTTTCAATTTGGTAATAGTTTAGCTCGTAGGAAATTAGGGTATGGATAAGGTGGTACACATATTTTTATTTTTGGCTTAGGTCATATTATGTAAGCAAAGTGCCAATAGCAAATTGTGTAGCAGATATGTATAGAAACATTGGCTCACCTGGGATTAGAGGCATGAGGACAGGCAGATTGGCCAATTATTGTTTAAGTAAGGAAAATACATGTTGTTTCTTTATCCCCCCAAAAAAATCAACATCCTTTTTAAGCATATGAGTAAAGGAATGGAACTTATCAGCAAGCTACGAAATGAAGCAACTAATGGATTTTATGTTTCCTTGTAGGTTGTGCAGTTGTTTGATATTCTCAAGAGGAGGCATTTCAGTAATGGCAGTGAATTTGGATGGGTCTACTCAATCCCTCTTCTTGATACAATGAAGCCTAAAAGATTCCTTGATAATATTCCAAACACACATTTCTTTGGATTCAACCTAACCTTATATTCCCGCATACATTCAAATATACATTACAAAACTTTAGTGTGGTCTTCTCTTGTCTTTTACTTTACAAGGATATCATCTACATAGTCCTCCATGATGCCATACAACATATCATGGAATATTACTATCATGGCCCATTGATAGGTTGATAATAAGGTGAATGTCTTCTTTTATTGTGCTGAAAGTGAAGCTCCCAACTTGACTATCTTTAGGTCTTCTTCCATTCTAATGTTTACTTCAATGGTTTCTTCTACCAACATTTTTAATAGATCCTCCATACACATAGGATCAAAAGGAAGGTTGAGATATTATTCTAAGGGCATATCTACAATATTTTCACCCTTAGCGTGGTCACTTCTTTTATTTATTAATGTTTTTACTTGTTTTTCAACCAACACCTCAAAGATATTTTCACTATGTGACTTGGAATTTTTCTTTTACTGAGGCTTTTCATTTGAACTTTTTCCTTCACTTTTTATTAAGTTTTTTTGACCATGAAGCTTAGATTCCTCTCCGAAATAGATGTAGGTATCTAATTTAGTGTAGAAACCATTCTTATGGTCCCCAATTGGAATTGTATCTCGTATGCCATCATCATTCTCAAAAATGTCTAATGGCATATGACGTTGTTGGTCCCAATCAACAAGGGAAGGGTATACAAGGTCAATTTTAGACTCATTGGGGGGTTAAGGTAAGGATAGTGGTAGACATGAAAAGGTTCATGGAGGAAAGATCCTCATATTTTATATAGTGGGAATCCATGTCACTATCTAAATAATCAGATCTATCCTTGCGCTCAGAACATGCAATGTCTTGATCATTAGGGTGCGATGAATAGGGTCGAATGCTAATACTGTATTTTTCCATTTTTATATTTGGAAGTGGAACTGGTTCTCTTGGTCATTTCTCATTCTTTCCACATCCTAGGCCCTTGTAGCCCATAGAATACATCATTTTGCTTGACTTTTCATACTCAAGGATTTGGTAGCAGGTCAGCTGAGTGTACTCCAGGACCTAAGTTGTAGGTGGGTCTATTAATTTCTCTTCTACAAGTAATCCCCTAGGTAAGAATGTCCCAATAGTTCATTCATCTCTAGGCCATTTGAAATGATACTTGGGTCGACCTATTGTTTTAAGTGAGAAAGATAGGTTTAAGACTAGGAGTGCTTGTTGCACATTGTATTCTCCACAACCATGCTCTAGAACTTTCATCTCCCATAAATCAAAAGGATAAGTAGATGTAGAAGCTTCACGAGTGTAAGAACTTAGGGAGTCTAAATATACCTATGATTCCATAGCTTCTGATTGAAAGTGAACAACAATACCGACATAAGGACATGCATATGTACACTTCCAAGCTAAGTTATTGAGAGCTTTGTAGTGAGCGAAGGGTTTTGGATATCCTTGTATTATAACAATGTGTCCCTCGTGTTTTAACTTGATATAGTAATGTAATATTTATGGTATGGCCTATATGGCATGAATCCATGGGTTGCCAAGAAGCATATTATATGGAATTTCCAAGTCTAAGATGTGAAACTTTGTATTGTGAAAATTTTTTCCTACCTCCATTAGCAATGTGATTGTTCCAGTTGACTCTTTCTCTATGTTTTCATAAGAATATATGGTAATAATATGAGACTCTATATATTCCTCTATGTGCCCTAGTTTTTAAATTAGTTTCAAAGTTATTATATTCAATCCTAACCCGTTGTCCAAAAACACCCATTTTAGCTTCCAACAGGTAAAAAATACCTCCATATACAGGGGAGATTATTTTTGTATTCTTTGTTGGGGATTTCCTTATGATTAAAGGATATGTATTCAGTCAGTACAATGTTTTCCACCACAGCTTGTAAATGTGAAATTTATAATTCCATTGGCACTCCTGACCCCTAAAGATTTTTGTATAAGATGTCCTTATGTAAATTTTATATCTTAAGAAGATCTAAGATTGAAATATTGGTAGATGTCTTCTTGAGTTGTTCTGAGAGGTTGTAGTTACCATCCTGAGGGGTTAACAGAGAGGGTTATGTGATCATGAGATGTGCACACCTTGTTACCGCAACACAATCCTTTCCCTTGATCCTAATGGTATTCACATTTTCATTAGAAGAGTGGACACATATAATGAGTGATTCATAATGATTATTGTCATTTTTGGTGTATAGATAATTTGTAGCTTTGTAGCTTTGGGGTGACTCTCCTTGATCTGACCTTTTCAAATATGATTTTCCATGTTTAGGGAATGGTTTCTTGAATATCCCCATCTTTTCATTTGGCATTTGATTTCTCTCTGGGGTGTCAACTTCTATCTCTCCATTGTCAACGAGATCTTGGATGTAGTAGCAAAGTATTAGGAACTTGTCTTTCTTGTGTCCTTTTACACGATGAAAATCACAATTTTCATGTTCTTTATACCATGATGGTTTTGGATCATTGTCATAAAAATTTTGTATTATAGGATAAGTAACCATGTGGACTGCATCCAATTGTTTCAATATTGTAGACAAAGGCTCTTTAAGAGGATTGGACATACTATGCTTAGGTGGTGGTTGGATAGGTCCTTTGGTAAGTTTAAAAGGTTGAACAACTTGAGCTATTTACACTTGTTTGGAATCTAATATTTTTTCTCCCACCACACTCTTTTTTGTTAAATATCTTTGGCTTTTCTGTTTGTTTGGCATTTTAATTATCTTTAGAAGGTGATTTTAGTATTCCTTTTACAATGAGGGATTTTTTTATTTGTATGCCCTTTTCAATCTTCAAAGGTACAACCACAATGCATTTGCAAATGAAAAGTGATGTTCAAGTTTAGATTAGGCACGAAGATGCTCATAAGCTATTTTCTAGGAAATGTGTAAGGGAAACGGTTGGCTATCCCTCTCCATCTTTGTAAGAATCTTGTTAATGTTTCATTAGGGAATTTTTTAGTACTACATAATTCTTCCATATTTATGTCTCTTTCTATGTTGTATGAGAGATGTTGAACAAAAATTTATGCTAGTTCACACCATGTGAAGATAGACTCATAAGGTAAGTGAATGAACCATTCCAAGGATTTTCCCCCTAGAATCTTTAGAAAGAATCATATGAAGTAATTGTCATTATATGCCACTTCTTGACATGCCATGTAAAAATCTTTCATATGATCTCATGGGTCACCATTCCCTCTGTATTTGTCAAATTTTGGGATGTCAAACTTCTTCAGAAAGGGTTGAAGCATGTCATAGCTTCAAATGGATGGGGTCATAACTTTTCCTATTGGTACTATTTGTTATGCCCAACATTACCTTCTTAAAGGCTTGTAAGTGTTTCTTTCATGGATTACATTTCCTGTGTAAGTAATTTCTCTTTAGTAGGAGAAACATGAATATATACACGACTCTAATCCTTATTTTCTCCTTCTTTGTTTCCCATGTGAAGCTCACTACTTTAAACCTTAAGCTTCACCTTATGCACATTTTAATTTTTCTCCTTATGTACATGAGATGTTAGTAAAGATAATTGTCAACTAAGGTTTTGGATTTGTTGTTGAATAGTGACTTATTCAAGGTTATTCTTATTCTTCGTTGCATGGAGTTTGTTCTACATTTTCATGTCCTAATCTAATTCTACGTGGCATCTTAATGAAGGGAATTTTATAACCCATCATACTATCATTTCCTACATTGGATGTGGAAGCGTGCCATGTGTTAGGAAATACTCCATATTAATGAGAGGTTGTTCCTCTTCATTATCCTCATTCGTGTGTGGGATTGTCTCATGTTCTATAGGCATTATAGCTCCTAATTCCACCACTTGTTCTAGCACCTGATCTTTGTTTCTATAAATGAATTCATCTAATAAGGTGGGGTTAAAGTCAAATTCTGCGCGTGGTGTCCCAAACTCATCACCACTTTGATCTACCATCTCCTCCACTTATTTCTCTATAGAAAATAAAGGCCTGAGACCATGGCCAATAAAGGGATTTGACCCTTTTTGTTTAATTTTCCTAAGTGTGTGTTAATTTCATTTAAAATGCCTACTTTTTGGCTCCCAATCTTGTCTTAGGGGCCATTATGTATGATAGTTTCACTAAGGTGTTTTGAATTTGTTCAAAAGGTATTGATTAAACCTAAGTGAAATGTAAAAAGAATGTCAAAGGATAAATGTGCCCAAGTGATTTTTCTAAATGAGTAAGTAAAAAGGTGACAAATAAGATACAATCACATGATGCAACCAAATGATATACTTCCTAAGTCTACTTCCAAAATGGTAGTTGGTGTTTTAAGATTATTAAAAAAATGTCACTACTTATGTAGATTTCAAATAAATGAACAAGCCATAAGTAATAACAAGGAGTTAACACGATCCCTATAAAAAGTATACTAAAAGCAAGCCTGAATCCAATCAAGAACTATATTCTTGAAAGTGGTAGTTATGATTGTGAGTGACATAAAAATTCCACCAAGATACATTAACTAATTTTTTTGACAAAGTAATATATTAATATCAAGATAATATTGATATAATGCACACAAGTGGTAACACTCAAATTTTTTTAAAATTGAGGTAGTAATTGAAATAAAACTAAAGCTAGAGTATACATAGGAATTGTTAAAGTGTATATAAGGTAACAACACAATATAGATATTTAGGTCAATTATATAAGAAACAAGACATAAATACCAAAATTGTAGTGACATGATATAAAGAAGATAACTGTTAAAAGGAGATTTAATGTGATGAATCAATCCTAAATACGATGAGGATCTTGACTTAGGTATCAAGATAAAAAATGCTACCAATGATATGAAAATGTCTCCACATACTTTATACATTTAACAACTCAGCCACAAACATGGATGATCGTAAATAGACACAAAAGTGGCAAATACAATCAATTAAGAACACAAGGGTAGTCACTCTTCTTCTAATCAAATAAGTGTCAAAAGAAAGCAAAGGAAGTAGATCAATTAGGGGTGAAAAATGTTTGAATCAATTCGGAAGAGTTTCGCCTCAACTTAGGGAAAGTGAAAAACTAAGAAAAAGTAATGCTTCACATGTTTTGTGATGAATAATGGCTCCCAACTAAAATTGGTTTTGAAATGCTCAAAGTTGGCTCTATGTTAAAGATAAATTCCTAGGTAGTTCACGCTGTTGGTATCCAATTTTACTCTCCTTCACAACTTGAACAACATCATAAATTTTACACAAGACAGCTCAAGAGATAGAATAGATGTTTTGTATGTCATTTGTAGCCAGGGAAGCACACCTATCTAGTTGTTTACATTCAAGAATTGAGGGAGTGGATAGCACCTTCAAGAGGGTTTTGATCTAACCCACACTATTTTATGATTGTGCCTATAAGCCAAGGCAAGCAGAACCTATATTGCATCCCTTATGTGGTAAGGAGATGGGGATGTATCCTTGTGTTTTGCATATGACATGGAAAAGGCTTTGTGAAAACATGATCAAGTATCCATTATCAAAACTCAAAGGATTTGTCACTACTAAATGATGGAAATGTTCTCAAAACAAAGCTAGAGCTGCTAAAGACATGATAAAACCCTGATCAACCTTGTGTGTTTTAGTGAAAGGATTGAATTATTTTGTGGACATATAATGTAGATGTAGGGTTATTATAGGTAGGATGAGTTATTTTAAAATTAAATTCTGATAAAAGATTTTGGGACAAGAGTAGCTAGAAATCATCACCTTCTTTGGGAAACCTTGCAAATGAATTACAACACCTAAACAACAGAGATGTTTGAATGAATTTGAAGTTGCTCCTTTCAACCAGGATGTGTGCACACATGGAAACCCAAATATGCACTATTCCATATAAACTTTGATAACCTGCCACAAAGGCTTGAAGCAAAATATCAATGAAGTCATTTAGAAACCCTTGTTAGATCATGACCTAATGTACACCCAAAGGTTTAAAAACACCCTCAATTTACAAGGAAGGTAAGATGAATTTAAATTTGCTTATCTCCACTCAAATAAATGCTCTTTTGAATGGAAGATTATAGATGCCTTCAAACCCTCTACCAGAAATGAGACCATGTATGACCCATAAAGATCCCAGACAACAAGATTGCAACATGAGCATGAAACACAAATTGAAAACATACTGAAATACAAGTGTATACAAGCTTTGCTAAGAGATAAAACTAGTTAAGCCAAAGAATTTGATCAAATATATCAACAAGGGAATTTTATTTAGACAATATCAAAGCTTGTTGATGGCTTTACAACTGAAACCAACTCAACATGATGAAAATTTGATGCAAACAGGAATCAAAAAGGCTCTCATGTAGTTTCTTTAAAAGAAAATGAACTTCTTCTAGTTTTCCTTGTGAAAATTCTTCTCTCTCTTCTCCAAATTTCTCAACCGCCTCCTCCAAAAATGCCTCCAAATTACATAATATACCCTATGCCAACTTGGATCCTTGCATTCCCAAGCAAAGAATATGCTCAGAGGGATCCAATTTGTTACAAAATCCTATCCATTTGATGAAAAATGATATAAAAACTATAAAACACCTTGCCAAATGCCAGAGATGCACATATATTTCAAAATATTGAATGGATTCGGATCCTTATCCATCCTATGAGTCACATTTTTATTATTCCACCATGCCAACATGCGTTTGCAATCATTTTCCACTTTTTTTCCTTCATCATTTCCAACTTTGCAACTTTAATTTTTTACTTTTCACGTTTTTACACGCGCTGGGAAAAATATTTCATGAAAATCACTATAGGGCACCGAAATATCTCAAATGAATGATGCCATTGCATCTAGAAGGTTGAGGGGATGTGATTTCATATAAGATTTCATGCAATTTGGTGCAAAAATGGTGAATTCCAAACATCTTGGAGCTTCCATGGTGCACCAAAAAAATGACAAACACTCAGCAATTGTTGATTAAAAATCAACTTTAAATTTCCACCCTCCACGTGTCTTGATGAGATTCAACACGTAGGCTCAAAAATATCTTCTTTGACTTTAGATAAGATGGACATGTGTCCAAATACCATTGGACCGGGCCTCCAACCATTAAAAATGCATTTCCAACCTTTTTTGACCTCGGGAAAATTTTGAAAATTTTCCCCGCATGCCCCCTGCACCCACCACATATCCACCTATGTGGACCCCACAAAGAACCACGAGCACAAATTCTATGATTTTTTTTTCCTTTTTTGAAAAAAGGAAAATTTTCTCCAAAACCTCTGTGGGCCCGAACACCCACTCCATCTTCCGCCACGTGGTGGTCTCCCATTCACTGTTGAGCCGACCCTCAAAATTTTCCTTCAACCATCCGCGAGCACCAAAACCTTTATGGACTTGCACTCTCCCTTTTTACATTTGAAATGTGCCACATGTGTTGCCCCCTGATTGGACATGCGGGGGCACACCTCCAAATTTTCCACTTCAGGGCCATCAGATCAGTTTTTCACTTTTAAATTGTTTGCCCAAAATTTGTAAAATTTTGAAACTCTTCCCTGCTGCCCGAACCTTCATCAGCTTTTGGACACATGTTCACAAATGATTGGCTATGGAGTTAATCCTCATTTTTTTCCATTTGTACCAAGGGAAAAAATTCACCAAAACTTTCTTTGGCCCCCATTCCCATTTCTCCTCCCAGACACGTGTCTCCCTCCTACTCGTCGCGGGCCTTCAGGAAAAAAATTGATTTTAGCATTTTGAAGTTAAAACTTCGAAGTCTTTAAAACTTCCACCCCCCCCAAATGGCCTTTCTTGGACAGATGTTCACAAATGATTTTTTGCGAAGTCAATCCTCATTTTTTTCCATTCATACCAAGGGCAAAAATTCACAAAAGCTTTCTTTGGCCCCCATTCCCATTTCTCCTCCTGGACACGTGTATCCCTCCTACTCGTCATGGGCCTTGGGGAAAAAAATTGATTTTAGCATTTTGAAGTTAAAACTTCAAAGTCTTTAAAACTTCCGCCCCCCCCCACATGGCCTTTCCTAGACACTTGTCCACTTTTCATTGGGTGCAGGCCTACTTTTAAAATTTTTCCCCTAGCATTTTGAAGCCAAAAAAATTGAAATTTCGTCAAATACCCCGCCCTCCCATGCTGATTCATCTGGACACGTGTCCAAATGCTATTGGGTGAGGGCTTTCGGGCCAAATTTTTACCTTAGCACCTGAGGCAAAAAGAACAGTAAAATTTTTCAACATTCCCTCTCCAACCACATGCTTCCTGTGCCACGTGTCTCCTTCCCATTTGTGCGGGCCTTCGGGGAAAATTTTGATTTTGATAAATTTGCAAAATGAAGGCAAAAATTCTAAGTGTGACCCGTCACCCACTGATTCTCCAACCAATCACATTGTGACACATAAGAACCTCACTATAGCACTTCGGGGCCACAGGAAAAATGTTTCCTTTGGCAAAAACTCAAAAAACAACAAGTTATAACATTTTTCCCATGCATCCTCGCCTAATAGGAACCTGCCACATTAGCAATATGTTGCAAAGATAAGTTTGACGGGCTGGTGACACTCGTTTACCCGTAAAAAACGTAAAAATATAGAGAATGCCCTAAAAATCAGATTTTTTCACAAGGAATGTAGATTTCTCATTTTTAAATCAAGTGAAGCATGATTTTATATTGATTTCGACCTTGGGAGCATGGTTTTTAACCTCAAATTACTCGAAATCAATCCACTTCAATTTTTTTCACAATTTGGCAAAAGGGAAAACAGCTCAGCCCATGTAAAATGAAAAAAATAGGGAAAAACAAAGGGGAAACTTGGGTTTTTCTTCAATTTAGGGCAATATGAGGGCACTTTCAATGCATTCAAATGGGAAACATGAATTGTAGGCCACCAGATAGAATAAATGAATGTTTTGGAGCAAAAAATGGGACATGGAAATCAAGGAAAAGCGTGAAAACCTAGAAATTGCACCAACATTGGATCCTGCTTGGGGATGGGCACTCCCTGCGAGTGCCACAAGATCACAACATAGACCAAGTGCCAAAAATCCATTGGGCAAGGAGTCTAAAAATGTAGAGCAGCCCAAGAACTAGAATTTTCACCAAAAAGGACTGAGAAAACCAGACCAACAAAGGTTGCCAAGGACAAAAGGGAAAACCACGAGCCAACAACAGTAAGAACAAAGAAAAGACAAAACAAAAAACAAGGGCTATACAAAATTTACAACTTGTGCATACCTCCTTTGGGGATTTAATCCAAAAAGTGTAAATTTCTACCATTAACAAGAAGCTCCAACAAATCCCCATCCAAATCCTTGAGAAAGAATGTATGCTCTCCAATTCTAATGTCAATGGCATAAGGGCCCATCCATAGGGCATCAAAATTTCCATGCTTGCCCTTATCTTCATGCCTACTATCCCATAGCAAGACCAAATCTCTGACATTGAAGGCTCTAGGATTGACCTTCTTATCAAACAATTTCTTCAACTTCTCCTTAAATCTGACATGTATTTGATGAGAGGCTCTTCTTTCTTCATCCAACTCAATGATTTGATTGATCCTTGATTCATATGGACCATGTTCTTGATCCTCTAACTGCTGGGCAAACTGAAATGTGGACAATTACAAGTGTAAGGGCAGCAATGCTTGTGTTCCATAGACCAATTCAAATGGACTCTTACCAGTTGCTCTTTTTGGAGTGATCCTATCTTCCCAAACTACAAATTTCAATTTCTCTCCCCACTTCTTCTTGTTGATTTCCAAAGTCCTTCTAATAATCTTGAGCAAGTTCTTGTTACTTGACTCAGCTTGTCCATTACCTTGTGGATTGTAGTTTGAAGCATAAGTTAGATTTATCCCATATTCATTGCACATTTCCATCAAAGGCTTGGCTCTAAAACACATAGCATTATCAGACACAATCTTAACTGGGACTCCAAATCTACATATGATATGATTCAGCAAGAAATCCATCACCACTTGGTGTGTTGCCTTTCTAGATGGAATGGCCTCAACCCACTTTGTGAAATAATCAGTTGCAACAAGGATCCATTTATGACCAACACTAGAAGGATTTGAAATATCACCTACAAAGTCCATTCCCCATTATTTGAAAGGGGCTTCAACTAATATAGGCTGTAAAGGAAGGGAGCCTGAAGCCTTCAATCTTCCTGAGAAACATTGGCAACTATCACATCTTCTAACTAGCTAGTTTTCATCTTTACAAAGAGTTGGCCACCAATAACCAGCTCTTAAAATCTTATGTGTTATCACTCTACTAGAAAAATGTCTTCCACAAACTCCCCCATGGAAATCAGCAATCAAATTGGGAGCTTGATCTTCAGTTATGCATTTCAAGAGGACACCTTTAGGGTTCTTCCAAGCCAACCCAAGGTCTATTATGATATATTTTTGAGAAGCCAGCTTGAGGGCTCTTTTCTGATTTTTATTCAAGTGACTAGGATAGCATAGGTGCTTGAGGTAGAAGACCACATCCATATACCATTCAAAATTCATCAATTGGTCAAGAAGATCTGCCCTTTCTTCCTCTAGTTGATTCACTTCTACATTTTACAAATTACTCTCAGCCATGAGCCTGGCAAGACCCAAACCTCTTACCAGCTTTGTAGTTTGAATGTCCATGTCATATTCTTGAAGTTTGTTAAGCCACATACATCTCTTGCTTGATATTTCCATGTCAGATAATATGTCTTTAACCATTGTATGAGGAACATAGGCAAAAAACCTTTGAACTCAAAATGTAAGGTCTAAAAATCTTTGTTTCCTTTACCAAAGCAAACGCTTGTTTCTCCATAATTGTGTACTTCAGTTCAGCTGCTTATAAAGCCTTGCTAAAGAAAGCAATAGGCCTCTCAGCTCCATTCTCATCCTTTTGTAACAAAATTGAAGCAATAGTAAATTCAGATGCAAAAGAGAAGATTTGGAAAGGTCATCTTGTAGTTTGGAGCTGCCAAAATAGGTGCATGCTTAAGTGCATCCTTTATTCCTTCAAAAGCTTGAATGGCAGCCTCCTCCCACTTGATAACTTGATCCTTTCTTAGCATGCTTGTGATTGGAAGAGTTAGCTCAACAAAATTGGAAACAAACCTTCTAATGAAATTGATTTGGCCAAAGAAAGATTGGATACCTTTCTTGGTTCTTGGAATAGGCACCTTGTTGATTACTTCTACTCTCTCTCGGGTCTATCATAACACCTTCCTTGGACACAATATGTCCCAGCAACTTGGCCTTTTGCATGCCAAAATGACACTTCTTTCGGGGTTAAGTGAAATGCCATACTCTCTACATCTTATCAACATCTTTTCTAGGTGTTGCAAATGATCTCCTCACTACCTTGAAAAAATAGTCACATCATCTTGGTAAACTGCAATAAACTCATTGATATAACCAGAAAAGGAAACATACATTGCCCTTTGAAAAGTATCACCATCATTCATCGATCCAAAAGGCATCCTTACAAAAACATAAGTCCCCCAAGGAGTAGTGAAGGCTTGTCTTTAAGTCTTTCTAATTCTTTGACAACTACTTGATTGTATCCAGAGAAACCATCCAAAGTTGAAAGCATCTCTCACCCTGTTACAAGCTGCAACATATTCTCCATGTTTGGCAAGGGGTAATTTTCCTTCATAGATTTTTTGTTTAGATTCCTAAAATCCACACAAAGCCTGATATCACCATTCTTCTTTCTAACTGGCACAAGGTTTGCCACCCAAGATGAGCATCTAGTAGGCTGAATGATGCCACCATCTCTCAATTTTTTCAACTCTTCTTGCATTTTCATGGATAGATTAGTGGGTTAATAGGCCTTTGTTTTTTTCTAAATGGCTTGGTTTTGGCCTCAAGAGGAATCTCATGTTGGAATAAATCTTCCCTATATGCCTTTAGCTCTGAATAAGACCAAGCAAGACAATCTTGATATTTATTTAAAAGTTGGGCATAGGAGTGTTTTTCCTCTTTGCTGAGATGGCTGCCCAACTAGATCTTCCTTGGTTTTTCCTTAGTCCCCAAGTTGTGCTCTTCCACATCCCTTGAAGCAAACATACTTTCTATTTATGATGCAATCAGCATTGTTAAAATTGGATTCAAGTGCAACAATACCTTTAGGAATGGTTATCCTTGTATTATATCCTTGTCAAACAAGGTTTCTCTACCTTCATTCATGCATACCAATGGTTCCCAATCAATATTCTGACTAGAAAACTCACCTTGGCATTGTAAGAATTTCAACACTTGTGCATCATCATAAAAAATCTGCCAATGTTTTTACATTATCCGGGACAGTTGGCCTTGTTAGCACTTCAATGTCATATTCACAAAAAGGTGACATGGTGCAATTGTCAAATCTAGAACCAAGAACATCCAGACTTATCAGCAGCAGCATTAAGACTTCTATCATGGTAAACAATGTTAAAGGAATCAAACATTTCAATCAAGTCCCAAACATCATGCTTATATTGTTTCATACGCTGATTTTTTGTAGGCATACAACTTCCATACTTGCTTGACAACCAGATCTGAATCTCCCTTGGAAACCATATCCTTCAGTCCATATTTCCATGCAAACCTTAACCCTAACAATAATGCCTCATACTTAGTAATGTTGTTAGTGCATTCAAAATTGAGCTTGAAGGAGAAAGGAAACTCTTCTAAAATAGGAGAAACCAACACTATACCAGCACCATTTCCAACTTTGGAGCAAGATCCATCAAATAGCAGGGTCCAAGGAGAACCTATCATATCAAGGCATTCTGATTTATCCATCTTATTCTCTTTTCCATCAGCAAAACCAATGAAATTATCAACATCCACATCAGCAAACAAAACTTCATAAGAAGCATTGTTGGGATCTTCAATCAAGTGCAACATCTTCTTTTCACCATAGAGTTTGACAAGGATTACCCTCAATGGGAATGGTGGAAAAAGACATGTCCATTTGAACACTACCACCAACACTTGCAGCCCATTTTCTTGATAAAAGCATACCCCATTTGGCAGGGCAATCAATAATTACAACATCAAGCTTTAAATTCTTACCCAGATAGGCTACAAGTTGCACTATTAAACCTTTCACACAACCAACAACTAGGACTTCCCTTGAATCCATGGCTGTACACTTCCCATATGCTACTGTCACTTTGATATCCAACTCATTCATGACTTCTAGAGGCATGACATTACATGATGCACCGGAATCAAACAGGCAATTGTGAAGCAACCTATCTTTTATGAGAAAAGTTGTGAAGAATGGATCAACATTCAATTGGGAATCAACCAAGGATATGTCCCCAAATACACTTTAGGTGCCTCTCCAAGATCTTCCATTGGTGGTGGTGTTTCAAGGCTAATAACGCTTTGAAGAGGATTCTCAACAACATTTATATTTCTACTTGGGGTAACCTTTTCTTCTTTCAATCCCAAGTACTCAAATGCTATCTTCTTATGCTCAAGAATTCTAAGAAACTCAATGATGGGAACACTGACTTTTATTTTGCTCAAAACTTGGGCAATATCATATGGAACATTCTTTGGTAAAACAACATTGGACGGGAAACAAGAAGGTTCATCAGATGGAGAAGTATTCTTGGCAGCCTGGGCATGAAGAGGAATGATATTTTTGCATGGGACAATAGGGTTCTTGGCAATTGTTTCTTTTCTAGGATTTTATTTGGGAATACTTGTGAGCAAGGGTGTCTTTGGATTGGCTTGAGGACCAACTCCCCTAACAACTTTACTTCTAGTATTATACTCTTTCTCTTGACCGACCACAACATTCATTAACAATTGTCTATCTTCCTCTGAAGGAATACCACCATCATACTTCTTGATCATTAAATCCCTTAGATATTCAAATTCATTATTAGGAATTTCAAAGGCTTGAACTACATCTACATTGTGAGTTTGAGGAAGAGAAAGAAATGGTACCCTCTTTATGCAATCCCAAAATGTTGCAGCAGTCCTTGCACTTATCACATCTATTGATCTTGCTTCTTGTTGTGATCCTGAAGAGCTGCTCATCATACAAATGTCATCATCCATTTCATTCTCATTATCATCATCAATATCTTACTAGTCCATTTCACATGGTGGATGAGGAAGAAAACATCTATCACACCAATCCATATCAGCAATTTCTTGAACAACAGCTACTCTTGCAGTTAAAGGGTCAGGCACCACTCTATTTTCACGAGCTTGGGGTTGTCTATTTACAGATCCAATAGGCCCTTTACCTCTATCATCTTGTCTTTGATCACCCCTAGGATGATTGCCAAATCTATCATGGTTTTGAGTTCTTTGTTGTCCTTGTGAACTTTTCCCAATTCCTTTCTCAGCTCGGGCTAACTTGTAAGAAATTTCTTTAACAGCCCTGCCAAAGTCTTAACATCTTCTAAATCAGCACCCTTGTTAACTTGAGGCTTCTCAAGGTTTATCAGCTTCACACCATCCCTCTTAAGTGGTTTACCAATAGCTTTAATATTATTTTCAATTTGAAGTGCCATGGTGAAAGCTTTCCTCAAGTTTGTAGGATTTTTGTCTCTCAAGTAATAGGCTGCCTTTTTATCAAATGCATCTACATATTTGATCAAGCAAGATTCATCACAAGGCCTCAAAATGACAGGAATCCTTCTCAATGTTTTATTAAATCTTGTATTAAAGTCATGGAATGTCTCATTAGGGTTCTTCTTGATGTTCTCAAACTCGGATAGAAGGAACCTTGGATCTGTTTTGTCTCCATACTGTAATCTGAATGCATTACTCATCTCTGCCCATGAGTCAATAGAGTTATCAGGTAGAGCTTTGTACCAATCCCTAGCATCTTCCTCAAGTGTATGGATAAACAAATTGATATACACATCCTCAAATTCTATCTCAAAATCTTCCATCATGTTAACAAAGAGTTTGAGATGCTGATCTCTAGTTATGGCATTGTTACCTTGGAATTTTGGTAACCTATTTCTCACATCTTGTGGGACAGCATTTGGATAACCATCCATTCCTCCAAAATTTATAGGACCAAAGGTGTTAACAACAAATGGAGGTCTAGGTTGAGCCATATTGTTTGGTGGGGGTGATCTTGGAGGTGAAACAAGCTGGTTGGGAGTAGTAATGGGTCTGATTGGAATAGATAAATGATCTCTAAAATAACAACCCCAAAGGCTCTCTCTCTTGATAAACTTTAGCAGACTTAGAAACCACAAGAGTAGATCTAGGAGTAAGTTTTTTAAATACACAAGAAGGTCCCTCACCTGATGGAGAATGAAAATCAACAAGAAGATTACCTGAATCAGATCTACTTGAAGAGGAATTATAATCTTCAACAACAAGCTGCTCTCCTCCAAATTCAACTATGGGGATCTCTTTTCTTGCAACCAAATCACCAACCACTTTCCACACTCTTCTTCCTTCTAGTTCTGAGCTTCTTGATTTGGTGAGAAACTTCTTAGAAGAGTCCTTGATGAAGAGGGATCTCCTTCCCTCCAGCTTGACATATTTAAACAACAAGTTTCAAATGACAGAAATGTGTAAGACAACTGGTATTTCAAGATCCCAACAACATGGAGTCGCCACTAAGGATTTCCACCTTAGTTGTGTAAGAAAGCACTAAAATATTCTGTCAAATATATGCTATGACTAAAAACTTTGCAAGGGTTTACAATTCTGATCTTCTTCTTCTTAATTCAACCAAAAAAAATGCATCCAAATCATATAAACTGCTAGTAAATGAGAAGAATAGGCTGAGCTTGAAATATTTTTACCCAAAACATGCAGATTTGAAGTATGAAATGATATCTCAAAAATGTAACAACTCAAATGCTAGATCACACAAATGCTCAAACCTTTCAAATAATTCAAAACCACCAAGAAATTCCAAGAATTCCCTGGCAGTGGTGTCACTCGGGTGTTGGTATCCAATTTTACTCTCCTTCACAATTTGAACAACATCATAAATTTGCAAAAGACACTCAAGGATAGATAGATGTTTTTTATGTCATTTATAGCTGGGGAAGCACACCTATCTCCTTGTTTGCATTCAAGAATTGAGGGAGTGGATAACACCTTCATAAGGGTTTTGATCTAACCCTCACTATTTTAGGTTGTGCATATCAACCAAGGCAAGAGAACCTATATTGCATGCCCTTGTATGGTAAAGGAGGTGGAGATATCCTTGTGTTTTGCATATGATATGGAAGAGGCTTTGTGAAAACATGATCAAGTATCCATTATCCAAACTCAAAGGAGTTGTCACTACTAAATGATGGAAATGTTTTCAAAACAAAGCTAGAGCTGCTAAAGACATGATAAAACCCTGATCAACTTTGTGCATTTTAGTTAAAGGATTGAATTCTTTTGTGAACACACAATGAAAATGCAGGGGTATTGTAGGTAGGATGAGTTAGCTTAAAATGATATTCTGATGAAATATGTTGGGACAAGAGTGGCTAGAAATCATCACCTTCTTTGGGAAACTTTGCAAATGAATTACAACACCTAAACAATAGAGATGTTTCAATGAATTTGAAGTGCTCTTTCAACCAGGATGTGTGCACACATGGATGCCCAAATCTGCACTATTCCATACAAACTTTGATAACCTGCCACAAAGGCTTGAAGAAAAATATCAATGAAGCATTTAGAAACCCTTGTTAGATCATGACCTAAGGTACACCCAAAGTTTTACAAACACCCTCAATTTACAAGGAAATTAAGATGAATTTAAATCTGTTTATCTTCACTCAAATGAATGCTCTTATGAATGGAAGATTACAGATGCCTTCAAACCCTCTACAAGAAATGAGGCCATGTATGAACAATAAAGATTCCAAACAAAAGATTGCAACATGAGCATGAAACACAAATTGAAAACATACTGAAATACAAGTGTATGGGAGCTTTGCCAAGAGATAAAACTAGTTAATCCAAGAATTTGATCAAATATATCAGTAAGGGAATGTTATTTAGACAATCTCAAAGCTTTTTGATGGCTTTATAGCTGAAACCAACTCAACATGATGAACATTTGATGCAAACAGGAATAAAAAATGGCTCTCAGGTAGTTTCTCCAAAAGAAAATGGACTTCTTCCAGTTTTCCTTGTGAAAATTCTTCTCTCTCTTTCCAAAGTTCTCAACAGCCCCTTTAAAATGCCTCCAAACTACATAATATACCCTATGCCAACTTAAATCCTTGCATCCCAAGCAAATAATATGCCAAAGGGATCAAATTTGTTACAAAACCCTATCCATTTGATGAAAAATGATATAAAACTCTAAAACAACTCAAAAAATGCCAGAGGTGCACAAATATTTTAAAATATTGCATGGATTCGGATCCTTATCCATCCCAGGGTCATATATTTGTCATTCCACCATGCCAACATGCTTTTGTAAAAAAATTTCACCTTTTACTTCATCATTTTCAACTCTGCAACTTTAATTTTTTTACCTTTCATGGTTTTTCACGGGCCGAGAAAAATATTTCATGAAAATCACCAAAGGGCTCTGAAAAAGTCAAATGAATGATACCATTGCATCCAGAAGGCCGAGGGGATGTGATTTCATATAAAATTTCATGTGATTTGGTGCATAAATGGTGAATCCAAACATCCTAGAGCTTCCATGGCACCCAAAAAATGAAAAACACTCAGCCACCGTTGATTAAAAATCAACTTTAAGTTTCCACCCTCCACGTGTCTTGATGAGATTTGACATGTAGGCTCAAATATCTTCTTTTTCTTTAGATAAGGTGGACACATGTCCAAATACCATTGGACCGGGCCTCCAACCTTAAAAATGCATTTCTAACCTTTTCCAACCTTGGGAAAATTTTTAAAATTTTCCCCGCATGCCCCCTGGACACACCACGTGTCCCTAGGTGGACCCCACCAAGAACTGCGGGCCAATTCTATGAATTTTTCTCCTTTTTTGAAAAAAGGAAAATTTTCTCCAAAACCTCCACGGGCCCAAACACCCACTCCATCTTCTGCCACGTGGCAGTCTCCCATTCGCAGTAGAGCCGACCCTCCAAATTTGCCTTCAACCATCTGCGAGCACAAAAGCCTTTGCGGGCCCGCACTCTCCATTTTTCCTTTTGAAATTTGCCACGTGTCACCCCCTAATTATATGTGGGGGCACACCTCCAAATTTTCCTCTTCGGGGCCACAGATCAATTTTTCACTTTGAAATTTTTTGCCCAAAATTTGTAAAATTTTGAAACTCTTCCCTGCTGCCCAAACCTTCATCAACTTTTGGACACGTGTTCACAAATGATTGGCTGTGGAGTCAATCCTCATTTTTTTCCATTTATACCAAGGGAAAAAATTCACAAAAACTTTCTTCGGCCCTTATTCCCATTTCTCCTCCCGGACACGTGTCTCCCTCATACTCGTCGCGGGCCTTCGGGGAAAAAATTGATTTTAGCGTTTTAAAGTTAAAACTTCAAAGTATTTAAAACTTCTACACCCCCCCCCCCACATGGCCTTTCCTGGACATGTGTTTACAAATGATTGGCTACAGAGTCATCGTCATTTTTTGCCATTTATACCAAGGGCAAAAATTCACAAAAACATTCTTTAGCCCCCATTCCCATTTCTCCTCCTGAACACGTGTCTCCCTCCTACTAGTCGCGGGCCTTGGGGAAAAAAATTGATTTTAGCATTTTGAAGTTAAAACTTCAAAGTCTTTAAAACTTCTCCCCCCCCCCCACATGGCCTTTCCTAGACACGTGTCCACTTTTCATTGGGTGCGGGCCTATTTTTTAATTTTTTCCCCTAGCATTTTGAAGCCAAAAAACTTCAAATTTCTTCAAATCCCCCTCCATCCCATGCTGATTCATCTAGACACATGTCCACCTGCTATTGGGTGAGGGCTTTCATGCCAAATTTTTACCTTAACACCCAAGGTGAAAAGAATAGTAAAATTTTTCAAGTCCCTCTCCAACCACATGCTTCCTATGCCACGTGTCTCCTTCCCATTTATGCGGGCCTTTGGGGAAAAATTTGATTTTGAGAAATTTGCAAAATGAAGGCAAAAATTTTAAGTGTGACCCGCCACCCACTGATTCTCCAACCAATCACATTGTACCATGTAGGCACCTCACTGTAGCATTGCGGGGCTGCAGGCAAAACGTTTCCTTTGGCAAAAACTCAAAAAACAACAAGTTATAAAATTTTTCCCATGCATCCTCACTTAATAGGAATCTACCACGTTAGCAATATGTTGCAAAGATAAGTTTGACGGGATAGTGACACCCGCTTACCCGTAAAGAATGTAAAAATATAGAGAATGCCCAGAAAATCGTATTTTTTCACAAGGAATGTAGATTTCTCATTTTTAAATCAAGTGAAGCATGATTTTATATTGATTTCGACCAGGGGAGCAGGGTTTTTAACCTACAATTACTCAGAATCAATCCACTTCAAATTTTTTCACGATTTGGCAAAAGGGGAAACAACTCAGCCCATGTCAAATGAAAAAAATAGGGCACAACAAAGGGGAAACTTGGGTTTTGCTTCAATTTAGGGAAATATGAGGGCACTTTCAATGCATTCAAATGAGAAACATGAATTGCAGGCCACCAGATAGAATAAATGAATGTTTTGGAGCAAAAAATGGGACATGGAAATTAAGGCAAAGCGTGTAAACCCAGAAATTGCACCAACACACTCAACTAGGTGTCAAAAGTTATCTAAGAGAAAATTTATTTTGCCAAGGTTTCCAAAGGATTATCCTGTATTTACTTTACCCCATTCAAAAACAGTGGGCAATAAATGCATCTAACATGTACGCTCACTAGGGTCACAATATGGATAACTTTTACGTTAAATATCACGTGTATACTAGTGAAGTAGGTGTGTGGAGAACTTCCCATTTCATCCACAAGGTTCCCGCTTACATGGAATACTTTGGGGTTCCTACGATTGCCCCCATTGTTGTAGCTTAAGGCTTATGCCAAAGGGGTTATGTCCTAGTTTTAAGTGGACGGGGCACACCCTTATCTAAACCTGCAAAACAAGTGTTTTGAATGTGGTGTTTTTTTAATCTTTTAGACTTAATGTGGTTTATTTGTTCATCATTTGGTAACCTGTAACACATGTGTAGTTATAAAAGTTTGTTTTAAACTCCTTTCATTGACAAGCATTTTTAAGTCTTGCACTCAAGCGTTAGTGGTTCTCCAAGAAAATCACATTATTTGAAAGAGGATTATGAGTTGCTTTTGATTCTCAATATCATCCAAGGATGTAAGAGAAGATCATACAGAATAAATAATCCAACTAAAAAGTAAAGGAAAGTTTTGTAATTAATGAACCATATAAAAAGCTTGATAAATGTTCATTCCCTTAAGCCAAAAATGAAAGATTAAGTTTCCAATTAACCAAATTTTAGAAAATGAAGACTAAAGTTGCTTTTGATTCTCAAGATCACCCTAAGGTGTAAGATAAGAGCATACAAAACTTTATCCCAACTAGATAGAAATGGAAAACTTCAAATCAAAGGACCATAAAAAATGATTTGTAAAAAGCCCATTCCCCTAAGCAAAAGGAATAATCAAATTTCCAAGTTAATCCAATTGTTAAAAGGATAGTGATAAAATTTGTTTTTGATTCTCAAGATCACCAAAAGGTGAAAGAGAAGAAAATACACAAGATTCAGTCTAAATCAACTAAAGTATGGAAATAAAACATTCATCAAAACATTAGGCATGTTAGAAAATGACTAGTTTTACAATAAAAGGAAAATGTACAACGGAAAAGTGACATGTGAGCACGAGAATCTACAAGCAACTCTTCCTCACACCCGACCTCCCGAGGTCGTGCCGAGATAGCCGGTGGGGATTGAATATGCGTGGGATGCAGACAAACTAGTTAGGTAATCTGATGTCTTTGACGCGCACTAGTGGAAATTACGAATCTAAGGCAAAGAAGGCCCTCCTAACCTGAACTGGTGTGATAGATCGATCAACAAGGATGACTGCTCGAAGGCTCCAATCAATATTGATCTCTGACGTGATTCGGTCTATGGGTTCTGGAATACGTGGAAAATGACCTGGGATAGTTTCGTGTATGTCTCCAGATAAGGTCATAGGGCGGATGGTAAATATAATTGACTCTATGGGCAATTCTCTGGCCTAGTCCAGAACTCCTTAGCTTCGTTAGCTGCTATGTCTAACAAGGATAACTATTTGATGATGATAGGTGGAAGTGGAGTAGATCTGAATACTAATGTACGTAGGCCAACATCTATGTCTGATTCACCTATGGACTCGTTGGGCTGTGAGACTTGTGGGTCACAACCGTAGATTCCTGTTTGTTGTGGTCCTTCTATGTTCATGTTTGGATTTAGTCCTGAATCCCTAGTATCCAATAGTCATACACTTTCTTAGCCTCTATATTCAGATTTAACAGTTGTGTGATCTTTTCAGAGTATCTCACAGGCGTTCGTGCAACCTGAATTCTCAAGCTGGTATCTATATCTATGAGAGTGTCTCCTATGTCTGGCTGTGGGACCAAAGGATCACAACCAAAGGTCTGCTCTCTTTCAAACCATTCCATAGTCATGTGGATATGTATCTAGGCTAATCTGTAGTTTGGTTGATTTGACCAAAAACATGTGTGCTTGGTCGTCTTCTATGTTTAACCCGTGTAGTTGGAAACTAATTTGTTGTAAGTTTATCGTTGTTTGGAAGACTTAGATCCTAAGATTCTGATCTATATCAGTTATGGCTGTGACGAGATTGGGTTGGTGTATGATTGGCTCGAAGATGTAGTCCTTGGGCTCTCTAGGTCCCATGATTGTCATACAAAAGCCACAATGTAAACTAAATGCAGCAAAGTAAATTTAACTATGTGAAGTATATCTATAACATATATGAATTCTATATTTTTGTATTTTTTTGATGAATTTATAGATGAAATTAAAGGAGCAGCTATTTTAATATATCTAGAAATTGACGATTATTCTAATGACGAATTTAAAAAAAACAAAGTAACTGAGTATATCTACTTGCCTGTGCAGTTGTAAATCTATTCTGAACAATGAAATAACTAATCTGATCTATTTGAAAGACCCTCGATCCTACCTCAAAAGTCAGGAATGAATCATAGTTTCTCAGAAAATATCAATCCTCACAGCTTCCCTGGCAATATTGAAAGTAAAATTGATTGAAATAAAGTGATTCGCTACTTTATTTGATATGCTTTTAATTTAGAAATTTGAAAGCTAGAACTTGGATTCTGTAGAACAGTGGAGAATCCGATGATGTGTGTGATCTTATCCCCTCAGTGTGCCCTCCTCGCTCCTTCATGTTCATGTGGATCCATAAAAGCATGTAATTCTAACATCAACAGAAGTAGATATTGAGACAAAGGCAGCTTAGGATACAGACTGAATACAATGCGAGTAGAAGAGAGATAGCGCAAGAGTACAGAGCTTGGATTATGCAATTCCTAGCGGGATTTATTGCGAGTCATGTAACATAAAATGTCTAGAACCTAAAACTATCCTACTTGAAGAACAAAACTTGCAACTTTAATGGCTTCCTATTGAAAACAAACTATTCTACTCCAATGGATTGGATGAAATATTAACAACATTTGCACAAGATGGATATGTGGCTTCCTAACAGCAAAACAACACTAACTAAGCATGCAATGAATGAAACTAAGAATTCTAAGCAAAATGAAAGACTAATCTATTGCAATGAGAAATTCAAAGGAAAATTTGAGGGGCCATTTTCTTGAGCACAAGCCAACTATTTATAGCATTTGCATTTACCCAAGGTAAAAATCAAATTGAACTCTTAAACTATAAACAATGGCAAAACACTATTCCAGGGAACCAAAATCATTAATGCAAGCCCAAGGCGGTGAAAAAAATCTGGTAAACATTGAAATTTACGTGAGTCATGTTAAAAGAGCATTCTGGAAAACCCGTAAAGGACCACTGCCCTGAGCAGGGCGGCAGTTACAGGACCACCACTCTGATCAGGGTAGCGGTCATGAGACCGCCACCCAGGTAGGGTGGCGGTTTTGTAACTGAAGAGCAAAAGGAAAAGAAAAGAGGGGACAAGAGAAAATCAAAGCACACAGGGGCTAAGTGGGGCATACAGGATGATAATGCATATTTGGAGAGCTTTTCCGGATCCCGAACACCTTGTGAGGAGACTTGTATCATCATTGGGGCACGTGTTACATTGTTCCGATGGTGCAGTACCCTACAATTTTTGGTACATACATATTGCCCCCTCAGAGAAGAATTTTAGCCATGAAGAGGTGTAAAATGGTGGGTCCGAGTATTGCAGTCCCGAAATGGGAAGTTGGAAGTTATACCTGATACGTCCGTGTGTCGAAATGACACCATCCAAAATTCCCGCTCCCTAGAAAATGAAAAGAGAACTCAAGTGCAGATAGACAAGATAGATCAGAAAATAAACGATAAAATAATGTGAAATGAGGATGTACCATTTGTGCAGGGGTAAGAACTTACCTCCGTCGGCGCTCCAAACCTGTAGAAAAAAAAACAATTCAAAACAAGTCAGGCTGCTATATATATGAAAGTGGGCCCATTTTCCTATTCATTTGCATGTGTTGGTTTGATTGATTCTGAGCTCTGGGACCACGATGACGGTTTCTTATGAGAGTAGAGTCAAAACGTCCGTGATGAGATAGCGATCATGCCTCCGTGTGTAGATCATCGACCCATGAGATCACAGATTAGTTCTCCTCAATTTATTGTTTTTACCTCCAAACTTTTAAAATGCTAAAATCTTTGTCGTGGGGGGGTTATTTTTGAAAATGTTAGGTTCAAAAGGTCCATCTAAGGGGGGCGTCTACTGGGTAGGCTTTGTTTTAGTTAAAATGGTCCTTTTTTAGTGTTTTTTGGCCTTTTAAGGACATAAAACCCGCATGGGTTTTCGGGACACGACCGCCGCCCTACCCAGGGTGGTGGTTACACGACCGCCGCCCTGTTCAGGGTGGTGGTTACAAGACCGCCACCCTTAAGGTGGTGGTTACAAGACCACCACCCTTAAGGTGGCAGTTGCAAAACCGCCGCCCTGCTCAGGGTGGCAGTTCTTCACAGAATGTCAAAAGAACACTTGTTTGAGACTGTTTTTGTATTTTTAGCATTTCTATGTGTTTTCATGATTTTTCTAATGTCACTTGGATACTAAATTTCTTTGTTTTTTGTGTTTTTGGGTGTATGTAGGCGAGAGAGGAGTACATTTGGTGGAGTCAAGAGAGGGAGTGTGACTAGCTCCCAGCAGTGTTAGATGCCTTTCACAAGATGAGCAGGATACTCTTCAGAGGGCTGGTATACTACGTATATCGTGAGTTCCACATGTTGCACTATCCGGTCACATACTCTGTGACTTATTTTCATACTGGGATGTTGATCAGAACACCTTTTGATTACCAGGGGTCCGAGGTGAGTGGACCATCACACTGGAGGATGTTTACCGTATCCTGGGGGTCCCGATCATTGGGAGATGACTCACCCTTGAGACAACAGGTTCACGGGCCCAGATATCACAGTGGGCTTCTTACATGGGAGATGCAGTCATCTCCATGTGTTCGAAGAAGGGGGTCAGAGTTCGGTCTATTCCTAGTTTTCCCATGCCCTTGCTTCACCAGGCTATTATGTGGATCTGCCTCGAGACTGATCAGGGAAAAGGGAGGAGACACACTACTATATTGCTAGTCCCCCATCATTGCACAGATCAAGGGTCATGGCCGGATTTACGCTTGGGGAGCAGATATACTTAGGACTACCTACCATGACTTATACAGGGTAGTCCGTTTACAGGGGTAGTCTTTGAGCCACCCGACCTTGGTTATGAGTTGGGTCTATGCGCACTTCATCCCCTATGGCAGAGGTGTAGAGGTGACAGATCCCGGAGCTGTGAGGGTAGCCAGATGGACAGATATGTCAGTGCTAAGAGCACCTCATCAGCTAGTTGCTTCTTTGACCACTGATGACATGGAGGCCATAAGATATCAGACCGTGGCAGGCATATGGGGCAAGGAGGCTCTTACTTTGATCTCCTGTTCCACCACAGGGTAACTTATTGATAGAGTAGGGTGAGTGGAGGTACACCCCTTTGGCCAAGTTCCTCAGCATTTTGGCCTACTTTACTTGGGCATGCTTCCCCCAGTAGTGCTAGTATACAGGTTAGTTCGAGAGGCCAGAGGGGATCCCAGAGGTCGGGGTTGGATAGTTGTTACACTTGGCATTCATATTGTAGCTAGGAGGGTAGTACATGCCCGAGGGAGAGCCGGTGCTCCTCAGGCACCCTTACTTCAAATTGCCATGGGTCTTGCACATAGCAGTGATGACCCCATCGACATAGAATCTGAGTATAAGGAGTTCACAGGGGGAGAGACAGAGGAGGAGACCAAGGAGGATAGTGATCCTGAGTGGCATGACACTCAGGATATCATGTAGGTAGAGAGGGCAGAGCAGAGTGCAGAGAGAGTGACTCTGGTTTCAGAGGAGCCACTCTCCCAGGGCCATGGTGGGGAGGATGAGTCCGTTACAGGACGCTACATTGCTCCAGCCATGGGGGGAGCACCTCAATCAGTGGCGGCATCTGTGGTAGGTGCCGACCCTAGAGATCCATCCTAGAGGCCCGGTGATCTGAGTAAGTTATCTTCTCTTTGCTCTGAGTTAGGATTTCTTTAATTTCCATCTCTCCTTTTGTTTACATTTGTGTTTATCTCTTGTTTTATTTCTAATTCATTTTTCTCCTTTGTTTGAAGAGACCGCCGATGAGTGGTGAGATTTGATCCACAGGGTATGCACCGATACCCTGATGATCCCCATGGAGAGGACCCGTGCAGAGCTATCTGTGGATGCTGGGGAGCCCTTAGCAGCTAGTAGACATACTAACGTCTTTGCCCCTATCTGGCATGTGGCCAGGATGGTATCGACTCTCTGTACGGAGCTAGCGGGGTATAGGACAGCCGAGCACCTGATGAGGAGTCATTCTTGTGGTGATACTGCAGTTGCCCCTCGGGATCCTGAACCCTCAGTGCACTCAAAGCGCTGGCGTAGCCGTAGTCTTAGGCATGGGCGTGCACCTTCAGAGGGGTCTCATAGGGATTGAGAAGTCACCTGGCTCTCCTAGATTTTTGTATGATATTTTTGTATATCCTGGGCTCTTTGAGTGTTTTGACCATGCTTAGTGCATGATGGCATTGTACAGAAATTTTGATCATTTATATATATATATATATATATATATATATAAAATTTTTGGATCAAACTCTTGGTATATATGATTTTATTCCATTTCCATTTCCTCATGTAAATTATGATGCTATGCTTATATGATTTTTAGAATGTATGCAATGGAGAACAAATGATACAAATGTTTACTCTCTTTTCGTATTTCATGATGTTGATATATGATAATGTAGATATAATGTGATTTTGAATCTTAGTTTCTGTAAGCAATTTTGGATACTTCATATTTGTTTTGGCAAAGTGGTGAAGACAAGCCAGTATGATGAGTAGATAGACTTGCCTGTCTCCTAACCCCACATAACTAGTAAGATGCGAGGGCTCATCACTGAGGGCTAAAAAGGGCACAAGTTATGAAATGTGTTGAAATGATAGTGATGAAAGGTAGACAAAGCTTTGGCGGAACCAAATTAGGATGCTACAAGCCTACTCCAGTCGAGTGAATTCATAGTTTTGGGATGCAACTTGCTTTGCGGTTTATCTAGACTTAGATTCGTAGATGGCCACATGGTGGACAAAATCTGGGTTTTAGGATTTTTAATTCTCTTGGAATTTTTGGACATCTGATTCATTTGTTTTTGACTCAAGACTTCAAGATTTGAATTGTTTGTTTATGACCTTTTACGTTTGTTTATCAAGAGGACCCCCCACACCTCGCCCCATGCTACTAGTAAGAAGCGTGGGTTTATCACCTTAGGCAAGGCATAGGCGAGTAAGGGCATTTCCATCCTTTCCTAACCCTATGTCACTAGTAAGAGATGCAAGCTCATCACCGAAGGTTTGTGGGGCAAGGAAATGTGTAAATTTAAAATTTTCTGTTTGATCTATATTTGACTTGTTTACTTGAGCAAAATGTCAGTGTGTTTTTATTTCCAAAGAGATATACATACGGGATAGATGTGACACCATGAAGCTTCTAGAATAGACCATAGGCAAGACACCTATCCTAAGAAGAAACCAAAAGTGAGAACAAACCTGCAGATCTTGGTATGGTTACCGTTAAGACCCTGTCATATCTAGCTTTATTTGATGAAGTGATTCCGAAATAGTTTGATGATATCATGGAAATAGAGAAGTATGATTAGAGTGTTTATGCCAACAACATCATGAGTTTGTAATGAATTACTTTGAGAATAAATTCCTTGATCACAAATTTGTACGAAACAAGTGGACAAAATGATCCTAACTATATGAAGATGCAATGTAGATATAATTATACAAGTAGTACTAGCTGCTTACACGTAGAATCATTTGAGGTGTAGGGAATTGACTGTTTCACCAAATTCCTCACCTTCTAGCGTACATAGGAGATATGCACCATTTCCATAGTCCTTCATGACTTGGTATGGGCCCAACCATTTGTGCCGGAACTTCCTTCCTTCGTCGGTATTTTTGTCGATCCAGCTATCTAGCCTTAGAACTAGATCACCTTCATATATGTCGCGTTCATAGACTTTCTTGTTATACTGCCGGCACATTCGGTTAGCATAGACTCTGTGCCGCTGTTCAACATCTATCCTAGCTTCATCTAGGCTTTCTATTTGGGAGAGATGTGCTTCTCTGTCAGCATCTTCATCTAGAATCCCTTGTAATGAGATACGAAGACTGGGTATTTCAACCTCAAGCAGGAGAACTACTTCTGCCCTGAATACCAACGAAAAAGAAGTGGCTCTTGTTGGTGTTCTTATTGAATTTCGGTGGGCCCATAAGGCTGGATATAACTTCAAATGCCAATCTTGCTTGTTTTCCTTCACCGTTTTAAGGAGAATGGCTTTTAATGTTTTGTTTGTCGCCTCAGCCTGTCCATTGGCTTGAGGGTAATACAAGGAGGCTATATGATGGCTTATTTTAAATTTATTGCACAATTCACAAACTTCATCATTCTTAAAAGAAGTCCCATTATTTTAGATAATGATTTGCAGGATACCGTACCCTACAAATGATTTAGTTCAAAATGAACTTGGCGATTATAGAACCCGACACAGTAGTAAGAGGCATAGCCTCTACCCACTTGGTAAAATATTCGGTGGCCGTGATTATGAAATTATGGCTATCTGTAGATGAGGGAGAGAATTTCCCTATTAAATCTAGGTCCCACGTAGAAAAGGTCCATGGAGTAGTGATTGGTTGTAGAGCTTGTGTTGGCATGTGAATCTCATGAGAGAATTCTTGGCACTTATGACACCTTCGTACTAAATCTACTGCGTCGTGTTCTAAAGTAGGCCAGAAATAGCCCATTTGATGTATTTTTCAAGTGGTGGCATGGCAACTGAAGTGACCTCCACACATTCCACTGTGAGATTCGTGGAGAATCTTCTTGGATTCTTCTGTGTCGACACATCTTAAAAGCATTCCATCGAACGTTTTTCGATAGAGAACTTGCTCTATAACAACGTATTTGGCTACAATAATACGTAACTACCTTCTTTGTTGCGATGTAACACCTTCCGGATACGTATGATCCATGATGTAATTAATAATATCAGTATACCAGGGACACTCAGAGATGGGAGGTTTGTTTTCGATGTAGTATATGCACTCATCGGGAAAGTCCAGATCTACTAGATCGCCTCCGTCTAATGGATTATCAGTTAACCAATCCGCGATGATTTTTCCTTTAACCAACTTCTGATTTATGAATGTTAATTCAAATTCACCCATTAAGGTTATAAAGCATCCAACCTTTTTGGACAAGGACCCTTGCGTGAGGAAAGTTTGTAAATGTTCTGTCTTTACAATGACTTTTGTTTCTTGATTTAACATGTAATTTCTTAAGCATTTGGTTGCAAATACTATGGCAAGGCATTCTCATTCTTCTTGCGTATAGCGTGTTTCATAGTCGAGCAATGTCCAGCTAATGAAATAGATCACACGTTCTCTTTTGTCATCGTCTTCTTGAGCTAGCATATAGGCTAGCGAGACATTGGTGGCTCGTGAATATAAAATTAACGGGTGATCTGGCTTAGGTGGCATTAGTGTTGGTGGTGATAACAAGAAACACTTAACTACATTGAAAGATTCATTGCAGTCTTCGGTCCAATCAATGCTATAATCTTTCTTGAGTAGATTGTTGATTGGATGAATGGAAAAACTTAAGTCCAAGATGAATCTCCAGATTGCACCAAGTTTTCTGAGAAATGACCTGATTCCAGATTCATCTGAAAGTGGCACCATTTCGAGAACAACCTTAATTTTGGTTGGGTCAACATTGATCCCGTGTGATGATATAATGTAACCTAGGAGCTTCCCCCCTGTTACACCAAAGACGCATTTTTCTAGATTTAGCGTGATTCCGTATTCTATTAGAAGTGAAAGAATGACGCGAAGAACTTCTAGATGGTCACAATGCTTCTTGGCCTTGGCTAATAAGTCATCTACATAGGATTCCACAATTTTATGAATAAGATCATGAAATATATACATCATAGCCCGCTGGTATGTAGCGCCAACGTTCTTGAGACCGAATGGCATAACATCATAGCAATAGGTTCCCCAAGGAGTTATAAATGTGGTTTTATCTTGATCTTGTTCAGATATTTTGATCTGATTGTATCCTGAGAATCCATCCATGAGAGATAAAAGCTCAAATCCAGCTGTTGCGTCAACAATGACATCTATAGATGGTAATGGGAAGTTGTCTTTAGGACATGCCTTGTTAATGTCTCAGAAGTCTACACAGATGTGTATCTTTCCATTATTTTTGAGAACCGGAACGATATTAGATACCCACTGAGATTAATCAACTGGTTTGATGAATCCTACTTGGAGGAGTTTCATTACCTCCTCTTTCACCATGAGAGCTACCTTGGGTTTCATTGGTCTCAATTTTTGTTTAATTGGTTTTGCATCTCATTTAGTGACGAGGTTGTGCACCGTAATGTGTGGTGCAATCCCTGTCATTTCTTTATAATTAAATGCAAAATCCTTCTGATGTTCCTTGAGAATACGAGTGTGTATTTCTACTTCTGATGGAGTTAATGAAGATCCTAACTTCAATATCCTTGGTTCATCTTCTTTTCCGATGTTAATATCAATTGTTTCTTTGATTAAAGAAGTGTTACCTTCTTCAAACTCAGGTGGGGCTGGAGGTAGTTCCAGATCATCTCCGTTCTCGACTGTGTATATGCTGAGTTCCTTTTGTGGGGGAAGTTTTGTCATGGGATTCCCAAAGTAAGAAGATGAATGTGGGATTAAAGACAAATCTATTACGTGATGGGTGAGATGTAATGCCGCATAGGCTTTTAAGAAATTAAGAGTGGTTGTATCACTATCGATGTGGTCTAGGATAGTAGATTTGTTTTCATTTCCATTTAAAAGAGGATTTGACATTATTTTTATCATTGGTTCAGTATGAAGGGATACCATGAAATGGGTATCCTCTAACTTACTATTTGGAGTAAAACGCGATGCTAAGGTTGCTATTGAATCGGAAAGAAGATTTGGTTCTCGTGGGATTGCCTTAATTGATATAAAGTCAAACTCCTTGCTTAAATTCAATATAGATATTTTGTAGAGTTGTAAGTGCTTGGCTCTAGTTTCATACATCTCAGCAACTTGGTTTGCTACCAATTGTGAGTCTCCTAACACTCTGATGTTATCAACACTGATTCTCTTAGCTAAGATGAGGCCAAGGAGGAGGGCTTCGTACTCAACACCATTGTTTGTGCATTCAAAATTTAGTTTAAAGGCAAATGGTAGGACTTTTCCCTCGGGAGAAGTAAGGATTACGCCTGCCCCAGCTCCGTAACGACATCTAGCTCCGTCAAAATGGAGAGTCCAATACTTAGCTGGGAATATGGGCACTAGGATATTTGTTTTGTTAATATCCTCTACCTCTATCATGCAGAGATCCACTACTGGGAGAGAACCGACACCTAGGGTGTACCCCATGCCTACAGAATCAAATGGTAGGAACATGGTACATCCCATTCTAGTAATTCAACAATTTTTGCAGTAGTTCCTAATGATACTATTTCTGCAATGTTATCCTCATCTTTAAGGGCTGGGATTGTCTTGGCTAGGCTCATAGTTTCAATATCTATCGTAGGTACCAACTTTTCTTCTGGTTTCACGTCGGTAGGTTTAATAAGTTGGTTCGTTGGGAGTTCAAACTCCGAGTGCACACCTGGTATTTTCTTTAGTTCAGCCAGGTGTACATCGAATGGTTTTGGATCACCTTTGGCTATGAACACCTTTCCTAAATGCAAGAATCTTACTTCTTGAAATAACGTAGAAGGGATTTCCTTCATATGGTGTATCCATGGTTAGACAAGGATCATATTATAGTTAGTTTCCCCATCTATAATATAAAATTCAGTCAGGATTGTTTTGGGTCCTAAGGTGACCGGTATTATTATAGTTCTAATCGAGGTGGCTTTAAGGCTATCATAGCCTCTTAGTGTATTTCGTGTTGTGGAAAAATTCATTTCTCCATACCCTAGCTTTTGAAGGAAAGAAAAAGGGACTATGTTAACTGCTTCCCCATCATCAACCATCGCTCGTTTAACATAATTGTTATAAACCCACACTTGCAAGTGTAAGGCTGGATCACCTTGGTGTGCAATCTCAGCGTCTGTTGGCATTTTGTTTATTTTAAATATGAATTCGGTGACCCTATCCAGCTGCCCCGGAGGGTGGATATCAAAGTCTATATGGTTCACCTATGTTTCGAGAGGTGGAGTGATGTTAATTAGATGACCTAAACCCAATGCTTCTAAAAGAGCAGCCCTGTGAGCAGGGGAGTTCTTCAATAAGTCCAAAAATGAGATGTGCGAGAGGGTTTTTGTTATATCATTAATTAAATTGTAAGCACCCACGGGCTTTATTAATACTTTTTGGATATTGTCCATTTCTAACGGGTAGCTTGGACTTAGCTGAGAGGAATACTCTCGTGTCCTTGTCATGGCTTCTACGGGTAGTTCAGCATCTAACTCCACTAATCTGACTATCTTAAGTCGTGGCTGACTTCCTAATTGTGGCACAACTAATGGATTCAGTGAAGTTGAGGCTTCATGATCATTGTTTCCTGTAATTACACCCTTGTTTGTCCCATTTGGATTTATCTTGTTATTTTTTTGATTTGGGAGCGGACCATTGAAGATCTGGAGGGGTGCATTTTGAGGGGAAACTGCCCCTGTAAAAGTATTTGGTGTTGGTGACATAGGATCTGCCAAGAACATATCTATAAAAAGTTATCTTTGTTCCACTGGAAAATGTTGCATGAATTTATTGTATTACAGCACGTTCTAATGTCATGGGATTGGATTTTGTGAAAACCACAATACGAGTTAGGATTGTAATTCCTAGTTTGTTGGCTTGGTGTATATTGTGGCCTAAAACTTTGATCAAATTGTTTCCTATTAAATTTTTTTATTTGTTGTCTTTGGTTTGAATTCTGGATTCGATACCTAGTTGAATTTTGGTTTGGATCCCATGTAGGGCTTCGCTGTTTTTTTTGTTGTTGTTGTTGTGGATGATTAAAATCCACAGTATTGATTGTTGGAGTAAAGTTGTTGTTTCGTTGGTTGTTTTTTTGTGGTGGAGTATTCACAACATTTACCTTTCTAGCCTAATCAGTTACTCCATCGGTTGTCACTCTACAATTTTTATTAAGGATTTTAGGTCCTTGATTGACATTCGTGGTAGTAGGATAAGTTGTAGTGTTCTGGCTGGAAGTGATTAACCTCCCATTTGCTCCATATGTTTTGTGACCACTATCAATTGCCGCTTGATCTATTTGGAGATCACTCTCAATTACTTCATCATAAGTTCTTAGTGGAAACTTTTGGACTTCTTCCTTCACTTCTCTGCTGAGAGAATGAAGGAATAAATTACATAGTTCCATTTGGTCCATATTTGGAGCACTTTCTGAAGAATAAAGAACTGTATGCAACCTCTGGATGAAGTGGGCGACAGATTCATTGTGTTCTTGCTTGATGTTTAAGAATTCCCTGATTCTTGTTCTTAATAGTTTGTTCATGTCAAACGCCTTGATGAAATCTAAAACGAGTTGCTTGAATGAATGGATGGAAGCCTCAGGGATTCTATAATACCAATCGAGAGTGATACCTTCCAAGGTTTTGGGAAATATTTTAGCAACAACCCCATCCCAAGGGAGTAGTTCTCAGATGGCTGTGGCATAAGCTTTGATATGTGCATTCAGATCTCCCTCACCTTTGTACTTGGGAAAATTGAGAAGAGGTCTTGGAAGCATGACACTTCGTATGGTGAAATCTAAGGGATCTTTCAAGTATTCTGAATATGTCCCTATCGCATAGGTTTCGACCATTGATGGTGCCTGTTGACATGGCGTAGCGTACGTGTTGGTGGGGGCATAAGGAAAACCTTGTGTTTGAGGAACCATGCCGGGAGAGGAGAACATATCCCCTTGTGATGATTTGGAGTATATGTTTAAGTATGAAGGGGGATTGTCCAAAAATGGATTATTTTGTACTAGACTGGGAGGTACCAGAATGGTGTTAGACATGACAGTTCTAGTCGGCGTTTGTTGTGAATACTGAGGGGTCACACCTAATGTACCTATTCCTGTGAGGAGGTCTATTTGGCTAGGATTAGAATTTCCTTCCTGCATGAGTTGAGAATGGTGATTTTCTTGAGCAAGTTCTAACCCCCTCACTTTTCCTACTAATGTTGAAATGACTTCATTTGGTGAAGTCACGGTATTTTTCCTTAGCGTTGTTTGTTGTATATCATGGTGTTGTATAGGCATGTGATATCTTGCTATGAATTGATCACTTCCTTGCCAAGTTTCCCCAAGGGTATTTCCTGTATGCAGTGGCATGAAGGTATTTCCTTGAAAAGAGACCTCAGGTTGTGTTTGTAAATTCCCTATAGGTGGGTACATACTCTGAGAGCGTCGTTCATCCCTGACATAACGTACTAAATGTTCATCATCCAAACCTAGGTATGGGTCTTATTGTCTGCTAATTTGTGGTCTAAGTAGTACTTGAGGAGATGAACTAGACTCTCCTATGAGTGTCATATTGTTCGAGCCTGAAGGCTCTGTTTTTTGTGTTTGAGCGAGTTGATCCAACTCCTCTGTTTGGAAATATGAGCTATATCTGACCTTTGGAGTTTGTGTTGACGACTGGTTAGTTGAGTAGTTGTCACCCCATACTAAGAGCGAGGGTGATGATTGTCTATTCAGTTGAGCATAGTATGCCTCAAGACCTAAGAGAGGTCTACCATATGCATTGAATCCTGACATATTCGGGGGGTATATGAATACCCGCAGAATAATGGGAAGGAGCGAAGGTGAAAACAAATAATAAAAGAAGAACTGTTTCGTTTCACGTCGGGTTCACCAATTTTGTACAATGGAAAAGTGACATGTGAGCATGAGAATCTACAAGTAACTCTTCCTCGCACCCGACCTCCCGAGGTCGTGCTGAGAAAGCCGGTGGGGATTGAATATGCATGGGATGCAGACAAACTAGTTAGGTAATCTGATGTCTTCGATGCACACTAGTGGAAATTGTGAATCTAAGGCAAAGAAGGCCCTCCTAACCAGAAATGGTGTGATAGATCGATCAGCAAGGATGACTGCTCAAAGGCTCCAATCAATATCGATCTTTGGCATGATTCAGTCTATGGGTTATGGAATACATGGAAAATTACCTAGGATAGTTTTGTGTATGTCTCCAGATAAGGTCATAGGGCGGATGGTAAATATAATTGACTCTATGGATGATTCTCTAGCCTAGTAAAGAACTCCTTAGCTTCGTTAGCTACTATGTCTAACAAGGATAATTATTTGATGATGATAGGTGGAAGTGGAGTAGATCTGAATACTAATGTACGTAGGCCAACATCTATGTCTGATTCACCTATGGACTCGTTGGGCTATGAGACTTGTGGGTCACAACCGTAGATTCGTGTTTGTTGTGGTCCTGCTATGGTCATGTGTGGATTCAGTCCCTAATCCCTAGTATCCAATAGTCATATGCTTTCTCAGCCTCTATATTCAGATTTAACAGTTGTGTGATCTTTTTAGAGTATCTCACAGGTGTTCGTGCAACCTGAATTCTCAAGCTGGTATCTATATCTGTGAGAGTGTCTCCTATGTCTGGCTATGGGACCAAAGGATCACAACCAAATGTCTTCTCTCTTTCAAACCCTTCCACAGTCATGCAGATATGTATCTAGGGTAATCTATAGTTTGGCTAATTAGACCAAAACGTGTGTGCTTGGTCGTCTTCTATGTTTAACCCTTGTAGTTGAAAACTGGTTTGTTGTAAGTTTACCATTGTTCGGAAGACTTGGATCCTAAGATTCTAATCTATATCAGTTATGGCTATGACGAGATTGGGTTGGGGTACGATTGGCTTGAATACATAGTCCCTGGGCTCTCTAGGTCCTGTGATTGTCATACAAAAGCCACAATGTAAACTAAATGCAGCAAAGTAAATTTAACTATGTGAAGTATATCTATAACATATATGAATTCTATATTTTTATGTTTTTCTAATGAATTTATCGATGAAATTGAAGGAGAAGCTATTTTAATATATCTAGAAATTGACGATTAATCTAATGATGAATTTAAAACAAACAAAGTAACTGAGTATAGCTACTTGCTTGTGTAGTTGTAAATCTATTCTAAATAATGAAATAACTGATCTGATCTAGTTGAAAGACCCTCGATCCTACCTCAAAAGTCAGGAATGAATCATAGTTTCTCAGAAACTATCAATCCTCACAGCTTCCTTGGTAATATCGAAAGTAAATTTGATTGAAATAAAGTGATTGGCTACTCTATTTGATATGCTTCTAATTTAGAAGTTTGAAAGCTAGAACCTGGATTCTGCAGAATAGTGGTGAATCCGATGATGTGTGTGATCTTGTCCCCTTAGTGTGACCTCCTCACTCCTTCGTGTTCAATTGGATCCAGAAAAGCGTGTAATGCTAACATCAATAGAAGTAGATATTGGGACAAAGGAATCTTAGGATACAGATTGAATACAATGCGAGTATGAGAGAGATAGCACAAGAGTACAGAGCTTGGCTTATGTAATTGCTAGCGGGATTTATTCTGAGTCATGTAACATAAAACATCCAAAACCTGAAACTATCCTGCTTGAAGAACAAAAACTACAACTTTAATGGCTTCCTATTGAAAACAAACTATTCTACTCCAATGGATTGGATGAAATATTAACAACATTTGCACAAGATGGATATGTGGCTTCCTAACAACAAAACAACACTAACTAAGCATGCAATGAATGAAACTAAGAATTCTAACCAAAATGAAAGACTAATCTATTGCAATGAGAAATTTAGAGGTAAATTTAAGGGACCATTTGCTTGAGCACAAGACAACTATTTATAGCATTTGCATTTACCCAAGGTAAAAACCAAATTGAACTCTTAAACTATAAACAATGGCAAAACACTATTCCAGGGAACCAGAATCATTAATGCAAGCCCAAGGTGGTGAAAAAAAGCTGGTAAATGTTGAAATTTACGTGAGTTGTGTTAAAAGAGCATTTTGGAACATGCGTAAAGGACCACCACCCTGATCAGGGTGGCAGTTACAGGACCGCCGCCCTGATCAGGGCGGTGGTCACGAGAACACTGCCCAGGCAGGGCGGCAGTTTCGTAACTTAAGAGAAAAAGGAAAAGAAAAGAGGGGAAAATAGAAAAGCAAAGCACGCGGGGGCTAAGTGGGGCATGCGGGATGATAATGCATACTTGGAGAGCTTTTCTGGATCCTGAACACCTTGTGAAGAGACTTGTATCATCATTTAAGCATGTGTTACATTGTTCTGACGGTGCAGTACCCTACAATTTTGGGTACGTACAGAAAAATTACAATTTTTGTAAGTATAAATCCCAAATTTATGTTTTCATTGCATAGTTCACTTTAATACCTTTCCCATGAAAAAAAAAAATCATTTCAAGTTTGGGAGAAAAATTTATAGCCCCCAGAAGATGGGTTACAGATATGCTCTTATGCTCATGAGTATGCACTTATCATGTACTCAAAAAAAGTAAAAAAGACATCCCTTAATTTGCAAAAGGGTAAAATTCTTCCAACCAAGATTCAATTTTGACAATAACCCATCACATTAGTATATGAGTAGAAGACTTAACACTATCGAACATTAGCATTCACAATCAAAAACCTAACATTTTCAAGAAATTGACAAAACTAGCATGTAGAATGATGAAAAAGTAAGCTCTTGAAATTTTCTCACAAGATTCAATTTTGACAGCATCCCACCATATTAATATGTAAATATAAGACTCGTTACTATCAAACATTAACCTACATGCTCAATAATTTAATATTTTCAAGAAATTGACAAAACTACCATGTATAATGTTGAAAAATGAAGTTCTAAACATGAAAACATGGAGAAATCTTGAAATTTTCTCATTAAGATCCAATTTTGATAGCACTTCACCTCCTTTATACCTACAAGGAAGAATCAACACATGAAAATTCAATAAAACAAGTTAATAAAAACAAGTTAGATCAACATACGTAATAGAGGGTTAGTAACCAAAATTGAAACATAACTACAAAAAATTGAAATTAAGTGTAAAGGACAATGGAGTAAGTCCCACCAGGCGTGCCAAATGTGTTCAAGAATTATTTAGATATGTAAATAAAATCAAGACTAACACCTAATAGTCTCAATACATTGCTAAACTAGAATATATGCACCATCATGCTAAGAGCTAAACAAGTAATAAACATCAACATTATGCATTAAAACCTTGAAAATGAACTTCAAACTAACATGTAAACATTTATTTCTCTACTCTTTAGAAAGATAAATATATGAAATAGACCTATGTAGATCCTTTAGCTATCAAAGGGTTGATATTTTGTTGTTTGATCCAAGATGATCAAACATGGAGGTTCATCAAGTCATGGCTTAGTAGGCCTTTATTTATTAACTCCATTGTTCTTCACAAAAAATCTTGGATTATTGAATTCAAATGAAATATGCTTAGCTCCACTAATGGAGGAATTCTCTAAGATGATAAAATTTCTATAGATTAGGCTCTATGCTCATTTAGGTGTAAGTAGAAAGGTGGGATGAGGGCTCGTTATATAGCCCAATGTATAAAATAATCTCTACATCCCTTTACAAGTGGGATAATAGAGAGGTGGGGTTAGTTGTGGATAAGAAAGGTTTAGGGAGGGTTGAGTCAGCCATATGATATTTTAATTTGTCCTCTAGTGATTCATGAGGATTGAGGGGGTTTATTAATTAACCAAAGTGATTAATCAATAGGTTTGCAAGATTATGGAAGTTTTTAGAGGAATAGTTAGTATGATTTATGTTATGAGAGGATTTTAATCAAATAAATCCCAATTTATTGATTAAATCGAAGAGAGAATTAATTAATTAATAATAATTAATTAATCTGTATAGAAAGGGGAGCTTAATTAATTAGAAATAATTAATTAATCTAGATAGAAAGGGGATTTTAGTTAATTATAAATAAATAATTAATCTAGATAGAAAGGGGATTTTAGTTAATTATAATTAATTAATTAATCAAGATATAAAGGGGAGCTTATTAATGGTAGGTCGTTAATTGGCATCGTTGTTGGATAGAAGAGTTAATTAATAGAGGTAATGTAATTAACTAACTATGATAGTAGAGAAAATTTGTGATATTGACGATATGTCATCAAATTATGGGAAAGGGTATAATTAGCACAATTTAAATATTTAAATTGCTCGAGCTAAATTATAGGTGTCTACACAACAATTTTAGATCACTATCAAGTCCTCTCTTTTGGGCCACACAATCCTTCATTCATTACATGCACCCCAAACAAGGGGGACATACATTGGATGAATAAATCACCCTTACAATAGCTCATAGCTACAGATTATGTCAGCACAGTATAGGAACAAAACATAAATCTAGTCACAAAACGACCTAGAAGCAGACATGGGTTAGAATCACAGCACAGACACCAGTTCCTAGACTCATATAGTAGTACTTGGGTGCTTGTTTCCTCCCCTAGGTGCTAATTTCCTAGGGGTACAAACAATTATCTTCTTTGATCGAGAAAGTTCACAAAAGTCTTCAGAGCAGTTCTACAGTTACAGGCACAGACTTACAATTACAAACTGCATGTTATCTCTTTCAATCAATATAATCGGAACTAATTTGGAACAAAAGGAACAAATCAAGGACTTACCATCTATAGTGGTGCTTATTGGGGATATTCATGGATGGAGAGTAACACTATACCTCTCTCCCTAACACTTGTTCTTTGATGTGAGATCACCCAAAAAACTTACACTTGGCGTGATATCACCAAAAAAACTCACTCTCGGCATGAGATCTCCCAAAAAATCAGTCTTGGCGTGAGATTTCTTAGAAAAATCTCTCTTCATAGAATTTTAGGACACTTTTCTATCCTTTACACTCTATTGCATCAGGTGAACACTTTCCTTTACTACTATTTTTTACACACTTTTACATACTTATGCCCATTTATCTATTATTTATCATATACATGAATTTGACTACATTCTTCCTCTTATTTTGTAGGTCCTTCCTTGCAAGAAGAAGCAATAAAAAGCTACAACAAGATGGTATAATGCACATACTTCACTGCTAGGGTCACTTTCCTTTCCTAATCTCCATGCTTCACTTTGCACTATTCCATGCTTCACTTGTCTCCTCGGCACATATTTCACCGCACGCTCTATAGGATCATAAGGTGCACATCTCTTATCTACTTTATTTTATCGAGTATTCAATCAAAAACATAAATTGGGGAAAATGTAGAAACTAAATCATTCACTTTGGTACATTTCTAGGTTCTAAAATTATGCTATCATTTACATGATTCCTAAGAAAGAAACTAGTTATTGACAACTATATTTGGCCTATTTTCTTTATTTATTATTTTCTCTTTGGTCTTACACACCCTACAGCCCATTCATCATTTTAGTGATTTATCTTTTATGGCTTTAGACACCAACGCTCAGCCAGGATAACTGTCAGGTGCTCTTGTCCCCTCTGAGTGCCCCTGGCCCTCTTTTACCTCACTCTTTTTGGGCCTATTTTATATTTTGAGAATATTTTTCACTTATGGGTTGGCCTTCTAGTTTTCAATTACAAAATTTAAACAAGGGAATCATATAAATACATATTTATGTATTCAAAATTGATCAACAAGGAATAATTAGAACACCTTTGTGACACATTATAAACCATATCTAGAGCTTCTCCATGATCACAAGAACCCAAATCATGTCACCAATGTCCAAGTGCTTGTATCCTACCGTGGGCTTCCTTGTCCATCCATGTTTGTGAGTTACATAATTTACGGTGATTAATTATGATTTTTTTTGCATCTAGTTCATCACTTCTCCCTACCCATATCAATTCCATATTGCATGAAAACAAGCTAAGTTCTTCTATCTCTTCCTCTTGCCCAGAGTTTCATGTTTTAAATATTAGTTTTTAATTTTATTTATGTATTTTATCATTTATACATCGGGTAGTCTATAATATTTAGATTTAATTAAAATTAAATTAAATCAGGAGGTATATAGGAGGGTCTTATGAAGATTTATATTTTCTTAATATCTCCCAACTATAAAGGATAACATGAGTCTTTATGTCCTTATTTAAATCCATATGGGAAAGTATTTTCCTCTATATGTAAGGTAACAATATTGTAAAGTATTAAATAATTGAA